>OU015588.1:5017500-10017500 GCA_907165245.1 Habrosyne pyritoides | reverse complement strand
TGGAAGGAGCACTAATAACGCGAGGAGCGTTGAGCAGCGGGCTGGCCGCGCCCCGCGCCTACACCTCCGCCCTCGCGCTCTACACCGTCGGCGCCTTGAGGCGGTACCACTGCTGTTTGCTATGTAACTTGTACATTTTTAATATCATACTATTCAACACGGTTTGCCTCGCTTCTTAATACAACCAAATGTTTACTGAAATCTTGTTTGACAACCTAACTAAATTTAAACTTTTACCATTGTATGCCACACTTAAAAAATACTTGTAAAAGCACAAATCTGAAAAGCGGGACCGAAGCTTCGTCCCGCTTTTCCGAAGGTTAAATCATTTGATAATTAAAAAGTATCTTCGAATTCGATCATTAACTAACTTTAACATTTAAAACTCAACTCTTATAAAATATCATGTTTGTGCAGTGTGCCAAGAACAAACGTCAGCTGTTTTCGAGCAACTATGTCGGCTAGTCAAGTGCGTGGTGAACCCGGGCGACTGCGGCTCGGCGGAGCGCTGTGTGCTGGCGCAGCTGCACGACCTGTACAAGGCGGCCGCTCATCTCTGCCACGCTCCACACGCAGACACCTTCGCTAACGCCTACCCAAAGATCAAGTGAGTAACTGTATACCCTTTTAGTAGTGACTCGAGAGGCAATAGGGATGTTGACTGATATGTCAAATCAGGAACGTTTTTAATAAATGTCAAAACGATCGTTTCTATGGAGTTTTGTATGAAATAGCAAGTTGTGACGTCATAATTGTACAGCATCAAATGACTACTGCTACTCTTTATGGTTAGATCGGCACTTAAAAATCATATTATGAAATTTAGATCACATTTGATGTATCCGTGTATTTTTAGATATTCAATACACTGGTTAGTGTTTGATCATTTATCTTGAATACAGTACCTCTACCATGAGTTGCTATCGAAACTTACTTTAGTCACTAGCAAGTAAACTACTATCGATACAGTATTTCTCCATAGCAACTGTCAAATTTGTGACTCATGGTACCGAATTTCTATAGCAAAGACTAAAAAACTTACTCGCTAGTGTTTACATTTCGATAGGTTTTTTACCTATCGACTCGTACTATCGATTTTAGGTGACCGCTAGTGGCGCTGTACAGATTTGCCATAGAAAAGTTTTACGCCGTCGCTAGCGAGTACGTACTTTAAAAACTCATGGTAAGGGCACTGGATAGATCCCTATTGTAGTCAGTTTTTAGATGTTCTTGCTCATATTTTGAAGTGAAAACTTCTAAAGCACCATTGTGGTTTGAAACTCGATAAAAGGAAAAAGTAATATATATATCTTAGTAATATAATATATATATATATATATATATATATAGGATTTAGCCTGCGAGGGAATGGGGATAAGTTGTCTGGAGGCTTCACTGCTACTGCGTGTAAACGGAGGCTTAAGCACGAGCATCTACCGCATGCGTAGCGTCATCGTATCGAGTGGGCCAAAAAGCTGGATTGTATGGAAAATTAAACATTGTGCACACAGTGACGTTGCGCAGTGTTCAATTTTCCATTACATTGGTTTTTGGCGCTCTCGATACGATGACGCTATGGTTGCGATAAATATTCGTGCTAAAAGCTCTGCACACAATTTACTTTTTTTTAAATGACAAAGTGATAACCTCAAATGGCATTTACACCTTTCCGCGGACAAGTGAATATTTGTCTACAACTGAATAGTTTTTGTGCTCTGTTCGGGTAATGACGACTAAATTCTGATTCTAAATTCTGGTAAGCATTCCTAAAGTCCCCAAAAGAAAAAGAAAAAAAAGAAAGAAACTTACAAAAGTGCCTCCTGCATCATCCGGTTTTGTCAGTTTAAAGCTCGAATAAACATAACAATATTATAATTGAGCCTTTTCATAATTTTAATTTAATTTTTTCATCTTTTATACATAGGTTTTACATACTTCGATAGTGCTTAGAGCAGAATTTTAATTTCATATTTAAAACATAGGTTTTACATATTTAGGTAGTGCTTAGAGCATCCTTTTAATCCTGTATTAGGAGACTCACTAGCTACCGTATCAAAGCGTTTCCTACGAATCTAATATATGCCTAGATTATTACATAGCCTATGTCGATCGGGAATAGTATACCTTTGTATCAGTGAAAGATTGTTAAAATTAATCCAGTGGTTCCGGACATTACCCTTTCTTTATGATATTGGTTAAGGTATAATAATATACAAATAAGGCTATACATAATGTCAAAGTCAGCACAAAACTATATAATTCATCTTTATTATAGACAAGCTCTCTACTCTCCTCTGCAACCAACTCCATCGAACTACGTATACAATCCCCAGTTCCTGAGTGAATTCTTCACTAACCCACGAAAAGGTAATAATTTCAAACAAAATAAATTGTTAATTCTATCACTTACACCCATATTCTAAGACGTTTCCTCGAAAATTCCTCGACTCCACTCAACCTCACTCAAATATATTGGTATTCTAATTTCAAGAATCTCCTCCACTCGACATGACATCTCTCACTCGAGGTGAGGAAACAACTGTCAGCTTCAAGGTACGTCGGGACCAACCTTAAGGAAGCTTATTGCTAGTAAATAGTTACTGAAAGTTATTATTTTGTTTCATTAATATTTTATCTATAATAGAATGACGTTACTAATGACATGTTACCTTGACTACACTTCGATTCGACATCAGTCGGGATTGCTCGACTTTTGCTCAAGTTATGACTTAGAATACCAAATTTGAGAATATCTCGAGAAAATGCTTAAGGTATCCTCAGTCGAGTTGGAGTCGAGTGACGTCTGAGGAAACGTCTCAGAATATGGGTGTTAGTCACTTTTCTGTATAGAATGTTAAAGTAGAAATTCTTGTACTTCAGGCAAAATAGAAATATCGTGGGCGCGTCAGGTGGCCGAGTCAGCGGGCAATAGATACAGTTTTGTATGTTCGGCAATGCTAGCCGTCTGTCGCGAGGTGGACAATGATCGGTAAGTGAATGTCAAAAAAATCTGTGCGCTTTTCAGATACTTAACACCGGTATTTGCGTACAGGTGCTTTGTAAATTAAGATCTATTAGGTTGGGGAAAAAGTCTTTTCGCATTATACTATGTATGAACTTGTGATAAAATCTCTTTGGCTATACTATTTGTATTTGGCTGGTTTTGGTATCATTGAAAGTTAAAATTTTAAAGAACATAATTCCTAATTCAAATTAGGAAAATTTGTGATTTTCAATTGTTTTTCGTACCGTCAAGATGAGTAAATCTAATGAAGAAATTAGATACATTTTAAAATTTAACTACAAAAAAATTTTTTTTGTACAACGCAAGCCGCGAAAAAAAATTGCGATGTTTATGGACCTAGTGTAGTGCATGTGCAAGTGTATGTACAATAGCGGGCCAATACTATCCATGTCGATGGACCCTCGGCGGGCCGGATTAAATAGTTTCGCGGCCCGGAGTTGGCCCGCGGGCCGTACCTTGCCCATCACTGCTCTAGACCATATCGTTATCATCCAACACTTAATGTAGCTTGTGCAACATATTGCATGCAAATTATTGGCAAAAATCTTTTATGTAGAGAGCGAGTTACAACTTCAACACTCTCAATTGGCAACACGACTTAGGTATTGTCTGTACAAGCGTTACATCGGCAAGGCGAATAATAAACGGGCATTTTTTATTTTTAGTACGTGTTATTTTTATCTAATTAATTATTACAATTTTTTTGAAAAAAAAGTTTTCATTTCTCCGCGAAGCCCTGTTATTGCCTTCCGAATTTAAATTTATATTTCTTTTATGCATTGCACATTGTTGTTGATCTCATACTTAATTCATAAAACACCTTACGTAGCGTACTGGTATTTTGTAAATGAGGTCGTATAGCGCTAGTTATAATGGCGAGTTTACTACGTCAACAGTGTGAACGAGCTGGGGGTTCTGTGTGCGGAGATGACGGCGTGGTGCAGCGGGCTGGCGGCCGAGTGGGTGGGCGCGCTGGTGGCGCTGTGCGGCGCGCAGCACTACCCCGCCGTGGCCGCGCCGCACGCCGCGCCGCCGCCGCTGTACCCCGACCTGCTGCACCACCGCGACCTGCACGACGCGGCCGCACACGATGCCCTCGCTGTCTTCACCTGCATATTAGTGGGTTAGTTACAACTTCCTACTCTCTTTAAAGCATTTGCTTGGTGCGGCGTCGTTTGGTCGCTCCCCTGCGATTGTCGAGGTGCCATATGCGTCATACTTGTCGATAGTGCCCTGAACAAGAACGTCAAAAAGCAATGGGAAACATCGCTCAACGTCACGGTATGCGCGATTTTCAATTTTCCATATAAAACCGCTTTTTGGCGCACTCGATACGATGTTGCTGATGTTGTCTGTATCGTAACAGTAAAAATAAATATACGACCCGGTATTTGAGTCAGACTACATAAATGTTTGTGGTCATAGTCGGTATCTATTGCGGAAACGTATCAGTCAATATTTTAGATCTCGACTCGGACTCGAATTTATTTAGGGAAATAAATAAAATGACATTACCTTCACTGTATATTTATGAAAATAAAATGTTTTTACGTAGAAACATAGGCATGTTTGAGAAAATTGGATATTCATAGTATAAATACAAGACAAAGGAAGATGTTAGTTGTTCCATATTTTAGACTAACTAAAGTTAACAAGTCATTTCTTGGTCATTGTGTTCGATTTTATAATAAGATACCGCTCTCAGTAACCAAAATGAATGATCATAAATATTAAAAATATTAGGAAAGTTTTGAAAGAAAAAGCGTATTATAAGGTAGTTCATTATATTGAAGATAAAAATGTATGGAAATAGCTACTCTCTGCACAGTGCACCTCTAATTTTCTAGTTTATGTTGTAAGTACCTAATTATTGTTATTTTCTATTTTGTAATCTTGTTATTTCTTTTTTTTGGTTTGTTTTTTAATGTTACCTATAATAAGTATTTTGTAATTGTTAAATATAAAATTATGTAAAATTTAAATTATAAAATAGCCAAAAAGTCAGAATAGATAAAATTTCTATAAAAAATTATTTAATAAAAAAGAATGTAACCTTGCTGAGTTTCTTGCCGGTTCTTCTCAGTTGAAGGCTGACTGGTTTTGAATTGAATTTTTGAATTTTGGACTACAATCCTCGCATCTGTTCAAAAATTCAAAATTCAAAACCATTTATTCAGTTTAGGCCTTCGGAGGGCACTTATGAAGGTCAAATTTAAAGTTACTGAAGCTACAACCGGTTCGGAAGTCAGCCTTCAACTGAGAAGAACCGGCAAGAAACTCAGCAAGGTTACATTCTTTTTTATTTGTTATATAAATTTTTATCTATTCTGACTTTTTGGCTATTTTATAATTTCAATTTTACATAATTTTATATTTAACAATTACAAAATACTTATTATAGGTAACATTAATAAAAACAAAACAAAAAAAAAATATGACAAGACTACAAAATAGAAAATAACAATAATTAGGTACTTACAACTTAAACAAGAGATTTAGAGGTGCACTGTGCAGAGAGCAGCTATTTCCATACATTTTTATCTTCAATATAATGAACTACCTTGTAATACGCTTTTTCTTTCAAAACTTTCCTAATATAATTTTTAAATTTATGATCAGACATTTTGGTTATTGAAAGCGGTATCTTATTATAAAATCGAACACAATTACCAAGAAATGACTTGTTAACTTTAGTTAGTCTAAAGTATGGAACAACTAACTTCTCCCTTTGTCTTGTATTTATACTATGAATATCTAATTTTGACTCAAACATTCCTATGTTTCTACGTATAAACATTATATTTTCATAAATATATAGTGAAGGTAATGTCATTATATTTATTTCCCTAAATAAATCTCTTAATGATTCACGGGGACCCATACTGTAAATTGCACGAATTGCTCTTTTTTGTATAATAAATATTGATTCTATATCCGCTGCTGCTCCCCAAAACAAAATACCATAGGACAAGAGGCTATGAAAATATGCAAAATAAACTAATTTCGAACTTTTATAGCCGAGACAGAGTTCATGTGCATGTCGTCTCTGTATGCCATTTAATATCTACGGTAAAAGTTACGCAGACCGTACAATATGTACACAGATATTTCTATTGGTTTTGAACTTTAATATATACTACTTTATTATTTTAATGATAATCCTATTTATAGCGGATAATTAGTAGTTTAGAAATATTATCTGCGAAATGTCTGCTCAGATACACTAACTTACATTGGTTTCCAGCTCGCCACTGTTTCTCCTTGGAAGACTTCGTCCGCCACGCGGCATTGCCGTCTCTGGTGAAGGCGTGTGGCGGCGCTGGGCTAGTGGGGAACCCGGCCAACGCGCCCTCCCCGGACACTGGCGCCCGGCTCACCTGCCACCTGCTGCTGAGGCTGTTCAAGACTGTCGATACTCCGCAACCAGGTAGGGTAACAATAGGAATAAAATACCATATTGAACCTTAACTCATAGGTCAATAAAAATCAAATTCTATTATGGCTCTATTTGATAGTAAAAATAACCTAGGTTTCTAACTTCAACATGATAAAATCCAGCGCAGTACTTTCCACCAGTACAGACCAAACTGTCATAGGCATATAAATCACATCTATTATTTAGGTTTTTGTGGTTATAATATTTTAGGATTGTTTACTAAATGGGAAATGCTTAATAAGCGAACAAATTCCAATACCTACATGTGCAAGTGGTTCCTAGATGTAGTTCTGGTAATGTAAAATTGGGATGTGTCCTGTATTAAAGATAAATATCAAACACTAACCAGTGTATTGAACATCCAACAATATACGAAAACATTAAATATGATCAAAATTAACGGTAAATTTACGGTCAGTACGGATCTAATCATAAAGAGTATGTTATTTGATGCTGTACAATTATGACGTCACAACTTGCTATTTCATACAAAACTCCATACATTCGATCGTTTTGACATTTCATAAGGAATTGCTGATTTGACGACAGGACACATCCCTATTAATAATAAATAATGTGATGTATGCCAGGTCTATACAGTGTGTCGACGTCCCCCGGACCGGGCAGCGGGGCGGCGGGCGTGCGACTCTCCTGCGACCGGCATCTCCTAGCGGCCGCTCACAAGAACATCGGCGTCGGACCTGTACTTGCCACGCTTAAGGCTATACTCAGTATGTTTTTATTTATTTTTTACTTGCTTACTTAGTATTACCCACCAGACGACCAGGAGTTCAACGACTTACTGTACAATCATATTCAGCAACTTAACGAATATTGATGTTTAGACTCCTTGTAACTTTGAAATAACAACCGAGTTTTGTACACTGTGGTTAGTGATTTATGGCAGTTTTAGCTCAGTTGTTTTGTCAGTTTGAATCTGATTATAGACTTCTTTGGGTCATGGCTGTACCCAGTGTCAGCAGACGTACAATAATTATTGTACATGTATCATAATCACATGAATTTTTCAATCGTCAATCCTAAGCGTACAATATTGACAAAGGAACAATAATTTTGATCGATAGCAATTTTCTGTATAATTTTTAATGAAAGTTACTGAAAGTACAATAATTTTAAGGCACTGGTACAATAATGATGTTTGACTCGTCTGTCGACACTGCTACTAGCCCTCAAGCTCCTACCGGTGTGTTGCTACAGCTACTCTTTATTTTATTTTGTATTTTGTAATGTTTAATATGTTCTAACAGTGGTGGGAGACGCCACGGCGCGCGACGGTGGCAAACCTGGAGGCAAGAAGTCCTGCGAACTGTCTCACATATTAGGCACAAGTGATACCGTGCCCACAGACGCGCAACTCGACCTGATGTCGTAAGTCACCATAACTGTATGACTTTCATAACTTAGAGTAAACTATATTTGAATTGTAATTAAATTATCTCATGATCCTTAACTCATTAATATAACTCTTGATTGACTTTATTCGGAAACCAAAAGAGAACAGAGAGACTACTCGATTACAATCTCCTTGGTCAAACACGAATAAAGATACTTACCAGAACTTAATGACTTTTAATGAATGTCAAGGATCATAAAAGAAACAAAAGTTTTTTATAATTATCACTTTTAGTATTCCGCAGGATTTAAATTGATCGGCCAATGTTTTGTTTTATCCTTAGGATGGTAGACTCAGAGATGAGTGGGGGCCATAGAACTCCTAGGTTTGTTTTTATATTTTAATATTGAGTTACATGGTTGCACATTTAAAGGCCGGGCACGCCATGTGTTCGGATACATTATCGTTTCATTCTCTCACGACAATCACTCGCTTAGCTTCTCTTCATGTTGTTTTGCTTCCTCCATGTTCATGAACCTCCATATATTGTGGACCGTGGGATATCGACGTGTTGTGTTTATAGATGCTTTATTCCCATCATCTGTGAATATGAGATACCATTGACATTGTTTGTTATCGTAACCCTTCTACTGTTACCTATTTTTTTCACTCGTAAATGTTATTTTAAACAATTTAAGGTAAATTCAAGATTAAAATGAACTCATGCGAATATATTTTTTCTCAAGTTACTGCTGATACATTGTTTGAAATAACTTTTACATGTGAATAAGAATTTAATGTTATACGTCATATGTGTATGTAAAAGGGATCACAAATGTGTTTAATATCTATGTATTAGTTAGCTGTAACTCCAAATTAAACATAACCAAAATCATGTTCCTTAACAACGTTTTGTGTCTATGTGCATCAGGGATGTTGTGGAACCATGAAACTTTTGGATATCCGAAATAAAAATCTTTCAGATACTGTAACTGAATCTGATAGAATTGTTCAAATAATATCAGATACGGGTAGCAACTAAATGAGATAAGACATGACAATGCTTTCGCCCGTTAATTTAGTGTTTACTTTTTAATACGTAATTATTAAAGTAACTCTTAAAAAGGCTGCGTTTTTGTTGTTTATGTAGCCATAACAACAAATTTCGTGTCCTTATAAATTATGTATTAGTTAAAAAAAATGTAATACATATTGAATATAGAATGTTGTCATATTTATTATATTTCTTGTAGTTTTATCAACATAAAAATGAGTAACTTAATAATCACTTGTAAGGCAAATTGTTTATTTTCTTGTTTTGTAATTATTAAAATTGCCTAAAAATCTAATATCCGTAACCGTAATTGAAACCGGTATAATATTATTCATATATCTGTATTCATATCGAGATCCGAAATTAAATATCCACAACATCCCTGATATTAAAATGAAGTTATCTATACTTTATACTAAACCATAAAATCACTCGATATCTATGGTTAAGTTAAATTAATGATTATGCTAGGAAAATGTAAACTTACCGAGCGGTATCTATCCATGATTTTCTTCAGAGGATCGCTGGCTTTAGTATAAAGATTAAATAACGTTGCATAATTACGTGTAAGCTATTTTCTTGTGATGTATTTAACAAGGCCAAATGCAAACCCATTCTTAATAAAAAAAAAAAAAAGAAAAAATAAATAAAATTAAATGGTTAAAATATTCAATTCTCACTCATGACAACATAAAATATTATAGAAGTACTACAGACCTATGTATGTACTTCATTATATACTGTAATTGAAATTGCCATGATGGTGTTTGGTTAAATTACTTCTCTTCACTGTTGTACTATACTTCTACATACCGTACCTTAACTTCATTACTGAAAAAAAAATCTAATATTCCTACATTCTACATGTTTCTTATTAATATACCACATACAAGGCACTTTACTGTAACGAATTATATAAATAAATATTGCAGAGGCAGTGGCGGTGTTGGCTCGACGCTATTAGACTCGTCGCAGTCACTTTCTTCATTAGCAAGGAGGGTGTTGGCTGAGATATGCTCTGAAGAGTGGGTTCTACAGAAATGCTTACAGAACCCAGATGAACTATATCACCCTGATATGCTACTAGATTCTATGCTAACACCCAGACAGGCTCAGAGGTTAGTATGAATTTATTAAAATGCAAAACTGTTTAAGGGGGTATTCTCATGTAAGCGCATAAATTTTACCTCTTTTTAGAGATTTTTTTTTCGTAATACAATAAAATTCAATCATTTTAATTTGTTTCTAGGTATTTTTTGAAGTGGGTACATGAGAATACCCCCTTAAGGTTAGAGGAATCCTGGGTTCTAAATGAGGACACAAAGTACTCTATAGAGTAACTATACTTCTTAGAGTAGTAGAGCTCTTAGTGCAGAGTTCGTCCGGGGAAGTACTACCACCTTACCCATTTCCGCCGTGAAGCAGTAGTGCAATTCTATTACTGTGTTTCGGTTAGAAAGGTAAGGGGGCCGGTGAAATTACAGGCACATGAGACTTAACAACTGCACGTCTCAGGGTCGACAACGCATTGGCGATGCTCTAGTGTTGAAAATGTCAATAGGCGGCGGTGACCACTTACCATCAGGTGGACCGTCCGCTTGTTTGTCGGCCCACGTGGTATAAAAAAAAAAAAAGAAAAAAACTTTGTAGTATAGTTTCCTTATATCCCCCCTATTACACATAATGCAAAGCTGTTATGTGTAATGCAACTAGATACTTAGAAATAGCACTTGTCACATTTGACACTTGACATGTTGATCAGTTGAATTCGTGAGAGATATCATCCGTCAGAGAACCAAAGTTATCAACATAGCTCAAAGGATTAGCAAGCTGAAGTGGCAGTGGGCTGGTCACATCTGCCGTAGAACCGATAACCGTTGGGTGAACGTGTTCTAGAGTGGAGACCGCGGCTGGTAAACGTAGTGTAGGGCGCCCTCCATTCTAGATGGAGCGATGATATACGCAAGCTTGCTGAAGATTGAGCTCAGTGGCGTGGCATAGGGGAGGCCTATAACCAGCAGTGGACGGAGATAGGCTGATGATGATGATGCACCAACATTTCAAAATGCCATGTGACTTCTCTGGTTCTGTTGCTAATCTCCCACCGCGTTATAGCTTGCCAATGGATTCTCATCTTTAATGCCTATGCAATATAAAGTCGATAATTATATTATGTATATAATTTATTATGTCATGTTACAGGTTACTCCATATGATATGTTATCCGGATTCAGCTAGTCACACACATCCGGATCTTGATCAGAAAACTATGATCACCCGGTTGTTAGAGGTAATTGCAATATATTTCTCTTCATGGTATTCTAGATGGACCTACAAGGAGTGAGAACCTTGAAAGAAAATACTAACCCTTAGACAACAGGATAGTTTGATATCTACGAGTACATTATCAATTGTGCTTGTGTTATTAATCGTTAGTAATGACGAATCTAAAGGCAACAAAATTTATTAACCTTAGATTGAGGAAAGCTCGTCGAAATCATTATAATAATAAATTTATTTCATCATAAAAAAGTTGTGACAGGAAGACGATTATAACTAAGCACTTACTAGTAATTTTAATAAATTAAACTTAAACCGATTATGGTAATAGTTGGAATTTTTGTTTACCCAATAATCTACACTAATATTATAAAGAGGAATTTGTATTTTTGTATGTAACGAATAAACTCAAAAAGTACTGGACCGATTTTAATAATTCTTTTTTCATTAGAAAGCTACATTATCACTGAAGTAACATAGGCTATATAAAATTTTCAAAAAAGTTAGGGATTCATACTAAAACTCCAATAATGTAACCCAAGGTGTGAAAAAATTACAAAACATTGTTACATCGCGTGCGCTGCGAAAACTATTGATCATAGAATGAACAAAATAATGTAACATCCCTCGGCAACGCGAGTGAAACCGCGGGGGACAGCTATGTGTCAATAAAGAATGTATTATTATTTTAAGAACACTGCCATCTACAGTGACAACATTTATTAAGATTAAAAATGTATTTAATGAGTGACTAATTCGTGTACAGAATTTAGAGCAATGGTCGCTCCGTATGTCGTGGCTGGACCTCCAGCTGATGTTCAAGCAGTTCCCGCTCGGCTCGTCGGAGTTGAGTGCGTGGTTGGACACGGTGGCCCGCGTTGTCATCAACGTGTTCCAGCAGCCGGCGCCACCGCCACCGGATAAAGACAGGTGTATATCGATAAACTAATAATGATTTTCTTTGTGTTAATTCGTTATATGATATTTTAAGGCTCCATAAAACGTGTTTGTACTATTTTACTCCGTGAATGGGATATAGAAATAACAAGCTTTTATTTAGTTTTTCTAAAATTTACATGTAAATAGGCAAAGGATAAGTTAAGAACCATTTTCACTTGTTTGTAAATTTACAAATACATTTAATTTTGTTTGTTTTATAGCTATTGATGCACTTTAGTGTTATCGATAAATAAAAACAGATACCGTTTCTTGTTAATATGCAATAACATGTTTTCCTCAAATTTTCAATGGTGATTTTGGTCGGATTTCAACCAGTGGGCGAACATGCTCATTAATTCATCTTACGAGTAGACCCGGCAATTTAAATTCTTTTTATTATAAATATAATTATAAAGACTAAATCAATACCAAACTATTTTCGTGTATCACGGTCGCTTATCATGTGTAACGAGATACTTCACCCTCATGATATGATATAGGACGGGGACCGACCGTGGCGTGGTGAGCACGAGCAAGTGGTCAGAGTCGGTGTGGCTGGTGGCGCCGCTCGTCGCAAAGCTACCGGCCGCTGTACAAGGAAGGGTTCTAAAGCAAGCCGGACAGGTACATATCTATTTACTTGTACGTGACCGGACAGACATTGGCCTGTCATTTCAATACATAAATCCTATAAAAAAGCACAAATTTTGTTCCGAAATTCTCGTATTTATTATGGGCAACTTTTTGTGTTACTTTGCTTAAAAATCTTTTTCGTTTTCTTAATGTTAACTACAGAACTTACTTTTTTTTATGAACATGATAAGTATATTTTTATTATGCCTACTACATTATTGCCATATTTAAACTATATTTTTTATTTATTATGGTTACTAAACCGGAAATTCTGAAAGCAGGTTAAACCAAAAAGTGGTGTGGTTGACTTCACTTATTGATCGATATATTATGAACCCTATTGTAAAACCATAAGGTGTATTATTTTATTAAATTATCATGTAAATAAGCACTTCGAAAGAAAGTACAGAATATAGGGTGATTTCTCGTGCTCTGGCATTTGGATTGCGCACAAGTTTTCACAATGCTATAGCTATATATTTACAGCTCCTCAATGAATTGATGGTTTTGTAATAGATACTGGAAAGCGGTTGGGGCGCGGGATGCAGTGGAAGTTGCTCTAGTGGTAGCGGCGGGGGTGGAGGGTCGCATAGAGACTGTAAAAGCCACCAGAGTCCGAGCTACAAGGGGTAAGTTCTAAAAAGTGTTTAAAACTTATTTATTCGTCAAAACCGTTGAATCGTTAGAACAAATATTTTTAGTGTGCATGACGACCAGTCTACAGATTTATTACTTTATCTTAAGATCAATGAGATAAAAATATATTATAAAGAGTTTACTAGTACGAAGATATCCCATCGATCTAGAGACAAAATACTATAGTGTTTTCATCGTATACAGTCGGAACTCGAAGATCGAGAAGGAGATCTCTCGTATTAGAATTTACGGGAGAGAATATTGGTACGTGTATTGAGCGTGAAGTTTTAATTAAGAATAGAACCGCAGACTATCATTTATTAGGGAGTCAGTTGTTTTTACACGCTTTATATTAGCTTCACCTGTATATATGTATGTAACCGACCCCTTTGAGCTCGATTTGTCCTACTTTGAACGATCAGATTTAATTCAAACTTTGCACACCTGTCAAAGACCGATGACAATGCAATAATCCGATCAAAGCATCCGATTATCCTAATTAGATTCGCCAGGAATTATTAATTTCGTTCCGCATCCTTTGCATGCGAGTAAGAGAGATAGAGCTAGTGCGCGAACTACGCGAAATAGTTAAAAAAAAACTAAAAAACACATGCTTTTTAGTTTTTTTAACTATTATTTTAAAATCGATCGCTTAATGTGTGGTGTGGGCGCAGGTCGTCGGGCGGCGGCGCGGGCGGCAAGCGCGGCGCGGGCGGCGGCGCGTGCGGCGGCGGCTGCGCGTGCGGCGGCGGCAGCGCCGTGCGCCTCGCCAGCGAGCCGCTGCTCTCGCTCGTGCTCACCTGCCTCAAGCACCAGGACGATCAGAAGGTACCGCCACCGACCAACGCAACACTGCTCCGGACGAACATTGCATCTTCTCACTACCGTGTTCATTCAACATATATACAACGTGTAACAAAATACCCCGTAAAAATATAATTAATTATCAAAGCCAACAACCCTAGTAACCTGTCATATCATGGAACCAGATCATTTCAACAGACAGGCCTACGTATCTATTTTATCTAACCATATAACCTCCATTCGGCTTTACGTGCAGTTTGGTAATAGCCTGTATAGGCTACTATATATTATATATATTACTATATATATATGTATATATTATACTATATATTTTCACGAGCCATACCATTATCTCAGGAGAGCCTTCTGAGCTCAATCCACGCCCAGCTGCAACACTACCTGACTCACGCTCGCGACCACGAGCGGTCCACGTGCAGCGACACGTGGCAGGACGACGCGGCGCCTGAAGCTCTGCAACTGCGCTTCTCCCTCGCCGGCGGCATGTTCGACGCGATTCGACGCTCCTACCAACTGACGTCCGACTGGGCGGTGCTGTTGACGCAACTGGTCGCGCATCAAGTCATCGACGCATATAACAATAGGTAACTATAACGAGTAGAGTGTCGTGGTACGAGGTGTTTACCCTTCTGTAGCGGGAGCACTTCTGACGTTCCTAGCAATTGAAGGACGACAAATTGTGCACTATTTCGTTATATCGTCCAATATGTACTCGTATAAGTGTGATACATAAATATCGTGGAACACGTTAAAAGGAAAGCAAACCCATAATCTAATATGTTCCTGTCAATAGGATAGTTGGCGGAATAGACCCATCAAGCCATCGACGCATTTAAAAAATTACAATTGGAAACTATAGTACGTAACCAGCCTATAAAAGGAGATATTGGTGTATTTTAAATTCTACTAGTTGGTTTTCTATCAAAAATATATATATATTTGCTGATATATCTCCAATATTGGCGATGTTTAAACACGATGTGGGCGTCCAGACAGTGTTTTTACAATAAATTTTAATAGTCTGTGTCGCAGCAACCTGTTCACTACATTGATCGATATGCTCGCGACTCTAATACACTCGACGCTGGCGGACGGCGGCGACGACAACAACAGGAAGCACTACCAGAATCTCATGAAGAAGTTGAAGAAGGAAGTCGGCGACCGTCACGCTCCCTCGGTGCAGTGTGTGCGCCAATTACTGCCGCTCTCCAAGAACACTATAATCGAGGTACGTGGTATTGATCTACCTAATTATACTTCGTTCTGTGGGTAAATGTTTTGTTTTTAAGATGTCTTAAGGTCGTGCTACTTACAGATAATGAGTTCTAAGCGACTAAAGGGTTTAAATAAAAAATAAAAATGTTGACGAATATTATTATATATTTATAATACTAATATATATTATATGCAATAGCTAATATCAATAGAAAGACTAAAGACCTTTCTATCCGGTCAGGGCGAGAGTCCCTCCCAAAGTAGATTTTATAGTCAACTGTACATCTTACTTTAATTAGCTTTAATACCTTTGTGAAAGAAAAAAAAATGTTTTGTTATTATTCCCATATATTATGGCTATGGGGATACCGTCATCACCAGAAATCTTAGTGCTAGAACATATGATAAAATGGCATATTCAAAATTTTTGCGACCAAAATACTTTTCACAGTTAGGTTTTTCCATAGGACCGACACTGGAATGGGAAGAAAAACAATTGCTTTACCAGCTTATTCTTATTCTGCTATCAAAGGTGAAGAAATAAGAGATGATCCTCAATCAGTGATGATAATTTTGCTTTTCATCAGGTGATCGCCTGCGAACCGCTTGGATGTTTGGTGGATCAAAAGGGTAACAAGATCACCGGATTTGACAGCGATAAGAAACAGGTACAGTAATATTAAGAACGGCGGTAAAAAACTACTAGTTTGTGACGAAAGTCATGATTTCGAATCCTACAATAAGCTTTCTGTAATCGATAACATGTATAAGTAGTATAGCTCTTATTGCAGAATACCACCTTACCCATTTCCGCCGTGAACCAGTTGTGCACTTGTATTACTTTGTTTCGTTTAGAAAGTTAAGGGGCCGGTGAAATTACAGGCACATGACACTTAACAACTTCACGTCTCAGGGTCGACAACGCATTGACGATGATCTTGTGTTGTAAATGTCCATAGGCGGCGATGACCACTTACCATCCCACCGTTTGCTAGTATATGCGCTCATGTGGTATAAAATAAATAAAAGCTAAGGAAACCATAGTAGGGTAGTTTGTAGTACCCACTTGACTGGCCACCACACTAGAGTTGAAAATCTATCGCAACACTTAAGTACCAGTAGCATTCTAGCCTTTGTGTGCTTATGAAGTAGGGTACATCATAACTTACCATGGTCAGATTGTGGTTAAATATAATACAAGCCGATGCCTACATTATAGTACAAAAAATATAAAGTGCTTAAGTTCCTCAATTTTGCACCTTATGGCATTAAGGCTCAATGATGACCTTCACATATTTCATTTCACCATTGAAACCTTATTTGACTGTTCCGTAACGCTGTCTGCTTTTTTTTTAACATATCTATAGTTGGCGTATATACAAGTATATATTATATCGACTTATTTGCTATTTATATATTTGTGGTTGACATGTATATAAATGGGTTAATATTTCAGGGATTACGGCTGACGGATAAGCAGCGCGTGTCTGGATGGGAGCTGGTGGAAGGTGGGCGGAACCCCGCGCCGCTCTCGTGGGCGTGGTTTGCTGCTACCAAGATTGAGAGGAAACCACTTACTTATGAAAATGCACACAGGTAATTAACTGCTACTTTCATGTATGGGCTACTAGATTTGCGCCCTACGATCTTAGATGGGTCTAGAAGAGTCTATTCCCTCAAAAGAGTCCTTATATATTAATGTGTGGTATTATATATTATTATTATATTCCAAGATAAATTGAAAATACATTCAATCACATTAATCTCAATGTATTTAAATATCAAAATGTATTAGTTTCATGGATTGTTTGATCCCTCTGAAAATTCAACAAATACATTAGTAGAATATAAATAATTATAATACAATTTATTTTTAAATGATAGATTTTTAAATTCAGTGCATACTCGTTGCTTTGTGAGATTTCACATTTCGTTTCTATAGCTTATTTTACACAGGTCAACAAATTCTCGGTAATGCAAGTAAGACACAAAAAAACGCAATACGCTTTTTTATTCATTAATTAAAAAATCTGTCATAATCTTCAATGTAAACCATATAAATTATTATAAATGCTCAAGTGTTTTTTTTTTTTAGCCCAACGTTGCTAAATCCGTGGCGTGAAAGATAGTTTGAGAATATACCTATAATAAGTATTTTGTAATTGTTAAATATAAATTATGTAAAATTGAAATTATAAAATAGCTAAAAAGTCAGAATAGATAAAATTTATATAAAAAAATATTTAATAAAAAAGAATGTAACCTTGCTGAGTTTCCTGCCGGTTCTTCTCAGTTGAAGGCTGACTTCCGAACCGGTTGTAGCTTCAGTAACTTTAAATTTGACCTTCATAAGTGCCCTCCGAGGGCCTAAATGGTTTTGAATTTTGAGAATGTATAACGTATTATGTTATCATTACTGACGTTCTAAACATTTCATTTCCAGGCTATTGAAATACCATACACATAGCCTTGTTAAGCCGCTAAGTTACTACTTGGAACCTCTGCCGTTACCGCCTGAGGACCTGGAAACCACTGATATTAAACAGGTATTTTTCTAATCTACATATATAAAAATAAATACCTGGATGGCCGAGCATTGCTCGGGATTTCTTTACTAACGTGACTTCTACCGTATTCTCTTTTTTAAAGCACTGTCATATAAACCTAGATACGAATTAGATGCGATAATAAAGGGATGCCAATAACAGTATTTCTCACAAAAGATGTAACATGAAAACCTTACCTTCTAATGACATAGTAGCAGTTTTCATTGCCTAAAAACACGGATAAAACGATATATTCTGAAAATTGAATCCTAGCTAGATCGATTTAACGCCCCGGAAACCCCACGCATACAAAATTTCATGAAAATCGTTGGAGCCGTTTCCGAGGTCCTAATTATATATGCAAGAATTGCTCGTTTAAAGGTATTAGATAGATATGTTTTGTACCATATGCTTTCTAATACTGCTTACGCGATAGCGATAAAACTTTTGTGAGTTGTTCTACGTACGCATAAAGAACCCCATGCATGACACATTGATGAAGCTATATTTTATTAATGTTGTATTTTTTAAGTTTATAAAATTCCTTATCAAAATGTGCCCTAAATCCTCATGGACTTGATCTATTTTGAAATAACAGGAAAATGGCAGTTTGGATTCGAGTCCTACGGGCGCTGGCAAGTCTCGCTCACGATCGGCTCCGTGCAAGAATATCAAGAAACCTAAACCTACGACACCGGTAAGTTTCATCTAATTATACCATTCGTGTTTCGTAGGTTCGATTCCCATGACAAACATTTGTTTCACTTTACACTCATGTATATCCACACAAGTGTGTGTGTGGCATTAGAACTGTAAACGTTAACTCCGTATACGATAAATCTATTAAAATTGTTGTGATCGCTTTACCTAAACAGAAATGACTTATTTATGTGAATAATAATTTGATAAGTTCGCGATAGTGTTATTTACTTAAAATACGAAAAAATTAAAATACTAAAACGAAAAGAAGATAATATAAGTGTAAGGTGCTTACAAACAAAACGAAATAAAGTGAAAACAAATTTAAATTTAAAAGAACTGATGTGTACAAATACAATTGTTAAAAATAACGTGTAATCTAATTAAAGTGGAAACCCAAATAGTAATAATTATGAACAAATAGTGAATAAAAAGCCTTAACATTTTGATTTGATATGTGTGGGTGTTTTTAAGCCCCAGCATATTCCTACCTACACAATCCGTCATAATCAGCTGACTAATCAGCTGGTCGACAGAACCTGCATAAACAGAACACAACTTTCGCCACAATCGTTAGTAATTCGTTTAGCTCAGTGCGTCCTCGACCGACTGCAAATCCGTGGACCCGAGTTCGATCCTTATGTCACATCAAGTGAGATTTTTGTAAACATGGATAACGTAACCATCCGCAAGAAAATTCAACGATCGAAATCAGACTTCGACTTATCAGTACTGTCGCATGATATAATAAATTCTACGTTACTCGACTCAACTATGTTAAGTCTCCACAGTGCCCACACAAAACAGTGAAACTATGGTTAACGAAGAGCTAAAAAAAGAATTAGATACTTTGAAGCAGAAATTGAACAGTGCAGATCAAGAAATAGAAAATTTAATCCTTGAAAATAATGAACTCAAGAGAGCGTTGCAAGATCAATCCAAAAAAGTCGATTTTTTGAAAAAGCTTTCTACAGATCAGACTTCTCTACAAAATAAACTCGTCTCAACACCTATTAGGAGAAAAATTTTAAATATAAGAATGCGAGTGCCAAGAGTATCTCCTCTCCACCTTGACAGAAGTGTATGCTCTAATTCAGCCATGACTTTGAAGGACACACCAATTAGAAAATACAGCCTACAGAATAATCATCTATATTACCGCCATATAGACGACACTAACAACTCTGCTGATAGTCAAAATAACTATGCCAGCATAACAGAAATCCCGTTAGATGGCGTTACCTGTACAAGTGAGGACGCGTGTACAAAAACGTCAGTAAAAAAATATGACGATGCGGAGATCCATGAAGTTGATTCTTGTTATTATAGTAACCATCAAACAGCAAGAAGGCAAGTTGTTATAATTGCTGACCAGCAAGGACGAGGTATCTGTAAAATACTGCAAGGTTTATTAGGAGCCAAATACCTGGTGACATGTACATCAAAATCAGGAGCAAAGTTGTGTGATGTTGTAAAAACATCCAAAAGTGAAATATCTAAATTAACAAAAAACGATTTCGTGATATTGATGGGTGGCATTAATGATAAAAATCCATTTGAATTAGAGTTATCCCTGAACCTTTGGCTTAATTCGACCCGTCATACTAATGTTATTATCAGTGAAATACCATACAACAATGCTCTGAATGAAAATAAGCTTAATTATCAACTTAAATTTATGTGTAAAGGTTTTAGTAATGCTATTTTTATGGATATGAACTACCACAGCTTGATTCCGTTTAAACATGACTGAATGAAATCCTTCATGTTTGCTATAGGACTGATATGTGTAAATATAACGAATACCTTAGATCAGCTGTTAGTAACGTCACTTTGAATAGCCCTAAAGCAAACTCTGTAAACAAAAGCACACAAACAGATTTAGAACCAATCAAGGCACTTTGTGATGATATTATAGACAAAAGCACCCAAACCTGCATAGAATCATATGATGTATGTAATAATAACGTTAATTTTGATTTAAGCCATGATCTTTTTCGTGCATAGTAGTGTATATATTCTACATCAAAATATAAACGGGCCAATTAGTAAAAACGACCTATTGACTGTAAGTATCGATGACCTTGGCGACAAGGGTAGACCAATCGATATTCTATGTATCACTGAACACAATATGTCTCAAGATGATGTCAGCCTCATTCATGTGCCAAACTTTAGACTAGCATCATATTTTGCAAGACGCAAACGAAATGGCGGTTCGTGTATTTTGGTAAGTAACAGACATAAATTTAGGCCCGTCACAGAAATTGTTAACTTTTCCATATCAAATATTGTTGAGTGTTCGGCTATTGAACTAATTGACCATGAAATTTATATTATCTGTATATACCGAATCCCTAACAATGATTCTCAATCTCTTGAGATATTTTTCTGCCAATTAGATCATATTTTTACAAAATTGAATAATGTTTTTAACATTATAATATGTGGTGACTTTAATATAAACATGCTCAATAGAACTAGGCAATCATTAAACTTTGAGGATATATGCCTGTCCTATAATATTAGGTTTGCCATTCAGGTGCCAACTCGTTTGATCAGCGGTACATGTATTGACAATATACTTTATAATATACGTGGATGCAAGGCTGAAGTTACGGAGCTAGCACTATCCGATCATACAGCGCAAATATTGAAATGCCCTGTTAAAAAGACGTGTATTCTGCAATGCTGGTATGTTTACAAACGTGACTACTCAGAAGAAAATGTTGGGAAATTTATTGAATGCTTACTGCAACTCAGTTTTGAGGATTTATATAAACTTAATGAACCAAACAATGCTTTTAACTATTTCTATGAACTCTCTTTTATATGACTTGTGTTTTCTCACTATAAGGTTAAAGTTATCGTGTAATAGACGTCCAAAATGGATTTCTCGTGGAATTAAAGCGTGTTGTAGACGTAAAAGAGACTTCCTTTGGAAATATAGGAAAAATCGTAACTCTGAAAATAAAGAAATACTTAAGCAATATGCTAAAAGGCTTAGAACCGTTATTAAGCTAACAAAAAAGTCGCAAAATAACCACTTTATCACCACCTCAGAAAACAAGTCAAAAGCCACATGGAAAATCATAAATCGCAAAAATTATAACTATCCTAAGGAAGAGATACTCAAGTTGAAGGTCAAAGACAACATTATTTATGATCCTATAAAAATTGCTAATGAATTTAATAACTTCTTTATTGACCATATAAACAATGCCAACCAAACTGAAACTAATATTAATGTGACAACTCGAAACTTACCAAACCAATGCAATTCAGTATACATGAACTCCGTTAATCCGGATGATATACTTAGAATCATCAATTCATTAAAAAATACAAACAGCGTAGGATATGATAATATCTCAACCAAAATTGTGAAACGGGTAGCACATATTATTGCTCCGGTAATGTGCTATGTAATTAATATTTGTATAGAGCATGGCATTTTTCCAGAAAAGCTTAAAACTACAATAATTAAACCAATATTTAAAAAAGGAGATTCAGAAGACATGAACTGTTATAGGCCTATAGCCCTGATTCCTATATTCTCAAAAAAATTCGAAAAAGTTATTTATAGTTGTCTCAATAATTTCTTTGAATCTAATAATATACTAGCTGATCAACAAATGGGCTTTAGAAAAAGCAAAACAATTAATATGGCTGTTTATGATTTTCTGTACAAAATAATGACGAGTATTGATAACAGAGTACCCGCAGTAGCACTATATATGGATATGACCAAAGCATTCGACCGTGTAGATTATAAAATTCTATTGCATAAGTTATATGCTTGCGGGGTCAGAGGAAATATACACAATCTAATTGAGTCGTATCTAACTGAGAGACAGCAAATTACTCAAATCAGTAAAATATGTCGGAAAACTAAAACCGAAATAACTTACTCCTCTGATTTAAGATACACTCACTGTGGTGTGCCCCAAGGCAGTATATTAGGACCATTACTCTTTCTCATATATATAAACGATTTTCCAAAAGTAACCAATCATCACATGACCTTATTTGCAGATGACAGCACGGTACTATTTTTTGGTAATAACTTGACTACTTATGAAAATGATATAAATATGACATTAGAATTGATAATGGAATGGTTAATGAATAATAATCTTAGAATTAATTTGGACAAGACAAAAATTATGAATTTTTATCAACGATGTAATAGGCTACAAAATCTGAATATACATTTTTCAAACAATCAAATACTTGAAACAGATGTTACGAAGTTTTTAGGTATTTATACAGATAAAAAAATTACTTGGAAACAGCACGTTGAATATGTATGTAAAAAGCTTAGTCGATTCTCATACGCACTAAGCAAACTGAGACCAGTCACCAATCGATCAGCATTGCTCACAGCGTATCACGGTTATGTAGCTTCTACTATCAGATATGGAATCATATTCTGGGGCAACTCAACAGATAAGGAATTAGTATTTAAGTCCCAAAAGAAATGTGTTAGGGCTATACTCCAGTTACGACAAACGGATACTTGCAGACCACACTTCAAATTACTCAAGCTTCTAACATGTCCAAGCATCTATATTTATGAAAGCGCTGTATTTGTTAAATGCAATCAACACTTGTTCGACCATCGCAGTAGATCTCGCCACCGGGATGATTTGTGTCTGTTACCATCAAAAACAGCCCTAATGCACAAAAGTTTTTTCTGTATGGCACCTGTACTATTTAATAAAATACCGATCGCTTTGCGCAAAGAGGGCCTTACTAAATTTAAAAAACGTCTCTATGACTTTTTAATTAGTAAAGCATATTATGACGTGAATGAGTTTTTGAATGACACCATCATACTGTAAATAGAATAAAATTGTTATATATATTGATTGACATTTTAAATATAGTTGGTTCGATGATAATTATGACATTTTGTTTTGATTATTTTGTTTTGATTGTTTTGTTTTGATTGTTTTGTCTTGATTATTTTGTATTGATTGTTTTGTATTGATTATTTTGTTTAGATGTCTAATGTATTTTGCACGCCAACTTAGGCAGACTTATGTCGATCGAATAATTATTATTATTATTATAACAAGTATGTATTGAAAATGTAGTATATCTGTTAACTGTTTTTGATATGAGCCAATATAATATTTTTTTAAATTATTTACTGAATTTATTACTCTAGTAACAAACTTTTAAAGTATCTAGTTACATACATCATCATCATCATCAATTTTATTGCCAATTCAACATAGTATAAAGCAACCATCCGAACTGGTATTAAAGTCGGACTAAGCATAACTACTAGACCTAATAGAATAAAATATTTTCATTCATTCATATAAAAACTTACTTAAAGTAGTAAAAAGAAAGAGAAGGCAGATCAGCTCACAAGTGAAATAGCTGATCTATTGCTGCCTGTGGTAAGAGTTGGGTAAAGCTAATCCTCTGGCCGAATTAGTCACCAGCCCATTGTTCACGGGAAGCGTTATTAATATACTATTATATATATACTATACTATAATAATAATATTAAAATGTTACAATTTCAGACTAACGGTGTGGGTCCGACGAGCGGGTCTGGGGGCGGCGGCGGCATGACCCCCACACCAGCGCAGCAGCCACAATTCATGCAACAACAGCAGCAGTGGTTCCCACCACCAGGACAGACATATTTCAACCCCCCAGGTATATGTACGTATTTATTAATTTGAAGCATAAGATAAAAATACTCATAAAGAATTAGGACAGCTTACCAGGTCTATAGATCGAGACAATTAGCTAACTCTGGAGGGCCACAACTGCGACGGGATTCTTGCTAATAATAATACAAACTAACACTAAGATAAGCAAATTTAAAACTAACCACCATAAAATGAAATTTAAAAGTGCATCCAAGAAATAAAAAGCTTTTTTATTATATTTATTACCTATATTAACCAATAATAACAAAGTACATTTGAAAAGCAATTGCAAATCAGACTGTTGGAATTCAGGTGAATTGGCTGTTTTTTTCTAAATCTCAGTCTCATCGTAATAATATTATAGATACGAAAGGTTGTAATTTTGGAAGTAAGAATGTACATTACTCTTTCACGCATAAATATATTAAATTGCTAAACGGATTTGGATTAATCTTGACACCATATCAACTTGGGTGTCAACTTTGATAAACCCCCATGCCCAGCATTTTTTTTTATATAAATTGATAATTTTGTATATGTATAATTTTTTTTTATTTTATAACTATTACTTGTCTTGGTAGTTTTAAGAAATGGATCCTATGTTGTCTGAATAAAATAATTTTAATTTAAATTTAATTAAATATCATATTTTTTCTCTGGAAAATGTAATATCTCTCGGTAACGCGGGTGAAACCGCGGGTGATACATTACGGTACGCCTACACAATGGGTATTCAAAGGAACATCTAAGATTAAGAATCATAATATTAATATCATCCGTTTCTTCTATTAGCCGGCGTAAGTCAAAGAGGCGTGGCGCCACCGGCGAACACTCAGTCGAAGCAGGCGCTCAGCAACATGCTGCGGGGAAGAGTACCGTTCAATCAGATACCGCAGCAGATACAGGTAACTATAACAGACCTAGACCAGGGCTTCTCAAACTGGAGGTATGTCAGTTGGTCCTATGGGATTCGCGACTAGATTGACGGTACTTAATAAAATTGCTCCTTAGGTTATCATAATAAGGGGTGGGGGGGAGGATTTCAGTCTGGAATAGCACATAAGCTACTATAATTTGGAACACCCCTCGCAAACGCGTGTGAAACTGCTGGGCACAGCTAGTAAAAATATACATTTTCGTTTTGTCTGCGCTATAGTGTTATTATACAGTATGTAACAAAAACCCTGTTATTCCTTTTAGGAACGTTATACATTACCTACAAGCACACCATTAATGATATTAGAATTTAACAATTATAAACATTGGCTAGTACAAAGGTCAAAATCAAATAACTATTAAAATCGACACATTCAAAAAAATGTTTAGATTATCTGATTTTACAAATACATCTTTATTTCGCTAAATAGCCTACGAGCTCGGCGGCTTTCTTTGATGCGACAGAAGATGCCGCTAAAACGTAGGCGCGTGCCTCGTATCCCTGCCACGTGCCTTCCTACCCCTTTACCCCACCACCCGCCGCCCTGCGAATCATAAGCGAATTCCTTAGTCTCCCGCGCAACTTACTTTCGAACGGTTGTTATTGTTGACCTAGTGAGTGACTTGTGTTTTTTTACGTAAGATCACCTGATCTGACGCCCTTCGATTGTTTGCCTCTGGGGTACTGTTAAGCAACAGGTGTTCAAAAAACCGTGTGATACGGAGGTCAAAATGCGTTCACGCATAGTAGCAGCATTTGACCACATCAAGTTCGATAGCTCCATTTTACAAAGCGTACGTGAAAATATTATTAGGCGTTGCAACAAATGTGTCGAGGTACAAGGTGGTCATATTGAACAGCATCTCCGTGGCCGTCTAGTAGACGTTATAATAAATTAATACATTAAAATGCAAGTAGGTACTTAAGGTTTTGTGTGACAGACGCGGGGACTTTATTTTGTTTATGTAAATGTGTTAAATGTACTGATAACAATTATCAATTGTGCATAAAAATATCGTGTAAACCAACATTTTCAAAGATTCATTCGTTAAAGTGATAAACAACAGCTGACAAAGTCGTGAACTTGGGTAGAAAAAATAGGTAGATAACCGGCGCGGCGCGGCGCGGCGGCACCGACAAAGAGAGGCCACTCTCTTTGTCGGGTCGGGTAGAACTTCTTCCTATTATTTGTGATTTCGGGTCATCGCTTCATGCAGAGGTAAGATATCAGAATAACATTACAAATATTAATAATTAAATATTTATTTTAATTATTTGTGTTTACAGTTTATTATAAATGACTTCCTTTATTACGTATTTATACCGATTCTTAAAACGTAGGTAGAAGGAACAACAGGGTTTTTGTTACATATTGTATATAACTTGATAATTTCTAGTAACTTATATTTTATTTTTATAAAGGGTACGGTTCTATAGGATGTATAAACGGGTTCTGGGGCCATGAGTTTTAGGGTAGGGGACTCTAGATGATGAGAGTATTTCCAAACGATAGTTTCATTTATGTAATTATGAAAATAACAATTATATCTTTAATTTTATAGCAGACTGGCGGATATCCTGGTGCACCACATGCAAGAGCGCCATTCGCGCGTCAAGGGATGAGGCAGATGCAGCCTAATCAGATGGGACCGATGCAATCGACGTAAGCACCTCACTAACAATACTGACCATACTTTCCTCGAAAGTCACTCTGCATCTGGTTTCTAGTCTCTCATATCTTTTAAGTAGAATATGCCTAAAGTAAATATGAACGTGTTGCTGATATATTGACAACCATATCTTGAATATATAATATACTAGCTGACCCAATAGACGTTGTCCTGTCTTAACAATGAATATTGAATACGAATCTTCCGATTGAATCGACTGTGCAATAAGAAATTATAATTTAATTATTTTATCAATATAATTCCGACACATGTCTCTATTATAAACGATATTTGCAGCGCGCATTCTGTCAATCGTGCCAACTGTCAAACGACTGACAATAATGTCAAACAGGTTACATTAAAAAAAGTTTTTATTGCCAAAAGCGCTAATAAAATGGTTGTTTCTAAAATTTTCTATATTTCCGCGCAACTTTCTATTATTTGTTTTTTATTAAGAACCTTTTACTGACAATAACAAACACAACAAAAAAAGAATTTGCAAAATCGTCCAGCCGTTCACGCGTGATGCCGTTACTGAGGGAAATAGGGATTCATTTTTATAGCGGGTTTAAACCTCCTACATCTAATCTTAAAAAGTTTATAATATTAGTACATATATACATAATTACAATTATCGACAAAAAAATTGCAGGCAAATGAATCCAATGAGCCAAATGGGCAATATGGGACCGATGCCGCAAATGGGTGGTGTTCAAATGGGAGGGCAAATGGGTGCGGGTCAAATGGGAGCAGGACAGATGGGTGCGGGTCAAATGGGGGCAGGACAGATGGGTGCAGGTCAGATGAGTGCCAGCCAGATGGGCTCCAGTCAGATGGGTGGGATGGGTAGCCAGATGTTCGGCGGACAGTATGGAGGTATGCAGCAGAGCTATGGAGGCTATGGGCAGCAGATGATGCCGAGTGGTCAACAGCAAATGATGAACCAGGTAATTTTATTTTGAACTTAGATCATGGTATCTAAATAAAAAGAGTTTGATTCCTTCACTCATTTTGAAGCAACACTTTAGTCAAGGAATCATTCCTTTAAAGAAGAAATTCAGTTAAACCATTGTTATGGCTCTGTACCAAAAAATAATATGACTTCTTCTGCTACCAATACTATCGACTTGAAATTCAGCCTTCTGATAATTTGTTTGTGGGTCTTGTTATCTTATAAATAGATCATATACATTTTGTACAGGACCTTCCTTGTGTGATTCCAACTCTCACTACCATGGTTTTTTAATGTTTTTGTAATTTGAAAATTTCTAGTGTTATGTTAACTTCTTTATTTCTTTCTACACTCTATTTCTCTTCTTCTATACGGTCTACATGGGTTTTTGATCTCAAACACCCTTTAATATTCTAAATATAAAAATTACAATATTTTTTCAGGGAATGGGCCAAGGAGTGAGCCAAATGAGCCAACAAGTGAACCCAATGGGTCAAGGTGTAAACTCGATGAGCCAAAACGTGGGTCAAATGAACCAGGGCGTGGGACAGTCTGGACAAATGCCGCAAGGTATGGGACAGATGAGTCAGGGAATGGGGCAAATGGGTCAACCTATGGGCCAGATGGGGCAGCTGGGCCAAGGCGGTGGTATGGGCGGTATGACCAGTCAGGGTGGTTCTATGGGCCCACAAGGGGGTAATGCGATGGGTGGATTCCCAGGACAACAAACATTCCAACAGGTAAGTGTTTATAGATTTTTTTACAATAAATTTGATAATACTCAGCTAGGTATTGGACTTAGTCATTTGTATTTCTGTATATTCCGTATTATTATATAGTATATTCTAGCTTCATGAATGGGGATAATGTAGCTTTCTAATAGTGAACAAATTGATAAAAAAAAATTACTTCAAAATACTAAACCCTACTCTAAGCGCATTGTCGTCAGAAAAATAGTCGCAATTCTTTGAAATTATCGCCTTTTCTCTACTTGAATATGCGTGTAAAAATGAAAATGACTGAAAACATGTGTGTGCTTAAGACCGCACGGCAGAAGTGAAAACTTTGGCAATCGTAATTTTACACTAAAATTATTATTGTAAAATAATAGTTTCAATAATTGTGTTTTTTATAATGTTTTTTTAATATATAATATTAGCACCATAAACCGCTAACTACACACACTAACCTCAAAATGTAAACCAAATAATTGTCAAAATAATTATTATTACGTACCAATAATAACTACTAAATTAATAAAGACAATTATTACGTATGAATTGAATATACTAAACACAGCGACACAACAGCGAAGAGCAGCTGACAGTATCTTTTCTCTTTATATTATTTTATAATATTACTATTTATGTTAACATAAACTTTCTTGATTTATCAGAATATGATGGGTGGTCGGGCCACTCAGGAAGCATATTTAGCTCAGCAAAGGCAAAACGCTCGTCCGCCTTATATGCAGGCTCCTAACGTAACAATGGGTGGCATGGGCGGGCCGGCGCCCCCATACCCGCGCGGTATGCAACCGCAACAGAGCTCGCAGTACCAGCAACAGATGACGCAGCAGCAACAGCGTATGCGACAACAAATGTTAGCCATGCAGCAACAACAACAGCAACAAGGGCCATTAGTACAACACCTACAAAGACAGCAGTCATACCAACCTCCCTATTAAATATAGCATTGTTGCTGTTGTTTTTTTTAATCTTCGGACCAAAGTGTGTATGTTAGGAAATAAACAAACGATAATCTGGGAATTACAAATAAAATATGGAGCGAAAGATGTAAGTCCAAAAATTATGTTTAACATTTTTTAATGTCTTCTATAAACATGTTGATTTTTATTGATGTGTTCCAATGTCCCATATATAAGCTGAATGTGTGTGTTTTAAGCTATCAACTTCAAAATGTGGAACGATATTTTAAACGATCACGCATTTTCGTGAGACATTAAATGACAAATTTTATAAAAATAAAATTACCAATCGATGTCAAAAAAAAAATCTACTTTAGTAGGAATTATTCATTCATTTTTAATTGTACTTTTGTACTATTGTATCACTTGTATTTATTTTTATGTAAATTTTAAGCCGGAACTATGTTTTATCTCCTTTTTAATTGTTAATTTCATTATTTATACCTACCTCATAAAAAGCACTTTTGAGATATTTTACTTCATATGATTGAATGCAATTCTTTTTCAGTTTAAAATCATAGAACTGCAACCGTTTCGGTTACATTCTCTTTGAATTATTTTATAACATAACGTAAATATCAAATATAAAATAGACAATGAGATGTATGTGAGAATTTAGATGTTTTTTAATGATTTATTTTAGTACAATTTGATGAATCAACATCAGTTCGAATAAGTTATGTATTAGTAGTATTATGTAAATATTGTCGTAAGTAAATATATATAATAATATAGAAGAACTCGTTTCATTTTCCACTAGCGATCCACCTCGACTAATTCCCCTAACTGTATAATATATAATTCTAGCTATCCTCCGCGGTTATAGCCGCGTTCCAAAAGGATTACATATAAAATATATTAGGAATAATAGTCGAAATAAAAAAAATGTAATTATTAAACAATAAATATTTATTGGTAAATGGATCCATTATAAAATATTTGTACATTAAACACTATCGTGTAAAGTTTCATATTTTTGTGATACTGGTTTCTCTTTTTTGGCAAGTAGCCGACCGACATACAGGCAGACGTTACACATGCGCGCCACCTTCGGAGATTGGATATTGCCAATGCGTTGTCATCCCTTAAACATGTATGTGCCTCACATTTCACCGCCCCCAAACTTTACACAGTAAACCAATGCTATTTCACGACACAAATAGGTAAGGAGTAATACTCCCCCGGTGGACTTCTGCCCTAAGAATTACTACTAAGTACTCATAAAAAATTATGAAAATGATTCGGTTGCCCTACATAAAACAAAGAAGAAGGTCCTCGACTTCAAAAACGTTCGACTTCCTTGCATGACTGTATATTGAAATGGATTGAAATTTGCATAATTATGAAATTCTCAAAATAAAATGATGACCGAAAAAATATCAGTCAATTGTCACTGTCAATCAGATGGGATTTTTGAGGTTATGTTTATGTTTTGATCAGTATATTTTGTGACTGTTAAATATAATAAATGATGCATTCTATTAGGTTACCTAGATATAAGTCAATACAATCATTTCTGAATATATATAAATGTGAATGTATTCAGAAAAATATCCATAACGTAGGCTTGAACGATATTCCTAAGGTAACAGTGACTGATATTCGAAAATTATTGAGACAGAAAGGTTTTGCTGTGCAAGACGGATTTACATCTCTTACTACAAAGTGTTCCATATGCGCAGCAGACCAGGAAAGTGCAAATAGTAAAGTATACGTTAATAAAACTACCGGTATGTATGATTGTAAACATAAGCTATTAACATACCAAACTTCATTTGGCATAGAATTAAATTAAAAAAGAATTCATAGAAACGCATTGCATTGCATGTAGCAATCATCGTAATTTATAACTTGTATAGTACTTTATTCCAGGTTATTTTGTATGTCCTAAGTGTAACGTCCACGGAGATTGGAATATATTGGAAAGGCTAGTGAAAAAAGTGAAGATTGAAGCTTCATTAAAAGACTTCATAGACAAGTGCCACCAAAATTCAAAGCTATTTCAGAAGGATTGGCAAACAATTGTAGATAAGACTACCCAAATATCAACATTAAATAATACAGAATTATTAGATTTATTCAGGCTCTTTGAATTTCCTGTAAGTACCATGTTACATTATTATAAAAACAAAAATGCCTTTATTTTTCCATTGGCATGTACATTTGTATGAATAGTACTAGGTATTGTTTGTCCAATATACATGCCACATAGACCCCTCTTTAAGTGAAGGCCTCTTCTATAGATTGTGACTGGTTGCAATTCTTTGTGAGGTTGGACCAATCATGTGTTCCAACATTCTCTATCTCATCCTTCCACCTTGCCTTTAGTCTCCCTCTGCTTCTATTACATTATTAATAAACCACAATTTTATAAACTATGTTATTTTAGATGTATTTTTTAAAATTGAATCTTTCAGTTCCACCAAGAGGCTAGTAAAATATTATCTGAAGTCAGAGTATCCTCAGATCACACAGTATTATATTTTCCATTGAAGAATTCCCTAGAGAATATTGTAGGTTACCGTAAAGTGCAAGCAGGAAAAGAAGAAGAGAGTGAGTGCCATGGACTCTATAATGCTGGGCTCTTTTCATGTAGGGGCCCAAAGGTGAGCCGCAGTGATCAAGCAGTGCTTGTACCCAGTATACAAGATGTTATACATTTGGCAGCAAATAAAATTCCTGGTATGTATTTTTTGTACTTTGAACTACTCTAAACGTAAAAAATATTTTGGCCCTGATTTATAACATAACGGATTTGACTGCATTAGATTCGCTGAAGAGATTTGTAGATTAATAAAAAAATACAAAAACTTTATGATACTTAATTTTAAGTATTTTTTTTTATGAATCAAACATTTAATATTAAAATGTAACAAAAGACTATATGCTGGAAAAATGCAAATACGGAAGTAATTGTAATTACATACATAGACACCAGTTTCCAAAACAATTATTTTGTCTTCAGGAACCATTATCTGGCTAAGCAACTGCAGTCTCCCACCTCTGGTGCTACCAGCTCTAGAAGCATACCAAAAATTATGCCTTTGGGGAGACTGGGACAACATGCGCTCTGTAGCAGAAAAGCTTTGTGAGGACAGGTGTCGATTTGTAAGGTAATTTCTTTTTTGCCATATAAATTTTGTAATCTGTTATGTAAAAAAATAAACTACAGTAAAAGCTCCGTATTCGCGCTTCCTTCATTCGCGTTTTCACTATTCGCGGATAAAAAAAATGCGACCCAATTCCTAAATTCGCGTATAAAGATTTCTTTATTCGCGGATATAATCTGTTTATCTGTACATACATATGTATTTAAAAAGGATTCGGTAGCCTTTGTAAATGCGTCGTCAAATGGACTAATAAAAAGGTAAAATATACCTTATTACAACTACTCTAAAGTATGTTGTTAAATGATAACGCCGCTGTATTGGTTCGGCTTTTCCTTAGACATAAACCGCCTTCGCCGCGGTCAGTTTTTTTGAGAATGCAAACAAACATTATTGAGTTACATTGTTGAATACGAATGTTTAAGTAAAGCAACCTTATTATTCAATGTATAAAGTATGTAGTTAATTAGAAGCATCCATAGACAGCGGAAGCGATTAGACGTGTCCACTGAGTTTGTTTTTGCCTCTGTATTTATTTTATTTTCGCACTTATTCAAATTGCAAACTACCTACCTATTAACGTTGTGAAGTGTGTGTGCAAAGAAGAGAACTAATCTGTCGGGTATTCTCACTAAACCGACTGATAAATCGTTTGTCCATGCGTCCATTTTATCAAGACCCTAATTAACGCGTGTGCTTATACATACTGGTAAGAGTCAGAGTCCAACCTATTGTGGTTATCTATTCGAACCACTTAAACTTCGGACTTAATTTGTTTCCTGATAAAAAAATGCAAAGATCACCCCCTAGTGGAAATAAGGTTCATCAAGTATCTTCTGAAAATGATATTTCCAACCTCGATCCTGAAAATCCTTCGAGCTATGTTGAAAGAAGACAGAAAAGGCTCCGTCGCGAAGCGCAAGGAAAATCTGACGAAGAGGCTTCCCTTAAGGACGAACTATTAGCGATGCTGAAAAACTGGAAAAAAGATCAAGATCTCATCCTGAACAAATTGTGCTTAGACATCGCCGAACTTAAACAACAGAACTCCACCATTCAGTCCACCAGCGCTGAACTGGAAAAGTCTATGCAGTTCATGTCGAAACAATATGAAGACATGAAAGAGAAACTGATTGACATGGAACGCGAAGGCAAGGATAGAACGAAATATATAGCCTCCTTGGAAAACAAAATCGAGGACATGCAAAGAAAGGCCAAGTTCACAGTCATCGAACTTCGCAACTTGCCGTCTGCACCGCAACAGGTAAAGTATGAGACACAACAAGATCTATGTGATCTCGTCCAAAAAACCTGCAATACCCTCAACATTGATTTCCAGTCATCCGAGATAAAGGATATTTATAGAATTAAAAATAAGGCTGGGGTATCCACTGTCGTTACTGAGTTGATCTCAGTTTTTTCCAAAAACAAGGTCCTGAACGGTGTGAAGGAGTTCAACAAGACTAACTCAAAGAATAAACTCTCGTCCACTTCTATTGGTCTTCCGGGTCCTACTATACCGATTTATATAGCTGAAAGTCTGACCAATAAAGACCGTAAACTATTTGCTATGGCTCGAGAAGTAGCAAAGACTCTGGGGTATAAATACTGTTGGACCAATAAAGGCCGAGTATATATGAGGAAATTTGATAGTGGTTCACGCCTGGAGATAATAAATGAAGCAGATTTAGCAGCTTTAAAGAAAATATGACTGATCACATTATTATTTATTTCGTATTTGAATATTATAACATTCTGTAATATAACTGCATGCTTTACTCACTGTACCTCTAGCCTAACTTTAATCATACAATCATATTATTTTGTAAGTCTACCTACATTTTATAATTATAAAATATTAACCTACACAAAATTTACACCCGCAATACACTTAGTTACAAATTATATTATTGCCTGGAATCCTTTCTTCAGTCGTTGCTGCACTCCATATTTAATATACCTTTGTTTATATCGTATTACTGCACTGGCCTATTTAATTGGTATGTCTTTGTCCTGCCATATAAATACCGTAATATCAACTTATAACGTGTATTTTCCACTCGTATTTGTGGTGGTTTTAAAAACGATTACCTATAGTATGTATGCCACTGTATACATCCAGTTATTTGCATCAAATCGGTCAGAGAGTAGGATATATTCTACTCACCCAGGGTCCCTTGTTTACAGCTCGTTCTTTTATCAATATAAAATTCGCGGCAATAAATGACCTTCTGTCTAACTTGGACAATTTTTCTGTGTTTGACGCGGTCTCATGTGACCCTGACGAATGTACCACTTTAATACCTATATCTCAGGATGGACTTAGTATCTTGTCACAAAACATTCGCAGCATTAAGGCAAATTTCTCTGCGCTCTTAACTTTATTAGAACGAATTAACTCATCTTGTGATATTATTGTTTTATCCGAATGTTGGCTTTCCCGTAACCCCATTATTCATATGTTAGACGGATATAACTCGTTTAAAACGTTAAAAACATACAATCAAAACGATGGAGTAGTGGTGTATATTAAAAACACTTTATCTAAATTAAAAATAACAGAACCCAAAGTTTCAGAATTTAACTGCTTAGTCATTACAATTGGCTCTGACCTGGCCATAATCGCTATTTACAGGCCGTATGCTTTTAATGACCCATCAACTTTTATTCAATCACTGGATCTTATCCTCACGGAACTTAAATCGTTTAAAAATGTTATTCTGATAGGGGATATTAATATTGATATTGCTCCCGGATATAAAACATCCTATTCTCTAGATTACCTTGATCTCTTAGCTCATCACGGTCTTTTCCCGGGACATTCTTTACCAACACACGGTACCACATGTCTCGACCACGCTAACCTAAGGACAGGACATCCAACGAAGATTTTTGTATTGGAGTCTACTATAACAGACCATTTTCCAGTAATGCTTGCCTTAGCTATGAATAAAATACCAATGGCAGATCGACCCATAATTACTAAAATTGACGAGGACAGGCTTGCAAATAATCTAGGCAAACTCAGTTTTGACAACGTCTATATTGCGAAGGACCCCAACCTGGCTACCAAATATCTTATCGAGCCTATTTTCTCAGCCTTATTAGAATCTACGAATACTATTTCTTCGTCACGAAAACGTAGGCCCATTAAAGCCTGGATTACTCCAGGCTTATTGAAATGTATGCGCCACAGAGATAATTTATATAAAAGGCTAAAAAAGGACCCGCAAAATGATATCCTGAATGTTTCTTACAAAAGGTATCGCAATTTTTGTACTGCCTTATTGCGGAGAGCTAAAATCGATTACGAAAGATTACAATTTATTAAAGCAGGCCGAAATTCTAAGCAGTTGTGGAAAGTCATTCATACCGTCACAAACCTACCTAAGCCTCAATTAGTCTCTTATAACCTCTTAGACCCAAAAAAAGATAAACAGCACTGTATCAATGAGGTTAATTCTTATTTTGCCAATATAGGTAGACAGCTAGCGGAAAAAATTAAAAACAACGTACAGATTTCCTCTTTTCTAGATACCCAATCGGAATCTTTTGTATTGCTCGAAACAGACAAGACCGAGGTGGACCGCCTAATTATATCCCAAAAAAATGAATGTGCTACCGGATGGGATGGAATCTCCTCTACTTTTTTAAAGAAGCATAAAAATATTATTGTCCCACCGCTTACATACATATGCAACTTAAGTCTCAAAACTGGTATATTCCCGGATATGTTTAAAAAGGCACTTCTCCACCCCATTTACAAATCAGGAGATAAAAATAACGTAGAAAATTATAGGCCCATCTCGGTTCTACCAGCAATGTCCAAGATACTTGAAAAGATAATAAACTCGAGGTTGATCACTTATCTGGAATCACGCAAATTACTGTCTAGAAACCAATTCGGCTTTAGAAGGAATCTGTCTACTGCAGATGCTGTACACAGTCTGGTGGATCATATAGTTATGAATCTCGATAAAAGCAAAAAGTGTGTCGCTCTGTTCCTTGATCTAACCAAAGCGTTTGACACGGTCTCGATTCCCATTTTAATATCGAAACTTGAGTCCCTAGGAATAAGAGGAGTCCAGCTGTCACTGTTTCGGAGTTATCTGAACGACAGAACTCAATGTGTTAAGATTGGTTCTCACACAAGTTCTGTATTACCGATAACATATGGCGTGCCCCAGGGCAGTATAATTGGCCCTAGTTTGTTTTTAGTCTACATGAATGACTTGTGCAACCTCAGTCTTAAAGACGGCACAATTTTCTCCTACGCGGATGACACAGCTCTTGTATTTACATCAAACTCCTGGAGTGAGACGTATCGACTGGCTCAGGAGGGGTTTAACACTGTTAGGGGTTGGTTGAACAGTAATTTACTTACATTAAATATATCCAAGACGAAACTCCTAAACTTTTCTATACGTCATTCTACTATTGCTTCATCCAATACCCTGCAAATAACTGTTGGCCCACTCAATATCCATGGCAACACAATTTCAATTTCCGATGATGATCTTTGCTGTATTGAAAAAGTTACATCTATAAAATATCTTGGTGTAGTGATTGATTGTCACCTTACTTTTAAACAATATATAGAATATCTAGCAAACAGAGTGCGGAAGCTTATTTATATTTTTAAGCAACTGCGTCATTCAGCAAATCCAGACGTCATGAAAATGGTTTATCAGTCACTATGTCAATCCATCTTAACATATTGCATCTCCTCATGGGGCGGCGCGGCTAAGTCTCATCTTATACAGCTTGAAAGAGCTCAAAGAGCTGTTCTTAAGGTGTGCTGTTTCAAGCCCCGACTATATCCCACCGACAAGCTCTATGAATATTGCAAAGTGCTAACAGTCCGACAAATGTTTATTCTGATAACCGCTCTAAAACAACACTCCTTAACAGATTACACTCGAGAGTCTGTTCGTCGCAACCATTTAGTAGCTGCATCTATCCCGGTTAACACTTCTTTTAGCCGTCGATTCTTTGTTTTCCTCGGCCCCTATGTTTATAATAAATTACATAAAATACTGTCTTTGTACACTCAAAATCAATTTAATATTAAAACTTCAATTCAGGAATGGCTCTTACAACAATCTTACACAGCAACTGAAGGCCTTTTGGAGGTTCTTGAATAGATTTCCTACACTTTTACAAAATGACATCACAAATCCCCAGCATGACAACTGATTTTCATGAAGGTAGACTGAATTTATTTTGTTTTTCTCTTTTACTTATTTGTCATAATGTATTTAACTAACTAAATAATGCAAAAATAATGTATATACATTTATGCTATTTTTGATTTGTATAACAGCTTCCTTGAGGTGGAGACCTGGTGACCTGTAATACAGGTTCCTATTACCTACCACAGGCACCAGCGATCCACAGCCAAAATTGTAATACATAGCTTATGTAAGAATATTATTAGATTTTTTTTTTTTGGTTTGTGGTGACAAATAAAGATTTTTATTATTATTTATTATTATTATAATTGCTGCCACATATTAGACGTTCAATATGGTCAAAAACATCACTTAAATAGTTTTTTATTTTTATATATTTGTTTTTTTTATTTTGCCACCTAGGAACGTATCCCCTCTAATCCCATATAAATTACCATTCCATATTCACGGTTTCTGTATTCGCGGCATATTTACGGAACGTATGCCCCGCGAATAAGGAGCTTTTACTGTATTGTAAAAGTAACAAATAAACATACTGTACGAATTATAGACCAACAGATGGCTTGGTGACGGCATCAGAGGCGGCTGCAGCCAACCTGTCGCTAAAAAACCTTGTGGCGGAAGCCAAGCCAGCTGCCCATCGATCCATCACGACGTTTGCAGCTCTCAGAGACGATGTGTATGCTGAGCTTACTAACATTGATAAGGTACATTATTTAGGGGCATCCATTAATTACGTGAGGCCTTGCGGGGGGAGGGGGTAGGAGCCGATCCTCACCCAATCTCATGTCGGGGAGAAGAGGGTCTTGGCCACGTAATTTTTGAACTCACTAGAAACTGAAAATTGGCAAGAAAACGGTTAAATTCAGTAAAATGTTTGTCTACTAAAATATGGTTACAATAATGCGTACGCCACAAAGTAGCAGTAACAAATCTCACGTGAGATTAGGGTCTGGGGGTCGAGAGATATCTCACTACGGGAGAAGGGGGATCGAAAAATGGCAGATATCGCCTCACGTTATTAATGGATGCTCCCTTATCGAACACAGCTTCCACCCTGCGGTTTCACACGCATTCCTGAGGGAGCTTTTTTTTCCGGAATAAATAATGTGTGATACTAGAACATATTTGATCTGTGAGTCAAATATCATTCAAATCGGATAAGGAGTTACATTTGTATTTATGTCAGATAAGATGGATTAGAAACATAGCTATTCTATCAATATTGTTGATGACCCTATTAGATACCAAATAATGATGCACAAAATATGTCATAGATAGCGTTGCTTATGCAATCAAATAAATGTAGGTAATTTTAAATATATTCTCAGTTAATATCAGTAGAGAGAGGTCCAACAAAGACAGTAGACTCACATAGCACCGACAATTAAGCGTAACATGATATACGGCTATGACATCATCTGTCAAACACATAACTTATTCCCCTACAAATCATCATTGAATAAATAAATATCTTGGGACATTCTTTACACAACCATCTAATCCCAAACTAAGTAGAGCTTGTACTATGGAAACCAGACAACAATACTACTTTTTTAAATCCGGAAACAGACCAAACAGACATATTCATGCACACAAATGTTTGCCCTGTGTGGCAGTCGATCTGTAACCACCAACCCAACTGGCCCATCACCTCTTCCAGGTTCGCGGTATAAAATGGCGTAGGTTTCCAGCACTCAGTCGCTTGCTGGGCGGCCACCGTCGCGGCGAGCTCACCGTGCTCACCGGACCCACTGGCTGTGGGAAGACCACGTTCTGTGCTGAGATATCACTTGACCTGGCACAACAAGGGGTAAATAAATATGTTTGCTATCCAATAAACGTACCAAGGACTTTCTAGTTACTAGTTTTCTTCACTAAAACATGATATTAATGTAAGTTTACGATGAAAAATAAATTGATTAAATCCTGGTGAAAAACTGAAAAATTTTATGCTGTTCCATTTTTTTTTACAATTTTTTCGAAGTTCTGTTCACAAACATTATGTTTCAAAGGTGTATTTTCCAGGAAGTTTTTGTCCGTTTGTTTTATCCTTTTATGATGTATAATTTACCGCAAAAGCACACTCGACACACAGGTCATAATGAGTTTGAGTTCTAAGACTTTATATATAGTACCTAATATGATAATAGCTCAATTTATTTGTATATGAACGGAATTTTATTATTTTTACCAGGTAAACACTTTATGGGGAAGTTTTGAAATCCGTAACTCTCGTCTAGCTCGGACCATGCTGCAACAATTCGCAGGCTTGCAGCTTGAGCAGAACTTACAGGACTTCCAGAAGTATGCAGACGAGTTTGAAAAACTACCCATCTACTACTTGGCATTTCATGGTCAGCAGTCAATCAAAATTGTTATGGACGTAAGTTATTATTTAATTGTAAGTAAATGTCACTGCTCCTTATTGAATAAATATCCTGGAACATTCTTTACACGCGGCCATCTGAACCCAAACTAAGCTAACTTGTACTATGGAAACCAGATAACTGATATACTAAATATACTCCTTTTTTTTCTAAATACAAACTTATATACATATTTACACCCAGACACAGAACAAACAGACATGTTCATGCACACAAATGTTTGTCCTGGGTGGGAATCGAACCCAAGACCTTCGGTTTGGCAGTCAGAATCGCTAACCACCAAGCCAACTGGCCTGTCTACCATTCAGTCTTATGACATAAAATTTCAGGAGTAAAGCAATAAGCATGCATGAATAAAATTGCCTTACCATGCGTACGCTCTACTTATATCAGTCCAACAAAATTATTTCATGATACAGCCTAAAGAAGCCTAGCAGAGAAGTGAGACCTTCAAAAAACTTCTTATCCCATACTCTCGCAGACTAATCCTATAGGTGTATGTATGTTTGTCGCTTTTTAGTTTACCTTTTTTTCGTTTCATAGTCTCAAATTACAACGGCACTAGAGAAGCTTTCACTTCAAAAATATGAGCAATAACATCTACCAACGACGACAATTGCCTCTTAACTCAAAGCCGACAAAAAAATAACCCAATATTGCTTCTACCACCTGATAAAAATGTACTTTGCAGGCAGTAGAGCACGCGCGCTACATGCACGACATTGCCCACGTGGTGGTGGACAACGTGCAGTTCATGCTGGGCGTGGGCGACGAGGGCGACGACCGCTACCGCCGGCAGGACGCCGTCATAGCCGCCTTCCGCACCTTCGCCACCGCCAGGCACTGCCATGTCACGCTCGTTATGCATCCACGAAAGGCAAGTTCAAGACATAATAGTAACCACTAGTTTTGTATACAATCTATTACGTTGTGGATTGGTTTTATGTTCAGGTGTTTTATAAATTTTGATCTGATTAGCTGCCTTTTTTAGGGTTTATTGCTGTTGGTATTGTTTAACATTTTAGCATTGTGCTATATACGTATATTTAGAGATAGATTGAGAGGATATATTCCATCGTCGGATATACGAGTATTTATATCATTTTTATAGTATAAGTATTCTAACCGAAGACTACGCTGAGTCGATTATGATAAAAACGAAATCTTCCACATTCGAAATTTGAAAAAATATTTTCTTTGTCAAATATTAAATGGATTTCTATCGTCAAAATAATTGACAGAACATAGTTATAGCTGTTAAAATAACACTTTCACTATTATAGGAACGCGAGTCCGAAGATTTGTCGACGAGCTCTATATTTGGCAGCGCTAAAGCTTCGCAGGAGGCTGACAACGTACTTATAATTCAGGTAAATTTTCATTATTATCTCAAATCACTATGTCACAATTTGCCAATATTTTAATTAACTTTGTCATCTCTTTACAGGATAAACGATTGACAGCTGTTCGTGGTAAGAAATACTTGCAAGTAGCCAAGAATCGCTACAGCGGAGACCTCGGCATTGTCCCACTAGACTTTGACAAAGAATCCCTCAGCTATCAATCCAAAAAGAAAAGTAAAAAAGATGAACCTGATAAACTACTAAACAAATGTTTCGAAGAGTTTTCCGTAGACAATCCCAATTACATCGATAACTTTGACTGTAGATCAACAAAGAATGATGCATCTCATACAGGAAAGAATCATAAATATAACAATAATAGAAAAGAGCCAACTAGTTATTTAAGTGATGTTTTAAATACCTCAGGATAGTACAATAACAGTAAGCAATATTGTTAGAAGTTGGGATATAATAGGCTCATTTGACAGCTAAGAGAGTTTATACCCCCATTCCCGAGGGATATCACATTTTCCCGGGATAAAAAGTAGCCTATATGTTATTCCAGGATATGCTCTATCTATGTGCCAAGTTTCATCCATATCCGTTAAGTAGTTTTTGCGTGAAAGAGTAACAAACATACAAATCTTTCCTCTTTTTGATATTAGTATAGATCCCCCGCGTTCCCGAGGGAGGTCACATTTCTCCATATAAAAAGTAAGTGTCTTCCAAATTTAAATCGATTTTGCCTGAAAGAGTAACCAACATCCATTCGATCATCCTCAATTTTTTTTAATATTAGCAGGATCTTTTATCTATAACATTCTTAGCTTTCAAAACGGACCTCAGATCTCACATTGTTACAGCATTCTTGTACACACAGATGTATGAAATTGTTAAAAGATATTTTAAATAATTTATCTTTATTATAAAATATTTGTTTTTTTTTTATATATAAACATCTCTAAACTAATCATAGCATAATATAATTAATTATTAGAGATATATATAAATAATGAACTCCATACCCAGAAATGAAAATAAATATAAAGTTAAATTCCGACGTTTCATTTATACGTGACCTTTAAGTACGAAATAACAGAGGCCTAACCACGAACATGTATTGCAAGCGTAGCGTCATCGTATCGAATGCTCAAAATGCTTTCTAAATAAAATTTAACATCGCGTATACGCATTTGATACGCTTTCAATAGATGTTCGTGCTTCGGGCACAGGGCACAGTTTTGACCAATGAATATATGTACTTTTGAAATCATGGTAAAAGTAATTGACATCAAAATAGCCTTTTACGTTTTATTCGTAGCCTTTATAATTAAAAAACTAGGTAAACAATTTCCATGCTATAAAACAATCCACAATTTTGTTGGAATAGTAATTATTATTTATTATTATTAGCCCGGAAAAATAATGCCCTAATTTTGCGATTTACCCATCAACTTACTTTATTATTTCTGGTACGACAAATTGAAAAATTTAAATCAAAACAATGATTGCATGATATTTGTTGATAACAATAACCTTGTTCTAAAATGTAATCAAGGCATCGGGCTATATTAGCCTAATGACAAAAATAGACAAAAACTTACATTATGATATGAATATGTGGCGTCACGGATTTGAATGCTGAGCTGGCCAGTAAAGTGTCGCTAATTTTTCGCCAAAAATATGAAATTCTTCGTACCTTTTTTTAAAGCCATAACCATGGACAAACTTTACACATCTAATCCCAAACTAAGCAGAGCATGTGCTATGCAAACTAGACAACTGATATACTACACATACTACTTTTTCCAAATACTTACATACTTATAAATATTTACACCCAAGTAAAGAGACAGGTAAATGATTATGAACACAAATGTTTGTCCTGGGTGGAATTCAAACTCACGACCATCTCTGTATCTATTTGAGATAGCACATCATGGGCACTACTAGAACGCCTAGTGAAGATCTATTTGGTCTCAGAATTAGTCGTTACTTTGACGCAATTTTTGTACAATTTCAGAATGTATTTATTATTGTGCTTCAAAAGTTATTACATTGTTTCGAAAGCCAAAAATAGGTAAAATATATTTTTATTCGTAAATAATTCATTATGTTATATGGGATAGAATATGTAGTTATTTAGATAAACCATTATGACAAACTATATTTACTCTATTTTATTCATAAGTATGAATACATTGCTTAATGCATGTACATGGTGATACTTAGTAGATAATATTAAAACTTAATTAGAATTATTATATTACTTCATACAAATTCAATATCACAATTTACTTCTATTTACTTCAGATAGATCTAAAATCATATAATCTCCATGTCTATCAAACGAAAATACATATATTAAAAATTTATTTAGAAAGGTGTCAAAGTATAATATTACAGGTTAGTCTGACTAACTAGGTTACTACTCTCATAGGAAACGTACCTTAAAATATATTGATTACATTATATTAACTTTAAAATAGAGTTGAATTTAATGCTTATATAATGATAACTGCATTTATTAAGTCCAGGGAAGATTATACTATTAAAACTTTCCCTCCAGTTGATGCCTATATTACAATGAGTCTAACAATTGGGTGTTTGATTCAGATATAATGCCTATATCATAGTTCATAATTCAAATTTCCAAACAAATATTCAAAATATCACACAAAAGTTTCTGCTAATAGCTTCTATAAATATTACAAATATATGGTATGATGTGCATTAAATTATGAAAACAATTTATAGTGTTCACTTTTTTAAATGCAAATTTGTACCAAATTAAAAATAAATAGTATCCATTTTCTATTTATTAAAATTGATACCAACAGCATCAATCAAAGATACATCATTTCGACTCTGCTTCCTCTTACACTTAGGACATGAGACATTTGCATTAAGACATTTAGCATGGAATACACTGGAGCATTCATCACAGCGATAAGTTGTGCTCGTCTCAAATGGGTATAATATTTTGGGGTTACGACAAACTTCACAGATAAAACCTTTCTGACTGCAGAGCCAACAATCCAGGACATGAGATTTCGCAAAGTTAACCACTTTCTCCAATTGTAAAACCAAAGAACCATTTGGAATTTGAGCCAAATCAGATATTGTGTACAAGTGTACATGGTCATATAGATATTCTCTAGGCCAAACACGCTTTTGCAACTCCTCAATTACTGGCTCTCGACAAGTGAATATGTAAGCCCTTAAGAAATTGAGCTGTATTCTTAGTTCTTGCAACTGTGCCATGTCCGAGACTCCACAATATATTTTAGGATTAAGTTTTTTCATATCTATCCAAGGATGATGTTGAAACTCTAACAAAAACATTGCAGATTTTTTTGACACTGCATACCTCCTGAAGTCCCAGTTGTGTATGACTCTAGCTGGTATGATAAAAACATTTGGATCCATACAATTCGAGCAATAGTATTCTCCAGTGTAAGCACACACTTTGGCTTTCGAAATAGTGCTACCTAATAAATCTTGGCACCCTTTGCACTGATAATTTTGATTGTCAAGCCCTTGTTCTCTGGACAGTTTACCCAATTGATGAATCATCTTTTGCAATTCCTGTGCTGTGAAAGAACCTGTTTCTGAATTAGGAACTACCTCAAAATCAAGTCCTTGAAGCAAAGGATCTTCAGGTGTTGCAGTTTCAATCTTCAATTCAGTAATATCAATGTCATCTGTTGTCAACTTGAGCTCTTTGTGAATGTCTTTCATGATCTCTCTTAAATTAGGAGTGTTAGCATATTGTTCTCCAAAGTTATTAGAGTGATCAATGAGGGAAGATAAACTTTTCAATTCTGGTGTCTTTATAAGGCTGCTGCCATGAGAAGAATTAGAGTTGATGGATACATTCATATCATCATTATTATCTGCCAACCAGCCTTTCCCACAGAGTGAATTTCCAGTGACCACAACATCAGTGGCTGTAACAAAATCATCCAAGTTAACAGAAGAAGGAGATAAAGAGACTATGTCTTTGTAATCCTGGCTGGTAGATGGCTTTTCTATTTGTACTGGATCAGACTCTTCCTTTTTTTTGGTTATTTTGTCATCTTCTGTTAAGTCTTTTGTTCCTTTTTGTTCTACTTTTCGGCCTGTGATATCTTTGGAGTCCTTAGATAATATGAAATCCAATGCTTCGTCTTCATTCAAAGCAAGCATTCTACCCAAGCCAGTTATATTAGATGTGTGAGTTGGTGTTGAAGACAATTTTGGTTTGACTTCATCATCATTAATAGTGCTTGCTACATCCAAGGCTGCACTTATAGGGGCAGGTCTGATTTTAGGTACCCAGATGCCGGCCAACATCAACACTTGCTCTGGCCAGTAATTAAGTAAGCTTGAATTTATTGGTAAATTGAACTGGATGCATGTCTCTAAACCCTCTATGAGTTTTTGTCCAACTTCTAAAATTTCTGAATCACAAACAAAAGCTGATCTGCTGTAAAATGGTTTCACTGCAGATATGTTTTTCAACAAGGTTGACATGTAAGAAGATAGTAAACATTCATTGAGCGCGATACGGAGCCAGGCTCGGCACTGGCCTATCTCGGAGTTGATCTGTGGTAATGAAGCTATTTGATCTATATTCTGCCTGTGCGATAGGACTAGGATAAGCGGCCAGAAATTAGGTTGTGGTTGTTGATCTGAATCACCAGCCAGAGCATTCTTGGCTTTGCGTAAGAATGTATCTTTCAAACCATGAAGAAACACAGCCTCCAATGCCATGCAAAGAGTATTTGTGGAATCCGAAGACCCGAGAACACTGTGGAAATTTTCTTCAAACTGATAATTGTACTGGATGTCTTTTACGCATTCCGATAAATTGTTTATCAGAGATTCTTTAAGAAGAGAGTCACGGCTGCGAATATTAAATCCAGAGGCTACGTTTTTGAAAAACGACATGTTCAATGGGTAAAATTATAACGTAAGACTCAACAAATTATTTAATATTACTTTACATATTCCTTTTCTGCGAATGTAAATAAATAAACGTCAATCAAGTCCGTTCGTCTTCGTCCTATCAACTAAACTTGCCAGGACAATTTTTTTTTTATTTATCTGATTTGGTAGCCTTTTTAGTTTTTAGTATGCTTAACGTACCTTTTAGGGAATTCATAGTGGTAACATTGGCCGCCTACCTTAGGGATGCACGATACCTGCTCGATTACAAATAAAAAGTATCGATTTTTACTCGCATTGGTATTATGGAGTGTAGAAGTAAAGGAGGACCATCTCAGAGTACTAAAAAGTGTCCGTTGAAAGGAAATAAATTAAGGTGGGGCTACTGTAGCAAGTGGAAGAATTTTAAATAGAGCGCCACAAATTATTAGAGTAGGATACAAAATTAATGAAAATGGAAAGAAACATTTCCGTTTTGTTACAGCGCATTTTTTTAAATTATTATAATATATAGACAAACATGAGTATAAAATTATACAGTGTTTTTAAGTACCCCAATTAATTGTAAACAGAAAATAGTATTAAAGAATTACTGGAAACCAACCCAGCACACTTCACTATGTGCATATCATTTCCACTTGCTACACTAGAGCTATTTCGGTGAGAATTCGACACTAATTTGCTGTTTACATGTGGACACTTTTTCGACTAATTCCCCATACAATATGGTCCTCCTTTACTTCTACACTCCATAATTGGTATGTTTTTCGTAAAATTTTATATGCACAGCAGTAAATGTTGATATATAATCATATAGATAGTAGACACGATGAAAAAAAAATGGTGTCGTGGGACACCAGATAGGAACGAAGTTCCTTATTATAAATAATGTGAGAAAGTATCATTTTTGTGATTATTTAAATAAAACATGGCTGCGGTGACCGTTTACCATCAGACGGGCTGTCAACTTGTTTGCCACCTTAGTAGTAACAAAAGAAACAAATATTTTCGGTTCCGTAGTCACGTGGCAAATTAATTTACCCTAACATCTTCGTCCTTGCCGTCTGTCGATTAGTCTATCAGTCAGTCATCCGTCAGTCCGGCAGTCCGTCTTATTATAGTAATTATTATAAGAAAAGGAATAAGTTAAAAGTAAATTTTAAATCGCACTGAATTGATAGAAGCATGTATTATGTCAATGAACTAAAATATTTTTTTTAGGAAACAATATTACTTATTTCGAATGCAATTCAAAATTTACTTTTAACTTAGGATTCCTTTTCTTATAATAATTACTAATTATACTAATTTTAAAAATGGAACAGAATTTTAAACATGTTGTATGTTGCCTTTATATAAATTATGAAAATAACAAACCCAATAATAAACCATATCATTTAAATTTCGAACGTAACAATATGAAAAAAAGTGTCGTTACAACTTTTCGTATGATTTTTTTCCGTCAAGCCCCCTTTCACAACGCGTGATAAGGAACTTCGTTCCAATTACAAGTTTGCCTTATACGATTTTTTGATTTATTGACTGTGTGACTCTCTTTCTCCGAATCTTGGCAAACCGAAATTTAAACTAAATTACATATATGACTACTTGAAATCACACATTATGCTCAGGCCCAATAGAGAATTTTCGGAATGAACAGTGTGTCATGTGACTTTCGTCAATTTGAGGCTAAAATTCTGAACAATCGGCTGCCAAATTCAAGTTTCCGTTTGGAACATTGAATTCGAGTGGATTAAAAGAATAAAAAAAATTATGATCGTACAAAGTTTCGGAATGAATAGAACCGTGACGAGGAAACGCATGAAATTTCAATCGATACATCGTTTTTCGATGAATAAGGTGTACAAAGTACAGAAGTATTTACAATATTTAAGAACATTCGTAACATTGCGCGTTCTTATATAACGTTACATTGAAATACGGTTTTAATTGTTCCAACTGTGTAAAATTTTAAAGTGGTACACTATATTTTAAAGTAAAAAATATTGTTCTAACCAGACTAATTACTGCGTGCCGAGTCCCGATACGAGTACATTTAACGGATAATTACTATCTAAAGCTCAAATTCGTTGCATTGGTGCACCAATGATCTTACAGTAAATCGCCAACGGATGCAGGCATCGCTCAGTGGTATTTTCACATTTTCTGTACAGAAAAAACTCTATAGTTTAGTATATTGGACAATTTAAAATATCCGTCTAACTAAAGCGTAGAATGAAAATGTCTAAAGCTATTTGTTGATTGTGTTCTGTCTGTCCGGATTCGTGGATTCGGACGTTCAGCTGAATTATTATTTAATTCCTGGGGCTAGATTCACAAATTTCCTTTCCTTAGCCCGTGTTCAGACTTTGCTGAACTATAAGTTGCTTGATAATATGATGTATATTCCGCAATTTTTAGATGTTTAATAACTTTAATAGCCGTGTTTTTGAAGTTCTGCACTTTCAGTTTTCCCATCTGGCAACACTCACCATGCAATCAAAATAATCATATTGATAAAATAAATAAAGACACTAATCTGGTAAAAACTTCATAAAAAATTAACTTTTGTACAAGAATAGTAAAAGAAAGCCAGTGATTGTGAAATGCATTTGATTATATATTTGGTTGAAAAATAAAACAGAAATTTTCCTGTAATAATATTACCAAAGGGAATCAATAACAAGATAATCTGATAGTGGAATAAACCTTATATGAAATACAAAAAGGCATGAGTTTTCACTTCCATTTCACATTTCTTTTACTAAGTTTATGTACGCTTGCTGAGCAATCCTCTCAATCTGTGAGGAATGGGGAAGGTAAAACATTTAAAAAGTTTTAAGCATATTACTTCTTTTGAATACAATTTCTTTTCTTGTGGTGCAAATTTCATAAAGATAAGAAGCATGTGACACCCAATACAAACCAATAGTTAATAGTGATGTTAAATATATTAGTGTATTGTACATAAGTATGTGTGAAATAAAATGAAGAAAAATGTTAAGTACTTTTTTAGAATTACTCCTATGCCGCAAATGTGGTGCTGATGTGGCAGATTCCAATTACTTAATCAGTAAACCAAGTCTTGGAGCTCGAAGAACTGAAAAGAAAAGATTATTCGGTCAACAAAATGTGACTGTGCAAACATTAGTAAACCCCTTTGGAGTAGAATTTAAAATAGTGACGGCAGAAAAAGCAAGATGTGATAATCCAGGACCTGTAAGTATGGTATTAATTACAAATTTACTTATTGAATAGATTTTATGATTAAGGGTGCCAACAAGCATATTGCCCACCTGATGGTAACTTGTTACAATCTTGTTACTTACCTGTAATAATTTTGTAATTATAGCCACACGGAGCAGATTCATGGTTTCCTGGTTACACTTGGCGTGTTTGTGCTTGCCTACACTGTGGATACCACCTCGGTTGGTCATTTGAAGCTTCAGCAGGCGTGGATAATAATACCAAATCAAAAGAATTCATCCAGTCATTCCATGGACTCATTTTGAGTAGTATTCTTGGAGAAAATTGTAAGTGCAATCAAATTGATGAATAAATGAATGGTCATTTCACCAAACATCCTTCCTTACTGTGAAATTAACTGTCTCAAAATAATGGCTTGTATTTTTTTCAATCTTCCATTAAACAGTTACCAATTACTGTTTTGGTAGAACAAATTTGTATGGCTAAAAGCTCTGTCACACAAGTGAAGGCACTGGCAAAGGCTAGTTGAGTTGAAATAATTAACTACTTGGTAATAATGAATCCTTTCTTCTTTTCAGTTACGGATTCCCTTATAATAATGCCGAAAATGTATAAAATGTAGCTACAAATTTTGTAATAAATTATATCACTGACATACATTTAATTGCGATATTTTTTTTCTCCTTTTATAATATCCTGGAAAAATATCAAAAATTACCAGAGAAATTAATCTAATAAATGTCCAGTGAAAAAATTATGGTGGATAACATGGATATACCGGGATTTGCTAACCTAGTGCGAGAGTGTGGTTTACAAGGAGCGGAGTCTACGCCACAGTAATGCGATTGGCGGGAAAGTATAGGTCGCGTCATGTAAAAAGAACGCTGGCGGTTAGGCTGCGCAGTAGGCGATTCATCGGTCTATCTAATATATTTTGCCATGTACTTAGCAATAACCAATATACGCAGCTGCGAGCGAAAGGCTAATTATAAATTATTTAAAACAATAGGCCTAGTACTTTTGTGTGCGAGTGTACCCATGCGCAAACACATCCCCTCCACTTTCTTCCAGCGTTCCTATTACATGACGCAACCTAAAACAGCGGCAAGAAGGAATACTAGCTAATACCTCAGTTAGTGACATCGAACGCCGTAATGTCATCGCAATAATGTCATCATTATTTAATATGCAAATACGAAATACCTATTTTCTGTTTATATACATTTTTGTTAAAAAGCATTTTTTATTTTATTTTAAATACATTTTGCGCTTTTTCTATATGCAAATTCAAATACTTTACTGTTAATTTTGCCAACGTTACCACTAATGTTTCATATAAAATTAACTAAAGTGGAAGCCGACTGCACCTAGCAGCAGCAGACGACATGTCGTCGCTTCATGTCGTCACGACTTGTCGTTTGCGTCTTGTCGCTGCAGTCATGATTTCGAACCAGACTGCAGACGGCAACAGCAGATGGCATCCAGTTCGCATTTTTTTTTTTATTAGAAGAGGAAGAAGACGATGATGACTTGTTATTATTATATAGAAAAAGACGAAAAGCCACACGTCCTATGCTTAAATACAGAGTTAGTGAGGGAACTTATTCAATACTGATCAAAAACCATTTGAAAAGCGATATGAAAGAATTCACAGAGTATTGTCGTTTAAATAAAAACAGTTCGATGAGAAGAAATCGAGCCAAAGAAAATAAATGCCATAAATGCTGAGCAAAAATTATTTTTAACATTGAGGTAAGTCAGTAATTTACTTATTTTTTTATACCATATAGGCCGACAAACAAGCGGACGGTCCACCTGATGATAAGTGGCCACCGCCGCCTATGGACATTTGCAACACTAGGGGCATCGCCAATGCGTTATCGGCCCTGAGACGTGAAGTTGTTTAGTCTCATGTGCCTGTGATTTCACCGGCCCCCTTACCTTTCTAACCGAAACACAGTAATACAAGTGTACGATTGCTTCACGGCAGAAATGAGTAAGGTGGTAGTACTTCCCCGAACGAACACTAAGAGCTCTACTAATATATTATTGACCTCACATAAACAAAGACTCACACTCGCTAAGAAAATTTGGCATATGACGTGTGTACTAGCCCTGGTGCATAGCCTAGACCGCTAGTCATTCCGGAGGGTCCTGGTGACGCTGCCGCAGAACTAATAGGAGAATATGCATCTAAGTGGAAATCACCCGGTGCATTGTCTAGTCCGGCGAGTTCTGGCGAAACTGTCGTAGTACCAAGAGGAGAGTAAGATCGTATAAAATGTTGGCTATGTGGTGGGGATGGTGTGTACAATTCTGAGGATGTCGATGCACAATCGTTCGACGTTGAATTTGAGGGAGATGAAATTGTGTTTCTTCCGGTTAGTGACTCGCTGCCATAATCTCGTAGTCTGAAAGAACTTCACCCAAATGTTTCTTTGCATTTTCATATGGTGGTAAATTACGTAAAACTTCACCATTATGTCTAAAAATTATGTATAAAATAGATCAATGTCATCATCCATCCTTCTGACCATATTTTTATATAGTGTCTGCCTCTGTTCGTCTCTTTTTTTCCATAATGTCAAAAAATTGTCTTCTTTCTTCTTTTTTTTGGTTGTTGTTGCCTTTACAACATTAGGCGCCACTTCAGTTGCTTCGGTGCCAACTTCTTCAACTTCTTGGTCAGTATTATTTTGCTCTGAATTAGTACTGGATAAAAAAGAAAAAGTCATGTCCAAATCTTGTTCCTGTTCATCAACACTAACATTTTCATTATTGATATCAAGTTTCTGTTGTGACGGAGTTACATTAATACTTCCGGCTCTGTGGTGTGGAACATTGTCTAGAAATGATAATTGTAGATGTCTGTTTTGCTTCGGTTTTTTTAGGGCAGCCGGGCCAGTGTCCAATTTTGAGTTTTATCTCTGATAACTGTCACGAATTGATCTCCACTTCTTTTTAGAGTCCTCACCTGCAAACAAATATAATAAAAATATAATTTGAGTTTACACATTTTTGGCCACAGGGGAAACCTATAAGTCTTTGTCAACTGCATACTCCATATCAGAGTGCTACATATTATCCCAAATTTTGTAGAGTGTTCCTAAAGTTATGAGACAAAAATTAGTGCCTATTTTAATAAAACCTGCATCACAAAACGATTTCAAACGCATACAACGTGAATTTTAGAATAAATTTAATATACCAATTTGCGTAGGAGGAATCGACGGGAAACATGTGTGAATCAGGGCACCTAAAAAGAGTGGATCGTGGATGCTAATTATAAGTTTGTAGCAGTTGATGTTGGTGCTTACGGAAAAGAATCTGACAATGGTATATTTCAAAAATCAGAGTATTTTATACTACGATTGCTATAGCATCAGATGTACTTGATGACCTTATATTAACAGCTTGTTGTTTACATAATCTTCTTCGGGATGGTTATCTTGAACGTAACTGCGTTCCATTCTATTGCCGCGATGATACAGATAATCCCGAGGATAACATGATGGACTTTGCCCGTTTTGGTAGATTTGCTAGTAGCGACGGTTTCGAAATTAGAGACAAACTGAAAGATTTCTTTTGTAGCGGAAATGGTGCAGTTTCATGGCAAGAAGCCGCTATAGGTAGAATCTAATAGAACGAGTCAAACTTTTTCATTATTTTCAGACCTTAAGCCTCATAAAAGTTATTTTAAATAAGTTTTAAATAGTAATTAGAACATTGCCACAAGTATTATTATTTTTCACATAATTATGTAATATTGCAATAAAGATATATAAAAAGTCACTTGTTCATTACTTGTTTTACCTTTCCTAACTAACTGAATTTCATCTGTCTGTACATACATCAACCCATCTCACTCACTCTCGTTACAATACCTACATACTCGCATATAAACTCACGCACACCGTGAGCTTGTGGCAGATAAATAGTAGGTAACAGATGTACTTATGTCCGAAAGTAACTAAAAATATATCTGAACAATTTATCTCAATGACTTTAATATGACTACAATTACTAAATAGCAACAATTAATTATTTACCGCTTTTATTTAACACCTTTCCAATATTTTTCCAAATATTATCTTTTATGACCGTGTTTACATAGTTTTGTGAGATGCATCGTACAGTGCAGGATGTTGGGCAACCTGGTTTATGAGTTTTTCTTCAGAATCGGAAAAAATCATTTTGAAAAGAAACACGCTCGACGTGTCGTTGCTTCGGCGTCAGCGGCACTACTAAGCATGGCATGATTCACAAGTAGCTTGTGAAAAATCATATGAAATACTTTTTCATATGTGCGACATATGAAAATGTATTGCTGCTACCTGCCTTGACGTCGTCTGTTAAAAATCACTGCTACTTTTCTGCTACCTTGCCTACATGATACATCGCACACCGCAGATCATTCGGATATCATCGTAATTCACCGATGACTCACGACGACGTCAGAAAGAAAGAGCATCTTCCTAACCCAGTCGTGTTAGAAAGAGCAAAATATATACTGATCTTGCTTGCGTGTTCCCGCCAAAAAGCTAATGGTAAGCTAATTCATATAACAGCGCCATTGATCATAATTCATTTTTAGGGTTCCGTAGCCAAATGGCAAAACCGGGTCCCTTATAGATTCGTCATGTCTGTCTGTCTGTCCGTCCGTCCGTATGTCACAGCCAGTTTATTCCGAAACTAGAAGAGCTACATTATTGAAATTTGGTGCGTAGATGTATTCTGTAAACCGCATTAAGATTTTAAAATAAAATCAGAAAAAAATCCAAAATTTTTGGGGTTCCCCATATATATAACTGAAACACAAAAAAAATTTTTTCATCAAACCTACACGTGTGGAGTATCTATGGATAGGTAATTTAAAATGATGTTGAGGTTTCTAACACAATTTCTTTCTGAACTGAATAGTTTGCGCGAGAGACTCTTCCAAAGTTGTAAAATGTGTGTCCTCCCTCCGTAACTTCTAAAATATGGGCATGATAAAACTGAAAAAAATATATGATGTGTATTACTATGCAAACTACTAACAATTGGTTTGAATGAGATCTAGACAGTAGTTTTGTTTTTAAACGCCATAAATCAAATTACCTAATTTATTCATTTTACTCAAATATATAACAATAATTTAACTATCTGCTGCTAGTGCTCCCACGGAACCCTTCATTGGCGAGTCCGACTCGCTCTTGGCCGGTTTCTTTTTCATTGTCAGTAGCAAACGGTAGCAAGTGTGACAATAGAGCATTGCGAAAAAAAATCATTGGCTGTGAAATTTCACAGGTGAAATCACTGAATAAAATAAATAATTTCATGAAATGAAAATGAAATAAAAATAGCAATCATTTCCATGCCTAGGCTCTACCGATCTGCGGTCGGACGATCATAGAACATTTATACTCTCACGCCGACGTGCGCCGACGAGCTTCATGTCGCTAACTTCGGAGGGAATTTCATAGAAATACGTAGAAACCAGTAGTGTCGCTGCGACACGCCGTTTGCTGCAGCTTCATGTCGTCCGCTACCAACTTGTACCTTTAAGGTGCTTGTGTTGGCCAGAAACTCGGAAATAATAAAAAGATGTTGATACTACCAACAATAAAAAAAGTAATTCTTAAAATACAACACCCTGTCAACCTCAGCACCAGTAGAATGAATTTATAGGACAATTTTATTCAACAAAATGTAATATATATCTTGAAATTTATTTAAATAAAGTTATTTGAAAATACCTATTTTGCATTTAGTGTATATAACCATTTTGTACATCTTTGATGACGGTGAAGGTTCCAATCCTACAATGACCTTGAGCTTTCGGTGAACCAAATAATAGCACGATATTAGGGTAGATACTTTGTAGTACCCTAGTACCCACTGTCGCCGATCAACTATTGCTGTGCCTTAGCAGCTGCACTTAAGAATTTGTTCTCTTTATAATTTTTATCTGTTAGCTGTAGGTTCTTCGCATTTTAAGTCCGTTGACAATATATCGCACCTTTAGAATTGAAGTGGCATAACTCAAAATTTTAAGAAAATGACTTTTGTACATGGAATTACTTATAAACATGTATTCTATCAGTTTATTATAAATAAATAGATTATTTTAGTCCAGAAAAGGACAAACGTGCTATTTCCGTCTCTTTAAAATCACGCGGTTACCGCGCATCCCTCTGTATTGAAGGATCTCATTCAAAGTTGCGTCAACAGTGCTAAACGCTGGACGTAGTGCGGTTGCTCCGTAAAGGGCGGAAACTGTAATCTGCAGTTTTAATACTAAACGCAAGGTAAGTTATTTCTTCGATACATATTTTTGTAATGACTCATTTTGGTTTTGGGCGTTTCAATACTAAATGATTATAATAGTGTGTATTAGTACTGCCGTCATTTTATTACCAAATATTGCTTAAATGATCGAGCCTTATTTTATATTATTGCTTTACTTTACTACCAATTTTGTGACTACGGAGACGTATACGTAAATATGTTTATTCTTTACTGAATGATATGAGACTTTTTATTTTTATTTCAGTTAAAGTTTGAGATCAATAATGAAAAGAAGTGCAGATCTTATTTTGCATCTATTAAACCGGAATGAAAAATTATGCATGAACAGGGTGAAGAGATGAGAACAGCAAGTGCAGAAGGTTATACTAGTGCTTAAAATGGATCCAAAGAGCGTGATAAGGAAAACTATTAGAAAATACCCTTGGATAAGGCGACGGATGGAAGTCCTAGATTGAATTGAAATTTTACCGCAAGTGGAAACTGAACAACGGATTCTAAAGGAGATTAACAATACGTCGATAATCAGCAGTGAGAATAGCGTTAATCCAATTATCAAAGAACAAACATCACAAAACATGAGAGATCGATCCAGTAGTACATCATCATCCAGTTCTGTTGTTTGTTTGTATTATTATTATTAATTTTTTTTTATTAGTTATTCATAATATTATATTATTGTTCAATAATTCTTCACTTTTGCGATAACACACAGGTATTATTAGTGAGACTAAATAGATTTTATGTAATAAAGCTAAGTTGGTTTTCTAAAAAAAAGAGTTATTGCTGAGTTTCTTGTCGGCTCTTCTCAGTAAAAAACAACCTTCCGAACCGGTATTAGAATCAGACTATTCATAAGTGCTTGGAAAGGCCTATTTGAATAAAAATATTTTCATTTCATTTCATTTCTTCTATGTCATCATCTTCAAGTTCCAGCACAACGTCGTCGTCATCAAAGTCTTTTACATAACCGAAGCAAAGCTGAGACGAAATGAAAATAAATAGCTCACCTTCTATCATGTCAGGTACTCAAATCGATTACACGAATATAATTTGTGCCGAGCCCTCAAATAGCAAAATACGGTTAGATAAAGACATAAACTACCGTCAATCACCTGTGCATTCTTTGCAATCAGAAGTCGATCTGAGTGACGCTGATCCGACTTACAACGATTCATCGCTACGACGCTCTTTCAGTTCATCAACCAACACGTCTGACAGGGATGGGGCACATGATGGTGACGATGCAATTGTTTCCTCAGAATAAAAAATCTAGGAAGCGCCTGCGCAATCCGTCTCAATGGAAACAAAATATTGTTAAATCTCTTCGAAATACCGGAAAAGCCTACCAATCACTTTCTAAATCTAACAAAGTAATTGTGTTTGTAGACTTCGTTGTTCCGATAACATAACCCCTGAGCGAAATATACGACTATTATTGGCAGCTAAGTAATTTTGACATTTATCAAGGCATGCACGATGGAGGTGAAACCAAAATATCAGTACAAAAATGCTGCCCATCCTCGTAAACCAAACACAGTCATTTATTTTAATAAATGGCTGTGTTTGGTTTACTGTTACTGATTGCCAAAGAATTCGCGTTTGTAAAACCTTTTTTTATCAATACACTAGATACTCGTATTACAGAGAGACAGATAAGAACTGTGAAACTGAAAACTAATGGCCTTGTGGAAGATCTTAGAGGGCGTTCTAGAAGCCGAGCCCCGATTAACCCAAGTCTTGTACAAGATATTAAGGACCATATTAATAGTCTACCACGCATAGAATCACATTAACTAAGATCTTCTACTTCAAGAGATTATATGGATGGCAGCAAGAGTATAAAAGATATATGTAGGGACTTTAATAATAATCAAAACAAATCTCACGCCCGTACTGGGTTTTTTACTTAATATTTACAACTGAAATTAATATAAGCTTTTTTTAAGGCCAAAAAATATTTATGAGACTAATGTACAAGATATAAATATATGAATATGTATTATTAACGAAACTAAATGTGCTGTTTATGATCCCGAAGCTGCAATGACCTGTCGAAAGGCGATGTTTCATCTTTTTATTATAGGTCAAGTCTTAATTGTTATAATTTTACAATAGTTGAACTAGCTTCTAAATCAAAACATAATAATAAAAAGAAAAACGATAGTGAACTAGGTGCATATGAAGAAGTATATTGCTACTTTTGGAAAAGAAGACAATAAAGGGGCTATTGAAATAGGTTTCTGCGTTTTTGATTACTTAAAGTCCCATCAGTGAAAATAATGCAGACAAAACTTTAAATCTAATATTTTATTCAGAAATTGTAATGGTCAAAACAAAAATAAATATATTGCCAGTTTATAGCAGTTTAGGCCACTGCATAAGACAGTGGCCCATTTTGACAACATTCAATAAATAACGCATAAATATCTAATTAAGGGACATACACAGAAAGAGGGAGACAATGCACATAGTTTAATTGAAAAGAAATAAAGGGAAACCTAAGATCTGGTCCTATTGACAAACCGCAACAATATATGCCTTTACTAAGAGGTGCTAGAAAAACTGGCACCCCAATTAGAGTTAAAGAGTTAAGGTTACAATTTTTTAAAGACTTAAATGTGTTGCAGAACGAATGGGGGTATAACTTTATTTAGGATGTTGATAAAAATGCAGTGGGTTTGAGGGACTTAGATAGCGACATAAAAGTGTTAAAATTAGTTAAAGACGAGCTATTTTTATTTTACTATAAAAATACATATGCTGAAAAAGACTTTAAGAAATAAAATGAAAAATAGTCCAAAATGGTGCTTGCAGAAAATAAAAAAAAAGATCTGAATTATCTTATAAGAACTAAAGCAATCCATAGTATCTACGCCTGGTTCTATGACTCGCGTTTATAATTATTTTTAATAAATTAACTTAATGATCTATTTTGATCTCATTTTAGTGTTGAATCAAGATATGTTATTTTTGCTGTTTATTTAAAAAAAAAGTGAATGGTTGATTATGTTAATTAGTTGAGTTTGATAAAAGTTTTTTTATTTCGTAAATTCTTTCTTAGACATTTTTATAAATATTTTTTGGCCAGTTATTCAAATATAACAAAATGACTTTTACTTTATTATTTTTCTATTTTTTTTTTAGGTTTGGTGCAATCATTAAAACAATTCCTACCCTACGGTTAATAACAAAAAAAAAAATTAAAATCTACAAAACGGCTAATTCTTCTATTACATTTTTGGTGTTTACCAAAAAACAAGAATTTTGGATTAAGCCACTTCAATTCTAAAGGTGCGATATACTATCTGTATCTGCGAATTAAACGCTACATTGTAAGACGCGAATATACAATCTACTTATGACCATGCTCAAATTGCCTAGTTGTGGCTAAGGTATCTAGGAGAGATTTCAAATATTACGACAAAAGCTATTGAACTTAGCTTAGCGTTTAAGCTTGTTCTACATCAGAATATTTAGGCCCTAGCCGGTAGACAATTGGAAATGTAATTAATTATCGAATAGGTACCATATAGTTCATGAAATATAGTTTTTTTTCCTTTGTGATCCAACAAATCATCAGCCTGTTTCTATCTTGTCAGCCCTAAGCAATGTATTCGAAAAGGTTATTTTAACGCTACTACTCGCATACTCTAATTTAAATAAACTTTTACATGTTGAGGAATAGGGTTTTACAAAAAGTCGTTCTACTATTGGTACCGGGATATCACTTTCAAAATAAAAATTTATGATGCTTGGAGAAAGTCACAGTATGTTGTTGCAGTATTCTAAAACTTTTGATGGTGTTGACTATATCAGGCACACACGTAATTAAAAATACTATGGAATTAAGGGTGTAGCACTTGATTTGAAGAAATCGTACCTTTGGGAGAGAACTCTACGTTGATGTCACTGGACATAAATTGTCTGGTTCTCCGTTGCATGTGGGTGTGCCGCAAGGCTCTATTCTGAGACCTTTTCTATTTTGAATATACATAAATGATCTGCCCTTTGTAAGAAAAAAATACCATTGAATCGATAGCATTGTACTGTTTGATGACGATACCTCACTAAGTTTTGAAATAGAATTATGACGATGTAAACGATGTATTAGTTCAGCTATGATATTCTGCAATCGAACTCGACGATGAACTCACGCAGTGACTATTCCCTGTCTCTCTCGCGACTTTGCATACATAAGGCCCCACATTATTGAATAAAAAATACACCATTATAAAGAAATTATTTTATTATTATTACCTTTTAGTAACAAAAAGCTTATGTTAATCTTGTATTAACAAAGGTATTGACAGTCTTATTTACTACAAGTCAAAGAAAATCGTTATTATTACAAAGATACTAACTTAGAGACCTATGCTTAAATTACGTAAATTAAACATATGTTTAACTAATAAAATACATGCTTTAGAAGTCATGAGAGACATTTACATGAAAAATAACCACCTCTCCTGCTAGTTAACTACTTATAACCCTATAAAAGAGAAGATTCTTGTAACAGATTACAATCAACCATTTTTTTAATGGGTATTTTTGTCACAATATTTATATAGACATATAAACTACAATTATTAAAATAGTTGCATAGCTAAAGATCGTAGTAAAAAAAAAGAAAACCAATGATTAGGTTACTATTAGGAAAATACCTCTACTTTTGACTAGGTATTTGTTGTATAAATTTATTGCTGAAATCTTATACTGATATTACTTTAATGCTGCATGTCATTTTACAATGCAAGTCAAGATGCACACAATCACTTAAACATAAAACATATTTTAATAAAGAAATCACAATAAATTTTTAATCAAATTATGTACTAGCAAATCTTATATGCAGAGACTGCCCAGTTGCAGTGGGTGTTGGCGTAAAATTAATACCTGAAGCCAACTCACTTGGGGGGTTACTGCCAAATTTCCCTTGGATAACAGCTATTTCTTTTTGGAGTTTGGCATTAAGTATCTGCTTATTGACGAATTTTCGGCCAAGACCACGATTACCGCCGCGACCTCTGCCTCTCGACCTTGTGGACCGTCTACTAGCATTAGATTGATTAGACCGAGTGGATCTGTTAGATCTATTGGAACCCATTGATTTAGCACTCCCGGGCCCCCTTCGAGTATTGTAGCCTCCAAACTGAGTGTTCAGCTGCTGCAAGCTTTGTTCATTCAAATAACCTGCATGGCCAACACTATTGCGACGCCTTCTTAGAAAATCATTTGCAACACTAACAGTCAACTGTGATGCTGAATTTAATGAATTGTTTCTAGACCGGGTAAAGGTCTGTGACCTTATGATGTTATTTTGTAACATTAAATTATGTCTTTGTTCCTTGAGAATCTGATCAGATCTTAATCCCACTGCACTAAATCTATTTCCAGTGTTCAAACCTCTGCCACGTTTTGTTATCCCTCTTTTGGTTGCACCAAAAGGTCTCTGTAAATTAGCAGCTCCTCTGCGTGTGGTCATACCCAGTCTGCTGTGCACATTCCCACCCCGGACATTTGATATAGAATTGGTACTTCTATCTCTCAATCTGTTTTGAATTCCACCTGTAAGAGCATAATCAAATATATTTTGTTCTTAAAATATCAGACTAGATTTAATATAAATTTCACAATTACATGCTCTTAAAATAAAGTCATAGTAAAGTTAGTGATTGTATATGATTAAAAATAATTACCTCTATTGGCACCTCTGTTGAATCTTCCATTTCTGATAAGCTGCGGCATTTCATACTGTTCATCTATGCCAGCTCTGCCTTTAGGTGTTAAGCCGCGGCGTTGAGATCTAGATCTAGAAGCTGATCTTGATCGCGAGTTGGACCGACGTTGTTGTCGAGAGCGCGATCGTGTACGTGATTGTGAGTGGGGCTGAGAACCTCCTCTGGGTCCACGAGAGTTTGACCGACCCTGCCTGTTGGCTGGAGTGCCCGGTCGAGACTGAGACCGTCCGCGGCCGCCACCACGACCACGGCCACGGCCTCTGGCCCGCCCACCACTACCAACGTTGCCGTTACCGCCGCCGCCGACGCCACCACCACCGCCTCCACGGCCACGGTTCACTCCCCCGCCTCTAGCGCCTCTACCACCTCTCCCGCGGGTTCTACTCGCCCGTATTTGCTTATTCTGTCGTATGATTTCGTCTAAAAAGAACTTCTTATTATTATTGATGTAATACAATAATACATCTTTTGCCAATTTCAAAGATACAATAGTTCTATTTTTGCCTAACACGTCATCCAAGTAAGTCCTGCTTGCGCTAATCCCTACATAGGGCCTTAATGTTTAACAAATAACTTCGCGTAGGTGTAGATTTTATTTTATCTTGGATGAAGTGTCATCAAAAATTTATTTGGTCAGGATAGGCCAAATAATATTTGAAGTACAAAATATATTGTCAGTTTATCTTACCTAATGACATATTCACGGAATCCGCCATCGTAATTTTCGATATTTACTCTTTATTTTGTTGGAGATTGCCTTAACAATATCTAGTTCATTTAAACTGTAACATACAATATTGAATTTAGATTTCAAAGCGGAGAGGTTATTTTTAATTCAATCAATCACTCATAAAAGTCAATAATTCAACAGTGTTGCCAAATAAGTTAAACAACGAACGGCGATAAAACTCCTGTTGAAATTGAGAATTTCGTATTCCTCCTATATTGGCCTAAAATAGTGTATTCTTAGAGATTTTTTAACAACTTAATAATAACATATTCACCACTTTAGTACCAAAAGGATTATGGTGCTTCTTCTTTGCCAACTTAATATTATAACATCTATTCCTTTTAAACCAAATTACAGCAAATAAAAACGATAAAAAAATCAACTATTATGAAATTTTTAACATATTTTTTATTCTATTTTATTATATATGTATGATTACTTATTTGTTTTTTTTCCATATTGTTATTCAAATTTCTTCCATACTACACCTACTAAGGTTTTTTTTAATATGCTCTTGAAATTGGAAATTGAATATCATGCAACGTCACGGTATGCGCTGTGTTCAATTTTCTATACAAACCAGCTTTTGGGCGCACTCGATACGATGACATATTTTTTGAATACTTTAATTAAAATTATAAATAGATCGGCTCGAAATTATTGAATAGAAAAGGACTTACTATTCAGCCGTAATTTTGGTTGTGTCCAAACTCTTTGCACCTGTAGCAAGGAACAACAATTTTGACGTTCTAATAACATTACAATTTTATTATGGAGTGTAGAAGTAAAGGTGTCCGTTGAAAGGGAACAAATTGAGGTGGCGCTACTGTAGCAAGTGGAAGAATTTTAAATAGAGCGCCACAAATTATTAAAGTAGGATACTAAATTAATAAAAAAAGACAGTAACATTTCCGTTTTGTTACAACGCCTTTTTTAAAATTATTATAATATATAGACAAACATGAGTATGGAATAAAATTATTCAGTGTTCCATACCAACCCAGTACACTTCACTCTGTTCATATCTTTCCACTTGCTATACTAGCGCTATTTCAGAGAGAATTCGATAACTAATTTGCTGTTTACAAGTGGACACTTTTTCGACTAATCCCCTATATAAGATGGTCCTCCTTTACTTCTACACTCCATAATTACAACACAGAGTACATGGTAGTTTTCCAATTACAGAGCATAGTGCGACTCAGTGGCGCACAATACCGAATTATGCTGAAGCTTAATTAGTACGTGAATTAGTTTTTAAATGCACCGGTAGAGTGCGCTAAGTTCAGTGTTGAAAAATAAATAAATCATAGCGTTAGCAATAAGTGGTATACATAATAATTGGTTGAAAACTATTTACGGTTATATTAAGTAATTTGCATTTTGATTATTTCATTAACATTTTTTTGTTTTGAGTAATTTTTTTAAATGAGTTCTAAAAGAATTATATACTTTTTAATTGCTCTCTTTTTAATTACATTTACATCTTACCCAGATGATAGTGATGATGATTTATTAAACTACAACGAAATGAATGCTTTAATATTTTTTTCAATAATAATTAATATTACTAAAGTTTTTATTATTATAAATATTATAAAAATTTATATTATATAAATAAAACATTTCGATCAATGTTAACTTAAAGAAAAAACACTTGTTAATTTTCTGTCACTGAGTTGGTATCCATTGCACGCATCAAGCGAAAACATTACTTTTGAGAGTGCTCGATTGTGCGAAGCGTTGCTGTAGTTGAAACATTCAACTGTGTAGAGGAGTTTGTATGTGCGTGTGAATGTTTGTGTGAGGGTGTGTGTATGAGTGTGTGTGTGTGTATGTGTGAGAGTGAGTGAAATAATTGGTTAATGAATATGTGCAATTTATTACCCTTTTTAAAGTCGCGGGGAAAACAGGTGTCGAAAAGAGTGCGCCTGTATTAAAGAGTATATCTGATTGCCCTGACAGTTGCGATTTGTGCGATCTTCATAGGCTTTTATACTCCCCTAGTACTGTGATATTTATCGTACGGTATCGTAATAGTAAAAACAAAAAGTAATTTCTTCAATCGCGGTTTCACTATTCTCGGATAAAAGAAATGCGACCCAATTCCTATATTCGCGGCTAAAGATTTCTTTATTCGCGGATCTAATCAGTACATATATTATAATAAAAAAAAAGGATACTAATGGGTATACAACCCAATATCCTTTGTAAACGCCTTCAAATGCACTAATAAAAAAGTAAAATAGACCTCATTACAACTTTGCCTAAAGTATATAATTTTTAAATGATATCGCCCCTGTATTGGTTCGGACTTTGACATAAGCCGCCTTCGCCGCGATCGGTGTTTTTGAGAATGTAAACAAACAGAATGAAAGCAACCTTAAAAGTCAACGAATAAAGTATATTTTTAAATGCAGTCACATATTAGACGTTCTATCCTTTGGTAAGAGCCACGTTGCGTGTTTTAGTGTTTCGTCTTTCCATTCGTTACAAAAATTGTGATCGAGTAGCACGTCTCTACCGCTGTCTTCCTAATTTAATCTAATCTAATTTAAATAATGTCAACAAAAAAAAAATGAGAAACTAGTTTCGACACGAACAAAAGCTGTGTTATAGAAATCCTTGATCGTTTACGCCTTGGAGAGCCGTCCATCCACGCTCATTCGATGTCAACGAATCAACTGTACGATCGATAAAAATATCCGAAGGTAAAATAAGGTCGTCTGTAGCTTCAACGAAAATTGTTCGTGAATCAGCACCAAAGGGTTTGAGTGGTCCAATGGTCCGAGAGAAGGCAAAGCGCCTTTACGCTCATTTTAAAGAATCTGATGGTAGTTGTAGTGGTGAATGTACAGATGGAGGATTTCAAGCATCGGACGGTTGGTTTAATAAATTTAAGGTGAGACAATCATTGCATAGCATTAAAATTGTTGGAGAAGCTACATTTGCAGACACTGCTGCAGCAGAACGATATTCACAAGAATTTGCAAATCTAGTAGTTGATGGAGGATACAAACCTGAGCAAGTATTTAATGCAGACGAAACTACACTTTTTTGGAAGAGAATGCCAAACAAAAAAATCATTTCTAAAAGCGAAAAGTCTGCTCCTGGCAGCAAAGGATAGAGTTACACTGCTGCTATGTTTGATTTGATTATGAGATTGTGTACTTATACCACTGATGCTTTACAGATCATTAAATCCTAGGGCTTTAAAAAAACAAAACAAGGACGACCTGCCAGTGTTTTGGCGTGCTAATAAGAAAGCGTAGTTACAAGCGCTTTTTTACTTATTTAAAAAAAACTGAATTTAGACTTTAAAGCAGTTCTAGTTTTGGACAATGCACCAGGTCACCCTCGTGAACTTGAAACTATGCATCCAAATATAAAAGTGACATTTTTACCTCCCAACACGACGGCTTTGCTTCAACCCATCGACCAAGAAATAATTCAGGCCTTTAAGCTATATTACATTTGACGAACCTTCCAAATCGTATTGGATAATATGGAATGTAATCCTGATATGAATGTTATGGAATGCTGGAAGAAATATGACATAGCAAAATGCATCGTAAACATAAAAGAATCATTGGAAGAACTGAAGCCACATCCATTGAAGTCATGCTGGAAAAGACTGTATGGAGGAGCGAGGTGTGAGACTCCTCCATTTAAAAGGGAAGATCTTCCGCCAGGCTAGGTGATCATGCCTGGGGACCGCGGTCCAACTGTTGATGTTGGATCCTTGTATATATGCCAAATCCTGAGAGAATCTTGATAGTGCGATGTAGGATTCTCGTGTGTTTCTACTCGTTCATAGATGTCGCCACATCACTGTAGTGCGGGCGGTGAAGGATTTTTGTAGGTATGTTCATAGATGTCGCCACAACTGTGGCCTGCTCTGACTACGGAAATGAACGAAGAATCTGTGCAAATTCAAACTTTGACTGCATACATAGCCGAAATTGCGAATGGAATTGGACGAGATGGGTTCGAACAGATAGAATCAAATGACATTCAGGAATTGCTTGAATCGCAGGATGAAGATTTGACTGAAACTGACTTGGAGGAAATGGTAAATTTACAGCCCATTGAAGAACTTCAACAAGAAGAAGGTTGAATTGAGGCTTCAACATGCATTGGGAATGTGACATTTAATTTGAAAAAGTGTAGGTTTAAGAATGGCAAATAAGCTTTGTGATTTCTTTATGAAAATTGATCCGTCTATGGAACGAAGTGGTGAATATCAGTCTGAATTAAAGGAGCTTCTAAAAATTGCCGAGCAAGAAAAAAAATGTCGCGAGACGCCTGGCAGATGTGAAACATCGAAATTATTTTGTACCAGTACCACGCAACAAGCGAGAAGCCTACATCGCGATATCGAGATTCTCTCATTCGGATTCGACATATATACAAGTAGGCATGGCATGATTCACAAGTAGCTTGTGAAAAATCATATGAAATCCTTTTCATATGTCACACCTGCTACCTGACTTGATGTCGTCTGTTAAAAATCACTCTGCAACTTTTCTGCAACCTTACCTAATGATACATCGCACACCGCAGATCATTCGGATATCATCGTATTTCACCGATGACTCACGACGACGTCAGAAAGAAAAAGCGTCTTTCTAACCCATTCGTGTTAGAAAGAGCAAAATATATCGACGGAAGAAAACAATAAGGGCGTAACCCGTTAAAAGGTCGTAACTAGACTAAGTATAAGGTGGTAATCAGCTTTTTTCTCTGCGTCGAATGGTCTGGGTCTCACTGCTCTACGATGACATGAAATTAAAAAATCAGACAGTATTTTGAAAAGTGTGTTTAATTTTTTTGGCGTAACTGCTCTTAAAACGGCGAATATTATTTTTTTTGAGATACGACGAGTAGAAGTTTGTGTTTTCAATGAAAATGTAGTTACACTGTTCCTATTTTTATGCCCCACAGGTGTTACGACATTCTCGCGGTTCGTGTTTTTGTAAGGACAACGAATAACCTCAAAGTTACTACAATTTCATGGGTGACTGAAATTAACTCAAACCATGTTAAGACATTATTACCAGAATCAATATTTGGCACTTTAGGTAGTTAAGACGAATCATAGGTCCCGTCATCGCTGATATATTCCGGTTTATTCTCGCTTACGCCCCAAGCAAGCTACCTGCTACCTTGGTCGCTGCGCGGACGCCGTTATGAAAGGATGTGTGTTTTGTATCAGTGAAATCGTGTTATAATTTTTGTTAATAAAGGTATGTAAAGTTTGTGTGTCATTATTTTTAATGCTTATTATTATTGTATAATTTTTTGTATTGTATTATGTAGTTTTAATTTAAATATATATTACAGGATATATTACGCTTTTATAGTTTTAATTATCGTATTATAATCGCATTTTAGTCATCTCCTCAACCTGGAACAAGCGGCGAACCAGTTACTTACCGAGCTGCCAGCGTATCCCAAACTCCATCTCCTCGACCTAGAATAAGCGATGAACCAGCTACTTACCGAGCTGCCAATGTACTCCGAACGTCATCTCCTCAACCTGGAACAAGCGGCGAACCAATTACTAACCGAGCTGCCAGCGTATCCCAAACTCCATCTCCTCGACCTAGAATAAGCGATGAACCAGCTACTTACCGAGCTGCCAATGTACTCCGAACGTCATCTCCTCAACCTGGAACAAGCGGCGAACCAGTTACTTACCGAGCTGCCAGCGTATCCCAAACTCCATCTCCTCGACCTAGAATAAGCGATGAACCAGCTACTTACCGAGCTGCCAATGTACTCCGAACGTTATCTCCTCTACCTGGAACTAGCGGCGAACCAGGTACTTACCGAGCTGCCAGTGTATCCCAAACTCCATCTCCTCGACCTGGCACAAGCGACAAATAACCTGACAATTTCCCCTGTAGTCCACAAGATTATTCTAGCAAAAAACGCCAACCCAAACGAAAAGTTAAGCGAGACTACAGTTCAAAACCATCGTTTGACGAATCATATATAGACTTTGTTTTTGAAAAAGAAGACCGCGATACTCTTTTGCTAAATGAAGCTTTTCCTTCAGAAGAGTCCGATACCTGGAATTATTCTGCATCAGATGAGTCAGATGAAAAACCTAAGAAAAGAAACGTAAACAATATAAAAATGATATAAGTGCTGAAAAAAAGAAACCAAAAAGTCAAATAAAAAAAGAAAATGAAAAAAGTAAAAACTTGGGCAAGCATTTTACAAATAGCAAGGGGGCCATAATGGTAGAAAAAACAATGAAACGAAATCCTTGTGCAGAAAATAAATGTAGTAATCGTTGTGGTGAGATAACCGAGGAACGTCGATATAACTTATTTAGACATTTCTGGAACCTCGAAAGCACGCAAAGGCGAAGGGATTGGATTGCTCAGATAACTGAAAAAACTGGTGTCAAATCCAGTTCTATTAATGAGCCTGAAGCATCGAGACGCAAAGTTACTCACACATATTTTATCAATGAGGGCGAAGGAAGGCGAAAGGTTTGTCAAAAATTTATTATTGATACCCTTCATATCACACAAAAATTTATTTTATACACTATTGCTCACAAAATCGATGGTTTTGCTAAATTAGATGAAAGAGGTAAGAATATTTCGCATAATAAAACACCTCCAGAGTCATTAGAATATGCAAAATCACTCATTATGTCGCTACCACTCTTGCCATCACACTATAGCCGTAAAGATTCAAAAAAGCTATATTTACAAGAAGATTTTAAAAATATTAGCAATTTATATTCTGTTTATGTTGAACACTGTAAGAAAGATCATGAAAAGCCTATTTCTTTTAAAGTTTTTTCTGCATATTTTAAACAAAATTTTAATATAGCGTTTCACGTACCGAAAAAAGACAAATGTATCTTATGCAGTGCTAAAACTTATGACATCCTTACGAAAGAAGAAATTGATAAAATTAATGCACATCTTAAAGATAAAAAAGATTCATATAATCGTTTTATATTTCACCAAAATTTGAATAAAAAAGACAAAAGTGTAATTTGCGCAAGTTTTGATCTCCAAAAGGTGTTAAATACACCTCATGGCAAAAATATGTATGTAGGAAAATTTCCGTATATAATTTTACTATTTACGAAAGTGGAAAAAACTCAGGAGGGGTTCTGTCTCATTTGGAACGAAACAGATGTTCACAGAGGGGCAAACGAAATTGCTACCATGTTGCTAAATTACATAAAAGAAGTAGACGGTAGGGGCTATGTCAAAACTCTTCTCTTATATCCGCATATAAGAGAAGAGTTTTGACATAGCCCCTACCGTCTACACAGGTGCGTACACGAATCCGCATTCGTGCTATGGACAAAATAAAAACAAAACTGTTTTAAGTATGTTGCGTTATGCATTAGCGAATAGCCAAAATTTAGAAGTGATACAGATTAATTATCTAGTCCCTTGGCACACGTATATGCCAGTAGACAGCATGCATGCTGTCATTGAGCGTTCGGTCAAGGATACAATAATATGGGCACCTTCTCATTGGCCAACCGTTATTGCCCTATCAAGAAAAAACCCGTTTCCATATAAAGTGACGTTGATGGAAGGAAAGCAATTTATGAATTTCGAGGACATTATAAAGAAAACTTTTAAAATAACACAGAAACTTATGATTTCAACCATTAGTGTGGTAACCTTAAAAAAATAACCTAAACAAAATGTTTATAAAACGTTCAATGTCAGCTGAGGCTGAGTATACAGAAGTCACTCTAAATGTATTTCAAACAGGACTGTCGCCCAAAGAAAACCTTTACCCAAATAAACTGCCGATATCGATACAAAAATATGCAGACCTCAAAAAACTTACAAAAAAATCATACCGGCAGCATACGCTAATGAGTACTTAGATCTTAAGTATAGTAGTAAGACTATTGATTGCCTACCCGAGACTGACGAAGAGGATAAGTAATGACTGAAGTTTTGGGATAGCCTATGTTATGATTTGGAAGAATATTTTTTTCTTTTTATTATTTGAATTTTTATGTTTGATTTTACAAGATATTTGTAATATTTTGTTATGAATGTTGCGCTAGACTTTATGTTTGATTTTATATTCTCTAGCTGTATAGTTTTCTCTACCACGTAAATAATATTAGTAACGTTTTTTAATGAAACGTAGTGTTTTTTTGTTGTTGTTTTTTTGTTATTTTAGTTGAAGCACAACAACAAGTATTACATACATCAACATTTTCTAGATGATCGCTAAAATTATGATATCTCATTCAACAGACACTGAAGATTCAAACATCTTAATAACAAATTACTCCATAACTCTACTTTTGCAGTTACTCACATCAACAGTGTCTATGGATGTGATTATTACTTCAACAGACAGATACTTTTTGGGACACGCTCAACCAAATAAGAACCTGTTTGAATGAGATATCATAATTTTAGCGATCATCTAGAAAATGTTGATGGATACATTGATTTATCATAATTATTGTTGTTTTAAAATAAAAGTTGGCAATGTTTGCCTACTTAATGTATGCCTACCTATTGAGCCCCGTTTTCAACTGTCTGTGTGAAAGGTATTGGCGAGTTAAAATTCGATTTGCCACATGAGACTTTTAAAAAATTCAATAAATTTATGTTCAGAAAAGCTAACGACGTTTTATTGAGATCATTAAGTTTCTAGAGATTTACATTACGACAACTTTCCCAGTCATTGTATGTATTATGAACGTGCTTACACCCCGTTTCTGATACCAAATTAAAGCAAAATTTAGTTACGACCTTTTTGAGATCAGCGAATTTGTTATAACTTTCTGTTTCACTACTAACATCATCTCACGATACGACATTTTTGAGGTCTGCAATTTCTGTAGATAATGGTCGTAACTCGAAAAAAAAACACATTTCTAGCAATAGGAAATTATTGGTTTGTCGACCATTAAATACAGGTTTGTATTCTATAGATATGGTCTAAATATTAGGTTTATACGACTTACCGTTAAAAACATATAATTTAATTACTCATTTTTTTTCTGTTTTTTGGCTCTGGTGTAAAGTTGGCATTATCAGGGTTACGCCCTTATTGTTTTCTTCCGTCGATATACTGATCGTCGCTACTATGGAGTGTAGAAGTAAAGGAGGACCATCTCAGTGTACTAAAAAGTGTCCCTTGAAAGGGAACAAATTAAGGTGGGGCTGCTGTAGCAAGTGGAAGAATTTTGAATAGAGCGCCACAAATTATTAGAGTAGGATAGAAAATTGATAAAAAAGAAAGAAACATTTCCGTTTTGTTACAGCGCATTTTTTTAAATTATTATAATATATAGACAAATATGAGTATGGAATAAAATTATACAGTGATTTTAAGTACCCCAATTAATTGTAAATAGGAAATAGTTTTAAAGAATTACCGGAAACCAACCCAGCACACTTCACTCTGTTTATATCATTTCCACTTGCTACACTAGCGCTATTTCGGTAAGAATTCGAAACCTAATTTGCTGTTTACAAGGCGACACTTTTTCGACTAATCCCCCATACAATATGGTCCTCCTTTACTTCTATACTCCATAAGCGTGGCGAAGCGTCGCCACGGTCTGTATCGCCACATCTAGATACATATAGATCAAACAACACAATTCTTTAAGCCATTGCCCAAGCCTGAAGATAAATTTCACCATGATAAAAAAAATATTTTACTCATTCGCTGATATACTAATGCGAACAATTTCGATGATCCGCTCAGAGATTTAAATGGACTACACTCCCTATTTGAAATTTTACTAGTGGATCTTGCCTAGGTACTACACTTCCTTTTCGGTCTAGTGTGACAATTGACCGCAGGAAATATTTATTTACAATATATCTTTTCTATATATACAGTGTTACAAAACTACCCGTAAACCTGAAAGGAGGTTAAATGAGGCCTTATAACGAGTGCATTTACACTATTTAAGAACCGTAGTAACGCTGTATAATATACCCCAAAAAATTAAAAAAAATGATTTTTATGAATGAAAAATAGGAAAACTATTAAAGTAGACAATTATTAGTTAAAATAGGTACGTAGGCCTTTCTGTTAAAAAATCAGGTTCTCTGACATGACAGCTTACTAGAGTTGTTGGCTTTAATAATTAATTATATTTTCACGGGGTATTTCGTAGCACGTTGTATATACACATTTTGTTTTACTACTTCGGTCCATAAACTTGCAGTCGGTCCATCTGATAGTAAGTGGTCACCGCCGCCTATGGACATTTGGAACCCTAGGATCGCCAACGCATTCTCGACTCTGAGACGTGAAGTTGATAAGTCTCATGTGCCTGTAAGTTCACCGCCCCCTTACCTTTCTAACCGAAACACAGTAACACAAGTGCACTACTGCTAAACGGCGGAAATGGGTAAGGTGGTAGTACTTAGTATTTCCCCGGACGGACTCTGCACTATAAGCTCTAAGTAGAGCCTTTACTAACCAATACAAAATCATTTATAAATAATACTACGAAAGGAACTTCCTTTCAGCCGAGTATTCCAGGACACTCACCCATAATCTTTGATGTTTAAGTAACGTACGTACCACAAGATGTGTATCCATTTTATTGAAAAAACTATTAAAAGGTGGTTTGCGTAAAGCACGTTTTTTTTAAAGTTATACCATTGTATAAATAATTCTATTCCGACATTTGTTTTTGGAAGCGCGTTGTTTCTCCCCCTTTTAAAGTAGGTAAATGCGTAACACCATTATGTCATTATCAGTGGCGTAGCTGGGTTACCATAGGCCCTGGGGCAAAAAATTAAATTTATACTAAATATATAAACTATTTCTAGCCCTCCGGTAGCTACGCCACCGTTTGTAAGTCAGTGTCCGAGAGGCCCCCTGAGCTTGGGGGCCCCGGGGCACTGCCCCGTCTAGCCCTCCGGTAGCTACACCACTGGTAATTATGTAACAAGAAGCAATAAAATAGTAATTATTGGCCATAAAATGTAATAAATAAGACTTTAATCATGTTGAACTTATGTGAAGTTTATTAAACAAAATGAAAATAAGTGAAATAAATAACATAATATATTTTTTTAAGAAATATTAATTTGTACATTATTTAATTGTTCTTACATTAAAATCATATCATTCCTCTACAATAAGGACTACAACGCACATAAAATACAAACTGAGTTTTAAACACAGCACTGCTATTACACTACCAATGTCCAATACATTGTCTAACAATAAATAAACTGGAATTGATATTTAATTTATTTTTTATGTTTCTTATAGACTAATGTGTCTGATTATGAATGACACTAATATTTTAAAATCTTAGGTAACTTTATCGTTGCGTTGATGCGGCTCCACTTGCGCGCTGGATGAGCTGTACTGTCTGGTTGTGTAATAGCAGGCCCAATTGTTTCTCTTATATACCATAATTACATTACAAGTTATTTTAAAACTACTTAACTAAACATATCTCACGTGCGATATTTTAATATTCGAAAGTTTCATTTTTCATAATTGACTAATTATATACAGACTAAAATTAATATTATAACACTTTAAATTATGAGCTGAGTTTGTAAAGTGAATCACAGTTTAAGTAATGGTGTTTAACCTGAAGGCCGTGGCTGGAGGCGTAACAACGTTAAGGCCGTACTTCGACGTAATATTTAGAATAGTTTACTATAACAACAGGTTTTTAAACAATTTAAATAATATGACATTCGGTAATATCAAAATTTAAACTTTAAGTACATTTCGATGGTGCAGAAGATGAGTTAGAATTCGTCACAAGCCGTGCACTGATTACTCGAAAGTACACATCATTCAATTATTGTGTAAAGTTATTTACGAATAAATCAATTCATTAGTCATTATTATTTATTTTCCTAAAAAGACATGCAGTTAAATATTCGTCCGCTAGCGAACGGGGACATAATAAAATATATATAAATATTCGCTACATGATGTACCGCTAGAAAGTCTAGATTGAGACACCGAAAATATCTTCGTATATCGACATTTAGAATTAAAATTTTACAATATTATCGCACTACAGGAATGAGAGTCCGACATTCGGCATCTTTTGAGTATTCACACTACCGCATCGTCCAACCGTCGGAACCGGTAGTCGATCAGTAAATCCACTACTATCTAGAGGAGGCACACGCTTCAGGTCGACGAAAATGTTTTCGAAAAATAGGTATATAATTATAGAAATAAATACAGCCCTAGCCTACGAATTTACAAGTGTCGTAACGCGGAGGAGCGCTCGAGGCTCGGGTGCTACAGTCTGATGTCGCTGGTGGCGGCGGCGAGGAGCGAGGGCGGGCGCCACGCGGGCGCGTCCAGCTCGTCCGGCGGCGCCGCGCCCGCGCCCAGCGCCGCGCCCGCGCCGCCCACGCCCACGCCCACCGCCACCACGCCGGCCGGCTCCTCGGTGCGCACGAACGCGTGGCACTGGACGCTCTCCTGCGCGCCGTACCTGTGCAGGCTCAGGAACTTGAGGTTCGCCACAATCGACGAATTAATCGGCCTTGACGGGACGTTGGCGGAAGTCGCGGAGCGCTCGATGCGCTTCGTGCCGCAGGGCGCGGGCGGCAGCTCGAGGCTCTGCCCGCGCCCGTACAGCCGCGACTGGCCGAAGCGCGGCGTGAGGGGCCCCATGAGATTGTCTTCCTTGCGCGTGCCCCGCGACGCCTCGTCCGTCGGCTTCGGCTTCTTCTTGAGAAAGAAGGGCGTGAGTCTCTCGGCGAACGGTCGCGATGGCGTCGCTCCGGCGTCGTGGACGTTCGAAGTCGAACTCGAGGTCTTGAGCGGCTTACTGGGCGCCGCCTGGGTCTTGATCGGGTTCGATTTCCGTTGGACGCTCACCCGCGAGAACGCACCGTAGGTCTCCCTCCCCCGAGTTTCGGGAGGGGGCCGTCGATCGTTATCGTCTAGTTTTGCCACGGTCGGCTCCTCCGTCGGCGGGTCGTCCTCGCAAACTTTCAACACGCAGTAGGAACCGCGACGGAGTTCGTCGAACAGACTGTCGTCGTTGGACACCGTGTCTACACTGCTGGGGGGCCGATCGGCGAGCGCGTCGGGCAAGCTGCCGGTGGAGTCGCTCAGCGGCGTCGGCGGCGGGAGCGGCGGGTCGGCGTGGTCGGCCGGCCGCGGCGGCGGGCGGGCCCGCGCGGCCGTGTGTCCGCGCGGCGGGACGGCGGGCGGCGCGTCCTCGCCGTGCACGTGACTCATAAAGTCGGTCATCAGCTCGTACTCCCTGCAGCGGTACGCGTCGGCGTCGGCGTCGCGGCGGGCGGCGCGCGGCTCCACGTCCACGTACTCGCAGAGCGGCGCGGGCGCGGAGTGCGGCGAGGGCAGCGGCGCGCGAGACGGAGACAGGCGCGCGGGCTTGGGGGGCCGCGCGGGCCGGTCGGCGGAGGCGTCGCTGTCGTCGGCGGCGGGCTCGTGCTTGATGCGCGACATGGTGAGGTAGCCGCTGCCGGTGGACTTGTTGGACTTGCCGGAGGAGCGCTCGTCGGCGTGGCGCGCGAGCTTGAGCGACTCGGTGCTGGAGGCGAGCTCGAGCGAGGCGGGCGCCGGCGCCGCGTCGTCGGAGTCGCCGCGCCACGCGCGCCACAGGAAGGGCCCGCTCTCCACGCCGCCCACGTTGCCCGCCGCGCCCGCCAGGTGCAGGTAGTTATCGTCGCCGATTGGCGCTTGTCTGGTAAAATATTTGTAACATTAATATAAGGGAATAGCTGACAGTGTTGTTTGATCGAAAACGAAGAGCAAAACGAGTACTCACTTGCTGCCGTACTTGGTCTCCCTGGCGAGTGAGCGTCGATAAATACGATGCCTGTACTCGAGGTCAAACATGGTCTCTTGTAACTCCCTCAGTGTTACGGCTTCAGCCTCCCGCTCCTCCACGCTTATGAAGTCTATAAACAACAGTCGTTATGAACTATTATTGAACGATTACAATGCATAATAATATCTATATTTGTAACATTCTTGTGACAAGAATATACAAGACAAGGATCTTGTCTGTACAAGTTTAAATGTAGTATGTTTTATGGTAGGCGTTGACCCTAAGTGATTCACTAATAAACTGTTTTACGAGTGTACATTAGTTGGCAGTATTGTTAGATAAAATATCCTCTTTGACTTTATAACCATCGGTCACGCTCGCACACCACCATGTAAGTATAACAGCAAGTTAACCGCTGTTTGACTTCCGCCGCGGTATCATTTTGATTTTGCAGTCAGTTAGATACATACCGGGTCTAATTCTATGCAAGTTGGCTCGCTCGTCTAGCCGTTGAGCGTGGCTAACTAATAGTGCGTGTAACCGCTGCAAGTCCCGCGCGGGGTCGAGCCTCAGTGCGAGCGCGCCCGCCGTCCTCCACGCGCCGTCTGCCGGCACGCCGATGGACTCGCCCGATGTGCCCGACGATGACCCGCCGCAACCCGTAGCTGTCAATTCGACTCGCCCACAACTGCAGACAGTAAAGAATTATAAGAGCTGCTCAGACACGAATTAATTTTACCTACATATTTACCACGGTTTCATGTGTTTACCGTGCCGCTTACAACGTTTTTTTACGATAAGGTAGGGTTATACAACATATTGTAAAACAAACTATAAGAACACAGGTTTTCTCCCGTGGGTAAATTTGTATTTTTTATTTTGGTAAATAAATGAAAGCATAAGCGTAGTCTATCAATAAACGAACGGCCATGAACTGCAATCCAGCTACCGAATGATTTCTCATGTAGCTTCTAGCAATTTTAATGATTATACTATTATTATAAATTACTAAAATATGCTATTCATAACTGACTTGAATAAACATATATTAATAAAACACAAAGCAAAAATCAAATTAGTTATGTCTTAAATAACAAAAGCCTAGTGCATAGATATTAGCAACTCTTGATTGATAGTTGTCTGTGAAATAACGTATTTAATATTATGATCTGTCCCTATGTAATGTATAACAGCATGTTTGTAAATTTCGTGTGGATCACATTGTTTTAATGTAGTTTTTGTAATGTTACATACCAGGTCCACATGTTGTCGCAATAGTACCCGCAGTGCGGCGGCGTGGACGAATGCCGACACAGCGCCGCCAGCAGACGCACCCACTCCGCTCGCTCCACGCAGTTGTTCGCTTGCATGAACAGTACGCGCTCGCGGTGAACTGTCACAAGTACGAAAATGTTACAACATTGTAATCAGTTTAAACCTTATAGCATAATTTTTTTACTGCAGATAGATTCATCAGATAAACGAATACAGTTTGGCAACGATTCGATTTTGTTATCAACTTTAACAAAGATTAAACTATTCAAGACACTATATATAGTTGGTAATACAAAACTATATAAACTAGTTTGACCCTCGTTATTTAAGCCGCGTTTTAAGATAGAAACTATGTAGTCAAATGTTATAAAATACTATAGCAAATGTGATATATTGAAGAGAACTAAACCAAATTAAAGACTTTTGAAAGTTTCACTTATAGTTTTGTTTACATAGACAGAGATGTAGGTACATACACGCATCAAAAAACAGTTTGTGTTCGCCTGAAAAACTGTAAATTTTATATCTAAGGATTTTGTTCTTTGTTAAAAATATATAATATTAATTTATTTTCCAGTTCAAATGGTTCGTTTTTATACGAGATAACATTATCATAAAACTTTTTCCTATATCATCATATTGTAATGGATTTTCACCTTGAATGTCTTTTTAACCATCAAATATTTTAAGTGTACGCAAACTTTTTCTGTTGTGTTTCAGATTGAAGAGAATATTGTACCTATTTGAAAGATATTGTTGGCACCGAGCGGCGCGCCGGCGGGCGGACAGTCGACCGGCACGACGGCCAGCACGCCCGACAGCGACAGCCGGTGCGCCGGGCTCTTGGCGCCGCACCGAGACCACGTCAGTTCCGAGCTGAGGAAACAAAAATATATCTCATTCTCCTGTTCTTTGCCACCGACACATAATAATAATAAAATGAAATCATTATTGACAAGTATTTGAACATTATAAACACGATTTTACAATTTGCGCTACAGAAATCTAAAATAAATTAGAGGTTTGATTGAACTCTGGTTCCATCAGCGTCTCGCATCCATCATTTTGGATTCATTTAATAATCATCAACTTTATATAGTATTTTTTTTTTTTTTTTTATGCCACTTGGGTCGACAAACAAGCAGACGGTCCACCTGATGGTAAGTGGTCACCGCCGCCTATGAACATTTGCAACACTAGGATCATCGCCAATGCGTTGTCGACCCTGAGACGTGAAGTTGTTAAGTCTCATGTGCCTGTAATTTCACCGGCCCCCTTACCTTTCTAACCGAAACACATTAACACAATTGCACTACTGCTTCACGGCGGAAATGGGTATTATAACAGGGTATGGCTCATCACTTGTCACAGTAAGATCATATACTTATTTATTCTCTCTCCATACTTTATCTAAATTAATAAAACTGAAACTTTAATAAAAAAAAATGCGTATATCATACAATATACGTAATAATATATTTAAATAAAAGAGGTTATTAACCTGGTGAGTCTGAAATGGCGTCGCTTGGCGTGATGTTGGGCCGGCCTGGTCCAGCGCCGGCGGGGACTGCCCGCCGAGCCGCGGACACCTTCTGAACGCTTGATCATCGTCCTATACAAAAAAATCATCATTTTATTTTAATATTTAATGCCAATATGACTTGGCACTATGCGCTATTCACTATGAACTTATTAATATTCTCGTAAACTAGCTCTCTGTACATTATATATTTTATACAAGTACAACTTACCCATATCTAATCCAATGAAGCAAAAACAAAGAGTATTTTAAATAAATTTTTTTGACGTAACCAATTTGTAATGTTTTATTTTTAGTTATTAAGAAACCCTTACCCTTCTTTAAGAAGAACAGGCGACTCTAGAATATTGTTGTTTTGCGTGTCAGTACTGGTGGAGATGATTTCGAGGAACTGCTTTATTGCTTGCACCTGTAATGGAAAATAAACTTTTAGGGCAAAACTAAGCAACGTGTACAATAGGCAACTATACTGTATTAAAATGAAATAATTAAACACTAACCAGTGTAATCCAAAAATAAATAGCTATATTAGATATATTTCTTTAAAACTTTTGATTGTTTTGACATTTAATAAATAATTGCTTATTTGGCATATCAGTACTATTACGAGTAAAAGTAACTATTAAAACAGCATAAAACGTGGATTAATATTTACTAAAAGAAGTGGTACTCCGGGAGTGCCGACGGAAGTGAAACTGATACGAATATATCGCACCCTAAGTAAGATAGGGGCTCAAAAAAAATCACTTTTGGCACATCTCTGATTGGGTCACTTTTGTACTGCGGGGAGGGTGGGTCCCGGTGTTAAAGAGGCTGAAGTATCGGTATGCTTATTCAATCATTAAATTGACTATGTTTTACTATTCATCGGATAAAGCGTACTTTGTTTAGTGTCTATGATCGTAAATCCATTTCGCAAAATTTTGAGATAGGCCCTTATCGTACTGAGGGTGCGATATCTATGTTGTACATATATATGTTACTGTAAAAGCTCGAACTGCAGTAAACCCTAAGATTTTCCAGTAAAACCTAAGATCTACCAATTCCTAATGGTAAATGTCCGAAAAGATTTGCGATTCGAACTTTTACCACCATTCCGTTCGTAAATCTTAGGATTTACATTAATGGCACGGTAAATGTTGAAAAACAAAACATGTCATAACGAAACTATTGCACTGGAACATACCACAGAAAAACAAATATAACCGATGATAGTGATTATACTAATCTAACTATTCAAATACAAACCGATTCAGAGATAGAAAGCGCTATTCAAGCTGAACAAGATCCAATACCAAAGAAGATAGAATCTATTCAAACAATAAGAACAAAAGCAAAATTTTATTTGGAAAGCCAAGCTGAAAAAATGAAAACCATGTCAGCTGATAAATATTCAAATGTGGAAGTGGGCCAAAATGTAAGACTGAAAGTACCTGAAATTGACAGAAAACTGACCCAAAAAGCATTATTGCAGTTGTGATAGATGTAAAGGACAATGAGTTTTACCAACTAGGTACCAAAATGGGAATACTGAAACAGCTTTACACCAAGAATCAGTCGCCGCATGCTCTGGAGATTTCATAAAGATAGAAAAAATTGTTACGGATAAAGAAGTGAGTCTTCGAGAAGTTGTCGGAAAATTATCGTTAACTGGAGGACGAGGATTCAAAAAATGTAATTGTCAAAAAAAATGTTCGACGAAAAAATGCACCAACAGATCATCAGGATTACTTTGTAATTCTAAATGCCACAACAGCAATCCGTGTTGTAACAAGTGAAATGTTTTTTTAGGTACCTAACCTATTAATCAATTACATTTGATTGTCTTTTTTTTACTTCTAAACCAAATAATAAGAAAAATTATAATTCAGTAAGACTAGCTTTTGTAAGCATTATGTTTGTATTTCGTTGTTAAATTTCAAATAGAGAAGTACTGATTCAGTTAGATCGATATGATAGAGATTGAGATGTCAGAGATATACGTTATGTGTTTTTTCAAAATAATTTAAATAAGTTGGTATTAGTTTGTACTTATTATTATCATTATGATACCTTTATAATACTATGTACCTGTTTTGTCTAATAGTTCAAAGTAAATAATTAAGAATTGCTCATTGTTTTATTCCTAAAACCAACATCTACCAGCTGACAGTGGTAAAACTTAGCATATACTGAATTCGAATGGTAAAAGCTCGAAAAAATCGTCGTATCTTCAGAAATACTTACATTTACCAACTCATATCGGTAAATCCTAAGACTTACACTTAAATCTTAAGATTTACCGTAGTTCGAGCTTTTACAGTAACATATACACAATGCATGTTTATATTATAATATATTTATCAACTCAAACTCATCTCTCGAGTAAACGGGGCCAATATATGTATAATGGGAATTGGCAAATAATATAGAGGATTGATTCGATAACGTTAGATTTATGACTGTAATTCCGGAACTTGTGGCTGTTGAAGATGAAGGCGCCGGTACCGGTATCACGTCGTTACGCGGCACTTCGTCTTTCTTGTGTTTCTCGTATTTTACTTTTTCTATTTACGCACACTTAATCTTCGCGTATCCTGGGCCCATGACCTAATGGGAATTGGCAAATAATATAGAGGATTGATTCGATAACGTTAGATTTAATTAAGTTTGGTTTATATCAGTTCTAACAATGTAGATATTTATATACAGAGGTAACGGTAACAGTACAGCGAGTTCAATAGCAGTGTCCCATCTCAAAAATGCCCAACGCGCATAAATAAGTTTTAACTTCAATAATGATGATAAAAAAGGTGTATTTACATGTCTGGGCGTGCAGAAGCTGCGGTACAGTTCTGCCATGTACTCCTCCTTGCAAACTTGCTGCGCCGAACGACTGCTCACCAAGTTGCCTAGCGACTGGATCGTCTTCGATATCAGCGTCAGAGTTCTGTTTGTTTGCGGGTCCTGAAATATACATGTTAAGGTAAAAAAATGTTTACATCAAAAATAACAATAATGATATGTGCGGTCCATGTCCTCTTCCATGTACCTGTATAGAAATAGGCAAAGACAAAACAGTTATGTACCATTTTCACACAAACTCATGTCTTCTTTAAAGTTTTAATAGTGATTGTGGTCGAATTACGACTAACGGGCGAACATAAATTTATTTTAATCGTCTTGAATAGTTCACCTGTCACTGAGGATTCGTAATAATCAAATTACAAGATTCAATTCCTCATCGATAAAAGTTGATAAGTGCAAATGCTGTTTGACATGTATGGCTAAGCAAGATTTTTATTGCAAGTAATAAATTCTATCTATACTCACAATCTGTTCCGTGGTGAGATCAAACAGCCTCGGGCCGAGTATAGCGGGCGCGAAGAACCTGAGGAATATGAACCCCGACACGACGGAGTAGCGCACCTCGGCGTTGCGCGGGAAGTGCCGCGCCGCGCACTGCCGCAGCGCGTCGAACAGCCGGCACATCGACGGCGGGCACATCGCGTACGATGATGTTATTGCTGCGAACACCTGACGAGAAAATATATGTTGATATATTTATGGTAAAGGTCAACTAGAAAGAAGGAAGATGATTACTTCTGCATAAATGCGAAAGTTTGTGAGAATTGATTTTTGTTTTGGAAGTCTTTCACGCAAAAATTACGAAAGAGGATGCTCTAGAATAACAAATAGTCAAATTTTTATCCTGCGAAAACGTTACATCTCTTAGGAACTAGTATTAAAGGCTAGCGATGTAGCCAACAGTGGGATCCACAATAGTTATTGTTATATTGTTCACGAGTTTATAATATCAACGAGAGTACTATAAAGAACACAAATAAAGATACTTTACGTTACAAATACTCAAGGCCGAGCATGAAACAATCTCATAAGTGATTTCAATAACTTATTGAAGCGACTATACAAGAGCGTAGTGACAATCCATCTGTTGCCTAGACACAGTGTACGGTATTTTAGAATAAAAACAACTAATAAATCTCTTTATACATACCCGTTCAACATAGTCCTTCAAGTTAGCCAAGTTCGGTGCAACGGCAGCCGAGGGCTTGACCCGAGCAGGGTCGATCTCACACGGCCTTCGCTCGGCTAACACTGCCGCTAGAGTTGGCCGCAACACTGCGCGAAGGTACGACGCGCCGCTCAGCCGCATCGCTTCATCCATCATCTTAGATACTAAGGTGTTGCCGCGAAATATTGTTGTTGCGTCACTGGAAATAATTGACATACATGTTTTAAAAACGTAAGATATATGGAAGTCCATTAAGAATTTATGTGATACAGGCTTCCTAGCCTCTCATTTTCACCAACATTTCTAGGATATACTACTATAGCTAAGGACATATTAGCTCAAACTCAATACAGGTCCAAAGCCTGGGATCTATATAGATGCAACTAAATGGCTAAATAAAGGGCTGTTTCATATATTTTAGGATAGTTGTAGTATACTTTTTACTGAACATCGCAAAAAATTGTGCAAAACTTAAGTCAGCAAAATATAAAAAAAAAAAATAACTCATTAGCAATAATAATATGCTCTTTGAAGATTCTACGATAAATCATTTTAAGATTAATTGTATTGTGTTTTTATAAATTAACATCTTTCCCCGCTTGCACAGGTCGTTGTTTTGAACTTGAGGCTTGTGGTTCCCTCATATATAGTGTTACATTTCATTTTTCTATTGCTGGTCTTATCTGGTTTCCATAGTACAAACTAAGCTGGGTTGGAGATCAGATGGCAGTGTGTAAAGAATTCCCTAGGATATTTATTATTTAACCAATAAAACTCACGTGAGCACAGATATCTCGGCATCTGCAAGCTCCTTGACAATGGGCACTATGAGATCATGATGAGTGAAGAGCCTCACTAGCGGTTGCGCTGCGTCAGTTTTACTGGACACTATCTCGCCCAGTATGTACACCGCTGACGCCGTTATAGGCTGGAAAGGTAAAGCGAAACTGATTTAGTATACGATGTAGTAACATTTAAAGGAGATGCAGACACAGAAAGTGTATAACTGGTTATCTCGGCGAGAATATACAGCCGGCATTATTGTCTACACACATCCTTTAAAAATACAGCATAGTAAGCCTGATAACGACAAACAATTCTTACATGGATTGTAATAAATGAAGATCGGGGATCATCAATCCTTTTTAGACCCAATTTAGGCTGAACAGAATTAAGTAAAAAAAGAAAAGAAAAGTGTCGTTTGACAGCTAAAGCCTCTTTCATCTGGTAAACACCGAACGATTGTATAATTCAGATTTCAAAACCAAAAGTACCCTTGTTTCTAGTTTAGTAACTGTGACTAAAATCAAGTAGGTCACCTACCTTTTGATGTACACTACGTAGAAACAATTCCTCGAGTCTTCGGTAATGTTGCAATGTAAACACGTGGTCAACGGTGTACTGTAGTAGTAGCCTTAAGGAGCCGAGAGTGGCGCTGCCGGCGGCCGACAGGCGCGTCCCGGGAGGCGTCGCGCCGCGGGACAACGCTCCGCCAGCGCGGGACGTTAGGAAAAACCTGAAATTTCAAAGTCAGTCAATTAGAATGTGTAGTGGCAGTTTTAGGCATATAATATTTTTCTGCATTGTAGCACTAAGCGTAACTTGCACTGAGATAATATAAGAAATAAATTATAATTGATTTTTAAGGTGATGAAAGGTTAGTAATAGTGACGTCGAGTGCCATGGCGAAGGGTAGCTTTCGGAGAAGAAAACATTGAGAGAAATCATAGAACTGTGGGTACTGTGATAGGGTACTCTAGGTGCCGCCCTCAAGTTGAAAATCTACTGTTCCTACAAGTCCCTATTGGTTTTAAATTTTACTATTGAAAACTTTGTGTGATTCCCGCATTCGTCACATCGTCACTTAAGGCACTTACCATAGTCAGACTGTGGTCAAACACAAGACTATACAACCAAAACACAAAATTTTACTAAAACCTAATTTGAGCTTACCATGCGCGCATAGGAGAAGGTGCTGGTTGCCGCAATTGTAACCGCACTTCTCCGAGGAAGACAGGTGTCGTGGCGTCGTGCCACACGGAGACTCGCGCTTCACACGCCACGCCCGCCTGTAGAGCCAACAATGTTACGGATATCACACCAGTAATAACTATGTTCAACGATATTAGAGGATTATACAGTAATGTTTTATTAACTTACCGATTGCGAGCCGTCCTTATCCTTAGGGTCCGCTTCAGAAACGAGATCAAAACAGAATATTTCGTCAAATTGGGGGTTAACAGTCTTCTTTTTAGGCTTCGTGCGTCTTTCATCTTTTCGCCCGTTCGAGTACAACAACGTGACGACAGCGAACGGATCGCACTGTCCGTTCTTAGTGGTGAGCTCTGAACATTCCAACACTCGTAGCCGTAAAGTGTCGTGCCCCACGCGGGCAGCGCAGTGTCTCTCGGGGTCCGACCAGTAGTCGGCGGCGGTGGGTGTGGGGGACGCGTCCGACTCCGACATGGCGTGCATGGGGGGTTTCGTCCGCGTCGCCCATTGCGCTCGATCCTTCAAGCTCTCGGAGCGCGATAGCGACAGGGCGGGCTCCGTGGCCACGGTGCTCAACAACTTCTTGCTCGTCGAGCTCGAACAAGATCCGAACCTCATGCTCTCCTTGCAGTATTCGGAAAGTCTAACGAGATTGTTGCCTTTACTCTTCGTCGAACAGTTGTCGGGGATCGGGTCCGGGTCCGGAGGCTTCGGTTCCATTCGTAACCGTTTTCTCGAATCTTCCAGCGTGAGTTCGATATATGCCTTGCCCTGCACCTCCGAGTCTGCGTCGACCGGTCGCAACGCGAACCAATGGTCTTTATTGTTGTACCTATGCAGATCCTCTCGTTTGATAGCCACCTTGCCGAGCACTTTGTCCTGCTTGAGGTGCTTGTCCCGATCGAACACGTATATGGACAGGTATCGAAATCTTCGAGGAACCTCGAACTGGAACTCCTCTCCGAAAAATGGACTGCAATGAAATATAATAAAGTTACTAGCGATTCGCCTATAAATACGCTAGGGGACAATAACATCGACGAGCGAGTCTACGATTGAGATCGACTGTCAAAGTTATCACGAGCAAATATTTATTCGTGTTAAATAATACAATGAAGCACTCGTTATCGAGCTTTCAAATGGCAAGATATTTTATAGCGGAGTCCTAGTTACTGGTGCGTGGGGTGTCCGCCTGCCGCCTGGCACCTTCATCGGTTTTGCCACCCACAATTATTAAGCAAATGACAAACAAATGGCTTCATACATATAGACAACTATTTAAAATTTCCTGTAGAATACCATTAGGCATCGGTTGAGATAATAAAATAAAATGCATCGTAATCAACTGTGATTGCGAACAAACGAACGTGGATAAAATTCATTCGTTTGCAGTATCGAATTATTCAAACGCTCGGTCGGAACAATAAAATGCGTTAATTGAGTGCAGTTTCCGAGAAAACGGTAATAAAACTTTATGTAGGTTGAATTCGTTCTAAGCTGAAAACATGTATTAGTGGATATAACGCATTCAGCAATTTTATTTGCCATCAGTGGGCTCAAAGGGAATATACGCTATTTTACGAAGTACCGAGTGTCAATGGTGGTATAATTTAGTAAGTGTGTACCAGTCAGTAAAGCATTATACTCGCTACATGATGTAACAAATACGATTAAATAGTATGCGGCGGCGCGGCGTGGTGCGGGCGCGGCGTGGGCTCGATTATTCAAAGGTGAAAGTTTGTCACTCCAACGATGATACATCTATCGTAACCATCCCGAGCGAGCGAACACTATTCATCGTTGCTTTTGTATTTACAAACGTTTCGATGGTACATTACGTTTTTGGTTATGGAATTATAATGAATGTTAGACTCCAAATTAAGCGGCATGACAATTTTTCCATCCTTCGTGGAAGTTCTAATAATAGTACGATGCCCATGTTATGTTTGTGTAGTAAATTAATGAATGGTTAATTTCGGAGTCGGCATCACACCGTAAAATCCGTGCATCCACATCGATCACGTCTGTGTGTTTTGTTTTTGAAATAGATAAAGCGTTGCGTGATGTGATCGAAAGCATTTACCTGTGATATTTTTTTATAGTGACTGAGACTATTATAACAAACGGCATTATCGTAGTTTACGAAATTGTGTAAGGTCATTTTAAATTGAGAAATCATAACACAATTGTCTTGTTTTTGTACGTAAGTATGTACTACGCATCAATGTATAAAAGAACCGAGAATATTAAATAATAAAAGCAAAACTTTACACGCATAAACGAGTGTAATTTTCCAGATAAAGCATAAAATTAACATTTCTATAATTGAACATCGTTAACGGCGCCCAAGATTACGTCAATCAAACCCTTTCAATCGCATCTTATTTATCGAACAACCCTAGGCGTGATGTACCTACACGTAAGTATGGAAATAATGTGGAGCTATTTGTAAAACATGATAATAACTCAATAAAGGGGTTTATTGACTTGTCTGAGTGTGTGTATAAGAAACTGGCGGTGTGTCAGGCGCATCCGGCGCCGGCTCGATATTTATAAACCGGAGGCGGAACCGCCACCAGCTGAGCGGGGGCGTACAACCTATTACACATAGTTCACGCCTTCAATACTATAATATTCGAAGTGCTAAGCCTGACCTGTTAATAAATTATGCATACGATTATATGGTGTAACAATAGCTAACTATTGCGCTTAATTACCAAGATTTACCCTCTATTATTATTTTAGATTCATCAAACTTTATCAATAACAATGCGTTCATACGCATCAAGATTGGAGATCATCTGAATGTTATAAGGTGTCACGTTTATCCGATAACTGCCTATCTTATCATTTTTACAATGAAATTATATATCAAATCTTATGCCTCTCATTCAACAGAGGGCATGATAATTCTCCAACGTATCTCATAAAATAATTGAGTATGCAGATATAGAACCCACGATATGAATTCTCTCGTACTTGGCGGATATTTTAAATAGGACACAAAAGCCACACCTACACTCCACGGGCAGGGCACACATCGGCGCAATGAGCGCACTGACGAGCACAAAATAGCACCGAGTGTAAGAAACCAGAGCATTGCACTTAAAACTGCCGGTGCTCGGCCATTCAGACGCGGCCGATGATCATTTTACGTGGCACGCGGTTCCGGGACCAATTTATCACTTAAAAGCTTCCGTTTAATGTGTAGCACTACCGACATTTTATATGGACGTGTTTTTACGACGTTCTCTACACGAAATTGCTACTGAAAACGTGTTTTATATAAACTAAATTGTGGCGGTGGGGTGGACCACCTCGAAGTTAATCCAATATGAGCTTGATTTAAATTGCTTCAATAACATTTAAATATATTGATTTATTTTATGTAAAATAATGTAGTAATCATTTTTATTTGGAAAAACTCAATATCCATTTTAAAACCGATGACCACATTCATACACCTATCCTGTATCGTCCCAATGGAAGCAATAATAAGGCTACTTATTTATGAAACTTTGAATCAATGAAAAGGAAATAGTATAACAAAACACCCATTCATATTTCACAGCATATTTTTACATGGGTATTGTTTTAAACATAATTAGGTACATGTATGGTATCATATTATTAGTTAGGTTATAGTATATGTACATCATTATCATTAAAATATAGTTAGGTAGAGATATATAGTTTGGACAGAGGCACATAGTAAGTGCAGTGATAAGGTATCACGAGACAAAGAACCCATTAAGTTAACTCGACGAGTGACGTGACATTTCCTTCGATATCCGCCAGCGCGGCCTCACCTCTTGGGTCACTAAATCATTATCGCTTCCGTTCAGCAACAAAACAGCTCACCATAAATGATAAACGTAACGTCCCATATGTTTTTTTGGCACTACAACCAGATTAACTATAAAATTACGTTAACATTATCACTCTTGAGAAGTCAGGATAGTATTCCCTAATGACTCCTATTGTTAGTATAAATTCTTCGAAAGAGTTCTGGCAGATATCGCTCAAATGAGTCATCGTGACATGTTGTCTTTTGAAACGATTTACGCTCCTAATAAAAAACATTCGGTATATACTAGTGTGTTCGGAGTTTCAAATGTTTTTGAGATGTTGCTCAGTATTTTACGACTCGATCGAGAGAAACTGTGTATAGGGTTAGATTTCAATGATTTCGCTTAAGACATCCTCTAACCGTTATTCCCCCACCCAGGCTTCCTGTTATCGATAATGGCAGACAGTCGTAAACAAGTTCCTGTTCCCACAACTAATCGAAGGGAGCGAAACTGGCGGAGGCAGTAGGTAATTAAATTCATTGTTGCGGGCGCGGGCGGCTCGGTCCCATTCATTCCAAAAACTGAATGGCGAGGGGGTGGAGCGGAAGGGACGTTCCGCGCGGGCGCGCGCGCACCGGAAACGCATCCGGGACGTGGCGCGACGCCGCTGCCCGCCCTCCCTTAGAGCACAATATCGCCTCCCTCTTTCTATATTTGAATGAAAATTAGGAAAAAACGCAAGCACCTTTTGAAGTGCAGATTAATTTAATTATCAATATGAAAGCGTCAGCCCGGTTGAGTTTATTTATTACTTACTGCTGATCTGATAGTATCTTGTTATTTGTACTGCAACATTATAAATTGTAAAATTTGTATTTTATTTCACATCTCTATTTCTACCTTCAGCATGATGCCAGTAAACTAAACGGCCAGCAGAACTAGGTTCAGCGAGAACAGGAAACAGGAAATTTAGGACTGGTACTAAACGGATACTTCATCCTTACTTCTAAGAAAGATATCTACATCCCGATTTCTACTTACAACCTTTCAATTTCCAATGAACCATAAATAGCGATGGAAGCGACTGTAGCCAAAACATAGGATTGCTGTATTAGGAGTGACACGCACCTATGAAAGTACCGGATGTAGTACACGCATAAATACAAGAGAACACCTCGCTCGGTCGTGCAGCTGCACTTTTAATAAATATTCAATGAAAGTTACTAACTAAATTATTGACCTTCGATTTTTTACTGCGTTTCTCAGTAGAAAATTACCTATATACAATCGACATTACAAATTATAATAATATACATATCTGGTACTATGTCAAATTGAACGATGCTAGAAGTAGTAAATTGTCTTTATGACTTTGGTTATTTTTGTGCTCACCAGCTCACCTCAGTAGGTAACGATGTTATCTATGGAGGTAAGCTTAGTAAGCCTTGAATGGAACCATATAACCGGCCCGGTTTTACAAAGTTTTCTACCACCACGCATAATAACATAGGGATATAGGATATTTTTATATGTTAAATATTGACTGACACTTGACTACAATATGAATTTTATTCTAGAATTAATGAGTCATCATAAATTCCATTACAGAGTGACTAACTCAATATTGGTAGGAGTGTTTAATACAATAATTGAACTAATGAATGAATTGCTTGCAATGACTTTGAATTTTTGTTGTTACACCGACGTTATCGTTAAATCAGGACACGGAAGTATACAAGTTTGAAAGTGACATAGGGCTTTACAAACAAAAGAGTTTGAATATCATAACCTACTATTGTAACATTAATATTCACGATTCGTAATGGCAGGAACATTCCCGCTAGGCACTAGGGTAATATCCCAGAAATCAGGAAAAACCTAAATCAAGTATGCGGTCCGTTATCAACGAACATTGTTAAAATAATTATATTTTTCCTACAACTTATTAGTCATGCCTACATGCTTTTATGTCAAGCTAATACGAAAATGAATGAACTAAATCGATGAATAAAAGAACTTACCTAGTCAGATAACAAGTACGTACGGTGGCTGTATAATTATTCAATGTTTATTTAATAATTGTTCAGATAAGTTTTTCAGCAATATCTTATAACGATATAAGTATCTATCAGTATTATATTTTTATTTCTATATACATATGTTATGTAGTAACAGAAGGAAGAGATATGACCTTATAGTCTGCAGAGCTATCGCGATATCGAAAGAGATTCTTTCGATTTGGCTCAATTTTTTTCAAATACTTTAAAAGCCCCATATGGGGCACAATACCAGTCAAGAAATTCCTGTACTGGCTCGCCCAAGCTCTCGTGGCGTGTAAATATAATATTAAAAAAAGAAATGACAAAGCGGTCTCATTAAACAATCGGCCTGCGAAAAATACATAAGAAGGTAATCGAGTGAATTAATAAATGTTAAAATTATATCACATAACTGAATAACATGCTTACATATCGAGAATGGTTTTTTCCCAGGAAAATCAATGCAAATGAATATTAGGACATCTACTGTACATTGCAATGTAGGAATTATAAATAAGTACAATTATTTGAATCCCAATTTAACGTATAAACTATTCAAATTGGCAATTCATTCATTGACAAACTAGTGGAACCTTGACCTAATAAATTTGTTTGCCCTCCCTAAATGTGTTGGTTGGTAAACGGTTCCCACCCGATAACGCCGGAAGCGAGGCCGGACACCGGACAAAGGATCCGTTATGTCAACTCTGGAACGGGCATTTTAAAGGTATTTACGTTAAATATACATCTAATGTTAACAGGAAATTTTAAAATAGTTTTTAGTACACCAAGGTCGAATGGTGTTGAAGAAGTTATCCTTCGGAAGACAGAAGCATGATGTATAAACTTGAGTGAGAATCAGATACAGTACAACAATACTTGTCATGTAGTTAGATATATTCAAAAGCAGATAATTTTGTAATATCAAAATTTTCCGATAAATGGCATACTTGGTTACCATTCGCATTGTAAATTAATATTCCTGTCATATATTGGTGGGTACTCATAATTAAATAAATAGATATAAAAAGGGGTAGTGACCTGAAGGAACCGTGGAAAAGGTATAAACATATTAAATAGAGTACTAACTTGAGCGTTCTCTCCATGGTGGATGTGCGAAATATCTCCTCCTGGTCGAGCGATAGCACGCAATAGATGTCTCTGTGGCATGGCACGCCATGGCTGCGACTTGGCAAGTTTTTAGCTTCACCTGCAACAAACACCAAAACAAGCGTGAGCAACACACGACACAGAAATGTTAATAAACCACAAGTGATTGTGTGTACATTTGTTACATTTTGGAATACATTTCCGATCGTGATTTATTGTACCAATAGATAATGCAATAACTGAACATATCTTATCTATACACGCGGCATTATTAATAGATTTGATATTATTTTATATAAAAGAGCATTTACTAACAAATATAATAATTTCAAGAAGTATTATATTTATATGACAACAACAGCCACAACAATAAAAGGAATAGATGATAACTATATTGATACGCTAGTGACTCGCCCCGCTCTGAGTGGATAGAAATATTACATATAAACCTTCCAGAAGAAATTATCTATAGTATGGTGAAATATGCAAGAAATTATGAACAGACGGAAAGAAATAGTGAATTTGTTGTATAGTATTTAAAGAAGATAGGTTCTAAACTGATCTCGCTTTACACAATAAAGATTTCATCGATAAGAAAACATGTGAAGCCAGCAATGTTTCGGCGGCATTCAAGTAACTTTTATTATATCCTAATTCCTTATTGACCACCTATGCGGCGGTGTGTTGCTGCTAGGGTTGTGTTAATCATTTATACTTGATATTTTACTAACTAGGCACATTTACATCATTACATAATATTATTATATAATGAGGGTGGGCACTGATACCTATATTACAAGATATTAAGTTATCATAGTTTGGGTTTTCGCTGCAACTGCATCATACAAGTTACTTACCTTAAGGATTATTTAAATTGTAAGTCCATATTTATAACTTCAAGGTGCAAATAAACTATTTAATTTATAGGTACATCAAACACTGCAACCCTGCCATTATGCAATTGTATCATCATCATCAGCTCATTTGATTGCAATTCAGTACAATAGACTTTGGCATGAGATCTTTTCGCAAACGTTATCTTATGTCTCGCTTGACAATATCAGTTGCTGACATTTGTAAAAGGAATTTTTCTCATGGTTTATTACCTATTTGTACAGATTTCGTAAAGGTCAACGCAAGCGCACACCATTTTAAGAACAAGCAACTTGTTACCTTTTCGAATCAAAATTCGGATATATTTAATGACAAATCTGCTCTTGCGACTTGTATTTGGTCTTCTGGATTGCAATTTTTTCACAATCTTCCTGTCAACTGTATTTTATCATTACGTGTAATTTGTGGAGATAAATAAAATAAATTGTTATTATTATTTGTCATCGTTAACTGTGGGTAGAGCGTGTTTCAATATTTTCTACGTTACAAATCTCAGAGAGCTCAATGCAATAAACGTTCCGCAATAAGGTAGTGGTTGCTAAACATGTAAGGTTGATTCAACAGCCTTGTCAATTTCTTGCGTAGTCACAAGTTTAACGAACTCATCCAATTACCGGGAGCACCAGTAACAAGTGCTTACAATATTTTTGGTTTAAAGACTGCAATAACGATACACTTAAAAAGGAAGGAGCATTGGCAGTGTTGCGCAACACGCGCGAGCGGCCTCGCCGGATATCGCTTTATACGGAGAGACAAGGTAAGGCCACCATCGGCCCATAAACACCTTATGGTACTATCTGGACCTGGGCCTGCGGTCGAGCCTATATCAGTGACCTTTACAATGGTTCAATTAAAGGTTCTATGACCCATTTATGGCGATTCGTCTGTGATCAACAGTACATTGCTGTTCTTAAGAATGTTTCACGATGGTAACTTACTTATATTGGTAATTATTAAGTTAGTAAATTTCAATGACAAGTTTTGCAATAGTTTCATGATCATATTACACCGTTTTCCTATTATTAATTATAAGTATTTAATAGTGCCGTGTGCAATTATGAATGATCTACTCGTAAAAGGAACTTAATCAATATTAAATCTTTAATGGCACATAAACGTATCGAGTATATTCTCAAGCGCACTGTAATCAACAAAGTACGCAATCCAGCTGAATTATTTTGTTGGTAATGAATGAGAAATTCACCTCTTAGTATTTTTAACCGAACATACTTGTATAGCTTAGCCAATTGCTAGTTGAAGGGACTGTAAGTACCTACATAGTAGTAATGATTAATGGCCAAGTGCTGTAATAGTCGTGACGAATATGATGACCGTTGACCCAAACCTACGTCATTCTCCATCTTTATGAGTACAATTTTTTTTTGTGATTAAAATAACTCAACAGGAGAATATTAAACTTGTGACGTGTCACAAGCACAGTTTTCATTTAGTATGACGTAATGCTAGTCAATGCTATTAATAAGGGAAATATGTTTTGAAAACAATTTCCTTGTGGAAGGAAACTCACGAATACCTATAGGAGGCGACCGTGACCGATACCGTACTATTAAACACAATTATAAATTCGGTGCCTAGATTACACATGTATTAATGATAATGATAATCAGTCATAAAAACAGTTAACTTTCACAAAAGTTTCCTAAGTCAAATTACTTGCTCAATTACTACTTGCGTAATTATTATAAGTTGAGGCAAGATTATAGTCGAGATAGTTAGGGCAGCTAAACAAAGGAAAGACCTTCCCGGGACCGCGGACTCTCACAAATTCGTCGTAATTGGACTGCGAGAGAAACTCGCAACAAACTGTACATAATTGCTGATGCAAAAACAACCGTCATCATCATCAACACGACAGTAACACACGCCATCAAACTGGATCGTGGGAGAGAAACGGGAAACTTTGAATAGTGCCATCAGCCACTGAGGAAACGAATAACAACGTACTCGCTATTTAGCCACAATAGCTGCCATTAAGATGTTTCCACACGCTCGCTCGTATGCGTAGTGCGATTGTTTCGAAATCGAGAGTAACTCCATGCTCCGCTCGTGGACCAAGCCATGGGAACTATTTGTGCAACTGATTGATATCGATATCTCTTTATGTACCCATTTGTTTGTTTTAACTATTTATCTACAGTGATTATCGCCAATGACATGGTGGGGGTTTTAACTACTTTGTAAAACTGTATACGTAGATACGTACTTTAGTTTAATTGATAATTCACCAGCTCTCTCACAGCAGTGTTAATGAGAGGTAGTGTGCTATTCGATTAGTAATTATAAATCTCGGTAAAATGACAGTCCCAATTCCTGGACTTACGCAACGCGAGACTTATTTCTTACAATTCCCGGGAAGTAACAGCTCATGCAATTATTTAATTCTGCGTACGCGGTCGTGGGTTGACAGCCTCGCCTCACATAACGTGTAGTTTTTGCTGTATTTTCTCGGAATAAGGCCTCGTTTTGTTAACTAATGAACAATGTACAAACAACGTTGTCGCTTCTAAACACTACACGCGATAGGTATATATAACGGGTCAAATGACCCATTTTGAACTTTGCATTGAAAATGCACTTATCGTCTTATTGCTTTTCCACATTTGACTTCATGACTTTTTCTTACTAATTAATATACAGTTATACTATTTATTTCCCTTCCTAACAACCATATTTCATACATTCAAGCTGGAAACATAAAGTTACATTTGACCCGCTATGGTAGAAATAGTAAGTTGTTGGTATGATTAGTGTTAAGTATTACTAGTTCATTAGATAAGATTGCTCTGGTATTCTTATTCAGGTTATATCAAATGATTTATGTAATGAATACGTACACCTACAAGTTTCATGTCCCGTGGGGCTGGTAAGACGCAGCGCTTAGTGCTCAGAGCTCGGTTCTCACCCACATAGGCCGAGCCAACTTGGATAGGTTGCGAAGTCGACTCGATCTTTTTGCAAAAATATGTATAACCTGATTTAGACGATATCTTTTGCAATATTACTTACTGACGTTGCACATTATTGTTAAATAGCTGCTTTTGTAAAAATATTAAATAAGGGTCTTTATTTGGACTTATGCATAATATAAGTAATATAAGTTCAAACTAACGAAACTACAAAATATTTTTAAGGATGACTAAGAATAGTCTCTATATTCATTCTCTTGGAATTCTATTGAATTTTTAAGCAGAATTTTGCAACCCTTCATCATATTGAACCTATATTTAATCCTTTACAAAAAGTAGAGGGAAGTTACAACTTTGAAGCCTATGTCATCTGTTTGTCTTCGCAGCTACGAAGGGATGAACCGATTTTAATGCGGTGTTTAAAATATGATCTAGAGCCTTAAAGTTATAAGCCTCTGTCTGATTTGGCGAACTTTAACAATAGAAATATAAGTTATGACTAGTTTAGTATAAAAAAACAAAATAGTAAATAAAATAAGTGGTTTAAATTACCCAACTTAAAATAAAATGGTCCCTAAATAGATTACTCATTTAATGTTACTTTTGAAGACATATTTTATGTGTGGGGTGTATTTTAAAATGTAATATCATTAAATTGTTAGTCAGCAGTGGGTGTAGGTTTCAGCAGTAGGTATCCATCTCATCGTACCATATAAGTGGTACCTCTATATTAATATAATAAAGCTGAAAAGTGTTTTTGTTTGCATGCGCTAATCTCAAGCACTATCAGTCTGATATGAAAAATATTTTCGCATTTGATAGACCAATTCTTGAAGAAGGTCATAGGTAATTGAAAATACGCTATGACCCGAACAAAAATAACAAAAGTCAAAAAGTATGATAAGTGTAAACGAAATCAAAGCGCGGGCGGACACGATATTTTGCATAGACATATTTTGTGGGCTGGATCGGAATCCATAGACAAGTAGTCTACTAGTTGTAGTAAATTCACGCGGGTGAAACCGCGGGACACAGCTTGTATTTCAATAATCAGATAAGTCAGGTATTCTATTTAAATATTATAACAACAAACTGCCTATACAAACAATAATCACAACGTGTGAAGATACCTAACATATGAAATAACTTTAAATAAAAAAACCTAAAAATCATGGTAAGAAATTGTTAGTAGTTTGCTATTTACATGCAGAAAGAGTACTTAAAAAATTACGGCCTTCATACATATAATAAATACTTGAATAAAAACTAAACGGTCGCTCTAAGAAAAGCAAACAACTTTGAGGTTACAAAAAAAAAATACCAGCCAAGAACATCAACAACTTAATCATTGAAATCAAAACCTAATAGTAAACAAATATAATTTTCATGACGAAATAAATTGCGCGCAATACCAAGCATTATGCGATTTATAATCTTATCAATGAATAATTGATAATTGTACAACATGATGAGCAGGTGTATACAATTGAATGAAAATATAATATTAGCGGCACACGTGGAGGCAGCAGCGATAACGGTGACGATGACGATACCGCGTTTTTCATTAACGGAACGGCGAGTTTCCATGAATGGGTACATTGAATGAAAAACGCTAGGTTTGCTCCATTCACCACCGCCGCGCCGCCCGCCGCCGCCGCTGCGTCGCGTCGCGTCGCGTAGATAACTACAAGGCACGACGCCCCACGCCCGCCCGACGGCACTCGATTTCTGTCACTCAACAGCTCGCTGTCCCACAAATAAGTACCAACCGCTAATACGTAGAGTGGCGTGACGGCTGAACACTATTTCATTCATGCTGAAATAATACCTAAATATACCTACGAGTCTGTACTGTATTTTTATACATTATTGACTTCCTTTAGAAACTGAAACCAACAGCATATATACATTCATAAAATTTCTTTCTTACGTTGATGACGTTAGCTTTCATTCACAAAGCTTTCGTTTTAGCCAAAAATCGTGAAATATTTTTCTACATTTCTAACGAGAGTTTATGTAGGTACGGCTAAAGAAAACACGTGATTTTTGCAAAACTTTTATGTCGTACATTGACGTCCGTCGTAACGATGTAAGGGATTGGCTCCAATTGTTGTCGATTTGGGAAAATTATAGCTTTTTATCCCAGGATCGTAAATAAAACCGTTAGCCAGAAGTTAAATATTAGAATACGTAACGCATGGAAACATAAGTTTCATATTATACAAGCCGAATTACCTATTAGTTTTACTGGATGTGATAAAAGTTTATTATTAAGTCACCTACCTACTTAACCATTGTATGATGGTATCTCATGACATAACTCAAACATACATATATTTTAAAAATGTAAGTACATACATAATTATTTTAGGTATTTAACAAACCTTGTACCAAGAGAAACACTATTACATTGATACAGTTAATTATGAATCGAAATAATGATTACAAATTATTCAATGGCTATGTATAACTCGATACAATAACAGCAGATAACTACTCAGACAGAAGACAGAAGGTAAATACACTGCTAATCGGAAACCTCTGTTTGCACAAGAAATAAGACACGATAGGTACTCTAGTAACGAGCGTGACTCACATGCACACGTTAATGCAGCGCTTCACAAAAACAATCTTTATAATAAAATTTGTGTAAATATTACAATTGTTGAACCTCTAATGGACAACAAAGCTCGTCGGGAGCTGGGGCTAATGAAAGAGGCGCTGCCGGCAGGTACACCGTTGAGTCATGTATATCGAATATATAGTAGGATTCAATTAGCGGCTGCCCTTTTAGGTGGGTTGACTAAATGTTGGTACGAACAAAGGTGCGCGCGCGGCGGCGCAGCATAGATAAGGCGCAGGAGCGACGGAAGTTGCCTGCCATAAGCAATGAACATAAGCCCGAAGCTGTAGGCTCGGCGCGTTTATCGGATGCACCAAAGTGCCTGGCACAGCACCAGTGCAAGCGACTGCGCGACGAGACGCCACCCACAGCCCACAGTTTAATGAGGATAAGCATATGTGCAACTGTACAAGTTACCAATCACAATTGTAATACATGCTTGATTACTTAAAATACAACGAACAATAAATAAATAACCTACACGCTAAAGTTAAAGTTTGGATGTCAAGGAGTTTGTAATGGCGTAAGTCACCAACATTAACAACATTGCATCGCAATTTTAATTCTCCAGTTTAATGCAATGTAATGTTTATTATTGTCGAATTTGTCATATCATCTAAAAGGGAAAGGTACTTTGAGGAGTTGTTAGGCTGTTTGAAATGAATGCAATGCAGAAATGTAAGGTTCATTGTATGCGATAGTGAGCAGTGGCAGCACCGGAGCCGAAGGGGTCTCGGGTCGCGCCCCGGAAGGCATAGTGCACCCTTATCGCAGCAGACACACTTCGTGTTATCAAGGATTTATGCGCCCGCGCCGCTATACTATCAATCATACTCATACTTCTGCACATTGCTTTGCTTGTGTCATGATAACGTCACATGATGTTGAGTCATCACTATTTTCTTCCCCAAACTAAGAGTATCACTTGATTAATATTGTTATAGAATAGGTACTTACCTATTCCAAAATCAAGTATTCATGTTCAATGTTTACATTTTATTTCATGACTTTCTTTCTGTAGTAAGTAACTTGTATATTGAGTACCTAATTCTAAATAAATTTTAATACATTTATTTTGCCTTCATTTTTGTAATTTTCTTGTAGGGTACTTGACTTCAAATCATAATTAAGATTTTTAAAGTGTATTGTATAAAATTAAATGTAAATGGAAAATATACATGTTACAACTAATGTAAATAACAATAGAATATATTATTCATCTAAAAATAGCTTTGTAAATTGTAAGTTTTTCATTTGACAGCTTTTTTTTTAATTAAGTGATTAACAGTCACTTTCTTTTCCTCATAGCTTGCATTATATCAATTAGGCAATATATTATAATAAAGATAATTATATGGTTGTTATTGTTGCCAATTCTGCTGTGCATACTCAACTTAATTCAATATGTATTTGTTAAAAGAGATAATAATTCTAAAATTAAGGACTCAGAATCCCATAACTCTTTTAAAATAATGCTATAGAATACAGTACTATGATTATGCAGTCATTGAACTCAAACTGAAAATACTGCTTCAATAATTTGACATGTCTACTTGAAATGATTTTCATTGGTAAAAAATTTTTAGCCTATAGTTGAAAAGTTTAAGGCTTATTCCCACTTTTTATGACTTAAGAAACATAAATATCTTCCAAGTACTGACTTAAAGAAAAAACTCATTGACAAACCACTATGTAATTTTATTTACAAATGAGATAGTGGTACCGCCGCCACACAGTAAATTTCACAAGTTTTTATTGTCTCATTCCCTGAGATACATGTACCTGTACATTATGATTTTACTTCACCATTGTAAAATGGTTAATACTCATAATATCCCAACCAAATATCTAACCTGTGTACGGACGGATGTCATCTGAGTGACTAGGACCGAGCAAAATGACTGGGGCATACAACAGCACAAAGATATATGGGATCCCTTATTGATATTAGTGTTGTTAAAGACGGTCCATCCCATGATAGTGGTCATCGCCACCTGTGGTTTATTAGCAACACTAGCAGCATTGCCCATGAACATTTCCTATTCAACTTTACAATTGTCACGATAACTTTTTTCAACACAATGTCATCCTCAACAATTCATATAAGCATAAGGTATGTAGGAATGTGTGGCAATTATTTAAGAAAGATTTTATGAGCCTCAATGTACTTCATTTATTAACTAGCTTCAATCCTGTGGTTTCAGCTTAAATGCACATAGCCAATAGATTTAATGTATCTGTGGGATTAATGCTTATACATGGGAATAATGTAGCTTTCTATGAGTGACAGAATGATTGAAATTAAATGAGTAGATTGATGGAGATTGCCTCCCACATCAAGTCCATAAAATAGAAGCAAATGAGAGGTGACCGTTACAGTGAAGCAAATCAATATTAACACAAACTTTTTCCACCAAGGCCAAGGAATGGGCAAAAGCTAGTAAAATATATATGATCTAACTATCTATACCTAACTGAATAAATAACAACAATAGAAAAAGATAGACCCTATTCCATAGCTACACTATATGTCTATAAGCACATCGTCTAAAACACTTGTGTAACTAGATGAATGAAACTAATGGATAACTGGTTGTTCATAAAATCCTTTTACAGTCCACCAAACAATTGTTTACATGCAAGCGAAAGAAAATTGTCACTAACTGAAATTATTGATTTTTACCATACATAGAATAATCAAACATTGGTTTACATACTTGCTAAGCTAGAGGATATTATTTAATTATCAATTTACTTATATTCAATGTAGATTTGGGAGATACCTATTTGAGATAATGCTTCACAATATAATGGGCATATAGTTCATTGATTACAGTTAGAACACTTGTTGCATATGACATACTTGTAAACAAGCAATTATTATAAGTGAAGTATCAAGAGTTACAAAAAATGACTAAGACCTATACAATAAAAACAAAAACTCCAGGTAACCAAATTATCATAACGAGGTATACAACGAGAGTACAATGTGATATCTAATCTAATATGATCTAGGCACGATATTCATTGTGTTCACGGTAATTCAATTTCATTCATAAAATGTACGTGAAATGTCAAAACAGCACAGCACGAAAACAAAGACATATTGGACTCTACGTGCGTAAAAAACACGACATGTGCTCCAACACCTGCACATACACCCTGAACAGCCGCATTATTAACTCTTTAACCGATATTTATTCACATCTGGCTCAGAAAACTCGAAGAGTTCTTTGGTACCACCTGTTCAATACAATGACAACAATGTCATAAACAGTTCGAGCGGGCCACAATCGCTCCAAAATGCCTATCTAAAAACATTTGGCTATTATTGGACGTGTAACTTAATAATAAAGAAGAGAAACATGACATACCGATCTTTATTTTCAATCTTTCTTCAACTCGCACTTTACGCGTATCGTCCGCCATGTTAAATCCATAACTGTTTATCTCTTTCATCCGCTGTTATCTCTTTCGGAACGAGCCCGTTCGGCCGGCTTGTCCCGCCACTTCCGGAGTGTCGTAATGTTCTACTTGAGCCTGTTTTCGAGTTAGCTAGCTGATTGAAATACAACCACTTTTAACACTAAATCCACTTTACGAATTCACACTGTCGTCGATGTTTTGGGTAGGCTTAGATTGTACACATGAAATTGAATGGGCTCACGCTTGCATTGCGCATGTGCTCGATATACAACATGCACTTAACATTGATGAATGAATGCACTTTATGTTGAACGACACAAAAATTATCCTCTCATTGCAATGTGGAGACGTTTTTTAGACGTATACGTCTCACAATTTTTGGGTCCTTTTCGAATTACACAACACATGATCATGAAAATGTTTTGAAAACTTCATTTCTGAATGAATAAAAAGTATGAATGGACAATTACGTCACGTCAGGACGTTGCGCCTGCGCGGCTCGGAGGTTGATTCGATAGATAGAAAGAATCGAATCGAACGCTAAGAATATCACGAGCCGACCGACCGATCGTCAGCAACGAAAGAAATAATACAAAATACAATTTGGCATTTGGCAACATTAGATATAAAGCTAAAGCTGCACAATAATATTTTTTCTTATAGCAATAATAATCAAGTCAATTCCAAACACGCATTCAGACACGGTTGAGTGTTGGCTCGGTAAAAATAAATGATTAGGAATAGCGATGGTCACCTTCAACCGTAGTGAGCGACGGCGTTTAACAAATTTCAGCAGAATGAAATGCCGTATATTTTGTAATGGCCTGAGCTAGTTGATCGACAAACGGCTACGGATCAATAAAGTTGTACATTCATGTGTTTACAAAATAAATAACATACTTCTTAATATATATCGAAATAACAGTGCAAGTGTATACAGTCGTTTCCTAAATAAATACTTATTAATGTTAATTTTAATGTGGGTAATTTCTAATATCCATCAATCATAGCGGTTTTAGATCGTGATCCATTACCAGCCAAGTGGTCGACCACCAACCAAAGTCACTAGAGAATTGGCTGGTCTGTTAGTATAGTAAGTAAGTGTACTGCATATGGAGTGTAGAAGTAAAGGAGGACCACCTGTATGGGGGATTAGTCGAAAAAGTGTCCCCTTGTAAATAGCAAATTGGGTTTCGAATTCTCACCGAAATAGCGCTAGTGTAGCAAGTGGAAATGATATGAACAGAGTGAAGTGTGCTGGGTTGGTTTCCGGTAATTCTTTAAAACTATTTTCTATTCCCTATTTATAATTAATTGGGGTACTTAAAAACACTGTATAATTTGATTCAATACTCATGTTTGTCTATATATTATAATAATTATAAAAAATGCGCTGTAACAAAACGGAAATGTTTCTTTCTTTTTTTATTAATTTTCTATCCTACTCTAATAATTTGTGGCGCTCTATTTAAAATTCTTCCACTTGCTACAGCAGCGCCACCTTAATTTATTCCCTTTCAAGGGACACTTTTTAGTACACTGAGATTGTCCTCATTTACTTCTACACTCCATAGTACTGCAGAAAAAAGTAATGAATATGTGATGTCAGTTTGAAGATGAATGAGGAGCCACGATGTCAGACAGTCGACACTAAGAATGGTCACCTTGGTTGTCCTACATATTGAAGTAGCATATTTTGTCGTTTCGACCGTAGATCAAGTCCATAAAGTAAACACTGTTAATGGTTGCCATATCTAGAATACAATAAAAAGACCAATTTTATATTTAATTTCGCTTCGCGCCTTACGCTCACGGCCTTAATAATATGGAGGGGGGAGGTAAGGAGAACTATCTCATATGGGGAGAAAATTGAAATAGTGTTCAGCGTAAATAGCAGTTCCAAAACCGTTTACAATATCGCTGGTGTCGGATCAGGGTATGGCGTGAATATAGTAGTTGTAGACGCGTTAAACGTGTGAGTCACAAAATATCTTTGGTGCCTAGTTGTTAGTGACAGTACCAAATACAAAACTTCAACAATTTGTACAGTCCAAAATAATTTTATGCACCTTTAACTATTGTGGTGCCGCCCTAATATAACGCATTACGACGACACTTTTTCATACACACAGATAATTTTCCTTACCTCTGCCGTTCATACTTAATAATAATTCGCGGTCGGTGTCATCAGGTTTAAATAGTATCCTGTGTGGTAATCCTGAGCATTCTGGGTACCAAATTATATTTATTTCAAATCCAGTAACCCATTACGAAGGTAACTAGGTAAGTGATAACAAACAGACATCACACAACACTACCTCTCTGAGACAACTGGATGTTTTAAAAATGGTAATTAACTTTTAAAGTTGAATATACACACTAATATCTAATATTATTTTATTGCTCCATTTCTGCCCGAAATCGTATTGCATGATTAATTTCTGTACTCGACGTGTTTTGTGCTATACTGTCAAAGTCATGCATGAAATTGTCAATTTATTAACTTGACAATGACTTGAGCATGACACTTGACAAGTTGACAGATGTCTAGTCTGTGACCACATTCGAATTTCATTTAGATGTGTTGTGTATCTTGCATTGCCAATATTTACAGGTGAAAAGCATGATTAAATAAAGGAGGCTTTACAGAAACTGAGATTCAGAAAGTAAGACCAACGATAAATCTGTACTTTTTCCTTTCTACTGCCTAACTAGTTAAATATGAATGACAATTACAAGCATATTGATACATCAGTGATTTACATAGTTGAGAGTATACCGGGTCCTGAAGAATCCAGTAGAGACTATAACGAACTACTTAATAATTTCAACTCTCAACTCATTGAATGCTGTTCTTGTGAGAGTTTATGTATACATGCCTCTTGTAAATGTCTTAAAACATCTGCAGGTGATAACTCCACAATAAACATAAAAAATGGTGATACTTTCCCCACCATAGAATGTAATGATAATTGCACGTGTTCACAAAATTGCGGGAATCGTTTTGTACAACAAGGTCCAATCAGTGGATTGTTTGTTAGTACTTGCGAGGAAAATTCCAAAGGGTTGGGACTATATACAAAAAATTTTATTCAGAAAGGAACATTCATTTGTGAGTATGCCGGAGAATTGATAACGAAATCACAGGCAAAGATTAGGCATCAGTCTAATATGTTGAATGGAAAAATGAATTACATATTCTGTCTAAATGAACACACTGATGGAAATACTATTCAAACATTTGTAGACCCCTGTCAATTTGGTAATATTGGTCGTTATATTAATCACAGCTGTGAACCAAATTGCTTAATAGTCCCTGTGAGATGTAATACACCAATACCCAAAATAGCTATATTTGCAGCGAAAGATATAGAACCTAAAACGGAAATAACTTTTCACTATGGTGAACATAATTATGATGTCTCTAAAAATGTTAATAGAAAGATATGCTTATGCCATAGTAACAGCTGTAAAGGTTTCATGCCATTTGATGCCTATTAAATAGTGCTTTAATATTGTTTTGTGTTTGAAACTTCCTTATGGTTAAGTAGACCACTTTTACTAAATAATTTCTATTACTTATACAATATATTTTGTTTAGGTATTGATTTGGATTGTTACTGTTCCCTCTTAATGATACACCCTAATATGGTCAAAATAATTCCATTCCTATTTCCATGTTCCTACACATAATAAGATTCTATGGATTGAAAAAATCTTGATGCAGGACTAACGGGACTTAATGTTAAAACTTATATACTACAATGCTGAGAATAAAATAAGATTGTAGCTTGATACACCTAAATATATAAAAATGTTGGGTATTTACAAAGCCTAATAATTTATTAGCCTAATATAACATGTTTGTTAGTGTTTTCAAAGTATAATACTGATTCTTTTAAGTTATAAAATCTAGTAGAGTCAGACTATTCATAAGTGCTTGTAAAGGCATATTTGAATAAAGATATTTTCATTTTAATAGTATTAGTACGCTCAGTGTGTAAAATATTTTTTTTCATGCCCACAAAATATTTGTCAAAATGCATAACAACCCAATAGTCGAGTCCATCGGCGCTTTAGGTACGTAATGGAACCCCAATCTTCCCAAGCACCCGGTACCCGAGTTCTCTCATCGACCGAGGCCTGATCCAAAATAATTTACTAGATTTTTAAACTGATAATATTTGAAATCAGAACAAGGTGGCTATATTGTCCTATATTCACCTATATAATGCGCTATATAATATGCTAAGACGACGTAGGTCATGACATTTTTTAAATTGAAGTTGTTATGTTATTTTTGAAGAACAAAAAAAATGCGAATGACTCCATAACTTTTTAGTCTTAGTATTAGATATAGTATAAAACTTAATATTATATTAGTGTCTATCAATATCAAATGTATGCAATGATACTATTAGGAAGCAACGCAATTTATCGCAAAGTGACATTGCTCGTAAACATTGAAAAGGCGCTTTGCTAAATAAAAATAACATTGATTTTGAGGTGACTGTAAAATAAAAAATAACATGGACGATCTCTTCAACTTAAAAAGATAATAATGTGTTCAATTCAAAGATACATTTATTTTTATATACCAAAGTTTTTGTTTATTTTTTTTCCAACTGGGTGTTGCCGGCATGCGTTGCTATGCGACCTTTGTTTTTTTTTTTTGACAGAATCCTCGAGTGTACGTAAAACAACTCTCTAAAGTTTAATCGCTATCAAATAAATAGTTATTACTATTATTATATAAACATTAATTTTCATATAAGTAGGTACAAACTAGCTGTTTCCGGCGTGCGTTGCTTTGCGACTTCTTTTTTGTGTCAGGAACTCACCAAAGTTTTATCATAATCGGATGAATAGGTTTTGGAGTAGTAGGAGTGCATAGAGGATAAACATTACATTGATTTATATACTTACTAGCTGTCCCCCGCGGTTTCACCCGCGTTCCCGAGGTTGTAACATTTTCCCGGCACAAAAAGTATCCTATGTTACTTTTAATACCTCTAAGTCATTTGTGTTTTGTTATTCCATGTCAGATGCGTTTTCTCTTTGACGTTTTATGTTACGTCACATGGGAGCGCGATCAAACGGGATAAAAATTATCTTATGTTCGTCTCCTGGTTCTAAGCTACCTCCCCACCAATTTTAAGCGAAATCGGTTCAGCCGTTCTTGAGTTATAAATAGTGTAACTAACACGACTTTCTTTTATATATATAGATTACTAGTTGTCCCCCGCGGTTTCACCCGCGTTCCCGAGGGATGTAACATTTTCCCGGCACAAAAAGTATCCTATGTTACTTCTAATACCTCCATAAATATGTGTAAAGTTTCATGATGATCGCTTAAGTAGTTTTCGCGTGAAAGCGTAACAAACAAACTTACATTCACGTTCATAATATTAGTAGGGATTATAAATTATGTATAGGGATATATAGATAGATCGATAGATTATTATAAGTGATATTCATAAGTACCTACATCTGTGGGTTTCGTACCAAAACGCGGCAGACATTGGATTTTATTCCGTGTTTGATAATTTCAGCTAGTCAAAACCCCAATTAACTAATAGACGTTTATCCATTTATTTAATAAAATGTAGGAATAACATAATAACTGCGGAGACTCGTCCACATAAAACTGGTTTCATCATAGCAATAGAGTCTTCGCTGCGGTTCAGGTTTTATTTAGTGTCGTTCATTGACATTGGTAGATCAGAAAAATTCCAGTAGTCACCTTAGTGTAAGATGTATCACAAATACTTCTTAGAACTGCAAATATTATTTAAGTTCCTATATTGTTATTATAATTTTTCCTGATAGAGTTCACAGAATCCATCTGTATCTAATATACCTACTACTATCGTATCGTAAATAGTTTATATATTATTTATATTTTGTAGTTTATTATATAATAGTATTTGTAAATAGTTACTTATTTAGATACCTACCTTCTCTCCTACGTATTCCTGTAGGTAATAAAATATATTCTAGGATATGTACGATTCCTTGTCCCATAAAACGTGGCCTATATGTTAATATAGGCCACGTTTTATCCCAGGAAAATGTGATATCCCTCGGGAACGCGGGTAAAACCGCGGGGGGGACAGCTATCTATATATATAAAGATTAATCCCTATTTCCCTTGGTCACGGCATCACGCATGGACGGTTGGACCGATTTCGCTAATTCTTTTTTTGTTATTTGTTACTGTCTGGAGAAGGTTCTTATGCAAGAAAAAAATATGAAAGGTGCGTGGAAAATTAAAAAAATTCTGAAAACTTAACCACTGTACGAGCGCTTTTGACAATAGAAACTTTTATTAATGTCAGTCGTTTGACAGCTGGAGCGATTGACAGAATGCGCACTGCAAATATCGTTTAAAATAGAGGCATGGATCGGAATTATATTGATAAACTAATTAATTTTTAATTTCTTATTAAACATTTCACAGTCGATTCAATCGGAAGATTCGAATTCAATATTCATTGTTAAGACAGGACAACGTCTGTCGGGTCAGCTAGTAATATATAAAAGCGACGATAGCTCAGAGCTAACGAGTCGACTTTAAATGAGGTTAAATGGTAAATTATATGATGGGTTTTAATGTGGTATAAAAAAAAACATGTAGTTGATTGTGTACAACGCCTGAAAATGGATAACACGAAATTAGACAAAGTCTTAAGCTACTTATCATAGAATTTAAAACTACATTTATTGGAAACCAAGTTTAGTTCCTATAAAATATAATATATCTTAGGGACGCAGGTGAAACCGTAGGTGACAGGTAGTATATGAAAAAAAAAAGTTCATAACACTAAGCCAATTATTTATTAACTATCGATAACTTATTTACTAATTGTTATGAATCCAACTCCTAATAATATTATAAACGTAAAAGTTTTTATGTATAGATGTAACTTTGAATGTTTGTTCCTCTTTCACGCAAAAATTACCCAACGGATTTGGATGAAACTTGGCACATAGATAGAGCATATATTGGAGTAACATATAAGCTTTATTACGGGAAAATATTACATCCCTCGGGAACTGGGTGAAACCGCGGGGGACAGCTAGTTCAAATATATAGCAGATATATTAACGTGTGGTATTTATATACATATAGTAAAGACAAAGTTTAAAAAAACGTTACCTGACTAGGGATAAATAAAAAAAACTAAAAGTAAGAAACAAGTTAGGTGCTGATTGCTATAATCGTTTTTTTTAGGACGAGTCTCGATATGTTAGATGATCGTGTTTATTTAGTTCTATTTATGTCTGCAGGCAGTTTAATATCATTAACGATTAATTCGATTCAATTGGCGTTTGCCGTGGGTATGTTTTATTCCTGACTAGCTGCGCCCTGCGGCTTTGCCCGCTTCCAAGCCTGGTCATAAACCTTCCTCTTGAAATACTCTATCTATTGCTGAAAACTGCATTAAAATCTGATGCATAGTTTACGATTCTATTAAGGACATACAGACAAACATTCATATTTATATACAACGTTGATAAAAGCGAGAGGCATTAAATGAAACCACATATACTATACGTGCTTACGATTAATTAGAAACTATTCAAAAAAAGTTTACGTGAAAAATACGAGAAAACTTTTTTCAAAGAAATTATATAGGTGAATAGTCAAAGTAAAACTTAAACATTCTTTGCAAAATATCCTCTGACCTGCGTATCGGAATGGCAACATCGCATAGCGTAGCGCCTTGTTTGTATTGGGAACTTATGATGAAGTGCGGCATCGTCGCGTGAATTTTGTCATTTTAAGGTGAATGACTCTAGGTAGCTAGGGAAGATACATCGTGTTTTTTTAAGAAAAATCTTTAAAAATATCCTGTGGCTAAACTATTACTTCTATTGCTTTAATGCCTATCGCTTTTATCAACGTTGTATATTGATAGAAGATTGTTTCCACCATTGGTTATATTCTTCAAATTAAAATGTAAGCTTTACATATTTAATAAAGTTCGACAACGATATTTGAATTGAATTATGACATAACTAAATTTCCCTTGCGGTTTCACTCGCGGTTCCGAGGGAAGTTACATTTTCCCAATATAAAAAGGCATATTATTAACAATCGATGTGCAAAATTCAATCCAAATCTATTTAGTAGTTTGTACGTGAAAGAGTAACAAACATCCATACATCTATCCTTACAAACCTTTGCGCTTATAATATTAATAGGATAGGATAGTAGGATTAATGAAGGAATGATAAAATATTGGAGACTTCATCTATTTAGAAAAATATAAATGTGAAAGTTTGCGAGTAGTCATGCAAAAACTACTGCACAGATTTGAATAAAACTTGCAAATGATAGAGCATATCCTGGAATAACATATAGTCTACTTTTTATCCCGGGAAAAAGTAACATTCCTCGGGAACGCGGGTAAAGCCGAGGACAGCCTGTGTTTTATAGATGTGGGATTCCTACAGTCGCTTCGAGTGCCGTATGTTCTTCACAGAGGCTTTGTTTGCGAATCCTAGAACAATTTCGTATGACATAATTTTATCACAAGACTAAAAAAATCTATCAAATTATGTTATTCATAGAAACCTTAGTTGGTAATTTTAATGTACGGAATCCACCGTGCGCAATTTGTCTTAAATCTAATAAAACAATAAAATAAAATAACAAATAAGCAAGATTTCATTTGCTAGGACCTGTGTGAATTATTGTTGTTGTAAATTATAAAAAGACCACATTTAATATCATACCTACAGTTTTAATTATCTCCTTATTTTTGTCAGAAAGTAAATAATCTGCGTGACCCCGACCGACACAATATGGTCTTCGTAATATGAAGTCATACATTGATAGCGGATAAAATTAAATTGTTTTTCTTGTTTACCAGCTAGTGTGTGTCGAATCGAATTACGGACTAAGTATTGGTTGATTAATCGGCTTATTCTTAAATCAGTTAACTATCTGAACTTCATGTTTACGACACACTTCAGAACTATTCCATCGATAACACCTCCCAATCCATTTGGCATTTTCTATGGATCAATATTAATCGAAAAAGATCCCTGTCCTCCCCAACATAGTCATAACAAAAAGGCGGCGGTGGCATAGTTCACCAACAATATCCCCACTGCAGAGTTGGGGCAACCAGTCCCTCCTTAAGTGATCACCGATTGCAATACCCCCTCGGTTCGAGTTACGAGGATTTTCTCTGTTGCATTATACTAGTGCCGTAACGTCTCACGGCGAGCAGACGACTCTTGCATTGATATTTTTAAATAGTAGACACCTATCCACTCTTACAAAAATCAAGAATTCGATGCCTACCACGTTAATTATATTGATCAATCCCTGTAAGTAATAATAAGCACCTGTATAGTTTCAAAGTATTATTAAATTTAGTTGCCACATAGTTACAATTGCCGTGTCTGAAATATCTCAAGATTTTTTTTATGCAAGCTGTCGAAAAATTGTCTAAACTTTTTATTCAAGATTTAAACGAATTTAATCTTAATACTAAATATTCATCATTAGTACAAATATAATTATTAGAATTAGTCAATAATAAGATAGGTCCTTTTGTTTTGAAAACATTAACATGAGTGATAACGAAGGTAATTAAAGAAGCCATTGCAGTCTGCACGACGGAAAACCCGCGACCCCGCAAGTCGAATCGTGACTTGGTCAACACAAGTATATGATGATAAATATTCTAGACATGTGTTGGTACATATAAGCCGAGCTCGATCGCTGATCGGCGTCCTAACGAGTTCCGCGGTGGCTGACGGCGGGCGCACACGCATTACACGTCAGCTATTTTGTATTCATTAACGACGCTCAGTGAGGACTGGACGTGGAACGTGCCAGGCCAGAGCTCGAGAGGCAAATTGGTGCAATCATCTCGTTGAGCGTAAACAAACCAGTGAGTATGGCCTGACTTTATGTAACGTCGCTTACAAGCTTGACAGTAGGATCTACCGGTTTGGCATAACGCGCATTGCGTCGACAATATCCTAAAGTTATTGATGTTTTAGTCGAAAACAAACTGTGTCGGTATTTCCCCGCTGTCGATTATATTTTTTGTGTGATACCTACATAAAAATCTTGGTACGGTTTGGTGATTTGGTGGAATGTATGGTAAGTACCGCTACCAAGGCGTTTGGGTCTTTTCGCACATAATTATCCATTGACAAACAATAGGAGAAGTAGGTGTGATTTACGTCGCAACTCATGTTAGAATGTCTTTTCCGAGCTAAACTAAATTGTATTTTTGTGTAAATATACAGCTAAATAAATGAATTAGATTTGCTTAGAATCTGACAACATTTCTGACGATTTAGTACACGGCTGTGCAAATAATGTTTTATCAATTTTGTGAACTGTGCCCATCGCTTATTGATATATTAGCAAATCTACACTAATATTAAAAAAGAGGTCATATTCGTTTGTTTTGTTTTTGTAGAGCATAATTCATATATAACACTTCGATAAATCATCTTTGAAGCTACACTAGTCACGAGTGAAATCCTGGGAAAATATTAAGTAGGTAACTCTCAATAGCTTTATAGAAATAATCATCAAGATTATTAATAGTAATCATTAAGTCATGGTAGAGCTATCAAGATATTTTTCTAAAGCTTGTGATATAGGTATTTTGTTGTCGTACTTATTCAAGGCACAAGGATCAAGATTAATATTAGTCTCGCTGGAGAATTGCAGCCGCTGTTAAGCCAATATCATTCAGTTTGTTTCTTAATAATATGTACCTATATTTGGTAGCAATACCTATCGTTCCTTGTTAGTCAGTACCATTTAAAATCTAGCTTTTCATACTGTTGATAGTTCCTAAAACTTGACTAATTGTAATTGAATCTATCTGACGTTTGCGTCCGCTCCTCATCATCAGTCCTTGGCCACGTCCTGTGCAATTCGCACAGTGTTATTAAGCCAAAAGAAACTAGGAAATTACGTGTGCACTACAGATCTATCTAGTAGAAGGAAAACATAATGTAATATTTAATTTAGTAAGTTGGTACTGTGAGACATTGAATTGTGAACTTTCAAGGCACTGGTAGGTATAGGTATTTACGTTTTAACGAGCGACGCCAGCTTCGACTGAGTATGATAATATAAATGTACTAAACACTTAGCATTCCAGAACAAACTCCCCAAATAATGGTAAAAACCGCATTAAAATCTATTGCAAAGTTTAAGCAAACTGCGTATAAACTTCGTATTATTTTAGACAATCAAAATTATGATCTTTTGTCTCAATGACGATAGGAAGATAGGCAAATAATCAGATTTCCTTCTAATTAGATTATAACAACGGGTTCTTCTATGCTGGACCTAGTAGGTGGTATAGGTATGTGATATTGACACTTTAGTGCCCCACTATGCTTGTATTGTTCCATTCAAACACCGGCGGTTACTGAATAGACTCTCATATTCATTTTTGTGTAGGTAAATACTTTGTCTTCATAGATAAACTTTCCATTTTTTTTATGTCTACAGTTCAAAGCCAAATAAATGTTTTGAAGCTACTTTGGACAATTTTGCTTTGTCGTTAAGATGATTTATGAATACTTAGTAATGCATACGAAAAGCATTATCAGTGAAACCAACTTGACCTTTACTTTCAATCAGTCATAAAAGGTTAAATAAAATAAGCTAAATAAAACAAAATAACGAATACAGATATGTATATGCACATATGTATTCGTAGTTTCAAATAATGTAGGTATGTATTTATCAATAGCTCATCGGGGTTATTATCGCTAATGCTTTTTTTATGAAGATAGGATGAATCTAATGATCAAAACCAGTTTGACTTGAAAATAATATTGTTTAGAAGCGTAGAGCAAAAAACTTTGCTTTGTGATGCTGTAAATTTTTTTGTTTATGAATTTATTGCTAAATTGTATCCAATAAAAACATGGGAATGAGTCATGTTATTTATTTAACGATACTATTACATAATCTTCACGATTCCCCGTACTTAGGTATTGCCATATTTCAGTAGGAAAGCCGTTGCGTAATGTGTTGACACAATTGTTGCTATTGTCAAAACTTGCCTTTATTAGGAACTTTTTGGTTGACGACTCAATGAATGAATGGCCACCGATATACTGAAATATATAGCTATTACTGGAAATCTATTATAGAACTACATACACCTACTACTTAGAGGAACACAGGGAAATAAAAAGCTTTGGTTTGATATGAGATTGGAAGTTTTATGAGAAAAAGTATTGTTAACTTAGTAAAGTAGGTAAGTATGTGGAATTTATATTTTATCTAAAATATAATCATTGAAAATGTTGTAGATCCAAACCTGACACTTTTTTTCACCTACCCAAATGTAGGTGCATATACTGTGTTTGTCGCGCGACTTTGTACAGATTCACAAAATTAATTATAGTAACTACATAACGGGTAAACGGGGTGAAAATAGACACACTATTAAATGTGATTTTAATTAATAAAGGTTGGTTGTCAACAAGGAGTCTAAATTGTTACCTATACCTTCATAAACAATTAAAAAAAATAGTTTTTTTGGGTAATAATCCCTAATCTAACATTATTCGGTGTGCTTATATATTTTGGTATCATGTATATTATAGAACGATTATATAATAATATACCTACTTATTCGTAATATGAAATATTTATTCCACCAAATGATATCTCTCGACTTTGAACTCTTTACTTGAATGCTTTCATATTTACTCTATTGTCATTAAATGTGTAATTGGATCAAAAATACAATTCCGGCCAACATGTGTCAGACTACTTATAGGTTCCGTAAAGTCTTTATCGTGTCTATTCACACGTAATTGGAGGCAATCTCACAAACCATTGATTAGAAAATTTTGTTGGGTACTTTATTTTTACTAACCAATCTTATTAAAAATCAGATGATCGCAAGTTATAGGTATTTATTTTATGCAGTAAATAATTAGGTAATTGTAAATTTGCCTTGATTTAAATAACAATTGTATACCATTATTAATTTGGAATGACCTTAACAGCCGCAAATTGGTATGTTCGAAATTTACTATTACAGTCAAGGCTCTTTGGCCGTGATGCCACAGTTGGAATTGCGGTGGTGGTAGGAATCTCACCAGTAACTAGTTCACTGGAAACAAACATAGTCCTCATACAAATTATGTATAAGTTACATATGAACGCGACGCTAGCAAGGTATGCCATAATACCAGTTATAGAATAAACACTAACAGTAGCATTATAATATTTGTTATTACATAGTACACGATTATCATTGATACGGTAGATACGGCGGTAACTACGCCCCCACAAACTGCTGAGACTACTGAATAATATTTAATTTTGGATTTATTTATACTACCTTTAGGTATACTATACTTTGTTGCTAGGTTTTGTTGCAGTGTAACATTTTTGTTTTTATTAGAGTGCCACATCAAGGTGGTAAAAACGTTCGGCTGAATATCGACGCTACGTCGATAGTCTTCTTATTTAAAATTAGATATTAGATACTATATATTACAATGTAAGCTTTAGGTCGTAGTTGTTTGTTACAAAGATCGTACCGATGTTAAAATTTATCTTATTGTAAATTTAATATTGCATCATAAAGGTCCAATTATGCGCGTCAATAAGAACGCACGCCTGGCGGAGAAATCCAAAGAGTTGCGTGGGAGACGAGTTACAGCTGTGGGTGAATATAGGCCAATCGAATGCACCACCTTCCCACTACTGTGGCCTAAGCCTCCTTTCACCTTTCCTGAGAGTTCTCTTGTTAAACGCTGTTTATTTATGTGTCGCAGGTTAAAATCATGTCAGCATACTGGCTGACAGTGCTAGGGTGCCTTTGCACCCTGAGCACCATGGGACATTCCGCAGCGGTGCCCACGCAGGACACCATGGTGGTGGCCAGGTCGGACGCGGTGAGTTAACTATCAAAAAACTTGTGGCAGAAAGGTTACTTTTTTCCTCTACTAAGGCTAAATCATTTCTATAATACTGAATCTTGTTAAACCTTAACAACATGGTTGAATAATATTGCCCGATAGATGCGGCAATCACATTAATCTGGAAAGCATTCTGCTATAATTTTTTTTATAAATAACAGAGTACGCCAGCAACTGCAACAGAAGCTACAACAGAACTGACGACAGAAGAGCCAGCGCCTCCCATCAAGTTGACTGAAATGGATGTTCGCTCAGAAGTGTACCTGCGGTATGCGCACACAGCGGTGGTCGCTCACGTGCGGAACCCTGCCAAGCGAGCGCAGGAGGCCACCTTCAGGGTTCTGCTGCCGGAGACCGCATTTATCAGCGGATTTGTCATGTATGTACACAACATGTGGTGCCTGTTTTACAGGGGTCGGGGAACTCTTAAATATCAGGCACAAGTTTAACAGATCCCTTAATTATTTTAAGGAAGTGCTGATGGTTTGATCCTAATTCACATTGTAACTTTACGGTATGTTAATTGTACTAGAATGGCTTTTTATATATTTTTTTTATTAAATGTAAAAAGCTGTTAGACTCTAGTGACTTTTACACCCTTTAGCAGACAAATAAGGCTATATTTCATGTCATGGTGACCATTATATCCTGAATTCTTCGTGTGGCATTACTTATTATTATATAATTGCAGGACACTTGATGGTAAGGCATACAAAGCTTACGTTAAAGAAAAAGAGGAGGCCAAGCAAATCTACAACGACGCTGTCTCTCAGGGAATTGGGGCTGCCCATATCGCAACCAAGTAAATATTTTATTTAAAATTCTGATTCTTAACTACAGAGTAAAGTTGCTTGGTTTATTGAAAGGATTTTGATCGCTAGGAAACAATAGAAGCTGATAGTATAGTATAAAGGAGCTTCCACAAAATATAATCCTACTGACATTATAAATTCGAAAGTTTGTATGTTTGGATGTTTGTTACTCATTCACGGAAAATCTACCAAACGGATTTGGATGAGACTTGACACATATATAGTAAATGCCCTGGAATAACACATAGGACACCTTTTGTGTCGGGAAAATGTTACATCCCTCGGGAAAGCGGGGGAACAGCTATTACAAAATACATTTTGGGAGTCTCAAGTTGAGAGAGTTATTTGCTGTTTTTCTAAGCGATGACCTATACTCGAGAAACGTTGATTATGTGTTTTATTTTCCAGGGCCAGAGACTCAAATCACTTCACAGTATCTGTGAACGTCGAAGCATCATCATCAGCGGTATTCAATCTAACATACGAGGAGTTGTTGGTTCGTCGTAACGGCGTGTACAACCACGCTATCAACTTGCACCCCGGAGCGTTGGTCCCGAAGCTAACAGTCACTGTGCACATTAAGGAAACACAGAAGATCGCCGAATTGAGAGTACCGGAAATAAGAACTGGAAATGAAATCGATGCCACGAAAGATGATGCACGTAAGTTAAAACGTTCAACGGTCTTTCTAAAGGATTTATTAGGTTGGTTGAAAATCTGTCGCAAAACATCTGCCGTTGTTTTCCGACGGCAGCTCCCTCCAAGGCTTTATGTGGTACACATAGTGAAAACATATAGGCTCATCAAAAATACAGACTTCTCCATTGTTGCTATAACTAATAATTTTCATGTAATCGGATGATACTTGAAAGATAATAAAGAAATCTTCGTCAACAGAATTTACGTACTTGATTAAAAAATTTGCTTTCAGAGAACTCAAAGGCTGTTATCGTCAAGAGTCCCGATAATTTGGAGGCAACTATCACGTTTACACCAGATTTGGACGAGCAGCAGAGACTTGTTTCAATTTACGCAGTAAGTGCTTTAAAACCATTACATACGAGTATTCTATTTGAGACCAACTACAATTAACTACACAATCACTTCGCACCCTCAGAACGATAGGGGCTTAAATTAAAAAAATCACTTTTGGCACACCTCTGATTGGGTGTTCGCACTGAGCGGGGAGGGTGGGTTAAAGAGGACTATGTTTTACTCTTCATCGGATAGAGTGTACTTTGTCTAGTCTCTCTATGATCGTAACTCCATTTCGCAAAATTTTGAGTTAAGCCCTTATCGTACTGAGGGTGCGACTTGTATCGTCGTCAAATTTCTTCACTAAAGAACACATGTTTTCTTCTAGGAAAAATCCAAGGAATCTTCGTCTCATCGCACGAACAGTTGGTATCATCAAGCAGAAGAAGAACCTAGCATTGAAGGAGTTTTGGGACAATTCGTTGTGCAGTACGATGTAGATCGATCGAAAGATGGAGAAGTTTTGGTAAGTAATATTTAATAATAACATGTTTAAATAATGTTAGCTATACAGTTTGTTCAGGAAGACATATCGTACATCGACATCGAATAATTAAAAGGCCAGCTAATGATGTTACAAGTTGTAAAGTAACGATTTGATAGATTTTCAGACTTATCGCCATTACTATAGCCTAAATTTTTCAGCTGTTTCTATTTTGAACTTTTAGCTTGTTCAAGCGCAAAAGAACCATCTTTATACGAGTTTTTTTAAGCCGAAATACCTGTAATATTACGGCTTTGGATGAATCCGCGAGGTTGTAATACTTTCACGTATTCTAGGTGAACGACGGTTACTTCGTACACTTCTTCTCTCCTTCGAACCTGCCGCCTCTCAGCAAGTACACCGTGTTTGTTCTGGATACGTCAGGTTCTATGATGGACCGCAAGATTATCCAACTCAGGGAGGCTATGCAGACCATCCTCAGCGATTTGAATGAACATGACTACTTCAGCATTGTGGAGTTCGCTTCATCTGTTACGGTAAGGTCTTTTACACTTGGAATCAGCATTTTATTGGCTTTTAATGTCCCAGGATATATTATTATTATATAGGGTCACTCTAAGGATATAATTTTTTAATAACTCTTATGGTTTTAGGTTCACGATCTTAAAGAAGCCGACCAGGAACCACCGAAAAGACAATACATTTACAACTATGACGCCGTTGAAGTGCCGACGCTTGTGCCTCCATCGCAGGCAACGCCAGAAAACATCGCCAAGGCTAAAGTCATCGTTAGTAGGCTTGATGCTTATGGAGGTCAGTACCTAAATCTGGCCATTTATTTGGCCCTCCGTAACCTTTACTGTGGTCCATAGATAATTTAGCATCCCAGAAGAAATATATGAACAATTTTACGTAATGATTGTCATTAAAAAGGTAGACAGAAATTTCCAGCAGATTCTCCGTCTCATTCTCTCCAGTGACATTTTCATTCAAAACGTTTTGTATCATACTTAGCTCTGTAAATTTTGTGATGCTTAAATAACGAACTATATTTTCTTTTCAAGGTACAAACATCAACAGCGCTCTTGATGTGGCCATCAATCTAATTCAGCTGGGCGTCGGCAACAAGCAACCTGAGCCCATTAGTGAAATCCAGCCTACTCCTCTACCGTCTACTGGCAAATTGGAAGACAAGGACAAGACCGAAGCAGCCCCCGCTGATACTGAAGTGGCTAAAGTGCAAACCACTACTGATGAACCTAAGAAAGAAGGTAAAGTCTAAATCTGTTTTATAGAAATGAAAAGAAAGTGAAATAAAATCATTTTTATTCAAATAAGCCTTTCCTTAGGAAGTCTGACTCGAATGTGTTTGTTTCTTAAAGAGTAGTGCCGGCAATAAAGTCAGCAATTACTCTTTTTAAAAACGAGCTTTGATTTTTTACATAACATTGATTTAATCTCACTGAGAAAAAACCTGATTGCGTGTCAGGAAAATTAGTTTTTTAAACGTGAGACATGGTTTTGTCATCCAGCTGAGTTGGATATATAATGCAGTCAAATCGTAATGAAACCTTTGTCATTGTAGGAGTCAAGAAGCTGGAGCCCATTATCATCTTCCTCACTGACGGCGACCCTACCATCGGAGAGACGCGCCCCAGTGTCATCATGAACCACATCACAGAGAAGAACCTCGGAGAAAACAAGGCTTCCATATTCTCACTAGCTTTTGGTAAGTAAGGAAGTAGTGAGGGAATGCAGCGAGTTCGGATTGGCTTGTTTGAGCCTTCTTTTAGTGTTCCATGATCCATATAATACAGTTTAACTAGCTTACGATATTAATAATGATCAAGAAGGTTAATTGTAAGCTTCAAAGTGTTATTTGAATTTACCACTTGATTATATATAGTATATTATATCTACCTGTATGCACTCTATAAGCCACGTTATTATTTTGCTCGCGCTGGATATAGATGTGTCGATTATGGTGATATTTGAGTACATCCTATCACATCACGCCAATTATTACCAAAGAGGGAAAATACTTTACTAATCTCGGACTGTAGGTTTCGAAATAATAAAATTACCTTTTCTGGGCCGGGACTCGAACGAGTCGAAGCCAGGACCTCCGGGACTTTAGCCAAGCAACTTGAACTCCGGGGGCATCAATAAAGAACGATCGTTTTGACATTTAATAAAAAGTGACTGATTTGACATGATTCATTCTTAATTAACAAGTATTTGAGTACAATTTTACATTATGTGTCAGGCGAGGACGCGGACCGAAAGTTCCTGCGCAAGCTATCCCTCCGCAACGACGGGTTCATGCGGCACATCTACGAGGCGTCCGATGCTGCGCTGCAACTGAGAGACTTCTACAAGCAAGTCTCCTCACCCCTACTCGCCGACGTCAAGTTCACTTACCCACCTGAACAGGTCTTTACCACTTCATTTGGTATATTACGTTAAATGCTCGACTGTCTGAACCAACCTTGTTAAGTTTACTTGCCCACCTGAACAGGGCATCAGAAAACATTTTTGCAAGTAGGAATTCTACTCTAAGATCTCATGAATCTAAGACTTGCCCTAATATTGTGCCATTAGTTAATATGTAATTGTTATGTAGTTCACACTTATTTATTATTCTATATCTATAAGTGGGGACCTGTAATTGGCTGTATGATGCCTACAGTGTTTCTTTATGCTAGTATTTATTGCTGTTGGTCTTCCAAATATGTAAACTAAAATAAAAATTAAATTGTTATTAATGAAATCTTTTCCAATATAAGAATTGTCACCGATATGAACTCGCATAATAGCTTCAAGTTGGACCATATCATTTATTATCTCTGGTCCGAATTAGTTTTTTTCCACAGATCATAAACACTCTTATAACATGTTGATACGTTCGTAGGTGAAGGCAGAGTCACTGACGAAGCGCAAGTTCCGTACTTTCTACGCCGGTTCCGAGATGATAGTCGCCGGTCGCATCGACGACTCAGTCTCTGAGCTCACCCCCCAGTTGTCAGCCTTCTGTGGCGTCGCTGAACCTGGCTCGCATGGTTACGACAGGGTAAGAAACCTTTATACTACTGACAAATTGCTTAGAGACGCACTTCAGAAAGAAAAAATGTCTTGTAGTAGAGCTCTTAGTAAAGAGTGCCCCTGGTGTCGAAGTTATCCCATTGGGCAGTAAATGATTTTTTTCGAACGTTTTGTTTATTTTAATTGTTTCATTTATATATCTAGCTGTATCAAATTGGACCAAAGTGGTCCACGTCTTTCCGATATGACAAACATTTCACTCAATCCACGTTTTGATTCAACAGAAGAAATACGAGATCTTACCAAAAATACCAGTTGGCAAGAGCAAGAACGAGTTCCTGCCGCTGGAGAGGTTGTGGGCTTACTTGACCATCAAACAGTTGCTGGACGAGCAGGACGCCAAGCTGGACGACGCCAGCAGCGCCAATAAGGAAAACTCGCCGGAGAAGCAGGCTTTGACACTTGCCTTGAAGGTAAATAATCTTGCGGCCTTCTTTTAACGTACGATTAATTGCAAAGCAAGCAATGGAAAATTTAACATCGCGCAACGTTACTGTATGCGATGTTCAATGTTCCGTAAAAACCAGCTTTTTGGCGCACTGATACGTATGATGCTTCGCTTGCGATAAATGTTCTTGTTCAGTGTACAGATCGCAAACTATGCAGAGCTTGTACTATGGAAACCAGATAACTGATATACGATTTATACAATTTTTTTTTTCTATTGTTCTTTTTTTGTATTGTTAGAATATTCAGAATAGATAAAATTTATATAAAAAAATATTTAATAAAAATAAAAAAGAATGTGAAGAACCTTGCTGAGTTTCTTGCCGGTTCTTCTCAGTTGAAGGCTGACTTCCGAACCGGTTGTAGCTTCAGTAACTTTAAATTCGACTTTCATAAGTGCCCTCCTAGTAGGTAAGTAAGGGCCTAAACTGAATAAATGGTTTAAAATTTTGATTTTTTTTAATATAAACCCACACAAATATACTTAGAACAAACAGACATGTTCATGCACACAAATATTTGTCCTGGTTGAGAATCGAACCCATTTGTGTTCTTTTAGAAACCGACATTGAGCAAAACCGGTAAAAAGTTTAGTATAAAAAGTAATTAATTTTTTTCAGTATGAGTTCGTGACACCGCTGACTTCACTCGTCGTTGTCAAGCCCAACGCAACGAATGCTGTTGATGCCGAATCTGTTGACAAACCAAGTAACTTTAGCAAATATTTAATACTAACTCTGCCCTGGGGATTGGCCCGCTTTATAAAGAATAAAAATTAGTTTCTGATTAATATAAAATCATGATGCGATACCTCTTCGAATTCCGTTCAGAATGTAAAACAGAATTATAACTATTACTTACTATGGATGTAAATGTGTTGCAATGATTTGAATGAAGGCAATTCCTTACTTGATATTGGAACAGCTCCTCTTGCGATAAAATTGATGGAATTAATACATATTCAAGTTTGCCAACATCAAAAATCGTCGCTGAAGCCACTACAAGAACATTTAATTATCTCTAAGGTTTAATAAACAGATTCAATACGTTTAGTTGTTCTTTTCAGATGGACCACTGGCTTTTGGTGCGCGTAAGTAAATGCTCTTACTTACAAAATGGTCATGCCGACTATAAAAACTATTATACCTAGCTTATACCGCGGTTACACGCGCGTTCTTTGAGTAAAATGTATCGCAATTACTTCGAAATCGGTTAAGAAGTTTAGTCTCATTTACTGTAATTTTTTTCTTGGGAGTTAAGAAATTATTATAAGGTCGGTCATTTTCATTATCACTCCGAACTCTTTACATCTTCATCGTGGATTTCTACAAGCAACCGTCATGTATTGCTTTTAGACTTCCAGCTTATCATATATTTATAATTGAATTCCTAATTAATGATTTATTGTTACTTTTATCTAGGTACCTGTACTTTTTCATAACTAAAGATCTTATTTATGATGACTAAAATCCGTCGATATTCGTTGCAAAGGTTATATAAGTATCATATATATGTAGTAATATATATAAGTTTATATAATTTTATAATTTTTAGCACTGCCCGTTAATTTGGCTCGTCCCATCGCCAGTTATTCAAACGCCTTGTCAGGATTATCAGCCCCGTCCGGACAGAGCTATGGTATGTACCGTAAGTTTGTTCTTATGAAATGATTAAGTGTGTAAAAGTATTTTTTGCAGTACCTTCCAATTATTCTTGTTTTTAACTTTGCTGTCCCTTCTAAAACTAAATATTGAACCTAGTATCATCGCATTGAATGTTGTTATGCTATATTTCAAAAATATTTATTCTATTCGGATCTAGATGTATGATTCTTTTTTTAATAGAGTCAAGTATACTTGCTAATCCTAATCTAGGATGTTCGAAAGTGAGATACTACTTGATTGCTCCAGTTCTGATATTCAGCAGCAGATCTAAAGCTCTCTGGAACTGACTTGAATCGACCTTATTTTAATGTAGGAGCACAGCTGATGGCGTCGCATGACGTGGCATCTCAATTTTACGCCGAAGAATTAGCTGTTGATGACTATGACGATAGTGGTGAGCATGCAGCATCCAAATTTTGGTATTTGACCAAAAATATATATTCTATTTTGAAAAACAGAGGCCTTGCCATGTAAAAAAAGAATTTGACTGACATATCAAATCAGTTACTTTGAAATGTCAAAATTACCGTTTGTATGAAGTTTATTTTTAAATTGCCAGTAGTGACGTCATAATAGTACAGCATCAAATGATCTACTCTTTATGGTTTTATCGTTTATTTTTTAATCATATTTCTTATAAAATGTTGATCATATTTGATGTAGCCGTGTATTTTTAGCTGCACAATACACTGGTTAGTGTTTGATCATTTACCTGCAATACAGTTCCGTAAAATGGCTAGGAATATATATGGTTACATGGTAGCGCCTTTGTATTAAAATCAATTTTAAATTTTACGTTGTGTTGCCGTCAAAACCTAAAGCTTTCACATTAATAGCGTCTTATATATTTCTGGTCAAGTTTTACTAACCCTTTCATATTGTAATGGCATTACAGGCGTAAATGTCTGGGTAAAGCGCTGTATTAAAGTGAGAACGTGGTATGAATACCTCAAAAAAATATTTATTAATACCAGAGAAAGTATAACATAAAAATATTTCAACTAAGTGGCCAAGTTCATGCAGCGCTTTATCATAGATAATAACAGCCGATGATTTTGCTAATATTAATTATATTTGCATACCTATGTATTATTTTAGTCCTACTCACGGAAATTCTCGGTCAATATAAGAAATTGAAAATAAAAATATTCTTGCAAAATTTGATAATTGATTTTAAGATGTAACATTTATAATTACGACATAAAGTGAGTACGTACCTGGTGCTTATCTTTTGACCGAGTTTTTGTGTGTTGTGACTGTGTTACTTATATCATCTGTGTAAGTGTAGGAATTATTTATATATACCTACATTAATTGGCAACAGCATGTTCAATACGATACCTACGGAACCAAAACCAATATGGAAGTTGACTGACAACATTTTTTAGTCCTAAGCAATTTTCTCATGGTGTTAGTCATATTCGTAGACCCACTCTGGGTAGGAAAGTTTAATAACTTCACTTTACCAACTATTGTTGTAATAAAATCTATATTTCATGAGGTACATACCAGGTGTACTTTATTTATTGCGGAGTCTTCGTCAAAGGTCGAGTGTCGAGACTAAGAGGTGAAATCTCTGTCTAGTATTTGCGTGACGCCATTAGTTTCTACGTTTAATTAAAAGACAGGGGCTCGATTCTCGCGTCTTTGACATCAATGAAACTCTGAATCATATGTCGAAATTGACAGTTGCCGAAAAACCTACCGGACATCTAAGAGTTTAAAAACATTTTAACATACTTATATATTCGCCATGAGTTACGATTGTCGAAAGCGAGATTCGGTGCCCAGATTAGCAAGCCGATCCATCACCGAAGTGCTCCAGCACACAAATTGTGTTACTGTATCGGATTCAATGTTGTAGCCGATTCCATAATACATAGATGGGTCGGCTCGTGGGCAGTTTGGGTGAACAGTTGTGGTGCCGTCAATGTAACACAAAATTGACTGCAACGATTTTTGTGTGAACTGACCTACCTACTGAATGTGTGAAGGTCTGAATTTGTTTACATATGGGCCTCAGAGCAGATTAAGAGCTTGTTATTTTTATTATTATATGCATGTTTAAGGATTTGCATACGTTTGCAGATCAGTCGCCAAGCATACAGTACTTCTATAGCACTCACTCTGCATGGTAATAATTTTATGAAACGAACTGTTTGTATTTCATAACAAAATAATATCAAATAGAATTCAATTGATTCATCTTTTTTTGTGAATCGTTTTGAGTAGCCTCATTCATGAAAGTAAGTATCTGTTTTTAACTTAGCGGTCGCACGTCTAAAGAAACTCTTCGACCTTTGCTCTACGCACGAAGTATGAGTGTCGTGAATGGTAATTCTATAAGCAAGGTTCAAGAAACCTATCAATACGAAACATAAACTTTATTCCCGATCAGTATTCATCATTTTATACGGTAATCATAATCATCAATAATTATATAAAATGGTTTCTTATTTATTCTTCTTGAATCCATTGCCCTATCGAAAATCGAAAAATACATGACCTTTCTGTTTTTTACTCCCGTGACATTTATATATTCTGACTATAGATTGTGGACTTGAATGTAGAGTGTCATCCATAGCATGTGCCAAAGTTCATTATTTTCTTATTTGAGCATGCAAATGACATCGGCGATATTGTGCTACTGGCCACAGTCGCCATTTTAATCGATGAAGAAGAAGAGCATGCATAGCATTAGAATAAATTTTCAATTCAGTTCCATCTTTAAAATTTAGAACTAAACTTCTTGACGGGGTTTTATTTGCGATACATTGTTCTCTCTTTATATAAAACCTTCATGCACAACTAAGATGTGTATATTTTTTAAATATGTTCAACGGCATTCAACCTCGTTATTATACCTACTAGGTAAAGTATTTTTTACGTCTGCTTGTCTTCTATATAACCTTAATATGTTTTTTTTTTAATGTTGGTTATATGTGTTTCTTATCCATTAATAGATTTTTTGTAGACTCTATTTGAATTAGGATTAGCAGAGTATCGCGTAAATTGCTATAAACTTACTTTTGACCCTCTGTTATACGATATTATGCATCCATAGAGGAGTCAACTTAGTCATTCCTTGAAAATGAGTCCATAAATAGAGTAATTTCAGTTTTCTTACGCGGTATCCCCACACGTATGATCACGTATGTCCTAATATATATTTTTTTGTTCATGGTCGGATTTGCAGTGTCGTCCTACCAATCTTCTGCAGGTAAGCAATGATTGCGATTTGATTTTTTTTTAAACTATGTAGTCTTAAATTATTGCTTTTTGGGGAACATTTTAATACATCTGTTAAACCAGGCAAAGTTAATAAGACTATGAAGTTGAAAAATGTATCTAGCTAACAAAGCTTGTATCTAAAACCCAAAGACTATAATTATATCTATGCTAGAACATAAACACCATATACGTGCACACATAACAGTAGATGGGTGATAAAGGTATATGAATCTGCTTGCTTCACTTATGAGTTCTCTTACTAACTAATGTTTTCTTGCACGATCACATAGGTTTCCGAGGCTCGGCTTCGAGTAGCAATAGCGGTGCATCGGCATACTCTCTACAAGCACAACGCTTTCGTAAGAAAATTAATTAATACTACCTACGCGTGTAATGCTAATTAACACACATCATTCTGAGTTAGATCGCAACAAGATATTATGTGACGCCCCCATAACTAATGTAAATTAATTTATTTTCAAATAATACAAAAAAACTTACCCAAAAACTATTTCTTTACCAAAGCAGTTCATTTTCATGGACACGTTTTGTTTAACACCATCGTCGTTTCTAACATTAACATTTGGATGTGTATTCTAACATCCATATTCTAAGACGTTTCCTCATACGTCACTTGACTCCAACTCGACCTTAATTTTCTCGAAGAATGTTCACAATTGGTATTCAAACTTGAACAAAACTCGAGCAACCCCGACTTAGATGTCATTAATTACGTCATTCTATAATAGATAAAATATTAAGCTTATATATTAATAATAAGCAGAGTTCTTCCGGTGAAGTACTACCACCTTACCCATTTCTGCCGTGAACCAGTAGTGCACTCGTATTACTGTGTTTCGGTTAGAAAGGTAAGGGGGCCGGTGAAATTACAGGCATATGAGACTTAACAACTTCACGTCTGCTTGTTTGTCGGCCCAAGTGGTATAAAAAGTAAAAAAAAATAATCAAATAAAATAATGAGCTTCAGTAACTGTTTACAAGCAGTTAACTTCCTTAAGTTTGGTCTCGACGTACCTCGAAGTTGACATTTGTTTCCTCACCTCGAGTGAGGGAAGGCGTCGAGTGGAGGAGATATTTTGCAACTACGAATACTAATATCTTTAAGTGAGGTTGAGTGGAGTCGAGGAATTTTTGAGGAAATGTCTCAGAATATGGGTGTAAGTCTATACGTGTACAGTGTATTCGATCATCGACATTATCAATCTCGCCAATGAACTTATTGTTACGTTGACACAGACGTATTAATATTTTTGTTTTTGGTCGGATTTGCAGCGTCTCCTAGCCGTCATAACGGTAAGCACCCCAGTAGATTGCTATTCTTAACAAGTATCCACCTCGCGGTTTCACCCACGTTCACGAGATGTAAAGTACCCTATGTCCTATTATATCCAAAAGTATGATATACCTACTAGCTTTTCGCGCCGCAGTGTCACCCGCGCTTCGGGATTATTTCAATAATGTTATAAAACATAGCCTATAAATTTGTATTCGGATCGGTTCAGCCTATATTTGAAAAAGTAGCGAAAAATAAAACGAGTCGTAGTTAATTTCGCATTAAGATCAAATATATATAGGCACAGATTATGCAATAGTTATGGTGAAGGTAAATGCATGGTTTTTATTTTTCATCTTACCTATAACGCGGGTGGAACCACGTCGCAAGGCAGAACGTGAAGACGAAAATATTCTAAAATTTATTTATTACACTAATATGTGTCCCTAATATTATATTTTTATGATAATACATATAAATACATAATTTAAAAAAGAAACTTGAAACTCTACTTTCTAAACTACTTAAAATTAACTAATTTATTACTATAATTGTAAGTACAGTTGTATTTTTCCTTTTTTAATTCTTTAAATACATTGTCATAAAAATATAATGTTAGGTTTATTAACCAACACACATATTTGTGTGAAAATATTTATATAATATGACGATAAAAAAAAATATTTTGTCCTGAAGCAGGAGATCGACTTTTGTATAAAAATAGCTGATAAGCGTCACGTATAAGTTGAAGGCTGTATCGGGACAAGGTTTGAAACCAAGTGGCAAAAGCTAGGTAGAAAAAGAAACCTGTACGCTACACCTTACAATTAATTAACTATATTTTCTCTCCTAACCATCTTATCAAATATTTACAATTTTCAATTTCTAACTCTCTCTACTCATCTAAAATGTTTTTTGCACGATTGCTTAGGCTTACATGGCTTGGTTGCGGATAGACCTGCGTACTTCGCGCCAATCACACATAATTCATGTAAGCATAGATATTAAAATAATTTAATATAGAGTCACATCTAGATTGACGATTCAGATATACATTGGTTGTAAAGATGTCTGACAGGTGTCTGTAGGCTTATTTTATTCAAAAACGGTGTGTACAGACTATATTGGTATACACATATTGTATTATACAGTAATCCCCCCTATACATAGTACTCTTACAACGCATTTTCATATTACGCGATTTTAATTCCCCATATAACACGGGAATTTCCCACTTTATATTTCTGTACCTACTGTAAAATTTATAATGATTTGTAATGTTCATAATATAGTTTTTCCTTAGTATGCGAAACTTGAATAATTTATACATAACGCGTTATACGGAGTCGTAAAAACGCGTTCTACGGGAATACTACAACGCGGTCTCCTATAACGTGGAACCAATCTAACATGCTATAGGGGGATTACTGTATACAGTGTAAACTCTTTATAACGAAACTCAAGGGACTGAGCATTTTTTGTCGTTATAGAGAGTTATCGTTATATGGAGTGAACAAAAAAAAACAAAACAAAGTGAACAAACCAACCAACTTGGGCTCACTTCAACGTTATAGGGAGTTTATCGTTATAAAGGATAACGTTATAAAGAGTTTACACTGTATATAATACAGAAACAAAAAAAAAAAGTGTACGATTAAACCCTAAATAACGAAATGATTTGTTACCGCAGTTGGAATCCGTCCCTCCCCACCACGCTTCGACTTTATTCAAAGATACCCATTGACTACTACATATCGCGGTATGTTTATATTTTTTTCTATTATTCAGTACCTTCCTAAAGCAAGCTAGCTCTTCAATCCATCCATATTTCTCGAGATGTTGAGAAAATAGACTGATAAATATTATTAATAACTTAATCAAAATTTCTAGTCAATGCAAAAGTTTCGCGGCGTTGACGATCCGTGCGTATGCTTAAACTTTGAACATGCTGTTGTCATTTTATTAAGTTGATATATAAACTAAAGCAAACACCAATCTGTGCGGGATTAAAAATATTTGCTTACATAATTGTAGCTCCTATACTGCCTACGGCTTCTCCACTGGAAGAGTACCACTTGGGACAATTCAGCTGGGCGGAACCCTTACTGGACACGTATGCGGGATCACTTGTTTTTAATGTGAACGGCACCAGCGTTATTTTGAAACTGTCTAAAGATAGTGTGGTAAGTGATCACTGAATGTTCATTATAATGTTCATGGGCAGCGGCGGCCTTACCCATTGCAAGGCTCCGGACGGCAGGTCATTGCGAGGCCCTTTGTCCCTCGTGAAAAGTATGTAATGCGAAAGTAAGTCTGGTTGTTTGGTTTAGGTATTTGTCATGTTGGACAAGAAATGCTAAAGTTATAGGTACAAATAAATAAAATTTGTAATCCATTTTATTTTTAATTTGCTTGGGTTGCGCGAAGCCCCTGCAAAAGCGAAGCCCCGGGCGCCACCCCCTAAGGCCGCCTCTGTTCATGGGTATACAAACAGCACCTGTTAAAGCGCATGAAAAGTCACTCTGAATCACTAATGATTAAAAAAACAACAATTTTATACTTAGAAAGGAACTTTGTTCAGGAGCAATCGGGGATATTTTAATTTATTACCACTGTGTTTAATAATTATTCTTATGTAAGTTATAATATTTTCGTTTTCACAGGCTCCTAAGAAAACAGGTGGTGACGAATCTTGCACGAAGTCAATAGAGGGTGCCGAGGGAGTGTGCGTGTACCTGACTCGCTGTGAAGGCGCACAGAGCATCACTGCTGCCTCATATTACCCCACTTACTGTACTGTCAATGAAGGGTATGCATAAAACCTATATAAGTAACATATTTTGTATACCTCGAGTAAAAGATAACTTTTTCATATTTCAGATCAGTTGTACCCTTACTAATAAATGCAACAGTTTTTGTGTAATGTTTGTTCTATAACTATCTGTAATTTTGCACACAGTTAAAAAGAAGAAAAGAAACAAGAGCCAAGAGTAATGGTATTTTTTTATTTAAAATTATTTCTTGAATATTACAGGTACGCAGGAGTATGCTGCCCTTCAGCAAAGGTTGACGTAACTGGGTCCCACTGAACCGTCGAATATCATTCAAAATAACTACCTTTTAAACTGATTAAACAAATATTAATAATAAAATTTAATGACAAAAATACAAAGTATAAACTCAACAAACAGTAACTCTACATTATTTGTATTTAAATGAGTTATCTGATAATAAAGAGAACAAACAGTAAATCTACATTATTTCTATTTAAATAATATTGAATAATAAAGACTATATTCAAATTTGAATACAATATTTTTGAATACTACTAAAGATCAAATAAAATTTAATAAGAAAAATTCTTAGTTAAGTTCGTAAAATTATAACAGCTGGTTAGTTAAGATCGAACGCGTATTCATTTAAATTTATTAAAATTGTTATTATTTGGGTGACTAATTAGCGACTGATTCCAATAGATTTGTGTGGATTTGTGATTACTATGAAAGATACTTAGGATCTATTCCAATCCTAGAATGTTGAAGTAAAGAGATCTGTGAATTACAATAGGATGTAGTTTAATTTATTTGACAGTGCCATGTTAAGTTTTTTTAACACAGACGAAATATAGTATGATTCTAATTATGTATTTACTATGTTATGTATAATTAAAGTTAAATTTATTTTTTATTGCTCGTTTACTTATTCCGTACCTACCTACCCTATATATTAGATGTTGGTATATATGAGACTCGCTCTCCCCCGCTGTTTTACCTGCGTTCCTCAGGGATTTTTTTTATGCCACTTGGGCCGACAAACAAGCAGACGGTCCACCTGATGGTAAGTGGTCACCGCCGCCTATGCGCCAATGCGTTGTCGACCCTGAGACGTGAAGTTGTTATGTCTCATGTGCCTGTAATTTCACCGGCCCCCTTACCTTTCTAACCAAAACACAGTAATACAATTGCACTACTTCATTTCACGGCGGAAATGGGTAAGATGGTAGTACTTCCCCGGACGAACTCTGCACTAAGAGCTCTACTACTCTAAAAATTAAATCAAGTAAACCAAATCCAGTAAGTAATATATTTACAAACTATCGCATTATAATATTACTAGCATTCCACCCCGTTGATTCACCCGCGTCGCCAGGATAAAAGTAGATGTAGGTATGTCTACAGTGTTACAAAACCCGTAAAGCCGAAAGGAGGTTAAATGGGGCCTTATAACGAGTCCATTCGCAATATTTAAAAACCGTAGTAACGCTGTAAAACATACCCCAAAAAAACTGATTTTTACGAATGAAAAATAGAGAAACTATTAAAGTAGACAATTATTAGGTAAAATAGGTATGTAGGTCTTTCTGTTAAATAATCTGGTTCCCTGACATGATAGCTTACTAGGCTTGTTGGCTTTGATAAATTAATTTTATTTTTACGGGGTATTTTGTAACACGTTGAATAACATATCGCACCTTTAGAATTGAAGTGGCTTAATCCAAAATTCTTGTTTTTTGGTAAACACCAAAAATGTAATAGAAGAATTAGCCGTTTTGTAGATTTTCCATTTTATTGCTCTAGGTTAAGCGTTTATTTTTAATTTTTTTGTTATTAACCGTAGGGTAGGAATTGTTTTAATGATTGGACACTAAACCTTTACGTATAACTAATTAGAACATTTTATAATTAGTCATTAAAAAAAAAATGACACTTATTTTCCGAAATCAATTTAATATTATTGGCATATTTGACTTTGAGTCAATTTTTTACTTAACGATACATAAACAAATTGTGCCTATTTAAAAAAGGGGCGATTAATTTCTAATGTTATATTTGAACATGGTGACAGATTTTACAATATGCTAGTTTAATTATTGTAGACTAGTTAAATTAAAGGAAAGTGAAAAACAGACTTTGGTTTCAAAATCGTGTATTTTGAAATTTTCCCTCACTAATCATCATTAAACACTAATCTACTGGTACTGCTACCAACATAACATTACCACCTGGTATTCAATTAAAGTAAGTTTATAAAAATCAATGGTTTGAAATAATCTCCAAATACTATGTAAACCTTTGATAAAATAATATAAAACAATGAAATACTTCTTATCAATAGAGTAGAAAAATAATAAAGTAAAAGTCATTTTGTTATATTTGAATAACTGGCCAAAAGATATTTATAAAAATGTCTAAGAAAGAATTTACGAAATAAAAAAACTTTTATCAAACTCAACTAATTAACATAATCAACCATTCACTTTTTTTAAATAAACAGCAAAAATAACATATCTTGATTCAACACTAAAATGAGATCAAAATAGATCATTAAGTTAATTTATTAAAAATAATTATAAACGCGAGTCATAGAACCAGGCGTAGATACTAGGGATTGCTTTAGTTCTTATAAGATAATTCAGATCTTTTTTTTTATTTTCTGCAAGCACCATTTTGGACTATAAGCATTCGTTATTGTAATTTCACACGCTTTTTTCATTTTATTTCTTAGTCTTTTTCAGCATATGTATTTTTATAGTAAAATAAAAATAGCTCGTCTTTAACTAATTTTAACACTTTTATCTCGCTATCTAAGTCCCTCAAACCCACTGCATTTTTATCAACATTCGTTCTGCAACACATTTAAGTCTATAAAAAATTGTAACCTTAACTCTTTAACTCTAATTGGGGTGCCAGTTTTTCTAGCACCTCTTAGTAAAGGCATATATTGTTGCGGTTTGTCAATAGGACCAGATCTTAGGTTTCTCTTTATTTCTTTTCAATTAAACTATGTGCATTGCCTCCCTCTTTCTGTGTATGTCCCTTAATTAGATATTTATGCGTTATTGATTGAATGTTGTCAAAATGGGCCACTGTCTTATGCAGTGGCCTAAACTGCTATAAACTGGCAATATATTTATATTATATTTTGTTTTGACCATTACAATTTCTGAATAAAATATTAGATTTAAAGTTTTGTCTGCATTATTTTCACTGATGGGACTTTAAGTAATCAAAAACGCAGAAACCTATTTCAATAGCCCCTTTATTACCATGTCTTCTTTTCCAAAAGTAGCAATATACTCCTTCATATGCACCTAGTTCACTATCGTTTTTCTTTTTATTATTATGTTTTGATTTAGAAGCTAGTTCAACTATTGTAAAATTATAACAATTAAGTCTTGACCTATAATAAAAAGATGAAACATCGCCTTTACGACAGGTCATTGCAGCTTCGAGATCATAAACAGCACATTTAGTTTCGTTAATAATACATATTCATATGATATTTATATCTTGTACATTAGTCTCATAAATATTTTTTGGCCTTAAAAAAAGCTTATATTAATTTCAGTTGTAAATATTAAGTAAAAAACCCAGTACGGGCGTGAGACTTGTTTTGATTATTATTAAAGTCCCTACATATCTCTTTTATACTCTTGCTGCCATCCATATAATCTCTTGAAGTAGAAGATCCTAGTTAATGTGATTCTATGCGCGGTAGACTATTAATATGGTCCTTAATATCTACATACAATATATAGATCTTCCACAAGGCCATTAGTTTTCAGTTTCACAGTTTTTATCTGTCTCTCTGTAATACGAGTATCTAGTGTATTGATAAAAAAAGGTTTTACAAACGCGAATTCTTTGGCAATCAGCTGTAAAATAAATGGCTGTGTTTGGTTTACGAGGATGGGCAGCATTTTTGTACTGATATTTTGGTTTCACCTCCATCGTGCATGCCTTGATAAATGATCGCTTCAAGTCAAAATTACTTAGCTGCCAATAATAGTCGTATATTTCGCTCAGGGGTTATGTTATCGGAACAACGAAGTCTACAAACACAATTACTTTGTTAGATTTAGAAAGTGATTGGTAGGCTTTTCCGGTATTTCGAAGAGATTTAACAATATTTTGTTTCCATTGAGACGGATTGCGCAGGCGCTTCCTAGATTTTTTATTCTGAGGAAACAATTGCATCGTCACCATCATGTGCCCCATCCCTGTCAGACGTGTTGGTTGATGAACTGAAAGAGCGTCGTAGCGATGAATCGTTGTAAGTCGGATCAGCGTCACTCAGATCGACTTCTGATTGCAAAGAATGCACAGGTGATTGACGGTAGTTTATGTCTTTATCTAACCGTATTTTGCTATTTGAGGGCTCGGCACAAATTATATTCGTGTAATCGATTTGAGTACCTGACATGATAGAAGGTGAGCTATTTATTTTCATTTCGTCTCAGCTGTGCTTCGGCTATGTAAAAGACTGATGACGACGACGTTGTGCTGGAACTTGAAGATTATGACATAGAAGAAATGAAATGAAAATATTTTTATTCAAATAGGCCTTTCCAAGCACTTATGAATAGTCTGATTCTAATACCGGTTCGGAAGGTTGTTTTTTACTGAGAAGAGCCGACAATAAACTCAGCAATAACTCTTTTTTTTTAAAAACCAACTTAGCTTTATTACATAAAATCTATTTAGTCTCACTATCGCAAAAGTGAAGAATTATTGAACAATAATATAATATTATGAATAACTAATAAAAAAAAATAATAATAATAATACAAACAAACAACAGAACTGGATGATGATGAACTACTGGATCGATCTCTCATGTTTTGTGATGTTTGTTCTTTGATAATTGGATTAACGCTATTCTCACTGCTGATTATGGACGTATTGTTAATCTCCTTTAGAATCCGTTGTTCAGTTTCCACTTGCGGTAAAATTTCAATTCAATCTAGGACTTCCATCCGTCGCCTTATCCAAGGGTATTTTCTAATAGTTTTCCTTATCACGCTCTTTGGATCCATTTTAAGCACTAGTATAACCTTCTGCACTTGCTGTTCTCATCTCTTCACCCTGTTCATGCATAATATTTCATTCCGGTTTAATAGATGCAAAATAAGATCTGCACTTCTTTTCATTATTGATCTCAAACTTTAACTGAAATAAAAATAAAAAGACTCAACTCAAAATAAAGCTCACTAAGTCTCATATCATTCAGTAAAGAATAAACATATTTACCTATACGTCTCCGTAGTCACAAAATTGGTAGTAAAGTAAAGCAATAATATAAAATAAGGCTCGATCATTTAAGCAATATTTGGTAATAAAATGACGGCAGTTCTAATACGACACCACAATATTATAATCATTTAGTATTGAAACGCCCAAAACCAAAATGAGTCATTCCAAAAATATCTATCAAAGAAATAACTTACCTTGCGTTTAGTATTAAAACTGCAGATTACAGTTTCCGCCCTTTACGGAGCAACCGCACTACGTCCAGCGTTTAGCACTGTTGACGCAACTTTGAATGAGATCCTTCAATACAGAGGGATGCGCGGTAACCGCGTGATTTTAAAGAGACGGAAATAGCACGTTTGTCCTTTTCTGGACTAAAATAATCTATTTATTTATAATAAACTGATAGAATACATGTTTATAAGTAATTCCATATACAAAAGTCATTTTCTTAAAATTTTGAGTTATGCCACTTCAATTCTAAAGGTGCGATATCGTTTGCATTTCTTGGTTACAATCTGTTCCAAGAGTTTTTCCAAATGCACAGGGTATGTAGTCCCGGGATATATTAGATCCTTTAAGAACGCTTGAAGAAACCACGGCACCGAGAACTATACTGCCGGCACGCTATGATGGCCGTTTTGACGTTTCAGATTGTCATAGGAAAAGAAACTGTATTGCATTAGAATAAGGTTGATTTCCATAATCATACAATTAGCTGTTGGAGCAATAGATGCACATTATGTTTGAAGGAGTTTAAATGTTATTTTTCTTTGACATTGTTTATAATAAAAGTGGCGTTTACAATACCCTTGTAAGAAAACACCACTACCCGGCATAATATTCCATGCCTATCGAACATCGTTGAACTGATAAGTATCCCTACGCTTTAAGAGAAATATCAATACAAGTGATGTCGACATCGATTGATTTTGACCTTTATTCTGCTCTAGTTCGATCTAAACACAGAGTATTGTAGCAGTCAAGTTCCCAAAGCAAAAGGGACGACTGTGGGTCTGGCCTGTTTGACCCCCCATAACATTTAATCTATTTGACCGACGCACTTGTAATTTAATTTGCCTAGTAAGATCCTTTTTTATTATTAATTTAAATTTAAAAAATCTTTACGAGATAATTAAGTCTTAAATTCACTATTTTTATCACTCACTTGCTTGTGTCCCCAAGTGACTTACCATTGGTGTGAAGGATAAGAACTCTTCGATAATAAAAGAAGTGAGATTTAACTGGATACCTAGTTCATTCGAAGTTATTCAAATCGTAGGTCCATCATGGTATTCAGACGCTTTAAAAGAACGACTTGGCAAGTTTCCGTCAGATACATTTATCTTAGTGAACTTAAACTAGAAGTATAGTTCGTATAAAGATTAAGACCAAAAGGGAATTTTTTATATATTTAATGTTCTTGATATACCGTTCTTTCTTTCCGACTTTACTTCATTCTTCAACTTTAAATACTCAAATTATAACTAATAATAAAATTATTAAAATATGATAATAGTAACAAGTTTTAATCTAGGAAAATATTCATAGGCGGTAATTTTATTTCACTTACTCAAATACACTAATAAACATGAACATTAGGATTTGAAAACCTCGTATTGTTCATTATTAAACGACACTTGACATATATTCTTAAATATATACACTTTTTTCTGATAATCCTTACAAAACATAAACTGGCAAGGGGTCGATTTTGTAAAGAAGTTGTTACAATACATCGATCATCTCGCTCAGAAGTGACCCGGTTCCTGCCAGATCCTGAACATATGTCCGATTGAATATCTATGGGATGAATTTGTGCAAGAGATCCTGCCCTAGAAACACTTAACCAACTGCAAAACGCAATCCAAGAGGAATGGAATGGAATGCCACATTTCATCGTGACACTCGTTCCGATCGATGAAGAACCGTATGGAAGCAGTAATAAGAAATCGGGGAGGGAATACAAGTTATTAAATAAACGTTTTTTGGCTTTTTTTTTTTATTTACGTGTGTTGTTTTATCAATTTCATTCATACTCCATACAGGGTAAAGATGACTTGTTAAACAAAATACGAAACCTATGAAAATTTAATTTCAATTTAGAACATTAAATTAGGATTTGACATATATGTAGTTATTAACATTTTTCTGATATACCATACAAAACATAGACTTGCAAGGTGTTTCGATTTTTCTGATGAGAAGTGTAGTTGAATGACTAGATAAAGAAGACAAGAAAGAAGAAAATTCTAATATAACTGATGCTATGGTATTCACCTTATTTTTAAATCTTTCTTCTTATTATTATTAATAATATTCTTATTTGAATATTAATTAATTAATATTTCGCCAGTGATCATTCGATTATGGTGATGACCGGTATCTTTCCGATTGCTGTCGCACCGGCTAAAGCGAGACTATTGTGTAAACTTACTGTATAAAAAAAAAGTAAACCTTGGATTTGACAGACGTCAAATCAATAAGTAATTTAGAAATCAATTCATAGTTTTGTTCATCATATTGTTCAGAAAAGTATTAGATACTGAATTAATTAATTTCCAAGTACCTAATTCATTACTGTAACTAGAAGTAGAAGAAGTTATAAGGTATGGTTCATTTGCTCGACGCTCTTATGATAAATACGGTGACGGATGGAGCTATGAATTTGTTACGCCATATCGTAAGTTATCTCCAATATTTTGAACTCGGCTGTATTTGGGCTTATCTTTGATTCGTCGAAGTTTTGTCATTTTTGCCTTGTCATTTCCATTAATCATTATCTACGATTACGTGATTTCAGGGTGTATTTAAGTCTAAGTCAGTGACGCCACCTCAAACTACTATAATAATGAAAGCACCATTATGGGAGCTAGCGCAAGAAGCAGGGCCATTTGTAAGACTGGCGGGATTGAGCGGCGCCTCTGCAGTGGTGTTAGGGGCGATGGGTGCTCACCGCACGTTCCCAGAAACAGAAACCAAAGATGACTTAAAGAAAATCTTTGATACTGCAAACAGATTTCACTTCCTTCATACTCTTGCTTTAATGACAGTACCTCTTAGTAGAAGACCCTATATCGTAAGTTGATAATAATATGTATTTTTGTAAGTGAACACTTTATGTGCAAAAAGTGAATTTTGATAGGGTTATAGTTGGATAGGTTCTTATGGGTTTACAGATTTATGCTAATGTATTTTTTTTTAATGCCAAGTAGCCAGACAAACTGGCTAATGGTCCACCTGATGGTAAGTGACCATTTGCAACACCTGGGGTATTGCCAATGCCTGGACAAATGGTGAACTAAGCATTCTACTACTTCAAAAACAGTTAAAAATATATCTGTAGCATATAACACTTATGATTACATGTATAAAAGACTATTGATATTTTATAGAATTAAGTTTTCACATGTCCTCAGTCATCATAATAGGCAATTTATTTTTTGTTGTGGAAATAGCTGTTTTTATTGATAATTCAGAGCAAAAAGGTTACAAGTGAGTCAATTGGTTTTAAAGTACCAGTAAAGAAATGATAATAAGAAATATTTTTTATAGGCTGGAGCATTCTTCATAGCTGGAATGGGGATGTTCTGCGGCACATGTTATTACCATGCATTCACTGGAGATCGGAAGCTACGCCGTCTCACTCCTGTGGGAGGCACTTGCCTCATTCTGGGGTGGATTGCAATGGTGCTGTAAGCTTCATATGTTACCAGTCATTAATAATTTACTTGGTAGATGTTCAAGTGTACAATCTATTAGTATAGGGTATTGGAATAGGATTCATTCCAAATACATTTAATTTTGTTGAATAGGTTACTTGTTATACATAGTTTGATAAGTAAATACATTATTATCATTGACTTTAAGTAGTGTAAAGTATCAGTACATTTATGAATTTGTATTGGAGACACTATGTTACTGATTTTCCAAATGAGTTATTTTACTGAGTTGCCAGAATTATTGTACAATTAGTAATTTGATAAGACTTGAAATTGGGATTGGTTGTTTAATCTTAGAAAGAAATTATCTATATTAATAATCAATTTTAAGTAAACATTGAATAATGTTAAAAGGCACTCATACAATTCAAGTGATCTATTTTATGATACATTATTTTGAAATTATTGTACTTCAAGTTTGTAAGTAAATGGGAACAGCACATACATAATCAATTTGATTCAATATACATTTCTTCAATACACTTATTTTATTGATGTTTGTGAATGTGTATGGTACATAATTATAATGTTTTATGCTCTGAAAAAATGTCTTTCTTGATTCAATCAATATCACAATTTTGTTCGGTTCAGTGTAACTCATCCACAGTTATCTCACCTACTGGACCTTTCCATCTCACCATTGGGCTGGTAGTTAACCAGGCCACAACTCAGATACTGCCTTGCGTCTACTCGCCTCACCAGATGAACTGCCTGTTTCCACTAAACCTCATAACTGCTTACAGTACACTCAATGGATGCTCGATACATTTATATGATAATCAATAAATTTAATGACTGATTTACCATCGGTAAAGAGCCCTCAGTGCCGCAAAATTTTCCGCATAAGGGTGCATAAATGCTTTCAGAGAATAATACCAACACTATGTATTGGTGAACCCCAACCTGTTTATTCTTTAATTTCTTGTTTGCATTGTTAGGATAGCACAAATGTATTAATATATAATTATTTATTAAAGATCTTAATTTCAAGCACATCAACATTTTCTTTTTGAGTGAATGTTTTTATTTCACAGTTTTATAATATAAATTAGGATTTTAAATATTTTTTGTAGAAATTGTGAAATGAATTCAATCCAAGTCATCCCAAGTGGGTTGCAGAGGTAATTATTATTAGGTACCAATAGATCTTGATATTTTCTACAGGTGGATAGTGAGTGCTGGCTGGGTGCAATGATAGTTTCATTCATATCTGTCATACCTTTATGAACTAAGAATAAGAAGTAATAATATGAAAGGTGATAAAAGAAACACGGATCTGATCAATATTGTTTACATGGTTTTATTGAAATTGTTACATATTAAATTTTGCACTTTTTCTTTATTCATTTATGATACTTATTGTTAATCAAAACATACACCGTTGGTAATAAATGCTATTATAATTTTAGGACTCTCGAAGTGAATTTTGAGTGGTCCTTCAAACAGCTTATGCAAAGTCGCTGGTCTATTAGAGGAGAGTAGAGCTACCAAGTTGGTGACAAGAATGTTTCTTATAGAGGAGAACAGCTTACATGGACGCGCACTTTAATTTGTATAAACGTAACAGTGGCGGTGGCATAGGTCAGTCCGTCGGCTTGGGCGAGAGCGTCTCTATATACCGACTACATCCACGACACGCACCACTAACTACACTACTGAGAGTCGGCTGTCTCTCCACACAGATAAAGAAATATACAAAGCTATCACATTAAATTAACACAATATAATATAAACATATATCTTCTAAAGAATCCAAAGAAAAAACAAAATTCTAGAACGCACAGCACTTTTAGTGTCTGTCACATTAGGGAAATAAATTCACTCTGATTGCACATAAACAAGAGTCGTCCGGAGCGTGCGCACCGTTAAATGTAACACAATAACTATAGATATCACTAACCGCATTCACACGTGTATACAAAGAACTGTCGGGGATTATGTAATCACAGTGCGGGGTAGAATGGCTAGGGTGGTCGGCGCGAGGCGTTCACGAGAGGTGGAACGAGTGCTGGCCCTCAGAGGCTGCGAGCCGCAACTTGGCACGCATCACCTCGGCGCTGCTGTAGTCTGGCAGCTTGAGGTAGTTCACGCACGTCATCACCGACGGCAGGTACTCGTCTGGATCCAGGGACGATTCCAATGACTTTCGCACCACCGTCAGCGGTGGATTCAGCGCTTTGAAACCTGAAACAAACTCATATAAGTAAATTCTGCCCCGCGGTCTTAAGAATATTGTCCAGAAATACAAAATAGCCTATATGTTTGTTAATCAGGGACATATTCTATATGCATGCAATATTTCATTCAGATCCGATTAGCCGTTACAAAGTGTTAACAGACATAGTCGGCATCCGACGTAGATACATTAACTTTCCCATTTATATACAATTAACTATAAGAATAGCAAACATTACACAACTGAAAAGTAATCCGTGATGTATCCGAGCTGAGAAGATTATTCAAGTTAACATACCCCCAGTAGGCAGCCTTGGGCTCCCAGTAACGAACTGCAGGAAGAGGCGCTGCTCCTCGCGGTTGTAGGAGGCGAGGATGTCGATGAGCATGCGAATGGCGCGCGACTCGCCGTTGTAGCCGTGGTCCGGCCGGATGCATTCTGCCAGCATGCGTGGCTCCCAGCGCTGATCGCGACCACCTGAATACGCACATACAATACCATTAATATCAAAATTCTAAAATAAATGAATAAGGCCCGATATTCTTACAGGACAGATAATAATAGATATAATTGGTGTGGGGAAGTTACACTGTGAACTGTGAGCATAAAGTTTTAATTAAATTAAAAATTGTGAAGGAAAAAGTATTTTTATCTTAATATACAATAGTCAATATCCAAACAAAAAGGAATTATTTTACGTTAACGTAAATCAGTTGAATAAAAAATGGACAATGTCTACTGTACATTACGCACATACATAAACCAAATCAGCAATTTGGGGAGTAATTCTTACATACTCGATATTTATAAGAAAATGTAAGAATATTTTTTTTCAAAAAAGAGTATATATATATAGGTATTGATAAGGTATGGTAAGGTGTAGATAACTCACCTGATGGGCTGCCACAGAATACTTGTTCTAGCTCCTCAGGATAGAATATTTTGAGATTGGCTAGTGGGAATACTGATTCAAAGCCTTCTTTGAACGCCTCCATTTGCTTGGCCACACCTACAAATATAGAATACTTTTTATTATTTCCAATTTCATTCGGTCACTATTGATGTGTATATAAGACTTCTTATATTTTTTTAACTACGCGATAGATTCTGTTGCTATTCTCACCAACATTGAGAGAATTTCATCCAAAAAATTATTTGTACATTGCATTTATTTTATCTCACTCTGGCGAATCGGGGTGGATCACTAGTGTTTAATATAATAGAGATATGAACAATCTCGCCAAAGGGGGTAAGATTTTCCACAATGGACTTAGTTTTGCTGTTATTTCATTGTAATTCCAAAATAGGTGATGTTGGCCTCAAGTGTAAATTTGTGGGCGAATCATAGTATCCTTACCCTCATAGAGCAGCCAATGTGTAACGAGATCAATGTAGTTGTGCAAGTTGTGTGCAGTGACGGGCAGGTCGCGGCCGCCGCGACGCAGCTCTGTGCAGCCATCACCTGGCAGGATAAAGTCGAGTCCCAGCTCCTCGATCGGGCACCCGTCCAGTTCCAGGCTGCTTATCTGTTGACAATTTATATTGAAGTTTTAATAAGACGAAGATGGATATGACTAGGGATAAGTCAGCACCCGACCAAACTAACAACCCTTGTATTCTTAAAACAAACCTCGTCCACGAAACTGTAATACATCGTAGTGAATAGAGAACATCTCACCTGTGTTTGGTTTCCAAAAACGATAAGATCATAGAATTCTCGAAGATTCATAATAAGGTTTTTTATATTTTCCTTACAGTTACCCCACATAGTCTACGAAATGGGGCAATCAAATATTTCAAAAACTCGGATTGGATAGCTGGCCTGGCCAGCGGTGAATTTATAAAAACAGAGTTATGAGACGATGAGCTCGCGTTCTCTGAATCAATAGCAGACGCGTACCCTAAGCTACTACGTTTTACGGCGTGTTATGTATATAGAGGCAGTTATAATAACCATGTTCGAGCGCTGGTCGGGCGTGTGTCGCGCGTCGGCGGCGATGTTCCCGGCGCGGTCGGCGACGCGCTGCAGGCGACACAGCGAGCGCCACAGCTCGGGCGCCACGTGCCGCACGTCGCTCAGGCACAGCCAGCGCTGCTCGCACACCGCCCACCGGTACATCGACACCGACAGCGGTATGTCCACCTGGATTGTACAATCAATTAATGTTTAATATTAAGAAAATCATTTTCATACCCAAGGTTCTATGAAGAAGTAGGCAAAGAACTCAGTAGAACCAAATTTTAATGAATATATTTAGGGTCCTCGACGAACTAAACCTGCGCTACTGATAATCATTTCGGCCAATGAAACTCGTCCGACCAGAAAAACTAGCCTGCGACCTAAGAACCTACAAATTTGAAATTAATGGAAACGCAGGATGACTAAAACTTGCAGTTTGTATAATAAGTTTAACTTGATATTCCAAACTATGAATGTAGAAAGATGATTTTGGTGGACTCACCATTCGCGAATCCATAACAGCCTTCGCCATGAACTTGCCGAGGAAGCGGAACTTAGCCTTCACTCGTGACAAGTGACTAGCTCGCGCGTTGCGTCCGATCGCCTGTGGGAAGAGGCCGCACGGCCACGTCACGTAGGTCGCATCGGGAGCCGGCGAAGGAATGGAAATTTCCTTCTCGAGATCAGACGGTTCCGGCGAACGGTCCTCGTCAAGGTTTAGAGCGTCACGAACCGAAGAGGCTAGGCGGGACGCAGCGTCCGCCGACCGGTCGGTCACCACCGGCGGTTGACTCTTCACTATCTCCCCGGCGAACGACGTGGGCTTCTGCTTGAAATTCTCGCTTCCGTGCCACAGATCCAGATCGGCACGCTGCAGCTCCTGAGAGACGAGGGCGTAGAATTCCAGCGTAGGGCCGAGACCGGTGCCGACCTCGTTTTCGTACTGTATCTCGAGGAGCGCCTTGGAGTGTGCGAACTCGTGCATGACGTGCTCGGCCTGCCTGAGCACGGAGTGGCGCTGCACGGTGCGCTTGCGGCGGTCGAGGCGCGGCGCCACGCGCTCGTCCGCGCCGCCCGCGCCGCGCTCGCCGCCCGCCTCCAGCAGCCGCTGCAGCGCGCGGTCGCGGTCGAACGACACCACGTAGAACAGCAGGTGGCGGCACTCGAACGGCAGGACGAAGGGGCTGGAAATATACATTACGTCATGAACGTGACATTTCAAGAGTCCATCATGACAGAGAAATACATTTTATGTTGTTGTTTATTTATTGAGTGATTTTAGGTAGTTGTGCGAGTGTAAGCGAAATAAGCTTCTTATACTACACTCATGTCAAAACACTATCGTTGTTCTTATCGTATCTATTCCAATATTAAAATAAGGTAAGTTTGAATGTAGGAGGAAATCTCTCAAACTACTCATTCAAATGAAATAATATTGTAACTGGCTGCAAGCTACACTATTCCCAAGACAAAATAAAACAATTGAGCCAACAGAAAGTTGTCTTACCAAGCATAGGCAATTTTCTTCAGCCACGGCGGAAGATTTCCTGTCATAATTACGAGAGGATCCTGCAGCTGGCGGTTCGCCTTTGCAGCCAGCTGAAAGGACATCAATTTAATATTAGTAATTTGATTATTATACTATTAATACATAGACACAAAAAAATGTCCAGGGTACAATGTGAAAATTATTACAAATTATACACTGTAAAGTTATAATGGAAGTTTGGCTCATGAAGTTCGAGAGCAAGAAACAATATTCGCAAATTATTCTTCGGAACACCACTTTCTACCAGAGACACGTAATAAGGCAACCGTTTTCATATTGACATCGATTTCGTCCGAAAAATTGCTACAGTCCTGCCATTTGCATTTGCAAATAAATTCAGTCTAACGATAGTCAATAGCAACTATTTCATTTTATGTTACCTTGGCATTGATGAACTCCGCGTTAGGGACCAATGGCCGATGGTCTGGCAGACACGCCGCTCGGTACAGGGTGTACCAATGTCGGCTCAGCGCGTGTAAAGCACGTAACAGACTCAGCGCCGGCATCGAAGCGTCCTTCACTTCACCGTTAATTATCGCCGAACGCATTATCACTACCAGAGGCGAGTCGCGGGATGGGACTGCGCCTTCTGTAATAATAGTCGAAATATTACAAACTAGCTTCAGCACCGCGGTTTCAACCGCGTTTGTACGATAAAAAGTACCTAATATTCTATACCCATGACCTGAAGTAACTATTTACCAAAATTTCACTATCAGAAAGCCTATTTAGTGGTTGTGGAGCTGGTAACAAACATGCACACACAGAGACTATAGCCAAATAAGTATAATATTAAAAGCATCGTTTACAGTAACAAGCCTCCATGTTGGTGATAAATGTGGATAAATAGCAACAAAGTATTTCTATGCATACACTTTTACTGTAAACCTTGGTAGTATGAGTGAAGTTAGAATATAAATAGACAGATACTGTTAATAGGAAATTATTGGCATGAGATTAAAACTTTAAAGCTGATCCTAGTAAAGAATGATACAAATCGTTACTAATAAATAAATATCCAACTTACCATTCCAAAGTAAATCTGGTTTACGTCGAGAGGATAATTTCGTGGGTTGTCCCTTGCCTTTGCGCGAAGCAGAGGCTTCTGTCCTCGGCTGCTCGCCCGCCTCCACCGCGCGGTAGTATATAGTGTGGGTTTGTATCCAGATACCCGCATTAGCTGTAACGATGAACAATTAATAATAAGTTATGATATATACTAAAGGTGCGTTATCTGTGCTCAGGAATGGTAACATTTACATTATGGTAATTGACCTATTTCCATTTAGTCACGCATCAACCACAGGCGCGATGGGACGCGCGGCGCTTACAGCACTCAATGTTCACGTAGGTAACGATGTATATTCATTTTTCTCGCGCAACAGGTACACCAAAAGGTGGCATTTTTTTTCCTTTCTTGGCGCGGTATAGCTTCTGGTATTAACACTAAACATACCATAACCGGGTCAAATGACCCATTTGAACAATGCATTGAAAATGCACGTATCATCTTATTGCTTTTACACATTTGACTTCATGACCGTTCCTTACTAATTAATATACATTTATACTATTTATTTCCCCTCCTAACAACCATATTTCATACATTCAAGCAGGAAACATAAAGTCACATTTGACCCGCTATGGTAGAAATAGGTACCTAGTAAGTGTTGGTATGATATGAGTGTTAACGCTGATTTTGGGAGCCGAGAGTCTGGTGAATAAGGTGTCTATATATGTATATACGATTGATAAGTAAGACCTTAGTTTAGTAGAATCTATGTAGATTTATTTCAATTAGCTCCTGCTACAATGCCATAGGTGGTAGGTATCAACAAATAGGTACATTCAACGGTTGAATGTAATTGTAAAATGTTGATTTTCGTTGAATTTCAACAACTTACCAAGAGGTGTCTCTGTATCGGTATCTGCGTCGTTCTGCTCTCCGAACTGCCTCACTGCCTGGTACACTGTCATGTTGTATGGAAGAACTGTGTCACCAATCAAGAATTCCAGTTTGTGGTCGGTACTGTAAATAATAAAATATAATTTAAGAGAAGGAATTCCGTTATTTGTTTTTATTAATGAGTGACAAGAGTGTGGGAAGTACTTATTTCCCAACAGAAAGGGATGATCCAGTAAAGAAGTTTTAAGGCTTATAAAAAAAACACGTTTGCGAAAAAAATTTCAGCCATATAAATTACACTGAAAAGCCGATACTTCGTTGCGTGATTATACTTCTCATAATCTTATTCAAGCATATAGTTTTTACAATGTACTTACTCAGTGGGATGGTGGTGTGGTGGCGTGGCGAGCGAGTCGTCCACGTCGTCATCAGAAGCGGGCTCGTCGTCGGAGTGCACCCCGCCGCCGGCCGACCCGTCGCGGGGCCGCGTGCTTGCGTACCCGCGCTGTGCCAGGTACCTACACACATCACATGAATACTTAATAACACGGCTTTATTAAATTCCTGTTATAAGAGACGGTCATAGGAATATGTCACGGCAATTAGTGCTTCTAAGCAATTATTAATAAATGCAGTATCGAATCTACGACACGCAAGACACAAAAGCAACACTGATTGCATTGGAAACCCAGTTCTTTCTAGATTTTACTTACCACTTTTCAAGTACAATTTTTCTAGTAATATTATGAATATTGTATTTAGGTTACCTTTCTATGGCTTGCACTAAAGCTAAAGGATCAATCCGTACAACACCACCCTTCCATTGCTTGAGGTTGGAGCATGAAGGATGACGTTTGAGATCACACTGTAACAAAATAAATCTTAATTTTAAATCAAATCTAACGGAAATTAATAGATACACGGAGCAACATTTAGATTTCCTTCACCATTTTCAATAGCTATTTTATTATTAATTTGAATGTTAGAAGGTAGATTCGGCAAGAAAGATACAACTGTACTAAATTTGAAAATTATTTGTGATAGCTGAGAAAAACAGCCATGACACACAGATAGAAACTGAATTCTCATTATATGGGTTACTTTAGTAACTAATTTGTTACGGAACCTAAGCCATGTTAAAACTTACCATAAGCTGATGTGTATTGAAGAATTTGAGCGCAGATGTGGCTGGGCGGGCCGGCAGGTCGTGAACGCGCACGGGGAACTGCTCCAGGTGTGACACGCACGCATTCACCTTCGCCACCAGCGCCGCCAGAGCGCTGCTACTTGCCACGCTTAGTGGACCGAAGTTGTCTGACCATTCGCTGCTGCTATAAAAATAAACGGTAATATTTGAAACAAAACACGATCGCTAAGGTCAACCTGGAAATTTATGGCGAGTGGTCAAAATTCTATTCTTGATATCACAATCTGCATTATAAGATCGATTGCGCAGTCTTTCCACCTTTCGAGGTTTGCTTTAAATAATTTTTAATAACTTGACGTTTCTCTCTGTAAGCCAAATAACCCTGATACCACTGTAAGCTGTAATCTATGGCATCTAAGGCATTTTTACAGGCATCGTTACTAGGTACTTTCGACGTGGTTTAAATAGGACCCTACGATCAGCAGAAATTTAACGAGATAAGAGAGGAAATACTTACTCGGCAACAAGTGGCATATCAGCAAACACATGTAAGAACAGACGCAGGCGTTCTTCGCAAGCCGCCACCAGTTCGGATGTGTCACGACCTTCGCCCTCGCCTTCACGCTCGCGTGCCTCGGTGGAGTCCGTGTCGCTCTCGGCACCAGTCAGAAATTGCAGTAGAGCGCCTATTACGCCAGAGTGGTTCACCTGTGGGATAAAAAACAAATATGATGTAGAGAAGTACGGCTGGCACAGTGTTGTGAAAGTGCGACACTTAGTAAGCACTCTCTGTTACAACGTCGTTTCACATTAATTTGTTTACAAATTATGGATATTCGTAATTTCAAAGGTTTTTGTTATCAATATCACACAGACAAAAGTAAAATAGGGCAAAATTTTTATAAAAAATATTTAAAAATATTGCAACCATCTTGAGTGTCTTGCAGGTTCTTCTTAGTTTGCAAGGCTGACCTCCGAACCAGAGATCAGGCTTCAGTCATTTTGACCTTCGTAAGTGCCCTCCGCGGGCCTTAATTAAGTAAACTGTGTATTAAATTATGTTGAACCCTGGGTGTTTTGTTAATAGTATGCATGGGGCTAGTGCAGTATCCGTGGCTCGGTAGGCAGGTACCTCGAAGGGCGACACGTCGTGCGCGAGCAGCGTGTCGCGCAGCGTGTGCAGCGCGGCGCGGTGGTGGCGCGCGTGCGGGAGGGCGCCCGCCAGCGCCGCCAGCTGCTCCAGCGCGCCGCCGCCGCCGCCCAGCGCGCCCCACTCGCCCTGCAGCCGCCCCGCCGTCCATTGGATCCACTCGCGGACCTTCTCCCTGCAATACGATACGGGTTAACGATCGCGTTATCGTTTCACACTCATACGTGAACGATACATCATTTGTTGTATACATAAGCTGTACATGGACAAAAACTAGCCAGTACTAGAGCAAAAGGTCAAAGTTGGAGGAGGCCAGTGATGTCGAGGAAAAATTTGTATTAAGAGATTTAAATTCTTAACTAGGATAACTTGTCTGAATAAAGGGTCTTGCTTTTCGATGTCACGCTAGTTTACCACGGTTTCTCACGATTCTTCCTTTCAACGGAAGCTCAAGCTCACTGTAGAAGTTACTGCCTGAAACTACCTGCATTTTGTATTATGATTGGTCCAAAAACCATAAATCGAATTACTAACTTATTCTGTACGCTGAGATTAGTAGAGGCGTGGGGAGAAGCGAGCAGGCCTGTGTCCTTGTGAGCGTGCGGCGAGCGTCCCCAACGAGACGGGTTGAGCGAAGAGAGGAACGAAGATGTCTTCGACGTACCACCCACTCGAGAAGTGGAACGAGCTGCTGATGGCACTCCTGAACCTATGGAGTTGATTGATATGATTGATTAAATATCTTTCAAATGGATTTAAAGATTTCTATTTACATATACATCTTTGAGTAAGACAGCATAGGCAAATTAATTACTATAGATTTATTGATTTTAATGTTTTTAATTAGCTAAGAAAAACAGGAAGCTATGCCTCACAGCATGCAGCATGATACTTATTTTAAATTTTTTTGGAAAGATTTATCTAATGCTAACATGTCTCGAAATTCTTTGACAGTATGTAATGTAAATTGTCATCTAAAATTTAAATTTTGCAACTTACCATGTGGCAACGGTGCGAGTGCGTGTGCGTGCGCCGGGTGCGGCTGGTGCGGGTGCGCGTGCAGGTGCGGCTGCGGCTGCGGGTGCGGCTGCGGGCCGGCGGGCGCGGGCGGCTCGTCGCGGCGCCGCGCGTGTCGCCCGCTCGTGCCTCCGGACCGCTTCACCGCGCGCTTACGTTTCAACATCTCCGCCAGCTGCAGCGGGCTGCCGGACCTAAATAGGGAATAACTGTTTTATTTAGATATATGCCCATATTACAAATGTACGTGAATGTAACAGAAGGTGGTCATGTCCCAATGCGTGAATCATAGAACGATACTGAAGCATTGACACTAACAGAAACATGACTGTGACGTTGGGTTATTTATTGGAGAAAAAATAAAACCGACATAATTAAGCCAGAAAGTAAAAGTTATACATTAAATAAGTAGATAGATATCGAAACCTATCCTTATCCATAGGTTATCAATAAACAACACACAAACAAACTAACAAAGTTATTTTAAGTTATGGCGGTGAAACCTCTTTAGGGTTGAAAAAGTGCCTGCGATTTATGACACGTTATGTAAACTAACCTGTGCACCGAAGTGGGTATCTGTGGATGTGTGGACGCTGACGCCTGACCAGGCTCGGTGCCACTCCCATCACTGCCTGTTGCTGTAAAACATAATAAACATAGTATTAAGTAGCACTATGGATTTTTTACAATACAATACTCTATATTGAATCAAATACGAAGCACCAATCAGAGTGAAAGACATTGTCAAGCAATAATCCGGTGAACAAATTTGTGCTTTCTACGAATTCGATATTTGATCTAGTTGACGACATCTAATTGTCGACGTCTTGACCGCTAACAGTTATAAATATATAGATATAATAAATCTCGACAACTTAAAGTATAATATAGTTTTACTTACGCATAGTACTAGCGACGAATGAGCCAGATGCGGAGAAGGCGAGCGACAAGTTGTTCTGGTCGAGGGATGTGGCAGACGTGGAGGCCGGCGGGGAAGATCCACCCGAACGTACGCTCGATCCACTCGGGGACTGGTAGTAATATAACATTATTTACAATACTACTACAAGTATTAATACATCACTGTTGTTTTAACAGCGTTCTCAGATAACCAAATAAGACCAGTAAGAAAAATCCTTTGTGTTAAATTTATACAAATATATATGGTGTGATTGAGTAACAAATTAACAAAAACTCTTACATTAGACATGCATCTCTACAAAATTGAATTTAACTCCAATGAAAGGTGAAACTTCCGTTTTTTGAGATAGCAGGAGTACTTAAGAAAACTAATTATTCGTGTTTATTATGTGAAAGTTTGTGTCAAGACAAGACGAAGACACAATACTCAATATCCTGAGTCCAAACAAAGGATAGTGTTCCTCTTACCTTTATCTTAGCCTGTCGTGGAGGATGCGACGGCGGTACGCGTTCAGCAAGCTGTGCCACCTGATGCAACACTCCTTCACGGCGGAACTGAGCTCCCATCTCCTCGGGCAGTCGCTGCATCAGTATCTCTGCCAGTTGGAGTGAACCCACCACTATGCGGAGGTCGCTTGATGCCATCATACCGGCGATGTGAGATGATATCACCTAGAATGAATAAGAAGAAATAATATTTGACACGAGATTTCTTCCTCTTGTTGTATCCTATAATTTTTCTATGATAATACAAAAAAGTATGTAAATGAAAAAAAAATCTGTAAAGCTATTTACCTGCATCTTGAGAACCTGCTGTAGAAGCGGTGCATCGGCGTAATAAACGCATCGTAGAATGGCTTTGAGAGCCTGAGATCGAACAGCTGGACCAGCGGAGCTCCAGTACACCTCGTGAAGAACCGCCAGTAAAGCGCGCGCGAGCGACGGATTGCATCGCACCATAGCGATACGGGGATCTGTGTGTAGAAATCAATGTTATTTATCTATTAACCAATATACAAATAGGCCCTTATCTGCCATCATTACTATATAAAAGATTTCACTAACATTTGAAATGATAGTTTTCCATACAATTTTATCAATTTGACATGTGTCCTCTAAGCTAGGTAGTGAAAATGGGCATACAGCTCTTCATATTATCAGATACAATCACTAGTCAAATTATTAGTTTGATGAAATTTAAAATTCAAATAGTATAGACTATTTGAATTTTAAACGGTATTATAATGAACAAAAAGTATCGTGAATATGCTTAGCGTGCCTAGTTAACAACCTACTTACATGGTTTACGATATATATTTATTATAAAAATGGACTAGTATTACCACCTCTTGAAATGAAAATGTGCTGTTAGAGACAACAATAAAAAGTACAGCGAATTATCTATTTACCATTCCTCTACAAGGATACAGTAACTACGACGACACAAAATATGTTTACGATAGTTAACCATTTTATGGCATCTAACTGAAAGCTGTGTTCACTTCAAATGCCAAGTACCTCATAACTGTTATGTATTCCGAAGAGAAGGTCGTATTGGACGCCATATGAGATACAAGACATGTCAGGCTTAGAGGCCAAACGCTAATAATAATAAAAATCCTAAGACATTCTTTACACAGTCTTCTGATCCGAAACGAAGCAGATCATGTACTATGGAAACCAAAAAACAGATATAGAGCTTTTTTGAACTGAAAACTTTAGCACTATTGTGATTTGAAAATCGATGAAACAAAAAGGGACAAACATATCTGTAGGATTTAGCCTGCGAGAGAACGAGATAGGCAGTTTTTTTAAGGTTACACAATCATACCGGGATTGGCGTGTGCAGCCGGAGCTTCAGCAGTGGCAGGGTGGTGCGCGGCGGCCGGGGCAGAGGCGGCAGAGGCGGCCGTGGGGGCGGCGGACGCGGACGCGGCCACGGCGGCGGCGGGCCCGGGCGCGGGCGCGACGCGCTGCACGGGCCGCGCGGTGCCGGTGTGGTCGTTGAGCTGCTGCATGGCAGTCAGGTCCACGGTGTACGAGCGGCCCAGCGTCGCCAGGCACACCTCGTCCTCGCCTCCGGCCGCGCCCGCCTCTAAAGCACCACTCTCAGCCCATGAGTACGAACGCCATATGCCTGTTCAATTAGGTCTGATATTAAAGCTTGTAGCCTAAAGTCGCGGTTTCATTGCTTTACCGATTCTCCAGGTTCGTTAGCAGAGGAATGACAGTTCGATTAGTAATTTTACATAGCATCCCATTTTTCAGATGTACACACGGGTAAATCATAGATATATTGGATGATGGTTACTCTTCGAAATAAAACCACTCTAATATCGCATAAAACTACAGATCTTACTACATAAAAATGTTGAAGTTCAAATTGTTAAAAGTCACGAGTTCCTTCATCACATAAAATGACACCTTGTTAAATAGATACAGGTAATGTAACGCATATCTAACCTCTATCATCCCGCCACTGCCAGTGCGCGGCGCGTTCTGTAGCCGCGGACCAGGGCCTGTCGAGGTGGGCGTCCACGGCGAAGATACCATCTGTCGGCAGACGGGGCATCAGCTCGCCGATCAGGCAAGTGATCTCATATAGCTCTTGCGGGAGACGCGGAATTAGCTCCACTTGCTGTAAGAAAATTATTAATTTAAAGTTATTTATCTATACACATAAATTACATGATATTGTCCAAGTAAAAGTGTAAGAGCCATCAGTAGTATCCCTTTAAAAAAAAAATTATATGTTCCCACTACTCTCAAATTCAAATACAATTCCATTTAATGATTCATCATCATCATCATCATCCTATCCTATCTAGGATTTCCACCTCGAACAATCCTGAGCCGCCTATATCCAGCGACTCTGACCAGGTTGTCGATCCACCTGGTGAGAGATCGTCCCACTCCGCATTTTTCTGTGCACGGTTCCCACTCGAGAACCTCTCTTCCCCATCGGTTGACAGTTCTTCGAGTGACTGCCCATCGCCATCTAAAGAAATTCCGAGCATAACCCATTCCATGGCTTGCTGAGTGGCTTTGAGCTTATTTATACGGCCAGCAGTAAAAGACCATGTCTCTGTTCCATAGGTCATCACTGGCAATACACACAGATTTATGACGCAAAGATATATTAAACAATTCCATACAGCAAATAATTAGGACTTATTAAGCCCTAATCGTAAAATGTCGGTCCATTTGTACAAAAAGAACTGACAGAGCAATAGTTGGTCGTCAAAATATTGCTCTCACTCGGGTGTATGAATGGTGGTGTTGGTAGGACTCACCTCCTGGTGTAGGGTAGATCCCGTGAGCAGACACAGCAGAGTGTCGGCAATGGAGCGCTGGTTTAGAGCCAGCGCCAGTTGCGGGCACGCGGCACACATTACCCACAGTAGACGGAGGACGGTTATGAACGTCGCGCCCGATATGAGCGGCGGTTGGACCACCAACTGCACGTAAGAAATGTGAGATTATTAGTAAGTTTTTATCTATTTCTTTTTGAAGTTATACTTCTTTTGGCGCGATGGAGAAAAATGATGAGTGAATTTTTACGAAGCGCGCGCACACCGACACTTGAATTTTACATCGTAAAGTTCGTTCTGGGTGGCATGAATATCGATAACTATTTTCAAGTTGTATTTTCTAGTATTTTGATTGTACCATATTGTGAAGGAGTAAGGTTCAGTTTTGATTGACATTATTTAAAGTTCTTAACTCAATGTTAGATTTGAATTTAGAATCTTGTTATTATCATATGTTAATTGGATTATTGTATGATGATACAGTTGAACCATGTTGTGAAGGAGTAAGGTTCATTTTTGTCTAACATTATGTAAAATTCTTACTTAATATTAGGTTTGAATTTAGAATCATATACAGAGATGCAAAGGAATGTCATAGAAATTGGCTTATTGTATGATGATACAGATGAACCATGCTGTGAAGGAGTAAAGTTGATTTTTGTGTGACATTTCAAATCATTAAGACCATATTTTTTTTTTATTTATTAAGTTGGTAGACTTGGTTTTTTATCATAAGCATTTAGCAATATTAACACTTACAGTTTTTTCAGACTAAAATGCAAATGGATCATTTTCTATTTCATCATCGATATCTCAGCGACCAATGGATCCACAGAGAATTTATGATGGGTTTCAGAAACTTGAATAAATTCTAAACCATGTTTGGCCGCTGTTTCTTGAAAGAATAATTATAATTCATTCTAAACATGATTTTGAAAAATCATGAGAAATGCCTTTGAGTTTTTTGAGAAAGTCACGCGCTGTTTAAGAATGTTGCGATAACGACTAATGTTGTGTGTTTAAAGTTATGGAAATAAAAAAAGGAACTTTATTTTAAAATTAATTATAAGTTGGTTGGCAGAACCGTGTTAAAAATCGTTCAGATAAATTTCCTGAAGTAAAACAAAACAAAAAAAAAAATGAACAAAATAATACAGTGTAAACTCTTTATAACGAAACTCAAGGGACTGAGCATTTTTTGTCGTTATAGAGAGTTATCGTTATATGGAGTGAACAAAAAAAAACAAAACAAAGTGAACAAACCAACCAACTTGGGCTCACTTCAATGTTATAGGGAGTTTATCGTTATAAAGGATAACGTTATAAAGAGTTTACACTGTATTTAAAATTTTGATTTTTTTTTTCTTTTCTTATCATTAAACGCTTGTTGCGATAGAAATGTGAATGTAAGAATGTGTGCTATTTTTGAACATCATCAAAATTTAAAGCATTTATGAGAAAAAAACTTGATGCTTAAATTTTTTCAAGAAATTTATCGAATTAAACAAATAAACAGCTGGATGGATTGATGGAAACTTTGTATGCTTTTTGTGGGTAGCATTAGTCGTTTTCGCAATATTCTTAATTCCATTAGGGTTAAGCGATGCTCATTGAACAAATTCATCTCAAAATCTTGAAACAAGAGACTTCAAACTGCTTTTTTAATGGTTCCAATACAACTATTTTGCAATTTTAAAGTATTTGCCAATGCTGTATTTTTTTTAAATAATCTATGTTGCCAAAGATTACAAATTTTATAAAATGAAATAAAGGAATTTATGGCTGACATTAACACTTCATTTTGGGTAATTATTATTGATTTAATTTTTTCATCAACTGTTCATTTCTGCAGTTGCAATTGAAATAATGTTTATTGTTTGTATGCCGTACATAATGTTACGTAATTTACTAATAATAATGTTTATAATCTCTGTTAAATGAATTGGTTACAATAAATCTTAACTTCTGCAATTCGAATATTACCCCACTTAATACGCCTAAGTCGAAATCGTCCATTAGTCAAAAGTCGAATTTCTGTAAGTCTCCCCTGAAGATCAATTTCGTATATAATAATGAAGTAAAACTTACAAGTTGCTGCAGGTTTGTGAGCAGCTCTGGTGTGGCGATCTCTTGGAGTCGCGCCGGGTCATGTTGGAAGCTGTCCACCAGTCGGGAAAATGCGAGGCACACGCATTCGACAGATTTCTTGTCCTGTTGTGTCAGTCTATTCACAGGAGAGAAATTCATTTTTAGTACAGAAATGTAGAATTAGTTATAATTTATCATTCTAGATATCCCCATTAGAAAATTCAATGAAGTGAAGACTACTAATTTTTTTATGAGGCAGACTATAATGACAGCTGCGATCGATCTTTTTTTTTTTAATGTTGCAAGCGTAGAGCATAGTGTTGTAGTATGGCCCATTATGAATGATTTACCGACCTGTTGTGACATGATCTTTCAATTTAGTTTTACTCATTATAAACATCGTAAGTAAGAGTTATTTAGCATATTGCTTCCGATAAATAAGTAATCCTTGTGATTGATGAATGGAATGAAATAAGATGATCGGAAATAGGTAGTTTAGCTTTCATGTTACACGTTGTATTGTTGCAGTAGTAGTTTGAATTTGTTGTAATTACTGCATACAAACATTAATACTGCTCACAACTTTATTTCGATATAACATAATGAATCACATAAAAATAAAATCAGGATATCCGATCTCCCAGGTTACAACACTATTTTTACTATACGATAACGTGGCAACCCATCAAATGTCAGTTTAGTCTGGAGTAAACCTGGCAAACATGCCATGCCCTAGTATTTCAAATTTGGCGCTAATTTAATCCGAATGAATAAGTGACACGAGTATAGCCGCGATTTTTATTGTTTTGAATAAGAAAAAGTGGCTATAAGATATTTACGACCTGTGAATTCATTTGATATTTATTTTCACGTAGTATTTGCTCAATAAGATTCTGCTTTTTTTAAAGTTTTTATCTAATCCCACTGAAAAGCAGGTATCAGCGCCTTCAAAGCCTGAGAAAATAAAAAATAAAGACCTTTCATCTTCCTGAGAAAGTGACGAAGAGTAACAATTTAGTAAATTCAATAAAGAATCTTCTGCTGAAAATTAGAAAACTTGTGAAGAATGCCAGGAGCTAATACTATCGCACAAAGAAGAAAAGTGACTGGATTCCATAAGTACAGTGCTCCACCTCGTTACCTACACAAGATTTTTTAAATAAACAAGTGAAAATTTTATCTACTTCATTCGTATACAAATAATGTAACAACAATAAATCTATGTACACAGAAATAAAAAGATGATATTTACCTATTGGCCAAGAGTTGCAGTGAATCTCTGACTAGATGAAACTCGTCAGGAGTGAGATTCTGGCAGCAGTTTGCTGTGATGGATAGAGCGGCTCGTTGCGCGTTGATTGAGAAAAAGTCGAGGAACGTCAGGCAGGCAGATACGCCACGCTGTATAAATTAGAAATAAGAGTTAATGTAATAGGTATAATTTCCCTACCATAGAGAAATGAGCTTGCACACTTTACATATTCATTCATATTATACATACACTGACTGCTTGATTCACGACACATTTGCGTTACAAATACAGTACAATTGAAAGATGAATGAACATTTTTTTTTTCACTGCTTCCAGTGTGATATAATAAAATTGAAGACACATAATTAATTACCCTATTTAAATGAATTATTAAAGACATTTGTAGAATCATTCCCTTATGGGAGTGTTTATTTGCGTAGATTTTTACTTCCATTCGAGACAATGTCATAACTTAAAGCGATTAGAGTTACTTACCGCCTGCAATATGGCCTTAGAGTGGCGACGCGACAGCATGTCGAGTGCAGTGAGACTCTGTTCGGCGACGTCCATGCATGTGATAGCTTGTAGCTTGTCCAGGAACGCCGGTACTGCGAGGGCCACGGCACCGCTGCTGCGCGGAAGTGCCTCTAGCATATATGTCAACGCACGGCAGGCGTGATTCATCTGAGGGAAGATAATATTGTTTTAGTTATGGCATTTATGGAAAATTCATCAGAAACCATTTATTCAGTTATGGCCCTCGGAAGGCACTTACGAAGGTCATATTCAAAGGTCGGGGCCTTGTTTCTACTACGCGACACACAGATTATTTTCACATTTTTTTATGTTTATTGTTGCTGTTCTCATTATCTTTGTTATTTAAGTTTTGATATACTTGTGTGTTGTGGGAGATATAAAATAATGTTTCTTTTTTTCAAATGTTTGTCTATGATGTGATGTGATAATAATTAAAATAATTATCGAAATTGAATGAATGACTCCTCAATTTTTTTAATTCAGATTTATCAGACTTAAAAAGCCAGGACTTTGTTGTAACAAAGATCCCGGTTTTGCCTGTCATTCAATATTCTTGTTTGAACAAGCGCTGCAATTATCAGTTTTTCTGCTCATCAATTACATAGTTATTAACAAATGGGGTATGTGATCAAATATTTATGTATCTCATAGAAATTAATAATTGCCTTTGTCGACGCTTTAGTACCATAATGGACAGAATGTTGAAAAAAGTTTGCTTTTACAATTGTTTTTTTGTGAATGATATTATATATATTTTTTAATGTATTTGATTCTGTTAAGGCAGCCCGCCCACGTCCAATAATCGGTGACCGATTTTTTGTAGGCGAAAAGTAGAAGGAAGAAGAAAGATTGCAATAGTGCAACGCACACGCCCTACAAAAAGTGGCTCATATAAATGTATAGTATTTGAATAGGTCCGATAATTATCTCCACAAAAAGTCTGACGTGTGTGAATACCATCAATCAAAAAGAAAAGGAAAAAGTTATTTCTTACCATATCAAAATTATGTTCAGCAGCTAGCAAGTTAACAAGCGCTGGAACAACTTGTCTCACGGGGAACCCGGCGAGGGTGTCCTCGTTGCCCATCACCAGTAACTGACACATCTCGATGACCGCCTGCAGTTGTTGGCCTTCGTCGCCGGTCGCTTGCAGCCCGGCGAGGAGCTGAGCTGCTTTCGATGCAGCTGTAACAAATGTATTATGTTACTATGTGTACCAGAATGGGGTTAATGGAACATTCATCTTTTGGTAATTAGATTTTAATTTTTACAACTTTCATCAAGACTGACATAATTTTAATATATTTTATGCTTTCAATATAAATAATTGCGTGTACCCAAACCTATACCAGAACTCACTGGTAGCAGATGAAATTGAATAATTTTAAGCCAGACCCTCCAGTTCGAGTAACGGCTAGTTAGGAACATACCTGAGTTAGCAGTGACGGTCCGGTGCAGCAGATGCTGCATCCTCGGGCCGAGCGCGCCGAGCAAGTGCGGCGGTAGACCGCGCGCCTCTAGCAGCGCTTGCAGTCTTCCCACTTCGCCTTCTTCAGAGGAGGACTCCTCGGCAGCAGCGGCCGCTAAGCTGCCCAGTGCCGAAGTAGCGGGAAGGCCGCTGCCACCGACGCCACCGGTGCAGTCCTCTGATGTCGCTGCTAGTGAAACAGATAAAATTGTTAATCAAAGCAGTACCTAGATTTGTTAATAATGCTTGATAATAAAAAATATATAAATCACTATAAGTTGCACTACAATGTAAGACTTCACTTAAGACAATATAAAATCTATAAGCAGTTATTTTTCTTTATTTTCACTTTTCACTCTTTTTACAGAGACCTTCAGAGTCTAGTTTAATGAGACACTATATTTACCTTTGCCCTTAGGCTTGGCATCATTAGACGCTGTGTCAGGCATCGTTGCGGCCGAAGCTGACGCCGGCGGTGTGGCAGAGGTAGATGCCACAGCACCCTGCACATTAGAAAAAAATATACATCGTAAACAGGAAAAAAAAATTATACAATTAAACCTTTAGTACAAAATATAATACCGTGGTTAAAGGCTGGGGGTGAGACCGGCTGGACGCACCACCAGTGCTAGCGCACGAACCCAGACTGCTTTTGCCTGTGAAAACATTTAAAAATAAAAAACTGCCACAACCTTCTGTTGTGATGTTATCACCCTAACTAAATATTGATATAGTAAATATAGGTTTCCTTAACATACAACACATTGAGAGCAAGGATAGAACACTTGTGTAAGAGGAAAATGCTGATGTTACTAATCATTTTAATAATACAGACGGCTAGCCAATAACCAATTATACATTCATTTTATTTGTGGGAACTGGGAAGTAACTGTTGCAACTAATTGGAATGGGGCACACGGAATACTTCCTTTATTTATCATTTCTACAAACTATGTTTAATATCAAAACACGAACTGGAAGCCATAAAATTCACTTCACATTAGTTTATTAAATAAATATCTCGGGACATTCGTTATACATGGCCATCTGACCCCAAAATAAGCAGAGCTTGTATTATTGAAACCAGATGACTGATATGTTACATAATATAGTCCATAGTGAGAAAATATGGTATGAATGAAGCTGTTCCCCGCGGATTTACCCGCGATCCCGTAGGATGTCACATGTATTATACATAAAAACCTTCCTCTTCAATCACTCTATCTATTAAAAATAACCGCATCAAAATCCGTTGCGTAGTTTTAAAGATTTAAGCATACATAGGATATAGGGACAGAGAAAGCGACTTTGTTTTATACTATGTAGTGATAAGTCATAAGCATGTTATTATAGGAATGGGATTAACTTTTAACAAACTTAAAAAATATATATATATTTTGACTTGTCTTTAGCTTTGACTTTCGTATTACAGTTAGAATTGTATTTTTATAAAATTCTCTGTCACCGCCCCTCATTTTTGACGCTCTGAGCATTTGCCCCGCAGGCCCCTCTTTAAAGTCCTGAGAACATTTATAATGGTGTTGTGCGAGTGTACCTCGTTTATCTCTACGCGTGGACGCCGGCTGCGGCTGCGGCATGTCGCGAGCCCTCGCCCGCCGCCCGCCCGCCGCGCTGGTGCCCGCGCCCTCGGTTGCCGGGACCTACAAGACATACATAATATATTAAATCTAGAAGTCATTCAAGTAACATTCTTCATCGCCAACATTTACATTAATTATACTCAATTTATTGTGTTAAAATTCATAAAATTTTAGTAATAATAGGCTGATTTAATTACATTCTGCCTGCACTAATAATAATAATAATAAATCATTTATTTAATTAATTTTGCCTTAATCAAAATACAATGGATGGATCTCTGCTTTTCAGTTTTTATTAATCTATTATTATGATAAACCATCTTACAATACAATACAGAGAATAGTAAAATTATATTTGTGTAAGGAAAAATACATATAAATATTTTTGTTGGCTCTCTAACAACAAGAGCATTCCCAAAGAATGTTGGCATCGGGCACTTGTAAAAACTGCAAATTCTTTTATAATATTTCAAGCATGAAAAGATAAAGAAAAGATGGTAACTTGTTGTGCCAACCACAATTATTAGGAACAAGACAGGTAGATGTAGATGTTGGTGATGATGAATGTGAATAACAAAGTGAAAGATAAACAAAAAAAACCTCATTAAACATATACATTGTCATAAATGAGAGATTAAATGGTATCACGGAAATGATTCATGAAAATATCAGTCACATAAATTTGGCCATTGTGAGTGGCAAAAGGTAGCCATAGAAAAAATAGACGTATGAATGTGGAATGGCACAGAACAAAGATATTTCTCTGTAGTAACATATGAGAATTTCAACTAAGACTATATATATTATGTTGGGGAAAAAGTCTTTTCGCATTATAGTATGTATGAACTTGTAATAAAATCTCTTTGGCAATACTATTTGTATCTGGCTGGTTTTGGTATCATTGAAAGTTTAAATTTTAAAGAACATAATTCCAAATTCAAATTAGGAAAATGTGTGATTTGCATTTGTTTTTTGTACCGCCAAGATGAGTGAATCTAATGAAGAAATTCGATTCATTTTAAAAAATTTCTACAAAAAAGGTAAAATTGCAACGCAAGCCGCGAAAAAACTTTGCGATGTTTATGGACCTAGTCTGTGAGAGTAGCACAAATTTGGTTTAAGCGTTTTCAATCCGGAAATTTTGATGTCAAAGATGCACGTCGTCGCTCTGGTCGCCCCATTACGGATGAAACGGATGCCATTTTTTAAAAAGTGAAGCAAGATCGGCATATCAATAGTTACGACGTAGCTGAAGAACTGGGAATTGACCACAAAACAGTTTTGGCGCATTTGAAAAAAACTGGGTACACAAAAAAGCTAGATATTTGGGTACCTCACGAGCTCACTGAAAGAAACCTAATGATCCGTGTACTCATTTGTGATTCTTTATTACGACGTCATGAAACCGAACCATTTTTGAAGAAGCTGATAACTGGTGATGAAAAGTGGATCACGTACGACAAGAACGTGCGAAAAAGGTCGTGGTCAAAGGCCGGTCAGGCTTCACAGACTGTGGCGAAACCCGGTTAACCCGGGTTTCGCAACAAGGTGATGCTGTGTGTGTGGTGGGATTGGAAGGGCATTATTCATTATTTATTATGCTGTTACCACCAGGCAGGACCATCGATTCTGAACTCTACTGCGAACAACTGATGAGGTTAAAGCAAGAAGTTGAGAGAAAGCGGCCGGAATTAATCAACAGAAGGGGTGTGGTTTTTCATCATGATAACGCTAGACCTCACACATCTTTAGCCACTCAGCATAAATTAAGAGAGTTTGGCTGGGAGGTATTAATGCATCCGCTGTATAGTCCTGACCTTGCACCTTCAGATTTCCACCTGTCTCGGTCTCTTCAGAATTCTTTAGCCAGTGTCAGGTTAACATCACGAGAGGACTGTCAAAACCACTTGTCGCAGTATTTTGATCAGAAGTCCCAAAATTTCTATAGCAATGGGATCATGTCCCTACCTACAAGATGGCAAAAAGTTATCGAACAAAATGGTACCTACATACTTTAGTTAAATGTAAATAAACTATATTAAAAATGTTTTGAATTTTCTTAAAAAATGCGAAGGGACTTTTTCCCCAACCTATTATATGATATAATATATTGTACAAACGGCATTACTATATATGAATATATGACATGTAAAATCTAGTTATTGCTTCATTTACGACATTACATAATCGTATAAAGCATGATGTGTAGAAATTATTTTGTGAAAATATTAATACGAGTAATTATACAAGCATCTTGTTGACTTATAATTTATTTAATGTGAAATATACCTGTCTTTTAGAAGCAGTCTCCTGCCTCTGCCTTTGCGAAGTGCTGGCTCCTCTCGTTAGGCAAGCCCCCAGGGTCGCGCCCGTCGCGGCAGCGATGCTCTGCACCCACAAAACAATCCTCAATAGGAACACTCACAATAAACCAATAACAAAATACATATTTATCAGTTGCCAATGCAATTCTAGATATGAATAATTCATATAATCTATAGCACAGATACATTAATGAACGCGAAGATGTCGAGTCCAGTCAGTGACGCGACACTTTCGAGACTAAATGCGTGTTTGTATACACGAGCGCCTTTTATTGTGACGTCCCAACCGAAATAATGTTTATTTAGTAATTTTATTTTAAATTCATACTACAGTAAAGTATGACTACGTTGTTGAATGGCTAATTATAGAAAGCATACTTGAATATGCTTTGATTGGAAATCAACCGATATGTTAATATCATTAAATGGAAGCAATAATTGTTTTTCTTACCCTGCGTGCGTTAGTTTGACGTAAGTATGGAAGGTCGCGGGGTACAATCAACAATTTACTCGCAGCACTGTACGCTTTTGACGAACTCGCTTCTGTAAACGAAACAATTCTATTTCAATTGAACTCTTAAATAAACGCATCGTAGACGATACACTAATCTCAAGAGTAGAAAAAAGGTAAACCTTGTATATCCCTATACGGTGGTGGAGTGGCGGTTCTTCCACGAGTGTCTGTTATACTCTTGCGCTCGGCTGCTGTTCGAATGTGAACCAAGTTGCTCGTTGACGGGCTCGCTGCAATATCGATATGAATATAGGTATGTTATGTGAATTATCTGCGATGAATGGTTGCGCTTGATACACGTGATAACAGCACCTGATAAGCTGCTATGTGCCGAGTCCTACATTGAGTGTTTAATATCTTAAAATAGACAAGAATTTGTCATTAAATTAAACTAAATTTAAACATTACCATTAGGAGTTCAAACAACATTACCATGCAAAGTACAGATGAATTTATTATATGAAATGAACAATCTATTGTTTATAATGACATGTTGATATTGTTATCAATAGTAGGGCAATAGTTTATTAGATTACCTGAGTTATCGCTAATGACCGTTGAGGTGGGAGGCCCAAGGTCGCGATTGTGTCTATTCCGCAGCTGATATGTGTACGACGTCAAAGATGCAGACGGTTGGTCTAATTTCTCTGTATCGTGTTTAGGGGTATTGCTGTCGGCAAAGAAGTTTAACCCCGGTACGTCTTTATTTATTGAGTACGTCTTATTCTGAGAGTCTATTTTAAACTTCTTACGGCACTCTTCGAGATTAAGCAGGCAGCTACTTTTCCTGCTGGACAAAGAGCGATGTGCCGATCGCTTCCTCTTTTTCCCTTTTCTTCGGCTAGCAGTCGGACTATACACAGAATAATCTGAATCGAGGAAATCCGTGACAGTCGATGAGCTAAACGGTGAATATGCAAAGTCTCTATCGTCTAATGGCAATAAGCCGCCTTCGGGCTGATTGGGTTGTGCTGAGGTCCCTGTTGCGTATTGGCTCAATGGTATCTGTGTAAGAGTATGTTGTTTATAACTGTGCGTAAGTGGCTCACAAGCACTCTCGGTTGATTTAAGAGCAGTCCGTGAGCGTGTGCAATAAGCAACGCAGTCTTCTGTGCTTTTAATCGATATAGTTTTGCGTTTCTTCCTGTCATGCGAGGAAGTCCGTCCTCGTTTCGGGTGTGAGGACTTGGTGGAGTCTCCACCCTTCAAATCTCTTGGATCGCAACGTGTTTCGTATACGTCGGCTCCGTAGGACCAGCGTTCTGTAATGGAGTAATCCGATCTGGGGAGTGAGTTGACGAGGCGCGAGCTCCGGCGCAGTTCGACGTGCGAGTAGGAGTCGGCGTCCGAGATGCGGCTGGAGGAGTGCCTGCTGGTGGAGCGCGGGAGAGGCGACGTCACGTTACGTCTACAGCGACGACCGTGGCTCGTATGACGCACCTGACGCAACCACCGACCGCCCACCACCCTGCTAGGAGAAGACCTGTGCACCAAATTCATGTTATTAAGTATACGCTGTTTAAACAGTCGACAGTACGGCAAAGTTATTCATATATATATATTTTTTATTTCAACACTGCAAATTTTAATGACAACAAGCTAACAGCCAAGTCGCACAAGTTCAAATTTTATTATAATATTTACGCATGGACAATATTAATTTTATTGTTAAAATATATTTTTATATCTCAAGCCACCAATTTCAGGAACACCTTCACCCGAGTTTCATCTATATAAAAATGTTTATTGTAAATAGTCTCCAAGTAACATACGGTAGGACGGACGCGACGAAATTAAAGGGTTTTCCGTTTTGGCTTCGTGACCCTAATTTGGATTTTGTTTTATTTATTACCTACTTTTGTCGTTGGTGATCAACTGTTTTGATTTTTAAATAAGTTCTGACCAGCAACTCAAGATCGGAGGTATAATCCTAACTAATATTATAAATGCGAAAGTAACTCTGTGTGTCTGTCTCACTTTCACGCCAAAACTACTGAACCGATTTAAATGAAATTCAGTATACAGATAGTCTAGAGCTTAAGGAAGGACACAGGCTTTTAATGCGAAAAAAGGGTTGTAGGGGGTTAAAAGGGGGATGAAAACTTGTATGGAACTATCGTCATTTTTAGAGCTAGAAGCTTGAAACCTTTTTTTAAACTGTTGATTCGATATATATAAATATGACATTCGAAGTTTGTAATACTATATAAAAAGGAAAGATTTGATTGTTTGTTTGTTTGCATTGAATAGGCTCCGAAACTACATGACCAATTTGTAAAAATATTTCACTGTTTGGATGATACACTATCCCCGGGTGACATAGGCTATATTACATGATCAATAAAATCAGGGATCCTTACTTAATCTCCAATAATGTAACCCAAGGTGTGCTGCGAAAACTATTGATGATAGAAAGACCAAAAAAAAAGGAAAAGGCCCTCGGGAACGCGTGTGAAACCGCGGGGGACAACTAGTTAAATATACAGTTCAAATTATGTCAATGATTTTTAGGGTTCCGTAATAAAAAATGAACCCTTATAGTTTTGCCTAGTCCGTCTATCTGTCTGTCTGTGGCTCAGAGACTCTTAGTACTTGTGTACAGTAGTTGAAGGCTGTAATTTGGCATAGCATTTATCACGCCGGTATAACAAAATCAATTTAGGGGAGGTACCCCTACACGTTAAGTGAGGAAGAGTTTCTTTTCCCGTCTATACCATGGAGTAGTGTTGTAGATAGGTCATTTTAATTCCGGTTATAAAAAATCCGTGAAATACGGCAATACGAAACGATCATACATACACCAAAGTAAAAGAAAGGTCTGTTAACGTAATGTCTAATGTCCTTTATCTTAACTACATCAAAGAGACAAAGAGTAGACCATACGGCCAAATTAAGTCTTGTGAAAAATTATCCGCTAGATAGCGCTGGCATGACATGAGGGTTTAATCGAAACAATACTATACGTTACTTGCCATAAGGAACTAATACCCGAAAAAGTAATTGATATGTATCTTTATCTTTATGAAGACCTATCATCAAAAAGTTGTGATTGAGGTTTCTAAATTACTTTTTTATTGTCGTGAATAGTCAGTGCAGATTTTTTTTTACACAAAATTCAATAAAATTTGGTATGAACAAGATTACACGTTCACATTGTTACACGTTTTAAATATCAGCCATTATCAGTTTGAGTTTCACAACCGCATTTTTATTTTGTAATAGGTATGGCCTTTTCGAACTTTAATTGGCGACGGACTTGATTCAGTCGGATAACTCGGCTAACATTTCCAAATCGCTATCACTGGTTTTGAACATTTTGGAAAAAATAACTTAGGGGTTAATATAGCTTATCCAAACGTGTAATGCCTGCTATTCCACGGAGAGACAAATCTGAAATCTTTCTTAACTGAGGTAACAGATAGCTGTCAACACGATATTGGGACGCATACTTTTCCTTATTCATACAAATAGCTATCGGTGGTAAGCGATAGATCCTCCCACAGATAGATACCGTGGGATGGCAAGATTACTTAACTTCAGATATGTTATAAGGACATCAAATCCAATGATAGATATAATGCTATATCCCCAGTGAGCTTGATCTGGCGATAAATAGGTTATTGTGAACCGCCGATAGTTAGCATCGTTCTTAAGTTAGACATATCATTACTTCACAGAATTCGATACCTATTAGCGACACTACGACTTGTATCCATATTAGTTCTCATAATTTTCACTGGGCTGAACCTTGCTCGGCTTATAAATTCAAAATTCAAAACCATTTATTCAGTTTAGGCCCTTGGAAAGCACTTACTTATGGAGGTGAAATGTAAAGTTACTGAAGCTTAAATTGGTGTGAGAAAACCACATTTCGATTAAGGGATTCGTTTGCGAAATATTAAGCTTTATAGTGATAATTTCTATTAGAGTCCACTCTGGTTAGGGGCAATAAGCTAAACCTAGGTACCAGTATTTATAACGAAGTTAAAAGGAAAACTATCACAGCCAAGTGGGCTTTACAAGTTGGCGACAAATATTTGACTAACTTTTAAAATTACGGAACCCTACACTACACGTGGCCCGACACACACTCACTTGGATTTTAATTTCGAAACTTATTCTGATTTTTCATCTAATTGACATTATTATAATTTCCAATACAAGGTGTAGCTTATAATTTTTTAAGCAAGTTATGGTTCATTGTCAGCGTCAGGGTGGAAGACCTACAAGTCAATAAAAAGTAAGAAAAGAGCAATGCCTGCATTTTTATGATAGCTTATGAAGGAAAATCATAATGTTTTGTTCAAACTATTATCACTAGAAGTATTCTACCGTTAAAAATACTGTTTTTTTTTTTTAGTTTTGTTGTCTCATCATTCAAATTTATTTACATGAATTTGTTACCAATGATTTAAATAATTATTGTATGAATTTCATTAATCCTTTATATTTTTAGTATAGATTAACGAACATTTAGCCTTGCAGTTGGTCTATTTGGACTTTTCCATCTTGTCAGCCATGTCAGGTATCTAGCTTAGAGTCTGACTACTCATAAGTGCTTGTAAAGGCCTATTTGAATAAAAATATTTGAATTTGAATTTAGTTATTTGTTTTATGGAATGTTTGTACATCATTTCTAAGCCCTGAATTATGTGAATCATAAATTTATCAATTTTCATAATTTGAACATCAAAACTAACAGATACCTTACAGAATTTTTTGTCCCGCTAGGAGTGTAACCAAAGAGTTAATCACTGGCAAAAAAAAAAACTTAAATTTCTTGTGAATTTATTTAGGTATCCTAGAATTTCGAATTGGTCCAACATCTTAGGGTGGGCACTAGATCATACTGGAATGGGCACTGCCCACACACCCCCCTCCCCTATTATCCCATCCTTATGGAATTAATTAAGGGGACCCGGTGGTCTAGAATTATGGAAAAATCGATTTTTTTTTACATATTTCGAAAGTATAGAATTTCAAAAATATACTGTTAAAATTTGGTGACAAAATTCCGAGTATTTCTATATTTAAAACCCATTACAATGTCAGGTAGACGATCGGTGAGTTGGGCTCCATTAAACTTTAAACGCGTTTATCTCGAAACTACTTTTTTTGGTCTACTGAAGCTAAAAAAAAAAAAACGGTTCGACCGATTCGTCTGAAATTTTAACAGGTCATTCTAAATAGTACTGGCTCTCGCCGGGACTAGAAAAAAAATTTTCTGTTGAGTATTTCTATTTTCTTTATTAAAAAAACATTGCAAAAAACGAGTCGTTTTCAGACTCGTACTTTGAATTTCGCACCATTTTGTCAATTTTTTTTTTTTTTTTATTCTAGTCCCGCCATAACTATACTTATACTGATTAAAAATCCGTCTTATTTTTTAATTTCAGATCAAAGGGAGAGATAAAACCTCCTTCAGCAGCCAGGTCCTTTTTTTTTGAGAGGGGAACTTCAGCGCCACTTTTGGAATTAAAAAAAAAAAATTGTGTTTACCATCATTTTTGTATTGTTAATAAGTAATAAAATAAGCCTAAAAAAATTTAAAACCCTTAGTCATTTCTGTCATATCAAAAAAAAATTTTAAAAATAGGCTAAATTTTAGGCTGCTAGACCACCGGGTCCCCTTAAAAGAATTAGTGTTCTGCACTTATAATAAAATCTAATATCTGAGGAAACATATGCAACTATGTTTTATTTTTGTTGAATTAAAGCAAGATAAAACCATAACAAAGTTATCAGGGGTCAAAAGTACCCTAACTTGTTTATGGTTTGGCCAGTGCTAGCAATTTGGCTGGAGCACTGCCATTGCTCTCAATTTCATTACTATAGATTGATGTTGAAGCTATCAAAATGGTAAGATGCTCTGTTATCTAAACCTTAATTGCACCAAGTAAAACATTCAATCCCAAAGTGGCATCCATTTTGTTTACTGTCAATGCAATGCAGGTAATGGGAAGTGTAATATTGGAATTACTCAAATATGTCCATAATTCAGGGAATAAAATACTATAAATTAAATAATAATAATTGAGTTCCCAACTTGATCATAATATTTAACTTGCAGTTAGTTAAATAAATGGATGATATCCCGAAGATTTTTTTTTAAATGTTGAGCGCTTTGCAATAATCCGTTTGAGACTTGTTTATACCAGAGACATGAGTGACTGTTTTGGTGCTTACCCGCTGGACTCTCTCGTGAGTGCAGAGTGCGACGGTGTGATTTGTTGCTCGGCCATAGACGACGCTGGGGTACACACGCGACTGCTTGTGTGGGGCCTGCGCAGGCCACCCGCGCGCGCTACCTGCCCGGCACCATGCCAGGGCGAGCGCTACAACGCTGCCTCCGCATCCACTGCACCGCACTTCACCACCACATCACCAAACTCCTCTCTCAAGTCACACCCTCACTGCACTCGCGAACTATACGTGAGCAACACTATGACACACCGTCGATCTATCTGGAACAAAAGATGAGATATACACTCAGCGATCAAACAATGCTGAGTTACATAAACATTTTAACAATTAGCACTACCTGGCACTAAAACAGCAGATTGATACTTTATACGGTGGATGGGAAAAATACCACGCGTGAGCTAGAAACAAGGCACTGCAAATCTCTAGCCACTAAATATCACGTTTCGCAGGAATTATTGTATGTAATGGATGACACATCAAGGACAGAGCTCTACGTTTTTCGACTTATTTTTCCATCCATTCTACACAGCTGGCTGGCTGTCATGTATAGTGTTGCCACCGTGTCATCGGAAATGCTACCAACAGTCGAGCTCAGTATTGATTTTTACAGTGTTACCAATTTATACTAAAGAAAAAATACTTAGTAATTTTAAAAAAAATTATAAATGGAATTAAGACATTGAAAAATATAATTCTTAATAAATTAAATCTTTACAATTATTTAAATTATTTATCGCTTATTTAGCCATGACACTGACAAGTGTCTGTAAAAGGATAAACAATTGTATTCAGTAGAACTAGGTTCACCAGGGTGGTCACATTGAAAAAATATTAAGTCATTTGGCGATATGATGGATTTTCAGAACTGTACACGAGTAACGCGAATAAAGATTTTGTTGAATATCTTTACTATCCATGACAAATATCGAACACACACGCTTAAAATATATATGATTAAATTATGAAAATTAAAAAAAAAAACAATTAAAACAGACATGTAATGTATGTAAAAAAAATTGAAGCAGGCAAGATCATAATTGACTATCGTAATATAGTTGTGATTTCCAAATATACAATGTTATTGAATTTTAAACAATAAATACGGGTTGTGCGCTTCGATAGCTTTAAAATTTCGTTATTTGAAAACAGTGTGGCTAGATACTTAATGAAATACAACTCACCAATGTTATCCAGGAACCGAACGTGTCCCGGGACGGAATTCTTATCACAAACGTTCACTGTCACTTAGACCATACGGAACAGCACAGTTGATAGTGTTTATTTGGATGGTTTATATTTTTATTGAATATTACAGTGGAGACGCGTACGCGCGGCTTCTTGAGTTTTGACTACAGCAGCGCCATGGGTTGATGTGGCGGCGCGCGTAAACAACGTTCGTTGCAGGTTCCGGAAGTTTAGGCGGGAGTTTTATATCTAGCCACAGATTAAATAAGAACCCAACATTTCCCCCCACCGAAATCCGCAAGGATTTCCCAGTTACGATACCATGGCAAAGTTGAAATAGATAAAACTTAAGGTATAGATAATGTGTACTTGAATATAAATTGAAATATAATTAAAGTGTTAGTGGACTGTATAATAGAATATAAATTGAATAGTTGAATTATATAATAGTTAATACATTATGTATAGGTAGATACAATTTTAGATACAAATAAAGCATGAAATTATTTATAAACATTCTGAGTCCTGATCCAACGGTAGAGGACTCACTTTTGAAACGGGACATGTAAATTCGTTTCCGTTTATATTTTTTAAAACAATGACACGGACCACACCGTCCGGACCACCGTGTAATTTTGTAATTCTAGCTAACCCCCACTTGAGAGGTGGAGCATCAGTATTAATTAATACAAGATCACCGACATTAAGACTACGACAATTAGTAAACCATTTTTGACGTTGCTGTAAAGTATGTAAATAATCTTGCCTCCAAAGTTTCCAAAAATGTTGTGATATTTGTTGGATGCATTGCCAACGATTCAATCTAGAACTGGTCAAATCAGTTAAACTGTATTCCGGTACCGATAAGAGTTCTCTACCTATGAGGAAATGTGAGGGAGTTAGAATCTCAAACTCGTTTGGATCGCTGGATAAAGCACACAATGGCCTTGAATTAAGTACAGCTTCGACGCGAGCAAAGAGTGTCCCTAGCTCTTCAAACGATAGAGCACGTGTACCGATACTACGTTTTAGGTGTAGTTTCGCAGATTTGACAACAGCTTCGTAAAGTCCACCAAAATTACTGCCTGTCGGTGGATTATGTCTCCAAATTACTCCGCGAGAAACGAAGCCATGCGATATATTTTCTAAATCCGAATTTAGGAATTTTACTACCTCAGTCAGCTGTTTACCAGCTGACACAAAATTGGTGCCATTATCGGACACAATCCTTGCCGTGAAACGGTCGAAACATGCGAGAAAGCACTCGGTACTCAGAGAGGACAAGACCTCTAAGTGTACCGCTCGTGTGGCACAACACACGAACACGCACAAATAAGATTTGGATACGTGAGCATTTCTACGAGTTGACTCCTTCGTAGAAAAGGGTCCGCCTATGTCAACGCCTACGGTATGAAAAACATGAATGTCTTGCGTACGATATTTAGGAAGTTCCCCCATTATTGGTTGTCGATTTATGGGAGATACCCTAAAGCAGGCAATGCATTTCATGGTACGTGATCGAATAGCATCACGCGCTGAAATGATCCAATATTTTTGTGTTATTATGCTTTGAAGAGTTCGTGGACCTACGTGCAAATAAGCTTTATGAAAATGATCAATTAATATATTAGTGAAATTACATTTCTTAGGAAGTAACAGAGGATGCTTCTTTTCATACGTTAAATCTGACTGTGAAAGGCGACCCCCCACCCTGAGGAAACCGTTGGAATCTATGAAAGGGTTGAGCTTTCGCAAGGAATGACTGCAGCAACTATCCTTTGATAAAGATACTATATCGCTCGAAAAATGTTGTTTTTGAACAGATTTCACTAAAATATCATGTGCCTTCCTGAGGTCCGAAACAGCGAGAGATCTACGCTCCTCAGCAGCTGACTTGCAATAATGTATAAACTGATAGCATCGAGCAACGACGTTGAGCAATTTATTGTAGCTAGAATATGTTTTCGTTAAGCTATACACTATTTCATACGTGTCAGACTCAGTTGACACTAAAACTGGCTTAGGACACTTGAGTTCAGGAGGATTGCAGTCACGGAATTCAGCCATGGTTTTAATTGGCCACTTAGATTGATCCCGATCGATCCAACCAGGTCCGTTGAACCATTCTGGAGTCGCTAGCAACACAGATGGTAAAACACCACGAGAGCAAATGTCGGCTGGATTAGACCCACCGCTTACATGATACCAGCATACGCTAGATACGCTGTCATTAATTTTGGACACCCTAGTGGACACAAATGTTTTGAGTGTGTAACTGGGAGTATTAAGCCAGGCTAGAACAACGGAAGAATCCGTAAACAGCATTATATTATTGATTTCGAGACGATTACGCAATATCGATTGGACGTATTTGGTAAGCTTTGCTAGCAAATGTGCAGCCATGAGTTCAAGACGCGGAATAGTGACAGTTTTTAATGGGGCAACCTTAGATTTGGCCATTACTAGACTAACTTTAGTCTCACCATCGTCGTTTTTAGTTCGGAGGTACACAACCGCAGCATAACCGAGAGAAGAGGCGTCGCAAAAACCTAGAATCTGACAGTAGGTATGGCGTTCTACCTTAACATGGCGATCATGTTTTATTTTTGTTAGCAATGGGAGTTCGTTGACATATGCTCGCCACTGTGACTCAAGATCTGACGGCAGACTTTGGTCCCAGTCAAGTTGACGAGACCAAAGTTCCTGCATGCGACATTTGGCATAGAATATGCAAGGAGCTACAAAGCCTAGTGGATCGAACTGTCGACCAATTTGGGACAAGATTGTTCTCTTTGAAACGACAAGATTGGGCGGAGTGATGGCAAAAGAAAATGCATCATAGGCTGGGGACCACTGAAGCCCGAGCACTTTGATGGACATATTACTTTCATCGTCGAATGCAACCGGCGTTTCGCGATGAGCATCATCCAGATGTTCCAATACCTGTGCGCAGTTGCTCGACCACTTGCGGAGAATAAAGCCTCCCGCTTTCAATAAATTCATGAGCTCTTTCTGAAGTTCTAAGGCTTCTGCTATGGTCTCGACAGACCATATTAAATCGTCCATGAAGAAACGAGTTTTCAAAATTTCAGCAGCTTTTGGAAATTGTACTCTTTCGTCATCTGCTAAGGTGTGCAGCACTTTTATAGCTAGATAAGGGCAGCTGGCTACACCGTACGTTAGTGTATTCAAAGAATATATTTGAATAGGTTGGTCCAATGAATAACGCCATAAAATATGTTGATATGGTCGTTGACACTGGTCGACAATAATCTGGCGGTACATTTTGCAAATGTCCGCAGAGATACATATTTTATGAAGCCGAAAGTTGATTAAAAGTTCATTGATATCAGCTTGAAGCTTGGGCCCTGGCAACACTATTGAGTTGAGTGACATATTGTTTGATGTTTTCCCAGAGGCATCAAATACCACACGGTGAGACGTCGTGGTACTTGTCAGTTTGACGATGCAGAAATGCGGGATGATGTATTTCGAATCCACGTTCTGGACATCACCAAGACAAGACATATGCCCGAGGTCCTCGTACTCACGCATGAACTTATGATATTGAATTTTGAGTTCAGGCTCTCTTTCTAATTTTGACTCTAAGTTAAGCAGTCGACGAGTTGCCATTTGGCTCGAGTCGTCGAGCTCAATCGTTGATCGCAGAGGATATTTCACTGTATACCTACCCGTTGCATCGCGACTATGCTCTTTTGAAAATAAATAATCCGCAAGTTCATCATCTGGGTTACGTGGTACCTCAGATGGTACATTTTCCACCTCCCAGAAGGAGCGAATAACTTGATCGAGGTTCATGGTGAATGCACAGAAAGTACCATTAATAGTAGCGGATGGCGCAGCATGATTGCGAGTTGGTGGAGAGAGTTCAGTCTGACCCATTAGAACGTACCCAAATACTGAGCTCATTGCAACAGGTAATCCGTGTACTCGCGGGAGTATCTTCTTACCGTCGTAGATGTACGGAAACAGATCACATGCTAACAGTATGTCAATGGGTGCAGGTCTATAGAAGTCCGGGTCAGCTAACATCAAATGTTGAAACTCAACGATCACTTTATCCGAAAGAGGCACTGTAGGTAGATTACCGGCTATTGTAGACACAATGACCGCATCAGTAGATAGGATGGGTCCGGCTGAGTGTAGCGGCTTAACATTACAAGTAGTTAACCCAAACTCTTTTACGGGATTGCCCCCTAAACCAATGGGTTCAAAATTGCATTTACGTCGTGACAGACCTAATTGTTTTGCACAGTCTTGAGTTATATAGCTTGTCATAGCCCCGCTATCTATTAAAACACGCACCTTGTGGTACTGGCCCCAACAATCTGCGACGTGTATAACCGCGGTGCCGAGCAAGACTGTCAAATTAGCCGAGCACGTCAATGCGACTGCACTAGAATTCGAATTTGCAAATGAGTCTATGTGCAGTGTATGGTGATGCTTGCTTTTGCAGACCGTACACCGTACCTTTGATGGACAGTCGTCGACAGAATGTGCACGTAAACAATTTTCGCATAACTTTAATTGTTTAATCCTAACGAGACGCTGCGCTGGACTCAGGTCGGTGTAGTCGGTGCATCGATAAATAGAATGCATCTTTTTGCAATACAAACACTCCATGGACTTCGTTGATTTAACATGTTGGTTTGTATCGATAACAGCTGACGACATGGTAGGTCGCAGTGCATAATTTGATTTTGAAGTAAAGGGTTGACTGGATTTAGTTTGTCCCCGAGTATACGATACACTTTTAGTACTAGTGGAATTTGTAGTACACTCGGACATCTCAAGAGCGCGTACGTGTTTTTCAATAAAAGTCATCAAATCGTCATAGGTAGGTAACTCATTTTGTCCTAACTCCTTTTCCAATTCACGCCTAGTCGCGGGGTCAAGGTTACGTAATGCGACATAAAACAACATAAATCCCGATAAATCTGTTATGTTCAAAATCTGCAGAGCTTTGATGTTTTCTTGATATGTCTGTAAGAAAACATTAAGTCCCGATACAGACTCATTCACCAAAGGTTTGAAGTTGAATATTTTATCGAGATACGTAGTCGCTAATGCGCGTTTGTTTTCAAACCGTTTTACTAACGCACTCCACACGATTTGATAATTATCGGAAGTGACGGGCATAGACTTTACGATAATTAAAGCGGACCCGCTTACTGCCGACAGTAAATAATAAAACTTCTCAATATTTGCTATGTGTGTATTGTTATGTATAAGACTAGAAAAGGTATCACGGAAGGTGGGCCAGTTTTCAAGTTTACTGTCAAAAGGATATAGTTCCAACTTAGGTAACCTAGGCTTTACGCAGCTGCCACCCGCCTTCAATGTTGCATTATGTTGGTTATCCATATCCACATTCAACCTACTTGAAACACCGCGTATGAAATAGAACATAACATCAAAACTTTCGAGTTCTGTATATGATGGCACATAGTCGGAATTTAATTTCTTTTTTAAGAGTGTGATGGCACAAATACTTTTATCGTACTTTTCCCGCCATTCGGGCAAATCATGAAAACGGGCATTAAATTCACTAATTAATTCCGGTTTATCAGAAACTTTTTTGGAAACTTCATATAAGGCCTGCAATCTCATAAAACACATTTCTTTTGTCGTAATATGTGGTTGTACTAATTTTTCGTATTCTTCTTCGAATTTGACATCATGCTTGGGCGGCATTTTGCAACAAATTATTTATCAAACAACAAGAATTAATAATGGCGGCCGGCTAGCGTCGGTAAATTTTACGTAATAAATTTTCGAAAACAACTATTTAAATTAATGGTTTCGGAAATGAAATACACATTGGATTAGGAGAATGGACACAAAAGAATAAGATCTGAATGTGATTCAGAATTCTAAGTAGTATACTTTTAGAGATATAAGCAAATTAGTACACAAAGTTATGAGTGTACCTAACCTACTCCCGACACTAAATAGTACTTTATTAAGTGTGAATTATACCAATAATTATGTAAATAAATAGATATTTAGTTGCATAGATTTCGTAACTGGTTAATCCCGGCACGATAGACCAAAATGTGCGCTTCGATAGCTTTAAAATTTCGTTATTTGAAAACAGTGTGGCTAGATACTTAATGAAATACAACTCACCAATGTTATCCAGGAACCGAACGTGTCCCGGGACGGAATTCTTATCACAAACGTTCACTGTCACTTAGACCATACGGAACAGCACAGTTGATAGTGTTTATTTGGATGGTTTATATTTTTATTGAATATTACAGTGGAGACGCGTACGCGCGGCTTCTTGAGTTTTGACTACAGCAGCGCCATGGGTTGATGTGGCGGCGCGCGTAAACAACGTTCGTTGCAGGTTCCGGAAGTTTAGGCGGGAGTTTTATATCTAGCCACAGATTAAATAAGAACCCAACACGGGTATTTAACCCTTAACGCAAAAAGAGGGGTAATATAACTTTGACCGCTATGTGTGTGTGTCTGTCTGCGGCACCGTAGCTTTTAAACCGTTGAACCGGTTTTTTTTATTTGAAAGCAGGTTTCTAGCAATGGTTCTTAGACATGTTTTATGAAAATCGGTTCAGCCCTTTCAAGGTCATCAGCTCTTTTGTGTTGGCTACAGCAGGGGTCATAGACGCATAATGGGTATTTACTTTACTTTCAAACACGTGTGTGACCTACTCGAGACTCTTCATTTGATTGACTATCTATTAATGTACTAGCATTTTCGACCAACTTGCTTCGATATGATCAAATTTTTTGTTGCAAATCTAGTTAAATTGTTAAGTCTGGGAGCGTTATGAGTATGCAATCTCCCTATTCTAGCTATTTGGTTATTGTTTTAAACTTAGCGGTACCCCACCGCGACATTATAGCGTCATTTCATCGAGCAAACCTCGTTGCATTCATCAATTTCTATAATTAAAATATATATAGGTGTTACTCAATCGAATTTGATGGCTCGACGATAGGTATTATTTTTTGCTTTTTAATTGGTAAGAGCATAGATAACGTTCGTTGGATTGAAGGACAGATATTTCATTGCAGATAATGTTAAAAGTCTACATAAATGCAGAGCAATTGGATAGGGACCATATTTTAATATTGCGTAAGCGTGTCAATGATTCATTGCATAAATATGATGAATTCGTAAAACTTCTACATTGTAGTGTTACTCTGCGACAGTTATGGTTTTAAGGAAACAAACGACAATCAAAATTAGGTCGACGACATGTCAATTTAGCTAAAACAGTTGCGCATTGAAACCCATTCATGAGTACCTATCTCTATCAATAATTGACAACTAAAAATAAATTAATATAGTGATGGCTAATCCTAATATCTATATTTTAGTATTCTAGAAACTAACTATAAAATCCTGCTAAAATATGAAAGTTTAACTAATTATGTCTGAATTCCGCAAAAACAGTTGAAAGGATTTAAATCTTGCCACTCGGACAGAATGTTTTGGATTGAAGATCTGTCATTGTTACCATTGAATAAGTTTAATCGTATTTACGAATACAAGTGTTGCAAGTTTTTGAAATCTAAAACGCCCGTTTTGACAGCCGACTGTCACAGAAACAAGGTTACGAGATAAGAATCGTCTATTGGTCAATGATTATTTATCGAAAAATTATATGAAAAGCTTATATGAAAGATTAATTGATAATTTTACGGCATTCTTTTTGTTAGAAATTTTAATTTATTTTTTGTTTTGCAATCAGTGTTTGTTTATCTTATTCTTTTTCTCAGTGCCTTGATATTTGTTTCAAAGCTGCATGTTAAGTTTATAGTTAGTTTATTTATAGGTATAGGTATGCAGTCGCATGTATCAATTTTGTGTATATATATTTTTAAACCACTAACGACGACCCCGCCTCTCCCCATGGTGAGATGTGAGATTTGTTCCTGCACTTTTTCCCATTTGCATAACCGCTATAAGTATTTTTAGATATATGATTGAGCCATATTTTAGTGGACAATTGTCTGGTAATTTTACACGGGTTCTTGCGGATAAAAATATTACGCGATATATGCCGAGATTTTGCTCGACCCCCTCCCCCCCCTTAACACCTTACGTAATTAATGGACGCCCCCTACGGTGACAAATAACAAAATCAGATGTGAGCGCACAAATCAGACTAATTGATTATCAAAGTTAGTTATTATTGTAATGTGTTTTTTACTGTTGATGTATCTATTTGAAATAATGGACTTATTGGGCGACTAATAAAAACGACTTGTTCAGACTAACTTTATAGTCTAAGGTTACGGTCAATAAGTACATACCTACCTAGTTTTACGTACGTTGCACTGTTGCAATCAAATCTTTATAGATATAGATACCTAAGTATGTATACGTTATTACATACGTGGCTTGATATCGCGGTTCCGTAGGCGGGGCAAAGGGCCAGGACACTGGTGAACGACCGCGCCTCATGTCGCAGTGTCCGGTCCGTTGTCGTCCGGCCGCATGATGCTAATGTGGAATAAGCTTGAAAACGCTTATGTATATGGAAACCTGCTGGTGCTCCCAGTCACACGTTTTATGTAAACAGTTCTTTATGTTCATGTAAAGTTGCGATCTTAGTATATAACTTCAGATGATTTCAATTTGCGGTTTGTCTCAATACAATTTATTGGCGAATTCTATTAAGTAGTTAAAATGTTAATTCCGTATTATATATCCTAGACGAGAAGTACTTATTTATTAACATGATTTGAAATCATGCTATCAACAACATTTTTAATGAATAGGGTTCAGAAAGTATGATAATAATAACATCAACTATATTTTGTATGCGATAAGATATTATACCATCTATTTTGTATGCCAACATATTAATTACATGTTTTTACTAATCCCTAAAATCCCGGTAAATTATAGATGAATTTGTCTACCAGACTCAAAGGGGCTAACATGCCGTTTTGTAAATCAAAAACCGTCACATTACATACACCTTCAAAACGTATTTAGTGATCAGTAAGTTAAAGAGGAATGCAATTTTATTTTGCTAATGATGAGTTTTAATAATCTAAGCAGTTCGAGCAATTCTATATTGGCAAGCAACAGCAAGTCAACCTGTTTTAAAATAACCTGCCTAGTTACAATTCAATCGCATCTTGAACTTGTTGTGGGGCAAAAAAATAAACCGATCGTAGACTCACCAGGTGCAGTTGCCAGGTAAATAAGCCCTGCATTATGATTTACCCTTATCCGAGCTGCTATTGAAATTTGACTGGATTTTATACAGGTAGGATATGAACCTTTTGGTACCGTAGCAACAGTGAGGATGCATCGATATCGTAAGACCTCGATCACGTGATTCAATGTTATTAAACTGCGCGAGAGTGGCCGAACCGACCACAGTAAAAAAAAACGCACACCGGCCGTGGCCGTCGCTTACTCGCCAGCGCCGCAGTTACTGATTTGTTATTCCAACGTGACCTTCCTTGACTCCGAAACGCTTATCCTCTCCACGCCTCGCAAAAACTCCAACAAGTCATTGTTTTAAAATATTTATATGGCGGCATGTTTTGTTACTAATACACGTATGATTTTGTTGGAGATAAATTTTATAAATAAATAAACACACTGTGCAACGGTAACACTAAGAAATATCTTACTTACAACTGGGAAAATAAACCAATCATACGAAATACGTGCTTGGAAAAAGCAATGTCATTTAGGTTTTCAGCAAATTTGTCTATGTTTAGTGAGGGCCGTCTCGTCACTGCTTTGTTTTGTTCAGTGTTATTATAAATTCTGTATTGAACAATTACATGTGGATTGTCATGTATATTTCGGTACCTACCTACCTATATTTACAGCTTGGTTCTGGAGAGGGGCTGAGCACCAAGGCCGCAGGTCGACAACCCGGTTTAGCTGCAGTGGCCACGTGCGAAACCAGATTACCTCGACAACAAAGCTGTGAAGTGTGAGTGAACTGCCCAAATCTGAGGTGCGGTAGCGATACTGATTTTATTTTATTACACAGCCAACTAGCAAAACACTTAGTTATATAAATGAACTCTCAAGTACATAATTATTGCGGCTGAGTTGACATGGTATACCTACCTATTTGTACCAACACATTATAATAATATCAATGAGTTTCTGTTATAGGTAAGTAGGTACAATAACTGTAATCTATGAAGAATCACAACAAAGAATCCCATTTGCAATATCTCTAACAAAATGTGTTAACCTATTGTAATTTTATATGTTACACAACATCACGACTACCTATTGTCCTTCTGACATCAGAACATAGGACTGAATTTTAATGTGTGTTCGTGGATCACACACCTTTTAGCTCCTTTCCTTTCAGATTGAAGTGGCGAGGAGACTACTCCAAAAGTGCTAAAATGAGAAATACATAAAAAAGAAACCCATAACGCATAACTTTGCAGTGGGTACATTAAGAACTACCGACACTACACAACAAGTGTTCATCAGAATAATACCTATTGTACAACAAGACAATAGATGGCAGTGATGCCGTTGGAAACAAGCATAGTTGCAACAAGATCATTATTTTTATATATAACATGTTAGTGGGGGGTGCACCGAAATCAATCTGTGGTACAGTCGGAGTGCACCCCAGTGGGAGTCAACGACCGGCCCAGTGCGGCGCCAGGCGCCCCCGCGCTCAAACACACGCGACTACTCTGGAGCCCTAACGGTTCAACGACCCTTCTGTCTACCCTCCGACTTAACCCCTGCAAATTATACTTCATACATTTCATATGCATCAGGTACCTATAGACAACGAGACAGATCAGTGTTTGCTCATCTCCTATACATGTGATCATACCTATACGCGACTAAACAGGATGTATAGGCGAACTTCATACAGATGGGGATATTATTAATTTGCAAATATCCAATGCAACAAAGATAAACAATATATTAAGGAAAGGAAGAATTAAGACTGTTTTAGTACAAAAGGCTTTCTACAACACAAACGATTATTTTAATGAGGACAATGCTTGGGTGTAGCGCTCCATCTTTTTGTACAAAATCTTATTTTGGAAAGAGTAATTGCGGAGTTTTTGCTTGCTGTTCTCAGTAAAAGCAACCTTCCGAACCGGTGTTAGAGTCTGACCATTTATAAGTGCCTGTGAAGGCCTATGTGAATAAATATTTCATTTCATAACTCATTAATGCCAACAATTAATGAATGCACTCACTACTGAAGTAACAACCAACATCAGAAATGTTATTATATTTATTTTCTCTAAATATGTTACCTGTTGAATGTTAAGTGACCGGGGGCTCTGGGGTGGCTGGGGTCCGTAAAATTATATAAATTTCATTCTTCGTTTATTGATTAATGTTCGTCATCCTTTCACATGAATACACAACAATCCCGAACGGAGGATGTCTGCACTCAGCAGTAATGTTAATGCGATGTGTGATCCGTCCGAACTCTGCTCCACCGAACACCATCATCTGCTTGCCCGGATCGCTATAGAACAGCATTGTAAGTATCTGTATACAGGCTACAAATCTGGGGGTCTGTAGCAGAACCAGCCATGACTATTTCTATACTCGCGTCAGGGACACACTAGACGAGAAATAAAACGGCGCCTGCCCGCGCCCGTCGCGCGTCGTCGTCGGTGTCGACGAAAAGCGTTCTCTAAACTCGTTTTTAAGGCTACATATAGATTTGTGTACGAGATCCAACACTGCGTTTTAACACTTTCTCAACATTCAGATTACAAATACAGCAATGTACACGTAGCAAACAGATACCTACCAAGTAATAATTAAGTGACGGGTTACCAGTCGCGTCGAACGAAACTCAGAATGCGCCGCCGACCAGCCGTCGCCGCACACACGCGACTGAAATAAACTGCGCTCAATGAAATCGATTTGTGCATAATAAAGCGCTCTTACCAATTACATGCACATCACTTCAAAACTGTTGTTGTTACTTTATATTTATGTTATATTTTACATATTTGGAACAATTGCAAGATCTACTTTGTTAATTGAATAGATATGTAAATACCAAGTTACTTTTATAAAAAAAAAACGTTTTCGCCGGTGCTACTACGCCTACCACAAACACACGTTGTCAAGTATGACATGACCCAATTAGCTAAAATATTATAAAAGCGTTGCAAAAATAGTCTGGTTGAACAAAGAACGCTGCGGGGTAGAGCGGTTAGCGAACGGAGTGAAGGGCAAAGACTTTCATTGTAGTCTGCTAGCCCTATACTTATCGTAGTTGTTTTAGTCAATGCTGTTGAAAAGTTCAAATATTGCTATAGATTGGAATCGAATGGAGAGAAAGCTATGGTGTTGCGACAGCACCTCAGACGTGAAGCCAAAAGGTTTCGTGACGGCCCCGGCTGCCCGAGCCTCTTGCATAACACGCCGCGCTATCGACGAAGACCACGCTATTACCAGCTTCTGTACGTATTAATTCGTAAACCGTTTCACCAACTGTTTAAACAGCGTGGCACTCAATAAAATAACGTGGTAGTTTAACTGCAACGGCGCGATTTATTAAAAGTTTGATGCCTTTTTTTATCGTAAGCGTAGATTATTAGAAAAATTATTCAATAAAATATTAGATGTACCTAAGTATTTAATCAAACTGTGCCAACGCACCAAAGAATGAGTTCAAGTCTACGGCCGTTTACGCAACATGCGCAACTAGGCCAATATTGTATCTCATTCTGCGGGATTCAATCTGACTATTAGTGCTTCTATTTACAGTTTAATCAATGCTATTTTTAAACATTTGCTTCGTACTAAACTTGTTAAGACCAAACGTCCAGACGTCAAACATCGTTCACAATATTCTTCGTAGGGTGTATTAGGTATCTTGTTCTCTTTAAAATTACTTCTCTGAATTTAAACGTAATAATGCTTGTCCTTCTAAAACATTTATATAATGGGAACACCTAGTTTACAAAAAAAAAAAAGTATAACCATAAATTCGCTATCATATAAAAATTCTATTGACTCATTCTGACCGGTTAGCCAGACAGCTCTGCCTTATCAATTATACGTAGCAACATTTTCTATTATGACTTTATGACTCACATATTGTGTTTGACAAAAATTACACTAGCAACAAAAGTAAGGCACAGCATAAAACGAGCACATCACACAACGTACCTGACCTACTTAGTTTGTTGGTAGAACATGAGCTTTGTCCATAAGACGTGACGCGTGTTTATTGTTTCCTCGCTTCTGCAAATTACCTATTATATTTATAATTGGATAAATCTGTTTTTCATAAAATTTATAATGTTACTTATGATATTTGAGACGGTGGACGGTGTTTCATAACATTTAGATGCAGAATGCGGACGTTTTCCAACATGTCAGTAAGGGACAGGTGGTGGTGTAGTGAACCTATTTCTGTTTCTGTATCATGTTACGTAAGCATAAACTGTGACACGCCACGCCACGTGCTGCAAACAAACAACAATGTCAACCGACCTTATTGTAATTTGTAATGTAACAAATACCTTTGTTCCTACAATAACCATTTATTAAAAGTATGATTCAACGAACTGACTCGGTAGGGGCTCCTAAACGCTATATTTTCCCAATTCTCGTGAATTCTCTTCAATGGTTTCTCGTGATATTATTACTATAAGCAAGCCCAGTTAAAACTATACAGGATACCACGCTTAACACTTTTTTAGAGCCAGAAAGAACAAAACTACCTTACGTAACTGCACCGTTAGCTTTACAGACGTCGTTAATACGGGTTCAGTAGCAAAGTTTTTTTTTACTTAACAACAAAACTTTCAAAAGAAACATGAGCCGATCACAATGAAGGTAGAAATTTTATAAATACAGACTGTTACAAAAAAAAATTTTGCTCGAAAAATTACAAGGAAACCTTTCAAATTGCCAAACTTATCAAGGATTTTAATGACGTACGACTTTTGTTTAAAAATGAATAAATTTGCTTATTTCCCATTGCCGTTTCTGAGAATTATTACAAATGCTCAAGTTTTTATTTAAAACCAGATTCGGTAAACGGTGGATAAATAGTGAATTTACAAATGTATGATAAAACGTCTGTTACGAATTGCGTTAGGCAAGCAGCACGTGTTGCATTTCTATCAAATAGGTTTTATATAGATACTCTGTTAGTGTGCAGGTATAGGTGTGAGTCGTCGGGTCGGACTAGCAGCCGGGCTACCGGCCCCGCCGCCACCGCCGCCGCCGCCGCCGCACCGCGCGACGGGTCGATACAGACGCGGCCCTGCTGCTGCCCTGCTACCACCTCGTACCCCAGCCAACCGACATAAACCAACATAGAATCGCGCAACGCTTCTCCCTTTATACATTTTCATACTGCCGATATCACAGATTTATGTGAAATTGTTAATCAATCACACTTCGACATTAAATAAGTATCCATTAGTGGACTGAATTAATGAAGGATAAAATGCATTCGCCTGTTGATTCCGTAATATACATTTTTTTTTAAATGATTTTATTTATTTTAGGCATTAATGTTGGTCATTGTTGAAGGAAGATAAGGGTAAATTACAAATTATATTTAGTCTGCATACTTAATTTAATTAGGTAGCTATATGAGTATTGAAATCAAAGTCAAATACATGAGATAACGTAAATACATATCAAAAATTACGGACACACGCTAGCTATTTTGGTTATGTATATTGTGAAGGGGGAATTGCGAGAGGGAGAATGGGAAATAAATTAAAACGACATCTATGTCGGAATGCAGGATGGTCTCTAACATAATCAACCTTACAGCTAATCACTAAAGACAATGAAGGAAGAGCGCTCGCCGTTGAAGGATGGAATTATCTCATGACGTGGGCGGAAGTATCTTAAGATATTTATGGTAAATGAAAATGGTAAATATCAGAAGCTGAGTCCACTCCAGTAGATCAAAAGATGTATACTTCAATACAAGAAGGGATTCCGTATCCGATTGATAACATCGGGGAAGATGTCAGCCTACATCTATTGATACTACATTTTTCAATGACAATATAATGTCTGAGTACAAGTGAAATAGGTAGGTACCAATTGTTGATATATGTAAATTTATACATAATCAAAAAGACAGATATACATATAAATTGACTTTGATTACATGGGAAAAACAAATAGAATATGCTTTAGATTCAATATAGGAGTAGTATGTGTTGAGAAACGATTTTTCAATTCGTTTTTAAGATAAAAGTAGTTCGTTATTAAGTAGGAACTATTAAATGAAATGAAATAATAGAAGTACCTAGAAATGAAACAGTTACACATATTGCAACAATGTTATACAACGATGGTTTTTGAATATGCTAAGTAATGCATTCCGCGCAGGGGTGAACAAAATGGCTGCACTTGCGACGATAAGTTATCGCTTCATTTAATGTGTCGAGATCCACTTATTTATATACTTGCTTGATAAATCTATGGTCGAGATACGTTGGTAAACGTTACAGAAATTAATCGTGGGCGAAAACACAGTCTACCGTCAAAATAGGTCCCAGTGATAATTTAGCTAATACGTAACACAGAGCGCGGTGGGCGTGAAGGTATCAACTGGGTCATAGATTTATGGATGGAACAGCGCTCTCGTTACAACTATGATAAGCATAGCAGAAAATTTGGCTGAAATAACGATAGATGAAAGTCGCATTGACACGGCAATCCCCTTTGCAACGAGGTTTTACATAGAAGCAGAGAGCATAGAGATTTATTTGTAAAATCGAAGAAAAAAAGCTATTTCACCGCACGTGACATATTTGGTTTTTTTTTTTCAAAAACATCAGGTAATAATTTAAGCCGACAATCGAACCTGTTGATTCAACAAGAATATAATCCTTGTGAATTATTTCCACCATATAATCCTTAGTATTGCTCGGATGAAAAAATGTTGTTCCATATATTTTGGCCATAAAATAAGTAGTAATCCTGTATATAGATAGGATGTAAGGGACATGGAAACAGTGTAACATATGAACTTGCATGACTGATTTATGGTTCACACAACACATAAACAGGCCTCGGATACACAGGCTATTCAGTATTCTTCTAGAAGAATCAATGACACACCAACCCTACTTGGAAGACATGGTGTTCAGCGACTTCGGCCTTTAATCATCTACTAAACTTGGGGCACGCTCTGATGGCCGTTTTGACGTTTAACAATGACGAAGGAAAATAACCTTTATTCCTTCACACATAAGGTGCATCTATTGATCCAACAGCTAATTGTATGATGATGGAAATCATCCTTATTCTAAAGCAATACAGTTTATTTTCCTATGACAATCTGAAACGTCAAAAGGTCCATCATTGCGTGCCGGTAGTATAGGCTAGTGATCTAATATGGAAAGCTGTCGAAGCACATTACGTGCCGGAATTATATTATAGTCCTAATCAGGGGGACACGTACGTAAAAACAAAGGTTTCGAAACAAGTTCTTTTGCCCAGCAAGAATCACCGTTATCTTTTATTAAGTGTTGGTGTGCATCAAGGCCGGAGCTTTGCACCGCGCCTAGGCGTGGACGCTTAGCCCACACTTGTTCAATATAACCATGGACTACCTTACTAAAAGTCTGTAACTTTCCTCTTAACAATTCTAGGAATTTTCATGAAGATATGCTTGGCAAGATAAAGGATAATCAAATCCCAGAACTAACACTTCCAGGTAACAAATATAATAAACAAAACCATTACTATATTCAATGCTGCCAGACTGGACAAATACGAGAGTATGAGAAGCGGAAAATACTCAAAGGAAAATGGTAGATTTTGATGAAAAGAAAAACTGCGTCATTGGATTTTTGAAAAATCGACAATCCCGACCATTAAACGAACACATTGATTTGGGAAAAACTATATTATTGCACCATTCGATAGTGTTTCTAATAAGCCTACTTTCTATTAGTTTCTAATTCTAGGAAGGAATAACTTACGGCAAAATGTTAAATTTGATAAAACCGCTATTTTAACGTGAATTTACCTTGTTCGAAATTATTTTAGACCAATTATATAATATTATTTCCACACCCGCAGTCCAGTCATATTCACAATATTGATGTTTTGAATGTTACTGTGTATGAACTGTTTATCTCTTCGTGCTAAAATAATTTTTTTTAAATATAAATCAGTATTATTAAAATTCAACATTTTCCTTAAGTTTGCCTCGTGTCATTACTTCCGAGAATTAGATCCGACACTATCGAATGGTGTAATAATACCAACCACGGTCAGTCGCGTAGTTACCGAAGGCCTAGACGGGGCAGTGCCCCGAGGTCCCCAAGCTCAGGGGGCCCCTCAGACTCTGGCTTACAAACAGTGGCGTAGCTACTGGAGGGCTAGACGGGCCCCGGGCCCCCTAGCTCTGGAGGAGGGGCGGAACAAGCGATTTTGAATAGTTTAGTTGGGGCCCTACTAAATTTTTTGTCCCAGGGCCTTTGGTTATCTAGCTACGCCACTGACCACGGTGTCGTGTTTTTTCCAAAGTCAACGGGTTCTATTCCTGGCTGGATATATTGATACTTTTTTTTTCCAATCGAGACTCCTTGAGGTATTTATCGCTATTCCACATAGATTCGGATTTGGCCACCCAAGCCCTCTTGAAAAAATCATCCTGTGTAGCATACTAAGCGTGAGCAAGTATAAATCTTGTCAGAGCCCTATTTATTATACACTCAGGTAATTTATTTAAACATATAGCATAAAACTAATTTGTTATTTTATACATAATAGGTTGGGGAAAAAGTTCCTTCGCATTTTTTAAGAAAATTCTAAACATTTTTAATATAGTTTATTTACATTTAACTAAAGTATGTAGGTACCATTTTGTTGGATAACTTTTTGTCATCTTGTAGGTAGGGCCATGATCCCATTGCTATAGAAATTTTGGGACTTCTGATCAAAATACTGCGACAAGTGGTTTTGACAGTCCTCTCGTGATGTTAACCTGACACTGCCTAAAGAATTCTGAAGAGACCGAAACAGGTGGAAATCTGAAGGTGCAAGGTCAGGACTATACGGCGGATGCATTAATACCTCCCAGCCAAACTCTCTTCATTTTTGCTGAGTGGCTAAAGATGTGTGAGGTCTAGCGTTATCATGATGAAAAACCCCACCCCTTCTGTTGATTAATTCCGGCCGCTTTCTCTCAACTTCCTGCTTTAATCTCATCAGTTGTTCGCAGTAGAGTTCAGAATCGATGGTTCCGCCTGGTGGTAACTGCTCATAATGAATAATGCCCTTCCAATCCCACCACACACACAGCATCACCTTGTTGCGAGTTAACCCGGGTTTCGCCACAGTCTGTGAAGCCTGACCAGCCTTTGACCACGACCTTTTTCGCACGTTCTTGTCGTACGTGATCCACTTTTCATCACCAGTTATCAGTTTCTTCAAAAATGGTTCGGTTTCATGACGTCGTAATAAAGAATCACAAATGAGTACACGGTTCATTAGGTTTCCTTCAGTGAGCTCGTGAGGTACCCAAATATCTAGCTTTTTTGTGTACCCAGTTTTTTTCAAATGCGCCAAAACTGTTTTGTGGTCAATTCCCAGTTCTTCAGCTACGTCGTAACTACTGATATGCCGATCTTGCTCCACTTTTTCAAAAATGGCATCCATTTTACCCGTAATGGGGCGACCAGAGCGACGTGCATCTTTGACATCAAAATTTCCGGATTGAAAACGCTTAAACCAAACCTGTGCTACTCTCACAGACACTTGCACTAGGTCCATAAACATCGCAAATTTTTTTCGCGGAAATGAATCGAATTTCTTCATTAGATTCACTCATCTTGGCGGTACGAAAAACAAATGCAAATCACACATTTTCCTAATTTGAATTTGGAATTATGTTCTTTAAAATTTAAACTTTTAATGATACCAAAACCAGCCAGATATAAATAGTATAGCCAAAGAGATTTTATTACAAGTTCATACATACTTTAATGCGAAAAGACTTTTTCCCCAACCTAATATAATAAAAATGATTATTTACTTTTCCGGACCAGCGGAAGACTTACACAGAGCCGTAGCTAAGGTAAGGTAAAGTATGGTAATCAGGGCCCAGGGCAGGATTTAAATTTTACGTCCCCTAATACCTCTGTTATAGGAATCTATTAAATACTTTTGTCTATAGGTTCTTTTAGGCGCTATCGTATTCAAATGCAAGTCAATAAAATCTCATGTTTTAAATCTGGGTAAGCTGCAGGCCTACGAGTGCACCCTCTTGAGCGTTGCAGCCCTAGCGGCCAGTCACTAGCTACGACGCTGGACTTACAACACAACCGATTCTAGAGTAAGAGCGCTAGAAGTATCAAAAAAATTTGCCGAAACCTGCCAACTGCATGTACGACTAACTGATGAATACTGTTTATGAAGGTTAGATACGAGAAAAATTGTGGGTGGTAAGTGAGGTTGCTTAAAATAATGCACACCAAACTACCTATACTCTATAACATAAAATAATGCACACAAAACTACCTATAGTCCAGGAGGAATCGGCGCATGAGTACCGAAAACTATTCCACCTCAATTTTTTTATGCGATCCTCTTTAAATTGTCCTACTGATGATATAAATGCATGTTGCCATGGGGCAACCCCGTGCCATATTGTTTAAACTGAAATTGTTTAAACAATTGTAAGGAATTGTTGTTTTTCAACCGGACAAATTTTTTTTATATTCTTTATTGAAATACGAATAAAAAAAGTCCTATGACTTTTCACGATAAAGTTAATATTTTTAGAGATATGAATTTTTAAAGGTTCGAAAAATCTCAAATTTGGGTACTTTTGACCCATGAAAAATATATTAAAAAAAAAAATAAAATATAAATAATATTTTTTTTTTAATTCTTTATACAATAGTTAATAATATTCTTAATAGATACTTTTAAAAATGTTATTGTTTATACCTGTTTCATAATTGTTAATTTCACGCGCTCACAAGTATGCGCCGCTTACCTTTAAGTATCGCCGTCTCTCTCTGCATCGGAGGAGAGCAATGTTATTAATAATTAAATTGTCTACAATTTGTTTTCTATAACATTGCTCTCCTTAACAATCTTGATAAAGTTAATAGTTTTTAAGATAAATGATAAATAATGATTCAGGACACAGAGAGGCCGATGCAGCGCATGAGTCAGAGAGAGACGGCGATACTTAAAGGTAAGCGGCGCATACTTGTGAGCGCGTGAAATTAACAATTATGAAACAGGTATAAACAATAACATTTTTAAAAGTATCTATTAAGAATATTATTAACTATTGTATAAAGAATTAAAAAAAAAATATTATTTATATTTTTTTTTTTTTTTTAATATATTTTTCATGGGTCAAAAGTACCCAAATTTGAGATTTTTCGAACCTTTAAAAATTCATATCTCTAAAAATATTAACTTTATCGTGAAAAGTCATAGGACTTTTTTTATTCGTATTTCAATAAAGAATATAAAAAAAATTTGTCCGGTTGAAAAACAACAATTCCTTACAATTGTTTAAACAATTTCAGTTTAAACAATATGGCACGGGGTTGCCCCATGGCAACATGCATTTATATCATCAGTAGGACAATTTAAAGAGGATCGCATAAAAAAATTGAGGTGGAATAGTTTTCGGTACTCATGCGCCGATTCCTCCTGGACTACTATACTATACCTACCGCTATGCATCCCCACATAAAAAATTTACAAACATACGAAATTACCTACACATTCAAATAGAAATGAAATTTATTGCCAGAAACAAGGTAAATTAACACATTCAATGCCATCGACTCGCCCTGCGAGTCCACATAAATTTTATTCCAGTGCCGGCGACTCGCTTCGAGCGAGTTCAATGTATTTCGGTAATATATCCAAAATTACAGCGTAGACAAAATATGCGCTAACCATTGACGTGGTGGCCTTTATGCAAACACAATTTTATATTTAAAAAAATAATAATAACATTATGGAGTGCCATTATGTACATGTGGTAGTGGCATTGGACGTGTTAAGATGTCGACGGTGCCAAATCAACAATTAAAGACATTGAGTGCATGCATTTTACGCAGATGCACAATGGCCAGAATTAGGCTCATTTAGTCGAATAGACACAATATTATTTTGCAACCGATGTAAGTTGTACTTACTAAAATTGTGTGGCACTTCCAAGCAGGGATCCATTATCTCACGATTTTTAATGCCGAGTGAACCAGAAAAATGTCGCCAAATATAAGAATTAGCCGGACCCTGAAGACATTTTAGGGTGTTTTAGTGGCACTGCAGGGAAGCATACTACCTGGCAGGGCTACGGTGTATCACAAGGGCTAGACCACCAACCGTAGATCTGATTACTCAGAATTTGAATCAAAAATTTTCTATACATACAGACAGGTACAGACGAATTGAAAATGCTTTTGATATTTTCTACGAGTGACGTCATAACTACAGAATTTTTAAAACGAGTTGTTTCATGAAATTTTAGAGAAATATTGTACATTTACTCACAACCTACAAGATGAATTGGGGTAAGAATGAAAATGCCTGAAAATTACTATGCACAACGATCGTACCATGCAGAAGATTAATAGGCAAGTAATGATGCTTCAAACCATATATAACCCTATGGGTTTACACAGCCATAATACGTCCCATGATAACATTGGGTGTAATGGTGTGGTGGCCTCGAACATGATTAAGCACCGTTTAAAACAAACTACAAAGACTGATCGTCACCCCTGTCTGGTAATCACAAGCTGCATGAAAACGACACCCACAGCATTGCTAAAGGTCATACTAAATCTCAGACCCTTGGACCGCGTCATACAACAACAAGCTGTCATAGCAGCCATTCCACTTGAGAAGGTGGGGCTCTGGAAACGGGATAACAGTATTGCTCATGTGCGCCTCTAGGCGATAGCAGCAGATGAACTTCCCATGATAGGCAACTTATAATCGAATTTATCGAATTAACGATATTATCCAAAAAAAACCTTCGTCTTGGACAACAAATATCGGCAACTTCACGAAGAAAAGAAGTATAGTTCTGGCAGACACGAAGTAAGAATATACTCGGATAGCTCCAAAACTAAATCTACTCTATTCTCGCACGATTTGCACATTAGCACATCAACGATCCTGGGTGGCCTCAACAATATCTTCCAACACAGTCGTGTGGGGCTCACCTGGTCCGCAACAGCGGTCACGGCTAGAAACGTGAACAACAAATCGATACGCATCGTTACTGACTGCGCCGCCGTATTACTGGGTCTATGCAACAATTGCACTAACACCGGATGAATCTTGCAGTGTCACCGGGAGCTCCAGAAATCTGGTAAATCTACAATAGGTACGATGTCACAGTGGCTATTAAGGCAACGACGTTGCCCATCAGGTCGCATTGAGGGGATAATCCATTAACATAATGGGCTCAAACCAATTGGCTATATTATAGAACCACAAAACTACATGAAAAGCAATGTGTGGGGCAAAGACAATGCAGACAAACCAAAGAAGCCTTTGCATTGCTTAATGAACGCCTGTCACGAAAAATACTACACTAAAATACAGGAAAACGACGCCGCGTAATAACAGGACACAGTCCATTCAACAAACACATCACACATAAAGATAGAGGAAACAGCAGCTCATGTGATTCTTTACTGTAGAAGCATGAGCAACCATGGCTAAGTCTCTTGAACAATCCAGAAACCATGTTGGTGGGACTGAGTAACATTAGAGATCCACATGGATTTCTGGACAGAGCTAAGATGGTGAGATTGCCCACCACACTGGTCAACTACACACAATTAAGCAGGGGAGGTAATCTAAAACCCAATACTGTCAAAATGAAATTAAAAAATAGAAAAAGGGGAATGCTGAATGAGTTGAGTACTATTACTTTGTCGTTCCTATTTTCATACAGATAGCTTTATTTTAAATATTTAAAGTGCATGCCTATTATTATTCACTGTCTTATGCCAATGCCTGGATATTTTTTTTATTTATTTACTTATAGACAAGCAGCTTGGTAGCTGGTGTCTATATATATATGTAAATGATACATTTTAAATATAGTATCTTCAAAAATGTCTATATTAAAAAATTACAATAAAAACTAGCAAGGCAAGCACCATAAAGAAAACTAATAAAATAAAGTACTAAACCAATGCACTAGATCCAATGGAAAACCTGTTATGCTGGCAACACTCACCATGAACTATAAACTCCAGGCTTTTTTATAGCCCTGAATATGGAAAAGATCAGTAGAATGTCTAAGGATCAAAGACATTATATATAGATATAATATTATTAGTGCCAGATAGGTGTAATTCAAATGTACATAATAAAAATTGACTGTTATTAATAAATAATAAATATCTTGGGAGATTCTTTACACACAGCCATCAGACCCAAACTAAGCAAAGTTTGTACTATGCAAACCAGATAACTGATATATATACTACATATACTACTTTTTTTTTCATTTTTCATTATTTATATAAAGACAAGATTGTGTTAGGCAACAGAAAGCGGCCTCGAGGAGGTGGCCCAGCACACGCTGGAGGCATGTACAGCCTGGACTAGCGAGCGCAGCGAGCTCTGCGCCGTAGTGGGGAATGACCTCTCGTTGCCGTGCGTGGTCCGCGCTATAGTCGATAACGAGAGGTCCTGGGGCGCACTCCACTCCTTTTGCGAGACTGTAATGCTCGCAAAGGAGGCGGCGGAAAGGGACAGGGAGGAAACAACCACCCTGACCATCCGCCGCAAGAGAACCGGGCGCCGGAGGGTGGCATTTTTACGCCACCTTCCCCCCACTTGAGCTCAAGGGCGGCAGACTCGGGGGAGTCCGCCGCCCAGCAAAATCGGGCTCGGGTAGTAGTGCGTGTGTTCCCGCACGCTACTTAAGGCGAGGTGGTGAGGACGAGAGCTCCGGTCCTCACTGCCGCAGACGTCTTCGTCATCAACGAGACGTGGCCTCCACCAGGCCGTCGCTGCTGGGTGCGCGGACGAATGCCTCGGCGCCCCCTTATACCCAGCCAGCAGCGACAGATAGGAACACTGTGGGGTTTTAGTCAGTAGGAGTCTGAAATAACCCGGCCGCTCCCCCCGGAGCCGCCGGATATCCAACAGAGGATTTCCCCACATAAAAAAAAAAAAAAAAAAAGGCAACAGAAAGCGATTTTTATTATTTATTTATTTTATTTATTTCGGACGAGATTGCGATTGACCTCAATCACACCTGATGGTAAGTGAAGATGAGGCTGAAGATGGAGAGATGTAGAAAGAGGCACACAAAATACCAAATTACAAATCAATACCATTAGAAGTTACTGAAATATGCTGTTATGATTAAAAAAAAAAAAACAAAATACAAAACCATTTATTCAGTTTAGGCCCTCGGAAGGCACTTATGAAGGTCAAATTTAAAGTTACTGAAGCTACTACCAGTTCAGAAGTCAGCCTTCAACTGAGAAGAACCGACAAGAAACTCAGGAAGGTTACATTCTTTTTTATATAAATTTTATCTATTCCGACTTTTTGGCTATTTTATATGTTATATGTGTGGTCAATGTTAAGTCACTTTACTAAGCATAAGGTATTGCATGGTCATCAGTTCGGTTTCACGAAGGGATGATCTACATCTGATGTGGTAGCAACATTGCTGAGACACATTTATGGTGCATGGGAGGATTCACAGGATGCGATTGTCATTTTTTGTGATCTATCCAAAGCTTTTGATTGCATTGACCATTGTACACTAATTCTAAAACTTGACTATTATGGAATTCATGGAACTGCTTATGATCTTGTTTTATCTTATTTATCAAATCGTCAACAAAAGGTAGGGATTACTGGCACAACATCTAAGGGCTCTTTAGTCGAAATGGGGGTACCCCAGGGTTCAATTTTAGGTCCATTTTTGTTTTTAGTCTATATAAATGATTTGCCATATGTTGTAAATGATCTCACAGGTCTTGTTTGCTGATGATACATCATTAATTTTTAAAGTTGATAGAAAAGACAAAGATCTAACTCAAGTTAATCATACTATGTCAATTGTCTGTGGATGGTTTGCTACAAATAATCTATTACTAAATTCAAAGAAAACTAAATGCTTCGGGTTTTCTTTACCGAATCTAGCACAAGTAGATAGCCAAATAATAATAGATGGGAGCCATATTGATCTTGTTAATAAAACGGTATTTTTGGGTCTTACATTAGACAATAAATTGCAGTGGGGACTTCAGGTTGATACTCCAGCTGCTAAATTAGGTTCAGCTGCATTTGCTGTTAGGAAAATTAAACAATTGACGAATGTTGAGATGGCCAAATTAGTTTATTTTTCATATTTTCATAGCCTCTTGTCCTATGGTATTGTTTTGGGGATTTCGTTTAGATTTTTTCGATTTGATTTCTTGGTAATTGTGTTCAATTTTATAATAAGATACCGCTGTCAGTAACCAAAATGTCTGATCATAAATTTAAAAATTATATTAGGAAAGTTTTGAAAGAAAAAGCGTATTACTAGGTAGTTGATTATATTGAAGATAAAAATGTATGGGAATAGCTACTCTCTGCACAGTGCACCTCTAATTTTCATGTTTAAGTCGTAAGTACCTAATTATTGTTATTTTCTATTTTGTAGTCTAGTTATATTTTTTTTTTGTTTTGTTTTTGAATGTTAGCTATACATATTAAGTATTTTGTAATTGTTAAATATAAAATGATGTTAAATTTATATTATAAAATTGCCAAAGAGTCAGAATAGATAAAATTCATAAAAATTAAAAAGAATATAACATTGCTGAGCTTCTAGCCGGTTCTTCTCAGTTGAAAACTGACTTCCGAACCGGTTGTAGCTTCAGTAACTTTAAATTTGACCTGCAAGTGCCGTCCAAGGGCCTAAACTGAATAAATGATTTTGAATTTTGATTAACATTCCAGACTGTCTTTATTTTATTATTTGCATTACCTATTTTATTACATATAAAGTAAGATTTAGCTTCATAAATAGCCAGACAATGAAATCATACCAAAAGGGTTGTTCTTTACTATTTTGGTACAATACCTTAAAATTAATAGCTTAAAAATAGTAGAGATAATTAGTAAATGTCTCAATAAATATCAGTTCTTTTACAAAAAAAACTTAAACAAAGGAATTGAATTCAGTTTGTGTTTGCCTGTTAAACTTAAGAAATGCATGTTAACCAGAGTACATTAACATTTACTTGTTTTAAAGAAAATAGCTAAATAAAATTATTAATAATTAATAACATAAGTACCTATATATTTTTTTTAATTAATAGTAAATCATAGAAATAACTAAATATTCAGACTCTTGTGAAGACAGAACCACCAATATTTTTCTCACCGAAAAGGTAGGTCCACAACACGGAGATTACAAGTAGGTAAGTTTAACACAAAGAAATTAATCAATTATTTTGTTCTTTTAAATGGTCCTTCTCAGAACGATTGATGTTTTATTAAAATCAGTTACATCACGACCTTCTCATAAATAAAGGCGTATTGCATTTCAAAATCGATTGAAACATAATCAATACCTCCAAACCAGAGTTCGTTTTAAACCAATAGATAAAAGACAGAAAATACTCACGTTTTTACAAGTCCTAAAGCAGAAAGGTAGTCACAAAAACTTAGCCCGTTGGCCTAATTTACACACATCGTATGAAGGTACATAAAATACGACGTAATAAATCTCCAACGCAGTCCATGTATCGCGAGTGCTGTTTGACAAAACTTCAAAATTGATTATTTTGTTCCATGGTGCACGAGTTAAATTTTAAAGTATCTTTATAATTTCACAGAGTTCACAAAATTACACACATTAATGTTAAAATTACACGCATTAATTTTGATCCATACACATTGATTTTAACTGATTTTCAAGCACCTCAAGAAGAACAAAACAGCTGGTTACTCATCTATGTTTTTTTTCTTCAACCTACCTTACCTACCTACACCAAGCGCCACAAACAAAGCGAAAGCATACTGCTGTTTTTTTTCATCCGCAGATAACCGGTAAATCGGTAATATGTATTTCCATTAATTTTATTTTTTATCTAAAGGTATACTAAAACGCTACGCAAAACATTACATATTTATAATTATACATAAATTGTTTAATGATGACATATCTTTTTTCACATTTTATGAGTTGGCTAATCAATGTGTGAACCCGATTCGATTGGCAAATCGATTGGGTCTCTTGCAGAATCGAATGACTTCTATTTATTATTACCATTTGTAGTGAAGAACTAGATCGGAATAAGCCCGCGATTAAAAATAACACCAGCTGATCCTCAGCATACATTTCCCACAATAAAATTATTCCTGCCGATCGGCATGGCAGCCGAGTTCTAGCATCGATTTGTTATATTAGGTTTTTCCTTTGCTACCAAATTGCCGTTTAGTAAAAAAAGTTACTAGGCAATGATTCTATTTAGTCGAATTCAAAGACCCATGCAATCAATAAATCTTTATCAGCGCAGAGGTAAATTTATCAATAACCACCTTGAAAACCTCAGCTGGGCGAAAGCAACACACATTTTAAGAGTATTTTGTATTGCCTCTTGGGTTCAAAAAAAATTCCTACCAAGAAGTTGTCCGAAATGTAGTGGTATGAGTTAATGTGGCATAAGTGACTTTGAGCTTCTTAGTAGGTACGTCTCTGTTTCATAAGTCATCATGAGTTGGATTAAGCGCCTAGTAGTAATTAATAATTACTCGTATTATAATAATTACTTGAATTTATAATGTGTTCGTTCATGCTGACAAATAAATCTGAAATGTGATAACAATAAAACACTTATCACAAACAAATGGAAAAATTTGAATTCCATGTTTTTAAAATATAAATTTCTTTGAAATTTTGGATTCCCACCATACGCGATAAATAACATTTCAAACTGTCAGTACTACAAAAATACTTCATATGCTCTTAAGACTCATAATATATGTATTCATAATTAAATATCAGTATAGTGGATTTACTGAATGAACAATTAAGTTTGACTTTTTGGTAGTCGGAATAGCACTCCAACAAAATACTTCGTAAAGTAGTATTGAAGTTTACCTTACAACTTAAATTGTTAACTTTGAGTAAGTTTAAACGGTTTTTTTACTATTATAATTCAATTTGGTTCTAACATACTTTTAAGGTGACAAGGTAAATGAAGTATGAAATTGGGATCGGAATTAAACAATTTTCTGTTATTAAAAAAACTATTAATTAAACCATATGAAATCACAACATTTTAAAGCATGATAGATGAACAGTTCATGGAGTTTCAAATTACTTTAAATTGGTTTTTTATTGTTAATCATAAAAACGTCTCAATTTAAAAACAAAAAATTTATATAAAGGCATTAAATTCTTTGTAAATGTCGAAGTTATTATCATCGTCTCTTTCTTGAAAAATACCAATAATATCTTCTTCCTTAGACAAGCGCAAGTTTTTTAATATTTCTGATGGGGAAGGTATATTTTTATCTACTACAGGGATCGTTTCAATTAAATCTTCTATGTTGGAATTAAATATTTCTTCACTTTTAGTTTTAGTCACTTTATTGTTTAATAATTCTAAAGTGCTATTGTTATTGGAAAGTTGACTGTCGTTGAAAACTTCAGCAATTAATGAGAAATTTTCAGATTCCATATCCTCTAATGACAACTTAGCTCCCGTAAGTACTAACTGTGCATTAGCCTCTGATATTTCGGTATAGCTTACATTACGAGAATATTTTTCTTGCTCTTCTGGAGAATCTAAGTCTTCTTGTTTCTTTTTTAATTTTTCTACGAGGTCACCAGCTTGCCTCACTACTGTGCCAGGCGGTTGAGCTTGACATTTATGAGTCCTTTGCGATACCTGTTAAGAAATAATACTTGTGTAAAGTCTTAATTTAAGTATCGCAAATCTTGCGTTATGCATATTACTCTTTCATATTTTTATGAATTCGTCCTCATAACATTCCCTATGTATACTATGAAAAAAGTTAATTCTTATTATTTTTGTCACAGGTGCAAACTTTCCTATATTTACAGATATGTACGAACTACCTACTAAATTGCCTATATTTATGAAAATCTACACTAGCCAGATAAAAGCTTGGTAGTGTAATGTAATCACAAATAATATCAAACTCTTCAAATTAAGTATTTCTGAATGGTTCCGGCTTGAAACGGAATACTTCTTTCTTTTACTTACTTTATAACGAAAACTTTTTTCACAAGCCGTGCACTTATACGGCATAACACCAGTGTGGATACGTCGATGGACCAAATATGAAACGCGCTGGCGAAAACATTTTCCTGTAACAAATCATTAATGTCTATTACTAGTTATTTTTCACATTGTTCACAAGACACTTTTATGGTTACAAATTGCATCCAAGAATACCAACGTAACTCGGGAGGACTATGTTAATGCGAGAACTCTGGTATACAATTTATTTATAGAAATACTGAGTTGTATTACATTCAAATGCTGGCTTTGCATGTCAACTAAAATAATATTATTACCGTTACAAACATTTATAGACTCAGGCGCCAAATGCGCAAATGGGACAAATAAAATAATGTCAATTTTTAAAGGTAGAGTCGAATCATCTACGTACCACAAGTTTCACATGAGAACGGTTTCTCCCCTGTATGAATCCTTTGATGGTTATGTAGGGTAGAAAGCTCCTTAAAGGCCCGTCCACAGTAACTACATGTATGTGGTTTCTCATCATTGTGATACAAGAGGTGCTTGTGGTAAGACTGCTGGAACGTAAACGTCTTGTTGCATTGAGTGCATGCGTATGGGGTTTCACCTGCAAATTATCAATTTAAGTATGTTTAGTACTCGCTTTTATTTCATCTTTACATTTATAGCTATAAAAGCAAAACAAAAGAAATGAGTTAGAGTTAACTTGGTGAGTTCCTAAACAGCAGCATTCGAAGCAATTTAAAGAATGTAGGTTCCTGCTTATAAAAAATACTGTTATATTCTGTTAGTACGAATTACCTCTCAAACTAACAGCAATTATTATTTAACCTGTATGAAGGCGTTTATGTTTCTTCAAGAAGTATTTTGTTGTAAAACATTTTCTACAAACATCGCATTGCCACTGCTTGTTATTATCATTTCTTTCAAAGTTAACAGATTTATCGGCCGATAGTAGATCAGTATTTTTGTCTTTAGATTCCTTATCTGGGTTTTTTTCAGAATTGCAGTTACCAGACAAAAATCCATAATGCGCCACTCTCAAATGAACCATCAAAGAGCCTCTCATTTTAAAGTTTTTTGGACATAAATGACAATGATATCGAGTAAAATTTTGGTTCGCGTTATCATCAATGTTATGTATGAGGCATCTGTGCATACGTAAGATGTTGGCATCAACAAACTGTATGCCACAAATATTGCATGTAGTGTTTGTTTGTATAACAGCAGTTTCCGTCTTAACATTAATTGGTTCACCAGCTTGCACACGCTCATCCACAAGTCTCTGAGATATGTCTATAACAGGTACAGCATTTAGGGCTATCACAGGAAGCTTTGGATATATCTTTACAAATTTCACTGGTACTTTTGGCGTAGATGATGGTGTTTTATTTTTAGCCACAGCTGGTTTGGCTTTTTTTTGTAGCGTCACTACTTGACTCTCAGGTTTTGGTTTGATTTTCACATCGGATGTATATTTTTTTTCGAGACATCCTTTCGTAGTTAATAACTTTACGTGACTAAACAAGTGTATTGTCAATTTATCTAAGCCGGACACTTCTTCTTGACAAACTGGACACAATATTTTATTAGTAGACACATGTATTAACCTATCTCTTAATGATTGTACAGAATGGAATACTCCATTATGCGAACATATTGGGCAAGGTAATGAAGCTGCATCGGCACTCATTTCTTATAATTTAAACGAATATCACAAAATATGCTTTTTTTGTTAGATACATGAAACAGCGCGCGTGCTAGCGAGTGCTGGCTAGTCTCCGAAACTAAACCTCCAATGAGTTATTTTTGGAAGTCGCGCACATATTCTTTTGGCGGCATTTCAAGATATCTATAACATTAAATATTTCATAAAAAATACAGCAAGTGGTACTCAATCATCCGGCACATGTTATTAAAGGAAATATTCTTTGATAATTAGATTTTAATAAATAATAAATATATATTATCAATACAGCGAGGTAGCTAAATAGTATGCGATTTCCCCATTAATTCAAGAAAAATTAAAGCTCAATATAAATTGGTTTCCACATTGTGTCAATCCTGGAATAGGAAAGGACAAAAATACACTGCGAGTAGAAAGTATATTCCTACCAGACATACATTTTTATGAGGAAATATTTCGGCCTGGCAGTAAGAATTGGAATCTCTGAAATTCGATTTCTGAATGGTGAAAGCCCTAATTTTAATAATTTCTGAAATACTAAAAATCAATATTTCATTGTAGCTAAATATATAAAATATATTGTTAAGAACTAACAAACATTAAGGCCACGTTGCATATCTATAGTAATTACTGAATGTGACCTACATTCCAAGTAGTCATAGAGTGAAACTGACTTTTAGTGATTTCAGAGTTAGTAAACTCATATAAATATAGTAAATAAACTTAAACAGATATTATTCGTTGAATACGGGTGCTTAAAAACAGATTTAGTAGGCTGGTATATATGTATATATATAGCTAGAATATGGCTTATGGAATATGACCAGGTAATTCAAAAAGTACATATACTTTTGTTTATAGGGTGACAACCTTTTGAGTACGGAACTCTATTACAAAGGCTCCACTGTCTTTCCATTCGTCCATACCTTTGGATCGCACATAGATATTTACGCACACAATTATTTGCCCTAGACGAGAATCGAACCCATGACTTGTGACGTTGCATATGCTTCAATAGAAGACTTCGTTTTTTGTACGAGGCGTGAGTTATAATTACTTATTAAAACCGACCGAGAAAGGGACTTAAAAGATTACAATGACCAGACTATCATGTATGATCAGATTATTTAGAGATTATTATAAGATAAAAATAATGGCATAAAAATTGTTACTTAAAAAAATGCGACTTATTACACTCATCAACAACAAGTATTGCTATCACGGAACAAATAAGTCTCTTTGTTCTGTGATTATTATACACACACATGGTCGCAAAAAACCTTTTAGTGCTAAATAAAAATTATTAAAATATAAAATTTTCCGCCTTTTCAATGAATCTTTAAATGACAAAATAGTGATGTACCATTTTCTCTTCTGCTTGTAAATCGTTTTTTTATAATATTATTTTTAGTATCTCTTGACGACCAATAAACTCAAATAATCTGTTGATTGATTATGGTTGTAATGTATGGCAAATTCCACCAGTGGCCGAACACTATTATGACGTAATAACATCATTATTTCGATTCATTACGGTCAATATATTTTATGTCTCTCACTAATCTAAAGTGTACCAGCTGTCATAAATGTCATTGTCATTTTAATCTTTTGCTTTCTGTCAGTGTCAGTCAATCAAACAATTCAATTGTTTGAAAAATGGCGGTGAATGTTTATTTGGGAGCCTAGTGATATCGAATTAATATTTAAATGTTATTGACCCAACAATAACACTTTTATATTCATTTAGAAGTTTTATATTTCGACTAATTTGTTATATATTTCGAGCATGGCTGAAAAAGGCGGGGTGCCTCGTTATATGGCCCAGTTGTTGGACGAGCTCGGATGGAATCAAGGGACTAGAATTCCATTAGCGGACCCTGAAAACCAACAATATGAAAATATACTAATCAATAGGTAATTTCTCGCTTAGTTATATATATATTTTATTAGTTATATATATATTGTTTTATTTTATTATATAATTGTCTCGATTTCAGTCAAAATGAGATACAGCGCTTAAAAGAAGCGCTCCTTTTGCAAAACCAGAAACGTGATGATCTCAATAAATACAAGGATCATGTCCACACTGAATACCAGGAAAATACGGTGAGCTATCATTATATTCGTACAACCAAGAGTTGCATGACTTCATTTATAATATCAGGAAAAAAATATCCCGGACAAACATGTATTTGACTATTCTGTGTTAATATTTTATTCATCATTATTTATTATTGCAGCGTCTGCTCTTTGCTCACAAGCAACAGCTGGAGCAAGAGGTGAAACTGAAGCAGTTGTCTTGCAATGATGCAGACAGACTTGACCGAGACATCATTGATTGCCAAAAACAATGCAAGGACATTGCCACTCGGAGTGATAGAATTCAAAGTAAGCCTAACCATGTGTTATCACAAATTAACACAGCAACAAATTAAACAGCTTTTAAATGAAGTTTGTCTGTGTTTTTTTAGGACATCCAAATTCCTGGAACTACCAGTTGCACTTGACAAATTGAACAATCATCAATTTATCTTTTCTTATTGAAATAAATTTCAAAGTACATATTATACACAAATATTTTAATAAGAGGTCTATTAATAAAGAGGTACAACCACATCATAGTTTACTTGATGCTTGTATTAAAAAATCTTAATATTATGGATAATTAAATAATGTATGAAAGTCAAAAGGGAATTCAAGACCCTCAATTATATATTCAATTAAATATAAACCCTATGTTGATGAAATAAAGGTTAATTTATATTTATAGATTCAGAATGGAGTATGTCTGCATGTCAAATCATTTTCTTGAGTGTCAAAGATTAGTTGCTCTCAAATAGAATCAGATTCTTTTATGTAACATAATTGTGAAGTTAAAACCTACTGTAGATTCTTTGTGGTTATTGTATATTTTGATTGCAAATAAAAAATCATAGAGGATACAATTTTGCTATTGTTGTATGTATCTGTGTACTTTAATATGTTTTCTTCACTAATGAGTCTGAGATTTTTATTATGAGTGTAGTAAAATATCATAATGTAATTTAATGAAAATATCTTAGGTCACAAAGAACCAGTCAGATGGGGCGAAAATGGGCATGTCCAATAAGCTTTCCCATCAACATGCCACAGTGTTGATTTTGATTTATATTCCGTAATATGGCTCAGAATATCTTAATGGAGTGTTTTGAGAGACCCTAGGAAAGAATTAGCTAGTAAGATTAGATATTAATGAGAAATTTACTTTTGGTCAGCTAATATCGCCCGTCTGCTAAAGAAGGCGGACGCCCTGAAGGGTGAGGTGTGCGGGGAGCGCGGAGCCCTGCAGGAGTGGCGCGCGGCACTAGAGAGAAATGCTGGTGACATCACAGCAATTGAGCAGTTCACCAAACAAGATGTTTCTAGGGCTAAAGTAAATAGATTTCACATATAAAATAAATATTTAGTAGTATTTCATTACTCTCTGCTTGCTTACCAAATAGCACCCCAGCGAGTAAAAGCAACAACACACTTGCATCATATTATTTCCGTGTTCACGTCTAGGTACTGTATGAACATAATTGTTACATGAGGCTTTGTTTATATACTAACTTCTGTCAAAGAATAGCGCAGTTAGCAAAAAGGCTGCTCAAGTTGACGAGCCAATTTTTTGCCAAAGTGGGTTCATAATGACATGAGGTGATCAATTCGACAGAAAAGATTAGCTCGTAATCAGCGGCCTTAGACTCTAGTGAAAATGTTTTTAAAATCTGTAATGTCCATATTTCAGGCATTGGAGACCAAAAGGCAGAAGTTAAAGCTAGAACACGATAGAATGCACGAGCGCCTCAACCAGCTCGTATCTAATCTAAGCGCTGAAGAACGCGCCTGCGAACGGATCTCTGTACAGGTGATATAGTTAAACCAATAAATATTACGTTAATTTGCATTTAACATAGTTATTTTGTATTTACCAACTTTGTTACTAATCAACGAAATGTCGACTCTAAATAGAAATGGTAAGAGATCTTTTTGTGTACTCTGTTGACTACAAAAAGTGTTATTCAGATCCAATTAATTTCTCCATAATAGAAGTAATTATATTCTAGCTATCCTCCGTGGCTACACCTGCGTTGCCGAGGGATGTAGCATTTTCCTAGGGATAAAATGTACCTATCCTATTTGTGAATCCAGATAAACCATCTATGTGCCAAGTTTTAACCAAATCCGTTTGGAAGTTTTTATGACTATATGTAACAAATATCAATCCTTCCATCAGTCCACACAAACTTTCACATTTGTAATATTACTAGCTATCTCCTGCGGTTTCATACGCATTTATTGATATCATATTGTAGCCTATATGCTGTTCCAGCCTGATATCTTTAGTAGTTTTGAGGTGATGGTGCGTCAAAGGAACCAAGCCTATCATTACATCAGTCATTTTATAAAGTTATTCAACACATAGGTATATATATTTTTTAATTCTGATAAAAGCTGGCCAAGTCAATCTAACCTACTTTAAGATTTCACATTTTTAAATAACAGCAATTGTTATAGGTATCCAAAAAAGCACTTAATACTTTTTCATAATGTTATTTTGTTCCTAGAAATATGTATTAGGATTTTGCATAGAACATTGCACATTTAGATCTCCATTCATTTTGTATTGAACTTGGTTTTCCTCTTTTATATTTATGTTTTTGGTGGCATTAGGATTAGGCACGGTATTCAATTTTATATCTTATATTGAACAGGTGATGGAGAGCATGGACCAGAGAAAGGAGATGATGACCATGTGGACCAGCGCTGTTGAAAATCTGCGCCAACGTGATACTGATATAAGACATATCAGAGAGGTATGTGCACGAATCAAATACTAACTATGCACATGGACATTTTACAAACACGAGTCTAAAACTACTGCGTACATTCAAATCAGATCGACATGGACGATTCTTTGATTCATTTGAGATAAAAACATGTCCTTTAAGTTCTACAGAGTTACTTTGCATACAGTTGAGTTTCATTTGGCAATTTTCGATTTTGCAATGGTAGAGAACTTTAACATCCATAAGTGCCTAAATTGATCAAATTATATTTCGATGCTGACTATCAGTGGTTCAAATTTTGCATTATATACATACATATTTGCATCATATACATAATAGGAGGGAAATTAACTGCAATGAAACCTGTAGTTTTTGCAATAAATTTAATTTATGTATCTTTCAGGACTATGCAGTCCTAGAAGCAGAGGCTAACAAGTTAACGGAGCTGTGTCGCGAGCAACAAGCGTTCTGCGATCAGCAGAGAGGCAACAACGAGGACACGAATCGAGAGAATATGGCGCTGGCTCAGCAACTCAGCCAGATTAGGATGAGCTTTATGCGTCTAGCCGAAAATAATGCCACTTTGGATAGCGAGGTGTTCAAAATTATCTAGAATTGTAAACCCGTTAGGACATATGTCGATTCAAGGACATAACTCATATTCTAATTAAATTTCAAGTAGTGAGTTTTGTTCACTTTACTTCTACACTGAAATCAGGTACCTTACTTACATCAAGATAAAGAAATGTGTGGCACATAACTTTTTGAGTACTTTGGTTTAAAGAATTTGTTTTCTCATAAGAACTTACAGTCCACTTATAATGAGATACAGAGAACAAGTATTATAGTAAAGTAGAACATTTCAAATTTCCTCCAGAGTACATTAGAAGTCACAATATACTAACATGCTTCTTGAACTTATTTTTAAATATATTGATGTTATCACATTCTTTTACTACTTACTGTTATTATAAATAAACATTAAACTAGATTAAGTTCGATTTAAGCCTTCACATGTATATCAAAGCCTGCTTAAGTTTGACAAGAACTAGTGAAGTTTAGTCTTACGTCAAGTTAGTACATACTCAAGTATTAGATTAATATTCGTTCCTAGTAACAAGTAGCTCTTTGTATCCTATCTTGAGCTAGATTATTAAAGGCAATGTTCAGAGAAAAATACATACGCTAATAGTTATGCTGTAAATAAACATTTAGTGCAAGTTATACGCAGTCATTCATGATATCCGAGTTTAACACTAAACAACCATATTTTATACATTCAAGCAGAAAACATAAAGTCACATTTGACCCGCTATAGTAGAAATAGGTACCTAGTAAGTGTTGGTATGATTAGTGTTAAAGATGATCGAAAAATCATTCACCATTTTGTCTCTCCACATTAGTTACCATGTTTAATTTTTTTTTATTTCCAGTCACAAAGTCTCCAACGCGAGCTCAGCAATATGCGTAACCAGTTAGAGAAGATGCACATGGAAAACCGGCGGATTATGGACGAACAACACCGCAAGGATAACGCGCTACAGTCTGTTAATAACAAGGTAACAAACAGATAATCGACATTGTTCTATACAGCTTCGACTAGGTGTTAAATACAATTGCTAAAAGAGTTCTTCTATCGAAATGACAATTACCATGAAATTGCAAATGTTGATATCCCTTTCACAATTTTTACAAGATCAATAACATACCTTCGCCAAAGAGCCATCTGCGCTCCCGGAAATTGTCCGTGTAAGGGTGTACGGGCCACCTTAGTCCAACCAAAAAAAAAAGAGAAAAAAAGTCGACATAATATATGAGAGAGATCATGATATTTAAAAAGGTTAACTTCATTTTTGACCTTATATCGTTGTGTTGTTTGATTTTTTTAAGGTTACTCTCTTTATGTCTCCTATTTTCGACAGTGCATGAAGCCTGTACTGTACACAGTACCATTAATTTAGAATTTAACAGAGATATACCTTACTGAAATGATTTTGATTAAAAAATATATGTATATTATTCTGCAGATCAAAGAACTTAAAGAAAAGATGGTGGACTCGATGGATAAATCGAAATCTTCAGAGAAACGCGCTAAAGAGCTGGAGGACATCTTAAATGTAAGTGTGTTTTATCTTTGTATATTTAATTCTTCTGTATGTGTGTTGACAGTGAACTCCTCCTAAACGGCTGGACCGATTTGAATGAATTTTTTTGTATGCCTTTGGGTGGCGCCTTGGATGGTTATATTCACAATTGGATTGTATGGACTTATTTTGACGGAGTCTGTCCGGGAACTAGTATTTTATAATAATTTAATATCAGACATCAATTTTAAATACCTTTTTCTTTATATCGTTAGGATGAAGAACGCTACGCCACACAAATGACCTTGAACCAGCAACGCGCGATGCATTGCTCATTCGTCGAGCAACAGAAGCTGCTCACTCTAAAGAATGAAGAGAAACTGTTCTATATGCAACTCAAAGGTAATACCGTCCAATGAAAATAGTGCCTTAACTTAAAAGAAATAAAGAAAAAATACGCCGTCGGTTAGGACAGAGTAATAGGTGTAATAATGTACTTTTAATTAGGATATCTTTCAAATAATGTATGTTACAGCGTCGAAAGCCATAATGAGCAAATTGGGAAGTAAACAGCGCGAAGTCGAGAGAAACTTGCAAAGTCAGAAGGAAACTCTTTATGGCATTGTAAGTAGTATGAAACGGATAAAGTAATTCACAATGTTATATTTGCACCAATTGTATTACTATTATAATTATTATATCGTTATAAATCTTATAGTATTGTGTGTTCAGTAAGCAGCTCTATAGTTCGGTAACATGTACTATCATATAAAATAAAAATTGTAACAGATTTGTCAAACGATTGGAACATTTACCAATGTACTAAAAAAACTTATTTTCACTTGAAATCTTCGATATTTTATGATAATAATAAAATATAATATATAATAGGTTGGGGAAAAAGTTTCTTCGCATTTTTTAAGAAAATTCAAAACATTTTTTAATATAGTTTATTTACATTTAACTAAAGTATGTGGGTACCATTTTGTTCGATAACTTTTTGCCATCTTGTAGGTAGAGACATGATCCCATTGCTATAGAAATTTTGGCACTTCTGATCAAAATACCGCGACAAGTGGTTTTGGCAGTCCTCTCGTGATGTTAACCTGACACTGCCTAAAGAATTCTAAAGAGACCGAAACAGGTGGAAATTTGAAGGTGCAAGGTCAGGACTATACGGCGGATGCATTGATACCTCCCAGGCAAACTCTCTTAATTTTCGCTGAGTGGCTAAAGATGTGTGAAGTCTAGCGTTATCATGATGAAAAACCACACCCTTTCTGTTGAATAATTCCGGCCGTTTTCTCTCAACTTCTTGCTTTAATCTCATCAGTTGTTCGCAGTGGAGCTCAGAACCGATAGTCCTGCCTGGTGACAACAGCTCATAATGAATAATGCCCTTCCAATCCCACCACACACACAGCATCACCTTGTAGCGAGTTAACCCGGGTTTCGCCACAGTCTGTGAAGCCTGACCGGCCTTTGACCACGACCTTTTTCGCACGTTCTTGTCGTACGTGATCCACTTTTCATCACCAGTTATCAGCTTCTTCAAAAATGGTTCGGTTTCATTACGTCGTAATAAAGAATCACAAATGAGTACACGGTTCATTAGGTTTCTTTCAGTGAGTTGCCCAGCTCGTGAGATACCCAAATATCGAGCTTTTTTGTGTACCCAGTTTTTTTCAAATGCGCCAAAGCTGTTTTGTAGTCAATTCCCAGTTCTTCAGCTACGTCGTAACTATTGATATGCCAATCTTGCTCCACTTTTTCAAAAATGGCATTCATTTTATCCCTAATAGGGCGACCAGAGCGACGTGCATCTTTGACATCAAAATATCCGGATTGAAAACGCTTAAACCAAATTTGTGCTACTCTCACAAACACTGCACTAGGTCCATAAACATCGCTATTTTTTTTTCGCGGCTTGCGTTGCATTTTTACGTTTTTGTAGTAAAATTTTAAAATGTATTGAATTTCTTCATTAGATTCACTCATCTTGACGGTACGAAAAACAATTGAAAATCCCACATTTTCCTAATTTGAATTTGAAATTATGTTCTTTAAAATTTATTCTTTCAATGATACCAAAACCAGCCAGATACAAAGAGATTTTATTACAAGTTCATATATGCCGGGTTACTATATACGATCCCGATCTAAAATCGCAAGATTGATGTAGAATTTTGACATTACGTGTATTAAAATTACTGTCAAAAGGTTCATCAATCCATGGATTTTCGATCGGGATCGTATATAGTAACCCGGCAATATACTATAATGCGAAAAGACTTTTTCCCCAACCTAATATAAAAGGGTTTTCAATAATGCTATGTTGTTTATATACCCTGCTTAAAAATAAAATTTGGAATTCTTGAAATTTTTCAAGTGAACACAAGTGTTTTTTTTGTGTAGGTATATATTATTGTAGGGCAAACTGAGTGCCCTGTACTTACGGGGACAAAGGTAATTTTCGGGTCTCTTCAAGCGAACTTCACCATACTTCTACTACAATGTTATGTTACAGTGCTACCAAGTGGAGACGCTCGGGGCTCGAGCGGCGCACATGGAGGGAGCTCAGGCCGAGCGGGAGTGCTCCGCTGAGTTAGTAGAAAAGGAGAATAGGTTAGTGATACATCAGTATTGGCAGTAGGATTCACTTTCAGATTTTGGAATGGAGTAAATAACAAACAGTGAAATGCTACATACATTTAACAATAAAAAAAATTAAAAATATTGGGTATTTTAATTATGAGTCAATTACTTTTGAATGATAAGACGTTTCACTTTAAAACAAAATTCAACCCCATTTCTTCAGCTTGGGCCCTAGGAGGGCACTAATGACGATGAAAGTTACTGAAGTTATCACGGGTTTGGAAGATGATAAAGTTTTAAAATTAATATTTCTGAACATACTTTGATACATTCTCTATTACTTTCCAGATTAAAGGATGTGTGTGCCCGACACGCGGCCCGCGTCGCGCTCCTCGAGCGTCACTCTGCTAGACTACACGACGACATGCGGCGATTGGCCAGAGAACTAGAGGCTAAAAGCGTCGACCAAACCAAGTTGGTAAGCGTGGTCGTACTTGATCTACTTCCATTTAATAGCTATGTTGGTAATTACCGGAAACTCAACAAATCTCATCTTAACACAATTAAATGTTGATAAATGCATTCATACTGATTTTATAAATCCGAAAGCTTGTGAGGTGGGCACAAAAGGGGTTTGGATATTTGTTTCTCTTTCATCCAGAAACTACCAGAAACGGAGATAGATGAAACTTGGCACCTAGATAGAGCTTGCCCTTAAACTATCTCTCGCAGGCTAAATCTTACATACTGGTCTCTTTTTAGTGTCGCTTCAAATCACAACGAAGCTAAGGAAGTTAATACTTCAAAATACATAGTAAATTAAATAAACGTTGATTGAATTGTCTTACAGCAAAGCCGTCTCAAGAGTTCGATGCTGAACGTATCAGGCGGCGACAAGGAGCTGCAGGCGCTGCGGGACGCGTGGCGGCGCGCGCGCGTGGACGAGGCGCTGATGCGGCTGCGCGCGGCACACGCGGCGCGCGCGCTGGCCGGCCTGGGCCACGCCGCCTACTCGCTCGACAACCAGCGCCTGCAGCTCGACGCGGTACGTATCAGGCGGCGACAAGGAGCTGCAGGCGCTGCGGGAACAGGCCTGATGCGGCTTGCGAGTTTGGTGTATAAAGAATGCCCAGGATATTTATTATTACTATATAGCTGCAGTCTGTCCAGAAGTTGTGCAACTCTTAGTGTAGAGTTCGTCCATGGAGGCACTGGTAGTTCTTTAGATTTTAATTACACAAAACAACATAAAGTTTGCAAATTACAGGCAACTTCACGGCTCAGCGTCGACGATGCATGATGCCCTTGTTGTTACAAATGTTCATGTGAAACGGTGACCACTTACTATCAGGTGGACGGTCTGTTACGCTGTCTCGCATACGTACTTACCTATGTCGTATCGGTGTTTAGGCAATGAACGAGCGCCACGTGGAGATCACGGGCCGTCGCGACATGTTCAACGTGCAGAAACGCGCTTTGTTCGAAGACTGCGGCAAGCTGCGTAGCGACATACGGGAGAGGGAACAAAGGATTGAACAACTTAAGAAAAGGTAACTTGTTCACACCTTGTATCACTAACATTATGTTCCCTTACAAGAAAATGCCTATAAGTTTACCCTGCTTTATTTGTTTAATTGTTAAATATTGTTTTTTACTTGTGGGCAATGCTTTACCATTGCTCAATGTCATTTAAAAGGCATATCTTACATATTTAATACCTGATGTACCACAAACTTGTTTATTTCGTTAGTGCACTGTTAAAAGTTTTATTTCATTTTCTTACTATTTTTTTATGTGTATTATAATTATGTTATTTTCTTTGCTTTTTGTTATATAATTATCCATTTGTTTAAATGATTATATTTTATAAGATTTGTGCTGTTGGTCTCCCCAATAAATAAAATCACTTATGCCTCGATACCTATTATTTCATTATTTTAGGTACGATATATTCATCGGATCACTGGGAAAAGACGACGCCGGACAACAATTATCGGTGACGTTTTTCAAAATCAAGGTAACTAGAACATAAAATTAGATACAAACTCCCATCACTTGTTTTTACATGATCTTCGGTCTTATTGCAACGCATTTAGAGTTTATTCTCGTATGTCAGTTTGCAGCGGACCGTGCAGAGCTAGGTGAACGTGGTGCAGCTTTAGACGCAGAGGTGGGGCGGCGCGAGCGTGACGTGCGGGCACTAGAAGCTACACTTCGGCTGGTACACGCCGCTCATCATCATTTTATGCACCACATCTCACCACTAAGTGATGACAGTAAGTGTAGTTAGTTCCTAAAAGTTTCCCAGAATTAGATCCAGAGAGCAATTACCAATACCGTCTAGAGATAGCAGGAATATAATACAGTAGCTGTCCCCTCGCGATTCCACTCGCATACTCGAGGGATGTTAGGTTTTTCCGGCGTAAAAGTATCTTTTGTTAATCCAGGTCTTAAATAAACTATGTGCAAAGTTTATTCAAACTTGTTTAGTAGTTTAGTTATCTTGGGTCAAATGGTAACAAAAATCCATCCATCGTTATAAACATTCGTATTTATAATTTTATCCGCGTTCCCGTTGGATGTCACAATTATTACATAAGAGCTTTCCTCTTCAATCACTCTGTCTATTAAAAAAAACCGCATAAAAATCCGTTGCGTAGTCTTAGATTAAAGCATACATAGGGATATAGGGACAGAGAAAGCGACTTTGTTTTATACTGTGTAGTGATGACTAGAATATGAGTTGGATATTCCTAGTGCATACGGTGCATAATGGTGCATACGGTATGCTTAACGTCTGTCTCATGAAACTGTTTCATAATCTCGTAGGCCTTAAAAAGGGACCGATGGCCGCACAAGTTGTTCTGGTTTCTTTGTTTCAACACACAAATCCTTCTCTATATCTCACCTGTCACTTCGGATACATTCTACGACCATTTATTTTCAGTGGTTTATAAAATTAATTATTATAAAATTTCTCATACACACAGCTCCAGAGATAGAAGAATTGAACAAACTGTCCAACGAATACTACAAGATGCGCGATGAGCTTAAGGGTATTAACGCAAATATAGTAGCGTTGCAACAAAATAATGCTGACGCCGGATCACAACTGACACTACTTAATGACAAGTGTAAACAGCTTACTGCTAGAGAGTAAGTATAATGTACTCCAAGTTTAGTTTAAATAAATCAATTAATTACTATTTTAAATCAAGCTTGTCTAAGTTATAAAATTGACGGCAAGTATTCTGCTTGGCAAACCTTTTTATTTGATATCCATGGAAGTGATATTTTGATTAATATATTGCCACCCTTTTTTTTTTTTTTTTTTACAAGGTGGAAAACGCTTTGCGCGTTCGACCCCCCGCCTTGGGAGCGGCAGGGGGGATATGTGGGACTCCCTCTCTCAAACTCCCCTTCTCCCCTTCTTGAGAAGGGGCCAGAGAGGTCTACCCACTAAAAACCACCTTGGCGTACCCTCTTTCCGGTTTTGTTGGGTATCGTGGCACCCGCACTTGGCATTCTCCACGATACCCACCGGTGGCCCCAGCCTCTGCCGGGGCTTCCCGCGCCGATGGGGGTTGACCGGTAACGCGTAGCCATCCCCCAGACCGCCGAGTGACTTGTCACGGCAGGCGGAGGACTCCCATCCTCCGCCCCCAGCCACTAAGGGTTGAGGCGTGCGGCGAAACGCCGCCGCCTCATCCCCGGCCGCCTACGCCGGAGGGGATGCGCGAGGGGATCTATCTCGCGCTCCCGCTCCGCGGTCTCCTTCTGCGAGATAATAGACTCGCAAAAGGAGACCACTGCCTCCCAGGACCTCTCGCTGCTGAGCATCGCAGACACTATGCTCTGCAGCGAGAGATCCGCCCGCTGAATAGTTTGTGCCATGAGGCCTCTCTCCGCGTCCCAACGACTGCACACCAGAAGGGTGTGCTCGGCCGTGTCGTCGGGACCTCCGCACTCATGGCACCGCGGGCTCGGTTCTCTTCCTATTTTGTGCAGGTAATGACCGAAACAGCCGTGTCCGGTCATCACCTGCACAAGCCTGTACGTCGTAGCGCCGGCTGCCCTCTGACACCATTCGTCCATCACTGGGAGGATCGCCCCCACGGTGCGAACTCCGTAAGGGGCGTCCTCCAGGACGGACTTCCACCTGTCTCGCAGCCGGCGCTCCGTCATCCGCCGGGAGGCCTCTACCTCCTCAGGGTCCGGGTGTTCACCTCTCGCCCGGGCTCTGGACCTCACTAGGTAGGTCTCAGCCTGCACCCCCGCGTCCAAGTCCCACGGGGGGGTGCAGGCGAGGAGGCAGGCCGCTGCGTGGGCCACAGTAACATAGGCCTTCACCATTCTTTGGGCCACAGTTCTCTGTGGCCCCCGCAGCAGGGCCCTGTTCCGGGCAGACAGCTTGTCCGCCCAGATTGGGGCCCCATATAGGGCCATGCTACTTACCACGCCGGCATGTAGCCGTCGGCATGAGGAGCCCGGCCCCCCGACGTTTGGCAGGAGTCTGCCCAGCGCTTGGGCGGCGCCCTTGATTCGGGGAGCAAGTCTTCGGAAGTGCTCCCCGAAATCCCACTTGCGGTCCAGTGTAAGCCCCAGGTATTTAATGTGGGGCTTTATCTGGACCGCACCTCCTCCGATTGAAAGCGCCGCATCCGCGGGCAGCCTCCATGCCCTCCCTCGCCCCCCGAAGACTATGGCCTTAGTCTTCGGGAGGGCCACTTTTAGGCCGAGCTGCTCGATTCCTCTGATCGCCAACTCGGCCTCTTCCTCCGCCCTGCGAAGGGTTTCCCGCCCGTCTTTTCCGCGCACAGCCACCATCGTATCGTCCGCATAGCAGACGATGAGTGTGCGCGGAAGCAGTTCCCCTCTGATGGCCCGGTCGTACCCCAGGTTCCATAAGAGAGGGCCGAGTACGGAACCCTGGGGCACGCCGCAGGCCATCCTTCTCTCCCCTCTCTGCCCGTCCTTGTTTTCGTAGAGCACTACCCTCTCGGTAAGGTAGTGCTCCACGATCCGCTTAATATATTGCCACCCTGCCACATCCACCATATTGGATTGAGAATGACGTCATTTAGTTTCATTTTTATCATCCTGTGGATAGAATTTGTAGCTTGTAGAATAAATAGATTTTCTTTTAATATTTTATTTTTATCAGTGTGTCACCTCAAAGTAAAGTAAAAAAATATTTTTTTTTATTAAAAAATTATTATTTATAAAAAATATTTTTCGCTTCACCCCAAGCCATGGTTACCAAAACCAATGTGTGTTCTTATGCTCATTTAGAAACCCGGAATTGAGTAACAGGCAGATACAAGGTAATAAAAGCTTGTAAAATTAATTGAAGTGAAAGAAATAGCCTTTCTCTCCTTCTAACAAAAGAGAAGCAGCTGAGCTTTAATAATATCTTCACATATAGCCACACTACAAACACACAAACAAAGAGACATGATGATATTTGGTATTTTAAAGGGCTGAAGCTGAGAATGAATTAGAGGGTGCTCAGGAGCGCATATCTCGACAAGAGAGTCGTTTGCAGAATGCTCATGACGTTATTAAACAGAAGTCGAAACGTGCTCAGAAACTCATTGAGAATGTCGATGATTGGCGCATATTTCAGGTACAATTTAATTATTACATACATCAATATTATTGCAATGGTTATTATAATATTGATATTAAAATAAATCACATTATTATGCCAAAAGTTATTGTTATTGCACAAATATGTGTATATATGAACAAGGTAAAGTTACCAGGCTATTATAGTTTGTTGTAGAAATCTGTACACAATATATTACAGCCCTGCCTTTTAAACTAGGTTAACCTGTATAATAAGAGATAGTTTTCGGCTATAAAATATTTCTTACTAAATTAGATTTATACACTGAGTGAGCTGTGTCAATCTACTAATTACTATCTAATTACCATTAGATAAAAATTAATAACGTGTCTAATAAAATAATTAAGTAAAAAAAATTATACTTAAGAGTTCCCCTACAATTTTATATTTTTAATGTGTATGTATTGTCCAAAGATTGCGATATGGGTCCGTGATTATGCGGAATCAGCTCACAACGCTTTGCACTCGCTGGCGGAACTTTGTTCGCCCTCGGCCGTCGTAAGCGCGCGCTTCGCAGCGCTGGTCGCGTCCACAGACCTGGAGCGACATTTGTCGCGCTGCCAGCGGAGACTGCAGCTCTTCGTTCAAAGGTACTTACGACGTGGTGCATGCATGTATTTATTTCACTTTATTTAGTACGGTTAAATAAATAAATGTATAAGGTGGGACATTCTTTACACGCGGCCATCTGGTCCCAGACTAAGCAGAGCTTGTACTATGGAAACCAGATAACTGATATACTATTTTGTATTTTTTATATATATTTACACCCAGACACAGAACAAACAGACATATTCATGCACACATGATTGTCCTGGGTGGGGATGGAAACCGCGACCTGCTGCTTGGAAGTCAGAGTCGCTAACCACCAAGTCAACTGGCCTGTCAATAATTAGAAATTATTGTTTAATTTTAAATTAATTTAAACTAGCAATTAAAATACCTTTATATAGTTTAGGATTAAATCTTTTTTATTTCCAGAATCGTCACGGATTCAGCTGCTATGCACCAAAAGGATTCTCTCACAGAAATTGAAGGTAATATTTATATTTCGAGCTTTAGCCATGAGTTCTTATAATTTGGTATAACTTAATGTAAATAATTGCACTTTGGAATCAGATTCTTGATAAAGTATTTAGTTTTATAATCCGTCACGACAAGCTATTTTTTGTTAAATTAATGCTAAATTATAAAAGTCGATTCAAATGAACCATATATTAAACTTATTGTAAAATCAAAAGTTTACAAAATATACCAACATCTAGACAATGAGGAAATTTATCCACGACCCTGGAGATGCAGTTAAGTAATCTAATTTCTGAAGCACCGTATCATAATGCCCGTCAAATCTATTAATTATGTTTAAACAGAATCGGTGTTCTCGAGTTCAAACGAGTCGGTGAAAAGCGGCGTGAGCATCGCCAGCGGCTACACGCGACGCCTCGCCGCCTTCCGTCGCAGCCTCGCGCCCAAAGTCCAGGAGACTGCTGTATGACTATGCTCTTTTAGATTGATTTTTAAGTCTAGGTCCTCCTTTAAATCCACCGCCGCCTAAGGACATTCGCAACTGCAGGGTCATCGCCAATGCGTTGTCTACATAATGAGATGAAGTTGTTAAATCTCAAGTGCTAGTAATTTCACCGGCCCTCGTAGCTTTATATCCGAAACACAATAAATCAAGTTCACATTTGCTTCACGGCGGAAATGGCTAGGATGATAGTACTTCCGCGGACGAACTCGACACAAAAATCTCTACTACTTCTTAAACTCTGGTCTACTCATCAGCTGTAAGGGTGTATCCTGGCATATGTTGTGTTTGTAATTTTCCTGATTAGGTTTATATGACTGCGAGCTTGGTCTGACCATGGGAAGTCTTGAATAAGCTGTGGTAAACGGTGTTGGTGTCACTATTATTAAGTCATGTTCCGAAATTTTAATTGCAATATTTATTGTGCCACTGTTTGTTTACCCTTAAAAATAAAAAAAATAAAAAGGAGTTGTTACCCCACGCGTTTTAGTCGCGTTGTTGTTTCTAAATCCATTCATCATCCAACATCCAATCTTTCACATTAATTAACATTAACTAAATTAGGATGATCAAAAAGATGTAATAAAAGTGAATAAATAAAGAATATGTAAATAAGGGGAAAAGGGGAAAACTAAACAGAACGTAAAAAACACTACAAGAAAAAACAGTAATAAAAAGGTCTCCGACAACCGCATTGGAGGTACACGATGAGGTCGCTTCTACAGGAAGCGGCTACTCAAAAAATAATAATTAGGATGATCAGCAAACAACTAGATATACTTCAGGAGCACGAACACACGCCTTATGTCTTTGATCCAGTCCATATCGCCATACCTTTAACTTGACTGCAATAACGAGCGATATATCAAAATGTTTTATTTGGAGTACCTTATATAACTCTACACCCTTGCTGACTTATTCCAGTTATCTTAATATATATATTTCTTGTGTGCGTGTGTATGTGACTGAACTCCTCCTAAACGACTGGACCGATTTTGATGAAATTTTTTGTGTGTGTTCGTGGAGATTCGAGAATGGTTTAGATTCATAATTGGATCCGGTAGGTGGCGCTGCGATCGAATTCCTGCATTTTTGTATGGACTAATTTCGACAGGACAACGTCTGTCCGGGCAGCTAGTATATTTATGTATTTATGGATCTCCAACAAAGGAGACAAGCTAACATTACATTATTATAACACACTGTGAATGTGAGGTGGCCTGTTCCTTCAATTAGAGGAGACCACAGCATCCAAAAATATAAATAGACATAAGGTTACAAAAATAAAATCACAAACAAAATCAAATACAATATGAAATATAAAAACACAAAATCAAAATTAGTAAAAGTAAGTAAAACTAGCTTTCGGTAACGAATAATGAAATAACTACTCGGGATAAAAAGTACCATCTTAGAAATATGCTGTAATAACTGCAATAACTTTATAGAATAAATTTCAGAACTCGCTTCTTCGTTTTGTGTCGCACTATAAAGGATTGAATGGTATGCTGATTAGGAGGTTGGTCCTCCGATATTTAGCAGCTCATCTTGTTAACATGTTGCGGATCTCTGATTTCCACCTTTTGCGTCGTCCATGAAGATAGGAGGAATTTTCTGAGTAGTAGAGCTGCCGTGAAGCAGTAGTGCACTTGTATTACTGTGTTTCGGTTAGAAAGGCCGGTGAAATTACAGGCATATGAGACTTAACAACTTCACGTCTCAGGGTCGACAGCGCATTGGGGATGCCCCTGGTTTTGCAAATGTCCGTAGGCGGCCGTCTGCTTGTTTGTCGGCCCAAGTGGCATGAAAAAACAAAAAGAGAGAAACATTTTCATGGGCTTTATCTATACTTATATTATAATTCGGAAGTGTTTGTTAAGTTTTCTTGGCTAAATGATGGAGCAGATCTTTATGACATTTGTTATGGAGATAGATTGTAACTTGGTGAAGGACATAGGCCTACCATTTGTCTTGGAACATAATGCCTTTAAAACGCAGGTGAAACGCTGGGCAATCTAGCAATATGATCATGCCTTTAAAACATATCTTTTATATACATTACTGATCTCTTCATTTCAGATGCTCGATGAAATCCCTGAAATAGGTAAGTAATTTTTTTTATATCAAGTATTCCCACAAATACTCTATACAAATAAATTAAATTTAAGTCTGTTTTTAATATCAAAATTAACAGTTTTTTTACTAAATGCATATTAAAGTATATACGGTACTTGTTACAAAAAATCCTTCTTAATTTTTTTTGTATGTCTGTTTATCTTCAAAATAGCTGTACCGACTTGATGGAATTTACACTGGCCGATAGCTCATTTTATATAAGGAGTAATTAAGCTATGCTGTATATACAGGGTGACTGGTGAGATACCTTCAATATTTGAGGATGTGATAGTTGGCGATCATATGTGATGAAAAAAAATAACATTAAAAATAAATATTAAATTACTTCTTAGTAAACAGTACTCCGAGAGTCCCGTATTTACCTGCGCAATTTTTGGATACGCGCAGCGCGCTATCAACACAGAATACATAGGTACGTACACTGTACAGCTGTTGCCTACCTACATCAAGACCTCTCCCCATGAGCATGATCCGTTTTCTCTTCATACTCTAATCCTGGCTTAGGACAGGCAAAAATACTAAGGTAATCACTAATTTGTTGACTAAATAAAGTGTAGAATGTAGACAATAGAATTTGAGACAAGGTTAAATCTACAGAGCCACTGAAAAGTTCAAGAACCTTGGTATTTACGGCGTATTTAAGAAATGGAATCATACCTATGTACAACGATTGAATTTAATTAAACTACCTTCAAGTTGTTCAAAATGTGTACCGCCTCGTGTGGTGCATAGTTCGGCACGTTTACACATATTGGGTACTAGCGCGTGCCGCACGTGACTAGATCAACTTAAACAACAAACACCGCGGCGTGTTTAGAGAGTATAATATCCACATTTCACTTATTCTTAGAGAAATTTTGGTAAAAAATTAAGCACCTCATTTTATTACATCATTTTAACGAGAATCGAGTACCGAGTACTCTCCATAAGTATCGAAGGTATCTCACCAGTAACCCTGTATATATCCCGGATAAATGTAATATCCCTCAGGAGTGTGTTACTGCGGGGGACAGCTTGTTATATTATATAATATACTTCAAAACGATAAACTGATCGATTTGTAACACATCCTTATTACAAACTTATTGTACAGTCCGTTGGGCGGATCTTTCTTATTCCTCAGTTAGAGGTCGTTCTCATTTCAATTTCATTAATTTACTTTATAAAAAAATTGTGGATTGGAGATTTTATAGATTTTGTTTATAATGAAGACACCTTTTTTTACAGCACGACGATCAACAATTTCCCTGCGCGTTGTAACCCTCGGGCTAGAAGAGACGACGTCGAAGGCCGGTTCTGAAACCACTACGAAATCGCAAAAATCTCTGAGATAAATATATTTCATACATCATTCCAATTCATTGTACCTTGCGACCGCAAATGTGAATATTTTTGTCTTCTAGCATTGTTATATATTCGTCGTGGGCGGACAGACATTGTGCGGTCTATATGTAGGTAGATACCCACTTAATTAGCATGTTGTTGAGAGTTATGCAGTATCGTCTACTTTTAAATTGGTTTTACTCCTACACTAATCCAGACTGATTTAGTAAAATTAGATGTGATACTGTACATTTCTATTTATTTTTAAACTACCTACATATTATCTTTTTATGAAATGTATATTTTCTAAGACCTAGTTTAATTTTTTTTTTACCTATGTCATGCCTATTGTACTAGAATTTACAAAAACATTTATTCATATGATATTTGCACTGAATTTGTACGAAAAATAAAAACAATGACGACAATTCGGAAACTAATTAGGCGATTAAAGTTTATCTATATCTGGAGCTCACTCTATCGGCGAAAATTAATATGCAATCCCGATCGAAAATCCATGAATTGATGAACCTTTTGACAGTAATTTTAATACACGTAATGTCGAAATTCTACTTCAATCTTGCGATTTTAGATCGGGATCGTATATTAATTTTGGCCGTATGGATATTAATAGTAAATAACGAGCACCAAGCCTACAAATACCATAGTCTGTCATTCCTTCATTCTAGCTCTAGAAAATTTAATTGAATACCAAACTGACTAACATGGGCTCAATAAAGATTCCAAAATATATCTTATTGTAAAGTAAAACCAACTATTCAAGTTATAAAGTACGATATGTTAACTTGTTTAGTTCACTGGTACAAAATGACAATAATAAATCTTAAAACCATTTTTTTCCTGTTTTATTTTAATACATCATTAATTTTTTTTTAAACTTTATTTTCTGACCCGGTTTTAAGGTATAGCAGAATAAAAAATATTACTTCCGTTTATTTAATTTTATTACAACATTTTAAATCTTTTAATATTCTATTGTGTTCATTGTCTTTATAATAGTAGGTACATAATGATAATATGAGACTATTGGCAAGAAATCATCAATTTACTTACTAAATCTGTTCAGGTGGGATTTAAATGTTATTGTCGAATGTACTAAGTAGTAATTAGCGATAACATCTTGCAGGTACCTCTACACAAGCAGTTGATTTCCTACACTATAATATTAAACTATGTGATATTAATATAATTTCAATATAAGTACTGCCATTGTATTCTCTAAGGATGTCATTTTAAAGCTCATCTAATTGTGGCCAACTATTTGTGCCATAGAATTTGGACCCACTTATATTTGATGGTAACAGGGCCTGAACTTAAATTCAATAGTGTATGAACATTAACCTGAACCATACGATAAATATTTTCCATTCCATTGGAATAGGCTAACATTTAATCACAATCTCACCAAATGGTAACTGGCTCTCGAGTGCCGGGATGCGCCGGTAGATAGATATGTTTTGAATTGAACTAACCGATATGATATCGTGTTATAAAAAATAAAACATCTTTCCCTGTTTTGGACTCGCGCGCGGCGCACAGCGCTATGGGTTTGTATTAGATTATGACTTTAAAAAACTATAAGGTGAAGGCGATCAATTCAATTATATTATCAAAGTAACCCTGTACTTCATTCCAAAAACGATCAATTGATTCTTAAAATTTGAATTCCAACTACTGGCTAAATAAGTCTCCTAAATTCGGGGCTATCGCTTAAGAAAATGGTAATACATTTTTAAATGTAATGAATACTTTGCAATGGTGGTTGTTAACAGAAATATTGGAATCTGAGATTCTGAGAGACTGAAATGCATAAGGCACAAGGATTTTAAAATAATGAGGCTGTTAATATCAACCTTGAGTCAAAGTGAAGTACCTAACTAATGAATCATTTATACAATCATTTAAAACTACTACGGCATTAGTAAGTTTCCCTCTCTGAAGTTACGACTGAATATAAAATTTAATATTTTCGAAAATTGCATTCAACTACAGAGAGGAAAATTTACCCTGTACATCTGCAAGCACATAATGATCACACATGTCATGATCTAAATTAGGCTTTGATTGACTAATTTGCTTCAGTGATTCTATCTAAGGTGTACACTACATTATGACAATTTCAATAATTTTAATTATCAAAAGAGGGTGTTTACTGTGACAACATTTCAAAATATGAGTAGGCCATGAACCAGGTATGTTTCCAGCATAGGCAAGATTTTTTATTAAAGTAGACCATTTATATATACATCCATGCTAATTCAAAATGTTAAAATGTGTACAGTTTATGTACATAATTGAAACTAATTAACTGTATCAGGAATGGGTCCTTAGTATACACATTATTCTAAATTACTTAAATTTAAAATAAATAAAAAATTTCATTAGACATATAAAAATTAAATGTAAAATTCCATCATGGACGTAATCTGATCAATGGATGAGCAATATTTTACTACTTAAAAATTATGACTTAAACTCATTTTATTTATAATTTTTTATATGAAAAATAAACATGTAAACAAAAAAATAATTTAATAAAGGAATTTATGAAAGTGAAGTAGTTACAGTTATTGAAAGAAATCCTTATAGTAATAGTGAATACCATTCTAACACTGTTTAACAGAAACTACTACACAAGACATTTCATTTGCCACAGTTTATAATAACAACATTGTAATTTATTCAGTTATTCAACAAAGAGGACACAATGACTGGAATATGAACTCCCCAGACCAAACAACATAGGAAATTCAAAAGATAGCAAGCCATGGCTTGGAGGCTTGCACCGCACCAATCGCTTAACTTTGCTCCGTTTCACTTCACCACGCCACTTAGGCCTTTCACTAATTTCAAACAGTGTTAGAATATCAAAGCGTCATAAGTCAGGAAACCGTAAAGGGTCTTCCACATAGTCTTCTGGTATGATAAATAGATCAGGGGGGAGGTCATCACGAAAATCAAATTTTTGAAATGTGATTTTGGCCGTAACTGTTGGCAGTATTGGTATATCAACTTTAACTGGAAATCCTCTAGGTAACTTCATAGCTACAAACTGTCGCAATTTAGCAAAATGTTTAAATGGTGCGATCACTTCCAAAACATTTAACAACATTTCTACACTTAGAGGGAAATCATCACTCATGGCTATGGTTGCACGAAAGTTTTTGGATGACTCTTTATACACAAGTTCTCTGCCCAAGCTGGGGTACTGACCAGGTGGTGATGATATGTATTTGAACCAGTCTATGCCACTGTCTGGAGGAGGATTTAATGAAGCACGACGAGTTGGCTCTCCATTTGTATCCAAATGATGAGTGTTGCCTTTAGTTAGACTCTCAATAATTGCTTTGTTTTTTTGTAGATCATCTGTAGATAAATGCTCTCGTCGTTTTCGTGACTCTAACACTAGCCCTGAAATTGTGTAAATATCGCTTCTGTATAGACCTGCTACTGTCTCTTTGCGATCCTCGCGGAAAATCCAGCCAGACTGAGCCCTTGAAAATGCTATTCCTTTAGTTGACATCTGTGCAGCTAAGATATCACTTGACATGAGTATATCTACTTCATCCTCTATTTCATTCTCAGTCTCTTCATAACGAACTCTTTGATAGACTTTAGCTCTGTTGTCCAAAACAGTTAAGGATTCACTTGGAGGTTTTTCCCCTTGAAATATAAATGATATGTCTCCTCTCTCCCACTTCATGTCTGAGAAATCAACTAGTGTAGTATCTAATCTTATTCCTGATCCAAATTTGTAAATCTTGCATACATCTGATGGTAATATTCTAGAGACTAGAGGTACCCATGAGTGAAAATCCCATCTTAGTTCCATGTAGAAGTCCTGTATTTGAGCCAGAGCTCGGATAAGATCGGGTCTCCTGATTTCCATCTGTTCGCGTGCCTGTTGCTTTAGCTTGCGCACGAGAGATGATATTGTCTGTCGGTCCCCGTAGCTGATGGCTTCGGCTAGCGGAGACCACCCTGCGAGGTTCTTCACTTTGACTGGCGCACTGTGGGCCAAAAGCAACTGAACGCATTCTTTGCGGCCAAGCATGACGGCCAGGTGTAGGGCCGTGTTCCCATGCTTGTCTTTCCTGGTTACGTCGTGGAATCTGAGAAGCGATGACAGCTTGCGCACATCCCCAATGAATATACATTCGTGAAGAGGAAACGCCTCCTCCTCTTCACTACAGATAGAATTGGACATTTCGCGCGTTCTTTGATGATCTAAACCATTGGTACCATTACTCGCACTAATAATTGTTTACAAAGGAACATGGAACGGAAACAATTTTGATTTTAATCAACGAGATAAGATTATATTTTCACAGAAGACTGCTTCATGTTTAGATTAATTTCAATAGAAGAACATTGTATGCTAGCGTCAAGTATAACAAACTTTTTTTAGCAAGCATAATAATATTTAACCATACACAAAATTATCTAGGAAACTAATTTCTAGTTTTTCCAAAAAATATTTCGTCCATCGTTATTCACACTACGTTCCGTTCCATGTCATTCAATCAAAGAGTATTCATTCATATTCCATTCCATGTTTGCTAATCTGTGGTTGCATTCATTCCTAATACCTTCACTATTGAAACAGCTCTGCGATGAAATGTTATTTAATAATTTTTGCCCATATGTTAACGTTAGTCGACGTTGACCTTTAAATTGCAAATTTAAGCCTTGTAAGAATTGTATCAAGTCACTTATTTTTTTATTTGCAATTCGGACCTGATTATGGCAAAATGCAGATTCTAAAGATCTGGGAAATGTTTGACGTATATGAAAACTTATGCAGTAATATGAATGAGTTTTAATTTATTAAAGTGCCTAATGGATTGTTTTCTAAAAAATCTAGGCGACTATACTAAGGAATAAGGTAAATGTTTCTAACAAGATGGAAAGAAGGTATCAAGGCCGATAGGGCGTTTATGTGATGGTGGACTATTGCTGGATGAAATATACGAAATTAAGTAAAAATTAATTAACGAAAACCTTTAAGTAATTAGTTTCTATTTGTATAATTTCATATTACTTTAATTTTATTAGCTATAGACTCAATAATATACTGCTCGTAGGGAAGAACAATTTGGAACGCCTGACGGTGACTGGGAGGGTGGACGGAACGAGACGAAAAGGTCAGAGCCCCAGGCGATGGGCAGACCAGATATCGTAGGAGATGCCGGTTAGTGCTGCAATGCACCAAGCAACGGATTGAAACTGATGGAGACAGCTGGTTGACAACGTCAGAAGACCACGATCCTCAGCAGTGAGGGAAACGACTAGAGAAAGAGAAAGAGACAGAGAGATTCAATAAAACATGAGAAATATAATTAAATGATTTATTTAAAAAAAAAATTGTTCTTATTTGTATCCCCAAATTGTATATCATCTGTATCTCGTAAATGTGACACTTTATCTTACCTACTTAAAAGACTATTATTAAATATATAGTATAGTATTTTTTAGAATATAATGATAATCATTACTGACAATAAACAAAAAAGCTTTTTTAAAAATATTTTATTCGAAGACTGCAACATTTTTACTTTTGGAAACGGTAACTTTTTGTAATACTTTGCATACTAATTGGTTTGTGTGCCTGCCGTCACAAAGCTTCAACACGAGGGTGATAGGATAGCCAGCCAGACGGGTAGAACAGAGAAGGTACCCTACCTACCACCATGCAATGAATTCTAGTACAACAAATTACTACGACTACAAACGGTCGTGTATTTTCCTACCACGGCCATATACAGGCCCTTAAGAAAATTGCCAAAGAAAGGCCATTTTATTTTGTAACTATTATCGGTATACATTTCATACAACATAAAGGAATTGTTTGCGATACTTTTACCTATTAGCTTTAACTATGATAACCAAATTCTCTTCTAGCCAAATTTGAATAAGAATTTGTGTTGAAGCTTGGATTAAAATGCGTTTAATGCATTGAAAACATAAGACATACTCGCCCCGTCTATCGACATGCAACAATATAGGTACTCTGGGATTGTAAATGGACAGTGAACCTACGATTTATTTATATGTAAAGCACTGAGAGTACGATGGATTTATTTGTCCGCCAGAGAGAAATAACCGCAGCTCCATTGCTTGCCGGGTCCGTTCACTGCGAACTCAACTCACACGGTGGACTATCGGTTCGTGATGTTCTGGTGAGGAGCAAGTGATGGAAATTGTAGAAATACAGGCAATAAGAGTTGCTATGTATTTGATGTAGAAGATTAAGAAATATATACATTCACAAATTTCACAGAGATTGTTTAAAGCGCCCGCAGTGGACTAAACTGACCGCCGTCTGTTTTAACATAATATACAAAGTAATTCGTTTCATGCAACAGCAAGCGGGTGAGGTCTGTTCTGTCCGCCACCGGTAACCGGTGGTATTTTTCTCCGGTAGGCTAATTGTTCTCCGTGTACGTTATTACATAGTTTTCCATACATTTTATCGTTGCAGACAAATTGTCTGCCTACAAATAGTCCGTAGACTATACAACAACGAGACCATTCCAAGTTCTAGGACATTATCGTGAAGAAGTACTTCGTTGGCGCATGGGTGACATTTTTTATCCCATGTGGCGAGATGTATCTTTGTTTACCTCCTCCTATAATACTGTCTCTATCAATCACCACCTTTAAATCATTTATCTACTTATATAGTGAATTTGGAACAGATGAAACCAACCATAGTCATTGAACTGGAAGCGGTATTCTGTCGTGGAAATAGTAGAGTAGAGGTCTAGTGCAGAGTTCGTCCAGGGAAGGTATTTAAATAATTATACCCATTCCCGCCGTGAAGCAATAGTGTACTTCTATAACTGTGTTTCGGTTAGAAAGGTAGAAAGATAAGGAAGCCAATGAAATTACATACAGGCACATGAGACTTAAAAAAAATCACATATTAGGGTCGACAACGTATTGCCGATGCCCCTCGTGTTGCAAATACCATATGCGGCGGTGACTCCTTTCTTATCATCAGGTGGACCGTCGGCTATCTATCGGCCTACTCGACATTCAAAAATAAGAAAAACGTGATGATTACAAACAAAAAACAATTACTCAAGTACCTATTGATTCGAAGTACGTGCCCTTCGTGCAATAACTTAAAGATAGTTTGAAATGGTATTTTCAATATTATGATATTGAAAACTTGCCTAATTGTACGTGTACAAATAGGTCAAGTAGGTACATATAAACGAAATCCATTTGTTTATTTGTATATTTTAAAAGTTGTTGAGGTAATTAGAAGGTCAAAAATGGTTTCGAAGGTATTGTTATGTCTCTCCGCTCTCCTAATTATTTCTGTGAGTATTTTATAGATTGTCTAAATAGTAAAAATGTTTATTATTTGAGTCTTATCTCATGCATATCAGTTTGTAAATTTATAAAGTACTTAGCAATAGTAAATTGGTAAAATTATTCAAGTATCTGCTCCACTAACTCCTTTTCTATTTGAGATGTCAAATGAAATTGTCTATGTTGATGTTGTGTGAGTCCAAAATAAATGTTTTCTTTTTCTTTCTTTCTTTCAGGTTTATTCAGTTAGCGGTCAATTTGGTTATCCCATGGAACCCTACGGTTTCGCTCCTCCGATGCCTATGTGTATAAATAGTAGACGCGACGACAACGACGACCGTAAGATCCTGTTGCCGATTCTGTTCCTGATGTTATTAGGAGGAAATGGTTTTGGCTTCTAAAATTATTTTATTTTACCATTTTCTTTATATATATATAATTAAAGTCAGAATTAATATATAAATACTGTATTATGATTGTACATATACCCATGAATGGATACTAACCTGTCAGCGGATATTAGTAGTTAGTATATATTCAAAATCCTAGGTGATCATGTCTGTTACCCGACATTTTTGTAAAAATTACTCTCTCTATTCTACTAGCTCCTCATTTTTCTCAAAAGATAGTTTATTGGCTCCTTTAAGTTTTTTAATTTCTGTTTTTCTACATGCAGCCCTCAATGTATCTACGTTATCCGTTATCATGTCGATCTTTCTAATCCGGGTGCGTATTATCGATAAAGCATTTGATTTCCCTCATACAGACTAGGATCCGATTACTTTCACAAGTTTCACAACATGCTGTCAAATGGGGTCATAGGTACGGAGCCGTTATACAAATAGTCTCGGTAAAGAGTAGTCGTTAACAATATGTCCATTGCTGCTATTGTTGAGATATGTGCTGTTGGTCTTCAGAATAAATAGTTATTTGCTATACATGAGTGCAAAGTTGCTTTTTAACCGCGTGATCGCTTTTGATGACCGAGCAAGTGAAGGAATCAAAAGAGCACATGGTCAAAAATCTTTGCACTTGAGTGCAATACGTAACTTTTCATCCCACCTCAGCGAGGAAATGACTAAATGCAAAAAAAAAAAGAAAATGGCGCGCGCAAAGCAAATAAAAAAAAAGAACACCTAGAAGGTTCCGAGTCTGAGATTTTAACAAATTAAATAGGTTGTATGATAAATTCGGCACCATGGAGGTAGAAGTAAGATTTAATGATGTTTTGAATTCACAAACACACATGACACGATGTTCTAAATTAAATTTACTTTATCTCTCTAGAGGATAAAAACGGCTTTTGCACTCAGTTATCGAAGAGCAAAAATACTCTTTCCGAGATGGGGGGATGAAAATTATATTATCATATTTCTACCATTCACACTTATATATTATTATACTGTAAACTAGAGTCCAGTATGACCACATTTAAAGCTCGGCTGGACGGCAGCGAGATCCTAGCGCCTACCTAGTTCTGGGTCTTATTCTGGTGTAAAGAATGATTAATTTAATTTAGTTTTTGTTTATTTACTAGGTGCTCGCCGGTGTAATTTGTCACAAATTACAAAATTGTTATTTAATCGACTAGAAACCACAAATAATAAATATCTTGGAATAGATTTTACACAGCCATCTGAATCAAAATTTTTAAAAAATCATGTTTGTTAATTTTATTTATAGTTGTTAAGAAAAATATTTTTATTCGACACTGAATGGATTCCATAGACTACTAATCAATATTTTGTTCGAGCTTGGTTGATGGACGTTTGATTGAACTACAATAGAATAGAACACTAATATTGACATTTGTTTTCTTCGCCATGCCTGACATATGTTTGACAGATGCGCGAATCACAGTAAAAAACGCCTTGAGAACTTTATTATAATTCTCTCAACAATTATACAAAAAATAGTGATATTCCTTGAGAATCCGGTAATTCTTTACCTATTCAAATACTTCTATTTTCTGTGCTCTATAGAGATATGTGCGGTGTACATTTTTGTTAGGTTTCCTGATAAATAACTGTATCGTAGTCTGATCGATGTCATATATGAATTCATTAAAGAATACTTACTAAATATAAGTTAAGATTATTATTAATTGCGTGTTTGTTTGGCTTTAATAAAAATCATGTTTTTTATAATCTGCAGAAAATAAACTGCGCCACGCTATCGACTCATTTCTAGTGATAGTTATGTTGTTTTTGTGCGTTTGCGGCGTCGCAGTTTGTAATAATTGACTTTTAACATCAGCTCCGCCTGCATTTGATCCACAACCACAAGCAAAAGACAAAATGTGAGTATTAACTTTAAGTAATAATTACTACATTATTATTTGTATCACCTTTTCAGAAAATATTTTTTATCATTGAGTCTAAATAAAAAAGGTAAGTACCAAAGTACTTTTAAATTATTATTAGGAAAAAAATTATATCGATATATAATTCACCACTTTATATTTATAATTAATTGTTTGGAATTCATAAAAAAAATGTATATGTTGAAATTTAAGAAAAATAATTTAATTGTGAGTCATATAAAAATATTCTTAAATCACAATATGGGGACAGAAAATTAAACTATGGCCAATTTAAAATTGCTACCATTCATAATGATTGTCCCCACATACCTAATAACTTTATTTGTTACTGAAAATGGCTTGCAGGTCATAGCACTTATTCACATAAAATCAATATCAATAAATTGATGTGTTCTGTTGATGACAATGTCTACTATTACTGTACTATAATATTTAAAAAAAAATCTTATAAATAAATATATTAGTAAAATGTGTTTTTTATGTAAAGGTATGCATTACAACATATTTATATATTCTATATTAAAAATAATAAATTTAAATTATTATACATGTCTTACTACCAATCTAGCCACTCGATATTTGTAATTTAAATATCAACAACAAAATATTTGTGCTTATTTTTTACCAGTGGAAAAGTATTAAAATTGCAATAACAAGATATGACCTAACTAAATTCCACTGTGGAATAGGTATTAGTGTAATTGATTTGATGTGCTTGACAGGAAAATAGTTTTTTAGTATTTCATATAGCTCTGATTGAAGGTTTTATGCACTGCAGGTAGATGTCGAACGTAAAAGTGCCACTACTTCATTTTCTTGATTCTGAGCAATTTTTAAAGTGATTATTTGTATGTACATACATATTATTAAATCTCACAAGAAATATTTTTACACCCTGCCTTCTGAATCTGTACAATGGAAACCAGATAACTGATATACTAAATATATAGATAATTACATCCAAATATAAATAACAATATCTATAAATACCTTATTATTGCTAATATCAATGTGATAAAAGCAATATGTATACAAATATAATGGTTAGCTATAAATGATTACAACCTCCTTTACATTATTAATAACAAGATAATATCATATGCCCAGTAACTGACTACCAGATTATGATGTACTTATAAAATAAACTATTGTAAATTTCAAGGTAAGTTGTTTTTTGTTTTTCTTATGTAAATCCACTTATTATATAAACTTTAGGGTCCCTCTTGATGGCCATAGTGGTGTTCTGACTGTCCAGAAATCTAGAAGAGCTCAATTTGGAGAAAAATGCTAGCTGAAAGTATGGGTATTTCTATTAATAGAATTGTTATGTTACCTATTGGATATCCTGGGTACTTTAGGATAATGGAGACTGTAGCCTGACAATTAATCACAGAGGGTGCCTCAATGCACTGCTTGGCGGTAACCTATGGCAGTCCATATAAGATGTCCATTCCTTGAGTAAAAACAAGTCAATTAGGCTCTGGCAGAAACTAGGGGGCCCTGGCGACTTCCTCAGAGTGGCCTGAGTACACTAAACATCACAAACTATACATTTATTGATAATTTTAAAATATCTGAGTCTATTATTATTGTGTTTCATAAAAATACTTTATGTTTACTTTAAATAAAAACAAACATGTTTATAGTAAGGACAGATTTTGGCCTTATCTCAATATAAATGAAAGGTTATCACATGCAATATGTTATCAGTGTGTATTTTCTCTTCATTACTGACAGTCTATGTTATTTATTTAAACTAAATAAAGTTATTTATCGGTATAATTCATATCATATTCAGGACACAAGCTGAACAATACTGTCATGTTGCGTTGTTTTAAAAGTGTATATATATCAACTTATGTCTGTCAGTCTTCATTGAACAAGTAAGTATTTTACTGTACAACAAATACCTACTCTTCCGTTTGCTTTAACTATGTAGGTAATTACTTAATCCTGAGCGCTTTAAAAACCCATTACTGCTGAGAATAACATAAAACCTTAAAGAAGACCTTTACCTAAGATTGTTGTCGTGTATTATTCCAGCATTACTATGACTTAAAACCATGAAAAATATTGAGGATTTATGTACTGAACACTTTCCGAATAAACCTGTGGGTGAAATCCTAGTTTACAACCCATTTAAGATTTATTTTAAAGAAGTATGTAGGTAGTACATAGTTATGTTCGATAGGCAGGTATAATGTTACTGCCTATTGTCCAACACTGTATTCTATAGGTTGTTCATGACGGGATTTTTTTGGGTTCCGTTGTCTATCTTTTAATGCCCATATCTTTATCATACGCATTTATAATATTAATAGGAAAAGGATAGTAGAAAGTCTTCTTCCCCTACTTACTAAACTGTGTATTCTAAAATTTTAAAATATTAACTGTGAAGTAGGAAAGAAGAGTAAAAACGGCAACGTAGGTTTTACTAGATTACGAGGAATTGTCTATCATCTTAAAACCTGTAGTTTATTCTGTAAAGAATGATAGAACTCCAAGCTTATCACCGAACGTCATAAACAAAAATATTCGTACAGACTTCGGGAACCTTCTGCGGTTTTTAATTTTTTTATTTCGTTCTTTTGTTTCGTAAAAACTGTTGAAAGCGTTTTTTAAGGCTTCCGTGGATTCGAGCGAAACCTTATAAGTTCGTGTTTTCGACACATTATTTAATTTTAATAAGGTATTAAATGGTTTAACTAAAGTTCAACATTTCATGTTGCTGTGTACTGAGTAGCTGTTAACTTTGTATTATTTTAAATAAAATACTTCCAATAAAACCCTACTTCGTTGAAGATGTTTTCCATAAGCGCAAGCAATAATACGTGAGATGCCAGCTAATACACATATTTGTACGATTTTTATTATGTTTAAGTATGTAAGTAAAATGTAGTATCTATAGAGATAATAAGTTACACAAGTGTACCTACCGTAATGTATTTTCTGAAAGTATGCGCCACTTTATTGCTGGAATATCGTTTGATCTGAGTTATCATTATAATGATAAGATTAAATAACCTGATGCTTGTCAGTTTCCTGACGGATACGTACACAAAGTGCAAGTTAAATAATAAATAATTTGCTGGGAGGAAACATTTTTCTAATGCCATCACTTCGGTTGAGATAACGGTTTTAACACCAGGCACTGCGTTAAAACATCTGGACTGATCATATTAATTTTTATATTTCATATCGACAATTTATTGAATCATCAAAGTACAGACGGAAATAATTGAAAGAGTAATAATACCAAGTGGAAACACTAATTTAGGAAATAAAACAAGATTAATCGCAATCGGGTTCCAAACATCTCGGTTTAGGAAGGCATGTTGGAATTGTCATCATCATTATGAATGGATTCAGGGTCTAATGATGGAGTGAGACAAGTCTGTTATGTTAGATTTTTCTGTTTTTTTTAGTGCTATTGAAGTCTGGCAGGTTCACATTAATAACGCATAATTCAATTCAAATGACGTGCGTGTTTTTTAGCCTTGAATGACGGGATCTCCGTTAATTTTATTTCTCTGTCTAATTTAATTGTTTGCTTTTTGTGGTAATGTGATAATGCTTTGCCTACCGGGAAAAAAAAGAAAAAAAAACAATTTAATCTAAATAGCAAATTCCCGAGTGATATGGCTACGGTTTAACCCCAGGTAAATAACTACTAGATCCCTAGTATAAAATATTGCGTAGTATAAAAGTGTCGGATAGATTTTCTTATGACTATGTTTCTACTATAATACTTTTTTCTCGAATTAAAATTCAATTAAATGTTAACGAATGTCTGGTAACAATTCTTAACATCTAATGATAATGCACTTTTCCGTCACTCCTAAAATAACATTTTGAAGAGTATTAATTTCCCCAGAGTGTTCGAGTAGGGTGTGTAAGGTGTAAGGTACAGGTGCAAGAAAGCAATTCCAAGACCGAGTGCCAAGTAGGTACCTAGATGTGTCAAGGCCACCACAGAAACGATGGTCCCTTTACAAAATCTGTAAGCACCTGACGAATGTTTTTTCTGTTAAAGAGAAATAATTAAAGAATCGAAACATGTGTTGTATACCTCTGTAGTAGAGTTAAGTGTACGTTATGCGAAGTAATCAGCTGTATTGTTTCCCACAATTTGTAGAATTGCAACCTCACTTTGACCTAGTTATATGAAGCGGTAAAATAATTTACCATGACGGATATATGTATAAAGGTTCGATGTAAGATTATTGATTGTATTTCTGTACGGTTACTTAAGTTTCCTTCCTCAATCGTATGTCTGGTGTACTTGTGAGTTTAGAATAGACGTTATTATTTACTAACCCTTACTAGGATTAGGGATGTGAAATTTAACGCAATATCAATGAAGTGTGATCTTGGTTGTTTAGGGTGTTTCCCTTGTAGCAATTGCCATTACCATTTGAAAAGGAAAATACACATCTACCACAAAAAATAGCAGACTGAGCCTTTTGTTTTTTATCTGATAAAAATATCCATTTCACCTTTCACAGCCAGGATTATCACCCGGGTCAGTTTGGTTGCTATTCGTGCAGGGTGCGTTAATCACGTGATTCCGTGAATCCCTTTGGTATGTCGGTTATCGGTCGCCCGGTAGGTATTATGTGATTTATTGACACAGAATTTGCTATAGCCTGACCTATATTAGCACGCCATACAAGCACCTAGTTTCATGGAACATTATGTTTCTTCATACATAAGATTATTCTCCAGTAAAACTGTGTTGTCAGAATAATGGAAATTTAAACATGACAATTTATTTATACTCTCCTCTACCGCATGAGTGGTCTGTCGTATTTTCCACCAATTATTGATACATGTACTTGCAACAGTTTCCCGATATATTGTTTTGCTATGGAATAGGTGTCGTGAAACCGTTCTGTGATTATGTCAAGGAGGCGTAGGGGTGAGCCAGCCCCTCGCTGGGCGCCAAGCGACGTGCGCCGCCCACCCCGCGCCCTATCAACCCCCGCCCAATCCTGTAGCTGTGTCAGTTGTACGCTTCCAGCCTTCGGAACAGACCGTGTGCGCGTTATGCCGTATAGCCTCCCGTCAGCGCTTCTTCACATGAATCTCGTACTTCCTCTTCGGTTCGTTGCACTGATGCATGGACCACATTAGACGCTTGATTGCACTAATCATTCATTAAAACCATCACATTGATGTTATTTATTTATTTCATATTTTAGGGTTTGATGTTTTTTTTTATCATAAGATATTATCACGATTATTGTGTTTAATGCTTAGTTGATAGATCTGAAATTGTTCCGACCTCAAATTGTCATTAACTCCCCTAAGAAGTGATTCATTGTTTGTTTTAGAATTAACCTAGAAAGTTTAAATCGTTTTGGCAAATAGATTTTCTTGAATGTTAAAAGTAGAAATCACATCATAATAGCAATTTTACTAATAATCCTTAGATATCGTCGGCACCTGTAACTATTACGGTCTTGTCAATCTGTTATTCATTATATGAGTGTTATTTCGGTATGGAATCTGAAAATCTCGGTTAATTAGTTTTCAATTTATAGTATAGACTCCGGATATGCCTTGTGCGTTTGAAATGGATTATTATTTTGATGATTTATAATGTAAAGATTTATGAAAAAAGAATGTCTATTGTTGTTTATTAGAAGATTTTCATATTTAATAGCACGTCATGTTCTAAGTTTTGATAGAATTGTTGTTATCAAAGTTGCTTGTGTTTAGTAACAGCTGATCGCTGATCACACGTTGGGTGCCATTCGGTAGCGAGCAGGCGCGTCGTGGTCGCAAGGTCGTTGGTATCGAGCGGTACACCGGTCAAATATTTAACGGACTGTACGCGTTCAGTTTACTTTTCTTCAGTAAAATTACTAACTTTCCTTATGAAACTAACCCTATTTTACAGTTTAGAAGATAACTAAGATATATCTTAAACTCGTTCAAGTATCAATAATTTTCAAGTGTCCAAAGGTTAGATGTACCTATCTTGTGTTCTGTTTGAAGCTTTAGCTAACCTAGTACGTTTATGAGCACAGGACCTTGTATTTCTTTGTTCAAATTCTGTCGCGCTTCTCGTTGGCTTCCGCGTTGCCCCTTGCGTACTTCCCTCGCTCCCGACAATGGGATGGGAACAAACAAACCCACCGGAAACAACTGCGACTCTACAATGAATACTCGAAGAGAGAAAAAAAGGCTTCATTTTGCGAATAGAATGAGTAGGAAACCTTATTGTTTAAAAGTAAATCGTGTATTTTACCGGTCGATGTTGGAGAAACAAGTTTTGAGCCGGCCACTCCACACAGCCAATTCGAGTTTATTACTAAGTTCTGTATATTATATGTACCCATATATTGATGTAGTATACAATTGCATGGCATGTCTCATGTTAGTCCCAAGTTGTCATGCGTCCAAAAAAGTAATGGTTTAGTTTTTATACGTCAAGCATTGAAAGTAGACATTACTGAAATTAAATTTATATAATTTTTATAAAATTTAAAAATCCTAAATGTCGATACTGAGACGTTTAAATGGTTTTGTGATCTTTTCCTATGTCTATTTCACTACGGTCTCTCCCGAATTTTTATTAATCATTTTCCAACCGCGGATAGAGACAGCAAATATATATTTGGTTTTGCGATTAAAAAAAAACTTATTTAAAGCATTGGAAAATTGAAGATTGACAAAAGGACTTGCATGATAAAGCGAAACATTTTTCTTGGCAAATGATTCGACAATTTGAGGTGGGACTAAAATGAGACAAGACAATTCTTACTAAAACCATGTTTTCAAGTTGTATAATACTGATTTAAATCTACGTTTACGTTATCTAGACTAATATTATAAAGAGGAAAGATTTGATTGTTTTTTTGTTTGTTTGTTTGCATTGAATAGGCTCCGAAGCTACTCGACCGATTTGAAAAATTCGGTTATATTAAAATTTCAAAAAAGTTAGGGATCCATACTAAAACTCCAATAACGTAACCCAAGGTGTGAAAAAATTACCAAAAAACTTTCTTACATCACGTACTACGTCTTTGCAGAACAAATAATTATCTGCAAAAAATATCGCGACAGCATATGTCTAACTATTATAGTTGACATAACTATAATAAAATTAGTATTTTTTCATCACTACATAGTATAAAACAAAGTCGCTTTCTCTGTCCCTATATCCCTATGTATGCTTAAATCTCTAAAACTACGCAACGGATTTTGATGCGGCTTTTTTAATAGATAGAGTGATTGAAGTGGAATGTATAATACATGTGACATCCCGCGGGAACGCGGGTAAAAGCGCGGAGGACAGCTAGTATATATAATAGGTTGGGGAAAAAGTTCCTTCGCATTTTTTAAGAAAATTCAAAACATTTTTAATATATAATATAAAAGAGATTTAGAAAGATTTGTATTTTTGTATGTAACGAATAAACTCAAAAATAACTGGACCGATTTCAAAAATTCTGTCAGCGTTGTGAAGCTACACTATCCCCGGGTGACATAGAGTATGTTATATATATTTTTTAAATTGGGATCCTTACTAAAACTCCAATAATGTTAACCAAGGTGTAAAAAAAAATACCAAAAAATTCCTAACATCGCGTGCGCTGCGAAACCTATTGATGATAGAAAGAACAAAATAATGTAACATCCTTCGGGAACGCGGGTAAACCCGCGGGGGACAGCTAGTTCTTTAATAAGTTGATTCCCCTAAATTCAACATTATCAATTTTGAAATAGTTGTAAATATTCTTAGTAGCTCTATTTTAGGAAATGTAAAGATAAATTAAATATTATGTTACATTCACAGCAGCAATGATTGTAGCACATACATTAGGCGAGTGGGACAGGGTCAATACTTCTTTCCCCCATCCCAATAGCAGGAAAGTAAACTATTTATTGGAAGGTGATTGAAGGGTTGGTTTGCCTAAGGAAATTAACATGTCCGTCCGCGTGCGGACCGGGCGGGGATATATTGAGGACGATGACAGTGCTGTCGTAGACTGTCCTATTTGGAATTAGGTCGCCATTTCAAGATTTTGAATTTGTTTAGGCTTTTTAAATAATCTTACTTTATTTAAATAAGTATACAGTACCTGGATGGCCGAGCATTGCTCGGGATTCCTTTACTAACGTGACTTCTACCGTATTTTTTTTTTAAAGGACTGTCATATATACCTAGATACTAATTAGGAATATTATTAATTACGAATGCGATAATAAAGGGCTCCCAATAACAGTATTTCTCACAAAAGATGTAACTTGAAAACCTTACTTTCTAATGACATTGTAGCAGTTTTCATTGCCTAAAAACACGGATAAAATGACATTTTCTGAAAATGAATCTTAGCTAGATCCCCCTGCATACTAAATTTCTTGAAAATCGCTGGAGCCGATTCCGAGATCCTAATTATTATTATTATAATTGCTCGTTTAAAGGTATTAGATAGATAGATTAAATATTCTCAGTCATATATTTCGTACTTTATAGGCAAATTAAATGTGAATATATACTAATCTAAACAAAAAAAAAGTACCTAATGTAGGAAAATTATACTAATATTATTAAACCAGTGCCAAAATTCAGAGCTAATGCGATTGCATTTTTGCGACGCATTAAGAGTGCGTGCATAGGGCTCGTCACCAAGGTTACAGGGTGGGTACAATCAGCTGGACTTACGTAAGGTGAGCTGGAACAGGGGGTGTCGCGGCGCGCGGGAGGGTTGGACGCTAGGGCCGATCGATAGCTGCTTTCGCCTCTTGCTATCGGCTTGTCCGCTTCGGTGTATTCACACTCAACTTTATTGTCGGATCATCTTTGACTTAAATGACTATCGATACCATTATCATTTAGTACAATCAAATATAATATACAACTTACATACATTTATTCTAAGAAATTGTACCTCGATAAAAAAATATACTTGTCTCTATTCCTCCGATCAATCCAGCTCCACCTTTCCCTGGAAACTTTGCTGAGTGTATTATATTGATTTTCTCGTGGTGAAAAGCAATTAATCAAAATTAAATTGTCAGAGCGAAATATACTGGTGGAATAATTTGTGCTTATTTGTTCATATTGATGGTCTTTTACGAATGAGTATACGGTTATTTGGAATAAATTTCTTCTACACCGTAGGTAGAATAAAAATTCTAAACAATTATAAATTTATTAATATATGAGGGTCAATACAATATCCTTATATATGGTAGTATAAAACAAAGTCGCTTAGATCTACGATTAGATCTTTTAAACTACGAAACGAATTTTAATGCAGTTTTTAGCAATAGATAGAGTAATTCAAGAGGAAGGTTTTAGGTTTTAGTATCTATATTGCCCCCGTGCGAAGCCGGGGCGGGTCGCCAGTATAATATATATGTGAATTTCCACGTGACGTATTTTAGAGTGAACTTCGTTTGGATGATTTATTTGAAGTTGATAAGGTTCTATAAAATCAAAATGTGGTCCGGGACAATGGGTCATATAAATTAATGATTTTTTTACAGTTATTGTTGTGGCATTTATAAATGAATATTACTTCACGGTTTGTAGATTTGTATCCCTAAGATTTTGTATTTGCCTTTCCGTCTGTCCATTTGTCCGATTGTCTGTTTTGATCGTAATATGTAGACGATTTTTTTGTTATTATCGCGGATGCTATAAACTTGGTGATAAGAAACTCTCGGACCCTCGGATTTTTAATGATACATCTATGGTTTTACCATAAATAAAATACCTTTGTATTTCAGTACGTTCCCATAGGCAAGAATGGTATTCTGAAAAAATAATATAGGTGTTATGAGTAGGCAGTAGGGGTGAGTTGAGGGTAGCTGTGTTTTAGTTATAGCATTTCCAGCACGCTAGTCTGGCAAATGGCGAGAGATAACGCTCGGCGTCGCAGTGAACGGATGTTACCTTGTGTGGAAGTTGTGGAACACACATAATACGACTTGTTTTTAGTTAGCGCATGATATATTGTTTCAGAGCATGCAGATAAGTCTCTTATTTGTACGCGTAATAATAAAAACGAGTGGTCGCCAACTGGTCAACATTCGACAATAATTAAAAAAAAATTGTTAGAACGATAATGAGTATCTTATGTCAAAGAGTTATATTCTTATTGCAGTTTTTTTAATTTATTCTTTTACGTCATGCGTCAGTTGCAAGTGTGTAGAAATACGTCATTGTGTGTATGACATTGGCAGTTAACGTTAACAATACATTTTATTTAATTAAAATATTGTATTTATGACACATATTAAGTGTAAATATTAGCTTTCTGCGCTCCTTCAACATATAAACTTTAACTATGATAAAAGACACACTCCGTACCCGCAATATGCTCAAAAAGTGTAAAAATAATCTTTTCACGTATTAATATATATATACCTAATTCTACCTGTCCCCTGCGAGTTCACCCGCGTTCCTGAAGGAGTGGCCTATGTGCTATTCCAGACTATAATCTATATCTGCGCCAAATTTCATCCATTTCATGGCGTGATTGAGTAACAAATATTACTAGTTAGTTGAGTACATAAAATAATAGGTTGGGGAAAAGTTCCTTCGCATTTTTTAAGAAAATTCTAAACATTTTTAATATAGTTTATTTACATTTAACTAAAGTATGTAGGTACCATTTTGTTCGATAACTTTTTGCCATTGTGGCGACATCTATGAACGCGCCTACAAATACTTCACCGCCCGCACTACAGTGATGTGGTGACATCTATGAACGAGTAGAAACACACGAGAATCCTACATCGCACTATCAAGATTCTCTCAGGATTTGACATATATACAAGGATCCAACATCAACAGTTGGACCGCGGTCCCCAGGCATGATCACCTAGAAGCGGGAGATCTTCCCTGTTAAATGGAGGAGTCTCATACCTCGCTCCTCCATACCATCTTGTAGGTAGGGACATGATCCCATTGCTATAGAAATTTTGGGACTTCTGATCAAAATACTGCGACAAGTGGTTTTGACAGTCCTCTCGTGATGTTAACCTGACACTGCCTAAAGAATTCTGAAGAGCCCGAAACAGGTGGAAATCTGAAGGTGCAAGGTCAGGACTATACGGCGGATGCATTAATACCTCCCAGCCAAACTCTCTTAATTTTTGCTGAGTGGCTAAAGATGTGTGAGGTCTAGCGTTATCATGATGAAAAACCACACCCCTTCTGTTGATTAATTCCGGCCGCTTTCTCTCAACTTCTTGCTTTAATCTCATCAGTTGTTCACAGTAGAGTTCAGAATCGATGGTCCTGCCTGGTGGTAACAGCTCATAATGAATAATGCCCTTCCAATCCCACCACACACACAGCATCACCTTGTTGCGAGTTAACCCGGGTTTCGCCACAGTCTGTGAAGCCTGACCGGCCTTTGACCACGACCTTTTTCGCACGTTCTTGTCGTACGTGATCCACTTTTCATCATCAGCTTCTTCAAAAATTGTTCGGTTTCATGACGTCGTAATAAAGAATCACAAATGAGTACACGGTTCATTAGGTTTCTTTCAGTGAGCTCGTGAGGTACCCAAATATCTAGCTTTTTTGTGTACCCAGTTTTTTTCAAATGCGCCAAAACTGTTTTGTGGTCAATTCCCAGTTCTTCAGCTACGTCGTAACTACTGATATGGCGAACTTGCTCCACTTTTTCAAAAATGGCATCCATTTTATCCGTAATGGGGCGACCAGAGCGACGTGCATCTTTGACATCAAAATTTCCGGATTGAAAACGTTTAAACCAAATTTGTGATACTCTCACAGACACTGCACTAGGTCCATAAACATAGCAAATTTTTTTCGCTGCTTGCGTTGCATTTTTACCTTTTTTGTAGTAAAATTTCAAAATGAATCGATTTTCTCCATTAGATTCACTCATCTTAGCGGTACGAAAAACAAATGCAAATCACACATTTTCATAATTTGAATTTGGAATTATGTTCTTTAAAATTTAAACTTTCAATGATACCAAAACCAGCCAGATACAAATAGTATAGCCAAAGAGATTTTATTACAAGTTCATACATACTATAATGCGAAAAGACTTTTTTCCCAACCTAATATATATAATATATGTACACATATCAAAATAGAAGAGGGAATATGATCAAAGTATTCATCAGTTTCGATTAATCGAGTTTAACAAATATCCCAAGAAAAGTGCTCAACGCCGCTAAATAAGTTTTCACTTCAAAAAATGGCGGATGATTTGAAAAATATTATGACTAAAATATAGCTTCTCAATCTCAAAAACAGCTCTATGTGTAACGAAAATATCACGCCAATTTTAGTGATATATTATCAAGCATGTATTTATTGATAATAAATACATGCTTGACTAGGGCCTTTTGAAAAATACCACTTATTCAGGGAGCATTTCAGAAGCGATGTGACCAAGACATCAACTAGTAAAGTTAGTACGGGACAATGCTCTAGATAGCTGTATTTCTAACAAAGCGTTTGACCAATGAAATAGCAGGAAAGTATCATAGGACCCCTCTCCACGAAAGTCGTCGTATATAATATACAATTGCGAACAGGCTATCTCGTTTTATAAGTGCTTCGAAGGAAAGAGAACCATTCGATATTTTATTTTTATTTAAAATTGATCATGTTGAGTTTTAATTCTCTATATACTACAATCAATTTATAAAAATTTTAATTGCAAACTCAGAATAATTCGATACAAGTGAATCGCATTCCCTGAGCCCCAAAACACAAGCTCTGCTTAGTTTGGGACTCGCTGTCTAACTGTTTTTAGTGGTAGGATACTTGTGCTCTGTTTATTTCTAGTATTGTTTTAATTCGTTTTTCTGGCTATAAATAAATATCCTGGGTTATTCTTCACACACGGCATCTGGTCCCAAACTAAGCAGAGCTTGAACTATGGAAACAAGATAAGTGATATACTACATACACTACTTTTTTTTTCTAAATTTTTATAAAATGTTCTTCATGTGTTCTCAACATTTAACGTTTATTTTCTATATAATATAGGAATAAACCCACGTGAGTCAAATGAAGAAGAATTGAGATAGTTCTTATTTAATTAAAAATCTTGTTTTCTGCATATATAAAATATATTTAGGCCTGATTTTATAATGGCCAGATTCGAAGTAAGTTTCTGGCTGCTTATTATTATTAAGAAGAGTTTTTGTGTAGACTTATCAAAGAAATAGCGCATAGCGATATACGGGTATAAACGTCGGTTATTTGTCGATTGAGACATCGGCCTTTAGAATATTATTTAATGATGAAAAAAAAAAAAACAATAATTTTATAAGCGACGAAGTATTTAAGTGGTTACTTATAGAGGTGCGTTTAATAAATTGCACTTAAAATTAGTTTTATGAATATAGAAGGTCTATTAAATAAAATATTGTTATAGCGCAATTTGAGTGACTTCTTGGCTGGAGCTACCAAAGTGACATTACGTTGTCGTTTTGTTTTTCTTAAATCGTGTATTTTTAGTTTGACTGTTTAACTGGTGGTGTTTTATCCAATTAGGATCGATACAAGTACTTACACATGTCAAGCGAAGTGAAATAAATGCGTGTATCGTGACATTGCAAGTTGTCTCTAAAAGCCTCCCACGCCTCACGTTCCCAGCAACGCCCTGAGCCGAGGATTTAGCCCCGCAGCGGGCAACATTCGCCCACTTGCTTAACTTTTCTAACACCTTGCAGCCAATAAAAAAAATTACCTAGTTTACCGCTCGATTACGTGTACAAGAGGAACAAAATTTGGTACCACATTCACATTCTCATAAACCTAATTTAATGTTAATTTTCCGCTCGATTGCAAAGTTCATTCGTGTTGAGTGACATGTACATGTGTCGAGCAAAAAGTGATTCCATCAAAAACGTATTGTCTGGTATTGATAAGGTTTAATCAATATGATGGCCCCTGCAGTCTCTAGTACAAACCTCGGGGAGTCGGCGCAACGCGGCGCGGACCTCTCACGTGCTTGCGATATAACAAAAGAGACGGAGCATAGTCTAGTGTCATTTATGTTACGTAATCAAACTCCTGTCTGGAGTAACCAATAGAAAATATCTACGTCGTAGTATTTATCTGTTTTCAATATTACTATACTACCTTCAGCTCATAGATCTTTCCGGGTTTCCCGATGGAATGTTTATAAGGGGTGACAAAGAACTCATTTTATCTGTGACATCGCAACAGGTGCAAACTGCATATGTTATTTTCCACAAATATTTACTTGTACATATATTTGAGAGTATGTCTTGCTTGATGAAATACCGGCCAGTACTTCTTGCGTTATTTATTAGTCGTATAATTGAAAACAAACGTAACAAGTGTTCCAAAAGCAGCTTATGGTTGTTATCTGTGGGTTTTGATTCTTAATAGCATATTAAATTTTGTCTTGGGGTACCTACGTACTATCATTGAATTAGACTGACGTTTCCATTATTTCTTTTAGAAAGGTCGCGCACCGTGATCTCTAGAGCTTTCTTCGTCTGTTATGTGTAGCTGGAGTGTTTTGCGGCTCTTGTCGAGGTATAATGTAAATTCATAATAGGGCAGGGGAATAGTGCGGAATTAAACATACTGCAATCTCGGAAGTGTGCGCGATTATTTTAAGTGCTATTCTGTCTTATTAATGACGAGCGCCTGATGATAATCTTATTTACAATTCGCATTGTTTCCATTGCTTTATAAAAAGTTCAGGCACTTTCATTAATTTTTATGATAGGATTTAGCAAATTCCGCCTAGGTATATGATGTTGATTAAAACAAAACATCGGTTTATGCATTCTCATTTGCCTGTAGATAATAATCAACTTATTCATTATATAGACACTTTAAAATCTTATCTTTTGCAATTCGTTTATTTATCCTTAAGCGATCTTTAGCAAATTATTTTATTTTTGCACTTGTATATGACGCTTCGCTTTATATTTATTTATGTGGCTTTGGTTGTTTCTGTTGTGTTTCAGCCCGCGTTTGTAGTGGTGATTGGCGTTGCGGTGCGTGGTGTGATGTTATTGTCGAGGCAAGACTGGTAGTGACGCCGCGTCGCGTGTCGTTGCGATGTCGTCGCCGGCGCGCGCGCCCCCAGCCTCAGGCCCCGTGCCGGCCGGCGCGGGGATGTTGCCGCTCGGACCGGGACCTTCCAGACAACGTTCGCTCAAGGACCGACTCAGAGAAGGAATAACTGGACCGTTCCAATGGCAGTGAGTACACCTTTCTTTCCTTTGCTATATCCTGTTTACAGAGCAACTACGGAGGTGACAAGATTCCAGAGAGCGACAGCTTATTTTACTATAATAGTAACCCGCTTAGTTATTTATTATCTAATTGCTTTATGCGAGAAAAGCATGGCTTGTATTTTATTATAGATTATAACATTTTTTTAACTGTGTATCTTAATATAGACCGCTCAGATACTGTGAATGGAATTTTTGATAATACTACAGTTAATCGTGAATTTAAATAGCTCATCGCGTGTTTAATGTTGACATTTTATAATAGTTAATTTAAATATCTACATTCAACATCTTGCCTATTTTAAAGCTGATGGTATTTTCGCGTGAACTGCCTATTGTTATGCACATTTTCTAAGTTTCGTTGTCTTGATCAAATCTTAGATTATGACGAATATAAGTTTAAGTACTTATGCTCATTTTAGTAAAACAGAAAGACGTCAATATTATATTCTATTATTTCAATATGGTAGTGTCACTAAATATAATAGGTTTAATCTATGAAAAGGTGCGATAGTTTACTATACAAGCAGATAAATGGTCCATATCAATTATCCAGGGCTTGGTTCGACAAACATTCTCTCGAATTGTTATAACCTCCTGTGGTTCGATTATGCGATCATGAGATAACAATGGTCTAGATTAGTCCACCATATCGTAACTAACTCAGAACAACTTTGAAATACCATATATAGATACCTACCGTTCTTGATCGATTCAAAGGTAACTACTGAGTTTACAGTACAATCCAACTTCTGTTATAGCATCCGTTCGGGTTTAAGCTGTAAAATCTTGTATATCTTTGAAATGATTTATGTTTATAGAGTTAGTTTTATAGTTGAAATCTTGTCTAGTTTTATAGGTGCTTTACAATGTATTATTTTATGTTGGGTAGATATATAAATTCGTAGTCATATCTCTTGTCGTCGCGTCTCCGGTATGAGGCGCGGACGACATTATGCCGACGAGAGCTCGCGGGTGCCACTAAAGTTTTATTGCTCTCAGAAAGGATCCACATTAATGTGCCAAATCGAGTGTGACGCTACGTGCGTTCGTGAGCTCGTCACTATGATGCGTGAAGCTTTCCGGATTGCGTGCCTTTTGTAAATACAGCAGCTTTATATGCCCCGGTTTCACCCGGGTTCCGAGGGTAACAAGAAGCCTTCGTTTGTTTGCGCCCTTTCAGCTATCATATTAAAAATAAACCTGTACAAACACTACACAGAAGGGAAGGCTTCTGTTTGGGGATTCAATTAAAATAACAAGCTAAAATACTTTCTTTCGTTAAAGAATATTACTTTTAATAGTAAGCTAATTCAACCTTCTATTTATATTTTCCAAAGAACTTTTAGAAGGTATGGAAGCTACCATCTTTCTCCCATTAGTGTGCCGCAAAGCGATAATACTAAGTTTAAAGTAACTTGAACCAGGAAAATATTATTTCCCATATTTACTTTGGCACCTCCTTTCATACTAGGTTGAATGTCGTGAAATCCCTTCTTAAACGATGCCTACACTATAAATTCAACTCTTTCTTCAATTTTCAAATTCCTATCCTTAGCGGTTTGGGTTGAGCGCTGATGATTCAGTAAATAAATCTGTCAGTTTCTTTATACATGTAAATTTTTCAGAATTCCATAGAATATTTTATATTATTTTAGATTTCGATAAATTTAGAACCATTTTTCCTCTTATTGGTATCAATCAAGTCACCTTCTCTGTTATAAGTGTAACATATTAGTTTCGTTATTTTAAATAGAATATAAATATTACTTTTCCTAAAGAATTTTATTGGAAAAATTCTGTCGCTCCTTTTCTTGAATATAAGTAGGTAAGGTATATATTTAATAAAATATTAATATACACTAAGCACATAATATATAACATATACACATATATATAGAAGTTACGCACGGAGGGTTCCGTGCATTATTAATGAAACAATTTTTTTATAAGTTTTATTAGCCGTAGTCGCATTTATTTCCCATGATGTAAAAAAGGTCGACAGACATGTAAGATTAAGAAATAAATACCTTTGAAATGAGTTAACGAAGCCTTTTTATATGACAAGACACTCAGTATTTAAGATACATAGGGGCAGGAAAGTACTACAACTATAAATAATAATAATAAATAAATATCTTGGGACATTCTTTACACATTTGTCTCTGGATCCAAACTAAGCAGACCTTGTACTATGGAAACCAAATAACTGATATACTACCATATACTACTTTTTTTCTAAATACATACTTATATACATATTTACACCCAGACACAGAACAAACAGACATGTTCATGCACACAAATGTTTGTTCTGGGTGGGAATGGAACCCGCGACCTTCGGTTTGGCAGTCAGAGTCGCTAAACACCAAGCCAATTGGCCTGTCATAACTATAATACTTATATAAATTTTCATGACAATATTTTATGTAGATTTTAAGAAGATCAGCTAGAATGCCATAAGGGTTTGTTTGGTGCGGAACCCTAAGAATGAGTGGTTGGAAAATGCGCGCGGGCGCGGTATTCAATTTGCAGTCGTAGTCGTAGAGCCTAGCGTCGCTCGCTACACCGGCTGGTAGTGGTGGGTGTCTCGTCACCGGGAATTCAATTTGCTACCAGCTGGGACGCGCAATTTGTACGAATGCATTCCGGACTAGTCGTTTGTTGCCGTAACATCATTTTTGCTTTTATTCCAAAACCTGCCAGTCAAAGAGTTTTTATTCCCCAGCTAGCCTCTGGCGTTTCTGCCTTTTGTTAATATTTTCATTGCGCGCGGCTATTGAAATGTCTATCAGTGCACCAATTTGGTTCGTTATATTCAGGAAAACTTCATAGCTACGATTCAACAGAATAATTACTGTCATGTTTGTTACGAGACACGTACCGAGTGAGTCCACAGGCGCTAGGCCGCTAGGCGTACCACGCAAATATTTACGTTGTGCAACATTCCCTATCTCAGTTGTGTACATTACCTCCACCTACTGGGTCCTTATCTGTTCTCGAGCAGCCTCAGACGGTGGAGCTGGCCTTCCAAACTAAATCTCGCTTGTTTACCGCGCCCCTTTATAACGTCATTTAATTAAAAAGCTTACGCTTTGCTTTCCGTCAATTTATTAAACAAAATGGTAGGACGGGATTACAAGTATTATGTTACTTAACATAATTTTGAGAGTCAGATTTATATTACGAGAGCGCCATCTTATTAACTTTTTTAAATATTATATGACATCTGCACTCTTGTTTTGTCGCCTATGATTAAGCGTCGATGTTGCCTGATATAAAAATCGGCTGAATACTAATACATAATTTATTCAAACAAAATTTCCTCCACAAAACGTTAGACATGCATGAATAAAACATCGTAGGAATATCTCATAAATTTTCAGCCGTTGGAATAATTAATAACACTCGACATTGAAAAAAATATACATATAATCGCATATTTACATATACATACATATTTTTAACAAAATCTATGAATTATATTATTATGTTTTGGACTGATTCGAAAAATGTGACTCTTGTACATTTAAATAAAGGAAGAATACTTGTACCTGTTTCAAGATAAATTATTTGTTTCTTAAATCGGGAGAAACTAGCACTATATACTCTGTGCTGTACTCTGTGTGGTGTAAGATAACGTTAGCTGGGCGAAACGCTGAGAAGTTTCCGTTTTTATGATGTTAACTTTTGCAACCACTACTTCTATTTACTTGTTTAAAACTACCAGTTTTAAGGATTGCGTACCAAAATGAACTCGCCCTTATGATGAGACTTCGGTGTCTATCTACCTTTATGTCACCGGCGTTTTTCTCAGCAATTACAAAACCTAACGACTTTCATTGTAGTACAATTGTCGACAACTGTACTAGACTTATTTATGGTTAAAAAATGTAATTACCAACAATTTCTGAAACGAGATGGGTAGAGATCCATTCATCCATGAAAGTAGAATTACTGCGGTTTATCCTTCTTTCACGTTCATCCGCCCTGCAGGCAGACGCATTCATAATATCAGTACTTGCCTACTGCGCGAGTTCAACAAACATTTGTTTACCTCGTTTTTTACTAATATTACAGACAGTAGAGCAGTGTTCCTAAATCATGTAACGCTTAATCTGAATAAAGTTTCGGTATCTCGTCAATGACAAGTGATTTTCCGAAGCGTGATTGTACAATAAATATGATAATAATAAAATATACTCTTGAAGGCCAAAAATTATGTAGTAATTCGCACCGAATTAGGATACTAGTGTTATCCGGAACAAGATTATGAAGTTTGGAAAGGTGAGCTAGTTGAATTAGTATATGTGGACGAAGTGGTTGCACTGCCTCGTTTCATTATGCATATCACAGGATGTCCTTGGCCGATATAAAACGTTTAGGCGACAACACCGTTGGCAAGTGAGGGGTTGGGGGCTGAGGGTGGATCACCCCGTCATTGTCTCCTTTTGTGCTATCTCTGAACTCAAACTGAGTGTATATTCGTGGCTAGCTCGCTGCGCTGTTGAGATGCTCGGCTCACGGTGGCCTTTTCACACATGACGTGTTGTGTCAACTTCAATCCCTCTCATGTGTTTAACTCTCTAACGGGTAGCGTTTGAGTAGGTCTCATTATCTTTTTATTTTTTCGGATTATTGTTTTATTTTCTGTCAATAACTACTTCCAGTCCTCCTTCGGAATGCCAACAGATATAAAATTATATTCCAACATATAATATGATAAAAATAGAAAATATCCTATAGTTGTCATAAGAAATTATTTGTAAACTAATTACTAATTACCAAATAGTATCCATTATCGCTGAAAATATTTGAGTGTTGTTATTGTAGGGCTCAGATTTTTTATTTCTTTTCGCTCCGACATAAATGTTTTGCTAATACTTTAAAATTTCTTCCTCTTTATTCCGAGAAAGAATATCAATATATTATTTTTGTAATGGCTATTGTAGGCTGCGAATAAATCATATAATGGATTTTGATAAATGATACATTCGATTTATTATAATCCTAGCACGATTGTGGGCTATTTAAGTATTGTTAGAATTCATTCATTACCTACTTTTACATCGGTCAGGTTGAGGTGTTGAGTTATTGAATGAATTACATGGCTTATTATTGAAGCGCGAGTGGTTCACAATGAGCTCGGTTCCTGGCAAGTGTTTATCGTTTGAAAAGGCAGTAAGATGGTTCTCCAGTTGTGGCGATGATCGTGACGACGGCGAGTGCACGAGGCCGTGTCGCATTGTACGCGTAACCGTGTCGTCACGCGCCGCCCACGACACGACACACAAAACGCACTGCTTTGTCCGAGACTTAGCGCGTGAAAATCAATTTCACACCGATATGTTCACCACAGGCGTATCTATTTTCCCTTTTCATATTTACATGTCAATATGGTTTTATTGGACGGTGTGTTGTAATCCACTGATTAACAAGATCTTTGTTATACGAACTGTAGGATCTGTCCAGTTTCAAGGATATCTTTTGTTTTACAATAAATTTTAAATCTTTTTATATTATCAAGTCTCTCGTCACTATTTTGAGATTTACCATATCTTTTCGCGTGATGGTGATTCGCAGTACCATGAACAAGCATGTACCAAACTGAATTGAAATATGTGTGTCACGAAAATAGTCTTGTTTATCACGCTGTTTCGCTGAATTTGAATTTAGTATTATGGATGGTTATGTCAATCTATATAGTATTAGACTATCGAGTAGATTATTTATCAATTGTCTTGTCAAAAATGTTATAGAAGATTTTCCTCAAAGAGCTTATCTATGAAAAGTTGTTTTTGTTTTTCTCAGAAAATAAGCTAGATTTGTGACCAGTTTGGCATTATGTGCTCACCACCTTTATCCACATCGTCACTTAATCATAAGCATATAAAGTAAAAATAATGGTAATGAAAATTCTCCTTCATCATCATCAGCCTATCTCCGTCCACTGCTGGACATAGGCCTCACCTATGGCACGCCACTGAGCTCGATCTTCAGCTCTTTGTTTCCAACCGCTGCCACTGCCACTGCCGCTGTTTCTTGTTGTACATTTATCCCATAAAAAGTATTGTTCTGAAAAATGCTATCAAAGCCCGTTCATATGACACCATAATGAGCTATTATGAGATTTGTGATTGTTTCAATACTATGGACAACGCAATAATAAAAATAGCGATATTCAGTAGGTACCCACTTATCTCTTGTTAGTTGGTATTTTTTTAGATGTTACTTCTGTGCTATTGCGCATTACTAACTGGCAGATAACAGACGACTTGTGGCAGAAAGACGAGATAATAAGACGAGCCCCCGGCTTTTTGTTTGGCCACTTCAACTAAAAACACGATAAGTTTGTTGTAAAACAAACTCCTGCTTTATATCCATCAGAATTGTGAAGTGACACGTCTTGACACCCCTTTATTACTCCAAATATTTTTTAATAAGAATCAACTGTCGTGTTCTTCGGGATGTTTGTTTTACTATATTCATGAAAATGCGTACCTAAATTCAACATAATTTTATTATTAATTGCGGTGGAATATCTAACACTAGCTTCTTAAGATGTTAGCGAAAATATTGAAATTTTTGTCAAACGTCGTACTCGATGGCTCTAGAAAGAACTAATTGAGGATTTTCAGGTCTAGTCCTTATAGATTTTACTTTTTGGAAAAAGTGCATAGGGACCAAAAGACAAAGTTGTAGTAATAGTTGAGCCGTCTCGACAAACGAAGAGAAATTAATCATGAAATCACATATTATTGCAGTGCTCTTCATGGCTTCATATTTATGCTCATGGCTGTACTTACATAAAAGGTGCACACAGGAACTCAAATAATTAGTCCCAATTTGTACAACTAAACGCTTAAATGCAATATATAAATTGTTTTGTACAAAATTCTACAATTGAAGCTGCATTTATGTAATTCATCGTGAAGTGTTTGTAATTGAATGATTGGCAGCGGCGCCAGCTGGTCACCTCTCGAGATGATGCTGCGCAGACCTGCATCTCTCAGCTGCAATGCATCACATAGTTTGCAATTTGTGCAAGTGGCACTGCACATGTAGCGACTGATATAGCTACACATTGAACAATCTTACGTGTTTGCATCATCGATCCATTTAGCCATGTGTCCTTACACGTGTTTGAATTTTGACAAGTATTTACGTTTTCTTGCTAACAACGTCAGCATAATCACTCAACTACGTCAAATGCTATATATAACCCTTTTCTTTTCGAGCTTACATGAAGGTCTATTGTTTAAAATTATAAATTACTTATTTCTATCAAGGAATAAGTAATAGATCGTCATACTAACTGATGTAGATAGTGATATAAGTTCATACCAGGGTTTCTCAAAGTGGGGCACGCGTATCCTTAGGGTTATGTCATTTGGTTGGAGGGGCACGCGGCATAAGTTACGTAATCAATGGTTGCTGACCTGAACTGACTAAAATGGCTTCTAAAATTGATACAATGGGCGATAGAAGACATAATCCCATTATTCCACCCCAGAATAAAAAAAACACATAAAAGTAAATCTGCGCTGTGTTATTACTTATTTTATAATAAGATTGCGAAGCACAAGTGTTCTTAAAAAAAAATTACGCTCTTAAGGCTATAAGTTTGAGAGCCCCTGCCTTTTACCATACCTAAAGAAATTTCGGCACTTCAAAATATCACGGATATAATCAGTTTTGCTTTATCGTAATTCCTAATTGGTATTGAAAATGTGGCTGATAAGTATTCCATAGACTAAGATAATTTTCCTGCAGTCGATTATAATACTTGGTGATATGATATTGAATTTACGTGAATATTAAAAATTGTGTATGTTAAAATACAAACTAGTGTACATTGGCTTAGTTTCAGAATCTACATGAGTTTTTTAACTTTCTTACTAGGGTATGTATATAAATTTAAGTTTTCTAGCTAGAATAATATGTACAATTAATATATTAGATAATTTATTACTCTGACGCATATGCTATCACCAGATAAGAGGGACATGGATGCTAATAATAAACTTTTACCACTGTATATCCATTATTCACTTAAGATACAAAAGATTTTAAATAAATTGCCCTGTCAGTTGTTAACTTGCATGGCGGATGGATGGTTTCAAGTGTCTCTGGCATTGAAATACGTAATTTATTGAGGCAATTAAAATCTCCGTTTGTTAAAGATGCATACGTGCCGGACGAGGAATAATAATTTGTTATCATTAATACATTGCAATTTTGAAATAATTTCAGCAGTAATCATTCTCGGGAATGGCTCAGGTGCATTCTGTAGTTACAGGTTAAGATTTATAAGCGATTAAGCTGTATATTTTACTGAAGGGGGACCTCTTTTGAATCATACAATTTTTTCAAATGATTTTAATCAGAGGGCGATGAAGGATTCCACCTAATTCTTGAGATTCTATGTTATTTATTGAATATTGGTGATATCAGGGAACGACTGGCTGATCCTACCGCCATATTGGGATCGGTAATGAAATGAAAGAATGTATGACAGATGCCGAGTATGTTCATGTGGATTATCATTAGTACAGTTTGAACACTAATTTCTTTGCAAATTGCGACAGGTCCCATGCTATGGTATAATGTCTGTCGACGAAGATGACGACATTTGGACTACTGAAATCGAGTGAGTACTCGATCGATACCTCTTCAATTTTAACAGCCACTCGCTGCCTTCTCATCCCAATACGAAAATATTTCTATCTCAAATATACCGTGCGAAGAAAAGAATAGTCTAAGTCGTTGTTTACCATCATGTGAAAGTGATACGTGATAGCAGTTCCATTTTAATATAATGCTAACATGATTCTCGGAAGCCATATTTGCTACCTTACACACTGTGAAGTAAGTAAACCTGTCAAGATAAGGTTTAATGTTTGTACATGCCGCGTTGCTATTGTTCGAGAACTAGGTACCGCATCTTTATTTTAGTCACATCATGAAAGTATTAAAAAACATGTTTTCAATCGATTGTCGAAGGGTGACAATTCTTTCAAATAAGTAGGAATTTGTGCTGCAAGCCAAATTGTGTTCAATGTTGGAATTTATTTAAGGGATGTGAGCGGTTTCCTCAGCCGAGCCCCTGAAGCAATTTCTTATCGGGCATGTTCGCGAGATGCTCATCACTCACATGTAGCGTGTGTTTACCCGACACTTTTCCATCAACCTGCCGAGATTAAGATTGCTACTGTACATCATTTCTTTGTAAACGCGTTCCTTACCCCTGCCAATGTCGTATGAAAGCAAGCGAGTGGTCTTCATCTTGTAAATGGTCGCAATAAAATCCAAGTTTGTTGAAATTTCAGCTACGTAGCTCTGTCGCCGCCCACCACGCCCCAACCGTCACCAGCGTGGCACCACCCGCGCCGCTTCTCTATCGTAGCGTATGTTTCCTTTACTGCCGCATTATCATGAATATTCATAATCATCGAGCTTGCCGTACAAATAGGTAAGCGACAAATATTATTCATGAAATGAATAAAATATAAAAGTCACACGGCGCTCATAAATCTCGACCCAATGTAAGTGAATTTGTTGTGCTAGTCACTTTATGCGTTTATTATCGTATGATTAACTGTTTTTATATTTTTTTGACTTAACGTCTATTGATACTAATATATAATAGAATATTAAACTTTTGAGAATAAGTATGGATGAGTTATGGCGATGTTAGCAGTTGTATCTATTGCGCTAGGAAAGTTTCGCTTACAGTACACAAAAGGTAAACAAAGTATAGAAGGAAAATGTTTTGCAGGCGAACAGATGATTTGCTGTTGGATTCTGTTTAATAAACACTAGTCCTTCCTGCGTTGCATTGCATTTGCACTTGGATATTTGCGCACCCTTTACGACATGTTGCTGATGAAAGCGGAGATATGATTAAGCATGTTAACATACTAGTGTTATCAGAAACTTATGCGCAGTAGCTGAATAACTAAAATAATCAAACGTCAGATCTTTAGACAAACTCATCGCTGATTGAATTATCTTTATTTATTAATAGCTGTCCCCCGCGGTTTGACCCGGGTTCTCAAGGGATATCACACTTTCCCGGAATAAAAAGTAGCCTATATGTTATTCCAGGATGCTCTATCTATGTGCCAAGTTTCATCCATATCCGTTTAGTAGTTTTTGCGTCAAAAAGTAACAAACATACTTACATACAAATCTTTACTCTTTATAATATTAGTATAGATATATATATCGGTAACTTTCATAAAACCTTAAGTCATCATTATCAGGTCTAATTATAGTCATAATATTTGAATAATACATTGAATGTTTCAAAATTTTTGCTTACTTTCGAGGAAACGTAAACAAATTCGCGGTATCTGGGGAATATTGCATATCTTGCGAGCGTCCACTGGTACAGTTTAAATAATTCAAATTCCTTAGGACGTTATAAAGCTGTGTAGTGATTAACCTTTTTGGGGCTTAGCCAAAAACATCACAAGTTTTGATGAGGACCATCGACGAATTTCCACTAGTAATTAGTGAACTCACAGAATGTTATCTGCGCACTATTCTCATATTCCGATGTTATTTTTAGGTATTTACAGAAACTAGTGAATTCGTGTTATTTTAATAAAATATACACTTGTAAATATGAATTAAATTAGTTCGGAGATTGCAATAAATCACTGTACCAACACGATAATTTGTCTCGCATGATACAAAAACCGCGCAATTCTGTCCGAAATAAAATATTGCTATAATTTCTTCGTCTCCTGTATGAGTGGTTAAAACGGACCTTCACATTTCATCGGGTATTTATCACATCAGAAAAAAACGGAAGTACTTAATAAAAATGCTATTATTATTCATGACATAAAAAATAATATTCACTTGGTTATACTGTTACACGGCTCTTTTTTTGTTGTGATTAAGATTATAAAGTTACACATATGTGACATTAAATAGGAAATCTCAATTCCGGGAACTTCAGAATTATCAATATTAGATTAGATTTTTGATGATTCATTTTATACGCAGTGTTACGATTTCCTAAAAATTGGATTTATCAAAATTTTCAGCGGATTAAAATAATCAAATTATGTCTGTAACTACTGTAAAGTAGTAAATAGTCAGGGGTTGAAAGAGTAAAAAGAGAGTGCCAAAGATTGGTAAATATCACAATGTGTTTCAAACGTCTTTGTGACATCGTTACCACTTTTTAGGATATTTTCTTTGTCTCCCAAATTATTAATTATTAATAATGTATAATACATTGAACCTAAAAGAACATAGAAGATATGGTTTTTTTATTTACATGAAAATGTTTAAGATTTGCATGTAATGTTATCGATTTCTCCAACCAAGTTGATATTAGAGTCAGACTATTCGTAAGTGCTTGTAAAGGCCTATTTGAATAAAAAATATTTTCATTTTAATTTTTAAAGTTGATCCTACTTTAACTTCTCTGCGACAATTGCAGAAATAAATTATTAAATGAAAAAGAAATAAAATTCGTAATTAAATTATAGATTTATTTGCACTCTTCCGTAGATTTTTATTACAAGTCTTATCCTTTTTCTATGACTTACTTGTACATTATATATGAAATAAGGAAATTACCACTTCTTAGTAGATTATTGATCCGATATGCCTATGATTCACCTGTCATCAAGCCAAGAGCGATATCAAAATATCACACTATTTTTTTTATTAGACGTTTGTTTAGTTGCGTAAGTAAATAATCCGTATATAGCTATAGTTATATCTTTTGTTCTACTTGTCATCTGACAGCGTGCCTACGTGTAGTAAACAATAGGAATTAGATATATTTTTGATTTTGAATATTAGAGCAGTAGTACAGTTCATCATTTTTAGATTTGATACACATTTGGTTGGTTTGGGAATCACCTACCTTCTGTGTGTCTTTGATCCAATTGCCATTATGATAGCGCAGTAAGCAATAATTGAAATAAGAAGTTCCACGGCCCGTGACGCCCTCATTAGATAGAAGTTTTGTTACAATACAATACAAGTACCGCTTTGCCGGTACTTTCTTTAGTTGGCACCACGCCGACCTACCGTTACTCATTCATAATGTTGTACTACTGTTTGATTGAACTATTTATTGGACCAGTTATGAATTTGCACCGGATTTGGATGCTGTTTATTGTCGGAATAATGTTTAATCATCAATTATTTATAGTTTTTCCACTATGTTTAATCTAATTAGCAACACCCTAGTTCATTAGAGATAAACAATTGTTGACTTTAGCGATGAGTTAGGTAAAAAACGGTCGCGGTATTTTTGGCCATATTAACTATTCACTGGTTTGTTTCGAGTGGTTTTGAATACATCGAAGTTTAATGATTAATAGCTACGATATGATAATGGACCCCATAAAATTGATTAATTACCTTACAGACATGAATGAAATAAGGAAAGATCTTGCACCACGATAATATGTCAAAGTCGTACGAAAGGGCATTCGTTGTGCAATCAGCCAGTTAAAACTGAATCAATCGATGACCGCTAACTGGTCGTACTGACTAATAAATTGTACCCAATCATTTTCATACGACCCTAGTGTAATTCACTCTTACTAAGTATTTCGGTGTGAATACCCTAAACTCCTGTAACTGAATTTTTATGTGTTTTGGGTTTTGTTGAAATGTCAAGTGACAAACAGGCAGACGGACCTGTGGACTAACAATACCAGGGGCTTCGTTAATGTTAGTCAGTCAACCCTGAGACATGAATTTGTTAAGTCTACCTGTTATTGCACTGTCCCCTTACCTTTCCGACGGAAACACAGTATTATACGTACACAATATGCTGATTCACCAGCGGATATAGGTATTGGAGTAGAAGGTAGTTCCCCGGACACTAAGACGGCACTAAGAGCTCTACTACTCAGAAATGTCTTAAATGCATAATTTGGATTTTTCTGCATTATCACTACATAGTATAAAACAAAGCCGCTTTCTCTGTCCCTATATCCCTATCTCCCTATCTCCCTATGTATGCTTAAATCTTTAAAACTACGCAACGGATTTTACTACGGTATTTTTAATAGAGTAATTGAAGAGGAAGGTTTTTATGTATAATACATGTGACATCCGACGGGAACGCGGGTAAAACTGCGGGGGACAGTTATTTAAAACATAATGTAGCAGAGAGAGACCGAAGCAAGTGGCGTACGACGGTTACACAATTTTTCATCGAGTGAGCTCTGGAACTCGCAACGGCCTTTGTGAACGGGAATTTTACAAAGGGCTTTTTATAACTACGTAGTTGTAAAAGAAGCCGGCTGCCGCCGCGTCGCTACCTCTTCTCTCACTTGATTATTTTTATTTTTAATTTAAAATGTAATACCAGTATTACTGGAACGGAAGACTTAGAAAATTTATGTTTTTATTGGCTAGAGATGCACCTATTGATATTAGTGTCGAGATTAGATGTTAGTTTGTTCCACTTTGTTAATGTCATAATAATAGATTCTGAGATAACTCGGCACTGGGTTTATTTTTATGCGACTATTTCTGTTTACTTTTTTTTGTTATTTCTATGTCTATTTGCTTCTCCCTAGTTTACTGACCCCACGTTTTTTGTAATTACCGTTATACATTCTATCTGGGTTTAATTGCAAATATAGAGATTTTAATACTTCGTTGTTCACAGTCATTAATCCCTTTATAATTACATAACTAGCTTCCATGTGAGTGGTAGAAGTCTTACTAGTGTACGTAGACCGGCACGCGTCGCTACGTAATTAAAATCGGATTGGATGTATTGATTTTTCATACGGTGAATATAATGCGCTAATTGCCCTTTTGACGTATAGAGTGATATTTATGGCAGATTCATTATCAGCTCGTTATATACAGGCTGTTACAAAACTACCCGTAAAGCCGAAAGGAGGTTAAATAGGGCCTTATAACGAGTCCATTCAAAATATTTAAGAACCGTAGTAACGCTGTATTACATACCCCAAAAAAATAATAGAACTGATTTTTATGAATGCAAAATAGAAAAACTATTAAAGTAGACAATTATTAAGTAAAAAAGGTACGTAGGCCATTCTGTTAAATAATCTGGTTCCCTGACATCACAGCTTACTAGGGTTGATGGCTTTGATAATTAATTATATTTTTACGGGGTATTTTGTAACACGTTGTATATTACTGAACATGGGTTTCTATTTTAACGATATTTCCTTCTTTGTTTTAATATAAGTATGCGTACATTAATTTTAAGTTGTTTAGCAATTTTACATTCGCTAAAAGTATTTGTCACGTGAAGGTATTGTTCGTTTTTATGAGACAATACATAGTTATTTGTTACGCACGAGTATGGTCCTATGTTCAGGTTCGTTCGTGAGTGCTTGAAATTCGTGTTCATGGAGATTTAGTTCTATAGTGTCTAACTACCTTCACTGTATTCTAAAATTAGTTAGAATAAGAATAAATCAAATACTGCGTGAATTTAACAGTCAACTGAACGGATTTCTACTAGTAAGTTAATTAATGTATCATTTCGATGCTCATTTGCATCAGCTGAAGTTTTAAGAAAACACCATTGTCTTCCGAGATATTTAACTTTTATAACCTTGCGTTGTGACATCGATTTTACCTCATTCTACTTTATGCAGCTTTTTGCATTGGGTATACTTTTTTTATTCGTCATTCAGGTTCTTATAATTAATATCTAATTAGCATAACGATATTTATTTGATCCCAGGCATTTGGAAACTTTTATATTATAACTATATTGTGATATGAAATGGTGGAACAAACAAGCATATGCCACTTATAACAGTGAATGCTCTATAATCGATAATGGTAGAATGCTACATGGCGACTGGCGACATGACGGACGTTTGTGTTTGCCATAATTTAATAATGCAACTGTAGTTTACTCGGCTTGGCCTGGCCACTCACGTAACCTACAGAAATTGGAGTACCTATGTGTAATTTGAATACAATAACCGCAATTCGCATTTGTGTCGGTTGTGAGATTCTGACATCTGTTTGTTATGGAATGTAAATTGATGAGTAGATTGTATAATTTGATACGTATGTATGGAAATATCGATCACGTGAGATGTGCCTCGGCGCTACTAGATTTCAATGCCATATATTTTTTTTGTATTATTTGGTGACGGACCTGAGTTTTTGTTAATTTAAGTTGCAACGGTACATTTTTGGCCGTTCTTTCCATTAGCGCGTTAGAGAATCGATTGGTCGTATTATATAAAAAGCCTTTATTCTGACGTTTTCTGGAAAAGAGGTCATCGGTTCTACAAATTAAAACATTTCAATATTTCAATTGTCATTTTAACCTGCTAATAGTGAAATAGATCAGTTAATATTACGCAATTAAAACCTATAATAATTTTGCCATCCAACCTTTCTTTATTGCTGAAGTACTAAGATTATCCAAGACGACCAGGAGAATATTAAAACTTTATCTATTGTTTTTAATATTTAATATTCATCACAGTGTATGTATATTCTGCTTGGACATTTCAAAGGAGATACGTTGTATATATCATTCCAACTAGAGGAGTTATCGGGTTTTACTGTCAGAACTCCATGTAAATATTTGTTCAACAAAAATGGAGGGCACGAGTGACATTAATGATAAAGAATTGGAGTAACTATCGAGATTGCTAAAACGTAGAACGTTAGCGGGGTGGAGAAGGGGGTGCGTTTCAGTACTGTTATCAGATGATGACGATACGCATCCAGGTCGCCAGCGGCGGCGGCGGCTGCCCTCCGACGGCGCAGCTGCCCGCCACAGGCCGTCCCCGTCGCGAACATCAGTACCATTTAAAGCGCCGCGCGCCTCGCACGCCACGCACGCGCACGATCATAAAGACTCATAGTGAAAGTTGCGCGCGCAGGTTCCGCTACTATTTCGTACGCCGACATCTTCGTCTAGTTATTCAGTTTTGTTCGTTGCGCCAGTGCAATAGGGAAAGGAGGTCGGTGCTCGCCCGCAGCCTGTAAGAACACCGTGATTTGTATTAAACTGAGGTTTAAAATCGATCCCGACATTCGTGTGCCATTACAACCATTAAATATTTTGTTACTTCATGTTGTTGTTACGAAAGTACGTACGATTTCAACAATTGCATAATTAACTTATTGAATACGATGCCGTAGTCAGCTGTCGTGGTTGATATTTGTTTTACTTTTATTTTTTTTTCAAAGTACCTACCTACTAAGATATTCTGTAACATTTTCCTTAAACATCCAAAACAGGTACTAAAATAAACATAATAAACTTTATTGAGATGTCATAATACCTAATTGAACACCAACCCGCGTAATAGTTGACAAGTGCTACGAATGGCTACGAAGTCCGTAGACCTATTTAAGTTAAGTTGAATCATCTGGTCGCGGAAACTTGAACACTGTTTTACTGGCTTTAGAGTTTTCTCAAGTAACGAAACAACAACCGGCGGCAAGTAAGAGCAAGTTAACAGTTGTTGGTTGACTGGTTGGTCGGTTGGTGCGGTGCTCTTCGCAAACTTCCAGCTTGCAGCTACATCGACTGGTGAAGTGAAAACGAGCGTGCGGCCGTGACCCCACGTGCCATTTCTCTGACGCTGCGACACTTTGTTTTGCTCTGATTTAAGTTTAAAAGAAATTCTGAATATAACATTTTTTTCCTTTGTTTTTGCGACGGATTTTCATGTATTGACATTTTTTGAAGCGGAAATGCGGCAGAGCGGTAAATAAAATATGTCATGTAAATGAAAACATTTCGCAAAAAACATTACAATGAGAAATTTTCGAGTTCAAATTATAAGAATTACTAATAAAAGCTTGTAAGTTCATTGAAATATTCGACATTATTATCAACAGATCGGATAAACAAATGGTGTCCGATTCACCCTTTTTGCAATAAGAAACACTTATTCCATATAAGTCAAATTATATCGTTTTATAGACAAATATGTCCCTTACCTTTTAGTTCTTTTTATATTAGTTCTTAACGGATGTGGTCAGTACAAATATGTCTATTATTAGATAATATAATTGATTCGCAATTTGACCGTGAATTTATTTGTAAAATGTAATCCGATAAGTCGTCGACAGTGATTCAATCTGATCGGAATTGGAAGTTTTATCTTATCGGCAAATGGTACTGCTTTTTGTAATAAAACGAGTGAAGCGTTAAATGTAGAAAAGTGTGAATGTCATTGAAAGTTTGGTGTTGATTTGCCGATTGGCAGTCAGAGCCAGGTTGTGCAAGTCCCGCTGCGCTTTGAAATTGGAAACGACCTACATTTTTCTAGCTATAGACGTAACTTGAGTATTGTGTTATGCACTGTAACACTGAAGGCTCCGACTGGCAGAGCGCAAGACGCCGGTCCTCAACCACATAAATTCCACTTTTTTAAAACTTTATTCGTCACTGCCCCTCAGTTATACTGTCTTATAAAAACTACATTAGATTGTTCAGGGTCAAAAATAGCGTGTGCTTTTTGATATAAGTAATTTAAAATTTAATTATTTTATGTTCCTTCTGACAAATATCTTATATCTTAAATATAACTCGTCCGCAAAACAATGTATCACATATTTTGAAATAAGTGCCATTTATGGGGCCGTGGCCGAGGTTATCGAATATCCTTGGGAACCAATCTAAACGTACATATCCCTACATTCGACTATTACTTAAATAATGAATCACACAATAACAAAAACGAGATCTATGCGATTGATTTTGTCGTCACCGTATTCAGGAATATGTACACCACACGATTCTTATTAGCAACTACGATGATATATGACCCATTTATTCATAGTTATTGCGTTTTTGGGGAAATTCCCAAATAGCCACCCACGACCGCTTATAAATTTCCCAATTTAACGACTAGACAGCTGGAAATACCCGACATCGAATATGAAATTAAAGATTCCAGGAAATCTTATTTACTAAATACAATTAACAATTCTAAATAAGAATATGAACTCCTAGTTTGACGGATCGTTTTGTATCAAGGTGTTTTAATTAGCATAATATTTCGCGTAGACAAAATAACACTTCCGCATACCCCAGGTCTGCGAGTCTTGCGACATAAACTGGATTACTCACTTAGATAGTGATTTGTCGCCATAGATGTTTGAATAGACCTTAGCCTGTCGTATACATAATATAATAATCTGTTTGTTAGCATAATGGAACCGTTTCAATAATACTTCGTTAGCTATATCAACACACAGGCCATAAAATGTATTTAAAATTGAAAACAACAGTGTGTATTATTAACGTTAATTAACCCGTGACACAGTTGGTCAATGTTATGCTTATGTAATTATCCTGAAATATAACGCTTTCAATATTTTACCTTATATTTCTAATTTTAGTATTTAAAAATGGATGCCGTGTAACGCTTAGCTTAGATAAAGAACCTTTATAAATATCTTGCGACAAGACCATGGAGAATCCCAGTCGGATGTTAATTTGTTCAATCCCAATTTACAGCGCGTGTTCTAAGGAGCGCAACTCATTGTTAAATTACATGACTTCGAAATATATAACGATTATTCTTCATTGGAAGTAATTGGTTTTGATTCATGACACTCGTACTGTAGCTGCAGAATAGAATGATTTTCCTTGAGATATTTTATAGTTTTCACAAAGCAAAATGTAAGTACTGTCGACTCTCAAGTTAAAACTGCTTACCTTACCCATTATCAGATATCTAAAGCAAAGTAGAGAATTAGCTGAAACCACCGTCTTCGTTTAAAATTTTCAAGAAACATCCAGATTAACCAGGTTAATCGTGAGTTCAATAAACCAATGCTCATTTTAATAGAAGCCCTCGATCTTTCATGACACATCTCACTGTCCCGTTGTGCTCAAAATATACTTAGCGGTTAAAGGTGTGTCACGCATATTATGCGATTGCTTAGATTTTTAAATTGACGGGCTAGATTTATCATTTCAATAATTTTATTGTTTTAAAACTTTTCTGTTAACCTTTATTCAAGGAAAAACTGTAGAAGCATTTGACATTTCAAAAAGTGCATTTATATTTTCGTATGACCGTTTCTCAGTGTACACTGTCTACTGAAAATTTATTCTTATTGCTTTTTATCTTGTAGGGATATCAGCTCTGGCTCCATAAAGTTTTTAATGTTGAGATTCTGGACATTTTCATTTCTTTACAAAACGGAGATAAAATGTTATATGCTTTAAGTCCTTGATTTGTCAGATTGGCAGATAAGTTCGTTAAACTTTAACAAAATTTTATATTCGCCTCTGGAATCGATGCATTATATAGTAGATTCTTTGTCCACTACAATTGAATTAATGAGCTTGATATCTTCTTTGTTTGTGTGTATATTTGATGTAACCAATTAATCTGTATTCCTTGCGCTGCTGTCCGCTAACATCTCATTAGTTATTCGTTGTTTGTTTATGTCGTCAACTATCATTGTCCGCGGCGTTGGTATTAAACCGTGGTTAGTTCACGTCTCTGTTATCTGTTCCCTTTTGTTATTTGAATGAATGACCCGTCTAATCACCGGTTGTGTCTCTGAATCCTAATTATTTCCTTTACGGATTAAGTTTAATTATACCTTTTGATTCTTTACCTCGGTTCTGTTTCCTACTTATCATCGAACAACTGTAAAATTCTATATGTATCTTCTTTTTTCCATTTTTGTTTGTGTTTTCTATTGATTCACCTTACTTATCTATTATTAAGCAAGCAAGCTTTGTTATTACATTTACTTACAATATTAATAGACATTAATCATGATAATCTTCTAGTGTGTCAGAAATGATGATCGATAAATTGATATTTCTGAGATCAGAGTATAATCTACTGTTATGTGCTCAAAATATGAAACTAATGCGTTTTTAGATAGAACTAGGAAAACGTCTTAGTACAATATCTTATATTCTGGTTTCTCAATGAAAAATACATGATTTAGTATCATGGTACATTACAAGGTTATCTATTCCAATCTTGTCGACTTATTCTCTTATTCGGTATTTTTTTAACAAATGGCTTTCCCTTCTCTATTTGGTTGATACAAAAAAGTTTATTTGATTCCGTTGCTTTAGCTTCTTTGTTTACACTGCGCATTTGCTTTGATTAAAAGAGGTTTTATTATTATTATTGCTTTGTTTTGGCGATTTGTGAAAATACACAAAGTTGAGCTTTCGTTGACGTTGCACTCTTAGGAATGTGTCTGATATGAGACCAGCGTTTTGTCGAGAGCACTGACCTCTGTGTTTAGTCGAGGTTTTGACTTTGAGATCGTGCGCGAATTCACCACTCGGTTCCATTTTGATCGACGTGTAAGATTATGTTTTAATTCAAATGTATTTTACTTTTCGATACAAACACATCAATTATAAAGTAGTAAATAAAACATGTTTTACCGCCGGATTCGACTCATGCGCGTAAATGCACGATGACATCCGAACACGATTGCCATTCTTAAGGCAACACATGATTGTCATTGGTTACCATTGATTTAATCAAATTAATGGATGCGACCTGATTGTGATCTGTTTAAGAAGATTGTTTTAATTTAGCGTGTATGGGTTTCGGTAGATCCTTTATGTTTATAAATTATTTACATATGGGCGCATCTTTGCATTTTTTCAAACCGGACCGAGGTTTCATATCTTTGATTATTTCTATGAAAAAAAAAGAAACGAGAAAATTTATTTATGGCTAATAAAATACACCTTAAACAAAACAATTTAGGGTTCATATTCGTTAATTATAATCACAATACTCCTGCGTAACTATTTAAAAGATAGATAAGTAAGTCTTGATGTATCTAAGTATAGGAGGTCTCGCTTGTGTATCTACAGGGCAGCGACGTGAGATAACTGTGAAGTAGCCAGCCACAATTGTAGGTTTGCAACACATTTGTGAATGTTACTGCGTGCTTTATCACCCCTCAAATTATTACCATAAACCGTGTAACGATGTAGAAGCCAGACATTTTCCATTAATAGAACGACTGTAACTAGGTTTTAACTCCCAAGGTTTTTCTATTAGCCCCACCCTATCTTTGAGTGAATTGCTCATTGTTCGTGCTCTATTGAGAATCTACCTGCTTGAATGTCAAAGATAAGACGTCTTCGTATGTGTTTTAGCAATGTCAGAAATTGCTGTCACAAAACAATAGTTTAATTTTAATTAATTTTAATTATTCAAGTGATCGGAACACTCTTTGTTGAAAAACTTTAATACCCAAGTGGAAGTGAGAGAAAACAGCAATCGTAAATTTTAGCCAACATTAATGTCCATACTTCAATCGAAATATAAAGCATGAAACATCAAAAGCTTCGCCGAATTACGAGAGTAGGAAACGATGCGAGTTTACTACGAAATTTAATTTCCTCTTATATACCTCTTATTTGAAACAATAACCCGTTTAATGTTGTAAATTTTATTATTCAAACTTTTTTATGCAGATGCCACGTTTAATATTTGTCACAATGTTGCGATGTATCGCTTTAGAAGTTTAAACGAGCTACTTGACAAGTAAATAATGATGACCCAGTGTCATTTGCTATCACCAGTATCACACTGTGTAGTTCACATGTGCCCATTAGTGATTGTGATATGCATAAAGGTTGGATGTCGGGACCTCTCTCGTGAGGTTAATCTCCTCGGTGACATTGGCTGGACGTACCTCGCACTGCCTGATTGACGTATGTAGGTTACCTTAGTTAACACTTATTAGATCTCACACAACTTAATTAAATTGTCCGTATTAAAATGTTACTTTTTGTCTCGTTTGTAATTTGTGACTAATTGCAGCTTTGCATTTATTTTACCCACTTAAAATTGCATTAGTTCATTGTTTGAGTTTACTGAACCTTTCGTTCTCTCTCGGATAATGGTAATGAACTTTAAATAATATCTTTTTACTTAGATAGTACATAGGTAGTACAGATTGCATCAAAATATTTCGAATTCTAAGAACTTAGGTCACTCAAATGAAATTCGACTATATCATTTTGAAAATAAAGTACTAGATCCAACAATATTTTACTAATCATGAAGTGTGTCATTTGTACGATGCACCATTTATATCAATCAGTAATATGGCATCCATCTCAGTCTTCCGTACACGGATCGTCACGTGACTAGTAAAATGGGTATTTATATGAATACAAATGAATAGTATTTCAAAGTAAGCTAGCGGCGCGAAGCGTTAAGAGTTGAAATAAATGGTTATAATGGATGTAATTAAATTATAATGAAATCGACCGTAGTAACATAAAATAGCTGCTATGTATTTATGCAAGACGGTGGCAACTTTCCCTGTGGCGGCTTCGCGCCGCGCGCCGGTCGCCGGTCGCTGCGCGTGATCCGATGACGGACTACTATGTTGTTACGAAAGCTACAACCACCTGCTTATATGGCCTATCGCCGCCGTCACTATAGTTTCCTTACAAGAAAATCAGAGCTATTTATAAAGCCTTGTTTATGGCATGCAAAATAACCAGTTCTATACCTGGATTTGTTCAACATTCTCGAGTTATTTCAACCTATCGCATTGACACCTTTCTATAACCTAAATTACCAAACTTCGTACATTCTTTACACAATTACCTACACTTATTGTAAAGCCCACTCACAATTCAATATTTTTGGTTGATTGGTGGCGATTAGTGCCAAGTGACTAAAAGAGTCTATTTGTCAGTGAGTGAGAACAAAGACCCTAGAACATTCCGACGCCTTCGTAAGACAGTAACGTCACAGTAACTGATGAGGCAGCCGTTTTGTAAATGAACTCATTGCAGTCAATTTCGTTGCTATTGCTAAACTCGGAGCTTTTAAACAAAATTACAGCTTGGAATAAAGAACACGGTTAAATAATGGTGAAACTTTATAAACTTTTAAAGAAGTGCTGTTTAATAGCTTGAAGCGGTTTACGATCCTTCGGGTTCGCCCGTAATAAGTAGAAACCTCCGCGCGTTTCTACTGTTTATTCAATTTCTTTATTTTGCCTCGAGCTTTTAATTCAGAGCCAAGCGCATGTTTATTTTAGCTTTGCTCTCTTTCAAACGAAAATAATGCTTTCATTTCATTACTTTCGTTGTAAATTAATTTAATGGACACAGTTAATACCAGTCGTAATGGTTTTGTCACACGAATGCATCGGGGTATCGATTTTAATTTCATTTCTGTTTTTAAGTATATTTGTGATCGAAACTGTAGAACGAAAAATACTTCTAAAGTATTTTTAGTGTTCTCGGGTATTCGAACAGAAGTAATCGAAAATGACGGAGCCGTGAAAACAATGCACGCTCCATAGAAAACGTGTGACGTGTTGACAGTTATAACAAGTGAAAGTTTATTGTGATTACAACTATGAGTGGAAGTGAACCGACACTAACCGAGTCGCCGGTGCCGCTGGCTCTGGCGCGGCTGCAAGGGCGGCCGGGCCGGGTGCCGCGTGGCCTGCGCACGCACCGCCCGAGCTTGCAGCTTGCCAGCTTGCAGGAGTCGATAGACGAGACTCCCAGACGCTTTAGCGACGAACCCGTCGCCCCTGACACTGATGACGATGAAGCATTTACTGATCTTGTTGACGAATACCCAGCGAGGCCAGCCTCTTCCAATGGACGCAGGGCTTCAGAGGCTACTTTCTCTGAACGGTATAGAAAAATTACCGACTTTGACGGCCCACCACCGGAAGTCCCTCGACGGGCTTCTCTCGCTATACCAGTGGGAGTCGACGTTTACGGACCTGCCGATAAAGGTCGCAGACGTTCTTGGGCGGCGCGGTTGCAGCTCGAACGCAAAAAGCGCCGGAAGTCTGGAGGAAACGACACGGATGAGGAGAGTGACACTCCGACATACGTTCGCCAAAAGCGACCCTCTTGGTGGAACGTGTTCGTGCCAGATAATATGCTGAAAAACAGGTACTTACTGAGCGTTGACATTAATTTATTTCACATCACATACGTGTGTTTTGTTAACCTACTAACAAAGGTTTAGTCACGAGATAAGTTTGAAAAATTCCATTATGGAGATAATTAAGACAAATTATTGCAATGTGTTATAATGTTTGTAAGTATTCCTTTTAAGGAATTAGAATGGAAATGCTTATGTTCTTAAAGGTACAATATACCTATTACCTATGGCACCATGACACTAGATTTCCTTGACCTAAAGCTCTGAGTCTGACTGTTTATATTTGTAAACTAAGTGTGCAGCTTTCAGGGTTATCTGACATCATTAAAGGGCATTCTTTAAATTGATACAACTATCTCAAAGAGAAATGTGTTTACTTAGAATATGAAGACTCAAATATGATTTTTATTACGACTTTCGTCGTAAATGTCGTAGTTTTTATGGCAATGGATTACATATGTGTACATGACAGTAATTAGTATTAATATGCTCAAATTCACAATATTATTGTTAAAACTGTACTTTCAATAGAGCTCGCCGCGTCCTTATGTAATTGGTCAATGTTAATTGACATAATTTTGGTAGCCTGTATAAGAGGATGTTTGTATCACATCGAAACTCGAAAAATTCCACTGCGCAATGTATATAATTATACTAACATATGACTTTTTGTGTGCAGAAGGTAGGTAGGTACGTGACAAATTTACAACTTGTGATCTTGATAAATCAGTGTAACGTTATCTATACTTACGGCCATGTATATTATAATATTATTGTTATCTAGTGATCGTTTTTCACCTAAACATTATACAAATATTTGTTAAATTTATATCAAAGTCCTTTTTTATGAAATCGTAGAAGTCTTTATCGTATCTGTTTGCAATTGGATTGGTAGTACCTAATGCATCTCAATCCTATACAAACTGAAAGGAATCCTCACTTGTACAAAATGAAATTATATTTAAACCTTTGTACGGCAGTGACGTGCATATTCTCAAGTACGGAATACTAATTATATTTTCAAAGATTAGTTACCTAACGTTATCGTCTAAAGTTAAACGTACCGATATCAACATTTAATTTAGATTTTATCGTTTCTCGTGTTGTGTCGTGTATTTAGAAATATCTAGCGGTAGGACGCGCAATGTCAGACATATTCATACTACGATTGTTTCTAACTTTGCTCTTTATGCGGTTTTAATGCCAAAATAGTTTGTAACGTATATTCACTGGCACATGAAATTCTCCGCGTTGAACATGTAGATTAGTCGATAATATAAATGTGCGAACTTGAGAAGTTCAAAGGACTCCACTGTCTCTATTAAACCGCAACACCTCCCCTTTGGAATATATTATATTATACACTGATACATGTCTAACTTCGCAATTATGACGACATGAATAGTATACTCAAATGAATATAGATATCATAAAATATTGATAAATGTATGTGCACACAAAATTCATATTTTAACAACTTTAATGTTTAACCGAGCGTTATGCGTTTAGTCATTTCATTATCGGTTATATTTGTTCACGATTTCTTTAAATCGATTTCAAAAATACGTGTTTCACTAATTTGTAACGTATGTTATTACACGAAGTGCAAAACGTACTAAATAATTTCACCGTCACTTTTCTTTTTAGCGACAACGCAATGGTGACCTCGACGATTGTTGTGCACTTATATGGAACTATTTCGTTGAATCTCGAGGGGTATTTGCCAAATCTGTAATACTTATCTATACTAATATTATAAAGAGGAAAGATTTGTATGTAAGTATGTTTGTTACTCTTTCACGCAAAAACTACTCAACGGATATGGATGAAACTTGTCACATAGATAGAGCATATCCTGGAATATCATATAGGCTACTTTTTATCCCGGGAAAATGTGATATCCCTCGGGAACGCGGGTAAAACCGCGGGGGACAGCTATTATACATATAAGTACCACATAATACTTATTCGTACAACTAAGTCGAAGAATTGGATTTGTATGTACGACGCTTTGGCGAAACTCGTTTGGAATTCGCTTTTATTTGATCATGTATCATTTAAGGAAACTGTTTATGCTACAAACAACAGTTAATGCCATTATGAAAATACCATTTAAGTCTGTTGATAGTCGGATATTAAAAATTTGCATTGACCTTTGAAACTGCCCACTTGTATGAGTGTGTTGTGTTCCGCAAACATACTACATCTACTTTTCCAAATGTGGACAGCAGAAGATAAACAGCTGTAACAAGCTATAACGTAGGCGTTAATACCACGTGTTTCATCTTGCTCATGCGGAAAAGAGCATAAAAATATTAACATAAAGTTTTAATGTGAGTTGCAACAACATGGTTGGTACCAATGGCACCGTGCTACGTCATAGGGCAAAATGTTTCTTTCATGCGTATGTTATGCGACCTCACAACTCTTTCCGCAATCGTGCATTCACCTTTACATTTTGAGCAATGCATCCCTTTTCTTTGATTTCTAACTTCCTGGGCATTTTTTCGTCCACTACTTTGTAATAATGATTGTCCTACTGTTATATGTCAGTGTATCTTATTACATATCGTGTTCATCAACGCAATACTTGTATCACTCGTTTTACAGTAAACAACATAAACATGGCCATTTTCATGGTCCCGTGTCAGTAATAGATTGTTATTAAACAAACTTTTGCCAGGCAAGTCGATTTAATTTGATAAATAAGCTGGTATCAATAATCGTATCTGAAATAGCTGTCATGACCTTTCTAAGACAGAATTAACATTACCGTCTTGCTTCCGGAATCAGTTGACTGCATTTAATGCTAGTGCGGAAAGTTTTAGATAGGCTAATACTAATAATAAAATTGTGTGATTTCAAACAACCGCTACTACGTGTATGAATATGATATTCTATAGTCGAACGATTCTGTTTATTGCGTTCCGGGAAAAACGGAACACTTTTGAGGTCACCTCGGTATATGTCGACCACACGCCTTTTGATCGAGATGGTAGCTTTTGTGAATAAAATTGACAGTATTTTTGATATGGTATATTATTTACGATTTACCTAAAGTCAGTAGTAACTTTGCAAATATTGGTCATTAATCTATTATCCAAATTATTATTTACTAGCTACGGAGAGAAAAGTTTGCAACACTCTCTTGCATCTGTTCATAATAGTGTATTTATTTTTTCTAATTCTTGACATAAATATTCTGGGTATAGTTTTTCTTACCCACTGAAAACTTAAGAAAACAAACCTTGAAAACAATGTGATTTATTTGTCGCGACTGGCAGCTAGCCAGGGGCTCCACGCGGTCGCATCCACTTTCCCACTACATCATACCATTCCTATCAACAAAAAATATTTAAAGACATCGTCTCGCATCTGTCTCGCACATTTGTACTGTCTGCTCCATCAATATGGTTCGATCGTTAATTTCACTGTCTATATTTGCTGATGATCATTGACCGGTATATACTGATCGTTGAGTATTAGGCTATTTAATTAAAAAGTAAGGAATAGGAAGTTTATAAACGTCATTTTGCTAAAATAAGGTTTGAATGATCTCAAATGTAGGAAAAGAAAATTATGTCTGCAGTACCTAGTTGTTGATAGACGAGAATCAATGTTTCATTATCTTAATCGCTATTTTATGCGCTTGTTTTATGTTATGATTAATGTCGATTGTTACGACTAACTATTCGACTTCTGTGTAAACAGTCGTGCTTATATTGGCTCATCTTAATTGGATCATAATCTAACTCCAACTGTAAACTAATACAGATGTGATATTATGGTTTACAAATACTCCAGAATCGATTTGTTTCTATACACCTCCGTATATCACGCGGGAGGGAGCGGAGGTTCTATAACATCATCTCTTTCGTTTTCACCACATTCATAAATCGTTTTGGCTTTGTCAGATTCTGAGACGTGTTTCTTTTGTATACGATTTCTCCCGTTCCCATATATTTCCACTTGATTGGAGGATCGGGTATCAGTAAACCCCTATATCTGTATGATTTATTGAGAATTTAGCTTAGTTACTTGTATTCATATATTATTGCTTTGTTTCTCATCAATCACACATCTTTGAAATATATAAACAGTTTTGTTGATTTTGATGTATCTACAGGCTACTCGAAGGCATATATTCAATATAAAGTGTTTGTTTTGTATTGATAAACAATATCAAATCAAATTATCCTTAGTGTAGGTACTGCCCAATTCAATGGTTGCTTTTAAAAGCATAAATCTTCACAATAGAATTTCTAATTTTCACTCACAGTACCTATTAAATTTTGCTTAAACATGATTTACTTCACACGTGGAATTCAGCTTCGTGACATAGATTTATGAGACGAAACTCAAAATGAATTTGAATATTTCATTATTTTGTTGAAATTTCACGTCAGAGAAAACGATCTGTTCGGAAATAAAATTCGGAAAATATTTCAAGTGTGAAATCTAGATTATAAATCCGTTCTAAGTGCTATTCACGTCGATGCTTCCCATTGTGTCCGTTGATGGGTGGGTCTTAAACCCACTTTGTGTTGGTAGCAGGGTATCCATTGTATAACACAGGGTCACCAGACAAAGTCGATACTCGTCTATACATGTATACATGCCTACGTAACACAATATGTATGCAAAAATACCGGGCGTGATTAGGCTGTGCCCATAACGATCAATACCAACAATGTCCATCCATCCATATATACCTACGAGCACGTTTTGTGGTTAGGTTATCCTCAGCCCATGTGCGTGCATGAATACTCCAAAAGAAATCATTATACAATTTGCACTCTAGTTTCAAAAGGGTATTTTAACATTATCAACTCAAATACAGGATTTGAAAATAATATCTACGTTATTTAATTGATCGGTATTGTAATACACTAAAACGTGTACGATATGATAAACAATCGCTTATCATTCATTAGTAAGTATTAATGAGTTGACTAAATATAACACCGTTTATTTATCCGGAACTTAAATAGTCGTGATTCTCTTAATGTATGTATTGTTTTATCGTCAAGTCGATCATGATGTGGTGATTAACGCAAAGCGCATGTTTATCTCACGTATACTTAAGTAAATAAATTATTGCCTAGTTCAATGTTAATCAGGTTTTCTATAAATCGCTTCCTTCCGAATGAAGCACGGAAAAAGTCTGACCCAGATGTGTGGGCGCAGCACGATGGCGGTGACTATGTTGCCTCGCACAAGGACGGTCACATTCATGCACTGGTTCCCGAGATGTGTGTCGCACAATCGTATTTATTGCATTGCAAATTTATTCGCCGCGATCAGCCACGACCACGGCCGGCGCATGTGAATATACTCACGTATTCATTTATACTGTACTGCGTTTAGTGCATCACCCGCTATGTGTAACCGTTCCTTTTTTAGTCATCTGAAGTACGCGCCTTGTTATGTATTGAATCTTAATGACTTATCTAATGATAAATTGTTTTTGCTGATACCCTTCCGATTATATGTTTTCTATATTAACTCGATTTAAATGATGAAATCACATTTTCGAGAAATTTGATAAATAAGGATGGATTAACGTTACAAATCTAAATAGTTTTAATCCTTGTTTGTATGATGCACGTTCAGAAATTTCAATGTTATCAGATGCGTAGCAACACTAGCAACTATAATTTTGTACTATGCCCCTGAATACTGACATGTGTGTGTATACTGTATACTTACGTACATATATAGGTGTTCGTGGATGGATGTCCATTTCCTCCCCATTGCGCCAATTGCGCTCGTTTGCGGACGGCACTCGACTAATTGTAAGCTCCGCAATTAACGTACCAGTCTGATGGATGTGTGCGCACCTCACGACGTTTCATAAATGAACACCGCGCATAGATACGCTACATAGCTACATAATATAACATATTCTGAATATCTTCAAATTTATCATTGTTATTCATGAGCGATTCTCTTACTTACTCCACTAACGTTTGCAGTTGTACCATGACTACATATTTAAAATCGTTTGTTCCCCCCCTCCTCCAGAGCTTGGGGGCCCGGGACAGCCCCGTCTAGCTCTCCAGTAGCTGCGCCACTAAGTGTATTTTAATACAAGAGAATTAGTTATTTTGAATTTATTAATGATGATTCTATAATACCTTCAGAATCTTATTTTTAGCATAAAATAAAACAAACATACATTAGTAAAGCGTAGCATAAAACATTTAAAATAAACATAATGATTCTGGCGATGGCTAGGGCAGGCCGTTGACAACTTGACGTCCTGTTACAGAGTTCCGTCTGCCGCTGTCTCGCGTCATTCTTTGATGGCGGTATGGGATTTGAATGACCAAACAAATGGTTGCCGACGGAAATGATCTCACCAGTACTACTAGATCACTTTAAAGAAAATAAAATTGTATTATCCCGAATGATAAAAAATTTGATTCATGAAATAATTTGGTGGATTTTCCCATATATTTATCCCGCTAGATTTTACTGGAATCTGGGCTTATCCCGTTTGTATCAGACTATTAGACTCGACCTTCTGGTCTTCCGTTGAATGCCATAATCCAACGTTATTATAAGTTGTTAAATTCTAATGGAGCACTGGTGATGATATATGCCAGAGCAAAAGTGAATATTATCTTTAATATTACTATATTACCGTGGTAATGTTGTTTAGTTTAGAAATATCCTATTAAATTGACTTGGTGCATTATAAATAAGATTAATAAAGAGCGTAAGTAAAGGGACTTCGTTTTAAAAGGTGCGTTTCTTTGCAAATATACTTACGTAGAAGGCCATTGTAGTCATTAGGGTCAACTGGCATCTAACACCAGCAGCGACATGGCATCCCCTCCTAGACCGACACACTCAGACATATGACACGCCTTCATTCATATCGTTATTGCATTGAATTAAATCGATATTCATAGTTATATATAATTCAACTCGATTCAGAATCTCGATATAAATAATTGTTGTCTTGTTGGTGTATTAGAAAGTCCAACGTAAGATATTTCCTTCTAGAATTATTAAATTATGCATTAAAGATAGTTACAACTTTTATTGCGCTTCGAAATTATTTATCTGTGCGCTCTAGACACAATCTATCGATTGAGAAATAAACAGTTTCATTTCATAAGCATGGTAGTACAGAGATCTAAGATGAAATATTTTTCTGAGCAAGGGATAACGTAACGCCGCATAAATGTAGAACACTTAAAGCAAAACCATGTTTGATAAAAAACGCGCTTATTTCCCGTTTCCGTTGACAGTTGGAATGTGACCAAAGAGCTATGTGTTATTTGTAGAGTTGTTATTTTTTTTAAGTAGCTTTAATTGCGGCAGCTTTTAAGCAACGTTTAAGATAATTATATACTTTTGGTCTAAAGTTAATGTAATTTCGTCGTGTAATTTAACACTGCAGCGGTCGCGGCAAGGTTTCAGAATCTGTAAAATGAGCTCAACTAGTCATATTGGTGTGGTTATACGTGCAATTGTTTATTACGCGTTTTATAAAGCAATCTTCTTCATACTATATGTAACATTTAGGCCAAGATGTCTTAAAACAAATTGTGCAATGCGTCATGAGTGCTCTTCAAATGATAAGTTAACAAACCTATGAATATTCTAGAGGTAGTTGTTCAGCTTTTTATCGATTATATACACGCTCGAGTGGAATTACGTAACTAGATACTCATATTCTGTTGTCAGTTTACAGTTCAGTTTATTCGTGCTTGTTTTGTAAAAAAATCCATTATTCACAAAAATTTTGGTTTTAATTATAAATTATAAATGGTATTTAATTAACTCAAGTCTCCAAAAATAGATACCCATATAAGAGTTTTGGCAATAATTTATTTATAAAATTCGTATTAAGACCTTAACTGTCCTTGCATTTTGAATGAAGCTTTCAACCACACTAAGGTGTATAATTAAAAGTTGATAAATGCATGAATCGCATGCAGCGTCAAGTTGTAAAACAGGTTTACATACGAAAACGTATACCTGTTCCTACCAAAGATAGAGACCACACGAAATGTGGTTGTGTGACGATTGTGCAACTCGTGCGCAGGGCCACGCCCACCATTGACGACAGACGCGGTTGCCGTGACGCGTGACGCCTCGCTGTCTAAAATTACCTCTTCGGGTTTATTTAATTAATTCTCATTACTCCATTGCGTTAATCTGGTCTTAACACTCATTACAACAGCTCCATAACACGCTTATCTTAATTATTACTTTAACCATATTTGAATTTTAAAATATTCGTTAATAAGTCGGTAAGCAATGGGTTATTACTGAATGCATTTTTTAATGTAAATATTTCTTATCTTTATTAATATGAATCAATTTTGTTTCGGAGCAGTTCAATTATAGTGTAGAATTCCAAAGAAATTACAAGTTGCCATTCTACGTGCCACATCGCGCGTAGACAAGGTTCCATATGTTTCGTAACGCCATACAAGTACAACGACCTCGCAAATGCGTTTTTCTTCAGTGACTCGCAACTCTTTTAATGTAATCATGAGCTATCGTTATAATCTATATACATTGATCTATTAATAGAAAGTAAATTTTAAAAGAAAAATGTACACCTTATGTTAAAATCAAACTTAGATAGATGGTTCTATATATTACTTGATACATAATCGTAACTATGTAGACAATGACTATTAATTGCCTTGTGATGAAATGTTGTGTTAATGACCTCCGTGCAAAACTGCACGAACACATAGTCGATCAGTTTGTATATAAGGAAAATCTTTGTATTGGTATTTACTCACTCATACTCATAATGATTTAAATGTTTTTGTTCTCAATAAGATTATAGGTAATACATTTCGATAAGAAATGGTGCCAATTCATTTGACATCTATTTCTAACGTGAAATTGTTTTGTGAAGCATAAACAATATTAGAATTGACTGCTATTTGTTATCTTTGATGACTCGAATTTGTGTTTATGAATTTTTAGAGTGAATTTTTAAGAGCGTATCTCTTGCTGTTAGTTGGTTTGGTGGTTAGCGACTCTGACTCCCAAGTCGAAAGTCGCGGGTTCGATTCCCAGGATAAACATTTGTGTGCATGAACATGTCTAATTGTTCTGTGTCTGGGTGTAAATATCTATAAAAGTATGTATTTACAAAAAAAAGTATATCAGTTATCTGGTTTCCATAGTACAAGCTCTGCTTAGTTTGGGACCAGATGGCCGTGTGTAAGAGAATGTCCCAGGATACTTATTTTATTTATTTGTTACGAATGTAACATTTCTGTTAGTTACTTACACTAGTTGGTTTCTAATTAAAAACTAATATAATTAAAGCAGGTGCTTAACTTAATAAACTGTGCAACGAACAAAGGTTGCACAATGATTACATACAATAATCCACTCTCATGGTTTTAATGTCCAACAGCTCACTATTAAGAATGCTAATTCGAAGGTAACACGATTAATGACAATGTGTGCATTTTGTTATTTCTCCTCGTGTCCTATTATTGACGTGCGTAGGTATTTCTAAACGAAATTATTTCCGCCGAACGTTTTGTTCCGCCTTGAAGTTGTTTGTAATAGGTAACATACAAATAAGGACGCATATGTACCTACTAAGTGATAAATACCTGACCGTGGCGAATATACGATAAAATTAATTTATCTATGAATATACCTCAACGCAATAAATGCGTTGGAAAGGATCAACGGTACGTGTGTACGGTATGGTTCTTAAGCGTGTGGAAAGCTTTTTTGATTAGATTTGTTCTAGTTTTATTTCGAGTCTGACACTTTTAGGTACAGTAGATAATCTTATCGGTAATTAATGTTCAGGACTTCATTGATTAATACATGATTAGTTGCCAATCCAATATGCGTGGTCATGTTTAGTTTAGTCCGTGTTATTTTCAGGGAAATTACTTTTTGTAGGCTGGGTGCTTGTTTCGTAAAATTGCTTTGAGTTTCCAAAATATTAACTAAAATAGTTTTTCAATTTTAACATTCCGTAAACCCAACGTAGGGTTCGAGTGAAAACACATTTTCTAACCTTACTATGAATAATGTTTAAAAAACTTATTTTAACAAATAAATAAAATAATTAATAAAATTCAGAATTCAAAACGATTTATTTAGTTTGGGCCCACGGAGGGTACTTATGAAGGTCAAATTTAAAGTTACTGAAGCTACCCTTATAGGATAGCTAACTGTGGAAAAGTATTGAAATCAATGTACTTAAATCTATCTGAAAGATTCTCAAACAAAACTGGCTAATAATAGTAAGTAAATGGAAAATAACTAGATAAAATAAATAAGCAATAGACATTTACTAACAATATAAGTACAATTCGATATTTTCTCAACAAAGATTGAAAGAAACGTTGACAATAGAGACCCTCTCACACGTGTCCAAGCCCAGCTTCCACATAAAAGGTTGTCATGGTATCCGATGCCTCGGATCTCGTTACCGACAATATTATGTTGCGTAGTTATATTGTATTCTGATCTTTGTTTACATTGCTCAGAGATAGTCTATCATTTGTTACTATTACTGTTTTACGCAGTGGAAAGTTATTGAGACAAAGATACAGCAATAAATAGTAGCGTTCATAACAGAAACGTGCAGGGCTATATTACTGGTAGTATCATTATGAAGGTAACTTCCGCACCGCGATTTCACCCATGTTCCAAGGATAAAATAAAGTCGATTTATGCCGAGAGGCAAAACAAACTCATGTTTAATTACGCATATAATAGAAGTTGAATTAATTATTTAGCTATAACGACACTTGGCAATCCCTTGCGTTGACAGTAATAATGAATTACATGCACATAAATTTATTTCAATTATTTAATGTAACGGCTGAGTGTTGATATTGTGTACGAAAAACTTAGACAAATAAACACAGACAGTGTTGGTAAATATGCGAGTTGAATTGGCATCCGCCCAAAGCCAAGGGCGGTGCACGCTCTGACTCCGTTTCGTAGCGATTACAATTAGAAAAACAATTTTTGTAACAAGATGAGCCAAATACCGAAACTACCTAAATCACGCACATTCGTAAAACAACGCTACAGTTCTGTGCCTACGTTTTCATTATTTCATGTTGTTGCTACGAGATTGTCTGTGCTACGGGACACCCTTGTGTTCTGTACTACGAACTAAAAATTACCCTTTTTCCGCATAGACACGCCCATGGATGGGAGAATAGCTACCGGGACCGGGCTTCTAGGGATGTTCGCGTTACACGCATTGCGTTTCTGTAACAAAAAGCACTTCTACTTGTAAGTCTTGTTTAAATGAACCCAAATAATTTTGCATTATTAGATACCGTCCTCCCCGCAGCCGGGACTCTGGATTACATGAAACCCTCTAATTAAGAGACACGATCTAATTCGTTTCCTATTCCACTCTTCCAGGCGTTTTTATGTTTTCGGTAGATTTACTGGTGGGTCATAAAATTGAGAAAAATCGGCCAAGTGCGAGTCGGTCTCGTTCGGGAAGGGGTCTTTACAATCGTAAAAGATTGAACACTGTGTAGTTTTTAAATACTTTCGTTAAAGAAACAATAGAGGGAATATCACAATATGTAAAGGTCAAAATAAATCGAGCAGAAGTCACCAAGAAACACGTTTCTGTATCCACCATTTGGATAAGGAACCCCAAAAAGAAAAGTTGATAACGAATACATTATGTACGATAATTTATGATTAAGTACACGGTCCTCATCATTGATTTCTTCAATGCTTAAACGTTAACTAAAGCTAGGAAAATATTGAGTAGCATATTTACAATTATTTTATGTAGTGTAAATTATTTTTCTGCGATAAAAACACGATCATAATGGATATCAATCATAACGTTGGTAGTAAAATTTGACGTTAATCTGTTTGTACGGCAGCGTAACGTAAACAATGAGTGGCTCGGCGGCGACCGGCGCGGCGATGCCGTGCACGTTTCAGATCGCTCGTCGGTAATTAGTAACACACAAATTAGATTATCTTCTATTGAAACCGAACAATGAATGAGACAAGAAATAAAATCATCACATACCTACACTTAATCAAACTAATAATGACTTGTGTATTTAAAACATCCTCGTGACAGCGGGTACTCGGCACGATGACTAATGATCATCGGAGATGTTTGACAATTTAATAAGTTTGTAAAGTTTATTAACACAGTTGCTGCCGTGACGTGATACCAATTATACACACATTGTTATCATTATAGTCTGTTTTTTTTGTGACATTAGGACGGTTGTCTGTCACCCTGTGATGGATTCTGATAACATATTAGGTCAAGTGATTATTATCTAATTGAACAACCCTTATAAAGTGTTTGTGATTGCGTCATTAATATCTCATCACATTATTACTCATTGCATGATTTGTGTGAGGACCCATCGCACGAACCGATGTGGCATTTGATATTTTATTCGCTGGTTATTACAATTTTTATTACATTTAAAAATAGCATTTTATGTAATATTTTTATTTGCCAGCCGCACTGTTGTTTTATTTTGTACGAATATGCACACTGTACAATACAACGTTTTTGTATCATGTATTTTTTTGATTTGAATCTGTATTTATAGAGCTTTAAAATAGTGTAGTATCAGTGTGGATATTCATCAAAGCTATATTCAGATAAACTATTCAAAAAAATAATTAGTGTTTAATATTCATGGACCTTAAGTGCCTTGTTGACATGGGTTTAGTGCAGTATACTCGTAAATATGTGGAAAAAAATTTTGGACACTGACAATTCATTGGCCAATATAGTGTCGTCTTTCTTTCACATACACTCTCGCACGAAGTGTTGCACTTTTCTTTCACGGTACGTTGCACATTATCTGAATATAGCTAGTGTTCTGTGTAATCGCATGCGATGCCTGTGTCTAGTCCGTGGTCTCTGTTGCATGCAGGTCTAGGCGCGCTTCGCAGCAGCTGTCGAGGAGCGCTGAGAGCATCGATCTGTCATACAAAAGGTAAATAATTGTTTTATGCTATATTAACTTCCTGCCTTACTCTAATTTTGTTCACTGTGTGGTATTTGATAGCATACACAATCGTTTTTAGTTAATCGTCGCTTACAGATTACTGTTTTGTTGTACCTTTATTTTTCATATTATCAGTGCCTTAATTTATTGTTTTTATGTTTTAGAAAATGAATATCCTCTATTTTAATAAGTCAGATAAAGCATCGCAATAGAAATGTTGAGCGTCAACAATTAGGTCGCAGAAGACCATATTGTCTGTTTAACGTGAGAAATTTAACACTTAGCTAGTATGACATGGATGAATTTTACCGTTTTTTTAAAAATATACTTAAGTAGTTTTTAAATAAACTATTCTCGTAAAAATCATCCAACCCTATCATTTGGTGTGTCGCCACCAAAATTGTTTATGTTTCGTAACTGAACCGTTCAGTTGATAAGCATTGACCTAATTGTGTAATCCTGCATAATCTACATGAGAGCCTATAAAATTCAACGGGGTAATATATTGAACCGAATACGTTATGATTCATGCTTCAGATTACTCCAAGTGTATGGCCTGACCTTAAAATCGGTCTGCGACTGGCCATGGTATTGAATAGGCTCATTTTATGTTCTTAATATATAAGATCTGAGCTTCAGTGACTTGCTATCATTCCCTTTTGGATATACGATTCTGGAAAATTTCTGTAACACAATTACGTTTAATTTACTAAAGCCAACACTTCATCCTTATTGTAAGAAGTCATACAAGTGTTTCATCGTCTATCTTGTTGATTAGGAAATATGTGGAGGTGAATCAGACCTTGCTAGAGCTCATTCTATTTGTATCAGTCCTACGAGTTATTTAGAACGTTAGCTTTTAGGAGTGAGCAATTACACGAGCATTGACCCCAAATTTTTACAACTCGGTAATCGAAGTCGCTATCGGGTCACTCGTAAAATGACCATGCCCTTCCTTTGACAATTAACTTTTTGCTAACGTGACTCTTTGGAGGAACGTTACGCCAAAAATGCTGAAAAATAAATCTGAAGTAAAAATGTTAAGTTATTTTCTGATGGTTTGGCCTTTCTGTTGTCTCCCAAACGTAACTCTTTTTTCTTCTGGTATTCCGTCTTATTTTTAATATCTCTTACTTACATAAGTGTTGTGCTTTGCAGGTCAAAAAGTCGTTCGGTGGACCATGGGTTCGCGGCGCCCTTCGACCTGGAGGCGCTACGCTCCAAAGTCGAGGGTAGATTTGACGCTGTACACAGAGGTAAGTTTACGAAATCATTTTTTTTAATTAAAGCTTCAAAGAAATAGCAAATAAGAAACAAAATACCATTTTAATTGATTTTATTCCCGGTTAAACATTTACTTCTCGTATTTCCCTTCAGCAGACTTTGTTTATTTATTAAAATTATTACGTTCCCACGATTTATCCGTATAGTGTATGAAATTAAACCTTGTCCCATTAATAAGCATTCAAGTTTTTATTGCCGCTTTTATTGCTCAATTTAAAGTTACCAACATTAATTTTCTGGTGTTACCGCTGCGGCTAAGTTAAAAGCTTCGCTTAAACCCTTCGTAATGAGTGTTACAACAGCGACGATTATGTTTTCTACGACTAACACGCCCCCGTAGCCTACGTACAATAATTGTACCCTATTATTAAACAAAACAATATTATGTAGACATTATTTACAAAAGGTATCGGCTTGCTTATTGCATAATTTAAAATAATGTAGTTTATGTTTTCTTTTTTCTAAAAAGCCAAAATGTTCATTCAATATATACCTACTTGAAATATTGATGCCCTCTGTTTAGAGGGGATATTACCTCTTTAAGTTGTTCATGTGAATTCTTTGTTGATGCGGTTGATTTTCGCCTCATAATTTAGGAACACTTTCTGGCATCGAGAGATGTTTTCAAAATAAACATGTCAGCTGTAAAATAGCATCCGGCTGTTAATGTAATCTACACAGAATTAATTAATTCAGTGACGCCAAGTAAACTCCGTTAGTCACGTTTGTTTACTTAGATATTTTTCCCCGCTCCGGAATTTCAGGACGCGCTCGGAAGATTGCGATTTTATTCGACGCAGATTTGTAATAAACTTTATTATTATCGCCTGGCGTGAGTGATGAATCTATTTGGAAGATTTTCATTTTCTCCTGGAAGTGATCAAATTATTTCTGAACGACACATTGGCCGAAATAAACGAAACTCCTATTCATGTTTCAGATTTTACTTATATTATCGAAAAAATTCAATCTTTAATAACAAATTACTTAATAAACTACATTTAATATTTATAGAAAGGCCGGCAAGTGTGTAATGGACTCGCTGTCGAAAGTTTCCGTACCTAATAAAAACTAACATAATTTTGTTGAAAGACAAGATTTATTTTCACACTTATCGTAATTTATGAATGAATTATTTTGGTATACAATCAAAGCTGGTTAATACATATGACACCCTTTTTATACATTTATACAAGCATATTCTATAAATGTGCCAAATGTCAAGTCTTACATTAGTAGTTACAGACAAACAGACAGACGAAATCCCATCCGAAATTCCATTTCGGTCCGGATCCCTAAAGACAGTTTATGTTTAATAGTTGGTACTTTCTAAGACTTTACTGCCAAGATTGAGGCCATAACTGTTGACTGTGTCATGCGAAAGAAAATCGCAATATTTTTGTACCCATTAATATATAAAAAGAGTAAATGGATCATATACATCTACAACAAAATAATGTTTAAACGGAAATATTTATAATTTTTCAGACATGTTTGTAATTACTGTCGCGGGTGCGACGCCGTTTGTTATACTAAAAGCAATAAAATGTTGATATTAAAATCGTTGTTTATTGCTTAGAAAGGCGTCTAAACGTTATATTTCATAACTAAACTGACTGATAATTGAATATTAAATTCTACGCTTGTGATATTTATCATTTTGTATAATATGTTTTATTTATTGGTCGTATTGTTTGTTTGTTATAGATGAAGACGAGCATGCCAAGAGACTGCCGCCCCCACCGCCGATTAAAACTATGACGTACACGGTGAGTTTAAATAGAAATTTGTGCTCTATGTGACACTGGAACAAAAATTGAGCTGGTAAAGATCATTAAAAATATATCGTCGATTTATGATATGTATTAGAAAACTGACCATGAATGATTGGCAGGCCGCCTCCATAGACAACAAAGGTCTTGTACCTGGTAGGTGTTGCTATATACCAAAATCCTTTTAAGAACAAAGTCTATGACAAAATTATTGTCTTTCAAGAAATGTAGGTAGATACTAGAAAACCTTATTCACGTTTAATTAATATTGCTGTTCTGCTTAACGCCTCCGGAAGTATGGATGGAAATCGAAGGCATTGTTAAAGCAATGAATGTAAACAATCGATATAATCTATTTATTATCCCGTTGTATGATGTCAATTATTTTTTCTCATGCCGTGTTTACCCACATATGCAGCACGCAAGTAGATTAATTAATTATGAAACCGTTATTAATTAATGTTCCATTATTTCCTCATAATATTATTGAATGATGATCCAAAGAAAAATATATGATTAACTAATAATTTTTTGCGAGTAATTATGATTAGAATCAAGGCTATGATAGCTCAGTATTAGTGAAGTCGAATGCCTGGGCGTAGGTCGTGGGTTCGAAACTTCTCCTATAATTTTTTACTTTCGCTGGAAGTAAACGTCATTAGGAAACTAAAGCACGGTGGTACTTGCTTGAGTGGCTGGCAGGTTAAGAGTCTGTGCACTTGAAACCCAGAAGTCTTCTAGGTTTTGTCTTCTTACCATGTTCCTTCAAATCATCACATACTATAGTAAAAGTATGGTCAAAGACAAGCCGTATAAGCTATAATATTTAGAATAGTAGAATAAAAAGAGTAACTATGCAAAAAAAAATTGCTCCAACTTAAACTGCATGGTCGCTCGTTAAATGTACGGCAACAGTATTGGCAACCGACTGCAATAGCGTTGTTTGGACTTTTTCCAATAAATAATATAAATCAGAAAGTGAGTTTGATTTGTTTTATAACCAACATATGCGACGTAAGGTTGGCGCAGATTTTGGTCTCTTTTGATATGCTTTTAAGATATAGCGTCATCGGTCGTTTTATAGATGGTGACTGGCATGTCAAATCACCATCTTTTTATTCAATGTCAAAACTGCCATTTGAATGGAGTTTCGTATGAAATAGTAAATTGTGACGTCATAGTTGAACAGGTTAAAATGATCTACTTTTTGTGTTTAAATCGGTCCTTGAAAATTTTGTTGTTTGTACATGTTATTGAATTCATATTCCACGTTTTTGTGTATTTTTAGGTATTTAATGTTTGATAATTTATCTTTAATACTATATATACTGTTCCCTAATACAGTGTAAACTCTTTATAACGTTATCCTTTATAACGATAAACTCCCTATAACGTTGAAGTGAGCCCAAGTTGGTTGGTTTGTTCACTTTGTTTTGTTTTTTTTTGTTCACTCCATATAACGATAACTCTCTATAACGACAAAAAATGCTCAGTCCCTTGAGTTAAGACGTCCAATCCATTAACACTAAATATTCTAAACTCAGAGTTTTCTTCATCATTCAAACCTGCTCTTTGTGGCCTGTTCTTTAAGGTATATTATATGTTTTGACATATTCGTGTTGTCCCCAGGTTCGCGACCGCGATACACTGACTTCCCTCGCGGCGAGGTTCGACACCACGCCCTCGGAGCTGACCAAGCTGAACAGACTCGCGACACAGTTCATATTCCCCGGACAGACTCTACTCGTACCCGACAAACGAAAAGGTAAGACAACATTATTTCAATTACTCTTTTTTATTTTTATTTAATTGGGCTTGCGTTTGGCCTTCGACTGACCCCAGAAGGAGTTATGACGAGGCCGAGGATGTACCACGCTTACCCAAAAAATGCCTATTCACTCTGGCCTTGAATATATCCAGGTTAAAATGTGTCGGGAAACACTGACCCCGGAAGAGAGTTCTACTCCTTTGCTGTTCGTATAACATCACGATGCTCGCAGAACACTTATAAAAATAGGCATAATGATGTTCAGGGACATATAGCTCAGCGGTAGTGATGGATGCCTTAAGATTGTCAGTTTGACTCTACAATGAGTAAAGCGTTCAGTGAAGAAAAACGTATAGTTAGCGTGTTAGAAAGTGAAAAATTTATCTCCACCTAGTATCCTGACACTACTGTACAAATTGACATGTCACTTTCAGTATCATTATAAGTCGTAAGAATTGGTCGGTTACGATTCAAATGTTTTTGTGAGAAGGAGCCATTGGAGTGGTCTGACTTTATATTAAATCAGAATTGAAAATCTGTCAAGCAGAATTTTGCTGAGTGTTTATTCAGTATTAATCAATTTTGTTTAGAAACTAGTCCATAAGCAATGCGCTAAAATATTTATTTAATTTTCCTTTCTTTCATTTTTGTATAAATATTTAGGTATATTTGTACTCTTATATAGTATAATTACAATATATATCAACATGTCTGTGGTGTGTATGTTCCCTATTGACTCCAAAACGGCGAGACCGATTTTGACGGGACTTTCAGGCAGATAGATGATGTATGGGTGCTTTTTATTACTGAAAAATGTTACGTCCCTCAGAATCGCGGGTGCAACCGCAGGGGACAACCAGTTATATTAAGGATTTCTGACATAATTGTGTTTTGCTACAACTGAATGTTGGCTTTGATATTTAGTATAGTTCTGTACTCCTTAAATTAAATTGGATATGGAGCCACTGTTTTCATCATAATCTACATACAGCTTTAACGTTGCCTGATACAAATATATGTACATATGTGTGCAGGTGTGTACAGGTGTTGCGTTTCAGTATGAAACATCTAATGGAATATGTTATGTTTATAACGTTTATTGTTTTTATAAGCAAACATCAAACACTAGTAATGTGTATTTTTAATATAGAGATATATTACCTATTTATTTATACCATCTATAAAAATAATGGTTTTATAAAATCAATAATGTGTTATGGTAGCGATATTGCAGTAAATGGCAAATCTATATATTATATAGAGCTAGTTTCCGCCTCGCGGTTTCACCCGCTTTCCCGAAGGTTCTAATGTATACCGAGATTATGGGATAGGTTATCTTACTTCTGGTTAAACTAGCTTTCTTCTAGTGAAAGAATTATTCAAATCGGTAAAGTAGTTTTTGAGTGGATCAATTACAAACAAAAATCTCTTTATAATATATTATTAGTGTAGATTCCATTGAATATGGATTCAAGCGAGATAGAAATAATTTTGTAAGATATTGCAATAGTCTGAAAGAGATGGAGAGACGCCGCAACAGCTTTTTCCAAAAATATTTGTAATCTCCATTGATTTCAGATGACGCAGGTTTTAAATATTAACTCGATAAAAAGGCATAAACAGGAAACATATTGATTAGATACTTCTTTTATTACATGCTTACTTAACTGCATAGATGCACGAACCTTCGCGAACGACCTCGTCACGGTCAATAATAGGTTGATTGCCCCTGTTTTCGGACGCTGTGAAAGCGAGATGTCTAACGAAGTCATTATATCTGTCTCTCTCTTACCCGTGACACGTTGATGGAATAGCCAAGCTTGCACAACCAGCATTTCAACCGTAACATACCGTACCAATGAGAAATTAAAAGTTTACAAAATTCGACCTTCGGTCCTATATAATGTCTTACTAAATAGCACCGTTTAATTAAATTAATCTCTTACCAATTTTGAACATTGCATTTAATCATTAACCACGTCCACTGATTTCAAGAGAAAGTCATCGTCTCTGCTGAGAAGTAACTATTAGGCCTCTATTTACTCATAGCTATCTCCATCGTGAAGATTAACTTACTTTATTTAGGAAAAGCAAGAAAATACCGCTTTGCTTTTTACTGGTGTGTGTTAAACAAGTCATGTTATATCACCATGTGGTATAAGTACTGAGCAATCGAACAATAGAATAAAACCCACGTAAAGTGCAGCGAAAGTAGCCTGACTCATTGAAACATTAGTTTGAAGCCGTGTCGAGGTTCGAAGGCTTTCAGACATTGCTTTTGTTTTCGCTTTCCAAACGCCTATCCTGTCTAATTATCTCAAATTAATGATAAGTACCTGGATGGCCGAGCATTGCTCGGGATTTCTTTACTAACGTGACTTCTACCGTATTCTCTTTTTTAAAGCACTGTCATATATACCTAGATACGAATTAGATGCGATAATAAAGGACTCCCAACAATCTCACAAAAGATGTAACATGAAAACCTTACCTACTAATGACATTGTAGCAGTTTTCATTGCATAAAAACACGGTTAAAACGACATTTTCTGAAAATGAATCCTTGCTACATCGATTTAACGCTCCCTGCATACTAAATTTCATGAAAATCGTTAGAGCCCTTTCCAAGATCCTAATTATATATATGTATGTGTATATACAAGAATTGGTCGTTTAAAGGTATTAGATAGATAGATAGATATTCACTTCAATCCTGCTTCTTATCAGTCATTTATATTCTGTTCGTCGGAGACCTTTGTAACTATAATCCCATAGTGATGACTATCTGTGATTGATTGGAAGACGACACCAAAATTATTTGTTACTTTTTTATTATCTCCAGAGTTGATAGTACTTCGGTATAGGTGATTAAATCTTAATTGTTAAGGTGTATGGGTGCGTACAATGACGTGCGTAAGTACGTGCATACTTAGGTAACCTTATACTGTGCAAAAACAAAGTAGGCATACCTGCCGCTTGCATTGTATTTAAAGAATTTCGTTTATTCATGTCGATCAACAAATATTTATGACCTAGTACTTTAAAAAATGTTTCTTTAAATAGTAATAAACCGTTTGAAAATGTTTTATAAATTGTATTTTTCTTTGAATGTCAACTGTTATAAAGACAAGAAGAATCATAACCTTCTTATATGCAATTATACAACAAAAACGCCTGATACAGATAAGAGCGACAACAACAAAGTAATCAATAACAAACCATACATTGGCTTTTATAACATATATGTACCGTGACCAGTATATGTATCTTGTGTTGGCATAAATAGGCCATCTTCATAGATAAGACTCGGACATAAAGCAATCATATTTTCTTTAGACATCTCACGCGGTTCAGTGTGAGTGCGGAATTCTAAATAACATCACTTCGGCAACGAATATGTAGATAAAATTAACAGTGATAATCGTATCAATAACATCGATTGCTCACTTTTATTGTCTTGATTCGGTATTGTCCAGGCACAATGCAAAACAATAATACGCAGCCTTGGTGTTATTCATTCATGCGTGACGTAGACATGGAACAAATTTTTCTCCTATTTGCACGGCAAACAAAAGTTACAACATTCATTGCTAGCGGTGTACAGACGCGACCGCGCCGGCGACCGAACACAACGCGCATAAGCTGATTCTATTTTAACTTGACACTAAATTGCGCCTCCGTCCCGGCACCAATTAAACTGCACTGAAATATATCTCTACAATGGATATCAGGCGACAGAGTACGCAATAGTGGTTATGAGATATGAATTCGCTTTATCGCTCACGATAAATGTGTCGATATTATGGTCTAAGTGGCGTTTCAGTTCAACGATGTTCAGTTTTGAATTCATTAAGCGGTGGTATCAAGGTGCGTCTAAATATGCTTTAAGCGAAAGGTTACATCAGTATTTTCATCGTTTCAGTCGACGTCGGGTGACGTGTAAATGTAAACAATGGCAGGTGTTATTCTGATGTGCATTTTGGTTTTCAGATGGCGACAAAGATTCGGACGGTCCGTCGGAAAGCGGCGACAATACATCTGAATCCACACAAGGAGCCCCCAGTGAACCAGCCCAGGAAAAAGGTAAATACATGCTTACATGAAACCATCACATGCTAGCCATTATTGACATGCTATGAATGTATCATTTGCATGTTCTGAAACGTTGAATACGTAATGTTTATCAGAGAGATTTTTTTTACATTTCGCTGTGAAACAGTCATATTGTTATTTGTTATCAGATCGTGCAGAGGAAAACTCGTTATCGACCGCTAACAAGTGCTTGTTACGTTTTTAACGACTCGTAGAGCATGTTTATAGATACCATGTAGGCTACAATACCTACATGTCTACATATTGAACATTCTGCCATGATTGCGACCCGACTGCAAGGTTAATAGCTAAAATAGCGCTTTATTATTCAGTGTTGATGTGCATTCAGGATCTAAATAAACGAGACATGATCGGTCTCGTCGGCGGCTTGTCACTCTGAATGACTGATGATCAAATGATAAATGCAATGGGAACGAGTTTGTAATAAAAGATTTATATTTAGAATGCATTCAGTTAGTATAGGTATCTGTAATTGAAATTGGAGATCAAATAAATGGACCTTGTTTACCTAATCAGAGCCTTATGTTGAAGTTTATAAAGCAGTATTTACAATTGTGGTGTTGATTTATATTGCAGAGATCCTGGATAGCTTGCGGCCGGTGTCGCCTGAGGCGCCCACCAGCAGTAGCAACCCGCAGCGGTTCCTCAAGATAAACGTTCGACATATCACTGATGGACAGGTAAAGCGAAACTTTTGGATTTCATTTATTCTTAATTCAACCCTAGGAATGCTACCCTAGTTACCAGAATATGGCGAGAGATAAATATTTGTTTATTAAGTTAGGCACAACCACCGAATACTAATTGAATAAAATTCTCATTAAAAAGAAAAACAATACTTCAAGTATATGAGTGTGATGACCAGTTAGTTTGGTATATTTTGATATATCATTCCCTGTAGAGTCTATATCAAATATTTAAGGTTTTTACACATGTATAAAAAATATAATTAAAAACTCTTCTCTATAAAAATCAGCATCATAAATGTATGTGGCCAGTTTGAGATAACATTTCAACAGGTTAACAACCTTTCTTCCATGGGTACTATATCCTACCCTACCACAGCGATATGGTGCACCTTTCGAAGCATATTCTTAGCAGAATTTAACCCTCCCTCCCGGTATCCGATGACTCTACAACTGTCGCCATCGCCTTGGCCGCGTTTTTCCTAAGGTACATTTTCAAATCATGAAATACTGTGCCACAACGTAATGGTTTCAAAACCATTACGGAATCCTGTAATTAAACTTTCACTCGTTTGTTTAAACAAATATTTGGGTTTACTGGTCACGTCGGAAAAATATCTGTTTATGTGGTTCTCTTCCTTTGGAGCGTTCCATTCGTGCTTTTATTGAAGAGCTCTCTCTTCGAAGCACGAATATACTATATAATATAAATATTTTACGAATTTTGCGAGTTTGTGTGGAGCGTAATCTCCGGAACCATGGAATCTATATGAAAAATTCTCTCAATAATTTAAGGGCTATGTTAAAATTCCTGGTATATAATATATGTATATGTCGTGGTTCCGAAAATTACCTACCCTCCGCATATACAACGTGTTACAAAATACCCCGTAAAAATATCATTAACACTAAACATACCATAACCGGGTCAGATGACCCATTTTGAACTTGGCATTGAAAATGCACGTATCATCTTATTGCTTTTGCACATTTGACTTCATGACTTTTTGTTACTAATAAATATACAGTTATACTATTTATTTCCCTTCCTAACAACCATATTTCATACATTCAAGCAGGAAACATAAAGTCACATTTGACCCGCTATGGTGGAAATTGGCACCTAGTAAGTGTTGGTATGATTAGTGTTGATTATCAAAGCCAACAACCCTAGTAAGCTGTCATGTCAGGGAACTAGATTATTTAACAGAAATGCCTACGTACCTATTTTACCTAATAATTGTCTACTTATATAGTTTCTATTTTTCATTTATACATATTTTTTTTGGGTATGTTATACAGCGTTACTACGGCCTCATTTAACTTCCTTTCGGCTTTACGGGTAGTTTTGTAACACCATGTATACAAAGCAACAAAAGTCATCCTCTCTATATAATATTAGTATAGATGTAAATCGTATAATAGGTAGGTACACTATATAATGTTGAAACTAATTATCTATATTATTAGAAATTTATCACAGTTTATATCACTTAATTTTTATTATCTCACAGATTTTATTGATAACTAATTATAGTTACCTAAAATAACTCCCTAATCAAGTTATCATCGTTGTTTTTATAAAATATATAAGATTATACATTTATTGTCCGTTCTAACAAGGTAAAAATACATGAAACAATTAAACTATGTACCTACAAGGATTCGTGACAAAAGGGCTCGAAATTATGTTAAAATTCTAGGTATAATAAATTAAGAGTTAGTAACATGAGTGTCGAATTAAAATATTTCTGCCTGTATAAATATATCACTAAAGAGGAAAGTAATAACTTATTTTATGAAAGATAATCGACTTGGTGTTGTACACTTTCTTCTTAGTTTTAGGTTAAAGTTTCTACATAGAAAGGGTTTAATTGACCAAAAACTTATGAGCCCTACTTTAGGTTGATCTATATCACTGGGCCATGCCCTTTGATCATTACTTAAAAATGGAGAAACTTTGTATCGCAGCTATTTTGGCCAAAGGTGGCCGTGGAATGTTTCTTCAGCAGCAGTCTCCATGTCCAGTGTTCAGAGCTGTGGAATTTTTGTTTCACTGGTCTTAACACCTGTCTTGTTTCGACATGCTTCTTGGACATTGCTCCACTTGGTCGCCTTGTTTTCATAACTTAACAAAGCTATATAATTTACATATACTGTGTATTCCAGGGCGTAGTGTCAGGCGTGCTGCTAGTGACACCGAACGCGGTGATGTTCGACCCGAACGTGTCGGACACGCTGGTGATGGAGCACGGGCCCGAGTCGTACGGTGTGATTGCGCCCATGGAGTACGTCGTCAACGCGGCCATCTTCTACGATATTGCGCACATGCGCACGCATGGACCGGACCATAATGCACACAAGTATGTTTCACCTTATTATTTTTATTCCTAATTTTTATTTTTGGTTTGGACGATACTGTTATCCTCTGGTGGCTCTTATACAGTTACGCAGGCAAGAAAGTATTGATTGAGTGATGGTATTTTCTTAAATATCTCCTTTATTGTGTTATCTTTGCTGAAATCAAGGGTCAACCTTGGTTAATATCTTTAAAAGTAGGCCATTTCATTATATTATGCGCCTTTCGCCATGACATGTTTGATAAAGGAAATCCCTTTTAAAATATTTTTTTTAAACAAATTATTTAATAAAGTGTTGTGCTGTTTCAGGGCTGATCAAGCCGAGATATACTACATGAATAAAGCAGAACATTCACCTGGAAAAGATTCCCTTCTAGTCAAAGTAAGTGCTTATTCTCCTGACATACTTTACATGTACATGGGCTAAAACTGGCTCACTTTCCAACTGCTGGTTTCAAAAGGGTAACCGATTTGTTTCGTCAGTTTCCTCATGATTTTAATCAATCGAAAGCTCCGGTTACTGAATTAGACTTGGCAATCAATGTACTTTGAATTTTTGTACCTTTTGAACCATTGAACCTTTGAACTATGTAATTTATATGAGTTAGTTATATAATGTTTAATTGTATTGCCTGGCTAAATAAATAATATTATTCCAGGATGAGACATTCCCCGAGCTCCAAGCGGCAGGTGGGGAGGTCGGAGAAGGTGCGGAGGGCGAGGATCGGCCCGGCTCCGGGGACACCGACGACCGCGGTGGCGCCGCCTTCCCTAAAGCTTTCGAGAGGGAACTCGTCACTCCTACTGCTTTACAGGTAGCTTACCATTGGATAAACTCTTGCATATTTTATCGATAGAAAGACTGTGATTCAAAGCCAATCGCCACATGCCAGGAAAAAGAAACGCTCTGGTGCTGCAATCCGCCATGTTTCACAGATATATCTAGTGCAATATTGATTACACGAGTATTAAAAACGGTTTGTATTCATTGTCATGGTGCTGTAACTTTAGATAGATAATCCGCTATCAGCATGTACGTCTTAATATCACAAATCTATGATTAGTCATTTCGAATGACCACTCATTTTAAAACTGACGCTAACATCACATGTGCAGTTGTCGCGTGTTGAATCTAATAACTCATTTTGTTTCTTCAGCAACAAACAACGGAGGAAAGGCGAAAATCTTTACTCGACCACCACTGGGCTATTCCGAGCAAAGACAGGATGTCTATTGATCAAGGAAGCGAGGTACCGATTATCTTATATCTAGAAATACAATCTAAAGTTTAATTATTTTTAGTTTTGGAACGAGGGGGGCTATTGCTAAAACCTTACCTTGCTAGTGGATTGATGAACCGAAATTTCAGAGCTGTTTCAACCCCCTTCAGAATACCAAATAAAAAAATACCCTTTGTGGTTAAATCGGTTAAAAAATATAGAATCAAATTACAAAAAAAAAATCTATTTTATGTATGATCCTTATGGATGATCGATACACTGGTTAATATTTAATAATTTATCTTGAATAGAAGATACTTTCCTAATAGATAAAACAATAAAATCTTTCTTACCCAGGTATCGTCAAGCGGCGAGCCAGCCAAAGAAGAGATAGCGTTCGCAGCCGACGTTCCCGCGCCGACCAGCTCCCGCGCGGAGAGTTCCGAGGGAGGTGAACCCGACGAGCCGCGGGACGACGCGCACCACCTCGTCAAGCTGTCCTACCACGACTCTGGCATCGACATCCGAGACCCGCTGCTCCATGTCAACACTGCTAGCTCCAAGAAGGTTAGTCTCTATATAACGTCCACCGAAGGCTTGCAGTATTATATCTCAGTAGAAGTTTATCAACCTACATGAATTAAACAAAAAAAAAAGAAAAAAATTGTCGAGGGGCAGTACTGTTATTAAAGATTTAAACTATCAATTGTGTAATCGTCGTAAATCTAAGTGAAAAAAGATTTTTTAATACATTGACGGCACGTCACGTTACCTGTATTCCTCTGCGGGTATCAGAACCGTCAATCTATTAAGACATCGAAAACATCTTTGTATCTGAGAGAGTTACACGATTCCAGCGTTGATCGAAATTCGTCATTGTAGCCCAATAGCCATATCTGAATAACAGTTTGGGCCTTTATTACTAACCACGCCCATAACACTGATTGGAGTACTCCGAATGCTTTTACTAACACACACAATTTTCTAGGGTCACCATATATTAGATCACGATGAGTTTTACCACGAAATTCAGACGATATACGAAACTGTTGAGGCAGACTACTCTTTGTACGGCAAATGGGACAGTGACGTCACATTCGAAGCGAAATTTCTAGAATGCTTCCATTTAGACCATCAATATGATGTAGACATGACGTCTCTGTGTTCACACGACGAGGTGAGATAAACAGACGGTGGTTCGTGGATCTTGAAAATTGTATTTGTCAAATTGTTGATCTAAAAGTATCTTTTTCTACTGAAGCTGGTGGTTATATTGTCAATATATACTCATTTCTTACCTGTATATTTGTTTGTGATGTTATTCTAGTCATAATAATGTTCTGTCAACATTATTTTTCTATCTTATTGTGGTCTTTTCTCTATGATTATCTGGATCATTTCGTTGTCTTTCAACTTTTATTCCTTTGTGAGTGATGTTGTTTATTTATTAAATATTATTATGTGATTTTATTCCAAGTACAACTGGCCCATAATATGGAAATTATTCAATAAATTCCTTTCAAAATAACAATTTAATAATGTTAGACTAGATTACTAACAACGCCGTATACGTAAAAAAATGCGCTTAAACGCGCAGTAACGATGTATCTCTTTTAAAAAGACTCGTTTATCGGTTCAGGTGTACAGCGATGCTGACATTGTGCTGTCTGCTGATTGGGTTCCTCCAGTGTGCCTCGCTCGTGGAGAGCCGCCTCTATCAGCCCCTCCACTAGGCGAAAACGAGAGGGCCCCAAGAAAGTCGGCTGTCTCGTTCTCCCTCGATGGGAATACTCAGAAAGACGACATCAAGCCTGATAAGAAAAATAAGGTAACTAATAATATATAATAAATATATATAAAAGGAGAAGCTGACTGACTGAATGATATATCAACGCAGGGCCTAAACTATAAGGGTTACAAACTTGAAATTATGCACAGGGGTTCCTTATATAATGTAGGGGAGCACTATGAAAGGATTTTTGAAAATTCCCCCCAAGGAGGTAAAGCGGGGGTGCTAAATTTGTATAAAACAATGTGTTTTCTTGGCCTGATCAACTTCAAACTAAACGCGGGTGAAACCGCGGGGGACCGCTAGTGTTTCCTTATACCTTAAATTAAAATTTTACAGCTAAGCAATCACTTAGGGAATTTCAGAATTCAAACCAAATAGATTTAAAATATAATGGTATGTTATTCTACACAGATGTTAAAGCGGCTCTCGTACCCTCTATCCTGGGTGGAGGGCCTCACGGGCGAGGGCCCGGCCGCTCAAGGCTCCCAGAGCGATTCCTTACCCACTTCCGCTGATAGTCACAACTCAACCAGTGTTTTCTCCAAAGTTTTCAACAGGTATAATTCGTTTTAATATCGGCATAGCCATAGATCAAGCAATATGGTAGACATGATATTTATCTTCAAATAAAAACTAGTTAGGACGTTATTGAACGAAAAGTCTTTCTAATAGTAATAAATTATAGTAATGAAATACATACATATATATTTATTCAAATAGGCCTCCACATGCACTTATTAATAGTCAGACTCTAACGCCGGCTCCTGAGGCTGACTCAGGCTTTCAAAATAAGATTTTGTACACAATAATGTGTCCTTAAGAGAGAACGCCGTACCTTGGCATTGACGTCAATAAAAATAATTATGCTGTAAAAAGCTTTTTGTTCTAAAACAGTCTTCCAAAAATGTCCGTAAAGCAAATTAAAATGAAAACTTATTTTATGGTTGCTTTTCATAAATCCCCTTTGAAAGTGTCATGTCTACCTTATAATAAATTAAGTAAGGTGCGGTGCATGGTGGGGCAAAGTGGGAGGAATTGTTAAATGAAGTTACCAACCTTACCAACTATCAAGGTTTCTTACTTTTCCCCACTCTTAAGCAAATCTTGGGTACACGCTCAGTATTCAAGAAAGGTCTTTCACAAACATAATCCTCAGTTACATATATAAATCGACACCAGTACTCATTCGCATACAATATTACCGCAGCTAGTCAGCTGTTTATTACATGGTAACGTATTATACTTAAATCACTCAGTCATACCACAGAATACGCTCCAGAATGACAATAATTGACCAAACTACATACATAGGAAATTCAAAACACATATACACGCACATGCTGTGAGAAAAAGAGAATTAATATTGGAATCGTACCTTTTTTCTTTGCTACCGTGGATGCATACTGGGATATAACGGAATTGTCGGTCCGCTCTGTTCATTGGTGATAGCTCTCCAATGAACCTAGTGGAGTTCGGTACTGGTTTGTTCCTGAGTAAAACCCCGTCGGAAGAGGCGCCACAGGACGTGTTCTCTGCTTCGGGGTACGTGACGTCACGGTCCGCTGCAAATTCTCGATGTGCCAACTATGTTATGTGCTGCCTTTGAGGATTATTAGACCGTAACGGCATTTGTTTTTCAAAATTGAACTTTAGTTATCAGTAGGTAATACAGTTTAATTTAGATTGTTATGACCGCATGTTTTCCATGTCAATGAACAATTTTCGTGACGTGCAAATTTGTCAATTGTTTAAAAGTTCACTTAACACGATGCCATTATGGTCAATATGTTTAGCCTTCTATTTGTAATCACTCTTCTCTGTTTATTAGGCATACCCACCGGCATAATTGTGTTGTTATTTAATATTTATACTGTTTTATGTTCAGTAATTGTGAATTTTGAATATGTACTTTTTATAAGATAATAATTAAACATTTAAAATGGTCGTAATGCAAACAAAATTCATAATTGCTCCCTAAAATATGTGCTGAATGGCATGATGTATATGTGTTAGGAACAGAAATATTAGAAACCATTAAAGATTATTATAGAATTTCCTATAGAGATCTATCTGTGTCATTATCATTAAAATTCAATAATGTGTTTGTAATTTCATGATCATCTCTATACACTCGCATATTTTCTTGGCACAAAATCCTTTGATATGTTGTTACAAAATGTTTAAGCATGTCTAGCTTTATCTATAAAAATATGCATTGCAATTTAAAATTGAGAATCAATTGTGTTTCACAGGTGCTGAGTAAATGTTTCTATTTTAATTTTTTTTTGATCAAATGGATGTCTCAGACAGAAGTCAAGAATAAATAATAAATTAGATATTGTGTGTACAGACGCAGTTCGCTGGGCGGTTTCGGTCGCTCTCATACAAAATCGACGAGCAGCTCGACGCAGCCGCGCCTCGACTACCGCAGCATGGTGTCTGTGGACGACATGCCTGATCTCTTCGCATCGTTCGATAGTTAGTAAAGCTTTCTTATTTTCGCAGTATATAAACCGTAATTATCCCGAGACATTCTTTACACACGGTCTGATCACAAACTAAGCAGAGGTTCTACTATAAATTACTAGATTTTTTTAAAACATACATATATAAATATTTACATCCAAACACAGAACAAACAGACATGTTCAATATCATGCCCTCAAATGTTTGTCTATATATGTTTGTCTGGTATTCGAACTCACAACCTGCGGCGTGGTAGTCAGGTAATTTATCACTAGCTGTCCCCCGCGGTTTCACCCGCGTTCCCGAGGGTTATCACATTTCCCGGGATAAAAAGTAGCCTATAAGTTATATCAGAATATGCTCTATCTATGTGCCATATTATTATTTCATCAATATCCGTTTAGTAGTTTTTGCGTGAAAGAGAAACAAACATACTTACATATAAATCTTTCCTGTTTATAATATTAGTATAGATTATTTATTTACGTATATATACATGTGTTTTCATATGTTTTTTCTCGTGTAACAGAGTTGATCCCGCGGCCGGCGCGCGCGAGCGAGGACCCGCCGCTGTACCTGCGCCTGCGCATGGGCAAGCCGGCCGGCCGCCCGCTGCCGCGCGCCACGCCGCTCATGTCCTACGGCCGCAAGCGCATGAAGCCCGAGTACTGGTTCGGCGTGCCCCGGAACAGGTTAGTCTACCGTCCAACACTTATTAGGTATACCTATGTCACCCAACCTACCAACGATCCTACTCCGAAAGCATCTAAGGGCACAACAAAAAAAAATGTACTTACAGCGAGAGCGTTAATATTTTAAAGGGAAGAAAGCGGTGGAATGTGCATCTCATTATTGGGCCTCTGTTCACCTCAGGGATAATTAGCGTGAAGATATGTTATGTTTGTAAACTCAACGTACTTAGCCTACCGATGTAATATGTTCTAAATTCACACTTCAGATTAGGGGCGGAAGATTGTATTTTCATATTTTAGATAGACGCAGGTAGCCAAAATCTACGACTGTCCTGAATATCAAGTCCATAGGATTTATTTGTTGTAAAAAACAGCCATGCCATAGAGACACAGAGGCATAAGATGAAATCTCACCATAGGGATTACTTTTTTACCATTTTGATACAAATCCCAAAAATTATGGAAATTTCATTGTTTCTGTCATACTTTTTTATATAGAATTTCAGCTGACTAGCTTTCATATTTATCCGATTTCATGTTGCATTCCCAGGAAAACCTTATTCAACGATTTAGAAACTCCTACGCTATAAAACAAGCTTCCAATCTAGTGTCCCTATGCGACATAGGCTCTACATTGATACATCAGTTAACAAAACTGGTATTTTAAGACATACCGACTAAACGATAAAATTCTTTTGCATAAACATTGTAGTAGATAAAAATGTATGTCGCATTTATTACACATGCTCGTTTTAATTGAACATCGTTAAATATTGATAAAGCGTTTATTGATAAACTAACACGTAAATGGTATAAGAATGTCATAAAAGTGTTAATAATTCCATTTGAATCGCGTAAAAAATTGGCGCACGCTAAACGAATCAAAAAAACAAAGTGTTCATCGAAATAGTTTGCATTTGTGGTCGAACCTATAAAAAGTTATTGAGGTCGATGGTAAACACTATATAATAACGGTATGTAGGTATATGTAAAAGAAAAAGGCTAACTGAGAGACTGGCGCAAAGCCTAAGCTATTCCTAGGAACATTAAATTTGCAGGAGATTTCTTACTCGCCGACAGGGGGTCGTAGGACGCGTCTGGTCCCGCAGCCCCGTCAAAAGCGAGAGAAGGAACTCGAAAAAAATTAAAAAAGAAGACCAACAATTGGGACGTGTCCTGTATTAAAGATAAATGATCAAACACTAACCAATGTATTGAACATCCAAAAATATACGAAAACATTAATTATAATCAAAATTAAATCATTAATGTGATTTTTCAGTACCGATCTAATCATAAGGAGTATGTTATTTGATGCTGTACGATTATGACGTCACAACTTGCTATTTCATACAAAGCTCCATACATTTCGACAGATCGTTTTGACATTTCATAAAGAATTGCTGATTTGACATGTCAGGACATATCCCTATTTGATAAGCATGATAGGAACATGAAATTTGCCGGAGTTTGCTTCCTAGTATCTATTAAGTAATCTGTGCTCACAGAGGTATGTAAGTTTGTGATGGAATTCTAGTAGACCGCAAGTAAAGCCAAACGAAAAGCTTTCCTAGTTTATTTATAATTGTAAACTCATCCTTAAGTCTGTGATTGATTATGTTTCACAACCTGAGCGGCCATAACCTGATTACTCTGATAAAGCGAGGGTATTTCTTAAAATAGCAGTTACCTAATATGATATGTTTGTCATCAGGGTGGATGATCTATTCAAGTTCCTAACACACTGGGTGCCGGACCGGTACGGGCCTCTAGGCGATGTCACGGCTCAAGGTTACGAGCTCATCGACAGCGACACCGAGTGGGATGACGATGAGGCTAAACCTGGACTAAAGGTAACTTTAATTTTGAATCTTAATTGTGAGGGAATACGATGCATTTTATTTATGAATTAATAGTTTCTTAGTTACCTTTATTTCTTTGTTATATAAAAAAAAGCAAAGCAACATATCGGAAAATGCCGCATAGGCATGATGTAACACTAATGTAGATATGAGCTGGGATAACATGTATACGGCAATGTTTAGTCGACAAACACCATCATGCCTCTGATTTTACACAAAGTGTTATCTAGTCTGCCATCATCGCTCATCAAGATAACAACAACTACTATATTTATGAGGTTTTATAACGATAATTAAAGACAAATGAACGGCGCAATGTTTGATCAACGGTTATTTGTCGTAGGACGAACGGACCGGCAGCACAGGGGACGTGTCCGACATCACACGGGAATCCTGGGAGGTAAGTGTCGCAAACGAAATTATTATTTCCTTTCTGAAACTTTACTGACATTTTCTTTCGATTACTAACACGTTTTGTTACTGACAAACGCTTTTAAAACACTTTTATCGACGACTGCATCTATATCACATCCCACATTACAGTACACATTGAACATGCTATGTTTTTATTGGATTATAAATTCGACAAATAATTCTTTTTTAGCACATCTGAACTGGTATGTTTATCAATTGAATTTGCATTTTTGTTCAAATATGGCGTTATGGCGCATAAAACACTTGACTTGGATGTAAACGTTATAATTGTACACACCATATACGTATGTGTAGGTATGCACGGATCTAAGCCGTTTGTTCTCCTAAATGTGTCCGTGAGGACGCCGTTTATCGCCCTCAGCTAGTAAGCTACCTCGACTCGATGATTGATATTCATTTGACCACTGATATGATAAAAGCCCTCGGGTGCATTGCGCGTTTCGATCGTTTTCAAGAAAAATATATCTGTCACCACCCTACATCTAAACAAACACTACAACATATTACGATCAATTTATTTAAATTTCATTAATCTAGGAAAGACAACTTAGATTTTATTTTCGAACACATCTACAATATACACGATGGCAAGTGACACAAATTGTCGTATGAATATTGTACTAATAGAGGTGTATATGCGTATGCGCATAGCTGCTGAAGGCGCCGTACGTGAAAATATATTCGATAATGAAGAGCCAGGCCGAGGCGCTTGGCGACTCGCTCGGCGAGGAGCCGCCGCAGGAGGTACAGTCGCACGCTCGTGCTTCCCGCAGCCTGAACACTACTTGCCTGTCGTGTCGCAACTTGACCATTCATTCAATCATTTCTCAATTGAGCCGATGGCCCTTAATCCTTGAAGATTACCATTCAGATAACAATAAACTCTTTGTTGATAAATAGTTCGTTACGAATCACACGTGATTCATTACAATGCTTGCGATAAAATTTATATTTTTTTCCTAGATGTGTTTCCCAGACACAAATAATTTGATTGAGCATACAAGTAACTTTGCGTGCAATCAAAAATATTAATGATATATGAGAAACAGGCCAAGTAGTTTTCAGTCTGTCTAGTACCTTGTGCACAAATTGTTAGTGATCAGTAGGATGCACTGCCAATAGATTTATTTGTCTATAATTTTTATACTGAATGTTATCACGTAGTTGTACGAATATGTTTACATGAATGTTTCCAAGAATTTACATTTTTGTAATCTTAATAATACAATAATTTAATACCACCACCGGAAATAGAACTCGCTAGTCAATATTTGCACATTAGTGTGTTTTTGTTTAAAGCTATACTTAGTATCTATAAACAGTGGCACTATCACAACCAGAAGCTAAATTATGCATCGCTATAATAAGCGCTAAGAAATAGTACATTTTTTGAACATGCTGCTGAGTATAGACAGCGGTTCATTGTATTTTATACGTAACAAAAAATTTGCTTCAGTGTAAATCCATCATGCATAATTTTCATGTCACACGGTACATGTAAACGTACCTTGACCGTATGTCTTTGGATGCTAGCAAAAAACTGTTGCCGTGACATAATATGACATAGCGGGGTAAATACAATAGACGTCAAACAATGATCAACACAGCTGGAGTTTCCGAACGAATATTCTACAAACTTTTGCACTTTTTTTTTAACAATTTTCTTTTCAAAATATGGCCTTATTTTAGAGGGAATTAATAAAAGGTGAAATTTCCTGTTCATAACAGGGTAGACAAATTAATATTGTGTGTGTTGTAAATTATAAATAAGGTATTAGATTTATCAGAAGAACAGGGTAATATGGTTTTAATATTGATTGATTGATAAGATTAACAAAAACTATGAATGTTCACTTTGATTTATTTTATCGGCGCTTTTAATTATCAACCAATGGATGTGCGTCAACTTCACACGTAGGTACTAGCCGTAAACGGCGACCTTCCAAGCGTATTGAAATTATGCACGTTTGCATCTCTGCTTAGACTGATATTAACTCTAAAGAACGTGAATCGGAAGCTTAAGCGCCTCATTAACATTATTCATTGATTATACTTTAAAAAACTAATTTTACTCCATCTTGCAAATGCTAGTCACCTTGTACCAAGGTGTTTTAGACTGTTTTGTTCTCAGTGTCATTTTATCGTATGATTTACAAAAAGGAAGTAAAGGCATTTTGAATAGGTGTGAAAGAAAACTATATGTAACTAGCTGCGCCCTGCGGCTTTGACCGCCTTCAATTCTGGTTATAAACCTACCTCTTGAATTACTCTATCTATTGCTGAAAACTGCATTAAAATCCGTTGCATAGCTAACGATTCTGTAAAGGACATACAGACAAACATTAATTTTTATATATATAGATAGATAGTATGTAACAGTATAAGCCTGTGAGACTCCATGTGCCAATTTACTTCATGTATTTTATAATGCATTTAGATATGGAAATGAATGTGTTATACATGGTATGAGGGATTTCTCAATCATGGCTTGTAATTCTAATTTTGAATAACCTCCCTTCTTTTTCATACGATCAGTATTATCACTACATAGTATAAAACAAAGTCGCTTTCTCTGTCCCTATATCCCTATGTATGCTTAAATGTTTAAAACTACGCAACGGATTATGATGCGTTTTTTTTATAGATAGAGTGATTGAACAGGAAGGTTTTTATTTTATGTATAATACATGTGACATCCCACGGGAACGCGGGTAAAACAGCGGGGGGCAGCTATTACCTATATAAAGACTATTCAATTAACCGAAAAGGTAGTATTATATTAATTACTGAAATCGTTATAAACTTCTTGATGAAAATCTGTAATGTCAAATAACATCACAGTGACTTTTATGTAGGTAGAGTAAGATTAAACATCAAAATGACAAAATATTTCTTGTAAATCCATTGTAAATGTAAAAGAAAACAAGCAAAAATGAACGTAAGCATATTTTGTTACTTATAAATTTTATCTTCACGACTTTGTACAATCCTTTGTTGTTAATATTTATTACGCTATTAACGAAATAAGCTATAATACTACAATCGATTTTAAATAACAATGCTTTACCTGCAATATAAAAGAATAGGTATTTGTCTCACCTTTTAAAATTAATTCTAATAATAATTATAGTACTTATGTACATACTTTGGGTTCTGTATGTATTAATAAGAACGCTGAAATGCTAGTAACTAATTTCTAATATAAAAAAATGCCCTGTAGAACCATCCTGTGAGGTAACTTTAAAATAGCCAAGTCGTTCGACAAGACTTGAAGGAAGCACGTTACTACGTTACAAACGTTTATAACATTAAATAGTTCCAGAACTTACAAACGTCTATTGGTTATACCTAATATTTTTTTAATACCCATTAAGTGCAATGGAATTTTACATCTCAGTACTAGATGTTACATAATCTAAACTATACTACCTGCACGCTATGATGGCCGTTTTGACGTTTCAGATTGTCATAGGAAAATAAACTGTATTGCTTTGGAATAAGGTTGATTTCCATCATCATACAATTAGTTGTTGGATCAATAGATGCACCTTATGTCTGAAGGTATAAAGGTTATTTTTCTTTGTCATTGTTTAACGTCAAAACGGCCATCATAGCGTGCCGCAAGTTTAATGGGTAATTAATGACCCAGCATCGTGGCTCTGAGTTTATTGTGCACGGTGTCAAACAGATAATTTAAGCGTACAGTAGACGCACGTATTAATCCATCAGATGTAAGTTGTTAGTAATTATTTTTATGTTTATGAAGATTTTAATGTTACTACGACAAAAGGTACATTTGTATGGTATTTGAAGAATTTGTTATTTAGGAATGAAAAGATGAAGAATTATTTGTTAGTTTTACAGATAAAGGTGTTAGAGTTCGCAAAGGATTTTTAATTAGTAATATAGTAGTCTCGACAGCTGGGACTGGCTCTTTAGGGTTTCTTTTTAATTTAAAAATCTGGCAATTTCTGGATCTAAATATTAAAACAAAAATTAAAAGCCTTACTTAATCTGGTAAGGCTTCGTAAACGAATTTTAAAGTGTAAATAAATGGATTTTCGGTAACATACGCAAAAAACAATACCATAGATATTTCTTTATATGTAGGTGGCTTAAAAATTTTGCTTTAACCTTTGGGCGCGATTTTGACTCACTTTCAACGGTCAGATTTCATTCATACTTTGTAGATTTATCGAGGACCGATAGCAATTAAATATTTAGAATATTAGAATAATCAAGTTTAGCAATTTACTAAAAAAATAAAAATAAATAATAGTTTAAAAAAACAACAAAAAATCTCGCTTTTATAGAAAAACTTTTTTCTTATTTACACTATTCTTAATTCCAGTTTATTAAAATTTATTTTCTAGTTTGATTTTCGATAAAAGTGTTTTTTTAGTTTTTTTTTAATTTTAACTTTGGATATTCGTGGAGGTGAATTTTAGCCCTATCTGAGCTATAAATAATACAATAACACGTAGTCAAAGGCGACCGTAATTGGATGGTTCTATTATGTGGCGAAATATGGTATATCCGCTTTTTAAATTACGTTGGTAAGGTCATTTCGCAAAACGAGCGAGTCTCTATTGAACATATGAATTACACATTGTTGCATCGCGACAATTTTTTTGGATCGCTATTACTACTTAAAATTAAATCATCATTCAAATACTATGTTAGTTTCTTTTGTGAGGTTGGTACCTCTCAAATCTATGTATAATAATGCTAATCTATTCAAATTTGGTAACCATCGCTGACTGGTTAATTTAGTTAACAGGAGTAATAATAATGTTGATCAATACTAAATAAATATCCTGAGATATTATTTACACACGGCATATATGATCCCAAAGTCTGTACTCCTGGTACTATGGAAACCAAACTGTTTCCTTACTATTATTAGAAATGCGAAAGTTTGAATGGATAGTTCTTTATTACTCAGTCACGGCTGAACTTATCTGGATCAAATTTGGCACAGAGATAAATTGAAAGAGATAATTGGAATAGCTTGTAGTATTGTAATGTTGGCTTGGTGGTAAGCAGCGGCGGCCTTAACCATTGCGAGGCTCCGGGCGGCAGGTCATTGCGAGGCCCTCTGGCCTTTATGAAAAGTATGTGATGCGAAAGTAAGTTTGACAAGAAATTCTAAAATTATACAAATAAATCAAATTGGAAATCCATTGTTTTTATTTGCTTGGGTTGCGCGAGGCCCCTGTAAGAGCGAGGCCCAGGGTGATTGCCCCGTTCGCCACCCTCTAAGGCCGCCTCTGGTGGTAAGATAGTCTGACTGCCGAGCCACAGGTCGTGGGTTCGATTCTGACCCAGGACAAACATTTGTGTGCATGATCATGTCTATTTGTTCTTTCTTTGGATGTAAATATTTATAAGTATCTATTTAGAAAAAAAAGTAGTATATTTATCTACTTTATCAGTTATCCATAGTACATGCTCTGCTTAGTTTGGTATCAGATAGCCGTTTGTAAAAAAAAATCAAAATTGTATCATAACTTTTTACTCCAATACCATTATATGTTGAGTCCCATAGTGTTGTATAATAAAAACGTCCAGTTCGCATTTATAAACATAATAGAAGACATGGAGTAATTTAAAGGCTCGAGTGATGTCCACAAAGGCCAATACAGTAAACCCAATTTATTTTCACGATAACAAATGTAGAATTTACTATTTTTCCGAATCGCAACACATGGTTGACAACTGACAGATATTTCCGCTCACTTGACAATAGTCGGAGTTGATTATGGCAAACCATGTAACAGGTAATGCCGCAATAAATAGCCATTGCATCATATAAAAAACCAACATTGTATGATGATTCATACTTATTTTGTTAATTATACTATTCCAATTTTGACAGAACTATAAAATATAAAATTACCGTCAAAAGGTTCATCAAGCCATGGATTTTCGATCGGGATTGCATATTAATTTTCGCCGTAAGTAAGCAGAGCTTCTACTGTGAAAACCAGGGAACTGGTTTACTATACTGCATACTTCGTTTCATTCGTTAATGAATTAAATTAATGAAAATAATCGGTTATGTACATTCTACATCTAGATTTAGGCTAGATGTAGTCAGAGACTAACCTACTCCTAGAATGTTTGAATAGGGTGGATAGACCTGTCTACTGTGTACCTACTTTGTAAACGTATTCAACAGACATCCAAAAAGCCCCGTCGTTTATTGCCATACATTGCTAAAATCCAAGCCCAAAAATAGAATGCTCGTTAGAAGTAAATATTTACGAAATGTATAACGGAATATTTATTTATTAGTTAAAAAATTCCAATATGGTCAGTGTCTTTAATATTAGAATTAATTAACTTGTAATCTTGTCCTTCATTTTGGTATAATTCCATTGCTTGTTTATAGAAAAGTACTGTAGGTGTAAATATTTATAGTTATGTTTTCAACTGGTAGTAGGTAGTATATTATGGTACGCGAGGGTTGATCAAAATACATGGCGTCATTTTTAAATGCGAATTAACTGATGACATCTTGCTTCATTACGTTTTTATTAGAACTGGTTGCATTTTCTTTAAACTGGATTAATCCAGTTAATAGACAGTACTTTAAAGGGCTACGATTTTTTTTAGTTAGTTTAGGTATTTGTTTGTATGAATAAAATAAAAATAAGTTTTAATATACATAATTGAATTTAATCAAAACATTAAATTTAAATTCGTATATAAATAATTTCTACATGAGACGGTAAATTTATTCTTACATTATTTACATACTTCACTCGGGCGTATCAATTTCATGTGTTTACTCCTTTATGACGGGCTAATGGATTTGTTATGATCCAACAATTAATTTGCATGTCGTTTTATTCTTGGGCAATGGGACGTTTCAATTAAAATTTTACGGGTACGGAGTCATCATCGCTTCGGCGTCGTCAACTCATTACACTAGTCATATTATTAATCGCGACTAATTGTCGCCAACGCCGGCTCCGTGTTTATTAAAGCCTGGAGATTTATGCACCACCACCCATTACCATGCAACTCCTTATTACACAAGGAATATGATACCTCTGCATAAATCGTATAGCATCGCGGTTATTGCGCATTAGAGTGACAAAATTCACCGTCTCGTTGTACGGGGCTTGGCGGATTCATATGCACGCAGAGTGCACGATTGAGCCATAGTGTAGGGCAACTTTAAGTAGTGCAGTGGGTACCAATAGAGGTCCGAATAAAACCAGCTCCAAACTTTCCATTGGAATCAACCTGTTATTTAACTATATTGAATATACAGGTAATTATATTGCGAAATAATCATCTGTTTACAGTAAGTGTGCTAACAGCATTTGCATAAAACCTTCAGACAAGTAATTGATTAAAATACCATCATAATGCAGGCGCTTTTGCTGATGTTTGTTGTATTTATGTCAGTTTTTACGTCATCGAGTTATTGTCCGTTCTTTAAAGTCTTAAATAGGCGCTTTGTATTGCGACAGATTGGATTAAAAGTCGGATAAAACTAGAGCCCTTGTCTCGTCAAAGACTTTCATCTAAGAATTCTTTAAGCTTCAAGGATTTGTATTAGTCATACCGAATCGAACTCTACAATGAGAGATTATTTTTATCTCTAAATAGACGGTGAACAGACTTATTTATTTGTAGTGCTCGAGACCATTATTGTCTGACCGAATGACGCTCTATAATTATTTACAATTAAAGTTGAATCAGTACATCGGAAGCTGTCACCTTCGCTCGCGGGTCAACCGTACAATGCATTGACATTAATCCAATGTCGCAACCCGGCTATTCGAAAACCGGCTATGCGTTCAAAATATAACGTAGTTATAACATATTCCTATGGCCAATCCTCTGCTATTGTTAAAAAACTCACTATAAAAAAAATTATGCTTAAAATGCAATTCTAATAGACTTATATCTCTTATCTATAACTAGCTGTCCCTCGCGGTTTTACCCGCTTTCCCGAGAGATATCACATTTTCCCGGGATAAAAAGTTAATAAAAGATAATAAAAAGCTTATATGGTATTCCAGGATATGCTCTATCTATGTGCCAAGTTTCATCCATATCCGTTTAGTAGTTTTGCGTGAAAGAGTAAAAAACATATTTACCTACAAATCTTTCCTCTTTATAATATTAGTATAGATATCTCGTATATATGTTGCTCAGAGAGTTATTTTACAAAGTATGTAGTGTTGTGGCTACACCCGGTCACAACTTTTGCTCATTACGATTAATTGATTCGAATAAATATAATTCATTTCCGCACATACAAAAGTTGGAGAACAATTTTGTCGACATCCGAGGAGCCGCGCGGTGGGGTCGACCGTGTCCGCATATTGCGGGCCTTTCTTTTTTGCCTCTATATTCAGTTTCTGTACGACGCCGGCTAGTCGTGCTAGCCTCCAAAGTTCTGTTATTTAAAAAAAAGTATAGAGTTGACGACACGCGCCCGACCGGCCGTCAACTGCTCACGGTATCGATACGTTTCCGCGATTAACGCTCGCTCATTAAACCGGAGTGGAAGGCAGCAACGAACACAAACTGCTAGTTGTTTATAAGCAGACGCGCTCCACGCCAGTGCTCAGTGTTTGCTTACGAAACCTTGTAATCGTGTGGGTGATTTCTAAATTAAGCGTTGGCAATTGTGATGTGGATGTCGTGTTTTTTGTGGTGCATCGTTTCTACGTGTCGTGAATGAGGGGACTCGGTATTCGCTCCGTGGACTTATTTTAATAGAAACGTGTTTAACCAATGCAGACCATTAAATGGATAGAGATGGTACGGCTCGGGCCGACAGCTACAGACACCTCGAATTTCGACAATGATAAGGTGAGGCTATTTCTCGAAATACCGTAAACTGTACTGTTAATCCGGTCATCATTTCGAATAATGTAGTCACTTCAATATCATGTTACTTCAGTAACTATATCCGTCAAGCTTTAGTTGGCTCGTGTTAAAAGGAAAATATAGCCAGCGGCCAGCGAAACAAACACAATAATTGATCTATGTGTTGTATCAATTATTAAATAATTGTTGTGTGCGTGAGACAATGTTTGTTTAAGGTGGTTTATTTTATTTATGATAACATTGTGATCTTATATTATTTAACTTTGGGACTGTGATATCAAAGTTATAAACAGACAAATGACAACGTCCTTCATAGTTCTACTGTTCGCGTTGGAATTAAAAATACCAAAATATAGAGCAGCGAATGTGCAGTCGGCCGCTGAGTAATATTGAGAGTTTATCAACACCACGTGTGTGCGAGAAGTCTTGTTTATTTCCGCGATAAGATCATTGCATTCATTCGAGTCAAAATATACCTTAATGTTTTGTTTTCATTGAGGCAAATTTTTACTATTGGTATGAATTTGCGTAAACTATATCTTAAATTTAAATGAGTTCACGGTTTGTTAAACTGGCAGTGAAGTCAGCGAATCTGTAAGCGATAGAGTTGCAATAACTCGTTCCTTTGTTTGTTTTATGTACACAACAAAGGTATCTCTACAGGTTATTGTAGAGAATACAAGTTTGAATTGTTTATTAAATGATATATTTCTCCTGCAATCACTTCTCTATAAATAGTGAAGAGAGAGGCGAATGACCATACAGGTGACGCTGCAAGGTCTAGAGCAAATCATCCATTCATTGCGAAGGCAATCGTAGGCAGTAGGCACAGCCAGGGGCCAGATTTATAAGCATGCCATATATGACGTGACCCACAAGTTTAGATATACAAAAATGTTGTTTTTTCTATCCATTCTCCAGTGTGAAGGCGTTTTATATGAATATTTGATTAGGTATGCTTTCGATTTAGACTTTTAGCTGATAGAATAGCATTAGCCATTTTTAATCATTTATAGATTATATAATTTTTGTGTTTCCTAGTCAGTCTTAGGAGATTTTACACGAAGATTATTTTTTATGATAAGGCTGTTGCGGTGTGATTTTAAATCTTTTTATATTAATTATGATATTGATCTGCTTCCAATTAGATTTCGATAATAATAATCACATAACTCGGGAAATATTAAGTAAAACTATTTTTTACAATTGCCAATCTATGATATTTTATTTATAGGTGTAAATAATATTTGATTGTTGCGTGTCATTCAATATTTACTGTAACTATTATTTTGTCGTCGTCTTGTCATAAACAGACATCTTAGTATCAATTAATTGATTCTAGTTTAACCTTTAATCAATTTGGTACGGAAGTAAAACATCAAAAGATAGTTAACGTTTTCTTAAAATGTTATCAACATAAGCCTTTCAGTTATTATACAATCAAATGTCGTTTCATTTATTGGTTTATCAATGCAAATATTTAACTTACCAAAGTTATGTAATATGTTATCTACTTCTGTATTATTATTATTATGATTAGAACCAGTTTGATCTTTGACTAATGAACTCGCAGCGCCGCCGCGCCGCGCCCGCCCGTGTACGTAGCAAGGTCTAGACTCTAGAATAATTACGTCCATAATCTATGATATAAAAAAAAACGCCGTACCTTGGTATTCGCATCACTTGAGAACGTCTAAACCAATAACTTTTTTTAAATGTTCGTATTAAATTGTTCGAAAAAGGTTTTAAGAGAAAGATTTTTTTTTATGCTGCCAGTAAAATTTCAAATTAATTTTTATTGAGATACTAGTAGACCCGGCAAACGTTGTTTTGCCATATTTAGTTTATTAAAAACTATACATGAAAATGTATCGTACTACAATTATTATATTCGATAACTGACCCGGCGGACGTTGTCCCGCCTTCAATGAATATTTAATTCTAATTGGTATCAATAATAAAAATAAAATACCAAGAACGTAATGTTTATTATTCTTGTAAATTAAACTTTTAATATTAGGCGTGATGGCGCTCTGAACTAACCGTGATGAACACTTCTTAAAAAACTCACTGTACATTACAATACAATTTTCCGGTTGAATCGACTGTCAAATGTGCAATAAGAAATTATAAATTAATTATTTTATCAATATAATTCCGACCCATGCCTCTGTTCTAAACGATATTGTCAAACGACTGACATTTATGTCAAACACCATAAGGCTACATTATAATGGTTTATATTGTCAAAATCAGTAAGATTACATTAGAAAAGATAATATGGTCGTTATATTTTCTAATTTTTCGTGCCACTTTCTTAATTTTTTCTTTCATAAGAACCTCCTCCTGATAGTAACAAACACAACAAAAAAAGAATTAGCGAAATCAGTCCAGCCGTCTATGCGTGATACCGTAACCAAGGGAAATAGGGATTTATTTTTATATATTATATATAGATGTAGATACACAGCAGGAAAAAATTGCGTTCACTTGGAACCACTAACTTGTTAAAACACGTACCATTTGAGCAACAAAAAAAAGTTTAGTTTGTATTTCTAAACAAAGAACGAATGCTTCTAGCATAAAAAAAATATAATCTCTGTTTTTACCAAGTGAACACAAACTATTTTTTGTTGTGTGTATATATGAACAAATTTGGACAAGAATACTACTAGGTCTGTCGGGTCAGCTATTTAAAATTCTATCAATAGTCTATGCAAACGTTTATATTATAATTTATCATTAATAATATGTGACAATAGCCGATACGTTTTGTTTATCTAAGTTGTTTATTATCTTTATAACACAAATTTACGATTAAGATTCACGTTCGGATTATGTAGATGTACTTACGTATGTAAGTTATTTAGCTATTATTTTCAGTATTATGTCAAAATAATAGACAAATTAATATAAACGTGCTGCTAGGTGTGGCTTTACATTGTCTTTATTTGACTTTTAAATCCGTTTTATCGTTTAAGTAACAGGGTTTGATTGTTGTAGAGTCACTTACTGTGCCATGGAAGTATAAAGTCTTACAAGTCTGTAATATATCAGTAGATTAATTTATTATCCACTTTAACTACCGTTGTAAATAACACATTATCCGAGCTATAATCCGGCGATTGCTGTTCCACACATAAGTTTAATGCATTAAGATAGCGGCGATAAACTGAATTTTCCTTTTGATGAAAATACCAGCACCGTATAGTCTACTTTTTGCTTCTACATTGAGCCTACGTGTGAACGTTTCTCTTAGAGAACTTGGTTTTATATCAACACAATGACAGTGTCAGGAAAATAATTGTTTTAAAGAGTCTCTAATATTAGTAAACAAACATGGCTCCAATCGGAATTCAGCCATAAGTTCACACTTAACAGCGACAGCTGTCTCAGTGAATATCTCCCAGTTTTGACTGACGCATTGTGTTTTCCGCGCATTGGTAGTGCCCGTCAGACGAGGAAAAACAGTGTTCTCCTTACATGTGTCTAATTAGTGCAGCGTTAGACACCTTATTGCACGGCACGCAAAATGTTTCGATTCATACGTAGGCTCGCGCGTAGAATTATCGAGAGGGCGCGAAAAATAGAAATTATATTATTCAATATAACAGTACGAAGACGTGGCACTGTTCACTCGATCTGTAGAAGAGGGACCATACATTCTGTGTATGACAGAGGAGCCACGTTACAATCGATGCGCAGAAGAGGCACAATTCATTCTATATGCGAGGTGAGGAAATTCTCATTAGTTATGAATTACTCATTATGATGTCTGTGTCTCGATTGTTCTTCATTAAATTATACGCAAAACGAAGTTGGAAAAACTTCGTCTTATGTCATAGCCAATCAGCAAATTGGTTCTGTTTTTGTTACAACAATCTTATTGTAGCTGCGAGCTCAATTAAGAGCTGCTAATAGTTAAAACGATAACTCCACTATATATGACGTTACGCCAAAAACGATTCATATTATTATACCCAATAGATCATTTCTGTATAAAAAAGCATGATTATCAGTTGTTATTTTTAGCCTACTTAGTTGATCACAATCAATTTGGCAAACATAGTATAATTTTAAATGACCTACTTACACGATATATAAAAAATATAATACTTGATGTGATAGCTATGTAATAACCATTTAATGTTTGTAAATATCGACAATTTTTTCACCAATTATGTAATTAGAAGGAGTAGTGTGCACACGCACGCAATTGTTCACATTGAATGTTGAATGTGAACTGTAGATCGTGAATGAATCATCTCACTAGTGCATCTTGTCACTAAACATCACCACTGTCATTCACCCAATACATTATCACATCGTTGACATATTTCATCATTCTGAACTTCACCCATTGAAGATCTCACAAAGCATGACCTCGAATGTTTAATAACACAATTTATTATATAATAAGCCATAATGATTTCTCGATCATATGTACAGCACAGTCGTAACTGAGATTATGTCGTTTGTTTTACTGCGTGCGCGATTGTATAGTTTTCAAAGTCAGCTTTTTAAACTTCGTGAGAATTTTCAAACAATCCACGTATTGTTTACTTTATCAGATTTAATGTATCATGGAAACCCGCCAATAATAACTACAGGCCAGTAATTTTATCTCTAGATTTAACACATGCATAAGTATGTTGTTGCATGTATCTTTCACTTGTTTTTATTAGCTATCCACGTTTAACGTTTCTTCAACCAATTGTCATTTGCTTCCAAAAAATTTACTCATAACAATAACCTTACAATATTGCAAGCCGCAGTAAATTGTCTAGTTTTTGAAGCTGACTCTACACGTACCTTGGGACACGAAATGGCCTGTTATATTAGACTAATTAGACCTCGCAGTCATCCATGAACCAATTGACAATTAACCTTTGTAACATCTATATACAGTTGAAATTTGACTGGCGAGTATTGTCGAATGGTACAGGAGTTATATGTGTATGGTAGTTGTCTGTAACATGTTCGTTGGTACCTGCGTAGGTGCTGTCGATGAGCGATGAGTTGCGCCGCGCTCTGTACTCGTCGGGCGCCTCCGTCGACATGGAGTTCTCGCCGCCGGACCTCATCGGCACCTCGGAGATATTCACCATGGAACACAGGTAAATTATAACACCTAATTTCTAACTCTAGACTGTTGCAGCTTTTTAATTTTATTATAATCTTTTTTAATAAAAGAAGTAAGCATTCGAGGTTGTAAATTCTTATAATCTTGGTGTTAGAGACCATTTAGTTCTGACTCTGAATCACGTGGAAGAATGCGCTGAGCATGCCATACTATTTATTGAAAAGTAACTCGCTCGATGCAATACTGCCATTTTCATAATGATTTTATCTCGAATAGCTGCTACTTTAATCATCGCATGCACGCACGCATAGGTACGTTCTATTATAAATTTCTTTATTACCTTTCCGTATAGTTACTTTGTTACTGAGTAGTTAAAGAAGTTAAGTTAATGAACAGGACAACTGATATTCTTGCATGTAAGCTAACAAAATCCCGCAGACATTGTCCTGCTTGCCTAAATACAATTTTTTTGTACGATCGGTTGATCTAGAAAATAATTTAGATTATAAAAGTTGATGAGTTGCAGCGCCATCTAGTAGCGAGTTACAAGTAGATATCATAAAAATCTTCTCCAAATAGAAACATGTTTGTGCCAACTTTCATGTCTCAACTCTCAAAGTCTATTAATCTCAAACAGATGCACAACAACCGCTTATCTTTATATTAGTATGGATATATTTCTTCCGTTCGTGTGTACTCGTATGTGACTGAACTCCTTCTAGGTAAATGACTGGACTGATTTGTATGAAATATAGTGTGTGGCTTTGATTCAAAATTGGACCCGGTAGGTGGCGCAGTAATCAAGTTAACTAACCGTAATATGCAGAACATCATCATCCGTGTCATATGGATATAATTTTTATATCTGATTTATGTTTATGAATGCGAAACTACATTTAACATAATAATTTACAGTAAATGGAATGTTATGTCTGTGATGTTATTGAAAAACTTGTTTAATCGAGTTGTTGCAGTCAATTGTGTTTACGGATATTTATTGCAATTGGTTCTTATTTACCATTTACCTACATTCCGAACATCAAGTAGAATTATATATATATTTTTTTAATTTACATATTTCATTCTATTGTCTCTATTCATTATTACAATTAAAACGTCGAATCTCCTATAGCTTCTACAACGTGTTACAAAATACCCCGTAAAAATATAATTGATTACCAAAGCCAACAACCCTAGTAACCTGTCATGTCAGGGCACCAGATTATTTAACAGAAAGGCGTACCTATTTTACCTAATAATTTTAAATAGTTTTTCTATTTTTCATTCACAAAAAAATTGTTTTTTTTTTTGGGTATGTTATACAGCGTTGCTACGTTTCTTAAATATTGTGAATAGACTCGTTATAAGGTCCCATTTAACCTCCTTTCGGCTTTACGGGTAGTCTTGTAACAGACTGTATATAATATATATAAATGAATGTTCGTTATACCCTATGCCTTATACTATTTTATCCGATAGCGATAAAACTTTATTTATTCTACGTAGGTACGCCTCTGAAGGTTCTTGGCACAATAATTTTATAGATTAATTTTGTTAATATTTCTATTTATTTTCTTTTTGATGTACATACTACTAGCGTGTTATCAGAGGACCTTTAATTGGCCATTTGTTTCTATAATTATTTATGAGAATTGTGCTGTTGGTTTTTCCAATGTACAATAAAATAATACAATGCAACGTATGCCGGGAACCGCTAGTCCACACTGATAATATTATAAGGGGAAAAGATTACAATTTGTATATGTTTGTATTGAATAAAGTCAAAAACTACAGACCGATTTATAAATATTTTTTAATGCTGTTTTATCCAGAAGTTAATACAGGCTATGTTAGAATCCCGGGATATATATTCGAAAGCTATCATAAAGAATTTACATTTATTTACAGAGAGAAACTGTGCAGCGTGTTACCAGCTCGCGCGCAGGGTTACATGTGGTCGCTGGCGTTCAGCACGAGCCAGCACGGCTTCTCGCTCGCCTCTATGTACCGCAAGATGCAGCGTGTCGACAGCCCAGTGCTGCTCGTCATACAAGACACCGATAACAATGTATGTATTTACCTACTAATTCTTATAATTACGTGAGGCGATTTTGACGATTTTTCGACTTTTGTGGCCATTGCTTGCTTATTGTTTATTCCCTTTTGTTTATATATTGCTATCATGATCTCTTGCCAGGTGTTCGGAGCTCTTACATCGACCGCCTTGCACCCCTCGGAGCATTTCTACGGCACGGGCGAGTCGCTGCTGTTCTCCTTCCAACGCGTGCAGGAGAACAGGCGGCCCTCGCAGACCGTCGCGCTCACAGATACAAACATTAAGAAAGAGGCCGAGGTTAAGGATGACACCAAGAGAGACGACAAAGATGCTGGTAAGATATTTGTTTGTTACCACACAAAGCCAAAAGGAATTGAACATCATATATTGAAGGACAGTAGCGTAGCTACCGGAAGGCTAAACGGGGCAGTCCCCCGGGGCCCCCAAGCTCAGGGGGCGCCCCACGGACTCTGACTTACAAACAGTGGCGTAGCTACCGGAGGGCTAGACGGGGCAGTGCCCCAGGGCCCCCAAGCTCTGGAGGAGGGGGGACGATTTAGTTTAGTTGGGGCCCTACTTAATATTTTTGCCGCAGAGCCTTTGGTTATCTAGTTACGCCACTGTTGATAGAGCAACTATACAAGTGTTACTACAGACTACCGATCTTAATTTTTTTTTGTTATTTCAGATCAATTAGCACTAGTGAAAACGAAATTCAAGTATTGGGGCTGGACCGGAGACAACATGTATTTCATTCGCGGCAGCGGCGACAACATATCTATTGGAGCTGGCGAGTGAGTATAAATCTAATCACTACACTAAAACAAATCTGTTTTGATTAAACATGAACTGGATAATCATGTTTACATGTTTGCAGCGGTAAATTCGGTATATGGTTGGACGGCGACCTGTACCTGGGGCGCACCCAGCGCTGCACCACATACGGCAACGAGCCGCTGACGACCCGCGAGGACTTCATCGTCAAGATCATGGAGTGCTGGACCTTCATCTGAGCGCGCCCGCCGCCGCCCCACGCCCGCCGCGCCCGCCGCGCCCGCCGCGCCCGCCACGCCACGCGCCGCTCTCCACCGCGGACGCTGAACGCTCCACGTTTCTACTTTCAAATCAAATAAGCTTTAGATTATCTTATGAAATTTGCTACGAAGATTTGACACTTTTACAAGTCAGTCTTTTCGACTTTAGTACCGATGAGTCTGAAAACGTTTTGTATTCGCATTATGACTCGAAACGTGACGGCGCGGATCGTCAACGATCGCCAGCGACGAGGACGATATGAACGAAACGTCTTGCGCGCATTTCTAGTCAAATGTACTGAAACCTGACCAATGTTTTCATCATCTCCGAATTTAAAGGCGTGTTCGGATACGAGTGCCGCCGCTCGGCGTCGGGGGCTCCGCCCGGCGCCTCTCAACTGAGCAAGTGCATTAATCCTAGTCAATTGTCATTCGTATGTAAGTTGAAAGTATAAGGAGATGGTAAGAGCCGATAGTGGCGACCCTAGGCTGGCCGACCGCGGCCCCGCGGCTCCGTCGCGGCGCCGCCGTCGACGGCCGGGAGCGTCCGCCGCCAACGCCGGATGGACTAGCAGTCCCGTAATTACGTGTCAATTCAATTAATATTGTGCATTGTTGTTAAGGAAATTAAAAGCATATTTGTAACGATAAAATCATTGTATAATGTTATGTAGAAGTTTATATATAACGAACCGATCATTACATGTTTAGACGCCGTCTAATCGGCGGGTCCAGTGTCGCCAGTAGACATACTTATAATATTCGCATTGATTTTCGTGAAATTTATGTTGAAACGTATGTAATTATTTGTGAGATGCTCCTCGGGGTCCTTTGGCAACGATTCGCAGAAGCTGAACTGATTCTTGCCAACTGAGGGGATGCTACATACTCATGAATGTGCCCGGAGGAGCCGAGTGACACCGTCGTCAGTATAAATATTATTTATATAGATAGCTTTATGATATGTTGTCGTGTCTGATTGTATTGAGTCATAATATTAAGTTAGCATAATTATGTTACACTTTCACTGTGATTTCATAAATATGATTGCATTTTGTTTTAATATTTTGAAGCGTTATCACAAAACGTAGTAGGCACTGATTGGAATTCGTTTATTATAACGAGGGACTTTCTAATTGTTTTAGTCCATATTTGCAGAAATATTATATTTACTCTACACAGAATATAACCAACATTTAAAAAAAAATATACAGACTTTTTGTGATGTGACGCTTCAGTACAGAGATGAGTAGCAGATATATAATAATATTAAATAGTAATGAAATCTTAAATAGTTATCTTAGTGCTTGATGAATGTAATCGTCATTGTGCTTAGTAATCGTTAGCATGATGTTACTCAGATCTATCTGGTCGTATAACATTATTTATATCAGATAAGAGCACTGCGAGCTACACGCGCGCCTCTATCATCTGTCATGGCCAGTATGGCACGGACCTAATTTGTTTTTCATGAACTGTATATACATATTCCTATGTGAGATTAGAAGAGATATAACTATATTTTTGTGAAAGGCCACGCGATGCAACTATTGTATGTATTAGAAGAGGTAGAAAGGAAGTTTTAGCTCGAACTTGAATGTAGCCGAGTGATCAATCCCTCGAGAGCGCTACACGAGTCGCGCGTGCGCCACTTCATGCTGAATATTTTGACGTTGTTATCGTTTGTGTACATCAGGAATGACATAGATGAAAAACTTAGGTTTTAAAATTATATCGGCATAATTATTGTTATAAATTTAATAATCATTAGACTTGTTGAGTAGCAGTGATAATTAAAATATTTATTTATTCTGTTATGGTTTCCATTTTACGATTGCTGTAGCTGCATTACTTTATTGGTGATTTATTATGTAATTCTAAGTTGTTAAAATGTAAATCAAGCCATAATAATTGAGAATATATTCTTTTGAGAAAGATTTGTTTTTATTTAATTTATATTACATAAGATATAGTTGGTAACTTAGTAGTATCTGGGACGCGAGCGGTGGCTGTGGCCATGCCGGTTGTCATCATATCCCCTGTTATAGTCACTATATCCTCTTCTATCCTGATTGTCTCGGCGATCTTGATGATCCCTGTCTCTATTTCCATGCCGCTCATAAGGGTTATAACGCCTATTGTTGCGGCGATCGTTACGCCGTCCAGAATTCTGAGAAAACCATGGATCGATGATTGGTGGAACAGATAATTCTGAATTGAACACTTTCATGAATGCCTCATCTTTCTCAGTGAATCTATCTTTAAATTCTTCCTCGCATTTAGCTAAGAAATCCATATCATCAGATGACATCTCAGCCATAGCGGCCATTATTTACTATATACTTCCAGGGTATTGAATCAGAGAATCTCCAACTGAAAAAATACAAAAAATATTATTGTTTTTTTTTTTAAGTGATATATATGGCGATGCCTAAGTAGATCAATCATCATCAAGGGCTTCTATACTCCACTGCTGTGGGCCAAGTTTCACCTAACAATAAGGTAGACTATGGTCAAAGACTACAGATTGTTTGACTATCACTAGGATAAAGACACAGCAGGTACCAAGCTGCTTGTCTATAAATAAATATATAATAATGGGACAAAACTATATTTTGGCCTATGGTTTCATCAACATTACAAAAGAAAGATTTCATTTGGGGATCATTTCAATCATCATCACCATATCATTCAATATCCCCACAGTTGCATCGCAGTATATTTATGCAAACATAATATTTGTACACCAAAATATTAGTCTTTATGTCAAAAAGAGTAATATGCACTCCATCAATACTAGAAATAAGGATAAACATGTCACTTCTGCATATAGACTGCAAAAAGTGCAAGGCTCATTTTTAGGACTTAGTGCACGCATCTATAATAAAATCCCTACTGAAATTTTTAATTTGCCTTTACAAACATTTAAGGAAAGAATTAAGACTGTTTTAGTACAAAAGGCTTTCTACAACACAAATGATTATTTTAATGACGACAATGCTTGGGTGTAGCGCTCGCTCCAGCAGGACACATCTTTATGTACAAAATCTTATTTTGAAAAGAGTAATTGCTGAGTTTATTGCCGGCTCTTCTCAGTAAAAGCAACCTTCCGAACTGGTGTTAGAGTCTGACCATTCATAAGTGCCTGTGAAGGCCTATTTGAATAAAATATTTCATTTCATCAAGGGTAGTACTTGTCTACTTATGTTGTTCAGTTGGTTCTTGAAGCGATTGACGATTTTGAGCCATTTTTATGACTTATTATCTTTATATTCATTATTTATCTTATTAGCATTCTGTGCTCATAAAATCTTTGTAAGTTTGTAGATATTTTTTATGATGCATATGAGCAGAACGTGAATGTTCTTCAGGTACTAATCTTCATTTACCATCATGTTTCTAATTCTATCTATAAAGCTCAGGGTTTTGTAGTAGACGTCACTCGCACTATCGATCGACACGATCACTTGCAAAAAACTGACTTATACTTAAATATCTTTTGAAAATAATTACATGAGTATGGAAACCCTGCACTCGATTTAGAAATAAATACTCTTTTTGATAGATGAGATATTCCTCACAAAAAATATCAGAATGAAAACTAAAGCTGACAGTCACCAAATAATTATTAAGAGCCTAATAGCACGACACTCAAGACATTGCTTTTCTTTAGAATTTTGGTAAGTAACAAGACAACTTACTTTCAAATGAAAATACTTAATTACTTTGCTGAAAATCAATTATTTTATTAAATTATTTCACGGAAGAGTATTGAAGCGATATCGTAACTGTTGTCATGTCAATTTTATTGTCAAGTAGAACGAACTACAATAAATATATTATTGATTGAATGATGTAAGAACAAGTGAATGAGTGAGCTGCCAGAAAGTTGCAAATGTTGAAGTAGCTACTCTATGGTTATAGAAGAATATGTAAACTATCAATAATACATGTTAACCCAAAAAAAACAGTTTCACTGTAAAATGTCGCGCCAAGTACACATCTAACTATTGTAACAGAGACAATGATGACCTCATTTCTGCAAAATTAAAAAAAATATAATCTCTACAAAAAATATGAAATAAAAAAAAACCAAGTAACCAAAAATTCTCTTATTAAAAAAAAACACTCATTACAACGGTGAAAAATGAAAAAGAAAATTGTGAACTTAATTTATAAAAAAACAAAAGAAATATTTGCACTTTACAAAAAGATATAAAATTAAAAAAGCCAACTAACCGTTATGATTTTCAATAATTGAATTTTTTATGTGCTAAATTTAATAACCGAAAATAATTTTTTAAAGGTACTTGGCGCGCGTCATTGAGTACCCCAATTTTTGTCCGATGTATTAGAAATGACTCCACAATATCACCAAGATAAAGTATAAACGTCATCTATCAGTTCGAGAAGTTGTGTTCCTCAAGCATTCATCAATGGCAATTTTAAAAAAAATATTTAATAAACATCTTCTACATCTAAGGTAAAGTATCCAGTAGCTGCTCAGGAACCAGTCTATATTCACAGATGCAGATATACGAACACAAAGTGGGCATGTACTGGTTCTTGAGCAGCTACTGGGTGGGTACTTTACCTTACTGGTAATAAAATCATTTGTTTATTTCTTGATTCAATTAAAATGCAAGAAATACATGTGATACGGAGAGAAAATAATCTTTTTATTATCCACGAGTAAAATTTCCTCTCAACAGCAAAAGTGAAATTGTATGTAAAACATCGGCTTACTTGCCAGCTAAAATCTATAGTTGAGTTATTTCGTAATATTTATACAAATTTGTACATATTTTAAAAATGTACCTGTTATATTATTATTCACATAGCATGAGTTGAGAGACGCATGATTTTTTATAAAATTTCTCAATGTTGATGTTTATTTCGACCTAATAGGGGGATACCGTAACTGACCAAGGTCTCACGAAGTATTCAGTGTAGTATCTCAGCGTAATTAAGTGCATTTTTATTAATGGGGAAGTGAAAACAATGAATAAATTGACTTTTATATTTAGCTGTCAAAGCCAGTTATATTTCCCATTAAAATCACTCTGTAACAAAATAATAGTATGTACAAAAGTGAGGTTTTTGTAACATGGTAAAACTAGTTAGTTTAGTAGGTTGTAGATTGGTCACCATGTTACAAAAACCTCACTTTTGTACATACTATTATTTTGTTACAGAGTGATTTTAATAGGAAATATAGCTCGACACTGGCTAGAAGTAAGATATAGACAAATATTTATTGCCATACATAATTAAAGCTAACTGGTGGAGTGAGTAATCTAATCTGTTTGAGTGACATTTTAATCAATTTTATTAGAATAGAAGTTGGAAAAAACATCCTCCAAACAACAACAAGCTAGCGAATTGCCAAAGCTATATAGTGTTAGCTCTTCTTTGATTGAAGTCCTGTAATTTAATTTAAATCGAAAATGTCTGAGAATGTCAATATTGATCTATCAGGAGAAATCAATGCAGCCTCAGAAAAGAAAGGATTACAAAAGTATGTGAATGATATGGAATTGTAAGTCTAAATATTCAATGCTACGTGGTGCTTAAAATGGATATGAGAGCTTGACTGTAATTTGTGCTTCCCACCGTCAATAATTATTTTTATTAAAAAACGGCTGTTGTTGTTGTTCTTATTTGAAAATTCATTCATGTCACCAATAATTGGATTTAATTCTGATCCAGTAAATCTAAATCCATCAGAGCTTATTCTTTGAAATATTGGTTCAGCAGTTACAGTGCACCATTTATTGTTCTAGTAAAGTTTATAATTATTTTTTTGTTTATTTATACATTTACCACATATCCAAACTCACCTCACAGCTTACAAATTACCTTATCTCCTAAATATTCAAATCAAATACAAAGGTACTCTAACTTACATACACTATTACTTTCACAGCTTATTTATTATTACAGATATTTTGAAACCTTATATCATATTGTAAATGTAATATTTTCTCAGTAGAAAATATTAAATTTACAGGGTGAATTTTTAAAATTATTATATTAAAAATCCTTAAAAAGTCTCGGGCCCATTTTGCTCCTACCTTAATCTCCATCATTATTATTTTTTATTTGATATAATTTTGATGGAAATGATTTTACCCTGAAGAGATTGTATTTTATTTTTATTAGAACTTTATGTTGCTAAGTAGAAGCAAGTGTTGATAAAAATAAAGTTATGCCTAATGTTGAAAGGTACAGGTAATGTAGGAATCAAGCACATTTCTTAAAAAATAGAATTCAGTTTTTTTTAAATCCATTTGCCATTTGTCATTACTTTCAACTCAAAATTAAATCTTTATTAGGTTATACTATTAATTGGTGTAGTAATACAGTGTTTTATTTTTCAAAATCACCTCTTCTTCATTCCTGGTTTGAATCATTAATTTTTCAAAAATGGATTAATGTAGTTTTATTTTTTATTTTGTCCATACACACTTGAAGTATTCCCCCAATTTTTTTATTATCAAGTAAACTTGGCACATTGACACTACCTTGTGATGAGTAAAAAGAAATAAAATAATAAGGAAAAAACTACAATATCAATGGAATATTTATCTACAACAAAAAGCAAAAAAATAACTACCAAGCTATGATAGTTCTGGACAACAGCTTTTTTAGATTTAACTTATTCGGTGAAAATTTGTGTAACAATTTAAGGTTGATGCAACATGTACGCAGTGGTGCTGGCCCAGCTTTAGTGATGGGTGTTCTAGCATCCAGGAAACCATGGACGCAGTTTGTAGCTACTGACAATTTCAAGGTGAATTCAAATTACAAATAACTTTTTTGGATAATGTTATGTTCGAAAATAATCAAAGAGGAAACATAAAAATGTGAAATTGGTGTCTATCTTCCTGTATGTCACAGCTATTTTGTCTCAACAACTAAAATTTTGCACAGTTATAGGAACTGCTTCCCCTCAATCTAAATAATGAGCAATTCTCCTTTTCTTCTATGTCTGCTAGCTTGAATTTGAATATTTTTAAGCCGAAAAATGGATTTTTTTTTATGGTTTCAAGAATTATACATATAATTTGTATAAATTGCTATCTTTTTTTTTATTCTAAATTAAGATAGTATGATTATTATTTCACTTTTTTCATTGCATAATTTGTTAAATCTCATTCTTACCATGAAAGTGAGGCGTTAGCACGAAAATCTATCTCTAATGTAGCGTCTACGTATCGAGTGCCACAGAATGCTGGTTAGTATGGAATGGTTTTAGAGTAGTAGAGCTCTTAGTGCAGAGTTCGTCCGGGGAAGTACTACCACCTTACCCATTTCCGCCATGAAGCAGTATTGCAATTGTATTACTGTGTTTCGGTTAGAATGGTAAGGGAGCGGGTGAAATTACAGGCACCTGAGACTTACAACTTCACGTCTCAGGGTCGACAACGCATTGGCGATGCTCCTAGTGTTCCAAATGTCCAAAGGCGGCGGTGACCACTTACCAACAGGTGGACCGTCTGCTTGTTTGTCGGCCCATGTGGCATAAAAAAAAAAAATTAAACATCGCGCATACCGAGACGTTGCGCGATAAAAAAATTCCATTGTATTAGTTTTTTGCGCATTCGATACGCTGACTATACGCTTACGATAGATGTTCGTGCTTATATGCACTTATGGAACTGATAATGTAGATGAAGGTGAGCATCAAAGAGTTCTTAAGTGCAGATGCAGAAACCACTGAATTTTTTTTGGTAAAATTAAAGTGTGTCTTACTATATCCCAGGGATGTTATGGATATAAGATTTTTTAGGAATTGTTTTTAACAAATACAAATAATTGCATAGTAAGGGTTATACTTTATTTCTTAGTTATCGTTTGGAACTACAATTATGGAAAAATATTATCCTTAAAAGTTTAATATAATAAAAGCTTATAATAAACAAATCATTGGGTATTCATTCTTATCATATTTTACAATATTGTTACATAGAAACCATTATAATAATAAAAATATTTTATTTAATTAATACTCAGTTATTAACCTTCCTATAGCGGAAATTATTAGAAACTTTAATACCGGATTCAGTTACGGTTACTTTTATATTTCGGATATCCAATAGTTGTGGTAACTGTTATGGAGCATCGCACATTTGTCTCTGTTAACTTATCTTGTCTATTCAACTGTTGTAGGCCCCACCTTCGATACCGCGACTGACACGACGCTTCTACCGAAATGTTGAATATTTTCAAGCAAACTATTTGATGGTGTTTCTGGGACTATTTGCATACTGCTTGTGAGTATGAATTGTCAATGTAATGTTATGAATATATGCATGTTTTCTTAAATTTCAGTGACCTCAGTCGCCCTGGCCTATGTGCTGGCATTCAAGTACTATCTCGCCACGTATTGTGGTCAAGAAATGTCATTACGATTTCTATATAATTTTTTCTAAGTGGCTGTCACAAAATCACTTCTGTTGCAAACATTGTTGCAACCTGCTTTGGCCACCTTCCTTAGCACAAATTACAATGTAAATTTTATATTTTTTGTCTTTTATCTTCAGAATTACATCGCCCCTACTCCTAATTGCTATGGTTGCAAGTTTCTTTGGTTACCGTAAACTGACATCAGGCCCTAATACTTGGAAGGTGTGTATTTGGTACATGTAGTGCTAAGTTGCATATCTTAGGCGTCGTCCTCATTGGCGTTGATCGTACGAGCGAACGATGCGATTTCGTCGCACGGCGTTATATACACACATTTATTCAGAGTGTTCTAATTGAAGTTTGAAAGTCATCGCGCGAACACAGGAAATGCTTAATAACGATCGTACGACGGGATTGATCGTACAATCGTGCAATAAAAGCTACAAAATCACGTTATATGTGGTCTACGTGCCCTTTTTTCAATATCACTTGTTATTTTCAATTTCGACAGTAAAACCCTTGCATTTCTGTAAAGAGCTATTGATGAAATGACGCCGTTGCGGAGACGGTGACCTTAGGACACCTTTTGGACCATCGCACGATCTTTACATCGCACGACGAAATCGCATCGTTCGCTCGTACGATCGTTAGCCAATTAGGTTATTATCGCCTTATAGTTATTAACATGATCTAAAAGTTGTATGTAAGAGTAAAGCCCAACTCACATGATACGGTGAATCCCATACATGACATTATACTAGCGTAAAATATTTCCATAAACGGTTTTGCAAAAAAGTAATTAACATTTCTTTTTTAAATAAAATAATGCAATTTTATAATGAACTTTACATTCTGAAAGATCATGGAGGTTTGTCTCGATTGCAGTACTATAATAATTAAGCCTACCTACATACCTAATATTTAATCAATTACCCACTTTAAATGAAATACCTACATATAAATAACCAAAAAAATATATTATAATTCGCTATAATTTTCAGCCTAAAGTAAGTTATTCGTCGTCTTTAAATCCAGAATTTGTTCTGTAACACACGTAGAACTTACTATATTCACCTCTCTAAAAATCTTATATGTGTGGACAAGATTTTACTACCTGATTATAATTGGTTTACCTTCAGTGGCGTAGCTACCGGAAGGCTAGACGGGGTAGTGCCCCAGGGCCCCCAAGCTCAAGGGGCCCCTCGGACTCTGAGTTACAAACAGTGGCGTAGCTACCGGAGGGCTAGATGGGGCAGTATCCCGAGTACAAACGATTTTAAATAGATTAGTTGGGGCCCTACAAAATGTTTGTCCTCAGGGCCTATGGTTACTTAGCTACGCCGCTGTCTGCCTTAATGTAATGAACAATTTACCGTCCTGAGGTGTCACCCGCATTCCCTAAGGATCTAACGTAAAGAATTATTGGAATCAGATGAGTAGTAGATCCAGACTATACCACTTTATAATATTAAGATAGACTAGCTGTCCCCTGCGGTTTCTCCCGTGTTCTCGTTAGGGATTTCCCTAGCTCATAAAACATGCTACGCGAAAATCGCGTCCGCCCGCGCTGTTACTTTAATTTCACTTAAACTTGCGACATGCTATGATGGCCGTTTTGACGTTTAACAATGACATAGAAAAATAACCTTTATTCTTTCCGACATAAGATGCATCTATTGATCCAACAGCTAATTCTATGATCATGGAAATCAACCTTATTCCAAAGCAATACAGTTTCTTTTCCTGTGACAATCTGAAACGTCAAAACGGCCATCATAGCGTGCCGGTAGTAAAGCTTTATAGAAAGAAGTCCATATCTTAACAAATTATAATGTATTGTTACTGTAGGTTAAAGATTGTTATTCAGTTTCAATTAAGAGTGAATATAACTCAATTACCTATATTAATATTTTGTTAACCTTCATATTGTTAGATTGGTAGCTGGGAGTTGACTAAGACGCAGCAGTACGCGGTTGCAGCGGCGGGGTCGATGGGGCTTTGCTGGCTTGCTGGTGCTGGCGCCGTATTATTCTGGGTCCTAGGTGTGTATTGGCTAGCGTAAGAAAGAGAGAGAGAGAGAGAGAGAACGTAAGTATTGAATTTGACAAGACAGTTGAATGATTATTACAATTTTAATATCGATTCGATTTTCATCGAAACATCTCTTGTCAGTCAACATTTTTAAATAAAGGGAGGTATGTACTAACTTTTAGGCCTTTATCTTTATTACTTACTTTCTTTTTTTTAACTATGGTGTGTAAGTTTATCCGTAATAAAGATATATTACTAATATTCCATCGCAATTTTGACCATAAATTAATGAACCAGCGATAACTTAGAGCGATTTTAATTATTTTTTTAGGTATGGTGTATACTCTGAAATAAAGATATATCACATATATTCTAACGCAATTTTGACCAAAAATTAATGAACCAGTGATAACTTGTTGACCAGCCAGTTCAACCCTAACATTACAGGTGCAACGGTAACCGTGGTAGCCCTTCACGCGAGTTTCTTCGACGCAGAGATTCTGCCGCAGACCGAAGATCCTGAACAGTTTGCCATCATCGAGCAAGTGTGACAGGGCCACCTGCCTCTATACTTGCCGCCACTAAGTCGACTCCATCCCTCACATATTATTGGCGAACCCAAGTGAAGAGACAGTTATTGTATTTCATTGTCATGGACTAGTGTTTGAAATATATTCTATAATAAAAAGATTATTACGAGCAGGCAAATGGTTAAGTAACATAAAATAATTTCTGAACTGTAGCTATATTTGTATGAGGTCTAACTGTTCTGCTTTTATGGAATGCTACCAACACGAGGCAGGATGACGTATCTTTTCAATTGTGTATTTAACAGCATTGTCTTTATTCATTTGCCGTAGTTGACATAGTATGGTGACAAAATAATCTTGTTTAATCAATTTACATAATACTACTACAATTATATTAATAAACCAATCAATATTATATTATTAATAAGGAATTTTAATGTGTGATAGCTTTTGTGATTAACTTTCTATAATAATTTATTTTTAAAACTTCTTTTCTATTCTAACTAATTTATTAATAATAGTTGATTGACGACTTTGATGTTTATAATCAATTAAGTTGGGGCATTGTAAATAGCTTTACTTGTTTTAATAGTATTTTACACAATATGTAATATTGTTTTATTACTACTAAGCATTAGAATAAAAATAACTACTCCACAATTTCATGTGTTTTATAAGTAATATAGTGATCTTGTTTTGATAGGGCTTTTAAAAATTAAAAACAGTATACATTTGTTTACATTTAATACATCCATCTACAGCTTATAAACAATTTAAAAAATAAAAAAGCAACTTTTTATAAAATCAAATAGATTTGCCCAGTGTCCAACAAAGGATGGCGGCAATATAATTTAACACTTCATTGCCAAATGTGTTACATACACATAATAAATAAAATTATGAATAGTAAATAATATTGCTAACATAATGCCAGAAATTATAAGGTCTGCGATCTAGATCCATTGTATCCTGATCAGTACCATCAAACTTGACACTTACTACAATTGTATTATGCTGATAATAATTGAGGAGATCATTTATAAGCAAATTAAACATGTTTGCATGAACAGCACAATCCTAATAAATAAGTAGTTGGAATTATTAAATAAAACTCAACCCTCTAAATGTCAAATATGAAAGTGTCAAGTGTTGTAGTCCCAGGGCTCCCAGGGGCAATGCATTACAGTAAAAGCTCTTTATTCGCGGTATATACGTTCCGCAAATATGCCGCGAATACAGAAACCGTGAATATGGAATGGTCATTTATATGGGATTATGGGGGATACGTTCCTGGGTGACAAAATAAAAAACAAATATATTTAAAAAAAAAAGTATTTGATTGAAGTTTTTGACCATAGTGAACGTCTAATATGTGGCAGCAATTAACAACATACTTTATACATTGAAAAATAAATTTGCATTACATAAACATTCTGTTTGTTTACATTCTCAAAAACTCAAGGGAAAAGCCGGGCCTATACAGGGGCGAATCATTTAACAACATACTTTAGGCGTAGTTGTATGGTATATTTTAGCTTTTTATTAGTCCATTTGACGACGCGTTTACAAAGGATACCGAATCCTTTTTAAATACATATGTATGTACCGATTAGATCCGCGAATAAAAAATTCTTTATACGCGAATATAGGAATTGGGTCGCATTTTTTTTAACCGCGAATAGTGAAAACGCGAATGAAGGAAGCGCGAATACGGAGCTTTTACTGTATTTAACATTTATCAATAACAGTAAATAGTGAAAGTTCAGTCTAAACTCTCACTTGCTCAAACTATACCCATTCATAGGTGTAATATGGAGCATTTTCATAACAAAACACAATTCATAATATCAATAAGTCAAATTCATAATGTGTAAATTTTCCAACAATGAAATATTTCATTTATTACAATATTATTTACCTTCTAATAAAACTATTTGCTAATTGCACTATACTATACTTTAACTGTCTGTGACAAAGATAAAACTCTGCTCTAAGCAACAAATGAATAAAATTTAAATATAGGAACATAGTTCATTCTGTATGTAATTTTATTGATGATAACTTTTTAAAATTATCCCCTGGAAGACAAACAGTATAGAATATGTGATATAATATAATATGCATCCATACTTCATTATAATAGTATTTAAAAAGAAAAATCACAACACTACTCCATTGTTAATTCTAGTCAGTTCCATGTCAGCAACAAGAAGGATTTCATCCCACTTGTGAGACGGGGTGAGTGGTGGGGTGGTGATACCTAACTTCAGTTCTTTGGTGGAAGTTGGAGTTGTAAACTCCAGTTTCCTCTTAGACCTTCCAGGTAACACTTGGTATGTTGAAGTTCTCTGTTGACTATCTAACATTGTGAGTGGAGTGATGGGAGATGGCATACTCATCACCACTTTTACAGACTTTTTAATTTTGTGTGGTCCCACATACTTAAATACTGGCTTTTTTAATATTAAGTTTCCTGAAACTTTCTCTATGAGCCCAATAGAAATAAATACATTTGCAATGTCATACAACCGTCTCACTTTGGACTTGTGTTGACGGTCCTGCTGCTCTGGGGAGAGAACTGTTTTATTCTTGTTAGTTGTGTCAATGAGCACTCTCACAGCCATTTCCAAATTTATCAGAGTATTCTGCAAGCAAAGAGAACATTATTTAGCATAGAAGAATGAAATAGTACAGGTTTGAAAATGTAAGTAATCAACAGTTTCTAGTAAAGCGTAATATTACATTGTATATTTGTCAGTTATATCAATATTGACATCATTAATTTAGAATAACACTCACAGGGGGCTCAACCAAAAACAGCATTAAAAATCTCTGAGCTAAAACTCCAAGTGTTTTGTGTTTAGGAGCTGGAGGCTTGGGTGCCCGTCCACGCAGAGCCTCTGACAGCCTCAAATTCTCTCCTTGTTTCTTAAGCATCTTCAAGAAGGAGTTAAGCCGTGACCCTCCATGCCAGAGGTAAGTGTTTTTCCTTTTATGAACAGCACACTGCATAGCTTCCAATATGTTAATGATGTCATACATTCGCCGCTTCTCCACTCCCAGTCGGGCTGCAGTGCTGTCTAGTTGGATCTCCACTGTGCCATTTCCGTAAAGGGGATAAAGATGTAGGAATCTACAAATATAATTTTCTATAAGTTCATGTTCTTAATATTTACTTAAAGTAGTCAAGGTAGACAGAACCTATACATACCGGTCGCATAGAATCTGTAGAGATTTCTCTTTGCGATGGACCGCACTTGGCGGTGGCGTGGGATACTGCAACGCGACATTAGTCAACAGTTTCAGGTTAGCCGTTGGGGATACATAGTTAGCCGAATTAGTAACTTCAGTGAGCACGCAACGCTTTGGAGTAGAAGTAATGTTGTCATCTTCATACATCGTGCCATAACATTATGCAATAAAGCCTAGCAAAATATTCGCGTACTTTTTGACAGTCCGACACAAATCCAGTAGGCTGATGATTTATAACGAGAACCAGAAACGTTAATGGATGAATGGTAATAAGTTAAGATTTCGATTATTGTTTATCTTTTGTTCAAGTAGTTTCATTAAATTGCTTTATTTTAGTTTAAATTCAAAGTAACCTTACAATAAACAATTTTGACAGATGTAAAATGCGCGCGAGGCTCAAACATCAAACATGACAAACGAGAAGCTGATCTGAGATCGATTTCTTCTGGTAATCGATTATTAAAAATAAAAAAATCGATTTCATAGTTGAATCGAACGGGAATCTAGAGTTTATTCTCAATAAATTCTAATAGTGCTGTGTATGTCTAGCAGTCATTATGGATGTTAATTTTATTCATGCCATCCTTTCGTGGCAGGCAATACTTTGGTAGTTTTACTGTGGTTGGAGTTAGTTAATTTCGAACGGATTTAGTATGTTCCATATTAAACATATAGAGCTGATTGAAAGATAGATCTGAAGAAATAGGTTGTGTGAAATGAAACGTGATGATGAATGATTTTTGATATATTCTGAAGCTGGAAAAATAAAACATTCTAATACAAATTAAAGAATACTAGAATTTTGGACTTATGCCGGCAGCTCAGACTACTACCGCAAGGGCAATCAGGAATGCAGGGTGGACGGTGCAATAAAGGTGGCTTCTCTATACACGTGCCTGCTATCCGTGAAAAACGCGCAATCATTATAAAAAAGTTCACAAAGTAAAATAAATCGGACGCACTACTTTTAATAATCCACTCTAGTACGGCAGTTAACCACGAACTGACCGATAGTTGTGGCTCGGCGAAGCGGGCGCGCGGGCGCGGGCGACGCGGTGGTGACGCAGGGGTGCGCTAGATCTCTAGCTGGTGAGCTCCTACCAACCTGCCTAGTGACTGATTAAGAAAATTGATACCTTAGATTGCCCCACCCGCGGGAACATGTGTAGCCGGCTTTACTAAATAAAATACTGTACTTTCACATTCAATAGAGGGGTGCTTTGAAATTTAAAATTAATGTCTGAGTACAAGACTTGAATCCAATTTATGTAGTATTTTATAGAAACTTTTAAACACTTCATCATTTTCTATATATTCTTATAGGTAGATTTGGTTAATTTGGTAAATTGTAGTAAATTTCATATAATGATTTTAATAATGGTAACACTATATCATGGCTGACGACTGAAGCTTCGTTTCTTTTCTTGCAAAAGCGAGCTTGGTTTTCTTTGAAAGTGGTGAACTCCGTCAAAGTTTTGACTTTTATTTACATTTCAGTACACAATTTGACGAATTATTCATCTATTTGTAGAAATTGCATTGTGATGTTAAAATAAAAACTATGATTCTTCTCTAACACAGAAAGGAATACGCAACAAAATGAACGAAGGTGACTGGATTTGTAGCGATGCAAATTGCGGAAATATTAATTTCGCGCGTCGAAATTCTTGCTATCGTTGTAACAAAGAGAGACCGGAAAGTGCGAAACCGTGTACAAAGAAACTTGGTACTGAAATCGGAAAATCTGCGGCCGAAAAGTCTCGGGGTTTGTTCAACGCGGACGACTGGCAATGCAATAAATGTGCGAACGTGAACTGGGCCCGGCGTCAAACCTGCAATGTTTGCAATGCGCCCAAATTTGGGGAAGTATGTGTTTTGAAATAATCTTAGGCCCTCATAAATTAACTTTAATGTGGTATCACTCACGCATATAAATCTTATTAATATTATTTTAGGTTGAAGCCCGCACAGGCTATGGCGGAGGTTACAATGAGCGCGGTGTGGTGGAATATCGGCGGCGGGAACCATCTTCTGATGATGAATATGATGAATTTGGTAGGAAGAAACGCAAGCGCACATCTGACTCCCAAGAAAAGGTACATGTTTTGAACATTCTTACACAATAACTTTAAATCAACACTACACCAACACCACTTCTGATTTCACTAACAGTAATCCTTAAAAAACAAGAATATCAACAAAAAAAATCTTAGTAACTACACTTTACTAATACATGTTATTTCCACTACAAATATTAATTTCTTTGCAAGTTTTATCCTACATAGTTAATTGTGCAAAAAAGGTATATTTAAAATTCAGGGGATAAAGGAAATTTGAAGCTAAGAAGACTCGATGTTGTACTATAAATGAAATAAGTTTTTGAAGCACATCATTATTAAAGTGGAGATAATTTTTCCTGCCTTCAGGTTGGCATCACTGAAGCAGTATACAAAAAGTTGCCACCAACTATGCCGCAGAGGGAACCAATTAAGGAGCATGAAATGCCAGTCCCTGTGCCTATTTTACCACAACAAACATATAATGAACCCAGGCCAAGTAGTTGCCTCAGTAATGTCTCTGGGTGTGAACTTCTTCCCCTCACTAAAAGGGCATATAAGAGACGGCAATCAATGAATCAAACAAGCTGTCATATACAAGACCACAAGTTGCCCAAATCCAATGGTACACTTGCACGTAAAAGATTTACAAGTACAGAAAACAGGGATCATACAGAATCTTCTGGGTGTGAATCAGGACCCAAGAAAATTAAAATTGTCAACAACAAGTCACCCACAGTGAGAACTGTTAGCCCTGTCATGGAAAACAGAGTTTCTTCAACAAATAATAATGTGATATATAAATTTTGTGGTTCAACACCTGCTGATGATTTTCAAGTTACATATACAGTTGAAGAGAGAGTGAGGGCTGCTGCTTTCGCCATTGCTTACAGCAACTGTAAAATTAGCACTGAGAGGTTTGAAGCTTTCTTTGACAAACCAGCACCAGATTTTAAAACCATTTTTTCCTGGAGGCAACGTCTTATTTCTACGGGTTGCTTAGTAGATGGACATACAGATTCCAAGCAAGATGGGCAGGGAAAATCACTTGTCAACACAAATCCTGTGAGTGTATCTGCTGGCGAAAGTAATTCAAACAATCAAAATGTGGTCAAAAAACTCCCAAATCCTGATGAAATACTAATACTATCTGAAAGTGAAGATGATGTAAATAGTACCAAAGCTGATAATTCTTTACCATCCCCCCGACAAAGAAGCATCAGTACTGAAACTTTATTGATTGGTTTAGATAATGCTCCGGGTAGTTCAGTGAGTGATGATAGGGGATCACAAGCCAGGAGTCATTCACAAAAATCTCATTCCAGTTCTTGTGATAGCCAGGATTTATATTACCCTGATACAGATTCAGAACATTTAGGCTCCAAAGCTGCCAATAATTCAATTGTCAACACTAACACCAAGGCCACAGTTGTGGAATCCAGACCATCGGTCCATGATTCTGATTCAGGTTCGGTATCATACAATAGCAATGAGGACAACTTTTTGTCTAGGGTGTTTGAGGATGGAAGAAAGATAAAACGTAAAATTAAAAGACGTGCAGTTACTGCTCCTGTCCCTGCCACTGTAAAAAGTAGCTATACGCCTGCTCAAATTCCTACATTTCATGGTTATAGTACAGCAAATGAAAAAGAACAGTCACCCTTAGTTACTGGGAATATTTATACCAACAATTTGCATCGTATGAATGTACGTACTCGCGTAAATACAGTAGCAGACACAGATGGTTATTCGAGTGAATATGTGCCTACAAGATTGGGTTCCACAACTCAGAGGAATTATCAAGAATTTAAGAAAAATGTTAAACGGAAAGGCTTTTGGGCTAAAGGTAATGGTACTGCAATGGCAGGAAATATGCACAACAGTACATTTAATGATATGCCTTTTGAAAAGAATAAACAAAATATGCCTCAAACTCACACAGCAGTTAAGTCAGTCGAGTTAAAAAATCAGGTGGATGCTCAGTCGAGTCTTATAAATACACCAATTGATATACAATACCCAGCTCAGTCACAGCTTGCTGGTAAACCGTTTGCCATACAACATGATCAGTCTCAGTTCCACTTAATACCTAATTCATTCCAGTTAAAAAGTCAGCCACAAACACATCCAACGGCTATACCAGTTGAGATCCAATACCAGGCTCATTCAAGACCTACAAGTAAACCAGTCAATATAGTAAATAAGAATCAACCACACCAATCAGTAACACCAACAGAAACACTACATCAACCCCAATCATGGCCACCACCACCTAAGCATATTGACATAAAAAGACTATTCCACTCTTGCCCAGCTATTAAGCCGGTTGACATACAAAATTATAATCAGTCATGGCTTACAAAAAAATCAATTAAAAAACAATATTCGGCTCATAAAGAATCTATAATTCAGCCAGACAGTAAACAATCTCAAGTTATGCCATGCTTACCACTTAAACCAGTAGAAGAACCAGTCAAAAGGCCCATCATAGCAGACGCAGAGAATGTGAAAAATCTACAAAACCTTGAAGAAGCCCGGTGTAATAATTTAACTGAAAATGATTTAGATAGTTTATCATCTGATGAAAATTACTTGGCATTCGAACCATCGCAAGACACACAGAGATTATCAAAATCTCCTGAGAATGCAAATCGCATTTTTGCTGTGGTTCAGTCAAACTTTGTTAACAAGAATAAAAGTATTATGGATATATTTGACGTACAAGATAATGTTGAAAAAAGTCCTGACAAAAACGAGGACTTGAAAAACAATGATAGTGTGCGAAAAACTTATGAGACTGAATGGGATGAAGACGATGACGCCCTTTATAAGGATTCTGCTTCAGTGGATCCTGCAGATATTAGACATAGCACCCCTTCTCCTCCACATATTGGTAATATTGGAGCTCAAAGTCCTATGTCAATTATGTTGTATAGTACAGACAATGAATCTCAACAATCTACACCTAATAAAACAAAACTCGAAGCTATTAAGGACAAACGTGATATGTTATTAGGACTACTAAAGGATTTTCAAACAAATAGGGAAAACCAAATAGGTGAAATAATCTCACCAATAAAGCCTCGAAATAGCATTGTATCACCAGCACAATCATCGGAAAATATCAATACTGCTGACGATCAGGCTGCACAAGAATTTGTGGCAGACCTTTCAAATATACCTGTCCCAAGTTCTCTTAAATTGTCTACAGAAGCGACGTGTATTGCCGATAGACATAGGAATCCTGTTTCAAATGAAACGATAGTCAAAACTATTGAACCTTCCAAACGTGTGCAGGTCCTAGAATCTATTGTACTTCCCCCAATAATTACTGAAAATAAATTGACAAATCAGCAACCCAACCATAGTAATATAAATGAATCAGCAACAAAAATAAATTCAAATAATGTTACTTCTCCTCCAAAAGAGGACTTCGTTAATAGTGATGTAGTAAAACCTGTGGAATCTGCTCCGCCTCAAATGGATTTATCGAACTTTTTAGCTGGTATTAATACAAATTCACTTCTAATGGCTTTACAAAGTCTACAACATATCACTAAGAACAACACAGTATCTGATAATGATATGCACCGAGATCTGAGTGATCAGATAGCAACAACACTACCAACTACACTAGCAACAAATACTAACAACACACAACCAGTCGAGACAATAAACTTAACTGATGAAGACTGGGAAAAAGAGTCAGATCGAGGTGGAAGCATAGAAAGACAACTAGAGCAGATGGAAAGGGAGGGGGAAGGCAATGTTAATACTCCTTTTTTAAGTGACATATTGGACCCATGTCCAGTAACAATACCACCGAACGTCGCTAAAAAACTGAATATCAACATCAATCATACTGAAGACACAAGTGAAATGCTCAAAGGACATTTAAATGAGAACTCGGCTGTTATAGGAAATTTTAAAAGCTTCGCATTGCCCAAACCGATAATGTTAAATAGGTTGAAATTAACTGTTAAAACAGCAGATAAAGACAAAAATTCAAATAAGTCCCCGGGCGGAAAAAAGAATAAACAGAGGAAGAAGGTTTGTATTTTATTAATGTCGGATTTAATTGTTAATGATTTAGTATTGCACTGATGACGGTGTATTGTTACAGAGTCAACCGTCTGGTTCCCATGGGGAAGGAGAAGGAGACCGTGAAGACGAAGAAGAAGAATCTGGTGATGATGCAGATCTATCAAAGTACGATCTTTGGGGCAGCGATGCAGAACAGGGGAATTCGTCGAAAGCGGGTATGTTTACTTATTCTGGAGGTCTATTAAAAAACAATGGTGGTTTGAAGGTCCAAATATTGCGTGGCAAACATCGCAAAGACTAGCCACATGGGGCGAGTGTGGCAGGTGTTCATTTCACCGAAAGTTCAAGTAGGGTTACCCGTTTAAAAATAACATTTGTATAGGATTCGGAAAAAATAATATTGTGAAAAATAATTTTATATAATTATATAATCCCTGACACAATTCACGTATCTAATGCAATGAATATAATAAATATATATTTAAATGTATCTGAATTGTATTTTTACTTCGTAGATCATTTTTGTGTTATATGAAGGTACAATATAATTCATATGAATCCTATACGAATTTCAGACAATGCAGACAAAGCAAAGGATGGAGAAAGTTCAAAAGAATCGGGCGAAAATGGCAAGGTTGCGACTCCAGAGTCCAAGAGTAGTAAGAGAAGGTTGGTCTTAGACGTAGGTAATATTACTTACTTTATGAGGTTGTAGTCTTTTTATGAGAAATATTGCGCAGAATTTCAAGTGACTACTACATATATAATTATCTCGAGAAGTTTTAAAAGAAATGTTACAATTGACGTCATTCAGTGGTCATAGTTACCGTAATTGTGTTTGTTGTTCAGGTCTAGGAGTTCGTCATCATCGTCAAGCTCATCATCGAGCTCCAGTTCTAGTCATAGCTCGACTGAGGGTATCGCACCTAAAAATAAGTGAGTATATTAACTATGATTTTTTTTCTATCCCCTGCTATTTTATTCCCGCTAGGTAACAGATTTTCTGTAGAATATATCGCTCACCTGGTAATATATATTGGCACATAAAAAAGTTAAATTGAGTTTCTACGGCCTAGGTGTTCAAAAGTGCATCACTACATAGTATAAAACAAAGTCGCTTTCTCTGTCCCTATATCCGTTTAATATAATGTTTATGTATGCTTAAATCTTTAAAACTACGCAACGGATTTTGATGTGTTTTTTTTTAATAGATAGTGATTGAAGAGGAAGGTTTTTATGCATAATACATGTGACATCCCACGGGAACACGGGTAAAACCGCGGGGGGCAGCTATAATTTATTAATTTAAGTTTTATACTAGTAAACAATCCCATAAAATCGTCAAAAAAACGTAAACTGAACCCGTAAATTAAATTCAAATATTTTTAAAATCTTTGATCCTCGGTTCCCTAAAATGTGAAAAAAGTAGATGTGCCAATATATTACTAGGTGAGCGATATGTGATATCTAAATAGTGCGCCATGGGCATGGTATCTTTCATATTAAGAACCGAGTTGCGCAATTGTTAATTATTGTTTTAGTAACAATTTTTGTCATTGTGTGAGGAGTTTATTATATCCATTTATTTATTTGTGCTACACGCTAAGATGGCAGTTTTGACGTTTCAGGATGTCATAAGAAAAATAACCCTAATAGCTTTAGAATAAAGTTTATCTACAACATCACATGAATAACTATTGAATATATAGATGCACTGTACATATTTCAAGAGCATTAAAGCTGATTTTTCAAGTCAAATAGGCCATCATATATAGTTTAGTGTTAAGTTTGAGCACAATCTTACCATGGTAAGTGGTAATGTGACCGGTGGTGGTGGGCACACGGAGCCTAGAAAGGAACTGGGTCTCAAGTCATCTGTTGGTTCACACCGACAGGTGGTCGATGACAGTTTTTGAATTGAGCGTGGCAGCCAGCCAGGTTCAACAACTTCACGTCTCAGGGTCGATAACGCATTGGCGATGCCCCTGGTGGTGTAAATGTCCATAGGCGGCGGTGACCACTTACCATCAGGTGGACCGTCTGCTTGTTTGTCGGTCAAGTGGTAGGTAAAAATGGTGGGTACCTAGCAAAGTACCCTACCACCGAGGGCAATCCATTGTCACTTTTGAGAATTTACGATATCTTTACGTCAGATTCGATGATTTCAACTTGAATTGCGAACGTGAGATGTCTCCGAAGGGTCGCAAGCTGCAGTCGCGCTCGCGCTCGCCGCAGTCGCAGCCGCGCTCCTCGTCCGCGCCCGCGCGCCGCAAGTCGCGCGACAGCCGCTCCTCTGGAGAGACTAGGTCTGTGATGCACACATTACATCCTAATACTAATATTATATATAAAAGTTTGAGAATGGATTTATTGATGGATGTTTTTGTTTTTGAAGTGAAAGTTCCTAAGGGAGAGGTTGAAATTCTGATCCGCAACCTTTTTGTGTGACGAACAATAAATTAATGATAAATACAATCGGGTGGTACACTTATCCCTACCGAGCTATCCCTACTGGTAGGGATGAGTGCACATTTTGTCGATTTATTTTTACCGGTAGGGATAGGTGCACTGCCCATTACCGATTGGTACACTTATCCCTTCCGAGCTATCCCTACTGGTAGGTAATAAAAAATCAATAATACTATTTTAATAAAAATATTTAACAAATACACAAATAAGTACATAAAAAAATATTTTTTTTAAATTATATATATTTTTATCTATTAAATCTCTTTTTTTGTTACTAATAAATAAATTAAAAGAATATACAATGTATATTTGTCTCATGTGCCTGTAATCGTGCACTCATCTCTACCAGTAGGGATAACTCGGTAGGGATATGTGTACTACTCGGTAATGGGCAGTGCACCTATCCCTACCGGTAGATATAAATCGACAAAATGTGCACTCATCTCTACCAGTAGGGATAGCTCGGTAGGGATAAGTGTACCACCCGAAAACAATCTATGCCATTCAAAAGTTTCCCTGTAAAATAAAAGTTTAGCTTCTATTCGAGTCTTTGTTACTGTTTCACGCAAAAACTACCGAACGGATTTGGATTGACTATACCCAGGAATAATGTATAGGCTATATTTTATACCGAGGAGAAGTAGCATCCCTCGGGAAAGCGCGTAACAATGGGGGCAGGTAGCATTTTAAATGCGAAAGTTCGTGAGCATAGATGTATGGATTTTTGTTACTTTTTACACAAAATCTAGTAATCGAATATAGATGAAACTTGGCAAACAGATAGTTTATTACCTAGATTAACACATAGGATACTTTTGTCCAACACTCAAATGTTATTATTGGGTTATTTGGTATGCATGGTGTCTAACCACCACACAATTCGGAATGTAGTATACATGTCAGTTTTCTAATTACCAGAGTAAAAGCACTGCTTAGTTTGTTGATCAGTGCCCCTTGCACGAACGTCTATTGCAAGCGTATTGTTATCGTATCAAAGCTGGTTTGTATGTAAAGTTGCACACCGCGCACACCGTGACGTTGCGCGATGTTCAAATTTTCATTGAATATGTTTTTGGCGCTCTCGATACAATAACGATACGCTTACGTGTGTGTAATTGTCCCATGATTTTTAATACTTTTTTTTATTAATTTCAATTTAATTTCAAATTTTCCTACTACACCGTAACTGTAGTTGAAACTTGTCACATATTTCTAGTATTGTACCAAAAAAAATATAATGCTCTTTATTAGTAAATAATACTGTATACGTGACAGGAGCCACGAAACGCGCGACAAGGAGCGGGCCCGAGACCGTGAGCGACGCGACCGGTCGCGCGGCAAGAAAGAGCGCCGCTACAGTCGCGACGGCAACCACTACAGCGGGCGCGGCAGGCATCGCTAAGCAGAAGCCCCGCGTCTTTTCAAACTAGTGGCAATATCGAAAATGGTGCGGCAAGTAAATTAAAATAGAACAGTTCAGTACGTTGCGATGAAGAATGTAAATAGAAATAAGCTGGCAACAACATTTTGTTATGGTGAATATTGTACAATGTGTATGTTTCCACCCAGACATGGAATATGACCAAGTGATAGAATATGTTTCGGCCGGTACTTCAGCACTGCTACAGCACACACACAGAATTATATTGAAGTTGATTAATTAAGGTCTGCTTAGATGGATATTGGGCAAGTCGATTATGTAACGGCTTACACATGCGTATAAACGTTTTTACAAAACAAACCCTTCGACAAAGTCCCTAGTAAAATGTATGTGATTTTATTACTTTTTTTATGCTTTGAGTGGGTACGAAGTCCTTATTTGTGATAAATTGCTTAAGTTTTTCAATTTATAAATATGTTGTGGATCGGGTATTAGATCTACGACGGTAATTATTAATTTATGAGACTATCATTTCCTATTAAAATACATATTAGAGCCTGAATACGCAACCAATTTAAAAAATAAGATATTTTGATATATCCTAGTACAATTGCTGTACTACAAGAATACGCTGCCTATTTGCACTTCGATTGGTTTTATGTTAGATTGTTTGCACTTCATAAGCATTTAATTCATAGAAATAGGTAAATAGACGTTTCAACGAACCTTGCCTGTCAGAACAATAATATATAAGAACAATATGCATTTTCAAATTGTGTAGATCTGTCTGAGACAAGATCATATTTCTCTGGGGTTACACTGAAATCAATGAGGCATTAAGCTTTTTTGTTTTAACATTCCATATCTATTATTTTATCAAACGCTATTAAAAAATAAATAAGGTTTTATAGCATGCTAAATGCTGCTTATAAAGATACATAACATGATTTCATTTAGTTTTATGTATTCCTATTTGTAGTAAAATTGTTGATTTAAGTTTGTCGAAAATTAGCACATACCTAAATAGAACACGAATTTAAATATTAACACATAATTAAGGAGGTTTTAAACTCGTGGTCATGAGTCATAATGTTAACAGTTAATAATGAATAAGTAAACAGTATTTATTTGGAATTTAGCTGTTAGTTATCCAAGTATCCAGTGCCGTGAGGACGTCTATCTTAAGTGTATCGTAATCGTATCGCGCGCATAACAAACCAATGCAATAGGAAATTGAACATCGCGCAACGTCACGATATGCGCTATGTTCAATTTTCTATACAAACCAGGTTTTTGGCGCATTCGATACGCTGACACTACGCTTGCGATAAATGTTCGTGCTAAGGCATCATTGTGGAATTTCTCTTTCTCAGAGCTACTTCTTCAGTGTGACTCCAGCTACCGCTCGATTTGTGAAATATTTGTGTTATTCATGTAAATAAGTAGATATAGGTGATTGATGTGTTGTGCTGCTAAATAAAAGTAGGTACACGTTTAAAAGTTTATTTTTCATTTCAACATACATATGTACGTTTATTTACTATAATTAAGAAGTTCTGGACATGAAAAGACAACATTGTTATTTTCTTTTAAATATGTTAAATGATACAGCTAATCTAAGCCAAGATTGTAAGGTAATTGATTTACCAATAAATCATACAAAAATTACACATGCTTTAATTTCGTATTATAATAATTGAACAATTTTCATCAATATTACAATTCATAATAATATTATAATATTAATAATTTATGTTTAAAATAACCAACTGTGCTATGCGCGATCTGCAATGAAAGAATATAATATAAATTGTAATATCATTGGAATGTAAATTAATACTTTTAGGTGTACCTATATTTTTTTAATTCCAATTTAACATAGTATAAATAATTACGTACCTCCCTCCAAACACCGGCATTCCTGTCAACATAACAACAATTTATTAGAAATATTTTAAATATTCGACAAGGAATTATCTATTATATTGTCTATGAGATCTAATAATTTTAATTTTATCACTAAATAAAGTAAATCAAAAATCATAAATAAATCATACAGTAGTTTTAAATTTGTTAATAATAATTCAAATAAATATTTAACCTTACCGCACTTATTACAAGAGCTTTCTGTTGAGTTCTGGGTGTTTCAGATTTCTTGAGCGGCGACTTAGGAGTACAGGTTGTCTCTACAGCACCACCTATAGAAATTTTAATTTTAAATACACAGTCGATAAAGTCGGTAATCGTAAATGAGCTTATAATATGAGATGCGACCGTATTGTTGTGAAGTAGTAGTTCTTGAGATAGGCACTAAGCGCTAGATATTGGTTAGTTAACAATTAGAAAGCCATAGCAACAACGCAAAGACGATAAATATTCTACAATATTTTATTCAGAAACTTCACCATTCTCTGATAAAAATGGTATATTTTTTTGATTTTCCTTATAAACGAAGGAATAGATAAACGCGATCTAGATAGATAGATCTAGATGTAGGTACCAATATGAACAAAACATATTAAGAATTTAGATTACCTGGGCCGACGTTAGCAGCTTCAGCTGGACTCACTTTGTACATCTAACAGATAATAAGTATAATTATTAGTTTACATCAGTTAACTAAATGACTCAGGCGTGGCCTTGCGGAAATCAATTGTTAGATAATATAAAAAAAAAAACAAATATCTAGTAACTAATTCCACTGGATCTCCTTCTCTGTCAAGTCCCCAAACAAACTCAACAGCCGACCTCTGCGACCGCCGGAAGGTAACACGTCTATGGTTCCATTCAGTGACAGCGGGTCTAATACGTCCTGAAGATGCTTCGTGTAGAAGCGAAACACGAGTTGATTTCCTGTTGAGTTTCCTCATTTGGGACCCTTGACAGAGAAGGAGGTCCAGCTGAATTAGGTTTTTTTATTTATTAATTTATTAGCTGTTTATTGATAAGTACTCAATTAAAAACTTCGATTGAGAAGTGTTATTGGAAAAAAAGAAAGTAAGTGTCGCAGTAGTCTTCACGTACCCTTCCATCATCACCAGCGGCAAGCCCTGAAGATAAAGGCAGTACATCGGGCCCCCACTGCTTTATAAAGTGTCCGAGGCGTGCTACGCGTTGTGATGGAGTCGTGACGGTATGTGAGCCGCCGCAGTACCGATTGCATAGATGTTTATCAGTTTCAGATCTAAAAAACAGTATAGTGTTTGTCTAATGACCTGGGGCATTCAGTGCTTCAGCTTAGAGCGTATGGCACAGTATGAGAAAATGATACCAGAGTACATAAGTATTGTCAGGAATAAATATCTAAGCATAGATCTCAAATTCTCCTGAAAGATAGATTTGGAGCATTTGTGTAAGATGTTGCCACATGATAAAAGGTTTTAATGAAAAAAAAAACATTGCTTAACCTACCTGTGTTCTGCGCCCGCTGCAGTACGGACAGTACCTCATAATCTCGCACTTACCTAACACTACAGAAATATACACCTACATTGTAACCAGTTTAAACCGAATACATATATGTATGTTGTCGCCATCTTGCCGCCCCGTCTGCTAACTTATCTATTAATAAAATTATCTGAAGGAAATACCTCTACTACTAATACTATTATATTCTATTGTTACATTTAGCAGGGTAAGCGAAATGTTGTTACCTGACTTTCTGAGGCTGTTTAGGCATCGCTGTTTGTCTATCCATATTTTCCCAATCGTGCAAATTGCGTTGTGGTAAGTGACTAGCTTGTGTCTTGCGTATTGCATCTTAAAATATTTTGTTATTTTTACCATAAATGAAGCTCAATACTACATATATTGAGTAGTAGAGCTCTTAGTGCAGGGTTCGTCCGGGGAAGTACTACCACCTTACCCATTTCCGCCGTGAAGCAGTAGTGCAATTGTATTACTGTGTTTCGGTTAGAAAGGTAAGGGGGCCGGTGAAATCACAGGCACATGAGACTTAACAACGCATTGGCGATGCTCCTAGTGTTGCAAATGTCCATAGGCGGCGGTGCCCACTTACCATCAGGTGGACCGTCTGCTTGGTTGTCGGCCAAAGTGGCATTTAAATATATATATATATATATAAAACTATACAATAATATAAATTATATCTTGGGACTATTTATTTTAAACCACTGCACAATGAGTATGCATATAAATGTTTGTCCTTGTTGGGAATTGACCCTTCGAGTAGTGGCGTGGCAATTAGTGTATCTAACCACCTCGCCAATCACCCCGTGGGTAAGGTAAAAGGATTACAGTTTGCGTCTGTAATCATAGAGATGAACTCGATCCGTAATAATGATTGGTGCTACCTAATTTCTGGTCTTAATCGCTTAGTGGATCTAGTTATCGCACACAAACTATTCTACAAATCTTACCAAGTTCATAACTAAGGTAGGGTTTCATGGAGAGGCTGGCTGGCAGAGGCTTGCTGGGTAGCGCCATTGGAGGATCCATCGACATTACCGCTTGCGCGTCGCAAGATATACAGTTCACATCCCTGGGTTGGGTAAAATAATTAATCATATTAAGCCTATTTTACTATTGTCTTTGGTAGAGGGTTGTAGGCGGAAAATCTAAAATTAAAGAGACTGCCATGACTTTATTCTTAAGTTTGCTACTCTCTCATACCTCATCAATCTTCTCTTCGTACCAGCAGCTTCTGCTTCTCTTCGCAATGAAGCCATCTGTTTGAGATTCTCTTGCAATTGTTTCAGCTTGTTATTGAAGAAGTCCTTTACCGGAGACAGTTCCATCTTGTCCAGTTTTGTTTCAATTTCACGTTGGATGTCGTCCAGTGCTTGTTGCCATAATGATTCCTAATTTAAATATTTATTACTAGTTATATAATAGGTTGGGGAAAAAGTTTCGCATTTTTTAAGGAAATTCAAAACATTTTTTAAATTAGTTTATTTACATTTAACTAAAGTATGTAGGTACCATTTTGTTCGATAACTTTTTGCCATCTTGTAGGTAGGGACATGATACCATTGCCATAGAAATTTTGGGACTTCTGATCAAAATACCGCGACAAGTGGTTTTGGCAGTCCACTCGTGATGTTAACCTGACACTGCCTAAAGAATTCTGAAGAGACCGAAACAGGTGGAAATCTGAAGGTACCAGGTCAGGACTATATGGCGGATGCATTAATACCTCCCAGCCAAACTCTCTTACTTTTTGCTGAGTGGCTAAAGATGTGTGAGGTCTAGCGTTATCATGATGAAAAACACCCCTTCTGTTGATTAATTCTGGCCGCTTTCTCTCAACTTCTTGCTTTAATCTCATCAGTTATTCGCAGTAGATTTCAGAATCGATGGTCCTGCCTGGTGGTAACAGTTCATAATGAATAATGCCCTTCCAATTCCACCACACACACAGCATCACCTTGTTGCGAGTTAACCCGGGTTTCGCCACAGTCTGTGAAGCCTGACCGGCCTCTGACCACGACCTTTTCCGCACGTTCTCACGCACTTTTCATCACCGGTTATCAGCTTCTTCAAAAATGGTTCGGTTTCATGACGTCGTAATAAAGAATCACAAATGAGTACACGGTTCTTTAGGTTTCTTTCAGTGAGCTCGTGAGGTACCTAAATATCGAGCTTTTTTGTGTACCTACCCAGTTTTTTTCAAATGAGCCAAAACTGTTTTGTGGTCAATTCCCAGTTCTTCAGCTATGTCGTTACTACTGATATGCCGATACTACTCCACTATTTCGAAAATGGCATCCATTTTATCCGTGACAGGGCGACCAGAGCGACGTGCATCTTTGACATCAAAATTTCCGGATTGAAAACGCTTAAACCAAATTTTTGCTACTCTCACAAACACTGCACGAGGTCCATAACATCTCAATATTTTTTCGCGGCTTGCGTTGCATTTTAGCTTTTTGTAGTAAAATTTTAAAATGTATCGAATTTCTTCTTTAGATTCATTCATCTTGACGGTACGAAAAACAATTGAAAATCACACATTTTCGTAATTTGAATTTGGAATTATGTTCTTTAAAATTTAAACTTTCAATGATACCAAAACCAGCCAGATACAAAAAGTATAGCCAAAAAGATTTTATTACAAGTTCATACATACTATATTGCGAAAATACTTTTTCGCCAACCTAATATTAAACTAGCTTCCTCCCGCGGTATTACCGGCGTTCCCGAGAGATTATTGTTTTCTCGTAATAAAACCGAAATTGGGTTACAGAACATGTAGGTACAAAAGCTGCTGAACGACTGGTGTCAGGGTTTTGTGTCTAAAATAACCAAACAAATTTTCATGTACTGACATATAGAAATAGGCAACAAATAATGTGACTTCGGGTTAACTTAAGTAATGCATACCTGCACATTAAGTTTTCCAAGTGCATGTTCCAAGCCCCTGGACAAATCATCGCATGCCAATTCAAACTGATCGTGTGAAACTTTACGCGCTAGCATTCTCAAGTCGGCTTTCTCGGCCATAGCTTCAATCATATCTTCCCGGTCTAGTTTGATCGTCTTCAGCAGTTCAATCTGTTCCAGTAGTGCCTGTAAGTTTAATTATTTGATGTGTCAAAAATGTAAATATGCTTATTAGAACCAATTCAATTTAGATTTAAGTTTGGATCTAGGTACGTTAATATGCTGTTGTCTGTCTTCTTTCTCCGCTGCTAAAGTCAGGGCGGTCTCGTGGACTTGGGTCAGTTGCTCTTGCATTGCTTGGACCGTCTGGAACAGCTGCATCAAAGCTGTGGAAATTATTCTCATTTTGTATAACTATAAAAAATCCAAAATATATTTTGTCTGTGTGACAATTTCCATGTAAATCCATGAAGCCAAATATTCGTATGGATTAAAGACTTTTTTTGTAAACTAAATGATGTATTAACGCTTTTCGGAATTATAGTGTAGATATAGGGTGAAAAATACATTGTGAGCTAAAAATTTAAAGTTAACCTTTCAAATCATTGACTAAATCTGGTGATATCTTCCCGAGTGCGAGGTCCTGATTAGGAGCAGAAATAGTATGTTGTTTCATCATTATCTCTAGTTGGTCTTGCAATGAATTTATCTGAATATCAAAAAAAGGATTCAATCATCAAAAGTCCCTTTCAAAAGTCCTAGTATGCGGCAATTCGTAGAAATCATTTTATGTATGATCAAGATTGTGCTTAAGACCTTTTATCCAAAACCTACCTGATCCTGTAAAACTCCATCGCCCTTGGTGATACTATCGCAGCAACGTTGCAGTTTTTTATCTAGTTCACTAAGTCTTTCCATCAACCCGGCAGTCGACGGCGATTGCTTTTGACTTGGAGGGTAAGCACGACTCTCTGTGGGATAATCTTATATCAATAAACATGAAATATTAATATTACTAATTATTTTTTAATTGTAAAGTAGGTACTTGCCTAGTGGAGCCAAAGCGAATGGAGCTGTTGCTACCGTCGGCATTTCTGTAACGTTTTAATTAAAGAATTGAGTTATTAATTAGATATTTAATTTTCTATTTCTTGTCTCATGTCAGTTTCACAGTTCACTTACCGATTTCAACATTCATATTTTTCATAGTGCTGTAGAATGCATCTGATAGTTGATCCAGATTAGCACGCATGGCTAACAGATGGTCGTGTACGATTGCAAGATCGTTCTGTGTAGCCGGTGACCCATACTCTGCCGTTTGTGCAAGTGCTGAAGCGAGTTGAGTTTGACTCGATTCTAAATCTGCAGAGTCTGGACCAAGTTGTGATTTATCTGATTTAGTACGAATTTGAGCAACGGCTGATGTTGGACTAATTTGAGATTTGTCTTGTGCGGATTCCATTTGAGATTTATCTGATGCGGGGTCCACTTGAGATTTGGCTGATGTAGGGTCAATTTGAGCTTTGGTAGATAATTGTGTAGCTTGAGGCGGAACAGCTCCTGGAGGCCCCACTGTGGACTTAGCTGTGGGTTGAGCGGGGACTTGCCTGCAAGTGTAAACATATTGTGTTATTAATTTACATTATGTTGGCCGACGAACAGGCTGACAGTACACCTGATTTTAAGTAGCCACCGCCGCCAATGCGTTGTTGACATTGCCACGTGAATTTTAAGTTGCTGTGCCTGTAATTTTACTAGTCCTTCACGGCAAAAATAGATATGGTGGTAGTACTTCCCTGGACGAACTAGTAGCATACTTAGACGTATTATAATAATCGTACTTAGATTCATGTTTCTTGAGCGCGTCTTGTAATTCGGTAGATTCCCCAATGAGGTCTTCGACGAGTGAGCTGATCTTAGCTATTCCGTTTTCAGCTGCCTCCAGTCGAGATGATACATTCAGAGATGTCCACATGTCCGTAATTCCCTTCAGGTTCGTTTGTGATCTGTTAATGATGTATATTTAGGAAATACCATTGAAATGAAATGAAATATTTATTTAAATAGGCTTTAACAGTCACTTATGAATGGTCAAACTCTAACATCGGTTCGGAAGGTTGCTTTTACTGAGAAGTGTCGGCAATAAACTCCGCAATTACTCTTTTAAAAATAAGATTTTGTATATAAAGATGTGTCCTGCTGGAGCGAGCGCTACACCCAAGCATTGTCGTCATTAAAATAATCGTTTGTGTTGTAGAAAGCCTTTTGTACTAAAACAGTCTTAGTATATAGTTCTGAAAGCCAACTGTAAATCCTGTTTTTAAAAATTTACTTATGATTTCTTATTTCACAATAGTATTACTAGTAAAACTAAGAAGATACAATATCTACTCTATTAACTTTATTGTTATATAGGTACTAAGCTGGCTGTTTACCTAACTTCCTCCAAAATGTCTTCATTCTTTGGAATGCTTCCATAAACTCGATTCTTTAAATCGTCAACGGCATTTTCGAGAATATTGAATTTGCTGAGGGTGACCAGAGAGAGCTTTTCAGTGGATGAGACTTTAGTGGGAGCAGAGTCAGTTGTGCGAGTAGTGGGGCCCCGTGGTGGGCCACCAGTCTGCGGCTGTGCGCGAGCGCCACCACCAGCACCACCGCCACCACCAGTACCACCGCCACCCGCAAAACCTCCGCCACCGCCAGTACCACCGCCACCCGCAGTACCACCGCCACCGCCACCACCAGCAACACTGACACCACCAGTTCCAGCGCCATCACTGCCAGCCACAGCGCTTCTAAATGTTAACCCTTGACCCTGACCCTGACTCTGACCTTTACTGCCCGGAGCTGATAAAAAACAGACGTTCTTTAGGTTCAAAATAAAGCGAAATAGGCATTATGTTTATCTGAGATGACTCTTCATTGCAGTTGATCCATATAACAGGGTCACAGAATAAGAATATCAAACAAAGCTGAATGTAGTGACTCACTTGGTGCTTGGAAGTCTGATTTCCTTACTCGTTCAACTGAAAAATTATCGAATTTAAGAATCAATTGATTATGAACAATATTATTTAATGATATAATTATAATAACTCACCAACTAAAATTGTATCTGGATCAGTTGTCATAGGTGGTGGTGCTGCAAATTAAAATGATGATTATTTTATTATATACTATAGGTATTGTATACAGCATCTACCGAGTACGTAGATACTTGCATACTTAATAAAGTATTAGCTTTATTCAAAGAGCTATTAAATGTATACTCACGGCTTAAAGGTTTGGCTTCTGCGGCCTGTAAATAAACAACCAATTTAACTTAGATATTGTCTTAAGTTACCATCAAATGAGCCCTGAGTAATAAAATTTTAAAGCCCCTGGGAGGGAGTACTACAATGTACCTGTAATGCTGTCTTTAATGGAGAGTTTAAATAACTACCCTTACTACCAAAGGCTCTTTGTAGACCATTCTACTTTACGATCTTCGTCACTACTACTAAGCTGTCATCGTCATAGTTTGAATGCATGGCACTCCTGATCTATCGATATGAAATCGGCACGTCACGTGCTGAGATAATCGGCATTGGAACAATACCGCATCGCCGCCACTTACACACTTACGACCAAAATTAATATACGATCCCGATCTAAAATCGCCAGATTGAAGTAGAATTTTGACATTACGTGTATTAAAATTACTGTCAAAAGGTTCATCAATCCATGGACTTTCGATCGGGATTGCATATAAATTGTCGGCGTTATTGGTTTACTTTTTAAATACTAGTCTAGTATCTATCGCTTGTTATCGCAAGATCTTCATGATATCGCTCGGCACGGTTTACTGATCACAAGTCCGTGCCGAGACGCAGCATACCGAAACGATTCCGCCCCACACCGCCCGCGCGTGTTACGCCAATCAGGAAACGCTTAACAAATGTAGGCGAGTAAGGATTGTCTACCGATGTCGTACCGTAAGTCAGGGCCAAATTGAATTATTTACATATCTATCCTTTCGAAACCTTAATTGTGTAGATGTACCTTATCATTAGTGTCGAGGACGTACTCGCTGATGGCTATAGTTTGTGCGTTATCTCTGTAGACAGGTACCGATGCCGCACTGCTCCTCAGCTCCACGTTCTTTCCGAGCACACGCAGCTGCTGCGCCAGGCAGTGCAGCACAGTTTGCAACATATTGAAGTCTACCACGCCTACCTGGAGATGCAAAAGCAATTGGTGTGACTGGGCTTAACTTATTTCTTTCTAAGCACCTTCCACGGATAAGGTATGTGATCCTCTCACGTGCGGACATCATGCGGATATCCTGCGAAGCTGCAACAGGTATCTTAGCAATAACTCATTCCGTATGCTTATGCGTATTTTGTTTGTATTAAAGATAAATGTTCAAACACTAACAAATAAAACGATACACAAAACTCGGATAAATCAGACATTTACCTAGTTTGATTTCTTTGTCATTACATCACATAGTCATATACCGGTGGTAAACATTGACAGTTAATAATAAGTTACTGATTTGATATGTATATACCCTAGTGCCTAGTGGCCTCAACTCTCCACCAAGGGTACGTGTGGGGGGAGTCCAGCTAAACGTTAGTATAAAAATAATTAAACTGTAAACTGGCCACTGACAGCGATAATAATCTTTTATTACAGCAATGTGTGATGCTGATGAGAGTAGCTCGTAAATGGAAGCTTTGAGATTAGCTGTTTAAGATCCCATCATTTGAAAAAAACTGTGTGTATTATAGCTATATTAGGCACAAAAAAGCCGAATATGAATAAATTTCAGAACGACACTTGTTTCGCTGCCCTCCTCTCGTGGTCCATATGGAGATGTAAACAAACAGTGCCTTTACCATGAGTTTTTAACGTACGTACCTACTCGCTAGCGACGGCGTAAAACATTTCTATGGCAAATGTGTACAGCGCCACTAGCGGTCACCTAAAGAACTAAAATCGATAGTACGACTCGATACGTAAAAAACCTATCGAAATGTAAACACTAGCGAGTAACGTTTTTTAGCCTTTGCTATAAAATTCGGTACCATGAGTCACAATTTTGACAGTTGCTATCGAGAAATACTGTATCGATAGTAGTTTACTCGCTAGTGACTAAAGTAAGTTTCGATAGCAACTCATGGTAGAGGTATAGGATAATTAATAAAGCTATTTCAGAGATTTTCATAAATTCATGAGTACTTTCACCGTTATTACCTCAGGGGTACCGATCGCAAAATCGATCATATCGCCGATGTTCACCAATACTGATGTCTCATCTGCAAATATAATACCTGTTTAACGTGTGTTGTATGTAATGTGTGGTCAAAACCAGACGACCGCAGTGTATCCTCATGTTTATGTTAAATCCCTACATAGTATAAAACAAAGTCGCTTTCTCTGTCCCTGTGTCCCTATATTCCTATGTATGCTTAAATCTTTAAAACTACGCAATGGATTTTGATGGTTTTTTTTTAATAGATAGAGTGATTGAAGAGGAAGGTTTTTATGTATAATACATGTGACATCCTACGGGAACGCGGGTAAAACCGCGGGGGACAGCGAGTTCTATATAAGACATTCCCAGCATCTACAGTTCTAGCAATAATTTCATAACTGGATATTGTATTACTATCTATTTTGTTGATTAAACACCCCTGAATAGAAATATAAGATAATCGATATATAGGTAATTGATATCGCCACTAAAACTGTTGGCTATAGAATTTAAGGTGCGCATCATCCGCTAGTCTAAGGTTAATTGCTGCAGGTTCATATACGAAGAGCTTTAAACAAACATGTAACATACTAGCTGTTGCCCGCGGTTTTACACGCGATCCCGGGATGAAAAGTAACCTATATCCTTCTTCATACCATAGGCTTAGTGAGTGCCAAATTTTAGTAAGCTGGATTTTGTCGTTTAACCGACAAACAAACTCACATTCGCATTTATAATATTACTAAGGATAATGTACACAGATAGAGAAATGTTTTTACGGTGGAACATACATATAAACAACGTAGAAATTACCTACTTATACTGAGCATTGGAGCCTCGTTTGTCAGCACTCAGCAGATTGCACGCTGATAGAGCTAAAACAGTACGTCTATGCATTTAGGTTGAATGTACTAATTTATCGACTTACCTGCCATTTTGTAGTTGGAAAAATCTTTTGATTTTATATAGAAAATAGCTAGATAAAAATTACTCGAAAATATTGAACAAATAATCTACAAAATATCAGTAAACATTTTTGACAACTGTTATCACGGAGTCGCATTGATGCAAGTTTAAACATTAGCGTAGCTGTCAAAATTTATGTTTACGAATATGAAAGAGGTTGTATTTATGGAAATTATTTAAAAATAACCTTAGTCTCGTAAGTCAGTTTTTTGCTGGCTGACTAGAATATGTTATGCTTCCTGCTATGACGTAAGATAGTGATTGGTTTGATCATAATATTATTATTTTATAACCAACCCAGGATCCACCTGGAAAGTAAGCTTAAATTATTTTGTCAAATGAGATGATTTGGTGATGTGGCAGCACTTCTGAGACTCCCCTGTACTTTTACTTTGTGGTCATCTTGAGTTATCCTCATCGTTACTTATCATAATGCGATTGTTCTTAAACAAAATCCAGCTATTATTAATATAAAATATAATCATCCACCTGTCTTGCTAATAATCATTAGGGTATGTTTTCTTTCTGCCCATTCCGTGCATTGTAAATTACAGAATGTTTACTGTGATGCCTGGGAATGCTTTTGTGTACCACTTAGTGCAAGAATGCCCCTAATGTTAACCTGGATGCATTGGGGTGGTAGAATTGATTGTTGCCGCTATCCCACAGTTAAATATTAAATCGACCATTGGTCGCCTAGTGATCGTAATTCTTTCTCTAAGTTTGTAAGTCTTCTGTTTTTTGTCAGAGTATAATCTCTATTCATTGCATGGAACTTTGCATTTTGTTATAATATGTCAGCTGCGAGCATTACAAATACGTCATTGTGTGTTTGACATTGGCAGTATGAACGTAAACAATTGAGTTTTATTAATTTAATGTGTTTGTGACACTTTCGTTACATTAATTTTAGGTTTCTGCACTCATTCTCATCTGTGCACACAATATGCTTAAGAAAGGGTACAGAGTTTACTCTTTGCTTATTATTGTATAGATTAACAATGTACACATCATCAAGAATGTGTAAGCTAAGAAATTAATATCCTACTGTTTTTATAGTGCGAAAGCTTGCAAGGATGGAAGAAAGGTTATTTTTCTTTGTCATTGTTAAACGTCAAAACGGCCATCATAGCGTGCCGCAAGTTTAGGTACCATCAGCTGGACCATCTGCCTGCTCTTCGACCTTCAGTCATGAAAATAAATAGTGAAGGGTTATTATTCGTTCAACTGACGATGTAGGACCGTTTTCTATTCACTAGATTATGAACCGGCAATCTGGTATTTTGATAGAAAATCAAGTTACTGATATAACAACACAGCTTGTTTTGAATAAAGAGGTTTTTCACTTCAGTAGCTCAAACATGTAGGTTTTGCTGCCTGAGTGAGACAAAGTAACTTTTTTTTTTTTAGATAGCCGCGTATATAAGATATTCGCGGCTTTCAGCCTTGGGTTAATCATACGATTCTAAACATGCATACTCTATCTCTTTCCCACCATTAGAAAGAGAGAGAGAGACAAAGACCAGCCCTTTCGAAGTTCCGATTTTGAATTCGACCTCATAGACAAACACGTTCGGATATTCGTACTAACTAAAGAAATTTTGCAAAAAGAAAATTATGTCTTTTAATGTACTTAATTGAATTTTTAACTTATTGTTGTATTTAAACGAAAATAAGTATTTCCTGTAAATAAAACTGATATTTAATCTGTAAATATTTATTTCTAGTTTCAATAATGTTACGAAATATATTTTAAATAATAAAATATAATGGGTGCTGTTTCCGAACACGTCTTAATTTAAATAAAAGAGCGGGAATAAAATTTTGTGACTGGCGTAAAAAAGTTGATTATGTTAAAAAAATATTAAAATAATCGTAAAATATGAATGAAACTAGCGGCGAAGACAGGATTTTAACAACGGAAGAGTTAAAACAACAAGTTCCTGTTTATTATTTTATCTCCTAAAGTGTTCTGCTGAAGTGAAAAGTCATGTGTGTTACACGAGAGCAAAGTTTTTTGCATCTCGTGCCTTTGAATCCCTCGCCACACTCAGGATTCAAAATCAGCACTCGCAGTAATAAATAACTTTGCTCTCTTGTTGCACAAATAACTATTATGCCACTGAAGATGCTTCTATATAGGCTGAGATTAAATCCGGCAATCTGAAAAATTTTAACTTTAACTTTTACTAGACAATTTAGAGATTTAGGATGATATTATTTAATATTACTTTTTTTAATAATATAATTAGTTGTTTTTTATTTTTCGTGTACAAATAAAGAATACAGACTTATTTTTTTTATTTACTTTTAGTTTTAGTAGTAGTTTTTAGTTAAATTTCAGATTGACGCCTTTGTAACCTGATATATTATTATTATAACTAGCTGACCCAGCAAACGTTGTTTTGCTACATTTACTTTATTATAAACTATACATGAAAATTTATCGTACTACAATTGTTATATTCGATTGCCATCTAGCCCTATTGCGAATCTGTGGATGGAACAGAATAATATAAAAATCGTGATTCAAAAACAGAGGTTGATCGTAGGAAGGGTGAAAATTTGAAGTTGAATTTGAAGAAGTCTGTCCGTCAATCCGTCAGTCCATCAGTCCGTCAGTCTATCAGTCCATCAGTCCGTCAGTCCGTCAGTCCGTCAGTCCGCCAGTCCGTCAGTCCGTCAGTCCGTCAGTCCGTCAGTCCGTCAGTCCGTCAGTCCGTCAGTCCGGCAGTCAGTGAGTCCGTCAGTCCGTCATTCCATCAGTCCATCAGTCCGTCATTACGTCAGTCCGTCATTCCATCAGTCCATCAGTCCGTCATTCCATCAGTCCATCAGTCCGTCAGTCTATCAGCCCGTCAGTCCGTCAGTCCATCAGTCCGCCAGTCCTTCAGTCAGTCCATCAGTCCGTCAGTCCGTCGAGCCCGTCAGTCTGGCAGTCCGTCATTTCGTCAGTCCATCAGCCAGTCTTTCCGTCAGTCCATCATTCCGCCAGTCCGTCAGTTCGTCAGTCCGTCAGTCCGTCAGTCCGTCAGTCCGTCAGTCCGTCAGTCCATCAGTCCGTCAGTCCGTCAGTCCGTCAGTCCGTCAGTCTGTCAGTCCGTCAGTCCGCCAGTCAGTCAGTCCATCAGTCCATCAGTCCGTCAGTCCATCAGTCCATCAGCCCATCAGTCCATCAGTCCGTCAGTCTATCAGTCCGCCAGTCAGTCAGTCCGGCAGTCCGCCAGTCAGTCAGTCCATCAGTCCATCAGTCCGTCAGTCCATCAGTCCATCAGCCCATCAGTCCATCAGTCCGTCAGTCTATCAGTCCGCCAGTCAGTCAGTCCGGCAGTCCGCCAGTCAGTCAGTCAGTCAGTCCGTCAGTCCATCAGTCAGACAGTAGTGATGTTTGCTGGATGAGAGGTGACAACGGTAAACTATCAATCGATCAGTTATCGACTGGCGAAGGCGGAAAATCAAATTGAATTCAGAGAAAAATCATAATTATCGGGTAATTATTAAAAAAAAAAGTTTTAATCGCGATGGTAAAATAGGGGTTGATCGTAGAGAGGTGGAAAATTAAGAGTAATATATATTTTTTATTCCAAGTCATGACAAAATAAGAATAAAAGTCTTGCCAAAAAAATTCAGATTTATAATTTACAAATTAAAAATAGGGGTTGATCATAGGGGGTTGAAAATTCAGGGTTGTATTTATTTTTCAATGTTGTATTATAAAATTAAAGTTTATCTAAAAATAAAAAAAATGAAAATTGGTGTGGACTACCCTTTACATTTAGGGGGATAAAAAAATTACGTTGGCCTATTCTCAAACCTTGGGTAGGTCTGAGAATATGCACACAAAACTTCATGAAAATCGGTCAAGCCGTACGTAAGTACGGTATCTAACACTGTGACGCGAGAATTTTATATATTAGATTAGTCGATTCAAATAATAGTGCTATGCCGGTACCTCATATAACTTTATGTTTTGTGTTTCTTTAGCCATTGTCACGTTTTCGATTGGAGGTTATGATAGGTTATCGAGATCTAGAAAACTTGGGGCCGGATATCATTAACTTTGCGAGATTGAGGATAATATCCCTAAATACATGTTATTTTAATAATCTTGGTCAGTGTACTTTCTCACAATAATGCTTAGTATGGGAATGATCTCATAGGAAGTGGAAATTGTATTTTATGTGACATTGTTTTTGTTCTGATAAGTACAGGGATTGTGATAATATTATAAGACTTATCTATACTAATATTATAAAAAGAAAAGATTTGTATGTAAGTATGTTTGTTACTCTTTCACGCAAAAACTACTAAACGGATATGGATGAAACTTGGCACATAGATAGAGCATATCCTGGAATAACATATAGGCTTATACTTTATATCCCGGGAAAATGTCATATCCCTCGGGAACGCGGGTAAAACCGCGGAGGGCAGCTATAACATTTATATTATTCTGTCTAGGTTTATTTAATCAAATGTTTATGTAGTAATATTAAAAATATCCTGGGGCATTCTTCACAAACTAATCAGAGCTTGTACCTACTATGGTAACCAGATAACTGAAATACTATACAATATATATTTTTTTAAATACATACTTATATAGGCACACACAGAACAAAAAGACATGTTGAAGCACTGTTTTGTCCTGGTTGGGAATCGAATCCACAACCTGTGGTTGTCAGAATCTCTGACCATCAAGCTAACTGGCCGGTCATGTTTGTCATTAAGGTGCCCCAGTTAAAAATAATATCTTAATATATATATTTCTTGTGTGCGTGTGTATGTGACTGAACTCCTCCTAAACGACTGGACCGATTTTGATGAAATTTTTTGTGTGTGTTCGTGGAGATTCGAGAATGGTTTAGATTCACAATTGGACCCAGTAGGTGGCGCTGCGAGCGAATTCCTGCAGTTTTGTATGGAATTATTTCGACAGAACGACGTCTGTCCGGGCAGCTAGTATCCTTCTAATATTAGAAATGTTAAAGTTTGTAGGTATGTTTTGTATGTATGGATGTTTGTTCCTCTTTGAAACAAAAACTACTGAATGGATTTGGATGAAAATTGGCAATTATATAGAAAATGCCCTGGAATAAGACATAGGGATACTTTCAGTGCTGGGAAAATGTTACATCTCTTGGGAACGCGGTTGAATGAAACCGCGGGGGTCAGCTAGTTTGACATAACTAGCGGTACTTAATGTTTTCTTTCTTTCTTTCTTACTTTCTACTTTATGGTGGTCGGTGTCAAACTAAAGAATTTCATAGAAATATTATTCCTATCGCTTTGTGAAAAGTTTAATCTGTATGAGCATACAATTAATCATTAGATCAATATATGCACCTAATTACAGAAGCAATAAAGTTAATTTTCCAATGACATCATAACAGTCGAAACGGCCTTAACAGCGTACAGCTAGTTTGTGTGTGTTAAATCGCGAAGCATAAGATATCTATGTATTTAACTATATAATATATTTTACTTTTAAGAAAATTACGCGGACGGTGTTGTGTGAAATTTGGCATAGTTAAAGTTTATACGGAGAAGGAGTGCAGAATGTTAATAGTTTTATATAATAATGGGTTAGAACTACAATCTATATATATATAAAAATGAATCCCTATTTCCCTTGGTCACGGCTTCACGCATGTACGGCTGGACCGATTTCGCTAATTCTTTTTTTGTTGTGTTTGTTATTGTCAGGAGAAGATTCTTATGAAATAAAAAATGAAGAAAGTTGCATGAAAAATTAGAAAATTTAATAAAACTTTACTAGCGCTTTTGATAATATAAACTTTTATTATTTTCAGAGCTGGTACGATTGGCAGAATGCGCGCTGCACATATCGTTTAAAATAGAGGCCTGGGTCGGAATTATATTGATAAAATAATTAATTTATCATTACTTAGTGCACATTTAACAGTCGATTCAATCGGAATATTCGAATTCAATATTCACAGTTAAGACAGCACAATGTCTGTCGGGTCAACTAGTTAGTTAATAAAAAATGAACTATTCACACTACCATACGTTTGACACACATATACACATATATTACGTTCTTACTGCCAATGTCAAACACATTGTGACGTTTTTGTACAGGCCGCTGACGTAGGTAATAGATCAAAATTCAAAAAAGTTCTATACAATGGTGGTTAGGTATACTCTGAAAAACCATGTAAAATATAGAATTACGGTCAAATTTCGATCGCTAGGCGACCAGTCGTTATAAAAATACCTCACCGAGTCGCATGATCTCAATATTTATGAAAATTCTTCATCGATTTTAAAAATATCGGTAGCTATAAAGTGTGTGCAAAGGCTCAGCGGAGTTTGTGCGGCGTTACTTCTGCTCTTTTTGCATTGCCTTGTGTGTGCGGAAACTGTGAGTAGTATTTATAGCCTGGATTTAAAATAAATTTTCGGAGTCGTGCTTTTTTGAATTTATGGAACATCGAATCCATATAATTTTCAGGATTAAGGAATGGTGTATGTTTCACAAATCATTTAAGTTATGTCGCTGGCAACACTGAGCGAGTACTCGCTTCATTCAATGTATTAGATCGAATGATTTATTTGGCAAAATGGATATTAGTACCATTCTGAATAATCAGTTTTTTTTTGTTGTGGGTACAATTACACTTTGACACTGGGTAAGTGGAACACCTCTTTTAGTGAGACAAATTTGCAGGTCCTTTGAAGTACCTGTTATCTAGGTTTCACTGTACTATCATGGGTACTAAACATTTAACTTATAGATAGGATATGCACTAGCTTTTCACCCGCTTTCGTGGTCGGAGAATACCCAATGACGAATTCATGGCTACAGTTCACATGTAATTTTTAGGAAATTGATTTAGCTGGTTGATAACGAACATTCATATACAAACTTTTTATTTAAATTAGTAAGACAATTACTGTACTGTAACAATAAATGTGCATTTATTTTGCCCATATTGTCGATGTATTTGGTAATAGTGTTTATAGCTACTTATTTTAAAATGACTAGAACAATATGCAAATAATTAAAATAGTTCCTTTACCACTGATTATTTTAACTCTGTGGCTTCATTATGTAACTGTGTGCATTGTTGACAATTGTATTGTTTTATTTAATTTATATTTGCACTAGCTGTCCGCCGCTGTTTCAGCCGCGTTCCCGAAAGATATAACATTTTGCCGGGATAGAAAAGTAGCCTATATACTATTCCAGATTACAATCTATCTCTGTGCAAAATTTCATCCAAATCCGTGCGGTCGTTCTGGCGTGATGGAATAACAAACATCCAACCATAGAAACTTTTATAGTAGTAGTAAGATTATGGTCAATGGGAGTATTGTTGTGTGTGAACAACAACATGTCCATGTTTGGCAATCAATTATTATGAATAAATTATACCTATTGTAATAGGTTTGCGATGGTGTGCTACCTAAATAATTCACCAATATAAATTAAATATATACGGAGTACGTACTGTACTGCACGTAGTCACAAATAATGAGTGATTTACATTCACGACCGCGCCGTGCAGTAATCTTATCACGTAAGTATGAGTATAAATAACGTTTCAGGTTTCCTATGAACTGTTGCATCACTCGACACAATTCCTTAGTCATTATTCATGGAAAAACTTCACCTTTGTTCCGCTTTGCGCACGGCATGTCCGGAACCTGTGCAAAAACTCGCCGAGGAGCGACATTAAATTATTGGTAAAGTCTATGAATAGAGGTACTCCGGAGCTCCTTTAATAGGATTTAAGAGTTGTGAGCGGTTTGCGGGTGCTCGGACTCTATTTTAAGCCTCGGGGTGCTGACTTTCTGAGTGCTTTGCCGTGTCATGTCCCCGACGGCATCGCGCCTCAACGTTGTACCGTCTCGTAGCGCAACGAGAGATTTTGTTAATGACTCCTTTTGCTAAACTCGAACAATATTTTGGGATAAGTGAAGGCTATACCGGCTAGCTGCGGCGGGTGCAAACGAACCACCGCAAACAGTTTCCGCGGTTTAGCGTCGATGGCTGTTCTCACCGCAATCCGCGCACAACTGGAACAGTGGCGACCGTAATCATTTTAAGTCTACGATCACTGAGACTAATGTTCACTACGGATGTTAGCTCAGCAGGATCTCGAATTAGGATCTCGTAAAGTTTTACTGGCGCCAGTTTGCGTATTTGCTGAATAACGGCCGACCTAAATTGTTTAATTGCTGGAATTAGAGCCGATCGTTTAACGAATTAATTTGCGTACTACCAATTTAAACGGAAAATATACGTGCTAGGTGATGTAGGTCTCAGTAAAAATTAACGTTTATCTTGTAAGATAGTTGAGCCAACGAAACGCTTGCGTTCCGTGCAGGTTTCTTGACTTAATACACACAAATATTGATCTAGGATGTTCTTAGAGATAAGACGAGAAAACAACGAAGTAATTGAATCGAATACTGGGAAACGTGGGGTCAGTTTGTATCGGTGATTACATGTCGACCGCTAAAATGCACTCTTTGTTTATTTGGCTCATTATCGAGTGTGCGTTAAAGTTTCCTCGCCAGGCGCGAGATAGCTTCCCTCAACACGATGCTGCAGTGGGTTATTTGATGCTATTAACGATATTTTAAATTATATTAATTCTACCCAAATTGCAGTTTGCGGCTAGCGACCAACCATTCCATTCAGTCGTTCGACTGCTAGACAATTTGCGGTATTCATAAATCTTACCCAAAGTAAGACGCAGAGTGAAGGACGACGACGAGCGCAGTAAAGAAGCCGAGTACCTGTCTATCTGTATATAAAATGTTTGGTTCGCTTCACGTTTCGGCGAAATGTGAGGCTTCTCTTATTTTTTAGCCGGCAGGTGACCGACTGCGAGAGCGGGACGGGTGTCTCCTGCGGCCGCCGGGTACGAAAGCTCGTGAGGATCGAGAAGTGCGAGATAGTCTCGTGTCGGCTCGGATAGGGGCCGACCGCGTACTGTACCGCTGCACCATCCTCCAGTCGGAACGTCAAAAAACTTTACGTAAACAGACATTTCAATTGAATAGTTTTAGTTTATGTTATAAACTGTAGACATTACACAGTGTATAATTAACGGTACGCTTGCTATATTCTGCTTAGTTATTTTTTTAAGTGCTTCATATGTTGACTAGTTCATAGGATCGTGTCTTCAATTTTGTGGAAAGCATCGGCATCTAGTGCATGCAAGAGATCCTGTTGCAGCTTCAATAACGGTGAGTATTTTAAACATAAATCGTCCGTTTAACTTTTGTTCAAGAATTCTGTTTATTTAGAAAGCTTCTTTTAAAAGCGGTGTCCTTTTAACTTTGGCGGCAGGTAGGATCAGGATTTATAGATTGAATGCACTTTTAATATTACGTAGCCTTTAAAGTACTTACTCTATTTGTCTTTATATTATTCTTATTTACTCTGGGATAAAATTAATTATGTCGGTATGTATACATACATATCTCCACCTATAAACTTTATTTATGACCAATGAGTGCCATGTAGAAATATCTCTGTTGTCACAATAAATCATTGTGTAGTTACCTACAATTTGAATATATTGTACCCAACACTATTGTTCCTGTCATACATTATCTGTACTAATATAATAAAGATGTAATATTTGTATGTTTGTAAGTTTAGGAGGTAATCCTCAAAACCGCTCATCCGATTTTATTAATTCTTTTAATGATAGGAATATGTTAGTTCCCTTGGGAACGCGGGTGAAACCGCTGGACAGTAGCTAGTTTAGTATGTTATTTATAGTTCTTTATTTGAATACTCTTACAAAGAATTACCTAGATATTATTTAAAATTGAGGGTTGATAGATTAGATACGCTGTTAATTCAATCAAATCAAGCTGCCAAAAAAACGAGTAATATTTTGTTTCACTATGGAAGTAGAAAGCGAATATATTATTATACTGAATTCACATATTTTTTAAAGAGGTTAAAATATAAATAAAAGGTATTAGTACTCTTATAGCAAGATTGAGACAACGTTTTCAATTCAACGTGTGAAAATAGGTGCCAACACATTGTAATTTGTTGTTCCACAAGATCATTAGGTTATTATGCTTTATAAACATGTCGCTAATGACAGCACGTATTTTCTTTTTTTTTATATAGGACCTGTAAGGTACCGAAGAATTTTCTCATGCTGCGTGCAGGTGCGGTCAAACCTGTAGTTGGTAATTACACAATAACCTACCCATGTAATTGTTATTGTTCAATGTATCAGAATTTTACTTATAATTATATCGTTAAAACTGTAGGTAAAAATTACTTGAATGTGGATTTAGAGAGAAGAGAAAGACAAAAAGTCGTTGACAGTGCCCTTAGTACGAACATGTATCGCAGGCGTATCGTCATCGTATCGAGTGCGCCAAAAGAAATTGAACATCGCGCAACGTCACGGTATGCGGGATATTCAATTCTTCATACAAACCAGCTTATTGGCGCAGTCGATACGATGACGATACGCTTGCGATAGACGATCATCCATCGGCAGTCTGTAGCAAAGGCTGTTGTTTAAAAATCAAAAAAGAAGTTGCGCTTTCAGTGTAGAAATATATCGACAGGAAACTGTCAATAGACTACTTTGTTACCCCTTCTGGCTATGTACCACCTCCAAGTTGAAGAGCTCCGGTAGTTGCTCTTAAGCTTTGCAGGCTTTGTACCTATAGGTCTTACGTTTGCCTAACCGCGACGGTGACCGCTTACCATCGGGTGGACCGACTGCCTTTTTGTCAGCCTTCTGATATTAAAAAGAAAAAGAACTATAGTTATGATAGATAAGTTCTAATTGCCAAATGATAATGATTAGGTAGAATGAATGGAAAAAGCATAATATTGCACTTATCTTAAATGATTGAGAACAGAGCTAGTTTTGATGAATATTATACCATATTCGATTATATTATACGGGCAAGGTTGTAGTCAAACCAAAAAAATAAGGGTGAAATTCATTACGTCGGTCATCTTAACTTGCCGCTTTCGATTCCAATATTTGAGGTGACATGTGTGTCGGTGGGTGGATAGTGGCTTATACTACTTTATTTAAAATCTTCTTTACTTCTACGAAGTTAATTAAATTGTGCTTAGTTAATATAGTGCTCTAAATGAATAATTAAAATTTTTTTTACACCGGTGCCGAATTTACCGAATAATAGTAAAAAAGGTGTTACACATTTATCTGGGACCCTGTGAAATAATAAATAATTTACTATGCTTTGTTTGCGATAGTTTTCACAGACATAATGACCCCACGTTCCCATCTCCCACACATAGTCGCATTCCTGGCATATTTACGTTCGGCAACCCCCATGTCGAATGACCCGCGTCACACCCGCGTGCCGCGATGCAGGCAGGGCTCCGACCGCGGCCGACAAAGACTTCACAATGGCCCGATTGAATGACAATAGGCCGGCAGCCTGCACGGTCCACTGCCGCGCTCCTCTGCGGCCCTGGTACATCGACCGAGGATCCCGATAACATCACTACATAAATTTATGCTCAATTTGACCTACTTTACGTTGAATATTTTTAGATTGTTTGTCATGGTCAATTCGGGAGAGATGTATATGTAGGTGGGTAGGATGACAAGTGATAGTAATTTGCAATATTGAGTTCATAATATGGCAAATGCAGATAGCATATAGTTGGTCAGTTTCTATGACATTAGTCCTGAGTTTATATCAAGTGAAGTGTTATGATATGTATTGATGATGAGATGTCAAGTCTTAAAGCGGCGAATCATCGAGGCAATTCTTGTAATATAAGAACGACCTACATTCTAAGATCAGATTATATTGTCGCGGGCGCTTGTACATCAGATATTACTACGTGCAACATCTTAATCGCTATTTCGTATTGCATTTATTTTATACTCTTGTTATGGCATGTAAATACCTACGTGTTTTCTTACTTGCCAGACATAGAAAGCCCTTATTCTTGTGTCCATTTTAAGACTGACAAAGAACTCTTATATGAGATAGAAGAAGGTTTAAATGTGGCAATTATATTGCTTTTTTGATTATCCAAAATTGCGGGATCATTTTGGAGCAGAGTTTCCAATTATAACTAGTGGATAGGTATTAATTGTTCACTTAAATTACTTAAGTGGTACAGTGCGTTTCTTACAACCGTATGTACTGACATATTACAATCGGCTTAGTAATTTTATATTCATCTTTCCTTCCATTCCTTCAACACCGAACTAAATAAGATGGTTTTAGTAAAGAAAAAGCCACTACAATAGAGTGCTGGCCATAGACCCCAGCTTTTTAATACCGTATATACCTCCGTGCCTGTATTGTAGTTTTGAAAAAGTTAATGCATCATCATAATGTCTGGCGTAGTCCGTACTCAGCCGGTCTATTTTACGCCGAGTATAAAAGTTAGTATCGCAGACGCAATAAAAGACCAACATATAGCTTTATAGTGCAGTGCACGGAGTCAATGGCATTAGGTCGGGTCAGATTCACGTTTGCGATCGCTTTACGAACTTACCTATCTAAAAAAGTTAGAACATATGATTATGATGCCTATTTGTAAAAACCATATATGGGTTATTGGAGATTCTGAGCGCATACAGCAGGCTATATGCCAAAAATGGATTATGCTTTTAGCACAAGCTTTAGCAAACATCGTTAAGGAGATTGGAAGGATCTTTTCAGAATTTCAAATAGGTACACACCTACATATATTCTATCGACTTATGGTGCTATAATCATTCATATCTGATTTGAAGGCCAATCCAAGCTGGTTGCCACGGAATTTCTGCATATAACTGGTGTTGATTGATATTTGTACCAAAGAATTGGGGCACACATTAGTCGGTATATTATATAAGGCAGCTTGAAAAAAAAAATCCTATTTCCGCCTATTTCCGCAATAAGTTAAGAAACAGAGCACATAAGCATCACTCTTGTTCACATGATAAAGATCGTCAGAGTTTACATTGAATGATCGGTGTAAATGAGCTTAATTATAAATTGGTAAGTCATATCTTTATTAATTGCAATAATTATTTGAATACTGTTATCAAGACATAAGAACCAGTTTTTATGTTGTACTTTTGCGTACTCAATTTATTCGGTCTATAAAAAGATTTAGCGTTTAATGAAGTCCGTAGACTGGACAATAGTTAAGTAAGTGTAAATTACGCGTTGATTGGTGCAAATTGATACGTACGTATCTCGCTCGTAAACTGCTTCATTACTGAGAACTATAAGTGTTTGATCATTCAGTTTTATGCGTTTTATGTACATTTCTTATCTACGAGGGTGGGCAGAACTTACTCATCTGTTATACTTTATTACCTCCGTTGCTGTAATGGATGCCTTGAAAACTTACTTAAAACTAAAATATTATTTCAGGATTTTCTGATTATGAATCTGACGTTAGGTTTATAAAATGTCAATGTAGCCAGCTACATTTTTCTTACGTCAACTTCAAGGAATAAAAGAACCGTATTTCAAAAAAATAGTTTGCGGCGCCACGGGTCGTGTTTGCATATTGCCAAGGGTTAGTCTTATCTAGATACACAGTGTTATCTTGTCTATGAATGTAACAGTAGCTTGGTTCGTGTTCGGCGTTTACAAGGATTTGCCTTTCTTATCTATCGCTTACATCTTTTGGATTTCTCAAGAGAAACGTTTATGTCTAAATGTTCTTTCTGAATCGTACTTTTATTACACTATCTTTCATATTACAGTAAGATCCTAACATTTTAGATTAAAACTATAGCCACAGCTTTTAAAACTCGTCCAGGCCTAACGGTCAGGTACCTACAGACTGCACTTTCATTCACTCTTTGTAGACGGACACACTCAACTCTTTTTTATTCTTTATTTAGACTGGTTCTAAATTCAATGGGTCCTTTAACTATTTTGGCTTTATAGCTGTAGATAGTAGAGTGAATGAATGATATCTTTGCAAACAATTGACGGCTTAGTGGAAATAATGTGCCGGCTGGTAGTAGGTATTACCTTGTTATATGGCTTATAGTTATATTTATTTTATCCTCTTTCAGATTACATTATGTAGGTATATTATTCGTTATTTTTTTTCACCAATTTCGTTTTCTTCCTTTTAACTGATAATGTAATCAGTGAGCTCTGACATAGGCTTCCTAAACCCGTTCATTTCTCTCTATCGTGTGTCAGTTTATTCTTCATTCTGTCTTTTAAACTCTCGTCCCTTCCTTCCTTTTTTAACCGACTTCGAAAAAGGAAGAGGTACTTTTCTATAGGGTAGGTACCACATGCTCTATTCTTGGACTTGGCTATACTTTTCTTCTCAGACTGTATAAGGTCTTATTATGGTCTAGGCTAAACCATTTCCGTTTAAGAACTGGTGGAACCGAGATAACTCTTTGAGATGTGTCAATAGTTCTTTATGTACTATCCACGCAACTCAATGCCTTAAATTATGCAACTAGAATAAATGTACGCCCTTCCCAAGACTTTCATTTTAATCGCATCACATAAAATATTTGCAAGCACATAGTCGCTCGCTGGTCGTAACTTACAGCATCAGCGTATAGAATAAATATAATAGCAATATTATTATTACCCGACTGACTAGTTTTCTTTTCATACCTAGACTAGAGTGTTTATGAGACTTCTTTGAATGACTAGATGCTAAAAGTTAGGGTTATGTAAAAGAGTCAACGGCGTGGAGTTATGGACACTTTAAGCAATCTTTATGATAATTTTTAATTGCTTTACGTAGATATATAGCAGACATGTTATATAAACTCAATAAATCTTTGTGTAATAGATAAATTAAATGAATATAGGGGAAATTCCGACATTTATGTGACAGTTATGTGAAATAAATATGAACACGTTCAAATGTGACTGCATCTGAGTTAGCATGTTTAAAATTGACGTTAGTTGGACCGAAAGGAGTATTTCATACTAGCTTCTGCCCCGCGGTTTCACTTGGGTTCCCGGGATGAAATGTATGTAGATATTGTACCTATTTCATGACCTAGAGTAGGCAACTGTTCACTTAATAACGCAGAAACTGTTTTGGCAATTGTATTACTTTAGTTTATAGTTTTATATGTGAAATAATAGCTGTTTGTTTGTTTAATAAATAAAATAAAAATAAAATAAAATAATCAAGATCACTTGTTCACAAAAAGATATCGACCTCCAAATTTGTAATATTATTAATTATTTGAAGGATTCCAATGTCTTTTTCTAAGTCATTACTTTGGACATTTTAAGTAAATGTTGTGGAAATTCTAAGACTTCGAATTATTTTGCGGGTTAAACATTTTACAACATGATCATTTCCTGAGCGTTATACGGAATCTACATTCTTATAACTGTGCATATTAAGAAACTTAAAATAGTTGATTATAAGGTGCACGGTGTCCGTATACTTGTGCAAAATGTAAATACTTACCAACCTTCTGTAAAATACCATATAAAGTCTATACTCTTCTTCTTTTTACCTACTAGTATTGTGAAAACTGTTTTTTATTAGTTTAATCAAAGCCTTACGAAAATACCTGGTAACTAGTCTCGTTTCGTACAATAAAGTTTGAATTTTTGCTGGGATTTCGTCGGAAATGTTGTTGGTTTGCGTTCCCACTCGGCGCATGGAGGCCAAGCTTTTTAATATTTTGTTCTATCGAAATAGCCCGCTGTAAAAGTAAATTTCAATGTGTGCTACTTTAATGGAACACACGCCTCCTGCTCAGGTTTATTTTATTACAGCACATACTGAGGCACTATTTTGGCTTTTCCATTGACTGCGCGAGGCATTTTAGCTTTTTTATAACTATAAGAAAATTATTATTGTTTTAAGCTGCCAATAAATGGTTTCTATTCTATTCTGTATTCATATTATTCAGCGCACAAATAGCTTGTAATAAAAAAAAGTTTCGAATTTCCTTGTAATAAAAATTACCTAAAAATATTTTTCGATTCATTTCTCCCGTTTATAAGTAGCATAAAGTTAATTTATCGATAAATATGTCAACGGATAAATTATGCCTTCGTTATTTCACTGGTAATTTTTTTTTGTTCATAACCGTGTCGGGTTGGGCTCGCACCCCTTTTACCAGAATCGTAGCAAGCCGTCACAAAAGAGACCTTGAACTTATGAATGGAATGACTGGCATTCTTTGCATCCTCATTCATTATTCCGTACCTAAAATACAATGTGTATACACTAACAGTTTTATTGTCCATAGCTGTTAATAATAATTGGTTTTGAGGTCGCCTTTTTGCGCCAGTAGTATTGGCGCCGGTCTGTGCCGCCAGCCGACAAACGCATTCTTTTCATTCTAAAATATTCGTGTAAATGTGATATTTTCCTTAATTTTATATAACGGATTTTGTCAACAAGCTTTTTCTCAGAACTGCTTTATTTATGTGTTATCTTCAACCAGTATTTTTTAATTGACAGGGAATTAAAACATGTTATTCAAAATCAAAGGACGAATAATTCAGGTCTTATCGTCGGATGTACTGTTATATTAATGATAAGAGAATATTAAGCTTATTATATTTATTAATTGCTACCATTATATGGCCTTACTGGACAGCGGTGTGATAGAGCGAGACAATGATAGGTACCTACCTCATTACACGACTTATTGATGCCACACCACGCTGTGTGCCGTCATGTACTCCGCCTTTGGTATAAGCAATAGATAAAACAATGTATTAGCATAAGGCTAAATTTATTTATTGTAAAGTACTAAAAGAGTAGATAATATTTGAAGGGCCTGTTGGCTTGGTGGTTTGAGACCCTGACTGGTACGCCACGGGTCGTGGGTCCTATTCCCACCTCAGACAAACATTTGTGGGCATGTAGATTTCTGTTTCATCTGTCTCTGGCTGGCTGTAAATATTATAAGTTAATTGAAAAAAAAGTTGTATTTGTTGTAGGTACAATATTTATCTGGTTTCCATAGTACAAACTCTTGCGATTAGCTTTGCTAAATATGCATTGCTAAAAATATATATTTTTTTCACTTGCCACGGCGGTTCGATTGATCCGGTTTCATGAATAACTAACTGAGTTAATGAGATATTCTCGACTTGAGTATCTTTCAATTCAAATTTCCGCCATCTCTAATCACGGTACTGCGAGGCCGGCCTTTCCTGTGTTCCAGGAATGCTCTCTGTCCGTATGTGGCCGCAGTTTTTGTTCACCATACGCCTGTCATAGGTGAGGGTGACGGATATGGTATGCACCAGGGAGCATCGACCAAATATGGTATTGTAGCATGCCTGAATAATTAATTAATTCCAAGTAACCAAGTTGCTTGTATTCTGTAAATTATGGGTTTCGAATACAGACGTTTTATAAATTATTGTTTAATAGGGTTTTTGCTGTATTTTAACTGATTTATTACTATTATTTACTGATGTTTGGACGTATAATACTGATTAAGTTCTTTCGACTGGTTATAAAGAACGTATCTGATTCTTTTCTTCTTTTCTAGTTAAGTAAGCGACGCAATCTGTAAAAAAGCATTAGATCCAATTAGTTGATTATTAAAATGAAAGGTCATCGTTTGTGTTTTATTAGAATTTGATTAAATTTATCAAATTGTTGGAATTAATGAACTTGTTTTTACACTAGATATATAATATAATACCTAGATGATAACGTATTTAAATAAAAAAACTTGTAGGTAATATTGCTAGATTTGTATTAAAGACATTTCATAAGTGTGTAAAAGATTGCACATCTTTTAGGAATGAAATGGAACGAACAACTGAGGTCTTATCTTCATGATCGTTATTGTAATTTAATATGTTCTGTAAGCGCGTTTCACATCATTATCACCTGTTTGTCTACACATAGATTTTATGTTTGTTAAAGTCGAGTTTTGCACGCTGAATCGGAACCACTTCTTACCCAACAGAGTTTAAATAACTTGGTTCAGTTCCAATGACAATCAGAGCCTTCTTTCCCATTGGGCACTCTGGGCAAGTGCCCGGGGCCCCGCGATCCATGGAGCCCTCTAGTTTGAAAGAAATGGAAGCCATTGAAGGGCCAGAGGTTACAGAGAACGCATGCGATAGATCGTGTCGTCAGATCGGATCGGTGTCGCGCTCTTATAGCCTTCAAAGCATAATCTTATAGGGGCCCCGTTACCCTAGTGCCCAGGGCCTCCTTTAGTCTAAAGACGGCCCTGATGACAATACATTTTAAGCATTGTCTGATTCTTCTCCCAGGATGCATCAGACCTGGATCTCCTTAACGCGAGATACGAAATTTTGTAAACATATTTAATTTTGAATGTCCGGTTTTAATTGCAATTTTACTGCTGCATCCAGGATTAGTTTTCAACGAGAGAACTCCTTAATAATTAATAGCACATATACGAAAATGGCTTGTTTTCTTTAGAAAAAATGTGTTTTAGTTTTAATTTATTTTTTCCATGCGCGAAATAATACTTATAGCAATATTATTATTCTCGCCTCAGTAGTCGAGAAATTATCTTGGGATAGAGTCCTGAAATCTTGGGTTCGATAACTCGACGGTCAGTGGATGTTCCTCTTTCTTAGCTTGCCTTCTTCTTCTTTGTCATAACCCGGGATGAGCCGGCGTGCCCGAGTGCTATTTCATCGGGGACAATCGGCGTGACGATAATTTTTTTAATATTTACTCCTTATGAAAAACCTAATAGATAGATAAATTATATATGTCTATACCCATTCCCCATTTCTGTACCTAAACCCTTCGTATACGGTCTAGGTGCATAACTGAATTATAGCCAATTACAAACATGCGCCCGCTTAGATTTTGAGCTACGATAATGAACAAAACCGCATGAAAACGCCAGTAGTCTCTACGAGGACCTATATGATAATTTTATTAGTTCTGTTCTCGACATTAACGTCTAATAAAGAAGGCTTTTATCGCAGAATATTTAATTTATATAACACTGATATCTTGTAGATGTCGCCAATAATTCTAACCTACTTAGATTTTTACGCCATCTTGAAAAAAACATCTATACGTTATATTAAAAATGTGTCGAAATAAATTGATTAGAGCTTAGGCTAGTAACTTATGGCCAAAACAGAAGAATTACAGCAATCTCAGGTAACATTATAACACAAAGAAACTAAAATTAAAACTATTTCTTTTAGTTCTTTTGCCAGTAATATGAGTCCAAATTTGGCACTTTTTATCTGAAACGTGGGAGGGACTGTCCTTAGGGAGCATTTATTACTTATCAGGCGACCGATTGATCCATAGTAGGTATTCGTATGTAATGGAAAATCGTTGTAGTCGCTTCCACGACTTTCCAACTAACTTAACCTTTTATGTAACAATGTAATAACGCCACTTATCCTAATAAGGATTTCGGATTACTTTTAGGATAAAAACGGTGCCATCGGGAAAAGGCTTAAGGCTAAAAGATCGTTGAGGGATCTGAAATCCTGCTTTTAGTTTCTCATAGTCGACGTAAATATGTCTACAAAAGTTTGTACTTACTTCTATATTTTGGTCGCAAAAAGACTCTTTTAAAATATAAGTTGCTGGAAGCTTAGTAAATGATTTATAGCGATTGAGTTTCGCAGTTTCTTCACTTTATATTATTCTTATTTATTACAAAACCATATTAATTAATTGAACCCAATCTATGAAGTTATTACTTATACATTTTTTAATCACTTTTTTTAAATAATCCTGTACAACAGCCAGTACGATGATTCTTCAGTTTTTTTTCTTAAATTTTGTACTTTTATTGAAGCCAGTCGTCCAAGTCAATGTAACAGAGTTTTGTCCGCGCTCAGCTATTCTATGTTCCATGTGTCAGGTCCCAAAGTAGAACAATTAATGTTCGAATATACAATGGTTTTATTTATGTTTCATGAATTGCATATCGTCGTTTTCATTTTTCATTTCATTCCTCTCTTCACGACTAATCATTTCATGTTGGTCGAATATATTTTGGACACAATGCATGTCTCAAACAAAGAAAAATATTTAAACGGTTTAAGCCGGGATTTACCTAATGACGGCTTAGGTATATTGTTTCATTACAAAAACTTAATTAAGAAACTGAGATATTCATTAAAACCTGTAATCTATTTAATAAAATGTAGGTACCGCACAAAATTAAATTATTTATCTTTGCTTAAAATATAATTTACATTTAAAACTTAATTTAGACGTAGATTTATTTGCATTCGTTTTTTATAATACGATGTTTACCTAAATCTATCGATGTTTTTGGGAGAACTGCGCGTAGATGTTTACTATTATTTCTTGTGCCATGGACAAATAATAGTAATTCTTCCATGGTAAAAAGGGTTCGTTTGCGTCCGTATTCTTACATTGTATTCCTTAAGAAGAGTGCGTCACTATGACGTACCATCACGAACTATAAAACCGGAGCTTCGACCGGTTTCAGAAAGCCGCGTATTATCGTTATCTGCGTGTGCGCATTTGCCGCCATTACACATTACAGTGTAAAATTCGCACGAATATAGCATCAAGCCGTTATCAAGTTCATAAATTCAACACACACGATCGATGCTTGGATCTAAGACTTGTCTCAAAAGTTTTGAACGAGAATTTAACACGTTTTGTGTATGTTAAACTTAGCTTACTTTCCATGAATAACGCCTGTGGATCCCCAAGATTTAAGCATGAAGTTTTGAATAAGGCAGGAGCTCTGCACGCGAAACTTACAATACAATGTATCGTCTATTTGCCGCGACGAACGAGACGCGGATTCGAGTCGAGCAGGCTTTTAGCGGTAATATATTTGCCGTTCTTATTTCTTCTGAATGTATATAGGTAATAACTATGAAAGTGAAAACCTACCTTTCTTCATTGTAGAGTGTATAAGTAAACCCTGGATAATAGTAGGTAGGTACTTATTATACCTTTAGTTGGTATGATGTGATTTTAAAATCGTCTCTTTATAAAACCCGTTGATGATAACACGATAATCAATTTAATATTAAAACTTCAATCCAGGAATGGCTCTTACAACAATCTTACACTGCAACTGAAGGCCTCTTGGAGGTTCTTGAATAGACTTCCTACACTTTTACAAAATTACATCACAAATCCCCAGCATGACAACTGATTTTCATGAAGGTAGACTGAAATTATTTTGTTTTTCTCTTTTACTTATTTGTCATAATGTATTTAACTAAATAATGCAAAAATAATGTACATACATTTATGCTATTTTTTATTTGTATAACAGCTTCCTTGAGGTGGAGACCTGATGACCTGTAATACAGGTTCTTACTACCTACCACAGGCACCAGCGATCCACAGCCAAAAATTGTAATACATAGCTTATGTAAAAATATTATTAGATTTTCTTTTGGTATGTGGTGACAAATAAAGATTTTTTTTTTATTATAACTTCATTTATTTTTTTACAAAATTTTCATTAATTATTATTCCATTATATTATAATAAATATAGTTTTCTACAGTTAGTAGTAAAATAGCACACTTGCCGATTTCAATACACCTACATAACATTTATACTGTACTTCATTAGCATGCACAGCAATCAAAATGCAGGAAGAGAAGTCTATTTTGATCTTATCTATTGCCATATTAAAAAAATATAATCCTCACTCGTTGCGGATATTATGCTGAATCTATGGCATGGATGGAATTTATTTGACTTCATTAGACAGCTCATTGTTTTGATGAATACGATTACTGAATTCTTCAATCTTTTTTGACGTGTCTAGCTCTCTTCAAAATAATCTTTGGTTTATATTACACTTCTGCACAAAATTTTTAGGTTAGGAGAAATCTAAGAGTTTATTTCAGGAAACTCTTGACGTAGCTGTCAAAATTTTAGATTTTCTTTAAAATTTATTAATTCCTTAATGCATTAGTAGTTATGAGTAGCTTAGATTTGGAATTGTTTTGTGAAAATAGGCATTATCGCCTAGCTTTAACGTAGGCGCGGATACAGAGACGATTTTGGATATTACTTTATTTCCAGAAATTAGGTTGTCTAGTAGGCCAATCAACAAACCAATGGACATTTGCAACACCAGGGCCATCGCCAATGCGTTGTCGACCTGAGACGTGATGTTGTTTAGTCAATGTGCTTGTAATATAATTATGTAGTGTTGTTGCGTCACGGCGGAAATAGGTATTGTGGTAGTACTTCCCCGGACGACCTATGCATTAAAAGCGCTACTAAAAAACTACTGGTTAAAAAATACCAACATTAAACCTGTTGCCCCCCCTCAGTCTGAAAACGATAAAAAATCCCTGTTCAGACTCTGTCTCCTGTGTAAATTCCTTCTTTTCATTCTGCTGCAAATAAACGTAAGTGACAAGGAGATGGAAGCGTTTACCAAGTATCTTAACACCCAGACAGTTGTCGTAAAGTTTGGACAGCGCAATATTCCCCAGCGCTGTCTATATATCCTATTCTATAGTTAATATAAAAGGTAACTGCCTGAGTGAATTTATCGCAGGACCAAACTAAGGTTTAATTAGAACAGCAGGTGGCGGTAGCGTCGTCTCATTCCCGAGTCTTATTGTTGCGCACATTTAATGCATTGTTTTCCCACACATTATAATGAAAAAAAGTCTTGGCGGCGCGCGGTGGTGTATTTAGTCCATAGAATAGTTTAGCGCGCGATGTTCTTTGGAAATCCATTTTATTTTTATTTCTAAGCATTTGGAATCTGCAAGTTCCGTAACAAATTGTTTTAATTTAGATTGTTTTTATCGTTAATAATATGTATTTAATTATGAAGAAAGAGTATATTATAGTATAGTATTAGTATGAGCTGATAAAAAGTAAGTACCTACAATTTAATGAGCCTTTATTTATTCGATGTTAGAACCAATCTCACAATTGTATCAACTTTAAGGTGAGGTCAGTTGGTAGTGACGACGAAGTCCGTGATGAGAGTCGTAGGTTCGGATCCCATTGAGCTTAAAACCAAGATAGTGTACACGGTAGTATTACCTGTCTGAGTAGCACTCCTATGTTAAAAATCTGTCTCCAAGCACTTGTATTCCGATAACTAGAGTCTTTCCTTCTAGGCTTTTTTGCATTCAACTTACATCATCAATAAAAAAAAAGTATAATAAGAAATGAGTAACCAATTTGTGATTTTACAAGTATGACTAACCGTTGATTACCGAGATTCAAGATTCATAATATCAAAAATAACCCAACTCCGTACACTAAGTAAACGTTAGACATGTCGCGGCCAGATAAATCCCAGTGCAAATATTTTGCGACAAAACGTCGCCGAGGCAGATATTAAATGCTCGTCTACCCTTAGGACCTTGAAGGGCTTCTGAAGAAAGGTTCACCCCTTGACAAAATATTGTACGAGCCCGATATGTATGTCGACACAATGCTGCTTTTAGAAGTATCAAATTATTCAAAACGTAACAGGATATCGTGGTGTTTTATCCTCATGTCATTTCTCCGCTTTTTTAGGCCACACTTATGTTCAATGTATTGGAAACGGTGAAGTTTAATGAAATTTTGATTGTGTGTGATGGCTTAACACATCTTTTATGTATACACGGCCTTGTCTACGAGGTATACAATTTTAAAACGTGTTATGGATATTTTTCTATTGTGATAAATATTTCTACAACGCATTCAGATTTTGTATTAGAATTCTTAGAAAACAATATTAGCAACGGTTTTAGTAAACTATTATTGGTATCCGAATCTCTCACTTAGAATAAAAAGAGGATACCTACGTAGTAGCTGTGTTCAAGTTCTCAATATTGCAATTCAAGATTTTGAATTAGGAAAAAAAAAACAAAAATAAAATAAGTATTATACTTTTAAAAAGTATAATCTTTGTTGAAATTCGAAGAAAATAGTGATGTCCCTGGCAGATAAGATGATACTTTTTTAAAATTCGATAGAATTTTAAATTACCTATCTAAATTACATTCTACGACCTCAGGTTGACTGTGAATGACAACTTACTTTTAAATTCTTGGAAAAACTGTTGGGCACCTGCACTAAAATCTGACGACTGTTTTCATACGAAAACAAATCTTTTAGTAACTTAAGAGTTTATCAAAAATTATGAAAATTATTTTACCTTATTAACTAGATAATAGGTCACCAATTGTATTTACTTACAAAAAGATCGATAAACGAATTCTAGAATACAACAAAACATGATTTAAGCATAACTACTTAATAATTGTTGTAGCATTTTTTGGTTGTATAGAATTAATTATTCGGATATTGCAATAAAAGAATGTCTCGCCATAGTATTACCTACTTAACTGCTAAGGTGCTATTTAAATTCAAGGCTTATCCACTTAACTAAAAAGATATGCACACATCGTTAAATAACTCTCATAATCGTCACAAAAAAGTAAAATTTTGACAACTCAGTAATTTGAGGTTATCGACACTGCATTATCTTACACCAATTACGCGGACGTCTATGGCGGGCAAGATATTTTATTCGTCTTCTGGGTATGGTACCGCATAACCATGTTTGGTGAACGTGCACGCGCATGGAGTTTCGCATTTGACGACCGTCAATATTACCTTCTGAGCCTTTTATGGGGGGAAATAAATAGTTCCACCCCTCGACTCGTTCGTACAGACGCATGCGGACTCGAGCATGTGTAATGTTTCTTAAAAAAATGAAGCAAGCGTGAGGTTGTAGACTCATCAAGACATTTATGCCTTCTTGGGAAATTCACCACGAAGAATTGTTTATTTTACAATAGTGATTTAATTAATAATCAACCCTTGTTGAAAGAGAAACAAAAAATAAGATGAAGTGGTGAAATTGTTAACGCTCTATTTACCACAAGTGCAATCTAGCAAAAGAAACCATTTAAAAATCCACTAACAAATCATTTTATGGGTAGACAGACTTTGATGAAGAAATGTTGCTATTTTGCTCCGTTTGAAATTAAGATAAATTAACGATACTCGACTTTTCTATCGCAAGACAGCTGCTATCGACTAATGACTCGGAATTGGTCATCAATTTAATTTGGATAGTGAAGCGTGTGTTTATACATAACTGGTTTAATTTAGCAAATTAATTTACATTTAAATTTTCCTTGTAAACATATTTTATTTTCACAAACTCGTTCGCCTTCACCGAGCGTCTTTACAATAATATATAGATGTTAGGTTGTTGACCAAAATAAATGTAGGCATCAATATTTTATCTATTTTTTTTATCCTTTTTATGTTGATGGTCCAGATGATTTATGTATTAAACCTGTTTGCAATGTCAGTGTTCTATTTTTGAATTTTATTGGGTTTTATTAAGTGGCTATTTGTTTTTCAACAATAGATACATCCAACTTCGTTTGAGGTTACATACACAAGCATTTAGAAAGCTTGGGTTTAAAATCAAATCAATAAGTCCAATATATTAACTTTAAATATAGTTGCGTAGGTATTTTTTGGCTTACAAAAGCATTATATTAATGAATCAAGTTATTGAAGTATTCTCAAGGTTCAATAAAAATCTCCTCACCGTAAATTATGAAGAGATTACATGTGAAATTAGGACATGGGCTATAAATTCTGTACTCTGTCACGCTGTTGAAATATGGGCCTGCAAGGAGAGCGCTGCAGCCGAGGAAAATGGTTCCTTTAAAACACAAAAACCTTTTAAGCGTTGTCTTTACCATAAACAATATTACATCCTTAATAAATCATTTGTTAGGTTATTTATTTTTAGTTTTATGTAAGACTATTTGGCGACACTAATTGGAGCATGCTTGTTCTTATGCTACCCAGTTTTCTTTTGGAAAATTATGTTTAAACGTTTATCCGTAACTTCTTAAGCTCTCTGCACTGAGGAAATATTTTTACGATTCGACAACATTTTACTTATGTCATTACCAGCTTCCAACTCGCGGTTTTAAATACCTATCTTATTCCTTAGCCCAAAGTAGCTTAAATTTTACAATAAATACATATGAATCCGATTAACCGTCACGGATCTGAGTGGTGAGGACACAGAGACACACAATATTTTTCATGAAACTATGTATGAGGAAAAATATTCATTTTTATTTCATTGTTATTGAGTTGGAACTCCAGAATAAAATTCCCATCTAACAAGTTGATACAGCTGCTGCTTCTTTATACTAATTTGTTACTAGTTTCTGCCCGGGGTTTTACCCGCTTGGTTGAAGGAATTAATGACTTCATGCGTGCCAAATTTTGTCACGATTGGTTGTACCGTTGAGATGACAAGAGGTAACAAACAAACTATCATTTACAATTTTAGTTAGTACTCACCGGCAGAGGTTTTAGAGAAGGAATTACTCGTCCAGCGTCAATATACATTGCCACAGATAAAAAATAAATTTATTAAAGATTTCTTTTCGGTTTTTCCAATTAAATAACACTTTAAATGTGATAAAAATTCAAATGGACAAAATATGTAGATAATCATTGCATTACAACTTTTTTTTTTATTTCTGTTTTATTTATATTATAGTATTACCATTATATCTAAATATATTTATTAAATTCTATTTAAATTTAAAATTTATTTGCTATTATGAAGCAAAGTGTATTCAACTTTTTATAAAAAATACGACGTATGTATATATTGTACAAATATCTAGCGAAATAAATAATTTTAATTTTAATAATATTATCAATTTCACTTTGTAACCAATGGCTTGCAATGCAGCTAGACGGCGCGATGTAGGAAACCAATCTATTTTGGATAATAATCTAAACATAGACAATCTTAGGATACAAAGAACATGTCGGCTAACTCCGCTCAGATTCTGACTATACCTCATCTTGTTACTCATTATAATCATCCATTTTGTCTTTCATGTTTCCAGTAGTGACACCATCGATAATAATGTAGACTTTACATTTGCCGTTGTTAATAAAAGCAAGTCAATTCGACAATGACATCACGTATGCACATTTGTGTACATCTAATATTAGCTCTATGAATGTTCAAATGCGTATTTTAGATCATTTGTCGAAGATAGGATCGGGAAGCGACACTACGAGCAATAACAACGCTGACGCAAAATTGAAAGCAACTGCACAAATCTAAATACAATAAATAAATATTACAGGGACATTCTTTACACACGGCCTCTGGTCCCATACTAAGTAGAGCTTGTACCAGATAACTGATATACTAAATTTTTTTCTAAATACTTACTTTTTTTTTTTTTTTTTTTATTCCTTTATTACAGGCTCAAAATAAATAATGATTACATAGTAGCATTTAAAAACCACAAAGGTTTGTGACAATACTACACATATTGAGTTTACATTGACAAAAACACACAATACACTGTTAACAAAACATTATACAACATGTAAATCTTAAAGTTAAGTAAAAGATATACTTCGAAGAAGCAATACTTTGGATAATACTATTATATATATATATATATATATATATAATATACTATTTACGAGATCAATATCAATAAATTTTCGGGGAAACAATACTTATACAACGTGTTACAAATTCCCCTTAAAAATATAATTAATTATCAAAGTCAACACAACCCTAGTAAGCAGTCATGTCAGGGAACCAGATTATTGAAATTTAACAGAAAGGTCTACGTACCTATTTTATCTAATAATTGACAACATTAATAGATTTAAAAATTTTCATTCATAAAAATCAGCATTTTAATTTTTTTAGGTATGTTATTACAGCTTTACTACGGTTCTTAAATATTGTGAATGGACTCGTTATAAGGCCCAATTATTTTTTTTAAATATATAGATATTTACACCCAGACACAGAACAAACAGACATATTCATGCACAAATATGTTTGTCCTGGGTGGAAATAGAACCCGCGACCTTCGTTTTGGGGGTCAGAGTCACTAACCACTAAGCCAACTGGCCTGTCTATTCTGTAAACGTATTACGAATTATATCTGTGTAGTTTATAGTTACCATAGTTACATAGTAGGTTAGGCACCTCGGTCAGATAGCAGCCGTTTCTTGGAGCTCCGATAAATACATATTAATGTGTTTCCAGGGATTTGTATTGATTTACAACTGATTTAAGATAACCTAGTTTAAATAACATTGGCCGAGCGGAAATATTTGTCTGCATTGGTCGCATTGTTCACGATGTTTAATTATAATCTGAGTAGGGCGATTCATGTTTTCTAGAAAATAAATGTAGCAAGCTTGCGTTCGAAAAGATCCTTTTCATACATGCTTACCTTTTTACAAGTTCATTGTTATGTAGGTGTCTACTGAAATTAGTTAAATAAAATTTCAGCAATGATACCTAGTATAGCAACTATTGTTTGCATTACCTATCTTTGCGCATCGACAATTTGTACCGAAACCACAAGGAAATTTACCAGTTAGAAATTATATCTGGGTAAACTCGTAAATTATCTACGTCCGGGAAATGTTAATCCGTTTTTCAGCCAATTTTCGTTCGTGTTATCATGGAATGGTTTCAGACTATGTATCTAAAGGTACATCACTATGCATAAACCTACGTGGGTACTTTATGTTACATTTATTTTCACGCGAGAAAGGTATTTCAACTCCTCGTTTATTGGATAACGTCATGACCTAAAACTACGGCGTGGATATGAAGCAAAACAAGTAACAAAAGCTGGAACAGCACGATGAATCCAAACAAACGAAACGGTTCGGGAACCAGCAAAGGTCACGTGTAACAATGTTACCTCGTCCGTCATTGTTTAGACTGAAGTTGAACAAGACGTATGGGGGTTAAGTCCGGACCGCACCAAATGCGTCATGATAATCTATTATTTATTTTTCTTAACGATTAAATGCAAAATATATAAATCTGCACTGTATTTCGGTTCATTCGATTTTACACTTTACAACGCGGTGTTAACGATTGATGTAGTGTGTTATTTTTTATCAGTTATAGACTAGTGGATAGTGTAGGTATCTCGGCGCTAGACACCATATGGCCCGCGCACACGCAGTATCGTGGGAATATCTCATTACTGTTTGTATTTACAACTTAGAACGTTTACAGATTTATTCACGTGTTTTCTGTTTTATTGTAAGTTAGATTTTGTTTAACCATCCATCGGCTTGAACTTGGACGTTTGGCGCCAGACACGATAATAATAACACTGTTTTGCATTGTTAACGATTTAGTCTATGGTTCAGATTACATAAATTGAGTTATTTATTATACAAGATGGAAATTTTAGCTGGGTCAACACGGGCAGCTTCCTTACATTTACAGGATAATATTCCGTGGAAGTCATATTAGTTGATGTTTAGAAATAAAGATCAAGGTGAAAAGGCTGTATCCTGTTTCGATCCTTCGAAATTTTAAAGATTCTCTTTGGCCAGGTTTGAGACGGTGCTAGAATCTCAGACACTCAATAATCACATGGCGATTCATTGCACGGGTCATGGCGTTCCTACATTTTTTTAAAGCTGGTCCAGCTATGCTATCTACCTTGTTACCCATTAATTATACTCGCTACATATAAAAGATTCGATTGTAGGTAGTGAAATAGAACGCTAGATGTACAGAAAAATATAAAATCCGTCCAATAGAAGAAGTCATATTCAGACAGTGATGAAATCGAGAAACAAAATAAATGAATCTCTAGTAAACCGACGATTTATCGAAGTGAACATAAATACAGTTCTCGACATACAACACATACATAGCTCGGACTGAACCGCTAATGGATTGATTAATGTTTGTTTATAATACTTTCACGTTTCGAGACTTCAAGGATTGGACTTCCTTAATCTACATAAAGCTCTTATACATGCGTGCACCCATGTCCAAATAGTCTGTATTCAAAGGTTTTAATAATATTTCAGATCTTCAAATATTATGACCATCAGTTTGCAAACAAAGATGGTAACTTAAAATGTGTTGTATTTTGTAGCCAATTTAACGATTGAAACCTCTTTGTTATGATTTAAGATTTTAAATTATTTTGCAAGAACAATTTGAAGTTAACTTTGACATATCAGGTGCTGTTCTTTTTTCTGTCATGGAATAGACCATAGACATAGTATTGTTTATTTTTTCTGTCAGGCAATAGACCATAGAGTAGTATTGTTTGTTTTTTTACTCTTATTATGGAGTATTTTCTCAAGCTAATCAAAAAGATCGCCATCAATGATGTATGCTATTGCATATACGGACTGATTGACTAATAAACGTATAATGGCATGTATGTACGAACGTTTGGATCTCGTTGAGCTTTAAGTACCGCGCGTACAGTCAGGTTTCTATCAGCAGATACAGCAATTTAAATATCTGAAGCTCTCGATCAAGTCTCCGTGTAATGTCGTTGCCATCAGTCACTTGTCACAACCTCAGCCGGCTGTGGCTAATCAGATGTCTGTAAGTCACCATGCAGGTGCGGTGAGCTCGATATTTAGTACGACAAGAGACCAAAATGGCCACTAAAGCAATATTATTAATGTATATAATGTAAATCTGTTTTCTGGTTTTCATAGTACAAGATCTGCTAAGTTGAGTATCAGGCAAGTAAATAATTTTCCGGGATATTGATAATGGAACAAATTTTTCGAAAACACTGTATAGTGAATTTAATTCAGCAATATTGCATGCCCATAGTGACCATTTCGCACGCCAAGGTGTTAGTTTTGAACAACCTTTCTGATATCAGCGAATACTAGTTTAGAAAACGTGCAAAAATCTTGTTTGCGCACTTTGTTTTATAGACCCAGTTCAGGATATATCTTAACTTATATCTTGTGTGATACATTTAAAATTTGTGTAGCTATAGTTGTACCTGGCGGTATTAGTGAAGTTCTAACACGAGTACCTGTATCATTAAACTCTATAGACGTATGTTTGCTCTATATGTTGTTTGCTGTCTAATTTCCCGAGCATTTAATTTAAGGAGTGTTTCGTCGTACAGCTGTTTGAAATTAATTAAACTGTAGGTACCTACACTTCTCACCGTTCTAGTGCGCCATAAATCGACCATTATACGCGGCTTATTTGTATCATTATTAAAACATTTACAGACAAGTCCATGTTCATTAAGTATTTTCACGATTATAATCCAACATATTTATAAAGATGATTAATTGGAGAGAGTGCCTTTAGAGATATTAACGGTATTCCGAAATGATTTGAGCTATCGTTTTGTAAATCTAATTTTGAGAACAGTGATTGTCGTAGTTCATAAATAGTGTTGCTAATTTAATCAAAAGGTTAATATGCATCGTGATTGATACTGCTTGGACAGGCATTTAATTTTATGTACCTTGGCTTGATCGCCGATTAAAAGTTGTAACTATGATATTTTAGATAATCTTTATAATTTTTTTTTTTTTTTTTTTTGGTGAACATAACTATTGTTTGTGTATTGCTTGCTTTCATTTTCATTATGTCTGACTAGCTGTCCCCCGCGGTTTACCCGCGTTCCTGAATGATGTTACATTCCCCTGTAATTCTAGGTATCATCGTTAATCCAGGTTATAAGCGATCTATGTGCTAAATTTCATCGTAATCCGTATTGTTTTATTATTTTTTAGTGAATATAAAATTATCCATCTTCAGAAATATTAAAATTTATAATATTACTAAGATAGCTTATCCGTGACCTCAATTAAGAACATATCAATAGATAATATAAATAATAAAGTAATATATATTAATAAGAAACAACCCGAAGATGAAGATCGAGCTCAGTGGCGTGCCATAGGTTAGGCCTATGTCCAGCAGTGGACGGAGATAGGCTGATGATGATGATGATGATGATGAAGAGAACCTCCATCTGGTCTTCATTATATGATACCTTTTTAAAACTTCGCACAATACGACTAAGCTCAGAAATATTGATTTGGTATGTCACAGTCAGAACTATACTGGTCAGAATTACTTTTGACTTATTTTTGAGTATTTATAATTACTGATAATAATTGATAATTATCAATGAAAGAGAAAGAAGATGAGGACTTAGGAGTTACATACTTTTGAACATCACTAGCTCCATAATGATTTTGTTTAAATAAACTTCTATCACAATTAAATATATAATTAGTTAGTATTTTTTTTAATTTTTTTGTACTAATTACATATTGAATACACATAACGCGCGTTTATCGATATCGTATAGACGGGTAAAGGGCGACTTGACTCAACCACCATTTTTGACGAAAGTAACATTTTTCTCAATGAATTATACTACTATGATGATGGCCCATGCACAAATTTGTTGAAGCTTGCATTTAGTTTTAACATTCAACAGCTTCGATGTGCAATGTTAAGAAGTTTAGCTGCAGTAAATTTTCAAATAGCTCTCTTGTAAAGTTTTCAAAATGGCGCTTGAATCAAGTCGCCTTTTTTATATTTTATAACCTATAAACATTTAGTAAAAATTCCGCGTCGAATGTTAGTAGTCCCACTCCTAAATGTTCAGTAGTTTTGAGGTGATGATGCCTTAATGGAAACCCCATTTCCCTTATACAGTAGATAGATAACATAGTAGTAGTGATTTCAGTCACTGGTTGTTATGCTAGAAAAGAATTTCTGTCAAAAGTAACTTGCCCAATTTGCAATTTTAATGCTTCAAGTTTTATCAAATCAATAACTCTTATTGTGGATTCTTGTAAATGTTACAAGTCTGTTTAAATTAAAGATAAGATAGATGCGATAAGATTGTAAGTAATGAATATTAAACGTTTTATTTTAATAGGAAACTACTTTATAAGGTTAGTTTTGCGGCGAGGCGGTTTTGAGGTGACGATAGCTTTGAGCTACAAATTCTAAAATGAGCTTTAGCTTTCGAATGGACGTAAATGTCATGAGGAATTTATAGCATAGAGGTAATATTGTACCCATCTACCAGGCCGGTATCCTGAAGTAGAATATCTTAGGGACACTAGAGAGATAGTTCCCATCTAGGCTATGTGTAAGAACCTCATTGACTTACGATTATTTGGTATACAGAGCGTTACAAAACTACCCGTAAAGCTGAAAGGAAGTTAAATGGGGCCTTATAACTAGTCCATTCACAATATTTAAGAACCGTAGTAACGCTGTATGTACCCCAAAAAAATAAAAGATACCTGATTTTTATGAATGAAAAACAGAAAAACTATTAAGTAAACAATTATTAGGTAAAATAGGTACGTAGGCCTTTCTGTTAAATAATCTGGTTCCCTGAAATGACAGCTTACTGGGGTTGTTGGCTTTGATAATTAATTATATTTTTACGGGGTATTTTGTAACACGTTGTAATATGAGGGTACTGCATTTATCACAGCACGAACAAAGCCACCTTGTTATTTTATTTAAATGCAGCGTTCATCAAATATATAGATAGAATAGCCATTCGTGAAAAAAGAAGTCAGCGATCCGAGAATCCTACTTAGTAAGCAAAGCGGAAGATCGATTATTGGAAGCGTCTGTAAGTCTCAAGCACGTACTACGTAAACTCGTATCCATATCTGGTTTAGAACCATTATCTCTTATAGGGTACGGTGTTATTACGGAATACCATACAAATCACGATAAAGCCTATGTTTAGATGGCATAAAGTTTGGTAAGACTCGATTGAAACGTCGGGAGGGCGCTTTGTCGAGTAAAGTCTGTTTAAATTACGCCGTTAGAGGTATTAACTCGGAAACAATTGTGAGATGCTCTCCTTTGTACGTGGCGGATGTAGTTTTATTCGGAAAACAGTCGAAATTGTCTGTTTGTTGGTATTCATTGTGTTTACAAAGTGTTTACGTTGTTGTTCACGGTCTGCACGGCTTGATTGCTCGGCAAAGACTTCCGTGGATTCGGCGACATGGACGATTAAGAAGTTTCTTATAAGCAATGAATTGAGTTCATCTTGAGTTGTTGACAATAACTGTATAAATATAGATTTGAAGGTACTGAGTATCTATATCTATGGGCACTACTATATTTTTGACAATTTTTTGTGTTAAATATTCCATTTATGCTTCACTGACGTTAATTCTTCTATTTTTAAATGCTTTGTCCGTCTGTATGTAGTTTTATAACTCAACTAGCTGTCCACCGCGGTTTTACCCGCGTTCCCGTGGGATGTCACATGTATTATACATAAAAACCTTCCTTATCAATTACTCTACCTATTAAAAAAGACCGCATCAAAATCCGTTGCGTAGTTTTAAAGATTTAAGCATACATAGGGACATAGGGACAGAGAAAGCTACATTGTTTTATACTATGTAGTGATAACGATTCGACCGATCGTGATGAAAATTGGTATATTTGAATTTGAATTTGATACCCGGGTAAAACCGCGGGGAACTGCTAGTTTATTTACAACTATCTCCAATATACTTTTTAAATACGTACACATAGTTTTGATACCATCTATAGCTAAGTATATCTCTAACTAAATATATTCGTCAACATCAAAGAAATACTTCAAAAGAGGTTAAAAATACAACACGGCTATGAGAAACACTGGCGGTCGATAGTATTGGCGGCTGTCGTTTGAAATGTGCGGTCATTTTATAGACGACTCCTGCAAGTTTTAATAAGAGAACGTGAGCTATTTTGATCAACCTTGATTGCCACGAATTCAGATTGTTAATTAAACTTGATGCAATGCTACCTATAGTAATCGATCTAATTCGAGATATGTATCGAAACGAGTTTTCTGTGATGATTTATTGCATTTTTGGCATTTTAATGTATCAATAATTTCAATTTTGTTAGTAATACGTTTTTTAGGCAAGTCATAATTAATGCTGGTTTATATTCGTCTTACAGTTATGCGATTACTGGTATATTTTCAAATACCAATTAGTGCTTTAACTAGGTTTATTCATGTTAATATACTGAACCGTGAGTTTCAAACTAATCATACTAAACTACTAAAAACATGTACATAATACTTAAAATTGTGTTATAAATAAATAAATATTAAATTTAGTTCGTTTGCATGTACAGCCTGTAACACAAGTAGTTGAACAGATCCACATTTACAAAACAAATGTGCACTACAAAAAAACTCTATTTTGTGAAAAAGCGACATATCAACATGTCTTCAGAAACGTCAAATATTATATTTCGAAATTATAAATTAGTTTCCTATAATTGGAGTTTAGTGTACCTATTGTTGTTTTGTTATTTTTGATGTCTTCAGCTATTTATTTTACTAACTTTACTCACCTAATATTCTCACGGTTTATATACTGCCCCCTGCTAATACAAACTTCGTCGGCGGGACGCTTCACGGAGGCCTCGGAGAGCTTACCTCTCACGTGATTAGTAGTATTAGCGTAGTAAGCGAAAGAGACAGAGCACGGGAGCCGCGACGAAACATCCTCGAGTTAGTGTCATTTTCCTTACAGAATCGAACTCCTGAATAGCATGAAACAGAGTTTAAAAATTATGACAAAGATTTTGATTTTATAATGGACTATTCAAGAGATCTTTGTAGCTAATAATAAAATGGCTAACTCTATGTAGTGTTTGCATGTCTTTATACGTAAAAACATTTGTAGTAGTAAACATAGTAACCTACTATCTTACCCACTATAAGTACTACTAGATAACAAATAATAGTCATGGTAAAGCGGAAAAACCTAAACCACTTAAATACCCTGTGACAATGAAGCTTCTTCAACTCAAACTTCGTTTTCATTATAAACATGATCTTTAAGTCTAATGCAATACAGATGTGAATTGAATATTTCTTGAACAATAATTTCAAGGTGAAATGAGGTAGTAAATAAGCGGTACCTCTGTTTGTAGAGTTATTAGCACATCAGGGTTCAACGTGGGTGTTGTTTGGTCATAGTTTACTAGCTGTTGTGTTGGGAGACGAGATTGGCTATTCACAGTTAATACGCTATTATGGTTCTTAGTTGCCTTCGTGTTAAGATCTAGCTAGATTTTATAGGCTGTGATGTACCTATCTGTCTATATATATAATCAAAGGTTTGAGGTGATGATGCGTGAAAGGAACCCTACTTTCCTTTTATGCTTATAGAAGATAGACTAGTTGCAACTAATATACAGTGCTTCCTTGCAAACAACTTCTGCAGAAACTTTTCAAGCATCATTACCTCAAACCTACTGAACATATCGGGACTACGCGGAAAATTTCCTAGCTGGTTATAGGGTGAATATGATATCTATAAACGCGAGCGAAACCGCGGGGGATAGCTATATAACAATATATGGAGAATCGTAGGTATACTCAAAGCTGAAATGTTGCCAATACAAAAAATATATTTATTTACACGGGTATTATCAGATATAGGTTAGATTTTCAATGTGGAGTCAGATATAAAATAAATTAATGCAGGGAAGTAAGATGTGATGAATGGCGCAGTAATGAAATAGGTAGGTACGTCGCGTGGCTTATGATCGTTAATTCCGCCCATCTACGGCGCTTGTGCTACGATTGAGTAGAAGTTGTTGGGGAGTGTTGTTTATTGTTTCCATAATTACCTAATTAAAATGTAATCCCTCTAAAAATCTAGACTATAAAGTGAGGCTTTACTTTAATTTATTTTTTTAAAGAAACCGGTAGGGTATACTTTTCTCAATTTCGCCAGTGTCGTGTTTCTTCAAAACAAGGTGTTGGGTTCTTATTTAATCTGTGGCTAGATATAAAACTCCCGCCTAAACTTCCGGAACCTGCAACGAACGTTGTTTACGCGCGCCGCCACATCAACCCATGGCGCTGCTGTAGTAAAAACTCAAGAAGCCGCGCGTACGCGTCTCCACTGTAATATTCAATAAAAATATAAACCATCCAAATAAACACTATCAACTGTGCTGTTCCGTATGGTCTAAGTGACAGTGAACGTTTGTGATAAGAATTCCGTCCCGGGACACGTTCGGTTCCTGGATAACATTGGTGAGTTGTATTTCATTAAGTATCTAGCCACACTGTTTTCAAATAACGAAATTTTAAAGCTATCGAAGCGCACATTTTGGTCTATCGTGCCGGGATTAACCAGTTACGAAATCTATGCAACTAAATATCTATTTATTTACATAATTATTGGTATAATTCACACTTAATAAAGTACTATTCAGTGTCGGGAGTAGGTTAGGTACACTCATAACTTTGTGTACTAATTTGCTTATATCTCTAAAAGTATACTACTTAGAATTCTGAATCACATTCAGATCTTATTCTTTTGTGTCCATTCTCCTAATCCAATGTGTATTTCATTTCCGAAACCATTAATTTAAATAGTTGTTTTCGAAAATTTATTACGTAAAATTTACCGACGCTAGCCGGCCGCCATTATTAATTCTTGTTGTTTGATAAATAATTTGTTGCAAAATGCCGCCCAAGCATGATGTCAAATTCGAAGAAGAATACGAAAAATTAGTACAACCACATATTACGACAAAAGAAATGTGTTTTATGAGATTGCAGGCCTTATATGAAGTTTCCAAAAAAGTTTCTGATAAACCGGAATTAATTAGTGAATTTAATGCCCGTTTTCATGATTTGCCCGAATGGCGGGAAAAGTACGATAAAAGTATTTGTGCCATCACACTCTTAAAAAAGAAATTAAATTCCGACTATGTGCCATCATATACAGAACTCGAAAGTTTTGATGTTATGTTCTATTTCATACGCGGTGTTTCAAGTAGGTTGAATGTGGATATGGATAACCAACATAATGCAACATTGAAGGCGGGTGGCAGCTGCGTAAAGCCTAGGTTACCTAAGTTGGAACTATATCCTTTTGACAGTAAACTTGAAAACTGGCCCACCTTCCGTGATACCTTTTCTAGTCTTATACATAACAATACACACATAGCAAATATTGAGAAGTTTTATTATTTACTGTCGGCAGTAAGCGGGTCCGCTTTAATTATCGTAAAGTCTATGCCCGTCACTTCCGATAATTATCAAATCGTGTGGAGTGCGTTAGTAAAACGGTTTGAAAACAAACGCGCATTAGCGACTACGTATCTCGATAAAATATTCAACTTCAAACCTTTGGTGAATGAGTCTGTATCGGGACTTAATGTTTTCTTACAGACATATCAAGAAAACATCAAAGCTCTGCAGATTTTGAACATAACAGATTTATTGGGATTTATGTTGTTTTATGTCGCATTACGTAACCTTGACCCCGCGACTAGGCGTGAATTGGAAAAGGAGTTAGGACAAAATGAGTTACCTACCTATGACGATTTGATGACTTTTATTGAAAAACACGTACGCGCTCTTGAGATGTCCGAGTGTACTACAAATTCCACTAGTACTAAAAGTGTATCGTATACTCGGGGACAAACTAAATCCAGTCAACCCTTTACTTCAAAATCAAATTATGCACTGCGACCTACCATGTCGTCAGCTGTTATCGATACAAACCAACATGTTAAATCAACGAAGTCCATGGAGTGTTTGTATTGCAAAAAGATGCATTCTATTTATCGATGCACCGACTACACCGACCTGAGTCCAGCGCAGCGTCTCGTTAGGATTAAACAATTAAAGTTATGCGAAAATTGTTTACGTGCACATTCTGTCGACGACTGTCCATCAAAGGTACGGTGTACGGTCTGCAAAAGCAAGCATCACCATACACTGCACATAGACTCATTTGCAAATTCGAATTCTAGTGCAGTCGCATTGACGTGCTCGGCTAATTTGACAGTCTTGCTCGGCACCGCGGTTATACACGTCGCAGATTGTTGGGGCCAGTACCACAAGGTGCGTGTTTTAATAGATAGCGGGGCTATGACAAGCTATATAACTCAAGACTGTGCAAAACAATTAGGTCTGTCACGACGTAAATGCAATTTTGAACCCATTGGTTTAGGGGGCAATCCCGTAAAAGAGTTTGGGTTAACTACTTGTAATGTTAAGCCGCTACACTCAGCCGGACCCATCCTATCTACTGATGCGGTCATTGTGTCTACAATAGCCGGTAATCTACCTACAGTGCCTCTTTCGGATAAAGTGATCGTTGAGTTTCAACATTTGATGTTAGCTGACCCGGACTTCTATAGACCTGCACCCATTGACATACTGTTAGCATGTGATCTGTTTCCGTACATCTACGACGGTAAGAAGATACTCCCGCGAGTACACGGATTACCTGTTGCAATGAGCTCAGTATTTGGGTACGTTCTAATGGGTCAGACTGAACTCTCTCCACCAACTCGCAATCATGCTGCGCCATCCGCTACTATTAATGGTACTTTCTGTGCATTCACCATGAACCTCGATCAAGTTATTCGCTCCTTCTGGGAGGTGGAAAATGTACCATCTGAGGTACCACGTAACCCAGATGATGAACTTGCGGATTATTTATTTTCAAAAGAGCATAGTCGCGATGCAACGGGTAGGTATACAGTGAAATATCCTCTGCGATCAACGATTGAGCTCGGCGACTCGAGCCAAATGGCAACTCGTCGACTGCTTAACTTAGAGTCAAAATTAGAAAGAGAGCCTGAACTCAAAATTCAATATCATAAGTTCATGCGTGAGTACGAGGACCTCGGGCATATGTCTTGTCTTGGTGATGTCCAGAACGTGGATTCGAAATACATCATCCCGCATTTCTGCATCGTCAAACCGACAAGTACCACGACGTCTCACCGTGTGGTATTTGATGCCTCTGGGAAAACATCAAACAATATGTCACTCAACTCAATAGTGTTGCCAGGGCCCAAGCTTCAAGCTGATATCAATGAACTTTTAATCAACTTTCGGCTTCATAAAATATGTATCTCTGCGGACATTTGCAAAATGTACCGCCAGATTATTGTCGACCAGTGTCAACGACCATATCAACATATTCTATGGCGTTATTCATTGGACCAACCTATTCAAATATATTCTTTGAATACACTAACGTACGGTGTAGCCAGCTGCCCTTATCTAGCTATAAAAGTGCTGCACACCTTAGCAGATGACGAAAGAGTACAATTTCCAAAAGCTGCTGAAATTTTGAAAACTGGTTTCTTCATGGACGATTTAATATGGTCTGTCGAGACCATAGCAGAAGCCTTAGAACTTCAGAAAGAGCTCATGAATTTATTGAAAGCGGGAGGCTTTATTCTCCGCAAGTGGTCGAGCAACTGCGCACAGGTATTGGAACATCTGGATGATGCTCATCGCGAAACGCCGGTTGCATTCGACGATGAAAGTAATATGTCCATCAAAGTGCTCGGGCTTCAGTGGTCCCCAGCCTATGATGCATTTTCTTTTGCCATCACTCCGCCCAATCTTGTCGTTTCAAAGAGAACAATCTTGTCCCAAATTGGTCGACAGTTCGATCCACTAGGCTTTGTAGCTCCTTGCATATGCCAAATGTCGCATGCAGGAACTTTGGTCTCGTCAACTTGACTGGGACCAAAGTCTGCCGTCAGATCTTGAGTCACAGTGGCGGGCATATGTCAACGAACTCCCATTGCTAACAAAAATAAAACATGATCGCCATGTTAAGGTAGAACGCCATACCTACTGTCAGATTCTAGGTTTTTGCGACGCCTCTTCTCTCGGTTATGCTGCGGTTGTGTACCTCCGAACTAAAAACGACGATGGTGAGACTAAAGTTAGTCTAGTAATGGCCAAATCTAAGGTTGCCCCATTAAAAACTGTCACTATTCCGCGTCTTGAACTCATGGCTGCACATTTGCTAGCAAAGCTTACCAAATACGTCCAATCGATATTGCGTAATCGTCTCGAAATCAATAATATAATGCTGTTTACGGATTCTTCCGTTGTTCTAGCCTGGCTTAATACTCCCAGTTACACACTCAAAACATTTGTGTCCACTAGGGTGTCCAAAATTAATGACAGCGTATCTAGCGAATGCTGGTATCATGTAAGCGGTGGGTCTAATCCAGCCGACATTTGTTCTCGTGGTGTTTTACCATCTGTGTTGCTAGCGACTCCAGAATGGTTCAACGGACCTGGTTGGATCGATCGGGATCAATCTAAGTGGCCAATTAAAACCATGGCTGAATTCCGTGACAGCAATCCTCCTGAACTCAAGTGTACTAAGCCAGTTTTAGTGTCAACTGAGTCTGACACGTATGAAATAGTGTATAGCTTAACGAAAACATATTCTAGCTACAATAAATTGCTCAACGTCGTTGCTCGATGCTATCAGTTTATACATAATTGCAAGTCAGCTGCTGAGGAGCGTAGATCTCTCGCTGTTTCGGACCTCAGGAAGGCACATGATATTTTAGTGAAATCTGTTCAAAAACAACATTTTTCGAGCGATATAGTATCTTTATCAAAGGATAGTTGCTGCAGTAATTCCTTGCGAAAGCTCAACCCTTTCATAGATTCCAACGGTTTCCTCAGGGTGGGGGGTCGCCTTTCACAGTCAGATTTAACGTATGAAAAGAAGCATCCTCTGTTACTTCCTAAGAAATGTAATTTCACTAATATATTAATTGATCATTTTCATAAAGCTTATTTGCACGTAGGTCCACGAACTCTTCAAAGCATAATAACACAAAAATATTGGATCATTTCAGCGCGTGATGCTATTCGATCACGTACCATGAAATGCATTGCCTGCTTTAGGGTATCTCCCATAAATCGACAACCAATAATGGGGGAACTTCCTAAATATCGTACGCAAGACATTCATGTTTTTCATACCGTAGGCGTTGACATAGGCGGACCCTTTGCTACGAATGAGTCAACTCGTAGAAATGCTCACGTATCCAAATCCTATTTGTGCGTGTTCGTGTGTTGTGCCACACGAGCGGTACACTTAGAGGTCTTGTCCTCTCTGAGTACCGAGTGCTTTCTCGCATGTTTCGACCGTTTCACGGCAAGGAGAGGTCTATGTCATTCTATTGTGTCCGATAATGGCACCAATTTTGTGTCAGCTGGTAAACAGCTGACTGAGGTAGTAAAATTCCTAAATTCGGATTTAGAAAATATATCGCATGGCTTCGTTTCTCGCGGAGTAATTTGGAGACATAATCCACCGACAGGCAGTAATTTTGGGGGACTTTACGAAGCTGTTGTCAAATCTGCGAAACTACACCTAAAACGTAGTATCGGTACACGTGCTCTATCGTTTGAAGAGCTAGGGACACTCTTTGCTCGCGTCGAAGCTGTACTTAATTCAAGGCCATTGTGTGCTTTATCCAGCGATCCAAACGAGTTTGAGGTTCTAACTCCCTCACATTTCCTCATAGGTAGAGAACTCTTATCGGTACCGGAATACAGTTTAACTGATTTGACCAGTTCTAGATTGAATCGTTGGCAATGCGTCCAACAAATATCACAACATTTTTGGAAACTTTGGAGGCAAGATTATTTACATACTTTACAGCAACGTCAAAAATGGTTTACTAATTGTCGTAGTCTTAATGTCGGTGATCTTGTATTAATTAATACTGATGCTCCACCTCTCAAGTGGGGGTTAGCTAGAATTACAAAATTACACGGTGGTCCGGACGGTGTGGTCCGTGTCATTGTTTTAAAAAATTCAAACGGAAACGAATTTACACGTCCCGTTTCAAAAGTGAGTCCTCTACCGTTGGATCAGGACTCAGAATGTTTATAAATAATTTCAGGCTTTATTTGTATCTAAAATTGTATCTACCTATACATAATGTATTAACTATTATATAATTCAACTATTCAATTTATATTCTATTATACAGTCCACTAACACTTTAATTATATTTCAATTTATATTCAAGTACACATTATCTATACCTTAAGTTTTATCTATTTCAACTTTGCCATGGTATCGTAACTGGGAAATCCTTGCGGATTTCGGTGGGGGGAAATGTTGGGTTCTTATTTAATCTGTGGCTAGATATAAAACTCCCGCCTAAACTTCCGGAACCTGCAACGAACGTTGTTTACGCGCGCCGCCACATCAACCCATGGCGCTGCTGTAGTAAAAACTCAAGAAGCCGCGCGTACGCGTCTCCACTGTAATATTCAATAAAAATATAAACCATCCAAATAAACACTATCAACTGTGCTGTTCCGTATGGTCTAAGTGACAGTGAACGTTTGTGATAAGAATTCCGTCCCGGGACACGTTCGGTTCCTGGATAACATTGGTGAGTTGTATTTCATTAAGTATCTAGCCACACTGTTTTCAAATAACGAAATTTTAAAGCTATCGAAGCGCACACAAGGTTTATTCCTTTTTTTTGTAATGTTGGTAGAACATGTAATTCTATCAATGAAAAATAAACTAAGCTTCTTGGCTACACTACATGTTACCTACACCTAGATATAATATGAAAAGATCAATTGCTTTGACATAACTTTAATAAAGATGAAAGCATTCGTGGCGCATTCCATTCAAGAGCACGACATTGATAGCTTGCACGGTGTGGACATCGCATAACGTTACATGAAGTTATGACAGCTACAACTTGTATCAGTCCAGTGTTGCTTCATTTATAGCTTACTTGTGCCGATGACCATAAAGCTACGATGACAGTTACAACTTACAAGATCATTGAGCAAGTCTTGTCGACTTGATTATCGTCACGAGCTTAGAACTGTTTCTCACGGAGCCACAGATAATCTTTGACCAAATATTCTTTGTAAAGTGGTTAGATATTTAAAGTATGCAAATATCGAGTTGGCCTCTTTATAATGTACTAGCTGTCCCCCGCGGTTTTACCCACGTTCCCGTGGGATCTCAAATGTATTATACATAAAAACCTTCCTCTTCAATCACTCTATCTATTAATAAAACCGCATCAAAATCCGTTGCGTAGTTTTAAGCATACATAGGGATATAGGGACAGAGAAAGCGACTTTGTTTTATACTATGTAGTGATTGACAAGACACATCCTAATACCTAGTACGTATTCCAAACATAGAAAACACGAAATTTTTATTCGCGATATTATTTATTTTGCACAGTCTTTTTACGTCATTTCAGTATCGCATTGACAAATAATCTACATTACATACTGTAAATTTCATTCTGATTGCGAAAAATTGATGAAAATAATTCGCTTGCACTTGTAAAGTTATTGTATTGATCATATCTTTGATTTAATGAATGCAGTTCTACCTCTAAGGTTAAATTGAGTAGTGTCGTGTCGGGTAACGATAAATATATTAAAGAGGACATTGCTTAACAAAAGCACTGTGTTGTTCAACTATATATAGGTACCTACGAAGCCCTTCTACTGTGATAATATTCGAACATAAATAAACTTACTTTAAATGCTAATAAATAAATCAAAGCTACTTGACATTACACTTGACCATCAATTGAAAGTCGTTCGAACGCGGCAACATGGCGAGAGCGCGAATGCAATCCTTGCCCCGACAGCGCTGTTCAAGTTGATCACACTTGCCGATGGCTATTCCTCCACTCACCCTAAGTTATTTATGACTGTCCAGTAATTTTATGTGTTTAGTTTATCGATATGTCGATACTCATTTCGCAAAGAGTTTGTGAGAGAAATGACTAGTCAGTTTTAAGAATGCCTTTATTAGGTACTGTAGTCTATATAGTATATATAAAAATGAATCCCTATTTCCCTTCGTCACGGCATCACGCATGAAGAACGGCTGGACCGATTTCGCTTATGTTTTTTTGTTGTGTTTGTTATTGTCAGGAGAAAATTAAGAAAATTGGGTGGAAAATTTAAGAAAACTTAACGACTTTACTAGCGCTTATGACAATATAAACATGTTTTTTTTATATTATTGTCAGTCATTTGACAGTTGGCGCGATTGACACAATGCGCGCTGCAAAATATTGTTTATGCGTCTAGCATAGGTCGGAATTATATAAAAAAATGATATTGATAAAATAATTTATAATTTCTTAGTGCACATTTCACAGTCGATTCAATCAGAAGATTCGAATTCAATATTTATAGTTAAGACAGGACAACGTCTGTCGGGTCAGCTAGTAACCTTTATGAAGAAAATTTCGCCTGATACTGTATTATTTTCTAAACCAATCGAAAACTTATTGATCATTTTCAAATGGACGCTAGGTATACGTGGCAAATAAGCAATTGGAACTGCTACAAATCGTTTGTTCAATCTTTAGAAACGTGTAACTGCAATTCATTCATGCACTATCAATACTTTGTATCGATACATTTCCACACAATCGAATCGGATAGCCGTTGGTAGGAATGTACGTTTTAGCACAGTAAAGAAACATTGTAGTTAGAAAATATCAGATAAGAAATACGGCTATGGTAAGTTTTGATGAGTGATTGTGAGACAATATACGTGACGGGTTTAAACGTGAATAAATAAAAAGAGGTTCATTCGATCAGTTCCTCAAAGAACCTGAGTGATTTAAATGTGAGGCTTTCAAATTCATAAAGTGATAAATCACATCCATTTTTGGAGCCAGTTATCTCATCCCTTACAAACAATTGAAGCACTGGCTTTTCAACGAATTATTACCAAACACAAATATTACAATTTTCCTTACTGAAGCCTAAACAAATGTTTTCAGGAAAATGTGAGTCAACAGAAAGTTTGCTGTGTTTCATGATTTGTATTTGCGAGGCGTAAAAATTGCTTATAGCTCGGTAAATTATTTATTTTTGTACACTTATTTATTCCTTACTTAGTCAGATTTAACGTGGTCGAGGATATGAGTCAGGCGTACTGACGAGTTTTGATATTTTTGGAATACCTAAACCACAGACAAGCCAAAGACACACTTTCTATCTATTACGCTGTGATATGGGATTTCCTTAATCTAACATAAGTATACCATATTATGATTTGACTTATATGTAGGTTGAGTTAATTCAGTAAAGCTAGTGAATTAACCTTCATAATCCTACTTTCGGTTTAGGTTTAGGCTCTAAACTGAATACATGGTTTTAAATTAAGTTTGAATAACTGTGAAAGGTACCTACATCAAATGGACGGTATCTTTTCTAGTATCTTACACGAGAATAATGATAATATCAAGGTAAGGGAGAATACGTTGCTAATGGCGTGTACAAGGATGCTGTACTTCAGTATTTTTTCTTAGGGGCCATCCATAAATTATGTCACATGAATCTTTTCAATTTTTTACCACTTCGCTTGTCACATTTGTTAGACCCTCTCCCCTCTAGTGTTACTTCAAATATTTTATAATTTTTTAAACATCAAAAAAAAGTTGTAACTTAGACATGTTAAGTTACAAAAAATTTATTTATCGAATATACATATAATAAAACATACAATTATAATAGATTTTTCAATGTGAAGTTTTATTAGTAGAGCTTTTTCTTAGTGCAGAGTTCGTCTGGGGAAGTAGGTATTACCAACCTTACCCATTTTTTTTTATTAATAATAAATATATCCCGGGACATTCTTTACACGCGGCCATCTGATCCCAAACTAAGCAGAGCTTGTACTATGGAAACCAGATAACTGATATACTACATATATTACTTTTTTTTTATTAAATACATTCTTATATAGATATTGACACCCAGACACAGAACAAACAGACATGTTCATGCACACAAATGTTTGTCCTTGGTGGGAATCGAACCCGCGACCTTCGGCTTGGCAGTCAGAGTCGCTAACCACCAAGCCAACTGGCCTGTCAAATTTCCATCGTGAAGCAGTAGTGTACTTGTATTACTGTGTTTCGGTTAGAAAGCTAAGGGAGCTGGTGAAATTACAGGCACATGAGACTTGGGAACCTCACGCTCAGGGTCGACAGCGCTTTGGCGATGCCCTGGTGTTGCAAATGTCAATAGGCGGCGGTGACCACTTACCATCAAGTGGACCGTCTGCTTCTTCGTCAGTCCATGTGGCATGAAAAAAAAATGACACTTAACAAAACTTATGACCGCTCCCTCTTCTTATCACACAATGTCACACTTTGTTGACCCCCATTAACGTGTGCCGTAATTTATGGCTGACCCCTTAGCATTATACCTGTGGAGCGTGACCTAGCGCGTATGAAGCCAATCTTCCCCAACTACGAGTCTCCTATCCAATATCGCACTCGTAGGTATATTGAAATCGAGTTCTAACAGGACAGCAATCTCGTTCAATCCACATCATATGTTGAAATGTTAGATTTAAGAGAACCGAACCCAATTTCCATGTAATATCGATTTGAATTATGCAAACCACTTAAGGATTAATCGTGATTATCGCGTGAATATATCAACAGGAATCTAGACTATTTGATTATCGTGACTCCGGAGTTAGTCGTGAAACCAGGACTATTAGACTTACCTGTTAATACCTAAGGCTTTAATTTACTACCTCTATTTAGAAGTGGTTCTGTGAAATGAACTTTTCATTTTCGTTGCTAATCTTGATAAGTTTATTAAGATTATGCATGTATATCTTTATACAGAAATACGAAAGCCTTGGAAATAGCTCGTTAACTCAGTTAGAAGTGGCCATGGGTAGGCCACATCGCTCGTGGAACTGATAACTTTCTCGAGTGGCTATCACGTATAGAAAAGCGCCGAATGGGACGACCTCTCACCAGGTGGACCGACGACATGATCAGAGTCGCTGGGAGCCGCTGAATGCAGGCGGCCTAGTACCATTCGAGGTGGAAATCCATGAGAGAGGCCTATGTTCAGTAGTGGTTATCCCTGGGTTGATATGATGATGTATATAGATTTGGCTTGATTATACAAAAACAAATATCTAGTAACTAATTCCATTCTTTCTACTCTCTGTCCGGCGGTCGGCGAGGTAACACGTATGTGGTGCTAGTGCGTCGACTCAGTGACAGCGGGTCTAATACGTCCTGAAGATGCTTCGTGTAGAAGCGAAACACGTGTCGATTTCCTGTTGAGTTTCCTTGTTTGGGACTTGACAGAGAAGGAGATCCGGAACTAGTTACTAGATATTTGTTTTTGTATAATCTTACAATGGATTTCCGCAAGGTCACGCCTAAGTCAATTAGTTATTAGTAAGATTTGGCTTATTAAGTAACAGATATACACGTCTTTCTACAATATGATTAAGATTTTGATGAAGAAAGCCATAATACGGTGCCACGTAATTCTGGTACTCAGCTCACTGGCTGCCATCTTTAAGTTGTCAATCTATCGGTAAAGGTGTACTTCGATAGCTGCTAGCCAGCTTGTTTCTAGGTTTTGTTATTTAATGCCTTCAATTACATAATTAGGTAAATTAACAGGTACAAGTTAAAAGGTACATGATTTTGTAAGTGGTCACCGCCGCCTGAAGACATTTGCAACACTAGTGGCATCACAAATGCGTTGTCGACCCTGAGACGTAAAGATGTTAAGTTTCATGTGCCTGTAATTTCTTAGTATAAATAACATAGGGTACTTTTAATCCTGGACAAACATTATATCCTTTATAAACACTGATCACTTCGGCTATTTTATAACCGAAGATGTATTTGTTTAAAGATATATTTTGTTACCTATAAGAAACATTTATATTAGAGTGCATGTCGGAAAACCCTTAAACAGCCATTATACATAAGATATAGGGTGTTGCTATCAATCGTAAACATTTTATGTGAGGTACTAATGAGCACAAGATATTTTAGTGCATCAACACTCTCAAAGGGCTGATTAGCGACTGTTTGTGAAGCTTACAAAAGCTTACTAAAGTAACTCAACGTGGGCAGAGATACGACTTTACACCACAGATAGTATTATAGGCATAATTGCATTATATCTAGAACTGGATTAGATTCTGTAAGGTAAATAACTCACGATGATGTTACGTCGCGGATTTTATGCTCTGTCTCTGTCTCTGACTACACAATCACGTGAGAGATCCGCTCGTCGAGGCTTCGTGCGACGGTTAGATAAAGTCTGTATTAATAAGGGGGCTGGACATTCAATGCCATAGAGTTATATCAGTCTGCGACTTTACTATTTTACTCATCACACACACACAAACACACCCGAAGGCACACACTCTAACTTCAATAATCTTACTTTGTTCTATTATAAACAAAAAATATACAATAATAATAAGTGAAATCTTTGTAATCCAATTGGGAAGTTGCGAGTCATTCCCAACACAAGTATCTCGGGATTACTTACTGGGAAGTCTCGGATAAATTTTGTTAAAATGTTTTCTGAAATAAAGCAATTTTTTTAATTTTTTTTTTAGTATCAAAATTGTTTATTCTTTGGTGCAATACTACTCTGCTGCTTCAAATATTTGATTACAACGGCATTTTATTGTAAAAATAAAATAATTATAAACCACTTAATTTCCTGTATACAATATTCAATGAATTTTATAAAAAGACTCACATATTCAATTAATCATTGTAAACCTGACAATCGCTTTTTGTGAATCGAAATCCAATGGTAGATGCGGATTTACATTTCAAAGTATTAAGGAGAGATCGTTAATGAGGACGATGAAACGAGAGCACTTAAATGGCAAAACGATGTTAAATTAAATGGGAAAAGGGATGCATCTAGTTTGCAGAAGAATGAGGTGTTTGTGAGCTTAAGGGGCGGTTATTACGTGCTTCATTTGGTAAAATTTTAATGAACAAGTAATTAGATAATTCCTAGAGTACAAGGTGATAAAAAAAAATTATAATAAATATCCTGGAACATTCTTTACACAGACCTTGCGCTATGGAAACCAGATAACTGATATACAACATATATTACTTTTTTTTTTAATAAATACTTATATAGATATTTACATCCAGACACAGAACAAACAAACATGTTCATGCACACAAATGCTTGTCCTGGGTGGGAATCGAACCCCAGACCTGCGGCTTGACAGTCAGGGTCTCTAACCACCAAGCCAACTGGTCCGTCGAATTTGTGGGTTTAATTATGAGGCTTTATGTATTGTAATAAATAATAAAATTTATTCTTTTGTTGCTTTTGATGTCAGCGCGCCCGAATAGTTTCTGCAGAGGTTGTTTGCAAGGAAGCACTGTATATTAGTTGCAACTAGTCTATCTTCTAACATATAAGGAAAGTAGGGTTCCTTTGACGCACCATCATGTCATAACTACTGAACATATCAGGATGGAACTGCTACCATTCGACGCCGAATTTTTAGTAGATTGTTATAGGCTATATATGATATCGATAAATAAATAAGTAAATATCCTGGGACATTCTTTTTCCCACGGCCATCTAGTCCCAAACTAAGCAGAGCCTGTACTATGGAAACCAGATAACTGATATACTACATATACTTCTTCTATTTTTTTCTAAATACATAATTATATACATATTTTACACCCAGACACAGAACAAAAAGACATGTTCATGCACACAAATGTTTGTCCTGGGTGGGAATCGAACCCGCGACCTTCGGTTTGGCAGTCAGAGTCGCTAACCACCAAGCCAACTGGCCTGTCGGGGGGAAACCGCGGGGGACTCCTAGTAATTAAAATAATTAACTAAGGCTTAGTTGGTAGTGACATCGTGTATCGTAATAAGAGTCTTTAGTTCAAATCATGCAATAATATCTTGAAGAAACCATAACACGATGGAAAGGTTACTTCGTAGACCCCACTCAAGTTAAAAATCTGACAGCAAGCACCTGACGGTGTGTTCCAATAGCTGCACGTATAAGCCAGCTCCCATTTAGGCTCTATAGGCAACAATAAGCCTATTGTTAAAAAGAAAAATAAAGAATAGGTCTCATCATCATCATCAGAAAGAGGAAAACGATTTAAGATGTCTAATACCTAGTAACCTAAGTATTAGAATTCTAAACAGTTTTATAACTTCTTGATTTTTCCATCTTATTTAGATTTACGACTTACCTGCAGGCCTACCATCAACTTTTACTTATCCATTCAATTCCGATGCAATTCAGTTTAGGTGCCTAAACTGAATCGCTAAGATTCGTACCATGAAGTGCCTTTTGCTGACTGGCGTTTGAATCGCTCACGGAGGAATGAACGAACGAAATTTGTCTCTGGTCTGCGGTGAGAAAGAAATAACGCTATACCGTCGTTGCATAAGTATGTCTCTTTTACTCGAACCATATGTGTTGCGTTTCGAAACCTAGTTGATATGATTTAGCGGTTTCTATGTGTAAAAATAACAACATATATATTTTAAAATTGCGCTATTGAGCATAAAATTAAATACCACTAAGGCTTTCTTAGTACTAAATTACTAATTAGTACTAATAAATAATAGTAATTTATATTTATATTAAAATTTACAAATCCACTTAATTTTTTCTTTTTTATATAATTCCGCTAATCCGAACTCACTAGCCATATATAAGCCCATAAAGGCTTTTGTGGTTTTAAGTATAAGAACGATAACTATGTATATTGCTATTTTGATCAGAAATAAAAAAAAAAAAAAAAAAAAAAATATATAATTTTTTACATTACAATTTAAAGGTTTGTTTAGTGTTGTCGTAAAAATAAATTGATTATGACGAGTTTAGAGCGCGCCTCCACTCATGTTGGATTTGACAGAAGGCGGTTGTTATTGTTGAGACTTTTAGAGTTTTGAAAGTAGGTATCTCTAACTATTATTGAAAGAAAATTACGTGTTATTATTAGTACATATTTATTTTATTTATAAGTGTTTTAACGTTTCACTGACTTAAAATAATTGGTAATACGAATAAGGGCGCAAGTATCCTTGTGTAGTAATGTTAAATTTTCATAATGTAAACATACAAACTTCTTTATCTCAAACGCGTACCTAACCTACCAATGTATTTTAAGTGGTTTTTTTACAGTGATGAATCGCGTCGAAGAGTAACGTTCGGTCAACTTGAGCAGCTTTGGGAATTTCTGAACCGAAATAAAGACATAGCTTTAATAAATACTTTAACACATAGGCTTTAATAAAAAATCCTCAGTTCATCACACAGTTCTTATACCAATTGTTTAGACAACCGATATCTCTTTATGAATTCTGCATCTTCCAAATAAAAGGGGTCCGATTGTTACCGTGTTTGACGTCTTTTTTGTCGCCGTGTTGTGTTTACTTCATTATCTTTTTCCATGAATTCAAAAAGGACTAATTCGTCAGACATCTACAATAAAAAATGCTCTACAAAGCATACGTACACATAAGAAACACAAAATATTCAACTGAAATACCTTGAATTACGTATATTTTCACTATTTTTTAAAAGTTATTAACAAAACGATTCACTTCACGCCAAGAAAGAAGCAACTTTTATTGGATCGCTTAATTTGACACTTAAACTATCCAATTTAGGTTGATATGTCACCTCATGGTACGAAAAATGAACGAATGAAAACAGTTTGCCATCCAATTGCAGACTTGATTTGGCGTCAACCTAAACTAAATCGCGTTAATGACGTCGTGGTATGAAATAGCGGGGCAGTTTATTTTAGGTCGTCAAATGAATCGCAATAAGAGTTCATAGTAGGCCTGCTGTACTAGACGTATATTTAAACTATTATCCGTTTATTTATTATTCATCAAACTCCTAATTGAATAAATACAATATTAATAAAGCTCGAGATTGAGTTATTATATTTATTACATGTAATTATTTGAACTAATATCATAGACAATATTATTTATTACATAGTACAACAATACTTTAGATACACTTTCATAAATAATAAATACGATGGAACCTGATACTGTATTGATACTCATGGATATCAATCGACTTATAATTTTATGTTTATTTACTTAGTAGCTGCCCCCCGCGGTTTCACCCGCGTTCCGGAGGACTGTAATGTCTACTCTCCTCTCTGTCGGACAAACTGACTAACGCGCTCAGTTAAAATAATTGCAATACATTTAAATTCTCGCCTTTTCTCTACTACATTATGCATGTATTATACATATAAACTTTTCTCTTGAATCACTCTATCCATTAAAAAAAACCGCATCAAAATCTGTTGCGTAGTTTTAAAGATTTAAGCATACATAGTGTCGCAGGCAAGTGCTATGGCAAAAATAAATAAAATAAAGTTCAAAGCGAACTTTGGACGTAATTTCGTCTTGCTGTCAGTCTGCAGGCTTTAGGTAACGGCGTCTTAAGAAAGTTTAATGCACAATAAACAAGGGTAATGGAATTAAATGAAACTCGTGAAATTGTTGTAAGTAATTTAAGTTTAAAGATGACACGACTCCACTTGAAAAGGCGTTCAGTATTTTAAGGATAATGATGCATATAAAATTATAAGGAAAAAGCAGGTTCAAATGAAAATAATTCTTAATAACTGGAAGCAATTCCTGATAACCTCAAAACAATTAAAAATAAATAGGTTAGTATCTACGTATATTCCAATGTACGATATGGCAACTTACGTGTTTCAATATAATTTTATTGATAAATTTTCTCTTCATTAGGTAAATATAGACAGGCATAGACATATTAGTAAATTAGATACCATTTCTGTCTCTTCTGTTTGTGAATATTCTTTTTTTTTGTTTATTGTCGATATTTACTGTTATCATAAAATATAAGTATTTTCCCCATGCTAGCTCTTATATGATTTCCTCAAATTGTCAATACACATTTTCATTATGGTAACACTAATTTTATAAAGTTTTTATTGAATTTAAACTTGGAACGATATTGTTTAATAATCCATAGGTATATTTAACCCAGTTTCAGTGCGAAAACATACATTTACAAGACCAAAATATCTAAAGAACAAAGTTTGTTTCAGAGAGATTTCCATAAAGGCTTTGGCGGCTGGAACTTTCCCAATTGGGTGATTAACTTGTAATTTATAAGGGTTCATTAATATTATTATCACGGATCCTTAAAAGCTTAGACGTATATTAAAATTTTGATGTTTGAAGTTGGATTAGTAGAATGAACGTTTCCTTACGATCAGAATAACGGAACCGCTTGCAATCAGGGCCGTCTTTAAGCTATTGGAGGCACTGGGCACTAGGATAAGGGGGGCCATAAGACTACGCTATGAGAGCTCTAAGACCGCGACACACCGATCCGATCTGACGACACTATTCCCATTCTGGGCCCTTGCCCAGAGTACCCAATGGAAAAGAAGGCCCTGTTCGTTTTCTTTTCATTTTCTTTACAGAGCATTTAGAAATAGCATTATTCAACACATGTTCGCATCACAATTTGAGCTGCAGTGAAATTTAAACGCTTACCAATTATTTGGCACGCGCATAGAATGTCTGGGTAGCAACTGAACGTTTACAAATACTGGAATAGTCGTGGGCGATACAGACGTTTATATAGTAACGAGATATATTTTCAAAAAGGTCACTGTACTCGCTATAGAAACAAAATTTTAAATAGAAACATGCGTGCTTTGCGCTATAAACAATGCGGAATATACAACATAAATTATTGTTAGCTGGTATTTACATGTGTATAAACATTGAGCTTGTTAAAGCTAAAAGCTGATTTTAGGGTACTATAAATGTTTTTTTAATATATTTTCTTTAATGAGGTATATAAACAGTGATAAAATAAACGATGATATAAAATGAAGAACTTAATATGAAAATATAAATTTGACAACAACACCGCTTACCAATTATAGTTATAATTTAAAACATTAAGAAGTGCTACAGAGAATTTATAAAGAGCAAATTTTACTAGCTAACATTTATTGAAAGACTAAAGACAGTTCTATCTGAACAGGGCGAGAGCCTGGTAATCTGTTCTACAGGAATTACATAGTTATTACACAAAGGAGTTTTAGAAGTAGTCAATAGTTTATATTAGTTAAATTAGCTTCAATACCTTTGTGACCGAATAATAAAACATTTAGGTATAATATTATTAATATTCTACTTATTTATTAATTTTTACTCCTATAGACACTATTAATCTATCTTCTATACATAAGGAAAATAGGGTTCCTTTGAGGCACCATCACCTCAAATCTACTGAACATATTGGGATGGGACTGCTACCATTCGACGCGGAATTTTTCCTAAATGGAATCCGCGGGGGACAGCTAGTTATACAAATAGAATACTTATATTTTCACTACTAATATTAATAGGCGACCCCAGGACGGTAAAGGTCACTAAATAAAAATGCTGAATGATTTTGTTGCGAACTTGTTAGTATTATACCTAGGTTATAAGTATTTAATAATTCAGGGCACTTAATTCCACGTTGCGAACACAGGGAATCTAGTAATTATGAAACAGGCTAATAGAATATTAGATACACTGTTGTTGTGAATAATGTAAGAGCATAATTGGTAACCGTTGAAAGTATCTTGCCAACCAAGCACTAAGGCTAGGTTCCTATTCATCGTGACCCATTTTTACAATTTTTACCCCCCTCTCTCCTCCTTGGTGATGCGTAGTATATATCAAGACGCTTCCCCTTGCAGTTTGTGCGTAGTAATTCATAAATACATCTTTCAACCATTTTTTGTAATATAATTTGTCTTTTTTAACTGAAAGGCGTGCCATATTTGAATAATGCTCGAAGGGCGCGAGATTTCCTTAGAGGTTATTGATTACGTGACGAAAACCTAAGACCTCCCTCTGTGACTGTGTGGTATTTTACTACCTCCCCCCTTGAATGGGTCACGTAGTATGGGTACGTTTCCGGCAACTGCACTTGAGAGCCAGCTGCGTCTTAGGGTATGTGTATTTACCAGTTTTGACAATATCATCGCTTACCTAGCAGAGGTTACGTCAAACATAAGCCTATCCTGATGATACCAATAACTGAAAATTAAGAAAGTTTGGTCGAAATTTAATTAACTTAACGACTTATGGAACTGTCAATTTTGAATAGAGCATAATAATGTATGGATTTGCACGATTTTTTTAATTACCTGATATATTCGATTAGTAGAGCTCTTAGTGCAGAGTTCGTCCGGGGAAGTACTACCACCTTACCCATTTCTGCCGTGAAGCAGTAGTGCACTTGTGTTACTGTGTTTCGGTTAGAAAGTTAAGGGGGCCGGTGAAATTACTGGCACATGAGACTTAACAACTTCACGTCTCAGGGTCGACAACCCATTGGCGATGCCCTTAGTGTTGCAATTGTCCATAGGCGGCGGTAATCACTTACCATCAGGTGGACCGTTCGCTTGTTTGTCGGCCCATGAAGTATAAAAAATATATATATATATTAACAGATATGATTTGTCTCCGTCTATATATGTGAAATCATATCTATCATACCTAAGGAGGTATTAACATTATAATCGATGAAAATTTTTGAATTTGTTTAACCTCTTTCTATATACCTACAGGGTTATATGTTATTTACCGACAGTTCTTAAGTTAAGTAAGTCTTAGCTAAACAATCAAATGGATGGACGAACATAACTTACAAATAAACTATAAAAAAATAAATTGATGACCATAAATGATTCCATATCCAAAACTATATTGACAGTTACCTTCATCATTAATGATATTGAACTAGAACCGACTATACCTTATTAGGAATTACTTTAAATATGCACACCAGCTGGAGACTCATCCAAAAAAGTTAAATCAAAGATGTTGAAATTCGCCTACGCTTTTCCTAAAAAAAAACCACCGACTTACCAACCGCATTATTTACCTTCTACGCCTATGCTCATGCGTGGTTGAGTTACAGCATCATGTGGAGAAACAGTACATATGCATCTGCACTCTCTATTTTATAGAAGAAATTAACCCGTATTCTTAGAAACATAGACCAAACCACTAGCCGCAAACCCTTACTTACTTTAACCTTTTACCATTTCTCTATATCTTGGAAATATGTATGTTACAAAACACATTAGGAACTTCGCAAATCGTGGAGAAAAATATACAGATCTACCGGTAACATAAGAACATGCCTAAGCTACCCACTTCCCGTATTCTACACTCAAATGGTCCCTACGCGATGAGCATAAAAATTAAAACAAAATAATTGTCTAAAATACGAAAACTATACAACATTTATTAATAAACGAACAAATACAAATAAACTAAGCTTATTAAATAATTGATGACTACTTAAATTTTAACAAAGTTATTTAACTAAATAAAACATGAATTAAATATATTAATTAATTTAAATGATAAAAGGTTACCAAAATTGTATTCAACGAATACGGTTAATTCGGAATGCGGTTAGAAATAAAGTATAACAGGAGACGTGTTTAATTATTTTAAAACGCGGGTAAACCGCGCTGCATATAACTAGTGTTGTATAGAATAACGTATTGCAGGAGTAGCGACGCAATCTATCGCATCTCGTCCCCTATCAATTAAGGGACCGCAGTCGCAGTACGGGCGCAAATAAATCAAGATATACGAACTAGCTAGGGCTCGTTCGTTTAGGCAGTAAATAAACCTAAAGTACGGTGTGACACTGGGCAAGGACCGCACAAGCTTTCATACATTGTTATGGTAAACGGTACGCGAGAATATTGTTCAAAGTGCCGTCCTGAATGTGATGATGATTTCGCAGGAACTTATAGCATAATTCATAAGTTGGCATTTTTAAGAAGGCTTTTGTTCCATGCACTTTAATACATGGAGTAGAGGTAGAATTTGGTTGGTTAACCTAACCTACTAAAATTTTAAATGCGAAAATTTGTAAGGAGTTTCACGCAAAAACTACCAAACGGATGAAACTTGGATTATCCCAAAGAATACTTATTATCTCGACAAAATGTAACATCTTTCGAGAACACGGAGGAAACCTCGGGGGACACCTAGTATTAAATAATTGAATCATGTATATTGGCGGTTATGAATAGTGTGTAATGTACCTAAATAGTCGGTCGGCCTGTGACTCGGCACGCGTAAGCTTCGATTTAAATTAGATTAACAATGCGTGACTGACTTAGATTTACTGCATAACTACTTTATTTCCCTGCTATAAATTGTCCATTTGAAACTAAACTTATACATAGATCTAATGAATACTTATGTACACCCATTGCATGAATTGCTGCATTATTTGTTGCACCAATTAACATCGTTGGCATACCTATGGCTATTACGTAAAGTGAAACGATTTCAGTTAATAGTGAGCTTAAAATAAATACTGGTCTAAAAGATCGATGCGGTCAATATCTCAAAGCTACATTTTAACACCCTTCGAGTAGGGAATTGAGCACTTTATATAAAGCCCCTGCCCCAACCTATACCGGACCAATTCTGTTAAAAGCAGTTCGCGATTGATGCTCTGGTCGAATGCCATTAAATGCTACCATATTGATTGCCAACGAAACGAAATATATTTCGATATCAGGAGTAAACACGAAATAGGCGTCACTATATTATGTTGGAATTTATTGCGTATGAATCATCGATATCTCTTGACGAGAAATCTTATTAATCTCAACATGTTTGATTGTTTCAGATATTGTGACGAGATGGCACTTCTTTATAAGATTAACCTTTGCTGGTCATTCTTTAACGACATGAAAGCAATCAGCACATAAATAAAGATTAAATTCCTACTGGTTATTAGTTGTGTTAGAATACCTGCATACAATCATTAACCAATATGAATCTGAAGTTTATATCTCTCCTTTTAACCTGGAATTTTATTTTGATATCGGCAAAAAAGGACTCTTTTGAAGAAGAAGAGTCAGCCAGAACCCGTGAGTTGAGAAACAGAGAAAATAATCGAAACAGAACTACTTTCAATGGGACACTCACGGATCATTCCGAAAGGAGATATTTGAGGCATAAGAACAGTTCTCGATACCGTGGTGATAGAAGGAGGTCTTGGGACCGAGACCATGAAGTGAGAAGAGACAGGCGAAGAGGATCCGATGGCCTTTCGATGGAAACCTATGCTAATAGAACAGCTGAGCCGTATAATTTGAAAAAGGAAGAAAAGCCTCATAAGACCGAGAAACACTGGAATAAAAGTAGCGTGGAGAAGATTCCGATGAGAAAAATTGTGAATCAGAGCAAGACTCAAGAGAGGCAGCATCCTGCACCGGTAAAGGAAAATACAACGAGGTCGAAATTGAAGATGCCTAACAACAAATGGCAGAACGGTGGTTACATACCGTATCCACAACAGCGAGAGAGAAAGCCAAATATAATACTTATATTGACCGACGACCAGGATGTGGAGTTGGGGAGTTTAAATTTCATGCCGAGGACGATGAAAGCTATAAGGAGCGCTGGAGCGGAGTTCCGGCACGCTTACACCACGACTCCGATGTGTTGTCCGTCGAGGTTAGTTTATAGCTTATTTTTATACGTAACCTAATTGTGACTTTTATATTTTTATCTAGCTGGCTGTTCATTGTTCTACCCTTTATTTTCAGATATATATTTTTTTCCCTATACAAAAACTTATTCGGAACTTATTACAACATTAAAAAAATATATATAACTAAATCGTTAATATATCAATATAGTCAAATTTTATTGCTGATGATCTATACAATTGTATGTTAGAAGCTAATAATTCACAAGTAAGTTAGTGTTTACTTTGTTTGTAATCCGAGCAGCAAAATGTATTTTAAACTTGAATTTTAGGATCAACGTTTTAAAACATTTATGATTGTTTCAGGAGCTCACTCTTGACCGGAACATACGTCCATAACCACAATGTATACACGAACAATGATAACTGCTCATCGCCAATGTGGCAAGCGAAGCACGAGTCCAACACCTTTGCAACATACCTCTCAAATGCCGGATACCGAACTGGTAAGTCCACAATATCTCATCACACTATTTATTGATCCGTGATTCAGCCATTGGAATCTCGGAATCCAATCATAAAATTAAATTATAGTCTGCATATTTTAGACTGAGCTTTAAACCTAGTTTCAGATATTCAAATCGATGAATCGAATCGGTTGAGACCGTCGATGTTTTAAAGTGAATTTAATTTTGGAATACAATTTGATGCCCTGTGTATTTGTTAATTTTATATATTACTATTTTTTGTAGGGGAGTTTCTCCCACTAGTGTTGTCACAATTATTTTTATTGGCGTTTAGTCGATTATTTAATAATCGCCAACATGAACGGGCAATATAAGCTTGTGAATAAACAGACAATTGACAATCGAGGGGCACATCGCCCATCAATATTCTCGCTCATCTAACTGCAAAACGCTTTTGTGTTAAGCAAACGCCGTGTCCATCAAACTGTTATTTACATAGCAATTTACTACTTAACGAGATTGCATTGCATTTGGAAACCATTAAATGCAGGTGTTAGCTGATTTAGCTCGGATCTAAAATAACTCGTATCTACTTCTAGATCGGAAAATGTCTTATCAACGCCTACTTAAATAATATTTCTTAATTAAATTAAATCAAATATATTAATACCTAAAGGCCTTCACATGCAGTTCTGAATGGTCAGACTCTAACGCCGGTTCGGAGGATTCCTTTATAAAGCAATATAAATAAAAAAAACCTTTATTTCCCATTACCCTTAAAATAACGTTATAAATGTACATATGCTTTGTTTCTTTGTTCATAGTTTTAGTTTTCTAATAGTCTATGTTAGTGTGTTCTTTGGGATATAGGTCCACGGGTGAAGGCCTCCTCCAGTTTACTCCATTTGTCCCTGTAATTTAAAATATATGTCTAATAAAGCAATAGCATAGATTAAAGAAATTCGATATGGCAGAAAGAATATATTTATTTATTAGAAGTCCAAAACCTTATATTTTTATAACCATATTACATAAGAACCTTAACTCCCCAAAACATGATCCGATTTGTCAGCTGCAACCTACTTCCATTTTTAAAGACACACATAGATACTATCGGTAAAAAGTTGAAAAATTTCATTCCAAGAACCAACTACGTTGTTATAAATCAATATATCAGAATCATAACACGAATTCATTTATCCCTATCGCGTAATTAGAACAGTTTTTGCTGATTATCATAATTGTTGGGCAACCAGGCAGCTGTTAGATCGCCGCGCCGTCTGCTAATAAAATTGTACCATGGTTTGTACCATAGTGTTGTAGTGCGGTGTACAGTAATACGATACTATAGCAACTTGATATACTCAACCACCTGAGAATGCACTTCACTCGGCCCGTGTAATATGTAGTGGTACACTCGACTAAAAAAATCGATTAAGTAGTTAGTTACGATTATTATTGCGATGATGTATCGATGGAATCGAAGTTGTATAAGTGTCGTGTAACTAATGGAAAAAAGGACTAAACGTTGGTTTTTAAGATACATTATCATGATGATATCATTTTTACATAAAAAAAGAACAGTAATAATTAATTTTGCTATATAGAAATAGGTATAAGATTAAATAAATTACCTTGGCTTGTACATTTCAGGACGGGCCGCCTAAATAAGAGTCTCCTAAAATACTGAATGTTTCCTTCAAATATTTTTGTGGAGTTTTCATAAAAATATTTAATATTTCCACTCTCCGGTTCGTTAGTGATTAAAGTTTTCATTACAGTACAGCGCGGAGAGGAATGTCCAAGTTATTAGAAAAATGAGACAAAAGATCTTTTGTCTATGCATAGCTACCACAATACTCTTTGAAAATACTTAAAGTATGTACGGAGTAGATTAAGTTCATAACATTTTATTATCATAAGTTATTATGTCAATTACTTTGGGTTACAATTAAAAATGGCATTTTTTAAGCCAAATTTTTGTTATAACTTCGTTTTTCTTATTCATGTTTATAATGTAATAGAGGCACGTTTTAATTGCAAAGAAGTTGTAAATGCAAAAACTGCGTTCAAGACTAAGTTTTATAAGAAACACATTCCAAACTAAACGAAGTAGTGATGAAATGTTCGCGGTTATTCGGAAATTTATTGATATTCGTTGTATTACCGAGAATCGAGTTTCCATCTGAACGCGAAGTAATGTGCATTGTTAAGAAAATGTAAATTTATCAAATCTCACTTTTTGGCGTTAATAATTAAGTTTTTTTTTTATTAAATTGTACGGAAACTATAAGTTGACGTAAAATTTCGGGCGGTATTTTCTAATGCTTGGGCATTAGCGGCGTTGAGGCCAAATCCAGCCCTGGATACATTTTTTTCCAGACAGCACGAAGTGTAAACATAATGCAAGTTATACTTCTGCCATCATATATCCGAGACAATTCCGAGTATTCGTCGAGTCACACAAACTAACTCGAAGAACGTGCTTTTCCCCACCATGCAAAGAAAATATTCAAGGCACGTGGATTTTCACTTGTTCTCTCACCAGTACGCTAGCTCCAGTAATAGAGAACCAACATGAAGATGTAATACCTATATAACATCGGACGCTTATCCGGCAAATACCCGATGTAATGATGCAATAAGGTCAGGAATGCCGCCTGACTCACAACACTTTCATATTGGAATATTACCTGGTTTTACGACACATCAACGGCAAATCATCCCAAGCTAAATGGTACCGTGCGATGTGAATGAAACAATATTTACTTACTAATAAACGGTAAATGGTTGGAAGCTTAAACTGAAGATAGTTATTATTTGGTGTTTAGGCCTGGCTTAGTGTGAGGACCGCAGTATTTAAGCATATTGCACAATTTCACTTTAAAATAGTCATGTAAATAAAAAAAATTAAAATAATAAACTATAAAATGTTGTATTTTTTGTTGCAAAAAAGTAATATGTTATTTAATACATAGATATATAGCATATTGTTGTTATAACTGTAATTTTTTCTTTCTTTTTGTATAATACTCATACTTATATTTGTTGTTTGCTTCAAACTAGTGTTATGTCAGATATTGGTAAAAATTCCATTTTAGTACGTGGCTGTAATTGGTCTCATAATTCTAAGTCAAACCATGTAATTTTTTATAGTTTAAGACTGTTGCTGTCCCAAATAAAGAAAAATAAAATGAAATTTGTTCGTATTATTATTTTATAACATGCTCTATTTCTTAAATGGAACACTTATTGCTTACATTATGGGGTAATCATATTATCTGAAAATCAGCAACAAAATATTGTAAACTAGCTGTCCCCCGCGGTTTCACCCGCGTTCCCGAGGGATGCTACATTTTCCCGGGCTTAAATGTAGTCAACATTTAATTCTAGGACATGTTCTATCCATGTGCCAATTTTCATCCAAATCCGTCCGGTAGTTTTTGTGTGAATGAGTAACAAACGTTACAAACATACAAAATTTGTCATTTAGAATATTAGAAGGATAAAATGTACTAAATTGTCTGATTGCCACAAAGAGACTATTCAATTTTGTGTCAAATTTATTGATGCTGTGCTTATAATTAATAATTTATAGCAATGATAACAGAAATTAATATATAAGTAGTTTTCATTTTTAATGATGTGAACCGCCGCGACATGTTCCCGTTACAAAAATTTATTGCTTATGATCTTTGTAATGATCTCATATTGAGGAATGAGGATATTAGATACAATATTAATAGCATCCACTTACATACAGCTTTCTATTTGCGATTAAATTAATGAGTGTTGTGCGGTTACCGACAGCATTTATTTCTGTGTCATACACCTGTCCCATCATTCTGCCGACAAGCTGTAATGCAGTTTGGCAGATTAACTGTAATTTCATGGCAATAAAAAAGCCATCGAGAGTGAACCTCTCAGGTGATTGTGTAGATAACGAAAGGGCAATGAGTAAAGAACTTCCAACAAAACATCGTCGAGCTAGTGTCAATAATTTTACAGAATCACACATTGTTGATTTAAAACGCAATTTACGAATTGTCAAATCGTAGTCGTTGTAGGTCTGATTTGAAGCATTACCAGCAACGCATGCATATTTACTTGATATTTTGGTATCATGTCCCTTAATTGTTCTATGTATACGGATGTTACAGTTTGAAGGTAAAAATTAATAGTAAGAAATAAACTGATTAAAAATTGAGGCACAGTTTTTATGTTGATATTAATATCCTTCACACATGGTATCTCGATAACTAAAATAATACATATTTTGCACCGATATTTACGCCCAGACACAGAACAGACATGTTTACGCACAAAAATGTTTATTTTGGTAGGAATCGAACGCAAGACCTAGTGCGTGATAGTGAAGGTAGCCGCAACACTCCAATACTTTATAGTCGAGTCACAATCAGTTGTACTTATTGACATTTTATAACTGATCGCCCGGTCGTTACTAACAAGTTAAAGTGCAGTTTTAAAAGCCCATGTTAACCTGACTTGAATAATCAATCTCTTAGTAATTAATTCAAAACAACTTCAGAAATAAACTTTTGCCGAGAGAACTTTGATACGGAATATATTTGCGTGTTTCCAATCGCTTTAAATCACGCTGTCAGTTAGGTATTTGTCAATTTGTGTTTTATCTAAACTGGTTTTGTATGAAAAATATTTTGATTGATTTCCAATAACTTTTTAATTCATTTAATTTATTGATAATAAATCTTAATATTAATCCTACTGATTATAGGATTTTGGCCTTAATTTTAGTCTCTTATTTAAATTTATGTCAAAGCTAGTGATATGACCACAGATTCAGAGGAGAAGCTTCAACTGAAAAGCACTATACTACCGGCACGCTATGATGGACGTTTTGACGTTTCAGATTGTCATAGGAAAAGAAACTGTATTGCTTTGGAATAAAGTTGATTTCCATCAGCATACAATTAGCTGTTGGATTAATAGATACACCTTATTTACAAAGGAATAAAGGTTATTTTTCTTTGTCATTGTTAAACGTCAAAACGGCCATCATAGCGAGCCGGGCTCTAATATACACCAGGATTATAATATAGTTTAATATGTTATTATAACGTTACTGTAGATTTCTAATAGTGAAACAATGGTTAAAATTGGTCCAGTAGTTTTGAGTTTATTCATTACAAACAAAAATATTAAAAATACAAAAAACAAACATAAAATTATTTACTATGTTCCACTCTCGTTCCCGTTAAACGTAAAAAGTCTATGATATTCTCCAAACATAAAATATATCAAATCAAAAATCTTGAAGGACCCGTCATCAAACACACTTGCAAATTTATCATAGGTAACAGATAATAAATAATAATATTAGCCGCGTCACTGATTCTTTAAAAATGTTACCGATTTTGGTTGTTAGTTATTTACGCCTGCTGCGGCCGTGTTACGCAGCATATTAGTTTAGATGCGTATTGTATTTAGTTCTGGAAAAAACACGATCGTAAAATTTTACTATTCGCCCGAACAATGTTGACTTATAAGCAATCCTACTAATACTATAAATGCGAAAGTTTGTATGTATGGATGTTTATTCGTCTTTCAGAAAAAACTACCCAACGGATTTGGATGAAACTTGGCACATAGATAGATGATATATTGGAATAATATGCTACTTTTTATCCCGGGACAATGTTACATCCCTCGGGAACGCGGGTGAAACCGAGGCGGACAGCTAGATAAATTATCCAATTAAAAATTCCCTGAAATATTATAAATAATAATAAATATCCTGGGACATTCTTTTACACACGGCCATCTGGTCCCAAACTAAGCAGAGCTTGTACTATGGAAACCAGATAACTGATATACTACATATACTACTTTTTTTCTAAATACATATTTATATAGATATTTACACCCAGACACAGAACAAACAGACATGTTCATGCACACAAATGTTTGTCCTGGGTGGGAATTGAACCCGCGACCTTAGGTTTGGCAGTCAGAGCGTTAACAACCAAGCCAACTGGCCTGTCAATATTACTATTAAATATATCTTTTCGTATTTTTTTGCCTATTTGTGATTCATCATATCAACCTTGACATTTAGAAAAAGTCGTCGCGGGCCTTTATATAGGTATTTTGAAGCCCTACAACTTTTCTATCGAAAGTATATACATATCTTTTACCGTTTAGCCAGCATTTATAAGAAACGTATTCGCTGAACCGTTTTTTCGTCGACATACTTTACTATATTGGTCTCCAAGAAAAGCCCTTATTTTAACAGGATAATACATATATTTTTTGTTATACCACTTGGGCCGAAAAACAAGGAGACGGTCATCCTGATTGCAAGTGGTCACCGCTGCCTTAGAGATTTGCAACACCAGGGACATCGCCAATGCTGTGATATTGTCAACCCTGAGACGTTATGTTGTTAAGTCTCATGTGCCTGTAATTACACCGACTTGTCTTTCTAACCGAAACACACCGTAAAACAAATGCAGTACTGCTTCATGGCAGAAATGGATAAGGTGGTAGTACTTTCCCGGACGAACTCTGCACTAAGAGCTCTACTACTCTAACTATAGGTACTAATATTATAAAGAACAACGTTGTTTGTAAGTATGTTTGTTACTCATTCACACTTACTAAACGGATATGGATGAAACTTGGCACATAGATAGAGCATATCCTGGAAAAACATATAGGCTATAGGTATATATCCCAATCTAGACCTATCTTTAAACGCAAAATTTTAGAAAAAAATAATCTTAACATACTATAATAATATTAATTCGATTTACCCCATATATCCCCATGGTAACAAACTTATGTTCAAACACGATTACACAACTCACCGACTCAATGTTAATTATACTGTTTTTTTTTAATGTTGTTGCTCGTAGTTCCGTTTTTTTTTGTATTTACACTTTACTGTGATATCCAATAATTAGCTTTAGATATATAAGATAGATGACTATGTAATATTAGGTTGGGGAAAAAGTCTTTTCGCATTATAGTATGTATGAACTTGTAATAAAATCTCTTTGGCTATACTATTTGTCTCTGTCTGGTTTTGGTATCATTGAAAGTTTAAATTTTAAAGAACATCATTCCAAATTCAAATTAGGAAAATGTGTGATTTGCATTTGTTTTTCGTACCGCCAAGATGAGTGAATCTAATGAAGAAATTCGATTCATTTTAAAATTTTACTACAAAAAAGGTAAAAATGCAACGCAAGCCGCGAAAAAAATTTGCGATGTTTATGGACCTAGTGCAGTGTCTGTAAGAGTACCACAAATTTGGTTTAAGCGTTTTCAATCCGGAAATTGAGATGTCAAAGATGCACGTCGCTCTGGTCGCCCCATTACGGATAAAATGGATGCCATTTTTGAAAAAGTAGAGCAAGATCAGCATATCAGTAGTTACGACGTAGCTGAAGAACTGGGAATAGACCACAAAACAGTTTTGGCGCATTTGAAAAAAACTGGGTACACAAAAAAGCTAGATATTTGGGTACCTCACGAGCTCACTGAAAGAAACCTAATGAACCGTGTACTCATTTGTGATTCTTTATTACGACGTCATGAAACCGAACCATTTTTGAAGAAGCTGATAAGCTGAAAAGGTGATGAAAAGTGGATCACGTACGACAAGAGCGTGCGAAAAAGGTCGTGGTCAAAGGCTGGTCAGGCTTCACAGACTGTGACGAAACCCGGGTTAACTCGCAACAAGGTGATGCTGTGTGTGTGGTGGGATTGGAAGGGCATTATTCATTATGAGCTGTTACCACCAGGCAGGACCATCGATTCTGAACTCTACTGCGAACAACTGATGAGATTAAAGCAAGAAGTTGAGAGAAAGCGGCCGGAATTAATCAACAGAAGGGATGTGGTTTTTCATCATGATAACGCTAGACCTCACATCTTTAGCCACTCAGCAAAAATTAAGAGAGTTTGGCTGGGAGGTATTAATGCATCCGCCGTATAGTCCTGACCTTGCACCTTCAGATTTCCACCTGCTTCGGTCTCTTCGGAATTCTTTAGGCAGTGTCAGGTTAACATCACGAGAGGACTATCAAAACCACTTGTCGCAGTATTTTGATCAGAAGTCCCAAAATTTCTATAGCAATGGTATCATGTCCCTACCTACAAGATGGCAAAAAGTTACCGAACAAAATGGTACCTACATACTTTAGTTAAATGTAAATAAACTATATTAAAAATGTTTTGAATTTTCTTAAAAAATGCGAAGGAACTTTTTCCCCAACCTATTATTTATAAAAATGCTGTTGGATATCCTAATAAATAAAATAGAATAAAATAATATACAGCCTATGTCTACCCTGAAGATCCCTCTAAATATTGCGGTAAGAGTATTTAAAATCGGATCAGTTGCTCTTATTCGGGTAACCTCTTATATCCAAAATTACGAACCTCTCTATATATTATTATAGTGTATATTATAAAACAAATTTATTGAATGTAACCTTTGTCGTGCAAAGTTCAATATAATAATTACACGAAATTATCATTTTGCGTTACAGCGACTCGCAATTACAATCATTAAATCTGAATGTCCATTTATATTCTACTGTATTTTGGGGTCAAATTCTATGTTTATCCTATTTGAATACATTAGACTTCCATTTAAATTAATCATGTTAATGCACGATGCATTTTATGATACAGTATGAAAATATGCATTGATTGGTACCTATTTCTTGATTGTCTCACTCAGTACTGAATCAAATTCATCAAGCATATGTTCAACAGTGGACATCCCTGATATGACGACTTTAAGGAAGTAAGGGTAATGTATTATCATTACACGTTAGCATTGCGTGTGCTCACTGAACCCCATAAATCAATACGAGGACATTATAGCCGACAGGCGGTCGTTTGAACTGCAATATGCAGCGTCTCCTAAGATTTGCTCTAAATATCATGTCATAGTTATCGGTGTGGGCGCACGTGGGTCGGCGGATGTTGGCTATTTCGTCGCATCACACTCGACGCCGTTACGTATGAATAAATGTAGATGGAAGTGTCCTTGTCGGTATTTGGGGAGACCGATCAGACGAACTATCTCATCCGGCCGATCCGAGACGTGATTTGTCTCGAGCGAATATTTAAAGCGTGTACTATAAATTCAGAGTTAGTATCTAATACTCCAGTGCGAGCATCTGCGCTCGTAGCATTGCCTGTCAACGATAAGCGATAGGTCAAAGAGATGTCGACCAATAGACACGTGCGTATGACCGAACTTGTCAAGCAAACATGCAAACCACCACATTTAGCTTGAACTCAAATGTTATTTTCTCCAATTCTACAATATGAAATAAACGCAACATTGTAAGAAACACAACACACTGAGCCTGGGAATTTACAGATTTCCTAAGTGGTAATATAGAAGCGCAAATACCATAAGAACGCCAACGCAATGAGAATGAAGGTATCGCACTTATCAGTAGTCAGGAATGCGCACTTTGTACACGTCGTAGATTTGCTCTAAGTGAACAACATTCAAATAAGTGCCCTTGGTGACACAAAGCACGTGTACGCAATTTATCACTATACTGTTAAAAGTCTATTTGGCTTGTAAATTTATGTTCCAAACGAGCTATCATAAATTCGCCCCTTGCTTTCCCTTCCGGGCTGCCTTGTGGGCGAAGGGTACGCCCACGGATGAGCTCGCGATGCTCCGAGGAACATAGAGCGCAGAGCATAGAATCTAATCACTTTATATTGCTTCTTCCGTTGACGATGAAAGTCGAGATGTGTGGGAGTGCAAATTGTCACTTGATGGCTTGGGTTTCTCTTTCTATTAATTGGCAGTTGGCCAACCGAGCTGCCTGCTTAGATTCTAGAAATTTATCCACTCACTGGTACCTTCTCATTAAATATATTCAATTTGGCATGTCTATGACACAGCAAATTAGATTTGTTTAATTTACACGAAACGTTTGTTTGTTTAGTATAATTTGTGATGGTTCTAGCGCTACTTAGATATGCCAACAAGAAGCTTTGCCTTATTGTTAGAAATAATAATATAGGCACACTACATCGCAAGTGGAATGTTCCGCGTTTCACAACTTGAGTACTAAATGAAAAAGCTTTTCAAGGAAGAGAACATTCTCTTGAGTGTATTAAGCCTTTGGACTTGCAAGGCTTCCTTAGAAACAGATTTACATACGTTACAAGAAAGCATGCAAATATATCTATGTTCATTATCTAAATATATAGTGACTATGTTAAATAGATACAAACAACACGGAGAGCTGTTTGAGCAAAGGTTGCTTTAAGTAGCACGTCATAAAATGCAATAATGTATTGAAAACGTGCAAAATAACCTTTGAATAAGTTTTGCGCTCAATAAACAACAGAACATTTGAGTAACAATTATGTTCGTTTTGTGTAAGCTGTCATTCGCTTACACAATCGTACTAAATTATTAGTCACGCCTAGTTTGCTTGATAGCTTACAGCCGCCTACTTAATTAACGGAGAAAACGGAGTACAACTCGGTGTTAAAATAAACAAAGCCACAAAGTACTTAACTGGTTGGCAAAAAGTTTGAGTAAACAATACGTTTGTGACATCCCATTGTTTCGGTGGAGGGAGAAACGAGCAAAGGACCGTGCAAGTGCTTCGCTGGGTTAAAAATTAAGGGGAGAGCAAAGACTCGACACGTAACACGACTGAGAGAAACTGTAGGCTAGTGCCTACAACAAAATAATGATAGTTCATTATTTTGTTCCTGGTCCGGTAATGGTCTCAAAAGAACCGTGGTTTTATTTAAAGAAAAGTTTGTGTCGAAGCAACATTTTTAGTAATACCGGCCGAGTTTACCAGGTCCTAAAATATTATCGTTAATAAACGATGTCTACTGTTTCATGTCTATCGTCAACGTAACTAATTCTCACAAACAGACCACTGTTGATAGAGTTGAGCTAATAAATAATAGTTATAAATAGGTTATTAGCGATAGCGAGCGGCATGCGTGGGCGCACCGCGCCGTGCAGTCTAGGCAACCTGCGGACCATCACGCGTGCCCAATAGATCCAATACATACTTAAAGAGAAACCTTATTATGTATGTTTTATTACCAAGATTTTAATCTTTATTAGGAAAAACTGGTTTGTAAAATAATAAAGAAACGTTATAACTTTGTTTTCTTTGATCACTAACCTATCAGCTGTTTTTTGTTATTTGACAGAGTGGAAGTGGAATTGGACAAGTAAACCTATCTACTCCAATTTAATGCCAAAACTTCATTATTAAAACGATACTTATAAGCCTAACAGATCATGCACAGTCAGTATATTTTCAAACTGTGGAAGAATTTAGTAAAAATTCAATGCTTGACAACGAACCGAAAACCAATTGTTATTTATCATGCATCAGGCAGTTTCCTGTTGAAGTAATAGGACCAGTTTTCCAAGCAATGCCACCAATCTAGTAGACTAAACCTAATGGATCATTCTTCGTGTAATTTTAAGTTAGTTAGTTGTTATGTTAACAGATATCTATAATTTGAATTCGCAATAAAATACATTTGATGGAAATCTTATACAATCTTGATAATTTATTACTTTATCTTTATTAGCTCGGTGGTTTCAATAATAAATTACTACCTTTAACAGCTTTGTCTTGGAAAATTTTAGAAGACATTGTTCACGAGACATTCGCAGTGTAGTTGAGGATAATTCCTGTCTCAATAAATCATAAAGTTAAGTAAATTTATATTCCAATATGTAATAGTTACAAGGAGCTTTTCGCAATACTCAACATTGCAAATAGACAGGTAATAATAAAATGGTTAGTTTGTAGCGCGCCACTCTGTCTAGCGTTCGTATGATGCGCTTGCGCGGTACAAAGACCAGCTGAGCTATTCACGAAATAAAACTCGACTCACAGACGCGGACACTGGACATCTCATCTTGTTCTGTAGTTCACGAGTGAGACAGATATGCGCCTCGTGGATTCAGTGTAGTTTGAGTAGAGAATGGCTAGTGTCCCAGTTGTGCGATGCGATGCGATGCCATGCGGTTTACCTGGCCCCTTTGCGGTCTTGCTGTCGTGTGCATGGTGTATATTACGATATTATTACGCGATACTATTTATATATTTTATCAATTAATTACCTAATTAATATGCGTTGGGTGACAATTTTTTAATTTGATGGTCAGGTAATGTTTGTTTTTAGATACCACCGATGCACTACGACAAAATATTTTGTCCAAGTAAAGTAATTACACTTAATCTGGACTTGACATATGATTTATTTTACTAATTTTAATTGTTGCGTACCATTTTTAACTCAAACTTCAGGATGCAGTGGCAGCACCTACACATTATATTATAATACATTAAAATATTTCAAGTTAAAATGTTGTTTGCATTCAACTGTTAGATGACTTTCACGTCACGAGCTCAGTTCCGATGAGGGAAAGCGGTCAGCGAGTCGCGGAAGATTGTCGGCTAATTAGCCACGCTTTGGCTTAGCTATGCTGGGACGTGGGACTTTCCGATATTTACTTTTAAAGCACTTCGCTTGACATTTATGTGTAGATAGCGTCAAAGCTAAAATGCATATAGAATCTTCTATACATCTAATAAAACTGTCGAGGCTGAATAGCTGTACGTGTGTCGAATATATTTACCAAAAACAGATTTAGGATTTTAAAAGAGAAACAGAACACGAACAGATGCAGTTTTATAACTGAACAAATTGAAGATTTTTTAACCTGGCAACCTGGTTTCGCCGCGTTGGATAGCTGCATTAATAAAGTTGCGTATTTTAAAGTGAATAACTTCTCTTGAAATTTTTAATCATTGGTGCCGGATGGTCGGACGATCGAGTCCAGGGGGCGGGTAAGAAGGGAGAAAGGAGGGATGAGGTTTACGAGAAGGTACGATACAATCTATGTAGATGACATCGATTAATAAAGAAGGCACTTCTTGTCCATTTTACATTAAAAATACATCTTAAATGATTACCAGGGCATGTTATTACTATGCATATAAATGTGGTCAAAGATTAAATACATTGTCTGTGAAATGTGGTCCAACGAAGATAAACTACGTCGATTCAGAAAATGGAAGTACATTTCTGTTTCATAATATTCGATAGGTTATTTCACCTCGGTCCAATGATTAATTATATGTCCTAGATACAATAATACGTTGTGTACCTATATTTACCCTGAGAACTCAAGACTTGAGAGTTGAGACCTATTACTATAATATTGCAGCTAGCAATACCAGATGCCTTGAGGCGTCGTACAGTGTATACATGGGAAACGTTCAGTTTCCACGAGTCATTTTGCAATCAATAGATACTTGAGGCGTGAGGCGAGCGGCTTAATGATGGGCCCTTCTAAAGGTCGTGGGCGCTAACAGGTCAAATAACTAGCAGGTAAAAGAAATGACGATACTTTTCATTCGCCGGCTTCGTTTGAATGTACTGCTGTGATGTGCAGTGATTGGAACATGAATGATGCGACTTCTTAGTTCTGTTAACAACTCCAATTTGTAAATTGAATGGTATTGATAGGTACTTAAAATGTTTTAGCATTTCTAGATATCATCTGACAAGTGCAACCGTGCTGTAAAAACCGCTTCTTGGAAAACTACTTTGCTTTGTGTACATTTTCGTTCAAGAAGTTTTTGTTTGTAGTTTTGTCATGAAAAAGAAAAAATAGTCGTTTGTTTTAACAGAACTTTTATAGTAATGAATGCGCGAAGATTTACCAAAGGAAATAGTTAATTATAAACTAATCCCTAACTTATCACTCCCTAATTTAGTGTGTTTATAACTCGTATAAAATAAAAGATGCAGGCAACACTTTATGGTGTTTTAAAACTGTTTTATTTTAAGAACGAACTCTAATGGTTGTCCGTGAACTTGAATTGGTTTTCATTACGGTAATAATTAGTGGAGCGGAAGAGACGCGTCTAAGTTTGTTAGTGGCTCATCCGTGAAGACCAGAATTAATCTGTCTCCTTAACAACCTATACAGTATCATTCAATGATAAACGGTCCAATATCTAGTGGCCATAGAGTCTATGGTGACTTGGTGACGTTTCTATCATTCAATCACTCACATGTTTCATTCATTCAGTCACAGATCATTAAATTAGGTTCGTGAATAAACACAGTAAACCTGACATTGTCATACATATGTAACGACTTTTGTTAAATGGTAAAATCTACAAGACTGTGATAGAACCCATGCATGTTTCGGAGTGTTGGGCAGTTGAATGATAAGAATGGATAAGATAAGAATGTGTGTAGGGGGAAGTTAGAAAGTAGCGCCAGTAAAAGTTGACGGAACCGTTTGCCGTGATATGGACATCTTTGAGGAGGGATTAAAGCCGTATAACTGTATAAGAGTCAATAAACGAGTAGATGGATACATGGGAAGTGGTTGGTCGAAAAAGAGACAGATGGATTATTCGAGTGAAAGAAGAGATGATGGGTAGAAGGGCTAAATGAAAAGAACATACGTAACCTATTGCAGCGACCTCAGACACGGTTAAATAAAATTAAAGAAAATCTATGGGGTACTAAAACCATAAATTTGATATTCCTTTCAGAATTTTCTGCAACTTTTAAATTTTACGTTATTGACTCCTTTCTTAAATATTACAAAGGCAAGTTTTTTTTTTATTTATTTGTAGTTTACAATAAAATTTAAATAGATAGTGCCAAAGGAGATTTTATATCAACGTGAGCTTAATGAGCTTATACACAACTCTGTTTTTAGCCTAATCATACTTCGTTAAACTTATAAGAGACAATTGGATGTACTCTTAAGTCTGTAAATAATCCTAATGTACAAATATAGAATTATGAAACATCAATCAATGTGTCAAATCAACTGTCATATTTATAGCATTGAATGGAATTCGTTTAAATCTTCCATATCTCTTACAAGACTTCAGTGGAATATATCATATAGCAGACCATAAATTCGGAACTAAAATTCAAACGGTTTGTTAAAATACGGACGGGTGGAAGCTGTGAGTGGAAGTGTATGTAGAATGGTGAGTTAGGTGGAGATTTTTAAAATACTAATTCGAAAGAAATGTCAGCGTATTATATTGTACTTAGCCCAATACTTTACTGAAATGGGTTTTGGAACGAAGTTCCTTATCGCGCGTTGTGAAAGGGGTATAGACGGAAAAAATTCATACGAAAAGTTGTAACGACACTTTTTTTCATATTATTACGTTCGAAATTTAAATGATATGGTTTATTATTGGGTTTGTTTTTTTCATAATTTATTTAAAGGCTACATACAACATGTGTAAAAATCTGTTCCATTTATAAATTAGTATAATTAGTAATTATTATAAGAAAAGGAATAAGTTAAAAGTAAATTTTGAATCGCACTGAATTGAAAGAAGCATGTCAATGAAAACTTCGTCCCTATCTGGTTTCCCAACACACCATTTTTTTTTCGACTCTATATATAATGTTCTATTTTCCCTTATTCTAACTTAATATAAGGCTTGATTGAAGCATATAGAGTAGGCACATAATCCCAACGTTTTTATAAAAGTCAATCGACTTAAACGAAGGACATTCGATCAATATCTCGCAAAGTACAATTTAGTGAGGCAACGGGTCCTCGGATAAAGTTAAATAAGGAAGACCGTGTTACCATAGATAATCTTTTTATATTTTGATTTATGAATGAAATTTATAACACGGTAAAATCGGAGAATATTTTTTTTATAAATTTATTTTCACTGTTACTTAAGTTTGCGAAGTATTTTATATGACAATATCTTTTGTTGTGATATTATCAAATAAAATACGTATGTTATTTAAAAACAGTAAATCCTACTAATATTATAAATGCGAAATGTTTTTATGTATGTATGTTACTCTTTCACGCAAAAACTACCAATCGGATTTGGGTGAAACTTGGCACAAAGATAGAAAATACTCTGGACTAACACATATGACTTTTTGTGCCGGGAAAATGTTACATCCCTTGGGAACGCGGGTGAAACGCGGGGGACGCACTTATTATAATATATTACTAGAAGGTAAACCTTGTATTGTAGAACTTGTACTTTTTTTATCTCTCTTTTTTTTTTTTTTTTTTTTTTTTTTTTACATTTTCTACGGACTCTTAGTCCGTACTCTTTGAAGATTCTACGATTAATTATTTTACGATCTATTGTAATGTGTTTCTAAAAATTAACATCTTTCCGCGCGTGCTCAGCTCGTTGTTTTGAACTGAGGCTTGTGGTTCCTTAATAATAGTGTTACATTAAATTTTTCTATTGCCGATACATGGATTAAAATAATTTAGCATTTACATAAATTTAGTTACACTTATTCATCAAAATTTATAATTCTAAATATTAAAGTTTAAGCTATTTCAGCCTCGGATGGTTTCGCTCCCAAAAGACTTTTTCTTTTACTTTTTTTATCTCCATTTGTTTAAAATGGCTGGTAGGTAAACTCTGGTTAGTGACAAAGCTAAGCAAGTCAATTTAGCTTGACACACTTGTGTCAGTTGTTTTGTAGCAGTGATTAAGTGTGGGAGTCGTTTACCAAATAAAAAATTCATAAACCACCGAAATATTTAGCCGAGAGGTAATCTGTTACAATTTGTGGAGCTACATCCAATTTTAAAATGAGCAACATAAATCAAGGAAGAGCCTATTTCGTCCCGCATAGAGGTCACTAATTGAATCTAATTCTACTTTTTCATAATTGCCTGTGTCATTGGAAGATTTCGTAACGTCGTAACTTCACGACACGCCAATTGTGGCAATTGTTCTGTTAAAAATATATAGCCCTCTGGATGTCCTGCTTACAAGCCGGATACAGAATAATTTCTTTCGTCTACATTGTTATCGCATTAATGAGATTACTCATTTGGTCAATGCTAAGAATTAACTACCGGCTGGGTCGTTTAAGGTAGATTATAATATAAGTCAGTTTACTTAATTAAATATATTTTTTTAAGTAATCACGGGCCAGTTTACATTGTAGTTTAGTAACATGACCGCTTGTTTTGGATAAGTATCAATATAAGTATTTAAATTTAATATACTCGTATGTTCTATACCTGTCAGTAATATGGTTTTCATAATACTAGCAGCACCTATGCTTAATTTCGGATGAGGTGACGGTGTGTAAATAGTGTTCCAGAATATTTATTTATTATTATTAAATTAGGAAACCTTGCAACGGCACCTTCATAAATCCATTAATTCACTCTTGTGTCCACCATTTCCATTCAATAAAAGTAAAATGAATATAAAGTATGTGAGTACCTTATAAAAGTAGGTTATTAGTCCGATAAAGAATAAGCTGAGGTCTTACTGATTGTCGTCAGGAAGCAATCGGTCAAGCAGCCTAGTCCCCTGTCAACGTAACGTATAACGTTTATTAGTGCGTAATATCCAATTTTGATCTTTGACAGGCCAGTTGGCATGGTGGTTAGCGACTCTGACTGCCAAGCCGACGGTCGCGGGTTCCCACCCAGGAGTTCTGTGTCTGGGAGTAATTATTTATACAGGTGTTACAAAACTACCCGTAAAGCCGAAAAGAGGTTAAATGGGGCCGTATAACGAGTCCATTCACAATATTTAAGAACTATAACCAAAAAAAAATAAAAAAGAACTGATTTTTATGAATGAAAAATTAAAAAACTATTAAAGTAGACAATTATTAGGTAAAATAGGTACGTAGGCCTTTCTGTTAAATAATCTGGTTCCCTGACATGACAGCTTACTAGGGTTGTCGGCTTTGATAAATTAATTATATTTTTACGGGGTATTTTGTAACACGTTGTATAAGTAAGTATTTAGAAGAAAATAAAGTAGTAGTTGTAGTATATCAGTTAACTGGTTTCCATAGTACAAGCTCTGCTTAGTTTGGGAGCAGTTGGCCGTGTGTAAAGAATGTCCCAGGGTATTGATTTACTCCGTTGTTAGAATGAATACAACTAAAGATTAATATCAGCATTCCTATCAATGAATTATAGATAAACCTTTTCTAGTCAATCAAAAGATTTAGATGCTTAGAGAAATAGTAGCTCTTAGTGCAGAGTTCTTACGGGGAAGTACCACCTTGCCCATTTCTGCCATCAACAGTAGTGCACTTGTATTACTGTGTTTCGGTTTGAAAGGTAAGAGGGCCGGTGAAATTACAGGCACATGAGACTTAACAAGCCCCTGGTTTTGCAAATGTCTATTGGTGGCGGTGATGACATACTCATCAGGTGGTCCTGTAAGCCAAAAAACAAGCTAGACAGCTTGTTTTTTGGCCGAAGTGGAAAAAAAAATATTAAAATAAAATAAAATCAACGAAAACTTTGCGCAATATTTTTTAAACGTGTAGGTAATGCTTTAGCCTTGCTCATTCTCGTTTAATAAGTACGAATATATCTTACATATTTAATAACTGATATTACTTAAACTTGTTTACTTGGTTATTGCACTGTTTATTTTGTACCCGTTATTTTTTTATTTATTTGGTGTTTGATGTTTATACGACTAGCGTGTAACGATACGTGAAGAACTATAATATGCCATTTTATATTATTTATAAGCATTTGGTTGTTGGTTTTCCGAACAAATAATAACTCAAAATAACAAAGGAATAACAAATTTCAGTTAGATGTAAGCAGTTATCTAGTGTTTCGAACTATGTATCTGAGAATACATTTTGAAATACTTCTAAATTACGTATTATTTAACGATTTCTTGCTTGTAGGCGGGGGATTACTTCGCTCTGACTTAATCTTATGTCACCCACATTACCTCAGAGTCACTTTCCAGTGCCCTTTAAACTCTGAAGTGGCACTTAATATTAAAGAACGTGTTCTAATATGGAAATTAATGTAAATTTCAGTCAATATACGTTTTATGTTACAGTTCATTCATCGTTAAGTTAGAATGCATGAATGGAGTGAGCGGGTCCGCCCACGACACGCTGCGACTCAGAGTTGTAAACTGTGGATTTTTGTTTAATTGGTACGGGGCGGAAATACCTAGGAAATATGTTTGTTTTTTTAATTATCTTATTACGATTCATTCAGTTTAAGAACATTAACATATTTTAATTGTTTTAGTCAAATTTTCTTAATAAATCTATTCTAATTAAAATGAAAAGGTTTACAACATAGTAGGTCTAACCTAATAGGTTTATAGGTACTTCATTTTATTTATTTATAAAAGTATAAGGGTACCTAAGGTAGGTAAAAAATAATAGATTAGAGTCAGTAATTTTTATTGTGTACGGGGAAAGATCTCTTTCTATTTTTCTGTCAAATTTTTCATATATTTGAAATTTTAATTTAAATCAAAAGGTTCAACACGAACTAGTAAATACTTTACTAATACCTACTTTATTTTATTTATTTAAAAATATAGCTTAAATACATAATAAATTAGAGCCAGTAATAATTGTGTACGGGGAAAGATCTCTTTCTTTCTATATTTATGTCAAATTGGTATTAGCATTTCAAAGCTCTCAGTCTGTTGTTAAAACTTGAGCAAAAATATAGAATTGTTATTATTGGCAGGTCTGCTCAGTGGACCTGAAAGCTTATAGATTGCGATGTTTGAAAGAAACTTGTACAGTCGAACAATAATGAAATTATGGAATAAAAATATTTTGTCTTCAGAATATTCCACCCACTTTCAATAATAAACAAAATTATTTCAATTGGTAACATTGAATGTACATCATACTTGAATTAAGTTTTATTTGTAAGAATACGTAGTGATAAATTACCATAAACTATATAACTTTTTCTTTTTAATACAACTCGCACGTATTTATGTATTTTAATGAGATATAATAAAAATATAGTTCAATGAACATTCCAATCCATTTTAATGGTGTTGCCAATTACAATTATGTAATTATAGCGTGAAATTAACTTCGCCCGACTCGTCCTATCGCCGACAGTCCACTTTTTGTGATAGCCTCACCCCGCCAACGCCCGTTGCTACTGGCTATTGTATTCCTAATTAAGCTGTCAATAGAATACCGGCCTTGACTTGCACTCGAAGACTCTTAAACGGTAGCCCACCCACTCCCCACCTTATTTATTTTAGTATCGCCGAAATATTATTAATAATATTTATTTTATAATTGAAAAGGTATATTTATGTTGGTTTTATAAGCGTTATGTAAGTTACTAGTGTCAAAGCTCATTTATAAATATTTCAACGGTTTATACTTCGAGACTGTAAGGTGTGGTGGGTAGGTACGCCTACTCGGAGAGCGTAATTTCATACAAGTTACACTATACTACTGCTACTTCTTCATACTTTCTATGTCCTCGATCAAAATATACCTATTTAATGTTACTTTATTATATCAAATAGCCACAAACCTTTTTATAATTATCCAGACTTGTCAGACACTAAAAGGCCGCTCCATCATTGGGGTTTTGAGTGTAGAATGGTCAGACGCTATAGCCATGTAGCTACTACCTAGAGCAGACTTTTTACTAACTGTCCCCCTCGGTTTCAGTCGCGTTCCCGGAGGATGTTACTTTTTACCGGGATAAAAAGTAACCTTTGATTCCAGATGTCCTATAATCTATCTCACTGCCAAATTTCATCCAGGTCCGATCAGCTGTTTTGGCTTGATTGAGTAACATCCAACCATCTATACTTCCGCATTGATAATAGAATAAGTACGATTATGAAAGTAAGCAAGATTCTTCAGTACTTTTTTCATACTTCTGATAAACCAAGTTGTATATTTAATATGTTACCTGTAGCAATGATTTTGCGTCATCTCGGCTAAGTGTTTGACTTTCTGTCGGTGCGATACATATTTGCGGTTTTCTCGAAGGAAGCACTTATTTATAATCTCTAACCCTATGATTACGCCCGGTAGCGTAACGGACAGTCCGACAAATCGGACGGCACTTCCGCTCGGCCTCCCACCGAACGGCTCGTAAAGTGCCCGAGTGTGGGTGTCATTCATGGTCCACATCAATGAACCATCCCGATTTTATCGATAAAGAATTACAAAAAAATAGGTTTTTACAATCGATTACGAATCAATATCCATTCATTCATGGTGTTTCATGTTTCATTTTTGTTGTTAAATAAATCGAGGTGCAATGGGACCCGATTATTCTAATTCGATGTCAATATTTATTTTATTGGATTGTGTCTTACCTTTTAACGTTAGCGTGGGTTCACGGCTTAAGTGGTCACAAGTACTAATATTCACTGTTATAATGTACACCAATTTGAATGAAAGCGAGTAAAAGTGGGTCGAAGTATTTTTACGAAATTTCACGTTCAGTTACCTTTGACTTTTTCGCTTTAATGAGGAACAAGAGCGCGCTCGACATTTTAAATATTAAGGGTCAAGCAAGTACCTACTGCTTCGTAAACAATAAAAAAAAAGGAATGAAAATGTAATCTGTGTTTGCATGACACTGTCCAATACAATCGAATTGAATATGACGTAAGTAAAAGGCAATAATATCTATTGACCAACACAACATGTCTCCTTAGGGCCATTGGCGCTCTATAAATTACAGTTTAAATCTATTATCATCACGCAGGGTTCATAAATTAAACAACCCAACTATATGGTGGTGAAATGATTAATTGTCAGATCAATAGGCATGATATTAATAACTTGGTATTTATGTGGGCGGTTGCGTGTCTAATAAAAGCGAAGGAAGTAACACTTACACTAGTAATTATTATTTTGTTGTTCTTAAACGTTTCATGTAGCTAGTTTAGAAATTCTTTGACATTATATGTTTCATCACGATTAAGAAATTCAATAAAATGAAATAGAATAAGTGATGTTATATCATTAACATGATGTCATCATTCCATACAATATGTAAGGCCAGTTGGCTTGGTGGTTAGCAACCCTGACTGCCAAGTCGGAGATCGCGGGTTCGATTCCCACCCAGGACAAACATTTATGTGCATGAACATGTCTGTTCGTACTATGTCTGGGTGTAAATAATATATATATGTAAGTTTTTAGAAAAATAAAAAAAAGTTGTAGGATATGTAGTATATCAGTTATTTGGTTTCCATCGTACAAGCTCTGCTTAATTTGGGATCAGATGGCCGTGTGTAAAGTCCCAGGATATTTATTAATTATCCCGGTATTTGACAAATATATGTCTAAAAACGTCATCAACTTCATCTCAAGATGATATGTGTAGTATTGTAAATATCTAAATAAAATTTAAGGAGATGCTCGCAGAGTTGCGTGTCTACTATCAGTGAAAACTTGAAGTTGTTTGCGGCAAGCTTTTATCAAGAATATCCGAACCGTGTTTATTTTGGTTCAATGGGTATTGTGCCTAATGGACATTTTGATACAAGGGACAATTTGCTTTGAATGCTATTCGATCCTATGTGACGTAACCAACATAACTGACGATGGACATTACCAAATGGTGAAAATAATAAATAGCTTCCAGCTCAACTCAGGAAAGGAAGGTTAAGGATGACAAGATATTTTAAGTCCCAACGTGAATCTAAATTATTCTTCACAATTGCAGTTATTAGAGTGGTAGAGCTCTTAGTAAAGAGTTCGTCCGGGGAAGTACTACCACCTTACCCATTCCGCTGTAAAGCTGTAGTGTTCTTGTATTACACTATTATCCGGTTAGGAAGGTATGGGGGCCGGTGAAATTACAGGCACATGAGACTTAACAACTTCACGTCTCAGGGACGTCAACGCATCGGCTATGCCCCTAGTGTTGCAAATGTCCATAGGCGGCGGTGACCACTTATCAAGTGGACCATTTACTTGTTTGTCGGCCCATGTGGTGTAAACAAAAAAAAATAAAATGAAAATAAAATTAAAATTAAATAAAAATAAAATCTCCGGGAGTGCCGGCAGAAGTGAAAATTTGAACATTAACGTTGTGCATTTTTACCGTCTTCCGAATTTTCGATCAGGTCACGTGTCCTGACGCGAGTTTAACATTTTATACCCATCCCAATAAAAGTGCTCAACGCCGCTAAAGAAGTTTTCACCTAAAAATATAGTCTATTAAAGTAAGTTGTCCCAAATACCCTGCTTTCAGCAAAAATCTTGAAAATTCCCGCTTCTATCGTAATTATAAATAGGCAGTGAATGCTGTCTGATATCTCGCGGGACTGTCAACATCGCTAAAGTACCGCTGAAAACAGCAAATGAAATTCCATTCTATTGTCGAACGCGCCCCAGGCTTACTGCTATGTTATAGGAACCAACTCAGAATTTGTAATCAGCCCGATATTTTAGATTAAAAAAGACCTTCATGGTTTTTAATATGTTTTATCTGATATTATTTGTTATGAGTGCTTTAGTTTAGTCATAGACAATTTTCCTGCAGTTTTATATATTAATGAGATCAGCTCTTGTGTCGTCGAAAATTATATTAGTGTTCCGAATGTACTTTACGTTTAGTGTAGGCAATAATTATACAAAATATGTAAAAAGTGTAGGGGAAACTGCATAACGTCGTTTAGTACAGCGCAGGTCAAACATGACAAATTTTCAGGAGGGATCAAAATTGATTAATTATCACACTGTTATATGTCACACTTCAATGCTAAGCAGTATGGAAGATATGCGTGTTCGACAATGCTGTGATTGGATAATTTTGATTTTTGAGTAACGTCATTGAACGATTGCCGTAAAAATTTAAATTATAAAAAATTCACATTACAGATTTTTGAATTCCGCGATATTGATAGCTAAGCGATGATAAATGTCTTGAGTACAAAATCCACAATAAGCTCAGTGACATTGTTTACTTTGTAACGTCAATAATGTTTACACCACCAAGTTTTTCCACCTAGGTATTTCAAAATACTAAAAAGAAGTTACCTAAGTACCTACTACTAGAGGTACTAAAGTAATGTATACAGAAAAAGATCCATTCTAAAAGTAAACATCGTTTTAAATGTAATCGCTGAACATACGTTCTCACCAGCTCCTACTTAAATATAAAACGAAGCAAAGTAAATTCTTTAAAGAATACAGAATAAAATAAACTCGTGAAGGTTTAACAACGTGTTGTAGATCGTTTCTTATCGGCAACAGTGAACATAGCGAGGCAGCCAGCGGTCGGATTTATCTTCGTTGATGGCCTGTTGCCGTGTAGGTACTGTAGGTACACCGTATGACTGTCAGATAACATGCAACTGCTAGCTCAATACTTTATATACGTAGGTTAATACTGGAGACTAAATATAAATAAATATCCTGGGACATTCTTCACACGGGACCATCTGATCCCGAAGTAAGTAGAGCTAGCACAAGCTACACATTCTAGTATGTTTACAAAGACAGAATCAACAGAAATTATGAATGAACAAATGCTTTTCCGGCGTCAGAATATGGCAGATTATACATATTTTATGTCGCTTTAATAACTTTGCAATCAAAGATCAGTGGGTAAATCGGTAGTTGAAAGGTAAGGGATTCGATTCTCAGATTACCCAGGTCAAACTAGAAACAATGGGCGTTTCTTCGATTGGATATTATTGCCCGGAATTGGAAATGATGGCTACACTGCTTACCAGGGTCTATGTGTTGCATATGGATTTTAGTTGGCTGATAATGATGATGGATCAGCAGTTGATGGATCGGTAGAATTAATTAACCTACAATTAAAAGGACTAAGGTATATGAAAACTCAAAGCATATACGTACTTATTGTGTTCTACTTAAATAAATATAACTCAGAAAGAGAAATAAGCTTATTTTGTTTTTCTATGATGTGCTCCGACCATCCGTGTATCAGTCAACACCCGATTCTGACTGAAACAAATGCTTTACAAAGAACCGACACTTACTAAAAATATTTTCTTCTATTTTTGGGATCGTAAACAAGAATGTAGCTGTTAAAAATTCATATCACAGGAAGGTACCTATTCGGTTAAATCTATGATTACTACCGAAGCATTGCTGCGATATTTGGTCTGTGGAAGGAGTTATTTCTAACAAAGGTCGAAAGAGAAGGGTTCCTTGATTTAGAGATAGCTCATTGTGAAGACAGGATTTTGTTCTATGAATGCGACTTCATTCTGATCAAAATCCATCAAATCAGTTTACTCCCTATTTATTAAAATTGAATTTAATGTGTCCGCAACGAAATCTTAATTAACGGGACCAACGAGGAACTGTACCTACTCTACCAATCAAAATTATAATTTGCAAAATCAGCGACGATATCGCAAAAAAATAAATAAAGTCGAATCGAGTACATCCTTCTTTTTTGTATCGGTAACAAATAGAAAAACTCGTTCTGTCGTTTATCTAGGTACAAAATGATGTGTAGGTTTATCACTAAGTTTTATGTTTATTAATATCATCAATTCTTAATTTTGTTATAGGATTAATAGTTCTTAAGTATTATATTATTATGCTAGTTATACTTAGGAATTACTTATCCAAACTCTATACTAGAATATTATAAAGAGTAAAGATTTGTATGGAAGTATGTTTGTAACTCTTTCACACAAAAACTACTAAACGGATATGGATGAAACTTGGCACATAGATAGAGCATATCCTGGAATAACATATAGGCTATTTTTTATCCCGGGAAAATGTGATATCCCTCGGGAACCCGGGTAAAACCGCGGGGGACAGCCAGTTAATTAAAAATGGGATGTAGGAATGCAAACTAAGCTATGGGTGAATAGAAATATTATAACATAGGTATTTTTATTCTGAGCTCAGATCACGGGAATATTTTGCAAAGTTAATATTTAATTAATTAAAGTACTAGAGCTCTTAGTGCAGAGTCCGTCCGGGGAAGCTCTACTACCTTAGCTATTTCCGCCGTGAAGCATTAGTCCACTTGTATTAATTTGTTTCGGTTAGAACAGGCACATGAGACTTAACAACTTCACGTCTCAGGGTCGACAACGCATTTGCGATGCCCCTGGCGTTGCAAATGTCCATGGCCGCGGTGACCGCTTACAATCAGGTGAACCGTAGGCTTGTATGACAGGCCAAGTATTATAAAAAAAATATTGTGAGTGTCAGTCGTGAACAATTAAAATAAAACCTTAAAAAATTTAAGGTTATTAAATATTTTCACAAAAAACCTTTCAAATAAATTATACAAGTGGAAAAGTACTCATAGAATATTAATAGTAAATAATATCGTTTTAATGTGCATGCTAACAAATTGACCTCGCAGATACCATCAATATAATTATGTAACAAAACATACCCAAGAAGGAACATTTTATGATAGAAATCAGTAAGCGAACAATTAACAGTAACGCAAATGTCTGTTTAATGTCCATTTAAAACTCACAAACACATTTTATTGTCAGTGTAATTACTAATTATTACATGTTTCCAGCCCCCACTCTTCCCCTCGGTATCCGGGTAAAATGTAGCTCAGTAACGATGACCTTCTCCAATCCGGTAAAAAACATGGTGTGTCGCAAAGGCACACGACAGATGTGTAACTTTCTTATTACAGGGAAACACTTAAATTATTCATCAATCACTTTTGAATAGCATAGATTATGTTGACCATTAATGTATTTTTCGTCACACAAAAAGGTTGCGGATGATAATTTTAAAGTCTCAAAGTTTCACTTCAAAATCAAGGTTGCCACACTCTCCCAATCCTACTCAGAAATCTCATAATGTTTGGATGTTTGTTACTCTTTCACGCAAAAAACTACCATATGGATTTGGATAAAACTTGTCACATAGTTTATAGCCCAAACTTCTTATCACGGGAAAAGTTAATATCCCTAGGGAACGCTAGTGAACCGCGGGGGACAGTTGCACAATTGCCATCTTTCATTTGATAATAATGTTATAGATATAAGCAGTGTGTACATATAAATAATTGGTTTAGAAACTAGAGATATTATGTTCAACATCTAGCAATAAACTGAGAGTACCGAGAAATTCATTTGAGTAGAAAGATGCATTCGCCAAGAATAGAAGTTCTTGGAAAATATTTTCATTTGGCAAAGTGTGTCGCGTCTGGCTTGAATAAATACATGCATATGTGTTTTGACGTACATTTCATTACTTTATCATGCTACAAATTGCTTTGATTCTATTAATTACTAATTAAGTCGTTTGAAAATGAATTGTTACTTGTAAAATGGAATCGTCTTATCGGTCGAAGATTATTCTGTCTGTCAATTTGATGGTTGTCATTTTCTAAAACTACCTACGAATTAAGACAGAAGTAAATAGGTATTCACAACAAAAAAAGTATGTGTTCACTTATGCCGGGTTACTATATACGATCCCGAAAATCCATGGATTGATTAACCTTTTGACAGTAATTTTAATACACGTAATGTCAAAATTCTACTTCAATCTTGCGATTTTAGATCGGGATCGTATATAGTAACCCGGCTTTAGAAAACTTTGGATGTTTTTTTTGTATACTGTAATCCTCCTCATGAAGTCCCTACTAATATTATAAATGTGAATGTAAGTCTGCCTACATATATTTTTGGAGGTATTAGAAGTAACATAGGGTACTTTTTATCCCAGAAAAATGTTACAACCGTATAGAACGCGGGCGAAACCGCGGGAGACAGCCAGTGGTAAAATACATAAAAAAAGCTTTTCAATTATTTTTAAATACAAACCTACTTAAAGCTACATAATAAAATAACATTGATAAAGAAGAAATGCTTAATAATCAGTTTATGATCTTTAGGAAACTAAAGATATTTTGGCAATAGTAAAATATATATAAAAAAAGCTTTTCAATAATGTTTAAAAACAACCATTTGAACCACAAAATGAAATAGTATTGATAAAGAACAAATGCTTAGCAATCAGTTTCTCCAAGCGTACGCAAACTTTTGTTGCTGTGTGTACGTACGTAAACAGTAAAGCCAGTAATGAACGTTCATAGGTACATAAACTTACATATAAAAGCTGCAGAAAACAGTGTTATTTATACGATATAATAAATAATGTCAGGTAAAATGTAACTGAAATACGCAGGCTAGGTATGTGAGCAAACAACCGCTAGCCGTCAGCAGGGGTACGCTCACCTGTGTCACAGTTTATCGTAAGTACCTACTCTGTTTACATTATACTAGTATTCGTCCGTAGCTACACCCTTGCGGTCTTAATAATAAATCTATACTCCTATATAAAACAAAGTCACGTTAGTCACACCATTTATAACTGAAGAGCGGCTGCACAGATTTCAATAATCTTTGATGTGTTCGATTTATCTCCATCCCGAATAGCAGAATAAGTAATTGATTTTTGAAGAGAAAACTTCTTTAGCGGCGTTGAATACTTTTCTTGGGATGGGTATAAAATGTAAAACTCGCGTCAGGACACGTGACCTGATCGAAAATTCGTAAGGCGGTAAAAATTAACAACGTTAATGTTTAAGTTTTCACTTCTGCTGGCGCTCCCGAAGTGCAACCCGTTGTTTTTTCGTTATCAACGCTATCTTCAAGGAATATACTATAATCCTCGGGAACGCAGGTGAAATTACGGGGCACAGCTAGAACCTATTAAATTAATTCTTTATCGCCACATTATTAGGTACATACAAAAACAACTATTACCATACTCTTCATAGTGCCAGCTGGGTTCAACAAAGTTGCACGGTTGAGAAGCTAATGCCTAAACTAGGTAAGCCTGTGACATAGGCATTAGGCCTATTCTCTTCGCCAGGTCACAGATAAAGCTGCATGCAATAATATAGCTATACCTATTATCGCAAAATCGCCTCGGTGGTATAATGCTCAGTTAGAGACCCTGAATTTGATTCCCGGGTCGACCAACGAAATATACGTTTCATTATTTAAAAACTTACCTGTAGCTAGGGATTGATAAATGTGCTGTAGAAACAGCAACAATATTCACCACATGTCACGTTAGGACAAAAAAAAACATCTTCGGTAGTGGGTATCATTACTGATACCTCTTCGGGGATAATAGGCTTGAAGATATGTTATGCTATACTATCTTCTAAAACTTAGAGCTTAACATCATCTGCTTGGACTTAGTTCTTGTTAATTGGTGATGATGTGAAATGAAAAATATTTATTTAAATAAGCCTTTATAGGCACTAATAAATCAGTCAAACTAACGCCGGTTCAGTAACAGCCGGTAAAGTAAGTACAGTGTAAACTCTTTATAACGAAACTCAAGGGACTGAGCATTTTTTGTCGTTATAGAGAGTTATCGTTATATGGAGTGAACAAAAAAAACCAAATTAACAAGAATTTTTAATATGTATGTCTTAGATAATAAATGCTTGTATAAATTATTGTTTACACATATAGTCTGATAACTTTGTCTGACGTTTTTTGCTATGCCAGTACTTGTTTTGTATTATTTTATGTATTCTATTCATATCTAGATATGTGGTGGAATCGTCTTGATAAAACAACAAAAATTTTTCTACCAACTTAGCGGCATCTAGGGCTTGTTGAATTGTTGGTGGTGATTCGGCTTTGTCCACTTGATCGTCTTCTTCATGTTAGTCTGTTTCCTGACTTTTTGACACTAAATCAACAATTTGTTCATCTGTAAGTGTACCGTTGTTAGTCACATTCATATCGACATCCCGCGCCTCTCCGTTCATTTTACCGTACGTAATTTGATGACGGTGCTTAAATTTTCCGAGCCAACCTTCAGATGCTTTAAAGTCAATTATGCCAAGTTGGTTGGCAAACTTTTCAGCCTTTGCTTTTACAATTGGCCCCGAGATGGGTACATTATTCTGGCGCTGATTGTTAAACCACGACAACATTGCCTGATCTAAGTCTTCGAATTTTGGCTTTCTTAATTTTTTAGACAAGTTTCCTTCCAGCGCCGCCTGTAGAATTGTTTTTTGGTTTTTCCAAATGGTAGCAACAGTGGATTGACTTAGTTCAAAACGCCTTCCAACGTCACTTTTCTTTTCTCCCTTTTCAATCGCACGTATCACACAAACTTTTTCGTCAACACTAATCGCTTTCCGTTTACTGGCCATGTTAACAGTTTCAAAGTAGGTTTACGACTGATAATACGATAGGTACCCAGTATGCTTGGTCGAAGACCATCACTTCCGAGAAAACAATGTGTCATACTGCACGTGTTCAAGGCAATTAAGGATAACAAAAGCTAGACCGACCTCGGATGTTTCGGAGCTTCAAAGTCTTTTGTTACCTGATAACATAACATAAACAATAATACCGATAATAAATATTTACTGTCTAAAAATATGAACACATTTCTTCGTAATTCTTCGTAATAGAGAATGGCGTATCGCTATAAAGAGTGTTTCAATATGTGGGTTTTAACGCAAACCAACCAACTTGGGCTCACTTCAACGTTATAGGGAGTTTATCGTTATAAAGGATAACGTTATAAAGAGTTTACACTGTAGTAGGTAGACTCGACAGAGCGCTTTATGGAGTACTTTTATACCTACTCGGTTCTCGGAGAGATTTATTTAAGAAGTTGGGGAGAACTTCAAACATGTCCTAGCAAAAGTAATCAAGCGTCTCGATGTCTACATCATTGGATCTGATGGCGGCTGACGCGCACCCCTTGTGAAAATTAAAAACCCTCCTCCCATTTGCATTAATGCTGCCGAAATTAAAATTTGAGAACTATTGTCTACCAACGAACAATGATTTCTTGCTTCGCGGCACTTTTCATTTCGCGCCGCATCGCGACTCGTTCGTTGTCTATTTTTCGTGATCATTGGAAATGTTCGGTGCAGAAATATTTGAGGTTCCAATTATGCTAACGGTGTTTTTATTCAAGGACACAAAAGTCATTTTGGCTATCGAATTCCATTTGAGATTGCATTACTAAAGTAGATGGGACTGGGAACCATATTAAACAATTGATATCTTGTCAACTTTTGTATTTTGAATCATTAGATGTAATGATATGACCTATCATACATTATATTTTCGACCTGCGACTGTCATTTGTTTTTTCTTGTCCCCAGGCTACTTTGGCAAGTATTTGAATAAGTATAACGGCTCATACATACCGCCCGGCTGGCGTGAATGGGGGGGCCTCATCATGAACTCCAAGTACTATAACTACAGTATCAACATGAACGGGAAGAAGATCAAGCACGGTGATGATTATCATAAGGTACTGTAATGTTCTGCAGCTTTACTTTTAGACTTCTAGATAGTTTGTCCTCAAGGGAATCGAGTCTCTGCTGTAACGAAAGGGTGAGTCTGGTTGAAGGACAAACTTAACATTGTAGTTAAACTAAATATTCGCCTATACATCGACATTCGTCACAGTAAATTTTCCAACTGCAAGTGTAAGTTTGTAATCGCAACAGATTTATTCCTTTACTTGTGCTGTGAGTGAGTGATATTTATATCAACTAGATACCTCAACGCGTTCCTGAGAATAAGAGTCTTGAGTGTCAGACGGACAACTAAGTCGCCTTTTTATTCTTTTGGGATATTGATGATAAATTTAAAGATTTTTCGTAAAACAGTAGATATCTAGCAGTCAATGAATAATGAGAATTATCAGTATCAACCTACTTAATTGCATAAAACAGAACGCATTAAATTACTTTGTTTTTCAGTTTTCAATCTCTTATTTTCAGGATTATTACCCGGACCTCATCGCGAACGATTCAATAGCGTTTCTTCGCGCTTCAAAGCGTCGGTTTTCTCGCAAGCCAGTACTGCTGGTGATGTCGTTCCCAGCTCCTCATGGACCTGAAGACTCCGCACCACAGTACTCGCATCTATTCTTCAATGTCACAACACATCAGTAAGTAATTGTAAATATAACGCATAAGGTATTTGACCACAATCTCATCATGGATCAAGTAATTATTTGGCTGTGGTAGACACATAAAGACTGGCTTTCAAGGACATCTGATGGAACACAGGGTTAGTAAGACTTGGGCAAGAGGTTTCCAACTTTAGTCAGCCATAGCAGGAATTACCTTCGCAAAGTAAGTTTCATGCTAAGATTTTTTTCACGAACATAGTAACTCCAAACAACTTCACCAGCATTTATTTCCATTTAATGACTGCTTAAAAGTTACCAAGATAATTAATCTCTCACAGTATGTAGGTATAGTATTGTATACCTATACTATTACCCATGTTAAAGTAATCTGCGAAAGTATCAAAGTTTGTCCCTTGAATGTCGTGAAAGGTCGATTCAGGTCGATCGATAAAGTTCAATTTCTTAATTAAATCCTTTGAATAGACCCTTTGTTTTCTGCTTTTGGAGCGATATTGAAAATATGAATAGCCGCTTAGTGTGTAAATTCATAAGAATTAAATGGCGCGTCTTCTCTAAATATTTCAACAAAAACACTAATTGCTGCGGCGTTTTCACGAGCGCAGCGGCCATCTTGCTCCTCTTTAAATATTTAAGGAGTTGACCGTGTTTTTGGGGTTCCACTGAAAAACATGTTGAAACCATTATGAAGTTGCTTGTCATCTTGAATAAGCAACATATTTTATAACTTGACTTTTTATGAGTCTGTGTGATATAGAGGTTGTTGTAGCATATTTCTACTACTTATGGATAACATTTCTAAAATCATAATATCTGTGACGTTTAATCTAAAATATCGGAATCGTATATCAATAATCGGCTTAAATGGGCCCATACGCCCAAACACTCATTGAGTAAAGAGTCCATGTCTATCTTTCATGTCTTTAATTTTATTGGTCTGAATGAATGCACGGTAATTATGGTAGTAAGTATTTGTAAATTCACAATTTGCGAACATTACATAAATGGCGACGGGTTTCAATTGATTAATCAACATTATATTTTTTGCTTGAGCTACTTCACCTACTGCCGCGTATCGTAATTACTGCTAATGTGTACTTTTTTATTACGTTTTTGTATGTAAGGAACCGTTATTTGCCGTTGGTAGGTATGTAGGTATTCATATTCCATAGCCTGCGTCTTTTTTTCGTGAGAACTCTCCAAAAATTTCACGTACACTTACGTAGGGCGCGGCGGCGGGCGCCTTGAATAATTTTGCCCCCACCAGAGCCGCTGATTTATGTTTTATAAGAATGTTTAGACTCGCTCGCAGTTATATTCGTTCTCGTACGGTCTAGGGGCCATCAAACTTGCTCATTTATTCAGCGGATGCTGTAGGCGCAGAGTTATGAAGCAGCGGCAATTTGACATTGTCAGGTGTCCCGAAGGAACATTTGAGGGCAGATTTTCCGACGACATAAATTCAATGTGCGTCTTGAAGTCTTGTAAAATGTTTTTAAATATTCATCTGCCAACACCGTGAAGTTGGTAGGTACTATCTTGTTTTAAAGTAAAAAGTTTTAATGGTACGATGAAGTTTAGTAGACACGTTGCCTAGGTACCTACCTTAGAACGCTTCTCGTCAGCTTTTAAGCCACTTACGTTTTTATTCTGATCTATATTCGAGAAATTATATACCTATTTTAACTACGAAGCCTTGCGAAGAAGACAGAAGTTACTTAATTTCGTTTTAAAATTTTAAGTTACTATGATAAAACTAAATACATACTTAAATAGCTATTTTTCCCAAATAACATAATAATAGTAATATGCGAGAGAATTATTTATAAATTAACAACAGAAAACATAATGTCTCCCTTAGACCAACTTAACGAATAACTTGCCATCAAGTAATATTCTATTTTCATTAGAGGATTCTGCATGAAGACAATCAGTATTCTGTGGCACCAGATGCGTTCGTCCTCTATTGTCAGTTGTCACAGATGCGCGCTGTTATTGCTCACAGCTCCGATGGAGTTCGCTCCAGGCTTCCAGTACACTCTAGATGCACTTTGAGAATTTATTAGATTGCATTCGATTTGGAAGACGTCTTCCTGACGTTTCATGTTTCACGCTGTAGGTTATTATTGGATATTAGATTACAAAATAGGTACATAATATCATTGGAAGGTATTCATATGGAGAAGTTATTGACGGCTGGAATAATACTCTGTGGCCATTTGGATTTTGATATCAAAAGTTATGTAGGTATTAAGGTAGCGTGTGTAGTAGAGCTCTTAGTGCAGAGTTCGTCCGGGGAAGTAGATTAGAAAGGTAAGGGGGCCGGTGAAATTACAGGCACATGAGACTTGACAACTTCACGTCTCAGGGTCGACAACGCATTGGCGATGCCCCTAGTGTTGCAAATGTCTATAGGCGGCGGTGACCGCTTACCATCAGGTGGACCGTCTGCTAGTTTGCCGGCACAAGTGGTATTAAAAAAAAAAAAAACCTTATCCCTTGCTTTCGATTGATGAGTAGATATGTAGGTAGGTAGCAAGATTTGAGAAATCAAAAACTTGATTAATTTCATGTAAAAGTTGGTGTTCTAGAGAAATGATATATCCGCATTCATTTAATGCATCATGGAGATATCTACTCCATGTTTAAATAACGAAACATTACAAAATGAAAATTCCACATAACGAAGAAAAACCCTGACATCAATTTAGCTAGACGGTAAAGCTTTCAATGTTTATTCACGCCTTTTCTCTTGAACACTTTGTTTAACTTCACGTCCGAAGCAGGCTTGTTACGGTATAACGTAACGCAGAAGAATTTTCACTTGGTTGATTCAATTACGGCGGATGAAAAACATTTTCAAGTAACATAACAATGGTATTGAAATTGGATGGATTTTCTTATTGGAAATCCGAAGTGAAGCAATGCAACTGTTTCTTTACAATTGTATTTAAATTTATAACATTTCTTATTGAAGCGCTTGTATTTCATTCTGAGATATGATGGTTAATTAATGAATGCAGCGTTATTATGAGTAAACAATAAATACTATTCTGAATATAAAAAAATACTAAAAAAACACGCGGTTGCCTTGGTGGTTAGAGACCCTGACTGCCAAACCGAAGGTCGCCGGTTCGATTCCCACCCAGGACAAACATTTGTGTGCATGAACATGTCTGGGTGTAAATATCTATATAAGTATGTATTTAAAAAGTACAAGCAGTACACTCTGCTTAACTTGGGATCAGGTAACCATGTGTGAAGAATGTCTTGGGATATTTATTTATTTTATTTTTATTTTTAAACTATTATTTATTTTTTAGTTAGATCGCTAATCCTGTTTATCCTAACTGTTTTAAAAATTTAATTGTTATCGGTCCTCGATAAATCTACAAAGTTCTGACCTTCTTGAAATCTGACCGTTGAAAGTGGGTCAAAATCGTGCCCAAAGACGACGCTTTTTATTAAAAAGCGTCTAAAAATACCAACTATTGTTTGACTGACAGAATCCAATCTCAATGTTGCAAGAACATTCTCACATTACATACAGTGCATTTCTAAATGATTATTTTATTTTGATTTGCCAGTTAGCTAGGTGGTTAGCGACTGACTGCCAAGTTGCAGGTTTGATTCCCACCCAGGACAAAAATTTGTTAATCTGTTTGATCTGTGTCTGGATGTAAATCCCAACTAATATTATAAATGTGAATGTAAGTTTGTTTGATACGCTTTCACGCGAAAACTATTTAACCGATCATCACACTTTGTACACGTATTCTTGGAGGTATTAGAAGTAACATAGAATACTTTTTGTGCCGGGAAAATGTTGCATCCCTCGGGAATGCGGGTGAAACCGCGGGGGACAGCTAGTACCTATATAAGTATGTATTAAGAAAAATATAAATTAGTAGGATTCCATAGTACAAGCTTTCCTTAGTTCGGGATCAGATATCTGTGTGTAAAGAATGCCACAGGGTATTTATTTATTTATATCACTGAAAATCTAAATAAAATTGTTACATGCTTATTTTTTCAATATTGACAACTTTCTTGTAGGTCTTTATTTATGGCATCAAAGTGGATTTCGCTTGGACAGGCGCAGGAGAGTTGAGTACCTACAGCTCTCGTCGTCGCATAAATTATCCTTAGGTCGAAGGCGGGTTTAATTGTCGGCGGACGGCACATGAAAGGGTTCAGCCGTAGCAAATAAAAGATAAGCCTTTATTCTTAATAACATACCTAATGGAGACCTTCGTGGGTATGTTTATTTTGTATCATAATCGCGTTAATCGACCGATCTGTTTGTAGTCGCGATCGTGTTGCCCGCTGTTTAGACATTCTCGTTTTGTTTAGCATTATTATGCATAACCAACTAAAACTGTACCTATACAACGTGTTACAAAATACCCCGTAAAGATATAATTAAATATCAAAACCAACATCCCTAGCAAGCTGTCATATCAGGGAACCAGATTATTTAACAGAAAGGCCTACGTACCTATTTTACCCAATAATTGTCTACTTTAATAGTTTTTCTATTATTCATTTATAAAAATCAGTTTTTTTAATTTTGTTGGGGTTTGTTATACAGTGTTACTACGGTTCTTAAATATTGTGAATGGACTCGTTATATTTTCATTATAATGTCATGTCGTGGGTTCGATCCCCATACAGGATAAACGTTGTCTGCATGGACATGTTTGTTTGGCCTGGGTAAGCGTGATACATCCTAGGCCTCGTCTTAACTCCTTCTGCGGTCAGTCGAAGGCAACGCTAGCTCATACTTAATAAAAATAATAATAATTATCTAAATATCTGTACATATTAGTAAAATATCAGTTATCTGGTGGTTAGAGTACAAGCAATAACCGCGAGAAGAACGTCCCAGGATATAAAAAAAACTCTCTTTTTACTATTTATATTTATCATCTCAGATGAATGCAGAATAATGCACGTAATATCATTTATGTGCCTTATTTATAAGTGTTTAGCGATACATTTTTAACATTAGATAATCAGGAGGGTAAGAACAACCCTCCTTTGCACCGTGCTACAACCGTAGTACTCCTTACGATATTTCTTTACAGCATACTTGACCTTTCATCGGTTTAGTAGCCTATCTACGTTTTAATTGCAATAAAACAATGGCTCTGAAATCCCCCTCCTTTTACGATTCGATATCGATCCGCACCATTCGTTTAATATTAAGAAGTTGCAACCAGTACCAAGTGAGTAGCCAAGATACCTTAACAAATTCCTACCTGTATAGTTATAGGCAGGCAGAAACAATTTGACTATTAATTTCGCATAATAAAAGTGCATTGTTTAACATGGTAGGTACCGCGTGTGTGCGACAATCCGGCGCCGGTAACCGGAGCCGAATCCCGAATCGATCGGCGTATTTAATATTCAGTCACCGGCATATTGTGTGGTCGCCATCGCGAAACCAGTCCCGAGTCGCGGCCGACAAACGCGTATTATAAAATATCCGTGTAGCACTAATGGGACTTTAGAAGAAAACATAATTAAGACTTTACTCATTTATTTTTGTAGGTATTTGAAACGAATGATTAAGACTCGATTCTTAGGTCTTGGTCATTATGAAGCGCGATGTAATTTCATTTTACTCTTTCTGAGACACTGGCCCTGCCTAACATGAGCTACACTTTGCGTTTGGGCGCGGTTTAAGTCAAAGACTAATCAAAAATCTGTATTGCGATCTACTCATACATAAACACTTTAAAACAATACCATAAAACGGAATTTTTCTTAATCGTTTAATTCATTGTATACGATTTTCATGAATATTTGGCGTGTATGTGCAGAAGCTAGTTCGAATTAGGGATCCTTTTGTGCAATATTAACTTAAGCTATAAAGCGGTCATTTTGTAACAGTCAAATGTGCCCACATGTGTCTAACCCTCGACCATTGATGAAACTTTCAATATCATTAATGGGCCATGTATCTGTTTATAAATCCGGTCATATATCCAATGAGCTATATCTAATCGGATACAAAAAAAAACTTTCCACAAAAATTATATCTAGTAACCTTGATGAAATCCTACTGATCGATTTAAATGCGAAAGTTAAAATTAAAACAATACGCCCACTATTATTGTTGGCAATCTAAAATAAAATTTTCCGAACGTTTTATGAAATTTGAATCATTTATTTATACGCTGTGATCGAAGACAGGTACTGAATGAATGTGATTCAAAAGCATCTGACAAAACACTTGTGCCAAACGGAACATACCCTTCTAGGTTACTTGGTGCTAAATCTTATAGATGCAGTACTACAGCTAATCATAAAATAGACCCTTAAAAGTGTCGGTAGCAGGTGTTCCGCATTATAAAGGGACCTGTATGAACCCATTACACCTCCTTCTTTGCAATAAAGGTTTGGAATTTATAGCACCGTGTGTTTAATGTTGGTTGATGGGTTAGATACTTGATGATCACAGTTGAGCATCTGGTTTTTGTTGAAATTTACAGTTAAACCATAGCAGGGCACTTATTACGGGCCACTTGGCTTGGTGGTTAGAGACCTTGACTGCCACGCCACAGTTCGTTCTCGCAGTTTGTCCTGCAACCCCAAGATAGTAGTAGTATTATCGGCTATCGGAATGAAAGTACCTAACCTATAATTAGAAAGTTATTTTGGACAAGGAAGGAGGAAAGGGAATAAACTCTCAATCTAACTGAACTTGATAGCTCAGTTGGTTGGTGAATAGAGTTCCTGACTGCCACACCACAGGGGGTGGGTTCGATTTTCACCCACGACATTAAAACATTTGTGTGCATTAACATGTCTGCTTTTTCTGTCTCTGAATGTAAATATATATGTATATATAAGTATGTATTTAAAAAGGGATATATGTACCTAGTATATCAGTTTTCTGGTTTCCATGGTAGGTACAAGCTCTTCTAAGTTTATTATTATTAATATATTAGGAAGTTCAAGAAGTTGGTGGTGTTTAAAGTAATCGGTCGGTGGTCTTGATTTCATTATAATAACGATTTGTTGCTCATTGTCTGCAGCACTCCCACATATGACATGGCTCCAAATCCTGACAAGCAGTGGATCCTACGCGTGACAGACAAGATGAAGCCCATTCACAGACAATTTACAGATCTACTGATGACTAAGCGATTGCAGACTTTGCAGAGTGTCGACATAGTAAGTAAATTTCACCACCGTTTTCACGTCGATAGGTAACATACACGCATTGATTTCTGGATTAGAGTCACACATACATTAACTATTATTGCTATTTTTTTAAATAATTCCGATTTGTTCCAGGCCGTAGAGCGAGTGTACCAAGAACTCAAAGCATTAGGAGAGCTTGACAACACGTACTTGGTCTACACGTCTGACCATGGCTACCACTTGGGGCAGTTTGGGCTAGTTAAAGGCAAGAGTTTCCCCTTCGAGTTCGATATTAGAGTACCATTCCTTGTTCGAGGACCGGGAGTGGAACCTGGCACTGTGTAAGTCTACTGTCTTATGTACATACTAGTTGTCCCACGCGGTATCACCCGTGTTCCCGAGGGATGTTACTTACATATTCTCGGGATAAAATGCCTATGTGCCATTCCAGACTATAATCTATTTCAGTGCCAAATTTCATACAGATCGGTTCAGCCGTGATTGAGTAACCAACATCCATCCATCCAGACTTTCGCATTTATAATAGTAGATAAAATATCAATATATAGCTGTCCTCCGCGGTTTTTCCCGCGTTCCCGGGGGATATCACATTTTCCCGGGATAAAAAGTAGCCTATATGTTATTCCAAGATATGCTCTATCTATTTGCCAAGTTTCATCTATATCCGTTAAGTAGTTTTTGCGTGAAAGAGTAACAAACATACTTACATACAAATCTTTCCTTTTTTACAATATTAGTATAGAAGTACACATTTAATGTTTTTTAATCAAATAGTCAGTTGTGATGTTAACCGTAAAACTGTACTTAATAACTATTTTAATTTGATTTATAGCGTGGACGATATAGTTCTGAATATCGACTTGGCACCGACATTCCTAGACATGGGTGGAGTCGAGCCTCCTTTACACATGGACGGTAGATCCTTGCTGCCGTTACTGCAGCCGCGACGTCGCCGGCAAGCTGCTGCCCACTGGCCAGATTCATTCCTCGTCGAAAGGTATTCGTCGAAATATATTTAAATTATGCTATTACATTATCTTGCCTTAAGATTTTGATTGTTTCTGTGATTCTCATGGTACCTTAATGTTTTTGGTGGACTGTATTTACTTCGGAGGATTCGACAGGCGTTCTTAGATGACTCTGATTGTAACCTTAGTGGAGATATTATATATACTTGGTAAAACAATGGTAGCATTTTGACGATTAGGTACAGCTCGCGCGTGCATCTTATTAATCAGTTGCTGGACACATTTAATTGATATTATTTTAGTCTTTGGACATTATTTATAACATAACTGGAACCATTCTTAAAAGTAAAACATAAGCAAGCATTCACATAGAGAAAATATGGGGTATGCGGGCATTACTCGCTCTGCCTTATACCGCTTATCTGAATTACTTGTAGCCTTTGTCGCGACAATATTAAAATGTCTAGGTAATTACAGCTCCGGACGCCGTGACATCCAAGGTATGGGTCACCGCTCCCACAAGTACAGTCGGGAAATGAATGAGTTTAGACCCACAACAGTGGTTCCACATTCGTCTTCTGAGAGTGGAGACTTCGATGAGGACACGGATGATGATGATTTCTTGGAACCTGATGATGATGACGATGAAGAGGTAAGTTCCATTAGCGCATAAATATTAAATTAAGTATAACTTCTAATTCAAATCGTAGGGTAGTAGATTACAGTACATTGCGCAGAGTTCGTCCGGGGAAGTACGACCAACATACCCATTTTCGCCGTGAAGCAATACTGCACTTGTATTGCTGTGTTTCGGTTAGAAAAATAAGATGTGACAGGATGTCAAAAGTGGCCCCTGGTGTTGGAAAGATGTGACCACTTGCCATTAGAACCGTCGTCGGCCCATGTGGTATGAAAAAAACATTAAAATACGCTACATTTAAAATACGTGTATCGTTTTATATTACAGGAAAGTGCAGAATCCGATGTCAGTGAGTCCAAGAAATCTTCAGAGCCTCTCGTCACTAACGAGAGTCACAATCCAATTTTAGAAGCAAGTTTGGAGAAAGCTCTTGATGCAGAAGAAGCAAGCGTGAACAACCAGCCAAATTATCTAACACCTTCAGGAACAAAGATATTTGATCGTGAGTATATGTTTTAGTAATTTTAGCTAGCATTGGAGCTGACTTGGGTTTATCTATATTTCGAATAATGAAATATTTTTTTATTATTTTTTTTGCAGAAACAGCGGAATCGAGCTTAGAAAGCAAAGCAGCTCGTCTGGCAGCCGATTGTTCCAAAGCTGAGTTACGAGCACCTTGCTCAGCAGGCAGAAAGTGGAAATGTGTCCTTGTTAATGGCAGGTGGCGACGACACAAGTGCAAATACGAAGTAGGAACTTTTTTACATAATTACTCATCATGATATTAAGCATAAGAAACTTAGATATGATATTTAAATTACGTATTCCTTTTTCCGACAGTCCGACATACCAGTACCACAGTCAAAGATGAGCACCAAGAAATGTGCTTGCTTCACACCCAGCGGTCTCGTTTATACTAGACTCGAAACCGACGGTACGATAGCAAGGAGACCTGTCGAATTTAAAAAGGATAACAACAACACACGAACACGCAGGTCCATCGACAATGATGTCTTCGAGCCCAATACGGTCGATAGCATTCTCCATGAGAACCCAAGTATTGGACATTTAAGTTTCAAAAACGATCCAGTTAATGAATTTGAAAATGGGGTAACCAATGACAAAATTGATAAACTCATAGAAGAAACCGAAGCGTTTCTTGAGGCTTATGAAAAAACCAAAGATAACGTAGATCATAAAAGAATAAAACGAAGAGCTCAACACTGGAATCACAACAAACATAAAAAGAAAAATGACGCTATTGTCAATAGCAATGAATCATCGCTAGAATGTAAAATTGAAAAAGACGGGGTTGTTAATTGCTCACAGGTAATCTATAACGACTTGAAAGCATGGCAAACTAACAGACTTAGTTTAGAGGATCAAATAAGACAATTAAGAACAAAACTAGAGGACTTGAAGGAGATAAAGAGACATTTAAAAACCTCAAAACCAATAACCGAAGCCCACACAGTTTACACTGGCTTAGTGAATAACCATTTACATAATAGAAGTATGACTCACGATCATAATAGCACCAAAGATAACTTCAGGAAAATTAGACTACACAGAGTAAAATCAAAACACAGAAACACTACTTCTATTGATAATAAAAAATTCAGACAGTCGAATGAATACGTATTGCCCACTGTTAATGCAAATACCAAAGATGATGTATTTGATAAACAAATGAAAAACGACACACTTACTGAAGCATCTACAGTTGGAAATCTAAATGTATTGGGCATTGATAACATGACACCATCGACAAACATAATAGAATCTGAATTGCCGAGACCTCAAGTCACTACCATAATTATAAATGATAATTACGTTGATCATAATGGTTCAAGTGATGACAAAAGTACAATTCAGAGTGCCACTTCACCTACAGATGCAATAACAACGAGTGATTTTACAAAAGTCTATAGCACGAAACGAACTAGCGATGCAGTAAATTCAACTGATCCGGATTCAACAATATATTTTTCACAAAATGCACATGATTACAGTACCGCTATTGATAGACTGCTCGCAACAGAGAGATCTACGGATAGAATGAAGACTGAAGCGACGACGACATCAAAACCCACTACAGTTGTCTCACTGAACTTGGGTCCGGCGAGGCTGGATGCATCTGAATACGAGCAAAGAAACCCAAACAAAGGATCAGCTAAGAATATAGACATTTTTGGTAAACCGGCAGATGTATTCCAAAGGAGACTTCATCCCTTGTTTATTGAAAATGAAGACAAACACGTTTGCTACTGTGAAGAAAACCGGTATGTTTAAATATTTGTTGTCCTTGGCACTATTATTGCAATAACTATATTAAAACACTGAAATGGATTCAGAATGAGTTAATGTAGATAATTATATATTTACCGGAGGTCTTGGGTTCGATTTCCGGGCGGGGCAAGTGACAGTTGACGTTTCATTGATAGAAACGATTACCTGTTGCCCGAGATTGGTAATGTGCTCGAGATGGCGACATGTTCACTACATGTCACGGTTTTTTTCATTGGGACTTAAAAATATCTGTGGAATATGGGTCACATCTTCGGAGATAATGGGCATGAAGATGTGATATATTTATTGATTACAGGAAATCCAGGGGACAAGGACACAGTTACTTGGAAGCTGCACAAAAATTAAGAGAAGAACAAAGAAAACGTAAAGCTCAAATGCTTCAAAAGAAACTAAGAAAAGCTAGAAAAAGGGTTTGTATTTGTAGTTAATGTAAATACAATTTTGAATTTTATGGAAGTAGAATGTAACATTATATTACATTATTTTCTTTCACAGGCGGAACTAGAGAAATTGTGCGAGTCGGAGCGTATGAACTGCTACCGTCATGATAACGACCACTGGCGCACTGCACCTTTTTGGACAGCAGGACCTTTTTGTTTCTGCATGAGCACCTCTAACAACACATATAATTGCGTTAGAACTATCAACGCCACGCACAACTTGCTGTATTGCGAGTTCATTACTGGACTTGTCACTTATTACAATTTACGAATCGGTAGGTCTTTCTTTGTGTCAGAAGTGAGCCGGGGGTTTTAAAAGCGCATTGTACCGTCCCCTTTATTCCTTATATCTACTTTTAGACGCTCAGAAAAATGTTCAGACATATAAAGGTCGGTGGCGACTATCGTATATTACTTGAAAGATTAATAAACGTACTATTTTTTCGCTTTTGCAGATCCGTTTGAAACACAAAACAGAGTGAAATATTTGACCGCATCGGAGAGGGAGTATTTCCATAATCAGTTACAACAACTGTTGAGCTGTCGTGGACCGTCTTGTCGACGTTTTTCGCATTCAAATCCACTTGGTAAATACATATAAACAATTCACATTTTAATAATGACATTAATACATCATTCTAAATACAAGTTATATTTCAGGAAGTAGCGAAGACGCTTTGACCAGACGTTTTGATGACGATCACATGATCAGAGGCGAGCCTATGGGATATAATGAGAGGTAATAACTTCAGACAGTATAAAACGCAACGAATAAGTAATGACAAATAGATAATCAATTAATTTAATACCATGAAACTGTTTTGCCCATAGAGCATGGCGATGGAGTGGATACGGAAGACGCTACGCTAGAGCAAGAGAATTGCATCGCCGCAGACACATGATGGCATTCTAGTCTATTAAATGTAAATAATTTGGGTTAAAAGCACGAAGCAGATACTGCTTATTTGATAAATTCGAGGTGGGATGGTTATTGATAGCAAGGCTGGCATGAGACAGGAGCTAATCATTTATAAAGGAAATTTGTCTTTGTGATTTAAATATTTGACTTTATAGTCTAAATTATGCATCGAACTTGTAGGGCTTCCTATTTATATACTCGTTTAACTATCTATAATAATACCTATCTTTACTCAGCTTCATCTTCTCACCTACATTCTTTCACAGAATAATCATAATTTCTTATACAATTTGTATTTTTAACACTAATCATACCAACACTTACTAGGTACCTATTTCAACCATAGCGGGTCAAATGTGACTTTATGTTTCCTGCTTGAATGTATGAAATATGGTTGTTAGGAAGGGAAATAAATAGTATAATAACTATATATTAATTAGTAAGAAAAAGTCATGAAGTAAAATGTTCAAAAGCAATAAGATGATACGTGCATTTTCGATGCAAAGTTCAAAATGGGTCATTTGACCGGTTATGGTATGTTTAGTGTTAATATATTTGAAAGTCAGTACACTGCCCTAAGGAGGATTTACAAACCAGTGTTAATGTTTTGAGTTTCATTGTTTGTTCAAATGAGTAAATTATAATGATAAGGTTTTTGACTACCTAGTTTTAGCTTTAAATGGATATTCTAAAGAAATATGATATGTAGGCTATAATTGTATGTGACCTTCATAAAAATGTAATCAAAGTTATGAATTTGACTTGTATGTACATGTGCGTGATGTAGTTCACTCTCTATTTATCTGGTAGATGTTATTAAAAGTGATATTGAACTGTTGCCATTGTGATGATAATGTGTATTGGTTGTAATAATAAAATTATTGGAAAGCTACATAAAATAAACCACTGTTTTAATTGATAATATACACCTTATTTTTTTTATTTCCATTAACCCTATGTACGCCAATGACGGCTATACTCGACTTGCGAATGCGTGACCTGTGCACCATTGACTATACTCGACAATAAACAGTACCTCTACTCTACCATGAGTTGCTATCGAAACTTACTTTAGTCACTAACGAGTAAACTACTATCGATACAGTATTTCTCGATAGCAACTGCCAAATTTGTGACTCATGGTACCGAATTTCTATAGCAAAGGCTAAAAAATGTTACTCGCTTGTGTTTACATTTCGATAGGTTTTTTACCTATCGACTCGAACTATCGATTTTAGTTCTTTAGGTGACCGCTAGTGGCGCTGTACAGATTTGCCATAGAAATGTTTTACGCCGTGTCTGTGATAGAAATGTCTGTTTGTTCTGTCTGGGTGTAAATAAGTATGTATTTAGAAAAAGAAGTAGTATATGTAATATATCAGTTATCTGGTTTCCATAGTACAAGCTCTGCTTAGTTTGGTACCAGATGGCCGTGTGTAAAGAATGTCCCATGATATTTAGTTATTATTTATTTAATTACATTGCAGGATGTGGAGGGAAAGTAACAACATTTTAATTCAGTTCCATTTTACATTAAAAAAATATAGCTTAGTTATTTAGTTATTATTCACCTTAGTATCAAATATCTAGTACTTGATCCAGATCACCTTCCTCACATAATGAAAACATGCATTTCTGTGTATTTCTGTTTGTTACCTCTGTTGGAGGTAATAATGTATTTTTTTGACTGCATTGATCATCAGTGTATTGTGCCCACTTAGAATTTCTGTTTCTGTCTGGGGGAATGACTTGTGACTTGCTATTTTCCTTTTTTAAGACTATTGGTTTCACAATACTTATTATACTTCTATCATCATTTATTTTGTTATCTGTTTTCTGGGTAGACTTCAAAGGTATATTGAATTGTGGATTTTTTAAATCTTCTTTTATATAGTTATTCCTCCCAATACCAATATCAGGAATTATATTGTGATTCTTTTTCCGTTTCTTCGGTATTTCTAGTACAACTTCTTCTTCACCAAGGTACATAGTTTCTACAGATTCTGGTTCATGTGGTTCCTCATGGGTCTCTACATAATCTGACCATTTACTTTTATTTTTATTTTGTGGTCTTTTACAATTATTTACAGTATCTTCAACATTTTCACTCTCACTGTCTTCATTAGTACTATTATTTTCATTTTTTTTATTTTCATCCCTTTCACCTCGTAACACATTAAGTTTTTGAACTTGCAATCTGCATTCTTTACCAGTCCCAAGTCCATAATGCCTCTTAACAGACTGCTTTTCACCACAAAGTTTACATTCCCACTTGTTTGATTTCTTTGTTTGGTGAGTCTGTTGTAAGGTTGATAAGATTAGCATTGGTCAGAAAATTTATATCAAGTATCTTGTATAATAATATTAGTAAAAAACAAATCATTCATGGAAAAATCACAAATAATCTTGGTCCATTCAACAAATGGTTAATTGTTTGAAAAAGAATTTCGGTTAGTCTGGAGAAGGACTGCCTGAAGTGGTGATCACAAGGATATATTGACAACATTCAGTCCCAAGCAAACAATAACTGACTCGGTGGTTGATTTAAAACAGATAGGTACAAGTCTTTGGGGGATTGTGAGTGCGACTGTGTACAAAACATTTACCCAAACTGGTATTTCTAGTTATAAGTTTCCACAAACTACAAAGAATCAAGTTCAAATGTATGCTAGAACCATCATTTGTTTCACAACGCCAAAAAACGACTTTAAATAAATAGAACTTTACATGGTTCAATCACCAAACTTACTCCGACACACCGGCCAGTGTCTGGATTATAAATAAATTGGTAATTATTACTGAATATATGTAAATAGCTCTATAAATATTTACATGAATTAAATAAGTCGTTTTCTATACAAACCTGAAATACTAAGCACTTGTAACATCTCAAAACTTGAAATATTTGAGGCATGATTCAGCCAGTTACTTAACTTTAATATTAATTATAGCCCAACTATTAAGCCAGCTAAAGTTTATTTTACCATCATGTTAACAATTATTTTATTAAGTACTGTATTCTCAATTCCCTCCTCTCAAACGTAAAGGGGCACTTTGAAACTTTTAAAAATGCTGGACGCTGGTTTTGTTTTTGTTTGTAGAAACTAGAAACAAACTTTATTCCGTATAACTGACAGTTGGTAATGTCACTTGTCACTCCACTCAGTTTGAAAAATAATGTTGCCATATTAATTGTAATTGTGACGCTCTACGCTAGCTGTATGCCGCGCCACGACTATGTACGCCTGATAATTTTCAAGTAATGTATATTTTTTTATCGTTTACGTTGCGTCTTTCTATACTGTACGAGACCAGAACGCAGGAGTGTGAAACAAATAGCGTATAGATTAGAAATTCCTTTTTGCTAAGTTTTTCCAATTATACAAGACTATTACGCAAATACTCGCGTATAATTCGTAATATAACCTAACTAACCAGCTTATTCCAAAATATATAGTGCCAGTACAGTACAAAGCCAGCAGCCGTTATTAAAAACAGCGCCGGTAGTTCAAATAACATTTCATATAATCATCAACTATATCTATTAAACTCTTATCAGCCGTAACTGATGTAGTATAGTCCGGAACCAGGATTAACATATTCAAGTTACGAACTGTATACGAGCAGTACTCGTTGTAATCACAGATATACAAATAACATTACAATATATACGCGACCAGTTTCCTATGGCTGCGTTTTTGGAATCAAATGGCTGTGTGTAAAGAAAGTCCCAGGATAAAAAAAATTAAAAAACTTCGTTCTTGCGCGCCTCTGTCCTTCATTGTATAGCGACTTTTCTGTATACTAGATACAAAAAGTCGCTAAAGTAGGTATTAAATTATTTTGATCTGTGGAATTTAAATTGTTTTTTTAAATGTCTTCTCTATGACATTCCTTATTTTTAATGACATTATATTGTTTAACGGATGCATAAGTCATTTATATTTGGTATTGGGTACAATGCATACAATTTTACTATTCTAAAAAAAGTTTCACTTACATAGTGGTTTCATAAAACCACACAATGTATTCTTTATATAATTCATTATAACGAATCGATTTCTTGATTAGTCGATTTGAGATCATAATTAATACAACCCCAAATCTTCTTCATTCAATACAATAAGGTCATTAAAATACAAAAAAAAATCAATACAATAATTGGCGATTGGCGCCAATGTATGAATGGTCAGTACCTATCAGAGTACCTATAGTAGATTTTTTTTTTAATTTCCATGAAGTTACGTGGGCACATAGTATTTATTTAAGTTTCGTTTCATTACTAATCATTAGTAGTACCTACCTTTTTCTTTGGTATAAGATTTATTTATACCTTTACTTAGATACAATCGCACCCTCAGCTCAGAACGATAGGGGATCAAATAAAAAAACACTTATGGCACATCTCTGATTGGGTCACTTTCGCACTGAGCAGGGAGGGTGGGTCCCAGCGTTAGAGGCTGAAGTATCGGTATGCTTATTCTATCATTAAGTTGACCATGTTTTGCTATTCATCGGATAAAGCGTACTTTGTTTAGTCTCTATGATCGTAATTCCATTTCGCAAAATTTTGAGTAAAAGCCCTTATCGTACTGAGGGAGCGACATGTAAGTACTAGGTACTTTTGGGATTACAATGTAGATAGGATATAACTTCTGATTTTTAACTGAGTTCATTAATCAAGTTATCAAAGCTTCAGAAGAGAAAACCCTGAATCATTGATAAATACATAATATCATCAAGTGATAAAATAGTAAAAATTATAGTTAAGGGAAGGTTTTTTAGCAAGTTTCTCCATTGTACTTATTTTTTTATTTATGAGCCACAATCATCACAGTTTTCGTATATAATTAATTTACAAGTTTGACATACTTATAAATGTATAATGTAGGTATAACATTCACATAATTATGAGATAAGTAATTACTTATTAAACATGTTGATTATTTATATCTTGGATCTGTGAAGCCATACATCTTAGCTTTGTGGTGTAGGTAAGCAGACATCTCTTTATACACTGGTTGGTAGAACTTCTTCACTTTAGTGCTGATTATTAGGCATAATTGATCTTTGACATATTTACTACAGGACTAGTGGAATAGTATTTGGACATGAATATATATAATTGTATATGAGTAGGTACTTCTATATTGTAGGTATAGGATGCTTGTATAGTCCACCAAGTTGCACCGGACCACTGTGGATAGAGGTTTAAGTCTTAATGGGTCCATAGGTCCTGTGCAAGTAATCTTTTTTTTTACATTATTTGAGGTTTTATTTAATATAATAATACATATAGATGAAGATAGATACTTAAATATTATCCTGTACACTTAATACTATTATTGGCAAGGGCGGATCCAGCTTTGGCGCCAGGAGGGGGTCACATAGTCGTGGTCAAGTCAAGAACTTATAATTCAATTTTTATAACAATAGATACAAGTAAAAAGTAGGTATTTTATTAATGTACGTAAGTACTGTACTTAAAAATATTTATAGAGAAGTAAACAAGTGCTTTTTAGGTCGATTTTTTTTCTAATTCTCCGAAAATTATGATTATGTTGTCATTCCATTCGGAATGGCTTGTAGAAACTTTTTCTCTTTCTTTTTCGTACTTCAAGAACTGTAGGACCAATATTTATAATTTTCCCAGAGGGTTGAAAATACGCCCGAAATCGGGTGCTCCGGCTTGCGCAAGCCACGCCCATTTTGGACATTTAATGAATAAATATTATTTTAACTTATAAAACATGAAAATTAAGAAGCGTAAAAATTCAGGCACCTACAGAATAGATCAATAACAATAATCCGCGGTCCAAAAAATTTTATCGCGTTTTTTTATTAGTTATCCATTAGTTAATTTTTAATTATTTTATAATTTTATAACACAATATTAACATTGCAAGACTATAAATCTGAGATTTTTTTCCTTTCGTGGTATCCTTTCGAGCTATTTGTCAAAGACTTTAGAATAGATTCTCGTTGGAAAAATTTAAAAATTGTTAATTTTCGCTTTGTTATTATCAATTACTTAGGTTAAAAATTATAAAGCTCCATTAAACATTAAAAAAACCTTTTTTTCATAATGTAACTTCTCATGGTCAAAAGCTGCTAAAAAATGATTTTTAATCATTTTTATTTCCTATTCTTTAAAAAATTGTTATAAAAAGATGCATTGCTTATAAGATAATTCCATTTTTTTTTCGTTAAAATTGTTAATAAATATCCCTCAGAGAAAAAGTTACATAAGTTGTATGATCATATTTATAATTGTTTATAAGGTATTTAAATATAGGTATATATTAAACATAAGAAACCAGGTGAGAATGATGAAATGAAAGAGAACAGAAAATTAAAAGTCTAATAAAAAATATAAAAAATACATGATTGTTTTTGTTTTTTAAGTAGAAAAAGAAAAAAAAATACAGAGTGACAATTCATTTGTTTATAATAAAAAATTTTTTTATTATATTATAATTTTTTTATTATAAACAAATTAATTACAAGTGATAGAAAAAAAAGTAATTAACAAATCCGTTTTAAGCAATAAAATTTTTTTTAGGAATGGTTTTTTTTATAATAATAACTTTCATCATAATTTATATTTCCGAAAAAAAATGGTATTATCTTATAAACAATGCATTTGTTTATAACATTTTTTTAAATATATATATATTTTGTAGCTTCTGATCATGAGAAAGCGGAGCAAAAGTTACATTATGAAAAAAAATGGAATTATCTATAAACAATGCATTTGTTTATAACAATTTTTTAAACAGAATAGCTTTTGTTCATGAGAAAGCGGAGCAAAAGTTACATCATGAAAAAAAGTCTTTTTTAATGTTTAATGGAGCTTTATAATTTTTAACCTAAGTAATTGTTAATAACAAAGCGAAAATTAACAATTTTTTAATTTTTCCAACGAGAATCTATTCTAAAGTCTTTGACAAATAGCTCCACGATAGGAAAAAAACTCAGATTTATAGTCTTGCAATGTTAATATTGTGATATAAAAAATTATAAATTAACTAATGGATAACTAATTAAAAAAACGCGATAAAATTTTTTGGACCGCGGATTATTGTTCATTGAGCTATCCTGTAGGTGCCTGAAATTTTTCGCTAGTTAATTTTCATATTTTATAAGTTAAAATAATATTTATTCATTAAATGTCCAAAGTGGGCGTGGCTTGCGCAAGCCGCAGTACCCGTTTTCGGGCGTATTTTCAACCCTCTGGGAAAATTATAAATATTGGTCATACAGTTCCGGGAGTACAGACTTTTCTTTGGGAAATTTCCTGTTCTCGTAGAACTTTTTTAAATTTTGAAAATCTCAAATAGTTTTCGAGATATTTGCAAAAAACCAAACCCAAGTTTCGACCTAAAAAGCACATGTTGACTAGATTATTATTCTTTATTCTTGTACACTTGAAAAACTTAACACATAATAACTTGTACATATACGTACGTACATATTGCCATCTTCTGTTGAAGTCGTCCAGAGAAGCACTATCACGCACGGAATGAGGAATGAGATAAAATACATAAATAAAATCATTATGTTAAATTAGTGGTCGACCTAAGTCCTGGAATCAGCTCAGGGGGGGGGTCATGACCCCCATGACCCCCCCCCCTGGATCCGCCGTTGATTATTGGAAGGCTTCGGTACCTACCAAAAACCAATGGAAATATATGAAGGTATATATAATGAGTTTCCAGTACCGTCATCAGATAATTATTTCCAGTTCCGTTTCATTGTTGTATGTTTATATACGTTTAATAAGGTATTACATATTAAAATAAGTAAATAATACATTCTAAACTCAATCCTAATTTAAGTAATATTATGTAAAGAATATTACTCCTATAAATGGTTAAAATGTAAAAATACCAGCTAATATTTTGGCAAATAAGTACTTATTTTGTTATTAACGCAGTCTCACATCTCATTTTTAGGGTACCATACCCAAAGAGTTCTCTATGGGCCCCCTTTTGTTATACTTAGCCCATTCTCTGTCTGTTAGTCATTGGGATGTATCTTCCTAACTGATATAAATAGTTGATTGAAATTCATGAGAACTTTCCTCTATAATGCCATTAAAAAAAATGTTAAGTCCATTTGTTTTTCCAGGTTTTTTGTAAGACTAGCTTCCGCCTCGCGTTCTCAGCCCTGTTCCCAAGGAATCGTATGTTTTCCAGGGATATACTTAAAGTATTCCTTTCTATTATCTATCAGTGTGCCAAATTTCATTCAAATCCGATCAGACGTTACGGAGTTAAATGTTAACTAACACACACCCAATTCTGCATTTTAAATATTAATAAGTTACTTAATAACAAATATTAATAAAAGTTAAATATGTGATAGTAAAAAAGTTACGATTAAGTACCTAACAAAATATTTACTAGTAATATCAAAGCAAAATTGCAAAAGTGCAATTCCGCATGAGTTAAAGAGCCACAAAATTAAGTTGGTTATTATAATTGTACGGAAACCTCCGATCGCAAGTTCAACTCGCATTTGGCCGGGTTTTTCTTATATACATATATGTAGGTACCTACTTACACAATTAATGGAAGATTGGTACCTAGTAGCACAGTATTACTGTAGTAGACTTTTCTTTAGACGACGTAAGACCAATATAGGTTATTATTATAATCCGTTATTGATTTGTTCCTGAATTTAATTGGCAAATCTCCTTATAGAGTTGTTCCTATTGCCTATGTCCCCCATCCTAAGTTTTCAACTGTAAAGTCAGGATTTAGATTTACATACAGAATGGTCCAAAAGGAGGCGTACAATTTGGCAGGGCGAGTGTGTAATGCTATCGGAATCGTCTTTAGTGTAATATTTGTATTACATTGATTGGTGGACGACTGTTGTCCCACACTGCTCGCTATTTTGTTAATTCTGGCTGGATCTGCTTAACAAATAAATTTTATACACTTACACGTTCATTTTGAACAATCAACATTAATACAGATTTTTTTTTTATTGTACTTAAAACATTCTTACCTAGATACATTTGAGGGCCGATTTCAGCGAATAATAGCCTATTAAGTACCACTTTTATTAGTAAGTTCAAAAATTCTGAAAATTGACGTTCGACATCGTAAATTTTTTTTTTTAGCCGACTCAGCCGGAATTTAAAAATTTAATAAAAAAATAAATGACGCCCAGGTTACAAAAATCGGGGAACAACATACATGGGGAATATTTTGATAGATAAGCGGAATCCTAAAAGTGGTCATCATCTTTTGGACCACACTGTACATATTTGTAATATGTAGACTTTTAGCGATTACTTATTATAAAATGAATTATGGAATAAGTATTATTGTGCAAATTGACATATAACTTCTTAAGTCGTAAACTTCAAATGGGCGAACTACATCGTCTAAACTTTTATATGTGCATTTACATTTTCACTTGTTTATTACATTCTTAAGTTGCTTGGTAGGTCATGTCTTATGCCCTACCCATATTGGTGTAAATCGGATAATTGTTCTTTAAACTTTTTCATGGCATGCCATGAACTTAGGTACCCACAATTTATAAACCAAATGTTCTCAGTAGATTAATAATAATAATTCGACAACGTTAATTGCTATTTTTTGCATGTAACTAGGTAATAGGGCCCTGTCCTGCTTGTTCATAGGTATGCACCTAGACAATACGTAGGTTCCTAGTTACTTATGATTTCTAGCTGTTACAGTAAATAATAACTTACTTACCTACGTATTTACAAATGATGGACAAGTTATTGGCACCCAAAATTTCGATACTTACGTAATGTTAAAATAGTAACTATTGGCACAATATTTACATGCTTTGGCACAAATGAGCACATTTATTAGGACCGTCTAATTAGGCCAATATATTATCTCATTGAGATCATTTTAAAAAGGCCACAAGGGCTAGGATAGTTACATTTAAAAAAACAGAGGCACGAACATGCATCGCAAGGGTAGCGTCATCGTATCGAGTGCGCCAAATAACAAAACAGTGGTAAATTTAACATCGCGCAACGTAATGGTGGGCGCGGTGTTCAATTTTCCATACACACCAGGTTTTTGGCGCACGGACGATACGCTTATGATAGATGTTCGTGCTCAGGATACTGATAAAAATTGTTTAGCTTTCACGAGTATCTTTATGGTAAGCTCTGACATTTTTCCATTAGAATTGTTTTTTAGAGCGGGTTTGTTATGAGTGCATGACTGTGGTTCTCCGTGTGTATCCTCGCCGTGCAGGTCCTCCGGAGCCTTGAGCCTCACACTCTCTGCGAACTCTGTCAATGATGTCAGACACAAGTTTTTCTTCTCGTAAACGCTGCTCTTCCCTAGCTTTTTCACTTAAATAAGGTTCTGAAATGCGAAAACACGTAGGTTTTATAATAATAAATATTTGAAGTAACTATTTAATGCAATGATATGCCTTTTATATATTTTTCTTTATACTTTTTCTACGGACCTCTTTAAAGATTTTATGCTTTAATATTTCATACCAAATTCTATGATGCGTCTGAAACGGCACGCAATATTATTAAAGAACGTACGAATGTTAACGCGTGCTATTGGAAGTACGTTCGTGCGTACAACTACGAGTGCGCTAGGATCGCCTTTTGATGACAAAATAATATTCGAACAATACCAAATTGGTAAAATAATTATGCTTGATAGAAAGTAACCTACGAACCCAGAGGTGAAACTAAGGATAGCCTCAGAAAAGCTCATGCGGACAGTTTGTTGGTATGGTGCTGTTTTTATCAACTACCTACTCCCCATATAGTGCTACAGTTAATGCTGACAATTGAAGAGTTGGAAGTCATTATGGAGAAGTTTACAGTTAGCCAAACGAGTCAGTAAATTGCAAGAGTTAAAGCTGAAGATTCTATGTACTTATGAGCAGTACCTCACCTGGTACCAAAAGATTTTTTATTATGTTGGATTACTTTATAACAAGTATTCCTTTGAAACCTATCAAGAGAGTAAAGCTGCTTTTACGGAATATTTCTTCTTCTATAAGTAGCTGGTTAAAGCTAGCCACCTATTTTAAATACTTAGAATTGCAACTTGCAACATTATTTATTTTATTTATCTCCACAAATTACATGTAATGATAAAATACAGTTGACAGGAAGATTGGGAAAAAATTGCAATTGGAGGGAGATCTGGAGTCCAAACTAAGCCTGGGCCTGTATTTTGGAGCTCCAGGCCCCCATTTCTTTTAATTACAGTAGTCAACTTGGTGCGTAAGTGTGTATAAATGTGTAAGTAAATCAGTAAGGGTTTGCTTGTGTGTGTGTGTGTGTGTGTGTGTGTGTGTGTGTGTGTGTGTGTGTGTGTGTGTGTGTGTATGTAGTAATGTTAATTATGCAATATGAATTTATAACAATACTGACATTATTTAACATAATATTTATACAATGAAATTATATATATGTTATATATAATTTTATCTTGTATTAATAAATTGTATTTTTGTAAATATAATATTGTAGGTAGGTACATATAGAGTGTTAATATATACGTATATTCTATCTATTTTACCAGGTGGTATACATTTTACAATTTTTAAATCGATAGGTAAAATACAAACCTTTATTTCGAGAGGGCCTTTTTGCTTCTGTACTTTTCGTGGACGTATGTTTGACAACAGTCGTTTGATAATTAGGTACGCTTGTCGTTGGTATCGATAATTCTGGATCTGGCTCCACTTTGACTGCCGCCTCTACTAGTAAAACTGGCGGCGAAGATGTTTTTGTTGCATCTTCAATTTGCGAATTTGAAAGAACTGGTGTGGAATCTGTTAAAAATTCGCTATGCCTGCTGGCTAAATGTCCTATGTATCCTGTAAAAAGATGAGTTTAAGTCAAAGAGTTGATAAGTTTTTTTCCTTGTTATCATGACAATATGAATATCTTAACTGTATACCAGGTGGACCGCCTAGCAGAAGGACGATCTAGTAAAATTACAAACCGTTATAATGTCAGAATTTTATATCATTTTGTGGAGAGAACACCTTAATTGATCACATGCATGCACTAAAAATAATCATCCAAGAATACTTTGATTGTAGACAGACAAAAATTACTTGTTGCTATACCGCCATCTATTAAGACTCATAACTTTTTTAACGTGTATTGCCACCTAGCAAAACGTTACATAGATTTTGTCCGTGTAAGGTTCTAAAAGCTACCAAAGGCAAACACATTCCAGTACTGAAAAAAAAAATGGCCAGTAGGTAAAGTTAAGGGAGGGCAAAGTCATCGGCACAGGTACTCAAGTCGGCCTCCAAAGACACCCTAGCTACTCTGTAGTATTCGTCGCCGCTACCCCACAGCATCACTTACGAATATTATATGATATGTAGATTAATTTGTCCTTCTAACGCTTTGTATTCTTTACTTTATGGTCTATGACTTTGCTCTTCTTACAAAGGCAGTTTTAAATTCGGATGTTCTAAAGGTGCGACCTTTTGCTAGATTGTCCTTGTGATATAGAGCTTAAAGCACAAAAAAAATTCAAACCCTTGGGCGATCAGAATGTATCTGCCATGACATCCACCGAGGTACCAATATCATACACTGTACATACAACGTGTTACAAAATACCCCGTAAAATATAATAAATTTTGTCAAAGCCAACAACCCTAGTAAGCTGTCATGTCAGTGAACGAGATTATTTAACAGAAAGGCTTACGTACCTTTTACCTAATAATTGTCTTAGTTTTTCTATTTTTCATTCATAAAAATCATATATTATACAGAATTACTACGGTTCTTATAATTGTGAATGGACTCGTTATAAGGCCCCATTTAACCTCCTTTCGGCTTTACGGGTAGTTTTGTAACAATATAATTGTATGATCAATACGGTAAATCGTCATATGTTTTGTAGTGAAAGTGGTAGATACGAACCTTTTCGACTCTTAAAGTATACTCTACACTGTTCACATTGAAACAAAGGCGAGGGATTCAGTGGATGTATAACATGCAGTTTGTATTTATGCCTATACCAATGTGTACGGCTCTGGAGTATTTCTCCACATAGTTTACAAACGACGCTTCCATCGTTTTGTGTCATATATTCCAAAAGCTCAAATCTTGGTAGGGATGAATCTTTCTCCTCCTCTTTAATATCCTGGGTTTCCTGTGGTGTGACAAGTTCTTGGTGATCCTTTTCCATAAGGAAATGTACACCTGTATTGTCTGTATTGGTATCTTTATCGAATGTTTCGGTTTGGGTTTCATTATGGAAAGTGGTTGGAATGTATTCCTCATGATTGTCAGAAATTACTTCTAGTGTGATTATTGGCATACCGTTGTGTACGCCGTCATCTTCATAGCCATAGTGAAAATCTGAAATATTAGTTATTACTTTTCAATCATAATGACATATTTATTTTACCTACCTTATATAATATATTTAAATAAATAAAATTATGGATAACTGATATCCTAGGGCTTATCTTGGTTTTTATTTATAGTAGTAGCCCAAATTAACATTAATACTTGTATTTGTTTTTCTGATGTTATTCCAGTAGTATTATTCGGCCTCAATGTTATGTTTAAGTTGATGTAATTTATTATTGGCTGCACCCGCCATGGCGCACGCATTTTTGACGATTTCTAGCAAAAAAACAAGGAACCTCCTTGCGAGATAGCAAAGTAACCATAATGATTAGAACAATCTCGCAGTGGTGTTGCAAGCGTATACAGCATATTAAAATTAGATTTCGATGAGGGTAGATGTCGATTTTTTACATTACCTCATTTCTGTCGCCTCGAGTGATATATAGCTCGGGTTTAGACATGGAGAACCTGGGTTCGATTCCCGAGTCGGAAAAGGTAATACCTATAAACGTTTTATTTGTGATGTTTTCCTGTAGCCCGAGACAATGACCTCATCGGAGATAGGTGTGAAGACATGTGTTAAATTTCTGACAAATCGAACGTCCAAGAACAATCCAGAGATGGTCATTAGAAAACTAACAAAACGCTATCTGGTATCTGTTTCCAAAAGTATCTTTGCGCCAGCAAATTGGTAACATTTTTTATTTACCAAATAATTAATGAAAAGTTGATAAAAAAAGTCAGAGGAAGGCCATTTATTACTTAATTAATTTTACTCACCTTTTACTGAAAATAGTAATCAGATTAAATTAAGGGTTAGTTTGTAGACACAAAATAAAGAGGAGTTCAATATTTCTATTTTATTCGTAGTGTACATAATATTTTCACAATAATTATTCAATACGTTGGTAAGATCCTTGAATTATGATAAAACTACAATAATTTTGTTACATCAATAAAAATAAACTTTTGTGTCGTTTTCATCAATTTATTGTTAAAGCTTTGATGTTTGCAACGATAATTACTTACCTACTTATTTTTATAATTATTACAATTATCAGTTTAACTGTGGTAGTAATTTTGTTAATAGATGTTATTATATAAACTATAGAATATCTAACGGTCTTATTTACTACAATCTTACAATATTTGTAGTATGTAAAAGTCGAAAGGATATGATAATAATGCTTAGTATGGCCCAAATCGTCACTCCCAATCATCAAATATTGAATTGTATCAATACACCTAGCAAATGTTTATAAAATATTTTAATTATAAGACAATAAAAACTTTAAAGGATTAATGTAACATATATTTTAAAAGAAATAAGATAACAGTTAGATGAACTATTAAATAAGTAATTTACTTCAATTATTTGAACAGCTTTTCCGTAAACAGTATTTATTAACAACCTGATACCATTACCATAACATTCAATATTTATAAATATAATATGATAAAATAAAATATAATATACTCGTATGTGTGATTTCTTGACTTTTGGAGTTCAGTTCCCAAAGAAGAAGATTAATAGAACTTAATATGGAAACCAGATAAACGATAGACTATTACTATTTTTTAAATACTAATAGTTCTTTTGAAAAATCTAAAAAGTATAGAACAAAAAAAATAAAGAAAATGATCGAGAGTTAATATTACAATAAAAAATATCTATGAAATAAATAATAGAATATTACTGTTTTCATTAAATAAAAATCAAACCAATAATGTTATATTATAAAACAATTATTGCCGAATTTATAACCGGCCAAAAGCAAGAGCATACCTACTGTAAGCATTTGGCTAGTTATCATTCTTCTGCGGCTTCATTTATTTGTAATTTGGAAATAGTTTAAACACTTTGAAGAGCGTAGTTAGTCAGTGGCTAAATATTAGGCCTTAGGTATAGCTCGTCAAAAATATAACTAAACTATAAAGATATCTATCTATAATATGAATTTAGAGTTCTAAAAAAGAAATAGTTTAGAACAGGGATAATTAGTGTATTTATACACATACTATATAAGAAAATATACATAACAAAATGAAAATATCTTGAATCTTGAATTAATGAAAAAATCTTTGCTAAAACATTAAATACTTGGTATATATATATCTTTATATTTTTATAAAATTTTGTATATAAAAATGTTATTGGTAAGTATCAGGTTCCAATCAATAGAACATAGGAAAACAACAACACTTTCTTAATAATCATTGCACATTTAAGGTTAATTACCTACTAACATAATATTTTACCTTTTCTTATATTCATTTCTCTCTTTATAACATCGAATATATTGCCTTTAGTTGGTAAATATTAATTAGATAAATGATACAAAAGAAAAGTAGGTACTTAATAAAAAACATAGGTTATATAAATTTATATTGTTACAGCCAACATCTAAAAAACCACTATATATATATATATATATGTTGTATCTATGTAATAATAAAGTAAGTATATATTTGTACCTACTCGTATTCCTTTCTACATTATTTATCAAATCAAATTGGTACAGAAATAATTATAGTCTAAATATTTTATATTCTAGTACCTACCAGGCGCGGTTGCAGCCTGAAATTTTGGAGGGGGTCACTAACAATAATACAATATGGTTTTTTTAATTTGTAAATTTAGAAGATTTTTGAATTTAACATGGACAATTTTGGGGGTCATGTCCCCTGTGACCCTCCCCTTCGGACCGCGCCTGGTACTACCAAGAGGAGGGAAAACATATTTTACTTCCCATGTCCATGGTATCTGGTTATAACTAACATAAAGAACGGGCATTAGGCATTCAGTTGCTGGCTATATCAATTTTAATACGCCTAGTTTATAAAAGTCAAGTGACCTTTATACGGACCTTATTCTTCATTCATTTATTGGTCACGTGTGAAGATTCCTTATAGCTTACATCATGTGCAATAAAATTAATCAAATATACATGATAATATTGGAAATTCTTCAATAACTTCTTAAATACAAGTTGTTTTGCCAAAATTTGGCTAACCAAAACACTTTTGAGTGTACATAATACTTGCTATTACTGTACTAATTATCTATTACTGTATTTTGCAATGTTTATTTTTTGAAATAATATTCGCTGCCTTGCAGCATGTTTTGAAAGGTAAAGAAGATACGAATTACAATAACTCAACAATGAACATGATTGCCAACTTAGTTAGCACTAATATCACAAAATAAAATACTACAAAAAGATGAAAAAATAACATACCCACCACTCAATAGTGTCTAATTCGCGCTCGGCTGTATGTGAATAATGATGCAAAGCAATTGCTTTACCACCTATAGGTATCAATAAAGTTCGTCATGCTAATGTTGTCCGGCACATTTTAATACAATGAGTGGTGTATTATTAAAATAAAAATAAAAAAAATTATAAAAACTCAACTCACTTGAAGATGTATTTAAAAACTTTGTTAAGGGAATTATTAGTTTTGTGCGATTGACTGGCGCTGGCGTTCCTACTTAAATAAAAAAAATCACACTGCAATAATTGTTAATACCTTGTTGGTGGCTGTTAAATCTAAGATGATTTAATTAATACACCATTAAAATATATATACAGTAACTATTATAACAAATCTTATTATAAACTTAACGTAGGTAGTTAATTATCTCAAATAATGTTGTGCGCTAAATAAAATATAAAACAATTTTAGAAATTTAACCGATAATTTTAAGTAGATATAAACGTCAAAATCATTAACCTTTTTTAGTTTTATTTAGTAGAAAATTGCTCAAATACGTAGGTAATAGAGATTATTCGTAACCTTTTCGCGAACTTAATATTAACATGGTGATTAGGCAATATAATAGTTTACAATTACCTAACAAATATTATTTCCCTTATCAATGGAAGAACTACTGATTTCGTTTTATGTCCTAGGTATGCTAGAACGTCTTCGTATCAACTAAATTTATTCTAAAAATTGAAATAATAAGAGTTGGAAAAAACATCAGTATTTTAACATTAGAAAATGAATATATTGTGCTATGGCACTATTATAATATGTAAACAATTATTATATTTTTAACACTATACTTCGCCCGTATAATAAAGATGCATATAGGTACAAAATAGTACGTAACAGTTTGCTCACTAATATTCAAAATATTTTTTTCAATAATCTATGTAAGTAATCATAAGTCTTCAATAGGGATAGAAAAAGATATAAAATAACTAACATACTAATAATATTATAACTATATTCTCGCACTCATAAGTTTTAAGGTTGACAAATAACGATTTCAAGTTCAAATATTATAAAATAATGAATGACCACCCGGAGATCAAGATGAACACCTGGTTATCAAAATGAAGCAGTATGCTAACTAGAGTGTTAACACAGTCTTTGGTCGGTGTGTTGCAATATCTCAATTAACTATAAATAGATAGGCACATTCAGAGGTAAAAATATTCGCTGAATATGTTTTAACATTACTGTATGCATGAATTTAAAACAAACTTCGTATTTGGAAGGCACACTTCAGACTTGTACAGCACCCATAATCTAAGGCTAGAGTAGGTAAACCCCAATACAAAACGTTAAATTTAATACGCTGTAACTATTGCGTAACTGGCCACATTTTAATTATTTAAATTGTATATTATTATTATTGTCTAATATTTGCACAACCTTACTTTTTAAACAAGTATAAATGAGCTTTCTGTAACAAACATTCGATATAAATGCATAACAGTTATCATTGGAAATAATAAAATACGCTATATTATGTAAAAACTTACTCGACGAGAAAATTTTACTCCAAAAATAGAACAAGTATTATATTTGAACTCTGGTTCTTGAATCTTAAACTATCTGAAGAAAAACGTTAATAGTTTAGTATTTTTAGGGCGCTTAATATCTTTGCGCAACGAAACATTAAGTAGTATGGAATCGATAGTGGTGCAACGATACTCAAACTTGCGCGGGATCAGGCGAGGAGTGCGAGGGTGTGGAGCCTTGCGGTGACCCGGAACCCATCGCTTCCAGCTTTATTCCCGGTGGAAGCTGACCCTCCATACCAGGTATCATAAAAAATGCGTTCGGTGGATAAACACAATCTTTTGGTACGTAACAATCGTGCGTAGTCTTCATATGGTTCTTCATTTTGTCTGGCCTTGAAAATTCCTTGCAGCAGACAGGGCATGGAAATACTTTTCTTTGCTGCCCCTCGTGATATAGAAAGGCGTGCCTTTGGAATGAATATTTGTTTTTAAATGTTTTCTGAATGTTCTCCTTTGCGCACTCGGTGCATTGGTACACTCCTTCGTTCACGGAAGCATACCTGAACAGATTGAGACCTCTAACTGACATCTCAGTCAACTGCTCTGCGGGATCATTGGAGGCAGAATTGGCTCTTCTCCGTATCCGTCTTCTGACGGATGGCCTTTGCATCTGATTACCTCCAGTTTGTAATGTATTGTTATTTATTGAATCATTTTGGTACTCATTCGAAGTAGAAGCTTGTGTTGCTGGGTTAACACGTATCTTACCATGTCCTTCGCTTGTAGGTGATTGGGCATATTTAGAGTCCTTGTTTTCTGAATCTGGTGTACCACGTCCTGAAATGAAAAACGCAATTAATAAATTAATTATTATATTGTGTTTTTAAAGTTATGTTTCAAATTGATTAATAAATCAGTGATACCTACAGCTAGTCTACAAGAACATGGCACAAAAGAATACAAAAAAAAAATGCAAAAAATGTATAATGGAGTGTTGAGCATTACCTTTATTTCGAGCTAGAGCGGTCTCTATGTATCAAATTGTTTTATTTAAATACTCACTCGTTTATCCTATGACGGTTGCGTATTTAGGTAAAAAACTAATTATTTATCTAACTAACTACCTACGTGGGTCAACATTAGAAAATATACACATATTTACTATACTTTAAGGTTGATGCAATAAATTGATCAGATAGACCGCTCATTTATAAAGTCTGCATTAAAAAATATATCTAAAAAAGGAACCACAGCTAAGCACTAAGTACGTCGTCCTGTGCACGAACGTCTATCGTAAGCGTATCGTCATCGTATCGAGTGGGAAATTCAATGGGAATTTGAATATCCCGCAAAGTCATGGTATACGCGGTGTTAAATTTTCCATACAAACCAGGTTTTTGTCGCTCTCGATACGATGACGCTACGCTTGCGATAGATGTTCGTGCTTAGGACTCTGTTGCTATTCTTAATACTTGTGTAGTAGATTCGTGTTGGTTTCCTACCTAAGTCCATGGTTTGCTATTAAAAGAGAAACTAATAATGTAAAAAAAGGATAAAGTAATTATTCATTGATCATTACATTGCAACAATACCAAAAATGTTATATTGTATTCTTACAGGGTATTTTGTAGACAGTGCACAATATTTTATTATTAAATTTATTTTATATAATAAAATAAATAAACTTTGAATAAAGTTTCTGTGGAAATGATTTTGTTTTATTGACTTTTGTAATAGGGCTATGCTATTTTAAAATAAGACAGCATTTAATTATAAATATTAAGCTTGTCTTGGTTTTAAGGTCAGGGTGGCCACTGTAATACCATTTTTAAATAGTTCCGTTGCCCCTCCACTATTGGCCTCTGCGCAATTCGGAGTTCATACTTATTATATATACATGTTAACTAACTTTATATCATAGTTTTATGCTATATGATAGGTAAATTCGATGTAAATGTCTCGAATAATATGCTTATTTCATTTAAAAAATTTGTGCACTGACTAAAAACACCTATAGTACTAGTAAAAGTAAAAATCTAGAACAAACTTAAATAAAATAATGATATGAAATAAAAATAAACTAAGAAAATATATTAACCTTTATTTGTTCAAATTGAATGACGAATTTTATTACACCATGATCGTAAACGAAAACCACAAGTGGTGGAAATATTTCACGGACATGTTTGTCGCCCTGCAGTCGCTATTGTCTCGCATTATGTGGACTACCCGATAGGTTAGTATTAATATAAATAAACTTAAGTTCTTTATAATAGCACCGTGTCGCATCACGCATTTACATCACATGTAAGTTTATCTTATGTCAACTAATACGACAAACGAGTCCATGCAATAAATCCAAAAATAAAATAACATTTATACTAGAAAATAATATGAAATTTCAAAATATAAAATATCAATTTAAAGAAAAAAAATGATTGATAACACAACAATTCTTAATGATCATCATGCATAACATCATTTAATATATTTTATCTTTCCAAACATTTCGATAGTGAAAATAATTGTTTTTGTAGAGATAACAATAACACAGGGTATGTAGTGTTTATTGAAATATCTATTTAATTTTGACAATGAACCGTAGCAAAGTCAAACTGCTTAATCTACATATTTTAAAATAACCATAAATTAAATTAATAATAAATTAAAAAATAATAACAAAAAAGAATAGATTTCACTATGACATAATAGGACTCAAGTATTTGCATTTGGAACTATTTCGGCAAGTTCAGTAGATAGGTTAGGTACATGATTCATAAAAATAACACTTCAGTTAACTTAGCTCTTAAGATCACAAAAGGTGGGTCAGTAGTTGAAAGTTACATTAAAAAAGTAATAAGTAGACGAGACGCGCCATGTTGGTAATATATAACTAAGCTGCCATTAAAATGAACACAAAATAAACTAGCCGAATAAAGTATTGGATAGATAGAACAAAAACAGGAACAAGCGTTTAGCCTCTTCAGTGCTTCATATTAAAATGTGGAAACTATTTAAAGTCAACAACACATAGATTGGTATGGTTTAAATAATATAAAAATTCAAAAGCAACAATTTGTACTGGACAAACAATACTTTGTTCATTGCATAGCATCAATTTGAGCAACATAGAAAGCACATTTATAAATGTAATCTAGCTCTATCCACACCGTCTACAAATGTGAAAGTAATAAATATTGTAGGATAACATACCTGTTCAGTCCACGTCGTGACTAATTAACATTTAAAATATATTAAGTAGCTTAGAAAATTCACTCCATTGTTAACAACACTATTTATGTCTATATTATTTTATTATATAAATAACTTAAATTTTAATCTATTCTTTACTAATAACCCGTGTTGTTACTTTGCTACAATTAAAAATAATATTCAATATTGTTGTAATCGTTAAAAGTTCGTCATCGTTGCTATAAAATCACCTGTGGCATATATCTCCCGTTTGAAAGTCGCAGCAGTCATATCACTTAAATTAATAAATAGATAGGCAAGACATTCAGCGTTGTAAATAACAACGTTCACAATAAACGATTGCTCATTCGCAAGAAAATTAAATTAGGTAGAGGTTAATCATCAACGTAAGTACTTAATAAAAATCAATTGATACACGAAACATAAAAGATCATAAAACATAGACTTCGTCATAAATTATATAAATAAAAGAGGTACCTTCTTAAGTATCAAATTTAACAATGGTGAAACAAAACGAACTAAACATTTTAATAACATCGATTGAAAGTATTTGTTATTTTGCTGTAACTTTTATTATTTTCTTTAAAGTTTCTAAAAATAGTAATTAACACCTTATTGTATACCAATGTAATTCTTTCATCAACAAATATGTAATGCTATGTCGTGTAACTTTCAATTCTAAATTGATCTAAATATTACTCTTTGCATTTGCTATTGTCTATGTGCAATTAGTAACAAAAAAATATGATTTTGCTTAACATTTGGCTATGTTCTATAATTATTATATATCTTTAATCTTTTGCGAAGATAATCCATAACAAGTAAATATAATCTATGTATTTGCATGTTTTCAGTAAATTATCTACAAGAGTTGATCAAAATTACAGAAACCCTTTATATCCATAAAGAATTGATCAAGATATTATGTTAAATCTTGACGTTAGTTGGGCCTTGTAAAATCACTTTTGCGTTCGCTCTGAAAGGAGTCTTTAATCTAAAATTTATTGTTGACGTCTTGTATGAATGACATTATTACATAATGATTCACGAAAAAGCTCGATACTGATTACCATATGAAATCTATTAATTTTCAGATGACTTCATTATAGTGTAATATATACTTAGTGTTGATTTTATTACACTTACTCGAAACAAAGTAAATAATGTGCACTTTAGGCGATTTGATCTCAATTATTGATTGATATATATATATATTATTTTTATATATATTTATCGTGTCTATTATCCCCCCAAGGGGCCACGATGCGCTATATTAAGACCCACATTCATAAATATAATTATTACAAACAATAATATTTATAATTAGACGCAAAAGTGATATTATAAGAGAACAACTATTACCTACTTACAGAGAGGAACCCTAATAAAAAATAACGTCAATTCTTTATGAATAAAAAAGATAATTCAAATAAAATGGTCGTAAGAGTCGTTTTGTTTAAAAAAGAATACAATATAATTATTCTCTATAAGTACGACGTTGAATAAATTATTTTGTAATAAGTACCTAGATAATTATGTTAGGGTGTTATTAAGGATTTATATATGTTTGATTAGGCTATTTTTATTATGGAACAATTTATAATTTCAGATATTGCTTTAAGACTGTTACAAATCGTAATTTTTGTTCATAAAAAATATTTTTATTAACACAATATTTATAATTATTTCATGTAAATAATCATATATACCTATTTGATCAAATCTTTGTGGATTATCAAATTAAGAAGGTTGCCATTAAACTTAATAGATGTATTTGTTAAACAACAATATCAACAAAGAATATAATTATGTATTTTAAAGGGACAGACAATCCATACAAATGTCACATTTCATGTGGCATCTTCCTAAGTATAATTTAGCACCAATTAATGATATATAACATTAACAAATAATAATATTGATACAATATTTACTCCAATCTGGATGAACAATATAAATTTTGTATTATTTTATTAATTAAATCAAACTGACAGATAATTATAATATAATAATTTTTCATTTTGTAACACATACATTTAAGTTTTATATACTTTTCATATAAGAGAAGACATAGTGAAATTCCTAAACTTTATAAATAATAATGTTTTAAGTAGTTATTACATCAAACGGGTTAAGCTTATATAGGCACTGGCTAAATTGACTAAGTATCATAATGTAAGAAATTTTTGAAACTTTCAATAATAGCCTCACCTTAATTAAGTCTATTTTCCCTTTTAAGTACCTATCAATGTCCAAGGTAAATTTCATATAAAGATTATGAAAAGGTAGGTACAATAAATTCGTTTTTTTTATGAATTTTAACAGTCTTAATATTGATTATCAAGACTCCATCGCCTCGAAACATATCAACATGGATATTTAAATTCTTTTCATTACAAGTCGTTCCAATTTCCAAACAAAATGGAAAACATGAGATGATAATATTCTTAATTTTAATTACAAACTTTAATTTTAACTACTCGGGCCTAAAAGGTCTTTATACTCCTAAGGAAGCTTCTTAACTTAGATAGGTATTGTAAACTCTGAATAATGAAAATAATACAATACATAAATATTCTTTGAAATGTCTTAGTCATCTAGTAGTCAATAAATATTTAACATATCAATATACAAGTAAAGGCACACTAATAGGCAAGCGTTCCCTGGACCTACATACGTTTTGTTTTTTATAATTTGAAGAGATTTGGGTATTAAGTCGACAACGCAAACGTATCTATGTTATAGAAGTAACTACTGTTATACTAACTTAATGCATTTTATACAACCATTAGGTATCTAAATATTTATTTCTGACTTTATTGAATCGAGAAATTGTGTCGCTATTTATATATGGAAGACTACTTTTGCCTCTAATTTTAACTCAATAATTTATAAATACCATTTCTTAATTTATATATAAGGCATTTGTTTTCTACTAAAATAGAATTTACAAATCATCTCATGATTCCAGTTAATATTATACTTCATTCAAAGCACCTTGCTAAGATCACTTTTACAACAACACCATGTTGTATCGTTTGGTTTATTAGTTATTATATAAATACAACGTCAACTTTTAATATATTTTTGTTACTCTTTTAATAAAGTTGTGTACAATTTCTGCTATTAAAGTAAAATTGAATAAGGTACTTAGTTAATGTATTAATACTATCGGAACAATGTCGGTCCGACGGTATTATACTATTCATGATAAGCTAACTAATACAATTGATTATATTGTCTTTGACAAAAAGTTTACTTCTATGTAAATAATTTCAATATAACAATGAAATATGCACCCTAGTTAAACATCGGTAGGAATAGAAACATAAGTTAAGTATCTAACTGATAACTGTCACAATATCTGGAGCTCTTAATTGTTCAGGAACTGAGTGTTGTATTGTTTATTCACAACGTCTAAGCTACTATATTAGCTGCTGTTGCTATATTATGTGCTATTATATATTGAATCATTTAATATAATAACCATATTAGTAAAACGTATGTGAAAAGCATAAAATTTACAACCAAATATTTCAACATCAATAAACTATTTTAAATTAATCTTAACAAATTCTAGAATTAAAAATCATAGCCTGTGTTGAGTTTTACTTCGAAGAAGTCAAATGATCATTTACCTACAACTAAAATCACTAATAAGGCAAGTTAATGAAAATGCATTTTAGACCGCTACTAGCTTACACAATGGCATTTTGATATCAAGTCTTTCTATAAAGAGATAATTAAGCCTCTTCAGTTCAGTTTACAATTTAACTTAGTAGGTGAGTTACAACTCGATTTACAAAAAGACTATGCCATTGTAAATAAAAACATAACTAAACTTAAACTAACTAATTCAGTTCAATGAAAATTGCAAGTAAAATTAGCGCGTAAAACAATTACACTACTTTTGAATTTACGATCACCACGAGTCGTTACTTTGTACCCTGAAATTTTGTAAGTAATAAAATTAAGTAACAAGTAAGTGCAAAATAACAAGTAAATCATAGAAAATTTTATAAATCTCTTTGTAGTCAGCACTCGGAGAAACAAATGGAATAACATAAATAAATAGATAAATATTAACAACAAACGACTTCTTATCGTTTAATATCAACAAATTTATTGATATATGTATGAACGAAACTTAGAGCTCAACGCCTATTCAATCGCAAACTACGTTTTTATATCCGCTACTATTAAGAATAATTGAAATTTTAATTTTAAATAACTTATATGATGAGTAAATCCTACTCCCGCTAATCAGATCTTATTACTTCTGTAACAAAAAATAATTGTGTTGTTGAGTATGAGTTAGTTGAAATGTATTTAAGACTCCTGTTTTGCCATCTGCTCGTTAGTGTTGGGTTGATTTTTGTGTATTATCTTTAGATGTGCTATCATATTATCCTTTCGAGTGAATTCTTTGAAGCAAATGGGGCACGGAAAAACTTTTACGTCTTTTTTGTGGGAGGTCACATAGTGTCGACAGAAATTGCTAATGTGAGTGTAAACCCTTGCGCATATCTTACATCGGAAAACATTCTCTCCCTCCTTGATACAATAATCCCTCACAGACTCGTTAGTCTCCTCATGGTAGCTCCCGACGCTACCAATATTATTTTTCCTAATAGGCGAGGGAAATATACGATGCTCCCAGTTCGTTTGTGTCAAATCGGACACTTCGTTATTAGCCATGTTTAAATGATTGTGCTCTAGTTCGGCAGCAAATAACTGAGTAGCAAGAGCGGGCATTAGCACAGTCTCAGGGGGAAATTTGTCAAAATTGTTCAGAGCGGGATTCAAGTTGGAGAGCCCAGATAGCTGATTGAATAAGTTTCGGGCTCTAATTTTTGACATTTGGGGGAGTAATTTTTTACTATTCTTTGGCTTTAAGTTACGACCTAGTCTGCATTTATCGTCCGTATCTTTGATAGGGCCGTCTTGCGAGTTTGAATTTTCACGGCTTCTATCAGGATTATATTTGTATTCGATCGGTTCATTGTAACCATCGTTGGCATCGGCAACAGGCTCTTGTTTAATAGATCCATTTTCGATTGACAGTATGGGTCCATTTGATGGATAGTTTTGTTGTATTTCCTCTTTGGGCGCTTTTTCAGGATCTGAAATGTCATAATTTCAGTTCTCAGTTTGCGAAATTCGTGAATTTTTAATTTTATTCGATGTGTAAATATTTTATTGGAAATATTTTAGTAAAGTTTTTTGTGACCACCAGCATGTTTTGCTTTATGTGTGACCACGCAAAAATACGTCTCCCTAGAATATTTCCAATTGCTTTATACGAAGGAAAGCTATTGGGAATAAGCCTTGGTTTGTTTTCCCTTTTGTCTTATGTAAAAAAATGAATTTAGTCGATAAAGTTTTAACAGAAATATATTATTTATTTAACCATTAAATAGGTACCACACCGAGTTTGCCCCTGGCCATTCCTCTAATAGCTCTCCCCAAAAGCAGAAAAGCAAGCAGTAAGTTAAAATTGTCGATATAAAGAAGAAAAATAAGCGTCTGTTACTGGTATACGTCAAAAATAATTTCATAGATTATCACTTACCCCTTCTGAATAAACTTTAAATATTATAAATAAGGTAGGTATTCGGTCATAATACACTTCACTTTTTCACTTATATTAGGTAAAATAAAATTTCCTATCATCAAAGCTTATATCCCATTAGCTTTTCCCTTTTCTTTATTTAAATTTTAACTGTTGTAGGCAAACAGAGTTAGATCGTTGGAAAGGAAGATTATTATAAGTATTTACAAAAGGTAAGCAAATTCACGGCGTCATTAATCGATCCATTTCTTATTTTATACAAATTTTATCCTTATTTCATTGATATTATTATATTTCAATTTAAATATTATTTTGCAATGACAAATGTCTTACATATTGCTATAACATAAAGATTTTTACAAAGGTTATCACATACCTGCTGACTCGGAGTCTTTTCCAGCCAATTGTGCTTCAGTCAATTGAGTGTCGTCGCCCTCATCGATAAGAAGAGCTTCGCCTGCCTCCTCACCACCAGATGTCGCACCATCTTCAGCACTGAAGCCATCCATTGACATTTTGACTTCTAACATTTCCGGAGAACCTCTAATAAGTTGGTCAGCTGGTCTATTTGAGGCAGATGCTGATTCCGGTATAAATTCGCCTGGCGGGCTGGCTGCCGTGTTCAATGCATCACTCGAACTCCCACTAAGTTTTCTCGGTCGACCACGTTTTCTTTTTGGTTGCATTAAAGCGTTACCCAATAGAGGCATTAATAAATTTGGAGGCGCTCCTCCACTCGGCATACCAGATGCCGGTCGCTTTTGTTGCATGTATGGATGTATTCTGTGAAGTTGGGGTGGTGGTGTGGTCTGCTGTTGCTGAATCAGTGAGTTAGTTAGAGCTGGAATATCACACTTCTCTTCATTAACCTCAGTGAGACCTTTTATTCTTAAGCTCTCAGCTACTTTTAAGAATGCCGTCAATCTTTCCTGATCGACGCTAACTTCTCCTCTATACATGAAGTCCAATAAGCTTTTCATATCAGAATATGGTACATCCTTCAATATAACGATAGGATGTTTCTCCTGGTGGTTAACGAATAGTGCTTGAAAGTAAGGGCTGCAAGCGGATAAAACCATCTTGTGCGCTTTCAGCAATTGCCCGTCTACCGCCAAAGTCACGTCGGTAAATGTCTCTGCATGTAGCAACTGATCGAATACGGATAACATATTTGACTGATGGTTATTCCACCTCAAACAAAATCTTTGCGTAGCCATCTTTGCTTTTTTTTTATTCCTTATTTGGAAGATATGATCATACCAGTTCAGGCTTAAAATCTAATAAACCAACAATTATTCAATGATGTATACATAAGATTTCTCTCTTGTTCCATGAACAATACAACAAAACGTCAACAATAGATAATGTTTACTTTTTATAAGCCATTTTCAATTTGCATGTTTCATAGTGCTTAGTGGAGTTTGTGTGACGGGCGTTACGGGGACCTGTAAACGAATAACACAGATTTAAGAATACTATTAGGATACCGATTACAAAATATTAATATTTAGGTATGGCGCAAGCAGAAAGTCAGTGATTGTCTTAATTTCTCTAGCTTCGTGTCGCTCAGATGTAATTAAGTATCTATCTACTCTGTGTGATATTAACTTTATAATGTCACGCTATTATCCTCAGAGGGAATTCACGCAATATATGGTCGCTCATTTACTATAATCAGTTATCCATATAATTTTAAATACTCGACTCTTACATAATTACAAAGATAACAAAACTAATAACTTGACCAAACAGTAATTAACATTGTAGATAGACTTGCCAAAATTGACAATGTAACGATTTACAGCGAATCCATAATATGATGGCCTATCATTAGTTTGTTATAATGAATTAAGGAATTAAAGTGGAAATCCATGGGGGAGGCCTATGTTCAGCAGTGGGCATCCCTGGGCTGATATGATGAAAGCATTGAACATACACTTTTTACTAACGGATATTTAGATCTCTGTAAAATTAAGTTTATTCCTTCTTATGATAATATAACTATGCATGCCTTACTCATAAAATGATAATGTAGTGATTGACCATCTTCTACCTATCGCTGTACAAAAATACGTTATATAAATGACTATTTAAAAAGTGATTTAGGTATATTGTGGATGATGAAAATATTTTGCAAACGAAGAGATATTGTCAAGATATTGTTTCTTTGTAGGAGCATATACCTAGGTTATTTATCTGTGAATTAAAATAGCGATATTAAAATTATAAAATAAATCAAGCCTACTCATTTAAGTAGTAGATCGTCGTCTGTTTATTAAATAATGGAGTTCTTGCAAACCAGTATTCAAGTAAATTTGGTATTTTTAAGATTTTTTTAATAAGTAGTTAAATACCAATAAATTAAATGTGTTATACAATAAATCACGTCATCATAATCTTATTATTCGCATACAACACAAGTTTATTAATTTTCAAATAAGGATTAAACTTAAAAGTACTTTTAATGATTTATTTTTGATAAATTTTTAGGTTCCTTACCTAAATGGTAAAAATTCGTATTGGAATTTGTAGTTAAAAATAAATAAATACTTTTTAGCTATTCAAAATAGGACTTAGAGGGTCGAAATTTGAAAGAACCCTAAGTCTTATAGACAGGCATAGTTTGCTCATTCCAAAACATTTTAAAAATAATTGAATGCGGCAGTTTTGTAGGTACTAGCCCAATAATGTACCTAATTTACATCCGCTTCTAAAACTATAGACGATATACCTTGTACAGAAAAATGTTAATCAAATTGATCCCGGTTCAGTAATAATAAGAAGGAAATTTTCGATATTTTAAACTGCAATAAAAGCTTGTAAGCCATTCGGCATTTTTATTGTATCTTAGATAATGCACTCACTACTCAATTGTAATAAACTATTTAGTTTTCTGTTTGTTTCGTTTAACACAGGTATTTTAATTTGATTACTTTTCAAAGAGTTATGGTTAGAGAGAGGTTGATTTAGAAAAAGCCAATAATTATCTTATTTGTTAACTTCAGACAAATACTTATGAAGTCAGAAAAAAATATTTTTTATAATAATAAATAATTTAAAAGGGTGTAATCACAACAGACGCTAAGCTACAACAAATTAATACACATATACACAAAAATAAAATCAAGTAGTATTCCTATTCTAATAATTATCCTATTCTAATGTATCAATATAACCTTGCATTTTATTTGGTATGGTCACACTTTGAAAAAAAAACCGGCTAGGTTCGTGTCAGACCACGAACAGGGTGTAGGATTCCGTACCTATGTAGCAAGTTTAAGTATGCAATGTTAATTTTACAGTTTACAAACAATAAAATTGCACTCATTTAACTAAAACCGGAAAGTGGCTGATATTTCAATAAGAATATGAATGTACCTGTATCTCACAAACTATTACTTTATTAAAAAAAGTCATTAAGTTTCTATCACATTTTTAAAACATATCTAATGGTAACCCACACGTTTTTATGTGAACTGCTTTTTTATGCGTCAGTTACATGTGTGAAATGCCATTCCTTTTTTCTTTTATTAACCATTGTATAGCGATTCGTAAAACACCTTACAAATTTCATTTAAATGTAATGTTAACAGTGGAGACTATAGTAAAATGGTTGTGGCATACGGACGGACAGACAAGACAAAATTATAAGGTTTTGTTTTTGAGCATATGGCTAAGGAACCCTAGGTTATGTACCTAAACTATTAAAAGTAATATTGGCATCAATCATAATTCCAGAAGACATCTTTGTAGGCAATGAAAAATAATAAATATGGTAGGTATTAATAAAATGCGCAAATTGAAGGTAATAAGAATATAAAAGATTCCATAGGTACCTGATTCAATCAAGGTTAAAAAAATCGAGGGCGTCTATCTGTACGTACTAGTTAAGCGGCGGCGGCGGGAGGAGTTCATGCATCGTTAAGCGCACTGCAGTAGGGAAAACATTCTACCTATGGCAACAGGCATACAAACTACATCGGTGTGCTATTAGTTTCTTAAAACATACAGGACAATCCACTTAGTATTATGATTTCCTACATGCGGCAAAAAAATCAAATGTAAGCATACAGTAAAACATCTTGTATGTTCCGATCGGAATCTTATTAGAATCGTCTCGATTTTGATCTGAGATATTTATAAAAGCAACAAAACACGAAGGCTACTCTCTGACCGAACATTTTGGTCCACATCCACAGGTGCTGACCACAAACGTTATCGCGGTATAAACGGGCGCTCGAATTATTACTACGCACCCAGTCGAGCGCGTTACATTACGTCATCACAATGGCATTATTACCTCTGATATCCACATTAATTCAACTGATACGTCGTGATAAGAACCGTTTGAGAATAATTATATCACTGCACAAACATAAGAGAACGTACCACACGTATCTGCACCACAATCAACTCGACCCTTTTATGGGAATGAGGATCAGCCCTTCCGCCATAGTCCGAGTCCGCGTTTACGTCGCACCCCGCTCACCCGACGACTGACGGCCGCAGCCCGCAACCCCGCGCGACGAACATCGACTCGCTCCGCGACTCGAATATCTCTCACAAAAAATACGCCGTCATCATCGAAATGGCGGCAGCGGATATATTCAGCGCAGGCAGGGTGCACAGTAAAATATTGATTCATTCTAAACTTTTGATTTTTCGCTTTTTAGATGGAGACATGATCACCCCTAGTGAATAATATATCTAATCCTTTGCATTGGGATTTTTGCTTCTATAGTCAGGAACGGTAAGATAAATAAGGGCGAGGCTGATAATTGTTCAGCTACAGTTTGATTTGACGGAAATAATTTTATGCAATTGATAATTAATCCAAAAAAAGTTTGGTTATTTTATATGGTTATTATAATTAATAGGTAATTTTATATGTTTTAATAGTAGTTCATACATAACTTATCCTCATGCATCACATAGCTCTACTAACTAAGACATAAAATGTATCCTACCTATCTAGACTCTATTTAATCAATTCTGGCCAATAAATACATTTCATTCTTCGTATGACTACTTTTTGCAGTGAGATTGATAACATATACTAACTAAAAGTAGGTACATATTATTTTCATCACGTACCTATGCATCTTTCTTATCGATGTACCTACCTTCTATATGTTCAAGGGATGAGTTTTCCACGTGAAAAACATCAATCCATTCGTGTTGTCGCCATGTCAGCAGTGTTTTTTGTCTCTGTTTCTCGCGAACAGGGTAGCATGGACGCCCTCCTCGCGGGCGACGCGCGACGACGGGCGCCGAAGTTAACCGAACACCGCCACTTTTCGCAACCGAACCCACCCGAGTTCGCACGGAAAATAGATCTCAGGGCGCACTTGTATTTTATAAGTTTGATATTCACTCCTACAAACACAATTGTTTATTTTATGGTTTAAATAAAACAATATTTGTTTACTTGCTGTTATGTAAATGCTTCACTGTAGGTATTTTAATTGTGATTTGTACAAGAACGTGTTTTGAATAATTTCAGGATTTGAACAAAAAAAAAACCGCGCGCGTGTTTTGACTCGGAAGTATATTTAATAAAAATGGCCTGCCACCTCGGCGGGAGGAGTGGCAATGGGCAATGAGGTCGGTACCCTCTCTCTGGCACCCGCGCGCGCCCCTCCCTGCCGCTACACTCCGGCACAGGGTTAGAAAGTTTCAAAAGTGAATCGTGGAAAACGTGAACATAGCGATAGCGTCCTGGGTGTACTAACAAATCATATTGGGTGGGAGACTACAGGATGACGAGAATATGTACAAAAAGCTACACTCTCATTGCCTTATCCTGCCTAAGAAACCTACTTACGAATGATTATTGCGATTATTTATCCTAACAAGAATTTTCTTGATATCATATCCCATCCACATTCACACTAAACCATGTAACAAAAGGACGTATTATTAGTTGTCAATCAAAGGAATCCAAGTGCCTAAAAAGTATAGAATAAATAAAGCAATACAGATAATAAAGATGTGGAACAACCACATGGGTTTCATATGGGTATTTTAAGTAAAAAGGTTTGGGTTAGTTATCTATTAAGGCTTAACTCCTACGGAGGAAGTCTAGTAGCTTTACGAACACGCTTCAGTATTTTTGGCGACCATTTAATAACATAATATACAGATTCAATTACATCATTATTGTTATCGAATCCACTCCCACCCCGAAATACTGCAAGTGCCGTTGTCATGTAATATCAATCGATATTTATCATCAACATGAATTTGGGTGCATCCATCTGTTAAATTAACTCGCATTTCATGTCATCGCATATAAATTACGTAACATAGTATCTAACACTGAAAGATTTAAATAAGTAGTAAGTTAGGTAAATACTGGTACTTTTGTTATACTTTTGTGATGACAGATATTTTCCCGTACTAAAAATTTATCTAAAACAAAAGGTTTCAAAAACATGACTTTTGCAAATATCCACTCTTTCTTTCACTTATTCTGTAAGTGTCAACTATACGTCAGTAGCTATACGTTGAATGAGGTATTTTATATGCTGCTCTTAATATATTTCTGCATTGCGTAAATCCAAAATATTATGCTATAAATTATCTACTAGGTTCCTCTAGACCTAACTACATCATTGACATAAATTTTCAATATATAAACATATTGTTAATTTTACTAATATCACAAAATATTATAGATACAGGTGGATGTAGAATTATGACACCTGGATTGGTAAAGTAGCTAGTATCGATTGGTTAGAGCGAGAGCTATAATTCAGTAGTGACCTGACCTAGGTCATCGTGCCAGTGTTAGCTGAAGTCCTTACAGTCAGCTGACCCAGTTTACAGGGCGGCTCGGGTGGTGCATAAAAGCTTGCCAACACACTTTCTCCCTAATAACAAACATGGCCCGGAATAAAGGTCTCACGTTATATCTGCCTGGTGATGACGTAAGCAATGCTTTAAGTTAAAATATGACCTGTACCAGAAAATATAACCCATAACTACCTATATATAGAATAGTGGTTGACTATTGATTCGTATTATTTTCCTGTTCAAAATAAATGAACTCTTATACTAAAATGTCATTAAATTAAAATATTTACGTATTATTTTATCCAAAAAGAAATAGTTGATAGTTGGCGATTAATTTTAGGTATACCTTATTATTACCTATATTTTTCCTCAGCAAACTATTTAAATAAGCTTAATCATAATCAGATAATATCAGATTAATTCATTATTCTTCTCGATGAAGCCTGGCTTTAGGCTCTCGAAAATCATTGCTTTGCTGTCGCGCAAGAAAACGGTATTTGGATCAGTCAGACAGAAAACCCATTCCTTTGAACCATTGAATTGGGCAGAGTGGCATAATATCGTGTAGTCATTTAGGAAATTAAAAAGTTGTATAGTCTAAAGCTACCGATAGTACAAAGTTTTTGATTATTCAGTTATATAAGAAAGGCACTCATAGAAATTGCTACAATGCATTAAGCGCGCATGTTTGTATTCGAGGTACTAAACTGGACTATTTTTAATTTATATTTTATATTATATTTACGTAGGCCTGCTACTCTTCTACGTCAAACCCGACACCTTCACCCCATAACTGATAAGATATAATATTAAACTAACTTTGCATTTAATATTTGTAGGATAGCACTACCACTAGGACTAACTTTTGATGATGTAAACTTTATGAAGTAACTACGGTTAATTAAAACGATGACATTATCAAACGTTACATTTTTACGACCAAACCAAAAGCAATCAGGCATTGTCTGATAGTACTATAGTATTTGATAACAGACTGACAGAGAAACTTAACGTTATTGTTGTAAATTTATGTCTGAGAGAGCAGAGATTAAAAAATCGACGGTCGTAGAAATACCAGAAAAACCTAGGTAATATTTTTCATTCTAACAACTCTTTTCTCTCTATTTTTCAATTCTTTTTACACCCATCCATTTTGTATTCATATCAAGTTTCGAGATAATTGGCCGATGACTTATGTTTTTCAGAAAATCATTAAATTTGACTGTGTTTCTCCCTCCTATCACCCCCTTAGTGGATGCATTTCAAAAAATTACTTTCATAATATGTTTGTTCATAAAAATATAGTCATTCAACAACAACACTTACAGGTCAAATTTAAAAAAATCCTCCAAATTATTATGTATTATGTTTATTTTATTACGAATCTGCACCAAAACAGCCGAAACCTTATGGTGAATCATCGGTTTTCGTACGTGTGCATGTACCTAATACCGATTTGGATTTGGTGCCGTTGTAGAAATTTCTTGCCTTTAGAGTAATTTGACTGATAGAAAACTTGCCAAGTTTTAGTCGCACGAAAAAGAATATTTTCTTCATCTAATTATTTTTAAAGCTACAGAAGAATTTACATGCTAGGAGCTACGATATGAGGAACTTCGAAAGAACTTGTAGTATCCAGTTAGATCTCACTTTTTTTTAGCACAGAAGGCTGTTAACCGAGTACCAACCTATTTATCTTAAAACTATTTTTCTTAATCTTGTTTTTTTTTTCTCGAAAAAGCATAGTTACTTGAAATGAGGTCCAAATCAAAATGGGTAACCCATGGTATGGGCCTATTATTTCATGTGTGACTATTGAATAAGTATTTTTTTATGGTTATGTATGAACAGTTATGTACACAAAATCTCCACTTCTAATCGTTTTAACGGAACTATTACAAAACGAAATATAATTTAAAAAATACAGAAAGGTACCCAAATACTTTAAAATTTTACAGTTTCTGTGAATTCGAACTTCTTGAAAATAGTTCTGTCATCCCGTATAAAGCTCTTTTTATTAATATTGTAAGTATCCCTCTGTACGAGGCTTATTCACACTTGCCCTTCTTTTTATTTGATAAACTATGAATAGTCACATTTCGCAAGTTTGGAGCTTTCGAGTGTCCAATGAATAAGCAAATTTTGCTGTAACGGCTCACAACCAACGGTCGGCGGTAACTGTTATACACCACGAGAGTGGTAAAAGCTGTGCAACAAAAAGAAATCCTTTGGCTTTCTAACAGAGACGTGAGTCTACATCCGTAGACATTCAGTAATTATGGGATGGATGGGGGATAATATCGCATTTTGTCTTGCCTTAACGTAGGTAGTAGCTTCAGTAACTTTAAATTTGACCTTTATAAGTGCCTTCCGAGGGCCTAAACTGAATAAATGGTCTTGAATTTTGAATTTTTTTTGACCCTGCCCCTACTAATAATCTGCCGCTACTAAAAATGTGCCGGGAAAATGTTATTTCCCTTGGGAACGCGGGTGAAACCGCGGGGGACAGCTAGTATACCATAACCTATCTTTTAGGTTCATCTTGGCAGATAAGAACTTAATGTACATCTAACCTTTATTTCAGTCTAGATTGGTTTTTAATATGGTCACACTGCCACCTTACTATTACAGGATACGAACGTCGCTCCGGCTCCTACATTAGGTTGATACATTCGTTCAGTTATAAACTCACAACATAATTAAAGTATTTGAATTGTGTGAATGGACCGTGAGATAATCTTTTTATTTCTTAAACAAATTATAGATACGTACCAGCATGATCTATAGTTATATTATTGTGTCAATATATATATCTTATTTAACCAGATTATTGGCTTCCCCTTTCAATAATGATATTTTACATCATCGGTCATAAACGTGCGAAATATCATTCTTTCTTCTTGATTTATCATTGACTAGCCATTCCGCGGTTTCAACCACCTTCTTGAGGGATGTTACATTTTCCCGGGATAAAACGTAACCTGCGTGTTAATTCAGGTAATAAACTATCGAAGTGCAAGGTTTCATCCAAATCCGATAAGTAATTTTTGCGTGAGAGAGTAACAAACATCTATCCATCCTCACAAACTTTCGGGATTTTTGATAATAGATTAGTCATTGGCATTATTAAGCTTAGTCATTGAAAGGGTGAAAGTACAAATCAATGTAAGTAACTAAAAATAATTGTTTTTTTTCATTACAATAAGGAAAGTTACTGATAGGGTATTCTTTTTTATTGAGCTTTTCTGTTCTGACATCTCCATCTCAAGATGTTGCACCATCTCAGATCTAGAGTGTACTTTATATGTGAGGGTAGTTAGCCAGATTGGAACGAACTTACTTGCTACAAAATTCCTTTTACCTCTGCTATGTCTTTATTAAAAGGTTTATCGAAATGTCAAGCTCATTCTAGCCAAAGGCTTCAGACGTCACTATATAAATACATAATTATTTATTGGAAAGTCAAGTAAAATTTTGTACTCTTCATTTTATTATTTTCCTCCGATGGCCTCGAATCCAGGTCAAGTTAAATTTCTCGATTCAATATGAATCGACGGCGGCTAATAAGTCGTTAATGAGTGGAGCGTTCCGGTTTTACACATTCAAGCCGGAACCCTAAAAATGTCGGATGCAATAGTAAGGTAGGAGGTGGAAGGGCCCGTCCTGCTAGAATCGGTGCGTCTAACGGTCGGGTTTCGGTTCAATGACTCGATTCGGACGCTCAATTTTCGCCGGGTACTGTTAGATATCTCACGGCAAGCAACAACACACTCTGCAATCATGAGATCGATGTGGTGTCCCGAAGTGGGGACCACACTCATTTTCTTAATCTATAGTTTATTTCTCTTACGTTGATAGTGTTCATAATTGTATCTTTTAGTTAATTATATCTGGTGTCAGTTCATCTAAATGCGATTCGAATTGATAATTTTTATTTAATATATAATTCAACTATACAGGGCTATCGAAAATCGTGGTTGGAGTGGAGGAAGAAGTAGCGGACATGATGAAACAAAATGAATTTTTTGTTTTACTACGACAGTTTATTCAGAAACTACAAACATAGTAAATGCTTTTTTCCAGTTTTCATGAGTTTTCTAAAGCCATCGACATTATTACAAACTTGAGTTGTTTTATTGAAATACGAGAGATGCAATAGGCCGCTTCAAAGCGAATCAAAAGTATTGGATGTTTAATATATTTTGTATAAAGGCTTGTTCTATCGAAAACCCTGATGCGGGTCAATATTACACTTGTTTGAACGTTTTTATTTGTTAAACCCATAGTTCAATAATTCTAGTAGGTATTCTTTTCTTTTGTATTATTACGGAGCTTAAAAGGAGCTAATAGTAGGAATGTTTGTTCGATCGATGGATTTGCAAAGTTAACTACAAAACACTAAAGTCAGAAGGCATCAGAATACGACATAGGCTGTGAGCGCTAGCTGGCATCAGAAAGAATCACGACTCAACACGTAAGTCTAGTATGAATCTATGTTCATTGTTCCAGACAGGTAGGTGTATATGACAGTTTCAAGAACTTCTATAACAGGCCCAGGCAGTTCACGGAGTCAAATTAAATGCCTTGCAACGAGGGCATAAAAATATGTGATACAATTATTTTTAAAATATAAAACACCATCTTGGGGAGCGAATACTGATTTTTGTTTTTTATTGGGTCACTATTTTGTTTTAAAAATAGTATGAAGACTTGTCTCCTCTTGGCTACGGATTTTTGACATGTGTGTCATCGCGAAGTGGAAGGAGTGGCCAACTCCTAGTTCCAAGAAGGACTAGTGGGTGAGAGTACCTGTAAAAACCATTTTTGATATAATTATGTATCTTATATTATAAAATGTACTAAGTAACGCACAAATTAAGTAGTATCCTACTAACATTATGAATGGAAGCTTAAAATTTTGTATGATTATGACTATTACGCGAAAACGGACGCACGGATTTAGATAAAACCTACCTTTAAAAGCAAGTAGGTATCTTACTTAGGTACATACTTAAATAAATGTCCTCCCTCGTTATTGGCATACCGGTTTTAGTAAACGTGCTCAAATCAATTACTTAATTAATTATTACTATTGATTATTATGATCATATTTAGTAATGATTTCCTACGCTTTAATAATATACGACATCAAAAGCAAGTCGAGACGATATTTAATCGCAACTCGCATTAGTAACCCACTTAAAATTGACTTAAATGGTCTGAATAAAAAAACTTGAAGAATTTATTGCACAATTTTATCGATTGTCAATATGAATTCCGACATTATCGTGCGATATGTCATGTCTTCTCACAATTTATCTGATCGCAGTCACACCTGTCGCTGTGCGATGTGACGACGTCGGGTCTCTCTCTACACCCCTAATACATACTTGGAACACTTGGATTACACATTCGATACGACATCTTTTGAAACTGTACTCCTCGAGAGAAGTGGGTGTGAGTAAGATAGCACTAGTAGTCGATTTGAATTATTTACTGTGTAGTATCGAATAGGGAACGGCTTGGATCTTCGAGATAGCATCCGTTAGCAAGTAATGTCCCGTTACCAGGCGGCTCATCACTTATTTCATTTAACGAAAGCTCAAGCTTTTGTAATGAATTGATTGACCCTAAATATAAATAATATACCTATATATTGCAAAGGATTTTTACGGTAAGTTCGAACTTGCCTAGCTTGGATTTGGTAGAGCGTCGTATCTGTAACTTATACCTTCGTGAATCCTCCGATAGAGCGATGCTCTTTCAAGCTATTATCTATAATTATCTATTTTTAATGCTCTAAAGCTTAGACACGCGATCTTTCTGTTCGTGTTGATATAATTTTAGCCCTGTTTACAGAAGGTCCAATCTTATAGGTACTTAAATGTTCAAAAAATCCGGTAAATAGATTCATGCCCCAGCTAGTTGGACATACCAATAGCACCTTAGACTGCAACGTTTTGACTTCTAAGAACCGAGAGTAAAAGCCTAGCACAATTTACCAAAATGTGCCGCTTGAGCTAAACAAATTGATCGCCATAAATTCAACTATCAACTGGAATTCTGAAATCTTCATAATTATAGTTTCTTTACGATTTCTCTTCCCAACATTCTGCTTTGGAATGCGATATGATATATTGATATGCATTTTCCATGGGCTAGAATCCTGTAATTAGTGGCTGTGACTGAATCACATGCAAACATCGGAAGGAAACCACATCATTATGGGTAGTAGGTATGTTTTGGTAGCCTTGAGAGTTCTTGAGCAAAGAACGTCAGAGTATAATAATATGGATAAAACTATAGGAGTTGGTGAAGCGTAGCGAACAGCATATTAAAGCCAGCTTCAATCTAGTCTTTGTATTCATCTTCGGCCATATGATATGATGACTTAGGGAGTAGTAAAATGGTGATGCGACGCGACGTGGCTGCGCGACTGCGTGGCGGGCGGCGAGGAGTGGTGCGAACGCGGAGGCGCGCGTTCGCCCGAGTGGTTGTGATTGCGTAAGCGCACACGGGCCCGATTTCTAGCGCGCGGCTCCCACATGGCAAGGTCAGCGCTGCTCCCACTTGCCGCTAAGCATATTACAATATCAAGGTATAAATTATCTTACGAACATATGGGACGATTTTCCCAGACCTGAAATACTATAACAATAAACGCGCTAACCGTACCTACCTGTGCCAATTCTATCATGAGAATCTGCACTGTCAGCTTCTACGACTTCGACCATCTTATATTTTGTAAGCAATAAGGACAATCGATAACAATACATCAGATTTTTAAACTTATGATGCGTCGTAAATTATTTCAAAGAATCATTGGGTAATTAACTATCGTTAACGATTTTCGTTTTACAATGTTTCAAGTGGCTGTAAAAGCAGACAACGGTATACTATCCTCGACAAAGATTTTATATGACTTTCACATACCTAAATAAATATAAATTTTCTAAACGTATCGGTACCTAGAAACGAAACCTTCGTTTGGATGGTAGATATTACTTATGAGCTGTACAGTTTGTAAGCACATACATCCATGAGGCACAATTTGCTTTTAGTATTGAATTTTATCGCCATGTTTTATGATTCGGCTCGATGATCAAAGGGCTAAATCATAGCTTGCATGTTATGTGCGATGCACAAATGATATGTTGTTATGTTCTGCTCGGTAGGTCTAGGTAGGCACAAGTAAATAGAGATAATCACCACCACCATTACAACGTGAGACCTTGAGTGGCGACGACGCCTACCTACCTCATTTATTATGAGACTGACTACCTGTATACGTACCTATCAGACTCAAACGATGCGCAGATTTGAACATGCAGGCAAGGCACCTGATACGGATATATTTTCTAGGTAAATAGATTTCTAGGTAATAGTTTGTTTCAGTTAGGTTTACTTGTTAGGCACTTAAGCTATCATTTAACTAATAAATGAAGGAACCTTTTCTAATATTATGTAGAGAGAGTGCGAATTTTGTACTCTGGAATCAATGGATAGAAAGGTGCTCTCGAAAGACATAGGCTATCATATAATCCAGGATATCCAGGATACATGAGATTTCTCATAAACGCGGCTGAAACCGCTTATTAGAGTACTAGCTTCGTCCAGCAATATCGCCCGCGATGTCGAGGGATCTTTTGTTTCATAGTCTATTTATGCCATTGCCAAATTTTAATTAATCTCTCTGCTACGGATTCAAGCTTAGGTACGGAGATAGATCTAAGTGTCAACAAACATACACACACACACACAATCTTTTACATATTATATTATTTAGATAAGATACGTTACATATGAGTAAATTATAGCATTGACAGACATTAAATTGAAGTTAAATGAATATGCTCCAGCTAGTGCGATTTTTAAACTCAGATATATTTCGTATAAAGAACATTTTCTTGTTTTAACAAATAAGTTACCGTTGATTAAATACTAACTTAGTTAATTATATTGAATTTTCAGTTTTATTGTGATTTTTTTTTTACTGCCTATAATTAACTGCATTAGAAAATTAAATCAGAATTTAACCCTAGGCCCTATGGGCTATCGAATATCTATATTCTCACTTTTTGCTTTTGGGTAGTGCCTTAAAATAACATTCCTATACTACCGACACGCTATGATGGCCGTTTTGACGTTTCAGATTGTCATAGGAAAAGAAACTGTATTGCTTTGGAATAATGTTGATTTTCATCCTCATACAATTAGCTGTTAGATCAATAGATGCACCTTATCTCTGAAGGAATAAAGGTTATTTTTCTTTGTCATTGTTAAACGTCAAAACGGCCATCATAGCGTGCCGCAAGTTTAGTAATAGTTTCAATGTTATTTTGCCAATGTTTACGGCCATTATCGAATGGTACACTAATTTACGATGTCTCATTGAATAAGGCAAATGGTAACCCTATATTTATACGTTATTTTTTAAATGTTTTGACTGAGACATCTTTTTTACTTTGCATCATAATAATACAAAGAGTATAACAACATGATTTCATAACGAAATATAGTTATGATTATCTGGGTTTCTTTGACGGCCTTTAGCGTATACTCGTACTACTATGACTAATGTAAATCGACTCTGGAACTGTCAAACAACAAGGAGTGTTATTTAGTATTTTATTTTTAAGAAATTCAGTAATATTGGAAATTAATTTCAGGCATACAATTTGTTTCATGTTTCAAAAATAGCACAGGAATCCTACAACAACATCTACTCCGACTAATCATTACTGAAAAGCCATTATTTTGGTTGTTTCCATCTTAAGAAACGGTTCTAAATTATCTACGAATATCAAGCAGGAAATTAACGCTAGCAAATTCAAAACTAGCGGTATCCGATGCGTTCTCAGAGCCTCGGGCGGCCAAATAAATTAAAAAGAATGAGGTAGACATAGTGATAGAAAAAAATGTATTCATTACTTTTCTGCTACTTTTCACTGTAACGAGTGAAAGGGAGGCTTCGTGAATAGGGATCGGCTACGAGTGAGAAATATGTGTATTATAAATTTAAGTACCTAACTACCTACGGAGAGTGCTACGAGACGAATACAACTTTAGTGCTCCGAGCTCCGTTATCAGTCAGCGAGCGAATAATTCGATGTAGCACAAGGCACCGCATACGCACGTAGCTATTTCAAGTGCCTGTTATCTTAGCCATATGATTTAAGTTTCTTAATTTCGTGTTCCTTGTTGAACAAAATACTGATAGTAGACTAATATTTACAATGACAATATAACCAGTAGAACTCGATGTTGTACAAACAGGAGTCGATTTCTACTAAGACTTTAAATGCGAATGTGACTTTGCTCTTTTTTTTGTTCTTGCTTTCACGATTTAACGGGACATAAGGTCGACCTGATTTGACGGGCATAGGTGACAAGGCGTTGAATAACTGAGCACACTTACTTATTTAAAACATTGAAATGTATGTCGAAAAGCACACATAATGTCGACCCCAAATTATTGGAAATATGGTAGGCAGTTAGATGACTGTAGCAGCTTAAAAATATCGATACAAAAAATAAGAGCCTCACTAACACACCTTTCCACAACCATGCGGGTTCGAAGCACCATTTCAAGGAGTATTTTTTTACTCTCATTATATTAGATAAGGGCATATTCCCTTTTGAGTTACAAATTAACCCAGCGGGTTGACGTACAGGGCGTATGCCGTCCCCAATTTTAGAAATTATAGAAATCACAATTTCCCGATGTTCATATATGTACCATAAATATAGGTACCTACCAATAAGCAGCGAAACTTGACATAGAATGAGGTGGGCGACATGTACCTACTTGTGTTGAACTACATTTACAAACCGCAACATTTGTTTGTTATTTGTATGAATAAAGTCCTTAATGTATCCCTACAGTATAATACTACTACTAATATAATGCTGAATTAACAATACTATGTCCTAGTCCTAGAGATGAATATAACTTTTTGATAGGCGCCGCGCGGCGCGGCATAGTGCAGCGCACGCGCACGTGAGAATGGGCGGCGTGAATAGTGCGACTATATCAAACGCCTTTACGTAAGACAGAGATAAAAGATGTGAAATCAGGGTGGTTCCACAGGGGGTCAACGACCTATTGCGACACGCGTATCGGTGATTTTTATAATTTGGATTTTGGGACAAAATTTCCGTCTTAATGCCCGGAAGAGTCCGCATCTCACGGGTAATGTAAACAGTCGAGCTTGTGATACATTTTCATTAAATACCTGTTTGGGGTATTCACTTCATGCGTAAGTGAAGGTAAGTAGGTGGTTGGTACTTTCGTACTTTTCACCTGATTTGGAAAGATCAAATTGTATCACACATTAAATTTGTTAAACTTTATTGACCTAGTTAGTGCCTGTCGACACATGCATAGTAATAAATAGGTTACCCTGATTTATGAATATTTTTGACCTTCAATATGTACGTAATATTAAATTAATTAATCAAGAACTAGACCAACGGGTCAAGCATCTAAATATGCTCCTCAGACTGTAATTGAGGAAAAGATACAATAAATAAACTATAGTTCTGTCCAAAATAGTATATGACTTACTGGTAAAATACCTAATCGCTATAAATACATAACATCAACAAATATGAAACAAAGAATCATTATCTACGTTTTATACACGTCGCTTAACTATAAAGGAACCTGAAAACAACTCTGCATTCATCCAAGAATATAAATAATTCGTGCCCTAGCTGGCCATAGATTTGGCTGATAAAAAAAAAGATAAATTCTGGCACAAGGTTTGCACACAACATTCCCGAAATCAGTAACAAACTTTTCAATTTAGAAATATCAATATAATCGAACACAATAGGTACAATTTAAATAAGTTACATAACAATTATTCTGTCACCGTTTACGACGACCGAAGCATCGACCAACATACAGATCGGTTCGTTGCCATTGTATTTATGATAATTATGACCTTCAATTTGTACGAATCTTTTAACTTATGTTCATGATCACCCCTATTTTGGTGATGAAAATTTATCTAGAATATTTTAAGACCTACAAAATAATGGATAGGAACACCACTTCAAAATATTTTTTGTTTAACAGGCATATCAACTGGGACAGATATTAGATATCTGTACCAATCCGATTCAATATATTTACAGTATACGAGTATATCTATCACATCATAATAACGTAAGAATTTCATTTGTAACAAGTACATAACCAAACATTGTGTAGATAACTGTCCCTCCGTGAAGGGTAGTGACCGTAAGGAAAGTAACGCTGCGCGGACGCAGGCAAGCGTTGCGCAAGAGCCTTTGAGTTCCACGTGTATTCAGTTAGCAGGGGCACCGGCAGGGCAGTTGACTGCATGGAGGGCATCCGATAGTACCTACCTGTATCGAATAAATAATTTATCCGTACTATGCTATGCACTTTACTTCGCATGGGTACCTATTCCTAATTTACCTAACTAGTTAAAAATATGGTTGATGAAATTTTATTCGCATTGGGCTCTCTATCTATGACTTGCATGAATTTAACCTTTCTCTACTTCATGTTAGGTAGGTACTTCTTGCGGCCCATCGACTAGCCGCTCGTCGTCCGTCGCCTAGTCCGCTGTTTGGGAGGCGCCTTGCGCAAACGCGTCCCACACGTGTGCATCCGAGTGGCGCACTCATCATTCTTTGCACCGTTAGTTTTTCCTACTTCTCAGCAGGTATATTATAGCGATCATATCGTAAAAGTAGGAATGTTTAATTAGAGAAAGGGCTTCGTGGCTCTCGAATCTCTCGAACGGACACAAGAGGAAGTTAAGGCGGGAGAGGAGAGGAATCGGTGTCGTACTAGTGTATTGTACAATGGTATTTAGCCTATTAAAGACATGCAAATCGAACAGATTTCAATCAGGGTGACGTCAACTGAACTAATAAAAGTCCCCCGGAGACTTGCCCTCACGGAGTCATCATTGCGGGCGAATTGGCGGCTGCGCGGGCGGTGATCGAGAGGCCCAGGCGGGTGCGCACCGCCCGCCGCGCCCTCTGCGCCTTGAGCCGCACTCGTCCCTCGCCCCCGCCAGGCCCCGCTCGCAACCACTCGCCCCCGCCCCTCCGCCCTCCCCCAACGCGCTCGCATGAGAAAATTTACATCGTTGGACGAGACTAGATGACACCGCGTCATTCATGATTTGTGAGTCAAGACCATCCAGAAAAATTATTGATTGTTAGGTAGGTATACTATACCTATTATATCTACGTACATTTATTAGTGCTAATGAATACCTAGTATGTAATAGATAGGTAGTACCTACCTACCAACTTCAATTGATAAATGCTCTGAACTTAAATCAAAATACGTGCGAAATTTTGTAATTGATGGGTGTTATGCTTTTTTAAATTGTAGGTAACAGTAGTAGTGAAAAACTAAAATATCAATTAATTCTTAGCAAACTTATAGATATTACAAAAAATATGTTTGGAGGTAAAAAACAGTTGTTCACCTTGACCCCAAGGAGTCTAAACAGCTGAAAGTGAACAGAAGTTTGTATACTAAGGTGGGTAACTAACATGTCCATTTTCACACAGCAATACTTAATAAAGCATAGCAACCCACTCCCTAAATGTCTAACACCATGTCCAATTGATTCTATTATGAAAACTGACATGCAAATACATTTTTATCGATTTAGGTGTAAGGGATGTGTCTCATGTGAACCCTCCGTTAGAAGCCTTAATTTAAGTATCTGTTAGAAAAGTACCTAATTAGTAATATAAGCGACTTTAGTCGTAATTAGTTATTGGAAAAATATGTCACATGAAATCTCGAGAGTAATATGATGCAAATGTTTATGATGGTCAAACTATTACTTATTTTATTACACCAGCAAAAATATACTTTTATGGGGCTATTGTTATTTCTCCAGAAACTTCAGAGTCTTTTCTCCTGATCAGAGGTTCCCAACTGGTGGTCCGTGGTTGTCCCTTAGAGCTAAAATGTGGTCCGCAAAAGATCTTAAACATTTTTGTGTTCTTCCTTTTTTAATGCAAACTAAATTAAATTTTCTACAAATAAAAAATTCTATCACAATAAATATAACTGTTGCATGTTACGTTTGAGTTTAACGAATACTAATTAAATGTTAATTTTTAGAAAGACACAGTTTAATTGGTTCATTATTTATTTACTACTAGCTGTCCCCTGCGGTTTCACCCGCGTTCCTGAGGGATGTAATATTTTCCCAGCACAAAAAGTATCATATGTTACTTCTAATACCTCCAAGAAGTAGTTTTCGCGTGAAAGCCTAACAAAGAGACTTACATTCACGTTTATAAAATTTGTAGGGATTAGGTTTGCTTATACTTTATGATCAACAAAGAAATCAAAATGGACCCCGGTCCAAAAAAGGTTGGGAGGCGCTGCTCTAGATAATGCCTACTTGATCTTGAAAATAAAACATCATGATTATTTTCTAATTATCAGTGATAATATGACATTATGTAGTTGTTTGCCTGATTGGTAAATTGATTGGTTATTTTCTCAAGCCGAACTTTATACCACTCGACCACCAAAGCGATTTTAAAAACTAACAAACTTTTTGTATTCCTCTGTCAAGTAAGGAACTCTTCATGTCCGTCTATCTATTATGGTAATTTTACTCGGAGACTTTTATTCTGTTTTTTTTTTTATTTATTTTTTTTATACCACGGCCGACTAACAAGCGGACGTTCCACCTGATGGTAAGTGGTCACCGCCGCCTATGGACATTTACAACATTTTAAACAATCGCCAATGCGTTGCCGACCCTGAGACATGAAGTTGTTAAGTGTCTTGTGCCTGTAATTTGACCGGCCCCCTTACCTTTCTAACCGAAACACAATAATACGAGTGCACTACTGCTTCACGGCAGAACTACCGGACGAACTCTGCACTAAGAGCTCTACTACTCAGAAGACTAGAAGAAGAACGAAGAAGAAGACTATGTTTGAGTTATATAAAGATGAAAATCTACTTCCCACCAATATTATAATATTTTTTTTTGATAATTGTGACCCCATCACACATAAGTAGCTAATTAGTTTCGAATGGCAAGCCGATAGAAAACCATCAACCAAAGCCATAGGTTACTTTCTAATTTCTATCGGGGTAATAATAAGATCCTTCAGAAACTCCAGACTATTTGTGTGCCAAATGTTATTCAAATCCTTTCAATAGTTACTGAGCTAATTGGAAACGTACCTATACAATCAGCCCCCTTATTCTGCTAATACAAACTTCGTCGGCGAGCCGCTTCACAGAGGCCTCGGAGAGCTTACCTCTCACGTGATTAGTAGTATTAGCGTAGTAAGCGACAGAGACAGAGCACGGATGCCGCGACGAAACATCCTCGAGTTAGTGTAATTTTCCTTACAGAATCGAGCCCCGTATAGTTATTGGATTGTGTTCTTGAGGAAATGAATTTTTTTGCTGTGAAACTATTTAAAATTGTATCCAAATCAGTTTTATCAATTAGGGGATGATTAAACCTAACGCATATTCACTCAAAAATACATACTTTTACAAATAAACTTTAAAAAAAGATGCAGAATTGGAAAAAAAAATGTTTAACTACGAAATACAACTCAACCTTATGTAATACATTGATAAACAAAACTAGATTTCACTTCACGGTTTCACCTGCATTCCCAGATGCTCCCCTGTCCTATTCTATGATCTGAAGTAACAATATACCAAATTTCATCAAGATCAGGGCAACCTTGTAGTCGTTATTTAAGTCAAAAGTTAGCAAACAGACCAGAGTTACTTTGGCATTCAAAATATTAGTAGAATTGGATATGTAACCTTTTTAAAATAACAGTAAGTTAATAGATATATATCTGTATTATTATTATAATGAGGTAAAGTTTTAAGTTTGTGTCTGTAAATTCGGATGTAGCTAATCTCCGACAATCCACAACCGATTTCAATAATTCTTTCACAGATAGAAAGCGACACTATTCCCAAGTTACATAGGATATATTATAATCCCTGTATAATTGATATACTTCGGCAACACGGGTAAAACCGCGGTACGGATAGTTATGTAAAATATACAAAAAACACATTTTCCACTTTAAGAAAATGTAGGAGACATAATCTTCAACAAGCAAGTCATGCTCATTACGTGCAAGGTTATATATAAGCGCAGTCCATGTTATATGTTATTATAGTTATGTGGGAGTATATAGCAAACAAACTCAGTGGAGGTAAAGATCAGCAGGAGGCGAGGGCGAGCGTGAGCTACAATAATCAGAAGGTCATGGCAGGGTCTCCGTTGCGCAGCGCGATAAGCGCTCTCCACTCTACTAACCTTATGGAGTGTGGAACGGGAGGCACGAACGTACCTAAGCTAAAAAAAATATGCTATAGATATTACGTTTCCACATTTATGCACTAGTACACTTGTATTTGCAGGTTTTCAGTCGTAAATGGTAGTAGGTACAAAGTACCAGGGTTGCCATTTTACTGTGTTTCCCCAAATTTGTCCTAGTTTGGAATCTAATTTGGGCCTGGGGAGCGTCTGGGTGGAGTAATGAATACTGTCCGGGATTTTTTTATGGTATGTTTACTACACAGGGACTAGGTAAGGTGTTTTGATATAATGTTATAAACAAATAAAAGCAATCTATTTGATTTTTGTACTCTGATAAGAAATAGTTACAGAAAGTTCTGCCCGGACTTTACGCATGAAAATCCGGGATATTCGAGCATCTTGTCCCATGTATAGATTTTACAAATGGAAACCCGAATCAATACTAACATATCTAGCAATTTTTATTAATAGTATTGTTAATAAACTAGCCTTGGGTGTGTCAGGGCACGCGCTGTATAGGGTATCGTTGCTTTGCAACAATAACAATACGAAGTTATAATGCACCTACTTTAGCCTTATTGGTTTCACGTCATCTAAGTCTTTTATCTTAGTAATATATACCTACTACTACCGTAAATTTTCCTCAGCCTGATTAATATGTTTACCACAATTACTACAGCCTTTTAGTCCGAAGAGCGTCTGATTTAGTACGGACAAACGGACAGACGGACATGGCAAAACTATAAGAGTTCTTTGTTGTCTATGGAACTTTAAAAAAAATGTTAAAGTTCTAGCAGGATAAGTTAGAGTCAGCGGCCCCAGAAAGGTATTAGCTAGAGGTTATAGATATGGGGGGTAATCTCTAAAACTCCTCATTTGATACTATTCCCAAGTGACAAAGGCTATGTATTAATTCCGGTCAAGATAGCGACATTAACTCCCTCGGGAAGAAATATACTAAAGGAACCCAAGGTAAGAAGGAACTGATTATATTTTCATTTGGAGATCTTCAAGCTGTCATATTACTACTAGTACTATTAGCACTAATTCAAGAGGTACCCTTACCTATTATTCTACCACAGGTAGATACCCCAATGAATATGAAAATTTACCGGAAACTAACGTTTACGGTACAAAGATTGCGCTAGGGGATCTACATAGTTGGATCCGCATCATGTTGAAGCACTCGGTTCAGGGGGCAGACCGTACCGGATCTGAGTAACGCGCGAGGGTACATTTGATTGTGATGCAAATACCCAACTTCCGGTGAGGGGGCAACAGGTGGGGGTCGCACCGGCATCGTCCGCATCAGCAATCACTGCAACTATATTTTCCGTCACAACGCAACGATGATTCTCCATACCTGCATAATTACATGGCCGAGAATATTTGTCCCGATACTTTTAAGTACCTACCTTTTATAAGTAATACACATTATAGTTATATATAAGTAGTACATATTGATAAATACTTACCTACATAATTATTTGCATCGAACATTACCTACTCGACCTCATAAAATATCAACGAAATCATGCTAAAAGATGGATACTCAATTACTGAGCTTTGATTTGGCACTCACCGTAAAAGTTTTTTTTTTTATTTATGACGGTATTGCGTTTGACCTCAACCTCACCTGAAGTACGTATAGTACCTTTGTAAATAATTTCTGTAGAAATAAACCCTCCAAAACCATTTATTCAGTTTGACCCTCGGGAATCACTTATGAAGGTCAAATATAAAGTTACTGAAGCTACAAAGGGTTGGGTACAAACATCTACAATCGCTAACCATCTTAAAAACGTACAAGAATGAAATTATAAGCAAACTAAGTCTAATTGCAGTTAAACAAGAGCCATTGTTATCGTAGAATTTTAACCGATTTCTTGAGACGACTAGAAATGTAGTCGCACGCTTTTATTCCAATTGCTTCGTACATTGCCCATTGTTAAAGCCTTAAGAGGGATGGTCAAGCCATGAGAATTTGGAGCATTCGTGTTGTTTCACTAATGTGCACTCGATTCAATAATAAATAAATAATTACCATGTGACATTCTTTACGCTCGTCCATCTGATCCCAAACTAAGTAGAGTTGTAGTATGGAAGCCAGATAACTATAAGATATCCTACCTTTTCGCTTCTAAAAATAGACTTACTTATAAAGAAGGAAATCAGGATACTTAACAGTCAATGATAGTGGGGTGTACCTACTTTTTGATCTGATTCGAACTCCAAATTTGAATCGATTTTCTTTTTTCGATTTCAATTTCAGATTGAAATGCTTTATACCTGTAAGGTACCTAAGCTTTTTAACAATTATTCTATAAACAAATACAATGCAATCTGTACTGAACCAGTTAAATTAAGGTTATTTTTGATTGGTAACTCTTACATAAGTGCTATGAAATAAATTAAACATCTAGTTAATGGAATTATACTGAAAATTACTGCCCTGGAACAAACACTCAGGGTGCAAAATGAAAAAACGATTCAAAAAATTTTAATGGAAGAAAATCGCTTTCATCCCCAATAACTCTTGTGTCATATTTTTAGGGAACCGTACCATACTAAATAAATAAAACAGTAGCATGGAATTATATAGGATTTACAAAACCCTAAAACCAGGAACTGTTATTTTCATACTTCGGTGTCATTATGAAGACCGCATGAAACTTTGAGATGGAATTATATGAGAATGTGATCGGTACAAGAGCAGGTAGTCATCAGTTAAATTGTTGGTAATCAAATACATTTAAGGCCATTACAACTCAGTGGTAGTGACCTCTGTCTTCGGAGCTATAGTTTTCGGTGAAGGAAAACACCGAGAGGATAGTATGAAAGAAAAACTGGTTTCTACTGTCATGATGAACGTCTGTCTTTTAATTAACCACACTAAAACCATGGTAATAATACCTAGGAGCATAAAGATATATAGTAATGCAAAAAACTAAAAAGCATAATCAAACACACCCACTTAATATGCACCAATTGAGCGTTGAGATATTTACAGGTATTTCATGAGAAATCGACTTTTATCGTCTGTCTATCGTTTCATGTGAGGGCGGGATTCTAGATTTTATAAATACTGGGACGTTACAGACCGTCGCCCAAGCGTGCGCGGACGCAGGGGGCGGCCACCCCGGCGCGAGGTCGTTCACCTCCCTCCCGCACCTCCGCTCCACCTCACGTCCCTCGCAATCACAGCCCTTTGTGCGCTCACGCCGAGGGCTACTAACTGAGGGCAAGGACTCCATTTCTTTGTTTTGAAATGCCTTCTAACTTCAAGGAGTTCGAGAGCCCACGTCTTGGTACTTGCACAGTGACTTGATACTTTTTTGTCGAGCTTTTATCTCTCCAAAATCACTAGCCTTTAATTTGTAAGTCATGAAAAGTTTATGTCTGCTATCCATTTCTCCATATATTCCCTTATCTACCGGCCATCTTAAATGATTTAGTGCGGAGATTTATACAAAAAGCTTTGCTATAAAATTGCTCTACTACAATCAGTGCCAACAGCACAAATAAAAAGGGACAATCCTTTGTTCAGTTTACAATGACGCTTCCGTAATTATTCCATTTCCTGCATTAAATTGTAAAATTAATAAAACACCCCAACGTTTCCTCAATCACCCTGGTAAGGGTATTGGAGCGCGATGTCCACAGGCACTCTCCCATGGAGGACCCTTCGGCATTCGGTGCTTATGTACATTTTAAAGATGTTAAACGCATTGTCTGAGGGGTGGCAACAAGTGTTAGTGTAATCTTTCGGAACGATATACGAAAATATTTTTTTTTATAATTTCAAGAGTTTATCATATTCTTTAAGGCGGTATATGATTTATTTATTACTTTAATAGTCTGCCTGTTAATTAACGATCTTTGATTTAATTTACTTAATTATCGATACCATGAGAACACCTACTATTTAGATAGACTATTCGCATTCTAATTCAACTGAATCATTAAAAAACATATTGAAATGTTCTCTAACCCGTCTACCATAAATATTAATACCCCAACGAAAAACAAAAGTTCACCCTTCACCGTCCCTGGGCATACAAACAAAAAAGCATCGCGCGGCACCCTACCCGCATGCCGATGCGGACGCGACCGCTCCCGCGCCACAACACTCGTGTCAAATTGAACTGAATACTGCATTACAGAACAATCCCAACACTTATGCACGCTTAAAAATGTATTTCAAAGTATTTTGAACCTTAAATAACATAAGAACTCGTTGATTAAATGTAAATTAATGTAAGTGAACGGTTATGCGGAATTGCCTCGATAGAACGCGAGGGTGGATCATAGGGGTGGTTATTTATTGTTTCGTTTTCCGAGTGAAATTGTTAAAAAAATATATTCATATCGTGGGAATATCTCTGTTAACCCATTCTCGTTCTAAAAATATAGCCAGAGATGTAATGTTAAACAAAACATTTTCTTTGACTGGGTGATAATCCTGAATATGAAAAGTAAAATATGTAAATAAATTATTATAAAATATTATAGAGTTCCTTGCCGGTTATTTCTAGTTGAAGGCTAACATCTGAACCGGTGGTAAATTCAGTATATTAGATCTACATAAGTATTCCTGGAGCCAAAACTGAATAAATCACTTAGACTTGTATTTTTTTATATAAATATGAAAATTCCCGTACATGAATAACTATTCGTTTTTCCGCAACACTGGTCACACATACCGTCAAACAATCATCAGAACTGATATTAAACATTCGCCGGTTGTCACAAAGTGAAACACGATATGAGAGTGGTTGTTTATCGCTTCTAATATTAAAACAAATCAAACACTCCCCTCGTGGGGCCCAGTTTAATAACCTGCAGTAAAGAGTCCCTCACCACTTATCGCTGGGTCTCGGTGTCAAACGGCAAGTGCTCGTGGTTTCCACAATTTAATACAAGAATTATATTTACTAGATGCGACATGACTATAGAAGTAATACTTCTTATTCGCCTTTGAACAGAATTTCAAATCCACAACCTTTTTGTGTGACGAAAAAAAAATTATGATAAACACAATCTATGCTATTCAAAAGTGATTGATGATTATTTAAAACGTTTCCCTGTAAAAAAAGGTTTTCTATCGTGAGTCTTTACGATACACTGTTTTTTAACATCCAGTGAAACATTTATCTCATTCCACATTGTTGTCTACCTCGTTATTAAGATTCTTATTTATAATGCCTTTTCCATTCCTAACCAATTAACCCATTTTCACAAGCTGGTATTGCAATCTCTTGAGAAAATGCTTGCTAAACCGAACCGTGTTTCATGAAAATATTGACCTTGTTTTCGACTTAGGAAGACATAACCTACAGCCCAATTCTCAGTGTTGCCAAATGTAATCTTTTTCTTGATGAATCTGGATGAAAGAAGAAGTACTTTTTTTTTACTACAAATATGTAATGCAACCTCGACAAAAATCCTTCTGAGATCCTATGTCTCTTCCATCAATGATTCTGTTGTGTAGTTTCCACGTCAGGCCAGTCACGACATGTCACGTGACATCACCACCGACATGGGGAGTGCGTTCATTCATAATTTTCGATACGCTCTAATGCTCGCGGGAAAATAAAATGCAAATAAGTACACATCAAAATTGAACTCAAATAGCTAAGGGATGTTAGATGTATTTAATCAGAATGCAGTCAGATTAAAATGTCAAAGAGACGTCAACGTCGATATTTTATAATTGGAATTGGACTTTCATAATCATCACTTTTAATTTACAAATCATACTTATTTAGAATATTATTACATAGAAAATACAATAATAACAATTTTATAGGTAGATAATAATATATGTAAAGCAATAGGAATAAAAAGCAAAACTAGAGAAATACTCTCCCATGTGACGAAGTCGAATCAGTCTGTTCCTCCGAGAGGGGACGTAAAGAATTCCTGGGAACGGCGGGAGGTGTTCCACTTTTGTACTTTTTGCCTTCGTCCAGAAGGGGGTTGACCGGCTGTGTTTTTTTATTTCTGTGCGTCTTTGTTTCTTTTCTTTAGGATGAAGGGACGCTGGCCAGTCCACAGCTTATTATGTCCATTCGTTTTGATACTTACAAATATACCAGAAGCTCAATTTTAGATGGAACACATTAAACAGCGTAAGCGTTTCAATAAAGATTGTTGTTTTTTGCCGTGAGTGAACAAACAAATACAATATGTAGTGCCTATGATATAAAAACTTTTTCTGTAGTCATAACCTTTACTATTGCTAACATGAGGTGATGTCTTAATTTCCACAAAAATATATAACTAATATATATAATTTTTATATTGTATTTATTATATATTCTCATAACTCTTATAATTAAGACGAATAAAGGGAATTGAATAAAGAAAAAACGATCGAACGATTTTACAATCAATAACTCACTATCCAAACAAAGTTTTGTTTAGGAATGACGGAGGAAATTATGTCATCATGAAACGTACGGGCTAAAGCCTCAACAGACGCTCGTTTACATACATGAACGGCGACCCTTAAAATTTTAGTAACATTCGCTCCAAATAATTGGACAATCTATGTTTAGGGCGCCACCCTCGCGCCTGCTAGCAATTAAGCTATGTTGCATCATGCGGGCACTATCGGCAATATATCGACTTGGGGAGGTGAATGTAGCACCCCACCCCCTGGCCAGGATACCGGCACAGCAGCTAGTTATCTGCGCCGATCGATAAATGTCATGGAAAACTACCTACGTGGAAATCTATGTATATAGTTACATCTGTCTGTGTAGGCTGGGACCTATATAGACTGAGGTTAGCTTATGTTAAGTCCTGATATCGGAATATTTTGTAATATGATTGCTGTTGTAGCGTATTTGTGAACGTTTTGGTGTTTATAACGTATCGAACTTTGTTATTTCTCTGGTCAATTATGCGCGGGTGCAATACCGTTTTAATAGGCGTGATTCTCAATAGGTTATCTACAATTTACAGACATTAATATTAGCAAGTGTAGAATAATAATAAAACCAAAACAGGGTGTGTCGTAAATACAGGATAGAAGTGAAACTTTTGTATTACAGGGAAACATTTTAAATATTCATCCATCACTTTTGAATAACATAGATTGTGTTTATCATTTATTTATTTTTCGTCACACAAAAAGGTTGCGGATCAGAATTTCAAAGCCCTCACATAAGAAGTTTCACTTAAAAAATAATAACTCGACTAACTAAAGATATTCGACTGCATAAATTGTAGGTACACTATCTATATTATCTTGGTGCAGACCAAGACTCCGGTCCTTGCACACAACCCATAGTATTTGGAGACATCATAAACCTCGATGTCTTCGATTTTATGGGAACCAATCATAATTTGTAGGTAACTTTACACCTCTTGCGGTTTCACGCGAGAACATTTATTTGAATAGTTCAATTTGCGCTACATTAAACTAAGAGCGCAACGTTTCATTCATAGATATCAATCACTCTACATAATAATTACAACGACAGATAGATTCTTAGTACCTATATCTGTATAATAAAGAATTTCTATAACTTTTTTTGCCTGTGATCTATAATTTTTGAGGATGTGTCAAATCTCTTATTAAGTTTGTTCATAAGTAGGTATTTCAAGTAGATCCAAACACAGGTTTAATTTTTAAGCTAATACAATTATTTTTATCATCCTACAACCCAAAAGTATGGTTCAACACGTACCTATAAGAAAAAAAAATACTCCCGATAATCTTATCTCGATAGGTAGGCACTTAGCGTTACAATGATATACATACGAAGGTACGTAGATAACACCAAAACCTTTGCGAAATAATATTAGAGCAAGGAATTTACTATTTATTCTTAAAATAATTTTAATAATGTAACATGAGTTAATGAACAAAATATAGCGAGTCTATGGCGAGCAGCTTCTTCGAGCGGTGAGATGGTCATTTTGAAAGGTTGGTAGGGTAAGTCGGAGTTCGGTCGGTGGCGACGCTCGACGCGCACACCTGTATCATCGGACATTCTAGCGGCGGCAATAGCCGAACTTATCGCCATGCGCTGACGCAACCCAAACAGGATCCACCTCCCAACAAAAAGTTCCACGGCCACTATTTCGAAACTCGTGCGCACCTAAATAGAGAAAGGCATCTATGTGCTTGTACATCATTTGTAGAGCCGCTAGTCGCAACCCACGGGGTACGGGGTGAATGCCCTTAACGTCCTCCGTCCTCCTCGGGCATAGTTCCCTCCCGTTCTAGCACGCAAGAGTCCCTCTTCTTTCGACTTTGAAAAGAGGGCACGTATTCGTATGCCATCGAGCGATTTTCACACAGCCGTTGATGTTATTAGAGTCGTCAATGCATTGTAGAGTTCGTTCTGTGTACAGTTAAGGGTGTGTGCGCACGCGCATTGCGTTTGTATTCAAATGAGGACAGTGCGTTCCGCGCCGGAGAGCATTATGATTGTACTTTTTTAGTCCGTGAGCGGTAATCAGCTACAAGGAAATGGGCATCCTTAGGGGTGGCGCACGGCGCGGCGCGGCGGCCGCGCTCACCACGCTCGTTCACTATTGAGGACACGATCTTGTTAATGCGCGACAATTAGGCGCTCTGGGACAACGGCAATTTGTATTAATGGCCGGGTGGTCGACGCTACTCTATTGATATCGATTTATTTACGTCCCGGGTCATTATTAATAATTCTCAGACACACATAGTCTAAAAGCATTGTCATCACTTTTGATCCGAGTGTGTAAATAAATTGCAACTTATTCATCACTATTAAAAATTTGGACTTTGGATTCGCGGTTACTTAACATAAATTAACTAAGCAAAAATATCATGAATTTATATAATACCTATAGATATATAAATAGAAAAATAAACTAGTCTATAACAATGAAATGGAAATGTGCTATGGAATCACTTTGAGGCCTCAAAATAGGTACCTAATCAATCAATACTAACAAAAAATAAAACAGTTGTTGATAGTATCAATCAAGATTATTTATTATTATTATAAGAAGTTCTTTTCGACTGCTATTTATTTACTTAATTTTATCGGTTACTTAATTGACTAAAAGAATTACAACTTTTGGAGTCTCAATTCATAGAAACACTTATTAAGCATCTAAGGAAGTTACAGAAGGTGCTGCATCTTCAAATCTACTATTCCATATAAGAAAATCATTCAGTAGAAGACACAAGCACCTACTCTATCTTTATGAGGTTAGGTTAACCAACTTGAAGCGTGTTGAAGTCTTTGGATTATCATTTATTACCTAGCTACCTCCAATTTTCTTAATTATTGAATCCCCAAAAAAGCACTACCTAGTTTTAGGTTATAAAATTACAAAACCAATTGGTTATTAATACTTATTACCTTTTTATTCCTGCTTTTATTCTCTCTAAACTTATACTTTTTTTTTGGATGTGAGAAATACTTGCAACATCCTTATTTTACCTGATGGTATAATATATTTGTCTTAACGACATGCCGCGGTAATCACTGTATAATCACCTAACATCATCAAACTAATTTAAAAGCCATCGTTTATGAAGTAGGTGCAGCAAATTTGATTTTAATTAATTCATTATGTTCATTTACATTCTTACTTGTTTAGTCAAGAACTACTAAACATTGCTTGATTTGCGAAAAGCGAATGAGGTTATAATTTCAAATAACGTTTTACATATAGGTACTTAAATAAATAAAATGCAGGTAGAATCTAGTACTCACAAACTGCGGTACTATGCAATGACAATCAGCAGACCTTCCTTCAGAGCAGGTACATCATGGCTAAGATCAAGGGCAGATTTATTATTATTTATTTATTTATTATTTATTATATATGGGACGCCAACAGCACACACATTTAGACATAATATTTATACATTGCAAATTTTTAGTTCCGATGCCTATGCCAATTACAGGCGAACACAGCATTCACAAAGAACAGTGTTTACTATATAACAGTTAAATGATAAATACCAAAAAGATAAATTTTATATAAAGTAAAAAAAAGAAAATATGGAAATTACAAAACTAAAACTAAACAAAAATATAATAATTAAAATTTTAATATCAACGGAATGTATCCAGCACCTCACGCTTGAACCTCATCAAACCATCGTGAAAAATATCAATTTGTGTGTATTTATGGACAATGGAGTTGTACTTCCCACATATCCGCACTATAGGTGATTGCAAGCCTAAATTGGTTCTACACTGTGGGATACGGAATATTTGATTTATTGGCTTTCGAGGCATATTATATGGAACAGCTAGAGACACACACGAGAGAATGTCGCCACAGTCAATGAAACCATTCATTATTTTGTATAAAAACATGACATCATGTAGTATTCGTCGATCATACAAGGAATGCATATTGAAATGTGCCAATCTTCGACTGTAAGGACTTCGGTGTGAAAAATCTGATTCGCAGAAAGCAAGACTTCTTGTGAATGTTCGTTGAATACTCTCAATTCGCTGGGAGTGGACACTATAGAATGGGTTCCAAACAGTACAAGCATACTCTAATTGACTTCGCACTAGCGAGTTATAAAGAAAAATTTTTGTTTTGGGCAGTTTGAACCCTTTTGCGTTACGTTTTATAAAGCCCAACATTCTAGCTGCCTTTGTAACAACTTCATTTACGTGCGTCTTAAAAGAGAGTTCTGAATCTATAACTAAGCCAAGATCGCGAACATGGTCAACGTCTAATAATTTTATGGAGTTAAGAGTATAAGACGAAGGTAGAACTGATTTTTTCCTATTGTACTTGATAACACAACACTTAGCTACATTAAGTGCCATGCTATTATTCTTACACCAGTTTTGTATTCTGTCAAGATCTTCCTGGATTAGTTTCGTGTCCTCCAGCGAGTCAACAGTCATATATATTTTTAGATCATCCGCAAATAGTGATAATCTGCAGTGTTGAATTTGAGTAGTAATATCATTCACAAATAGCGAAAATAAAAGAGGCCCCAAATGTGAGCCCTGAGGCACTCCTGAGAGAGCACAATATGATGTTGACTCATAGCCCTTTATCACCACGAACTGAAGTCTATTGGATAAGTAAGATTGGAACCATTGTAGTATTGATCCATATATTCCGTGCAACTTAATTTTCTGAAGCAATATTTTATGGTTAACCTTGTCAAACGCACTCGAGAAGTCGGTATAAATAGCATCCACTTGCAGACCCCTATCCAAATGACTACTTATTTCAGACACAAAAGAGACTAAATTGGTGTGAACAGACCGACCCTTCCTGAAACCATGTTGATAAGGCGATATGGAATTATCCAAGTGCCACGAGATTATAGGACAAACCAATGATTCAAAGATTTTAGAAAAACATGACAAGATAGATATGGGACGATAATTTCTAATATTCTCTTTATTACCTTTCTTAAATACTGGGACTATTCTGGCCTTCTTCCATTCATCAGGAAATAGACCTTCATCTAATGAGTGATTAATTATTAAACATAAAGGAAAGGCAATAGCACGCCCACAGTGCTTAATAAAAACAGGTGGGATGGAGTCAGGCCCAGAACCTTTTGAAGTGTCGAGTTTCTTAATAGCCTTTAGGACTTCGTCCTGTGTAAAGTTTATACGTCCCAAATAATTATGGCAATTGGAGGTAAGATCCGAAGCGTACTTGGTCGTCTCACGATTAAATACAGATGAAAAGTGCGTAGCAAAAAGTTCAGAGATTTTTGGTCCCGTATCGGCACATTTATCATCAAGTTGCATACGACTTGGAAATGAACAGTTATTTTTTCTCTTCTCATTAACATAGCTCCAAAAAATTTTTGGATTTTTTGTTATGTTACTCTCTAAAACATTTTGGTATCCGCTAAGACACTTGTCATAGAGAATACGACAGCGCTCACGAAGTAGTTCGTACTCTAATCTGTCTCGGGGATTATTATACTTTTTAAATCTAAACCTAGCTTTGTCTTTTTCTGACAACAATTTGATCAGAGCTGTCGAAAACCATCTTGGGAACCTGGAATTTGACCGCTTGCGTTTAGGGATATGTGTACTGATTAGATTATTCAAGATACTGTAAAATGCTAAAACCATACCATTGACGCTATCGAATTTACAGAGATCCCTTTGCCAATCAATTTTTAGCAGCTCATCTATCAATAGCTCATAATTAGCTCCAAAATAATTGTAATCATGCCGAGATTTTGGTTTAAGGTATTGAGCATTAGTGTATAATAATGATAGGTTCAAACATGGGTGCTTATGATCAATTTTGCTGAGTTCATCTAGCGATTTTGTTACACTAATATTCATTTTATTGGACACGACTAAACCCAACACTCTACCATCTTCATTTTTTATATTATTAAATTGATATAGGTTGTTCATGGACAAAAAATCAGCAAATGAATACCCCAACATATTATTACGGTGATCTGGTGTCATACAAGAACTATTTCCATCGCTAGACCAGCCCATGAAACCTCCATCAGATTACAAAACTGATGACCAACCTCCGTAAATATAATTCGAAGAAAATTAAAAATAGCTTACCATTCTTTACTAAGAATTAACAATTTTAAAACAACCCTAAGTAGGTACTCTTATTTGAGATGTGAGGTGACTAACTAAATAGCAAAGTTATATCAGGTACCAGTGTCATCTGACAGCCATCAAGTAGTTGGTTGAATAGCGTAGCTACAGTGAATCGCTATGTGGGCGGCTCTCGACCTTCGCATGTCCTGCAAGACACCTGTGTTTTCCAACTGCTTGCACAGTGTGGGGCTTTTGTCTTATACTCGGTCTCTAAATATGAAGGCAACTAAACGATTATCTGTCGTAAGTTTCTTTCTTTATTAGTTTAGATTAAATATACAGATGCTATAGAAAACTGATCAGATTTCCATTTATATCTAGGTAAATATTTCAAATTAGATCTATTATCTAAGGAATTAAGGAAATATATATCCATCTAGCCTATTTAACTTTGCCCTAGCTATGCTTGCAGTAGGTACAAAATAAAAAGTATGAAATTCCCAAAACATTCAAAGAGTACATATTACAGCTTGAGTTACCTATCGGATCTCATTGCAAAACCTTATTTCGTTACCAATTTACTTATACAGCTACCGTAAGCAAATAAGTATATAACCAAACAAGTAGTCAGTATAAGAAGGCTAAAGTGGAACACGGCGAGACACCAGGCGGTCTGTGCCACTCGTCGGAAGCTAGTCGTCGGCGACAGTGAGCCGTGGCCATGAGCGAGGTAGGTATCGCACGGAACTAAATGTACCTATCTAAATACCTGTTATTGGATTCTTTATGTCAATGGTCATTACATAACTATATTTTCTAGAAAAGAAGACTGTAGTTGTCTGTTACTCTGAGCTACGAGCACTGCTACGAGCCTACGAGACGGTATGTAGCTAATAGTTAAAATAAATCAGAAAAAAATAAAAAATTACATTGATAGATAACCAAAGAGGTCAACGTGTTTTATTCAGCAAATAATACATAATAACCAAATAGTATTGCGTATTTCATGTAACTTTTGTGAATGTGCTAATTGTGATCGCGAAGCATTGGTTTCGTACATAGGTCTCCCCACTTCGCGACATGTAATCAACCTCGCGATGCCATTTCAAATGATGGACTATTTGCGCCCACACCACACTAATCTATCTCCCGTCGAACATTTTAGTGTTACCGGTGTGGCTCAGTAATAAAATATTTCTTTTTATGTCTCCCTCGAGCAACACGTTTGAGCGCCTCGCGGTTGCGCAACGTATGCCGTTGGTGCATTCCAGCATTTCCGTGATTCCACTCATGTCGGCCGTGTTCCACCAAATAGACACGAGAATAAAACAAACCACAATATATACGAGTTAGTATCTATTTTTAGTCTTTATTAATAAAGTCAAGTTCAAGATCGTCAACTGAAATTAATGCTGTTATTAAACATACAGCAGCGGAGTATGATTATACGAAATTATGGCATTAAGTGTCTTAATGATGTCATAAAAATAAGTAGGTATAAATTTGTAGATTTCCTGTTCAAAAGCTATAGTATGTGTATAGCTATAGTATAAAGACCCTTAGGATCGTAGTTTTCATTTTAATCGAGGATTATTCCTAAGGGAATACTGATAAGCTACTCTGCTTAGTTTCTAGTACCTATTATGTTTATTGCGTATTATAATAATGCATTTATTATGTAGTTATGCGTTTGTCCACAATATCACCAGTAAGTGGTGATGTGGCTAAATGTGGTCTTTTAAAAGCCTAAGAGGGAACTGGTTCACGTGTGAAGCATTGGGATACTACATTACGTTGCTGGGTAACAGATTTTCAACTCGAGGGTAGCCAGCCGGGCGGGTAGGTACCTACTATGGTTTTCTCACGATTTTCCCAATACAGTAAGCTCAAGCGGAATTATATCCAAAAACTTTCTCTCTATCATCACCTAAAAATTTCCTAACTTTCAAATATAGTACCTGCAACTAAATGCTTTTACTTATTTTTGTGTTCTTTTTGTACGGATCTAGTGCAAATAGAAAAGCTTACGAGACAGGTTCATCATTATTTCTGTTGATTGCTTCCGAACATTTCGGGGCAACTTTCATCGATATGATTCGATTGAAATGTTCAACAATATATTATTATAGAGGTTTTCCTTACAATGTTTTCAAATTGATTTTTGACTAACGTAACTTATCGCAAATTAAATGTCACATTGTTTGTTCATAGCATCTTATATTTTAGTAATTACTTTCGTATTATAAGACTGCCTATATATTTTGATTGAAATTCACGACGTAAGTTTGATCTGCCCCTCAAACAAACCTAACATTCGAAAGCTGACGTAGTTCTTAAACGTAAACATTAACAGCGTGAAGGATAGTGAACTCTCATGTGTTAACTCCATGAACGACCCATCATTAACGACTGTAACAGTTACAATCTCAATATACCAATCAATCACATAAACGCATTTACTGTAACCTTACGACTCATCGCTTGTCGATGGATGTTTTCTCTAATCGCGATGCGACTGAGAATCAACGTGTTTCACTTGTAATAAGTATCTGTGTAAAGCCAGGCGGAGTATCGGCCTCGATTCACCCCACTGTCGCCGTAGTTTCCATTTACAATCGCAAAAAGTTGTGAACGGTGGCGCAGCAGGCGAGGCGGCGACGTCGACTGCCATTACTAACATCCAATGTAATGAGACATGTCACTACTCATGAGCATGCTCTTCTATCGTCTGATGAATGAACAGGTGCGGGGGGCCCGGAAGGCCACCACTATCGGTGAGATTTTAATGATACATTGTTGGTCTCAGACAGGGGAACGGTTCGCGATATTGAGAACTTCTTGCGCGCGCGCTGCCGATGCCGATGCGGTGTGCAAGCGCACACCGTTATCCTATTTCCTCCCTCCTTTATGTTCGACGCATTGTGACGACGGTAGTGTGTGGCTATCACTCTCGAGTTTACGGTAGTTCATAAAAGAAGCACTGTTAAATTGTTATGTACTGTATTTCACACTTTACGCAATTAAAAAAAGAAATTAACTAGCTTTTTACGACATTTCAAAGACTGATCGTAAGCTAAGCCTTTCCTTATGTAGGACGCTTAAAAAGTTTCCACAAGATTTACCGATATCTCGGCATCTTTATTCTTCCCAGTAACGTTGCACAGAATCTATACTAATATTATAAAGAGGAAAGATTTGTGTGTAAGTATGTTTGTTACTTTTTCACGCAAAACCTACTGAACGGATATGGATGAAACTTGGCACATACATAGAACATATAGGCTACTTTTTATCCCGGGAAAATGTGATAACCCTCGGGAACGCGGGTAAAACCGCGGGGGACAGCTATCTTTTATATCATAAACCTAACATTAAGACTTTTTTCTGCTATATCTTAGAAACAGTTTATGGGAGCTATATAATATGGGCTTAATAAAACATGACGAAAAATTTACATATTTGATATAATATGAAACTCCGTCCTCCATTTAATTTCTTTTCATAATAATTTACCTTTGTATCTATGCTTCAAATATCCTAAAATAAATATCATGGACACTAGTATTTCATTTCCTTGTATATAACTTCGATTAAAGGTTTTTATTTACGTCCCCGATTTAATAACCCCGGTTAAATTTTGTTCTATATTGTGTCCACAATAATTTTTGATGATTTAAATGAAATGAAAATTATTACCTACATGTGAAGTATGAGTTACTTTAAGCGTGCCCCCTAATATGTACATTAGAATTCTCTTTGTTCTGAGGAGTATTATATCTACCCCCATATTTATTACAAGTCATGTAGCGTTGTATTGCTAAAACCCCGATATCTCTACCTGTGCCGTACCGTGACGTGTACGGAAGAGAGAAATGTATGCCGCTTTACACCTAATTCAGTTAAAGCCTAATATGTGCAAGTGAATCTCTTCCTATTACAATTCTCTACTAGTAGAGCTGAGTACAGAGTTCATCCGGGAAATTAGGTACTGCCATACCCATTTGCCGTGAAGTAGTTACTGTGTTTCGGTTAGAAAGGTAAGGTGAAATTACAGGCACATGAGACACAACTTCACGTCTCAGGGTCGATAATGCATTGCGATGCCTGGTGTTGCAAATATCTAATGGCGGTGACCATGGTCCACCTGAACAGCCCGACAGACAATTTAGGTAGAAAACAAATTTAATCTTCCTATGTCTATTTATTATATGTAAATTGCAGAGACTAAAAATGAATATTTGTATTTACATTTGCGTCCTAATGATATATGTTATAGGTATTTAAAGAAGCCTACCCGTCAGCTACAAGCTTACGCCTAAATCCGTGAGTTCAATGCGTCAATAATTCCATCTAAATCACGGTGTTCGTGTAAAATCGAAATGAACAATCAAAACACGCTTTCTCCTTTATTATATCAGAAAACACAAATGAAAGCTTTAGATAGAATTTAACGCCCGCGTTAAATTGGGATTTTTAACACCTATAATAATCATGAATTGAGAATCAGAGTAATTCTATTTCAACTTGAACAACATTCATTTTATTAGTATGAATATACTGTCACGTCTATAAATACTAGGCAGGGCTTCATAATATTCTACTAATTAAATTCAAAAAAAGAATGATTAATTCATTTTAGAAATTTTATCGTCTTCGTTCATAGCAAATCCAATTGCTGTGAAATATCATGGCGACATGGTTACGCTGAAATTAAATGCAGTCCCACAGTGCAGCCTACACAGATGAGTTATAAAGTGAATATTTAAAGCATTTTTTTTTTCGAAACGCTAGCCTTAACAGTTTGTGATAAATCAAAGGGTCTACGAATAGATGGTCATAAAGGTGGCCACAAAAGCCGGAGTTTTAGAGCCCTTCAGAAAGTGTGTCGACTGGCTTACCACCCCGCACCCCGCCCCCCGCCCGCGCCGCACCTCTCCCCACCCCGTACCTCATCCCACTCGCCCCTCCCGCGCTCCGCTGGAAAACGTTCATCTATGCATTTTATAGTTTTCCATCGAACTGAGAATAGGTACCGTAGAGTGGGAAGGAGTCGGTGCATTTGACTTTCCCATGTATGGTAAGTATGTTGAATATGACTTTCAAATAGATAATCATTCATGTACCGAATCACTAAACGGAAAACTCATAGGAAAATTGACGTTGTACATTTTCAAATTTAGAAGTACCTACAGATAATGGTAAACGATATTAGGGCATGGAAATTTAGTGACATTAGATCTATGAGGACGGAAAATTCTTAGGCTGAATACTTTGGTAACAATTCCACATGCCTTCTTTATCGACTGCAGATATTAAGGATGTTCTCGATTACTACCAGCTGGTAATCAATAAAAGTCGGATTATTCCAGTTCAAACTACTACACTATCGAGTACGTCAGGAGGATACATTATTCAATTTGCATACACTTTAAATAAAATTGTTGGAATATAGGACCATAGTAGAGCCCACGTCTTTGTCATCAATCCCTCTGAACAACTCCATCCTATGAGTCACACAATGCTCATTGGAAATAATACCCCGTACCGGAGAGGGCAGTGGTCTTGGGGCTCTAGAGCGGCGTGCGGCGCGGGGGGTGGTGTGCGCAGAGGGCGTTGCGCAACGCATTACAATAACGCGACATAACGTGCCGCGGCCGCTGCGCCCGCGCCGCGTCGGGGTCATGCGCCGCGCTCCCATTCGGGGAACACTGACTTTATTGACACACCAGGGTTGCTCGCTACAACTAGATACGTTTTAAGATGAAATACATACACTACCTACTTTGTTTCGGAAATTAAATGATAAGATGCCTTCGTGCTGCTCTGTCAATGAACGATTTAAACCAAGAGGTGTTTAATGTATCAAACGTTTAATTTAAAAATCTCTTGATAAAGTAGGTATTCGATATAAAAACTTTTTACAGATGAACACGCTTCTATTTTGGGTCACAATCTTATCATTGTACGTGACACTTCATCACTTAGCTGATGGTAAGTAGGACACAGAACTTAGAAGCTCTCGAGTGACGATCCAAGGACTCATCAGTAGGTGGTTGGTGAAGGATTTTCGACCTGAAAGTATTAAGATAATCTACGGGCATAAGTACCTACTACAAAGTAGTCTTCCATGACTCCACTGACAGAGCTATCTGTTCTCGCCTTATTGTAGATAAAGATTCGATTACTTTAATATTAGCGTCTGCCCGAGGGATATGCGGTAATCCAGAACATATTCTATCGGTACGCAAAGTTCCATCTAAATCCGTTCAGCCGTTCATAGTTGAGTCACAAATATTCTCGTCTCAAAATAGTATAATACTAACACTACTTCTGACTGTCGGTTTGTCCGCATAAATCTTTCAAACTACGAAAAAAATTATATTGTCAAGAAATGCTGTTTCCACCATCATTTAGATAATTTCTTCCGCAAGATTTATGTATAGAATCAATATTATCTCATTCAAGCGAAGCCGGGGCGGGTCGCTAGTTTATAATAATAGTAGAATACCTATGCTTTTGAGGCAGGTACATCCAATTCCTAAAAAATGTGACACGAATCATTCAAGTTACCCTGCAAGAGGTACCTGAAGCTAGATTGAGGGTAAAATGGTGGTTATTCTACATGAACCTCATACATGCTTTCTTAGGGCCTAATAAATGTCTGAATAAAATTATTTAATAGCCAAGATGGGTTATTTGATCTCCATACATATAACACAGGTAGATAAACTTTGTAACATCAACTAACGGCGTTCCGCTCTATGAAATGAGTTGAAATGGTTTTTGAACGCCCATGAGGCCCGTTTTGCTAATGAATAAGCCAACTTGCCCACTTGTATTGTTATTTAAGTGATCCAACTGCCACAATAAATACATTTTCCCACGCATTAAGATGCATTTATTTCAAAACTGCTCGCCCGCGGTGGAACTGTACACTGAGTTTATCGTAAACCGAACAGATTTTATGTAAATTAAATTTATCGAAGTAAACATGCATGAATGGGTGTACGTAAGTAGGTAATTTAATTCTGCAAATAAAAACAGAAATAAATATCAATAAATTAAATTATGTAATATCTAATAACCGATTAATGTTTTGATTGGCACATTTATTAAGTAAGTAACAACATATTTATGTTCTTGAGATTTCGAATGTAGTAAAATTTCAATATATTCCATTAAAAATGTATAGTAAACCCAAGATTAATATTTACAAAATAATATGTACTTGCAAATCACCCCCCACAGGTACATACATAACACAGAAAAGTTTTGTATACAAACTCTGAATGACTTTGAATGTTTAATGCTAATGCATGGCTTACGTGTCTGTCACATGAAGGTCGCAAAAACGAAATGATAATTGTACACTTATTCCTCATCACGACAAACGCTGCAGTAGGTACAAATATGTGGAAGTAGATATTACACTACACGTGTTGTCCGCTACTCACACACATCTACGACGCGTAGCCTCCTAAGGCTCTTCAAAAAAAATCATACAAGTTTGACATGTTTTATTTTTAGCCTGTCGTTAGGTGCCAAAACGCTTCAATCTCGTAATAGAGAAGCAACCGTGATCCAGCTGTCCACGCAAGGATGCGCGGGCGACGCGCGTTTCTTTTTAGAAAGTGGCACGTCTCGGGGTTGTTCACCCTACGCGATCCGGGTCAGGCGCTGCCCCTCCCCGCGTGTCGAGGTACCTCCCCCCCTCTCCCGCAGCCCGCACCGCACGTCTAGGTACCTACGTTCATATGAGTTGGTAACACTAGTCCTTGATAAGGGAACTCCATTGACACCATAATCGAGTGGAACCGGGTCGGCGGATAAGGCACTCCTTGACTCGCCGGCCTATGGATTAACTGGAACTACATCGTATGTATGTTGCTATCTAAACCAGTGTGCGAATATAGGACTCGCAATATAAACAGTCTAATACAACTTTGTGAGATAATTTATGACGATTTACAGAGCGTAATACAAAATCGACCGGCTTACAAATTCATTGAGCGGTGAGTATTACATATTAAATTGTAAGCCACGATGTTTTATGCGCATGAAATTTAAAAGAGTTTAACCTTCTTACATTTGCATTATTTTATAATAAAAAAAATGCCGATGTAATTTGAATTTGAGTTCGAATTATGTTTTTTTTTTACTTTTTCCTAAACTTTGGGTCCTAAATATTATCATTGTAATTTAACATATACCTACCAAAAAATTCTATTCCCGTCCAACAACCTTAGGTATTACACATTTTACTTAAATATCTTATGTATAAAATATCATCAGTAGTAGATATCATGTAGTATCATTAGCTATCAGATAGTTCATATTATCTCCGATTGGATTGGGATCAGTGAATGACCATGTGTAGAGAAATGTCTGAAGATATTTATTTTCTTATGCGCTTACGCAGGTAACTGTGCGTGTATCATATGGGTTACTTAAATAAAACATTGAAAATACTCTTTGAACATCAAGATTAAATCAAAATATTTTTTGTTTTGTTGAACAATTAATTATAGTACCTACCAACATAGGAACTTACTAATAGTAGCTTAATTTCAAATCATATTGTTAACAGAATGATTTTACCATGAGTACATAGATAAAATCTAGTCCATTACTTCCTTAGTTTCCTAGATTATAAAAAAATCGTAATATTAAGTAATTATAAAAATACAAAATGACATCTTATTTTAATTGGTTATAAATAGTGTGATATAGGTACGTTACGAGTTAGTTCAATTGATAGTTGACACGTTTTTATGGCTAATTTTATATTGTTGATTGTTTTGACATTTATTAAAATGTAGCTGATTTGACATTTAAATATTGATAAAATTTGTTACAAAACCATTAAGATTTAATAAGAATTTTATTAAACAATTTACAATAATAATAATAAATTACTTATACAACTTATAATTACAGTACATTTTACACCTATTAACTACCATTCCTACACGACACAAAACATATTTTGGAATAGCGAGAGTTAATGCTAAAGTCGTTTGAAAAACCTAAAATATTGGCAATAATACTTTTTTTAATTTGAGACATAATTTTCTTTTTTTGTTATTTTGACTCCCATATGTCCACATTTTGGTGCCTTCGTCCATTTATCAGACAAACAGATCTCAGATAGATCTCTATGATCAAACATGATGTTGGTGCAAACATGTATATCGATAATCCACCAACTACCCGCCAACGGTCACGGCCACTCTATGGAGGCACCATCAAAATCAAATCGTTTTTCTTGAACCATTTCTCAACATTTGTGATGCTGTCCATCGGTACAGCAAAACTCCTTCCCGGCAGAGAAGCTTGTTGGGAACCACTCGCCACCGCAATTCTTGATGAAGAGGAACGCCTTCTCTCTGTGGACATCACGTTCCACCGCTCCGCAGATGACTGGCCCGGCTTTCGGAAGGTACTTCAGTATCTATGAAATAAATTATTAAGTGGTAGCTTCCGCCCCGGGTTCCACTCGTGTTATGAAGGATAAAGATTATTTTCGGATACAAAAGGTAACATATGTCCTTTTCCAAGATGCAAACTACCTTCTTCATGAATTTCAGCCTCAGTCATGAAAACGTTACAAGCAGATTGATACACTTTCGAATATACTCATGGATTTTTCTATGATTTATGACGCGCCTGAGATGAGATGCAGGGAGAGCTTTGCTTGATATGGATACGGCTATTTACTTTAAAATTGTCTAGTACCTACATATTTTTTACTTACACAATACACATAATTAGGTAGACCTTTCTAACGAACAAATTGTTTCACAGGTAGGTACAATTCTGCGATCCTAATGACGCCACACAGCAGTTATAAAATGTTTGAAAATGTTATTAAACATTATCTAACACTACATTCACCAACGCTATGCTACATTTTGTTAGTTGTTTTAAACGCTCCCACACTGATTAAATGTTTTTAACTGTGATTTATATCACCGCATTATGTTTTATAACCACGTTGAGACGATTTTTAAGAATGGATACTTTTTGAAGGCTTTTAGACTTTGCATTTCTCCTTATAAATTATAATTTGTTATATTTTATTGCAATGTATTTAATATTGAATAATGTCACTTTAACATGAAAAAAACTTGAATAGCCTTTTAATTTTTTTTTTATCTGTGGTGTGGCAACACCCTAAGGAACCTGATAAATGATCTATCAACACTATAAAGTAGGAGTAATAAAATAAGAAGTTAAATCCAAAATTTATCGAAATCTCCTGCTCTCGAGGAGCAGTAAATATGAACACAGAAGTCAAACTGGCAATGCACTAACATCCAGTGGGAAATCGAAGATTGAAAAAGAAGTTAAACCCTAACAATTTAAAATTCTTATTTATTAGGCCAGTTAAAACTGTAAATACTTACTACGTCCAAACACTTGCTGATGCAGTGCTTGTTGCCCCCGCCTCCACATGGCAGGCTTGGCGCATCGGTGTCGTAAGTGACGACAGGATCTCCCGTCGGCGGACCACGAGGCCTGCTGCGGCGCCCTTCCTTGATGCCCACTTGCTGGGACATAAACACACCGCACTGGCATGGCTCCACCTGATTACATGATACAGTATATTACCTTCGTTCATTCGCCTTGATCTGTTACGCCGCAGGATGAGCCGTGTTAACGGTTCCACAATTATAATTTCCATAATTTCAGGCCGACAAAAAGAATTAAGTTGATATTTTGTTGCCATGTAAACATGAAACACTGGTCAAAAAAAAATACAGACTAAGTATGTCATTATGTTCAAAGTACATTATTTAACATAATTAATAAACTGATAGGTTTTTAACGTGTAAGAGTACTCGCCTCGTCGTCGTACTCTTCATCGAAGTTTATTTCTTCTGCGGACTTAGGAATTTCAAAGTCATGCCGTTTTAACTTCCGCCTGCCGTCGGTTGCGACCGCGAGCCACAAACACGCAGCAAGCAGCGCCCAATGCCGACAGCCACGCATCTTGGATTCCTGCTGATCATAGACAAATGCTGATAGACCCAAAAATTTACTCATATTATTGGTTTCTCTAATTTTGGAGTTTACACAGTAATTTGGCTTGGTGGTTAGACCCTGCCACGCCGCAGGTCGTGGCTTCGATTCCCATCCGGTACAAACATTTGTGTGCATGAACATGTAAGTTTGTTCTGAGTCTGAATTACAATTTTACAGTATTATAATTCTCCCGTCCATCCCAAACTAAAAGACGGGGCTACAAATTCTTTCCGTACATAAATCTTGTCAACTTCTCACTTCACCAGACATAATTACAACTTATGAAAGGGAGTGGGACTAACTTCCGACCACTGACTCGTGCAAAGAACAACCTTCAAGGCTAGAATGAATTGGCATTATCTGCATAGGGGTGCCGCATCCTTAACCGCATCATAGCTCTTTCTGAACAATACCACCGCCCCGACTCAAGCACACATAAAAATAATAAGAAGTTAACGATTATGTAATCAACGTTCAAAATATTCGTTTTCAGAAGGTTAGGTCACAATTAAAAAAAATCCCAAAATTCTGTTTTTAAATGAAATGAGTTAGGCAGGTACTTACCTCTTAAGTATTCTCGCTCGCTCAATTTAGTGTAAAGACCCCACGCGTGACAACTCTCGATAGAAATTTAGTTTTTCCAAAATTATGGAACACAACCGTAGTAGAGACTTTAATGTGACTATTACATAAAACTAACTCTATTTAAGGCCCTGGAGATGTTTTGCGCGTCATTGTAATTTGAAGAATGCTTACTCAGCGCCTCGGCCCTGCTGCGAAACGTGACGTGAAATAACTTAAATACCAATTTATTACGTGATACTCTCAGATCTGTTAACTTTATGTGATTTTTATAGAATATGCAATGACGTTCTTGCACGTCAGTGTATAGATAACATGTGCGATTCACACAACATTTAGATAGAATTAAGTTGGTATTTAAATAAGGGATAAGATGCCTAAGACATATTTTTTTACCATTTAAGTCTCGTGCTGTTTTCGATCGTTATCTCACCGTGATGCTGAAGCCGAAGATGGTAATGAAGAGCATAGATTCTAAAAGGAAACTGAAGTTAAAGGTATGTTTTGGAACACAATCCTTGGCGACAGATTTATAGTTTGATATAGTGGTGGATTCCGAGCTGGTTACTACAGCTAGACCATATATCTGTGGTAGTTTCTTTCACTCAATTTACCACCCACCATGAGTCTCTGTGAACGAACATACGAGTATTGTGTTTGTTCTGTCTGTCTATCTGGTTACCATTGTACAACCTCTTTTGAGTTTGGGATCAAATTCAAATAACGGTGTGTGATGTATATTCTAAGATATTTATCTTATGTAATATTGTAAAGAGACGGCGAAGTTTGTGTATGAACTGCACCTTGTATTACAAATAATTAACTGATTAAGAGATACACTATTCCCGAGTGACAATTATAATTATAATCCAGCGATTCGTTACATCCCTCGGGAACACAAGTGAAACCGCGGACGGTGCCAATTCAGTTATCAAGACGCTCTTCAACTAATTGGGGTGTGTCCTGTATTAAAATGATTAAACACTAACCAGTGTATTGAACATCCAAAAATATACGAAAACATTAAATATGATCAAAATTAAATCATTAATGTGATTTTTCGTTACCGATCTAATCACAAAGAGTATGTTATTTGATGCTGTACAATTATGACGTCACAATGTGCTATTTCATAATAACTCCATACATTCGATCGTTTTGACATTTCATAATGAATTGCTGACATCAAGACACATCCCTATTGCTTAGGACTTACAGCTACCTGCAAGCTACAACGGTTACATACCTATCTATAAGCTATCGTGGATTCTATTTTTGAGATGTGGGAAACAAGCGTAATTATCTATACCTATAGGTATGTAATAAATTCGCAATTTTGTAGGTAGCCCACAAAATTCTTATTTGATGGTATATGAAGAATGTTTACCAAGTAGGTTGGAACTTAGATCACACAATTTCTGGGCTGAAAAATAATTGTATTTCACCTCGACATATGTACAAGATAGCTAAGTATCTAAAAACGAAAACATATACCAATCTTTATTCACTTTTATTTATAATAACTAGGTACCTATAATAATATCAATTTCACAGCCACTCCCCTTTAACTAAATTTAAAAATACGGACAAAAATCTACGTTTACAAATGATAAAATTTTATAATTCTATCTCCACTAGTAAGTTAAATATTAAACGCTATGGATAAATATAAATTGTATTCTGATAACATTAATAGATAGATCTAATTTTCTCTACTAATATAATGCAGGTCTTTTAATTTATTATAACTAGGTTGCAAAAACTAAACTAGTAAATAAGGAAAAAAAAGCCAAATTAAACGAGTTAACTTATTTAATTTCAGAAGATCGAGGCATCATGCAATCCTGTAACAAACAAACTAGATGCGAAATAAAGAACTTAATAAAAAAATATGTACAAAAAGATCCATTAAGAAACATTAAAATAATATAATCAAACAACAAATAAATCTCATTTCCTTATAAAGTAAATAAGCAATAATTAAACAAAATCAACTTGTTACAAAAACAATAAGGTGGTTATTTTAACCTACAAGCTGTCCCAGGCAACCCCAATCAAATTAAACAGAACCATGGGGAGGTAATATCAACGTTTGAATGTTGTTCCAAATAAAAATTCCAAATTCATGATCACTGTAACATATACATTTTTAGAAGAGTTACTTGTTTAATTATTTTAGTATTTTTCTACAATAAGTGCTTTTGAGCAGTCAAAATGATTAATGAATTACCTTCCCAAAAACGCTGTTTGATTTGATTTGATTCATACTTTATATTCTGTGCTACTAATATTGTTGAATCCGAACTGATTCTCAAGTAGGTATGGTTATAGAAGTATCCTTACTAATAAATAATGAATGAATTAACAAGATAATTACAATCATCTACACACATATTTACGTACTTAGGTAACGTTAGTTTTGAAAAAACAAACAGTTGCGGCAAAATGAAAACATAATCAAAAAATCATTACAGATTTTATACGCTTATTTCTAATTTATAAAAAGGAAACTGACGTTTGATATGAAAATCTGCGAGTTTTAAAAATGTAACATACAAGTAGAATAATGAATTTGAAGATACATTGCATGTAAGCAACATTGTATGAATCAGCAATAAACCAGTTATTTCAAAACTGCACAAAGTCATAATATGTGCTTGCCACTAACCCATTGCATTCGTAGAATCATTCTAATTGTAGTCTTCTAGTAGCAGAGACATGAAATAATCTAATTAACAAAATCACATAACAAGATATCCACAACATAAAATCACTGCATATTTTATTACCTCAACATATTCCAATTAAGGTGCACTTTGATGTAATATTTAATAATGATTCATGTCATTATTGGGACATCATCAGTGAATGATAAAGGTCTCAAGAAATATTTCGTAATAGTATGCTTTCATCACCATTATAAACATTTTGTGTCTAAGCAGTAATTAGGTTTTTAATACATATCCAGTACCATCTTCAACAACAATAAAGGAAAACATAATTTACAAGAAATGTTGGGTCTACTTTCCATGTAATAAAGACAATTTAGTATTTTCTTTAAAATTTATGTCATATTGTTGATACAAATGCATAAGATGAAGAATAGCAATAATAAAAAAAAATGTGGCAAGATTGAAAATATATAGTAAACTTGTGTTCTTTAATCACATGTGCAATTTGTATGCTTTACTTTTCTAAATGGTTCAGGAAATATTAAAACAGGATTTAATTAATAAAAATAGCAGTTTCACATTAGTGAGCAAACACTAAGACTAGTGGCTATCAGTCTTGATTAAATTTAGATTATTAAAATTGTTTATAAATGGACAAACAATGAACAGATTAATTATTATTGCAGAATAATTGTAATATATGTTTGTTATTTTACAATACTTTGAAAGGCTTTTTATTCTAACTAAACTAAATTGTACTTCCAATTAATATAATTAATATACCTATTATATATATTTTTGTCAATTTAATTGGCACAAGTGACATTATAATAATGTTAATAGTATTATAGAATTTGGATTTGTAGAATTTAAATGATTTATAATTCGAAAAATGAATTCATTGACATTATTAAATATTGTAGGGCTTAAACCTATGAAATAAATTATTATTGAAATAATTTATTCTAAATATCTCTAACAGTCTTTGGCTAACACAAGTTTAGCCTCACCCTCAAACACAACCTTCTTTTCCTCTTCAACTATGCAGTAGAACTTCACTTTAAGGATCTTCCTTACATCCACTAGTTCAACACTTATTGTCAGTTTTTCACCTACAAAGCACTTGTTAGGGAATTTCATGGTTTGTGAAACCAGGACAGTGCCTGGCCCAGGAAGGTGTGTTCCAATAAGTCCAGCAACCAGTCCATTCAACAGTGCACCATGGACTATTGGCCGTTTGTTGCCATTGTTCTGGTGCAAATAGTTATGGTCACTTGTGAGATTTGAGAAGGCATCAAGATCCTTTTGAGTCAGGGTTTTCTGAATTCGTATTTTGTCACCAGCTTTAAATGATGCACTACTGAATGATGTTGTATGAATTTTGCATATCTTTTGATAGTTTTTATTGTTAACAACAATATAAGGAAATCTATTTGATAGCATCTTGTTCATTTTCAGTCTTTGGAAATATTCACTGTGATACTAACACATATTTTTAATCTCCACAAAGATTTTGTAAGAATATAGCCGCTAAATTAGCTATCTTCCTATCATTTGTATTTTTTAGATCATTTATAAGTTCAAGGACTTCTGAGGTTTTTATCTCTTCTTTTGTTTGTTCATTGTACAGATAGAACAGGATGGTGATAATATCAGGTACTATTCTGTAGTTCTTGGATTTCAATAAAGCTATCAGAGGCTTCAATCCTGCATTTGTTAAAATGTATTCAGCATTTAGCGGATCTGAAATTTTACAAAAGAATGTTTTATTGCTAGTCGCAGGTTTATACAAATATTATAAATGTGAAAGTTTGTGACAATGGTTGGTTGGATGTTTGTAATCTCTCACCCAAAAACTACAAAATAATTTTTTAGGCACATAGATTGTTTATAATATGAAATAGGACATGAGGATACTATTAATCGCAAGAAAATGTAACATTTCCCAGATGAAGGTGAAACCGCAGGGGATAGGTGGAAATAACATCAATTTTATAGAGAAGCTATTAATAACCTTGCCATCAAGACATACCGCAACAATTTTATAGATTATAATATTTTTTTTGGATGAATGTAAGATGAAATAAATAAAAAAACAGAACACAAGTATACAATAAGTATTATGATATACTTCGTTGACTATGTCGTTCTTTTTATAAGTTCCCTTTTTTTCCATTCCCAAACAAGCTTATTGTGTACATTATACAATAATAATATATCTTAGCCTCGACATATTGGATCTGTATCCCCATGCACACCTTCCACAAAGACCAGTTTACAGGCTGTAAAATCCATAAATTTTATTTTTACTAATACTTAGATGTACTTCTACATAAGTATGTCTAAGTACCAGTACTTCTAAGAAGTCAACATCTACATAATGATAGGGAAACCCACTCTAGAGTTTAATCAAGATTGTGACTTGATTTGGCAGGCAACCTATTTTCTCAATAAATAGAACAATAACACCTCCAGCAAGTTTCCTCTATAGTAGAACTAGCCTAATTCCTACCTTCCCTACAAAAGTACTTATAGAGGAGTCTTAGGATGTATCTTTTTATTAGTGGATACAGGTATAGTATAGAATATGTGCATGTACATACATATCCCAAAATATTAAGGTATTTTATGTATCTCAATGGGGTATATATAAGTATCACTTTAAAATAAAATATAAAAGAATTTAATAATAATTCTTCACAATTTTTAAATAGTTAGGTTTCTAAATTCAATAACCCTAAAAATATAATATTAAATATCCATGACAAAGTATGTACCTACCGATGGACAAAAGTATAACAATAATTATATAAATATGTAGTAAAAAAGAAAAATCGTTTACCTAAGCAACAATTGCTTGTGCCTGCTGCAGCGAAATGTAGTAATTTGTCGTCTGTTTCTTTTTTAAGAACATGAAGGAATATATCTAATACGCCAACATCGCGGATGAAATTGTAGTTTATCGGGTCATATGCAAAATTTGCCAGATTAGCTAAAACTTGGCACTTGGCATCTGAAAAATTAAGATTGGCACGGAAAATAAGTCTGGGTTATTGGAGGACAGTTTTTTATAGAACGATCATGAACGCCATATAAATGTAGTATGTTAGAGAGTTAAGATTTATCAAGGCAATAATCAGTATACCAATGATGAGCTATGCTAGAGCTAGGCTATAACGTTATTTTGGCATGTTTACCGTAGGAAGATGAATGTAGATACTCGTCCACTAATAGCGACAGATAGTTCTCACGATCTGTTCCATTCTCTGGGGTACGATTTTTAAGTTGTGAATTGTTGCTAAACATTGATGCAGACACTGCCAGACCGTTAGCAATCAATTAAATATTATATAAACAAACCGCAAATATCGCGCGTCTTTCTCTCTCAAAATAATCGCCATTTTATTTTTAATATTTTTTTAAGTTTCGATTAGTACTTGGTTGCCAACGCTAACTTGATATTAGTCTTAGTTTTATTATGTAGGGCAACAAAATTATTAATGCCAGTCAGCTTCGAGTAAAATTTTATGAAATATATTGTTACTAAAAAAAGAAAATTAAAAACATTATCACTTAATAATGGGAGTCACCATCTGTACAATTTACAGTAAACTGGTGCCATTCTAGAATTTTCATGGCGTTTTTTGAGACAAGTCGCAAAACACATTTTCATTAAACTTAACTTCACTGAGGGCTTCAAGAAGTCTGATTGCGTAATCTACATTAAGAGCCCTAGTCTCTTAGGAATAAGTTTAATTTACATTAATATTCTGACTGAGCCATCATTCATTTATGACAATTCAACGATGTAGGTAAAAATATAAATAAATTCCCTAAAAAATAGCGACACTCATCAGTGCTGGATTACACATTTCCCGCCCCAAAGCTAATCGAAATTCAAAAGTATTCCTGCCACTTCGCGTCGTATTACAGGCTTTTCGGACGTTTGCGCGTATGCGTTTTTGTGATGTACAACATATTTTTTGGGCCAATTTTGCCACCCCCCTAATCTTCGGCTTCTATTCCTTGAGTGTCAGTGCCGGATTTACGGCACTGACACTCAAGGAATTAGACATACTAGAAACGAGCATTACACCTATACCCAACTTCACCACTATGCTAGAAACAAAATAGCTTTTAGGGGCATTGTACCTATACGTTACTTTAAAATAATGATTTGTATAAAAAGGCCTTTTATTAGATATATTATAAGGATATTATTCATTCGCAGTGAACGACTCGCCTGATGTGATATCCCTTTAATTATTTTGTTTGTAATATTCAAATAAATCAGTCCATAAGTCAGAGAAATAATTCTGTATGGCGACCACGTTTTAAAAATCAAACCATCTGCGGTTACTGATTTAACTTACACTGGCCAGAAATAATAAAATATCGTTGCGATGTCGTTAATAAAAAATTAAGAAGACTGAAAGAGACGTGACGTTTTTCATATTCACAGACTGTCAGTGTCACTGTCACTTGGAAAAATTTGCATGTTGTGAGTGAAACTTGTGAAAGTTCGGCATTGATATTTAAAATTTTCTCGAAAATGAGGAAATAAGAAGCAACACATTTAACATTTGAATACAATATATTAATATAAAATGAGTGCTATACCATTTATTGCTGGTAAAACTAGTTATGTTATAAAATACATTTAAATGACTGCTTATTAAGAGGTTATAAAAAGCATATTTTTTTACAGGTTTAACCAATAAAAGTATATTTTTAATCGATTTTAAAGAACCTTATGGCGAAACAAACCTCAGAGATGAAACTACTCCAAACATACGCAGCATTGTATATAGTCCAAAAGGAACATACCTTGCATACAGAACTGATAGGAAGTTAGTATTTATTATGTATTTTTATGTTATTCCTGAATGCTAAAGAAACCAAATTAATGCCTTATTATTTATTTTATTACAAAAATGATTTGTTGTGATATAAGATTTCAAGGATATTTTGTGTAATTAATACAATTATAAAAATTATAAATATTTTTTTATGATAGTTTATATAACTCCACATTAGTGCACAATTGCACATAATGAGAAGATTGACATTATTATCCATATTTTTAGAATTTCATTGTTATTTGTTTTATTTTACGATTGTTACTTCAACATCATTCCTATTATTATTTTACTATGTTCATCATCATCATCATCATCATCATCATCAGCCTATCTCCGTCCACTGCTGGACATAGGCCTCACCTATGGCACGCCACTGAGCTCGATTACTATGTTACAGAGCTGAAATAGTAAAATGTTCAGACTGGTCAGTCTGTTGCACCATCAATGGAAACATAAAGGATATGTTCTTTTCCCCATTGGACAACTATTTTATGGTTTGGGAAATGTTTGTAATGACTAAAGAAAATCCTCAGGTACAGTAGCAATATAATAGATGTGTGTAAAAAGTTATTAGTCAGACAACATTTTTTAAACTTTTTTTTAGGGTAAACCAAATCTTCATGTCTTCAAATCTGTAGATGGTCAGCTAGTGGGTTCATTCACACAAAAGAATCAAATGGGATGGTATAAATATTGACTTAATTAATTAAATATTGTAATAATATTTTTGAATACTTTTCTAATCACAAAGTGTTTGCTATCTCCAGGGAACCAAAATGGTCATCAGATGAAAAACTGTTTTCAATTCAGGTGAGCAATAAAGTCCTAATATATGAAGATGCTCATCTTGAACGGTTTGTTCAGCAGATCTCAGCGGACAAGTTGAAATCCTTCTGTGTATCCCCAAGTCCTGCACCAACATATTACTTTGCTGTATTTACTTTAGGTAAGTGGCTTTTTTTATTCTAAATATATACTTATACAGATATTTACATCCAGACACAGTCAGGGTCTCTAACCACAAACATGGCTATCTTTTCCATTGGGCACTCTGGGCCGAGGGTCCCACAATAGTTCCTGTTAGATCACAAACCGATAACTGATTTTACAGAAAGAATGGAAGGCATTAGACTTCCATAGCTTACAGAGAATACATACCACAGATGGTGCCGTCTGATCATATTTATAGATTGCATTCTTTGAGCTGTGATATTATAGTCATAAGGGTTAAGCCATTATCGTTAAGTGCTGAGGGGCTCCAATAGATTAGCACTGTCCTGCCCACCAAACCAACTGTTCTATAGTGTTATTCTTTAAACTCAAGTTATGTTAAAATTATTTTCCCATAGGTAAGCAAGGACAGCCATCATTCTGGCGAGTGTTTAAGTACCCGGAGCTCGAAGTAGCCCAAGCGGTCGTGAGCCGCTCATCATTCCAAGCGGATAAGGCAACATTCTACTGGAACAGACGTGGCACTAATGTGTTCGCTTTGACACAAACTGATGTTCGTGAACAGTTGACCACCATTTTTTTAATCATAATCTTTTTAATGTTTCAATACTCAAGGTAAACAGGCTATATTGAAGACATCAAGTTATATATTACAGGTGGATAAAACAGGTGGTTCTTACTATGGGAAGCAGTCACTATCCTACGGTGATGTGAAGGGAAATGCAGGAAACATGACATTCAGTAAGTTTTAATTCCTTTTATTTATATTTTAGTGTTAAAATATTTTGAACCTAATACCATTGTTATTAAGTCTAATGTTTAATAGCTAGCTTTTATTACTTTTAAACTATTTTCATACAGGCAAAGAGGGTCCAATACACGATATCTCGTGGAACCCTGGTAACTGGAACGAGTGGGTGGCGGTCTACGGCCACGCGCCGGCTAAAGCGACGCTGTTTAACAGCAAATGCGAGCCACTTTTCGAATTTGGAACGGGCGCATGGAACGCCATTTACTTTCCTCCTGAAGGGAATCATATCCTTTTCATAATGTTAATCTTGGCTGTCTCCCCTTTGCTGTGTCTTATGGAAAATCCAAGTATATTTTTGTTATCAATTGTATGTACTATCTTCAAATATTGACCTCGGGCTTTTTAAAACTAAATGAGAATTACCTACCCGAAATAATTATCTAAAAACACAAATATAGTAGTAAGTATGTTAACAATGTCAGACCGGCAACGGTTATGCGTATGAGAAATAGGATTATAATAGAATTATATTTTGCTCATGAAATATCGTAATATTTGACACTAGTGGTGCTTCCCGCGCAACTGAGGATTCGGGTGGCTAAGGACGAGATATTTTCATCAACTCAAAACAGTCTCTATTCCCTGTCAATAAAATTGTATACTCTATGGCCCCAATATACCATTATAATGATTTTCTTAACTGAAGTGCACATGTGCTCCTGGGAGGATTCGGTAACATAGCCTCAGGGCACATTGAGGTGTGGAGCATGAGCGGGTACAGGAAGCTGGGTGCTTGCTCCGCTCCGGACACCACCGCCCTGCAGTGGGACCCTCGTGGGGAGACCTTCACCACCGCCACAACATACCCAAGACTTACTGTTGGGAATGGGTATGTAATATAAAATAAATGTGTGCATTTCACACGCGGCAGTGAAGAGCTACAGAAAGCTCATTTCATTTTCTCGCAGACTTTATATCAATCTTACTTTCTTGATAGCGCGGATTTCATTTGCTTGCTCATTAAATAAATAAATAAATATCCTGGGACATTCTCTTACACACGGCCATCTGATCCCAAACTAAGCAGAGCTTGTACTATAAAAACCAGATAACGGATATACTACATATACAATTTTTTTCTAAATACATACTTGTATATGTCGGAACATTATGTGGGCGTAGATATGTTTCTTTGAGAAAAAAAAAACGTCGTAGGTAGGTAAACTTGCTTAGATACTTTAATACAATCACACTAAACACAACGAAACGTGGGACAGTTCCTAGACTAGTTGTCCGCGCGGCGGCCAGTAGAGAAGTGCGTGCTCGGGATTGTCGAATGTTTTCGTTATCTCAGCTCGCGCGAACACAAATCCAGACTCTGTCAAAGCGCTGACGTCATAACGCTTTCGCCTCGTTGTCAAATCAACTCCCGTACTAATGACTCTTCCGACATATAGAGATTTACATCATTATTTTAAAATAAAAAACTAAAAATTACAGATACAAAATCTGGCACTACACTGGCGCTCTGATGCACAAGCGCGTGTGTCAAGAAAAGGAGAATCTTCTATCAATATTGTGGCAGCCGGGTACTTACCCTAAGAGCGAGTTGTCCAGGGTCGCACCAAAGGGCATAGAAGACGCCACGCCCAAGCCCACTGGGGCATACCGACCGCCCGGCGCCAGAAACAAACCTTCCACCTTTACATTCCACGAGCATGAGAAGCCGCATAAACCTGGTGAAACTCCCAATGGTAAGTTGGCAAAACCACACACTCAATACATCATCAGGGACACGGTTTAACTTTCTTTATGGTCATTCTACCAGTCTCTTCCAGAGTCTTCCGTTATAGTGAAATTCGTATTTTCCAGTTTTAATGGTGTTTCATAAAAACTGGAAAATACGAATTTCACGAAGTGTACATATACCTAACCAGAAAGATACCTCATACAGTGAATTATATCAAAGTTATTAAAATGAAAATATATTTTTTTTAAATAAGATTCTGTTTATGCTATGATATGCCAATAGACATTAAAATTACAGGGGATTAGCGTGCCTACCAGCCTTTGTAGCGATTTAAAAGTCTAATCATCATCCTACGTCTGAGCACCTCGAATCAAACCTACAAATACTTTATTATATTCCACAGCGGCGCCCTCGAAGCAAGCTATAAAGCAGAAGGAGAAGCGTGAAGCCCGTAAGGCCCGCAAGGCGGAGGAGCGAGCGGCCGGGGACACGTCCCCCGCGCCCGCCGCCACCCCGCGACCTGCCTTCGTGTCCACCGGCGACCCCGAGAAGGACAAGAAGATTAAGAACCTTAATAAGGTAAAATCTTACTTCCTACTTTTATTATAATAGTATCTATATATATGCTGTGCGCTTCGATAGCTTTAAAATTTCGTTATTTGAAAACAGTGTGGCTAGATACTTAATGAAATACAACTCACCAATGTTATCCAGGAACCGAACGTGTCCCGGGACGGAATTCTTATCACAAACGTTCACTGTCACTTAGACCATACGGAACAGCACAGTTGATAGTGTTTATTTGGATGGTTTATATTTTTATTGAATATTACAGTGGAGACGCGTACGCGCGGCTTCTTGAGTTTTGACTACAGCAGCGCCATGGGTTGATGTGGCGGCGCGCGTAAACAACGTTCGTTGCAGGTTCCGGAAGTTTAGGCGGGAGTTTTATATCTAGCCACAGATTAAATAAGAACCCAACATTTCCCCCCACCGAAATCCGCAAGGATTTCCCAGTTACGATACCATGGCAAAGTTGAAATAGATAAAACTTAAGGTATAGATAATGTGTACTTGAATATAAATTGAAATATAATTAAAGTGTTAGTGGACTGTATAATAGAATATAAATTGAATAGTTGAATTATATAATAGTTAATACATTATGTATAGGTAGATACAATTTTAGATACAAATAAAGCCTGAAATTATTTATAAACATTCTGAGTCCTGATCCAACGGTAGAGGACTCACTTTTGAAACGGGACGTGTAAATTCGTTTCCGTTTGAATTTTTTAAAACAATGACACGGACCACACCGTCCGGACCACCGTGTAATTTTGTAATTCTAGCTAACCCCCACTTGAGAGGTGGAGCATCAGTATTAATTAATACAAGATCACCGACATTAAGACTACGACAATTAGTAAACCATTTTTGACGTTGCTGTAAAGTATGTAAATAATCTTGCCTCCAAAGTTTCCAAAAATGTTGTGATATTTGTTGGACGCATTGCCAACGATTCAATCTAGAACTGGTCAAATCAGTTAAACTGTATTCCGGTACCGATAAGAGTTCTCTACCTATGAGGAAATGTGAGGGAGTTAGAACCTCAAACTCGTTTGGATCGCTGGATAAAGCACACAATGGCCTTGAATTAAGTACAGCTTCGACGCGAGCAAAGAGTGTCCCTAGCTCTTCAAACGATAGAGCACGTGTACCGATACTACGTTTTAGGTGTAGTTTCGCAGATTTGACAACAGCTTCGTAAAGTCCCCCAAAATTACTGCCTGTCGGTGGATTATGTCTCCAAATTACTCCGCGAGAAACGAAGCCATGCGATATATTTTCTAAATCCGAATTTAGGAATTTTACTACCTCAGTCAGCTGTTTACCAGCTGACACAAAATTGGTGCCATTATCGGACACAATAGAATGACATAGACCTCTCCTTGCCGTGAAACGGTCGAAACATGCGAGAAAGCACTCGGTACTCAGAGAGGACAAGACCTCTAAGTGTACCGCTCGTGTGGCACAACACACGAACACGCACAAATAGGATTTGGATACGTGAGCATTTCTACGAGTTGACTCATTCGTAGAAAAGGGTCCGCCTATGTCAACGCCTACGGTATGAAAAACATGAATGTCTTGCGTACGATATTTAGGAAGTTCCCCCATTATTGGTTGTCGATTTATGGGAGATACCCTAAAGCAGGCAATGCATTTCATGGTACGTGATCGAATAGCATCACGCGCTGAAATGATCCAATATTTTTGTGTTATTATGCTTTGAAGAGTTCGTGGACCTACGTGCAAATAAGCTTTATGAAAATGATCAATTAATATATTAGTGAAATTACATTTCTTAGGAAGTAACAGAGGATGCTTCTTTTCATACGTTAAATCTGACTGTGAAAGGCGACCCCCCACCCTGAGGAAACCGTTGGAATCTATGAAAGGGTTGAGCTTTCGCAAGGAATTACTGCAGCAACTATCCTTTGATAAAGATACTATATCGCTCGAAAAATGTTGTTTTTGAACAGATTTCACTAAAATATCATGTGCCTTCCTGAGGTCCGAAACAGCGAGAGATCTACGCTCCTCAGCAGCTGACTTGCAATTATGTATAAACTGATAGCATCGAGCAACGACGTTGAGCAATTTATTGTAGCTAGAATATGTTTTCGTTAAGCTATACACTATTTCATACGTGTCAGACTCAGTTGACACTAAAACTGGCTTAGTACACTTGAGTTCAGGAGGATTGCTGTCACGGAATTCAGCCATGGTTTTAATTGGCCACTTAGATTGATCCCGATCGATCCAACCAGGTCCGTTGAACCATTCTGGAGTCGCTAGCAACACAGATGGTAAAACACCACGAGAACAAATGTCGGCTGGATTAGACCCACCGCTTACATGATACCAGCATTCGCTAGATACGCTGTCATTAATTTTGGACACCCTAGTGGACACAAATGTTTTGAGTGTGTAACTGGGAGTATTAAGCCAGGCTAGAACAACGGAAGAATCCGTAAACAGCATTATATTATTGATTTCGAGACGATTACGCAATATCGATTGGACGTATTTGGTAAGCTTTGCTAGCAAATGTGCAGCCATGAGTTCAAGACGCGGAATAGTGACAGTTTTTAATGGGGCAACCTTAGATTTGGCCATTACTAGACTAACTTTAGTCTCACCATCGTCGTTTTTAGTTCGGAGGTACACAACCGCAGCATAACCGAGAGAAGAGGCGTCGCAAAAACCTAGAATCTGACAGTAGGTATGGCGTTCTACCTTAACATGGCGATCATGTTTTATTTTTGTTAGCAATGGGAGTTCGTTGACATATGCCCGCCACTGTGACTCAAGATCTGACGGCAGACTTTGGTCCCAGTCAAGTTGACGAGACCAAAGTTCCTGCATGCGACATTTGGCATAGAATATGCAAGGAGCTACAAAGCCTAGTGGATCGAACTGTCGACCAATTTGGGACAAGATTGTTCTCTTTGAAACGACAAGATTGGGCGGAGTGATGGCAAAAGAAAATGCATCATAGGCTGGGGACCACTGAAGCCCGAGCACTTTGATGGACATATTACTTTCATCGTCGAATGCAACCGGCGTTTCGCGATGAGCATCATCCAGATGTTCCAATACCTGTGCGCAGTTGCTCGACCACTTGCGGAGAATAAAGCCTCCCGCTTTCAATAAATTCATGAGCTCTTTCTGAAGTTCTAAGGCTTCTGCTATGGTCTCGACAGACCATATTAAATCGTCCATGAAGAAACCAGTTTTCAAAATTTCAGCAGCTTTTGGAAATTGTACTCTTTCGTCATCTGCTAAGGTGTGCAGCACTTTTATAGCTAGATAAGGGCAGCTGGCTACACCGTACGTTAGTGTATTCAAAGAATATATTTGAATAGGTTGGTCCAATGAATAACGCCATAGAATATGTTGATATGGTCGTTGACACTGGTCGACAATAATCTGGCGGTACATTTTGCAAATGTCCGCAGAGATACATATTTTATGAAGCCGAAAGTTGATTAAAAGTTCATTGATATCAGCTTGAAGCTTGGGCCCTGGCAACACTATTGAGTTGAGTGACATATTGTTTGATGTTTTCCCAGAGGCATCAAATACCACACGGTGAGACGTCGTGGTACTTGTCGGTTTGACGATGCAGAAATGCGGGATGATGTATTTCGAATCCACGTTCTGGACATCACCAAGACAAGACATATGCCCGAGGTCCTCGTACTCACGCATGAACTTATGATATTGAATTTTGAGTTCAGGCTCTCTTTCTAATTTTGACTCTAAGTTAAGCAGTCGACGAGTTGCCATTTGGCTCGAGTCGCCGAGCTCAATCGTTGATCGCAGAGGATATTTCACTGTATACCTACCCGTTGCATCGCGACTATGCTCTTTTGAAAATAAATAATCCGCAAGTTCATCATCTGGGTTACGTGGTACCTCAGATGGTACATTTTCCACCTCCCAGAAGGAGCGAATAACTTGATCGAGGTTCATGGTGAATGCACAGAAAGTACCATTAATAGTAGCGGATGGCGCAGCATGATTGCGAGTTGGTGGAGAGAGTTCAGTCTGACCCATTAGAACGTACCCAAATACTGAGCTCATTGCAACAGGTAATCCGTGTACTCGCGGGAGTATCTTCTTACCGTCGTAGATGTACGGAAACAGATCACATGCTAACAGTATGTCAATGGGTGCAGGTCTATAGAAGTCCGGGTCAGCTAACATCAAATGTTGAAACTCAACGATCACTTTATCCGAAAGAGGCACTGTAGGTAGATTACCGGCTATTGTAGACACAATGACCGCATCAGTAGATAGGATGGGTCCGGCTGAGTGTAGCGGCTTAACATTACAAGTAGTTAACCCAAACTCTTTTACGGGATTGCCCCCTAAACCAATGGGTTCAAAATTGCATTTACGTCGTGACAGACCTAATTGTTTTGCACAGTCTTGAGTTATATAGCTTGTCATAGCCCCGCTATCTATTAAAACACGCACCTTGTGGTACTGGCCCCAACAATCTGCGACGTGTATAACCGCGGTGCCGAGCAAGACTGTCAAATTAGCCGAGCACGTCAATGCGACTGCACTAGAATTCGAATTTGCAAATGAGTCTATGTGCAGTGTATGGTGATGCTTGCTTTTGCAGACCGTACACCGTACCTTTGATGGACAGTCGTCGACAGAATGTGCACGTAAACAATTTTCGCATAACTTTAATTGTTTAATCCTAACGAGACGCTGCGCTGGACTCAGGTCGGTGTAGTCGGTGCATCGATAAATAGAATGCATCTTTTTGCAATACAAACACTCCATGGACTTCGTTGATTTAACATGTTGGTTTGTATCGATAACAGCTGACGACATGGTAGGTCGCAGTGCATAATTTGATTTTGAAGTAAAGGGTTGACTGGATTTAGTTTGTCCCCGAGTATACGATACACTTTTAGTACTAGTGGAATTTGTAGTACACTCGGACATCTCAAGAGCGCGTACGTGTTTTTCAATAAAAGTCATCAAATCGTCATAGGTAGGTAACTCATTTTGTCCTAACTCCTTTTCCAATTCACGCCTAGTCGCGGGGTCAAGGTTACGTAATGCGACATAAAACAACATAAATCCCAATAAATCTGTTATGTTCAAAATCTGCAGAGCTTTGATGTTTTCTTGATATGTCTGTAAGAAAACATTAAGTCCCGATACAGACTCATTCACCAAAGGTTTGAAGTTGAATATTTTATCGAGATACGTAGTCGCTAATGCGCGTTTGTTTTCAAACCGTTTTACTAACGCACTCCACACGATTTGATAATTATCGGAAGTGACGGGCATAGACTTTACGATAATTAAAGCGGACCCGCTTACTGCCGACAGTAAATAATAAAACTTCTCAATATTTGCTATGTGTGTATTGTTATGTATAAGACTAGAAAAGGTATCACGGAAGGTGGGCCAGTTTTCAAGTTTACTGTCAAAAGGATATAGTTCCAACTTAGGTAACCTAGGCTTTACGCAGCTGCCACCCGCCTTCAATGTTGCATTATGTTGGTTATCCATATCCACATTCAACCTACTTGAAACACCGCGTATGAAATAGAACATAACATCAAAACTTTCGAGTTCTGTATATGATGGCACATAGTCGGAATTTAATTTCTTTTTTAAGAGTGTGATGGCACAAATACTTTTATCGTACTTTTCCCGCCATTCGGGCAAATCATGAAAACGGGCATTAAATTCACTAATTAATTCCGGTTTATCAGAAACTTTTTTGGAAACTTCATATAAGGCCTGCAATCTCATAAAACACATTTCTTTTGTCGTAATATGTGGTTGTACTAATTTTTCGTATTCTTCTTCGAATTTGACATCATGCTTGGGCGGCATTTTGCAACAAATTATTTATCAAACAACAAGAATTAATAATGGCGGCCGGCTAGCGTCGGTAAATTTTACGTAATAAATTTTCGAAAACAACTATTTAAATTAATGGTTTCGGAAATGAAATACACATTGGATTAGGAGAATGGACACAAAAGAATAAGATCTGAATGTGATTCAGAATTCTAAGTAGTATACTTTTAGAGATATAAGCAAATTAGTACACAAAGTTATGAGTGTACCTAACCTACTCCCGACACTGAATAGTACTTTATTAAGTGTGAATTATACCAATAATTATGTAAATAAATAGATATTTAGTTGCATAGATTTCGTAACTGGTTAATCCCGGCACGATAGACCAAAATGTGCGCTTCGATAGCTTTAAAATTTCGTTATTTGAAAACAGTGTGGCTAGATACTTAATGAAATACAACTCACCAATGTTATCCAGGAACCGAACGTGTCCCGGGACGGAATTCTTATCACAAACGTTCACTGTCACTTAGACCATACGGAACAGCACAGTTGATAGTGTTTATTTGGATGGTTTATATTTTTATTGAATATTACAGTGGAGACGCGTACGCGCGGCTTCTTGAGTTTTGACTACAGCAGCGCCATGGGTTGATGTGGCGGCGCGCGTAAACAACGTTCGTTGCAGGTTCCGGAAGTTTAGGCGGGAGTTTTATATCTAGCCACAGATTAAATAAGAACCCAACATATGCTATTGTAAAAATTTTTGGTAAATGAAGTTGTTCATATTTTTTTTTGTAACTTGTTGTGGGAGATAAATAAATAAATTATTATTATTATATAAAAGGAGAAGCTGACTGACTGACTGACATATCGACGCAGGGCCAGCAGGGCAGGGGTTAGAAACTTGAAATTTTGCACAAGGATTCCAATAAGCAATATGAAAGGATTTTTGAAATTTCACCCCCTAAGTGGGTAAAACGGGGTTGCAAGATTTGTATGAAACAATGTGTTTTCATGGTCTAATCAAATTCAAACTAAACGCATTCGAAACCGCGGGGAACAGCTAGTTACTAAATATAGCTGTGTCCGCGGTTTCACCCGCGTTTATAATTACTGTCTCACCATGATGTTATACTATAGCCTGTACTAACGAGCCTTACTCGATAAATTGACTATTCTAAACAAAAATATTCGAACCCTTCCTGAGATTAGCGCGTTAAACGAAATAAAGAAACAAACTCATGAATGTATGGATGTTTGTTACTCTTTTACGCAAAGTAATTAATACTGGCTGCCCGCGTTCTCGAGAACTATTATATTTCCCCTAAAAAGGAACCTATATGTTTTTCTATATATTTTATATCAATGTGCCAAGTTGCATCCAAATCCATTCTGCAGATTTACGTAAAAAAGTAAAAAAAAAAACCATACATCTATCCTTATAAATTTTCGCATTTATAATATTAATGAGATAGCATGAAAATACGAGAATTGAATTCAATTTGGTTATTCTTCTGAAAATCAGAATTATTCATTGATAATTATCATTGTTTATTACAGAAACTAAATGACATAGACAAGCTGAAGCAACAGAAGGCGGCCGGCAAGCAACTCGAAATTAACCAGAAGGTGAAGATCGAGAGCGAGCCCGCATTGCTTCAAGAACTGGCGCAACTTAGGTTATGATTATATTTGTAATCGTAAGCCTATATACGGATAAGTAACTGTGACTTCAATAGGTGTACCACTTGACTAAGGCGGACTGGATACATGATGTGGAACAGCTAAAGGCCAAAATTAATATACGATCCCGATCTAAAATCGCAAGATTGAAGTAAAATTTTGAAATTACGTGTATAACATTGGTTCATTAATCCATGGATTTTCGATCTGGATTGCATAGTAATTTTCGCCGTAAATGCGTAAGAGGTAAAGCGCGTCACACACGATGAAGGTTTTATCTTAAGATATATGAAACAGCTTCATACTAATGAAAGAGAAGGGAAGTAAAGATAGACATGTTCGTCTCTTTATAGTACACTAGCTGCCCCCATGGTTTTACCCGCGTTCTCGTGGGTTGTCACATGTATTATGCATATAAACCTTCCTCTTGAATCACTCTCTATTAAAACCGCATCGAAATCTGTTGCGTTTTAAAGATCTAAGCATACATAGGGACAGACAGACAGCGGGAAGCGACTTTTTTATACTATGTAGTGATTGCTGTCTCATTGATCTTAAGATGAATGTTATAGTATCTCCATCGTGTGTGACACGTTCAAAAGTGTAGTCAATATTATTCCATTAATAACGTGAGGCGATTTTGGTGATATTTCGGCGCCCCCTCTTCCCTTGGTGAGATTTTATGAGGTTCTGCTCGACCCCTCTCCCTCTTCTAATCTCGTGTGAGATTTGTTACTTAACAGTACAGTAACAATGGGAACGCCACAAAGGCTACTTTATCGCATAACCGCGAAAAATATTATATATGAATTTGCCTCATTTTAGTGGAGGAACATTTAAATACAAAATTTTAAATTAAGCCAGTTTCATACAATTTTGGATTCTCCTAATTTTACATTGTTTCTAGCGAATAAAAGCCCCCACGGGCTCCACAACTTTCCCCCACCCTAATCACCACACGTAATTAATAGACGTCCCCTAATAATTATAATCGCACCGCGCGGCTATCCCAGTAACCCGTCTATGGTAATGGTATGCCTACAATTGATAACACTTGTCAAAAAACTACCACTATTTTCATAAAGTCGGTTAAAATTATAACTGTTAAAAATTTAATTTATCATCAGAATTTGCGTTGAATGCAAAGCATATTTTTTTATAAATTTGTAGGTATTATCATATTACGTTTCTCATTAGAAGCTTGAAGCGTAAAAGAATTATTTTTATATATAAGTGTACTTGCTTATCTGATAATATACCTACATGTAAGTAAAAATATGTACAGGGTTGCTATAAGAATGTTTTCAAATAATTGTTGTGTTTTAATACCTTTATTGTGACAGTTGTAAATTACTAACATCCTGTGACTTACTCACATACAGCCTTTTCGTTCGTAACTAAACAAGCATTTGCTGTTATAAAGACCAAATAGATACGTCAATTGATGTCTTAAAATAAGGCAAAAATTTTGATTGGAAGTATCTAATACCCAAAGAAAAATCCTTTTCAAGAGGGAAAAACACAAATAACTGTCACTTGTTAATAAATAAGATCTAGAGCGATGGTCTTGTTATGATTCCAGAATTTCTGTTTTTTTTTTTGTAATATTTTTTCAATTAAGACATTTAAACTGAATGAATATAAATTGGTCACCGGTTTGATCAATCATTCATTTAAAATATGGTTTGAAGATTATCACTAAAAGCCCGCTCACTTTCCCCTATCTTTTTTTGTTATAGTGATACTTAAATCCTATGATTTCCTTTCAGCAAAACGTAGGAGTCTTGACTCCAGATTTAGTGTGTTTTGTGTGATTGAACAAGAGAGAACAAATGTTAACATAACCGTTTATTTGTCTGCCAAACATAAAACTCCATATTACTTATTTAAGAAATAATTATTTATATTAAAATGAATGCGGTTGTCACTGCCACACAACAGTTTAAAAGGTTTAGTTTTCTGTATTTCTATTGTGTTTAAATAACATAAATGTGATTGGTTATTGAATTGACATTTAAGTATAAAAATATCTTAATATTCTGTGTTTAATAAAGTTAAAATAAAACTCCACTGTATTTTAATTTTATGAGGGATTGCACTAACACCCTGAGCCCGAGGTCCGAGCCCCACAGGGGGCACCCTCAATGAGCTTGTTGCTTAAAATCTAAAGTATTTTTTTCTGAGAGTCCTCTGTGCTCGCCGGAATTGTCCGTGTAAGGGTGTTAGAGCCATCAGAGGCTAACACCTTCGTCCCTTAAAAAAAAGGGATTCCACGCTTTATATGACACCTTGGGGGACGTTGGAATGAGGTAACAGAATTAAAAAGGATTCAACAATTATCGTAAATAGTCTAAAAATTACAAATACTCTCATTATCACGTGTAATTTCGATGATTAGTTAAAACAGATAGATAGAAACAAAATAATAGAATGCTGCACTATTCCCAAGTAACATTGGCAATGTTATAAATCCAGCATGCATACATTAGATCACTGACTAACTCAAGTGATACCGCGGGACGGCAGCTAGTGAGACTATTTAACGTATGATAATTTGTATTTATACGGTAATTATGCAGAGCGAAGCGGGTTTTCTATCGTTGACGTTTCTACCTACCTACCTAACTTTAAATTTTTCAATGAATGCCGAAAAAACATGCGGATGGTCAAAATAAAACCATAAATGGCTATATAAGCATAACACACATTGTATATTTACAAACACTATCAAAATAACCGTGTACACTTTGGTGTTTTTGATACATGGAGTGTTTCCACTACACTGTTTTGGATGGACCAAATAAATGGGTGTGCGCAGAAAAATATTTTTCCCAAAGATAATTTAAGGTGCAGTCGGTCGCGCCCATGGTTAGGACAAAATGGTTTCAACTAAGATTAGTAACTGGTAAAGATGGTAATTTTGATAAAAGTGACAAACCTTCCATTAGTACTCAACGTGCCATGTTGCAACGAGCTACAATGTGCCAATACCTAAATACATTAATTTAGACAAACCTAGCATTAGTAAATTGATTTATTTTAGACCAAACGCGTCTGTCAAACTTATTTCTGCCAAACAGTTGCAAATTACCCTCCACTTTCCACCGATTAATCTGTTATGAGGACTGTGGAAGTTAACAAGTGCCCTCTTTCCTGGTTTTTATTATATTTACACCGATAAGATATCGATAATTGATATGCGAGGTGGGTTTAAAATGGTACAGTTGGTTGTTGCGCCCGGTCTATTGACACGCCGATAACTCGATTTGTTTACGAACGGTTATTATTACTCGGTGGCGGGTGTAATCTAGTAAATTCTGAGTTTGATCGTTGCGTTCGCTGCGTACCCTCGCAACATGGAAAAAGATTGCGAAGACGCTGACGATGCTCAGTTGTTACCGTGTGACGAAGATGTGGAGCGGACTACCAGTGATTTTAATTCGGATCACAGTGTTAGTGAAAGTACGCGGGAGTCTTTGGACACGATAGTGTTTGAAAGTAAAATGATGAAGACGTCTACGGAGATCGGGGAGCTGGCGGCCACGTGGGGCGGTCGTCGCTCGCTGCCGGACTCTGGCCGCATGAGGCGAGTGCACTCCTGGTCAGGGGGACCTCCCGATGACGTCAGCTCAGAGATCAGGATAATGAGGGAACGGTAGGTTTCAATAATATCCTGTCTAGATAAGGTGGCACGGAAAATAAAGATCACATTTGTGAATGAGCAGGTTATATCGAATGGCGTATCATAGATTGTAGAAGTGATAGTCTGTCTCTAAGTTTTATCAATGTTACTACAAAGTATTACAATTCATATATGGCTACTTACCTATAAGATAGGTATCAAGATAATTTTATATCAATTTGTTTACTTAGTTACATAGGCTCTTGAATATTCATTTTTTTTCGCGTCTTCGTTTCATCAACACCACATCATAAATCCGGATTATTATAAGTATTTAGCTTTTAACCTAAGAGACATTCTAGGGATGAGTCCTGTTATCCAAATCGGAAACCGTTAAGGGAAAAATAACTTGTTTTTTTTTATTGCAACCGACCTAACAGAATGCGATGATGAAAAATGAATAAAATAATAGGATAAGGCTAAGCTAGGATGATATTAGTAGATACCTACCTCACCTTCACCATATGAGCGAGTCACTCAAAGACATAGATATAGATCACTGACCAATGTAATAGCCAAAGATACCTACAAATAGGCCAACATTTATAGATGGTTCTTAATTTAAGTAAATCAGTTTAATACTTGCTACATCTAGATCATCAGGTGGCAGTTAACTTCTACACTATTGCTTTTGACCTCGATATCGTTTAATTTCTTTTTAGTTTAATGAGAACACAAACAAGGCTGAGGCCTGGTGCCATACGCCATCTTAGCGGACGTCAGCGCCTAACCCTGGCCTCTCTAGCGCTAGTAGACTTCATGAGCTTCTGTTCCATGAGTGTGATGGCGCCCTTCTTCCCACGGGAGGCCGCCGATAAAGGCATGTCAGATACCATGTGCGGGATGGTGTTCAGTTTCTATGCCGTCGTCATGTTTCTCACATCACCATTATTTGGTAAATTTGTAAGTATTTAGGTCTAGTATTGTAATAGTATAGTAAGTATTGTGTGATATAATACTGCAGAATAATAATACTTTTGCGCCGATTCAAACGTATTATTCCGGAATTCAAAACATAGCCTATGTCCATCAACAATAATGCGGGTTAGGTACCTTTCAAATAGGTGCAGTGGTTGTGCAGAATGGCTGAACGGTTCAAAATGAAATTTGGCACAGAGGTAGATTATAGCCTAGAAAACATATCACGGAAAATGTAATTTACCCCGGAGACCCAGGTGTAACCGTCGGCGACAGCTAGATTAGATATGCGAAAGTCTGGATGTTTGTTACTCAATCAGGCCAGAACGGCTGAATGGATCTGGATGAAGTTGGCAGAGATAGCAACCCAAGCAAATCCCGGGAATATATAACATCCCTCGGGAACGTGGCTGAATCTCGGGAAACAGCTACCAGAACATAAAATGTTACAACCCAAAAATCAATGGTTTGTTTCGATTGCAAGTTTAGCAATCCACTGCATCAGTCTGATGATGCATCAGGCTAATGCTATGACCTCTATAAAATGTTTCCAGCCTTGTTACACCAACTATTATATATAATACAATGAATTACTAATTAATAAACCTGATAACATGTAGGTACAATGCAAGTTAAATTATGTAGTCAAAAGCTTTATCTTATCTGAAAGCTATGTAATCGCAAAATTAATAATATTAAATTTCAGTTGCCGGTGATGGGTGCCAAGTTTTTATTTACATCAGGAATGTTTATAGCAGGCGCTTGTAACGTCATATTTGGGTAAGGTATAAAATAAATAGAGTAATTGTAAAGTAAAATAGTGCCTCTTCACCACAATATTCAATAGCGATCTGTTTTAGGACATTAGTGATGGTGAACGACGTGACCACATTTACCGTACTATGTTTCGTGGTACGGGGGCTGGAAGCCCTGGGCGCCAGCGCTTACTCGACTGCCAGTTATGTTTTCGTGGTGAACGCGTTTCCAGACAGTATTGGTTCCGTACTGGGAATCCTGGAGACGTTCGTTGGACTCGGGATGTCTGTAGGACCTGCAATTGGTGGTTTACTGTACTCGGTATGAATGCTTCGTGGTAAAGTTATTGAGAATTTTTTAGGTAAGCGTACTACATCCTCAGCCTCGTCATAACTCCTTCTGGGGTCAGTCGAAGGACAAACGCAAGCCCATAATTAATAAAAAAAAATAAAAAAAAGACCATCAACTAAACAATATTTTATATTCAACTTACTAGGCTTACTCGGATTCGGATAAGAGTGCTATTCATGTCGAGTGTTATGGTAGTTAAATAATTTATTATCGGTGATATATCAAGGATACATACTTAAGTATAAGTGACAATCTATTAAACAAAATAGTATAATAATATGTGATATTCGAAATCGATAACCATGGGAAAAGTTCTTGAGTGGCGGTACAGGAAAACACCGGGTGGGACGACCTCACACCAGGTAGTAGCTTGAGTAACTTCAAATTTGAACTTTGTAAGTCCTTTCCGCGGCCCTAAAATGAATAAAGGGTTTTGGATTTAGAATTTTTGAATTTTGATGGACCGACGACCTCATACAGGGTCGCTGAAAGTAGCTAATGAAATGCTAACGGTTCAAGACCGAGGTGGAAATCCATAGGGGACATAGACCATGTTCAGCAGTGAAAATTCCTAGGCTGGTATAATATATTTGACTCCTTCAACGAACAAAAATACAGATTAATTCATCTTATTTGATGATTCAGATATCTTCGAATGCAATATCCTGTAAAAAACGTGTAAAATATGAATGTTCCAGATAGATCGGGGGCTTCGGGCTGCCATTTTACAGCCTCGGAATTGTGATGGTTCTGACTGTCCCCATCAACTTCTTCTTGCTCCAAGATTGTGAAGGTGACCTTTGTGATATATTTACAGGCCAGTTGGCTTCGTGGTTAGCGACTCTGACTGCCAAGCCGAAGGTCGCGGTTTCGATTCCCACCCAGGACAAACATTTGTGTGCATGTACATGTCTGTTTGTTCTGTGTCAGGGTGTAAAGATCTAAATAAGTATGTATTTAGAAAAGGAAAGTAGTATATTAGTTATCTGGTTTCCATAGTACAAGCTCTGCTTGGTTTGGGATCAGATGGTCGTGTGTAATGAATGTCCCAGGATAAGGCTAAGGCATATTTTTTTAATTTCAGCAACATTTGAACAAACTGATAATAATGTTATTTTATTCTTACAGAATATGTTTCGAGCTCAAAAACTGCATCAATAATTCAACTAATAAAGATCCCGTCCATAATTATTACGGGCTTGGTGATTGTTATAGTATCCAATACATGGGCTTTCCTCGACCCAACCTTAGAGCCCCATCTGCGGCAATTTGGACTTTCCACAGAACAAATAGGTCTTATATTCCTACTGTTCTCTAGCTTGTATGGGATTTTCAGTCCCATTTGGGGATGGGTGACTGATCGGTAAGAAACTTGATTTTTTAAGTATTAGTAGTATTTAAAAAAAAACATGGTACGTTTTTCTAAATTATCAATAGATACTAAGTATGAGTAGTATCTTAAAACAACAAAAAACATTAGTACCTAGTGCGTTTTAGTAAATCATGAAACGATATCCTCCAAATCAAACCGATTGGTTCATACCCAGCAGATATACAAAGTCTAAATAAATAATATTTATTTATAGTTTCTAAATAATAAGATTTTTTATCTATATTGTCATTTGGGAGTGCTCACTTGCACTTTCATCGCATTTGTCTTGGTATTCTTTTCTAGTTTTGTTTTGAGGTACAACCCAGCTCTAAATGTATTATGACTTATTATGTGGTCACCTTTTGGTTGTAATTTGTATTGTGTATCCTAAATAAATAAATAAAGATATCGACTTGAAAAACTTAGAAAAATGCATTAATTTTCGATTTTTCATTGAATACCATTCGATTTCAGAATCAATAATCACTGGTGCATGATGGTATGGGGTCTATTCCTCTCTACAGTCGGACTATTACTACTCGGGCCATGTCCTTTCATTCCTAGTCTTCCCAAGTAAGTTCTCCTACTTGCTACCTGCAGATCTATTCATAATATTAGCTTAATTACTTCAAATAGCCACATAAACTTGTTATATTTTTGTTTTCAGAGACCTATGGTTAGATCTGGTAGCCTTATCAATTTTAGGTATATCAGTCGCTTTAACGCTCCTTCCTACATTTCAAGGGGTATTGACTAGTTCCATGTGAGTATTGATAGTGATTTATGCCGTTTTTATATTCCCTGATCTATCATTCGGTGATCATCCAACTTTGATGTCTATGGTGTCAGTTTGGATATACCTGTAAATGGTAACATTAACCTAAAACATAATGTGGGTGTATGATTATTTGTAAATACGTATAAAATACGTAATCTAAAATCTATATCCTGAGATATTCTTTACACTCGGGTTTCTCTGATCCAAAACTACGCAAACCTTGTACTTTGTACCTACTATGTTTACCAGAAAACAGTATACTACATGAACTACTTTTTAGAATATCATACTTGTTTAGATATTTTACACCGCACAGAATCAACAGACATGTTCGTGCACATAAATGTTTGCCCTGGGTATGGCAATCGAAATCATCAAATCGGCTTTCTAGACATGGTATCTAAATGTACGCTGCAAATACATACTAATGTGTTTAAAGCTGTAAAGACAATCGGACTTTACTACTACTTCTGTAAATGTGGCCAAAAGCCAAAACTAAAGATGGTTTCACATGTACTTGTTGGTTATAGCTACGAAGGTGGGTGTCCAGAAGCCTTGGCGACATATAGCGCCGTAGCAGGAGTGTGGTCGTGCTGTTATTCTCTAGGAGAGGTACTAGGGCCCGCTCTGGGAGGTGCCCTCGCTGAGCGCTACGGCTTTCCACTCTGTGCGACATTCTGCGCTGCTGCTTGCTTTACTATGGTAAGACTTCCATTATCACCTATCACCATTCTAACTAAAGCACATTGAAGAATTCAGGGATTTTTGTAATCTAGCTGTATTGGTCTACATTTATTTATCTATTAAACAATCTGACTTTTCTGTACTCTCTAGCTTTGGATCACATATTTTTTTGCCATGCCTTTGTTTTACTACAATGGTAAGTGATGATCTGCTCGAAGATGGTATACCCATAAGTAGAATGCACTTATAATATTATCGCCTATACTTTCGTTACATGTATCAGGGCGTAATAACGCTGACATTCTTCTCACTGCGCGAGTCATCAAAATGGGTGCAGAGCTCGTCAGAGAGCGTATCAGACTCGATACCCTACACAGACACGACGTGGAACAGTGGACAGTTCTGCCGCACGCGCAGCGCTCCAGCCACTCAATCGGGATTGGCAGAGACTTCGCCTTTACTTACGCCTTGCTCGTGCTACTCCAAGAATGGTAAGTTTATTCAACCGTTATCAATTTACTCTCAAAGTACCACGACTTTCTTTTTTTTATAAAATTAACCATGAGTCAGGTATACACGATTTTCTGTACCTATCAAATAACTAACAGAGCTAGCAAAAAGTAAAGCTTTTGCAGTAAATTTTACATAAATACTTTTAATTAAAAAGTAAAAAAAAATCGTTTGATTATAGGGATGTATAACGATAACACAAAACAAATTAATGTTGACCTTCTGAAAATATTATGAAATATTTGCTGAATACTGAACTTTTTCTTTTTGCAGGCTATTCATATGGGATATCGCCTCCGAAACATTTCTGTTTGTTACATAACAAAGGTAATAAAAGCGGCTCGGCGAGTGTCACCGACGTATTCGCCTACATACTCAAATTCCAATATGTAACAGATTTATACATTAAAATAAGGACACCCCGTAAAAAGGCATACAGTAGACCGGCGAGCAATAATCAACTGTATCAAAATTACCTTGAAGATGAAAATGAAAACGAAAAAAAAGATACAAACCAGGACATAGATGTGGATGTTAAAATTGGTGTAAACGTCAATAATAATAATCTAATACAAAGAAAACGTTCCAATACTTATGAAAACGGTTACTGTTCGTATTTAGAGGACGCAATATTCGGCAGTCCGGCCGTGATGCAGAACGTGAACATGGACAATTTGAAAGTTAAGAGAAATAATGCGGGGCTGGTCCCTCAATTACTCGGACAAGAAGATAAAGAGAAACAGGCTTCTACTGATATTATAAGACACAACCTTGAGAAAGTGCAATTTTACGAGCAACAACCCGAGTGCACGACTTTTGAAGACATATTTGTAAGTTCAATGTTTTTGGTTTATCAATAAATTATATGTATTTTAAAGATATCTTCTGTAGGCACGTTGAATGACTTTTAGTAGGGGAATATCTTGAGCATTATCGTCACCGAAATGCTAATGTTAACAGTATATCTGTTGCTATTTAATGTTATTTCGTGGTTGTAATTTTTCACTTCCACTGCCGTCCCCATGCAAGTCTATTAACACTAATCATACCAACACTTACTAGGTACCTATTTCTACCATAGCGGGTCAAATGTGACTTTATGTTTCCTGCTTGAACGTACGAAATATGGCTGTTAGGAAGGGAAATAAATAGTATAACTGTATATTAATTAGTAAGAAAAAGTCATGAAGTTAAATGTGCGAAAGCAATAAGATGATACGTGCATTTTCAATGCAATGTTGAAAATGGGTCATTTGACCCGGTTATGGTATGCTTAGTGTTAATTTAACAGTATACCTGCCTAGAAATGCAATTTGTGTATATGAGAATAATTAACTCCCAACATCGTTTAACCGATTACCATGAAAGTTGGCACATCTATTATTAGTATTTTTACGAGGAGGTTCTACGCTATAAATGTTTACTTTAACTCGCTAATAGATGGCGCTGTAGTGCAACAACTTCTATAGCGTTCAAGCAGTCGTCGCAGTTGGCTTGGTGGCTAGATACCCAGATTGCCAAGCCATAGGTCATTGGTTCGATTCCCACCTAGGACAAACATTTGTGTGTTGCTGTGAAGCTGTTTGTTCTGTGTATGGGTGTATATGTCTGTAAAAGTGGAAAGTAGGATATGTAGTAGTTCTTTCACATAATTACAAGCTCTGCTTCGTTTGGAAGATCAGATGGCTGTGTGCAAAGCATGTCCCAGAATATTTATTATTTATTTATTTTACTAATTAATTGCTGATCATTTCTAAAATTTTATTTTCATTTGCAGGATAGTTGCGAGTGCAGGGACGATGTCACTTACGTCAGAGGCACAGTTACTGTGTCTTCATCTGGCGCTTGTGAAGTTTAATTTTAATATTGTGTGATTAATTTAAATTGTAATGGATAATAAATTTGTATTTTTAATAATAAATATAGATACCTACTGAATTCATAAAACTTTTATTACAAGTATAATTAAGGAGACATTGTTGGTTTGTCACGATAAAAATATATGAGACATTTTTATATAACCCTGCCATTAGAGAATAGCAAAAATGTTACTCGACAAGTCCAGAGCAACAAGGAAGCATAAATGTAGGGTGGTAGTCCTTCCTCCACCCAACTCCCCAGTGTTTTACCCACACTTTCGCAATTTCCACCATACAACGCAACCTCCTGTGTTTCATGTGATCCCAATTGAAACGACCTCTGCTGACGATTTTGCGACGCCCGCGTGCGTCTTGGAAATTACAAAATGAAACTGTCGTCTTACAAAAGTTCGCATAAACTTTTTAGCATTTTCATTTCATCATATGATTCTGACGTCTGTTGAGCTCGAAATCACTCATTGCCTCAGGAAAGATTATTTACAGAGGTCATAAAATGATTAGCTATAGTACCCTGCTAACTAAAATAGTAGTTCTCATTATTATAGCAGTGTAGTAATTTCCCTGAGGTTTTTTCCACCAACTAGATTAAGAGATTTAGTACTAGATTTTCTATCAATTTTTTTAAACCGTTGGTTAGGTACTCAAAGTGACTAGACGTGACGTCATCGCCACGTCTGGTGAACGCGTGAAGCGTCGTGAGTAACAGGCGCCCATAACATTATAAGAGATCTCTTAGTAGGTAAATAGCATATTTCTGTTTCCGTTCGTTCGGTTATATATTTAAGGACACATTGAGATAAGGTCTAGATTACCTTCTAAGTCTGCAAACATTATTTGTTCCTCAGTGGATTTTTTTTACTATAGCCAGGTAGTATTAGAATGCTATCGATCGAATTTTCTCTCAATGGGTACTACTTTCTATACCTACATATATCATTGAAATATCAACTATCTAACTGATATGATTGGGTAACGGCATAGAGGAATGGGGGAAAATCACGGAGGGATCAACCCTCTATTTACGAAAAAGAGATAGACGCAGGACCTTTCATTCATACTTCTGGACATATCCTCAATATCATGTTGTCCTAGTACTTCATTTGTCAGGATGACGTAACAAATATTCCGCAAAAATTTGGAAGTTTGCAACCAAAAGTTTTGAATTATTACTAATATAAGTTACTTCCCTGACAAAACATTTTTTTGAGGATCCGAAATATGAAGGAATGATTTCGGTATGATAAAAAAACAAGTTTGACTACATATTGGAGAAAACGTATTTATTCGCACTCGCCAGATATTAATTTGACAATTTCATGAGGGTTTGAGTAGATTATGTTTTCGTGGTTATCAAAAGTAAGGCCGAATATATTCTTAACAGAAGCGATTTCGTGTAGCGTGTGATTGGCTTTGTTCGCTACATAAATTGCATTTGTCCCGCTAAAGTGTACCACACCTTTATTATCCAATGCGATGCAACGATAACGCTTAGGTCCTTCATAAAGAATACGATCATTTGTACCATTTTTAATTTCGAAGAGACCATCTTTCGTTGTTATGAATTTGTCATTATCTCCGTCTATTACAAATTGGTATATCTTATCTTGAATTTCTTCATACAATTTTGTTTTTTCTGTTTTTCTGTCATACTCGTGAAGTCGTTGCGAAGGAAATTCAATAAAGTATAACTTATGTTTGAAGAACAAGTCCCAGATGTTAACGCCTTTTACTACGTGTTTAGTTTTGTCACTTTTAATGTCGTGAGCATATATGCCGTCGCTGCCTCCGAAGTAAACCACTTTGTCTTTATGGTCGACGGCTGTCGCGAAGCCATTTGTGGTGTTTAGTGGAGTCGGTATACGTTCAGTTTCGTTCACGTAGCCTATTTCAAATTTATCTTTTTCGTCACCATCAACGTTGTAGCTGAAGTAAACTCGATGTTCGTAAAACGAAAGCTGGTACGGTCTGTTGATACCATTCGTTAAAATAACTTTACGATGAAATTTTCCACTTACATGAACACCTTCATCACACTTAGGCTTTTTAACATTAACCATTGTAGCTGTAACCATAATGACTGCGCACAGAATTATCAACAGCCTCATTTTAATTAGTTAATATTATACAGGAAACACGTATTGGTTTGATAGGATTCTTCACACTGACTGCCTAGTACCAGATGCCACATAAAGAGTCAATTATAGATTATACTGAGTTCATATTACTTGATAACAATTTATTTAATGGACTATATTAATTGTTATCGAAATGTGGGTGTCAAATATATTCAAAATACGTAATTCCTATACTAATACCTACCATTATATATTTACATTAAAATTAATTAATAATGCCTTACGTTGTAGATTTTGGCAGGAATGTAAGTTTCGCTCATAATGAACATAAAACTGTTAAGTAAAAAGCAATTTATTGAAGCTCGTGCTGTTCATTCAACAATGTTCAGAAATTTTCTTGTCCCATGACGTCATTCAAAGGGTCTGCTTACGTAGATGTGGCCGAGCAGTTTACCTTTCTGTTACCCTCTACGCCTTTACGCATTAATTTACGCTCTACGAATACAGTGCTACGAGTTCTTTGAGACTGTAGCCGTGTTTACTTAATTTCAAAACTAACTCCGTAAGTAAATAAAAATAAATTGCCTACTAAAGAATTCAATATTAAAAAATACATTTTTGTTCCATAAAAACACTTCCATGTGTCGTCATTTGACAAACATACATGAGCATTATATAAACCTATACTATATCAGCATTGCACGATGGCTACGAAAATATGTATATGCTCTTGGTTTTCTGAAATTCAAAATCTGCGAAATAAATTGTAGAGCGAGATAGCAGTTCACCTTTCTCGTATAACCACCCCTTACCACCCTTTTCTCCTCTCGCCAGGATCAGTGGGTAGAGGTATGACGTCATTGTAGACGCGGGCACTGAACTGACATTGGACTACCAAACAGCCACTATTGAAAATTAAATCGAAACGTTGAAGACTTAAAGCTGAAATTTGAATGTTTTAACGTTTCTTTTTTTATACAATCTGTAGAATACGTGGTTTAATTGGATCTGCAATGCTTACAACTAAAAACAATTCCTTGGATAGTTAACAACCTTGGAGTTTTATGGAACGATGAGCCGTTTGTGAAACGTAAAAATCCACTGAAAGGGTCATCATGATTAATTAGCTGTGAGATTTTTCTCTACATTTAGTTATTTAAAAAAGAACCTATAGGTACATCCTAATAATATTATAAATGCGAAAGCTTGTATGAGGAATGTGTGTTACTCTTTCACGCAAAAAGTACCGAACGGATTTGGATGAAACTTGGCACATATATAGAAAAGGCCCTAGAATAATACATAGGATACTTTTTATGGGAAAATGTTGTATCCCCTGGGAACGTGGGTAATATATATATACCTACTTAGCTCCTAGAAAAAAAAAATCTCGTATGCCGTATACAATGTCTCATATAAAGTAGTTATTTAAATAATATTTATCACACAGCAATACTGGTTTATTACTAAAGTAGGATGCAAGGTCGCAATGAAGAACAAGATGGCAAACTAATTTAGCACATTCGTATGTAATGATTCAACCTAGACGATCCAAACTGTACCTACCTTTGATATTGCGAATGATATCTTTTGATATAGAACATTTCTTTATTTGGATTTCAGTGGTTTAATCATGCCCTTCATTGTATTGGTCTTTAATATTCTGTATAACAAAAAAAAAATCTAATATATAAAATTCTCATGTCGCGGTGTTTGTCACCTCCGAAACGACTGAACCGATTTCTATGAAATTTTGTGTGCATATTGGGTAGGTCTGAGAATCGGCCAACATCTACTTTTCTTACCCCTAGATATTTTTTTATTTTTCTGACATTTTTTATATTATTATGATTTATCATTGAAAAATACCTACATACAACTTAAAATTCTCACCCTTCTACAATCAACCTCTGTGTTTTAATCGCGATTTTTATATTATTCTGTTCCATCCACAGATCCCAATAGGGTTGCAAGATGGCAATCGAATATAATAATTGTAGTACGATAAATTTTCATGTATAGTTTATAATAAAGTAAATATGGCAAAACAACGTTTGCCGGGTCCGCTAGTAATTTTATATAATAAATATTCTGGTACATTATTTTACACGCGGCCATCTGATCCCAAACTGAGCAGTTTATACCATAGTAACCAGATAACTGATACACATACATAACATTGTTTTATCTTTTTAAATACAGACCTAAATGTATTTATTTACACCCAGACACAGAACAGACATGTTTGTGTTCACAAATATATGTCTTGTTGGGAATCGAAACCACGACCTATAGGTGAAGGTGTCTAACCACCAAGCCAACTGGTCTGTCAAATATATTTTACTAGCTGTCCCCCGCGGTTTTACCTGCATTCCCGTGGGATGTCACATGTATTATACATAAAAACCTTTGTCTTCAGTCACTATATCTATTTAAAAAACCGCATCAAAATCCGTTGCGTACATAGCATACATAGGGATATAGGGACAGAGAAAGCGACTTTGTTTTATACTATGTAGTGATAGACTTTTATTTTTATTTCAAATATTTGAAAAATATTTTTTGAAAACTTACTTAGCTTTATAGGTCTACTGAAATAAGGACAAGGAAAATAAAAATACGAAAACTATTTTACATACGTAATTTATTTCAAAATGTTTCCATTAAAATAAATATTACAAATAATAAATATTGATATTCAACAGGATTATATTATCTTTGGTATAAAAAAAATCATACGATTAAATAACATCACAAAACATTAAAAACTTTAGATTATAATTATATATTAGGTACTTTATCACTTATTAACTACTCTAAGGCACTTTTACTTTGACATATAATGATTTATCGGTATGTAACATAAGTATTATTTGATTGTCTTATATTTTCTTATTCATAAATTAAAGGAACCTGTATTTTTCGGTATCTACCAGGTAGTTAGCTGGTGACCGAACACACTAATCATAAAAAAATACTTAGATGAAAATACATGCTTATTATTTCAAAATTACGGGGACGGATAATACGCATTGATGAGTGTATGTAGAAACGACGTCAAGAAATAGGTAGATATGTGACAAACTTGCTTTGCAGAGTCAATACCCGGTGCTTACGCGAAGGAGAATTCACAATATTACCCAAGTAGTCACAATTAATGAATAATATATATAACATCATTGAAAATAAGGTTCAAAATAAAAGAATAGTAGATTTATAACTTGGTTGTTGACTAATACAGGTTTCTTCTTTCTTGTTTGATGACTTAACTTAAGCAGATCAACATTTTACCCACGTTTTAGGTTAAACGAATGTGGGCAGAGTATGTTAGTCATGAAAACATGTTTTGGAATCGGTGAAATCATCATTACTAATATTCTGTAGGATGGAGGAAGTTAAAATGAACGAACCATGCAAACTAATAAGAAAGACAATATTGACGCAAACAGACTGTAGGTAAGTCTGTCAGCACCATTACCGCATACCATTCTTCTCGATGCAACACTAAGCTTCTTATTCTGAAGCATATTGTGAACAGCGTCTATTTCCCAGCGGGCCATTACACCTGGGTCTCGGGAGAAGAGTACAGAGTACAACTGCGCCGGTCTCCCATTTAGGGCGTCTTGACAGAAGTTGAGAACGAGATGATCGTTGACTGCCTTCAGTACTTGCACGCTTCCGCTAAATTGTTGATAGCTGGATCGCGCCGCCATGGTTCCTAAAAAATACGACCTTTTAAGTACAAGGGTACCCACAACCCACAAATAAATAGATGCTGAAAGAAAACTAAAGTGAGAAAAGCAAGATTTTTATTAAAAATCATCAATTCCTGGAATATGTGTCTCTACTTTAGAAGAAGCTTCACACCCATATTTTAAGACGAGTGGAGTCGAGGAATTTTCGAGGAAACGTTTTAGAATATGGGTGTTATTGACGTCGTTGATCGGGCGTTTTGACAGTGTAATATTTAACAATTTACTACGTAGATGCTACGATCAAGAGTAGTCTTGGATCTATTAAGGCGCTCACCATTTTGTCCTTCGAACACCTGCCAATATCCGGCGGAATCGTTCTTGAAATACAAGGAGTATTCTGTAGTGACGCCAGCCTCATCCCACAGTAGTCGCAGGTGCCTGTACTCCTGTCTGAACTTGGCGTTGATGTGCTGAACGTGGAACAACTGGTTCTCTGTTGAAGGCTGAAATTAATCATAAAATGACATCACGGTTTTCAATATCCTGATCATATTACGTGGGATATTAAGAGACAATTTCGGCGAGCACAGAGGGCTCTCAGCCAAAGAGGTAGTGAGAATGCCATAGATAATACTTTAGACCCTAATGTCACCACGATGTAGAATTTAGATCAATAAATAATTATCGTTTAAAATTAGTCTTATCTAGTTAAGAAACTTAACAAGATTATTGGAGATAAATGGGTCAGGCAGATTGACCTTACCAATGCCAGTGAGTAACCGTGACTAACGTGGGAGGTGGGATTCCGAGTTCTGACACAGGGGTCACTTTAATACCAATTAAAACATTGGAGCTGGGCCTAATAACAAACGAAGATACTGCTGTAACTATTAACGAGTGGGTACCTACTTCTGTGTCATCTGTATTGAACTGGGTGAGTGAAGTCGCAATAATGACAAGTTGAGTTTAATTGGTCCATTGTCGTGCCACTGTGACTCAGATACTATGAAATATGATTCTCGTTTTAGAAGCCAGCCACCGAAGCGGCAAATCTCTTCTCTTTATATTCATCGGAGTTCGAATGCAAACAATTTATGGATCGGAAGCTAGAAATTCTTATGCAATGAGAATTCAGCCTAAATGTGTCCAGTTGGAGAATTGAGTTTGTATTAACTTAAATTTGAATCATTGGTCAATCAGTTAAAATACACAAGATAGAGATGCTCAATTGTTTTGGCATCTTTTGTAACAAAAACATGTTTCGATAAGGGCCATATTGGAACAATCAGTTGCAGTGGAAGTGAGTGAGGGAAGGAAGCAGATTCAAATAACCGGAAAATAAACATTGAGGTCGATGTTTGAATCCGACCGTATACACGCGGGACGTCTCTTCACTTGCAAAATACCATATCCTGACTATCGCATTCGGTGAACATTGTAAGTTATTAGTACTAACTAGTAGGTACTAACCTTATAACTACATATAAAAGAAGATTTTAAACGACCGTGACTTTAAACTGAGTAGCTTCAGTAACTTTAAATTTGACCTTCATAAGTGCCTTCTGAGGGCCTAAACTGAATAAATGGTTTTGAATTTTGAATTTTTTGAATTTTGAATAGATATATCATGTTTTCGAAAGCCCTGTAAAGATCTAAAACATATTTTGACAAGTATAAATAGTATAAGCGATAGTAGTAGGTACTTTATGGTGGAAACTTCCTAAACATGTCATATTGATAGGCTTTGATTGTATATAGGACTTTTGGCGTCAAGTAACTGTTGATTGGTCTGCAAAAAAAACCATCAGGTATGTTATTTTCTAGGCATCAATTGGTATACATTTTGGCTAGTATTTTGGGACTTTGAATTATGATGATTGTGGCTAGCAGAAAACGGAATGGTAATTACGAACCGAAATCTATACTAATAATTATAAAGCTTAAAAGTTTGTTTGTTTGGTTGAATGCGCTAATAATAGGGTACTTGACTACTAGTCCAATTTGAAAAATTCATGCACTGTCAGATAGCCCATTTATTGACGAAAGCAATACTTATTATCCCACTGCTGGGCACGATATAAGCTGTAGTTCACATGGGCGGAGCCGCGGGCGAAAAGCTATCCTTTATATCGCTCATAATTATCTGACTGTGTTACCTAAATTTTGCGGAAATTCTAGTGAAGGGAAAGCAAATGCTTTCATTTATTTCTTACTAGCTGTCCCCCGCGGTTTCACCCGCGTTCCCGAGGGATGTAACATTTTCCCGGCACAAAAAGTATCCTATGTTACTTCTAATACCTCCAAGAATATATGTACAAAGTTTCATGATGATCGGCTAAGTAGTTTTCGTGTGAAAACGTAACAAACAAACTTACATTCACATTTATAAAATAGGGATTTGCGATGGATAATAAATTTTAACCACCCGAAATAAAGATGCTGTTCCATTGAAAATTTCCAATTTTAGGTGTTATTGTTGTTGATATAAATACAATTAAGTACTACAGTAATATTAAGGTACCTACATCTTTTAGATTTCTCAGTGCACATCTATTTTGGTGTTGGCTGGTTAATGTTTAACAAACTAACATGGTTATTTCAATATTTACCTTTTATTTGACATTCAAAAATCGTGACTTATTAATAAATATGAATTTGTGAATAGTTAACACTATTTTAAGAATTGGCTAACCTTACTACCAACTCGCAACTAAAATTTTTCACCTTTACAGTGTTTGTGTTAGCCTTCGATTTATGATAGCTTTGCAGTTGTTAAAACTAAATCTTTCTAATGTTATAAATAATTTGGCATTAAGACCGCCTTTATACACATAAAGTATTAAATAAATAAATAAATGCGAAATTTTGTAAGGTGGCATGTATAGATGTTTATTAGTCTTTCACGCAAAAACTACCAAACGGATTTGGATAAAACTTGGCACATAGATAGAGCATGCCCTGGAATAATATATAGAATACTTTTTATTCCGGGAAAATTTTGCATTAGCAGGTAAGCTAGTTTAAAAAATGTGTAGTAGATAACATGACAATTTAATAAACTAGCTTACCCGCATTTATCTGATATAAAAAATATACCTACGTATTAGAAATGGGATAAACAGAAAATGAGATTTTTTCCGGTGTAGAAAGTATCCTATATATTATTCTAAAGTATGCTCTATCAATGTACCAAGTTTCATACAAATCCATTTGGAAGTTTTTACGTAAAAGAGTAATATACATACATACATCTAAACATCATAATCATAAATTTTCGATATCTGCAAAGCAGACTGCAGACAGACAAACAAACGCCGGAAATTATACAATTAAGACAACTTTTGTAGTTACACAATATTAAAATGTAGACGTGTCAAATCAAGAGTTTAATATCATGCTTATAAAATAATATTTTTTTCTTTATGTACAGAATCCTCCGCGAGCGATATCATCTCGTACTTGGCTGGTTTAATAACTATTTTGATACGGAATACTAATTAGGTAACTAACAATTTTCCGCAAAACAAAAAATACAATTATCATGCTTATGTGACTGGTAGCTGTAGTATACAAAGTCTGTAAAATTTTCAAGGTTATATATCAAATGTCTGTATATCCAAAATCGAAACCCCTAGTTCTTTAGAATCCGTGAACAAACTGCTCAATTAAAAAATGTATATGCAATAGGTATATATCCAATTAACTCGACTACAACTGTTATTGTTTACAATACTGTTGTTTAATTAATTATTGTAACTATGTAGGTATGCCTAGTGGGCTAGTGGCCATATCATTCATAACGAGTAGAACAAATCGTTGCTAGATTGATGTAGTAACTTTGAATCTATTTTTAGATATAGATACCTACCTACAGTAGGTTACGTATTATAGGTATTATTAAGGTTTACCTATTGTTAACTTCTCACAACAAGTGCTTAAAGCGAAGTGTAACCTACCCCAAATGTAGTCCTTGGAAACTCCTCGGGTTCCCATATCCTAATGATTGGGCAACTTTTGTACAAATTAACACCTTCTTTACTCAAATGCATGTACAATTCTAACACTTTCCATTTCCCGAAGATCGCTCTGATATCCATCTTGTCATACTCATGATCTCTTTCACAGTTTACTGTCACATTGTAATCAAACGAGTCCTCTGTATGGTCCTCAAATCCTGAAGATCCCAAAAACAATACCAGCAGCCAAGGAAGATTGTAAACCACTCGATCATGGAGTTCCATTCTCACCATCTATCGTTTTCTTTTTAAATACATGCCATGCACTGCACTAATAGACTTTAGTCATTGATAATTTAAAATTCAAATATCGCACATGAGAATTTCGTTCGGAGTCTGCGCGGGCGCGTTTTATAGGAGCGCTTGTAAAAGATCGTCGGGCCGACTGAAAGGACGCGCTAGCATCGCGCTCGCCTTACTCACGCGGCGCGGCCTCCTTGATGTTATCGTAGTTGACCCCACGCTAGTATACTTGCAGAACTGCCACGAATTTGTTTTGGATCATCCATTGACGTGTCAACACACATGCATTATCCTCTTGGAGAAACCCTTACACTATTGTGCAATGGGAAACATCATCCAAGTAATTAAGTCTGTATAATTGAAAACCAATAAGAATAATATGAACTACAACATTTTTTTTTATTTTAGAAGTAACCGCATCATGCACATACAAATTGAATTAGAGACCGTATTAGCATGTTTTAAATTTTTATCTTTTTGACGTCTCCGTTGTTTGTTCCCCAATTCCCCATAAATTTGTCTATCTTTTCTTTCTTTTTCTTTGTGTCTTTCCTTGTATGTGTTATCCTTTTGATTCTTGTATTTCTATCTTACATTTCCATTTTATTTTCCATTATTCTTTCATTTAGATCTATCTGTTCATAGATTTCTTTCTATCGTCATAGTATCGAATGCGCCAAAAACGAATGCAATTGGAAATTGAACATTGCGCAACGTCACGGTATGCTATGTCCAATTTTCCATACCAACCAGCTTTTTGGTGATACGATGACGCTACCCCTGTGATTGATGTTCGTGCTCAGGCCTCTGAAGTTAAGTTAATCCAGTTTTAAGGAAACTAGGCGTTTTCGAATATTCCTTAATAAATTCCCTTTCATATAATGAGTAGCTTTCGTCCTACGGTTTCGCCCACGTTCCTGTGAGATTTTATTTGTAACTGGGGTGAAAACATATCCTATACCACACGGAAATAATCTACCTTTCTATTTGTGATAGAATTTTTTTAACCAGATGAGAGTTTTGAAGTTTACCTCCATATGCAAACATTACTTTTACCTTTTGCAGTTTTCTAAAGTTTAAATAATAGCAAATCCCGATAGATGTAGGTATTTACTGACAAGAATTCCAGTACAAGAGTGTCAAATCTACATTCAGCGTTTTGGATCGGAATCGAATACCATAGCTGTAAAAGGAATGCCGATATTTCATTTAACTACATTACCTACCTACGCGGGCTCTGTTTTATAATAGGAGTTATTGATCTTGTCTAGTCAACCTACTATATTAAACTCAGGAATTTTTAATATACAAATGTGGGGTATGGTTCGAAACAAATTATTTAGAAGTGAATAGGTACATACTCTTTCTTTTTTTACTTTCTTACAATTAAATAATTTGACACTATCTTTTTTTATATCGAATACTCTAATGGCATAGGAAAAAAAAGGATCTAATCCACACATATATATATATTTTTAGTACTGTGAGAATGGTCACCAATTTAGGGGCAATTAAGAATTTAAATTTAACACTAAACATACCGTAACCGGGTCAAATGACCCATTTTGAACTTTGCATTGAAAATGCACGTATCATGTTATTGCTTTTGCACATTTGACTTCATGACTTTTTCTTACTAATTAATACACAGTTAAATTATTTATTTCCCTTCCTAACAACCATATTTCATACATACAAGCAGGAAATATAAATTCACATTTTACCCGCTATGGTAGAAATTGGTACCTAGTAAGTGTTGTTATGATTAGTGTTAAGTCATCTACAGTAGGTATATTTTTGCTGGATAAACTTCATACACTTCTAGACTTCCATAGATCTTGGGATTCAATTATTCTATTTACAAATCTAGAAATCGCTAGCAAGAAGCAGACATTTAATAGCGATAAAAATCATTGAAGATTCCTCATACGATAGATACATATACCTACCTATACTACCAATACTGCCATAATCTGGATAAAACTAAATTTAACTAGTTGTATGGCTTTTCGAAAATATTTTATTGCATTCATAGTATTTACGAGATGGTAAATTTTATTAAAAAAAAAATATCACAACATTATTCAATAACCTATATGATATTTTCATTACATTACTTTATCATGTTACTGATATGTACAATAACTGGACAATAAATATAATATATAAATAAATCTATATGTATATATAAAAATGAATCCCTATTCCCCTTGGTGACGGCATCACGCATGGACGGCTTGACCGATTTCGCTAATTCTTTTCTGTTGTGTTTGTTATTGTCAGGAGAAGGTTCTTATGAAAGAAAAAATAAAGAAAGTACCGCGGAAAATTAGAAAATTTAAGTAATCTTAACCACTTTACTAGCGCTTTTGACAATATAAACTTTTATTATTGGCAGTCGTTTGACAGCTGGAGCGATTGATAATATGCGCGCTGCAAATTGCGCTTAAAATAGAGGCATGGGTCTGAATTATATTGATAAAATAATAAATTTAATTTATTATTGCACATTTCACAGTTGATTCAATCGGAAGATTCGAATTCAATATTCATTGTTAAGACAGGACAACGTCTGTCGGGTCAGCTAGTAATATATATATATGTTTCTAAATTTGCTAGAAGGTACATCTTTTAAGTACATATATGGATATATACACTGTTAATGATGGCTATCTCTAAATAAAAATGACACATAATTTTATTAAATAATGACCTAGTTCGTTATTGCATAATTATTAAAAACATAAATAATATTTAAATGTTCGAAAAATTGTCCAAAAAGTTTATAAATAAAAAGAAACGTATGAGAAACCTCTAGGCCATTTCTTTTACTACTTTCATAACTTTTTTTTCTCACGACCCGAATTAAGTTTAAGTAACTAAGTGTAAGAGTTTGTATTATGGTAACCAGATAACTGTTACACATATACATTTTTTTTATATTTACGCTCAACCACAGATAAGACAGACGATGCCTTTGCATATATATTTTTTTTGTCTCGGATGGATATTGAACTCCTGACCTATGTGTACCTAGCCACCACAACAACCAGCTTGTCTCACTCCATAAGTTTTGTCCGTCATGTGCTATTTATAATCTTAGATAAATTACTATTTTAGTACCTCTATCGGTTTTTTTATGTGCTTTGGTATTTAAACTGTCCATCGCAAATTCCACCGCAAAAGCAACATTATATTCTGACTAATTCGAATTTATAAGAAATTCGGTTCAAGTACCGGGTTAAATACTTTAGATAAGGGAATCTCAAATTAATAAAACCATTCTTATAGTACGGAGAATTTGATAATTATCACAACATACTTATTCATTTAAATACGCATATTATCTATCTACTTATGTAAGTCTCAAAACAATTTCAAACCAGTCGTCTCGATCGAGTTGTATGTGAAATTGATCAACACTAATTGTATTGATTCGTTGACCTATGGCGACTTTTCAAACTCAATTTAAAATATCATTCTTGGAAAACAAATACACGTTAAATTCTTTCTTTTTCTGGAAAAAAATATCTATATTATTACGGCTTTAAACCATGAAGTGTAGGTAGATCTCGTTTTTACATGCTACGAGGGGTAAAGTTCAAGCAATAGGTACCTACTTTTTCTCTTATTTTCAAACCGAAACCGTCAATCGTACCTTGCCCGTATAAGGGAGAAAGACCGAACCAAGGAGAGAAAATCCCGGCTATAGGAGGAGGCCTCTAGCCGAGATTTTTGCATGGAAAGAAATTTACGTCTAAAATATCATTACATGAATATTGTCGTACAGTAAGGTATACAGTTACAGTACTTACCCTTTCCATTGGTTCTGCTATGTGAATCACAATACATGTCCTGGCGTAGTCCACTCTCGAGTCACCGGCCAAATGCTGAATGAACTCCACTCCATACCACATTCCCATCAGACTGTCCACCCATATACCGGTCTGTGGAGACCTATTGATACAGTATTCCCTTATATTCCTCATGAATGGCATCTCGTATGAACTGTAGCCCTGTCCATATACTTGGCTGTTGACTTCGCCATAACGTTGAGTGCTGTACGCAGATTGTCCAGACTGGTACCCAAGTTGGTTAGATTGTTGGCCTGGCGGGTAGAATACATTCGATCTTTGCGTGCTGTATGTATTGTACCCATTAGTGGAATATCCTGGATTGTAGTTGGGATACCTCGTTGCTTCAGGGAAGCTTGCTATGTCACTGCCGTAAGTTCCGGATTTATAAATATTCTGGTCGTAAAGGTTGGCTATGGTGGTATAAGCGGGATATTTTACTGTAGATTGTTCATAGCGTTGATAATTCGCGCACTCAGCTATACTATATAGAACGGTAAATATTAGAACTATTTGATACATTTTGTGGTATTCTTTTTCGTGCGGGCCAAACGCGCGTGTTAGTTAAGAAGCGGACAATAATGTGTGACTGCTTCGGGATCTCTATGATAATGGAAGTAAACTAATTAAGCTTAATTCACATGCATACGCCCCCGGGCGGAGATCGCGTAAGACGGTTTACGTTACATTCAAATATTTACATATGTTTGTGAAATAGTTCTCTCTATTTTATTTTAAACTATCGTATTGTGTATTATACACCAATATCTAGTTATACCCGGGGTTTTGGGCATTATGAGAATATTCCCTAAAATATTTACAATTATTGGATCTATCAACATTATTTATAACAGCTTTATTTATATTTTTAAAAATTGTAATTGTTTATCTTCATTAAAAATTTTCCAGTAAGATATACCTGCCTGCATATAGTACCTATGATGTACCTTGAGGTTATTTATTATGATTTATCTATTAGTATGAATTAGAGATTGGATATGCATGTTCTGGATATCTGTATATATAATATATGTGCTAAATTTCAAATCGATAGTCTCAGTAGTTGAATTTTGTTCATTTCATGTTTATTTTTGTGAGATTGTGTAGAAAATACCTAATTGTGTATATATACAATAAACGCTGTATACCCCAAAAAAATAAAAAAACAGATTTTTATAAATGACAAATAGAAAAACTATTAACGTAGACAATTATTAGGTAAAATAGGTACGTAGGCCTTTCTGTTAAATAATCTGGTTCCCGGACAAGACAGCTAGGCCTTTCTGTTAAATAATCTGGTTCCCGGACAAGACAGCTTATTAGGATTGTATAAAAAAAAAATATTTTTACGGGGTATTTTGTAACACGTTGTATATAAAAGTTTATTTTTTGGCCAGACGCTCTTAATACCTGTTGGACACGGTGACTATTAATTACTTTTTATTATTAATTCTTACCAAGATTGTAAGCGTTTAAGTAAATCACTAGATATTTCAAGTACCAACGTGACTTGTAGTGAGCATGTTAACAATGCCGGGCTACTTACGTAATAACTTCTGATAAAGGCATATCAACAATATTTTTGTTGTTAATGATTTTTACTTACACTATCGCATCAATACTAGAAATAAGGATAAACTTGTCACTTCTGCATATAGACTGCAAAATGTGCAAGGCTCATTTTTAGGACTTATTGCACGCATCTATAAAAAATACCTGCTGAAATTTTAAATTTGCCTTTACAAAAATTTAAAGAAAGAATTAACTGTTTTAGTACAAAAGGCTTTCTACAACACAAACGATTATTTTAATGATGACAATGCTTGGGTGTAGCGCTCGCTCCAGCAGGTCACATCTTTATGTACAAAATCTTATTTTGAAAAGAGTAATTGCTGAGTTTATTGCCTGCTCATCTCAGTAAAAGCAACCTTCCGAACCGATGTTAGAGTCTAACCATTTATAAGTGCTTGTGAAGGACTATTTGAATAAATTGTTCATTTCATTTCATTTGGGGAATTCTCGTAATAACAGCTGTAATGTGTGTAAAATAATTAGAGTAGTTGAGCTCTTAGTGTAGAGTTCGTCCGGGGAAGTACTACCACCTTACCCATTTCCGCCGTGAAGCAGTAGTGCACTTGTATTACTGTGTTTTGGTTAGAAAGGTAAGGGGGCCGGTGAAATTACAGGCACATGAGACTTAACAACTTCACGTCTCAGGGTCGACAACGCATTGGCGATACTCCTAGTGTTGCAAATGTCCATAGGCGGCGGTGACCACTTACCATCAAGTGGACCGTTTGCTTGTTTGTCGGCTCAAGTGGCATAAAAAAAATATATAATTATAAAGATATTTATGTATATCTTAGTCGACCTGGGAACCGAACTAAGCTCCTCCGATTCCTAAGCCAAGCTTTATAACGCTCGACAACCGAGGCGACTACATTGTGCGCCAAAAAAATTAATAGGGATAACTATACATTTCTACGTATTATATTCCAGGTATCGGGAAAGTAGATAGCTTTTGCCCTTAGATAATAAACTAAAATTAACCACAGGGTTAAACAGTTGATAATAAACAACTTTTATTATTAAAGATGCACCTACGTCTATATCTATACTAATATTATAAAGAGGAAAGATTTGTATATAAGTATGTTTGTTACTCTTTCACGCAAAAACTACATAACGGATATGGATGGAACTTGGCACATAGATAGAACATATCCTGGAATAACATATAGGCAACTTTTTATCCCGGGAAAATATGATATCCATCGGGAACGCGAGTAAAACTGCGGGGGACAGCTATATTATATCTATGTAATAATGTCCTACATTTCTAATTAGTTATTACTCACTGTAACAGTTTCAGTCGCATAATAAGTCATTTAAATAGTGTAATTGGTATAATTCATAGCCGACCGGTGTTCCTGTCCATCTTGGAGCTGACCCCGTCTCCTGCACCGAGTCACAGGTCACTCGTACATCCTTCACAAACAAAATTATTACCGCGTGACCGGTTAACTGGTTTTTTTATGTACTTAAGGTTAGATGTCTTTGTATATCGATACTACCAAACTATAGAACAATTCTCCTTTTCAAAAACAAATCTATATAAATAAACTTTATGATTAATACCTATTCAAATAAATTAGCAGAAAATAAAAGATTTTTTCACTTTATAAAATATACCTTTAACATATAAATCAGGTACTTTACTAAAATCATATTTTTTCTGAAAAAAACAATACCATATCGCACCCTCAGTACGATAAGGACTTAACTCAAAATTTTGCGAAATGTAGTTACGATCATAGAGAGACTAAACAAAGTACGCTCTATCCGATGAATAGTAAAACATAGTCAACTTAATGATAGAATAAGCATACCGATACTTCAGCCTCTTTAACACCGGGACCCACCCTCCCCGCTCAGTGCGAAGAGATGTGCCAAAAGTGATTTTTTGAGTTAAGCCCCTATTGTTCTGAGGGTGTGATTGTGCCTATTTTGCACGATAACTTGTCTAATAACTACCCACTCTAACAAAGAAATGAAGGGGATTTACACTATATTTTTATTTGCCCTAACACTCTTTAGTATTGCGACGCGATTATAATTAGCGTTATGATGGTGCAATGAAGTTAAATCCTACTGATATTATAAATGCCAAAGTTTGTGAAGATGTATCCATACATCTCCAACCATGGATGTTTATTACTCTCATACGCAAACATTACCCAACGGATTTGAATGAAACTTGGCACACAGATAGAGCATGCCCTGGAATAACATATAGGATTTTTTATCCCGGGAAAAGTAACACCCCTGAGTAACGCGGGTGAAACCACGGGGAACAACTAGTAATCTATAAATATTATAAATGTGAATGAAACTTTGTTTATTCGCTTTCACGCAAAAACTATATAACCGATCATCATGAAACTTTGTACACATATTCTTGGAGGTATTAGAAGAAACATAGGGTACTTTTTATTCCAGAAGAATGTTACATTCCTACGGAACGCGGGTAAACCACGGGGGACAGCTAGTAATCTATACTAATATTATAAAGAGAAAAGATTTGTATGTTTGTTACTCTTTCACGAAAAAACTACCAAACGGATATGGATGAAACTTGGCACATAGATAGAGCATATCCTGAAATAACATATAGGGTTTTTATCCTGGGAAAATCTGATATCCCTCGGGAACGCGGGTAAAACCGCGGGGACAGCTATAATAATATAAATGTGAAAGTTTGTGACGATGGATGTATTGATATATAGATGTTTATTACTCTTTCACGCAAAAGCTCCTAAACAGATTTGGATGAAACAAGGTACGTAGATAGTTTATAACCTGGATTAAACCATGGGATACTTTTTAACCCAGGAAAATATTATTTCCATCTCAGTGGGAGTCAGTTAGTTAGTTTCATATTAAGTAGGTAGTTTTATATGAATTCCGTAAATTCTCCCAATTTTGATATATTCACAGCTTAGGTTAGAGTTAATAAACTTGCGGCACGCTATGATGGTCCTTTTGACGTTTTACAATGACATATAAAAATAACCTTTATTCCTTCAAGCATAAGGTGCATCTATTGATCCAACAGCTAATTGTGTGATGATGGAAATCAACCTTATTCTAAAGAAATACAGTTTCTTTTCCTATGACAATCTTTAAACGTCAAAACGGCCATGATAGCATGCCGGTAGTATAAAGACAAGCATTTTTTTGCAAATCTAATGATAAATCCAGGAAATGGATAAATACTATTTATGTCTATGTTATCTAAGATTCAAGATAATTTGACCAATACTTACCTACTTTGTCGAAGCTTAATTAAAAGAGGTGTACCTATAGGTAAGTAGTTCATACCACAAACAACGGGTTGCACTCCGGGAGTGTCGTCAGAAGTAAAAACTTGAACATTACGTTGTGCATTTTTACAGTCTTACGAATTTTCGATCAGGTCACGTGTCCTGGCGCGAAATTAACATTTTATACCCATCCCAAGAAAAGTGCTCAACACCGCTAAAGGAGTTTTCACTTCAAAAATATAAGATTACACAATATTTTTCTTCACGCTAAAATCGCGTTGCCTCAATAATGCGATGCGACATTGATTATACTTTTTATTACTTTGAACTAGCTTTCACCCCCGTTTTCATGCGCGTTCCCTTGATAAGTTAATGTTCTATTCCATGACCAAGTATGTATATTATGAAGTCGGTTCAGTAATTTCTAATACTGATACATAGACTGAGAGACATTTGATACAGTAGTTGCTAATACATACGAATTATTGGGTGTCCTTCAGTCACTCAAATCTATGTAGTATCTCGAGTAGTAGAGCTCTTAGTGCAGAGTTCGTCCGGGGAAGTACTACCACCTTACCCATTTCTGCCGTGAAGCAGTAGTGCACTTGTGTTACTGTGTTTCGGTTAGAAAGGTAAGGGGGCCGGTGAAATTACAGGCACATGAGACTTAACAACTTCACGTCTCAGGGTCGACAACGCATTGGCGATGCCCCTAGTGTTGCAAATGTCCATAGGCGGCGGTGACCACTTACCATCAGGTGGACCGTTCGCTTGTTTGTCGGCCCATGTGGTATAAAAAATAAAAAAAAATAAAAAAATGTAGTTTTTATTTCATACAAAAAAAAAATGTATATGTTTGAACCGAAATTAACATAACTATCGGATTATTAACAAACCCAATTAGGTTATCAACATACTTGAGTGGCTTCTGTTTTCTTATTTAAAATTTTCGTTAAATGTAGCAATCAATCAGTACAAGATCGCGGTTTAGTAACATTGCATTCAGAGCCTTCTTTTCCATTGGGCACTCTGGGCAAGTGCCTAGGGCCCCGCGATTCATGGGGCCCTCTGGTCCGAAAGGGATGGAACCCGTGGGACGTCGATAGTGTCGTCAGATCGGATCGATGTGTCGCGCTCTTAGAGCTCTCATAGCGTAGTCTTAGGGGCCCCCTTATCCTAGTGCCCAGGGCCTCCAATAGCTTAAAGACGGCCCTGATTGCATGTATGCATGTAATAAATGTAGTCTGTAATATAATTAAATTATCTCCATTGATCGAAATGGCAAACAAGTATGAGTGAATAATTAGAATAAGCCAACATCGAAGGATTGGTATGATTGGTATGATGCAATGAAGTTAAATCCCACTATCCTAAAAATACTATAAATAAGAAAGTATCTGAGGATGGATGTATGAATGTTTGTTACTCTTTCACACAAAAACTACCGTACGGATTTGGATGAAACTAGGCACATAGGTAGTTTAGTATCTGGATTAAAAGAAAGGATACTTTTTATCCCGATAAAATGTTTCATCTCTCGGAAATACGGGTGAAATCGTAGGAGACGGCTGTCAGATTAAATAAAATAAAGACAGTTTTATAAAACTATTCCCAAATGAGTTACAGTCTTCATATCACAAAAAAAATAATTTTAATAGAAACTAAAATTATTTCATGTTATTTTGCAATACAACGCTACTACATACGTTTGAAATACATCGTACTCGACAACGTTTTTTTTTTTTTTAGGACAGACTAGAAGGTGTCATCCTCAGATTAGTTTTACACCCGTACCCGGACTTTTCAGTGAGCCTTAATTTTATTTACTACATGGCTACGGTGGTAGGTACACAGCTGGTGACAGTAAACATAATTTTTTACCATGTAGCCCCAATTGGGGTCACTAAAATACAATATTAGTTAGTAAATTTTACTTGCAGACTAGTAAAGGAGGCGCTCATAAGTACCGCCTTCGGGTTCTAAAATTAACTTGAAATATCCAATTTTTGTCTCTTCAAAAGATAATAGACAAGCACAAAGCATGTTAGCTTTTAACTTCTTCTATTGCGTAATGTTTTATTGATTGAAGTACAAATAAAACTTTTTATTGTTTCTGTTTCAATATCAGTTTATCAAAAAATACAGTATCATATCTATCAGATTATATAATCAGTCATATCATTGTCAATACAGTGAGGCACGCAAATACATAAAGCACTGAACTGGCATCCACGCAACCGGCACAGATTGCATTGTAACGATACATTTTTGGCAGTTCGAAACTAAAGAACTGCCGCTGGAGATCGTACCATTCCCACCGCTCAATTCTAGAGGGTGATCTCCTTAGGATTAGTGAGAACACTCCGCCGTCACCGAGTTCTGAGCAATGGTTGATGATCATCATGGATGGAGTCACTTTAAGTACCCGAATTACTTGTGGATGTCGGGGCGGGTCGTCGGGGTACCACACATCTGGAAATTAATATATTATATATTTATATTATTTAATAAATAGTTCTAAAATAATTATAGGAATGATAGCGTGCCCGAGAGAATAACAAAGCACACCACATTTCATACTTTCACTTTGGGACTTCGTAATGTCAATCTAAGTACTAAGACGACCTTCATAAGTGCCCTCGGAGGGCCTAAACTGAATAAATGTTTTTGAATTTGAATTTGACGGCCTCTTCGGCGATAATGGGCGCGAAGGTAGTTTTTAATTTACGACATCTTTTTTTATAAAGAATGGAACTCTATATATTTTAGAATAAACTTACTTGTAGCTATACCCCCAAGGGGACCCTTTATCCTGCTACCGATATATTCATGCTAAAAATGACACCGGAAAACTTATATTTTAACTAGCTGCCCGGACAGACGTCGTTCTGTCGAAATAAGTTCATACAAAAAAGCAGGAATTCGGTCGCAGCGCCACCTACCGGGTCCAATTGTGAATCTAAACCATCTAGGGCGCTACACAAACGCATACAAAAAAAAAGATTCAAATTGGCCCAGCCGTTTAGGAGGAGTTCACTGTCAACACTCGTACAGAAGAATTATATATAGGTATAAAGATTTTCGGGATGGTTCAAATCAGGTTAAAATTATTTCAAATATTTGACTTTGGAATCCTAAAATCTTACGAACTTATAATATCTTTCCGTTGTAATCGGAAAACCATAGATACTTACAGTTGAACTATAACTCACCTACTCCTTGAGACATCAAAGCCTTTTCCAAAGGCCTACGTTGGTCTACTACCCAAAGCCCGGGTGATTCCGGAGAGTAAACATAAACCTGCTCCATAGTTTGTCCGTCTTCATCCCAAATTACACGTAAACGTCTCTCGTTGTACATGTCTCTTTTTACTTTCTTTTTTAAATTGATGTCCAGCCAAGACCCAGATAACGATGTCTCAGACCACGGATTGCTTTTGTACGAACGCCAGTTTTGATCAGTATAATTTCGTCTCTGAATCTGTAGAGAGAAAATATTATGGTCTTGTAATATAACTGTCTGTTCGAAAATATTAAAATAATATACCCATTATCAAACGTGAATTTATTTAAAACTTATACGTAAAATGGGGATTAAGAAGGTTCTTGTATTTTTCATTGTGTCCACATAGAAAAAAAAACGTTTACGGAAAATGCATTTAAAGTATGTATATATACGTAGTTACCTACACAAGAATAAATCGAACCTATTAAAAGCGAATCTTAAATAATACTACTACATTCTTAAACACCGATCTTTTACTGAATAAATAAGTATGCAACTAATATCTAGCTGTAACCAGTAAAAACCAGAACAGTAACTTCAAATTCAATTATAAGCTATAAGTACTCACAGACCAGTGGAGCAAATCATCGTTGGATTCGGCGCTGGCGTCACTTATGTACAGTGAGACGCACCCTACCTCGTTAGGTTTGTTAGTCATATCAGGGGTGTGTTGAGCATATCCCACACCGTACCACACCCCGTAAGCATCGTCCATCTTGAATTGATGAGACCAACGGATACTATCACCACAGAACCCTTGAACTGTCACAGAAAAAGCGAGGAACAATAATGACAGCGCAGTGAACATCGTTACAGTATGAGGGTCACAAGAAATATGGAACAAGGCGTCGGTCGCCGCCCCAAGGCAGTCAATTAGCAAATTGGTACAGGTGCATGTCGCAATAATACACGTGTGATTAATTGAATTTACACTCCTACACTTTCGTAGGTTGACAGACTTGTCACTTAGATCTAAACACTTTGACTTAATATTTAAGCTTTTTTGCTTTAAGCTTTACGATTGAAGTGATTGCTTATTTAAAAAGTTCAGAAAATTGGCAGAGGTTGAACACGCGGCATTAACTCATGGGTAATCATAAATAAGAATAGGATGATCTTTGAGCCAGTGCATTTTTCTTGCAGAATTGAAGCCTAGCTCGGGAATTTTTACAGCAATAGAATAGTAGTATAGTTAATGATGTAATAGAGTAAACATAACTAAATTATCAGGATGCAACTACATATGCATAATATTTATTGGAAAGGAAAGCTTCGTGAGGAAATCTGCATCCCTGATAGGCATGTGATGTCCACCAGTGGATTATTATAGCCCCAAATAACACTCGTTGCTAGGATAGGTTATGGACCACATGCAGTGGTAACGGATATGAACTGATGATGATAAATGCAGCACCATTATCCAATCCATCTTATCATAACTTTTATCTCTGGTTCAATGAACTTAGTTGATACCTACTATAGTCATTTCTGTTAGCTGTAAAGCAAAACTAGTCTGATGTTTTTTTTCGTGGCATGGAATTGGACAAAAACGCTTCTATGTGCCTGCTTTTTAGAGATTGCTTTTTCAGACAGTCTTATTGTTTTATGTTTAATCGTAATTGTTTCAGATTGGCATGAGAATTAGTAATATTTGACTTCTGTCACCACGCAGCCAGTCAAACTGTTTATTTGTCCGGTTTTTTTTTTATTTATTTATCATTTCAAGAGCTCACATACAATGCTAAAATAGCCACTATGGTTTGTGTGTCTAGTGCTATTGTTAGTTTAAAACGATTGGCTAAGCTTAATAGTTACCATTACCAAGTGACCACTTACATCGATTACATGAAAGATGCTTGTATGCACTTAATCATCTAAAAACTGCATATTTCATACAATACAATATATACGAGTATAAAATATTTAGGTTGTAAAAAAAAAAATTCTGACTAATTATAATAAAATTTATTGCCATTCTGTTACTTTCGTCAGTATTTAATTTCGTCTCAAGAAGAAGTACAAAAAAGGGTGAAGTTACATAATATTATTTTGTTATAGATCATTTTCAGTTCTTATTTACGTTTATTTCGTTATTATCATACACATAGAATACTATTTGCATATTAAACACGTTAACAAGGTTCAGCTACTTTTCTATTTATAAAAAATTGAAATACAAAAATAGATATAAATATAATATCATCTAGAAGTTCCATTTTTTAAATACGTGAACCCCAAATAGAAAAATAAATTATTAGAAATAATAAGCTGGGAATACTAAGAGTAGTGGCGGAGTTTTCACAAACTCTCTTCAAGGCAGAAGTGGAGAGATGTTTCATTGTGAACACGTTATGGATACTGGCAAGGTCTTCAGGAGTCAGGTGGTTCTCGTTTCTGGATAGAACGACGCTGAACAGTTGGGAGTGCGGCAGCCTCATGCAGAAGTTCAGCACCAGGTGGTTGTTCGCCGCTTTCAATACTTGAATAACTCCGCCAAAGAAACGATACATTTTGTCGACGGCTGTGAAAATAAAAATAACAATGTTTTAATAACGAATTCAAAAGATTTACAAATTATGCGTTATGTTTGTGCAATTAAGCTTATGTCTTATGGTAAATACTCTGTCTACGTGCGTACCCCAAAATGCTCAATATTCATTTGTGGTGACGATATTAAGAAAATTTTCTTCAGATTTTGTAAGAAAACCAAAATAAGGTGAAGACTCTAAAGTAAATTGATACTCACAGCCATTAGGCACGTCCGTAGGCCAGAATCCTTTATGCGAAGTGTTGACTTTGATATGGTAGTTGTCTTGCCACATACCCTCATGCCATTCGAGGACGAAGTGCCTTATGCGGTACTGTTCAGGTAGTCCATACTGATGATTCACGTACGGGGAATTGGCCAGCGGTGGATACGGCGTTGGCACTGTAGGCTGAAAAGCAAAAGAATAAGTTTAAAATACGTATTTCGTCTTTTTGGCTGAGCTATGTATGTCACTCACTAAATCTCTGGCTATCAAGCCACCATCAACGAAATCTTCAAACTTCCTAATTTGTACTATAGGACAGGTAGGGTTGTACTCCGTTATCGTATTGTTTTCTTTATGGAATATGTACTCGTGAATGTACCACATCCCTAACAAAGCTTCTTCGTCAAAATCATGGGTCGGGTGTAAATTTTGACAGAAGTTGACGTTTGCAGCGTAAGTAAGAGAAAAAGATAAGACGAGAGCAATAAGCATTGTAGGTAATTAACAAATGTAATTGAGAAGTTAATTTAATTTGTGCGAGCGTACGAGTACAACGTCTTGTTTAATTAGTGGTGGCTAGCGACCTGAGCTAAATAATGCTGTATACCCCAAGCATACGACGTGATATGATTAACCTGTTAATTGACACGATGAACCCTACATCCTGCTATGAACATACAGGAACAATTATCTTCCTTACCCATTACATAATTACCTTAATTTGATTTTCATTAAAACTTAATTGTTGTCTTTTTGCTACTAACAGAGGATGAATTAGAGATATTAAAAAAACCTTCTCCTATTCTGGAAATGTGTTAAAAACTAGAAAAAAGAAGATAAACATGCTTTCTATAAAATTAATAAGTATTTTATACACAGCCACTGAACAGCACTTCAATATTTGTCGTAAGTGGAAATCGAACCCATCATGCTATATCACCAGTATTCATTTTCTTCATTATAGAAGAATCATTCGGTAGAGGCATATAAAGAGCGACTCTTCGATCACTTACTAGTAAGTAACCCGGGCTTATATGGTTTAATTTAATCTATGTACAATTGTAAATGCTCCTGAAATACATGATCAATAGTTTTAATGAAAACTTTTTCAATAGCACGTACTGAGAAGCAACTGCAGATTTTTTTTAATTATTTAGGGAAGCATGATATATACAGTAAAATTAAAAATTCTATCCATTATTGTACTTTTTCGTGGACAATTCAAAGATATTTTAAGCCTAAAATGTTTACACTTTTGTTTTCATTCGAGTGCATAGAATACTAACAGGGTTATGCCAGTATAGATAGACAGTTCAAACAATCTAATTCTTAGGGGAAAATAGTTAGTTGATAGTTAAACAAACAGCCGTACCTCAATGTCTTCCTTGATGTCAATATAAAAACATTCTTTTGTATGTTCTATTTTGTATTCCCCTTTAGAATGTGGTATTTTTTCGACGCCATACCAAACACCAGCAAGTTGTTCCAAATGGATCTCTCCCACAGACGGTGATAAATCATCACAGTACTTATGGTTTTCGAAATAATAACTATTCTGCCCGTAACAACTCACGAGCCCTAAGCAAAGTGAAATCAAAAGGGGATTGTAATCCATCGGATATAACACGGATAATACCGGATCAAAGTTTTGGATAAATTGAACCGGGAGCACCGGGCGACTATACACGAGAGGAGGTTGTTCACGGATTAATATCAGACGGATGGAGTGCAAGCGATGTATCTGCGGCACGTGGGCGAGCTCCCAAATGATCCGCACTCAACTGACGATACCACACTGCTAGTAATTTACTACTTATGCGGGGAATACTTCCTTAATAAACTTTATCAACACGTTGACAGTCCCCACATGTTAGTCATATGCATTACGTGTACAATTTACAAAGTGAATATGCATATTAGATATATAAGTATGCACATATTCATTAAAAATTGTGAGAAAACATAGAGCGAGCCGAACCCATATGGTGTGTGCTATTCCTACGTCGCAGCTGTAACATGTCACAGCTCTCCTCCTCCACAAAGATTGGGAGGTTAAGGAATATATCTGATATAAGTGAACTCCAAAATCTTTATTTTTAATATAACATAACTCCTATTTAATTTTCAAGATCTCCGGCATCGATTGTTTTATACTGTTATTGTTTAAAAAAACTTTTCATAAGTGCAGGTATCCACCCAAATCTGTATACAACAATAACAATATAACTTTCCTTTAGATTTTCCATCAGCATCTCAAGATTTTCACAAGCTCGGATTTTCCGCAGCATACTTAGATACTAGGATCGCAGAAGTTTGAGAATATATGGGGTGAGAAAAATCAATACAGTTCACTGACGTCACGAGGGGTGGGTATCGACCGCGCCGGCTCTAAGGGGTTGCAAAATCTAATTCTCTGCCAACTTTTGTGTGCTAAAATGTATTATATAAAACCTAACAATTAAAAAACACAAACATAGTAAAAATTATTTCATGCCTTTATAATAATGAAACAAAATCGCAAAAGTAAAGGGAGAACACCCAAACTTCAATCTGCGAAACGAGGCTAAAAATGCGTGGCAAGCCATCCACCATTGGTCCGTGATTCGTGACGTAATGCGCCGTGGTTGAACTCGAGGTTGTATTCACCAGGATATCATACATTAGAAGATATCTATGACTCAATACATATTTTTGTTCTAAGAAGCCGCTGTTGATGCTACGATATTGTTACGAAATTTTCTTAAATGCATTATAATACTTTTTTCATTTGTAAATAAAGGTGTATAAATAAAAAAACTGTAGATATTCCGTTAAAACAAGTTTTGAGTTGTTGACATTGAATATTAGCTATACAAACTGGATACATCCCCTAGCTAATATAATAAAGAATTAGCGACTCGCCCCTGTATTTAGAGTACCTTACTTTTCATCCGTCAGCGATCTCTACGTCACAATTTAACTACGTCATCGGTACATCATATGCCTAAAGACCCGGACAACATAACCACAACGGTACCACCTAGTACCCAAGTCTAGATTTTAGGTAGACAGTATTCTCCTTTTCCAACTGTTCTCTTAGTACTTAGGCATCGTGTTGAGATGTGCGAGTTAAATACATGAGAATGTAAAAGAGTGGCGTTCGATACATTACAGAAAAGGTTAACAATGATAAAGTATTCTTACAATTCTCCACGTGAGCAAAATAAAATCACATCACAATCGAAAACACAAAATGGTATGTTATATTTTTTATTGATTTCAAATTCATTCCTTTAAATACTACACCTAATAAAAAAAACACATGTGGGAGTACCTAACAGCTTTTTTATTACAATCAACACACCCTCCAAAGTAAACCTCTACGATATAAGTTGTAACAAATAATTGAACAAAAAGTATACCAAACCATAAACAACAACAACGCAATAAACCCAAGTCCACAGAACTTAGATAGGGCTACCCCGGAGGCCTTGCGGTTTGCTGTACCAAGACTACATAAGTTGCATAAAGCCGTCGCTTAGCCAACAAGAGTACGCTGAAACGCTACGAGTGTGCTACGAACGTCAACGGTAAGTTCATTCTACAATACGCCACAACAAGCAACGGAAAACCTTTATTTTTTATTTATAGCACTTGCATAGTTAGTGTTCCTTATGGATTAGTTAGAAATAGTTATTGATTTTTACTTTTGAGTTATCGAATAACTTTTTCACTAAAGTAACATGAGCTCTTAGTTTGATTTTATTCGTTAATATAATACGTACACGTATATTGAATTATCGAATAAATAAAATAACAGATACTTTAGTAACTAATCAGATGGACCAAAAAATGCAATACTCAGAAGAGCAAAGATGCCTGTTTAATGGAAAAAACGTACGTTATTCCACTCAAAAATCGTATGTATAATCTTAATATATATAAATCTCCTGTCACGATGTTTGTCCGCGATGGACTCCTAAACTACTTAACCGATTTTAAATTAAATTGGCACACCATGAGCAGTCTGGTCCAACTTAAGAGATAGGATAGCTTAGATCTTTAATTTTAGTCGCAATTTTATTTTATTGCAAATTATTGGTCTATAATTAATTGACAGTCACAATTATCTGAATTAACTCCAAAAGATTCTAACAGATGGCGCTGTGTTAAAAGTACCAACGTTTAATTTTTTAGGGAACTTTTATATGGACTCATTTCGACAGGACAACGTCTGTTGGGACAGCTAGTAGTATATATATTGTTTAAGAGTTTTCACTGTATAATACAAAGATTTAAGGCAAAAGTACTCATTTAAAAATGTTAAGAGACCGCAAAACACCAAGAACGAATTGAAAAAAAAACTATATACGGTAGTGGATTTCCATCTCAGGTTTAAATTACAGCAAAAAATTAAACTGTCGTAGACGTCAATTGGCTCCGTAGCACGCTTGCTACGAAACGTCTAAAGCCTACGAAAATTCGACCCCTGAAAATGTTTCCACAGTGACGTAACGCTTTGGCTACGAATGTACCAGGAGACTATAACGTTGGAAGAACGTGCCGCCACGCTACCCCGTCACAGTAACCTAGCAACGAGAAAGGGCGCCCCGCGAAAGCTAGTGTGACACAATAGGGTAGCAGAATAGCGAGCAAGTGGAAATAGTTTTCCCCTACTATCGGGTGAATGGGGTGGGGTGGGAGTATCGATATGAGCTCACTACATTTCTACTACAAACGCAGTGTTTATGTGTGTGCGTTGATGTATGATAATATGATAGCAGTGTTTGAGTCCGACCGGAAACTTGTTACCCAGCATGGGGAAATGTAACTTGAAACTGATCTCACACATCATCATGGGGTTAGTTAGAGTAACATAATACTCCTATGAGGTTAGTTACTTCTAAAAGAAGATTATGTTTTTCAAAGGTAATTATTTATCCAACTATGAAGATTTTAGGCTCGAAGGTGTTAGCTGCAGACATTTTGAATAGTATGTATACCAAGGCTCGAATTTGACCACAATCTCACCTAGCCTAGAACACCTTTAGGTGGTTGGCTACAGATTTTCAACTAGCTATGATTTCCTCAAGTCGTTTTCCTTCACCAAAAGCTCAAGTTCATTTTAGGATTTGACCTAGAACCGAATTAAATAATAAACGAACGAAATTGTTATTAATTGAAAGTAATGTTTTTCTGTTCGACAACCCTAAAATTTTTTCTTAGATTATACGATATATTGTTTGATTTTCGCATTACGTTCTCTTTATGAACAACTGCTAGTTAGTTACACACACAGCTACAACTAGTGAGCGACTTGCAGTGAGGGTGGATTGATCTCTGCGATTTTATAAAGCCCTGGTACAAGGGGTCGCGAGGCAGCGCCGACGTGTGTCGGTTTGCATGTTATACACGAGGGGTGGGTTACACACTATTGTGCTGCGAGTATTACGGTGATAAAGCGTGCCACTATAATTTAAATAATAATGAATGCTCATAATTGTAATGAATATTTAGAACTTGTTTACAAACAAAGAACGATTCGGAAAGTAGTTGAGTGGTGTAGACTGTTCCGTAATAATATTAATAATAAAAAAGTTGGTGTGTTATTGGTATTTTTAGGTACCTTCTCAAACTCACGGGCTTTAATTTGATTCGAATGAAACTTCTCCTACACTTACACTACGTACCTAGGTCGCGGGGAACAAATCCCTTGAAAGTGGTTAAAATCGCAGGCCCAAAGCAATTATTTAATTACTATCTCACTAATATTATAAATGTAAGTTTGTATTTTTGTGACTCAATCTTTCGGAAACAAACGATGGTTGATTTTTTGAAAAAATTTCGCACATAGATAGAATATGTTTTGGATTAACAGATATCTTTTTGTCGCGGAAAAACAGTCAGGTAGTAAGGTTTTCATAAATATTTGTTATCGCATCAATAACTTATTTAAGTTTGTTTCATAACCAATTCGACAATTCTATTTGAAATCTACAGACAGATGTTTTATGACAGAGTTACGCAACTGGTACAATTCCAGACCTTGTAAATTATGAAACCGTTCCAAATCGTGGGTACCTTTGGCATTTAGCATGACCTTTACCGAAGGATGCTTATCTGAGAGGGTGGCGTGTCCGCGCCAGAGGTCGATTTTACCAGGATAGCAGATAACCGGAAGATATTTTTCTTAAACTTATTGAACAAGTGTAGGTATCACGTTTTGGTACTTTTTTGGTAGGTTTTTTCTTAACAGATTTATTCATTTATTATTGTCAATTGACGCTAATGTTGTGTGCACTATAATATTTAAAATAATTATGAAGATAAAATTGGCTCTAGTAATAAGAATGGTTGTCTGATGATAAAAAAGAAACCTGTGTTTTTGTCGGTCACAGGTCGTGGGCTGGATACTAATTTTTGTTAATTAACATAACCTAAATGTTGAAAGTAAAAATATCTAAATACCTAACTATGGAATAATAAATAAATAAACAAGTAGTATACCAATTAGCAGGTGAAAAGTAAACAAAACTAAACGATCACATTTGCTTGAAATAGTAATCAATTACTTTAATTATTTTTTTAATATATAATATCGATGCTCGTTCGGAAACCCGATTATAACTGATACTTACTCAGATTAGACTAAGATAAAGCCAGGAAAAATAGACATAGGTCAACTAGCTAATGAAAAGTTTATAGCCATTTAACATTTTATTTCAGGAGTTTTATTTCAAAGTGTCTATTTTAGATAATGTTTAATTAGAAGGCTTCATCAATGTCGCCCACGTGCCAGAGAGAAGCCCCGATAACCTTCAAATCTTTTAACAATATATTCGACCTTTTGTTACCTATGAAACCCTAGTAGTTTGCCACGTGACGTATACGCCGTGCCGCCCTCCGGCTGAGCTGGGCGGGCGCCGGGCACCTCCCGTGGGCAGTAAAGGGGGGAGAGAAACACACATGCACAATCGTAACCTATGGATTTATTATTATTTTATTCACTCTCAAAGATTTCGTAAAAATGATGTCCTATGTTTAAGTTTTAATCGACTTATCTTTAAAAATATAAAAGTCTCATACAACTTATAGGGATGATTCAAAAATAATTCAATGTATTTTTTCTGGTATGTACCTGATGGAGTAATGTTTATGTCTAGAATCATAAATTATGTAGAAAAGAACCTAAAGATAAATATACTTATAAAAGCAGAGGTGATAATTATTTTACTTATTTTTTCTATTAAGTTGCTGGTTATTAATTAATACTGACTATCATTTATTTAAAATATTTTTAAATTTTTCTGTCCTCTAATGTATGTACTAAGAAAGTTCTTAAATAGTTTTCCGAAAGTTTCAGCTGCGAGCAACTCCGCCGCCCTGGCCCGCCCAATGCTGTAACGTAGGGCGGCAACAATTTTCCACAGGCGTCGCCTGTACCAGGGTATCAGAAGCTAACAGGAGTTATACCAGCAGCCTTTGCGTCATAGAATGGTAAAGCTTGAGCTTAAATATGATAGAGAGGGATAAAAAACGAAAAGGATACCGCGCATGCTCAATACTAACACCAATACCCGGACAGTTATCCGTCCGGCAGTTACTTTCCAGAGGAGCCATGAGTTAGGCCACAGTTTTAAGTATAATGACGAGTAAAACACGTAGATACTATGAAAAAAATCACGATCGAAATAAATTATTGAATAGTAATGTAAAAGTAATGTTAATATACGAATAATTAGAATGATAGTATATTATTGTTTAACAAATTACTTGAATATATTTGAGTTGTAAGGTTCTTATGGTATTTAACTCTATGTAATCACAGAATGTCCATAAGTCAAAAAATTCCAAACCATTTATTCAGTTTAGGCCCTCGGAAGGCACTTTTCAAGGTCAAATTTAAAGTTACTGATCTTTATAGACCTACGATACCCAAATTTTGAAGGGTTCCATCATTTACTACGGAACCCTAAAATACGTTATCATAAATGACAAATACCCCGAGTTCCTAGTGGAATACTTATTAATAAAATACAATTATTTTGTTTCATCATATAAGGGAAATGATGTGTTATATATGATGATATGAAAATGGTTAAGTATTAGTATCCTATAATGTTTTATATGACTTCGTCGTGTAGTATTAATTGGCCTGATATAATTATGACATTATTTAAAAAGCAACTCTAGAACCTTGCTGCAGTATTTCACGCCGCAGAAAAATCTGAGAAAAGTGCATTGCTGGCCTCAAGCAGCTGTTTTGAGAGAGGAAATTAATGTATTTTATTTTCTTTATTTATTCATTATATTATATTACTATATATGTATTAATCAATCAAAGATATAAATGCTAATAAAAAAAAGTCACGTTTCTTATGAATATTTAGGTAAGTAAACGTGTGTCTGAAGCACGAGTTAAAAAGGGTTGAAATCAATCTAATTAGAAATTGTTCTATGTGATTGCGTATTGAAGCCCTTTAATTTACGATCAACACGACCTTAACCGTATGAAAATTATGTCTTGCACTGACGCAGATCGTTGGTACTTTCATATTTTACTTTACGTAACGTTTCGAGAGTTACGTTGTTTCACGAGCCTGGCTATGAGGGAGTGGGGTATCGCGCACCGGGCGGGAGGGCGGACGGCGGCGTCGTACGACGTCCTAGGTCGTGACGCCACCGCCCAGTGACGTCACTAGATAGGGTGGAGGGTGCGACAGCCGGCATCGGCAGGGCAAGGGTAGTCGTCCCCCAGTGAAAGTCGGCCCGACGAGGCGTCAGTACAGCCTGGACCGTCTAGCGGCTCGTGCGCGTCGTTCATCGCTCCTCTATTTACACCGATCAGATAACCTCACAAGACCCATGCTTCGCGCTTAGGTCTTGGTACAGTCCCTGAAAATATTAAATTAGTCTCTATATTCAATGAGACATCGGTGTTCTAATTCTGGACAGTGAGTGGAAAGTTGATAAAGTTTCGAGTGTGGAGAGCTTTCGCGCTAGACTGTTTTGATAAATCGAATCTACCAAATAATACGTTATTAAAACCTTCAGTAGATATTCAGAAGGTGCAAGCTAAGTACGTTATTTCTGTAAATTTTCTATAATACTCTCCCATGGGTTATGAGAAAGTAGTTACTAGATACTAGTTAAACAAATACTACATACTGCCTACTTGTCACTCTGTTACAAATTGAGTCGCTATTCCATGTGGTATAGGTACCTACGTACCTTAATATAACTCTATAAATAATCGAGTTTAACCTATTTAATATGACCATGAAATGCTTTAAAACGCGGACAATTAGCCATTCGGATTGTCAGTGAAGAAGACCCTTGCCAAACAATGCAGCACGTGGCAAGGGCCGATAACTTGTCAGGTGTAAGATTAACTAATGACCTACAAGAACGATTAATGAGGCCTACGACTTCTGTTAACCCAAACTTTTTATTTACAATCTAATTTCAGCGCCGATGCACGAAAGCAGCTAAAAATAACCGGGGTTTGCGCGCTCGAGTCTCGTCCGCAGCCGGTCCGCGTTTTTACTCCTTACACTATTTCTGTCGTATAGAAAAGCAATAAGATATTCTACATGTGAAAGAATATCAGTGTACACCTTACGTACAGATAATGAGAAAAGTGCGTAAAAAGAAGCAGATTGTCGCTTTGCGACAGTGAATCTAATGGTGTTGTAGTGTGTGCAGAAACTTTTGTGTCCAAAACGCAACTCATCAGATCCAAGGTAACAAAATAAAAAGAATCACTTGAATATGTCCTTTGTTTTCAGATGGAGTAAAGTATTAATATATCTAAGTAGTAGGTAGGTATGACTCATTTTCAAGTTTTAAATGCATAAAGCATACAGGAATATATTTATTTTTCTCCATTGATTATGTACGCCATGGATTTATCCGTATAGTTAACATATTTTAATACTGGGACACAGAGTTACGTTACACTGTACGTGCATTATATGAATAAGTGACTATTAATACGCCAATACTTCGAATTAAATTTAATGCAATACTACATCAGTTTGCATATTATAATCGGATCATGATCTGAATATCGAACAATCCATACTAAAAACTCGTACGCATAATGTCTTTGCAGTATATATCGTTCAACGCATGTATTGAGTAGCTCAATATGATTAATTGACCATAATAATTAGTTAACCATAGACCTTTAGGCGCGTTTATTGTTTACAAAAAGTTTTGATGGCGTAGTATAACGTTTATTACTGAAATCGTATTTCCACCTTCGAGTTAGGCTAAAAAATGGTTTTTCAATAAATATTACCTGTGTTTATATATTCCCTTTCTTTTTCTTTCCTTTTTTACATTGATTCGAAGGTGTTGTGACCCCAGTCGTCACAGATGACTTTTACACCTTTACGCGGCAAATATTTCGATAACCCCAACGTAGTAAAACAACTGAAATTTACGTTGCTGTCGTAGGTCGTACCACATATTAAGTTGTTGTATAAAAAACACAACCTAATTACAACCCTTATCATAGGAGAGATAGCCAGTCGGTACTAAATATTTCACGGAAAATATTTTAAGGCCAAAAGTAAAGTGTGAGCTTCACAGTCTCTTAGACTCATTACCGATCACTAGAGGCAATTATTTATGAACAAAGAATCGTACAGTTGTTAGACATAATATTGGTGTCAATATGCATCTACGAGATATACTTTTGTTAAACTTTAGAATTGTATACGTAATTTTTTATAAGAGATCTAACAATCAACAGCATAATGATAAGCAAACAAATTTTAGATAAATATTTGATTTATTTCAATAAATGAATATTACATAAAAACAGTATAACATAACAAAATAAACTAACAAATGTAAATAACAACAAAATAAAATAAAATCTAAAAAACTAGAACAAAATATTAACTAGAAAATTATATGATAAATAAAAATGTTATCTATATGATAAGGAACTTTGTTTTACTGAATTTATTGATTTTTAAAAATTCAAATCTGCTAACATTTGAAGCACTTAAAATTATATCAAATACAGTACACACTATTTATTTATATTGCCTTTTAAGGCACGTCATGTTATAAATGTAAGTACATAGTAAATCGGAAGACTTAAATATTTTTATTATTTGAGGTACAATTTGTGCAAGAGACACCTACTGTGTAACATTATATAGCTGTCAACTATGGCTCAATTGGCTTAGAATCTAACTAGGTAACTATATTATTTCATGGATATGGTGATTCACATAAGATAGAGCAAAGTTTTATGCAATGCATTCCTTAAAAAAACACTTACAAAATTACTAGTATTACTTTTACAACATAAAATATATTCTTGTGATAGTTTGTGACTATATTTATCATTCTTAATACCTAACTAGCACCATTTAATTACAATTTTTGAATAACATAAATCTATTTCTTTACGATTTATTAAATATTGGGTCCAGATAAGCTGTTACTTTAGGCCAAATCTCATCTGATGTGCGCCCTTCAAACTCTTTCAATATACCTTTTGCTGCATAAAAATCTATAACAGGCCTGGTAATACTGTCATATATTTCCAGTCGCTGCTTTACTGCCTCGGGTTTGTCATCTGGCCGTTGCACCAAATCTTCCCCAGTTACATCATCTTTGCCCTCTACCTTCGGAGTATTAAAACCAATATTGTATACTCTTCCCGAAGGTAAATGTACCCAACGGCTCTTCACTCTATCAATAATAACCTCAAATGGAACAACTAAATTCAAAACCACATCTACTGGCTGAACTTTCCACAGAGCATTTGCTTGCCCCACTGTTCTTGGGAAACCATCCAGAAGCCATGGTTTAGCTGCAACTTGTTTCAATTCAGTTATCATAAACTTTATCATTACATCATCTGGAACTAGTTTTCCTTCACTCAGGTAACTTTTCACTTCTTTACCTAAATCCGTTTGTTTCTGTATGTGATCTCTTAGCTTATCACCACTGGATACGTGTGCTATATTGTATTTTTTCACAATTCGGGATGATATCGTACCCTTCCCCGAGGCTGGGGCGCCGAGTATCAACGCTTTTAGTAACTTTAATTTCACCGTCATTTTATTTATTGATGAACTTCGTACTTTGACTCAAGATAACGTATCACATAACAATAGCTGCAATATTGAGTACGATGACCTTGTACAGGGGCCGCCGCTCGTATTGATTTATTCTCAATTCACCATTTCTGCTTTATCTGCGCCAGTTCAGTTATCGATAAAGCCAATAATTATTTATTACGAAACTAGAAAATCACCAATAAAATAGTTTCATAAATATTTCATTTACGTAAACTTTAACTGAACAACTAGTGGATCGTTTATTATCTGGCTAGAATCTCAGAATACTATTCATATTTTAAGGTGAGTTTAACTCACAAGTTAGGCAAAATGATTATGAAATTAAATAAATTACTAAAATAAATCAACGATCTCTATCTCGCGCGGCACAGATCCACCGAGCGAACTCAAATGAAATGTCAAACGCTATTGGAAGCGTTCATAGAACACAGGCTAAAAGTAACCGGTCACCTTCCGTTATCGAATGCTTTAACAACAGTTTTACTTTCATTTTATTTTATAATATTTGCTATTGCATTGGGATAGTTTAATTAAAGACCCAGTAAGATATTAATATGAAACGGTAAAGTCATTAAAAACGTGTTTGAATTTGATCAGTGAACGCATTTAAAGGCTCTTGTTGAAAGATTTATTTCCGTTTCCACATTTTTCCGCGAAATTTTGAATTATAGTTTAGATTTCTTTAAAGAATATGACTTGATTGATATGTGAAAAATAGAGCTTTATCTTTTTGAAGCAAATATATTATGTTCATACCTTACATTGGTAATATATAATATCCGAGGATATGTTGGGACAGGATATTTAGGTAAATACATAGGTAGCTACAGTATAGTATTCTTTCTTTTTTATTAAATGATTATCTGTTGTGTTATTATATATGCCAATAGGTAAATAAGTGGAAAATTATATTTTATTGTATAAAGAACAGGATATCGTGTTATGAAAACACCTCTTATAGGTGAAATAATAGACATAATAGATAGGTACAAATAAATAAGTAGATACGTGTTATTTATTTTATTCATTCAATTTAATTGAATTATGATGAATCACTTTATTACAGAATGGCGCTTGTAATGCTTCCGTGTGACCTGCCTTGGTGGACTTCAGTTCAGCGTCATTTGAAACATCTACTTCTGGCGTCAGCTCCAGCCAAATTGACCGCTAACATGTTGAAAATTCATGATATGTGCAAGTGAGTAATTTAGTGTTAATGAACACATAAGTTCCGGAATTATCGGGCTTATATGCTTTGACATACTCGGACTCCTTACCACAGACTATTTAATAGTTACAACGTAAACTTTACATAAAATCCATATGGGAACTAAAATGACCCCAGCCCTACAATTTTTTTTTAAATACCTGATTGATATTATGGTTCATTGTATGATAATGCTGATAAACTTTATTCAATTTAAAGTTCAATTTTCTATAACACTCTTAGATGTTGATACGGACCTATTAGATCTCAACGACTTTAGCTCATGGTATGGAACTTCAAGTGCTCACACTCACACACCGTACGGAGATGTAAATGATTGGTTTTTTAAATGCCACAATTTTTTTCGGAACACTTTTGCTATATCCACGATAATATGCAGAACAAGGAATATTCCTGCTAGCACTACGTTACGCTGTGTGCGATTGTCTCCTACGTTTGGTGTAATAGACCGACCTCTTTTGACCATTTCACCTCAGATGTATTGCACGTAGGTAGTACCTACTCGAATGGCTAACTGAATACGATGTACCAAAATAATGACATACAAAACAAGTGAATATGAAATTACAATTTTGGATTACTTAGAGTAGGTACTATATTATCCATTCATTATACACTTGTAGGTAAATAGTAAAGAGAAAATAATAAAGAAAAGTGAATAATTGGTTTGTTTGTTTTTTGCGACATTTTTAGGGTTTCGTACAAAAATTATATTGATTAGTGTCCGGTATGTCCATTTGTATGTCACAGAAATTATTCTCAGCAACGACATGTGCTATCGAGTAACTGAGATTGTATTTATTACAAGAAACATTTAATGTTTCCAAAAAAACTCTTATAACTTTAGACACAACGTCCCTATATCATTATCAACCTTATTTGCTGAATAGGTCAATTAGGAACTTGATTTACGGTTTCATTGTAAATAATGATACATAATTTATCTACTTACATAATTTGAAAAATATAGCTAGACATCACATTTTTCAAAACTGGCCAGCGAGATTTTTTTTAATGGCATGTAGGGCGTCATACAGGCAGTCCACCTGATGGAAAGTGGTCACCGCCTTGAACATTTGCAACACCAGAAGCATTGCAAATATGTTGTCGACCCTAAAACGTGAAGTTGTTAAGTCACATGGACCTGTAATTACAGCGGCCCAAAAAATTATATGAAAAAGTTCCCTATTTCTTACTTATCAAAGTCTAATAGGAAAGTACATCCATATTATACGTTTACAGCATTGGAATAGACCCTGACGATGACATCAAGGATTCAGAACTGATGAAAGGCTTGGAGCAATTTCTCGACGAAGAGATGTCAGAAGAAGAGAGAAGAAATTTTCTCGACAACACCATCAGAATCATGGTAAACAGAGCGCTTCATCTCAAGAGGTGGCGTCCGCCAAAAGGGCTTATGTTTAGCTTGCAACAACAAAGTAAGTTTGACATTAAGAAAATATTATTAAGTTCAAATATTGATTGGCAATTTTTTATTCTTTTTACATTATTCGAATACTGCTTATTTTAAGGGTTTAAAGGGCCCCCAAAATAATAGTTTTTGTAAAAACTCCTTTTTACTACTATTAATAGTAGTAGTAATACAATGTATTATATACCACCAGTACTTAGTCCATTATATAATTTCAGGTGATGTAACAGAATTAGATTACAACTTTGTATCGTCCCTTATTGCTCACGCGTTCTTCTCTACGTTCCCGAAGAGAACGCTCAAAACCCATCCAACGCTACAAGATTTCAATTTTACGCATTTTTTTAAGAATTTACATAGGTACGTAACAAGTTTCACATCACCTTTATCACTTCATAAAGATCTAAAATTTTCTTAAATACCAAATTGTCTTTTCAGGAAATCGCAAAGAAACAAATTAAAAAGTTTACTTCACTACTTTGAGTGGTTAGATAAAAATAACGTTGAAGGTACAATAAAATTAAGCAGGCAGGTAAATATTTGAACAATTTACACTATAATTAAAAACAACTAGGAATCGAGTTAAATAAACTTGTTATATTGCGTATTTGAAACAATGTTACCTTTACAGGTTATGACGTCAAAACAATGGCTTACAATTGAGGATTGGCTAGAGTGCTCTCTGCCGCTGTGCAAGCTGCTAGTTCGACACGAAGGGCGGCCGGAGCGCTGCGAGAACGATGACGCTATACGAGTGTGCTTTGCTTCCAGAAGAGTAGGCGGGGACGTACTTATTGACGGAGAGTCACAGGTGATTAACAAATACAGAACTACCAGAAATATGCACAATCTGCTTATTGAAACTTTGAAAATAACTGGTCAGTTGGACTTTAAGTAAATTACAAATATTAATGTGTTTACAGGAATCTCTATCAATGTTCATGATGCCAGAACTCTTACCCGCTATGCTGTCAGTTGAGGCGCTGGAAGATAACGAGGTGTTGAAGATAGAGGGCGTCAGGCTATTCAGCAGAATATGCGACAAGAAACAAAAGACTAAAGTTGACCTACTCGAAGAACCAAAAACGGTAAGAGTACAGATAAAAAAAGGATTATTAAGAAAAAAAAAGATCTTGTAAATTAATCTTAATTTTCACGTTCATCTTGAGTAGGTAGCACAATAGGGTAACGGACGGTATTAAAATTAAATTCCAAATTATCATTCATCAAAAAGATTGTCTCAAAACACCCCTATAAATATCCTTCAATTTTAATTTTGCGATTAGAGCAAATTTTTTATTTAAAAAAACAATTTCAAAAAGTCCAGCAATTGAGTATGAAAAATAATTACGTCATAATTCAGTACATTTTGCATACAAAATTTGTGTTTTGACAGACGATAAAAAGTAACTGATTTGACAAGGCAGGCCGTTACCCTTTTATTGACTGGAGTAAGTAAAATCAATACGCTATAGTCACAGTAAGGAAAGAGTATGTTAGTCTGTACTAATATTTTAAACAGAGAGAGCAGACTTTGTACATATGCGTGTGTGTTTGTATATATGCGGAGCGTAAAAATCAGATCATTGCTTCTATTAAGAAAAATCCTTCACTATTTAAAAGCTTAATAATTCCACATAGAGATAGATTATGTTATAACCCCGGATATGTTAAAATCGGAAGTTACTCTAATATCATCCATTCATGTTAAATTCAAATCTCTAGGTTACAGTATGTCTAATGGACCCGGAAGACTACAGCACACTACCACTAGGCCAGTGGGAGGAAGACAATGTGCTGCGCGAGCTGAACAAGTGTCTGCTCGCCTTCCAACAAACACCAATGAAGAGCAGAGAATGCTCTAAACTAGAACGTCGACTATCGCCTATAGGTGCGTACTCATCTAGTATGTACACAAGTTTCATATTAAGTATCAACGATTTGATATTAGGAAATGTGCAGAATGTTTCTCTTAAAGGCCGAGTTAAAAGATAAATAAATATCCTGCGATATTCTTTATACATAGCCATCTGTTTCCAAACTAAGCAGAGCTGATACTATGGAAACCAGATAATTAATATACTATTTTCCTTTATTTTCTAAAGCCACACTTATATAGATATTTACACCGAGATACATTCACAGAAATCGCCGCCTATGGACATTTGCAAACCTAGGGGCATCGCCAATGCGACCCTGAAACGTGAAGTTGTTAAGTCTCATGTGCCTGTAATTTCACCGGCCCTTAACTTTCTAACCGAAACACAGTAATACAAGTGCACTACTACTTACCCCAGAAATGGGTTAGGTGGTAGTATTTCCCCGGACGAGCTCTGCACTAAGAGCTCTACTTCTGTAAAATGTATGTCCTAGATGGGAATAATCAAAGCCACGGCCTGTGGCGTGGCAGTCAGCTTCTCTAACCGCCGAGCCAACTGGCCCGTCTAGATTTTTTTGAAAACTGGTCGTGAATCAATGTAGAATAATGGCACTACTGTTATATAAACAGTAATGTTGAAAACTGCATTATATACGTAGGCTCAGAACAGTTTTTCTTCCTGCTCTAAAAACGAACTAAAATATTAAATTTCTAGGAGAGTCTTTCAGTCACACGCCGCCAGAAGTTGAGGCAACAGTAGTCATCAAGCAAGCATCTTCCTGCAGCACTCTCAACAGCTTCAACAGCAGAAGCCCCTCACCGCAAAACTATTGCGCGGCCACTCTCAACTTGAATGATCCAAGTGAGTATATTTTTTAGTTCCCAATTTTTTTTTATTAATTCGCTTGTCCTCATTATATTTTTATTGTATGGACTAGTTCTGAATCATGAAAATTAAGTAATATTTAATATTGTAACTGTGATAACACTATGTCATAACACCCCAAACTACTTTTCAGGTGTAGAGTTAACAAAACGCAAATGCTGGTTGTCTCCTGACGGCAGTGCTCTGAACAACCGTCGAGGTCGGTTCATAGTGCTTGGTTCTTCAGGCGAGTGTCTCCCGGTAACTAGAAGCCCAGCGAATAACATGGACACGCAAGAGGACAGTCTATACTCCAGCTGTAATTCCAGCGATGATGAGTATCATAGTGCCAATGATAGCTTCGATTACGGTAAGTCCTTCGAGCCGAGTCGTCATTAATTTGACTGATTTTAATTAAAAGTATATTTTTCATCTTGGAAATTATATTTTTCTCCGTCATTGAATAAATCTTCATCAACCATTTTTTTTAAATAAATCTAAAAGATGCACAGTTTTATTATTGAGTAACTATTGATCCAGTCCAAACCTAGCAACCGAAGCAAAAAAAATATTATAATGGAAGATCTTATATACTTACAGGCAGTGAAGACGAAGGCAGAGGTGAAAGCGCACGTCCAAATTCATTCCAATATTCCAAAGAATTGTCAACTGAGGAGAGGCGGATAAGTTTCGCGGACAGACTGCGGGAGGCATTGCGAAGAGAGGCCGAGAACTCTTGTACCACTAGTACCTCTGGCGACTGGTCCACTGATAGTTCTAGTTACGCCGTCGGTATTAGCATCTCAGGAGCTGGGGTCAATGATAATGACATAAGGTAAGCATTTAATATGGATTTGAGGTTATACCTAAACATGTTTTACCCGCTAAAATGTGTTCGTATTGCAAATTGCCTATCATCTACTTCAAATGGCCATTTTTACGCTATCGGGGTAAAGATGAACTTCAGGGATGCTCTCTCTGTCGGCGAGGTAACACGTATGTGGTGCCCGTGTGCAGAGTTAGTGACAGCGGGTCTAATACATCCTGAAGATGCTTCGTGTAGAAGCGAAACACGTGTCGATTTCCTGTTGAGTTTCCTTGTTCGGGAATTGTCAGAGAAGGAGATCCAGCGGAGCCTGAGTCAATTAGTTAGCAATGAATAACTGTTAAATGATCATGTAATTAAATAAGGCTAAAACATCATCATGATGTTGGTCTTTCGAGCCGGATACTAATTGGTATTTGTATGTCATCACAGAGTGAAGCGCGGCGGCTCCGTGGGTTTTGTACTGACAGAGAAAGAAACGATAAGCAACGGTGACCCCTCGCCGAGACACCGACCACTCGGCAGGAAGGAGACGGGCAACAGTTCCAAATATAGTTTCAGCACTGAATACACGTATGTGTTTATTGCAGAGTTAATTTTTTACTATGTGTAGACTTGTGTCGGACCAATATCTTACCCAGGGTAAGTAAGTAATGATGTGGCCGAAGGTGGTAAGCAAACCTAAGAGAGAACTGGCTCTCAAGTGCACATCGATTTTCAACATGAGGATAGTAGTCAGCCAACCGGATACAACAAACTACTTTCCACCGTGTTATGGTTTCCTCACGGTGATGCTTCACCGAAAGCTCAAGCTTTTTGAATGGTTACAACCCAAGACTCTCGATATGGCATCAACGTCACAACCAAATGAGCTAACATCGCCTGAGAAAATAATGTTAAATTATAATTAAAATTCCAGCTCCGAATTAGAAGAAGTATATGAACAGTTCAACCACTGGCTGAGCGACCCGATAGCGGAGTCCGGAGAACAAAAAACGCGGGAATTAGACTCGCGCGACTTGGCTGTGATTAGGTAAACCACCATTTTTTATTTGAGTAGCTTCTACATTGAGAAGATGCAGCTGAATCAAGCAAGCCGACTAGCACTTGGTTTATTTGATAGGATATGTCATGACAGAACCAATCAAAATCCATACATACAATCTTTTTAAGTGCCCACAGAATAAATAAATTGCAGGGTAGTTGAATTAACGCTCCAAACTGAGACGCGTAACCCTGCTCCCCTGATTAATAGGGAACGGATACTTGTAATATGGACCTGATGTTAGTGAACTTACTTGATAAATATTCTTGTATAGATTCGCCGGTTCCCTCCTAAAACGTACGCTAAGCGAGTCGATGGCGAGCGGCACGGGCGCCGGCGGAGCGGGCTCGGAGGGCGCGGCGGAAGCAGCCGAACTGTACGGCGTCGGTCGGGACGTGCGAGATAGAGCACCGCGTCGTCTCGCTCTCGCCGCGCGCTCGCTTTCGCTCGAATTAGCTAGGCATCGGCATAGGCTTGCTGCGCAACTGGTTAGTACATAGAAGATGCTCAATGCTCCACACTTAAGTAGATGACTAACTTAATATTAAGGTAGGTAGAGATATAGATAGTTCACCATCATCATTCATGGCTTAATTTTTTTTCTGGACCCAGTTCAGCTCTATCACCTTCTAGCATACCTACATACATACCAAATAAATCATTTTAGGTTTAATATTTAATAACGAACCGATTAGAAAACTGACGTCAATCGGTAAAACAGCAACCCAAAAAATGTTGGACGTCTGTAAGCTTGGTGATCTTGAGCCGAGACTAAACAATCTATGAAATCTGCGTGTTGCTTCGCTTACCTATGTTTGTACAAACTCAATTTTGTGAAACCTCGTATGAATGTCGATTTCACAAAATACCTATATGTTTTGACAGAAACGTAAAGTAAGAGAATCGATACCGGAGGAGATAATAGAGAGCACACGAGCGAAAAGCGCTGATGAGGAGAGGGAGACAGACACTGAGTCGGGCTCGCTCACCTCCACTGACACGCAAATATGCAACCCCGAAGTTAGGAGAAAAAAGTTGAATTGGATGATTAACATGATCGTTGAGACCATTGAAGAGTCTGTGGAATGCGAGCCCGTCACTATTAAACTAAAGAGTCCGAAGGTCAGCCGTGCGCCTGTCTGTCGCTAATTCTTCAATGTAATCATGCCGCGAATCTACATATTACTAACAATAAATACCTACAATACAAACATATTTGTATGATCTATGCTCTTTCTGTCGAAACATATAATTATTTATTGTAGTGTTGCATGCTAACAATAATTGCTGCTCAAAAAAATGATTTGCATAAAATTACTCAAATGCTTTAGTTATAAATTCTGCTAGACTTAAATTTGGAAATCAACTAAGAAATTTGAAATTAGAACACACGGTTACATTGTTCGCACCAAAGTAGACTACCTACATCATGTCCACATAATTTATGAAAAAAACCTTGTAATTCAGATTTATATATTCAATTATAGACTCATTAGGCTGTGTGCGTGTACCTACAATGCATAAAGAATTCAATCCTGCCCATAACACTTTGTTTGAAATCACGTTTATTTTAACTATAAATTTCCTTCACTAAGAGCAAATCTTGTAAAGCAAAGCTAGTAATATAAGCAAATTGGTCCCCAGCTAAGCCAACTAGCCCATAAGATAGTATCGGGCGGGTCGTGCAAGCCCGTCGCGAGCGGCAACTGGGGCTGCGGGCACCGACAGCGCGGCCACCCGCAGCTGAAGCTCCTGCTGCAGTGGCTCGCATCCAGTGTCGCTGGTGTACCCGCACTTATATACTACACCTTTGGAAATGAGAAACTTTTTAAGGTAACAAACTATTAAAATTAAATAGATGTACAGACGAGGCAGGTAGATGTACTTAGGTACTGTTTCATGATGCCTGTATGTTTACGTTGATGGGTGACCAAAACTAGCAAAAAAAATAGAATAGATTGGTCTCACATACTTAATACCAATCATCAACATAGTATTTCCTACCTTATATACATACTAAAGTCGATTTGTATATGCTCCCCATGGACTCCCAAAACGGGTCGACCGATTTTGACGCGACTTTCACTGGCAGATAGCAAATTTTATAAGGAAACCCGGGAAAATGAAACATACCACGGGAACTCGGGTAAAACCGAGGGGGGGAAGCTAATCCTACTAATAATACAAATGCGAAAGTTTGTATGTATGGATGTTTGTTACTCGCACTATCAAATGGCGTTTGCCAAGTTTCATCCAAACCCTCAGCCATATATAGAAAAGGTCCTGGAATATCACATAGGATACTTTTTTATTCCTGGAAAATGTTACATACCACGGGAACTCGGATAAAACCGCGGGAGACAGCTAATACGGTTCAAAATTTATTTATTTCTCAAAGATTACATAAATCACTTAAACGAGAAACAAACGTTACAAACTGAATATAAATTAAGTCCAGAGTTGCAAAAGTACAATTAAAATTAAATGTTATATATCTATAATGCGGGTACGTTTAAAATATTTAGTATACTCATCGGCCGGTTCGGATCATGCGGTCTCCGAGCGCTTCGTATTCTTATCGCGATTATTATAAAGCACCGTGCGCACTGTCGGATTAGAAATATATTTATATATAAATATTTTTAAAATTTTTTTATTTATCTAGAGTTAGGCCATTGAAGATGTGTTTCTTTAGTAATTTTTTAAATTTAATGGAATTTTTTACTTCTTTTATACATTTTGGTAGTGAGTTGTATAATTGTGCTCCCTCATATTTAATGTTCTTTATTCCGTGATTGGTTCTCGGTTTGTGTAATTGTAGGTTGTGTGCACGCCGTGAAGAACGTGTTTGTACTTCATGTTTTAATGTAAATCTGGTTTGTGTATGTATGTTTTTAGATAAAATTTTGTGAATTAATATGCATGTGTTATAGTGATATATTTGGATAATATTAAATAATTTGGTATCGAGATAAATTTTATTTGTGGGTGTTAGGTAATGATATTGAAACAAAGCTTTAATAATTTTATTCTGGGCTATTTGTATTTTGTTTAGACTGGTTTTGGTAGTCGATCCCCAAACTTCAATTAAATATTCGATATGTGGTTTAACTAAGGAATTGTACACAGTATACCGCACGCTCAATGGTAGACATCTAGCCATTCCACGTATTGAACCTGTGAGACTTGACAGCTTCGAACAAATTTTGTCTATATGTGGCTGCCATGATACATGGCTGTCGAGCGTAAGGCCCAAGTATTTTTCGGTGTTTACTTTATTTAGTACCGTTCCATTTATTAACAAATGTTTGTGATGATGAATTTTCTTATTTTTAGCTGAAAAAATTATATAGTTGGTTTTAGACGTATTTATAGTTAATAAGTTGTCTAAGAACCACCTTTCGAGGATGAGTAGGTCATGTTGAGCGTCTTGTATAACAGTTTCTGCAGAATGGCCAAAGTAAAACAGACAAGTGTCATCGGCATACAGAGTTATATGTCCTTTTAATCCTAATTCGTGTACATTATTAATGTAAATAAGGAATAAAAGGGGCCCTACTATTGATCCTTGTGGCACCCCGCATTTAATTAATTCAGGGCTACTGACACTTTTACCTATTTTAACAACTTGGAAACGATTTTCTAGGTAGGATTCAAGCATTTTGTACGAGTTTCCTGTTATTCCTATCGATGCTAGCTTTTGCAGGAGTAGGCTATGACTGACAGTATCAAAAGCCTTTTTTAAATCAATAAAAACTCCAAGTGCAATCTGTTTTTGATCTATTTTAGTTTTAATTATAGTTACTAAATCAGTTGCAGCTGCTAGTGTATTGGACTTAGATCTAAAGCCATATTGCCTTTCGAAAAGAAAACCGAAGGAATCTAAATAGTCACTAAGCCTTCTGTGTATTAGTTTTTCTAGTATTTTAGAAAGCACTGGTAGTACCGATATTGGTCTATAATTTCCCGGGTCTAATTTGGAGCCTGATTTGAATATGGGGGTAACTTTAGCCATTTTTAGATCATTCGGAAAGTAACCATTGACTAAACATTTATTCATACAGAGGACCAAGTTTGGTAATATGAGCATTTTTATATGTTTGATGACTTTTACACCTATTCCGTCTACACCCGCACTAGTGTTTGTTTTTAGGTTGTCAAGTATTTTTATGATTTCTTGTTCGTTAGTTGGTGTCATTTGTGAAAGTCCCGGAGCGTTGGTATGTTGGGAAGTTGTGTTTACGTTGCTATTGTGGTGTTTGAGAGCTATTTTGTTTGCCAAAAGTGTACCTATATTAGCAAAGTATGAATTAAAGTGTTCGCAAATTTCTTTTTCATCTGTAATAATACCTGAAGGTGTTTGTAATTTAGATGGAGCGCAACTATTTTGATTTTTATTGTTTGACAAGTTATTTATAAGTTTCCACATCTTCAGTGGCTTACCTTTACAGTTGTCAAAGGATTTTCTGTAGTATCTAGTTTTCGCTTGTTGTATGTGTAAGAATACATTCTTTCTCTCGCTTTTAAAGTTTTCTTCTAATTCACTATTGTTTGGATCCTTTTTGTACTGTGCCCATAACATATTCCTGGTATTTATTCTTTCAACAATGTTTTTGTTTATCCATTCCGTTCTTGGCGGATTCAATGTCTTAATTTTTGTGGTAGTATTTTTGTTAACTGCCGTTTTTATTGCCTCTCCTAGCTTTGTAAGGTTTGCTCCTATGTTGGTAAAGTCTAATTCCTTAATAGTGTTGTACAGTTTTGAATACGAGAGTGTGTTAGTTTGTATCTTCTTAATAGGTTCCGGCTTAAATTGTTTCACCTCAAGGAAGATCTGCTTGTGATCTGATATGCTAGATTCCATTATTGCTAAATGGAAGTCATGGCCTTTAAGATTTGTAGAAATATGGTCTAAAATAGTACAGGTTGTAGATGTTTCACGAGTACAGTGTCTTGCATCAATTTTATTCAATATTGTGAAGGCATTTTCTGAGAGTGTATTTTTATAGTCCAAGGTAGTGCGATCTGAGCCAAGTAGGTTAAAGTTAAAATCACCAAACAACACGGTTCTCTTCTTGTTGTAAAGTTCCTTTGTTAGTGTGTCTAGGAATTTTTTTGTGTTTGTTCTTTCGGGTTTATACACTCCGCAGATATTAAGTGAGAATTTTTGTAGGTGAACGCATAGGAAATGATTGTCATCCTCGCATAGTTGACTAATAAACTCGTGCTTAAGATTATTTTGAATAAAAATGGAAACTCCTCCACCTCTGCTATGGGTTCTGAAATTGTAGTGGTGTGAGTAATTTGGCAGATATAATCTTTTTGCTTCTTCCTCGGATTTAATCCATGTTTCAACAAGCACACATGAACATCCTGCACTGATGCCAGTATGCACCTCAGTTCGTCAATCTTTCCGGGTTTTACTAAACTTCGAATATTTAAATACAAGAATCTTAATGATTTTGGACTTGTACTAAGACTATTGTATTTGTTATTGATTTCGTATGTTATATTGGGATATTTTGTTTTCAGATTAAATTGTTCTGTTGGTGGTTGGCTTAGTTTTTTGTCGTTTGCTTGATTATTTTAGGGGTTCCGTTTATGTATTTTATTATTAAGTCTTTTTCACCATTCTGTATGCGTAGTTGTTGTTCTTCATGCAAGTTCTTTAAATATTTGCGTTAGTATGGCGTTTGATCTGAGAATATTTTGTAGGATTTGGAAGTAGTTTTAGTTTTGTTGCGCAGAATGGTTTTTGCTATGTCTGGTGATGGCAAAAATACTTTTATTGGTCGATTTATATCGGGTTTGTAGTTACCAAGTCGTCGGATCATATTTGGCTCTGGACATTCTGGGTATAAGGACTTCAAGATTTTGGTCACTTCATGAGTGTCAGATATGATTCTGTCGTCTTTGTTTGTTACTTTGGCTTCTAGAATCCCCACTATGATTATATTTTTACTTCTGGATTGTCTTTCTTGAAATTCAGCAACGGCTTCTTCGCACGTAAAAGAAGAATTTAAGTCCAGTGGTGTTTTAATATTAACAAGGTCTTTTTCAATATCAGAAACTTTGGTGTTTATATTAGTGTTCGAAAGTTTTAAGTCAGCTATATCAGATTTTATCTTGATTTGCTCTGCATTAAGGTCTTTTGTAGCAGCATGTAAGATTTTAATCTCTTCTTTGATTGAAGACACATCACCAGATATTTGCCACATTATCTTTTTTTGAGTTTCAACAAATTCGTTTAAGGTGGACATTATTTCTTTACGAAAGTCATCGAAGTTTTGTTTGAGGTCTTCTTGTTCCGGTTGCTTCCTTTTTCGAAGCGTTATTTGAGACGAAATATCCTCCTCTTCAATGTTTAGTCTGGATAAGTCTGGCTGTGAACTACCACGGGGACCCGTTCCAGGTGGGGATCGATACATGTTCATTATTTGTTACGCACTTATAAGTATGCAAGCACCTTTACAATTTCTATGTTGTCCGTAGCGTTCACTGTTTACAATTTGTTCGCTGCGTGTGCAATTTACCGAACGGGACAGAGTGAGTAATAGGAGCCTGTCTCGCTTACACCGCAGGTTTGCGGGGGGTAGGGTCCTCTTCTACTTGCGCTGGAGTTTGTGTTGTAGTTCGTAAAAGGATGTAAACACATTAGCCAGTATAAGTGAAATTGATATTTACGTACACGAACTTAAAGTTTAAAACAGTTTTACTTCAAATAATTTTTTTAGAATAAATTTAACGACACGTCTGCTCTGAGTGGTCTCCGGACGACTTTTTTTGTATATTATTAATATTCTATAAAATCTCTCTTTCCCCAGCTGGACACCCTCGTTCGAGTGATAGTGGACAGAAAATGGACGGTGGGTCAGCTGGCGCGCGCGGTGCTCAAGTTTGCACGACAATACCTCCACGAGCCCAGCGTCATCCCTGATAACCACTCACTCTTCGACGAACTTATCGGCATCGAGAAAATACCCGACGACACATAGCTAAGACCTTATAGCATAAAACATAAGGTTCAGTTTTAGATTTGTCGTATTCATACGAAATAGTGCGTTCACAACTTGACACAGCGTACCGGCATTGACCTATTTAACGGAATGATTGTTTACAGACTATACAAAAAGAATGACAGTTTGTTACAAGCACTACAGTAAGGCAGCATTACATATGTTTGTTTTGTATTAATAAAGACAAGACTATTATAATATGTATTATAATTATATGCAATAATTATATTAAATATATTAGCTTTCCCGATAGCGCCGATATCATTAATCATTTGATGCATTTACAGTAATAATCGTTAACAATAGTATGATATTCGACTGTGTCTTATTTTACACAAGTTTTAGAAAACTTTTTACTAAATAGTTACATGAAAGCAATACTAGCATTTGATTCAATATAAAAATACACTAAAATAAATATTTTTATACAAAGTTATCAAAGTACAAGTATAAAAATTATATCGTAAGTTGTATCACGTCAATGTAAGCGAGTTAAAATCTTGTAAACGCGATTTTTAAATAGATGAGGTTAAACACTTTTACATAATTATAAACTTTTAGTACAGTGCTAATGTTAAGACTGTATCCTGTTTACATTATAAGAACTTTCAAGATTTTTTACTGTAGGTATTTTAATTATTATGTATCTCAAATGCCGTTAGAAGTTTATTATGTTTTTGTGGTAATTGGATTACTCTCAAAGAGTTAGCTTCCGTTATACCTAACAGCTTAATAAAACGTCTGTAATGCCAATTATAACACAATAAATAACACCTCATTGGGTTTTACTAAATTGACTGAATGAGGAATTTGTTTGAAATGGTCTTCCATTGCGAGAATCTCAAAGTGTCCAAAATTTGTTATTTTGAGTAATTGTACTATTATAGAATACTCGAACAGGATGCGAAATAAAATTATTGCGTCATTGACATAGTTGCGTTTTAATTTATCTATTCCCATTTCCCATACGAAGTTGTGTGGCACAGTACTAGAGGATTTAAATAAAACAAATGTTTAGACTTCATTGAAATTGTATATTTTTTACAAGCTTATACACAACAGCACAGCTATGGCCTAAGCCATTAGACTTGTCGTCAAAATTTACATCGTTTATTTATAGGACTGCAAACGAGCAATTCTCTAAACAATTACTTTAAAAGAACTTTAAAGCTAACCACGAACTTTTGGGCAGTCATAATGGCAATACACGAACTGCTCAACAACGATATCATTACCTCAAGAAGAATTTTCAACCGCATTTATTAGTGGTGAAAAATATCTTAATTTATGGCAGATAACCCAGGGGGGAGCTAAATGGTGTTAACAACTGCTTGCACTCCCCTCTCGTCTATTCTAAGTGGCCTCGCATATGCTAATAAAAAGAATATTATATCGGGCACCCATATTTGGCCACCCATTTAGTTTTTTCGTGGATGCCTCATGGCATAGCTTTTCTATGACTACTATCTCACCGGTCCTTTCGTGTGGGGCATTAATATTGCGTAATTAGCGAAAAAAGAAAGAAGTTTTACATTTTATTTTCAAATTGTTAGGCTGATTTCAAAACAAAAATATAAATTTAAATACAGGAGAAGTGCCAGAACAGTTGTACATAAATATGATACAACGATTTACAACAGTTTCTATAAAAAAAAATATGAATAGCATAATTATTTATACTAGGATTTTACACAAATATTTTTATTTTATTTCACACCTCATCGACAGACACTATAATTTTAATTGTAGAATATTCAATGAAAATTATAGTAGCATCAAATTTAGTTCATCCTGGCTTATCAAGGCGTTGATTTCCTCTTAAATGCGACAGTAATATCTCAACCGAAAGAGGGCAATTAAACAGTATACAAAATATATGTCACAGTGTCATAAACCGAATATTACTGCTCAGTGACATAAATTAGAATATTCACATTAGTTCGGTTAGTAAATTCATAGATGATGAATATAACATTATTAAATGTACTGTCCAATCAAACTAATGCAAGATAACTAATCATAAGAGATTTTTTTATACATTGAATATTTTGAATTGAGAATAAAATAAATGGAAATCAATGTTCTACAACAGATATAAAAATTAACACAACTAGCTCATGTTCCACTCACTCTATGCTCACCTTATCTATAATGTACACGAATGGCGGATATTAACGGCCGCCCTAAAAGAAAAGGCCTCTCATGCGACGGCCCATACCTTGTCTGTCGTACAGGACGTTGAATCTGTTCACCAGCTGGTTGATTGCGTTACAGCCTTTTGTGATCGTGCCCAGGTATGTCATGAGTGCTACGTCGTTGCATTGCTGGAAATAATTATGAATATGTAGTAGTAATAGCATAGTAATGTTTTATATACCTCAATCTAGGTCTAGATTTGCATATACGAGTATAGTAGGGTTCATTTAGGTATTAGCAGAAAAATATCGAATAACATGGGCGCACAGGTGTAACCACAGAATAAGCACAAAGTACAGCAGCAGCTAGTAATAGAAAATTAAATTTATGTAGGCTGACAAAACGGGAAAGAGGGCGATAGCTGCAGAGCTACTATCATTATTATTTCCAGATCTTCTTTCTCAGTAGAAATTTATTTCATTTCAAAACCAGTGTTGATTTAATATACGCAAATGAGGTAAACTGATGATACTTACATTATAAAAGTGTGTGCGGAACTGCTGCGAGGTCAAAAGGGGCAGCCTGTTGGAGAGCGCGCGCGCCTCCCGCAGCAGCGCCGGGCGCGGCGGCAGCGAGCCGTCGCGGATCGCGCGCACCGTCGCCAGCACCGCGCGCACTCGCGACACCAGCATCTTGATGGCGGACCGCTGCGCCGTCAGGTGCTCCGCCACTGGAACAGTTAATTCATTATTTACGTTTGCACTAATAGCCTTGACACCAAATAACCATTCATTCTTAAATATAAAAATTGTTAATACATAATTTTCGAAAATGTATTTATTGGTAAAGGAACACCTGCATTCATATGAATTATACACAATATTATAATAATTAGTGATTTCTCTTACAGGTTTACACAACATCCACTGAACTTACACTACACTTAAATAAAAAACAAAAATGATGAAATTACTATGAAACAAAAATGAACAAGCTAATATTAATAAGGTAACATGGATATTTTTTTCGAATGCAAGAATTCGAGATGCTGATCTTCGTAATCATGATAACTGTTACAAGGAAACTCATGCCTGACACCGTAAATTTAGTTGAGGGTTCCTGATGATTTCTTAACAGCACAAATTTCCTATTTTTTCGATTTCATTGTCAGAAGTAATGATTATTGATTATGCTCTAATTTATATTTAACAATCATTTTTGTTTAATGATTTCAGTATGTTGTTCTAAACCATGTTTTTATTCCTATAATATGGCCTTTTCATTGGTGGTTATGCTACGGCTTTGATCTACAATAATCAGTCATAGGGTTTGTCGAATATAAAAACATAATACTAGAACATGTAAAATAAATTACATCCAGCAATAATTGGGAAGGAAAATCATCCCTTTTAACTATAATTATCAGAAGTAGTAGGAGCTCTCAATGCAGTTTGTCCGAGGAAATACTAACAGCACACCCATTTCTGCTGTGAATTGTTCTACTTGTTTGAGTAAGAAAGGTAAGGGGTCAGTGAAATTACAGGCACATGAGACTTAACAACTTCATGTCTCAAGGTTGACAATGCATTGGCAAGCCCCCCGGTGTTGCAAATATCTATACAGAGTCTGCCTCTTTGTTGGCCTACATAAAATAATTTAAAAACTATACCATACTAACCATATGTAACATTATTAAAAGGGAACCATTAGTTAGATAGGAGAAGTTGAAAACAAAGCACCATTCTGTGCTCTTTGTGATCTTATTCAAAATCTGAAAATGAAGTACATATTAAAATTACCTAAGCTATTAAGAGCCCCTTCACCAGATGACACCCTAGCCACATGATCCACACCGATCCTCTCTGCCTCCTCAGCAGCCAGGGTGTATGTTAGAGGAGCTAGCAGCATTGTGGCACGGCCATTCACGACATCAATTACTGACTCATACAGCACAACAGGTAATTGCTAAAATCAAAGGTAATATTTTATTGTGATATAATACTAAATATTTATATGTCGGTGAGGGAATAAAGAACTCAATAATAAATAAACATTGTTTGATTTGATTAATCATTTCGCAGGCAATACTAATAACATCTCGGATTTTGATTTTATTTATTGAAAACATTGTGAAATAACATATTTTAAAGCAATACTAATCTACAGTTATAGGCTACAGCTATATCTCTGCCAATGAATATTTGTGACTTCTTATTTGGCAAAGTAATTGTCAATGCCCAGTTTGAATTACATATCATAATATGATTACAATCTCAGATCATAAATTATATCTAAAAGGAATCTAAAAGTGGTTTGGCAATTATTTTGGCAATGCTCGCAAAGTATGTGAATATTAATGTTCAGATGTTTGTTAATCTTTCACACATGCTCTGGAATAGCATCCAGGTTTCTTTATATCCCAAGAAATATAATATCCCTAAGGAACACAGGTGAAATCAGGGAAGACTTCTAGTGAAAGATAAACTATGAAACTCACATCTCCATTCCTTCCAGCTGGATTGAGCATTAGCATTACTGGGCACTCATTAATGTCACAGATCTGTCTATGCACAGCAATGTCTTTCTCAGTAGGTGATTCACCAGTTGTGTACCATCCCAGGAAATCCATATCAGAAAACACTTGTTTGACTGGAAATTACCACACAAGAAATTAACACAAAATATTAAATATATTGAAATATCCTCTTGCATCTTGATTATAATCTTTAAATTGGTTTGCAGATATGAGAACTCTGAGTACAGAACACAGCATGGGACTAAACACTGTCGCTTAAAGGTTAATGAACCATAAAAGACCATTACCTTATTAATTACAATCATTTCTTTTTAATTTATGTTTACAATACTTACACTGTTCTTCCTTTAAATTGTAATAATCTCTATCTATAATGACATCTCCTTCGATGACACTGAATACTAATTCAAAGGAATTCATTACTTCAATGTTCCTGCCTTTTTGTTTGCCAATTAGAGCTCCTACAACTGAAACAGTATCTTGGTTACAACAATATTTTATACAACACACTAAATAGATACACTATCTACCAATGAAATCATAAACATACCAGTTTGTGGTGAACCCTCTTGTGCTCGCAGTCGAGTCCAGTGTTCTGATACATTCATAATTACTAACGGGTGAAGAGATACTGTTACCGAACCAGAGGTGGCTGTCGTCACCACCACGCTCTTTGCCCCACCAGGAGTCGCAGGTGCTGGCGAAGTAGGGTTAGGAGGATCCACCGCCGGTCCTGATGAAGCACTTTCCACTTCCACCTCCATTTCAAATTCAATCCTGTCAGCACTAGACATTATTAATGTGGTTTAGTTATCTTCAGAACTGTTTATCATTGAAAAACAGCTGCTAAAGCTTAAAAAAATAGCAAGGAGCGAAGTGGTAATTATAGTCTTCTTTCGCACACCATTCGCTCGCCAACCAAACCAACAACAATCAACAAACAATGAATAGTAGTGATAGAAGTCCCAAAAAATATTAATTTTCGCAGGCAGACCATAGACAAAATTTGACAGAGGAATTGAGGAGATAGATGTAGGTAGTAGGTTCGTGCAGTGAAGGTAATAGTAGGACTTTTCGGCGGGAAAATACAAACAAAGTGCATTTCGATCTATTTTCATGTAATTATATAAGTAGTTTTAAATTTTATTAAATAACTTTAGTAGTGCTTTATTCAATAAAGTTCACAAGTATAGTGAAGTAACATTATTGTGTAATTTTTGAGTGTTTTCAAAAATAATCTAATGTGCGTTTTAGCATTCTCAACTTGACTTTAAGACACAAAACCAAAAAATAAAAAAGAATATGATTGTATTAGTTTTTCAAATTAATTTGTTTGGAACAAGAACATGTCTTAAGGGGGGGGGGGGGGTATACATAGAAATGAATAGAAATAAATTCCCAAAAAAAGTCTTTTTTTTTACCTTTCCACCATAATTATTATATAAAGGTAAAGCAATTAATATTAAAGCCAAATCTTTTCAACTAGCGACGCCCCGACTATTACAAGATTAGTTCACATCATTGTAGGTATGTAGTGTAGAAGTAAAGGAGGACCATCTCAGTGTACTAAAAAGTGTCCCTTGAAAGGGAACAAATTAAGGTGGCGCTGCTGTAGCAAGTGGAAGAATTTTAAATAGAGCGCCACAAAATATTAGAGTAGGTTTTGCTCTTAGTGCAGAGTTCGTCCGGGGAAGTACTACCACCTTACCCATTTCCGCCGTGAAGCAGTAGTGCAATTGTATTACTGTGTTTCGGTTAGAAAGGTAAGGGGGCCGGCGAAATTACAGGCACATGAGACTTAACAACTTCACGTCTCAGGGTCGACAACGCATTGGCGATGCTCCTAGTGTTGCAAATGTCCATAGGCGGCGGTGACCACTTACCATCAGGTGGACCGTCTGCTTGTTTGTCGGCCCAAGTGGCATAAAAAAAAAAAAAAAATGTGATAGAAAATTAATAAAAAAAAGGAAAGAAACATTTCCGTTTTGTTACAGCGCATTTTTTATAATTATTATAATATATAGACAAACATGAGTATGGAATAAAATTATACAGTGTTTTTAAGTACCCCAATTAATTGTAAATAGGAAATAGAAAATAGTTTTAAAGAATTACCGGACACCAACCCAGCACACTTCACTCTGTTCATATCATTTTCACTTGCTACACTAGCGCTATTTCGGTGAGAATTCGAAACCTAATTTGCTGTTTTCAAGTGGACACTTTTTCGACAAATCCCCCATACAAGATGGTCTTCCTTTACTTCTACACTCCATAATTGTAGGCACGCATACTTTTCACTATGGTCCTATCCTGAATCTTACCTAACTAACTCCTACCCATAGAGTTATTAAATATATATACTGTCTGTGGCAATTATCGATGCGAAGTATTGCGAAGTGTTTGTAATTTTGGTTATTTTTCCTGATATGGGAAATCCTATAACTTTGCATCAAATGTACATGCTGCTTTTATAGCGGCTTTTGGATTTACGAAAATCGGAGATTTGCTGTAAAAAGAAGGTGAAAATCCGTTCTACTCGTCGTGTCATTCATCAGGCCAAATATTGCCCTCAGGTCAGCAGATATCTTACATAGGTTCCTAGTTATATTTCTATTATCATGGCATCAACGGCAATTAAAGCTGTGGGGGCTATAGCCAAAGATATATCCCCACTTTATTACAGGATATTGTCAAAATTTCCCCAAAACTTTACGTTCTGTTTTGCATACGGATCCGCTGTGAAACCACAGATGGGTAACCACAACAAACAAAACATGATCGATCTGATATACTGCGTGGACAATTCGTACCGATGGCACGGAGCTAACATCGCTCAGAACCCCTCACATTATTCTGCACTAAGATTCCTGGGCAAAGGATTTGTTGCAAGGTTTCAAGAAAATTGGGGTGCTAAGGTGTATTTTAACACACTTGTTGATCTAAAAGAGGAGAATATTACAATCAAATATGGTGTAGTGTCTCAAAAGGATTTGATTGCTGATCTGCTTGATTGGAATGACCTCTATTTGGCAGGTCGACTTCACAAACCAGTGGAGATTATAAAGCAAACTAACAGTTCTCAGTTACATACTGCTCTTATATCAAATTTATGCTCTGCTGTTCACACCACCCTACTCATACTGCCTGAAAGCTTTTCAGAATATGACTTTTATTTTGCTATTTCCAACTTAAGTTATGCTGGTGATTTTAGAATGACTTTTGGAGAAAATAAAAATAAAGTCAGAAATATTGTTCAACCCCAGTTATCTAGCTTCAGAGAGCTGTACAGACCAATCTTGCAGCAATTCCATACCTATGTTGATTGTCCAAGTGGTGATGCTCAATGGCATCAAGATCTCAACCCTGAAACCAAATTACATCACTTAATGCAGTTACCTATGGTACCACAACAGAGGATTGTGAAGTTCTGGAATCATGGAGGTCTTCAACAGGACATGGAAGATGTTCTCCGTGCTGTTGCTTACGACATAGACTGTGCTGTTATATTAAGACAAATTCTTAAAGACTTAGTGTGGCAATCCAGTGTTAGACAATCATTGAAAGGCATCGTAACAGCAGGATTTATGAAGTCCATAAGATACAGTGCAAAAAAAATTGCTAAGATGTTTTAAATTATATTGTACCTGGTTACTATCAAATGAATATGTAAAATAAAGTTAGTATGTTAATTGAGAAATCTTTTTTTATTCCTGTTTTTAAACCTTTTATTTTGTTTTTAGGTACCAATATGCTTTCTGATGATTCAAGCTCTGATTCAGAAACAGGTAGATTTAAAGGACGATCAAAGGAACAAGAAGATCAGGGTTCCAAGAAAAAAGAAGGTAATTTAAGAGATGTTGGAAGAGGTAGACATAGTGATAATGATAGATTTCGTAGAGACCTTGATCGTAGAAGAGATGATAGAGTGCGCATTGATAGGTATCCTAAGGATAGACAGGATAGACATAGATATTCCAGGCATTCACCTATGAGAAGAAGACATTCAAGAGAGAGGAGTCCAAATAAAAGACCTCGTGAACATAGGGATACACATCAGGATTCAAGGGGTAGATCTAAGCCAAGAGATCATAGTAGGGAGAGGCAAAAGCCCACCAGATCTGGATCGCATAAATCACTTGAAGAAAAAAAGGATATAAAAGTAGAAATAAAGAGGAATGTTCCTCCTAGGGAAAAGTCGCCTAAGAAGCCTGATAGGAAATCAAGAGAAATATCTTTTTCTCCTGAACTCAAAGGAAAAAGGTCTGTAATTCATAAGCCTCAACCAATAGAAAATGAGCAAACAAAAAGAAGTGAGAGCCCCATAGTTGTAGAGGAACAGGCTAATAGTGATGCTTCAGTAGAGGTACAACCTGGCTCCTATTATAATATGATTCCAACGGTAGTCAAGGAAAAGACTGATGAATCAAGTGAAATTGATTCTTCAGATGATGAAAAACTTAGAGCTAAGCTATTAAATTTAGAAAAAGAACTATGTAAAACTAAAAAAAAGAAACATAAAAAGAAACACAAGAGGAAAAGCACTAAGTCAAAGGAAAAGGAAAGTGACACTTCAGCTTTGGTTGAAGTAACTAGTACTACTGATATTCAGGATAAAGTAAACATTGACTTGACAACCAGCCAGTCTGAATCTGCAGAAGTAAGCTCTACTCAGAAAAACAATCAGAAAGAGAGTAGTGAAGAAGGAGAGTTATCAAGTGATGATGATTGTCAAATTGATATTGATCCATCTGACTTGAGACATAAATTGAGGGGATCCAAACGTGATTCAACTCAGGATGCAATGAAATCTAACATGGATGTGTGTGGGCCCGCATTACCACCACACTTGGAAAAACAAGTTGACGGAAGTACCTCGCCAGATATTGAAGGACCAGCTTTACCACCTCATCTTCAACGGAAAACGAACATAGGTATTCATATCCATTTATTTAATTAACCACAATTTTAGCAAACACATCTAAAATAAAACTAAATAATAATTTTTCTTTGCAGGTCCAGCAATACCAGACGATTTGCGTAAAGTCCTTGCAGATCGTTTAGTAGTTTGTGAGAGTTCTGATGAAGACACTGGTATAGGTCCATTGCCTGCTGGTGCTGAAGATAAATGGTCTGAAGCACACCAACGCCTTGAAGAAAGGGCCTTGGATATAAAAATAAAACAGTTAGATGGGCAATCACTACAAGATGGTAAAGTTAAATCTCGGGAGGAATGGATGCTTGAGCTCCCTGAAGGAAAAGCTAAATATCTCGGACTAGAAGCAAGGAGCTTCAGAGCTAAGGCAGGGCCAGATATGTCTGATAGGTGAGTAACAAAATAGGAAAAAATCTAAATTATTTTGAAAATGGTAATTTAAAAAAATATAATTTTCAGGTCAAGTTGGACTGATACTCCTGAGGACAAAGCTCGGAAAGCCGCCGGTCAAGCAAAAGAAGAGGATGCTGAGACAGCATTGAAGCGTGAAGCTCGCGCTCGTTTGATAAACAACAAAGATGATGAGCAAGAAACTGCTGTCAAGTATGTATTTATCATGTAAATCTGACATACTGGCATACCACCAATAGTAGTATGGTAGTTGAGAATTTAAATTCCATGAAGGTCGTATGTTCTAATATTATGGATTGTTTGAAGGATAACATCATATAACATCTTGAGGTATCCATAGAAAGCTGGTGGCAGTGTCCAGTAGTTTTGAATCTGCCAAGCTACATGTCTGCAGTTGCACTCGAGAGCCAGTACTCCCTTCTAGGCTGTATTTGCTTACCACCATCACCCATATCATCACTCCCCATGGCGAGAGTATGATCAAAAGCATATTCTAACTAAAAAAAAACCATTACAATCCTTTTTAGTCATTAAATGCAAACTCATTCACATGATGGTGCTAGTTGACATAAATTAATCTTATAATTTACTTTTAGGAAGCACAAGAAAAAACATAAGAGGGATGAAAGTTTATTAGAGATGCATGAAAAAAAGTTGAAGAAGAAGAAAAAGGTATTGTATATTACGATTTCATTTATATATTTATACTAGCCTCCGCCCCGCGGTTCACCCGCGCTTATCGATATCATATATATAGCCTATATCCATCTACGATAAATTCCTCGTCTAATAGTAGCAGTCCCATCCCGATAGGTTAAGTAGTTTTGAGGGGATGATGCGTCAAAGGAACTCCATTTGCTTATATATTATTGCTATTATATAATATATTGATTACACGGAAGAGCTATTTTTAAGCAAATGTGTTTGAATACAGTTGACGCAAAATTATTATTAAACATGGTCTTGTACCAACTGACTGTTCAAAGCATTACACCAAATAAACTAGTGGCAGCAAGTGAAGTCTCGTTAGAGTAGCTAGTTTTAGAAGCCCATTTAGAACACAAATAAAAAAGTGGAGTGTAAACATCAGAATGTACTTTTGTTTAGTGACTTAATTTGTACGTATGTGTTCTGGAATTCGTCGTCGAATCGAAAACTAAGCAATTGGCTGTTTTGTAACTTATCCGAAATCAGTGCTTTTTTTTATAAATTGTCAAATGTGTTTAATCATTTCCTATCAAGACCAAGTCCCTCGGCTCATGCCCTCGTGTCCTCATGGTAGACAGAACTGTTAATTACAGTACACCGTAAAATGTTATTAAATTGTTTCATGGTATTACAGGGTTTTCATGAGTATTGCATAACCTGCTCATACGGAACAAATAATTTAAAGTTTAGATTTCTCATTATAGAATCTAGACTAATGAAAATAAGATTTTTCGCTCTGATAGATAATATGTCCCATAGAATAGATGTTTAAAAATATATATAAGTTATTCATTGACTATTTAGTTATTCATATCTATACAAACATGTATAGATAACGCTTTTGTCTTATAAACAAATCTTTATTAACGAATTAAACCACCCGTCCAACCGCTTCGATAATAATCGAACAGGTAAACAAAATTTTGTTCCGTTTTTTAAATGTATCTGGTATTTATAAATTCATCTTACATTACAGAAAGATGAGAAAGAAGAAGGAAAGAAGGAACGTCGTCCTTTCAGCCGCGACGTAGACCTGCAGGCGAACCGCTTCGACGAAGCTCAAAAGAAATCCATTATTAAAAAGTCACAAGAATTGAATACGAGGTTCTCTCGCGGAGAAGCAAAATACTTGTAACTCTAGCTTCATTGAATATCGTTATGTAAGCAATGTTAACTCTTATTGATAGCGTTATAAAATGTAGTTTTATTCGCAATCAGCCTATGCACAGATCCTCATTTTATATTGTTATAACTATGCGCAGTATTGTAGCAGGATTGTTTATGGATCATATGAGATATAGAATAGAAATATTCCAGTTTCCATTTAACTTTTACCCTGAGTGCTTCACGAGCCGCTCTAAAGTTGGCCGTGTTTTATGAAATCATCGAATATATCACAATACATATTTTTACAACAGTTTTATTGGAAAAATATACAAAATTACAATATTATACATTATAACTTTTAATAAATAAGAAGTGTTAATACTCTTTACATCAGTTACTTAGTTTTTATCTAAGTATGTATTATTCCTGCTTATTTATGTAAAAATAAAATAAGACTGAATTTGAAATAATATCTAAGAACTTTCAATTTGCATGAAAGGTTCTGATAAAATGAATACAAGCAATAACTGAAATATACCTTTATATACATTAAATATTTTAATGTATATAGAACTGGCATCCGAAAATCCATAGTCCCATGTGCCCTTTATGATAGGTGAAGCAGCATACTTATTTAAAGTCGATTCAAATAAATGCAAACGACCCATTACGTTAACACTACATGGCATTTTAATACAGGATTTTTGGCGGGAGCTTCCAAAGTAGCGTCGCGTATTCTCTTAATTTCCATTGAATTGTTTTATGTATATATCGTCGTCTTTTTATTGAAATATATATTCTTTAACGTTAAAATTATTAAAATTACCATATGAATCGTGGCAACCCATCTCAAAAAGCCCTAGAAAAGTGAACCAAATTTATGTGCGGACGGTCACTAACTTGTGTTTTTGAGAGAGAATTTACTTGATTTTATAGCTCGAACTTGGCCAGTAATAAGTTCTAATAAAGGCATTACCCTTATTTGTGTCTCAGTCAGGTCACTATAATCTGGTTCAGATACTTAAAACTTGGAAAAAGAACAAAAAAACAAATTAGTCTACTACACGCAACATAATGATATTATGTAACATAATTAATAAAGCTAATTGACTCAGGTTACCTTGCGGAAATCCATTGTAAGATTATACAAAAACAAATGTCTAGTTACTAATTCTGCTGAATCTCCTTCTCTTTCGAGTCCCAAACAAGGAAACTCAACAGGAAATCAACACGTATTTCGCATCTATGATGAGGAGTTCCAGCGGAATTAGTTACTAGATATTTGTTTTTTTATTATCTTACTACACGCAATCTTGAAAAGGGGAATAAAATAAAATAATGTATCTAAATGTGTTTATTTAATACATAGATCGGTACCTACGCATACAACTAAGTAGATAAAAAAAAATGCATTACATTGTCGTATTAACGACGTCGGTAGAATTTGCTTTGTCGAATGACGGGCAGACCGTCACTTTGTTGTCTAGGCAACACAGTGGCTCCTCCGCTGTCATTTCTGCGTATGTCCACTCCCTGTCGCATATTTTATAGAACGCTGATAGCTGGAACAAATCATACGAATTATAGAAAGCTACACTCTCGTCAAATTGTCTGCGTTGGGTGTAAAGCCAGTTACAAAAACTCTTTTTAAAACAAGCATTTTATGACTTATAAAAGTGACATCACATTTGATACCCATAACATGGAGGTGGCTTATCTATCTATCTAATCTAATCTAATACATTTAAACGAGCAATTCTTGTGTATATAATTAGGATCTCGGAAACGGTTCCAACGATTTTCATGAAATTTAGTAGGCAGGGGGTTTCGAGGGCGTTAAATCGATCTAGCTAGGTTTCATTTTCAGAAAATGAAGTTTTATCCGTGTTTTTAGGCAATGAAAACTGCTACAATGTCATTAGAAGGTAAGGTTTTCAAGTTACTTTTTGTGAGGAATACTTTTATTGCGAGCCCTTTATTATCGCATCTAATTCGTATCTAGGTATATATGACAATGCTTTAAAAAAGAGAATACGATAGAAGTCACGTTAGTAAAGAAACCCCGAGCAATGCTCGGCCATCCAGGTACTGATTAATAAACGACCATCGTCTATGTTGTCCCTGGTCTAAAAGTCAAGATTTTTCCCAAATATGACGTATAAACTAACATGTGAAGTTAAAAATAGAAGCTTGAAAAAATTGGTAAGCTGTACTAGAGTCACAACATCTGGAAATAACTCCATAGTTTGTCCAATTACATCTCTTAAACTACGAAATATATGTGCGACCTTTTAGAGAATTTCTTCCGGAAGGTTTTTGCTATTATATCACTCAGACGAAGCCGGGAGATCACTATACTAAATATTTTCAGTATTCGGGCTAGTAGGGCTTAGTTCTAATACCCTAACTACCTCACCATAGGTCGTAGGTTCGACGGACACCCAGTGCTTGAACACAATATGTCTTTTTGATCTGTGTCTGGTTGTAACTTTATATGGGAATGTCATTGCAATGCCCTGTGCAATATCAAGGCAATTCGTTGTTCCATTCTGACATGAATAAACAAATTATTTACTCACTTTCGGATAAATTATATAAGTAAGATGTTAATTTGATCGTTTTGACAAACTGAGACAGAAAAACAGGATATTAACCGTAACATATAACGAGTTCTGCCTAGGTTATTCACTTAACACAGGTTTTTACCTTCAATTCATTTGCATCTTTCAATCTGTTACATAACACTTCAGGCCCTTTAGCCTTGGTGGCAGTTGCGAGGGCGTTGCAGAGGCTCTTACAAGTGCTGTCTCCTTCGTCGTCACATTTGACCACGAGGCCAGGCGTCTGGGAGAGTAGAGGCGAACTGTTTGGTAGCGGTGTTGTCGTTGGAAATCCTCCACATGAACAGTTACCTTTTGGGCCGTCGTCTGTCACAGCAGTAGCGCTGTGAAATTATGAAACAAATAAAAATCGGATTAAAACAACCATAAATGTGGACAGTTAAATAAAATATCGTCTATTGGACTTAACAAAGTAGTAAAACTGTATGTACGTTTGTTCTTATTCAGTACTAGCCGTCCCCCGCGTTTATCGATATCAAATATAGCCTAACCATCTACGAAAAGTTCTGCGTCGAATGGTAGCAGTCCCATCCCGTTATGTTCAGTAGTTGAGATTGACCATTGATGCCTTATCCAGTTGCCGAATATTTCGTTTTGGTAACTATAGAATAGATAATGTACCTTTTTAGGCTGTCCTCAGCTAGCACGATGTGGCCACATAGCAGGATGATGCAGAGATCGCAAAGAAATACCCTCGAAGAAGACATGTTGCCGGTAACAGACAATCCAGTACTGATTAGCACAAGGGGTAGACAACACCTTTATATGTTGGTACACGTTAGCCACTGATCGGTATAAATGATGTAGGTGCTGCATTTTTTCAGACTCTGAGAAAAAGTCCTACGGCCCGGTAAAAAAATTCAATATTTCTATCGATCATTCAAAAAGTAAATGTCTCTAGTATCTATTCGCTACAACATGATCTTATCTTTTTGTTAAAAGGCGTCTATGACCATATACCATGGATCAGTATCAGTTTGAAAGTTAGGATTGTTTGTTTGTCCTTCACGTCTTAACGTAGCAACGGATGATTCGTTATGAAACTTGTTTTTCGGGGATAGCTGACGAGAGTGGAGGACCGTCTCTACTTATCATCGTAGGGACACGGGTAAAACAGATGCTAAGAAGCTAATACTATAGCACTTTCGGTAAAGTAGATAATAATATTAGGTTAAACCAAACATGTCCCATAATGTCCACAAAATGTGGGAAATGTAGCGTAGTGTTTTGATATGAGTACGGCGGAATTGTTATGGATTTACACTTATACAATAAGCCGTTACCTGGTTGCTTGGATGTGTAAGAAGAGTAGATATCGTCACCTGAAACAGTGCCTTCGTGAATGGAAACAATGACTTACTCGGTACTTGCCTATTAGTATCACCTTTTGATTACTTAGACTGTGGCCAACAGGAAATCTTTATCCATAAATTAACAAAAACTGAAATTGTTACAAAAGTGCCTTATAGAATAAAAATAAACTGGCCAAGTGCGAGTCGGACTGGCGCACGAAGGGTTCTGTAACATTATCTATAATAACGGCAAAAAAATCATGTCTGTTGGACGTGAGGCCCCTAAATATTTATATTAATTTAATTGGGGTGTGTCCTGTATTCAAGATAAATGATCAAACACAAACCAGTCTATTGAACATCCAAAAATATACGAAAACATTAAATATGACCAAAATTAAATCACTAGTGTGATTTTTCAGTACCGAACTTATCATAAAGAGTATGTTATGTTATTTGATGCTGTACAATTATGACGCCACAACTTGCTATTTCATACAAAACTCCATACATTCGATCGTTTTGACATTTCATAAAGAATTGCTGATTTGACATGTCAGGACACATCCCTATTATGTATTTATTTTTAAAGTGACGGGAAATATGCATAACTAAATATTCTGTGAATATTTTAAGCGTCTACCTGTTGTCGTTATCAATATCGAGCAAAAAAAAAACACGTTTGTTGTACGGGAGCCCCCTTAAATATTAATTTTACTCTGTTTTTTAGCCAGCCAGATACAGCCTGGTTACAGACGGACAGCGGAGTCTTAGTAATGGGGCCCTGTTTTACCCTTTGGGTACGGAACCTTAAAAAATGGGTTCTATACTAGGTAATAAGGTATCTAAAAGTGATGCACATTTAAAAATCAAACCGTATCGCAAGAGGATATACTCGTATAGTTTTTAGTGGCCATAATAAAATGTCCCAAATTAAAGCCTAATATATATATATTTTTTTATTTAGGTTTGTATTTAATATGTAGGTAAGTTATTTTTAAGCAGTTTAGTATATAATATGTATTTTTTATTTTGTAATTAATGATAATAAGATTATTTAAGATCAATTCAAATAAAGGTATGTCCCTACTAAATTCAATTTTTTTATAATAAAATTTACATATCATACATTTAAAATTTGTTAGTTCTTGGTTTGAATTTTACTATGTACGAGTGTTTTGATAACTCCGTCAGTAGGTATCTTGACAAAGAAAGCACCACGAAGATCTTCTTGTGCCATCTGTTTTAATTACCTAGTACCTGGATGGCCGAGCATTGCTCGGGATTTCTTTACTAACGTGACTTCTACCGTATTATCTTTTTTAAAGCACTGTCATATATACCTAGATACGAATTAGATGCGATATTAAAGGGCTCCCAATAACAGTATTTCTCACAAAAGATGTAACTTGAAAACCTTACCTTCTAATGACATTGTAGCAGTTTTCATTCCCTAAAAACACGGATAAAAAGACATTTTCTGACAATGAATCCTAGCTAGATCGATTTAACGCCCCCGAAACCCGCTGCATACTAAATGTCATGAAAATCGTTCTAGCCGTTTCCAAGATCCTAATGATATATATATATATATACAAGAATTGCTCGTTTAAAAGTATTAGATTTCAAGAAAAGTTCTTTGTTAATATTGTTTTCTTATCAGAAAAAGGTTCAAATAGATCCACCTAAGTGCAAAGCCTGGAGCAGATTTAAGGTCGGTCATGTGTTCACCTCACGTCGCCCTGGTATTACTAAGTCTATGTGTACTTGGGCTGACAAACAGGCACGGTCTACCTCGTGGTAAGTGTTCACCGCCGCTTATGGGCATTTACAACACTTAGGGCATCGCCAGTGCGTTCTCGACACTGAGACGTGAAGTGATATTCAAATTATTACTAAATCTTGAATGCCTCACAGTAATGAATAGTTAAGAGGTTACTTAATTACAACATTTTGGTGATTAGATTTCTTTGCCTCCCATTGGACTAGATCAAGGACCGACAAATTCTGGTAGGAAACGCTTCTAGTGCTTGGGATACAGATCAAATGGTCATACTACCAGGACTAGACCACTGTCAAAGAAATTGATACATTTGGTGACAAATTTATTACGTTTTGCCTACTTAGAATGCAAGTCCTTCAGGACCTGCGCACTATAGTTCAATCTCATGGCAGTATCAGTAGGTACCTAGGACAATTACGGACAACAATGTTGGTAGTAAAACAACAGGTAATTTCTAATGGTCTCAGAGAACGCAAATGATTTTATGATATGATGAATATTTTTAGATTTTATGTCGTATATATGAGTTTAAAAAAAAATATAAGGTAATGATTAAAACACTTCGTTGTAGTAAATATTCAAATTTATTGATATTAGCAGTCTTGTAAGAATGTCATCGCAGGAAGCCTTTTTTTGTACAACCTTATGTATAAACTTTATTTACCTATAATATATTCAGTTGGGAAAGGTCTGGGCAGATACTTATGCATATAAATACATACCTATTATATACACATTTTGTATAATCTATTCACAGTAAACCAATAGGGTGATTTTCTTACTTACTACTATCGAGTTCAGCGGTAGAACTGTACTAATAGTAAAGAGGTTGTTTTTTTTCCATTTTCTCTTGGGTAGTATGCATATTATTTTTACCTCCAATAAAGTTCTTCTATCGTGAGGTTACGAGTACAAAGTTTATATTATAAGTTATCCGGGACATCCTTTACACAGTTATCTGATATATTAACTACACCTATTTACCTTCCTTTCTACTACATATTGTTTTTTCTAAATATATATTTACCCAACACAAGACAAACAAATTACATGTTCATGCATACAAATGTTTGCTCTGGATGGGATCGAACCCACTGTGGTGTGGTAGTCCTGGCGTTGAACCACCGAGCCAGCAGGGCCATCAAATCTATGGACATAGGCGTTATTCGTGACAGCACTACATCACAAATCAAACTTCAGCATTGTGCATCCACTCGTCGGTCAAGAGAACTCTTTGCTTACAGCATTGTCCCAAAGTGTGTTAAAGTCATCAGGCTCAATGCCTGCAAGTCCTATGAATTGTACTTACAACTAGAATGATTTGATGAATTCGGACTCTTAACCAAGTTTATTTAAGTACATTTTAGAAATTATTTTATTTCAAATATCATTCCTCATTCCATGTAAATTCTTGTAAAAATAATTAAATTTTTTAACTATAACTAGTCATGATTTGTGAAAATCAGCTTCTAATACCTATTGTAGACATTACACAATTCAAAAATGTGGTAAAAAATTACAGTTTATTTTTAATTTAACAGGCTTACTGGTAGGTATTATTTTTAATAGTACATAAGATAAATAAAAAGCGAATTAATTACTTCATAAAATATGATACTGTTAATATATGCACTGATTGCATCCACATAAATTGTTTCGAGGCCTTTCAAAAATAATTCATATGAACAACCACTTCCACTTGAACATCTTCTTTCAATAATGTGCATAACAATCACTAACATATTGAGGATACAATACTATCTTTGGGGCGCTGGCTTTGGTTTAGGCATTTTACCAAGTAGACCTTGTATTTCCTTCTTTTCATCATAACTTTTCCACATTTCATATAAATTAATTACTGATCTTACTATTTCTTGAATCTGAAATAATAGTAAAACAAAGATAAGATACAAGTTAAAAAAAAAATAACACAATAATTTAGCTGAGAAGTGGCAGCACACAGAAAAGCTATAGGGTAATATGTAGTTATGTGACTGGAAAGTAATACTTTTTTTCCGGTAGTTACAAATGAGAGCCAGTTGCCTCCTAGACTTTGTATGGGTTAGTAACACAGTAGGTTAGTTATTTTTAGGCAATGGTGCTAAACATGATAGAGGTATGCTTGCGTGTCAGCCTTCTAACATTAAAAAAAGATTTCCAGAAGTAGCCTTTTTCAGAGCAAACATGCTACTCCAGCCTCGTAATTCCTTTACAGTACAAATACTATATATTACCTTATCCATATCAACATTTAATTCAGCAAACCATGGCTTAAGATTTTCTTTCCCAAGCATCACACATGCTATGTGTAATGCACCTATTGCTATCTGAAAGTAAAGTAAATTATTTACATTAAATACTCACTTACTAGAGCTTGTATGAAGCAAATTGATATACTATTTTTTATATCAATATAAGTATGTATTTAAAAGTACATCCAGTTAGAACACACAGACTAGATCAAGCACACAAATGTATGTCCAGGGTGGGAACCCACCACCTGTGGCATAGCAATCAGGGTCACTATCGACGAAAATTAATATGCAATCCCTGGTGAACCTTCTGACAGAAAAAAATAATAATAATAAAACATATAATGTCAAAATTCTGCTTCAATCTTGCGATTTTAGATTGGGATTGTATATTAATTTTGGCCGTATAATACCAACCTATAATTAAATAATAATAAAGTTATTCATTTGTATACACAACATTTTGACAACAGTCACAAATATCCAAATGTAATTATTTATAATAGTTTTGAGTGTGATTACCTGGTAGGGTGGGTACAGTAAACTAACATCAGTTCTTAAAGAGTCATTCACAATTCTCCAAGCATATGTGAGAAGTTGATCATCTTGACCTATATCTTGCACAAACAACAATAGTGGTCTGTAGGGCTGGTAAACTATCAAACAACAATCCAGATTTTCCAACAAATAAAATTCGCATTCCAGTATGTGATTCGTCCTATAAGGAAATTCTTGTTGGCCATATGCATAGCTAAACTTGTTCTTGATAACAGTCTGACATGTTGTTATTAGTCTCGAATTGGATATCACTCCGAACTCTTCAACTTTAGAAGCTAAGAACACACACGTAGGTGCAAGTAATAAAGGGTCTATACATTTTAATGAATTCCTAGCATAAAATCTTTTAAAATACACTGTGGCCGTCGCGATTACTTGTTGTCGAAGTTTTAATTGCTCTCCTAAAATTTGAATTATACTTGCGAAAAAGTTAAATATTTTTTGATACTCTTCCTCAGACAATATATTTAAGTCGTATTGACGATCACGAATAAGGTCCTGTTTGTCTAGAATCCACTGTTGATGATGAGAACTTTGCCAAAAGTTACCAGCCATTATTGTAAAGGTCTTGCTGATTTTTTTTAATAAATATAGATTTTTTTTAGTTCAATAGTAGGTACAATTCATAAATTAATTTACTACTATTTCACTGTCAACTGTCAAAATTTGGAAGACCGATGGCAAAGACTATTTTAATATAAGGGGATCTGTGGTTTGTAAGAACAGGGTCACGGTCACAGTCAGAGTTAAACTTAGGGACGTTGAAAACGATAGCACAAACAATTTAAAAGGATAGTATTTGGAAAAAGTTTACATAGGTATGTCATATTAATTATTATCTTCACAGAAGGAACAAATCAGTTTTAATCAAAACTATCTGTCTTTATTCTTTAGTATCGTTACTATCGATTGAATTGCTTTCGATGGTATAACCAGAGTATGATAGTATCGATACTATTTAATTATGACTAAAGAATGGAATGCTATTTTTATCACAAAAAAAATTTATACCATTCATTCAGTTAAGCCCTTGGAAGGTACTTATCCTATTATTATACAGTAGTAGCTATTTCCATACACTTTTATCTTCAATGTAATGAACTACCTTGTAATACGCTTTTTCTATCAAAGTTTCCTAATATTATTTTTAAATTTATGATCAGACATTTTGGTTACTGAAAGTGGTATCTTATTATAAAATCGAACAATGCTTACCAAGTAATGACTTGTTCACTTTAGTTAGTCTAAAGTACGGAACAACTAACTTATCCCTTTGCCTTGTATTAATATTATGGATATAGATTGACGGACATGGTATTTTACTGCTGGCCGTATTAATAAGCTCAAGGTCACTCAGCGAAGTATGGAATGGGCTATGCTCGGAATTTCTCTACGCGATAGGGTCCGAAACGAGGACATTCGTAGAACAAAAAAGGCTGTAGACATAGCTCGTAGAGTCAGCCAGCTGAAGTGGCAATGGGCAGGCCACATCGCTCGAAGAACTGATAACCGATGGGGAAGAAAGGTTCTCGAGTGGCGGCCACGTACAGGAAAACGCCGAGTGGGACGACCTCCCACTAGGTGGACCGACGCGACGACCTGGTCAGAGTCGCTGGAAGCCGCTGGATGCAGGCGGCTTGAGACCGTTCGAGGTGGAAATCCAAGGGGGAGGCCTATGTTCAGCAGTGGTCATCCCTGGGCTCAACCAAATAACCAGCCCCTGTGCCTTGCAGTTTGTGGACTATGAGAAAGCTTTTGACTCCATTGAGACCTGGTCTGTTCTGGAGTCCAAGCGCTATAACCACATAGATATAGTCGCAACAAAATGTAAATTTATAATATTTTGGCCAGTTGCACGTTATTCAAGTAAAAAATGCGTAACTATACAGCAGTTGCATATCATTGTTACCAATACATACATTTATGTATGTGGATTAAATCCTTATTTTAAAGGCTCGATTCATATTTTTAATAATTACAATTCATAAAAAGAAAAGAAAGTGGAACTAATAGATAGTCAAAAAGTCAAATCTAATCGATTCTCGATTGACTTTGAAAAGTGTGAGTAACAGTCGATTGTCAAGTAGAAACGGAATCAAGCTGAATCTGCTTTGGTATCCCTACTGTTTGACTGACGTGAGCCGTGTGTGACGAAAGAGTTTAAATAAATAAATAAAAAGTTTAAAACCAAAGGCCAAAGGGAACGCTGTGATGATAACATTTAAATGTTCATAGCAACATGATAAATGTATGTGCTGAATTCTAGAATCTGTTGTAAAGAATCACACAGCAAAAGAACTTTAACAACTGAATTTATAAGTGACTGAATTTTTAGTAAAAACTACGTACCTACGGCAAATTCTTTTTGTCATTGTCGCTTTTAATAAAAGCTGCAAAAAATACTTGGCAGCTATGGATACGGATGAGAATCACGATGCTTCAACTTGGAGGGGCACAGCTGCAACGATTATTCTTCTTAATGTTTTTGATTCTTCTAAACATGGCACATTCGAGGTAGGTCATGTTGCGACTTGTCGTGTGATACGTCAGTACTTGCGACTTTCCGGGTCTCAACTCGTAGGAGTTTGCTTGTATGGAACAGAGAAAACAAATGCATCAGCCCTGGATGCTAAGCTAGTCATTGATATATTTCCCTTAACTTCACCAACATTAGAAGATTTCCAAAAGCTACAGGATGTTAAAATTTCAACATTGAATGAATCCAGTGAACTTATACTTTCTGATGCGCTTTGGCACTGCAGCAAAATGTTTGCAAATTGCAAAAAACAATTGTCATCAAGAACAATACTAATACTATCTCGTCTGGACACCCCACCTGCATTTTCAGATGAAATACCTACATTCAAGAGAGTGGTTGACTTAGTAGATTCTGGTATTGATATACAATGTATTAACATTTCTAAAACAAACTATGAAGTGCATCCATTCTATGAAAATTTTTTGAAACAAGCCAACAAAGGCAAGGAAATTATTTTGCCAAAACCTGTTTGGGATCCTCAGAAAATTGAACAATTAATGTATATACAGTCACACAGGCATTTAGCTGTTGCAAGATTATGTTTTGAAATTGGTAATGGAATTAATATTGGTGTAGGGATTTACAATTTGGTAAAATCTGACCAAACACCCAAGTCATCAAATCTATCTAGAGAGACAAATGAAATACTGATAAATGTTAATAAAACTATGAAAATTACAAACAACAATGATGATGAAATGGATGTTGATGAAGATCATGAACCAAAAATGGTGCCATTACTGAAATCAGAACTAATTCATTATAAAGGTTATGGTGGTGAAAATATAGAATTTACAGATAATGAGATGAGATATCTTAAGAATCCGTTTGGTCCACCTATGTTCAAACTTTTAGGATTTAAGCCTGCTAGCATTATGTGCAAAGAAAAATGGTATGTAAAGGCTGGCTCCTTCTTATTTCCAAATGAAGATATTGTCAAAGGTTCTACTGTAGCTTTCAAGGCTTTACATCAAGCGTGTATCGAAACATGTACTGTGCCTATATGTGTACTGTGCACTCGTGTCAATTCAGCACACAGCATAGTTGCATTGTCTCCATGCACTAACCCTCTTGGATTACAAGCAGATATAGGATTTGACGTTATTAGAATACCATTTGTTGAGGATGTAAGAAACATATCAGTAAATGAAGAAGATGAATCAGAGGAGATCTCAGAAGCTCATAAAACTGTCATGCGTGATATTCTTAATAACATTAAATTTGATTATTCAGTAGAAATATTTGAAAACCCTAAACTGCAGTCTCAATACAGAGCTGTGGAAGCCATTGCTCTGGAGGAAGATGATATTGAACCATTTGTAGACAAAACCAAACCAATTTCTGGTAAATTTGAAGGGCTCTCAGATGAGCTTTTTCATGAGCTATTTGGTCCATTTGGATCTGTCGCTATGAAGAGACCTAATGCTTCCACAGGCATTCATGGTACAAACAAAAAAACTAAAGTTTATGTTGTTGATGAAAACTTATTGCATAGTCGATTACAAAATAAAACTATAGATCAATATACTGTTACAGAATTGAAACAGATATTGAAACATAAAAATGTTTCTCAGGCACTGACTGGCCTCGTAAAGAATGAGCTCATTGAGTTAGTGTATCAATATTGCCTATAATTTAATTGGCTAATTTGTAAAAAATTGTGATATTTTAATAAATATGTTAATATAAATATTGGCTTTCAATCCCTCGTTATTACCCGCTTTCCAACAGGATCTAATAACATCCCACAGTCGAAATTATTTATCCAATATCTCTATGAATTTGTTTTCCCAGGATGAAATTATCCCTCGTATGTGATCTAGGCTTAAGGATTACCTTTAACGTCATTTTGTAGTTAACAAGAAAAACAGAAGATAGAAGCCGCACTGATTCATCGTACGTTTGTATTCAAAAATTCAAAACCATTCAGTGAGGGCCTGCGAACTACTACTATTTTCCAAGAAAGAACTGTTTACTTTCCTAGTCTTAAATATGGAACAACAAATTTCTCCCTGTTGTTTTGTATTAATATTAGGTATGGATAATTTAAACTGAAACTAATTATGTGTAATGCTTAAAAATAATGTTTAAGTGAGCTATAAATCAATATTTTGATATTTAAAGTGCAGTCCAGATCGTCCTCGACCATAGTCAGGTAACTACCTAATAGGTTCGACATAATAACTAAAACGAGACCTCGATGTTATTTGCCATAAGGAGTTCCGTTGGCTGCTTTCGTAGTCCAAGTCTAGACCATTCCAGCACGGCCTTGATCACTATTATGAACCTATTTTGTTATAGCCATCCTATAACAAAGAATCCTTAAGACCTCAATAATTACAAAATTTTAGATTATTTTTATTGGTTCATAAATGACAGTTATCAAGATGTACATGGCAGCATGTAGGTATTATTTCTTCACTCTACTTGTGCTACAATCATGTGCCTTAGAGAATCGCACCCTAGGTTATATGGCGAGGTGACACTTCTAGTTTCGTAGGTATTCGGGGATTTGTTTCTCATAAATATCAATTAGATATATTTAACCACAATGTATGTATTAGGTTCAGCGGTTAATAAAATAAATGTTGTAAATCCATTTTTTATGATAAAAAAGTAGGTTTATTGTTACACAGATTTACATTAAAAAAAAATTATCTATTCATCCAAAATATTTAATTAACCAAGTAAATCATTGAGAGTGTAATCCTTAAGAATATCGTTGATTACGTCAAATAATTCCGCGCTTAGCATTTCACTAACGGTGTCCATTTCGCTTTGTATGAAATCTTGAGTTACACTCTGTACGGCAGAGTTGATGAAATTGTTGATCAGGCTGGAGCCAGTCATACCTTCGACGCTAACCTGAAACAAATAAATCATATACAGTGTAAACTCTTTATAACGATAAACTCCCTATAACGTTGAAGTGAGCCCATACATATTAAAAATTCTTGTTAATTTGGTTTTTTTTGTTCACTCCATATAACGATAACTCTCTATAACGACAAAAAATGCTCAGTCCCTTGAGTTTCGTTATAAAGAGTTTACACTGTATATTAGGTAAGTGTAACGAGGTGCAGGATTTTTAAAGAAAACTTACCTATAAGTAATAAAAACACGGTAGGTTCACAAGAAATATAGCACATAAATTACCAAAAGTGACGGAAGACACATTAATATCATGGCTGCCCTGTTCCTTCAATCATTTGGTATCGGCAGAATACAAAATGGTAAGGAACCGGTGAAATTACAGGCACATGAGACTTAACAACTTCACGTCTCTGGGTCGACAACGCATTGGCGATGCTTTGGTGTTGCAAATGTTAATAGGTGACGGTGCCCACTTACCATCAGGTGGACCGTGTGCCTGTTTGTCGGGTCATGTGGCATACAAAAAAAACTCGTCCTGCGCCATTTAATGCATAGGTGCAGTACATTTTAGTCACACGGAGTTTTCATCAGCCCCTCAATTCAGTTTATCCAAACTGGTCGGCGCAACGAGGCCTCGGAGAGCTTACCTCTCATGTGTTTGGTAAATTAACGAAGGAAACAGAATATAGAGGCCGCGACAAAACATTGTTAAACTAGTGTTATTTACAGAATCGAAGGCCAGATTACGGATGAAATCATCGAGTTTGAGAAGCAGCATAGCATAGGGTAACTAGTGCGCTCATGGGGTTGGGGAAATCTTCACTGATTTTCGTACTGAGTTTCTTTTATTTCAGAACCTGGATATCTAGACCAATGGTTCATATGTTTCCTCACATATATTGATCGTGTTGATGGTTTATTTACATATGTTACATACTTTAGAAACATAACACATTATATACTTACATGTGTGTCATGAATGTCGATATTGATGTCAAGTTGCCGCAGAATGAGATGGCCTCCCAGAAGATTAGTTCCCAGCCTCATATCAACACCGACTTCAACGCGGTTGATGAATATCCTAATGGAAAACCGTTGAATTATTAAAAACAAATAATTGTAAGAAAACTATGTAAGTATGGAGTGAAGTAATGAATTTCGCTAAAATTTACCTGAAGTTTCCACCAGCCCTATGAGTCAACAGTAGCGCAACTCTAGCGTGAGCATCGTAGCTACCTAAGGAAAAAAAGAACTGGTTAAGTAGTGAACATGTGGTAGGTAATTTTCTGTCTCTATTGCATATACTCGTATACATACATGCGTATACCTTACTTAACTTTAGTTTATGGACTATCTATCTGTTTCGTTCTTTTTATACCACATGGGCCGACAAATAAGCAGACAACCCACCTCATGGTAAATGGTCAACGCCGCCTGTGGACATTTGCATCACCAGGGGCATCGCAAATGCGTTGTCTATCCTGAGACGTAATGTTGTTAAATCTCGTGACTTTAATTTCTCCCCCTTACCTTTCTGCCCGAAACATAGTAATAGAAGTGCACTTCTGCTTCACGGCGGAAATCGGTAAGGTGGTAGTACTTCCCCGGACGAACTCTGCACTAAAAGCTCTACTACCCAAAAATGTATATCTGTACGTTTGCTAACTTTGTGTGGCTACCTACCAAAGTGTTTCTAACGGGAAAATAGGCAATTGGGACTAATATTGAAATCACAACTACAAATTGGGCAGTAGGTAGTAGAACTCCTTACTTAATAGACCTTACGGTAATATTAGGGAGTATTTTCATTTCATTATGGGAATCCTAGAGAAATCACAGCGTCGCAAAAGCACTTTCTCATTCGAGAACTACTAAAGGTATCCGATAAATAATATTTATCTTGAAACATGTTAACAATTTCAAAGATACGTAAGTACACTTATCTACATCGGTATAACTATCCATCATTGATTAAAATTATAGTAAAAACAGTGTTTGTCGACAAATTAATGTCTCATTATCTATTATGAAGTGGTAATATCTCTACATTTGATCAATACTATGAAATGATCAATAATATTTATATGGTTAGATTTTCTCATTGATAGAACATGAGTTATCATTATTATTAATATTTAGATACATAGCAGGTGTTAGAAAACTACATACCTAATTCATGAAAAAAAAAATGCTACAAAACAGAACCTACTGCCAAATAAGTTCTACACTCCGAGCTTAGGGGGCATCACCAAGGGGAGAGGGGCGGTGGTAAAAGCCCCAAAATCGCTTCCTAGGATATAAAAGGTTGTTAGTAAAGGTACCACACCGTTCATACCTAATTTTAGGAAATACTTGACCTGCTGCATGAATGTCATATAACTTACCAGTGAAAGTAAGCCGAGGAATAGTGAGATGTAATCCCAAAGACAGTCGAAGAGCATTGAATGTAACGTAGTCCACAACATACCACCGAAGTCCTTCCATTTGGAAGTTGTTTATAATGACAGTGGCACTGACCCTACAGAACAACAAAGGGTATTAGGACAATCTGATACCTACTGGTAATTGTCTTCTTTTAAGATAATTAATTAATGTAGGCTTCAATAAATGTCGCCATTTACTTATAGCTGCGATTCCCAACCTTTTTTGAAACCGCTTTGATTTCATTGTTGTTAGCGGGGGTTAAAGAATATCTAATAATAAAGAAAAAACGAATAAACTAAACTATGTCTATTTAAAAATAAACTTTTATCATAAGTATTTGCTAAGCTCAAACTCTACTATAGAAAATGTATTTATTTTGGAGAAAATTTAATTTAGTTTGCATAACAAAGGAATAATTTAAAAATGAACATATCTTTTGAATCTTTCGTAGAACATATTTTAGCTCTTGCGGACCCCTGGTGGTCTACGGACCATCGGTTGGGAACCTCTGACTTATAGGCTTAGCCTTTACAAATAGAGATAAAATCGTGGTCAAAGAAAAATTTTGTTACACTCAGCAACATAAATACCTAAACAGATCAAAATTTACAAAACACCTGTAAACAACTGTCCATGATATGGAAAGATAAAGAAAACAGGTGTTTAATAATATGTCCACAAATAACTACACTGTTACATTTCTAGATTATGGCTTTGTTTTAAAGTACAGGTATTTTGTAATATTGGATATGTAGCTTAACTTAAAGCTACTTTTGTTATTTAACATACCCATTAGCGATGTAGTCGTAGGGTCCCATCCTGTCAACAACAAGTGGGTCAAGTGGAGGAAGTTCATCATTCCCGTTAATGACGACATCTCTGAAACTTTCCAGCGCATCTTGGAGCGCATCGGCTACGATGCTGCGTTCTTGACTCTTCAATGAGGATATGAATATTTGATCGTGTTCGCTGATGGCGCTCTCCGGACTTTGTAATCCTAATTCTAAATGAACGTTGTCCAGCTGGTTGCTGGTGCTTAAAACTGAAAGTCAAGCAAAGGCGTTTATGATGTATCACTCTGAAATCAAGTCACGTGGTAGATTTCCGTCCATTAATGTTTGAATATTTGCTTTTTTTTGTTGAATGATGTCTCATGAAATGTATTAGTTGGGATTAAGTATAAAATAAATGGAGGTACCATAATACTGACCTAGTGGTAAAACTTCATCTTGATAAGTAACTGCGGCGTTTGCGCAAACGCAAGCACACAAGGCTAGGAAACATATGATTTTCATTTTCTGAAATTATTAATAATTTGAATGTTTAGTAACTTTTACCCGGGTGAAAACTTAGGTGTTTGTACTATTTTACTTACATGCCTTGTTTGCCAATATTTGATTTTAAAAAGATCGTTTTCAATTTATATTAATGATAGCTCTCAGATTAACGATCTTAATTAGCATAATCAGGGTATTATATTTGATTACAAAATACAAAAAACATCAATGACTTAGGTATATCTTGATTTCATTGTTTATAAAATTTTGGCAGATGCGTGAATTTAACAATATGTAGGTAGGTAGGTAGGTATGTCGCATGCAATTTAGTATTTAAATTAAATAATAAAATACATGTCATGTTGACTGAAAGGGAACTATTAACTTTACAAACACCAACGAGAGGCTCCGGAAAATAAGAAATAAATAGGTAACTGCTTTTTCTTAGTGTCTAATACATTATATAAACCTAAATGCTCCCTCCCCCTTCCCCAACCACGGTCTCGAAGTTTGCGGTAATACACTTAATTTTTTAAACAACCCGGTACCGGTTTAGCGGTGATTGAATTCTGGTTTTCTCGGTATTAAATACGAAAATTTTAATATCCGAGAATAAATCAAAAGTGTCTAGGAATAAAGTTATTAAAACAAAAATATTATTATCCTATTAAAATTAAATAAAAATATGTTTTTAGATTGATCAAACAACATGTTTTCGTATGTGTAGTAGGTACTCTAGTTTTGCATCAATAGTTTTCGCTATTTTTGCTCATGCCGGTTTTTCATGTTAGTTATATATACCACAAGACATTATAATGTGATAATAATAATAAAAAAATACGATTAGTTTATTTTATTATTAGTAGTCTGTATTTTCGCGGTTAAAATAACGCGTGTAACACAGTCGCAGCGATTCGGCTACTCGATACTTGATATGAGTTCATCCAAATCACGTTGAGGAATGGTCGTCCGCGTAATAGGCGAAAAATATTTTCTGGTGTGACGACATCCATATTTTCAGCAGAGCTCTTCTTTGATGCATAGCCCAGGCGTGCTCAACGGGATTCAAGTCTTGCTGCTGAGCAGGCTATGGTAGGATGTTGATATTAACTGCTGCAAGTGTGTTTGCAACGACTCTGGCAATGTCTGGATGTACACCAAATTAGGCATTCAGATTGCCTCTGATCCAAATCAGTAAAATTTTGCTTTCTTGTGATTATTAACATTGCTGGAGAGCTCATCATCGCGGTCATCATCACTACATAGTATAAAACAAAGTCGCTTTCTCTGTCCCGATATCCCTATGTATGCTTAAATCTTTAAAACTACGCAACGGATTTTGATGCGATTTTTTTTTATTAGATAGAATGATTGAAGAGAAAGGTTTATATGTATTAGTATCTACATTGCACCTGAGCGAAGCCAGGGCGGGCCGCTATTTGTACAATAAAGTACAACAAAGTCTAATAAGTTTTACTTCAACCGCGCGAGGCTACCTCTTTTTTTTATACTTTTGTGCCTTTATTCATACTTATTTTTAGAAAAAAAAAATGTTAAATAATAAAGAAGTAGGCTGATTGATTCCAATAAATAAAGTTTATTTTATGAAACACTTTTTTTAAAGAAAAGAACAAGGCTGATTGTGTTCTGCTAATTAAGCTCAATAATAGATATATGTACTTATAGGTAAAGTATCATAAATTAAACTTAGCTTTTATAACTAAGTCAACCCATTTTTATCAAGACCCCGTTTTTCTATAAATATTTACTTATTAATAAGTTAAAACATTTAAGTGCACACCAGTGCCGGATTAAGCAAGCGCGGGGCCCGTAGCAAATTGTCGGAGGGCCTTTAGTCTGCTATGGGTTCTTAAGTAAAGTGGTAAAAAAAACAATCGGTGGTGGGCGGCCGTAGACACGCTGGGCCCGTAGCAATTGCTACTCTTGCTTAATCCGGCACTGGTGCACACTAAAAATGATTCCTCAAAAATCTAATCCTGGTTCTTAGGATGAACCCTGCACAGCATCCCCTATTACCTTCCCTAAATACCCGTATACACACACGGTCGTGTAACGACATTGCCTTAACAATTTAAAGTAAATATTAACTAATTAGTTTAAATAAAACATGTATTTATTACTAATTTTCCATGTCGAATATCGATAAAAATTGTAAAATCAGTATGAAATTACCTCCCGATTTTGAATACTATATAATCGCATCCAATAATAAAACTATCAACATTTGTAAGGTAAAGCAAGTAGACATTAGAATTATGAAACTCCTAGTCGTTGAGCTGATCGGTGTGGTGCTGTGTTTGCATTCAGTACCACCACAAGTTTCAGGTAATCCGCTCAGGAGGAAATTACATATTTACATGTAGCATGATATTTACATTTATATTTCTTGCAGGTACTATTATCGAATTAGGTCCTGTCAATGTTACTGCTAGCTTCGGCTCCATACCTGAAAAATATAACATGACTAAGAAGGATATAGATGCTTCAAACAATGGTATCTCGCAAATGGAATACCTTCGGAGGTTCATATATACAGGGCTTGACAGAGTGCCTATTCTTGACCCCTATACAAAAGATGCACTTATTCCTGTTAATTTTAATTATCCCAACATGAGGTAAGTTTTTTTACTGTCTTTGCCTACGATATATATAATCTGAAACTTAAGAAATTAATAAGAATTAATTATGTATTCTCAACACCATATTCATGTTTTTAGCGGCACGCTTAATCTGTTTAATTTAGAAGCAACTGGAGCTGAATCCTTTACTTTGCGAAATCTCGAAATTCGTTTGGAAAATTCAAGACTCGATTTCAAAATCGAAGTCCCGGAAGTCAAAATCGAAGGTAGGTAACATCTTGACCTAAGTAGGACTAATCAAATCATTCATAAAATAAGTAGTCGCTAATCTTATTCGCGTACGGAAACATTTTTTAGGTTATACGTTAGTTTGATGGGTTGCAGCCTACATCAGAATTTTATATAGGTACTATTGGCTTTACTTTTTTTGATGGAGATTATTAATGGGATAGACCCGAGCAATAACTCCAACAATGCCACTCTCGACAGATTGATCTTAGTTGATCGTCATTATTCCTCTGCTGCCCTCCTGGTACCGTCAACCAAGGCTTGTTGCGTCTCTCTCTCATGGTTTATCTATCTACCATCTCAACATTACCCAGCACTATTAACCGCAAATAATGTGTGGATGGATGCAGTGCCGGATTAAGCAAGCGCGGGGCTCGTAGCAAATTCTGTCGAGGGGCCATTGGCCTGCTATGGGTTCTTAAGTATAAAGTGGTAAAAAACACAATCGGTGGTGGGCGGCCTTAGACACACGGGGCTCCCTTTTGCGCGGGGCCCGTAGCGATTGTTACTCTTGCTACGCGGTTAATCCGGCACTGGATGGATGTGAGACTGGACTATAGAAGAGAAGCGCTGTTTAATTCCGGGTTTCTGAAGTGAATTGACTGATTAGTATAAAATTCCGTCCTAAATATTACCAGCATATTCTTCTCCAACATCACATTTCTAGAGCGTTACCGAGCAGATTAGTTATAGACTAGTTAGTAGTATTTAAAGACTAGCTGCTCCGAAATCCCAATAGGGGTAATAACTATTTTTGATTCTCTCATAAAATATGCAAATTCCATATAATCACGTGGTCACTTCAAATATTAATATGTATTAATCAAATATTTTTTAAGACTGTTCTTGACCGATCTTTATGAAACATTTATATACGCTACTCCCCTCAGCATTGTTGAAATTGTATGAAAGCTATAGCTTCTTTGTGCTGTCGTAGTTGGTTAAAAACCTTTAATATTAACCGGGGTCATAATCTACTCTATTCCCACATCTACACCAAACATTATAGAAATCCATTTAGTTGATCTTGAGTTATAAGCAGAAATAATCATAAAAATAATAAACACTTGTTTTTTCCTTCAAATAAATTAATAATTTGATTTATTTGTATATTTAATACAATTCGACAATTTAAAATAGATTTAAATAAATGAAATTAGTAGACATATGGATAGAAAAAATATTTAAATTGCTTCACTAACGCTCAATTATTTTCCCTTCATTTATTTTAAAAAAGTAAAAGTAGGTGCAATCTTGACTTTAATCGTATCTCGCATTGTATTTATTCTATAAAATTTCGTTTCAGTTGATTTTAATACAACCGACTTAATTTACAACGGCGTGGAAGAAGATGTAGATGGACACTTGAAGTAAGTTTTGATTTGTGTACACTAACGATTAGTAAAAAAGTAATGTACCTGTGTAGGTACTTAAAAATTCTCAATATAGGCACAAAAATGTGTGAAATTTCACGCGCAGTTTGATAATGAATCTGAATCACAGTACAGTTTCCCCGGGCAATTCTGTAAAATATCTTATACATTTGATAATATCGCTGTGGGTTTTAAAAGTTGTGGGCATGTTAAAATCTACATTCAAGTCAAGATACTTATACATATCGTGCAATGAGCAGTATTGACCGAACTGATTTCTTATGTATCAATAATGCGTACCTATAACTAAAACTGTAGGAATCACTATACAGGACAATTCTGGAAATTCAGTGTGAGCCCAACGCGTACCTATTCTTGAATTCATGTTTGTGTTACGCCTCATATAGCTATAGATTTATCATAAACCAACATGGATGAATATTATTTCCCGAACATTTATATTTTTTATTATAAAAAAAAAAAAAAATGTTGTTTTACCTGGTTTATTAATAGCATCGAATTAGTACTAAGTAGAGACTGAAATGGTGTTATATTTTGTAATAAATAACGCTCCCCCGACAGAGGAACACACTGATAGCGGATATCTCATCAAAGCGTTAATACAGTATCAAGTTGGTGTATTTAATAGAACCTATAACTGTTGCTAAAGGGCGTGAAGGCGTATAGTTCGTGTAAGGGTGTAAGAGCAATTAGAGGCTAAGACCTTCGTCCCTTTAAAAAAAAAAGTCGTGAGGGCAACAGAGATTATACTCGTACTGCAGTGCTATTCACAAATCAAAACTCGCCGAGTGATCACTCAGGTGAACACGCGGATACCGGACCGCTCGCCTAATCACGAGAGAGACAGGGAACAGTAATTGCGTGAATTCATCGTCGAGTTTGATTGCAAAATATAATAGCAGCTCGTAACGTTAAGGTACCATCATAACTTCATTAATCTATGTTTTCGACTTACAGCATAAATTTTTATGGATATGTTGCTACTGGTGCAATTTTTGGACTTCAAAATCTATACGATGATTCAATCTACGTTGTGGGTTTAAATGTGACCAATGATATCGATAATCTTGTGGTAAATATGGATATTGTACTTACACATGATATATTATTTATGAAATACAAAATTAATTGTCATAAAAAATTCAGAGCCATTTATTCAGTTATTGGGGTGGCACTCATTAAGGTCGATTCAGATGTCGGAGTTGCTGACCACAATCTAATCATGAAAAGTGACAAAGTCTACAATGAACTGGCTCTGAAATGCAGCTCAATAGCGTGAGACCGAAAATACAAATAACGTTTTTTTACAGGCCGATTTGACTGAAAATGAGGGACTTCAGGCAATCCCGGCGGATGTCATCAATGATGCAATACAGCAGATGGCCAAGTCGGTACTTTTGACAGCAGTAAATGAAATCAACCACGTGCTTCAAGCCTTAACCTACTCACAACTGCTCGGCTTCTTAAATGTCCAAAGTTAAAATATTAAAAATAAAATACAACAATAACAACACAAGAGAAAGAGAATGTGCTACTGAGATTTTCAATACATGGTAGTTACCTATTTATATCTAAATTAGAGAAATAATACATTGAATTTTAAATGTTAATAACAAATCACAGAATATAATTGTGGTCGCAAGAATATATGCGTTTTAAAAGTGCATTATAGCATACCAGCATGATGTTATTTCACTATGAGCCCTAAATTAAAGATGTAAAGACATACATGGTGTTTATTTTTGACTAGACCCGACAGACGTTGTCCTGTCTTAAAAATGAATATTGAATTCGAATCTTCCGATTGAATCAACTGTGAAATGTGCAATAAGAAATTATAAATTAATTATTTTATCAATATAATTCCGACCCATGCCTCTATTTTAAACGCAATTTGCAGCTCGCATTCTGTCAATCGCTCCAGCTGTCAAACGACTGACAATAATAAAAGTTTATATTGTCAAAAGCGCTAATAAAGTGGTTAAGTTTTCTTAAATTTTCTAATTTTCCGCGCAACTTTCTTAATTTTTCCTTTATAAGAACCTTCTCCTGACAATAACAAACACAACAAAAAAAGAATTAGCGAAATCGGTCCAGCCGTCCATGCGTGATGCCGTGACCAAGGGAAATAGGGATTCATTTTTATATATATAGATATTAGTTGTACCCCCGCAACGTGTGCACGTTGTATTCTAAATGAAATCTTTTTATTTTTTGTGGCCCGATTTTGAAGAAAATGTACTATTATATTATATGATAATATATTCATTGAAATAATTGCCTATAATTATGTTCACCGTAATCAGGTTTTAATTCAATCCCTACAGACACGACAGTTCTTCGTTTATGATAGAGAAGCATAGTTATATGTGTTTTAACTCTGTAGTCATTAAGATGTGGTAAAGTCAAATTATCGCAATATGTATATTTAAATTTGGTGAAAACTATACAAAGTGGTAGGTACAAATACTAGCATGACGTTGTCTTATTTTCAAGTTCTATTAAATACTAGCTGCCCGGACAGACGTCGTTCTGTCGAAATAAGTCCATACAAAAATGCAGGAATTCGCTCGCAGCGCCACCTACCGGGTCCAATTGTGAATCTAAACCATCCAGGGCACCACCCAAACGCAAACAAAAAAAAACATTCCAATCGGTCCAGCCGTATTAAAAAAGAAGAAATAATTGAATTTCACGGTATTTCGTTTACTACAAAATAAATTTAATTTATACATTAGCCTCAATAACACGTGGTAATCATGATATTGAATTGTAGCTTATATGACACGTTCGTAGATTTACCATAGCAGCGCCATCTATTGATGACTTACTCAACCCAGTCGAAAGGTATCGACATCTCTTAGAATCATTTGGAGTTAACAGATAATTGTGACTGTCAAATAATAACAGACAAATAATTAGCAATAAATTAAAATTGCGACTATAATTTGAGATTTAAACTATCCTATCTCTCAAGTTGGATCGAACTGCACATGGTGTGCGAATTTTATTATAATCGGTTAAGTGGTTTAGGAGTCCATTGAGGACAAACATTGTGACACGAGATTTATATATATTAAGATTAGGTTGGGGAAAAAGTCTTTTCGCATTATAGTATGTATGAACTTGTAATAAAATCTCTTTGGCTATTCTATTTGTATCTGGCTGGTTTTGGTATCATTGAAAGTTTAAATTCTAAAGAACGTAATTCCAAATTCAAATTAGGAAAATGTGTGATTTTCAATTGTTTTTCATACCGTCAAGATGATTGAATCTAATGACGAAATTCGATACATTTTAAAATTTTACTACAAAAAGGTAAAAATGCAACGCAAGACACAAAAAAAAATTGTGATGTTTATGGACCTAGTGCAGTGTCTGTGAGACTAGCACAAATTTGGTTTAAGCGTTTTCAATCCAGAAATTTTGATAACAAAGATGCACGTCCCTCTGGTCGCCCTATTATGGATAAAATGGATGCTATTTTTGAAAAAGTGGAGCAAGATCGGCATATCAGTAGTTACGACGTAGCTGAAGAACTGGGAATTGACCACAAAACTGTTTTGGCGCATTAGAAAAAAACTGGGTATACAAAAAAGCTCGATATTTGGGTACCTCACAAGCTCACTGAAACAAACCTAATGCACCGTGTACTTAATTGTGATTCTTTATTACGACGTAACCGAACCATTTGTGAAGAAGCTGATAACTGGTGATGAAAAGTGGATCACATCCGACAAGAACGTGCGAAAAAGGTCGTGGTCAAAGGCCGGTCAGGCTTCACAGACTGTGGCGAAACCCGGGTTAACTCGCAACAAGGTGATGCTGTGTGTTTGGTGGGATTGGAAGGGCCTTATTCATTATGAGCTGTTACCACCAGGCAGGACCATCGATTCTGAACTCTACTGCGAACAACTGATGAGATTAAAGCAAGAAGTTGAGAGAAAGCGGCCGGAATTAATTAACAGAAGGGGTGTGGTTTTTCATCATGATAACGCTAGACCTCACACATCTTTAGCCACTCAGCAAAAATTAAGAGAGCTTGGCTGGGAGGTATTAATGCATCCGCCATATAGTCCTGACCTTGCACCTTCAGATTTCCACCCGTTTCGGTCTCTTCAGAATTCTTTAGGCAGTGTCAGGTTAACATCACAAGAGGACTGCCAAACCACTTGTCACGGTATTTTGATCAGAAGTCCCAAAATTTCTATAGCAATGGGATGATGTCCCTACCTACAAGTTGCCAAAAAGTTATCAAACAAAATGGTACCTATATACTTTAGTTAAATGTAAATAAACTATATTAAAAACTGTTTCGAATTTTCTTAAAAAATGCGAAGAAACTTTTTCCCCAACCTATTATTTCAAAAGTCTGCAATGGGTGATAAATGGATAATTAAAGATAAGGATTGTCGCATTACATTGCTAGAACAAAATGTTCATTTTTCTATTAAAATTCCTGGGTCCACGAAGTCAGACCATCGAACTTAAAACTTCTTGCCTTAAAAACTTCTACCCCATACTATATATAGCTGTATAGGACGGTGCTAATTAAAAGAATCGTCTAGTTACTTGAACTACCAAAAGAAATGTTGGGTCTATGTCTTAGTAGTGTCTTGAGGTAGCCAGGAAGTTAAAATAAGTGCAGCCTTTTTTGTTGAAATCAATTGTGTAATTTTAAACGATTAACAAAGTAAGTATATGCAGCCCGTACATTGAATGGTAAGTAAGTCGGTAAGTGGCGGTACTATCTTAAAATAATTGCGAGCAACCCCGGACCCGCGCCGCGCAGCTGCCATTGGTTCGTCCGTATATCACGTCACCGCTAGCCAATCACAACTAATTACGATGATGCGATACTGATTCCGCGACATGCTCCCGGCCTTGGAAGTGCTAGGTTCCAACCATTGAAGAGGATGGTGCAGGCTCCCAGCAGCTACTATCTTGCGTGATCATTCATCATGTTGAGGGAGCGGACAGATCTTGGAGAACGCCCGTTTTACGATCCCGTACGCTTTGCGTATGTCAGCCACTCTGGACACGCCGTCCTTGCCTGGATATGTCCTGACGATCCGTCCCAAGCTCCATCTCAAAGGCGGTAAGTTGTCGTCCTTTATAAGCACCAACGTATTCTCCTTCAGTTCACCTTTGTGTTGATGCCATTTGCTTCTGGTCTGCATCTCGGAAACATATTCCTTGGCCCAGCGGCTCCAGAAGTGCTGGCGGATCTGCTCAACTCGCTGATATCTGGTAAGTCTCTCCTTTACTCGGTCCTTTACTCGGTCCTTTGCTTTTCGTTATCTTCGTAAATGACATAGGCAGCTGCTTTCAGAGCTCACACTTTCTTCTATACGCAGACGATTAAAAAATATATATGAACATTCTCAGTACTAATGACTGTCTTAATTTGCAGGAAGACCTCAACCGGCTTACCAATTATTGTAAAAAAAATAAACTTAAGCTCAGTACCAGTAAATGTAAAAGCATCACTTTCACGAAAAAGAAAAATGTTGTACAATTTCAATATAATTTATGTAATGTTTCCTTAGAACAGGTTCAATTAATAAGAGACTTAGGAATTTTGTTTGATTCAAAATTACGTTTTGAAGATCATGTCAATTATATCGTTAACAGAGCCTATCAAATGTATGGGTTTGTCATCAGGTCGAGTGTCTATTTTAAACGTCCTCAATCCTATCTACTCTTATTCAAATCTCTTATCAGATCACAACTTGAATATGCCACAACTATATGGAACCCCTTATACAATAAGTATAGTGACCGCATTGAACTAGTCCAACGTAAATTTCTACGTGTGATTGAATTTAAGTGCTTTCACCGTAAACTGTCATATAGTGACCTCTTAAGTAAATATTCTGTTCAATCACTCTGCATGAGAAGATTGCTCTTGGATCAATTGACTTTAAACAAAATCTGCCACAATAAATTTGATAGTACTGAGATTATAAATCAAATAAAATTTCGTGTACCCAAACAGCAAGGTCGCCTAGGTAATACCTTAACCTTCCGTCTGTTTCATACTAATTCTTCGAGAACAAACGCAGGTGATCGTGCACCTCTAAGAAGAATTGTAGAAACCTATAACAAGTATTTTTTTAATGTAGACTTATTTGCGATTTCAATAGGTGAATTTAAAAAGATAATTTCAGATTTGTTATGCTTAATCTCTGTGCCGTAGTATAAACAATAAATTTTTATTATTATAGTTTCTTTAGTTCTCCGCTTCTAAACACCATCAGGTTCCGGTAGTAGTGTTTTCTGCCAATGCGTACTGCCGCTGTGATTCAGAGGTGCAAAGTTCCCATACTTTATGTAATTGTAAGGAGTGCCTAAGTTTGTTTTTTAGTTTTGCAACTCTTTTATTTTTTCTTTGTATTATTACTCTATATTAATTTTTTTTTTTTATTTATGTGTACCACCGTAGTAACAATTTTTTCTCATGGAAGGAGTGCCCAACTTTGTTTTTTTGGTTTCGTAACTCTTTTTGTTTTGTTTTTTTTTAATTTTTTCTATGGATTATTACTGTATACTATTATTTTATGTGTACCGCCGCAGTAACTGTTTTTTCTCATGTTATGCATAACTGTGGATAATGGTGCTGGTTGCACATGTATACAAAACTGTGTTATAAAACTTTAATTTTATTATTGTGTGCAATTGTTTGTTGTCCTCAATAAAAGAAAAAAAAAAAAAAAAAAAGTCGGCTGACCGGAACGTCGTGGAAGTCAACAGGCACAGGTGCAGTCAGCGGACGACCAACCAGAAAGTGAGCTGGGGTAAGAGGGAGAAAATCGTGTGGATCTGTGGATATAGGATTAAAAGGTCGAGAGTTGAGAACAGCTTCAACCTGCGTCAATACTGTGCTCAGCTCCTCAAACGTTAAATGTGCATTGCCCATCACACGTCGCAAATGAAATTTACAGCTTTTCACCCCGGCCTCCCACAAGCCTCCAAAATGACTGGCATAAGAAGGAATCATCTTAAAACGTATGCTCTGAGAAGTTGCGTATTCTTTAATTTCATCAGAACAACTATTTAGGAACTGTGTGAATTCATTCATTACACCGACAAAGTTGCGTCCGTTGTCGGAATATATTTCAATAGGTTTTCCCCGTCGTGAAATAAACCTCTTAAGTGCTAATACATAAGCATCTGATGAAAGGTGAAACAAAACATATAAATAAACATATATATGATTTTTGTAATCTTGCTCCCCTACCTTTACGGTTTAAGATAAACACCGGCCCTGCATAATCAACGCCACATCGTAAAAAAGGAAACCCTGGTTGCAGTCGTTCCCGTGGTAGATTTCCCATTATAGGATTCACAGTTGTAGCGCGGAATCGGGCACACTTAATGCATGCATGTACTATAGTTTTGGCGAGGTTACGACCTCCGATAGGCCACCACGACTCTCTTAATGTATACAAAAGCAGTTGTGGTGCAGCGTGCAATGTCCGTCGATGTTCATATCGGAATAATAAAACTGTGAAATGGTGTTTAGTATGTACCAATATCGGAAACCTTTTATCATAACTAAAGTCGAGTGAGTTCTGAATACGCCCTCCGACTCGTATCATTTTATTATCATCAAGAAATAAGTTTAATTTTAATAACTGAGCATTGCATTTTATATTTTTATTTTTTAACAATGACTCGTATATATCTGGAAAGGATTCTTATTGACAAAATTTAGCTAAAGTTAATTCCGCACAATTAAGTTCATCTATTGTCAATAATCCTATCCGCCTATTAGTTTGATTGCGCGTGTTAAATATGAAACGCAATACATAAGCAGCCGCCCGCTTCATGCTTATGTACTGAGAATATCTATAAAATGGATATAAAGTATTATCATTTGTATTATTGGCTACATGACAAACAACGTTTGACTTCAATTCGGGTAAATCGCCAGTTGAATATTTATTGTTGATTAAAGTAGGTAATTCAAAATTCAAGTTATTTAAATATTCAGGGCCTTCCCACCATAACGATGAACCTTTAAGCGCATCGAGACTTGTACCTCGCGATACCAAGTCAGCTGGGTTTTGTTTACCTGATACATGACGCCATGGATGATCCTTGGTTAAGCTATGAATTTCGGCAGTTCTATTCTGAACATATGGTTTAAGTAGGTTAGATGGCATTCCCAACCATCCCAGACCAATAGTTGAGTCTGTCCAGAATACGACTTTATTGAATTTAGAACGCAAAGAATCTATAACTTTTGTATATAACCTTGCGCCCAGTGCGGCGCCGCGCAGTTCCAACCTAGGTATAGTTGTGGGCTTAGTCCTTCAGTGTAACCACTACAATGCAATGAATACTGAGGTTTCGTGTATTGGTTATATTAGTTACCATGTAGAGGACAACTGCCTCTTAAGATTAAAAATATATGGTAGCTTGAATGATATTGTCCAACTTCAAAATGAAATTTGAAAATGCTGCTTTAAACGCAGTGCTCATTGCGTATGGTATTTGCCACAGAGTTGTAAGGGTTAGTTGGTACCTCATCTTAACATTCTAATTATTTGCACCCCATACTATATGGTATGACATAGAACATCGCATATTTTCATCAGATGGTTGGAGTCCGTAAGCTAGCTCATGAACTGTAGATTGCTTCAACGAAGCGATGCTACCGCATTCCTCGTGCCTCACAAAGACAGAAATCTAATTTGCGCCAACTCCTGACATGTCCTTCACAATATTCACAATGCTTTACCTGTTCTGGGGTTCGATTCTGTAAGGAAAATGAAGTCTCTTTCGCTAACTACACTAATACTATTAGTGACGTGAGAGATAAGCTCTTCGCGGCCTCCGTAAAGCGGCTCGCCGACGAAGTTTGTATTAGCTGAATAAGGGGGCAGAGCCGAACGATGAACAAAAACTAACTATAACGTCGGGGATAGTTTAATACCATGGAAAAATCACTGGTAAATATGGCTCTAAAAAAAGGTTTTTTGAGGAATTTGAATATATGGAGTTCATTAGCGCGTAATCTCAATTCGGCTAATTTCATAACTCATATTGGCCAATATTATTTACGTGATGTTGAATTTTTTTTTATTGTCACCGACGACATCCCACTTCCTACTAATGTTATAAATGAGAAAGTTTGTGAGCATGAATGTTTGTGATCTTCCACTCAAAATCTACGGATTTGGATGAAACTAGTCTCATAGATAGTTTTTTTATCATGGATTAACGTAGGATAATCCCGGGAAACCTCTCGGGAATGCAGATGACACCGCAGGGGGCACCTTGTAGTAGATATGCGATAAAAATATTCACCTCTTGTAATACATTTCAAATTAGTCTTGGTCGTATTACCCGTACACTATTTGTGATATCTGAGTGTCGAGATTGACACTAATAACTAGACCCGACGCTCAAAAAGTTGTTTTTCCTGCTGCAAGTTTTACAGCTGTATTCAAGTCGATAAGCATTTGTAATGGCTGAGGAAAACAGACAGGCATTTTTTTTCATTTTGGTAAGTAAAGACTGCAGCCTCATACATTGCACGATGCTACAACGTCAAAAGACCTAAGCCTGCCCTGCTAATAAAAGTTATTAAATTTAATATTTGGTACATAATATTACCAAACAATTACATACCTACCTAATGCTCTGCTATCGCCAAATAATCAGCAGAAACAATCGTTAATTTTGTAAAATTAATCATATTTATAATTTGATCTTGGCATTATGCAAAATATGATTATTGGCGTTTCCTGATTTCATGGTATTTAGCCGTGAACATAATAAATGATTTGAATTGGTTGGTGAAGATATGGCTAATGCTAAATTATTGGGCAACCATCTCATTCCTAATGATTAAAAGAATATCGAAATCATTTCACAAGTCACACGTCACGCACTTTTTTCATACAAAATGATTACGATATTATTAATCATGCACCAAATAGAAATATGACTTAAAAAGGGGATCGATTGTTATAAAGTAGCTAGATAGGTTACTCTTGTAAAACTATATAAAGCCTTATTGTTTTATTTGCATTAAAATATGCAGATATGTATGGGCAATACTATATATTTATTCAACTTTTACGTACCTAAAGTGTATTGTTATCCTTATCAAGAATAAGGACGTAAGAAGGGTCATGACCCCTCACTAAAACCTTGTCCAGCGAATGTTTATACCTTCCACAGTTTATCCATAAGATTAGTTAGTCAATATTAACTTCTTCAATCCGTCCATCCGTCCAGCTGTCGCTCAGCATAAAAGAGAGAGCCGCAAGGATGCTACCCTCGATGATCTACTTATAGATAAACATATTATATGAATGAAGTCTGTAGAAAGTCGTGTCAGTAAAAGTAATGTTTTTGGGAAAGCATAAAGTGATGGGGACTAATTGAGCAATACTAAAGCTTTTTTTTGTATCTGTCTTTGTAATTTCTTGGCATGCCCGCTTATAACTCAAGATGTGCACGGTATTTAATGAACCCTGGTTCATTTACATTGTCTTCGTTTACTTTTTATCGGACTTTGCTATCACAATAAGAGGTTTTTTAAATGGTTTAATACAATTATTTCACGATGTTGTGATTGCAACTTTTTTTAATAATTGATAATGATAATTGAATAAATCACGTAGTGAATTATGGAGTCCGAAACATGATTGATTAAAGCTGGCTTGTTAATAGAAAAATCACACACTTGCTTCAAATATTTTTTTTTTATTCCTTTATCTAGGGAAAAAGCAGTCTCATTCGATTGTGAATAAAGGCCTTTTAATTAAATTTTCTCTTCCTATTTAATACGTTGGGTATTATGAGGATAATGTCCAGCCCCCTTATTCAGCTAATACAAACTTCGTCGGCGAGCCGCTTCACGGAGGCTTCGGAGAACTTACCTCTCACGTAGCTAGCGATCTAGCGTAGTTAGCGAAAGAGACAGATCACGGAGGCCACAACGAAACATCCTCGAGTTAGTGTTATTTTGCTTACAGAATCGAGCCCCTGTAATATAGCATAATTTATAAAAAAAAACATATTGTTTGATATACCTAATTAATAACGGGACGTGAACCGGTCACGCCCTTCATCAGTCGGGCAACTACGATACCACTTCGCCCTAAATGTTTCCTTATGTTCGATCGTCAAGAACAATCGTAGGAGATAAGATCTATAACTAGGTAATATTATAAAGAGTGTGTTTGTCGGTTTGTTGGTTCCACCTTTCACGCAGCAACAGGGCAACGGATCCGAACGGAGACAAGATGGTTCTCACTTAATAATTTTAAGAAACTCAACGCGCTGGCGATTATGTAGGTCATCGGATGAGCATTGCCATGCAAAGAGATACTGCAGTAGGGTAGAATTCGGGTATCTGCGTCACTCACCTCGCCCAGATACAAATAAGCTAGCTATCGAAGTTATATAGGTTTTAATAGGAGTCCCAGGCTGATCTTTTAAGTCAAATAATTCTCTACTTTTCGTAAATTGCTGTTCAGGAATTTCTACACGATCAACGAAATGTTTAATCTATTCGAAGCACATACGAAGAGCAAATAGATACCAGTTGAACTGTTTGATTGCTTTTATAGTAATATGCAATTATAATATAACATATATACCTAATATACATAAACATAATATAACATATAATAGGAACATTTGTTTCTTATTCCATTTTATTTTTTACTCAAAGCTCCCAGCCTTCTTGGCACAGCGATTTGGGATAATTTTTTATTTGTAATTTTTTACCTATTATCTATTTGTTATTTTGTTTTCTAAATGACTATATTTATGTAAAAAGTATATTGTATTATTGATATTAATCCTTTTTTATGAAATTCCAAGAGCCACTAAGTACTACACAAGAGCACCACAAGAGCCAGTAAGTAGGTTTCAGTCTTAGTCAGTTCTCGCTGTTGAATTACCGAGCCCACTTTTAAGACAAATTTATTTGTAGTTATGTGTAGATAATTAACCATTTAATTTCCATTTTAAAGAAAAGCATTACAATTGGATTATGCATTGTGAGTTAATATAAATACCAAATATAAAGAAAATTATCATCAGTCCATAAGTAGCTTGCAACAGCTGCAGTTGAAGCCAACTGAACACCGATAAACCATGAAGTTTCTATTTACCGTCCTTTATGGACTGTACGCTTGTACTAATGTGCAGTCAGGTTAGTGATACATATGTAAACTAAATTATAGTTACATTAAACTCCTTCCTGAACCTAATCATAATTATACGCGTCTATTTTAGAATACGTTGCCAGTATCGATTTGGGACCGGTGCATGGTCAAGCTCAGATCGGAAATCTGACTGAAAAATATTACCCACTCACTGATAACGACACAATAGCTACATATAACGCTATTCATTTTGCTGAATGGTCTCGCGACATATTCAAAACTGGATTCGGGCCCTTGCCAGCTATGGATCCCTATAAAAGAATTCATTTTCCAAATTTGGAAATAAATTCTGCAGACGGCTTGATAAGGTATATTTTTGACTAAAAAAATCTTGAATTTGATTTGAAAAGATTTTAGTTCTAGCTCTCACTCGTAATCTTAGTAGTAACATGAAAGGCACAATGCAGGGAATTATAGCCGCACCATAATTTTTCAGTGGCAATATCGGACTCACGAATTTGGAAGTGACGGGATCTAAAAATTTTACTCTGGAGTATTTGGCCGTGCTACTGAATATCTCCAGAGTAGACGTCCATTTTGATGTACCCGAGTATGAAGCTGAAGGTATACTTTGATTTTATGGCAAATATTTATATGCGTGTAGAAATTATTTTACTATACAAAGTGCACCATCTCATATGGCCGACATGGTATGTTATGTGTGGGGGAAAATTTGGTAAGTATTTGAGTTTTGAATTGAATTTATTTATTAATGAGAAAAACATAGATCATATAAATATCATAAATATCTTTGAGTAATCAAAGACTTCGGCCACATATGTTTCGACAGTTTTTTTTTTTAATTTTCATTATTAAAGTACTACGTGTTAAGACACGTATCACACGTTCCTAATGTGTTTACCTAATTATGTAGTTGTCTTATAATGAAGTTTTGCAAAAGTGTTGGGCAATAAACACATATTTTAAGATTGTGGAAGTTAAATAATTTGAAAGACAAAAGCTACCTGTATTCATCGATAAGCCAATGAAGGTGATTTTTCTTTGCTAAGTAATTTAAATGTATAATTAAACCTTTTATTAAACTTATAGACCAGGGTAGAAGCCTTTAAAAATAATAAAAAGTGAAAAAAAATAATAGTAGGCTGAAACCCTTTAGAAAACGAGGGGAATATTATAAAAATGAAAGGAAAAATAATTTACGGGCGATCTGAGGTCTGGAAGGGGACTGGAGTTAGTTTTTAAGGGTAAAAAACGGTTTTTCTCGATTTCCGGCAAAACTAAAAGTCTTATGGAATAAAGTCAAATGGCAAAGTTGTAGGTAATAAAAAGATCTTAAACTTTTGTATTTACACTTTTTTCGCATAGCCTCAAAATGTATGTGAAAAATTCAAAAAAACAAGTTTTTGGTTTTTTATTTTTATCTTTTACAAAAAAAAAATTTTTTCACGAAATTTGGTGAAAACTTACCTTTTTATGTCCCAAATACGCTGTAATTTATTTGAATAGAAATATTTATTTTTTCACCTTATATTGAATTAATATCGAAAAAGCACCCTAATTTTCAATCGAAAATTCATCCGTCAAAATATCAGCTTTTTTCAAAAAGTTGGTATGTTATCTGTTTTTTGAAATCTCTACTTTCCGATGGTGAAAATAAGATATATGTTACTATAGTAAATCTTCTCAGAAAATGCAAAGAATGGAAGAGATAATTATAAATATTTGCGCTATGTAGAAAAACATTACGCAGCAAGCAGCTATATTGACATCGATGGGTCCCGAAATTAAAAAATCAGTTAGTGTCACAACAGTATCAGCAGCTACTGAGGAGAACGTAGTCGTAGAAAAACCTCAGACAATATTCCAGAGTTCGATGCTGCGTAATGTTTTTCTACATAGCGAAAATATTTATTCATTATCTCTTCCATTCTTTTCATTTTCTGAGAAGATGTACTATAGTAACATACCTATACTTTTTTTTCACCATCGAAAAGTAGAGATTTCAACGAACAGAGAACATACCAACTTTTTAAAAAAAGCTGATATTTTGACGGGTGAATTTTCGATTGAAAATTAGGGTGCTTTTACGATATTAATTCAAAATAAGGTGAAAAAATAAATATTTCTAATCAAATAAATTACAGAAAATACGCTGAACATAAAAAGGTAAGTGTCCTCCAAATTTCGTGAAAAAAAAATTATTTTGTAAAAGATAAAAATAAAAAACCAAAAACTTGGTTTTTTGAATTTTTCACATAAATTTTGAGGTTATGTGAAAAAAGTGTAAATACATAAGTTTTAGATCTTTGTATTACCTACAACTTTGCCATTTCACTTTATTCCATAGGACTTTGAGTTTTGCCGGAAATCGAGAAAAACCGTTTTTTACCCTTAATAACTCACCCCCATCCCCTTCCCAACCTCAGATCGCCCGTAAATTATTTTTGCTTTCATTTTTATAATATTCCCTTCCTTTTCTAATGGGTTTCATCCTACTATAATTTTTTTTGGTTAAAAAAATTATCGACCCTGGTCTATTAGGTAAATTGTCTTCCCTCAATAGCGTTTGACAATATATGATTCTATTCAAACGATGCACGATGGTGCGAATTTTTTCAGTGGACTTCGACGCAGAGCTTGTTATTAACCAAGCTAACATTGACTTACAAGGTCACTTGAGGCAAGTACAATTTGGAAATCCCATTTATTTTTCCGTACACATTTTATTACATTAAATATAATTTATTTTTTACCTTTTTGATATTTATTGTTAGTGTGGTAAAACTGTTAGTTCGAAGATTCTCATGCTTGAGCTCTATTGAACTGCCATGCTATTTACAAACCAAACTCGCCGAGTGATCGCTCAGGTGAACATGCGGATAGAGCAGACCTCTCGTCTAATTGCGAAGTTGCGAGACAGAGACAGGGAATAGTCACTGCGTGAATTCATCGTCGAGTTTGATTGCAGAATATCATAGCTGCTCCCAATTCCTAATCTAGAAAGCCCTGAATCAATGTCATATTTTATTCCTGGGTGGACATGGCTCTTATACGAGTCGATAGGGTACGAGTAGGGCGCTTTGTTATATACAGGTTAATTTACGATGCTAATATCGACTTGAGGTACTTACTCAACGTAGTTTAATATGCGTCCATACTTCTAACTTCTGTTAAATAATTCCAGCTTGACTGCCACCGACGTTGCCGTAAAGGTAGCTACACAAGCTGTAAAATTTAGTACAGTGTTTCAACTGGAAGCGGTAGCTTTAGATATACAAGCTGGAGATGTTCAGGTATAGCTTCTTTTTCTTGTTTACTCTACCTACTTAAATGTAGGCTCAAACTTTATTATGAAAAAACTATTTACAGGTTTCTATTCAAAACTCGGACGGAAGTAAGGGTAATGAGCTCGGGATAGTGAATAGCTATATCTCGGATATCTTTGGAAATGCTACGGCCAAGGCGATTGTCGAAATGGCTCTTCTCCAGTCGAATGATATCCTAAAGCACTTTACAATTGAGCAAGTGTTGGCTGCGCTATTACCTAATAACTGATATCCAATAAACATTCGGAGGGGTAATTGATAAATTAAATGGATAGACTTTTCATTTTCTGATATTTTATTTGAATGCAATGATAACATCCTTTGATGGGGTTCCGAAAAGCACTTTCCTTAGAAAGCTTCTGATTAGCTTGGATAGGTACTTAGTTATAATATTAAATCTTAAATAATTCTCTTCCGTTGTATTTTTTTTTTATTAAGTGTACCCCGTATCGCATAAAAATAGGTGGATCTTGTATCCTATAGCAGAAATGAAAATTCCTCCCACTTGAGGAGTAAAGAAAATAATAAAAATCAAAGAGAACCAGACTGTCACACTAAAGGTCGAAGATATATTTTGATATCATATACTTATAACCTATAACCATCTACGAAATATTCCGCGTCGAATGGTAGCAGTCCCGTCCTGATATATTCAGTAGTTTTAAGGTGATGGTCCATCACAGGAACCCTATTTTGCTACACTCAGATACATCGTAATATTTTTGTAAAGTAAATTCTACAAGGTGATAAGCTAGCGTCGTAGTAAATCGTAATTAGATATTAAGCAGTATCTATCTATAATGTAGATAGATATTTAAATAGATAAAGGTGTGGTGTATATTTAAGTATTATTTATAATCGTTAAATAGTACAAACAGAATGTCTTCTAAGGTGAGTACCCGATTACGAGGTGCGATGTTTCTTTTGTTTGTTTAAAAAAAATTGTAAGTGTGTATAAAACAGCCATTTTAAGGGAGCGTGTTTAAGCACCCAAAACTCTTTTATTCCCAAAGCTTTATTTATCATTGAAAACCCTATTAAATTCCGCTCAATAGTACCAAAAATATGGATGCAAAAAAGATGTGAAGCTTTATAGTATGAACAGAGGCGGCCTTAGGGGGTGGCGAACGGGGGAATCGCCCGGAGCCTCGCAGTTGCAGGGGCCCCGCGCGACCCAAGCAAATTAAAAAAAAAAATGGATTTCAAATCTTATTTATTTGTATAACTTTAGCATTTCTTGTTAAACATGACAAATACCTAAACCAAACAACCAGACTTACTTTCGCATCACATACTTTTCACGAAGGACAAAGGGCCGCGCAATGACCTGCCGCCCGGAGCCTCGCAATGGGTAAGGCCGCCGCTGAGTATGAAGCGTAGGAACTAAGCATTAAAAAATACAGAGTGGCAGCAGAGGCGTGCGCCTGTATACATTATGTATATCGTGTAACGTGTATCTAACGTCTGACGCATAGCACGGATAATGGCCGCGCGGCAAGCGCCCCGAAAGTCCGTATAGAAGCTTCGCTTCAAAAAAAATTATGCAAAGCATGACGGGAACGGCTGGTAGTGGGTATACAATCGGTAAATGCATGTTGATTTGTTGAATGAGAGAGGGACAATTCCTACTCTTGCTTTTGGTAATTAAAAAATAACCACAATCAACATATGTTGAAACCAAGCATGAAGCGATACGATGAAAATTATAAAAAAAAGAAAACAGAAAATAAATGAATATATACACAACTCAAATGATTTTATTTAAAAACAACATAAACAGTTGCTGTCGGAAATGGCAGTTAGAAGAGTCACCGGTGTCATTGTGATGAGATATGTGTTCAGGTGGTTGATTATGTTATTCCTCGTCATCTCAACGATGCTGTCATGATACCCAACGAGGATATTAACACTTTCTCTATTCAGCACCTTGTTGATAGGCCAGGAACTGCTATCCAAATGAACCTGTGAACGATTGAAGTGGTCGTGATGAATGGAGCTCATTTAGACAACTAAGAATGTGTAGAATAATCATCTCTAATCAATGACGTATTATAATATAGATGCGGCATACATTAACATCACGGTTCCCAAAAACAGCGCAAATACTAGCAAGTTTAGGGGGGGGGGGGGGGGGGCTTGGGCAGTGCCCAGTGGCGTAGCTAGGTAACCAAAGGCCCGGGGGCAAAACATTAAGAAGGGCCCCAACTAAACTGCTTCAAATCGCCCCAGGGCTGCCCCGTCTAGCCCTCCGGTAGCTACGCCACTGGCCGTGCCCGATCCCAAATTCTTAAAATTTTTGTTTTTTAATGGATCCAGGCCGGCATGAATATACATTACCAATCTATCTAAAAAAAACTTCACTTAGACTGGGATTATAGTTAGGTCTAAGTTCCAGTATACTAGTACCAGTAGTAGTACTGGTAGTAGTATCCAGTATTAACTAGGTATTATTCCAATACCTACTTTGTTAAACCTTAATTAACCTGAATGTTTGAAAACGTCTCATTACCTGAATCTTTTCTACGAAGAACTCAAATTGGAAGTCACGTACATAACTGCCCGTTCCATTGGTACCAAGTACTATAGTGAACCTCAGCTCAACATCATGGATATTGATCCTGAAACAATTTTCTTTTTAGTTCTCTCTTATCGTCTTTTTACTTAGAATTAGAATTTACTTACTCCATTTCTCCTGAACCCTTAAGTGGATATACAAGGAATGCGCGACCATTTAGTTCGTAGTTATCTGAAAAAATTAAAATTGGTGTTGTTTCCAGAATTTGTCATCAGTCTCTTCGAGAAGCCAATGTTCTCCTGTGATTTTACCCGCGTTCCCAAAGGGATCTCACGTTTTCCCGGTATAAAAAGTAGCCTATATGTTATTCCAGGATATGCGCTATCTATGTGCCAAGTTGCATCAAAATGCGTTTGGTAGTTCTTGCGTGAAAGAGTAACAAACATCCACACGTCCACCCAAACATACTCACAAACTTACGCATTTATAATATTAGTAGGATATCCTTATCAAATTATTGGTCTATTGAAGGTAGGAGTAGATATATTCTCAGTGGCTAAATAATATCAATATTAGGTATTAAAACGAGAGATTTTGTAATTATATGTGGAGGGTAATCTCCGGAACCACAGCACCTATATGAGAAATTCTTTTAATATTTCAAAGTTATATAATTTAAGACATATTCTATATTATAAGCTAAGTATAAGATCCTCCGGGAACACGAGTGTGAAAAAAAGTATGAGTTGGGTATCTACCTACCTACGTACCTGCCGTTATTTTAACCTGCGGAAAATGTAATATTCCTGACGCTTTCATGTGCGCCTCAGTGGCATTCAGCTCTATAACTGAGAAGTTATTTACGCCACTCACTAACAACTCACTCGTTGAATATGACAATCTAAAACAGTAAATAATAATATTATTATTATAGATTTATATAATTGTAGTAGGTGATTTATGTTGTACTGGTTGTGTAAGTAGTTCATCATACTCATTATTATGCTGTTTACTTTTACTTTGTCTTTTTTCTTGTTATTAACTAATTGTAATATGTCATGTGGTGTTTGTTTGCCTATAATTGGTTGTGCTCTTAGATTAAGTTTTTTATGTATGTATATGTTCATATGTATTATTGTAACAACTGTTGGCGGACCTTAAATAAACAAAAATAAATAGCCAATGAGTATAATAAGCTCCGCCGTAAATCTATGCCAAAAAAAGATTAATTATAGATTTTTTTTTAGTCAATAAAATGCTTTGTACTTACTGAACTCCCGTCCCCTTATAATCTCCCTCTATTCCGGGCATTTTTATTAGTTCTAAGGGTAGAAGCGGAAACGGAAGGCCTTCAATGTCCCCATTCCGCCATAATTTCAACAAGTTCAGTAAATTTTTTTCTAAGGCACTTTTTGCTGTGAATGGTAAATAAAAATATTAATGAATACAGAACAATACAATAATAAGTAGAGATTATTATTGATGTATTAATCAGTAAACGATTCGCTTGTTTTATAATCCTTTAACGACTGTCAAATAAGTAAAAATTATAATAATTTGTTACACATTTTTTTCGTTTTCGTACCCGATTTATTAACTTACGAGCAACATCTCCATATAAACCATTTAATACAGCAATCAACAATAATATACAGCTTTTAATTAGATGCATTTTAAAATATGAATACGTGTTCATTTGTTCAGGTACAATTTATATTTATACTTCTTTTTTGTTTACTAATTATATATTAGATTTCAACTGTTGATTCAGTAAACAACCTCACCTAGTTTTTTTTAAGTTACACTAATAAATAATATAATATAATACTCCCATAAAGGTTAAGTACTTTTTATGATACTTATGCATTATTTACCTCAAGGTTTTACGTTATGAGTTCAAATGTAGGCTCGTTTATTTTAAACAATTGTACTTCCAAATAGTCGGTAGATATTGTACTGAATGTAGTAGGTATATAGGGAGAAAATGAAGGCTAAAAATACGACACTTAAGAATGCCAATACTTCATCCAGAATGAATATAGAACATCAGATTCGAATATACTTGCACAACATTTTACATTTCTAATCTATTATCAAGATAATTTCGTCCATACTGATTCATCAAGCCCCAGGCCAAACAATTGGACCTAATAAGCAAAAATCTTGATAGCCTAGGAATAAATATAATTATGATATAAGTAGATATGTAACGGTTAGTTTTTTGTTTTTCTTTCCATACAAAAAAGGCGAAAGTTTGTAAGGATATCAAAATATGTAACTAATTGGATTTGCTAAAGATGAAACCTACCACGCGATACAAAGACACGTGTTCAATTTAGCCTTCGGCTGAGATAGTGACTATCTAATGATAGATAGCAATAAAAGATATAAAGGCCAACAGAATTTATTTATTTTGGACTCAGATAGGTACCTACCTAAATAAATACATAAGTACCTACAAGTAGCATCATGCAGTACCTACTAAATACAATCTTCCATATCTTTATGGTACAAAATCACAGGTCAAGGTAATATTCTTCAATTCCATTCAAATTATTTGTTCTAGTTACAACCTACCTATAAAGATAATAATACTAACGAGGAAAATATAAAATTAATCATCAATCAAAATAGGATTTTTTATTTTGTTTTAAGTTTACGAACATTTTATGGTTTTAAACTTATTTATGTTTCAGGCTAAAATGATCTTTGTGTGTAACTAACACCATTGCAAGTGTAACCGTATAGGCAGAGGCGGCCTTAGGGGGTGGCGAACGGGTCAATCGCCTGGGGCCTCGCTCTTGCTGTTGTTTTGTAAGTGCGTGTGTATAAAATGGCCATTTTAAGGGAGCGTGTTTGAGCCCCCAAAACTCTTTTATTTCTAAAGCTTTATTTACCATTGATAACCCTATTAAATTCCGCTCAATAGTACCAAAAAATATAGACGCAAAATTGAAGTGAAGCTTTATTTATAGTATGAACAGAGGCCGCCTTAGGGGGTAGCGAACGGGGCAATCGCCCGGGGCCTCGCACTTGCAGGGGCCTCGCGCGACCCAAGCAATTAAAAAAAAATATGAATTTCAAATTTTATTTATTTGTATAACTTTAGCATTTCTTGTCAAACATGACAAATACCTAAACCAAACAACCAGACATACTCTCGCATCACACACTTTTCACGAAGGACAAAGGGCCTCGCAATGGGTAAGGCCGCCGCTGCGTATAGGTAATAGGGCTTTAATTCACCAGTTTACTAATTAGGTATTGTTGCGTTGTACTTGAGGCCGTAAGATTCTGCATATCAGATATTATGAATCTTCTTGCCATCTATTTTACAACCGGCAGCTTTTTATTTTAACACCAATGTTACTGTGGACATAGATTAAACTACGACGCCGAGCCCTGTTGTGTCTGCTGCAACTATGGAGTGTAGAAGTAAAGGAGTATGGAGGTAGAAGTAAAGGAGGACCATCTTGTATGGGGGATTAGTCGAAAAAGTGTCCACTTGTAAACAGGAAATTCGTTTTCGAATTCTCACCGAAATAGCGCTAGTGTAGCAAGTGGAAATGATATGAACAGAGTGAAGTGTACTGGGTTGGTTTCCGGTAATTCCTTAATATTATTTTCATTTATTTTTATTTAGTAAGGAAGAATTTAAATAGAGCGCACAAATTATTACAGTAGGATACTAAATTAATAAAAAAGGAAAACATTTCCGTTTTGTTACAGCGCATTTTTTTAAATTATTATAATATATAGACAAATATGAGTATGGAATAAAATTATACAGTGTTTTTAAGTACCCCAATTAATTGTCAATAGAAAATAGTATTAAGAATTACCGGAAACCAATCCAGCACACATCGCTCTGTTGATATCATTTCCACTTGCTTCACTAGCGCAATTTCGATGAGAATTCGAATTAGTAAGCTGCCGCATAATGTTTGCCGTAGATAATACAAAGTAAATATTTGATGTATGCGACTGAATGATTTTGTATCTGTCACGTATAATGATTATTTAAAAAAGAACTATCTGCCTGCTGTCACTTTCAAAAGTGTCAATACTGTCAATATCGTCCATCCATCCATCTATATCCAGCCACTGAATTCAAAGGTGTTCCTGCGATAGCTCATAAACATTTTCCATTTTGTTACAAGCGTGTCTCCTTCTTATATTTATAACTAACGCGACATTACCGAAATGGAATTGTGGTATTGGCTGGCTACGGTCGCCATATAATCTAAGAAGAAGAAGACTCTTCCGTTCTGTTGAGTGCCTGGGACCGGTGACCTATTCTTAAAATAGAAATAATAAATCGAGCTTATATTTCGATATATGTGATTATATAATTCAAAAAACAAGCATAATATTCAACAGTGATATCAACTTCTCCGCTTACCTTAGAACCATGGGTAGTCGAAACATAGTACAAGATTTCATTCATGATTCGAAGAAGATGTTTACGTGGTCTTATCTAAAGGGCTTAGTGCTAAATCCTGCTCAATTACCATTTGTGGCATTCTTCATCATTGTTGCTGAACTAATCATTAATGTAATGGTAGTGGAACGAGTGCCATACACTGAAATAGATTGGAAAGCATATATGCAAGAGTGTGAAGGATTTCTAAATGGGACCCTAGACTACAGCAAACTACGCGGCGATACCGGCCCTTTGGTGTACCCAGCAGGATTTGTGTACATCTATTCTCTTTTTTATTTCCTTACAAATCAGGGTGAAAATATTATACTTGCCCAGTACATATTCATAGGAGTTTATCTTTTGCAGTTATTATTTGTCCTAAGAATCTATATTAAAACAAGAAAAGTGCCACCATATGTATTAGTAATAACTATTCTCACCTCCTATAGAATACACTCAATTCATGTTTTGAGACTATTCAATGACCCCATAGCAGTACTTTTGCTTTATATATCTCTGAATCTCTTTTTAGATGCTAAATGGTATTTAGCTAGCATTTTCTATAGTTTAGGTGTGTCAGTAAAGATGAATATATTACTTTATGCTCCTGCACTGTTCTTCTTTTATTTAATCAATTTAGGGCTAAAAGAAACTGTAAAACAACTTATGGTTTGTGGTCTTCTACAGGTTATATTAGGATTGCCTTTTCTGATTACTAACCCCCAAGCTTACTTGAAAGGAAGTTTTGATGTGGGCCGTGTATTCAACCACACATGGACTGTTAACTACAGATTTCTAGATGTTGATATGTTTGAGAGCAGGTGTTTTCATTTAACTTTGTTAGCATTACACATAATGTTATTGATAATATTTCTACCAATGTGCATCAAATACTTCAGAAGTTACTGCCGTTTGAAATATGTCCAGAGACAAGTGCAACCACAAATAAATGCTAAGAATATGGAGAACAAAAAAGCCAAGTTGAACAAAGAATTGAAAAGAAAACTTGCCAAGAAATCAGAAGATCAGGCTGAAAGTATGACTAAGGAGCAAGAAGATTTCTTGAGTTCATTTGAAGCAATGTTGCAAAAGTCATCCCAAAAGGGAAAGAAAGTAACTAAAAAACCAATGGAAATAGAAGAGAATACTAACTATAGCATTAACTTTGATGTAATATCCCAGCTGTTCATACTTCCTATGTTTTTGGTGAACTTTATTGGTATAGTGTGTGCAAGAAGTCTTCATTACCAGTTCTACACTTGGTATTTCCACAGTTTACCATATCTCCTGTGGTCCACTAACTATACTGTTGTTATTAGGTTTTTAATTTTAGCTCTAATTGAGATGTGCTGGAATACATATCCAAGTACTTATGTAACAAGTGCATTGTTACATGTTTGTCATGTAGCTGTGCTGTTTGGACTTTACAAAAAAATATCATCTGAATTAAATTTGGCTTCAAAGATACAATAGTACAACTTAAAAAAAAAAATTGATACACCTTAGTGCCTTGGTATGTGTATACTTAATATCTGAAATAAGATTTGTGTTCATTTTGTAATTGTTTTTAATATACTACCTGTAAGAAAAATGTGATGGTCTTCTTCACTTCACTCCTACCCTATTCAGTTAGCCTTACGCAATTTTACCGTCTGAAAATATTATTTCACTATAATTATGTTTCCGTCCCAGATATTATGTATAAGAATATTTTACTTTATGAATGAACAGCAGTATTAAATAAAACGACAACATAAGCGTTTTGAGATTGTTTATTATGAATCATATTAATAGATACAACTAATCAAAGGAAACTCTAATTATAATCTTAAATTTAGAGATTGAGGCGCATAAATACTTCCTCTGATATCACAAAAACACCAGTGCTCGGATCCGACGCCTCCCTACCCAAGCTTACCCAACAAACTGTAGCAGTATACCCATCATACTCTACTATCTTATATAATTTTTACTATATAACAAAGCTATATAAACAGTTAAAATATTCATGAATATTTCTGAGTCACGCTGCCTTTGTCATCGAGCAAAAATAAATATCAAAAGAGGAAAGCAATAAAATGCACATTTGTATTTGATTAAGCCAATATGACAAAACAATGTGGATAAGGTGCTCTCAAGAATTTAGAAACAAATAAAAAGATGATTTTGAATACTCTCATCTCATATGCATGTTACATGTATAATTATAATCGCGATGTGATTTCTATGGTTTGTAGATAACAATTAAATACTTATGGTCTATGAGCGTATAAGTTTAAAAATTACTATGTACTTGTGCGGACTTCCATCCTTCTGTTCAAACGTAAACTGCATATTGAATATTACTATTCAGTCAAATGTACCCAGCCATGTAAAATTTGGACAGACGAAACCCCCCATACACATACGTTCGCGTACGTCTGCACTTAAACTACTTTAAGGTTATCATGTACATAAAACATTATTTTACGACGATTAAAAATGCTTTATTTGGAAAAATATGTGAATACTAAGCAGTGGCAGTCTTACATGACTGGGTTTAAAACTAAAAGTTATAAATATAACAGTTGCGAGCATTTAGACGAAGCCAAAGTTCTTTGTTTTGATGGCGAGAAGTAACTTATGCTTGAGCACATGTCGCGAGGAGTAGAGCGGTATATAGAGCCGCGAGATGCACGTGTTGGCGGTGGGCAAGTGTGCATCGTCCGCCGGACGAATCGTTACCGATGGCATCGGCTGGAAGCCTTCCTCCGACGCGGGCAGGGCTGGTGACCCGGTCCAGAAGTATACCTGTTAATATTATCATACTCTTAATGTCGATTAGGGTATAATTAATTATCATATGGTCATGACAATGTGTCAAAATTGTCGCCATTCTTATGGGGGCAAGCAGAGCTGTTCTGAAAAATAATTATGATGTATGTAGTTAACAAAGAACTTACCAAATCCTGTCGCTCAAGATGTGTCATTTTATCTACAATAGCCCACAGCCATCGTTTGAAACGTGCTAGTCGTTCGGGTGGTTCGCCACTTTCATCATTAAAACTGGTGTAAGATACTAAAGCTGTGACATTTATGTCTCCTACGCCATTTAACAACAGTCGCAGGTCTTCTGCCGTCAGGCCTTCAAGCGCTGACTCAGGTAGAACATCGAGAACTCCGACGCGCATTGCCTGAAATATTATTAAAATTAATAAGAACCTGCATTAATTTCAAATTCCTAGGACTTAGTATTCAGGGTCACCTTAAGGGCACCTAGCCAACGATTCTAGTTAGAACTTCCAGTGCGGTAAATCCGTTGTTAAGTGTGCCCGTTATTAGTCATCTATATGCAATTCTGCGTAAGAACGGAGTCTTTTTGTCAAGTGTAGCGTAGGCCTAAGACCTGACCTGAGAAAACTGCGATGGCCACACCAAATATTGTTGCTATTTCAATTCGAGGAAGACGCGCGCGGCACGCTTAGTGAACGTAAGAAAGATCCTTATGTTTTTACGGTATTTTAAAGAATGGCTCGTAGTTGTAATTTCGTTTCCACTTTAAATAATCGTAATTTTAAATAATACTGGTAATCTAAAAGGCTAACTCAAAAAGATAAATAATAATATCAAATAAATATCCTGGGACATTCTTTACACACGGCCATCTGGTCCCAAACTAAGCAGAGCTTGTACTATGGAAACCAGATAGCTGATATATTACATATACTACTTTTTTTTCTAAATGCATACTTATATAGATATTTACACCTAGACACAGAACAAACAGGCATGTTCATGCACACAAATGTTTGTCCTGGGTGGGAATCGAACCCGCGACCTTCGGCTTGGCAGTCAGAGTCGCTAACCACCAAGCCAACTGGCCTGTCAACTATTGTCGATGTCTGTACTGTTGTTCGAAAAAGAAAGGTCTTCAATATTTAAAAATAATATTTGTTATAATTTGTTAATTGAGAGCACATGTAGCAAGTTTCATCCAGATCTTATCAGGCGTTTTACGTGAATCGAGTTACAAACATCTGTCACGTATTTAGAAAAAAAAGTAGTATATTTGCAGTTCATCAGTTATCTGGTTTTCATAGTATAAGCTCTGCTTAGATGCAGATGGCCATGTGTAAATAATTTCGCGGGATATTTATTTATCTTGTTTTAGCTATAATAAATATTTATATTAAAAATAATTGCAAAATCTGATTGCGGTTGATATATGTAACATAATACATTAAGGCCATTTCTAAAAACTATGTATCTGTTTGAACACTCTAATCTCCGAAATTACTGAACGAAGATTCCCGAACCAGAGGCGTTATAGCTATGTAAGATAGTTAATAAATAATCATTGTATGCTGCCAAGATGAATCTGAAGGATATATAACCAATACCTAACCTACAAGATATTTTTTCTAATTTAGTGTTCTATTGTGCAAGAAAGATCGAAGTTATGTTTTGTACCTCAAGCGCTTTCTCTTGTGACAGCAACATACGATGCTGAGCGTATTTTCGCACGTAGTCATACACATTGAGTGCAGTAACCTCCAGCTCCCGTCCACCTGGTACTAGTTCCACGCAACCACCGCCTTCTTCTTCACACATTTCCAAGCTGAAAGATAATCATTACGTAAGAAAATTACGATTGATAAAATAAGGAATGTTCTAGACTTGATAGATATTGATGTTCCGATAGTAGTTACCTAAAGCTGAGATCTAGAGCAGCGAAGAGTGAGTGAGAGTCGCCGGTCTCAGCATCGACGACTAGCTGTCTTAGGCTCTCGTACACAACGGGGTCGAAGAACGCCAGGTCGTGGAAGCGCACCGGTCGACCCAGGATATACTTAAGCACGTGCCGATTCAGGAACATAGGACACAGTTCGTTTTGTAAGAGGCATAAACCAATTATCCTAAAATAAAAAAGTTTTAATAGTTTTAGCAGATTTAGTTTTTTAAATAGATTCAATTAGAGCGTTTCCACCCACCTCAATCTCTGAAATGATATAACGATTGTTGAAACTATTTACCAATTCAACATCGTGCGTCAACAGAGAAGAGTAGGATCGAAATAATTCCCATTATATATTATTCCATTCTAATAATAAAATCGGTTTCATGTCGAACCGCCTCGGCGCATTTCTTGGACGTCAGGTATAAAAATATAAGGAATCTTAAGCACAAACCTGCCAACATTTCTAAAGGCGTTTATCCTCTCGGGCGTGGCGCGTCCCTGCCGCGGTGAGTAGTATCCGCGTTTGCCGGGCGAGTAAAACAGTGGCGCGGCGTCATCAGTCGCGCTCGCTGGGGCAGATGTGCCGGCCGCCGCGATTGCAGTCGAGCCTGTGGGTGTACTACCGCTAGCAGTGCCGCCGCTTACAACGCTGCCACTGCTACCACCGCTGCCTCCAGCGCTTCCGCTGCCGCCACCTGCGCCAGCGCCAGCATTACTGCTGCTGCCGCTACCGCCGCCACTGCCGCTGGCGTTTCCAGTGCCACTGCCACCACCGCCTCCAACGCCCCCGCGCTCCGATAGAGAGAATACGTCTAAATCTAAAGACAAATTATATTTTATTAAATTTCTTTGATAATGGCAATTCCAGGGAGGCAACTGTACCATACCCTGACTTGAGGAACGAACCCAAGACCTCTGGGCTCTAAGCCGAGTAATATAATATCAAGTGTATTGTTTTTACCACCCAACCATTTGATAATTTTATAGCATTTAAGAATTGTGAAAACAAGGAATCCTGATAATAGTACGACGTACCTAGTATTGCCTCCGAGGGATGCATAACGATGAGATCCATGGCCTCGCGAACCTTTTGCCGTAGTGCGTCCTCGCTTGCGAGCAATACAAGCAGTTGCGCCGGTGTCAGTTCCAGCAACATGCCCGTTATTTTACCAGCAAATGTAGGATGAAGTGAATGTACCTGAAAACATTGTTATCATATTGAACTTGTTATTTATAGTGTATTATATGTAATTAATAGTTTTATATTACGCTGCCAAATTCGTCAGGTACAAGATAAGTTTTTATTTCTACATAAAAATACGTTAAGTTTGTGATTGTTTAAGAATACGATAATATTAACAAAACTTGTTAATAAATAAAGGTACGGAATGCTATCGGTACTCACTCTAGGGTAAAGTCGTTCGCCTAATTGTGCTTGATGTAGCGTCAGATGTTCGTTGTGTCCACCGGGTCTGTCACCACTGTACCCAGCACCCTCAGTCCCGGGAGCGGCCTGGGGATATCACATAAATTTATCTAACATTACTTAACTTAATAAAGAAAAAAATAATCTATGAAGCTGCTCTGGTTGTAGTTGATGCCCATTAACAAAAAATAAAAGGTATAGTTTGATCGTCATAATACCGAATTTACCCGTTGCAGAATCCAGAGAGCAAAGTAAATTTTAAAATTAGGTATACAATACCTGTGGTGAATAAGGTCTGGCGTCGACGCTGAGCACTCGTCTCGGCTCCCTGGAGGTGGGCGGGCGCGGCGCCGGCCGGCCCGGCGTGCGCCGCGCTGCGTCCTTCGACCGAGCGCGCCCTGCGCCGCTGCTGCCATCAAACAAACAATCCCATACAATTATAACAATATAAATATTATTACTGCCATCTGCTTAAGAGATTCATTTTCGTGACCATATCCCACTCTTTTTTGCACATCATCTACCATAATATTATGTAATATGACTCATCCATGAGCATTTAATATTTTCGATGTACTGAAATATCTGTAATATTTACCGTGCACCGCTATTGCTGCTAGCCCCGCCGGCCGGGGTGCCAGCTGTTCCAGATGTACCATTAGTGCTACTGTTATTGCTTCCGCTACCTGTTGTAGGCTCCAATGGTGGGAGTTTCTCGTTAGCAAGCAAGGCCTGTTAAATTATTTATACATAGTTATATACTGTCATAATCATAATATATAATATAATAACTATCGCCTAGCCAACGAATTCCCAAGGCCCACAATAAATATTTATAGTTTAACATTTAATTTGACAATTGTAATAAACCTTAAAATCTTTACTTGTCTTTGCCGCATTGAAAACTACTTCAAAGACACATGTAATGTTCAATGCAAGTGCCTTTGCCTTTTACCCTTGTACACGTCATTAAGAATTTTTGAAACTCAATGCTCGACGAGAAATCCTCTATCGCAAATGACTACTTTAAATGTATTTAAGGATCACTGTGCAAGCCACTCTATCTCTAAATCTTTTTGTCATTTAATTTGATCCTTACCTCGGCAACACTTGTGTAGAAGGACCTGGCAACGCCGCTGCCCTCTCCCGGCTCGTCACGGAAAGTGACTTTCACACGATTTACGGCAAGCGGTGGTTGAGCACTATGTGCGCGTCGGTTCTGGCCGGCAAACGCACTGTTCAATTCAGCAAACGTCTGTTGCAACAGTTTCGCTCGCTCGCGCTCCATCTAAATATTAAAAACAACGAGGTTTTAATATAAAATCTTTTAACGACATGCTTGTTCATAAAAATGAATTCTTACAAATAGTATCCAATTTGTTTTTCAAAAGGCCACCTTTTGACTTAATTTAATAATTCAAACACACTTGTTTAAACTACAAGATTTAATGAAATTACAATCACCTTATGAAGCGTCAAATCCCTCTGCTGCGAATTCCTTAGCTTCTCCATATCCCTACGGAACTTGACTTCCTTGACAGGGAAGCCGCCGAGCTCGGCAACAACTGACCCTGGTTCCAGGCCTACATCCTCAGTGAACACTCGCCCGAACAAATCGAGCGATAGCCGCCATCGACCGAGAAGTAGGTCGTGTGATACAGAAGCCCCGAGGGATGGGCACGCGCGTCTGGTGACCAAAGATATTTATGGGTTTCATGATTCGTCAAATAGCGCTGCAAAACGTCTTAGGAATAGATTTTATGAGATAAAAGTTGCTTCAACCATTAAGGCACAATCATGAATTTGTAGTAGCAATGATATAAAAGAGCCTTTTGTTTTTACCATTCACCATCGTAAATTATCATGTGGTGACTATCCTGAAATTAGCTATACCTGACGATCCAGTTAGGAAACTAACGAGATTGAACGAATAATTGCTTTCTGTATGAATTTGATTACACTACATTGTCACTTTGTTCAGTTATGCAACTATTATTAGTTTTATTTATAATTTAATTTGACTGATTGATTATATATCCAGTCAAAGTGTACTAAATTTCATCTATTATTATAGTATTTTAAATTATATTCTCCATTCAATCAGCAAAAAAAAAAATTATCGATGCTTTGCTACATTACATTGTAAAGGAAAATAAAAATAACTGTAATAAATAAGATAATATGAAAAGAAAAAAATTATCCACTTACGGCTGAGTTGGCGTATTTAGTGGTGGCAATAGCGGCGGTGGCTGTAGTCCTGTGGTTTCAACGGTCACGTGCGCTGAAATTTCTTGCGACTCCAGCGGGTCGGCGGCGCTTAGCAATTCACCCTGATACATATCATATAATCAACAATAGTGAAAATAATTCACAAATAAATAAAATCCGAATCAGGATGATGCATGCATAACTGGCTAAATTTGGTCCCAAGTAGAATATCTCCGGATACTTCCTTAAAGTCGGCAGGATAAGTCAACAGAAAGTGCTCTGCTAATTGTCTGCACTGCCAGCTTACATTGTTTACAGTAAAGGAAAATTTTAAAGTTAACACCAATGGAAGAGGTAGGTAGGGTATAATTTTGATAAGAAAAAGTCCCCCAAATAAGTGGAGTGACTTACAGCACGTACAATAACAGTCTTCCCGGGGCTGCGTGAGGAAGACGCTCTCGTCTCCGCCACAATTGCACTCGAACCACTTGGACCTAAAATAATACATAAAAAGAAAGTGTTAGATTGTTTTTACATTATAATAAATATAAATAAATATCCCAAGACATTATTCACACATGGTTACCTGATCCCAAGTTAAGCAGAGTGTACTGCTTGTAGTATGGCTACCAGGTAACTGATATACTACATATACTACTTTTTTAAATACATACTTATATAGATATTTACACCCAGACACAGAACAAACAGACATGTTCATGCACACAAATGTTTGTCCTGGGTGGGAATCGAACCCGCGACCTTTGGTTTGGCAGTCAGGGTCTCTAACCACCAAGCCAACTGGCCCGTCGAATTTTTAAAAAATTATAAAAACTTGCAACATATCCCCACCTAACAATATATGTTAATTGACGAAGTTAAGCCCTACCTTAGAAGGAAACCGTTTCAGTATTCCATGGCAGAGGTCTGCGTTAAAATATTTAATATTGCAGGAGCTTCATTCAAAATCCACATTCCACAAATGCAATATATATTAATAGAACCTACCGGGTGATGGTGAGGCGACAATATTTTGTTGAAGAGGCGCCTCTATAATGGAACAGGCCGTGGTGACTAGTGTATGAAATTCCGAGGGTTGTGTGCTGGTTTCTGGCATACTGTTACTGCCGGTTGTCATTGAGTGTGGGTGTCTGAAATTACAGGATTTATTTAGATGTGAACCTGACATGTGATACAAGTCACATAGAACCGCAAATATACCTATGATGCTTTTTCCTAGGAATCTGTCTTGCTTCATTTGAGTCAGAGTCCGATAAATATTCGCCGTCAGTGTCAATATCCATTTTTGTCGCTGTATCCTTTGTACATGATAGGTCCTGCAAAAAATTACTTTTCTTACTTACAGGTATTATGGTTTAAAAAAAACATATCATTGGTAATCTACGAATTATTATTTTTTGTATTGACTAGCCTTATTGTATTACCTGGGGTTCATCTCTTGTCATCGTGTGTGTGTGGGTGGGTGGCGCGGAGGCTGGACGCGCTGGCGGCGACCATCCGCGGTCAGTACCGCGCGTCGATAGTCCTAGTCTACGGGGAACCACTGTGAAATAATAACAATAATTAATATAAGAAATTAAGAATAGGTATATTATGTACAATAATTATAAAAGCAGTGGCCAGTTCCAATAATTAAAAGGCTATTGCGACAACGCATTTTAATAATACCATTTACATCGGTTACCTTCAAGCGGATTGTTGACGCCAGGCGGACCGTCACCCGAGGCGGGCACGGTTACGGGCTGTCGCGGCATCCCGAACAACTCCTCGCGACGAGCGTTTGGCTGCAACAGCTGCGGCTGGTCCGCTAGCGGTAGTGCTTCTTGCATTGTCACTACACGAAAACACAAGAATAGCAATCAGTACCGAAAAACAAAGTAATGTTTATTTTTAACACGTATTAATTTATAAAACATGGTCAATTACAATGAAATTGGTACTCAGTTGTGAGAATAAAAAGTGCATATTGGAAGAATAAATAAACAAAAACGATGACCCATAGCTTGTTGTAAAACCACATTACAAGAAATATTATAGTGATTTTGCAGCAACATACCAATACTTACAATAGCCAGTGAATGTCATATTGGTATATAATAATTTATTAATAACTGCATTACAATAGTTTCTAATAAATTATCAAACAATACTTACTATTAAATGGGTCTGGTGGTGGGCAACCCAGGCATAATGTGGAATCAGATCTCTGGAAAAAGGCGTGTGCTCGACCGCGCGCGCCCTCTGTCTCGCCGTCCGACTCCGCGGCCCCATTGCCGCCCACAACCATCTCTTCGTCACCTTCCTCGTTCTCATTTTCATCCTGGTTTTAGAAATACAATTTTATTTAGATTCCTTATTATTGTAATGCTTAAGAATTCTATAAATATTGATGATGGTGATATTTAGTGGTAAGTAATGGTTAATGACTGTTACTTTAAATTAAGGTAAAAAATTGTATAGACTTAATCAATCAGTCGTTAGTTAAATAGTTATTTTTATTTATTTTTTATCATGGCATATTGGCAATCCCTAATTTATCTGCCAATAAGGTACCCCATTAATTTACTTTCTTTTTGTAATACTTATTCGTTGTATACGTACTTGAGCTTGTAAAAGCCTACATGAATAAAAAATATTTATATCTTAGATTGGTATGGAATTCTAGACGGAAAAATACATGAGCGTATACGGACCGGCGTCCAGAGATGGTGTTGTTGGTGCGGATGCGGATGCGCGGCGCGCATGTAGTAGACGAGCGCGTCGAGCACGTAGGCCACGTGCTTGAGCGCGGCCACGTCCAGCACCGGCAGCTGCTCCGCGTGCTCGCCGCTGTGCGCGCGCAGCAGCGACAGGCAGTACGCGAGGAACTCGCGGCGAGCGCTGCCTGCTTCCACGCCTATATCACACGGATGAACATTAAATCACTATTTAAATCCATAGAATTGGGATCAACATCTTCAACCCTGAGATATAAACGGGCCACAACCACTTGCATTCAGAACACCACAACCATCCTATCCAGGTTGCAATTCCATTTGATGGGAAGCTGCCCCCAGCACAATGCATAATGGAAGTTTGTACACCATTACTATTATTAACCAACTTCAAAAAGTGAGGATGTTCTCAGTTCATCTGTATATACGAGTGGTTATCCTATATTATATACGAGTGGTGATCCTATATCATATACAATATGTGGTTTTGTAACTCCTGGAAATAATAAGGAATGGAGTGACAAACCGTAGACCCAAATAGTATAGCTCCTCTAAATATTAGGATTTAATAAATGGCAAGCAAAGTAATGTAACTATTCACGCCTTTTTAAGTTTATCGATGATGTCATTGTTTGCGGTGATCACTAGTTATTACTATATTAATTAGGCCATCAATGAAATACAAATATTTAGAACAAATAGAATGAAAGGTAGTAGTTATAATTGAATACATGCCTTGTTCACGGTCTCTAACCCTCGGGCCTTCAGAGAAGCCAATAATCCGTGTAGCGGGGGACGACAATGAAGTAACCCGCCTTGCCGCAGGTGCACTTGATCTTGCGCTATCAACGTTAGCAGTAGCCGCGTTATTTGATGTAAGGGAAGCTCCGAATCTAAAATGACAAGGAAAAATACTAATATGCCCCGTTAAAACCAAAATGTTTACATAAAAATTGTAACCAGTGATTAGCAATTTGTTCTGGCCTGGCTAAAGAGGCTTAACATAAATCATTACACTGAACTATCTACCAATAGCTTGCAATTAATATTATAAAAAAGTTAAGTAAGTAAAGTAGGAAATCTGCTACTAATACGATTTCATAAATTATATCATTAATAGAAAGCTAGACTATTCACAAGTAAAATAGCCTATAGTAATAATTAAAATAATAATGTTATCTTTGCCAACTTATTAGATAGAAAGAATACATAAATGTGGTCTGCAATTAAAATTAAAATGACATTAATGATTACCTCAATTGAGCTTCAGTTGCGTCCATGACGGTGACTAGCCAGTCCCAAGTGGGTTTAAGTTGTCTCTCGAGGTAGCACTGAAGGCGCAGAGCCTCGCGATAGGCGAGCGGCACCATACGCGGCAATGGTAGAGTAACACGCTCATACTCCCACAGGAGGTCGGCGATTTGGCGTATCACTATTCCTGTTCAGAAAAAAACCATTAAAAGAATAAAGTTAACGTTAATATATTATTAGCACATTTAGAAAAATACACATACGAAAGTTTGTTGCTACACCGAAAAACCAGACTAATAGATTACGTTCTATTGTTCAGGAAAAACAAGTAGAAGCTTAATAATTTTACAGTATTTGAGGATAAATTAATCTCTGAATGAAAGGCATATGATAATAATTGCTATGGCAGCAAGATACTAACCGAAAGCTCTTGCAAGGCAAGATGCAGTAGTGGACGTTGAGTGCGGATCGTGAGCGCCGGCTGCGGCGGCGGCGGCTGAGCGACGCAACGAGGCGGGGTCAATAAACACCAGAGATGAACCACCGGTAAGCCGCACGCCGCCAGTACTGCCGCTAGTGCCGCGTGGAGTTTCACGGGACCTAATCAATCACATAGAAATGCGTAAGCACGAAATCAAAAATTACTACTATTACAATCAATAAAATTATTTCTAAAAATAACTATATTGCATAATATAAAGAAACATATAACTAATTCTTGTACCTGATAGCCCATTGCATAGAATGTGGTGCTAAGTTAGGTCGCGATGGCGGTGCAGTTCGTCGTTCGAGCGGTTCTCCGTCGTGCAGCGGTGGCTCTGTTTCACCGTCTTGCTCGTCTGTCTCACCTGCCTCGGAGTCTTCATCTTCGGGCTGAGTGGAATCACCACTCTCATCTTCAGGGTAGAGCAGAAGAGATGCTATGCCTGTTGAGAATAATAATTTAATTATATGAAATTAACGGTTTTTGTCAGGGCATCTAATCTAAATAATGAATATTTTATAGATTTGAAGCACAGTTAAGAATCTTTAGAAGACGTTATTTATTATACCTAGCGGTTTGATAACAACATACCGGCATCAGAGCCCTGCGTCGCTCCCGTTTGCACACTGCGCTGGGCAGACTCGGCGTTGTCCTGGTCATCAGAGTCACTCTCTGTCTCCACCTCGGCGAGCAGATCTAACTCGCTCTCGCTTTCACCACCTTCCGCCCGTTCGGTGCCGTTCTCCACTACTACGTGTTGCTCTTGTCCCCTGGCGAAAATACTAACACTTCACTTTAAGTTTTATATAATAAAATATTACTGAACAGCATAACATGAAGTTTTGGTAGACCCTCTCCGTGTCGCTTTTGTGATCGTGTAAATATAGCTATATTGTATAAGTATTTATTTTGAAAATAAGCAAATTAAGCGAAGCCTATCCCAATGGCACCGCTTGAGGCATATTCCACATCACTTAACATCATGTGTCAGCTTATTTTGTAAATGCAAAGGATGATATAAGCAGTGTGACATCATAAGAATATTTTATATTTGTACCTGTCACCCATAGGATCATCGTGATGCTGGGCGTCAGCAGGCGGGACAGGCGCGGGCACGTTTGGCTCGTCTGTCTCGGACGCATCGTCATCGGCGCCGAGAGCTTCGCCCGCCACGTCGTCAGCATATTCCGTAGCAACAGGAGTTGACGATCGGTCTGGGACTAGCGTCGAACTTCCCATGGAGGTGCCTCCAGCGGCTGCACCGCGACCACCAGTTGCATTGGACTCCCTAGTAATAATTAATGATTTTTAATTTATTCACGACGTTCAGATAGTTCTTTGTATGTCCTAAGTTACAGTCTCCCCTTTACAACTTCCTTCCAACCAACATTCCTTACCCTACTAATATAAAATGTTTGTTGTCACTTGTGGATTCTCCCTTTGTATATATTTTGTCCCGTTTTATTAATACTAACAAAATCAAAATTTGATTACCTCTATGTTTTTCTTGTTCATACATATTCTATTTTATCATCTAATATGTTGTATGGGTTCATGTAAAAGTGCTGTCTTTATTTATTTTAGGATAATTCATCACCAGTCAACCGAGCACTACATTTCTACATTTACAATTCTCCATCGTTTATCTTCAAACACCCTGACACTGGCGGAATTGTGTAAAATAAACACATCTGGTGCCATTATAAAAAGAAGTGAAGTGAAGTGACGTTCAGATAAAAAATACCAATGTCATTCGTTTTATATACACCTGCAATAGATTTTGTACATCTTATCTATAAGAGATTGTTGGGGTATCCAAGTCAATATTCAGTATACAGTATGAGTGTCTATAAAGTGCACATACGAAAGGGGGTGAAACTGGACATAATTTCTTAATAAGAAAAAAAGTAATAAATAAAATATCTTGGTTTTATAGGCGTAAAATATATTTATTAGCAACTGTGGACTCCTAGATGGAACTGAAACCTAGCTTTTGTACATCTTTTTTATCTCAATTGGTTATCATTTATAAAAAATAGAAACATGGTTAATAACAGGCAACAACAATGGAATACAATTGAACCTAAAAATTCTGTCAGCTAACAATAACTTTCTGAATCAGAATTAAGAAAATTAAAAAATCCTAAAGAAAATTACGTTTAATAATTATTATCAATTTGAAAATTATTTAATGTGTTTCCCCCCATTTCATATGTGTAGTTTATAGCACAAGAAAAATATTGAAGGCACAAGTCACTAACCTGCGTGTATGAGGATGTCTTGCAAGTCCAGTGGCGAGCGGTTCAACTCCGAATAAATCTTCGCTACCATTCACAAGATCCCCATAAGTAGTAGCAAGGGGGAACGGCGCCGTCGGTCGGACTACGCCGAGTCGCACCGGAGCTAACAGCGCGTCTGCAGCTTCTACTAACTCTTCTACTGCGAGTGCCACCAGCGCGGCGAATACGCGACGGCAGCGGACCAGCGATGATGTTATTGATAATGGCCTAGGAGTAAGGATTTAATTACTATATAGTTACATGTCACGCATATTTTTTTTCTATGTATTTTCTACGCGTTTAACCACAATCTCTGCATGGTAAGTGATGATGCGGTGGAAAGTAACGAGCACACCAAGACCATAAGGTTACTACCCACATAACTGAAAATTGTCTTACCCTTTCTTTTTAGCAGCACCTGGTGCCATTTCAACACTAAATATGACGAATATCCTGGCGACGGAACGCACAAACCTACGCGCCACGTCGCGTGCGCGTTCTGCACGTCCGGGTGTCGTGTCGTTTTGTTGTTCGCGTATCAGTGTGTGTAGGAGAGTGTCTAGCATCTATAAACAATAATAAATTTGTAAATGTTATGTCAATGTTATATATTTTGCCCTGTAGTTTTACCCGAGTTCCTGATTGATATAAAAAAAAAAGGTCCCATGTGGCTATAGCATCCCGTGCATTTTTTTTTATTGTAATGTGTTCAATATTGAAAGAACAAATTTACTATTAAATAACTACATAAATAATTTTAAAATATGTTACTATTGGAGGTATTAACAGATATATATTTAGAAGTAGTAGTTTTAGTACTATATTACATAGAAGTTCTACTTCATTTGAGATATAAAACTCACTTTCATAATAGAGTACATATACACTGGTGTATAAAAAAATTTCAAAATGGTGTGTAATTTTTTTCAACACACTTAATAAAATGGCTCTAATTTCACCGTAATTAGGCACATAATGACACCTGTAATCAAACTGTGACTTTTTCATTGCTATTATTCACAAGTGAGTTTCTTCTCATTCTTTCAGTCTATGGCCGATCACCATTCAATCACCAACATTACACACTTGTACCATAATGTAATATTGCACATCAGTTTAGTATTATGAGGATCTAAGCATGACGTAATACCGGGTATCATATAAATTTACATACCTCATTTGTGCACTTGACGATGAGCGCATGAGTAAATTTGTCCAGCAGCGTAGTACCGGACTGGTGCGGCGCAGGAATGCCGATGCGGGGTTCCGTATCGGTAGCGGTAGCACTGGCACCGCACATAACTGCCGCTTCAACTGCTGGCCAGTCTCCTACGGGATACAAAGAGTTAAAATTTTAGTGAGTTATGGTTTGTGGACTAATAGCTTCTAGCCCAATTTTACCCGTTCTCTGGATATGGGAATGCTGTTAGATATCTCCTTTAAAGAAAAATGACAAATATTTTCTCTATTACTCGCTAAAAGAAGGAAACCTATCTATATGAATCTCTCATATTAATCTTTATTTTTATTGTGTAATACTCTAAGAATAAAAGAAAACACACCAAGTAGATGCAAGAGCGCCCGCCTTGCGAACCTTGGCGGTTCGAGGTCGTGGTCGGGCGCGTCCACCTCGGCGTCGGAGCCGGGTTGCTTGCGGGGCCCACGGCCACGGCCGCCACCCGCGCGGAACTGCCGCTGTTCCACCGCTTGCCGACCAACCGTCTGCACGAGGAAAAGGAGGATCGACTCGCCCCTACGATCAAAACATGACACTTATTAGTTATTACAATAAAAATATTAATATATCTACATCCCCGTAAAACCGGAAGAGGTCTCTGTATCATATAACAGTACTTATCTCTAGTTATAACGTACATGTCGACATTATGAATCTCGGGCCTAGATATATATTTCTGAACATACGATAGAGACCGAACAGCAGGTTGATCGTGAAATACTTTTGGGTTTTGCTGATTTTGGAATAACCCTCTATCCCTTCTGATCATCGCATGTGAGGAATAATATAACTAGTCGAAAAATTTAAATACCTTGAATTGAAGTGTGTGGCCAAGTGCGTATCTCTGGCTAGTTTAGCAAGCAAGTCGCAGCGTGCGCCCCAGTTGCCTCCCACCAGCGCCTTGCAGCGGCACTTCTCCCAGCAGTCGCAGTACGCAGTCGGTGATGTACGCTTCAACTTGCAATCGTGTCCTTTGTGGCATACCTTTAATACCATACCAGTTTATATTACTATGTTTGACAACATTTGGAAAATGGAAAATTTATAATAAACTAGTTTTTGAACTGTGTTGATAAAAGTGATTTTCTGGGTTATATATCTATTGAAGTACTTTTATACTTAACTACATAATCTGTATAACCAGTACCATAATATATAATTTAGTAACAAATTTCCAAACTCTAAAATAACGCATAAAATATTTAGTAATAGGATAGATGAGGTATTTTACCTTGGCACATTCTGTGCAGCAGCAAAGTGATCCTGTTAGCCCACAAGTTTTGCATTCAAATATATCCTACAAAAAATAAAACAGAATGTTATGAAATAAATTAACAACACAACACTGAATAAATAACCGGAAACTTAACAATACAAGTAACAACAATCAATAAACCCATGGCGAAAATTAAACATAATATCGACTTATTTAATAATAATCAGTCCTTTTTTAAAGTAGATAGGCATCTCAATGCTATTACAAACTTCTTTGAGGTAGGTACATAAGTACCAACTTCATCACATACTCCATTTTTTATAATATGTATCATAAATAATAGAGTTAGTGTGAATAAAAATGGATATAATATTAGATTCAGCTAAAGTCCAAAAATCCTGTACATTGTGACATGAGGATTTCCACACTGACCTGATTGATATGCTCCTGTCCAGTCCAAGTAAAACTACACGTGTCATTGCAGCAAAGAACGAGTAGCGGCGAATGGTCGGAGTGCGCGTTGGGCGGGAAGATGGCGGCCGAACGCTGGGCCTCCTCAGTCTCCGGGCATGCGCGAATCGCGTCTAGAATAACTAGAGCCGCTCGGTATGCACGCTCAGCTACGGCAGCCATGAGTGGCGTTTGACCTAGTCCGTCCCTGAAGATTGATGGTTCATTTATTATAATTTGATGTTTATAATGCATAAATAACTTACTGCTACTACCACTACATTTCGCTAAACATCCCTTGAATGCGACATAAAGTACAACCATTAAAAACAGATGTGAATTGTGATCATAAAAACAAACAACAGGCTGCACTCCGGGGTGCCGGGAGAAGTGAAAACTTGAACATTAACGTTGTACATTTTTACAGTCTTACGAATTTTCGATCAGGTCACGTGTCACTCGAGTTTCACATTTTATACCCATCCCAAGAAGAGTGCTCAACGCCACTAAAGAAGTTTTCACTTCAAAAAATTGGCAGTAATGAGGGCTGCCGGCAGAAGTGAAAACTTAAAACTATGAAATAAAAGAGATTTTTTTAATATATTTAAACGCATTCATTTTCAAGTCATACTCATATCTACAGATAACTGATTGCATTTGCATGTCGGCGACGGAAACTCAAAGATTTTAGACTAATGTAAATCACTAGTAGGTATTAGTAACTAATAGTGTCTAATGAAGTTTTCAAAGCAGCTTCAGTCTAAAGACCTTTATATGACCAAAGTCAATGTCCATGTTTATCAAATTTTCTGTTGTCCTGTAAAGTCATTTAGTCGTCTATTATTTACCGTAGATGTCTTGCCTGCCAGTCATGTCAGTATGGATATTGGCTAGCCAGTCTGGCGCAAGCGCAAAAGTCACGAGCATGTCGCTCATTTCGGTGTCGCGAATCCATAATTTTTTCCCCTACCAAATTGGTCATCGCTGGAAAACAAGTTTTCACTTCATTAATCAAATCGGTGACGCTCACCTAGCAGTGAGCAGCTGCATGAGGAAGGGTTGCAGCGCAGGGCTTTCACAGAGCGCACGCAAGGCGGAGAGCGCGTTCCCGCGGCGCTCGGCCGGGTCGGCGCTCACAGCGCCATTGCCATTGTTGCCGCCGCTTGACATTTTACTGGACAGACATTTATTTATATAGGCACTATTTTACTCAAATTTTAAAATTGACCCAAGCTGAAGCAACTGATTTTTTCCTTAAATACAAATACATATTATATTATGTAATGATAAATAATTGATGATAAACTCACAACATTTTGATTGATGATTTCTATTAAAAAGTTGACTTTGGAGAATGAATGAAGAAAGCTAAACTCCTAGTTAGGATGTATTTAAATTTGAATAAAAAATAGTCATTCTAAAATCGATGCTCAATGAAACATAACCACTTACCCATTATTAGTAAGTCCCATTAAGCTATCCTCGTCTCCGGACGCTTCGAATGTCTCGGGCGCCCATGATATAGCTGGAACAGCTTCTTCACCGCCGGTAGCGTTTCCACTAGTACTTCCAGCTAAGTTCGGCATTGATGCGTTATCTACTACGAGAATAGCGTAATCAATTATTCATATTTTAAAAAACATTAGATTACTGATTTCAAATAACGGTACCACATAATTATAAAGATTGTTCATTAACATACCTATGTCGGGTTCTTTATTCGAAGTAGGTGCACACATGTGAACGCATGCGTGAAGTATATTTCTATTGCCATCACAACGTTCTTGGATTATCGATAATATTTGTTGTTCTGTGAACAAATAAGAATTGTAAATGACACGAATTAGTATTAAATCGAATGACTATTATCCATAGAAAATATATCAATGTTTGGCCCATTTTTAATGAAGACTATTTACAGTATATAATATTATATCAGCTGTAAGTGCTATCCAAGTTGATAGGATTGGGCCTAGGTAGAGTTTATTATATGAGAATAGCTTGAATTGACATAAGAAACCCACTGTTAGACTCCGATTCCAGCTGATGTAGTAGTTGGCGCACTCCATCGAGATCGCACCGCAGCACTCGAGGCATCATTATTTGCGGCTCAGGAACCAAGATGATAAGGGCCACCTGATGAAATCATAATAATACATTGAAAAACTAAAAGCAACAGGGTCCAGAAACAATCATAACAAATTGATTAATTTTACTTAATTCACTTTTTGTTACATGTTATTTCAAAGACATAATAAAAATCCAATATAATAGGATCCGAGACAAATCTTAACTGTTACCGTCAGAGGGCGCTCGAATCTCTACAACAGAATTTGTACTGTACCGGTTGTGATCGGAGCTGACCACACGGATACAGTAGCGGCTGGTTTGGTGTTTCATACTGCGATATAGGTATACCTGTGACTTGAGCGCGGTGTGGTGCGCGTGCGCGGAGCCGTGCGGGTGCAGCGGCAGCGCGTGCGCGGCGATGGCGCGCGTCGGCGGCAGGTTGAGCGGCGGCGGCTCGCGCACCATGCCCACGCAGTCGCGCGACACCGGGTACAGAGCGCCGTTGCCGTCCACCATCATCACTACTGGCTCGCTCCCCTGTAAACGCACGTGTCGTGTAAATGTTAAGTATACATGTGCCGGGATATTCATCGCGCCATCACATGCCACAAGACGCAAGGCTTGTATTATGAAATCAGATTCTCTAGGCTCTGGGACGGATCTGTTTGTGAGCCGGTATGGAATAATCTGTTAGAAACGTCAACCAGCCCTGCGGATAGGGCACGCCTCATTGCCATTTGCACATGGGAAGTGAGATTTTTATTGCAATGCCACCCATCAATTTAGTGACTGACTGTCAAACCGAAGGTTGCGGGTTCGATTCCCACCCAGAACAAACATTTGTGTGCAAGAACATGTCTGTTTGATCTGTGTCTGGGTGTAAATATCTATATAAGTATGTATTTAGAAAAAAAAATAGTAGTATATCAGTTATCTGGTTTCCATAGTACAAGCTCTGCTTAGTTTGGGACTAGATGGCCGTGTGTAAAGAATGTCCCGGGTTATTTATTATTATTATATGTAACAGTTACAAAAAAGGTGTATACACTGAATATAATTTTATTCATTATGATTTCTTCTATACAATCCAGTAATCTGAACATTCCAATAATCTGGCACCCTCCACCAGGTTTTTTAAAAGTGCCGGATTACTGAGATTCTACTGTATAACAAAATAAAGAAATGATTATAATACCTCGGCAGCAGTAGCGAGCTGTATAGCTTGTCCATTGGAATATCCAAGTAGCGCCGTATGATCTGTCGGGAAGACACTATCGGTGAGGGCGCGGGTAGTTCCCACCGCGTATACCGCGTAGGCGAGGGCACCACCGGGTCGACGAACTACTGCGTGCACGCCACGACTGTCAACCTGAACATAAACCATTAGTTTTAAGATGTAAGGTGTACCAATATGTCTAGCATACTTCAGTTGGTAGATCACCCAGTCATACTTACAGCGATAGTAATAACTTGAACATCCGGCGGGAGCGTAATCTTTCTCGGAGAGCGTTGCAGGCAATCCGGTCCGCGAGGGCCTGCCGCACCTCCCGCACCCCACTTCACTGCCACTAGATCATCTTTGCGCACCAAACGGCAATCTTGCAACAAAGCTGTCCAATCATCAGTTGTGGAGGGCACAACTTCTTTGCCATCTTTCCCGACCGTCGGGAAACGAACAGCTGCGTAAGCGCCATCTACTTTTAAAACTCGTCCTAAGGGCACGCTCTTCACATCTTCCAGGAAAACTACTTCCTTGAGAGGCCATTCTTCTTCGTCGCGTTTTGAGCCGTCGTTCGACGAGCCTTCTTCTCCACGTACGGTTACGCGTTTGGCACGTTCTGGAGAAAATATGAATACTGTTATAATGGCCTAAAATCTTTGCAGCCGCCTTGGGTTCGCCTATAGGAACATAGTATATATCATAACATAAACCTTACAGAAAACATTTTCTAAACAATGGTGAAAACCGCATCAAACTCTTATTGCATTGACATATAAATTTCTGACATTGTTTTACACTATTCAGCTACCAGCCTCTACTTCTTGTTTATATCCCTTTTAACCCCTTAGCGGATGCATATTCCCTTTGAGGAATCCTGCAGCCAACTTTTTTGAAATATTTGTGATTAATAAAAAAAAATGGAATTTGCTTACTATGTGATGTACTAGTATCACTGCAAGTAGATGATGCAGGACTGGGCGGTGGTGGCATATCAAGCCGGTCTGCCATATCCTTATTGCTGTCCTTGCCTCCATCTTTATTCCCAGCGCCTGATGACGACGCTTTTACAGAAGACACGGTAAGTGGTGACTGATTCTGTGTAAAATAAATGGGATTATTATATTGTAACATGCATTCAAAGTGTAAATTCAGTTATTAAAAGCAAATATTAACCTGCAAGTCTCTTTTGTCTTTTTCAGAAACCGAGCGATCTGGCTGTGGCGGCGGCAGTAACTTGAAGCGACACATATCAGAGAGATTCCATGCTGCATTCTGTAAAATGCCCACCTTTGGCACTCCAGTCGACATGTTAAAACCTGAGAAAAATATTGCAATTCATTTAGTTCTCAATTCAGTTATAAATTGTGATAGAAACGTTTTAACCAGAGACTGAATAACAGTTGTGCCTCTACTTCCAGCTTGTCTCCAGAATAAATAAGATTAAATTTAGTTTCAAGACTGTTTCAGAAATTATACTGACCGACGGCGCCTGGTTGATACATGGGGGCATTCTTCATAGTCACACTCTGGCCGGCTTGTAGATCTTGGGGCGCTGTCGACGAATGTCCACGCTGTTGTTTCCGAGAGCGGGCACGGTGCTTCTCCCAAAGACGTGCTCGTTGCCCTAATGGTAGTACACCCCTGAAAAAATATACTTTTAGTTACACCTGCTGCTTATACATAATAAAGGCTGTAAAATTATCTCAAAAATATATCATGACTAGCTGTCCCCCGTGATTTCACCCGCGTTCCCGAGGGATGCTAGATTTCCCGGTATAAAAAGTAACATCCTCTATGTGTTTGCTAAGTTTCATCCAAATCCGTTCAGTAGATTTTGCATTAAAGAGTAACTAACATCCATACTCACAAACTTTCACAATTATAATATTAATAGGATAGTAGGACTAGGCTTCCAGCCTGCACTATCACCAGCGCTCCCGTAAAAAAGTATCACATGTCCCATGGACAAAAACTATTTTATGTAGCTGAGTGTTTCAAAACTCGCACAAAATTATAAACTATAACATTAAAAGAAAACTTACCACCAATACAGTGCACCTGAGTCGAGCTTAGCAACTGTATACAACGAGCATACATGCAAAGAAAGGGCTTTGTCAGATCCAAATTCCGTGAATGTCTGTAGCGGGTGCTCCAAACGTGATGCGCCAGGAGCGTGTGCTGCAAGAATACATTTAAATAGTTCTCATCAAAAGTAAATATTACTAGCGTTAATACCAGATCACTAAAGATTTCAAAGTTGAACTTCAGCTCTCAGATAAAAAATAAAATTAAATAAATACCAATAGATTCATCGAGGAAGGTAGCGATTCTCCCGGAGTCAGCGAGCACGGAGACTCTGATTCCAGCCGCGCTGATATTTACAATGCGTTCACCCACCGCCATACCCATCCAGTTAGCGCGCGGATGATACGCGCTATTTGAACCTGACGCCTGCGTATGATGAACAATAAATAAGTTTATAAACAGTTTACTTTTCTTTTAATGTTATAGTATAAAGGGTCAATTTGCAGTTCTTTGCTCTACAATTAATTGATTCTAAGTAGCTATTGACTACAGAGACCAAGACGCCTAATAACATCTGACTAAGAGACATAAAGTAGTCCCCCATCGATCTGGGGGGTCGAAAGTGGCCTGTGACGTTTGGTTTAATATATCCACAGTCAGTGTCACTCTTTTCCTTTGAAAACTTGGCTGATACACTGCCTTGTGTCTAGATCTGTCTCGTAAGTTTAAAGTCTCAATTGTCACTTGTGACGATTACGTCGTATGTGAGTTAGTAATATGTATATGAAAGCCTACAAAGGATTAATGTATATATGATATTAAACAACAAGCATCTATTGAGATGCCCTACTCCAGTTTGTTACCTATTACCATAATAATAAGTCGATAGTATTCTAATGTTATGACGTAGAGGAAGAACATATCAAAGACGCTAATAATATAATTAGATAGGATGCGAGGTTTAAAATTAATTAAAGAACAAAAAGAGACAATTTTAAAATAGAGATTAGGTTTACAAAACAATACTTACATCATTACGTTGATAAGGATGAGCATCAGCCCATCGCCATTGGTGCAACTGCCCCTGAGTTGATATGGCAATCAGTTCACTATATGTGGCAGCAATGTGAGTGAAGCGAATGTTGCTGTCCCAGTACTCCAACTCTTCTGACACCCAGAGGGGTGACGCTGCCATGGCAGAATCCTTCTTCTTGCTTTCAGCTACAATATATCACCGTCATTATCAACAGTTCATACACTAGCCTATCTTAAGAACAACCATAGGCCAACAATGCAGATAGGCAGACTTTACATGCATTTTTATTAGAACACTTTAGTGCATTCGTAAGAAATCTTAGAACTCGCAAGTTATGAACAATTGAGTGCTTCCCAACTAATGGTAATTGCACCAGAAGAAGAACGACTTACGGAACATAATGTTATTTGTATATAGAATAGATATATAAAATCATCTAAAATATTAAATTAATATAGTGTTGTATAGGGAAATCATTGGTCATAGTTTTCCATAACGAATTTTCTCGGTATTGCATCTAGTGTCTACCAGTGACTCTGGAGCTGGTTGTCGAAGTTGAAAGAAGGTACACTCGCTGGGTACTATTGTTACTATGCTACTTCCCAATCGATGTAGCATGCCTGTAATATTGTATTAATAGCTGCCGTATAATTGAGTAAATAAAATTAACTCGAAAATAATGTCTAGCTTATAGGCCTTCAGGGGGCGTGGCAGTTTATTCCACACACACTTTGAAGCCTGGCATCTAGAACTCTCTCATGATGCTATGGCTTTATGCTGCAAAATTAAAAGCTTGCTTCACCTCTCATTTCAGTTTGAACCTCTCATTAGATGGATGCTCTGTGTCGATTTCAATCACAACAGTATAATTTTACTGGGAGATTAATTAATATTATTTATAAATTAAACTGTAAAAGACCATGTCTGTGTTTTGTATATCATTACTGAGAAATACTAAGTAGGTAGAAATTTGTATTCGTAATCGGCTAAACTAATATTCTATTAAATGGGAGCTTCAATAAATTATTTACATAGCAATAAAGGAAAAATAATGTAAATTTTTAGCTTACCCCCATCTTTATCCCACGATGTATCTCTAAGTGCGGACTCGAGCCACCTGCGTGGGCCGAAGTACTGACGCTCGCGCCACCTGCTAAACTCCGAAGGGCGCTCCTGCGTAGAGCTGCCGCTTTCGCGGTTGGCGGCCCCGCGGCCTCCGCTGGTGCCGCCGCCAGCGCTACCGCCTCCGCCGCTGCCACCGCCACTACGACTACACGTGATGATGTTTAAATATCTTGTTCACAAGGTAGCATTGGTGCTACATGCATAAGAAACATAGCCACAATTTTGTAACTATTGTTATAATAATGACACATAATTCTTATTTGATTTGTTTAATTTGTTACACAAAGTATCAGCGATTGATTTTAAGACTTGCAATTTCTTGTGGCGATGTCTTCTACGCCTACTAAACACAACAAACAAACGCTAAACACAACATAAAAGGAAAACGCGAAAGCTTGAGCGTGCTAGAGTTTGGAATTGAGGTGTATTCACTACTGTGTGTTGGGAAGGAGAGAAGAGGCGGAGAGGAGCTCAGCGTGACAGGTATACCTTCTGATAGCCGCGTACCCGAAGATGTCCTCAGAGAACATGGTGTCGGCGTCGATGATGACCGAGTGATCCTGTTGCGCGGCGTGGAAGCCGCCGTCGAGAAGGGAGATGAGGTCCTCGGGCACGTAGCCGTCGCCGCCCTCGCCACCCTCCGGTTCCTCGCCTTCTTCATCGTCGCGGGACAAGAGATTGTTCACCGCCAAGTTCACGTCCAGATTTGTACGCTACGAAGAAAAGAACAAACTTTTACTTCGGGCGATCCATTTTAATTGGTGCGAAATGTACGTCTCAATTCAAGAGATAGCTTGTAGTTTTCATTTGATTGAATATCTATTAATTAATTTTCATTTCCGACCAACTAGCTTCGATACAATAACATTTTTGTTACAAATGTTACATTGGCTGTTAAATTGTTAAGTCTGGGAGTGATGAGTATCTCCCAATTCAAGCTATTGGGTTATAGCTTTAAACTTAGCGGTACCCCGCACTGATATTATAACGCCTTTTCTACAAGCAAACCCTATCCATCAATTTCTATAGTTAAAATATATATTGATGGCTCAACGATAGGCACTATTTTTGAACTTTTTAAATGGTTGCTTTTCTTATTTGCTTTGGGGGTTTCCCACACTGACCCATTATCCTACAAAAACAAATTTTCTGCACAGATTATTATATTGTTTATGTTACCTGTAATTCTCTTATAATAAGGCTTCTACTTTTCCCTTGAAGCACCACTTGCGCTTGTGTAACCAGGTCTTCGGGCACGAACGGTGCAGGTACAGATACCACGCGTCCTGAGCCCGAAGCCCCAATTATTACACCAGTGGCCCTACTTGTAGATCCTGTAACATAAAAAAGACAGGGCAAGTGCAAGGTGGAGTCACGCATCGATGGTTAGCTTTAGTGGTTAGACCTTAACATCCAGGCCACAAGTTGTGGCGTGACCAACATTTGCCTGCATTAACATATATGTGTTTGTTCTTATTCGGGATGTAGATATTTATATAAATAAGTATGAATTTACAAGTAGAAACAGTAGTAGTAAATACACCAGCATATATACAATATACAAGCTTAGCTTAGTTTGCGACAGATGGCCGTGTATAAAGAAAGTCCCAGAACTAGAACTGCTGTTCCGATTTGAAAAATTATTTCAGTGTTAGATAGCCCATTTATCGAAGAGGCTATACATCATCACGCAAAGACCAATAGAAGCATGAGATAAACGGGAAGAAAATATTCCTTTTGAGAGCTTCCGTTGCGTGCAATGCGTGAACGATTAATACGAGTATATTATATATAGATAGAGATCTGGAATTAATTTTTTTTATTTTATTTAAATATTATATTATGTCATGGAATGGCACATTGCCTTTTTTTAATCCCGGGAATATGTAACATACCCCGGGAACGCGGGTGAAACCGCGGGGGACAGTACGTTATATGCATGCAAATTAATTGATTAAATATTATTTTAGGAACTATTCATTTTATGCCAATGATGATTTATTTCAAAGATCAAAGAAAAAAATATTAATTACCTACATAATAATATGCTAATAGGTTTATTATTATACAAATAGACAAATTTTGTAAAAATTTATCGATAATTTTAGATGTTATTGTGAAAAGGACCATTGTCTCACCATCAACTGGCCAAACTAGTAAAGAGATACTGAATGCAATAGAAGTAAAGAATATCAATTTTCATACCTTGTGAACTAGGTGCAGCCCGTATAGAGTTTCTCATGATCCGAGCCCGAGTACGAGGCTGCTGCCTCGAACCGCAGCCACCACCGCTGCCACCTTGTTTCCCACCACTTGTACCTCCCCCACCGCTACCTCCTCCACCGTTGCCACCATTTTTACTAGCATCAGCTTTGCTCAAGTCCAATCTATCCGAAATGATGGAGAAGGCAGCACGGCATATCGTCCCGTCTTCTAGCAAACATGCTATGTGAGCAGGCCCAGCGGCCACAGCGCGCACTCCACGTAGTGAACTGAGCGCTGAAGACCCTGCACCTGTCCCATATCTGTTCCAGCGTTCTGCAACTTCTTTCAGTCTGTAAATAAAATTTCCACAGTTTTGATCAAAACAGTTAATTCAAATTAATCTATGAACACCAAGTTCTGTTGGGGAGAAGGGAATAGAGGCAAGATCTTTATTGTAACAATTTCTTCAGGTTTTATTTGCTTACAATGTTTGGCAACATCACATACTTACAATGTAGCAATTGTGGTCAAATTCTTATTTAATATTAGTAATAATGCTACAATATAAATTAATACCTATATAATACCCTGTAATTAATATGAATCCATAATCCGCATAATAAACAGCTTATAAAACTTGCTTTCCTACTGTGGTATCAAATCCAAAAATGTATATCCTTACAGCTAGATAGAGCGATGATATACGCAAGCTGGCTGGCAGTGGTTGGAAGCAAAGAGCTGAAGATTGAGCTCAGTGGCGTGCCATAGGTCCAGCAGTGGATGGAGATAGGCTGATGATGATATCCTTACACAAAGGAATGTGGGTGTTTAAGAATTGGCCAACAGCCTTAGCTCCTTTAATCAGGGAAAACTTTTACATGTTCTTTTGATGGTGCTACTTGACTGCAATTTATATTGATTTTTTCATCAGTATCTTTTTATTGTGCTCAATTTCTGCAGTACCAGTGCAGGAATAGTCATGTAATAATGGATTTTTATATATACCATAGTGAACCTATGATTTGCAGAGAATGCTGTTTTAATAAAAAAAAAAATTGACACTGACCATTATGCCATAAAGCCTGATAGATTTCAGTATCAAGCAATAAACTAGGAGTTTGTTACTGACTAATAAGGGAGACTGTCTTCCTAAGCCATAGAAGGGTTCCAAACCCATTGTTTAGGTCACTTGTAACTTATTATATGGTTTTCTAACATGAGTATGGGCAGACATGAGGCTATCCTAAGTTTTAAGATTTAGATGCAATAACATTGGTTTGTTAGGCCATGCAATGGTTTTGTCAAGTTGGTTTTGATGGTAAAGTTACTTGATTACGGTCTAGTCTAAATTACAGTAGAGGATGAGCCATCATAAGTTAATGTTGCAACATAATAAGCAACATGTCAAAATGAGATATTGGTCCTAGAACTAATCCATGGAATATGCTGGATTTGGACCTATATATGGTTTATCATTTTACTAGATAGAATATGGGACTGATGTGTAATTTATTTTTCTTATTTACCAATTGCTTATTTTGTCCACTACCTTCTGCTTGTCGAGAAATACTGATGAGCAGAACAGAATGGATTATGGGCTAGATTAGCAAATAGGATACTATTATCCTATTTTCAGATGTGGGTAGACACAGTTTTCTGCTGCTCAGTTAGTTTTCTGAGTAGATTTGTTAAAGAATACAAATATATTTATTCAAATAGGCTTTCACATTCTATATGAATAATCAGATTCTAGGGCTGATTTGGAAGGTTGTAAGGTTAATGTAAGTTAATTAATAACATAATAATTAAAGTTTAAAAGAACCTATGCTTTTCTAAGGAATCTTTCATGATAATATAGTATATTAGAGTATAAGCATGATGTTATTGTTCAATACAATAATAAAGAAAAAAAACAATTATAGTAGTATATTTAGCAATTCTAATTTTCGACGGGATTTTGGTCCAGAGCATCATGAGCAAAGAGCTCCAAAAATCAAAAGCCTGAAGTGATAAAATTTTATATGGAGCTGATGACTGGCCTTGTTTAGTAAGTTGGTGATAAAATGGTTCTGATCAAAGACAAAGGAATTAACCTGGCTATCCAATTGGTACTGCTGCCAGGATTTGGGCCACATTACCTATGGACAGTATACTATACTAACCTATATTTTATACTAAAACTATATTGTTAATCTATCACTAACATCCAGTTTAGGAACATATATAATAGATACAAATATTATGAGACTATAAGTTTCAAAAATGGCATTAATGATTTATGATGAATTTAGAAGTTCCAAGTATATTGTAAATATTTTAATATATAGCATTATAGCACCTAATGACATGTAATATACATAATTCCATAAGGATAGTGCTTTTATAGCACTATTCAGATATTTTTTATTGTCAAACACGAACATAAGAAATAGCATACATACCTACCTAATATAATAATATTTGATTATTCTACTTTTATCAAAAACCAAATTCTGAATATTGTATAGTTTAAAAATAATGTAGACTGTAATATAATTATGTCACAATCGGAAAATCGCCAACAAATTTTCTAAGCAACAAGCAGGTTCGCAATTTTGGCGGTGTGCGGCCTACGATCAAGCATGATTACGCCATTTATCTATTTTGACAAATCGACATGATATGACAATCCATTCTGCGCAATCCTGCAATGGCATGGAAATTTTCCCAAGCAAGCTAATTGATACGGGAAACGTGGCCATCTATGATGATATGCACTAAAGAATCACCAAACACCGACAGAATTACCCATCACGCACTCCATGATCACGGAAATTTCGGAATGCTAGATTTCACAACAAGTAAATGGAGTCAAGTAAAATCTTAAAATATGTTTACCTATCTATCAATTGATCCTCTGTGCCAGGCAATGGATGAACCACAAAATGCATCGAAGACATTTCCAAGGACTTGTCTTGGGCTAACAAAAGATTTCAAAGGGCACACTTCAACATTTGTCCACATTTACACAGTACATAAGAACAAAAGAACACCATTTAGAATCCTCTTGCAACCACCATGTTTCTCGTGGTTTCTTTCGTGATCGTTTCTCGTTCTCAAATACATGTGAGTCGGTACATGACGAAAAAAGAAAGAAAATATCAACATGGCTTCTTTCTCCGCCTGCAATGTTGGTAGCCCTGTTTCATCTGTGCTTGATAAACCAAAGAGAATTTATTAAATTCTTGAATGCCTCTACACACGGTTGAATTAACAGTTTAGACAACCAAGGTACCTAGAGAGATTGGACAATAAATAGAGTAAGATTGTCCGATTATGTAGATCGTGGGCAGTAGTTTGTAGTCTGTGAAATAAATAATGTTTCAAATTCACGAGTCTTAACACATTCTAAGCAGGCGTGAACAACCAATGTCACCGTGGTTGAACTAGTCAATTCAAATATGAAATATATTTAGGAACATCAGTACGGTCCGGTTTATTTTAGCTTCATTTCATTTTAAGTGTGACAGCCCAAATCTTCTCAGGGTCGTATTTCTATCTTGTGTAATATTTATTTTCCATACTCAACCAGCACCCCTCTCCAGTCGAACTCTCTACACTTCACTGATTGACCGAATGATTTCTACCCAGCGGCGGCCTTACCCATTGCGAGGCTCCGGGCCGCAGGTCTTTGCTCTCTTTGTCTCTTCGTCCTTTGCGAAAAGTATGTGATGCGAAAGTAAGTCTGGTTGTTTGGTTTAGGTATTTTTTGTAAATGCTAAATAATGTTAAAGATTAACAAAATTAACAAATACAGCGATGATAATCGATAGGGGAGCAGGCACAGCGGTACATAATGATTTTTTCAATTATGTTTTGTATGAATGAATTACTTAACTAATTTTATTAAAATTTATCGTCATGTTAAAGGATCATAATCAAAAGTTTTAAATAAAAAAATATTGTTAAAAAAAAACTATTTGTATTTTTTTTTTTTTTTTTTTTATTTATTTATCATTTCAACAGTATACATAAATTTCTTAAGTAAAATAGCTCTAATAAAAACCACAAAGGTTTGTGCGTCTAGTGCTATTGTTAGTGAAAAACGATTGACTAAGCTTAATAGTTACCATTAGTAAACAATTATAGGCAGTTTATACCTATCTGCGGTTATACATTGTATATAATATTTAAAATGAATTAATGACAGTAAGGAATTAATCATAATTTTTTATTTTTTTTTGCTTGGGTTGTTGCGCGAAACCCCTGCAAGAGCAAGGCCCCGAGCGATAGCCCTGTTCGCCACCTCCTAAGGCCGCCGCTGTCTCTACCTAAAGTAGTTTAATATGCTTTGCACAGAAATCAGATAGAATACAGTTTAAAAAAGTTATCTGTGAATAGTTCATTATGAAAGACAGGCTGACTGCTGATTGTGGACCGACTGACAGACAGATTTAAAAAAAAATTATGGAAAATGGCGGCCAAGTCAAAGAGGCGGCCGTCTAAAATAGAAAATAAATTATTAAAGTTGGAGAAATTGGAATTGAAAGATGTGTTTTGTTCAATTTGTCAATCTATATTATTAGAACCTGTCACCCTACCATGTTTCCATGATTTTTGTTATCGCTGCTTCAATGGTAGCATAGAAAATAATGCATTGTGTTGTCCTCTGTGTCGATTGCGAATTGGATCTTGGCTACGGACAGCAACAAAACAAAAAAATTTGATAAATGTTGAACTGTGGAATTTCATCAAGCTGAAGTTTTCACGAGAGGTCGATATTAAAACAAAGGGGGAAGATATCCATTTACCTGAAGGTGAGCTGATTAGTATAAAAACCTACCAAAGGTGATCTTCGAAAATCATTTAAAATCTCCACACAAATAAACAAATGCGGTGTGTTAGTTTGTTAACTATTCATGGGTAAACTGCTGAAACGATATTGATTAATTTTATTTTATTGTTGGTATGAAATCATAATAAGGTGTTTTTCACCAATGAAGCTTGAAGCCTAAAAATAAATCAGAGTCCAGGAAAGTTCTACCACTTAACCCATTTCTGTAGTGAAGCAGTAATGCACTATATTACTGTGTTCCAGTAAGAAAGGTACCCCTACCTGATAAAATATATCTGAGGGGTTGACAACTTATTGACAATGCCCTTGGTGTTGCACATGGCCATAGGTGACAGTAACCACATACCATCAGGTGGACCCCCTGCCTGTTTGTCACCTCCTTAACATCAAAATAATAAACATATATATTATGCATTTTGAGTAAAGTTATCCACGTTATTAATATTGAAATTGCCTTGCCTGTCCAAATTACTCTGATCATGTTTATTTTCTACTATTTTAGAAATCCCAAAACTGCGTTTAAGTGTACCAGGAGAGATAAGATCTGAATTTGAGGCTGAATTGAAAAGATTCAAAACAGAACGATTGGTACTAGAACTTAAACATAAAGAGGAAACTGAGTCCTTGGTTAAGTAAGTTTTGTTTTCTTTTGTCTATATTCTAATTACAAATCCTGACTATCAGTATTAAGTTAATAAAATAATAATGTTTTTATATGTAAGTAACAGGTATAAGGTGTAAGTAATAAGTTCAGTAGTAGTGAATACTAGTTGATGAGTAGGTCTGTTATGTGATCTGAAAGTAGAGTATGTTAATATACGAATTCAATATGATGCGGGTGTTTATTAACCCTGATCCAGTTAATCAATGTGAATTAAATAGCACGGCAGAAGCAAACCCAAATATATGACTCTCTTTTGTAAAAAATAGTACCCATATTTGCAGTTGAAAAGTAGATATTTAAGGTATATTCATTATAAAGACAAAATTAAACAGCTGTTTATACATAATTCTGTAAATTTACTTTCTAGAAAACTCCAACTTGAAGAAGAAGAGGCACATAAAAGTTACACCCAAGCATTACAACAAGATGAATTGCTTGCACAAAAAATACAAGATGAGCACCATAAAGCTGTTTCTGTGAGCAAAAAGCCAAAGAAGAAAAGGCTTTGTGGTGGCACCAGCAAACCTAGGCTTAAGGCTACAAAACTTGATGGTTACCTATCTAAGGCAAAAAAAACTGCCATTAAGGAGTAAGTACAATTTTGTAGTAACTTTGATGTAACTTATCTTTAATGGATCTGATTCTCAAGGGCACCTGCCAGCACATCAATAGTTTCTAGGCAATAGATTTTCAACCAGGCCCCAACCACAAATTAATACCCACAAAGTAACCTGCCAGGGTTGAAGATGGAGAGGCCAGAACATTATTTTTAAATTCTACTTAGATAATTTCTTTCATTATTATCTAGCTGCATCAATAGCCAGTAAGCAAATACTAAAAATAATAAGCAGCCATGGAGCCTGCCGACAGAAGTGAAAACTCAAAACTACGAAATTTATGTTAGATTTCGAATGCTTTCACTGATGGCCAAGGGCAACGCGTCATACTCATAGCTACAGATTTACTGTTAATATTAGGATGTCGGTGACACAAACCAACAAGAATTTTCCCCTACCAAAAATCGCACAATGCAGCTAAAGAAGTTTTCACTTAAAAACTCTATCTCCAACCAGCAATCCAACATTTGGCATGATTACCTATTTTATCTATTGTATAATAAGAACGTTTTTATCAATTATATCTGTAATTGCAAATGCAGTATTAATAATAATTTTGTATAGTATATTCTTTTTTAGAAGTCCTACAATGATTGTTGACGATACAAACTCAGACAGTACACCTAAAGCACAATCAACATTGAATGGACTGTCACCTGAAATTGTGCCTAGCTATGGAAAATTATTCAAAAATATAATAGATAAAAAAGTTAAAGTTGGACCTGGTGTTTGGAATAAAGAGAATGGAGATAGTGAAAAAGAAGAGGTCAGTTCTACTATTTATAATAAATCACTAACAAATAAGATTTAGTTACACTGTAGTAGTGTGGTAACACACTCAAATAACTAAATCTATACTAATAAAAATTACAATTTATATTATTTAAACTTAAAAATAGAAGCCTTTGATTGGGTATTGCCCTACCCAAACCGGATTTGGTATTAGAAGGTTGTTAAAAATTCTACAATAATTTTTAACAAACTGTTGGTATCAAGCTTAACTTTTATTTGGATATAAGCCATTGATTACAATACACTTTACGAACGCAAAAACGTATCTCAATACTAATCCTTTATAACCAAAATATGTGACAAAAAGTGTTGCATTTAATCTGTAAACTGTGTATGACAAAATATTGTATATAACTTGGTAATCCGTGCTTGCTTATCATATTTTGTTTCTAACATATTTTATAAACTTCATCTGCATGGACCTAAATTGTATGGCTTGGAAGACTGAAACTATCACTACTCAGCTAAGTCAAAACGCTATAATAGCCTTAAACATTCTTGGAAATTTCTTGGTCACAATCCATGTAGCAGTAACTAATTCGTTAGGTCTACTATAGGTTGTCTTAAGTGACCAATGGAAACTAAAGTCTCCTTATGACTTTACTTATCTTTGCTTTCCAATGAGATATATATTCCATAAAAAACATCACACTCTTTCACTGAAAAATAACGACGGTATGTAAATCGGTTCAGTTAGTGCTAAATCAATGGGACATTATTTTATTTTCTGGAATATTCCTTAGGAGGGTGGAGGGTAATCTCCGGATCGCTGCACAATTCGAAAGGTACATTATTCCATATAGAGACAGACCTTTTATATTATTTTTGATTACTATTGAGTACAAACAGTGAAAATTCATTTCAACTATGATACTCTTCACTGTTCGTGGTCTGACACGCACTTGCCCGCTTTTTATTTAGTTTGCTGCAGGTACCGACTAGAGCTCTAGGCATACTACATCTTAAAAACTATTATAAGACAATACGACTTTATAAAATTCCAGAAAGATGATCCTAAACCAAGCAATAACGATGTAGTCAATGAAGAAAAACGAAAGGCAAAAAGCAAGCCAGGTATTCCTTCATTACTAGTTTCTCTACCACTACCACAATTCTCTGGAATACTTCAGCATAAGAGAAACTTGGCTGAGAACAGAAATAAAGGGTCTGGTAGTGCCGATTCAATGCGACAAGAATTGTGCTACTTTAAACCAATTGAAGGAACAACCCCAACTAGGTGAGTTAGTAATTACTAACAATTTGACATATGCTAACCAACCCTGATTTTTTTTAGTTTTCTCAATGCACTTTTATTTGAAGATATAATTATTAATGAAATGCTGTTCGTTGGTAAGGGCATCACTTGAAAATAGCCAGCCCAGCTATAGAATAGATTTAGATCAATAAGATTTTTAGGGAAAAAAATTGGTAAAGTTACCCTGAAAATTTGGAAAATCGGGAAAAGTTGAAAGTGCCTTTATAATGAGCCTTTTTATGGTAACCATACCAACCTTTCATTATAAAGGCATAAATATTTATGAGATTTGTGATGTTGGTCTTCCGAATAAAATAAAAAATAACATACGATTCAAAGATGCATCCCAACGATTTATAACTAAAATCTACTATAACATTGAATTGAAGTAATATTTAAACTGTATAATAATATAGATCTAATGAACATTATGTTCTGTGTACTTTTAAGTTGAATGGGGTTGGTGGCAGATTTTTATTTTTTAAATTTTTAGTTGTTATGGCTTTAAACTGGATATTATTAACAGAAATCCTTACAGTATTCTTACATTTACAGACATTCGTAACTCGAGATTAGTTAATAATCATACCCTGGTTTGTTACCCCTCAATTAGAAACCTTCGAAAGTGTTCCAGCCGTCGCACTTAAGAGCTTCTCGGCTTTTCCTTTGCATAGTTTCCCTCTAGTATTGCTTAGCTAATGTTTGACGACGGTGATAAAATCAATAGCAGGAAAATTGTTTGTTAGCCTTTCGATATAAATTAGTTAGTAGTAACATGACTTAAAAATTATATATATTTATTTATAATTAAAGTTGTAATTTTACAATAGCATTCGACAGACCAGTTGGCTTGGTGTCTAGCGACCCTGCCAAGCCGCAGGTCGGGTTCGTTTCCCACCCATCAAACATTTGAATGCATGAATATGTCTGGGTGTAATGTAAAAATTGTAATAAGTATGTATTTAGAAAAAAAACGTACATTAATCGTAGAATATGTAGTATATCAGTTAGGAGGCATCCATTTATTCCTTGGTGAGATATTGCTCGAACCCCCTAATGTCACGTGATATATGTTACTGCCACTTTAAGGCTTTCGCATAACCGTATAATTTAGCCATATTTTTCTCAATCCCCAATTAACCCCCCCTCCCCCCTACGTGAGATTGGCTGCGGATTGCCCCCCCCCCCCGCCCCTAAACCCCTCACGTAATTAATGGATGCCCCCTTATCTGGCGGTGTGTAAAGAATGTCCTAGGATATTTATATTCATCTAACATATCAGAAAAAAAATCCTTTCTTTTTACAGTTTCAGTAAGAACAAAAGCCTGCCACTACGGGTTCCAGTTGTGCGTTTGGAACGACCATCTACCTCACCGGGGCGCGAAGCTGCTCCTAGTCGCGCACAGTATTTAGAAGGGCTCTGTCAACTCCGAAATCTATCCTTGGCAGATAATTTACCCTCAGCTTTTGTTATAGCCCTTTCTATGCTGAGCACAAACAAAGTAAGACCTGTTTTTTTGGTATCTAAATGCGATAGTGTTAACATTTTCCTGTTAATATGCAAAACTTCATCTTATAAATACAGATCTAGACTGTATTTGCTCCCGGTGGTTGTCGAGAGAATAGTTTTTCAGTAGTCTGTAATATGGTAAATGATTAGTGAGCGGAAATAAGTAAAGTAGTTTTTTAAACACTTGACGTTGTTAGCCTCAGATAGCTTTCACACCCTTACGGGGAAAATTCGATGTGCGCCGAGGGCCTACAACATAAGTTTGAAACAGTAGTGTTAGTTACACTGCTTTTATAATTTTATACATCCAAAAGAGTGAAGTTTATATAAAATACTCACAAGATACCTGTTTGTTTGGCTTTTTGATACTGATATTTAATTACATGACATCAAGTGAAATAAGCGTAGATAATAGAATTGCAATTTATATATATTTATACAGTACCGCCGTTAGGGCTGTCAGAAGCTTTCTCTCGGCGATCACGGCTGTGGCCGTTTAACATCTGTGCCCTAAGCACGAACATCAATCGTAAGCGTATCGTCAACGCTACGAGTGAAGTTGAGGGAAATTGACATCGCGCACCGTCACGGTATGCGCGGTGTCCCATTTCCCATACAAACCAGCTTTTTTGGGCACTGCAATAGATTTTCGTGCTTAGGCCTCTGGTCAATACGAGTTTTACTGATTGTTTTGCTTAATGATTCACTAAATGAACTGTAACTTCGTATATTTGTTTTTATCGTTGTTACAGTGACTATCACGGCGTAAGTAATGATTAAACGGAATTACACTTTGCACTTAGATAGATGAACTGTTTTACAGCGATATTTTGTATATTCCAACTTTCGGGTAGGCACTCCACGTATATCCAGGGGGATAAAAGCTAGTTCTATTATTAAATTAATCCTCAATCAATGTTTCTTTTTTAGGAAAATTCTTCTAAGTGTGATCCGAGTTCGAGAGTTAAGAAAACAGCATCCACAAGTCCATGTATAGTGCCATCACAGTCCATCAAGAGAAATGCTACCAAAAATAGACAAAATATTGAAATTGAGGGCATTTCCAAATTAAATTATGAAACTAATTTAAGACGCACCAGATCTATGGGAAGTATATCTAAGTCTGAAAATGAAACTACACCGAAAAAAGCAAAGATCAAACAGCGGAAGGTTTCCTCGGAAAGAAAACCATATTTGAGAAGTGATTCAAAGAAAACAAATACCAAAAAAGGCCTCGAGACGCCACCGTTGATATCTGAATCAGTAAATACCAATAAGGTGGATTTAGCTGTAAAAAATTTGTCTAGTCCCTTAAAGAATTGTGACGTTAAGCAGATATTGGAAGAGCAACTTAGAATTGAAAAATTGATTGAACAAGAAAAGGTCGATCTAGAATTTGCACTTAAGATAGACGCTGAATGGAACGGAAGGAGGACGCTGCGAGGGGCAACCCTCAAGCGCCAGGTTACGCTTAATTATGCTCTCAAGCCCTCCAAGAAACTCAAAGTGTAAGCAATAGCTATATATCTAATTATGTAGGGGCCTAATTCTCACGTTTGCGACATTGATTTCGCGTTTGACATCTTTGTCGCTCAACCTCGAATGACGAGTTTCAATTAATATCAGAGGCCTTAGCATGAGCATCATCGCAAGCGTCGCGTCATCATATCGAGTGCGCCAAAAACCAATCCATTGGGAAATTGAACATCGCGCAACGTCACGGTATGCGCAATATTCTATTTACCATACAAACCAGCTGTTGCCGACCACGACTCGATTTTCATCAGTCAGATACCAAACAGAAGGTATACCAACGTTGGCATTTGAATTATAAACCAACGAGTCTTTATTGTACTCGGCATAAGAGTGCTAGCGCAGTAGGCATGGCATGATTCACAAGTAGCTTGTGAAAAATCATATGCAATACTTTTTCATATGTCACACCTGCTACCTGCCTTGACATCGTCTGCTAAAAATCACACTGCTACTTTTCTGCTACCTTGCCAACATGATACATCGCACACCGCAGATCATTCGGATATCATCGTATTTCACCGACGACTCACGACGAAGTCAGAAAGAAAGAGTGTCTTTCTAACCCAGTCGTGTTAGAAAGAGCAAAATATATACTGATCTTGCCAAAAAGCTAATGGTCAAATTCATATAACAGCTCCATTTACATAATTCATTCTTCATTGTTAGTAGCAAACGGTAGCAAGTGTGACATTAGAGCATTGCGAAAAAAAATCATTGGCTGTGAAATTTCATAGGTGAAATCACTGTGAAAAAAATAAATAATCTCATGAAATGAAAATGAAATAAAAGTAGCAATCATTTCCATGCCTATAGCGCATTTTTTAACCGACGTCCAAAAATGATGAGGTTCTCAATTTGGGTGTTTTTTTTTAGTGTATGGTGTCTGATAACTTCGCCGAAAATCTACCGATTTACAAAATTCTTTTTTCGATTGATAGAGTACAGTTAGAACTAGGTACGCTTAAATTTCGTTACGTTCTGAGGCCTAAGTATGAACATCTATCGCAAGCAAAGCGTCATCGCGCAAATCGAGTGCGCTAAAAATAGTATTGTATGGAAAACTTTACACTGCGTACACCGTGACGTTGCGCGATGATCAATTTTCCGTTGCATTGGTTTTTTTTGCGCACTTGATACGTTGACGATACGCTTACGATAAGTCTTTGTGCTCGGGACACAGAGGTCTAAGTACAAACATCAATTGCAAGCGTAGCGTCTGATGAATGATTTATTGATTATTAATATGCAAATCTACGGTCAGTGACGCGGTATTGAAAGCCATTCCACCTTTAAGGATGGAAATATTTGAAATGAATACCATTTACTAAATTTTTCCTACTTTCCGTTCCCTATATCATAATAAAAGAATCTTGGCATATAAGTTTTTTTTTATTATTATGGTGACCTTGTTATGATTTGATTATAAAAATGGCAGGTAGTCGAGGGGAACTCTAAAGGATTACATCAGCTACATCATGTTTGGGCTCATTACATTCAGTTAGACGAGGACTTAGAAGACCTGCCTATTCTCAAAAATAATGAAGCTACTTTTACTTGCCACAAAAAATTTACCACCACCCGAATTCAAAAATTGACTTATATTACAAACTGAAACTCTAAAGTTAATAATAATATTGATTGATTAGGTATTGTATAGAAAAGAGCATTATATGAAAATAACATTATAATTACTTACATATTTATAAACGAGTTAATTATTTTTTGGAGCGGGTGCCAACCAAGGTAAGGAATACAAAGAAGTGAACTTAACATATACCTATTTACTCTACGTATTACAAGAGAGATATTATTAACTGCAAAATTGTCAAAATGTAACAAAATCAACCAGAATAAAAAAAAATACCAAACTGTGTTGTAATCAAGGGTATTGTTTATGTTTTCTAGACTCTAGACCTAGTCCATTCATTATATATTACTATATTATTACTACATATTATATTATTACTAGCTGTCACCCGCGTTCCCGAGGAATGTAGAATTTTCCCAGCATAAAAAGTATCCTATGTTACTTCTAATACCTCGAAGAATATGTCTACAAAGTTTCTTGATTATCGGTTAAGTAGTTTTCGCGTGAAATACGCTTTCACGCACAAACAAACTTACATTCACATTTATAATATTAGGGATTATGTATATTCATTTAAATAATTCCATCACTAGAAGTTAGTAAGCATGCCTTGGCTACTACCGACTCCAAAAAACAACGAATTGTTTCACACCTATTATTAGTAAGTAGGCTTGTCAAAATCTCTAGATTATGTTGTTGTACTGCCTATAAGCTGTTGGTGCCAATAAAGTAAAATAAAATAATAAGGTAGTGTAAATATTTATCAATAATTTTGTATTAAATGAAAATTAATGCTCTATTCTATAAATTATCTAAATAAATATTATTTTAAATATTTAGCGAATTTTTGGAACCGGCCTGTTAAATACGAGTCTTCTGTAGTCTTGGTAGGATGGGAATCAGGTCTTCTTCTCAAAATGAATATTCGACCCTTATCCTTTAATATCTGAATTGATGTAGATTTAAACATTACTGCATGAGCACTTGCATTGAAATATCTGTCAAAAAGTACTTCAATCCATGGATTTTAGATTGAATTAATAATTTTCTATGACCACGGATAAAATTTCGTGTGCGTACTTTGATTCTTAGGCGTGTGAGTTGGGCCCCATGAGAAAATGTCAGTGGTTAACAGTTTTGGTTTCCTGTGATGTATAGCAAAGCTACCGCACATATGAAGGGTGTCGCCAATTATACATGATATTAAATTATATCAGTCTAGTTATTTATTCAAGTGTAGCTACCTATTTATAAAGGAAAATAAATCATCATCCTTGCAGAAATAGATATGTAATTTGAACATAACTGTATTTATAATAATTACCAGTTTGAAGTAGGTATATCCTGTATGTACTTATTTCATTTTCAAACTTTATACCCTTTAAAGGGTTTTGCAATAATAATAGCCATATCGTAATTTGTCATTCATGTTAATACTATAAGGGATTAAAAGTAAATAAGTATTTTTGCAGCTACATTTTACATCTCACCGATTATGTTATTAATAAGAAATGTAAATAAATTTCGTGTAAGTAGATAGATGTTTAACCACATACTATTCTGTCTATATCTTGATGTAAACAATATAAGTATTTTAGCTGTATAGATAATCAATAAATGTGAAATAAAAAGGCTGGAATTAGAAATGAGACGCATGTTCATGTAACGCCTGTAATTGTTGTTTTGAAGCTAATTTGATGGTACATCAATTAAAAACTATTTTTGTTTGGTCCCCATACTATTTAGACTATTTTCTTCAATCTATATTTATCTATTTTTCATAACAGTTATGTATTAGTATGCTTTATTCCCGATATAATAAATTAAAATCTGAATAGAAATAATATTCAATACTGCACCCGAATTGTATAATTCTCTCGGATTAATTGTTGAAGCTTATTTCTTACTAGATTGATGCCCGCGATTTTTGTAGGAAGACAGTCGTAGTGCCGTCAATACCGATTCTGAGAGCATTAAACAATCGCCATGCTGATTGTAACATCTAGCTAGATCATAGCTTCGATATTCCTTTGTGGAAAATTATTTATGCTATAATGAAACAGAAGTGTGTTGTTGTCAGACAAATATTTGAACTAATTCTCATGGTTTGTTCGTAAACGAGCTGCCATGGATCTCATGACATGTGATTACCTTGTGATTTAAGAATTTTAAGTGTAAACTGTATGTGTATAATATGTATAATGTGGTGCTTTAAAATCCATTTGGCATAATGGAAAGCACACAAAAAACAATATAAACAGCAGTGTAATAGACTGGTCAATTACTTTGCAGGTAGTGGTCATTCATCATCACCGGATAAAATCCTTAATATTTATTTTAAGTGATTGAATAAGTAGATTTAATTTGTGTCTTTTTTTATTAAGCCGCTTTCTTTGTGTATTGGGTAAAATCAGCATGTAAATTTCAGTATTTTAATGTCTAATAAAAGTAGATAGAATCAAACATCCATCCGTATCCATAGTATGGGCGTTTGCTGTCGTAAGAAGGTGCCGATTACGTAGCGCTTGGTCAGACGACGACCCGCATCTGGATGCGGAATAACTGTTAAAAAGTGAATTGTGAATAAATTAATAAATATCCTGATAAATTTCTCCAAACGAATACTTAATCCCAAACTAAGCAGAGCAGGTATGTACTATGGCCACCAGATAACTAAACATACTACCTTTATACATATATAGTACTTTTAATAAAATACGTGTAACGGAAGTGTAATATTTGTGTTATTTCACTGCTAAAATCCCAACTGTCTTGAAAAGATATTTTAGTTTTTGTCATGTAACAATTATTTTGTCGCAAATATTTCTAGTAATGTCACCTTGGTGATCAGTCCCTTAATAATATAACCAATTGTTTGTATATGTATGTGTATACTTATTTTCGATTAATGCATTCGATAAGTCCTTTCATTTAAATAATGTCATAACAGATGAACCCTATTTCTGTATAAATGGTTGGTCTGTACCATTTTACAATGAACTAATAAATCAATAGGAGTTTTGTATCAAAAGATATCACGTAAATTTTCCTAACATTTCTTGATCGTCAAATCAGACTTCATAATAAAGTAACATTTTATAATAATTCACCAACAACCAAATAAATAAATATCCTGGGACATTCTTTAGACGCGGCCATCTGATCCCAAACTAAGCAGAGTTTGTAGGGGAGAAGTGGCATGAAAGAGCCAGGTTTTGAAAGAGCTACTTAGATTATTTTAATAGTGTTGAAACGAATTCGGTTGGCAATTTTATTTTTAAGTGTCAGCACTGATTCCCCATCACTCACAAAGATTTGACAGTTCGCCATAGCCAACGGCCACTGGTACATCGAGTCAAAGTTTTTGGCACCAAAAAGGAAGTATTTTGCTTCATTTAAGTTGTTTTATTAGTATTTTATTGAAAGGAAATATAGGTAGATTTATAGGATTGTAATTGGGTTTGTACATTGTTTTACCTTCATAAAAACTGAGCCGCAAAAGTTTTGATATTGTTGTTATTTTGTAGGCTATATTTATTTTCAAAACAAGTCATGAAAGAGCCGGGTGAATAGGCCTTGAGAGAGCTTAGCACAATATTGAAGATATAACGATGTTGATTTTGATAGAAGATATTATTTTCTATTTGGTTTATTTTCGAGATTGTTATTAATAACAAATAATCTGGCTATGTGATATGTTATCTTATATATTAGAAATAGTACCTATGACTGAATAATATGTCAAAATTCAAACGATCGTTAGAATTATATAAAATGACTGATACAATTAAAAGTTTTATTAAAATTATCATTATTTACTACAAAGGATTCGTTAGAATTGGGTTTTTGTTTTTATTATTGTTCAATTATTATTATTTTGCATAATTTATACTTTATAGTGCTGACTAGCTCATTCAATACCGGATTGTTTTGAAAGAGCCAAAAGACTACTTTTAAAACTTGTTTTTATAGTATTTGAGGTTTTTCTGAACGGAATAACCTACTTAAATAAATAAATATTTTGAAAAAAAAAAAAAACGTAATTTCTCATAAAAAGTATTATTTTTTGCGCCGTTTCGTAAACCGGCTCTTTCATGCCACTTCTCCCCTACTATACTATTATAGACACCATAACTGACATATGGACATACGGTTCTTTTTATAAATACTAATTTAAATAGATATTAATATATAACTAAATACACAACCTACATGTAAATCGAATCCAAGACTGTTGCGTCGGAAATGGCACAATAAGTAAGGTAAGGGTCAAATAAAATTGCAGATTACTTAAATACTGGTTTATTGCCACTCAAATGTCAAAATAGAAATGTAAAATTTACTATCTTTCGTCGCCCTTCCTGTAATCAGATAGTGCTGAGAGGCTACGCAGCGAGAAACTGGTCTCTGGGCTCCTTCGCTTGTCTCTCCCTTGCTACACGCCGCGGCCCACGGGTACCTAAATTATTTAATGTTTTAATAAATAGGTTAGTATACAGTTGCCGTTTTATAGTAATAACCGTTCCATTAGTCTAATTTATCTATGCTATGGCGGGGAATTGTAATAAATGAATTTTATTAATAAACCTGGTATTTTTTGTGTATTGATTAGTGTTTTGTTTATATCACATTTGAATCTTATTCGTGACGTGTCATGGACATAGGGCTGCTATCCGCCCGGGTTTTCCCGGATTTGTCTTAGTTTTGAGAGCGTCCGGAAAGAGTTTTAAATTGTCAGGGGAACATAACAGTAAATAATTTAACAATTAGTTAAAAATGTATTCGTAATCGTGAACGAGGCATGCCTTTCGTTGTTTAACACACACAAAAACGAAGGGACTTTTAACTATGGTGCGAACATTACGATCAATCGATTGTAACTATATGGGTCATTAGGGTGGTCCTAAGAGGTCTAGTCATTGAATTTGGTGATAGTCTCACATCGTACGCGCCAAACACATACGGTTCTTGGTAAAAAATTCCCCAAGTGGTAAATAAAACATATCCCATATATGGGCATATTCCCAACTATATTCAATAATAAATGTCAGCTTCGAAAGTTCGAAATAACGTAAATGACCATGATGCAGGTTAAGAAACTTTGGAAAAGATCCTTGTAAAAACATGTGTGCATCAACTTGTTATATCGAAAATAGAAATATGAAACGAAAATTACCTGAATAGTCTTTTTGTATATGAAACAAACCCGAGTATTCTCATCGTACTGTTGCTATAGTTTCATAATTTTCCTTGTTGGCATTGCACCATCCAAATTTTTCATAGAAGTTTGAATGCCTGCAAAATAACAACTAGGACTAATAAAAAGATCGAAATATTCACAATTATTCGACACTTCGGGAACTTACCAGTCACATTTAGGTTACTACTTCGGTTTGTAAAAACCTAACTGAATAAAAAATATATTACCTAATTATTCCTGCTATGGCAGCCCATAAGCAATGGGCGAATCAAATGTGTTTTTTGTTGGTCCAACAATCTTTGTAACACAATTAAATAAAATTTAAAACACACCCTCTTACAGCAGATCGGCGTGAATATTACTTACTGGTTCCAAAGTTAGCAAATCGCTGTTAAAAAAGCCATAACAATTACCACTAAATAGGTAGCAACGCCTAGATAAGTATACAATAAAATAGCAGTTACATACCAGCATACCCCAATCAGGGTACTGTTAGAGTAGGGACCTGTTAATTATTTATTAGGTATTCTGTGTGCATACCTATTCTGTGATCTTTTTATGTTTGGTAAAAGGTAGGCAATTATGTTATTTTTTGTTTGTTCAATACCTATCAAGATTGTTCACTTACCAAGGATATTCAACAAAATACTTCAATCGTGGTCAAATTTACCATTTACCGATGCGGAATTCTGTCATCATTTAAGTCCATGGTGTATCAATATGGGAATAACCTGGAAAAGAATCAATTGAGTACCTGTTTACATTTCATTCATCGATTCGGCTAAAATAATGACTTTCACGCCATGACTAGTAAGAAACTGAAGTGTTCAATACAGCGGACACTTCGTTTTTTTACAATATATCATGCGTTCTATGTATTTTATAGGTATTAGGGTAGGTACATAACATAAGTATATTTGAAATAAATATAAGCAATTATGTATTACTGATATTAGCATCCTTGATATGGTGTATAACGTAACACACACCTATTTGCTATAGTTATTTCATAAAATATGGAATAAGAGTATTAACATTCATTTTTTTCCAATTTTAACAGCTGAACATACAAGAACCATACCATAGCGCACTCACCACTGTCTGTAGCCATCCATGAATGGAAGTCACAAGGTATTCTTTGTATGTAGGAGGCACATGTCTTGCACGACACACACAGCAGCTCACACCCAAGGACATCTCGCTCTTGTATCCTTTACAGTTTGGACGGATCACACCCACAATCAGATGTTCTTTCACACCCAATTTTCAAATGTAAAACAGATATTCTCTCAGTCAGTTTATTTGTAAAATATTAATGACTCGACAATTATTCGTTTTTACAAAATGTCAAATCAAATTACTGTATTAAAATAAATAATATCAAAAATATTTTTACTTTGACAACCAAAACATTAAACCTGCCATTTCATCAATATAACTGGAACCAGTCACTGAACAAACAGACATGTTCAATTCATGCACACAAATGTTTGTCCCAATTGGGTATCGAACCAACTTTACGTTTTCCACTAAACCACCCACCTCCACAACATTTCACGACCCATCGCATCGAAATTCGATAAAATTCTCACGAATTATCCATACCTACATAATTAAAACATCCATCTCAGAATAACATACTTGTTTATTGAACCAAAAGACCTGCATCACACCACATCACAAAATACACACAACAGTGCTCTAGCTAGTCAACCTTACACCTAGTACAGTACAATACAATATTTAATATAATTCATTCTGCATTAAATAATTTCTGTAATCTTACTAAAAATATATACCATATGCTTAAAAGGGGTTTGTGACCATACTAAAATATTGTAGCTTCGATCACAGGTATTAGGGCTTTACAGGCTTTAAAATATGATCAGCAAAAATACGACACGAGAAGGAAAGATCACATAAAATGAATGCGTGGTGTAAGTTTAATTTAGTTTTACTTCACAACTATTAAATGGAGGGTACCATTCAACTACCTGCTGATAGAAATATTAGTATACCTTATTAGGGCTAAGCTCCCAAACCCATTTTGATGAAATTTTACAGAGGAAGCTTGAACCATGTAGATAAAAATAAAATTCTTTTTTTCGGGATCATGGTTGCGGAGCAAATTTAGTTTTTTTTAAATGTGCCCCACTAGCTGTTCCATAAACGCTTCTAGGCAGGTTTCTCCAAGAGAACTAACAAAGAAATCTTTCTTTTGAAACACAAACTGACACTAAAGTACAGCCACTCAAATCAATCATAAATTTGATTTACCTGCATGCTATCATTACCGCTAGGTATGACTTGGTCACAATGTTATATTGTATGAATCTAATAAACGACTTTCACCACGGCAAGTAACCTAGCACTTGACATAGCTATCATTGCCTAAAACAAATCTACTAAATTCTAAAAGGAATTGAAGTAAGATATGAGAGCAGAATTTATACTAGGGGATTTATTTTTATTTGTGAATGTTGGTTAGATTCAAAGTCTTTTTTCTTGATAATGAAAATGAAATATACCAGTTAGTGAATGATGAGCCCTGAATCACGATTAATTAAAGTTGGCTCGATAAAAACAAATCACAGTTGCCTCAAAACAATTTTTTTTGTATCGTTTGAAGATACAGCATATTAAAAAAGCAGGGAAAAGCAGTTTAACTTGAATGTGAATAAAAGCCTTTAATTCAATGTTCTCTTCATGTTCCAGGGGAACTATGAAGATGATTTTCAGATACTGGATATCCAACTTATTATGAAGTCAGGCAAATATTGCTGATTAGTGCATCTGTACTTAATAATTCACTTGCTTAGTGAGCCAGGACAATACTATTTCAAAGTCAAAAAGCTACTTTAGGCAATGAACACTATGGTGAAAGCCCTAAACTTGAATCCTTGCATTAGCATTTCACATTAGGATTTTGATTCTATCTTATGAAAAGAAATGATGAACTTAGGAACTAATTCTGATTATAACATTTTGTAAGGGTTAGGAGTGTGCAATATAACATGAATATGTTTATAATAAAAATACACACATATTTGTAACTAATTAAAAATCATAATTAGCTACATTAACATTTTCCTGCCCAATTAATTTCTGTTTGCAGAAATGTTATTTTATATACTATATGTTTAAATTAAAATATGGTCCACTCAGGCAGTCACCAGATTGATAAATTATTTTTGAGAAGCAGAGCCGTAATCTAAAATTAGCATTAGAATATCATACAAACATCTCAGCAATAACCTTTCACAGCGACATCTCACCTCATCATGGCTGTGGCTTGGTATTCCACCCGCTGCCAGAACTTGAGCCACCATTGTTACCACTGCTTCCACCATTTCCACTATTCCAATTTCCTTGCCCATGGGACCAATTGACTGGATTTCGTTTAGAATTATTTCCATTCCAGCTGTTATTACCACCTGATGGAGGAGGACCATTATGGCCCCAATTCTGGTTGGAATTCCAGTTTTTTGAGTTACCTTGTGGGGGACCACCCTGCCAATTATTTGGGCCTGAATTACCTGGTCCACTCAGAAGATTGCCCCATCCAGCTTGATTAAGTGCAGCAGCCATTAGACTGAAGGGCAAATTAAAGGTAGCTGGAGGACCACCATTAGGATTGATACCCAAATTTTGCATGTTGAGAGTATCTATGTTACTGCTATTGCCTCCATGACCACTTGATGACCCAGAAGGGGCAGACCCATTTCCATCCCAAGCATTTGGTCCATAAGATTCGTCTTTCCAATTCTGATTAGATTTACTTTTTATCTTTGGTGCAGCACTTGAGACTGACACAGATGCTCCTTTAATCACATGGTCTTCTCCACATAAACCTTGTGCTACTTCAGGATCTAAGAAAGTAACAAAACCAAAAGCTCTGAAGGGACGTGGCACAAATACATCTGTTACTTCACCAAACTTGGAGAAATAGTCTCGGAGGTCATCAGCAGTAATATCTTCTGTGCATCTTCCAACAAAAACTTTACATGGCATTTGAGGAACCACTCCTTCTTTAGAATTTGGAATACGTACATCAACCCAGCGCCCCTCTATATTGTGTCTCTGTGCAAGGGCTCTCATTTGTGATTCATAAGTAGCAAAACGTATAAAACCAAAACCTTTGAATGAACCATTTTTGTCTCTCTTTAGTTGTACCATAACGACTTCGCCAAATTGCTGAAAATATTGTTTTAAAGACTCTTCCGTTGATTTCCATGGCAAACCAAGACATATCAAATCAGAGCACGTAAGTTTCTTTTCCAAACGTTTTGTTTTAGCCGCAGAATTTTCAGGTGAAACGTCTTCCATCTTGCGTTTGTTTTCTTTCGGGAAAACGCAAATGTAAAGATGTTTACCCCAACCTATTTCACTTGGAGGGTGTAACTTGGCATCACTAAGTCGAATACCACGAAATGATTTACTCTCGGGGTGCCGATATTTTAAGCCACAGGCTCCAGGAAATTGAGCTACAAGAGTTGAAAGAAGAAGTGCGCCGTCGATCTCATACGGAATCTCGACAGCGTTAGCATCATCCTCGTCTTCACTTACTCTAATGTATAGATCCTCGGCATAAATCCCATCTTTGGAACACATTATTACTGCAAATAACAACTTAGACAAAGTTACAATAGGATATAATTAAATACGCTTCACAATACAATCGATGTAAAATTGTGAGTGAAGTAGGGAGAGGGTGCCTGCCTGTCGATATGTCTGAAATCAATTAATCGATTAGTCGATGCTTTACTTTACTGATGGCAAATCGATTTTTTGTAATACTTCTAACGGATTGAATCAATTGCATCTGTCTGATTGAGGGCAGTATGATTTATCGGATCCAAAACGTCTTAAAAAAACTCGATACACGATTCGATTAATTGAAAAACGATATTTCAGAGCTTATTTTAATCCAGAAAAGCTTCTGCTACCTTCAATGAATATCGATTCCAATATAGTTTTATTTTCTGAGAGAATCGACATTCCTAATACGATACTTAACTCTCTCTATGGAGTGTAGAAGTAAAGGCGGACCATATTGTATGGGGGATTAGTCGAAAAAGGGTCCACTTGTAAACAGCAAATTAGTTTTCCAATTCTCACCGAAATAGCAAGCATGTGTGTAGCACTGTAGCAAGTGGAAATTATATAAACAGAGTGAAGTGTACTGGGTTGGTTTCCGGTAATTCTTTAATACTATTTTCTATTTGCTATTTACAATTAATTGGGGTACTTAAAAACACTGTATAATTTTATTCTATACTCATGTTTGTCTACATATTATAATAATTTTAAAAAATGCGTTGTATCAAAACGGAAATGTTTCTTTCCTTTTTTATTAATTTAGTATCCTACTCTAATAATTTGTGGCGCTCTATTTAAAATTCTTCCACTTGCTACAGTAGCGCCACCTTAATTTGCTCTCTTTCAACGGACACTTTTTACTACACTGAGATGGTCCTCCTTTACTTCTACACTCCATAACTCTCTGATTAAGCTGAGTCTGTGTAACCAGCCACAGATACCTAATAGTACAGGTAGTTCCTCCATTCCGACTACTCCGTTTTATTATTAGAGACTATTTAGGTTCTGTTAGGTTGTTCTCACTGCCAAACCGAAGGTCGCGGGTTCGATTCCCACACAGGACAAACATTTGTGTGCATGAACATGTCTGTTTGTTCTGAGTCTGGGTGTAAAATCTATATAAGTATGTATTTAGAAAAAGTAGTATATGTAGTATATCAGTTATCTGGTTTCCATAGTACAAGCTCTGCTTAGTTTGGGATCAGATGGCCGTGTGTAAAAGAATAATGTCCCAAGATATTTATTATTATAATTTATTATAGGGTCCCACATTATGGCACATCCATTATTTATTGCAGTTTATTTTTAATTTCACATTCTTTGCTCAAATATCGTAAGTCTGTGAACAACAGAAATAAACTATAATTTTTGTACTGCGAAAATAAATCGTTTGCGATTTAATATAGTAGATTCACTCAGCCTTTCGTGGTGGCACGACTGAAACCAGAAACAGAGTACATTTTATATATATCTGAAACTGTCTTTGGCATCCAGTATTTCGCAGGCGACAATAAATCGTAGTGCGCGTAGGAATTATTGTCATTTGCGATTTTATATGGCAATTTATCGGAGTGTAGAAGTAAAAGAGGAGCATCTCAGTGTACTAAAAAGTGTCCGTTGAAAGGGAACAAATTAAGGTGGCGCTACTGTAGCATGTGGAAGAATTTTAAATAGAGTGCCACAAATTATTAGATTTATTATTAGTAGGATACAAAATTAATAAAAAAGGAAAGAAACATTTTCGTTTTGTTACAGCGCATTTTTTTAATTTATTATAATATATAGACAAACATGAGTATGGAATAAAATTATACAGTGTTTTTAAGTACCCCAATTAATTGTATATAGCAAATGGAAAATAGTATTAAAGAATTACCGGAAACCAACCCAGTACACTTCACTCTGTTCATATAATTTCCACTTGCTACAGTGCTACACACATGCTTGCTATTTCGGTGAGAATTCGAAAACTAATGCTGTTTACATGTGGACACTTTTTCGACTAATCCCCCATACAAGATGGTCCTCCTTTACTTCTACACTCCTTAAGGTACATTGTATAAAAAAAAGCGTTTCATTTTACATATCATTCTTTTGTTGTTAGCCTTATTATTAAAACCATACATGTTCTTTTTCATAGTCGTACAGTCCGACTGGACTGGTCGTGGCCATAGCATCGATCGTCTAATAGGGCGGTTGTCGCTTTTCCTACTTCTCCATTTCTATCTATTAGTGCACCGCGCGCTACCTACTTTCAGCAACGGAACACTTCAAGTAATCGATTTAATGAGCCCTCTCTATTCTGTGAGTGATCAGCCACGTGAAAGAGAACCTTATACTCTTCCTTATATCATTAATCGTTCCAATGAGCCTTCATTGTGGATGATATGTCTAAGCAACAACTCTTTATTCGTTGCGAAGCTCTTTCAGGATGGAAACGTCAAAGGCCTGAATCTTTTTACAATATTTTTGATGGATCATTCTTGTTTCAGCTCGATACAGGATAATAGGAAATAGAGGTCTCTTATGTTATTCCCCTGATGTTTTAAGTAAAGCAGCGATCATTCCATTTGTTTGTGAGTTTTTTTACGTTTCATCGTGTCACAACTCAATACACCGTCTTTCTTCTTCATAACTTCCAGTATTTGTGATTGTGGACCCCAATTACAGGATAACTTCACAATTACCTATTTCACGTAAGTCAGGTCGATTGTTAGTCTTCCGATCCAAACAGATTACGATAGGGCCAAAATCGGAGCTGGTTACTTCATGATGTGAAAGAACGGAACCCCTCTGTCAGCTAGTGTCTGCTGTGTGTCTCAGATTTAATGTCAACCGCATTTATTATTTTCGGTTTATTGCCAAAGTAAGTCCGGTTTACCATCGCAGTTGGCAGAGTTATTTGCCCAGGTTCACATCTTGCAGGGTCTTACAGAAAGCCTATTTGTCTACAATTCCTAAACGTTCAAAAATATTTTCATGGTAGTGCAGTTGCAAAATTTAAGATTTAAGCCGCATATTTACCATTTAAGATCAGAGACAATCTGCTCCGGGATAGAGTAGAGATAAGAAGTGTGCGCGTTAATCTAGTTCTGATTATAACGCAGTTACATGTAAAGTCTCCTTGGATGATGTTTAAAAACAGTATTCAATAATGTTATCGTAGGCAAATTGTATTAGGCGCTCGCCCCTGTGATTGCGTGTACCCAGACCATATAGCTCAACTATGTGCCGCAGGCTGCATTCATTTTTAGTACTTCAAGTTATTTAAGTATATTCAAGGTTTCGCTATCAAATAAAAGATCACCTGTTCAATAGCTTTTTTAAATGCCTTCGACGCATTAGAATTTCACAGTGGTATATAGCACCATGGCTATTTGTATGATGATGTAAATGAACCTAATCATAAACCCAAAAAGTGTTTTCTATAACATCGTTCTTAAGTCCACAAACTAGAAGTACTTACAGTATTACACTATAGGTACCTTCCTATATTTTAGACTGAGGGCTGCTCTGCCAATGGCCGACAGGTTTGGAAAGGCCGATAACCAGTCCCCCAGTGGGCGATCTGGAATTTACGCACTTTTTTTTATAATATTAGGTAAGATTTTAAAATTATTAAGCATCACATTAATTATTATCACAACGTCTCGTCGAATATTTTTTTATTATTAAAGAAATTGCGACAAAAATATAATTAATTATAACATAATTAGGGGAAACTCAAAGTCCGATTAATTAATCTTTAATATTAATCTATCTAATAGATACTATTAAACGAGCAATTCTTGGATATCTAATATCTATAGGTATCTTGCAGTAGGTGGGGCGCGTGTCGTACCGGCAAATGTATTTGAAGGAGCATTTGTGTAATTCAATTTTTTTTTCATTCAACACATTTCGCGACAGCAGCGCGCCGGGTACCAGCTAGTATAGAATATTGGTATCTCGCAAACCGATCAGGAAGAAAATGAGTATTTAATTTACGTTTTGGTTTCCAAGCTTATCTGTCTTCCCGGAGAAAAGAGATGTTCCAAAAAAAAAGGATACTGAGCAAAGCTCAGTCGCCCAGGTATGCCCTTCTTACAAACCGCTCAAACATAGTTATAAAATATTACGCGGTGAAATACAGTGTTAAAACTTCTTTATCGTTGTAGGGGCGTTAAAAACATTATAATAAATCGTCACATAGTGTTAATGAATATTAGATAATCCTCTATAACGTTTAAAAAAATATATATAAATGCAGTGTGGCAGAATCATGTTTAATGCAAAAGTTTGTGTGTAAGTTTGGCCACTCTTGCCAGCTTGTAGAGTAAAACAGGTTCTGAGGTGAGGATATCTCTGATATTTAAAGAATTCCGAGGTTCACATATGTGTCCACACTTCCAATAAGTGGTCAACACAACAGGCTGGCGGGCGAGCGTAAAAGTTTTATCATTATTATGGCCAAAAGTCAAATGCGGTTATACCCAGGAATACATATAATAGCGCGGTATTGGCTATATCTTATTGTAGCCAGCATATAGAATCAATTGAATAGGTACACCTAAGTTCTACCTCCTAGTTGTAGGCGGCTAGAACCGCTCTTCGGCTTTTAACGGTTAAATATTATTTATATTTAATAGCTTTAATGCACCGAATGCTGAAGGACGAAACTTACACAACATATTCAACTCTCCCAAACTCCCAAATGGTTGGAAACAGGGCAGGTAGATGATGATAGAGCGACAATTAGTTTACAATATGTACTAAAAACATTTTTAGTATTATCAGTAGGACTCAACTCTTTTTATTCTAGGTAGGAAATTTTAATTTATCCGGGGAAAATATAATTCCTTCTGGATCGTTTTATGATGTAGCGGAAAGATATTTTAAGTATAATTATGAAAAGGTCAACTGGTCCAAGCCAGTCACCGCCAGTTCACCTTGAATCAATTGACTTTTACTATAAAATATGCTAAATTTAAATGTGACATTCGTAAAATGGACAACAAGTCAAACCTATTATTTAATGTTATAATATTGGTAAGAGGCGACTAAAGAGTATACCGATGACCGTGTAGCTATTTATTCCTTTTTTTCTTAATTATTTGGGGAAATCCTCACAGATTCCTGGCGTGGATTAGCCTGGTTATGTCAGACTATTACTGACTATAACCCCACATTGATACCAGCGTGACACCCCCAGTACCCTCGCGATACTGTCGCACGATGGGGTGAGACCACGTAGACCTAGGGCTCGAATCTGGACGCTTGAGGCGCCCCCGCCTCGGTTGCCCATGATCTCAAAGGTCCGGTCACAGGTACAGGCGCCGCTTACGATTATTCCAAGCCCCAGCTACAGGGCAGAAGAGCTGCGACTAGACACGAATGCGCCTCAGCGGCGTCGTTCTGAACCATGACGGTCACGCCGTATCCCCGTTTAGCATCAACGACACGACTCTTGGTTTCCGAAGCGGCGTCCGCTGCAGTGGAAACAGGTTGCCGTCGTTTTACATCCGACCTTATACGAGTAAATATAGTCAGCTAAAAGTTGTTGTTGTTGTATTTTAGTTAAAAGATATTTAGCGAAGCACCTGAGTCCGATGAGTATCTGTGTGACCCTTTGGCTTCGAAGACCGGCAGAAACGCTCCCACAACGCCCTTTAATCTAGATAATGAGAGAAACGGCTTCCCAACCCGAAAGGTGCCGACCGAACCCTAGCATTAGGGCTCTATCCGTCCGTATGTTTGTCAGCAGGCTGTACCTCATGAACCGCAATTGATAGATAGTAATTATCTATTCAAATAAAAAAATATATTAAGTAAGAAAATTTAAGGGGTTGTGCAATATTGTAAGGTGGTACGGAACCCATTATATGTGAGTTCGACTCGCACTTAGTCCCTTTTTTACCGCCACATATATTAAGCGGTCTCCCGCGGTTTTACCCGCTTTTAGTTTGAAGTTGATCGGACCAAGAAAAAACATTGTTTCATACAATTTTTGCACCCCCGTTTTAACCCCTTAAGGCGTGAGTTTTCAAAAAACCTTTCTTAGTGCTCCCCTACTTTATAAAACCTGTGCAAAATTTCAAGTTTCTAATCCTTATAGTTTAGGCCCTGCGTTGATATGTCAGTCAATCAGTAAGCTTCTCCTTTTATATATACAGATAACCACTTCTTGAAATCATCACAATTTACTTAATAGGAATTACTACTACTACTATAATAAAACCGGTAGTTTTATATTATGATATCCCATTAGATACTCGTTGGCTGGTAAAGCCTACTTAGTACTTACCTGCTATAGTTTTCCTTTTAACTTCGTTATACGAGTATAAACCTACCGCTACCGTGATTTTGTCGCATATACAAAAAAAACTGTGTAGTTTGTCGTTTGTATTGTCTGTCTGGATGTGAACTTTTTTTTTTATTTATACTAATTATATATATATATGTACTATTATAAATACTTAAAATGTAATCGGATATCTGGTTACTATAAAACAAGCTCTCCTGACATTGGGATCAGGCGACCGTGTGTGAAGAATATCTCAGGATGTTTAATTAATTGTAAAACGTTTACCATGCTAAATTTCTCATCGGTTCCTAGTTGAGGCTTAGTTACGAACTGGTAGTAACCTCACTAGGTTAACCTTCGTCAAGCCATCTAGAGCTCTAAAGTGTATAAATGGCATTCCCCGCCACTATTATAGCTGAGCCCAGAGCCAAGAGCATGTTAAAAGGAAGTACCTACCTAGTGCAGGGAGTCAATTCAATTGTTGTGTTCCTTTTATTCTTTATTTTAATTATTTTGTAAATTAGAAAATTACGATAAGACAAAATCATTATTTTAAAAAAGAAATGCCAGTTTTGAAAAATTCTATATATTATGTAGAACTCTTGATTTTCTTACAGTTTCGGCCTAAAGAGCTATGTTTATGTTTTTATTATTCTATCTGGAACCCTTCGCGCAGGGGTCGAACTCGGACTAACCTGTCATTTTGGGTTCAAAAGAGGATAATAACTTTTTGTCTACAAATGAACGAAAACATTAGGTACTACACAGTGTAGAAGATGATTCAAGATGAAGGATGACGAAATGATTGCCATCAACCGAGCGATGTCGAATAATTACGCCCGTTTCAAATACCTACGTGATGCAAGAATATAAAAGGTCAAAGACCAGTTTTGCAACATTTCTCTGTTGGTTTGGAACAAAGGCTCAGCGGGCGAGGCAAAGGCGGTGCAGGGTCCCCTTCACTGACGCGAGCTCGCTGTGGCGATGGAGCTGGCGCCCCGCACACCGATCAACAGGAAGCCCGTCCAAGGCGAGCGCGCCTTGCGTTGTGCACTCACAATACTCACAACCAATTGCATTCCCTTATTAAGCTATGTGAGATACAGTTTAATAAAAAGTAAGTCCTTTGAGGAAATAACGGGAAATCGTTATACTAATTGGACTCTTAAACGTTAATCTCCGCGATTATTTTTTGTGCAGTTTATTTGAGATTTATCCATCACAAGGAAATTTCAATATAAAAAGTACTTACCGTGAGTGGATACTTACCTCACTTTCCTAACTGTAGGTACTAACCATAATATTTAGGATTCTCTCCATTTGGAGGAGATATTGAACCCCTGTATCACACACACATGCTTCCTTCTGCCAGTCATCCACAGGATTTTTTTGGAAAAGAGCTATTACATACTCCTATAAATGTTGACCATGCCAGTCCAATTATATCCAAATATTAACAACATAAAGGGCATATAGTAAGTCAACGGTTTAATTTTGTTCCTCGTGAGCTTCCGTGACACAAAAAGACAGATAGCAAACAAACACCGTTTCTTCTATACCTGCTACTTCTTCAAAGCTTAAATTAATGCAAAGCTATATTTTTTATAATATTAATGTGTTAAAACCCCTTCCATTTTGGTTTGTTTGATAACGCTTACGACAGTATTCGCTATAGTGTCTTTAGGGATTACCCACCCACTCGTTGGACTCCTTGGGGGTCACTTATTATTCCAAATGCGTGTCATGGTGAGTGGAATTTCGCCGCGACTACGGCCGGACTTAGGGCCACTGACACTGCGGCTGCATTCGTTACCGTTCTTACAATTTATGTAAGTATTTATCAGCGGTATAATAAACAAACGCGTAGGTAGGACCCAAGAGTGAATATATTATTTAAATGTAAATTGGTTTCTTGTAAAAATAAAAGCGACTGCAATTAAAGTATTCATTACGTAGGGTTAGGATCTACCGGACATACTGGAGTCAAATTTACTTCTACGGTTTCATCGGGAATTTTAAATTGGCCTTTAAAATAATTCAAGGAATGAATTTGTTTTAGTACAGAAAGATATCTAAAACACAAACGTTTATTTTAATGACGACAATGCTTTGGAGTAGCCCTCGTTCCCGCAGGATATCTTCATGTACAAAATGTTATTTTGAAATGAGTAATTTCTGAGATTATTGCCGGCTCTGCTCAGTAAAAGCAACCTTCCGAACCGGAGTTAGAGTCTCACCATTAACAAGTGCCTGCGAAGGCCTATTTTAATTATAATATTTAATTTCATCTCCTGTGTTAGTTTCAAGCCAAATCTCAATGTGGGTCGTTTTATTTGTTAACATGACGGTTTTGGCGTCTTTACATCCACCCTTACGCGGATAATTCGGTCAGAAATGATGGCTTTCAATGTAGAGCTCTAACCTCAGGGCGTTGCTAGAAGGGTGGGTCTCACGAGAAACGATATTAAGATATACCTACATTTGCGTTCAGTATTCGCTTCTTTCTTCATCTCCATTTCAAGCCCGCCTATCGTATCGTAAACAGCTAAGGCAGTTTGTAAACAGAATAATAGACCGGCGACATAAGCCTTCGATAATAGCTAAATTATTGTTGCTCAGATTGCGGAAAAACTAATTATCCTTTCTTTATCATTCCATTATACTTTATTACAGAAAGATAATCCGTTACTTACTTCTTTACAATATCTGATTTTATGGTATTCTTTAGTCATACAGGATGTCTTCAATAAAACCATTTTATCAGAGAGCCTAAGACGAAAATTATTTATGGAGTTTCTTAGAAGATATTTTGAAATTAGAATGTTTCATTCTGAATAATCATAATACTTAGATTATAATGTAGAGTGATTTTAATTATAAATACCTTCACTTTGTGTCTGCCTGCACTATTGAAGGTCATGGCGGCGTGGCGTGCTCCGCCTACTGCATACTAAATCAACACTATACAGGTAAACTGGAAGAAGCCAAAAATAAATGAACGCTTGCTTTGATAGCATACTGGTACCTACTTTCATTACATTTTTGCTGTTTTATATCTTCTAACACCCTGACTTGTTTACAAAATGGAGACGGACATTATACCTATACCTTGTACCTACACTATTTTAGATATTTACTTATAGATACTGTAGATCACCTACAAATCAATACTTTTACTATAATTATAGACAACTAGAAGATCACACAACTCATCAAAATAAGCAACTATTGTCCGACGTCTTTTCTATTGGAATTCAAAATTAACATCACGAATATTTCAGTACGAAAAGTTGAATAACAAAATTTTAACAGTTTTATGAGTTTTGTGATCATCTCAATCTTCACATAAATACCCATAACGGACAAACTTTGTTTGAATAAGTAGGTATAGATAAATATTCACTCAATATATAACAGCCAACTAAACATATATTACACCAAGTAAAGTAAACGTAGGTATTGTATAGCATGAAAACAAAGACACCTTTAGCACATAAAGGCTACCTTTAGAGTTGAACCTACGATTGTGACGCAAGGAATGCTCTATCTTTTGCAAGTTGTTTTGAATCTCCTTCTAGTCTAGATGAGGATTATGTGCAATAGAGTTCAAAACTTAAGTAAGCGAATAAGATTCAGTAGGTATACCACCTAGGTATAATAAGATGGTACTAATATCCAACTAACAGCGTTATACCTAATTTTAAAGGAAGTTTGTTTCTAGATTCGATCTAATTTTTTGCACAGCGATATCTAAAAAAGCCATAAAAGGAGAAGGCTAATCATGAGAACACGCACACAACCGCAAAGTGGTAACTAAGTAGTTAGTTTATTATATTTAGGTGTTTAATTTCTCATTATTATAATGAGGTAGCTCGGTATGCAGACAATTTCGTAATATTTGGTGCGCAAGTCACGGAAACGAGCGTAAGGAATGCGGCAGAAATTGATTTAATTAATAAAGACTAACTACAGAGCTGAAACCTATTAAACGCTGAAAACTATTTTGATTTAATATCTCTTAAGGTATATACGAATATTTAATCTTGTTTTTATGGTAAGTTTCGAGAAGGTATCATATTCCTTCTTTTTTGGGACAGCAACTTCGACGGCGTCGACTTGGGTACCTTTAGCTTTGTTCTTTGTCTGTAGGTACTGGTTAATACACCGTATTGAAATGCATAAACAGAGCAAGCCACAAGTAAAACGTAGTGATTATATCCTCTTTCTCCTCTCGCTGAGTGAAGTCAACGATGATTGACAGTATGGAACGTTGTGGTTAGAAAATAATAAAGTGGGTCTACCTATGTAGTAGATCTTTGGGAGAGTGTGTGCCGAATGAGTTTTAGCCGATAAGTACGTTAGATAATTAAGATAATAAAAGTGACAAAACCTTAATAATTTCATCATATTTGTTACTAATATTGACGCCATATTATTATGGCGTGAAAGGTTAGTGACCGCTGCCAGTGTCAACGACGTCCATGTGTGGTTTGGTCCATGTTTTTTTTGTAAGGTATGAATTAGGAAATGTTTGGTAATCAATAAAACCCTAAATTGAATAACAATAAAAACAACAAGTCACTGTATACTACTATCAACAGTACTAACCTACTTAACATGTTCTTAGTATAAATTTTGAAAGTTATAATTTTGCAAGGACACTGTCTATCATATTGAAAGATTGCTGTAAGAATTGCCTAATGCATAAGTTTAAATGTATTGAACTGGTATGCACCATGATGTGGCCTAGCAACTTAAGAGCTGTCGCTGTTCGGTTGGTGATCGTGGCGGGGGTGTTGTGGTAGATTATATTATGTGTGACGGTGGTAGACAAGTGGGTCGTGTCGTGTTGTGTTGTGAAACAGAGAGAGGCGTGTGAGCTGACGCTGTCTGCGCAACAACTAGAAACAACGCGCACACCCTATGTTGCGCAGTCAAATGCACGAAAAACGAAATTTCTACTTCGTACATTAGAGGCTTACAGTCTTACAGACATACGATCCTTTTTACGTCGTCGGGAAAAACGCAAACTATCAAGATAGCGAAGGCAATAAATAAATGGCGATCTAAATTGTAAAATCAAAACACATAAGTAGGTACTTATTCTGATATATTTAATATAAGGTATTTAAGCATACTAGAATGACTACTTCCGAAGATAGATTAATTGTTTTCCTGTCTTCTAGTCTAGTAAACAATTACAATATCTTATCAGAAGTGTGTCTTTATCAATTTATCAATCCTATCGACAATGACGTCCTGATTGTCGCGAGTACGAAGAACTGCTTTGATCTTAGCACTTATCGCGAGAGATTAAATGGTATTAAGTATTGAATGTAGGTATTATTTACGTTTCATTTTAACGTAAATCTATTGAAGTATGAATGTACTTATTCGGGGATTCACAGCAATTCGAACAATCCGAAAAATAAATAAAAATGTCACAATGAGACTAAATAATGGAGTTTCAGGAACGCATAGTTAATCTTCAGTTTAATTCCCCATGCTAATATGTAAACGTCCGCACGTTAAATCAAAACCATGATAATTATGGTAGGCAGGTACCTAATTGCATTTTCACCATTGCAATTTCAATGATATACTGGAGAACATATTAGATTTTGCTATTTTGATTATTAATAAAACTAAATTTATTTATTGTCCGCCTAATATAGTAAGTAGAGGTGAGGTCTTTGCCCCCAACTGACCTACTTCCCATGAAATATATAATGATATTATAACATAGCCAGCATTGACATTTCTTTCGAAAAGAATATATAATAAATATCCTGGGACATTGACAATAATATACATATATTCATTGATGAAAGAACATATTTAAGTAGTTCAGAAAAATTATGGAAATGCAGAAGTAAAAAAAAAGATAATTCCACAAGGGGATAGCTTCCACGATGAAGAACTGAGCATAGAAATTATTACGATGGGAAAGAGTTGGCCCACAGACAGAGTAGGTATGAGAACTATGAAGAATAATGAAGATGGTTTTTTTTTGAGAAAAGACCCCTTCTTTGAATAATAATAATATTGAATAAAATAGTATAATATAGTTAATACTAATAGTATAATATCATATATAATGATGATAATGCCAAAGAATGGGTCGACGGTAATAAAATTACTCAGACGTCGAATCATATTAACCACAGCAAACATTCTCGTACTGACTTCAGGATCTTCTGGTGCCGAAGCTGCCAGGAATGTTAGCTTTTCTGAACACCGGGGTGATTAAAATTACTTCTATTTAAATTATGTCTAGATTTTGTTGGTTCATTTATTATGACCTTTTAGCGCTTGTTGTTATCTAACAACAATTCAATATAGCCTTATAAGGCTATATTGAATAACTGTGTGTTAGAGATTTAAATAAAAATAGTTTTTCATATTTATCTACCAATTTTACTGTGAAAGCCCAAGAACTACGGTAAATTCTAAGATTTCCGGAAGTTTGTCACGGTAAATCAAGGAAGTAAATAAAGGAGGGGTTAGTATTAATCCTTACATTTACTAAATATTTTTTTTATGTCAGCCCCCTTATTCACCTAATACAAACTTCGTCGGCGAGCCGCTTCACGGAGGCCTCGGCGAGCTTTCCTCTCACGTGTTTAGTAGTATTAGCGTAGCAAGCGACAGAGACAGAGCACGGAGGCCGCGACGAAACTTCCTCGAGTTAGTGCCCCTGATCTAAGATTTACCACTATTCGGGCGTATACAGTAACTTAAATAAAATTCCAGTGGGCTTTGTTTGTAATTCTCCACCTCCTAGACAGCTTGACCGATTTTGATTTTTTTTTAAACTTATGCGGTCAATTGCGTCCAGGGCGCCTAAGTGGCGCTGTGGTTAAGATCCAGATGTTTTTTTAAACTTTCCGATGAATATTATAAAAGAGAAAAAATTGGACCCAGGATTTGTAACTTAACTACAACGCTACTTGCGTTGTAGTTAAGTTACTTTTAGCTCGGCACCTAACTAGAGTATTAATAAATACATATTTACTATATCTATATATATATATATATATATTTATTTAAAATATGTTCCCTTCGTTTTACATGTATTAAAATTAAAAGCTCAAATCTACTGAAGATACCGCCTCGGAAGTCAGCCATCAACTTAGAAAAAACCGGAAAAAAAAATCTGCTCCGAAAACTCTTTCATGTGATGCCCATGCCATGACATAATAGGAATGTTGACATGATACTGTCGATGCTCCCTCCCAGCAAAAAAAAAATATATTTACAAAGTGAATTCGTAGGTACCTTAATAAGTACAAAGTACTAATACAATCAGTATGAATCAATACTGCGAATTCAAAGATAATAAGTCCAAGTAATTCAATTAATTACCAGATATGGAGGAGGTGCATTAGTGGGAATTTTAAGAATATATTGGTTTACACTTTAAATCCAATTGCCTTGATGCCAATCTTTCATGTAGGTATTTGCGGTATATTGCAATAGATTTATGAGCAGGTAAGTAAGTACACAACCTACGCAATATTATAAATGCTTAAGTTTGAGAGAATTGCTGGATTGCGTACTCTGCAAAAACTGCGTATCGGATTCGGATGAAAATTGGCACATAGAAAGTTTTAAACCTGGATTAGCACTTAGGATTTGTATCCAGGGAAAATGTAACATCCCTAGGGAACGCGTAGGACATCAAATATAACAATAATCCTGAGAAGGTTTATTCGCGCATGGATAACCACATTTTTTTTTAATGAAAATTTTAAGATTTTTGTAACGTTTAAAAAAAAAATTGTTTACCTCTTTTTATTTATAACTTTAATTTTTCGTTCGGTTTTTCGAGATGCCACTAGCTGCGGCGAACGAATCAGATAGGTTCATTATAATGATTTGGGTTCCGTTAGTCCGGCATTGCTTTTTAAGACCACGCTCAAGGATTTAAGTCATGGATACAAAAAAAAATTGCATTTGGTATGTTCGAATTTGACGGCCACTGGCTCAAAATTTGTTAAGGTGTTTGGTGGCCTTGAAAGAAGTGCCTAAATTAACTTCCAGCATGTGTAATATCTTGTGCATAAATTGGACTATTCTGGGCGTCTCTCCCAGGAAGTGTCACACATTTATTAAGGCTCGTCCTCGGTAAAATATATCTATCCAATATATATAATCTAACCAGTTTTTACCGTTACCTGTAGCACTATTTAATCAGAAAAAATACACAGTATCCTACAAGATATGAGACGTGATGTGTTGTTTCTGGGAATATGTTTTAATTTATAGAACTGTAGAAAAAAAATCACCCCCTATTTTTTCTGGTTGTTATATACGTAGGTACAGTTAATATTACTGCTGCAATTTTTATCGAAACTGTATGAAAATTTATTTACTTTTTTAGAAAACAATATCGAATGATTTTTTGTTCTTAATTTTTAAAAATTCCTCTTATCTTGTTTATAATAAATATAAAAAGCATTTTATTGGGGCAAAACACGGAATCCCAGTATTTCCTGGATAAAAAGTAGCCTTTTTCCCTTGCAAAACCCTACTCCAAACTAATTATTTTTCTATAAACCCTATGTTACTCCTTATGACATCAGCGATTTTTGTTAAGTACTGAATATAGGTACTTTCATATGTTATTTTTTTTATTTTGTAAAAACTGTAATTTTGACATTACAACCAAGACAATTAAATATAATTTATTTGTATAGAAGATTATTTTCCTAGATATAACAATATTTTCAAATGTAGTTTCTGAGGTACAAAAAAAAATTATTAATTATTTTTTCACATTTGGTTACTCAAAATAGATCTTATTGCACAAAAAAAGGTCACATGAAAATCTTACGTAAAAAAAAGAATAAAGTAGTTATTACATACATTGAATTTTTATTGCAGTATAAACTATATATAAAATACTTATTTAAAAACTTGACGATATTTAATGTCCTATATACTTACAGTTATCTGTTGTACAGATCCTCTTTAAATTAAATTCAAATTCTCTTACCTTAAGTTATAACATAAGGACAAAAAAATTAAACATTACATAAAACTCTTGCATCAAAAATGTGCGCTAGACAAATATTGATCTAATCAAATTATCACATAGCTAAAGAATGCTTTACACTTTTTAAAACACAATTTAGATAGGATAGGTAGTTTACGTAATATAGAAAGACATTGCATGTATATTGTATGTACATTATAAATCAGGTTTTCGACACAAGCCCGGGCACACAAATTCGTACCGGTTCGTAAAGCAGCTCGGTCGACACATCCTCATCGTCGTAGCAGGTCTGGCTAGTGCATGTAGGTACTAATTTGCAACATTTTGGTGCCCACTAGCGATTCTCCGAAACCAGTTTTTGGATTTCTTACATCGTGATTAACTTAAGCAGTGAACTAAAATATATTATTTATACATTCAAAATATTGAAGTATTGTAGACTAGGAAACTCGAATTTTGTATTTCAAATTAAATTAATTACATTTTAATTAGAAAATTTTACGCATGACATAAAATAAACTCGTTTTTTGTACACTGTTCGTCATAATGTATCATTTTTGTAGGCATCGGATACAAATAACGACCAACAGTAATGTATCTATTTAAATTTAATTCATAAAGTCTAATCTAAAACAAAATGACTAGTGATTAGGCCGAGAGGGAAAAACTAAAATACTTAGTTGGTAAGTATTATTATTATTTTAGTACCTACATGCAAAGGTAATACCAGGACACGGCGGAGGTACGCTTATGCATACAAACACAATAATATAAAATTATAACCTTCATATTCAGTAGAGAATCAAGCATGTTATGTTTTAAAGTATCTTCAAGGTCTTACCTTGACAATAACAAAATATTTGATTTATTATTTATGTGATGTAGAATTTTCCGATAGTCAAATCTGATTAAATCTGCGCAAATCGACCCTTATCAAACTTATAATATAAATTTGATGCTTATCGTACATTTTCTTGATTCCAGACGCTATCGATGCCAGATTTATAAAATGTTTGTTAAAAATATACTTCAATACCCGGCAATCTAAATAATAATATTTATTGTACTTAGTTGCAATGTACAAGATACCTTATTGGTTATATGATAGAAGAGACGTGCCACGAATTTGAGTAAACTCACCCATATTCGTAAGACATATATTTCGCCGATTTCATAATTGAGAGATTTATCTAACATTTTGTTATTTAAAAAAAAGGTTTCAAAGTAGGTATGAGTGAACGGTTCAAATATATAGATTAGCAGCTAGTTACATTCATTATTTGGGCCTTCTGACCGCCTAATCAATCACGTATAGTCTACTAAACAAATCACATGTAAGAAATATATTCCCTATAAAAATATGATAAATCTCATTGTGATGTTTTAAAAAAGTAAAATTAGAAAAATATTACCTAATCGTTTATAAACATTTAAAATTTCAACGGAGATATAAAAAAAATCTATGATATATAGTACTTACATTTAACTTATATAAATAATAATGATGTCAACATAATTATAAAATAATGACATTTTCCAATTTTACCGGGAACTGTTTAAGATCGCTTTTTATTGTTCCTTGTCTCACAGGTGACTACACCTGTATATTTATGTGACAATAATAACCTTCTTTAAACTATTTTTAGATGCCTATATTTTAGGGCGATATGAAAAAGAAAGCTATGCGCAATTAATAACTAGTTAGCAAATGAATATTTTAACCAACGCGACATTGCAATTACGACATAAATCCTATTAATAATAAAGTAACTTATGGTACTTAGCAAAATGAAACTAATTAGTGAAAAGTTGTCGATCTTCGTGGGTAGTTCATAATTCAACACTACCATACATACGAAACAAAGTAGCTATTTATGACCTTGCTCTACAACGATGACACTTTTAAAACTGCTTGAAACGAAGACCGTTCCAAAACAACTAGGTATTTCTTTATTGACATAAAAATTAATGGAATGTCAATGTTTTATTTGATTAATAAATGTTGTAGTTAGATTACGTAAAAAATATTTACGTACGTTAAAACGATATTGCGGAATGTACATTTAAAATTTAAAAAAAAAACGAAGGATTTAAAATAGCAAGTTATCATGAAGCCGCCCCGCTCGGGCCGCTGCAGCGCGGCGCGCTATAAATTTAACAAGTACTAAGTAGGTACATACAATAATCTAAATTCTCATGGATATGGTACATCACAATGCTAGAATAGTGTGACCATATACGCGTAACATATTTTCTATGTACAAATAGAAGTAATATCATATGAGAACGTACCGTAGGTACTCACAATGGTCCATTTGATAAATTTATTTTTAAGTCCGAATACAAAATTTTTGTTTTATCGGTAATATACGTACCTACCTAATCATAAAATTTGAATTTACGATTTACATCTACAGACCTTCATGTGTTATCTATTACTCCACTGTAACAGATTTTGCGAGATTACGGGGACAATCAACATTACATTCACGTAAAACTGCGATATGATAGGCAAGAAGTTGCATGGGTATTACTGTGAGAATGCCTTGTAAGCAATCAACAGTTTTAGGTATTTCGAGACAGCGTGACGCTAGGGCCATTGTTTCATTGTCACCTTCCTCACATACGACGATCGGCCGACCTTGGCGCGCATTCACTTGCTGCAGGGCGTTCATGCACTTCATGTAGACGGGGTCACGCATCACTATCATCATAACTGGCATCGAATCATCAATAAGAGCTAAGGGGCCATGTTTCAGTTCTCCAGCCATAATGCCTTCACTATGCATATAGGTCAGTTCCTTAACCTTAAGGGCTCCTTCTAGGCATGTGGCGAAATTATATCCACGACCCATGATTAGCAGTGACCTCTGACGATATAAGTCTTCGGCAAGGGCTTTGACTTCCGAGTCCAGAGCTAACACTTGACGGACTTTGGTGTCCAATTCATGGAGTCCTTCAATAATGTCTGCGCGACGTTTTTGCAACGATATGCGGTCTTCACTGATTACTAACGCGAACATTACTAAAGAAACAAATTGCGACGTATAGGCCTTTGTTGACGCAACTCCGATTTCGGGTCCAGCATTGATGTGAACACCACAGTGGGACTCGCGACATATAGAACTACCTACGGTGTTTGTGATACCCACTATGAGAGCACCATGGCGCTTGCAATAACGCAGGGCCATTAATGTATCAGCTGTTTCTCCAGACTGTGAGATGAAAAAGCAGACATCATCACGAAAAACAGGTGTATTTCTGTCCAAAAAATCAGAAGCCAGTTCAACCATCACAGGTAGCTCAGTCAATTCCTCCAGCAACTGACGAGTAGCAACTGCACTGTGGTAACTTGTTCCACATCCAATCAGCATTAATCGTCTGCAACGCTTAATTTCTGGTATATAATCTTTTATACCTCCTAAGGTGACAGTTCCATCTGCAAAATTGAGACGTCCTCTCATAGTATTTACTATGGACTCAGGTTGTTCAAATATTTCTTTCTGCATGAAATATTCATAATTCCCTTTCATAATTTGTTGTAGTTCCAGTTTCAGAGTAAAAATTTCACGTTCATGGGGATCATTGCTGCTGCTAGATAAACGGTGAATGCTGAGTACACCATCCTTAATATGTGCAACATCATCATCTTCAAAGTAAAGCACCCTGTTTGTATGTTCAATAACTGCAGAAGCATCAGATGCAAAGAAATATTCAACATCCCTTTCTTCTTCTGGTTCAAAATGAGCGTGGCTATTGACTCGTGGGACAGGGGGTACCACTCCACGGGTAGCTTTGTTGTTTGTGTACATAATAGGAACATGGTCACTGGACAGCCTACGTCTGGTCTTGATGCCGACCAAAAGTGGGCTACCACGACGAGTGGCTACACATTCATTAGGAAAGAACCGTGACTTGAAGCACAAAGCAAAAGCTCCTTCGAGTTGTTGAATTACCTGTTCAGCCAATTCCTGGAAGCTGTAATTCTTGTGTTGGTTATACAGATGATCAATTAACTTTGCGATAGCTTCAGTATCTGTTTGTGATTCAAAAGCGTATCCCTTGTTTTCTAGGAATGTTTTCACTTCTTTATAGTTGGTAATGATTCCATTGTGTATGACCACAAAGGCATTGTCTTCTCCAGAACGCTGAGGGTGCGAGTTGATCACACTCGGCTCGCCGTGGGTGGCCCAGCGAGTGTGGGCGATGCCACAGTGAGAATCGACACTATCTTCAACCGAGAGCTCCACACTGTGCTCCTGCAACAACTCCTCAAGCGCGGCCACTTTACCGCTTTGCTTCACTACAGCTATGTCTTTTAGATCGGCGGCATCAACGGCGACGCCCGCCGAATCATAGCCACGGTACTCCAGACGTTTCAAACCATTTACAAGTAATTCCAAGATTTCTCTCCTGGTTTTAGGTGTGAGGTGGTTAATATATGCGAAAATTCCACACATCGTAAATGGAGCAGAACGTATATACGTGGACCCAACTGAACGAAACCACGACTCGCGGGTGACTGCAGATATTGGAATACACAACAGATATGAAGGCCTACGCGTATTGCTCCTACCACAAATAAGTTACTTTCACTTATGGCAAAGCACACGTCATCGTGTTTCGTTATCAACAGTCCATTCGAGTCGTAAATATCAGTGCGGCAAAATCCACAAAACCAGTCTTTAGACACACAGTCAATGCAATGAAAGAAACAAAACAAATGTCACTTTTTTACCAGCTGTCAATGTCAAAATGTTATCTCTATCGGGCGTTATGGGTGATTCTCATCTTATAGGCTCCTAACCACAAAAGATGTTTCATTCATCATAAAGCACCGACCGACTAATATGACATTTGTGAAAGAGTTTTGTAAAGAATACAACATTACTTACCTACCATAAATAAAGTTGAAAGACATTTCGTAAAAATAATTATTGGGAAAGAAAAATACATGTTCTTTTCGTATACAATTTTTACGTATATCAATTTCTTGGCTTCACCCGCGTTGCCGAGGTTTCTCATCTATCCTAAAACTCTAATATGTACATTTCAAATGGTGAAATATGTTTTTAACTAGGTGCCGTGGTTCCATAGATTACCCTCTGCATACATACTAACTCATGAAATTCGCACTACTTAAAAAAAAACACAATATATTTGGAGGCGGTCATTTCATGAAAATATATTATAATTTATCTACATTTATCTATCTACCATAAAGTTTTTCATTAGGATATACATTATTCTACATCTAGTTTTAATATTTAAATATAATAGTTTCCTATTCCAGTGCCTTTACTTTTCATACATTTTCTTCTAGGCTATCTATATTTTATTAAGATTATAATGAGAGAGTGCAAATCTGTCAGCTTGGAAAGGAAAACGTTCTTGGAAGTCTCCAAATGCTTAATATATCTGCCCTTACTGCCCCGCATCATAAATCTATCCGGTATATAAATTTTGATGCATTATGTCTTATTAAATACCTACCCATATTGTTAATATAAGAAAAAGAAGATACAATAGAATTAAGAGCCCCTCCATTTTTTTTAATCGGTTAAATTATGACCCACGTTCTTAAACAGTCGGATAAAAATCAAGACTGACTTATTCTTATATACATAAAACATTATATAAACATATACATGAATTTAATATAAAACTGTCACTATTTATGTCTGAGTGTAAGTCCGTTTGTATCATATGAACTTCGCTATAGATTTTTTTGCGATTAAGGTAATCCCGTAAAAATTATTGTACATCATGTGTCGATCTGATTAATATCACAATCGCTGTTGGTATTCTCGTAAAATTAAATAAAGCTAGAGACTAAATTCAGATAACAACCGAACGTAAATAATAATTCAAATAAATAATATAACCTAAATAATAACATAAGATTACAAGATTATATTATAATTGAGTTTATTAGCAGTTATTGCAGAATTATTCAGGATGCTTGAAGTCATCTAAGTTTGAAGTATGGCAACTAAACCCTTTTATTAGGTTTTATTTTTGCCAGGATCGTGTAATAAACCTTGTACAAATATGGTTTAGGAAAAAGGTTACTATTAAAATAAACCTTTACACAGCTCTTTTAGACAAAATGGAATGTCAAGATGACTTCATGATAAATTTTGTCGCTTGTAATGTTCACCAATGTACGGCATAACGAATCAACGTTGTCGGTCGCGAACTATTTATGTTCAGTGAATTTTGTATTTGGTAGTGATAACATAATATATTTTGTCGCTAATAATTTTTAGTAATTTATAGTCGCTATTTAAGTATCTATTATTTGTACAAATTAGGTTTAGTGACTTTCGTTGCCGACTGACCAATAAGTTTAAGTGACTTTGCTGACTGCAGAGACTGCTGTTAACCAAATACGAGTAAGATACCAGCCGAACCCAAAAATGTGGACGTTTAGAATTTCTAAAGAGTGGTGGTAATTAAGATTGATTAAAAAAATGGTTTGGTAAAGCTTAGGTTCAGTGCTAGAATTCATTTATTCTAATGGAGCTGGGTCACCGAGTCAAATGGTTGCGACTTTACATACTGAGGGATTGGATACTATTATAAGAGTTCCTTTTTTGGCTATCGCATTTTTACCAGCCAGATTTACCTCTGATAAAATGGCTAATATAATAGGTATAAAGGTATTATGGTTAAAGTATATTATTATTTAATAAGTTATATTATTGATTAGGTACAGTAAAAAATGACATAGATAATTATACCTACTTATTTCCTGATCAGAATAAAGATTTTAGTTTGCCGAAATGTTGCCGACTCATATGTTAATGAAGTTTGCTTCCTACCGCGGACGCTCAGGAGTGGAATGAGGTCCGCGACGTGGTTTTCCCATGTCAGTATAGCGAGGGGTTCTTCAAGAAGGTTGTGAAGAGATTTTTGCAGAGTCGGCAACGCGCGAGGAGAAGCCACTGTAAGCATCAATAGGTTTCGGTAACCGTTTACCATCAGTATGTTCATGCATGTTTGCACCCACCTTAGTCGTATAAAAAAAGTCGATACCGATTTGCATACATTTTTCCGCTGTATAATTACCAACTGTAACCGATCTTCAATATCATCTCCGGTCCTATCACTTATCTAAAGTGCGACTAGGCTTTTTTCCTATTGAAAGAACGATAGGAGCATAAAGTAGAAGCTGTCCCGTCCCTACCTATATTTTCCTCACAAGCATAATCACATACCACTATGACTAGTGGTGTGGTGAGTCCTGCATGAATAGAAGGTAATAGGGATAGCTAGCTATAGAAAAAAAGCTCGCAAGCAACAACATTCTTATTCTCGGAGAAGGTATTCTGCTTATAGATTATAATAATATGCCAAGCAGCAAGATAAGAGATTTTATCTATATTTTATATTATATATAAGCAAAATAGTGTTTCTTTGAGCTACCATCACCTCAAAACTACTGAACATATCGGGATGGGACTGTTGCTCTGATGCATAGACTACATATGATATCGAAACACGCGTGTGAAACCGCAAGGGACAGCTATTTACCTATAAAATAAAAAGAACATTTATGTACCAGTAGCTTCTTTATTGGTTTAATCAGGATCAAGGTCATTATAAAATTATTGAAAAAATTACAGTTATATTTAGCTTAAAATGAGCATTGAGTATGTATTTTACGTGTATGAAATTCTAAAACAGTAGGTGTTAAGTAATAATAATTCTGAATACAATTACAGATTGTTCCGAATTGAACATATTACAAAGAATATTCGATAAATTATCTTAGTAGTTACTTTTTTTTTACATTTTACTCGGAGGTTATTATTTATAATAAATAACACAATACATTTTATGTACTAGGAACCGAAATTGCGTATCTCTACACTTTACAAATTCTCAAATATTTATATCAAAACGTTTTTAACGCTTTACTCGTTACTGCTAACTACCAGGGAATAGGTTCCTAACCAGATTCCCACAATTTCTACACTCTGATGTTTGCCATTATAAATATCTCCGATCTAAAAATGTTCGTTAACTAAGTATGCAGTAGAAGACACAGATTATACAAAATGTTAATTGAAATTAAGATTACCCAATTGACAAATACGACAAATTCATCAGCATTTACAAAATGATTGAAGAACTGTCAAGTTGCGAGAAAATACAAATTTTCAGACTTTTACTTTTGGACTCGCACAACATAGGTATAATCACTCAAAGACCCAACTGATAAAAACAATAAAATGAGGGAACTAATCAAGATATTCATTCCAATAAAATAATAAATATAAGATTTAATTTCAAGGTTGACAGTCAAAGTATCCAGTGTTCGGAAATGGTTTAAAAATTCAATAATACTTTCATTGCTTTTCCTTCTAAACTCCTTGCGATGGAAAAATAAAACATAACGAGCTTTCAGATACGGAAACTCAAACTTGGCGAGTAACTTACGACTAAAATAATCACAAATATATAAACTTAATACGTAAGCGTAACTAAAACGAACTAACTTTAAGAATATCGTGCTATTATAAATGCGTACGTAGGAGACGAGCATGATGTCACCAGTGAAGAAGCTCCGATCGTTAAGGGGCACTAAGGGGGGTTGTACACGACTAGGACTCATCAGCGATATTGGGTATCGAATGATGCTCGGTGCGCAGTAACCACCTTGTGACGGGCGCCTGGGGCCTAATACAACTCCGACATCGATGAATGCGCTAGTCGTCTCGGTCACATAGGGGAGTAGCGCGGAAGGGATTCTAATGGGAGACTTGGGGACTAGAGAAGCGGGGGATCGTGGACAGGGCGCAGCGTCGCAGACGATGGTTACAAGCTGCGGTACTTTGTTCAGTGTGCCCCATAGTTATTTCTTCTTCTGGGCCTTCTCGGCGGCCTTAGTAATTTTACCCGTGGTTACCTCCTTGAAAGTCACGTTCTGAAATAAACAACATTCATTTGTTAGTCTTTTGTTTATAAATAGAAGTCTTGTTTTTATATCTACTGTTTTTTGTGGGTACCTTAATAACGCCCACAGCAACTGTTTGACGCATGTCGCGCACGGCAAAGCGGCCCAGGGGAGGGAACTCCTGGAACGACTCCACGCACAGGGCCTTGGTCGGAACCAGAGTGACGATCGCAGCGTCGCCAGACTTTATAGACTTCGGCTCCAACTCGGTAGTTTTGCCTGCAAAACAGTAGGCACCTCTATAATACTATTCTTTTGACCTGGAAGAGATAACTTTGAGAGTGAGACATTAGTGTAGAGATGAGGTCCCCTTACTAGTCGTATAATAATTGGAAAAAAATATTAACGTGCATGATTAATGTACCAGGGCATTAATGTAACCAGCGTTCCTTCAGACATATATTTATGACATTTAGGTGGCACACTAGATAAAGCAATTGTCCTAAAATTTGTACAGTTGTACCAAGATTCTATTTCGAGTAACCGAAGGAATTTTTTATAAATCAACCAACCAAGGAAAAGTTGGAGGAAGTTTTTTGAAGGACTCATAAAATGGGTAGTAATTTAAAAGTATATACCAGTACGACGGTCACACTTCTCCTTGATCTCAGCGAACTTGCAGGCGATGTGAGCGGTGTGGCAGTCGAGCACGGGCGTGTAGCCGTTGCTGATCTGCCCCGGGTGGTTCAGCACTATCACCTGCGTGTTACCATGAGAGCCTTAAAGTACATAGCAATTGTCATTGTGTGCAGTTGTCATTGGATAGCTATAGCTATATAAAATATTAGCTAGATTTATCTAATATTTTTTACTTTATGTTTTTGTGTAAGTGCAATCTGTTAACTGTTAGGTAATCCGTTATCCGTTCAATAAAAATAAAAAAACATATATATTTATTCAAATAGGCACATATGAATGGTCTAACGCCAGTTCGGAAGGTTGCTTTTACTATGAAGAGCCGATGTAGGCCTTGAAGTTTATTATCCTATAATCTGATCTTAAAATGTTCAGCAAAGATTTTGCCGTCTCCTTCGTTAAATTATTTTAAAAAATACCAGGATATTAAATTATTATTTATTAAAATAAATATTAGTATTTCTGAATTAAATTTATTTTTATGGGTTACATTCATAGTGTAGCAGTGGTAGATTGAAAACCATCCTCCCCCCTGAATGGGTCACGTAGTATGGGTACGTTCCCTAAGTTGAGCTGGTAAATTACTAAAAAAATAAAGAAATCTGTAAAACTTTAATTTCTAACACAAATCCCATTTACCATATATAGTATATTGGTATATTATATATCTATATGGTATTGCACACAATCACAGTATAATTTAGCTGCCCATTCAATTGCATACAATGACAACTATTCTGTTTCACGCCATTCTATTTTAACTAGTAGGGTCCAAAGCTAAACAAGGTCGTGAGATAACAAAGTTACAAAATAGATTGCACGCAACAGGAAATAGTTTTAAAAAGATAAAAATTACTGACGTGCTATTGTAACTGAATTTACAAACGATATATTCGCAATTACATTAATCATCTGGTACTAATCTACCGGGCATTTATAAATTCTCAAAACATAATATTGCAATTTGTCTTGCTGATAATGATTATATTTCGCTGAAAATATTACTTAAGTACCTAATTAACACAATGAAGTTTGCAATTTAGATCAATTTTTATTTAAAATATCCAAATTTTGTATGAAGGTTTTAGTTTAATCGTAGGGTACATACCTGCGCGGTGAAGTCAGAAGCTCCCTTAGGAGGGGCGACCTTGGAGTCCCCGGCGACATACCCGCGACGCAGTTCCTTCACAGACACGTTCTGAAAAACAAACAATATGTCAGACTTTCACTTGTTATTGTTGCAGTTGGTATGCACGAACATGTATTTAGGTATTTGTGATAGTAATACAATCGTTTATTATATGGTTACAATAGAACCGCTGATAAGTATGTAAGAGATGTCCTGGTATATCTTGGTGGCGAAAGTCATCGAATAGCTTCACAAAATATACACCCTTCATTATCATCGGCATCGTCATCGAATACCAAACATATGCTTCCATGCAGTCATCAATTTGCATTAGACTTCATGATGGCAGCGCTTCCATCGTGCAAGCTACTTTCAAAGCCCCTTCCGGATTTTTAGATTAGAAAATATTATGATTAACATATCAGCCAAGGGATATCAAAGTGCTGGTGGACATAAGACTCCCCCGAAGATTTCTACTGGGAAAGATCCTGGGCCGCCCGCAGCTCCCAGTGATTTTGACCAGGTCCCGCTCGGCACTCGGCAACGAGTATAAGGTACCTTAACGTTAAAGCCCACGTTGTCTCCGGGCATGGCCTCTTGCAGCGCCTCGTGGTGCATCTCCACGGACTTCACCTCGGTGGTGATGGCGGCCGGAGCAAACACCACCACCATACCTAAGCAATGACAAGTTATTTTATTTATACTAAACGTCAGACTTACATTAGAGCAAGCAAGTCAATAAAAATATGTATGTGCATGTGTCTAATTACTTTGTCGTTAAAGTATTTTAATACCGTCTCCAATGAAATACTGTTATTGATTCAATGTTCTCTATTAATTAATTTAGGTCCAACTGTTACCTACATACACCCGACTTTAACTAGGTAGGTAGGTACTGCGGCACTCCGTCGGTCTGAATGTTCCAGTTTTACCCTTCTATAATTTTATCTTGCAGTACCAAAATGCAGTATAAAAGGAAACCTTTCGTACTTCCTACACTCTTGGCAGTTATCTTTAGTAACTACAAATACTATTGAGAAATATAGTGCAGTTATAGAGCTTGCTTACCCGTACCTGTCATTGGTAAAAAGAATAAAAAATTGATAAAAGTATTTAATTCTACTACAGGAGATTACAATTATGGTATCCTTGCGATATGGTTAGTCCTTTAACCAAGCCACGCTTGACTTGAGATTTGACCCTACTACCTGTGTCAGCGTCCGATAACGCCACTACTAACTGAGCTATAACTCTCAGTGACTCACCAGGCTTGAGAATGCCAGTCTCAACGCGGCCCACGGGCACGGTGCCGATGCCGCCGATCTTGTACACATCCTGCAGTGGGAGACGCAGGGGCTTCTCGGTGGGCCTGGACGGAGGCTGGATAGCGTCCAGAGCCTGTTTTATAATAGGATTATTTCGTTGTTGTTTTTTTAGTATTTGATTTTTTATATAACATAGATCGGCTGCTCGATGTTACATAAAAATGGACGGAATGTGACTAGAATGTAAAGGTCAAGAGTAGCTCATAAAAAAACAGGTTCGAGAAGATGTCATTTAAGATTTTTTTTTTGTAAAATTTCGTAATTTTAGTACCTAATACCTAAATAAAATTTAAAAATAATTGTGACTTGATCGAAGTACTGACCTCGATGAGGCATTTCCCCTCAACCTTGCCCTCCTTGCGGTCGATGGTCCACCCCTTGAACCAAGGCATTTTGTCGGATGGCTCCAGCATGTTGTCGCCGTGCCAGCCGGAGATCGGCACAAATGCCACCGTGGCCGGGTTGTACCCTGACGTTATACAACATTTTACATAACTACCTGTGACCTATAATATTCTTAGAGGTTAAATTTGATTATTTACGATGTAAGTATTTTAGATTGAAGCATTTTCATATTTTCTTAATAAGGAGTGCTTTGAATTAATAAGCTCAGGAGAATCTCAGTATAGTATTAAGGTGGTATCTAAGAACATAAATTCACTGTAACTAAACATTAATTCCAATACTATTTACCAATTTTCTTGATGTACGACGACACTTCCTTCTTGATCTCCTCGTAACGCGCTTCGTGGTATGGCGGCTCGGTTGAGTCCATCTTGTTAACGCCTACGATCAACTGCTTCACACCCAAGGTGAAGGCGAGCAGGGCATGCTCTCGGGTCTGCCCGTTCTTGCTGATGCCCGCCTCGAACTCACCCGTGCCAGCGGCGACGATCAGTACCGCGCAGTCAGCCTATTGCAACCCGTTAATCTCACATAATTCCATTACAATTTCGTAAATAGGTATTACCTAAATTTAGCTATCTCGATAATTTAACAAAACATACATTGGTATGTTCGGTACGATCTAAATCCCTCGTTGACCTTCGTTATATTTCGGTAACTTAACGGAAGTACATCGCTTCCCACTTTCATTGACAAAGTGTGTTGTATGTAAGAAACGGTTAATTTAACCTTGAATATATTTTGATCAATGCCTTATTGTTTTGAGCATAAAAAAATTTTAACGGTGCCTAAAAGCTAAGTTAGAGTAAGAGTATAAGCTTAGTATTAAGTAACAACATGAAGAAGTTCGATTCTTGAAAGAGCTGGAGCTTTCGATGAAGGAAAGTAAGACGAAACCACCGCGCACCCTAAATTGAAGCTGTTCAGCATCTGCACTGCGAGCCAGCTTCTTGGCTATATAAGCTTTGAAGGTATCGAACACATTATCACTTGACATGGTAAAGTTATGAATGTAAACATAAAACTTGTATTATTGTTTCGGTTAGAAAGGTAAATCAGCGGGTGAAATTATTGGCACATGAGTCTTAACAACTTCACATCTCAAGCTCGATAACGGTTTTGTGATGCTCCTGTTGCTGATGTCCATAGGTGGCAGTGACCTTTTACCATTAGGTGGACCTATGTATTACTTCAAAAATAAAACACTTTCTAATTTATCTATCTAAATATTGTTAAAACCTTCATGTTTCACTAAGTTATCTTCCAAAACAGGCCACTGGCTAGTCATCAGTTACCCTAAGCTAACCAATCTTTGTATAGTCTGGTTCGAATAGTGAAATCCGGAATCACTTACTCGATGAAATAAAAATAATATCGAAATTCGTTAAGTTCACACAACTCACCTGAGAGGTGCCAGTGATCATGTTCTTGATGAAGTCCCTATGGCCGGGCGCGTCGATGATGGTCACGTAATACTTCCCAGTCTCGAACTTCCATAGTGCGATATCAATAGTGATACCGCGTTCACGTTCCGCCTTTAATTTGTCCAACACCTGTATACAAATATATTGTTTAATAACTTAAGACCACTTTCAATAATGCGATCATCTTAAAGAATTACTTACCCAGGCATACTTGAAGGAGCCCTTGCCCATCTCTTGGGCCTCCTTCTCGAACTTCTCGATGGTACGCTTGTCGATGCCACCGCATTTGTAGATGAGGTGACCGGTGGTGGTGGACTTACCCGAGTCCACATGGCCGATCACCACAATGTTGATGTGAGTCTTCTCCTTGCCCATACTTCACTCGAGATTGCAACGAGAGCGACGAGAGCGCGATTGAACTTAGCAAACCTGGTTCATAAAATAAACTACTTCATATAAATTCGTATTCAAAAAAATAGTAATCATGAGTCACTATTTTTGGATAAAAGTGAAACAATTAGTCTATTAGACTCAAATGTTAAATCTGAACAACTATTCGCGACGTGGGATTCGGGGTCTGCATCAAAAGAATAAATAGTCATTAAATATGAAAAAGACCCGCTACAACATAAAAAGAAAACACTCATTTAGATGTTCTAGGTATCTACGCAGTCTAGGTACCTACGCAGTCTAAGTACACACTTACTAAGCTACCTGTAATCGATTGCTTTCCATCTGAACAAATAATTTAGATAAAAGGCTGCACAATTCTTTAGACGCACTGACCTCGTCAATTAAAATGATTTATGTATCTCTATATTATTTGTTTTATCATCACAAACTGCATCAATGTTGCACTCACAGTAAATCAATGTGGTGTGAGTGCATACGATAGATTTACACGAAATAATGCCGAGGGAGTGAGCTCCGGAGCCTGCGCGTAGCTCGTCCGGGGTCCGGGACATCGATACAGCAAACCTAGACTTCCAAATATAGATAGACAATTCAGACGCCTACCTACGTACCTACACAACAACCCTACACTTAGTCATTTACCTGTATAGAACACAATGAATGAGATGCGACACATCGTGATGTTTAATAAAATTTCGAGATATCAGTCTGTTTGAATACATGCTAATTTTAAAGATTTAGGTACCTATCTATTCTATCAAAGTAAACTTAAGTTTTTATGACCCACCCCGCTATAACTGCTAAAGGGAGCTATGCCTTTAATCATCAATATAAAATAATCGGACGTTCATTTAACTCTATCACACACACAATTAATAACAACAAAGAAAAAGAAAATACCTAATCCCGGTAATAAAGGAAGTACGCCGGTAAATTGATAGAGAGTGCATGATGATGCTGCATCGGTGATGCAGTGAATGTTTATTGTCTCTCGCAAAGAGTTTAGTGCGTTCAATCTAATATTAGCTAGCGTGATGTACAAAGGTACTTGTAATAAGATGTATTTATATTGGTATGTTTCTAATTTAGAATAATGGTATGATGTCGCACTATGTACCGATGAGACAAGTTGTACGACGCACGTGGATTTTTAACATTACCAAGTGAGGCTGGCCGCCTCCATCTTGTGCAATGCTCTCTGCATCAAGATCAATTCAAAACATTACGTTGGTACTTCGAGATTGTACTCTCTATTTTTAACAATAAAATTTAATAGAGTCTGTGCTCTGCTCTGATGCCCAAAAGTTGGAAAGAAAGACGACATTTTTTAAGGTAAAACATTCTGAATCGCTCTTTTTGTCAAAGGAATCGCTATTGATATACAAAGGAAATTGCAACGCAATATTTAATGTAAATAGATAGACAATACACAAATGTACGAGAGAGATTATGCACCGATGTTGTTAAACGTAGTACGTTTGCAGCAAATGCAGTTGTAAAGATATTCTAATATTTCATTCTTCGCTAGTCGGTATTATTTTTTAGTACGGGTTGAGTTATTATCGATGAGATTATGCTTTTTATTACATATTTTAATATTCGTACGCGGTTTCTTACACGAAACTCCTTACAAAACAAAATTGCGTAATTTTAAAATGTGGTACCGGCAAATTATCAGCAATCCCAGAATTGTGAACTTGAAGATGCAGTTTGATTATCAACAATATATTTTGATGTATGGGTTCCAATAACACTCACTGATATAAACAATAGGCTGATAAATAAATGTTTCACAATAAAATATTAGAGAAGCTCACCTTTGCAGCCGCAGTCACGAAATTTCCGAGCGATTTTCGAGCATGCGCTGTAGACAGTTCGCCCGGGAAATGCAATCAATAAAATCAAACACTATACTTTAATAAAATTTTAGAGAGGTGAGTAAATAATTACCTATTGCATAATTAAATATGTAAAATATTTTTTAAGGGATATCCTGATTACTTTGGAGAACTTAAAGAAAAAGCACGGTATTCATGTATATTTTTTTAAGTAGATGTAGTGCATATCCGGAAGCAGCTTTTTTCTTTTTCAGGTTTTCTGCCAAGCTAGTTGTCGGTAAAGCACTATATAATGGCCAGCTCATTTTATCGTTTTGTCCACAGGTACAATACGTACCTTTATTTTTTGCTTTGGATCAACCTCTGTGGTAAATTACCCATACAAACTTCATGTCTCAACTTACTCCAAGTTATTAAAACGTTTTCAATAATATATTTGCCAAACTAAACTGCAAGACAATCTTGCTGAAATATTTCACTATTAAAACGATTTAGAAACATTCAGTTAAATTAAATTTGAAACGTGTTAAAAACATTGTCACCTTCGCTCGTTCCCGCCTAAAACCTTTAGTGCGATTAACTTTGATCACAGTAAAATAAGGATAAATTGCTTCTTACTTCAATGGATAACTTGATGTTGATAGACAGAATTAAAGAAAGCTGAAGATTACGATTAAGTTTTTTATACCACCTGGGCCCACAAACAAGCAGACGGTATACCTGATGGTCTACTGACCGTCAACCGCCACCTATGGACATTTGCAACACCAGAGGCATCGCACATGCGTTGTCGACCCTGAGACGTGAAGTTGTTAAGTCTCATGTGCTTGTAACTTCACAGGCCCCTTACCTTTCTAACCGAAACACAGTAACACAAGTACTACTGCTTCACGGCGGAAATGGGTAAGTTGGTACTAACTTCACGGGGCGAATTCTGCACTAACTTTTTCCTAAACTTATTCCCTTGACTTGTCCCTATACATGCTATATATTAATAGTACCTACCAGTGCCCGATTAACCACGTAGCAAGAGTAGCAATTGCTACGGGCCCCGTGCAAAAGGGGGCCCCGCGTGTCAAAGACCGCCCACCAATTATTGTTTTTTTTTACCACTTTATACTTAAGAACCCCAAAGGCCCTCCGACAGAATTTGCTACGGGCCCCACGCTTGCTTAATCCGGCACTGGTACCTACATATATTTGGACGTGTCTCGGTCTCTCTCTCACGGCGAAACGACAGAATCAAGCATGCTAAAATTTGGACCACAAGTAGTTGTGGTACGGATCAGAATATATGAATTCAAACGAGGGTGAAACCGCGTAGCTGAAGTTTATTATAAAGTTTAGTTGGATAATGATAAGCGAACGAAGGCATACGAACGAGTGTGAAGAGTCTGGCCGTATGTGATCCGGCATGACCTAAAGAAACACTTAAGATTATGGGCAAGTTATTTATAGGAGTAGCGGTGGAGTCAGGCAAGATCCTTTGAAAATAAGATCAACATTCTCTTAATCTTGCGACGACTAAATACATATTAATCACTGCATCAGCCTGCTGTCATCCTGAAATTCTTATATTAGAAAAAAAACAGAGAAAAAACAGCCAATTTTTATTTTTCGTTATTGTAGATATCTACTAATTTTATTGCATACTAGTTGTCCCCCGGGGTTGGGCGCGCGTTCCCGTGGGATGTCACATGTATTATACATAAAAATGTCCCTCTTCAATCACTCTATCTATTAAAGAAACCGCATCAAAATCCGTTGCGTAGTTTTAAAGATTTAAGCATACATAGGGATATAGGGACAGAGAAAGCGACTTTCGTTTTATACTATGTAGTGACGACCATAAGTTTGAAATCTGTCACTAAGCAGCTATCATTTCTATTCCAGGTGTTTTGTGCTTACTCACTTTCGGTCAGTTCATTATATACCATGATAAGATTGTGTTCAAACACAAAGTCATCATAATAAAAAAACGTTTGATACCTGTTTTAGTAACCTCATTCATATAATAAAAAAGCGGCCAAGAGCGAATCAAACTCGCACACGAAGGGTTCCGCACATCTTTATTTTGTTAATATTTGTTGTTTTAGCGGCCTCTGTGTAAATTTAAAATGTCTACCTATTACGGTTCAAATGATAGAGTTCTGTGCCAGACGGACGAATAGCGCGGCCTTAGTAATATATAATACATATATATAAATCAAAGCAACAGTAGTTATCGTAATGAAACACAAAAAAATCATTATGTACATTTATTTATTAAAATAATTGTATTCTCGACAATATGAAAGTAGTCCTTATTTATAATTACAAAAACAATTTGATCAATTCATTGAAATATCACCCAAAAATCGTTAATAAATTTTTATACAAATTTCATATTCTTGCTTCCGCCCCGCTTGGGCTCCAGAGGAATCTCTGGTTTTTACTGCGTTCAGTAGCAATCAGTTTCAATTTAAAACGTTTACTATAAAGGCCAAGATTCAACCAAATTGGTTAGTTTATTACGACGATGAGATCCGGATCTGAATATTCCCAGAATCTTTAGCATTTACAATAGTAGTACCGTTCTAATCTTGGCCTCATTCCAAAAATAAAATTGTTATATGCATAATTCTAGGTTCATCATACATAGGTAATTTGAATCATAGACAATAATGACACGGTAAAAAAAACTAGGAATCTAAACAGATCGATACATTACTTCGCAGGTAAACACTGCACTCGAGAATACGAGTAAAACCATGGGGCGAAAGCTAGCTATAAATAAATCTAAAGCAATTTTCAAAACATAGTACCTAAGTTATTCATAATTTACAAAAAATATTGTAAACCAGGAACTCGTGTTATATTATTTTTACGTCAGTAAACACTATTGCCTAGGCTATATATTATAATTTGAAGATTGGCCATGATTATGACTACGACATAAATATTTTAATCATAAGTACATATTATTGAATTAATATTGAAATTAATACTAGGTGCTTAAATGTAAAGAAACCAGAAGTAATAACAATGAGCAAAAAAATGTTGTTTTGGGCTTATTTGTCACCCAGCAGCTTTAAGAGCATTATTTCTGTAAAAGATTTATTAAATGCCTCTCTACGTTTAAAAAAAAAGCATTTTATGCAATAATATTGTCATATCTTGTTTTGAAAAAAAAAAAATTATGATTTTATATCAAAATAACATATACACTGCAAGGCTGTACTCGCTTTTTACAAGAAGAATAAATTAAAATAATTTAAGAAGCATAAATACATATTTGGATTTCGAATGCATTATATTCGATCACAACAAAAGGTGGAAAATCAGCCAGTAAATGCATCAACAAACTTTTGTGTAGTATATTAGATATTCGTAAAACCATCACAGAAATAAAAAAATAAACAGGGTTATAATACAATAATATAACTTCAGGATTATCGTGTTTATTTCCCTCCTGGCCACGGCAAATAGCTTCCCCAACCTTTGCTTGGATTTGGATCTAAGCCTGAAAAAAATGATGTCATTAGAAAGGCATTATAACATAGCTTCATAATACAAGTTGCTCAATCTATCCACGTTTATAAATGTCTAATATATAGAAAACCTGAACAAATCTATACTCCCAAAGCCGGAACTGTCTAAGATATAACCTTGATATTTTTCTTGACTTTTAAAATGTTAAGGTCAGTTGAAGCTAACACTCGTATATATTAATAGCTTTATTAGACATTTATGATAATATGTCGCTTCCTCGAATACACAATAAGAAGATATAATGTAATACTAGCAAAACGAAATAATTAATTTCTTTAAAAAAAAAATGTTATATAACTATAAGACCTAGTCTTATAACTTTGGATAAAACTAACAGAGCAACTACTATTGCGTGTAGATTTTATTTCTATTTTACAATTGCAAAACGATATGCTGATTGGGAATTCGCAATGACAAGTACATCGAAACATTGTATCGTTATAGATTATTTTGAAAGCAATTAATAAACAAATTGTCTCATATTTTGTAAAGTCTTTGATCCTTAAATTACCCGTACCCTGTTCTCGATATAAGCGATATTTCCTGCAACTATGAATAGCGAACACCAAGTGAGTGTGCAGTAAATCTTACTGTTAAATACTCTACTGGAATGCGATTTTGTTTCCCAATGAAGCGAAAAGATACCGCTTGACTAGTCGTCTTAACACTGGAAACTATAATTAACCTTCTTGTTATGGTAGTGACCAAACTGTATTACCCCACACTATTTACTTAAAATATGAGTATTAGACTATCTATAGCATATGTCGAAACGCCAGCTAGAATCATAATTGATGAGTTAGAGGACATTTGCAACATTAGGGGCATCGCCAATGCGTTGTAGACCCTGAGACGTGAAGTTGTTAAATCTCATGTGCCTGTAATTTGACCGGCTTACCTTTCTAACCGAAACACAGTCATACAAGTGCACTACTGCTCCACGGCAGAAATGGGTAAGGTGGTAGTACTTCCCCGGACGAACTCTGCACCAAGAGCTCTACTACTCAAATTACAGGCACATGAGCCTTCAAGAGCAACTTCAGGTCTCAGGGTAGACAACGCATTGGCGATGCGTCTGGGTTGCAAATGTCCATGGGCGGCGCTGACCACTTACCATCTTAGGTGGACGGTTTCCTTGTTTGCAGGCCTAGGCGTTATAAAAAAAATCCGGTGCTTCTAATAATATGCTCACCTTTGGCTATTGCCTGTATCTTATGTGTTTCATCCGATGTTAACGTGAGGATCTTCTGTATTACCGGCACCAATCGACTGCGCTCGTCACCCGGTGGTAGTGTCAGGAACTGCACGAGAAAATTATAAGTATGAAGGTTTTTACATTAGAATGTGTAAATTACAAAAATGTGTTAATGACATGAATAAATGAAACATAATGTGGTTATTGCCTATAAAAATATTAAAAGGAATGTACACTGTACAGCGACTTTCCTCCCATATAAATTCTTGAAATTGTATTGAGTTAGTCCAATCCTTTTTTTACATTTTCAAGTAGGTAGGTTAGGAACTTATGCATACGAAATGTACTTATTTTCTCATATTTAAAAAAATGAAAGCTTATATTAATGAAATTTACCACACTCTTACATACCATATTTACCACTTTTTGATATTTTTGAGAATAATTTAATTTTAAACTTTTTATTGTAATATAGAAACCGAATAAAAGAAAATCGCTACTAATTTTGGAGAAAAATAACAAATTTTCTCTCTCTGATTACTATGATGAAATTATAGTAAAAAAAATACCGCATCCGAGGATTTCCCCCAAATTCCACTATCCATCTTCATATTAATCACTCTTATACTCACATTGCTTTCATCCTCATAAGACAGCCATTTGTCAACAGACGCTCCTCTCTCAATATACAGAATTGCTTCCCTATAGGTTCAAGTTTATTCAAAATCCTATTCATTTCCTGTCACTCCATCCACCGTAACATCCTCACTTTATAAGTCGATGGAGGGGATTACCTACCCTCTTGTATAGCCAACATTTGTTAATTATGATAATTGACGTCATGGTATCGAATGAAAGTTTCCAAGTTTCAAGAACTTAATTTCGCTGGGATCGAATGCAAAAGTGGCAATGGGCCAAAGAACTGATAACCGATGGGGAAGAAATTTTCTCGACTGGCGACCACGTACAGGAAAAACGGTGAGTGGGACGAACTCTCCCCAAGTGGACCAACAACCTGGTTAGAGTTGTTGGAAACCGCTGGATGCAGGCGGCTCAGGACCAAGGGGGAGGTCTATGTTCAACAGTGGACATCCTGGGGGTGATATGATGATATTGAATGGTGTGGTGACATGAGCCAAAGAGCACTTGTCTCATAGGCCATCACAATGCGTGCGTGTGAAGTTTGAGATTAAGACCAACTGGCCATGTGCTGCAGACGTGTGTAAATAATAAATAAATAAAAATAGCTTTATTTCAGAAATCATTTTAACAAGATTTACGCCGAGACTGTGTGTGATGATATTCTAGGGTTTATGATACCTTGAGCGTGACGTTTTTCATGTACTCTGTGTTGTGTGGCTGGTGGGCGGCGCCGCGCACCCTTCGCAGCTCGGCCTTCAGCAGCTCGCTCAGCTGCGCCATGCGCGCGCACTCGCGCTCCGACTCCGACAGCAGCACCGTTACGTGCTTCACTCTGGAATGAACATACCATGCGTTACAGTACAATACATCCCTGCTATTTCATCCTATCATGTCTTATCTGTAGTGCTTTCTGCCCACATAAACAATCAGAAGATAACTCTTTCTACGATAAGAAAAAAAAACTAAAAAGAATAATTGCTGAGTTTATTGCGGGTCTTCTCAGTATAAACAACCTTTCAAACCGGCGTTACAGTCTGAGCATTCATTAGTGTGAAGACCTATTTGAATAAATATATGTCATTATTTCACATTCTTATTTTTTATTTCTTTAAGGAAAACTTACAGCTAGATTTGTATTAAATTAGTTTTAACAGCTATTTACAACAGACGGCTAGTTAAAAGTTTTCAGGGATAATTAGTTACATATATAAAGATAAGGAAACTACGACAAAGAACACTTTTAGAAATTATTTTGCAATTACTAGATGTCGATTTAAATTAAATGACTGTTTAATATATCTGTCCTTTCTTATTTCATCGTTAGCATAGGGGTGGGGTAGTTTTTTTATATGCGTTTATGTAAGTCAGTAAGACCAGAGTACTTTAGACCACTTAATCTTAGACTATGGAGTCTTCCGGAAAAGTAGTTACGGGCGTCACAGTGTCTTTTTAGGAAACCACTAATTGTGGTTTTAGATTATCAATCGAATGATAATATAACAATTATAATGGATCGGGCTCTCACACTCTGCGTGGTTTGTATAGATACTTATTTGGGAAAGTAGGATACAGTTGATTCTACATTTGGAAGTTCGGGTCGAATCAGGAACACAATGTACACCAATCCCTAATTCCTTGCTAATATTTTATAACCGAATCTGTCACTTTGACTCGATTCCGATGAAATTGTCTGGGGAAATTTTAGACTCCGAAAAAGTTACCTTTGTTGCTGTGCCTGCAACCTTCGCTTCAAGTCGGCTATCTCTTGGTCCGTAGTGAGTGCGAGCGAGGACGCGTCGAGAGCCTCGTCGTCCGGCACTCCCTCCTCCAGGAGTCTCTCCAAGGGAACAGGCGAACGACCGCTGCCGCCGCTAGTTATGAACGATTTCGATGGCGGCGGTGACGGAGCAGCTTCCGATCCCTATTTAAAACATAAACCAGTTGTTTAGTTAGGAATCACTAACGATAACGAAAATTAATTGGGTTTTTTTTAAATACCAAATATTCCCCAAGATGTTTTTTTATTTGTACACGTGTTTAGCATTCTATATTTATTATATTTTATATACCGAGACGTTATAAAAAAAAGCTAACAAATCTTATCGCATTTCATTGCGTTCGCTTATACATTGTTTGCGATTTGCCACAGTTATCCACGGCTGATAAATTTATGAATGGTTGTAATAAATACAAACGACCGATAAATTTTTTTATATTAAAACATTTGTTATTTGTAAATTACATAGATGTTTTGACAATCCACTTCAATTCATGGCTACTTTTACTTTGGATAGACTTGTTTTTGACCACAATCTCACCGTAGCAAATGATAATGCAGCAATTAATTATAATCCGAATTAAGAATTCAATTTGGTTTAGTAATCATAAAAATCTTCTTACCTCCCCTTCTTCCCTCGGTATCATAGATACGTTGATATCCATCTCGCCATCGCTGCCTTCATCCTTAGGTATGACAGGCAGCATGTATGAATTAGTTTGTAACGCAGCCTCTCCCAACTTCCCAGACTGAATGGACTCTTGAGCTACTGCAAGTTGCTTTTTCAGTAATTCAGTGTCTTTTTGAAGCTTGCTCTCTAATTCGGTGATTTGTGACTTGTAACATTGAGTTAATGTTGAAACCTGAAGATTAGAGTAGAAGAGTGAAGGGTGGGTTAACACAGAACAGAGTCACAGCAGACCAGAAACTCGGTGAAAACACTAGCTCAACTTGGTACTTTTACTTATTCTGTGGATTTGGTGGTCTTTAGGAAAAAACAGGGATAAGTGGAGTGAAACGCTTGAACAATACCTGTAATTTATGTTGAGTCCTCTCAGATTCCATCTGTTGTGAAAGTCGTGTGAGGTCGGTGTGCAGGCGCGCGGTGCGTTGCTGCGCTCGCGTCGCTTCCGCGCTGGCCTCCGCACCACGCCGCCGCGTGTTTTCTAACTCGGCTGTTTGTTCTGAAAACTGCTCCCTAAAATGGACAAAAAAGGAAAAGATAAATATATCATTCCAACCATTGATATCAGTATAGACGCCCGATGTATACTCGGATAACATATTACTTTCAGCGACAGATTTTAGATATGGTAGTCTCTAATACTCGAGAGTTTTAGTACGCTATGTCGCTAATTTAGGGCCTGACAGTGACATCATTCATCTTTCTTAATTTTTTCTGGCTTTTGTTTGAGAACAAATTCATGATAGTACCGAAGGTATAATAGTAAGTGTCCAAAGCCGAGAGAGATGCTGACACACCAATGTGCATGACAGGTTTTCTTTTTGAGCGAGAGAATTTCTAATATAAAATAATGAATCATGAAATGAAATCATATAAATACTTACTGTAAAGATGTTAGTTTGACCGTCAAATTCTCTATTTGTGCTTTTAATACAGCCGCCTCCTCTTTCAATTGCTCCTCTTGGCTGTGGTCTATTATTTGATTTTGGCGCAGCACTGCTTGGGCCCTCACCTGAGCGGGAAAACACGATATTTTATGATATTCAAACACTTTATTCCAAGGATAAATTATTGGTTCTATGGCATCTTTCTTATATTGTTTTTTTTATGAGGGTGTTTCTTACTCTATAATGCAACAATGGCTGAACGGATGAAATGTAATATAGGAATATAAAATGACGCTGTGACCAGACACCGCGCGAAGATCGGGCTAAACAAAATTTATCATATAATTACCTTGTAACTAGTATGCTCAGTTTTCAAGTCTGCCAATTCAATATTTACAATTCTCAAACTCTCATTTAGCTCTCCACACTTAAACTCCAACCTTTTCAGTCTATTATTAAGTTCCGCTTTGTCTTCACCTAGACTCATAATAATCTTTTCCTTTTCACCAAGTAATGATGTCATTTCAAGATCAGTTTCCTCATTCTTTCTCTTCTCATCTTCTAGGTCCTGTTCTAATTTAGAAATTATTCCATTTTTGACTAGAATCACGTTGTCTTTCTCTCTTCCTTCTTCTACAGTGTGCTGGAGTTCTTCTTTAATTAGTCTGCTTTGTGATTCCTCTGTTTTTATTTGCTCTTCTAGTAATTTGATTTGAGTTTTCATAGCAGTAATTGTTCCTTCTTGTGTGTCGATTGTAGATTCCATCTGGAATATAATCATTGTTTAGTCTGACAAAGTCTTAGGTAGACCCCTATTTCTGGATTTCGAAGTGAATGCCGGGCATTGTAAATAATATAATGACCATACCTGCACCATTTTCTTCTTTTTCTCTTCCATCTTGGTGGTGAGTTCCTTCATAGACCTCTCATAGTCTTCCATTTCGAGGCTCAAGACGTCTTTCTTCTTTACATCTCTTCGTACTTTCTCCAAGTTGTCTTTGGTCACCTTATGAGCTTCGATTTCAGCAGTCAATTGTTGATTTTTGCTGTCTAATTCAGCTTGAAACATAAATTTGTAATTACTTTTAACCATAAGTACTTTAATACGGAAATAAAATAGAATAACACTTTTAAAAGAATACCTTTTGCTTTTTCTAACTCTTCAACAATTAGCTGAGAATTCTGAACATCAGTAGTCAAAGACATAACTTTTGCTTGAAGCATTGCAATGGCAGATTTATCTTCAGTCTCTGCTTCCACCTTTTCATTTGATGCAATGGGGATATGTCTATTGTTTACTGCACCATTTTCAGCCAGCAATTTCTCAAGTTTTGTTTTATCTTGTTCTGTATTTTGTAACTGTGTTATTGTTTCATTTAATTTCTTCTTTAATTTCAATGCAAAAATCCTTAGTTTCGTATACCTGCACGAATGAAAACATGACAGTAACAACGAGATGATGACAACAATTACATAATAGCTTTACTAATACTTACTTTTCTTCAAAGGTTTCATCTAAATCCTTCATTCGAGTATGCTCTTCAGCTTTAGAAATTGTAGATGTCGACATATTATCTTCATTAGGCAATTCAGCTAAAATAAAAGATAATTAAGATCAAATACAATGAAATTATCAATATTTGATATTCCAAATCAGTTAAATTAAAAATATGGACACTGTTTAATTTTATAACAGTGGCCCAACATTATAGATTTTGTTCAATGCTAACCTGAACTGGAATTATGCTGTTTGAGTTTCTCTATTTCATCTCTCATGTTTGCTAGCAAAGTATCTTTCTCTATAAGTAACTTCAAAGCATTCTCTTTTTCAACAATAATTTGATCAGTAAGAATACTGCTTTTATTTGTCTCTTGCTTTTCATTCTTTAAATCACATTCTAAAAGTTCAACTTTTTTTAATAAATCATCTTTCTCCTGTTTTACAACATCTCTATCCTTCTCTAAGGTTTCTACAAGCCTCTCCATTTCAGCTATTGCTTTTTCTAACTTAGATATAGACTCACCACGCTCTTTTAATACTTGGTTTATTTCTTTCATCTCATTTAATAATTCACTATTTTCAGTTTTATAACCAGTAAGTTTTGATTTAGCATCTTCATACTCGGCTACCATCATGTCAAATTCTTTGACCTTATTACGAGACTCTTTAACTTCGGCTAATAGAGACGCATTCTCTTGCTTATAAGCAGACAGCTTTGTCTCTAGTTTCACAACATCAGCTTGCAAAGACACATTTAAATCAGATAAATTATCATCTTTTGGTTGCTCTAAGGACAGTTTTAATGTCTCCACTTCTTCTTTTAATAGTCCATTCAAATCTTGCATATTATCATGTTCTTTCTTCAGCATTTCATTCTGCTCTTGAAGGCTCTTTACTTTACATTTCAAAATATTAATTTCATTGTCCTTTTCTTTTTTATAATTTGTCTCTTTTAGTAACTTTTCCTGTGACATTGTCTCCATCTGATTTTTAATTGTTTTGGTTTCTAATCTCAATTTTGCAATTTGATCAGTTAGAATTTTATTCTTATTTTCCAATTCAACTACACTGTCTCTAGCATTATGCTTTTCTTTGACCAATGTTGATTTTTCACTCTCCAAAGACTTAATCTGCAGTATCAAGTTTTCTGTTGTATCATTATCTGCTTTATTTTGTATGATAGCTTCAATGTTTTGGTTCTTAACTTCAAGATTTTTAACTGTGGTTAAAAGCTCATTATTTTTCAATGATAAATCTTTGAATTTTTGTAGTTGATTATCTAATTGATCTTTCAATAACTTATTCTCATTTATTTGTGCCGGCAGCTGCAATTCATTAACCTGTTGATATTTTTGTTTCAACTCAGTCAGTTCATCATTTAGTTTTATATTATCACTTAAATTTCCATGTATTTGCTCTTGTAGGTCAGATATTTCTGACTTCAGCATAACTATTTCATTATTTGAGTCATTTTTAGACTTTTCTATTTCAGAATGAACATTCACTTGTGAGGTAAGTAGTTTGTTGAGCTGTATTTCCAAACTTTTAACTTTCTCTTTAAGAGATGTGTTTTCACTACTGAGTTCATTAATTTGGTCATCTAATACTTTAGATGCTTTAATTATATCATTTTGCCATTTTGGAATATTTTCAGAGTAATCTTTGACAGTTTTTGTTAGTATATACCTAGAATTTTTGAGTTGATTTATACAAGCAGCACACTTCAGTATTTTATCCTTATAACTTTTTAATTTGATATTTAACCGTTCTTTCTTAACTTTTTCAGACTCGTAAAGTTGATTAACTTCTTCTAGTTTACTTTCAAAATCAATAACTTTCTGTTCATTTTCCTGGACTGTTTGAAGTTTATTTTCTAATTCTTTGATTTTATTATTCAGCTCCTCTACTACACTTTTACTATCTGTAAAAGAAACAATGAAATCAGTATTAAATATAATACTCATAATAAGTCAGTACCTGTAACCCTAAGTGAATAAGTGTAATTTTATTTTATAGGCACAGACAACAGATTGAGTATTACTTAATCGTAATGAGCTCTTTAATGTAACATGACAGTTCTAACATAATTATTCCAATTAATAACTGTAATTATTTCTGGAATTAAGAGTTTTAGTGAGGTTCCATAGGATCCTTTGGAAATGGTACCCCCATTTCCAATCCTGCATTTTGCATTTCATACCTGTCTGGACATTTTCTTCCAAAATTCGGAGTTGTTCTCTTTGTTGTAGACCAATATTATTAAACTCAGTAGTCCTTGCTTCAATTTCAGAAAGTTGATTAATGAGTTGCTCATTTTCCTCTAAAAAGCGGTTGTTCTGTCTTTTCAGGGAAATGACTTCAGAGTCTATATCGGACAGCTTTTGTGTAAGCTCCACAACGTGACTCTCTCTTAAAATCAAATCTGCTTTATATTTATTAATGTCTTCTTCATGTTTGTTGCACTTGCTATTGAGGGCTTTTATCTTGCTATGTGCAGAATCCACTTCAGTTATATAATTTAGTTTTTGTTCTGTCAGGGAATCAACTAGCTCCTGTAGCGTGTATGCATTTTCAAGACTAGTCTTCTTTTCATTTACACATTTTTCCAACAATATTTTATGATTATCAAGATCATTTTGTAACTCTGTGAAAATTACAAAATGTATGTTATTTTAAAATTTAATATTACTGTAAATAGAAAAAACAAATTGGGTATTGAATAAGTAAGGGCTTACCAGTTCTTGCCAATTTAGCTTTTTGAGCTATTGCAAGAAGACCCTTACATTTAGTTATCAGTTCTTCTCTGTTCAAGTCATCAAATAGACTCTTCTTGAGCCCACTGTCTTGGTTCTATAACAATTTATAAACATATAATATTATATGAGAATAAAAAAATAGACAATACAGATACATTATTTATAACTATATACCTATTAGAATTGTTATTATTCATATGAGACATTGTTAACTAATTTAAAAAATACTTTAAAACACATGAGTTTATGATACGCAATAAAATTTCACATAACTTAGTTATCCATTTTGTAATTTATTCTCATATTTCATTATTTTATGCATTTATGAAACTAAAGATTAATGGGTTTTGGCAGTATATTAAACAAAACTAAACAACAGCAGGAATAAACAAGATTTATTTACAGTGACCAGTCATATGATAAGCCATTTGACTTGGTGGTTAGAGACCCTGACTACCTAGGTTTCATGCCCATTTATGACAAACATTTGTATGCATGAACATTTTTTGTATGTCTGGCTGTAAATATCTATACTTATAAGTTTGCATTTAAAAAAGTAGTATATCAGTTATCTGGGTTCCATTGTACAAGCTATGCTTAGTTTGGTCTCAGATGGCTGTATGTAACAGAAAGGGCCCAGGATATTTATTTATTTGGCTAAAACATAATATCTACCAAAAAAAATTTGGATATACACTAACAATGTTTCAAAGATACAGGACTGGAGTAGAAATAGGATATCTAGTAGTATACTATGAGGATATGTTATTTATTAGCAATCTGCATATATTCCATATGTAGATTGCATACCTTATTTATTTTGTATTCTTGAACAGGATAATATTAAGAAAGCAAAACCTCTATGACTAGAATACGGTATATTTTCTTGTTTTTAATTTTATATGAAATAATTACAGTGCAAATGTAAACACGAATTCGTGTACGTGGTAAGTATATTTGTCACTTAATCATAGATAACGTTGTAAAAAGCTTACTCAGTTGAGCTAAAGGTAAATAAACATGAAAACTTAAATATAAATAAAATAAACCCAAATTATACAAGCCACAATATCTCATTTATCATAATTTGTGATGATTTTAAGTTAAATCAATGTTTCAAACATACCGATGGTTCTGATTTACTCTCCATGATATTTGTTGGCAGAAATTTACTTCATCGTTTAAAGCATTATCAAACATGAACCAACATTGAATAATAATGTAAATAAAAATAGAAATTAGGGAAAACTTCTCAAAAGTTCACAATCACATGAATCACAACACACACAGCGTACTTGTATCTTGTATGTGAATAAAATTCTCTTTGACTTTTTTTTTTTTGTTTTTGATTGATTGAAGTAGGGATGTTGTCGATCTAAGTATAATTAATATGTATATCGATTCATTACTGTTATTCAAGTAACGTGTTACACCACCGAAATTATTCAACTATATTTAATATTACTAGAATTTTGGAAAATAAAACGAAAAGACAGCGTTACTACAAGAAAGTTCTGACTTGTGTTAAAAAAACAAATATAACTAGATACTGGCTAGAATAAGTCCTTGAAAAATTATTGTTGGCCATACATAAAACTAAGACGTGATTATATTTTCTTTGGTTCAATGGGTAATGGTAACACTGGTGTAATGGCGGTGGTGTCATTGCTATAGTTTTGTGTGTGAATGAAAAGTTATTATTTTTTACGCAAAATTATGAGTTTATATGTGTTGTGATCATTTGAAATGTAATTGCAGCTTGAAATTCATTAGAAAACATTTTATTTTATTACATAATTTTCTAGGTAAGTAATTTGGGATGTGTTGAAGTTTCAAGCCAAATCTTTTTGTCGCAATCGCAAACCTTTGCGGGGCGCGTCCATGAGTAATATTGTGCTTTACTTTTTGTGTTTTATTTTAACATATTCGTCAGGCCATATAGAAACGTCCCGCTATTAGTATGTCAGTGTAAACGCCGCCTACGGCATTTTGGACGGAATAACGTCTAGCACATTGCCTTTCGTTTTGATACTCCAGTTGCCAGAAATGAGTAATTATTGGCGGATATCCACATCTGATATTTATTTGCAATTGGTTAACCATAGTGAAATTATTCATACAGAGCAGGTTAGGGAGCCAAAATGTCGAGCGATGAGGATAAGCCACCCGCACCGCCTGTGCGCCTCACCAGCAACCGGGCAACGGACCGAGGCGACTCCGTGGCCTCCGTGGACATGAGACCCCTACCTAAAGGTACCAGCTTCCTTGCTTAACTGTCCAGTTAATTTTAGAATTAACTATCAAGTGTAAATTTAATTGTAATGCGCTTGCAAAAACAGTTCAATTTTATATGGTGATTACTTACTTTTACAGAACCAGATGATGGCAGTGATAGGAAAAAAAAAACACTTAAAGCTAAAATTAAAGGGTCTAAAAGCACGGCACACAATGATAACAAACCCAATATTAGTTATCCAACAAATTTTGAGCATACGGTCCATGTGGGATTTGATGCAGTCACTGGAGAATTCACAGTAAGTAACAGTATATTATATGAAAAAACTATACTAGATGCTTTAATCCAAATTTTCACACTTTTTTATATGGTAAAATTTTGGAAAAACCCGTGACACATTGATGTTATTATACCTACACCTAACATAGGAATATATTTTCTGATAACACTTAGATATATTGATTAGAGAGAGTATGTTCAATTACAACTCAAGAAATGGTTTTTAGTTGCAATCTACTTAAAGATTACTGATGAGATGGCAATTTAGCTCATCATGAATGAAAAATAAGTAGCAGTATTGAAATGTTGAATCCAAAAATACTCTGCTTTGATTCCAAGGAGATTCTCACAGAACTGTCAATAAAAGGATTTTCCCACTGCAATTATTTATAGTATGCTTAGAGTTAGATACTTCTGAAAGCAAATGATTTCCCTATTCATGTGGAGGAAATGCATGGAGTCACATCTTGCTATTGATTTTCCTCATACCAGTTGCAGCAAAGCTTATTGGTTTATATATAGTTTGTAATATAATGACAAATTTCTTATCTATAAGACATCCTTAAACACGTGGACATATGGCTTTCAGTATTATAGGTCAGCATTTAATTCAAATAGATAAGATTCTCAGACTAAATAGTATTCCCAAACATATTTCCAAGATTCCAGAAATTCACAACATTCTATGTTCATAACATAACAATTAAAGCCTTTAACACATCCGCCTATAGGTCTGAGTATGTTCACAGATACACTAAAGGTTCCTCCTTAGTTTAAAACATGAATTTATAGGAATAGTACCAACAATGCATAGATGAAAATTCCCTCAAGTTTATTGTGTGTGACTAAAGCCAGGTTATTATATAAGATCCCGATCGAAAATCCATGGAATGATAAACCTTTTGACAGTCATTTTTATACACATAATGACAAAATTCTACTTCAATCTTGCGATTTTAGATCGGGATCATATATAGTAACCCGGCATAAATGTCCTTATTAGTATGTGAGAGATTGTTATAAAGAACTACAATTAGGATTTCATAGGGCATAATTAGACAATAATTTATATATGTGCTGTCAGGTTTATTTATTTTCATTTGAGAATGTCACATAAGCAACTACCTCCCACATAGATTGACACCATATGATAGCATGAGAGAATGAAGTACATACCCTTTAATAGATTTATGAATTTAAAGCAACATTTCATGTTACACTGAAAATTTACTATATTAACCATCATTAAAAAAATCTTAAAAAAATCTGAACCCACTATTAAGTAACTTACTTAAAGCTCAAGCAATTGTTAATGTAACACATAAATTTAAAAATAAAGTGGAAATTTTATTAATTTATTGTGTTAAGTTTGTTACGTTATTTAAATCAATCGAAATCCTAGTTTTATGATTTTATGTAACATGCTATATAATATTGTCAAAATTAAAATGCTTTCTGCCTAAACACAATGCTTTAGCGCTTTGCTTAATTTGATGGTAGCATAAAAAAAAAGAAATTATTTTAGTAATTTCACAAAATTAATTATACTTATTTCATTGAAACCTACTTCACAGAATTACCTATATCAAGTTGTGTATAGATGACCCATTTAGCCTTACAATGAGAATAATAAAGGATGCATGCTTCTGCTTAGTGGATTAATCAATTATGTATAATCTAAGAATGAGATACCTCTTATAAGTATGAAATTTCTGTGGAATGTTTATGAAAATATTTACCAAATGACAGTATTAGACATAGCTGTCTCTGCATATAAATATGTTTGATTAAACAATGGTGGCTAATCAATACAGTAATGAGTATTGTCAATCATGTAATTGAGTTCCATATATTACCGCTTTTGTTTCAAGCTGCCTATGACAGTAAGTAATAGCTTATATTGTTATATTCTAAACACACCTTCTCATTAAGAAAAACCTCAACATGTTGATGTGATGGTGTTTGAAATATACTAAATGTTTTGTTTTTCATGGCTTATTTTATTATATCTGACAATATTTTAAAATTTATTTCTTTGGAATAAGTAATGCATGCTGTGAAAAAAAAAGCAAAAGCCATAATTTTGGATTCTACTTTTGTAAAATTTTCAATCAATATGAATTTATTGTCATTATAAGGGAAATGCCCTTATAATTTGTATATTATATTAATGGTTCATCAACAGCATCGGGTTTCATGTAATTCCCATTACTTTTTATACTTAGCTATAACTGCTGCTGATGCGGATCTGTCTGATAAAACATTTTTTATTTCGCTAGATATTGCCCTGCTATATATGCAGCGCCTTGTGTGCTGAATTAAGATACAAAATTACAGCTATTATATTATTTGGGACAAAGATTTCAATGAGTCAATTATATTCCTATGATTATTTCCCTTTATATGCTTTAACATTCAGCTAATTCATAAAGATATATAAATAAAAATGCAGCATGATTGTTTTTAGAAAATCTTGTACTGTACTCTATCCTCTTTGTTATGAAAAGACTAGATTTTTACTACCCTCTGTAATATCATAAAAACTCTGCATGTAAATTCATCTACATCTTATTAGAGATGTATGTAGTTTTGTATTAACTTACATTGAGATTGTCTATGCATCATTCTCAATGTTTTATGTACATCAATTGTTACAAAGTTTGGTGATTGTCCCATAGGGGATGCCGGAGGCGTGGGCGCGTCTGCTTATGGCTGCCAATATCAGTAAACAGGAGCAGAAGAACAACCCTCAGGCGGTTTTGGACGTGCTCAAGTGGTATGATGCATCCGCCACTCAGCCACCTCCTTCCAAATACATGACATCGGCACAAATGCATACCACACACTCAGGTAATTTTACACTACAATCATTACAACATTCGTGTAAAAACATGTCTGTTATTTACGTAATATGTTTTAAATAATTATTTTTGTAGTAAATCAATTATCTGGATTCCTTAGTACAAGCTCTGCTTTGTTTGGGATCAGGTAACCTGTGCGACACAAAGTCCTAGAATATTTAAACGCCTATTCTGACTCATAGGATTATTATATTGAACATTACCACCTGAGTTTTGCAAATGAACTATATTGTCACCTATTTATGAATTTGAAAAATAATGTTACATATTTATGAAAAACTACTAATAAAAATTACATTATCATTCTAATAGCTTTTACCAAAAAGAGTTTGGAATCATAATTGAGCACAAATACGGAATCACAACCAACATACAGAATATTAACTATAACGCAGGTTCATCAGTGTCGCGAGTGTCTTCCAGCAGTCCCTCTTCATCCACGCCCACCGACACGGAACATCCCGAGCCTCCACCACCGCCGCCATCACGGCCTGACCGCACTAAGAGTATTGTACGTATACATTACATACTAAATACTAAATAGGGATAATTAGGGATACTAAAAATATGAGAAATTATCTTCTAATTAAAAGATTCAACTACACTAAAAGGAATTTAAAACTGCCTATGTCTCTTCATGCCATATGCTACGTAAATATGGCAAATAGGTTTGAGATCGGTTCTCCCGCACAGAAAATACTGCAATTTTGCACCTTTTCCGAAAAGCCGTCCTTTGGGACACTTCCCATATAGTAGTTTCCTTTACGAACACAATTGTTTCCTAAGTGTATGTCGCGTTTCCAGTACACAAAGCCAATTGAAGAGGAGGAAATGGTACCGCCGCGGGGAGTGGCCGCACCCGCCTCGCCGCCACACGCGCCGCACCCCGCCCTCACCACGCACTCCGTGAGTACACACACACTATAGCTATGTAACTGCAGTATGTCGATCACAACCGTACATTATTCGGATCCGATATAGATAAATGCGTGTTGGTCACGTATTCTCAAGTAATCTTTTTAGTAAAATTCGCTTTCGAATAAAAAAAAAGGAAAATGTGTTCATTTCACTCGCGGTAGAAGTGAAAGCTTCGGAAAACTCATTGTCTCGCAGGCTAAATGCTAAAAATAGATATGTTTGTATCGTTTTCATTACATCGAGCTTTAAGTCACAATAGTGCTAAAGAAGTGTTTACTTTAAAATATTTAAATCCTACTTCCTATGTTCCGTACAGATATGTAGCAGAGCGGAGGTGGGCAGTGGGCCACTGAGCTTGGACCGCAACAAGAACCCGGCGAGCATGGCCCCCGCGGCGGGCGCGGCCCCGGCCCCCGCGGCGGGCGCGGCGGGCGCGGCGGCGAGCCCGGGCGCGCCGCACACGCCGCCTCCCCACGCGCCGCACCCGCCGCCCGCCAACGGCGCACAGACCAACACCGACACCGGGTAATGATCCACACACATTTTTTATCACCAACAAAAATACACAAGGCCTGCAGGGAAGGATTTGGCGGCCGGCACACCCAGCGATGGGTCAACATGGAAACATGGAACTACTTTATGTAACGGTCCACATCTACGCACTTTGTAGTTCTGCATCATCATTCCCAGCTTATTCCGGCTCTCAACTAAATCGTCCGACCCTAGGACCTGTGGTCTGCCAGGCCAATCGTTTTGCGACTGTATTATTGAAATAGTGAATAGTAATTTAGATTTACTAATCAAAGATCTGTGAGTGTGAACTGCTAGTTTATTTAAGGAGAAGATGATATCTATATACAGTGTAAACTCTTTATAACGAAACTCAAGGGACTGAGCATTTTTTGTCGTTATAGAGAGTTATCGTTATATGGAGTGAACAAAAAAAAACAAAACAAAGTGAACAAACCAACCAACTTGGGCTCACTTCAACGTTATAGGGAGTTTATCGTTATAAAGGATAACGTTATAAAGAGTTTACACTGTATAAACATTTCCTCGGACAGGCGATCGACAGGGCAGCAACAAAGAAAAAAGAAAATGACTGATGAAGAAATATTAGAAAAATTAAGAACTATCGTAAGCGTCGGCGATCCCAATAGAAAGTACACTAAAATGGAAAAAATTGGTCAAGGGTAAGTGAATTAGAATATTAATATGCCATGGCTCTATTGTTTTAAAGTTTTGTATAAATTTCAATGGCTTGAAACTTTTTGGTTGCATGAGAGGAACAATGGGGTATACCACATGACATACCAATTGGCTTAACAGTGTACGTTTAAGTACATCAGACATTGGCTCCACTCTGACCTAAATCTCAACTAAAAATAATATCCAAAGACATTTTTTCATTTATAAAAGTTCAACAAACATGACCTGGGTGGGAATCAAACCCACGACCTGTGGAGTCGCATTCAGGATATCTAACCGCCAAACCAACTGACCTATTCTAAAAATTGTCGCACAAATGCATAAACTGTCGACGGCATTCTACCACTTGCGCAAAAAACTGACCACTTATAATTTATGCTACAGTTTCGGTTTCTTAATCAAAGTTTTGATATAACAGGGCTTCTGGTACAGTATACACGGCTATAGAAACCTCTACTGGCATGGAGGTGGCGATCAAACAAATGAACCTCAGCCAGCAACCTAAGAAGGAGCTCATCATTAACGAGATCCTTGTCATGCGGGAGAACAAACACAACAACGTTGTCAACTATCTCGATAGCTATCTTGTAAATGAGGTAAGAAAAATGTTTGGATCTTTGGTTTTTTATGGATAAATGGTAGATGATTAAAAATTGTCGGTATTTAAAATTCTTATAAAAATTTTATCGTTTTTTTTTTGTTATTGGCATAACCATGATGCTCGGGTTTTCTCTCAATATAGATCATTTGCATAGAGTATGAGTTCTGGGTTGAAAGAATTATATAATTAGCAATTCAACACATCTACAATTCTCAACTATCGGACGATTTGTTCTGGAAATACCACTTGAGACCCATTCTTCTTATAGGCTATTTTCACTAACCATGAGTGTAGAAATTTGTCTCTCGGCGCTTAGATGTCTAGTTTGAATAATTAAATAAAGTATGTAAGATATAAAGTTTATCACAATATAAGAATAAAATTGTATACAATATGGTAAAACCACACATCTTTAACTATAAAGAATCACTGGTTTTGAATACGCGTCAAATAGTTTCGTTTTGGCGTTTTATTAGTCATACTAAATGCAACTATGCCAAAACTGCAAACAATGCATCAAATGGTAATGATGAGCTGTTCGGTCGTGTAACTCCGAACAATGAGGGATCGACAATACTTCTATAGATACAGAAGGTTGTGTGGATATTGGTCGGTCACTTGATAATGGCACAAAACATGACCAGATGTGTGGTACCGAGTTAGATCATATCTTGTACGATATTGGGAAAACCTTTTGTTTCTGAAAAATGGGGTAAAAAATACCAAATGAGGCTTCAATATATGTTATCGTACTCCAGTTTAAACGATGCATACAAAATCACTAACTCGAATATGGAGTCCTTTAAGTTCAAATTCCGATGTTGTTGACTTTTAACTATTCCTGTTGTTAAACATAAATTGATCCATGCTTATTTTTACGTAAACTTTTTAAAAACTAAAAATATAAATATTTATTTACTACTTATAGATTTGCACATAGGTAATATACAATTTGAAACCTTACTGAGATTGTTATTTAATATTTTTTCCTCGAGAGTTAATAATTTCTCATTACACAGGAACTATGGGTAGTAATGGAATACTTGGCGGGTGGTTCCTTGACCGACGTAGTGACGGAAACGTGTATGGACGAGGGGCAGATAGCGGCCGTTTGCCGCGAAGTGTTACAAGCACTGCACTTCCTTCACACGAATCACGTTATACATAGAGATATCAAGTCGGATAACATCTTGTTAGGGCTGGATGGACAGGTTAAGCTTAGTAAGTAATTATATGTAGCTGTAATTTTTTTTTTGTAGAATATTGTTACTAAGTCCCGTAAGCTCCACTTGAGACACAGTTCCCTTTCAGTATTTGTGAGTAATTTTCGGTAATATCGTCATTTACCTCGGTATGATTGTGGTCAAATAAATGCCTTTTATTATGGAAAATTAGGTCTTTACTAATACCAACTTAAATTTGCAGCTGATTTTGGTTTCTGCGCGCAAATATCACCTGAGCAGAATAAGCGAACAACTATGGTCGGAACGCCGTATTGGATGGCGCCCGAAGTCGTCACCCGAAAGCAATATGGACCAAAGGTTAATAATTCATTTGATTTGATTATTACAAGCTTTTATTTAATGTGCAATGTATATTAATTAATTTGTTTAGGTCAAGTCTTCCAAGCTATATTAGAACCACTTCCTCCTACTACAGAGTTGAAAATTACCTGAACTAACTGAACTACAGTTTCAAATATCATACATAGAAAGCATACACTACTGATGATTCTACAAACAGGATTGGCTTCAGACAAAGGAACTCCTATTCTTAACAGTACAGACACAAAAAGGCTTGTTCTAGAAATGTTAATTTAGTATTTTTTTTTTATATGGATGCAGACAGGCAACCCATCCTTTCATGTACACTTACGGTATTAATTAATGTTAAAAGTTATATATTGTATATTTTTCAGGTGGACGTATGGTCATTGGGTATAATGGCAATAGAGATGATTGAAGGCGAGCCGCCTTACCTAAACGAAAACCCTTTACGAGCACTCTACCTTATAGCGACTAACGGCAAACCAGATATCAAAGACAAGGAAAAGCTCAGTACAGTCTTCCAAGACTTTCTCGACCAGTGCCTCGAAGTGGACGTCGAAAGGCGAGCCACTGCGCTCGACCTCCTCAAGGTACTTTTCTTTTTTGTACAAAGTAATTATAATAAACTAATGTATCTTAACTTTAACGCTCTGTAGCTTTTCACCGCGAGGGTTGATTTCGTAGGTCCAGTCCGTAAGTCATAGCCGTTGTTTAGGGATTTTTTTAATGTCGTTTTACGTTTGGCGGTGCAGCCCTTCAATAATAAAGGCTTTGCTTAGTCCGCGTCATATAACCGTCTTAACTTTTTTTTTTAATAATATAAACTAGTGCTTGAGTGCGATCCCACCTGATGGTAAGCAGTGATGCAATCTTAGATGTTGAGGCGCACTAGTTTATTAAGAGCCTATTCACTTTAGGCCTTTTGATACATTAAATTAACACTGGCAATTTTCAATTAAATTGGTCTAGTTAGCGTTGAAAGCGTAACAATGACGGCCTGACACACTATCGCATTTACAACATTAATATGTATATTTTCTTTTTTCAGCACCCCTTCTTGAAGATGGCGCGGCCGCTAGCCTCGCTGACCCCGTTGATAATGGCAGCGAAGGACGCGGCCAAGGGTCATTAGCGCAGGCCGCCGGCGCCCACCGCGCCCGCGCCCGCGCCCGCGCCCGCGCCCGCGCCCGCGCCCGCGCCCGCGCCCGCGCCCGCGCCCGCGCCCGCGCCGTGCTAGCGCCCCGCGCCCTCGCGCCCTCAGTGCCTCCACCCCACTAGTGTACTACTGCCTGCCCTGCCCGTGCGCGCCGGCAACATGGCATGAACCTACACTCTGTTATTATGTACTTGTAGGCGAGCCTGTGCGCTGCGACACGACTACCATATAATAGGTACTAGCGATGCGCGATTCCGAGATGCATCGACGATCGAAAGATTCTTAGTCGTCTTAATTGACAGTTGTGTAAACATGTCTTCGGCTGCACTATCGACAGTTTTTCGTTTGTAGCGAATCGAAGACTGTAATGAGTCCGCGAAAAGATGTGTTTGTAGCTAGACGTTAAGTACTATTGACACTGATAAGCGAGTCTTGGAGACTGATAATAGTCGTATTATTTCGACTACACTCGATACTTACATCTGAAAACAGTCGAGATGACGGAAGAATCCGATCGATCTCAAAAAGATATCTCGCCATCGCGTATCGTTAGTACGTATGCATCTCCACCGTCACCTTTGCCACGCGACGGTTACGAGTGAGTGCAAATCTAAGAAGAATCCTTATAAAACAATATTTTTATTGTATAACGGCTGCAGAATGAATATAATAGAGGCAATCATATTTTTACAAGAGATCGATTAATTAAATGCAGTCCACTAACTATTAATCTTAGAGTCGTGTAGTAGCGTTCCTTATTCTAATTAGCGTGAAGTGAGATCTCTTATTGACGTGTTTCGTTCGACCGTAATGGTGCGAGCGAGACGACGCGACGGATAGGATGTAGATAGATATTAGGAGTTTAGATCGAATTTTAAGAAGTTACGAAAATTATAGCTGCGAACGAAGACTGGCAGTTGTTTAGGCGACCTTGTAAAGTATAAATAGTAGAATACCGTAGGCCTGTTACTTTAGAACGGTTTCAGCTTATTTATTCACTGTGATGGTAGCCGACCGCGACGCCGACCACGACGGTGCCACTTTCGCTAACGGAAACACATCAATACAGGGGCGGGTTGGCTTCGCACGCCGCGCCATGTCATGTCAGACTCGTGGTCGCGGTTGCGGTGTGTCACCGGACACGGGTCGCACTTATGGTCGCGGTCGCGGTGTGTCGCCGGACATGGGTCGCATTCGAGGTCGTGATCGCGGTGTGTCGTCGGACACGGGTCGCATTCGAGGTCGCGGTCGCGGTGTGTCGCCGGACACGGGTCGCACTTGCGGGCGGTGACGAACTGTCCTACGAATGATTATTATTTTATGGAATGATTGATGGACGAATGTATGGAATTATATTATTTGGTTTTGTGTGTATTCCTATTTTGAAATATAGTTATTTTAAATATCAGTTTTAGAGGTATGGCTGATCGGTACATACCAATCGCTTTATTGTGAATTAATTATTATTATTATCGAGTGCGTATTGTGAAATTATTATTCATCACGTTTTAATTTGAAACAATGATAGCTTATATCGCTTACTTGCTTTTGATAGGTACTAGTAAGCCATAGTTTTATGTATGATAATTGTTAATTTATTGGTTTCGCTTATTGCTTCTGATACGATTTTGTGATTTGAGATTATTATTATTACTTTCATCAAGTATCAATTATTATTTCGAAAATCAGACGACATTTTATCCGCATTATTCATTCATTGTTCTGTAATGCACATGTCATTATTATTGTTTAAGTATTTTATTCACTGATATATTTTGAATTTTTCATTTTATTGTTAGTCATGAATGTGAAGCATTTACGTAGTATTAAGTTTATAAAGTCTATTTTTGATTCATTATATTTACAAAAAGAGAAATGTGATCGGTGATCACCTCCTTTGTGGCACAAACAGTACGGTCGCAGTCGTGCGGCGAGGGATCATTATTATAGAAATATTTTCATACAAAATAGTAAGTCTGTACGAATGTAACTATATTGCATTACAGTTTATGACAATAGTAGACGATAATTAGCATTCAATAACAGCAACGTATTCGTATTAAAAACAATTATAGTATTTCATATTAATTTTAAGACTTGTGAGTTGTCTCTCTGCTTATATTGTTTAGGTTGTGCCGACAGATGCTGTTAAATTCATTTTATTTAAGAGTGTGAATGGAGCGTGATCGTAACGAGTGGTGCATATGTTATGCAATCAACAATTGTGATGAAGTAATAGAGCGAGACTGCAGGGCTCGTTTGCTGTAAGTTTAACACAAGTTAGAAACGTGTAGTTTACTCATTGACAATATGAAGTGACCAATTTACGCTATGTTAAATCTGAGCAGTCCAGGTTGGTGCATTTATAAACCAAAAATGCATTTTCTTTCTGCTGATGTTGGTTTTGTTATTTAAATAAAAGTTTAACTGTTTCGAATAGCACTGTTATTTTTAACAGTCAATCGGCGATCATGTACATAATTTATTTAGGCACTTCGTTGCAAATTACTAAAACATAATTTACACAGTAATTTTAAGTTTTTCTTCTAAATATTAAATCACCAGATTTTGAACGTCAATGAATTGAGTGTAATGGAGAACAATGTGCATCTAATGGTTATTAATTTGTAACACTTTATCTGTTATGTCATTATCATAGTCCTTTAGTCTTGAGGCCGTGTTACAAAACATGAATCAAAACATCAGTAATTTATCGAATTCAGAGATAACATTTTCTGTATCATTTTCTAACTATGGTGGATAGACACCGTGTCTGTCACGCCACATATTGTGTATGAAATTTCCACACAAGACAAGCATTTGTGTGTATGTCTGTCGGGTATATACTCGTACATCTTTATACTTCAGTATGTATTTAAAAAGCCGTATATGTAAGACCTATATTAGTTATATTGCTACATTTGGGATCAAACGGTTGTATGAATAAGACACGGTCTAGGATATTAAATTATTTATAAACATATAATTTTTTTTTTATTTAACTTTCATATACCAATATGCTCATTGTTCTTTGTTTAGAAATAAAAATATAATAACTAATTCAAAGTATTGCAATCAGTAGATTGAAATGTTACGTGAAACCATTTCTAAAGTGGCCTAATATTTATTTTTAATATGGTTGATAAATAATGCATAAATATTAGTATCACGCTTGCACGATGTCGAGCCGCACCAACCATAAAAAGTGCAATAATGTAGAAATGTAAAAATTGTAGCCAAATATTCAAGAGAGCTTGAAACAAAATTCAGTATCTATATGTACTAAAATATTCTAAGACGTGTATTGACTACATAATGTGATCATGAAGATGAATTTGAGTATGCATTAGAATGTTGAGATAGTTACTGTAATTATGTACGTAGACTATAAGTTGAAAATGTATTAATAAATGTAATAGGTTTACTGAACAAGACATTTAATGCGGTTAGAACATTTTTCATGTTTTTGACAGTTGTAAAACACCAGTGCCATGTATGAGCAACTTGTGCATATAAATTACAACCAAACTATAATAAAAGACTCACCACGATTTTTCTTGTTTAATTCACACAATGTGTTAGTCGTTTCAGCAGCACTCTTTGAATGACAGCTATACTGAACCCTTTTATTTTTAAGCCTGATCAGCAGATTGAGAACCCGTAGAGAAAAAAAATTTATAAATAGAATGCTTCCATTAAAATATTTATAGGTTAGATAAATGTGATATGCTGAAACACTTGTATTCATTTACGTGTTTAACCTTTAACTAGTATAGTGGCTCCTGCCAACATTATATCAGAGTTTGAGCTGTTCATGCTAAATAACACACAGGGTCAACAGTAAAAAAACAACGCAAATAAAACACTAAATACTCAAAAATATGTTTGACTGTATATTATAAGAATATTATCTAATACATTTAAATAATATTTAACAAAAGTAAACTGACATTTAACTGCTGATCTCTGTTACAAAGAGGTAAGTGCATATTAACCAATTTAAATAAATATTTGTACTTACTGTTTTAAATATGGTTACATGAGAATAAATTAAACAACAAACAAAGTAAAATAATAATAACAATATGATAATGACTTGATATGGTAACTGATTTGTATGGGTAGTTTGCCATACATACAATAATTAAAGTATTAGAGGTAATTAATTAGCCATAGAATGGTTAAGGCGACAGTCATATATTCGTGAATTCTTCTTAAAGTAGCAAATTAACCTACCACAATGGTCATATACCTACCATATGGAATATACATATGTATAAAATAAAAAAATATTTTTTACTCTTTAAAAATAATAAATAAAAGCACAACTTTTTATCTAATACATCCGTTACATTCGAAAATTTAATTAGCGTTTAGCATTGACTTCACATGAGGCTAGTCTTTCCTTTCTTCGGCCGGTATGAAGTCCAAGGAAGCGGAATTTATGCAAAAACGTTTCTTAGTGGGCGCTGGCCCGTCATCGAACACGTGGCCCAGGTGAGCAGAGCACTTGGAGCATCGCACCTCAGTTCGCACCAAACCTGGTCGTGTTAAAACCAGTAATATATTCGCCCCAACTTTTAATTCAACACACCAAGTCCAATCACCAAAAAGCGATTTATTTACAACATTAAAACATGAGTATTATGAAAACATCCAGTATGATTCTCAGAGTTCATGTTGTGTGGTAGTTTTGTTTGTAGGCAGGCGTGGTGGCGCGTCGCAGCGGCGAGTAGTCGTCCCGCGCCAGCGCCGGTGCCGGCAGCCATCCAGGAGGAGCAGGCGGGACGGGACAAGTCGGAGTGAGAGGACAAATGCATATTATTCATCATGCGCATTCCAGTATGTTTTAGGTGATGTCATGATGAAGGCGTGTGAGAGAGTAAGCAATCGAAGTGGAAACCCAATTTTATGAACTCCAATTAAGGTTTTTAGATTATTCGTGTATTGTTCGTGATCGTTCAACCAGAATAGTGAATGTGATAATATAAATATTTAAAAAAATATATAAGTTTGTATTATGTATTGAGTGGTGCATATTTTAGGTGATGAGAAGTGATTGCACACAGATATTTTTTTCATTAATAAGTAATACAAATATAAAAAGCAAAGAAAAAAAATCAAATACAGACAGATTACCAGTGGGACTTGCGTTTGTCGTGATGTCAGGATTGTGTCGGAGGGTGGTCAAGGGTACGGGTAAGACAGACAGAAAAAAAAGATAAAATTGTAATTAGCACCAAAATCCACTTTCCCGTCACCTAAAGGTTAAAACTTTGGAATTCAATATTCATAATATTTGTTTTTTAACTTTATGATTAAAATAAAGAGAATAAATATCATTCAAATTAACATTTTCTAGAGTGAAGGTTGTTTGGGATTTACGTTTCTATTCGAGGATAAGGTAATTATAACTTTCAACTCAAATGTATACATACAAAATAGATAAACATATTTATGAACCACTTATTAAAAAAATATATAACCCACTTAAAGGATATTATTAGTAATTAAGTATTAGTACCACTACAACCAATTCATGCAATTTTTTTTTGTGATCATTACTTTCACATGCACTATACCAAACATCAATTAAATCATATTATATATGTACAATGACTATGATAATTTGTTATCCAATCCAAATTAATACATCAACAATGTTTTAATGTTTTTCCTATTAACTTACACTGCCTTCAAGATTATCTTTAGATTATTTCAATAGTTACAACAGATATCCAATATCTCACTCAAGTGGTGCAAACATATCTGCCATGACCCGAAATATGAGCCATCCAGTCATTACTACTCTCCAGTTGATGTTGTAACTCAGAAAACACATACAAAATAAATTTCATATTTGTTTGGTATAGAACCTGGTATTTAAAATGAAAAAAGACTAATCATTTACATCACAGCTAATTTGATAAAATTAGAATGCCTTTGTATATTATGTGTTAGCTATCTAGTGTTTGCTGTGGATATTTTGTTTGTGGCAATCAATTGATAATAATTGACAGGCCAGCTGGTTTAGTGGTTGTGGGTTCATTTCCCAGGACAAACATCTGTGTGCATGAACATGGCTTTTGTTCTGTCAAAGTATTACTTAGGTCATTCTCTATGATAGCATTTTTCAAGACAGATATTGGTAAAGAAATATATGATGTGTTGATTGGTCAGTTACTTATTGGTGTTGGTTTACCTTTTTAGGCCCTTTGAACAATATATATATATTTTATTAATTATACTGTTTATAATCATGTGAGTGAGAAGTGTAGTTTAGTAGCTAAATAAAATTGATGGTACCATTAGATATGCAAGGCATGAATGTGTAAAGCAATACAGGAGAAAGATGTACATATATAAGGATAATGTCTAGTTCTGGTAAATAATTACTAGAGCAATACTGTGGATTATAATTTTGTGGCTTAGTTTATTGAGCTTTACTTAGATATGCTGCATCTCACTCTCACAGTATTACAGATAGTATTTTTTACAAGAACAGCAGGATATTAATAATGGAAGGGACCTTGAACCAAGACCTTGAAGCTCTAGCTAAAGTAGATGTATCTCTTGTAGCACAATGAAACAGTTGATGTATTATTCAGTGACATTGAAACCTGGTTATGCATGGTTTGATTTAATAAGGTATAGTTATCTATAATAGAATGAGATAAAACTAACATTGATCTATAAACTATATAAGCTCTTCATCAACTTTATAAATTTTTGTTATTAGTATTAATTTAATACCATATGTTACATATGCTACATACATTTCCATCAACCACCAAGTTTAAATTGTAAATCAAGTACAATTGCTTAAAAAACATACCTGCACTTGCGTCTTTATGTAGAGTGACTTTTTCTTTGGCAAGAACATCGTTAAATGCTGGCCAACCACATCCCGAGTCATATTTGGTTTTGGAACTGAATAGATCTTGCCTACATACTACACAGACATACATGCCTTCATCATATAATTTATTGTATTGACCTGAAAATAAAACCAAATTCAAAATAATAATAAATATATTCAAAGAGGTATGAAGAGAAATCTCATATTGAGATCAAAATTTTACTCAAATGGGAATATTATGTTGAACTACATTTTGTTTATGTTTACTTAATGTTATAAATATCATTTGCATCACATTTCTTTCAAAACTGTGTTACTAATATAACAAAATAGACCCATACCTGTATATGGCCTCTCAGTGCCAGCTTCTTGTGTAACATGATACTGTAGCGGCGTTAGGCGCTTCCTCAGAGTTTCCTTATCTTCCATGGCCCTCCACACCAATGCTGAAATTACATTCAGAGATGTAGTATGATTAAACTAACATGTAGGTATCTGGCACGTGTCCAAAATAGTATGCAACCGAGGTCCTTCCGTATTTATATATGTCGATGATACAAGTTCAATGCAGCGAAACCTACGAAGCGTCTTACCTGTCGTGAACGGATGTTTCAACTGGACAGATCTATTCGACTGCAGAGCCTGCCTTATTATAATAACCGGCCTTATTAGAACGCGCATAACTCACATCGCCTATTTTGTATAAGGAGTTACGCAACTGGATGACTTGGCTTTCTATAATAATAACATAGCTTTGATAAGATAGCACACGCTCCAACAGAGTAATGAGAAGCCAAATAAAGTGAGTGAAATCGACGTGATGTGACGACTGAGTCTGACGGTGACGGACGACGCGGCCACAAATTCTATCAGACGTCAAGCGTGAGGGGACCGACAGCAGGCAGGCAGCCAGCTGTTCGTTTGACAAAATAACAATTTGGTGTTTGACATTGACAGGCACAGTGAGCATCCAATTTGTGTTATGTATTTTCTATCCATCAATTTTACTAATAGTTAACTAATACACATTCTAAGATAATACACACGTAAAATCTTTGTACATCAATTAACTTTCAAATTTAAAAGTTTAAATACTGGAGTAAATACAGAATTTCAACAAATCCCAAGTTGTTGGTCGAAATTTTCTTCGCCTATTTTTACAATATTTAAAAAAAAATGTCCGTATGTACACAAGTTCCGGCCAAGGAGTCGGAGAGTATTTGTTTTAGAACTCATAAATCTAATGTTATGTAAACAGTGAGTTGCTTAATCTGAAGCACTGTCACTGAGGGTATGTACGTATCTGAACAAATCAAACTATAATATCAAGAGTAAACAGAACAACATTTAATTATTCTACAGAAACATTTTAAGGTAAGTAAAATAAATAATTAAAATTCATTAAAATTAATCTCGTTCGTGCCTATTTTTTTGTAAGCACGGCATCACATTTTCGTAGATGTTTTAATGATGAAATTCCAGATTCACTTAACTTTTTTTGACTCTTCTGTAAAAAAAAAAGAAAGATGTTAACAAAAACTTTTCATTACCAGTGCGGTACATACGGTATGGTCCGAAGCAGCGACAAGGGTCTGGTTATGGTGAACTTCCCTACTATGACATAATCGATGCTAACCTAAATTAATAACATACATTAATGCTTTTTAATCGACTAATGTTTAAATCTAGGACCAACAACTACCCCGATTTTAGAGCGTAAAACTCCAGTATTATCTCTGTTCCTATTTCTTATATGAGTACAATAAACAAATTAAGTAATTAAATATTTTACTTATACCAAAATAAAACTTTAGTAACAAAAATCATGAAATTTTTTCCCGGCAAGTTATTCAAAAATCAACCCGGACGCTCCCCGAACACTCTTCAAACTAGAACAAATCCGGAGAAACCCCCAACGGATGGCATCTCTACTTTACTTACATCCATAACCATCAATTCGCTAGTGACTATAAAGTATACCTATGAACATAAGTTATATACTTTTGAATTCATTAAATTGTGCTATTTAACAACCCACTAGGGGCGCTGACACGAGTCGATTACATTACCGGAACAAACTAATCGTACTAGTCTGTTTTCTAAGTTTGGGAGATAGATATAAAATTCGCGAATTCAGTATTAGTAAATTTCTTACAGCCAGCGATTCTCTGCTCTTTTGCATCTGCATAAGCACGTACTCGGTGTCATCTTGTTCAGAATCTATGTAAGATTCACGCACGTCTTTCGAGCCACCTTGGCGGGTTTCGTGTTGGAGCAGTGGCTGCATCTGCATTGCAAATACTATAACTTATTTTAAGAATATCAACCAGCAGCCTTATAACTACCTCACTGTAGTTGTGGATAGAAATAAAATGTTTTTGTAGGGAATAACGTTTCGGATTATAACATCAACGCATAGACCAAAACTATGTTTATTGTTTTTATTGTCGTCTCATACCTACTTTAGTAACTCGCACTCGTAAATTGCTCGAAATGACCACTTACACGCGTTAACGTTACTGATTTCGAGTGCTAGTCGATGTTCGATGGTCGATGGACGAGGGCAAAACAAATGTAAGAAAAAGAATTTGAATCGAACTCTGCACAGAACATTTTTAAACGATTACTTTTATTATGGTAAGTATTCAATAAAATTATTAAAATCATTAATATTTATTCTAAAAATGTTCACAGTTAAAACTAGTTTTATCTATTATAGTTAATCGCTTTGTCAAACAAAACCAGTCATCTAGTTTGTATAGAATTTAAACGTATCTTACAAATTCACACTTCATAGAAGTCTGCGGTGTCAGTGCTTTTTGCCAAATATCTTTGGAGAGTTCCTGGGCTCGAGGTGTCATCCATTTGCGCAGACCATCGCGCCGCCGCCGCCACCGAGTCTCTAACCCCTAGAAACAGTCAGGAATTGCACTTCAACTTAATAAATTGATTAAGAGTTGTAGATAAATATAAATCAGTAAGTGAACAAGTGCAATTCCTTACTGTATACAAAACAATAAAAAAAATTTGATACCGAACTAACACATACCTGCACATCATGTGTACTGAAACACTCTTGATTATTTTTACTCGAAACCTTGATGTGTTCTTTCTTTTCCGGAGTTTTGAATAGAGAAGCAACTCTCTTAGCCATTTCATAAGTTACTACACAGGGTACTGTGACGAAGAAAATTACGTTTAAAACGAACTCCATTAACCTGCAAATTTTTATGACTTGTGAATATTCACACCTTAAAAAATGTATGGGACGATATTGCGATTTTTAGAAGGTACCTGGGTAAAAGAAATTCTTTTCTACCGTACCTACCTGCAGTTAAATATTGGTTCGAAATATGTGAGACAGCTGTTAAATTTTATCCATTCCTTTTACTTCATTTCCTTCGGAGAAGAAAGACTAACCCCATTATAAAAACAAAACCTGCAGGTATCACTAAGACTAATCTAAAATGCCTATAAACTTTAATCTAACTAAAATGTTATCCATAGATCTTCAAAAATAAACTGAAAGTAGGTAATCGTTTTACTTGCTGACAGGTCGAACAGTCCTTTCCTTTGTATCAGGGTGGATGGGCCAACCTTCATCATCGTATTCGACAGGGCGGGAATTAAGCGAAGTTTCGTAGTACCGGTCAAGCTTCCGAGGCATCTGTAGCAATCGATCCAAACCCCAAGATCCAATGCATTTGAATATTAATCCTAAGCATGCTTTGAATAAACCTGAAGACAACGAAGGCATTAAAAAGGCTTTATTAATTATGTTCTCCTGCACTTATTGATATCTGAAGCTTTGGTCATTGAATGATAATTTTGTGAAGTTAGTCAAAGTGAGATTGTACGTATCATAAGCTTACGCATATATATATTTATGCTTCTTGGGCCGACAAACAAGCAGACGGTCCACCTGATGGTAAGTGTTCACCGCCGCCTATGGACATTTGCAACACTAGGAGCATCGCCAATGCGTTGTCGACCCTGAGACGTGAAGTTGTTAAGTCTCATGTGCCTGTAATTTCACCGGCCCCCTTGCCTTTCTAACCGAAACACAGTATGTATTACTGTGTTTCGGTACTTTCTAATTCTTTCTTTTTTTTTTCTTTCTAATTGAACTACTGCTTCACGGCGGAAATGGGTAAGGTGGTAGTACTTCCCCGGACGAACTCTGCACTAAGAGCTCTACTACTATAAATATATCCAATAAATAAATAATTTCAATGACTAATTGCCCTACTTACATCCCAGAATTAGATCGACTTTCTTCGTAATTATATCTAAGCCTTAAGGGACAACAAATACCTAAAAAGATCTACACTGCGCGCACCTAAATATTTTAGTTTGCCACCCTCTGAAGCACATCGAGCTAGGTTACCTACTTATAACATCCGTTGGTGAAGAAGTCATATACAAGCATCCCACAAGAAAACTCCATATTCTTTCACGAGGCTATAATAATATGACGTAATGTGTGGCTAATGCTTTAATCTTCTTGGGATAATATAATCGAATAGTTTTTGGTATATTATTCGTCACAGCGAAGGATGCTTGCTCAGATTGCCCATAGACTTATCAATACAAAAATGGTTGACATATAACCATGACCTATTATTTTATCTAGCTTTACACAACAGATTTACAACTAACCAAGAATTAACAAGGTCACCAGAACTCCAATCACGATTACAAACATGTTTATTGTGATGATATCGGGATAGCATGCTGATCGTGTAAGCCGCGGACGATCGCGTACCTCTAAGCCAGCAGCGGTCTGATGAGACTCTGGCATTTCCCGACATAGTAGCTTTGGGTCTTCACCTACAGAGCAATTAGCATTGATTGATTCGTTAAAGCATTCTTAAGGTAAATTGTATACCCGGCCGGCTGGCTACCATCTCATAAAAAAATCTGTCACCAATCACCTGCCGGTGCGCCAGTTGCCTTCTAAGGTTTGCGTGCTTATTACCTTCGGTTACAGCGTCACTTACCAATGGATTGTAGTCAAACACAAGACTAAGCATAGTGCAAAAAATACTAGTTATAAATAGAGAACATAAAACTTAGACAAACCCCTCACTTAGACAAACACAATGACAGTGCCAAACGCAGAAACACCGATCACCTCGTTTTATCGCTACATCTCGAACTGCTACAGATTCATCGTCCTCATTCACAAGTGCCACTGAAAGATTGATGGACATTTTACATTTATAATGTTATTTAACCTATATAAAAAGATATATTACAAAAAGGGGGTGTACCAGCATTTTTAAGAAAACCATATCCGTGGAAATATTAATATCTGCATTTAAATAAAATGTAGTATGTGAGAAAGATTTCGATGGATTCTTTTATCTCAAGAGTTTAGCCTTCATAATCTCTCTATTGATTTATCCTTGACTTTGACAAAGTGTATTCATACCAGAACAATGCGCAACTTCAATAGGGAACTCAATGGGTAGTTCTAAGCGAAACCGTCGCGTGTGCCTTGGAGGTATAAGTGTAGGTTGGCCAGTAGATATCTCAGCTTTTTCATTGAATAATCCTGATAATTGAGGATTACAATCACGAGTAACAGCTCTGAAAGCGTTTGTTTAAATTAACATAGTATTGCAGAAATAGAAAGGCTCAGATTGATCTACAATTCTACATCGATCCTTTAGAATGGTACATACCTGAAGCGTGCGGCAGCAAGCCCAGTGTTTGTTGCTTGTATAGTCAAGGCAATACGTTTTGCTCTTGTACTGTCCGCCACAATAGTAACAATGCGTCCTGCAGATCTGTGATAGAAGTTACCCACGCAGATAAAGAACAGAAGCAAGACTAAATTTTAAGGGAACCAGTCAGATCCTTAGATTAGGTTTTAGGGTCAGCTAACACCGAGACGCGTCGCGCTGCCCCTCGAGACGCCCCGAGGAGCTGCTAGACACCGCGGGGCGCATTCTAATTCTTTCACAGAAATATGTACCTTTTGTGAAGTGAATAAAGTTCTATATTGTGTCGCTATCTGAAAAGCGCGCACCTTGTTGTATCTTGATGTAAGCTGACACTTACCCAACACGAACAAGTTGGTTTCCATCAGCTCGAGCTTCTAAATCGATTTGTGCGCGATGTCTTCGCTTGTGAGGCAATGTTAGATACTGGTCATCCCCTTGAGTTGCCATATCCAGTCGGTCTTCACCGCCGCCAAATAATGCCCTTGTTGTGCGCACAAGAACTCTGCGCTGACTCTAAAATAAGTGTAAAACATGCTTTAGTTACATGCGTTACGATGTTATTCGGAACTAGATAAGACCTACCTGTTCATTTTGTGAACTTGATGTCGTAGATTCGGAGAAATTTCCATCATGTTTTTTATGTTTTATTTCAGTATCCTCCAAGCCGACGATGTCATTGGCCGGCACCACTATATAATTGCTATCTGAAGACAACAATATTACAAAATAAAACAAATTTATTTTATTAAGCCTCTAATGTTATAAGCCTTTATAGACTATAAACTATTTATTGCATAAGGCTTCAGATTTTCAATTGTAAAGTCAATGATTAAAGGCATACCAACGACAGACCCTCCATTCTCATCAAACGTATTGGAATCTTCTCGTAGAGGTATCAATAGACATAAACCAGACGTTGGCAATGTAAATTCGTCTCTCCCCAGCCATTCACCAGGTTGATATCTTACGCTCATATCCTGACCAATCCACTCAGGTGACAACGAACTAACGCTGTAATTAAATAACTTAGTAGTAGCTTTATTTTATAATGTCTTTCCCTACCACTTAAAAGCGTAATTTGTTGTACACAAATCTACTGCGTTTTATAAAATACCTTGCTGGTTTGCCTTTAGTAACATCATTCCAAACAGTTTTTCCCTCTGGAGTACTTAATTTTTCATAAAGTTGTACGTGTACGGTGTACCACAGATCTGGATTACCGATTTCATACAGCGCAAAATCCTTTTCAGTAGATTCAAAATCTGTTCTTTCTGTTGCAATATTATCAATGTATTTAAGAGTACTGCCAAATTCCTTTAATCCGTTGACTTTTGTTGAAGTAATTAATTTTCTTTTGTCCTCGTAAGTGTACTTATTTATGTTTCCGTTATCTCTTGAATTCGATAATTTGGAATTGTGACGATATTTTACATTGTAATGTAATGGTCTCGGTGACGTTTTTACTATTTTATTATTATTTTTGAAGAACATGGAGCGTCTGTATTTATTTTCGTCTGTAGTTATAGTTTGCGGTGTATTTTCGAAAATATCAGAAATCATGCCACCGTTACGTCGTCGATAAAATTGCTCCTCGGCAATCCATGGTTCCACTTTAATATTATGTTCGTGGCGTTTTCTACGCTTCTTATTCATAATATTTAGATCTGAAAAAAATTATATCATGTTTTCCCATCTAGGTGAATTGATGAGTAGGGGAGACCGGGTGCAAAAGTAACGGCGGGTCGAAAGTAACAAACGCCCTGTAGGTATATCCAATCACCAAAACATCGCGTCGCTGCCGTTACGTGATACTCGGGTACACCCCCCCTTCTCTGAAAGCAGTTGCCGTGCGCGCCACGTGGTGTTTGGTTGTGTAAGAAGACGCTATGTGAATTTACTGCTCAAAAGTAAGGTTTTTGACATTTACTTATTTTATGTTTACGTATAGTTAAAAGTATGATATGAACATGAATATTTGCATATAGTTTTTTGATAAAATTGATCGTTGAGTGTTTTAATCCGTTTTTGTCTATCACGTTTCGTTTTAAGGTATGGATTTATCGACACAAATTATTTATGAGTGTCTTTATTTCAACAGAATGCCGCGACAGCGCATAAGAACCACCACACGAGGGACTACTGACATGGAAGTGTATAGAAAAGCTGCAAAAGAGCATTTAGAAGATGGTGAAATAATTACACATGCTGAATGCGTCAGTGACGAGAGAAATGATGTGTGCCATAATTGTGAGTCTGTATAAGAGACTGAAATTGCATAGTCCTATCATTAGATACTTTAAATAAGAATAATAGAGATATAAGAAAGAGACTTTAATAATGTTGATTTATTTGTTAAATAAGTATGTAAGTGTTGTGTATTTGTAATGCAAATGTAAAATTTTTGCTATTATACAGTTCCTATTAAATATTTTATGATTCAATATGCTTTTATTAACTAAATTAGAAACCTACTTTGTCCCACGCCATGTAACTTCCGACCTGCCAACGTGGTCGAAAGTAACAAGAGACGATTTTTTTTCAAGTCCCTAAATTTCATTAAAAAACATCAATATTAAGTTAAATTAAGATGATAATGTAAAGAACATGAACCAAATTTAAATATCCGTTATGTCATACTAATAACACGTAGCTAGAAACAATGGTTAATGTATAAAATGTTACTTTTGTACCCGGTCTCCCCTATTGGCTCCGAATAAATCAGCATGTGCATTTGGGACCATATTTGCTAGGTTTTAATGTTATTAAACTCATCTCATGTCTAATATGTATGTATGAAGTCGGGTGGTATAAAGCTCGTTTGGGCAAAGGATATAGGTACGGTATTTTTATAGAATTATGTGAAACTGCAAGAATAATTTGGTACAACCAAATAAATATACATATTTAACATATCGAAGGACTTGTCTTATTCAATAAGACCATTATAGCAATCAGCACCTTACTTATTTCATACTTTTTTATTTTATTATCTCAAAGTAGTAGTCGTGTTCTTAAACGTTTTCTTTTTGAAATAAATAAATCGCTTCGCTTGGCGAGCGGCTTTGTGAGCGGTAACATATTTAATCTGCTATAGTTTTTGAAATAACAGACTCGTTAGCCGTGATCATTTTTTGTCACTGTTCTAGCACTCTAGACATATTACAGAATAACAGTAAGTCCTATGGGTTAGGACACGAAAGTCCAGCAAAATTGCCATATCAGCACATTATAAGTACGATAATTGGTGTAATATGTCGAAATCATCATCGGCCTGCCTTGTTCCCAATCATTTGGGGTCGGCGCATATGTACGCTGTCTGTCCGTTAAGTGCATTACGACTCATATTACTTAATATTACTAATAATAGTTACTACGTAAATTACGTATTGCAAGAAATGTGTTATTGCTACGACTGAAGAATTTTTTTTAATCCATCTGGTAGTTCCAGGCATTAGCGCGTTCAAACAAAAAAACTTCTCATCTTATTATGTTAAGCATGGATAAAACTTTTATGCGTCTATTTACTCAAGTTAAATATCATCCTAATTTTCAGAATAAACTGATAAATGTAGGTAGAAGTCGTCTATCTATCGACGACCTTGCAGTCACACAACGTTGGATAGAAATAAAAAACATTATGTAGGGGATACTACATTTGTATTGACTGTGCTGTGAAAGCGGTCTCCAATCCCACTGTAAACCAGTTTTATAATACTGTTGCATAGCGCTCGTAACATAAACCGGTTTCATTGTAAAGGGAGGGCAGAGCGTGGCGGCGCGGCTCGGCGGAGTGGGGCCAGTCGGCGAGCTGCCGCGCTGCATCGGAACTATTCGGATCGCCATAAAGTGTATCTTCGTTTTAACCAGTAAATAATGGAGACTTTCATAGAAAACGTGCGAGCTCATCCCTGTTTGTGGAACCCCCTGCATCCTGAGTATCGCGATATGCCAGTGAGGGACCAAGCTTGGCAAGAAGTTGTAAAACAATGCAAAAGTAACTCAGTACCAAACGGTAAGAATTATGATGTACATTTAACGCATTACATTACATGGTCCGTATTTTCAAAGCTCACCTAATTCTCATATAGTTTATCCAACATAAGAATCTGTTTTTTTAAGTTTAAGAAAGTTAACCTTTTTTTTTTTTTTAAGTTAATTAAGTTTTTAAGCAATTATCTATTCGATCAATAGAAGGGGAGGTTCTAGTCAAAATAGACCAAATTTTTTTTTATTGCTTTATTTTCATCCTTACGGTCTTAAAAATGTGTAGGCAAAAGGATATTTCCCTATCTAATTGATTTTACGAGTTATAGCGTATAGACGAGAGAGCGCGTCGGCCGAAAAACAGGTAGAAGCGCGCGCTCGGAGCCGCTTCGAGGTAAGGCGCTCCGAACGCCAGTTTTCACCGCCTGAGCGGGTTATTTGTACTACAGGTAGTAAGTTTGTACCTCTCACAACAAGTTCTTGTAAATTCCACTCTATTGTGTGATCGTATACCTGCGTATACCATGCGTTCCCTCGGTCGAACGAGCGCTCTATTCAGAGTAACGTATTTCAGTTGCGTTTCGAACTTCTGGCACGTAACAGTGATCGAAAATGCCGAACACGCGAAAATCAGTGGGACATATTCGTCCGAATCGGCCGCGAAAGATTACAATCCAGATCAAATTGAAGGAGAAACAGAATATGCCAGTACTTCAGCCAATAAAATGAAAGACGCGAGTTACGATGATATTGAAATTGACGTTGGCCATAGTAATGTCATTATCAATTTTCTGACTGTTTTCAACTTTTAATCCGAATGTCTAAAGTGTAAAAAATGTGACAGTAAAGACACAAAATGATAACGAAAGTTTCAACGCGTGCATTTGGAAACTGGCCCCGAAACATCTTCATTGTGGCGAACAAACAATCAGAATAGCAGCGTATATAGCTTCCGGCATGTTCAATGAAGGCTATTCATCAATATTGAAAACCATGCATACATTGGGGATCGTCATAGGAATAAATAGTAAAAACTTTGCTGCGAAGACGGACGATAAACGCATCACATCGGCGGAGGCGGATCTATCAGTGTTGACGAAAAAGGCCAGAATTGACAAAATCAGCACCAAAGTTCAGCAAAACATGCTTTTTGAAGATGAGGAAGGAACCCTGTATGGTGCGGGAATAGCTGATTAGATGTAAGTCTCAAAAAAGAAACACCATATATGATTTTTTCTTCGTCAAACTTTAAACGCGTTTTTCTCGAAACACCTTTTTTTTGCGCGCGGGGCGTGATTCCGCTTCAACGACTACACCGATTTCAACGTTTGGCGGCTCTAATTAAAGCTTATTCAATTTAGGGGGCATTCAGGAAGCGTTTTTTGTAAAAAGAAAATTTTAGTACTGTTTTTTTTAACGTGAAAACAAATAAAACAAGGCAAAAAAGGTGTTTTTCCTAAAAAGGGGTCCCCATTTTTTTTAAAAAGGGTTTTTTAAAAATTGGAGAATCATAAGGCCCCCCAAATTTCATCTACTTAAAGATTTTTTTTTGTTTTTTACAGCAGGGCTGTAGAGTGCCCCGCGCACACTGTCCACCGCCGCGCACGACCGCCGTCAGTGAGGGCTGGAGCTGCCATTTTGTATTATTTTTACTGGAAAAAATTTTGTAAACTTTTTAAAATATAGGCAAATAAATGCCACAAAAGTTTTTAAAAAAAAATACGTATGTACTCTCAAAGAAAAATCATGAAATTACGCACATTTTCGGGCCTCTGGACTAGAACCTCCCCTTACATTTTTTTTAGCAATATTTGGATTGGGTAGACTTTAACAAATATAAAGAGCTCTATTGTACAGACCTAAGTATTTACGCAGGGGTATATAATTGTAGCATATCTTTACAATCATGTACTTACTTATCCCATATGATATTGTAATTAAATAAAATTATGTTTGATTTTTCGGAAGATATTGCGGTTATTTATTCAAAAATGCCAAACGCCTGATACGATTCTGATGAAATTGCTCCGCGACTACACACGCGTTGTAGTTAATGGAATTTAGACTCTTTTGAGGAGTCTTACCACAATCCATGAATATAAACTGATTAGGTAATAAGTACGTAATTTGAGCTCTGCATTGATAGATCAAACACAATTAAAGTGTGAATATTATTTTATTTACTAAATATTTTATTTAATACTTTTAATTAGTAATATTTATAAACTATTGTAGATAGCCTTGTGGTACCTAACTATACAATATGTACTAATATATATCACCTCTAACTCTAAGAGAAACTCCAATACGTTTTTAACAGTTGTTCAAATACATTTTCAAATAAATGTATACATAATTTATATATATATTACCCTCATCAACACAACTTTTAGTCCTCCCTATAAAATTTATTTCAGTAAAAGCAGCAAGATTAGAATGGAGAAAACTACGTGATAATCATCGCGAGGCCTTAAAGAGGGCGAAGCTCGGACAAAACAAATTATTGCCAGCACAAATAACGACCTGGAAGTACGCTAAAGTTATGCAGTTTCTAGAACCGCACATGAAGTATAGAATAACTGAGGACATCGAGATGGATGTACCACCCGTGGGAGCCAGTTTGAAGAACTCTGAGCCCGACGTGTCTACCACGGAGGTTGTCGAATATGCTAATGTTAAAAGAGAAAATCGGAACAAACGCCCCCGTCTGTGCACCGAGTGCAACGAATCTCCGCCGCGACAGCGACATAGAAGAGACTCGGATGCGCTGGAATCCTTCTTTAACTGCATACAAAAGAGCACGCAAGAAATGCCGCACTGGATGCAAACACAAGTTAAGAAGAAAATATTTGCCGTCATTATTGAAGCAGAGGAGAGTCTGTCGCAATCGCAACACGAACAAAATCCTACATATAGAGATGAATACGAAACCGACTACCTATCTGTAAATATTATTAAAGAGGAACTTCCTGAACAGACCGATTAAGTGTCAAAGTTTGTCTATTCCGATATAGGTTTCATACTCTTAACTATTGTATTTATCGATGAGTAGATTGTTATAGGCATTATACCTATTGTTTAGAATTGTCAGTGAAAGGAACGAAAATTAATATTTATCAAATTAAAAAGTATAGTATCAAGGCAGACTGACCACACCCGTGTTGACCCACGATATCAGTGGTTGGAGTGGAGGCCGATCCTAACTGCCGCAAGCCTCGTGATCTCATTGAAATATTACCGTACCAGTTAACTTCATGTTTCGGAGTAATAGCGGCTAAACCAAATTCTGTTTTTATTTTTAAGTCCCGCTGAAGCCGAGCCTGCAAAAACTCTATCCTATTGAATTATGTAATTAAAATAAATAAATTCAGAATAAAAAATAAATGAAAATGACTACTTACTCGTTTGCGTTTGTCATTTTCTTCTGAGATTTTATCGGAATTAGTTAAAATTCCACTAACAGTCTAAAATATGTAACCATCATTGATTAAGTACCTAATAATTAATAGTGTTAGAAAAAACAAAAAAAAACACGCTTTTATAGAAAACCAAAATAAAAAGTAGCAAATAATTTCTATAAAATATGTTTGTAATGCGTGTTTTTTTTAGATTTTTAAAACTATTATTTATTTTAAGTAACTAAGGTTCGCGTAGTCATTAAGGCGTGTGTTTTTAGTTTTTCAAATTGCTATTTACTAACTATTAAAATTATTGCTTTGTCAGCTGTCCTTGGTAAATGTACACATAAATATATGCGCATAATAGGGTTATTTTTGGATTTGATTCAATGATTTCATTAACTCACTTTACTTATTTCAATTAGTCTAAGAAGATAGTATCATATTTACATCTATTCTTCTTAACTTGTAAGCTTGAAGTGGTGGATCCCGATGCAGACGTAAAATATAGGGATCAAGAAGGCGCTGACGTTTCTTTTTATTACCTTCAATAACGTGCTCAATAGGAATGTATTCATCATCTGAAGTTAGCTGTTTAATAAGTGAAAAAAGATATTTACGAAATTGATATCGGTAGTAAGACAAGTACGAATATGGTACATACTGCAGGTTCACTAGATATCTTGACCGTCAGAGCTAGCTTCTTATTGCAACTCTGCAAAGCACTGTGCTTGTACAGTTCCTCGCGATTGAACCTTGTCGACTGAATGTTATCAATGGAATCGCCGCTTCTTTTCTGAAGATTTTTTTTTTACAATTATGTTTCCTTTTATTGTTATATTCTGGGCCACTAGCGACAACCACAAGTTAGTTACTTATTGTGGGCGAATGGTCCTTACAAAATGTAGGAGTTTATTTCACAGTTCATATGCCAATTGTGGTTGTCGTGATTGTCCTGAGTGCGTTAGCCTTTGGTAAGTAAAACAAGCTTTCGCTACAAAGTACCTAAATAGCTACCTACAATTGGTTTGCAAATAAAATATTGTTATCAAATAAGTGAATTGGTTTATTTGTTTTCTTATTGTTTCCTCTCTTCATCATAGTTACGGACCAACCGAACCCTTTACATTCCGTACGGGCAAAGCTGACGGTCTTGCTAATTTTTATCCTTGAGACGCGGGTTAGTTAAGCTACGGGCAAAGCCACTTTAAATATACATGTATCTTGTCAAAGAAATGAAGCTTACATTTGGCTCACAGTTAATAAACACGGCCCGCACTTCTATTTGGGAGCTCTCATCAGATTTTAAATTATTCACTTCGTCACCATTCAGCAATATCGACTTTGACAACAGGAAGATCAGACCTTGAAACAAATACATCTTAGGAATCCTAGATGTTAGATAAAAATTTTTATTAATGTTACGAAAACGCAACATTGTACTTAATATAAGAAAGTATTTTTAAAATTCTTTTAGCATTATTGAAAGTGATCTGATAAAATTCGCCTGTCAATAAATAAAATATTTTTAATACAAACAACTTTTTACTTGACTTATAAGTTGATGGTCCTGTCAATATAATAGGTTGGGGAAAAAGTTCCTTCGCATTTTTTAAGAAAATTCAAAACATTTTGAATATAGTTTATTTACATTTAACTAAAGTATGTAGGTACCATTTTGTTCGATAACTTTTTGCCATCTTGTAGGTAGGGACATGATCCCATTGCTATATAAATTTTGGGACTTCTGATCAAAATACTGCGACAAGTGGTTTTGACAGTCCTCTCGTGATGTTAACCTGACACTGCCTAAAGAATTCTGAAGAGACCGAAACAGGTGGAAATCTGAAGGTGCAAGGTCAGGACTATACGGCGGATGCATTAATACCTCCCAGCCAAACTCTCTTAATTTTTACTGAGTGGCTAAAGATGTGTGAGGTTTAGCGTTATCATGATGAAAAACCACACCCCTTCTGTTGATTAATTCCGGCCGCTTTCTCTCAACTTCTTGCTTTAATCTCATCAGTTGTTCGCAGTAGAGTTCAGAATCGATGGTCCTGCCTGGTGGTAACAGCTCATAATGAATAATGCCCTTCCAATCCCACCACACACACAGCATCACCTTGTTGCGAGATGGGTTATCTCGCCATGGTTTCGCCACAGTCTGTGAAGCCTGACCGGCCTTTGACCACGACCTTTTTCGCACGTTCTTGTCGTACGTGATCCACTTTTCATCACCAGTTATCAGCTTCTTCAAAAATGGTTCGGTTTCATGACGTCGTAATAAAGAATCACAAATGAGTACACGGTTCAATAGGTAGGTTTCTTTCAGTGAGCTCGTGAGGTACCCAAATATCTAGCTTTTTTGTGTACCCAGTTTTTTTCAAATGCGCCAAAACTGTTTTGTGGTCAATTCCCAGTTCTTCAGCTACGTCGTAACTACTGATATGCCGATCTTGCTCCACTTTTTCAAAAATGGCATCCATTTTATCCGTAATTGGGCAACCAGAGCGACGTGCATCTATGACATCAAAATTTCCGGATTGAAAACGCTTAAACCAAATTTGTGCTACTCTCACAGACACTGCACTAGGTCCATAAACATCGCAAATTTTTTTCGCGGCTTGCGTTTCATTTTTACCTTTTTTGTAGTAAACTTTTAAAATGAATCGAATTTCTTCATTAGATTCACTCATCTTGGCGGTACGAAAAACAAATGCAAATCACACATTTTCCTAATTTGATTTTGGAATTATGTTCTTTAAAACTTAAACTTTCAATGATACCAAAACCAGCCAGATACAAATAGTATAGCCAAAGAGATTTTATTACAAGTTTATACATACTATAATGCGAAAAGACTTTTTCCCCAACCTAATATATTGTTTTTTTTTTGTCTATAAAGCATAGATGTATTCACATTTAGCTGCTGCTCAAGATATGCTTCTTTTGTCGTCTACAACAGATTCTTCTATTTCCTTTACTACACACTGAACAAAATTAAATCTGAGTAAATGATGGACTACACATGCAGAACACATATGATAGATATATATAATTTAAATCAACCATTAATATTTAATTCCAGTAAAATCTGCAAGAATCGAATGGAAGAAACTTCGTGACAACCATCGTGATGCTCTCAAGAGAGCCAAACTGGGTCAAAATAAATTATTGCCAGCACAAATTACAACCTGGAAGTACGCTAAAGTTATGCAGTTTCTAGAACCGCACATGAAGTATAGAATAACCGAGGACATCGAGATGGACGTAGCACCCGTGGGGGCTAGTATGAAGACCTCTGAGCCCGACGTGTCCACCACGGAAGTTGTTGAACGTAACATTAAATCGGAAAAGATCCGTCTCTGCACAGAGTGCAAAAATGAATCACCACTCCAGCACGACCATACTTCTGATGCACTCGAGTCTTTCTTTCATTGCATACAAAAGAGCACACGAGAAATGCCGCATTGGATGCAAACACAAGTGAAGAAAAAAATATTTGCTGTCATTATCGAAGCAGAGGAGAATCTATCACAACGTGATCAAAACCACAGAGACGAATACGATAGTACTTTTTTTTCGGTAAACAACATAAAATCTGAGACGACATAAGGACCTACAAACTAAATCTTACATTCTTAGCGTAGTCGGTGCGGAAATAACTGTCATCCAGGGGAACTAAGGCACGATTGAAATGGATTATGATGTAGGAATATTTACCCTAATAAAATTGTTGATTAGTGGGATCAAGATTTCGGTAAATTCTCGTGGTACAAGCAACATTGAAATAACCAAATTCAAATTAATAAAGTATAAGATACAGTGGCGCCACAACTCTAATTTAAGACGACGTTCTTTCTCTAGTATTGTTAAAAATTAAGAGTTTGCAATGAGCCTACTTAAACCAGTGGCACGCTTTGGTGGCCGTTTTAATGTATATAAAATGTATTTAATTGTAATTGAAAAAATATCCCTTTTATCTATTACTTGATATTTTTGTACTGTTTCAATAAAAATCTATTTGTAAAAATTTGTCTTAAAATTTGATTCACCACAAATTGCCCTTAGTGCAATAAGAGTACAATTTTAGTTTTGTTGTAAAATGAAATTTTTTTATAATTTGATTTTTTTAAATCCAGAATCTGGCCGCATACTTACATATTATGTTTACAACGTGACAGCCTGACAGCACACTTGATTAGAAATGAAACGGATACCAGTTTAAGTAAGACGTACAAGTACGCTCTTCTGCATGCCGTACTCCATAAGTATCTGGCCACCATAAGACTATTCGAATTTTATAACACTTTTAATGGCAACTTTTTAATTCAACTAAATCAAAATAAACGTGGAGTGCGTTTAAAATCATAAAGACTGGTTATTTAGTTTTCCTTTCATTTATTCCGTTTGATTTTAAGAAAATAATAGAAATAATCCCACTTTTAATGAGAGAGGGAGTAAATTGAGACATTTCTGTGTACAACTATCACTAGACACAATACTAACATTATTTAACATTTCAAAGACAAAGCAATTTCTACTCATTCCTTATCCCTTTCTCATTTAAACTTAAACATTAAGATTAATCCCGTTTAATTCACTGAATTCACAATTTACGTTAGAGAAAATACGATTCAAACTAGAACAATGCAACGTTCAAGCCAAAATACAGATTTATATGAATTAAGTTAATTAAGGGTTTACACAAATAGCATCATCAAGCTACGAGTGACTACAGACTATGAGTAATAATAACTATTTTTCTATCAGTCGTAGCTTCATGGCGAATAATAAGACACGCAAAAAGACCTAACCAACTAGGAACATTACTGTTATTAAAAATTCGAACAATTACATTTTTTTTTAAATATTATTACCGCACACCACATGTCAAACTCACAAAACATTAATTTTCGACAGACAAGTGCAACTTTAAAAAATGCTATTTATTTTACTGATCCATACGAATCCAAGTTTTGATTATAACTTGCGTGCAAATATACAGTGTAAAACATTATTAAGTATCAAAATAATAAAAGACAACTTTATACAAACTTAGCATAAGTTATTTATTAGTGACAGAACCGTAGTTAGTAGTGTCTGCTTTCAATCGATAATGTCACTTTTTATTTGACATAATACTTGCCACTCCAGAAAATTGGAGTAAATGAAAGAATCTAGTATAAATCTAAGACAGCGGTAAGGCACGCGTATACAACACAATACAAAGACGCGGAAATACACTTCCTCCGCGTTAGCGCGATTTGAGCAGCGGTGTGGGAATCTTCTATACTATAAGATTCTTAAATCATTGGTTAGATCTTCCTTTTAGCATTAGTATGTTACATATATATATATATAATTATAATTCCTCTTTCAAAATATTATAAGCACTTATTTAAATGTTTATTTCCATTGATAATTGTGTTGAATGTTTTAATTTAAATACCAATTTTTCTCATTATTCAATACACAATCAATTATTTAACACAATATCCAACATAGATCACAGTCGGTAAAAATGTTGTAGTCATCCACAGAATGTTAAATTAGTCACTTTGCATAGATAATAAAACTTTTAATTAACATATAGAATAGCAAACAACCAGCTCGTAAGAAAAATAATTCTATAAAGATTGATCACTCATGTAAAATTACTACAATGATTTCATGGCTAGTATATAATTTAAGAAGTTTTTTTTATGTATCAATCTGTCAATACAATGATAATAACATCATAAAACATTTTTATGTTCATGAGATCTAAATAATTTATAAACAGGTAACATAAGTTCAATTCTAACAATATTATCAATTTTTAGTCTACCAGACTTTAACTTATCAAAATACATATTACAATACAATATTGATAAAGATGTAACTAAAATACACGCTAAAAACTAAACTAAACAAGAATGTGGATATTAAGCTAAGATCAGATTACAGTACAAATTTTAATAAAATTACAAGAATTCTTAAGTTTCTGGATCTGTGGATGTATAGGTTGCGCCTTTACTCGTCTGAAACAGAACAACAGTTTTATTAAGATCCTATCAAAAACAAAGATACATCTACATATATACATATATACATATACTAGCTGTCCCCCGCGGTTTCACCCGCGTTCCCGAGGGATGTAACCCTGTTTCCTGGCTCAAAAAGTATCCTATGTTACTTCCAATACCTCCAAGAATATGCGCACAAAGTTTCATGATGATCGGTTAAGTAGTTGTCGCGTGAAAGCGTAACAAACAAATTTACATTTATAATATTATTGGACTTTTAGTAAGGATCCCAAATTTTTTTGAAAACATAATATAATATATATAATAACTAGCTGCCCGGACAGACGTCGTTCTGTCGAAATAAGTCCATACAAAAATGCAGGAATTCGCTCGCAGCGCCACCTACCGGGTCCAATTGTGAATCTAAACCATCCAGGGCACCACCCAAACGCAAACAAAAAAAAACATTCCAATCGGTCCAGCCGTATTAAAAAAGAAGAAATAATTGAATTTCACGGTATTTCGTTTACTACAAAATAAATTTAATTTATACATTAGCCTCAATAACACGTGGTAATCATGATATTGAATTGTAGCTTATATGACACGTTCGTAGATTTACCATAGCAGCGCCATCTATTGATGACTTACTCAACCCAGTCGAAAGGTATCGACATCTCTTAGAATCATTTGGAGTTAACAGATAATTGTGACTGTCAAATAATAACAGACAAATAATTAGCAATAAATTAAAATTGCGACTATAATTTGAGATTTAAACTATCCTATCTCTCAAGTTGGATCGAACTGCACATGGTGTGCGAATTTTATTATAATCGGTTAAGTGGTTTAGGAGTCCATTGAGGACAAACATTGTGACACGAGATTTATATATATTAAGATATATAATATAGGTAATAGCCAATAGCCTTCCTTGATAAATGCACTATCCGACACTGAAATTATTTTTCAAATCGGACCAGCGGTTCCTGAGATACGCGCGTTCAAACAAACAAACAAACTCTTCTGCTTTATAATATGAGTATAGATATAAGCAAATTATGGCTCCTTTGACGCACCATCACCTCAATACTACTGAACATATCGAGATGTGACTGATACCATTCGACGTGGAATTTTCCGTAGATGGTTGGGCTATATAAAATATCAATAAACGTCAATATACCGTTCAAATGGTGTAATATATTTAAGTCATGTTTCAAATAGGTGCCTTGGTTACGCAGATATATACAAACTAGCAAAATTTTGCTATATGTAGGTAATTTAATGTTAATTTCAAAGATTCGCACAACAAAACTCACGAATTAAAGGTAAAGAATCAACAATGTGGTTATACATATGTAGTAGCTTAATCTCAATTTTGTGCATTTTGATTAGAAAAAAACATCAATGATTGGTTTACGAACAAAAGCGTGTCGAAACATGTCGCGACATGAATCACATACTATGAGATTAATAGTCATACATTGGTGACACTACAACTTTATATAAAGGTTTTGGGTTGACAAAATTCGTTAATTAGAGGTATTTATACTTTTTCTTGATTGTTGAAAATTCGTTATAAAGAGGTTGTTCCCAAAAAATGTTCGCAATGTAAAGGTATATTTTATATTGACTCTTATGGACAATTCAAGGGGATTACGAAGAATTTGTTAAATCGAGGAAGTCGTTATATTGAGGTACGTTATATTAAGGTTGCACTGTATATGGAATAGATGTTGAGATAGTAAGAAATATGTACTCACTTCGCAGGCGTCATAGAATTGAATGGTGCTGTCCGTGTCGTAGAAGTTCACGTTGACGCTTTTTGGCACGGGCAAGTTACCCGTGAAGTCCGTCCCCGACCACGAACACGAGTCGCCGGACATCTAGATAAATTCACAAAAAGAAATTTATATATCATGTCCCCCGCGGTTTTACCCGCGTTCCCGTGGGATGGCACATGTATTATACATAAAAACCTTCATCTTTAATCACTCTATCTATTAAAAAGAACTTCATCAATTTCCGTTGCGTAGTTTTAAAGATTTAAGCATACATAGGGATATAGGAACAGTGAAAGCGACTTTGTTTTATACTATGTAGTGATACATTGAGTTAGATACATTTTTTTACGTTTGTCTTCTATTTCGGTAGATTACTATGGTTGTGAAATCCGAATATCGTGATGTAATTTCATTAGTTGGGTCTGTTTCACTTAATGGTGTCATAAAGTCGTTTATTTAACTAAACCATTTAAATGTCTAATGAGATAACGGTCAAACAAAAAACTTTAAATTAAAAAAACAAACCATACCTGGAACTCAGTATCGGTATGTATGAGCATGTCAGCTAATATTTCGCCAGTGATTGAGTCGGTGACGAGAATCTTGGGCGCGTAGATATCTTGGTCGAACAGCACTTGTATATGTGCGTGTGGACACGTTGTTTCAATTTCACCTTGCCGTACCACAGCTTCGCCGTCGCACGTGTAATATGCTCCGGAGTCTTCTTCATCCTGGATAACACGTATTACATTAATAGGGAGAAGAAATAAACGACGAAATGTGTCTGTTTAAGTTCACACTCAATCATTAATAATAGTTATATTTTGTGTCAGTACACAAACAATAAGTGTCCAAGCTCCCAATCTGGTTATCGATTTATGTCTAATTTCCGAATCGGTGGTACCTTTAGCTAAGACATTTATGAGTACGACCTGCTAAGACATAAACAAAAATGGATAAAAAAAATTGTATTAACTTATACAGGTATACACTTATAAGTACTGTTTGCGTACTATGAAGTAAAAAACTATGTACAAGTGGCAAGGATGTAAATTTACTTACCTCATTATAGTAACCTTCATAATCGCCATGGTTATAATCATGTTCATAGTCTTCGTCCTCCTCATCCCCGTGTTGTTGTTGTTCTTCAGGATCTTGGAAAAGGACTTGTTTGAACAAGTCTGCTGTTGAAGGTTTGTTCAATTCCCCGTTTGGTTTATTTTCAGTATTTGCGTCTTGAGATTGATCCACAGGTGTTTGTGTAACAAATTTAGCTGACATAGCGTTATCTACGCGGGCACTGTCCTCTAAGTGTTTGGGTAATCTCAATGGAGCGGCACTCTCGAAAGTTTCTCCTGCTTTCTTCTCATCTCTTACAGCTTTTGCTGCCGCTGCTTGTAATTTCTATTTAGAAATAAACAATTTAAAATAAACGTGAAATATTAAATAACCTCTACAATGGTATGTAAATAATGGACCAAAATCTCCACATTAAAATTAAAATATGTTTTTAGTAAAATCATTATTGTTTACCTCAGTGCAGAATAGCAACATATAAGCGAAATCAGTTATTTATTTATTAGAAGGTCTATAACTTTGCAATATAAAAGCACAAATTTAAAATAAATTAGAAAAATATTCTCAAAAGTATTTACCCGCACACATTCGATTGTCTTATCATGGAAGCTAGTAGCTAAGTCGATGGACTTGAAACGCACGGCCAGCATCTCTTGCTCGCCGGCTGGAATCTCCGCATAGTTGCGACCCGCCCACGTCCACGCGCGATCAGAGTTCTTCATCGGAAGCAACTCTAGGTCAGCGAATAGCAGCATGTTGAGAACTGCTTTGTGCACCTAAAGTATGCAATATATATCGTCAATACATAATCCCAAAGCTTACTAACAAAGCGGTGAGTAATCAGCCTATGTACCAATGTCACACGATTCCGTGTAACAGCAGTAACACAAATGAATGTGCTTGATAACTGTTTCCATTGTCTGTCACCACGTGAAATTAAACGAAATATATTTATTGAATAGGCCTTCACAGCCACTTATGAATGTAAAGACTGACGTTACACCCAAGCGTTCTCGTCATTATATATATTTCATAATTAGTCCTAATTGATACACTCTTTTATCACTCCTTTTTACAATTAGACTAATATCTTGATCTCCAAATACTGTTTGCATAAATTTACTGCATCTGTGAGTATATACCTATTGAATTCAATAAATAATATACATGATTAAAATTCACTCAGGATCCTTCACTCTTATAATACAGTAATAATAGGAAGCAATATTTCAAGTATAAGAACTTCACAAAGTTTTTATTACCTGTTCCCGCCTAAGAAGTAGCCGATACGTATTCCTATGCGGATGGAATAGAATTTTCATTTCGCCGACACCACGCTCCTTCCACTCTCTTGCTTTGTCATCATATCGATACAGCTTACAACGTTCCCCAAATAGTTTTTCCTGTTAAATAAACATATTCAAGGATTTAAGATTAAGAAATATCTACAGCGCTGCACTATTACTATGTTTGTGACACTCGCGAGTTTCTCAATCAAGTATATTTTCAGGTTAATAATAATTAGTTTTTTACCTCATCTTCCTCCCCAGTTGTGACGACAATTTTATCAGGTAAAGGTACGATTGGTTCAAAATGCGGATCAAAATCTTCCTCGGTACCTCCACCTCCAGTTTCATCACCTGCACCACTCTCATTATTTGATTTATCGCCAGCGTTTGGTGTTCTCTGTGCTGCTGTGAATAGTTGTTGTCCCGCACCTTCCCATTTGAAATCTGGTTTTTCTGTAAAAAATAATTTCAGTAAAAAAGTGTTTTTTTTTTTTGTATTTCATATAACAAACACAATAAATATTTTTATTGAGGTAGTCAAAAGATTGTAACTTACTTTGAACAGTGAACCCAGGGCCAGTACCTGATGACAACGCTGCAAATGATAAGTCATTGTCGACAGTGAGCAGAGGTTCTTTTTTTACAGGTTCAGGAGCAGTCTTAACTTCCTCAGTTATCTGATTACTTGGTTCATTGGTTGTAGCAAAGTAAGACTTATTCTGATTTTCGGGGATTTTGAATGCATGACTCCAAAAAGATGCTGCATTTGCAAGTACTGATTTCTCTTCAGTTGCTTGGCTAGGATTTGTGCTCGTAGTCAAGGGTTGGTTTTGAGTTGCACTACTTCCAAACACAGATGATCCAAATATGCTAGGTTTTGATTGGTTAGTCACTGCACCAGAGCCGAATAAACTTCCTTGAGAAACACCCGTAAACACGTTACCAGGTTTTTGATCACCAGTGCTGAATATGGACTTAAATTCGAATTTCTTGTTTTCTCCTTTATTAAAGTCAAACGCTGGTTTGTTGTTTCCAGGCTCTGTATTTTTACTACTACATATAGATGACGTATCACCAAACACTGACTTTGTTTCACCAAATATAGATTTAGCTTGTGTTGATCCAAAAACGGATTTAGGTTCAGAATTTTGTATTTCACTGGATGGTTTTATATTGGTTAATTTTGATGGTGCCAGAGTACTCTTTGTAATTGCTAAGCCAGGGGTGTCTCCAGCTCCAAATATTGTTTCCGGCTTATTTACTGGAGATTGAGTATTGGTTTTTTGGTCACTAAAGCCACTAAATAAAGTTGGTTTTGAAGCAAAAGTGTTATTTTTGTTTGTACCATCATTATTAATCACATTGTTAAGATTGGTTGATTTAGTATTAGATCCCATTGATGTTAATGGTGTTCGGAATATTGAAGTATCAGCTGTTTTATCAAGACTTGCAGGAGTTCCATACACTGAACTTGTGGGACTTTGAAAACTTGAAACGGCTGTTTTGATTGGGGTAGACAGGTTGGCATTGCTTTTACATACAAGAGGTGCAACTGAAGCAATTGCTGTATTGTCGGTTTTCAAATCATCATCATCCTTACAGCCCCGACATCCTCGACACGATTCTTTATTTTTATATGTAAAGAAATTTTCAGGAAGCATTAGATCCTTCGCTTTTTGTTTTTCTTCAGCAGTCGCTTGTATTTCATCAACAAACACAACATCGTCGTTGTCATTATAGTCATTGGTATTTCCAGATAGTTCCTTTGTAACCACCGAGTCTGATTTTATTCCTCTAGCTTCATCAATTGCGTCTTTAAAGTTCTTTGCAATTTCTTTACATTTGAATCGGAGGCAAAAACTTTGCAAACTTATTTCTCCTTCACTAAAATCGTTAGCAACAAATAACCACGTTTTGTCATCCTTTGCTGTGTAAATGATTTCATTTGTTAAGGCGTGATTCAAACAAATTTTAAGCACTTGTTCCCTTCGCATGACAACTCTGAAAGAGAAAAGTACTGTTAATAAAAATACACTAATATGAAATTTTTAATCACGGTTACGCGATACTGATTTCAATTGCGTTTATGAAACACTGGAAAAATGAATTTTCAATGGTTAAATACGCAATGAGAGTGGGTCCCCTGATGTTGCTAGTGTCTATAGAAAACGGCAACTACTTACTATCGGGGAGATCGTACGGTATTTTATAGATTAGGGTCATAAAAAAGCAGCTACAAAGAAGTACTAAACAATACCTTAATTTTTCAGTCTCTTTATGTTTTAAAATCTTGACAACACCAATACCACGTTCCTTCCATTCACCGGAAATAAATCGGAATAATTTCGCTCTGTGACCGTAAAGTTCAGTTTCATTTTCTTCACCTGTTACGACTTCAACCTAAACATCAAATATAAAAGAATTTATTACTGACATCAATTGAGATATTTATCATTCAGAAAACGAAATCAAATGATAGTATCAACTAACCTTATCCGGCATCGGTACTACAGGACTAAAATGAATGTGGACACCATCATCCTCAGAAACATCTTCATTTCCATCACTGTCTTCTTCTTCATGGCCATTAGGTGATTTGATAGGACTTTTACCCTTAGTTGGAGTTTTAGGTTTAAACACAAAGTCAAATGTTCCAGTCTTACCACCAAGTGATGCATTAGATGAATCAGCCTGAGGTGTAGGTAGTAAAGCTGTCTTTACCGGTGTCACTGTTTTAATGTCATCATCTGTGTTTTTGCTAAAGTTAAGAGGCTTTTCGTTTTCTGTTGAACTGTTTGGGGCACCAAAAATTGATGCAGGCGCAGCTTTTGGGTCTCCGAAATTTGCAATACTCGGTGCCGTTGGAATACCAAAACTAAATTTATGGGCACCAGTACCATCAAATATGGATGACGTATCCGTCTTTGGTTTTTGTTCAGATTGTAATGTAGCAGGTATACCGAAATTGAATTTTTGTCCACCACCACTGCCAAATATAGGTTGAGTATCTTTCTTAACAGTATTTGGATCTTTTGGATTGTTACATGCACTGCACAGTTCTTTACTTGCTTCATTTCTTACAAAGCACTGTTGGCATTCCCATGTTCCTTCTTTAGGTTTGAATTTGTCTCCCCAACCAGATGTCGGAGTCAATGTAGGTATGATTGCTTTTGGTGGCTCAGTGCTCTTTTGCGCTACTATGCCAAACTTAAACTGTTGTGGACTATCAGAGGTATTTTTAGAAACCGGTTTAACTTTAGATGGGTCTTTAGGACTATCACATGCATTACAAGATTCCATATTAGCTTCGTTCCTGACGAAGCATTGTTTACATTCCCAACTACCTGGTTTCGGCTTAAAAGCATCACCCCATTTAGAAGTTGCCCCTTGAAGTTGTTCACTTTGAGGTTTAGGTTGTTCACTTTGAGGTTTAGGTTGTTCACAACAAGCGCACTTATCAAAATTCTCCAAATTATTTGTATAACAAGTCTCACAGGACCATGCACCTTTAATCTTAAATTTGTCACCAAAACCAACATTAGTATTTTGTTTGGCTGCATTTTTTGCTTCTTTTGTTGCTTTCGAATCATTATTCATCTTCGATCGAGCTGTTTCAACAGCGTTAATAAAACCGTCGCAAAGTTCTACAGTTTTAAAGCGTAGGCAAAAAGTTTCAGCAACTAATTCTCCTTCTGAAAAATCTTTTGCACACCATGTCACTGCTTTATCCATGTTTGGCATTTTCTGGAAAACCATATCTTTTGTAATTGCGTGGTTACAACATATTTTCATTATTTGTTCTCGTCTCATGAGTAATCGAAGTTTATCAATGTTATCTTTTTGGACTAATAACTTTATGCATCCTAAGCCGCGCTCTTTCCATTCTTTAGTTGAGACATCAAACCTCAATAATTTGGCACGGTGTTCGAATAGAATGTTTTCATCTTCTTCTCCTGTCTTTTGGTCAACTAAAGCTGGCAATGGTACGACTGGTTTGAAATCGACGTTTGGTTCAAATTCTTCGACTGTATCTGAAGTATTCAATTTATTTGGGATTTCTTGATTATTCGCTACACTACTAAGATCAGTTACTTGAGGAGTAACGTTGAATAAATTACTAAATGGAGAATTGGTATTTGTTTTAAACGTTAATCCGCTGAACACGTTAGATTTACTGACAGTTGATTCTGTAGGCTTACTGTCAGATTTTGTTTCATCTGGTAAAGTTTTAAATGTTGGCGTACTACTGAAAGTAAATCCCCCAATTACAGCCTTATTCGTAGTAAGAATTGGTGGTACACTTTTGTCCTTTACAGGAGTACACAACTGTGAATCGGATATTGTCTTTGATGTATTGGAATCGCTTTCATATTTAGGTGCCGTAGGTGTTTCTGCAGACTCAACTCTGGCTTTTTCAAACGTTTCAAAGAATTGCTGAGCGATATCGGCGGTTTTAAAGCGAATGCAAAACTTTTCTAATACCACAACTTCATCAGCATAATCATTGGCAACCCAAAAGTAAGCTTTAGTTTCATTCTTCATGGGTTTTATTTCCATGTCAGCACAAATAATGTGATTAGCACAAATTTTATGTACTTGTTCTCGTCTCATTAGAACTCTTACTTTCCCAGTAACATTATGTTTGAGCAATTTAATTTCACCGAGTCCTCTTTCTTTCCATTGCTTGGATATAAACCGGAATAATTTCGCTCTGGATGAAAATATGACACTTTCATTTTCCTCACCAGTGGTCACTTTTACTTCTGCTGGCAGAGGTACGATAGGTTTGAAATCTGGACAAGGATCGTAATTTTCTACAGAAGTATTGCTTCTCTCAGATAATGTTCTAGATTTGTTAAGACTGGTATTTGGCGAAGTAAAGGAGAAAGCTCCATCAACAACAGTTTTCGAATTATCTGGCGTCTCTCCAGCATTTTTGGATGAAAATAGGGCAGAATCGTTTGAAACTTCAGATGTAGAGTGCGTCTTAAATACACTTGACTGATTCCAAGTGGTCATTGGACCGGCAGTATTTAATTTATTTCCAGAAATTGGAAAGCTGAATACAGGAGGTGATATAGCTTTGGTTTCATTAGTTGAGGGCATAGTAATTTGATAATTATGCGGAGTTACTTTTATATGTTTCTGTGGAATAGTTACACTCAGGATTGGAGCTGGTGTTGTTGTACATGTCGGTAATGGGTCTGAAGACGTAATCACAACATTCACTGGTAACGACCGAGGATTTTCCTTTGCTTCCTTGGGTATAAATTTGGTGGATGGTACTGTTGAAGTTGGTGGTGGTAACGAAACAACTGGCACACTAGGAATTGTGGGTATTGTAGGTCCTACTGGTATTGTAGATACTGATGGTATATTAGGTTGAACCAGGTGAGGCATATCTAGATACATTTGATCTGGTGTTGAATATACACCAGGATAATTTACTTGAGCTCTCGTTGGATCAAATATTGGAGCTGCACCAGGTACAGATGGTGGCTGAGCTAGTTGAGAATACTGGTTGTAAAGATTGTATAAGTTTTGACCATACAATTGATAAGGATTAGGTGGAACTGGGAACGTCGGCACCAGGCGTTGATTGAATGGCGGTATTACTTGAGGAGGTGTAAATGGTAGCTGAGCGGCGAAACTTGTGGTACTTTCATTTGTTCTGTAATCATCATCTAAATGATATAAATCGTTTTCATCAATAGGTGGTTCTGATGAAGCTTTCTTCAACTTGCTTACTTCTTTTTTTAACTCTGCTACTTGTTTTTTTAATTCGCCAACATCTTTACATTCATTCCTACATTCATCGATTTGATCTTTTACTTGATCCACTGATATTTTAAGTAGCTTGAATTGATCAGTAGTGTTCTGTATATTAGAATTGATAGTGCTTATTATTTGGTTTCCTAATTTACGATTTTCATCAAACCAATCTTTAGTTTGTTCCATAAAGTTGTTAATCGTTGTATCCCTCTTTTGTAAATTCTTTATTTCTGTTTCGATTCTCTCCAAAAACTGATGATCAACGCGAGTACTTTCTAGTATATGAGAATCAATAGCAGAACGATAATTAGTTGTATTTTGATTTGTGGAAGGCTTCGGTGTAGAACTTAAATTACGATAGACACGTGAATTAGTTCTAATGTGCAAATGGTCATTTACATTTGATTCGTTTTCATCAGATGAATATTTTCCGTCCACTTCATTTTTCATGTTACCGGACAAGTCAGGATCAATTTTGTTTAAATGAGTTTCTATATCTTCAATAAGCTCTTGAACATCCGAGTACAAAGCTTTATTTTTGTTTGTTTCAGTTTCTTTTAATTTATCTAATGCTTTATAAGCAAAGTTTTTAGCTTTGGTTAGCAGTGTTAAATATTTGGATCTACTTTCTGTGTCCAAAGATGAATTATTGTCTTCAAATGCAATTCTTTTATAAGTCTGACTTAGATGATAGTAAGCTTGTGGCGACTTCAAGTTTGAAAGAGTTTCTATAACCTTGTCATATTCACAATCATTAAAATGTTTCACTGCAACATACAGCTTACTCTCTTCAATAAGAGTATTCAATTCTTTGGAGCTCATTTCTTTATGTGTGTAATCAAACAGTCGTTTTTCAGGAAGTTTTACAATAATTTTGTTTTTTAATTTTTCTAATAATGGTATGGCAGAAGCGTAGTATAAGCCTGACCTCACTTCTAAGCTGTTTTTATCGTCAATATTTGTAGTAACTTTGGATTTTTCACTGAATATGCGACCAAGGTGACACAACAATTCTGGGTCTAAGCCATGGTTATCAATGCACCGCACAACCTCGATTCCTCGACTGAGTGTTGCGCGGATATCTGTCAGTTCGGTACCTAATTCGTTTTGGCTAAATTTATAAGCACAATCCCACCATTTCAATTGATAAAGGGGACATAACAAATCAGTGATATTAGCAGGAATCACACACGGTTTGTCACCATGGACATAAGAAACCTCATTTAACTTTTGCTGTCGAGATGTTAAGGCAGCACTAAAAAGGAAAGCGTGAATATCTAATTTATTCAATGTTTCGGGACCACTGCTTGATACACTAGGTTTTAGCATGTCAAAAAGAGTGCATTTAAAGTGTGCTAAGTTTTTATAATTTAATAATGTCCAAACAAAATGATGAAGTGAGTTTCCATGCTGTCTTTGAGCATCACCATCATATGCCTCAACTTCTATCTTCCTCGGTAGTCTGAGAACAGGCGTACCAAATGCATTTGACACCAAATGAGAGGATTGAATCTTTGCCAAATGGCTTCTTGTTGTAAATATCTTCTCGTACAATTTGTCCCTCCAATGAGTGCCAGAGCAGCATTGAGATATGCGATCCAAAAAAGATTGACTTTTGTCTTGGTTATTTGAAAGAAGGTAGTGACCTGATTGTGAGCATCTATATGTTCCCTCGAGGTACCATCTGCTAACAGCATTCAGCTGTTTCTCAGGAGCATGTCTTAGCCAATTTACTTTTGTGTCTAAGGGTACTGTATGCCATGCAATTAACATTAAAGGTGCAGCATATTTGGTAGCATCTCGCCAACCCAATTGATCTTTTTTAGCCTTTTTCAACAAAAAAGTAGCTGCATGAAAAGCAAACTGGCCTCTATGATGTTGCAATAAACTTCCATGGAACTCTCCAAAGCTAGGTGGAGCTCCAGCCTTGGCGATACGTTCTATAGCCTGATCATAGATATGAAGAAGCTCATTTGATTCAACCAAGCTCTTAGATATTCCACTTGGTGTTTCTGTAAGACTTAGCACACATATACGTTCTCTAACAGTTAGGAGCAGTAACTGATAAAGCCAATCATTGATGTTATTACTGTTGTTATTTAGAAGCTCACAAAGAACTTCATACCAAGTGTTACTATTCAGAAAGTTATTTGCACTAAATTCAACATTACAACTGTGTTCAAATGCTTCCTTGTATTGGTTGGTATGCAGATAGTGCCTCAGAAGCCTTACATGAAGTAAAGTATCTTTTGGTCTTATTGCCAATTCAGCTGTTAGCAAGTTAACTAACGCTTCAGGATTTGGGTCTGACAAAGTGACAAGTCGCTCACGTAAGCGAAATATGACTGGATGCCTTGGGAATGTTGCCTCCGCTTTCTCACACCAGAACTTGGCCCGTCCAGGTTCAATCACTAATTCATCATCAGCAAGCAGCTCACAAACTAAAACACAACAAATAACATGGTTTTAAACATGTGTAATAATCAAGTATCAAAAGTGGATTTGCCTGAAAATCAATAGCCACGGTTGTAATGTAATTAAATATCAAAACATATGCTTTTTTGGCTAAGATCAATTAACTCATAATAGGGTAGATTCCTGTATGATAAACTAACCTGTATTCATATTTAATTATACAAAAAATCATGATAGAAGTTATAAAACTATACTTAAATAACAAAAATGCACAGGAAATAACATGAAAGATGATGCTCATATACATTTTGCCATCTTTAGTGTGACATGACATTGATAGTGTGATGTCCTTCATGTTAAAATATATTAGTGGGTTTTTAAATATTCTATGTTACTTATAATTATTATAAATAACCAGGTATGAGTTGAATTTTGGCACAGCTTTCATACAAGCCTAATAAAACTAACAATGAAATTGGAGAAAGGGGGGGCATGTGCCCTGCAGTGGCAGTGGCAACTATAGGTTGATAATGATATAACAATAACTTATTTTTTTTGCTCTTTAGAATCACATTTACTGTGTAATTGTACTATTTTAGACTATTTGAAATATATTTATCAATATGTACACTCATTACTCATATTGACTTTTATTTCTAGTTTCTGAAGCATTATTTTTATAACCTATCAAGATACCCACAACTTACTAACAGTTCATTTTTATTTTAATAACTTTATTACCCTATTTATTAGTGAACAAAACAGAATTAGACATTCATAGCAACCTACTTCCTAATTTCTAGGTCTATACATATTTGATTATATATGGGGATAATCATTTTTTATATTATCATATTTATTATATAATAATTTTGCTATGGTTTCAAATTATTATGTTGCGTGGACACTTATAGTAAGTGGTGACAGCTTTAGGTAGACTGAGGGTCCTTGGTTGGCAAGATTACGGTAATTTACTTAGCATTGAAGAGATTCATCCATTGCCTTAGGCTGATATGGGGAATATCCATGATAATGCTCATCACATTTGAAGTTCAGGTTGGGATTTGAAATATCTAACACCAAATTCAACTAACCCTGAGACTTGACCTGAATGACTAAAGAGATGCAGCAGCCTTTACCCATTTTTAGCCAGTTTTATCTTTTCACAGCTAAGGGGAGGACTTTGAAAAGATTATACCATATTTGACCCTTAAATAAGACAATTGTGGGTTGTGTCAATTAGGGGCAGAATTGAAGGGGAATGTTTTTGTTAAATAAAGTGAATTTATGATTTTGTCATACTATCAAATGAAGAAATAATAATATTATTCCAATTTTGCTAATAGTCTTCCAGTATACTTCAATTGCCTAATTATTCTTACGAATATACAGACTTAAATCATACACTATCAAATCAAATAGAATACAATAACCTCTTACTACAAATTGAAAGTCATTCTTGTAATGAATGATAATACAATTCAACTCACTGTCTAAAATCGTAGTAGTTTGCGAAGGGTCTATGTCAAGGGACGTCTTGTATTGCTCGAGGGCCTTGTCTTTTTGTCCCAACTTCTGCAAAGCTTGTCCGAGAAGTTTGTACGCCGCCGCGTTGTTGTCTTTTTGGGTGAGGTATTGCTCGACATATTTTTGGCAACTAGCGTAGTCCCCCACTTCATAATACAAGCGAGCAACTGAATAAGCTCGGGTTTTAAACTGGAAATCAAAGGAATCGTAAAATATACGTCATATTACATAAAATCCTTGAATTATTTTTCATGCTCGTGATATTACATACCTCTTTTACCGATAACTTCGATATCAAATTCTCCACGTGTTTATCAACGTCCTTTTTACTTCTATACATTTTCACACGTAATCACCAAGCTTTATATATTTTGAGACTGCGTTAATTTACACAGGAAAAAATCGCGTGGACGAAAGTCGGCATTCGATCTTCATTTTACAAGCTTTTATATAGTTTTGTGTTGTCAGCTCAAAAACATAATTTTACCCATATAATCAATAACAAGGTACGGCGCGGCAGAGTGAAAACGGAGTAATTAATAGTAATACTATAAGTCAGTATTAGTAATTAAAAGAATAATATAGAGCTATTAAAAACTGCTGTCCTAAACTCCTCGATTAGACTTTTATATTGACCGAATATTGTTAGTTTTGTTCTACTCAAATCAAAGGCGCTCTTCTACACTTGTATCCACACACCACATTGGCAGTTGATGGATACAGGTCTTTGTTCGAAAATGACTACCGTGTAAACGGTAGTAGCGTATTGGCTTTGTAACTATGCTTGATGATTAGACAACACGAGTTGCTAGATTAGATAAACGTATCCTAGATACTGCAAAATATTATTTTTCAGTACTATTTTTATTGGTTTACTATTAGCTTTCAAATCATGTAAATAATGCCCGTCCATTATGTATAAAGCAACAACTTTTTGTAATATATTTTGGCTAATTAAATATTAGCTTAAGACATATTTTTCAGTAGACAGAACATAAAATAAATTATACATCACCTAATCGATTAAGTTCTTTTGTTTTTGTGATCAACAATTTGTTCCAATATATTAAACAACGAAATATTGTTTAGCAAACAATATTTAGATTTAAGATGATGGAAGCTGTAAATATAATCTTTAAATAAATTTTTGTTAACGAACATCAGTTAAGATATATACATAGCATAAATATAAGGTTTTAGTACCATGATTAAATAAACTGTAATCACCTTCCGTCTTCATTCAACGTCAAGTAAAAACAGCCAGTCATTTAAAGCGTTTGACCTCTGTTTTGAAGCCCTTCGGAATAACTTGATCTTGTTCATAGCACAACAATTAGCATAGATTACTACTATCTGTGTTCTTTATAAACAGGGTTTCAAAAACATAGTTCAGCGGTATTTTAATTTCCCGACAGTTTAGCAATTGATTCAGATCCTGGCAATTATTGGTAAGCAAGATTATTATGTTGGCATTACTGTTATTGCCAAATCAAAATTAAAATAAACGACTATTTGTATTTTAGATATTGTTGAATATGTAACGCTCATGTTGATAATATCGGTACCCCGGAGAGAATAGAAGTCTAGAATTGTATACCAATCGTAAGTATGTTTACTTCTTCAATTCTACACTATCTAGGACTGACTTCCAATCCAGGAGTTACATCGAAAATGAACCTCAGTACCCTTACCTTTTCATTACGTGCATTTAATCTTAGGTAACAGTCGTAATAACAGACCTATCCGTCTAAATATTTTAAGCGAAGTTATAATGGAGGTTTGGTTACGCTTTAGCATCGCATGTCACTTATAGCCGCAAAGTAGTTTTTCGTCAAATGTAACTTGCCACTTCTGAATTTTGATTTATACCTGTGATCATTATTTCTATTTCAGGTGATTTTTTTTTCAACTATGAATAGGTTAGTTTCCGCTTCCGTTAAACTGACCCCAGCTAAGACACAGTATTAATTAACAATTTCTCAGATGACCTTCGTTACATCCACTTTCAATCAATTCTGTACATCCTAAGAAAATCTTTCCAAAAAATGATGTTTAAAAAACAAACAAAAAACATGCTTTAATAGACAACCAGACTAAAAAGAAGCAAATAATTTTAAATAAATTTTAATTAAGAATAGTGTGATTAACAAAAATATTTTATTCTATATAAGCGTGGGGTGCTTGATGTCAATTGTTATAAATATTTCATTAACAGATATTGGTAAAAGCAATCATTATGAAAATGTCTACAAAATCACCCCATGCTTTCTTACACCAAAATATTCATTCCACACTTTCTCACTTATCCTTAATTAAAATTCACTGAAAATTATTTTCTACTTTTTAGTTTGATTTTTATAAGCGTGTTTTTTTAAACTGTAATTTATTTTTTGTTTTTTAGTTGACTTAACCGTAAATCCTGAATATAGTTTTAAATCTTTTTTTAAAGTTTAGTTTGGTATGGCTGAATGTCAGAGGAGTTTTATTCTCGAATGTTCTACGCTACTGAATTAGTGATGTAGTCATATCGGATTTTGATTTTATCGATATTTGTAGTGTAACTTAATCATTATTAATAATTGAATGGCTATGCTTTGATAGTAATTTTTAAATAGTTAGTTATTTGCATAAATAAACAGCCAATTGGAAACACTGATTGGCTTAGCTTAGTTTAATTTATTTTCGATGTAACATTTTCATTTCGATGTATGTAATCTTACGTACATCTTCCCAGCGGGCATTAATTCAGAAATGGTTTTGAATTTTAAAATGAGTTATTGAATCCTTATATGTATCTTTTTTCTCGACAAGGCGGTCCACTTGATGGAAACTGGTTACCGCCGCCAATGGACATTTGCAACACAAGGGAATCGCCAATGCGTTGTCAAATAATTTTAAAAATATAAGATAAATACTTATTGATTTATTTCACTCTTTCCTCTGTTTTTAATAATCTCTGGCACCCTCTAATTGAATTACTCTTCGACAACCAAACAGAAATCTAATAACGATTATTCGACCGGTATTTATATCACGTACGCCATTAAAAAAACAATTAGACGAAATTAATATAAAATATATACAACAGTTGTTTTGACATCCATCCCTAGCCACGTACAAAACTAGTGTTTGAGTTTGATGTTCTGCTGAGATTAGGCATGGAAATGATTGCTACTTTTATTTCATTTTCATTTAATGAATTTTTTTTTTCACAGTGATTTCACCTGTGAAATTTCACAGCCAATGATTATTTTTCGCAATGCTCCAATGTCACTCTTGTGACATGACGATCACTATATATTTTGCTCTTTCTAAAACTACTGGGTTAGAAAGACGCTCTTTCTTTCTGATGTCGTCGTGAGTCATCGGTGAAATACGATGATATCCAAATGATCTGCGGTGTGCGATGTATCATGTAGGCAGGGTAGCAGAAAAGTAGTAGAGTGATTTTTAACAGACGACCAGGTGTGACGTATGAAAAAGTATTTCATATGATTTTTCACAGCTACAATCATGTCATGCCTAGCTGAGATTGACAATCCGATATGGTTCGTGGCAACACCGATTGCTTGTGTAGTGAGTTTTGTCACTATGATATGTCCAAAATATTAAAATTCAAAATAAGTAAATTGAATTGAATTTCTATCGTGCGCAAGTATTAAATGTCACAGATTTACAACCTGATAGACTACATTATTTTACGACAGTTTCTAGATACCTGCGCTGATGCTGAAATAATGAAAATAATCTCTACCTGAATCTTCTTACAAAGTAGGTCTTCCAATGGAATGAAATTTCAATTCCTTTTGAAGATTTTCATCCTGAAACCTTTTTTTTTGTGGAAATAAAGGTATCTGTGAGACTTCACCATGGGTGATTCTGATATATTCGCCATATGCACATCATTGTCAGTAGATTCTATGAAAGTTATAGCAGAAAGTGTGGGACATGCTACACTTGGTGATGATGCTGCGAAAGAATTAAGTGACGATGTCACATACCGGCTAAAAGTTATCGTACAAGATGCCATGAAGTTCATGCACCATTCTAAAAGGCAAAGGCTGTCAATCACAGACATTGACCAAGCATTGAAAATGAAGAATATTGAGGTATGTTTGCTAGTAATCATCATCATCATCAGCCTATCTCCGTCCACTGCTGGACATAGGCCTCACCTATGGCACGCCACTGAGCTCAATCTTCAGTTCTTTGTTTCCAACCGCTGCCTGCCAGCTTGCATATATCATTGCTCCATCTAGCTGGAGGGCCCCCTACACTATGTTTACTGAGCTGTGGTCTCCTCTCTAGAACATGTCTAGAATACACTAGAAAAATTAATTATACTTGCTGTCTATGAACTTCCTGCACTGATTAAGTTGTAGAGATTAAATATTACAGTGAAGTATAACCAAACCAGTGTATTGTTTACATTTGTTTTACTGACATTATTTGCAGCAATTGTCACAGTTTATTTGTTCTTGGCTTTATTAACTTATATCTAAGCTATGTGCCTAGACTGGCATAGATTTTGCACTATTTTAATTTAAGGCAATGGTTATATTAAGTTTTATTTTGTTATTGCAGCCTCAGTATGGTTTCATACAACCTGATTCACTACCATTTAGATTTGCCTCAGGGGGTGGCAGGGAGCTTCATTTTATTGAAGAGAAAGAAGTAGACTTGACAGAGATATTGTCAGCACCCCCACCAAAAATACCTTTAGATGTATCTGTACGAGCCCATTGGTTAAGTGTTGATGGAGTTCAGCCTACTGTACCAGAAAACCCACCACCACTAACTAAGGAGGCACAGAAGCTCGAGTCTGTTGATCCAGTCAGTAAATTGAGCAAGCCAACTAACAAAGATGCTGCAGGTTTGTATGAGTTTTTAATAGGGATGTGTCCTGACATGTCAAATCAGCAATTCTTTCTGAAATGTCAAAACGATCGAATGTATGAAGTTTTGTATGAAATAGCAAGGTGTGATGTCATAATTGTACAGCATCAAATAACGTACTCTTTATGATTAGATTGGTACTGAAAAATAACATTAACAATTTAATTTTGATCATATTTTATGTTTTCATATATTTTTTAATGTTCAATACACTGATTAGTTGATCATTTATCTTTAATACAGGACACATCCCAATTATAATTAATATAATATGTTTAACCGAATATTGTAGTATTTCTGGCATAAGCCGAATATATTTGATGATAATAACCTTAATGAAGTGTATATGAAGTTGTTACTTCTTAATGTTCAGTGTAGTCTAGTGTACTCATAATGTCTAGTGTGAGATATAGAACAGTGGTGAATACAGCTGGCTTGTGCCTTAGCAGCTTACATGTCTCTGTATGCTGTACAGCCCTTTTATTAGGGATATAGATCTCAACCAAAGACATATAATTTAATTTATGTTTATTTATTATAACATGGACTTCAGCTGCAGTATTATACTGCATCGTCAGCCTTAAAATGGATTTAGTAGATGTAGCTTGAAATTCCACTCTTATAATTAGAGCTCAAAAAATATCTCTAGTCAATTAAAATTTTAAATAAAGAGCAATTCTGTAAAATATTTGGTGAACTCAAAGAAACAGTAAATAATATAATAAATATTTGTAACATCAATTCTTTTTTTTCAACCCTGCTAGAGTATGTTTTTATCCATGTTTGATATACTGTAATCTGTAAATATCTGATTGATCATCAGGTAAACCAATGTGTGGCAAGGCAGCTCGTCTGAAGGCATCGGAATCTGTGCATGTGAAGCAGTTAGCTACTCATGAGCTGAGTGTCGAGCAACAGTTATATTACAAAGAAATAACTGAAGCCTGTGTTGGTAGTGATGAGGGACGCCGCGCGGTAAAGTACTTGTATACATACTTTGATACCTTTGCATTAAAAAAAATATATAGAACCAATTTATTACATGATGAGTTTTACTGCCAAAGTTACATGCATGGAATATATTTATTTATAGACAGCAGCTTGGTAGCTGATGTGTCTATATCACACTGTTGTCACTTCACACTTTATACTTCATACTTTATACTTCTAAAACGTTCACAATGTTATTTCTATTGATAATGAATTAATAATGTTATTTATTTCAGGAAGCACTACAATCACTTGCATGCGATCCTGGCCTACATGAGATGTTGCCTCGAATGTGCACCTTCATATCAGAGGGTGTTAAAGTCAATGTGGTTCAGAACAATCTTGCATTGCTCATTTATCTAATGAGGATGGTTAAAGCTTTGCTTGACAATCAATCACTTTATTTGGAAAAGTATGTAAGTATAAGTAAAGTAAGCAAAATATCTTGAAGTATTTTTAACTGGTTATTCTTTTATCATGCATTATATTCATTATCACTGGGGGGCATATTTAGTTAAGTTTTATATTTCAAAATATTATTGCTTACTTAAAATAATGGCCAAGTGCGTGTCAGGCCATGCACAGGGTGTAGGGTTCGGTTTGGTTAAAAAAAAAGTTTGTAGTTATTTTATGGAATTGAAACTATATATCCACCACATTTCGGCCATAGTGGCTTTGATATACGGACAGAATTATATAAAAGCTACGAAAACCAAAAAGTCTCCTATGCGATTTTAAATCTGTAACTGGCAGACAAATGAGAAAGTAATTAGCTTGTTCTATTCTAAATATGAATAGCTAATATTTCTATAACATACAGCTTATTTAATATACACCTCTTATGCAGTTACACGAGCTCATACCGTCCGTGTCGACGTGCATCGTCTCGCGACAACTGTGCTTGCGTCCCGAGATGGACAACCACTGGGCACTGCGCGACTTCGCAGCGCGGCTCATGGCACAGATATGCAAAACCTTCAACACCTCTACTAATAACCTACAGACGAGAGTTACCAGGTCCGATAAAACAATATTATATTTATTTGTATTCTAAAATGTATCATGATGTAAAATTTGAAAAAGAAGCAGAATACCTTCATGGCACTATGTACAAAAATCGTCCAATGGCTTTACAAAGGTACCTAATACTCACTTCTTCGCATATAGGTTAGGCTGCTCTGAGCTCTCAAGTGCAGCTGGTGGTTTGAGTAGTAGAGCTCTTAGTGCAGAGTTCGTCTGGGGAAGTACTACCACCTTACCCATTTCCGCCGCGAAGCAGTAGTGCACTAGTATTACTGTGTTTCGGTTAAAAAGGTAAAGGGGCCGGTGAAATTACAGGCACATGAGACTTAACAACTTTACGTCTCAGGGTCGACAACGTATTGGCGATGCCCCTAGTGTTGCAAATGTCCATAGGCGGCGGTGACCACTTACCATCAGGTGGACCGCTCACTTGTATGTCGGCGCATGTGGTGTAAAAAAAAAAAACGGATTTTTATCCTTATTCATATTTTTTTTTATTATAATTATCCTTAGCACAAAACAAAGTAATTTCCCCCGTTTGTACGCTTAGATCTTTTTAACTACCTAACGCATTTAAATGCGGTTTTCATCAAAAGGCAGAATGATTCAAGAGAAAGGTTTGGTTGGGAACGCGGGCGTAACCGCGGGGGACAGCTAGTGTACTATAAAGAATTCTACCAACGTGCTTTCCTTCACTGAAAGTTCAAGCTTAAGTTTCGAGTCGAACCCTTTTCGAACTCGGCTTTCATCATGAAATTTAACGCGACTACTTAGCTACCATCAACATTCTGTTAAATATTAATGAACAAAGTACGATATGACATCTCACTGGAGTGATAAAAGTAAATTTTTGTTTCGCAGATTGTTCGCCAAAGCCTTACAGTGTCCATCGCAGACGAACAATGAAACGGGTAATGGTCCTTCCATGGTAATCTCTATGAAAGAATCAGAAAAGACGCCGTTAGCTTCATTGTATGGAGCCGTGCAAGGATTAGCTGAGCTCGGATCTGAAGTTGTCAAGGTATAAAAGAGTATTTTAAATAATAGCGGGTTGTTACAAATGGTATGAGTAAAATATGTAGCGACATTTACGAACACACAGGCGAGAATTCTGCATCGCACTATTGAAGTTTTCTTATCGATTTCTCGGATTTGACCATTTATAGTAGCTTCGATCATCAACAGTTGGCTCACCTAGCCAGGCGGCATTAGGGGGTGGCGGTCGGGCCAATCGCCCGGGGCCTCGCTCTTGCTGAGGTCTCGCGCAAACCAAGCAAATTAAAAAAAATATGGATTTCAAATCTTATTTATTTGTGTAACTTTAGTATTTCTTGTCAAACATGACAAATACCTAAATCAAACAACCAGACTTACTTTCGCATCACATACTTTTCACGAAGGATACAGGGCCTCACAATGACCTGCCTTCCGGAGATCTTCCATTTTAAATGGAGGAGTCTCACACCTCGCTTCTCCATACGTATATGATGCTGAACTATCCATATTTATCATTAAAATAAATATACCTTCTATCCATTCTAATTGGGTATACCTATGCCAAAATATGTTCATATATTGGGATATCTGACGAGGATTAACGACCGACCTCTGAAGTCGACCTTGTGTTGCCTGCTGCCGCGATGGCACGAACCGTGCGACGTGAACATGAATGTGACTGTACCATTAATATTAAATGTTGTTTTGTGCTCTGTAGTCAAATTCGGTACCATTATAGTTAAGTCGAGTCGAACTTGACACAATAGGGTCATTATTTTATTCGCTATCTATTTATAAAGTGAATGATTTGGTATGGTACGGAGTAGCGGGTTGACTTGATTTTCAGGAGACATATCAGAGTTTAGGAAAGAAAACACAATTTTTTTTATACGATCTTCCCTATTGATGTACAATCTCATCTATTGTTTGAACTTTCGTTCACTTGGAAAAACAGAGATAATATTTCATTTGTTCAAGCATATTTATGCAAAATACTAAATAATATATTATTTTGTTGCTGGTATTTAAACATAATCTATGTTACTTGTATACATGTTTTGTTATTAAATGGCTGTATGTGCCAAAAAAAAAAAAATAGATAGGATTATTGGACAGCTTTTTTTTATATCAAATTTGTTAAATCAATTAGAATAAGGCAAGCGTTGGATGGGAACTGTCTTCTGACACACAGCTCGCGCTAGTTCTGAAGACAGGGCTGCATATGATTATGTATTTTGATTCAGAAATAAAAAACAAAAAAACATCTTAACCATCAGGGGGAGAGTTAAAAAATCACAAATACAGCTTACGTTACACTTGAACGGCTCCTAATGTGTGGTGTCGTGTCCCTGGTGGGCAGGTGCTGATCCTGCCGCGCGTGCGCTGGCTGGGCGAGCGCGTGGAGGGCGCGCTGAGCGGGCTGGGCGGCGCGGACCGGCTGGCGGCCGGCAACCTCAAGCACCAGCTGCTCAAGGTGCTCGCGCCCGTCGTGCGCCAGCTGCGCCAGCCGCCGGACATACCCGACGAATACAAGTAACGCTTCTTTACCATTGTTTTCATTTGAATCTTTAGGATTTAGCCAGTGAGTGAATGAGATGGGTAGTTTTCAGATCACTTCTACCGCGTGTGAAATGCATATTTTTTCTCTCATCTGCTCTGCTATCTGGCCTGAGCACGAATATCTATCGCAAGCGTAGATCGTATTGAGTGCGCCAAAAAGCAATGCAATGGAAAATTTAACATCGCGCAACGTCACTGTATGGCGCGTTGGTAATTTTTCCATACAAACCACCTTTTTAACGCACCCGATCGAATTTAGCAGATTACGTCCTACATCAAAACTTACAAACTCTGCTCCAAAACTTACCTCTTTCTGTTATAACTTAGTGTTGATGGAAAATGGGGTGATGTATCCTGAAATCGATTTGCTATTTCCATTCCACTCATCCAACTGTTATAGTGTTTCGTACTCTACATTTTTCCACTCACTTCATTCACGCTCGTATCCTTCCTCATAGCATGTACCTATTCACATGTGAATTTTGAAGATCCTACTCCTAATTATTCTATTTATAAAGTGTAAGGAATCGGTCCTTAACCTTCCCATCCTTCCGTCATTTCATCCTCATACAATTAGTTTTCATTCATATGAAATACAAGAACTTATCTCCATTGTGACTATTGTACCTTCTCATATCTCTCTCAATGCCTTTAACTGAGTGCATATTTCATCCCTGCAGATACAATAAGTCCGTATGGGTTCACTCCGGTAGATACAGGGTCTGAACTTGTTGACCATTATTGCAAGTAGAAAATAATATATCCGTTTTAAATATTTTATCAAAAAATAATCGATACTAAATATCTCGCTAGTTGTCATTGTTTCACGTAACTTGAACGTTGCATTCAAACATGTGTCAAACTCAATTCTAATCATGGGGAGAGTTCGAGTAAGTTTGAGCTACTGTTGACAAATCTGACCGCTATAAGCTTGCCAGTCTAGAAAGCTGAACCATGGGATAGATTTGTAATAATATTTTTTCTCTCCCGTCCTCAGCGAACGCATTTAATGTCAAACGCTTCAGTTTTCAAGTTGAACCTCAGCCGAATACGTTTTAATTTAACAAAACCGAAAAACAAATATTGCAAATAAAGGTTGGTGCCAAAGACCTTAAAACATACCTAACGTATAATTATAGAAAGACAAATGAAGGTATTCTGATTTATTATTATCCATCACAAACATCGATCGCCTTAATTCCTACTAACCCTAAGGAAACGTTGAATATCTTAATACCGAAATTATCGATTCAACTTTTATCGGGTGACTTAAATACTTTCATGCCGACAGCGACCGTAGATCACGCAACCTTTATTGAATTAGGTCGTTGCGTGATTACCTTTTAGTTACAACATACCGGCGATTGAAACAGAAATGTGTTTTGATACGGCTCAAATAGGTAGTATATGTATATGTTTGACAACACAGGCGCGAGTACGGGTACCTGGGCCCGAGCCTGCAGCAAGCTGTGAGCAAGATCCGTACGTCGCCAATGGGCGGCGGCAGCGGCGGCGGCGCCGTGGCCGTCGTCACGTGCACGCCGCCCCTCGTGCCCTCGCCCTCGCCATCTCACTCACACATTACGCACACTGGTAAAACTGTTGGTAAGATTCTCTTTACTCACTATTAGACGTTCAAATTTAAGGCCCTATCCGTACCATAGTCCGTAAGTGTCAAATTTCAACAACATCGGTTCCGCAAACGGCTGAAAAAGTAACAAATAGACAGATTCTTTGAATTTCGAATTAGTTATATTAGTATGGATGGATCGGCTTGTGCTACAAGCGACGTGGTTGAGTTCATAAAGCCGTGATGAAACTTGCTCTCTTGTGTAACTGCCGGTACGCACCAGGTGAGTGGTTGATTATGACTTCTTGATCTTGGTGGCCAGACGGGCGGGAACTACAAAGTAGGTTGACATGACGGAGCTGTTAGTGTTTTGTCGACCTTTAAGTACCAGGCAGAATGTTATGGAATGTCTCGGAGAATTTTATCACGATTATGTCGTTACTTTGTTAAATAAGTAGGGACTTATCATTCGAGTCACTAGAAATTATCTATACAAATATTGTTAATCTCCCAGACTCGGTGGCGTCCCGCAACGTGGTGATCGCCGCGTCGCCCGGGTCTCGGTCTCCAGCGCCGTTGACTCCGCCGCCGCAGAAGTTCGTTATTGTATCTCAACAAAAAACTCCACAGGTAAGCGAACATTCTGTAGGTGATAGCTAATTTTGCGCTATAGAATCATACATAAATAAATAGTATTTTGAGGTAGGTATCAAATGTAGACTAATAATTTTTAAAATAGTTAATTTATGAAAATAACTATGTAGTAGAATGGTAAAAATAAGAATAATTGCAAAATTAGAAAAATTTACTCAGTTTGTAAATTTCAATCTTTGCAGCCCAATGTAAAACTTTTGCCTAAGATAGACGCAGTTTCACAAATTAGTCTTGAAAAAATTGGTAGTGATTCGATATTAACCATTCTTGTCAGCTGGTACTTATATCCTATTATATAATCAAAAATAATAAGCACCCATTGTCCTCTCCTGTAAAAAGCCCCTTAAAGATTAGAGCCAATAAATAACGAAAACACATACTTTGTAATGACTATATTTACAAAGAATGTGTTTGTGTGAGTGCTTATTATTTTTGATTATATAATAAGTAGGATAAAACTACCAGCTGACAAGAATGGTTAATATCGAATCGTATTTATTTACTGTGACGGCGTAACGGCTTGTAGAGAATTGATTGTAAAGATAAGCATATTTTCATTAAGGTTTTCTAAATGTTGATTGACTTCACAGGTGCAGCCGGTGAGTGGCGCCGGCCACATCGTCGTCCACAGCTCGCAGCCGACTATCGTCCGAAGTCAAAATGTACAGGTGCCTTTAATATTAACGTAGATTTTGTAGATTAAATATTATGATGTCGATTCTTGAATGAAAATTATGTGAAATCGTAGCGTTATGCATGATTGAATAAGTAGAGAGCATGTTTGATTATTATTAATGCTCTTGTTAGAAGAAAACGTAGGATGAGCCGATCAGTAATCGAATTCAAATCTATATTTAATCAGCACCGAGGTTGCGGTGTCGTTAAATATGAGAACGATGATTCCGGTTTATGTAGAGTTTGTGAATTATATAGTCACAGCATGAATAAATCCATCTTAAAGTGCCACGAAAAATTAATTGATTGATAAAACGTCGAATAAAGTGGTAGATCCAATAAATATCTTGGATAAATGCACCCACTCGCCATAATAGTTAGGTTAGCGGTCGGCACAAGACATCTAGACCGTGGAACGCCAATGATATTGTACAGAACTGGTCCCACCTTCAAATGGTATGATTTATTTATCATGCGAATCGCTGATTGATAAAGTTGCAATTAAGTGAACTATTTATCAGCAATTTTTATTCAACAGGAACTTATTCGATTTCATGTTGGTTGTGTCTTAAAACAAAAACTTAAAATATATTCTAGTGGTACAATATAATAATAATAACCTTAAAAAAGGTTTAATAAAAGGAGGGCAATGCCGTGCTGCCCTCTTATTTTGACAACAATATCGTGACTGTGGTAGTACTGTCTCGATGTCAATATTATGTTCTGTGGAGTGGATTTAATGCTGTGTTCGTGTGCATAAATACGTAGCTCGCACAGTTTGAGTAGTGTCGTGCATGTGGTCTGTACAGTCGGTGGTGGTGACGAGCGGCCCGGCGGGCGGCGCGCCGGCACAGAAGGTGGTGGTGGTGGGCGTCAACCCGCCCGCAGTCTCCGGCCTCTCCAGCCAGGTCAGACACATTAACAATGCTCACGAGACGGAACCACGTCTCTGTGAATCTCTCATTTCAGGTTTTCTGGAAACAAAATTTAAGGGTTAAGGATTTGTGAAAGAAGATCTCGAATTATGGGTACATAAGTATAAAGCAGACAGGCAGACATCACAATTGCACAAGAGCTTCATTGCTGTTGTAAATTAGTAGTAAGATCACAAAATAAGCAGAAGATTAGTAATGACCTAAGTACTGTTTTGATTGCCTACGTCGAAAATACCAAGTATGATTTTGCACTATTTAGTATACCTATAACCAGGTCAGATATGACTCTTTATTGTACACCAAACAAGAAATCAAATAAATAAAAAAATGTATAAAACTTAGATACGTTTCACTACATTTTAGTTGTTGACAAAATAACCGCGACAATCCTTTCCAATATTATACTTAGCAAAATGATTAGAATGAGTAGGCTACTAACGGGAAAGCGAGCTCCATCTTCGGCCTCATCTTCAATTACCACCAGAAATTGAGGTCAATCGCAATCCCATCATAAATAAAAAAAGATAACTTGGCATCCCGAGCTTTTGAAACCAGGCACGCGGTCAAATATCAGAGCTCAGCTATTTTATATCGAAGGTTTAACGAATTATAGTCAAAAACGTAATAATCGTAAGTGAAAATGTTATTTAATGACCCTTTGTGTATTGTATTTATTTCTTTGATGTAATGTTTTTTCTGCACTTTTAAATTAATAGTTGTAGTTATTGATAGTTCAAACAAATCTTGATTCGGTTCGGTTGCTATTTATTTTGAACCGGACAAGCAACGTATCTTTGCATGTACCTATACTAGTAGTGTGTTATATATTTATGAGTTATATGTGATGATAACTACATTGGAGCAAATTAACAATTATCTGTCCTGAAATTGCTCAAGTTCAAGTCATTGTAGTAATCTTTTAGATTTCTTAAATCACATGCAAACACATAAATTATTATTACTTGCCCCTTTGAAGGAGAATTATTTATGTTTTGGAGAGATATGGCAACTAAATACACAAGATGATGAGTGATTATAGCTTAAAAATATAAAATAACAATTTATCAGGGCCTAATGTTTAATATTATTAACACAATTTCATTACGCAGGCTCCAGTATCAGTGGTCGCGAAGCCTATTTTCGCCCGCAGTGGAAGTGGCCCGCAGCCTCCGCCAGAGTTGGATGATCTCTCACATCTTGCCTGACAACAAAAACGCACTTTCAGAGTGACCATTATCAAGAAATGCGCTCGATAACAATGACGTATTATTATAGACACGTCATCTACGAACATCACGGCTCTCAAAGATAGACGTAATTACTAGATAGCAACTTATACGCGCGATGAAAAAAGAAAGAAAATAAATTTCACCTTATGTGTTACCTGTTGTTAGATAGAATATACATCGTTATTTACATTGAGATTGAGTGATGGATGCGCCGCGCGTGTTGTCGCGCCAGTGGTTGGTGCGCGACTAAATGGAATTAGGTCAATTAACACCATTTTATGTTGCCATTCCTGACCGCGTATAACGCATCTAAAGATGTCATTGTAAAGTGTCATTGCTTGATAACGAGTAGACTTCAATATAAGCAAACATTTTGTTGCAATTGTATAGTTTAAATCATATTATTAATTATTACCAACTATGGATTTTTAGAAATAAGGAAATAAATGTATATCAATATTTTTATATTTGTTTGTTTTTTTTCGTATAACGTAACCTTATTACACGCTTTATATTAGCTTCACTTGTATGTTTCTATGTTTGTAACCGACTCCTTTGGGCGTGATTTTGACCCACTTTAAACGGTCAGATTTCATTCAAACTTTGTAGATTTATCGAGAACCGATGGTAATTCAATATTTTAAATAGTTAGACCTGCAATCCTTACCAGGATAATCAGGCTTAGCGATTTAAAACTAAAAAATGGAAATTAAATAATACACTCGCGAGCAAAAGTATGGAATCACTTACTTGGAATTGATTCCGCGCGATCTTGAGTACTTAATAACCACTTAAGAATAATAAAAATGGTACCATTTTAAAGGTTAAACTGTTAACTTTATATTGATACCAAATTAATTCAAATCACGCCATTATTTAAGAAGTTATTCCGGATTACGTGAAGAAGTATGTAAAACATACACGGCCCACATCATACAAGAACCACCCCCATAAGCCACTGCCTCAGCGAAACAGCACTGTGCAAATCGCTCCCCAAGCCGCCTATAGACCCGACCTCTTCGGTCGCTGCCATGCAAACACATTCTGCACTCGTCGGAGAACAGGACTCGCCTCCATTGCTCAACCTCCCAATCAAGATGGGAGCGAGCAAATTGAAGGCGTGCTTGTCGGTGACCTGCCGTCAGTTTCGGGCCTGTGGCAGGCCGTTTTGGAGTCAAATTAGCTTGCTTAAGTCTTCGACGAACTGTCCACTCGCTGGCAGCCACCCCACGAACATTTCGGAGCTCCTGCTGGATGTCGACACCTGAGAAATGTCGATTTCGGAGAGAGGATGACACGATAAAACGGTCATCCCTCTCCAATGTGCACCGGCGCCGTCCAGATCTTGGTCTCGGGATAAAGCCACCAGTCTCCCGAAAGCGTTTATAGACTTTTGATACACAGGACTGGCTTATGTGGAGCTGACGTGCGACAGACCGCTGGCTGAGCCCTTCTTGCAATAGGGCGACAATTTGTGCTGCTTCTATAGGTGTATCCATTGTCGTCCAAGTTCAAGGGTCAAAAGTAGCGGAGATGTGTACCAGTCAACGTGAGAAAGCCAACTGATTAACACTAATCATACCAACACTTACTAGGCACCTATTTCTACCATAGTGGATCAAATGTGACTTTATGTTTCCTGTTAGAATGTATGAAGTATGGTTGTGAGGAAGGGAAATAAATAGTATAACTGTATATTAATTGGTAAGAAAAAGTCATGAAGTCAAATGTGCAAAAGCAATAAGATGATACGTGCTTTTCAATGCAAGGTTCAAAATGGGTCATTTGACCCGGTTATGGTATGTTTAGTGTTAAGAAAATCCGATAACACGTGCTTTTATAGGGGGTTAATAGGCCGCAACTCGTGACGTATCGAACAATTGAAACATATCTTTTTAGATACTTCTTCACGTAATCCGGGATAACTTCTTAAATAATGGCGTGATTTGAATTAATTTGGTATCAATATAAAGTTAACAGTTTAACCTTTAAAATGGTATCATTTTTATTATTCTTAAGTGGTTATTAAGTACTCAAGATCGCGCGAAATCAATTTCAAGTAAGTGATTCCATACTTTTGCACGCGAGTGTAGTTTAGAAAACCTAAAAACATGCTTTTACAGAAAATCCAACCAAAAAATTGAAAATAAATTTGAATTTAAAATAGTTTAAATAAGAAAAAAAAAAATATTGTAATTAAAGCGTGGGGTGCTTTTTAAGATATTATTTAAATAATAATCCTTCTACTCATATCTGTCAATAAAATATTTATAACTATTGACACCATGCACCCCACGCTTTTTTTTACAATATAATTTTGTTTTTTATTATTTACACTATTCTTAATTCAAATTTATTTTCTAGTTAGATTTTCTATAAAAGCGTGTTTTATTCGTTCTTTTTTTATGTAGGTTCCTTGAATCTACTCAACCCCGCATGATATTTTTGTTTGTGAAAGTGGTAATTACTTAATACTATTTCCAATTTCATATTCACTGAAAAAAGGCTCGGCTGCAGTTTACACTAGTTCGAGGATGTTTCGTCGCGGCCTCTATGCTCTGTCTCTTTCGCTAACTACGCAATAGCGTGAGAGGTAAGCTCTCTGAGGCCTTCGTGCGGTAGCTCGTCGACGAAGTTTGTATTAGGACCTATGATCTGCCAAAAGTGAACAAAACTACTACATTAGTATATCTATCTAATACTTTTAAACGAGCAATTCTTGTATATACATATATACGGGTATATAATTAGGATTTCGGAAACGGCTCCAACGATTTTCATGACATTTAGTATGCAGGGGGTTTCGGGGGCGTTAAATCGATCTAGCTAGGATTCATTTTAAGGAAATGTCGTTTTATCCGTGTTTAGGCAATGAAAACTGCTACAATGTCATTAGAAGATAAGGTTTTCAAGTAACATATTTTGTGAGAAATACTGTTATTGGGAGCCCTTTATTATCGCATCTAATTCGTATCTAGGTATACGAGTATATGACAGTGTTTTAAAAGTCACTTTAGTAATGAAATCACGAGCAATGCTCGGCCATCCAGGTACTTTTATTTATAGGTGCAACTTATAAAAATAAACGATTCTATGTTTTTCAGTTTTGATACTGGTGTAGATGCACATTCTTTTTACTGTTAAACTGTTATGTATCGGAAGAATGAATTAGATAACAATGTATTTTTATTATTGACCGATTTTCGTTATTTATTAATTAACCGAGAACGTGTTTGTGAAGGAGATATTGGTATCTGTGTTTGACCTAGCGACATGTTATCCTACCAAAATACAGTATTTTGTAACTAATCTTAACCTTTTTAACACAGTGTACTTGTTGTTGGAAATCCGATTAAACAAAAGAAAATAAAAAACTTAGTTCTTTTGAAATTCATCAAATCTTAGCTCTTTCTTCAGTAGCTTCCGCGCTCGATAACGTTGAGTAAGGTACTACAGGGAATTAACGCCGCTGTCAAATAACGCCGAAACCAGCAAACGTATTTCGCATTATTTGCATCGAAGCTCTCGCAACATACACTACTGTATATATTTCCCTTGAATGAATTGTATAACTAACTATCTATGCCTTTTGCCATTACCGCTTTAATATTCTGCAATCGAACTTGACGGTGAATTCACGCAGTGCCTATTCCCTATCTCTCTTGCGACTCCCTAATTTGATGAGAGGTCCACTATATGTAGATATACCGTGTTCGGGTGTCGGTGAGTTTTGGTTTGTGAAAAGCTCGGCAGGTCGTTATTCTTATGTATTATTGGTCTACCAAAACACAATCAAGGTAAACATGCAAAATTAATAAATATTAACTAATTAGATCAATAAAAGCATGTAAAAATAGGTACATACATCACGACACAAAAAGACAAATTTGTATGGTATATTTTTTTTTATTTAGTATTATGATTTGCTACATTTCTTTTAGAATTAAAGTTGTAGTATTATTTTATAAAAGTCAAATCTCAAATAATAAAAGTTTAATAATAAAAAAATAGTTTTTTTTTTTTTTGGGATATGTTATACAGCGTTACTACGGTTCTTAAATATTGTGAAAGGAGGTTAAATGGGGCCTTGTAACGATGGACTCGATACATGTAGTTTTGTAAAAACCTGTAGATAGACAAATAGAACAAATGGTAAATTTTTTTGCTTCTGTTATTACATTAAAACTCGATGTGTGTATGTTCCGAATGGACTCCCAAATGGCTAGACCGGTTTTGATGCCATTTACGGGCAATCTTCAGATTACGGGTGATCCGTTTGGTAGCGATTGTACCAACAGAATTATTATTTTTTGGTTATTGGCTATTTTGTGTCATATTTTTCCTATAGACTGGATGCTTTTTATACCGGGAAAATGCGACATCCCACGGGAACGCGGGTAAAACCACGGGGAACAGCTATTATTTTATAGCAAACAAATATACCTAATTCGTAAGATACACCTTTACATATTAGCATTGAGGTTCTAATTTCAGTCAAACCTATTGAAATGATTTGGGTCGTGTCTACGTTGTGTGGTGAAGCCTGTTGACCTGGAAGTAAACAGTGGGCATGTATCAATGAACTACGGAACTCATGTCAATGACGGTCATGCATGGATAGGTTACATTTGGAAACTATAAGTAGGTAGCTACCTACTTGTGTGTTGTGAGTGGATATTGTATTACTGTTACTGCTGTGTTTTTGTGGTTTAAAAAGGAAAAAAAATAATAAGTCGAGTTTTTATGGTTTAGAGATATGATTTTGTTCTTTTTAAAAAAGGCAAATAAAATGAGAAATTATGATAAGTACACAATATTTTCATAAACTTTTATGAGGAGACAACAATTACTAGTTACCGTTACGCTATTTTACTATACTCGGTAGTATAAAACGTTGACGTTTCAGATTTTCATAGGAAAAGAAACTGTATTGCTTGTACTGGTTGATTTCCATCATCATAAAATTAGCTGTTGGATCAATAGATGCACCAGCTATGATGTCATTGTTAAACGTCAAAACGGCCATCATAGCGTGCCGCAAATTTAAGTTACGAAATGACAGTTCTAATACGTTAGGCCATTACCTACGACGAGATGGTTTCAAATATCGACACAAACATTTGCTTTCGGCTTTTAAAGAAATATCTGGCTTGGTGTGTGATTCTAATTGTATAAAAATATAACTTTGATTTTAAGTGTTTGATTTATTTTAAGTGTTTATCGTTACATAATACCGTCATTGTTGGATTATAAAAATAAAGTAACAGTTCTCAAGAGTTCGATTACGCTCACGGCTGGTCTAGTGGCATGTGAACGGGTAAATAAGCACCGAATCCGCGCATAATAGCCACAATGCTTCACAATGAATGAATGCCCACTCGACTGAATTGATAAGTGGGTTGTACCGCTTGCGTGGGGAGCGCGTGTCCGCCCGCCCGCCCGCCCGGCTATACCTCGCGCGCCTTCAAGGCGCTCTAAGCGTGATGAATACCTACGACATCGAAGCTTCACAGAGGCTAGTATGTAAATCAGCTTTCCAATCCAGATTGATATTGTTCATTACGAAAAAAAATGTACCTATTTGCTAACATGGGCCGATTCAATCGTTGTTGTAAGTCAATATTTTATATTTGCTCATTCTACTTATCTTATTCGTCACGTAAATAACGAAATTGAACTGTTTGTAATACTAAGTTTATTTAATAGGTTAAATTAGTTATAGGTATTTTAATATTAAAAAGAATAAGGCTTCACCGACTTTTATATTTATTTTCGTCATACTCTAATCTCAGTTATTATTTCTTAATTAATAGATTTAATCAAATTTTATTGGTACATAAGGCTATATCTATTCGTCATTAACTATTAGAACTGATGAAGAGAAGCGTCTAACCTTAGTTTTATTTTATATTTAAATCTCTATATATTTTATAAAACTTTATTGGTACTTAAGGCACTGGCATTCGGATTTATAGTAATATTTATTTAGCTTATCTGAACAATTATTAGTCTATGACGAATCGTGGTGGCGGCGGCGGCGCGTTTCTGTCTGCCTGACCACTGGCCGCGAGTGGCAGAGGTGGTCACAGGCGTGCATTCTGTCGCAGACGCAGCTAGGGCGCACTCATCAGCGCGAGGTGCGGACGATCGCACTGTTTGTCACCGATGGTTTTCGCGGAACTCGATTTCTTCGCGCCAAAATATTACGCGCTCTTTTTTGTTTATTTTTTTTAGTGGACACACTCATGTAACGATACGAATTTAAAATTTTTGTTTGTGATGCGTTGTTTTATTGTGTTTTTGATTTTGTTCTTTGTGTTTTTACCGAGATCTTCGGAGGCAATACGATGGCTGTAAGTATTTTATCGCATTCTTTGAACTTATAATTATTCGTTGTTATTTTTGACAAAATCTACGAATGTAAGTGATAATTACTTTTCATTTTTAACCGTTCATGGAAAAGTTTTAACTTAATATTCGTAATAAAATTGCTTTTGTAAACGGTCTCTTTACCTAACTTATTAACGAATACTAAATCTATAATTTTTTTTTCATTAGATTTATAACTTGCTTTGTAACAATAACATAAACCGTCTTAGTTCGCCCAGCTGTGCTCTACGGAGTGTCTACGGTTTCTCCGGCTACAACAACTAACTGAAATCATTAAGTTCCCATTGTTAAAAATTAAAAAAAACAATACCATATCTAATTCAAGTTAAAATTTTCATATTATGAATGTGACTTTTGCGAGCACGGGAGAAATAATATAAACTTATAAATTATAGAGAAATAAATTTTAATGACAAAAAACAAAAGAAAAGGAACAAAAAACTGATCACAAATCCTTAGCCCTCGGTGGACACCACAGATAAACTATAACTATACAAAATCTTTTTGTCATAAGTATGTGGCTTAAATAGGCAAAACCTAAACGTCAATTACAATGAAGAAATACATAAATAATTAATAATTATGGAGAACGAATGAACGCGTCTTACAATAAGAAGACGTAATTGAAGTTGGTATTTCTTCAAGTACTATTTTTGTAAGTTGTTTAGTAAGTTATTTTGGAAAAAACATAAAGCGTTTACTATGGCCGGGTTAACGTACGAACTCATTATATATATTTGTTGTAATTTTTAAGAATTCTCCAATTTCTACCTAGCTACTTTGCAATTGTTAACTATTTACATAATTTCAATTAAATTGTAACATGCTCTTTTTCAGAGATCATTCATTAATCTAATAAACTTTCTAGAAAGATACTTAAATAATAACTTACCTACCCTTTTCTTCACACCGGCACTCAATAGAGCCAACTATAAAGATTCACTATCGCCTTGGCCCAGGCACTTCGGTTCAGACGTTGAGATGGTGACTAGGTAGCTTCAAATTTCATTTAGGTTGTATTATATCTATATAAGTATGTATTTAGAAAAAAAAAAAAGTAGTATATGTAGTATATCAGTTATCTGGTTTCCATAGTACAAGCTCTGCTTAGTTTGGGACCAGATGGCCGTGTGTAAAGAATGTCCCAGGATATTATTTATTTATTATTATTGTAAGAGCCCACATCTATAACAAGCACATTGATAGATTATCTGTACTTAGCTGCTAAGTATGCGAACGAGACTAATTAGGTTGTTTTCTATGCTTTTAGGCGCTATGCTTCTCATTCCTCATTTAGGCAGCACTACGACAAAATATTGATTGTTGAAAAATCTAACAACTTAATGGGTTATCAGGGTTTCGTAACCGAATATATAATCTTGGAACCTATATAATTAGTCCTGTCTATATGACACAGGTTTTTTATAAACAGACTTTTAGTGCGAAATTATAAAGATATTCTACGAAGCATTTTATTAATGGAATAGATGGAACCTTAAAATCTATGCTGCAAATGGTGTCAAGACAACACAAAAACAAGAAATTAGACTGACTCTTCATAGTCTATGTAAAGCAGAGCTTCCCAACCGTGATCTATGGACAACTAGTGGTTTGCAAGAGCTAAAATATGGTCCGTGAAAGATCTAAGAACGCAAACTAAATAAAATTTTCTACAAATAAAAATACATTTTCTATTACAATAAATGTTACTGTTAATGCATGTTACATGTGAGCTCAACGATAGTTTATTTTAGATAGACACAGTTTAGTTTTTCATTTTTTATTATTAAGATTTCTCTAACTTTATGGTCCAAAGAAATCAAAGTGGTCCCCGGTCCAAAAAAGGTTGGGAACCGCTGATGTAGAGTGTAGACTGTATGAAACTGGAGGTATTAAAAAACCTCATACATATAAGCGAGTAGGGCATCGTTAGATAGGTATTCACAAATAAAATTAAATGTAGATAAAGTTATAAATGTATGTGTTCCCCTCTAACTTTTAAATTGTGGGGTGGAAAATGTTGAAAAAATTAAAGCTAGTAGAAATTGACAACCATTTGTTCATTTGGACATGACGTCAGTAAGTTTTGAAATATGTGCCGTATATATTATTCCAGCATTCCGTTATATAACCAACTTATTTGTTGTAGTCTGTATAATTAACATTTCTAACTAAATTGCTAATTAAGGCATAGTACGTACCTTAAGTGCCCTTGACACATGTGTGTTCTATCACGCATTTGTTCGGTTTTTTTTAAATAATTAAAAATTAACCATTTATAATCCCTATACCTGTGACAGTATACAGTTTGTAGGCGTAACGCTTTTGTAATAATAAATACCCTGGGTCATTCTTTGTACTATGGAAACCAGATAACTGATATATTACATATACTACTTATTATAGATATTTACACCCAGTCACAGAACAAACAGACATGTTCATGCACAAAAATGTTTGTCCTGGGAGCGAATAGAACCCGCGACCTGCGTCGCTAACCACCAAGCCAACTGGCCTGTTATAATTGTTTATAACATTACCTATATGTGTAATGAAATTTCATGAGCATGGTTTGTAATGTAATGTTAACATTACAAAAATATATTCATATCTATGGGGCTATTTCCTACGATATTACTTAATGTTATACACATTACAAAAATGAAAGAAGTTTTAAATATGTCCACTTGTTTGTTTTCAACAGATAAATTAGGTACACTCTAGACCAGGTATACTTTAGAACACTACGTTGAAGTCCTTAATATTTACAAAATTGATGAATTTGCTTTTCGCTTTGAGATATGTTTAAAATTAAATATATTATCATATTATACAATTGGAAAAGCTTTATGATATTATTATGTTCCACAGAGAACGACAAAATTAATTTTCTAACTTAATTACTAACTAAATTAAAGTTAGAAACGTCGTCTATAGTCAAATTATACCTAATTGAACAATTTGAATTATTAGTAGGTACAATGGAATTTATAAAACCGGCTGGCAGATATACTTTGCCGTAATACAGGTTGAAATCACTGTACGAGTATATATTTTATAAAGTTCCCCGTCGCACTGAGTTTATGCCTTTTCGAGGTAATGTACTGATTTTCCTAAGGTTTTCACAAACATAAATAGGTCTCGGAAGGTTACTTTTACAGGTTTATTATTATTTTGCGAAACTAGTCTACCAGTATGACGACATTTGTGAATGAACTCTTATTTGTAAAATATCTTCCGTCTTGAGAGCTTTTATGGCGTTCGTTCCGAATAATAGTTAAAGTTACACGAAAATAATATATGGTGGAATAGTTTATCTTAAAAAGTTATAAGGAAGTATGCAAAACCATGTCTAGCATGCCGCCATACCTTTTAAGGTTGACTCACAATAAGCATTTTTATGATTTTCAAATTTGGTTTAAGAGAATACTTTATTAAAAGGTATTTTAACTGACATATTATTAATATATATGTATATCTAAATCCATATGTTAGTCATATTAGGTATTTTATTTAGCCTAAAATGGTCCTTATCATCATTAAATTCAAATGAAAATCTATGTGAAGATCACGGAATTAATAAAACTCGTGCAACACTAGTTAGTGCTACCCGAGCAAAGCCAGTGTGGGTCCCTAGCTTAAATAAAACACATTTTATTGGACATCCATGGACTTTCATTCTTTATAAGTTGCATACTTGCAGTATAACGATGTGTCAGAACTCTACATAAATAAATGTATAGATTATTGATTACCAGCAATCTGTCCCCGGCTTGCCCCGAGAGTGATTATAAATGTTTAATAATCATAAACCGTTCGGAAGAAATTATATTAATAATGGTGGAAACCGCATTTAAATATATTGTGTAAATCAAAAGATATAACCGGACAGAAGACAGACCAAAATAAATCAATAAACAGTGTATTTTATACTCATTAATACTTATAATCAAAGTAATAAATGATGAATCTAAATTTTTACATCTTTGTACGATTGTTACTCCATCACGCATAGACGGCTGACGGAATTAGATGAAACTTTACATGGATAAAATATATTCTGGAATTAAACAGGGGCCAATTTATTCCAGTAAAGTATTATATGCTTCAGGAGCTTTCTCCTTTCTCCAGTAAGTACTTGGTTTGTGAAATTATACCTCAAGTAGATAGGTTAGAGTAGTACTTTAAATCGTCAGTTTCAAATATAAAACTCACCTTTTGAAACCATCGCATGTCAGTCATAATTAGTAATATTAATTAATAATTAATGAACGCATAATGAACATCGCTACTAAAATATAATGATGAGGCATGAATGGCATTGTATCACAGCACAAAGTAACAATGTTATTCACTCATTGAAATGTGGATTATAGTCGGGAAATATCTGTACAGTAGGTAGGATTGAATGCTGAAACACGGCTCGGCACCGCCGGCTCGCCACCCGCCGCCCGCTCGTCCATCGGCGCTCCCTAATTGAACATTGCACTAATGAGCGGCGTTGTTCGGTTGCAACCGGCAATTATTCGCCCCGAGATTACACCCGGTAATATCCGGGAAATGCGAGCTTTGCTTGTGGAACCCGATTTTCGGCAAACGCCTCGAGTACCTACCAATTATTTCGATGTTACGTCCGCACCGGGTCGGATAACGGCAGTAGGTAAGCTTTACGCAATTAATTCTTGATGTTACTGCGTACCTTTATTAAAATTTATTTAAGTGGTACTTTGGAGTGTTAAAGCTTGTAAATAGGCAGATTAGCATCAAAATTATGTATATATCTTAATTACCGCTTACGATCTACTGTTATAGATTTGTAGATAACAGACTAGGTATAATGAAAAGTCGCAGTTAATTTTATTGGGTATTTGCGACTGAGTAGGAGCATTAATATTACCCTGTGATTTAAAAAAATATAGTAAGTATACATTTTTAAGTATTTTTTAAATTACCCAATTACTATAAGATCCATTATAAATGTAAAAAATTGCGATAGTCCAGCGAATAATTATTGCAGTTGGTAATAATAAATGATTGAAGCGTGAGAAATGAGCACCTGCACTTACTATACCTACATAATGATGTATGGATTTCCAACTTAGTTTATGGAATATTCTTTTGATAATTTAAACATTTAAACTCCTAGTACTTGTTTTAATATGAGGTTAATAAAACGGCTTAACGGAATAATAAATAGTCCAAGACCGGTTTGTCATCATACGCTCAACTTTCTACGTTACATATAGGTAGTGTTTTTTATTCTAAGTAGAGTTATGGATACTAGACTCTCTATTGTTTAGGACATTCCTGCAATCTCATCCTGGAATTGGAGTTTACTACATAGGTATAATGTGTAAAGGGTGTCAATATACAGATATTCTATTATTATATATCAATATACATATACAGTATGTACCTACGTATTTAGAGAAATAAAAAGTAGTATTATTTATTTATTATTTGTATCTGGGTACAATCCCTACTAATATTATAAATGAGAATATAAGTTTGTTTGTTACGCTTTCACGCGAATATTACTTAACGATCATCATGAAACTTTGAACACATTAGAGTCTGACCATTCATAATAGGCCTATTTGAATAAATATTTTATTTCATTTCATATTTTTGGTGGTATTAGAAGTAACATAGAATACTTTTTGTGCCGGAAAATGTTACATCCCTTGGGAACGCGGGTGAAACCGCGGGTGACAACATGTAAACAATAATTTTAACAATGCAAAATTTAACATTTTTATTTTCCTTGTGATTTCGTAGCCGTAACTCGTAGCATCGTAGAGCCAATAGTAATTACCTTTTATAATGCAAGTTTTTACCACTACCGTATATCATAATATTTGATTAATATAAATCCTCACATTTTATGGATGAAAAGTTGGCTTCATTTTGCGACAAAGCATAGTGTGCCCACTGGCAATAACTAAACTGGAATATAACTAAATGCTTATATGTAAGCACACCTTATTTCCATATCTCAGGTAGAAGAAATATGTATTCTACTTATGAAGGCACACTCATACCATCTCACAAATCTTTCGTCGTCTCGGCCTTCAGTAAAATGTCATTGTGTGTAAGTGATTCCCGTGAGGAGCTCAGTTTTCGCTGAGTTAGCAAGGGCCGTGTGTGGCAGACCGAAAAAAATAATTTCCCTCGCTCGAGTTCCCACTGTGACTTTTCCAGGCAACCGTCCCGTGCATCTGGCGGGACCTATTATTAGGGGACGGCTCTTAATGCTTTCTTAGGTATTTTTATATGGTCGCCATCTTAGTTTTTACGATTGTGATTTTTATTGAATGTGCTCGAGATATGGCTGCTGGCGAAGGTGAAATACGAGCCACTTTATACAAGATTTATTTTATTACACTGTTGGACACAAGTTTCTTTCAATTTTATTTTCTATGTACGAACTGCTACACGCAGCTACCTGCTATACCTATCAAATAAAATTAAATACCTTCCTAGATCATTGCCGCTTATCCATCATTAATATCACTTAAAGACAACTAACTATAAAGGCTGGATAAATGGTCCTATCATGATGTACAGAATAAGTTTCCTGTAATAATTTAAGTTAAAGGTAACTGACTAACTTCTTCGAAAGCCTATGAAAGCTACGAATTACCTATAATTTAAACTGTGAATGGCTTCACAGGGGCAAAAGTTTGTCGCATTAGTATCTACCTACTTAGTCGACAACCTGTAGGTTCCTACTTGTATGTGTTTGATTGGATTACAAATAATGCTTTTAAACTGCTATGCAGTTTGGCAGATTTCATGTATAATTTTAGTGTTTAACAAATTTTGGACAAATAAAAAAAAAAAAAAAAAGCTGTGCTTCGTCCTAAACGTTCATAATTAATATATATACATATTTTTTACGGGATCATGGCATCTATCAATTCTTCGTAAAATGTCTTTTTAAGTATACAGTTTGCGTTTGATAGCTGACTAGAAGCAGTCTTTGTCTTGCCACTCCGTTGTCGAACTAACCAACTTATCGAAGATTTTGTAATTTATCTTACCGAGGAACAAACGACTTCATTCTTCAACATCTCGGCGGAGTGTTTTTATTGTATTACGAGGCAGGAGCATGGCCAATAAGTGCAACAAATCGTCGTGTGCACGATTCATTTGATCTGACACAAATTTATCCGCGCCGCGGTGCTCTTTATTTACGCCGAAGGCGATGTTCAGTTTGTCCTGACAAATTCATAAATTACCGACATCCTCGCCGCAACACATTAGTGCGCCTTTTATTTTTGTCACCGTTTTCTTGTTCGACCGTATCGACGGACAACCTCTTTGATGTATGGCTCGTTAATCAACTTTGTCTCATGGACGATCGTTTGACTCGCTCAAAATTAACTTCGTGTTATATTTTTATAATAACTAAAATAACAATTTGTTTTCACTTAAACTATTAAATATGCTCTTTTCATTGCATATAGAAGAAGTATATGTAAGAAATTTTACAGAAGCTAGGAGTAAATGTAACATTTGACCATAGACTGTTCACTACTTAACTAATCAATGGCATTATTGCTTACAATGCAGGCACTTAGCAGCTAGTAATTAAGGCATAATAGCGCTTTACTATACCTACATAATATGTACGGTGCTACAAGGCGTGCGGGCGCGCGGGCGGCGCTGCGGGCGCGGCGGTGGGGGCGGCACGCTGTCTGGCGCGCGACAACCGTTGACTCACGCGCGGACTTCCCGCTCCCGCCCGCCCCAGTGACAGCTACGACTAATCCACCTTGTAGACCATTATTATTCTCTATTTTTAACACAAAAAAAAGGTTTGTCCATTTTGTTTTTTATGTATAAGATAAATGGAGAAAATTGGAGACCAATACTTCTAATGTTCGTTATTTTAAAACGACTTTATTTATACAACTACGAAGGTGTGGTAAATATAGTCTGGTAGGTATCTATACCTTTTGATCGAAAATGTTCCTATATATTCTATATAACTTAACACACTTAGGTAATAAAGTCGAGTTGTCCTCCACTGCTACAAGTAATCATTAAAAGAAGATAAGGCACGACGCCGACCCTCTATAACACTCTCCCCCCGTACCTACAACTTGCAAAAAATAATGAAAGACTTTAAAACTGAAAATCTGCGTCACTTCGTCTCTTACGATGGATTAAGTTGACATGATTTATTGAAACGTGTTTCTTTATTTGGACGGTCATTTCAAGCGTCGAAAATAACGTAGCTAAAAGTAACAGTGTAGTTTCTAACCAAATGGATGTCAGTCACACATCTTTTTAAAGATATTATTATTTGCTAATTAATAAGAAGTGGACAATAAATTAAGCCACTTAATTCTGATAAATCTCCATAGAAAAGCCAATTTGCAGGCATTAAATTAGATTCTTGATATAATAATTCTTTTGATCATAATTATATTTGAACTGGTAGGTATTAATAAGATTTTTTGTTTCAGAGGAGAATGATTGATAAATCTAATTAATTAAAGTCTAGACCAGCAGCTGCTACGTAGTATAACTGATGTCTCTGAAATTTTGAATAATAAACTAATCAGTATTTACTTGGACAAAAGCATATCAATTATGTATATTTTTTTCTTGTATGAATTACGGGTATTAATAATGCATTACAATGGCCACCCCTATTACACTATTTGAGAAGAGAGGATAAGTATCTGATAAAGTCATTTCTAGCGGGGGTTTCCGTATTTAACACAGGATTCATATATATATTTATTTTCTTTTAAAATCTTACAGTTAGTGAACAACAAAGAAGTTGCCTTAAAAATGTATTTAAAATATAATTTTATCAGGTTTCTTCTGCCTAAACTAAGCCACATAACATCGTTGTTAAAATGTACCTTAAATACGTACGTGTGCACCGACCCACATTCATCTTTTCAATATCAAATTTGTACTAATAAAATGTTCCAATTGTTCCTTTCAGCGAGGCGACTTAGACAAATTGCCCTTGTATTGAACAATTTGTTGAGTAATCCCTGCATTTATTTCAATTATTCTGGTTTCCGACTTGATGCCCGTTTACCTACATTTAAATCGGGAATGGGTTTTACTGAAGCGTGTCTTGCATACACATTGAAAATTATATGCGCAAGTAATTATACCAATAATCACGTACCAGTCCCATTTTACAAAGGGTTTACGTTGGGGTTGTAACTCATGTTAATATTATTCTGGGACGTGAATACTGTATCTATTTTAATATAATATATTTCTTCGTGTGTGATTTTACTCTTGGTAGCTTGGAAGCAATTTGGTAAATTGAAATCATCGATCTTGATTATTGGTGCTCATTACGTCGGTACTGTGTGGAGCGAGCGTGTATCAAATGGTTCATAATTAGAGTATCATTGTCTCGTGTTTAATGAAGTGCGACGGCTGCAGTGGCGCGACGGGAGTCTGCCCCTTGCCTCCGATTGTAACAAATTGAAATTTCTTTCGGTAATATATCTAATTGCTTCGTCATTTACAACAGGAGATTGCACGATTAAATAATGTGGGCTAGGAAATGAGTATTGAATTTCTTAATTCAAATTGATTGAGAAGAGTTCATATTTTACCGATACGAAATCTTCATATTACTCTATTATAATAACAACAGATTAGATTAAATGAAGTGCCTCTATTTGATTATTAAAACGTGTTCAATTGCAATATTTTCAATCATGAATAACAGGGTTCTCCTTAGAACAGAAAGGTAAGGTAAGAAAGTATCCCGTGGTATTTTAAACTTTTGTTTTAACCTATTTTGGGTGGTGCGGACGTGGTAGCCAGGGGGCGGAGCACGCACGCCACGACAATCATACAGCATTTAATCATCATTAAAGCCAAATCAGCGACGCGCCGTTGCAGCCGCGTCAGCTGTGGTTTTTGCTTCAGAATTTAAAAACAAATTTTGCAGTCGCCGTTTTTTTGTGGCGCTTTTTGGTGTCATAACGTTTTAGTTTGCAGATCCATTTAACATATTTGTATTTTGGCCTAGGAATATCTGAGCATGATTTTCAACCGCAATCTGAGCGTAGATTCGTCTTACTTACCAACAATCCCTCTTATATTATAATAGCGAAAGTTTGTGTGTATGTTCGTAGATGTTAGATAAATCTATGACACTGTAATAGCTGAATGAATAAGACTAAAACTTGACATTATTCTGATATAAACAAACGACGAACGAAACAAAGATTGTTTATTTATTCGATCTCTCGCGAACGCTGGCAAAACCGCGAAGCGAATGCTAGTTTTTACTATTCATGTTATTTGACCCTATTCAGCAAGTAATAATACTTTTATGCATTACGAGACGGCCCATTTTGAAATTATCTACACAGTATTACAAAGAATTGTACAAAATGTTGGGTGGTCTTTTGTGTACACGACCAGTTATGACAAAGCGAATCCCTTTGCCCCTCGCTACGGTTCTTTGTCTACGAGATCGAGATAGGCGCGTAAAATTTGATACGGGAATTATTTTATTAGATCCAACGTACACGTGCGCGGCGTGACGAATGCGATAATGTCCCCGGCACCGGGCCCAACAACGGAACAATTACATTCCACATGAATTAACCATAATAGCACCGCTACGGTAGCTTTGTGCCCGTAGCACCGTGACTCGTTGTGAATGTCCGGAGTAAAGAGTCGATTGCTATTGCGCTGTTGTGCGGATCAACTGTGGTTGCCATTTTCAGCCGTAGGCGGTCGACGTCATTACATGCGATGCAGGCAAGTGGTGGGCGGCCCCGAGCTGACGAGCACCCGTCGCGCGTCATGACATCGCGAGCGTGACGTCGCGTGCGACCGACTCCCAAAGGCATTACACGGATATCGGTTTTCCGAACGAAGCAAAGCACTTACTGCTATTTTGTTGTTTATTTAGTTTTTGATCGTTTTAGATAATTTAGTATACCAAAACTCCTTCAATACATATTTTTGCATTCTTACCAAACTACATACTCATACTAACAAACTAAAATTTGGTATTTTATTTATTTTATGTCCATGCTATCTATACAAGCATCGGCATACTAGAGGGAACTTGTGTTCCCACTATAAATACTTATTACAGTTTTTATAGCATTTAACTCTAAACACATCATTAAAATCTTTATCTAATTTATTATCTTTTATGATTTTGCTTTTGATAAGATAATTTTGAGTTGTATAGAAACTGTACTAATATAAAAAGATGCGTAAAATTATAAATATACTGTTTTATTAGGATACCTAGTTATATACATAGTGGAGTAACGCAGCGCATTAGCAATGTGTAACCGGCGGACGAGGTGAGGTTGTTCACAAAACTAATGCATCAGTAATGAGCTTCGACTTGGCTACAACGGAAACTTGAAGTGCCTATAATTCAATCCTTTTGTATACCTATTATGTTATGTGTAATATGAATTGTAATTATTTTTTTTAGTAATAATTTACATCAAATAAATACTGTAGTGGTGAAAACTATTGAAGACGTACAATGATTTTTACCGACTTTCCTTCACTCCAAAATTATTATATATATATAACGAATCGCAAACTTACAAGTCAACTGCAGTTTCATGATATAAAACATTGCTTGGTTACCTACGCAAATATAATATGCGTGTATCAAGCAATACAAGTCAAAATTCACATAAACTGACTCCCCTCATAATATTGAAAACGGTGCCATCGGCAACGCGTGTCCTTGGCAGGCACGACGAAACGTCAATGAAATTTAATATAGAGTCAACGATAACCCAGTTATCGTAACGTAAGCTGTATTATAAAAAGCTGTAAGTACGACCACGGCATCCCCGGTAGTACCGATTGCCTGCCCGTCGCCGCCGCACGTAAGGTTCCTTGCTACGAACTTGCTACGCACGCACTTACTTCCTTTCTTTGCACATTATTTCACAAATGTTTCGTTGTAAATCACATTGCTTTATTGTCCCTAAAAGTATTAAACGCACATGAATTATCTGTTTTAAAATATTTTTTTTAAGTTTATATTACTGTTAAAGCCCGAATAGTGGTAAATCTTAGGTCTTAAATCTCCATCTTCTGTTCTAATTAATATAACAGTATCTTAATTTAGGGATTGATCCTTTCTTACCGAGTGAATAATGCCAAAAAACCTAAATTCATGATAATTATAGAGTAGTTCGAGTATATTACCAGCTGTAACTTGGTTATTCTCAGGTTTTACTGGAAAATCTTAGGATTTACCGCAGTTCTATCTTTTACTAGGAACTTACTATGTACAGTAATATAAACAAACAATCGAGTATGTGTGTCATCTATTGCCGTAGTACCTTATTTAATATTTATATTTTTATGTTCTTTTGCTTGTAAAAATAATTGTAGATTTTCGGAACAATTGAGTTAAGACAGTTCTCGTTTTGTTTCAGTCTCAAAGATTGAACATTTTTGGCTAACAAAAATGTATCTTACTTCATAACAATTGAACAAACGGATATCCAATAATGAGTTTGTTCGTTGATTTGCGTCAAATCAAATCATCCGTAACCAATCTCTCGGAGATGGTAGATAAAATATCTACTTCAGTGAAAAAGGACACTATTAAAGACGACCGTCCTAAAAAAGACGACTCCATGCTTTACAGTAGTTCGATGTACAAGCCTACAACTCTGGGATTCGGTGTCCGTTTCTCCAGTCAAGAGGATGTCTTTCAAGACATGCCTTCATCCAGACTACGGAGTCATATGTCATTACCTAATTTGGGTAAACCAGATAGTGTGTTTGATAAACCTTCTACATCGCGCCATAGCGACAGGACAAAAATCGTAGAAGTAGATGACGAGAATAGTCGCAAACCGATCATAAATTTATCGACTGATAACCTAAGCGATTGGATCGTAGCTTCCATTAATAAACGACCTCACTTTGATGACAGCGGAGACACGCATCCCATGGATTTTTTGGAAAACATAAAATATTACATCTCTGAACTAAGTATGGCTCAAGAAAAACAACTTCCATTCATAATATCTTGCTTAGAAGGCGTTCCGCTAATGTGGGCACGCTGCTTCAGACATGAATTTGCAGATGTTGAAAGCTTTTACAACGCTTTTGAACAAGAGTTTTGGGGACCAGATAGACAGAAAGCGGTTTTGTACGATCTCAAACTGGGAAAATATGACGAAGGGAACTCAAGGATGAGTATGTCAGAATACTTCTTGCATAAAGTTTCAAATTACCGGCATTTAGAGCCTCCTCCTTCAGATTTAGAAATAGTGTACTCTCTTGCAGCACATTTCCCTACGGCTGTAGAACTGGAGCTACGACTCGCTCCGAAGCCTACATTGCGTGACGCCTACCGCGTGCTACGGCGTAGGGAAGGCGAGGCAGTCGATTTCCTCCCCAATTATTTATACGAAATGTGCGAAGCGTTTCAACGCGGCCAAAGACCAGAGTCAGCACGGCGTCACGATGGAACCTCTACTTCACAATATACTGACTCAAGAACTAAAAATAAACAGTAACCTTAAAATCTGCACTTAATGTTTTTGTAGTATCGTTATGAAGTTGTTTCACTGCCATAATTTGTATAAGTGTTCAAAATGTGGATTTACTAATAAACACATGAATGCAACCCGTGTTTTATTTCATAGAAGTACTTTTATTATTATTGGATTATGATTTAAATAAAACTCATTAAATTACTTTCGATATGATTGAATACAGAGCTTTGCACGAGAGTGAAGGCAATTGGACAGAGAGTGAGTGCGTAGAAGCGCGTCGTAGCGGTGTGTTATGGGGCGGGCAGGTGCGCGCGTGCCGCCGGCAGCCAGCAGCCATGCCGCACGTGGCGGCGGCCGCGCGGCTCGCCCGTGCCGCCTGCCTCGCGGCTCACGATGGAGACCGGTGGAACTGCTCCTCCATTGAACTGGCACCAAAGTTTACTCCAGACCTACTGACAGGTAAATATACATTTTGACAACACAATTAATTTTAGTTACGATCGGGTTTTAGGTAGACTGTTTCACTGGTGCTGATAAATTCAACACTTCTATTAGGTATATTGTATGTTAATTTTGTATATTCGCCCTATTATAGTTACTAAATAAATGTATGTCTACCTATTTAATTAAAAAACAGACAGTGAACGGATTTGTTTCTTCTAGAACGGCTGGAACTTCCGACAGTAATGAAAGATAAGGGAAGGCAACTTTGTCGAGTCTTTTAAATCAGCGTCGAGCGGGGCATTGTGCGGGCGCGGCTGGCGTAACGACAGCGCCCTTTCTTTCACCGACGACGGTGCTCACTGCTCGCTGCTCACTGCTCGTTCCGCACTGTGCATTATTTTTATTTACATGACACATCCATGTATTTATCGCTTCGCGGGTAATTAATTTTTAAATCACTCCATTGTTTGGCTATTCTGCAATGGCGTATTTAAATTCCCATTGTTTATTTAATTATAGCTGACTGTAATAGGGCAAAACAAAGTTGGTATCGATGCCGATCATACGCCAAAGAATGAACCTTATTAAATAACTGAAACGACACGCGATGTCTTCATAATTCTGAGCCGGCACGAAACTTGTTCACCGAGCGCTGTCTGCAGAACATGTCGTATCGTGACTACCCGATGTACTTATGTAGCTATTGATCTTTAGGAAAAAAAAGGCCATTTAACTTCACATGTTTGAGGATTTCCGTGAGCATAGTTTGGCTGTACGGTTGCGAATATTATTTTGAATGAATGCCATCGATTTATTTTAAGGGTCCTCTAGTCAATAGCAAACAATGGAGCCCATATGACCCGTATTTAACAGCCATTTTATTCAGAGATTAATATTTACTATACATTTGAAATCTGGAATTAAGGTTATTTCTGTGACCAACAAAATACAAAAACGTTATAAAATTGTCTAATAGAATGGTTTTACTCCACATATTATGCGTGTTGTCGTCAAAACTAAGACATAATATCTCTACTTTTTTAAGTCAATAGTTTGTGAGACCCTTCTCAAGTCGTAAAAAGTATGTGTAACCCCTCTAACCTATAAACCATGAGCATTCCTAAAAAAAATAAGGTGCTAAGAGATATTTGAGTTCGACGACCGCAAATTAACTCTTTATGCCATATTATCATTTTAAGTAATACAAAATTAAAGTAGCTACTCCCTATTATTTATCCCAAATTACAAAAAAATATACATTTAAACAGACTCCCAATTACCTTCATTACATAAAATCCTTAATTGATAACGTTAATGTATCACAGCGCAGGAAATGGTATCCAATAATGTACTTCTAGGAGAGCTTTTCTTTACATCTTTTTCACATCAGTCTCTAACAATCAGCGCTATACGAAAGACGGTGAAAAACAACTATCTAAAAGTTAGGAATAGAAAAGAAGACAAACAATAGGAAAGTTTTTCTAGCTTTAGCATGGGCGGCGACATAGTGTAGTTGGCAGCGAGTGCCGGCCGGATGCCGTCCGACGGCCGACTACGAAATACGAAGCATTGTTTTTGGTCACCATTTCGTCCGTCTACCCACTTTAGGAAATTAATTGACACGGAACGTTGTCGGTTACAAACAAAACCGTTAGGAATCTTGGGAGTGCTCCCGACTAGATACATTTTAATTAAAAGTTTTACGAAGCGAATAACGTCTGCGGCTGCTCTGCTATTGAACCAAGTAAGTTTAACTTTTCATTAAGATCCTTGAGTACCTTTTAGACCAGGCTCGAAACAAGCATAATACATTTTATATGTGACGGCAACTACGTTTTCGCACAAATAGGCTAACTGGATTAGCGTCACATTTATTATCGTTAACGGAAAAGTAACTAGATCGAAGTACTCGACAACATAATAAGACCAATAAATCAATCTACAAATCCTTATTGATGCGGTAAAACTTTTCTCCTGAAAACCATGAAAGTTATCTTTAGCCTGTTAAATTAGAAAGGCTATCGGAGGCTCAGCTTACAATGCAATCTGCGGTAAGGGTCTGAGGGTAGAGCTATAGCGAGACGGACAAAAGATTTAATTACACGCATGAATCAAGCGTGTAGGGTGTAGGTCGGGGGCGGGGGACGTCACTCGGCGATAACCATGAGCAGTGCACTCACGCGAGATCTGCGCCGATGTGCTGTGCGATAAACTCATCGGATGCCATTGTTTAGCTGAGCTAAGGCCGCGCGTGCGGGCTCTATCTAGATGTGACTGATTTTAATTAAAAAATAATATAGCGGTATCCAATGGTATCTAAATATTAAATTCATCATCTACCTTAACTACATATTTATTAACTAATACTGCCCCCCACTGCTGGGTAAAGGCCTCTCTTTCCTTCTTCCAATCGGTTGCTTTAGTAGGCCACTCCATCTTGTAAGATCATCCCGCCATCTCCGCCTAGGCCTGTCACCGCCGCGCCGCGTCGCTTAGCATTAAGAGGGATGCACTCGATGGCAACTTTTATGGTACATCTGCATATTACATTGACATTTTCTAAAGATGATCATAAGATTTAATTTTCTATAGATTTGGATGTAAGTTTACTTACGGAGGGGTAGATCTCGAAATCTGTTATAGCTTCAAAGTACTGAAACTATAACTTTGGTTATTTATTGTAAGGGTTATGTGATTTGGTAGACTGTAATCTGTTCCGAAAAATGTGTAGATGTGTAGATCCCTCAGGAACGGGCGTGAAACTGCGAGACGGAAGCTAGTAATGGGTAATAAGAAGATGTTTTGTAATTTGTTAGGTACCCGGGAGCAAGCGTACGTGTATGCAATGTCAGCAGCAGCGCTAACTTGGTCCCTTGCGCGAGCATGTGCTGCCGGCTCGCTGCCCGCGTGCTCGTGTGCTGCACCGCCGCGCGCCCCGCCTCGACCACCGAGACAAGCTCAAGTGACTCCAGCAGAACCGCATGCGAGGTTCAAGTGGGGCGGGTGTGGGGATAACTATCAATGGGCTGAGAGGTAAGAGATATACCAGATTTAAGGCTTCCTCGATTCCATTAGCTTCAATTCTCTGATTAGGAACAATGTCGTTGGGAGAATATTATTAGGGTGTTATGATTTATCTAATGCTTTCGATTGTGGTTATCATCTAATGGATATCCATCCTATTCATTACATGCAGGTGAATGAAAATATACCAAATTTTCTGTTATGAAGTTAAATCGTGTAGTTCTTTCTCCTGCGCATATGTATGTGGCGTCTCATTGCAGAAGCTTTAATTGTCAGATTTCTGTACGGACTCAAAAGAATCAAGTAAAAACTTGGCAGTTATTTAAGTAGTTAGTAATTATGGGAAACATAATTACCTATCCAACTGCTACGCGACACATATAATGCTATACTCGTATAGAAAATTGCTGTCAGAGACACGTATTGTTTGTTATATAATATTTATTCGCTAAGGCAACTGTGGTTCCACCAAAAGCAGGGCTATATACTAGGGCCTACACTATTTCGTTCTGTATCAAAAAGGCCTAGATAGTACCAAAATTTGCCTCGTCAGTCGGTCAACAGTATTATTACAGATATTTTAGTCTCAAAGTATGACGCACCGTAATTATTGTGTCTTGCGACGATTTCGGCTATATACGCCGCTGTCAAAAATTTACAGCTAACAGTTGTATAGATAGCACGGTCAGTTTATTAAGCGTCTTTCATAGTGTCCAATGGTATTTGGAGGGGCGATGCAAAAAAGAGGGAAGCAAGTTTATAATTCGAACTTTCGAATTCAAAAGATTTCTTAATTTTTAGTATACCAATTTTAAGGATTCTTAGAGAAAATGCAGTCGAGTTGGAGTCGAGTGACGTATGAGGAAACGTCTTAGAATATGGGTGTAAGTCGCTTCTACAACCAAATCCCGTCTACTATTTATTTGGTTGTTTGATTCAAGTAATGAATACCTTTTTAGCACAGATAAGTTATTGTTGAGTTCTCTAACGTTTTAAGCAACGTTATATAAAACTTTTAATAAATAAATTCTTTATTGACACATTATTGGGCACATACAAAAATTGCAACTATTATGACTATAATATTCATTGTGCCACCTGGTTTCAATAAAGTTGTACGATTGAGCACCTAATGCCTAAACTAAGTAAGCCTGTGACATAGGCATTAGGCCTCGTCCCTCCTCCAGGTAGACAAATATATTTAAATACCTACATTTGCATGTAAATTTCATTCATATTGAAGGCTAGACTAGAGTGTACACGCACGCGTTCCCTGCCACCACGTATGAGCCAAAATGTACAGTATGACGCACATTCTGGGTTTTTTCAACTTTGTATGGAACTTCGATCGAGTTAAAGCTTTGCAAATTTGAATGTAATTTACTATCCTAATAACTGTTTTTTTTTTTATTTGTTTGTGACTCAATCATACAAAGTGCAGAACGGAGTTTGATGAAATTTAAGAACCTAGGACATTGTTATGTATTACTGTTAATTGTAAACACCACCATAAATAATTGTTGTCTTTGTTGTGGCAACTCGGAGGATGTAATTACATTATAATATAAGAATGGTTTTTCTCATGCTGTGTTATTGGTATCCTGTTGTTCCATCAATAAATATGTAATTCAAAAGCGGGCATATTTTTATTGTTTTTATTTTTGTTATTAGAAGGCCTAATACACATCAGACATAGATTACCTTTTATTCTGTGAATGTGGATGACACAGCGAGGAGGAATGGTCGATAGGTAATAATTTTAGTCAATAATTCGAAGACATAGATATGTACCGCCGCGTATGGACATTCGCAACACTAGGGGCATCGCCAATGCGTTGTCGACCCTGAGACGTAAAGTTGTTAAGTCTCATGTGCCTGTAATTTCACCGGCCCCTTTACCTTTCTAACCGAAACACAGTGATACAAGTGCACTACTGCTTCACGGCAGAAATTGGTAAGGTGGTAGTACGTCCCCGGACGAACTCTGCACTAAGAGCCCTACTACTCGACTAATAGTAGTAGTAGTAGTAATAGTATAAATATGAAACATAATAATACAGGTTCGCTTATTTTACTAAAGTTAAAGCTGGCGACTTCAAACTTCTCTTCGTTTTAATTTAGGTTATCATAGTTTGCGGGGGGTGTTGAACTAAATACTTTAATCGCAATACATGTAGGTAGGTACCGTTTAATTCTGTTATCAAAGTTCATGTATGATCAGATCATCATCAAACTAATAGAACATGATGGATATATTAAGCTTTTTTTAATAACTTATAATGGTCACTGCTCAGCCCCACTTAATTACAACGCACTGCCACATAACCTCCACCTTCACCACCAAGTTGTGGTACTCGGGTTATAATCGCAATTTCTAGGATTTATTGAAGCACTTAAAACGTATTTCATTCGCTTGTGACTATGTGTATACGTAACTAGTTAATAATCTTAATCTATATAAAATCTAATCCATATATCGTACACCTTATGATGCTATCAATATAATTTTAGATTCGCAAAACAATTCTTGGATGCACATGAGATAGATGTACGAGACGGTCGATATGAAGACTTTTTCGAAATGGACACCACAACGACAGAAATACCAACGACTACAGTTACTATGGAACCGACTACAATGCCCCCAGTCGTGATTCTGGTGGACGACCAGCCAGCACCGGCGAATACAAGCATGCCGCCGAAGACCAGGAGGAAGGGACGGAGGGGTCGGAAGCGGCTGCCGCGCTCTCCGCGACGTGGCAGGCCTACAAGGAAACGATTCAGATCACGGTCGAGGTGAGAAAACAACTACTCAATCTTGACACACAATTTGGGACATTCTGTTTGAAAACCAATATTTTTTATGTGTATTTCTGACGGCCAAAATTTATTAATTTAATGCTGTTCAATTATTACATCTTGCCATTTCATAAAACTCTATATAGACTATTTTATAGACCATATTATATGTCTATGTTATGAGTTTCTGGGTTAGTCAGCAGGGGAAGTTACATTTCGCTATAAATAATAATAATGCAAATACCAATAGGAGTAGAGTTCATTTTTATACAGAAAAGCAAAGACATTTAGGGCACCAAATCTTCAGACCATGACCTAAATTCATAATACCAACTTGAATGTACCCACGTCGTAACATTTGATCAGATACGAGTACGAAGACAGAGACTCTCGGTACCGCAACATCGAGTACCGCATGGCGGCAGACGACCCGCGCTTCGACCCGCAAGTGGACTTGCGCACACGACTTGAACGACTGCGACCGCTTATTGCATCCGCGAATCTTATCAACGGACGTTTTGGACGGAAGGTAAAATAATACAAGTTTTACTGAACTAACATACTTACTAGTTTTTTTAGGGGTTTTCAAGGATGCCACATAGTTATTTATGTATAGTCAAAAACGTATCAAACCAACATTTTATAGTATATACTTTAATGTGCCTTGAAATCCGTATGTTTTTGGCCCAACATACGATGTACGGACTACAATCTAGCAAGAGATACCTATTGTAAATTAATACGATTTTATTATTCAACTGGGATATGCATTCTTATAAAATCTAACGGCTGACTTATTCATGGTCAAATGGACCAAGAAATATATAGCTGATAAAATTAGACATGCCAAATTACCTTACACATATCTGGGACTAAACACTAACTTGTAAGTGCAAACATACTCGGAAACTTACACACCTGTCTTCATCAGGCGGTATCTACCGGCATGCGCACCAAATGCACCTGTCACGGCGTCTCGGGGTCTTGTTCAGTGCGTACATGTTGGCGCGCGTTGCCACCGCTGGCGCGTGTGGCGGGGGCTCTAGCGGGCGAGACAGCGCGGGCCGGTCCGCTGCGTCCGCGGCGACGAGCCCCGGCTCGCCCGTCTCCGAGACTCAGATACGTCACGCCTAGCCCGGATTACTGCGATCCTGATCCGGCTGCTGGCTCACTTGGAACACACGGCAGGTTTGTACTAAAATACCTTTATCTATAGGTACTAATGTAATACAATTTTATTATAATATTATAAAAGGAGAGAGAGCGGGTTTCTTAAGTTTTTTATATGTGGAGGGAAATCTGCAGAGCCACGGCACTTATTTGCAAAATTATGGGAACGAATGCGAAAGTTTATGAGGATTTATGAATGAAGTGTCTCTTTCACGCAAAAATTATGAATGGATTTGGAGTTCACTTGGTACATAGATAGTAGATATAGCGGGATAACCTGGCAAAATGTAACATCCTTCGGGAACCCGGCTAAAACCGCAACCAGCTATAAATAATAGAGCATCATACGTATAACTTCCCGCACTGCGTCGGACCTACAATGTAAAACCAATCGAGTATGATAAATCCACATGGTAATAGGAAGTGCAACGCGAGCCTGGGCAGCGGCGCGGGCGGGTGCGCGCGGCTGTGCTGCGGGCGCGGGCGGCGCGCGGTGCGCTCGTCGCGGCTGGAGCGCTGCCACTGCCGCTACCACTGGTGCTGCCGCGTCGACTGCCAGCTGTGCCGCCTCACCACCGAGGAACACTTTTGCAACTGAACACTATACCGCGTCACCAATAAGATACTATAATATTTTATATTAAGATCATGATACCCATATAAGCGAAAGAGAAGGAAATTAATGCTTCTTCTCTTTCTAGAGCATGTCTCAATGAGGATAAAATATTTAAGGCCTATGATACTTCATTGACCAGATATTTATGATGGTGTCCCACCGCAACAGGATTTTCCTGGAACCATCGACCCTGGACTCAATTTCGGCCGAAACGGAAACCGACATTTATTTTAACACATTAAATTGTTGTTTTTTATAGCATGTTAAAATGTAGTGTATAATTTATGAAATTATTTACTTTGAACAGGCAGCGACTTCTTGGTCCCATGGTAAGTGATGCTATTCCTAAAGCAAGCCCGCTAAGCCTTGGACCTGGATTTGCAGAATTAAGTTGTTGAAGTGGTGACAGCAAGACTATGATTGTTGCGAACATTTCAACGATTACGATATACTTCATACATTATCCATTTTCCTGACGGTTGCGAATATTTTACTATCCAAAGAGGCCCCATGTATTTTTATGGAACGGTTTTAGCTATCCACTTAAAGTATATTATATCTTAAATCTGTATAATAATGGAGCTAAAATACTCATTCGTGTCGTGTCAGGTCTGTAGACTTATAAACTCATAAGAGTTTTTGTTGAGATTTCTTAATGTATTTGCTTATTAATTACTAGCTGACCACGCATACAAAAGATTAAAAAAGGGATATATCCTTATAAAAGAAAAAAAAAATATTAACAACATAGGTCCAGCCCTTCCGAAGTGAAGCGCTTACCAACGAACAGCATTTATTTTTTATATAGATTACTGATAAGTTTGCCGTAAAAAGATCTCAAATAAGCTTTTAAACCCAAATAAATCCAAATACTAGTAACTTATTGTTCTGTGCCTCACTCCTAGCCCTGCAACTATTTTTTTTTTTACAATTGCCAAAAAGTTTTAACAAGAACATATGAAAGTTGCTCCACTTATTTTTATATTATAATTTAACTGACCCATAAATTCTCATTCTATTACCAAAGATAAACATTTTAAATAATAAGTAAGAACAAACATAAATATGACTAGTCATTTACTGTTATTCATATATATAGTTGTTGTGGTGTAAAAATCTCTCAAATAAATTAGTTCTAAATGTAGAGAGTAGAAATAGGAATAGTAACTATGTAACGAACCATCAAAATTGATCCTACTGTACTTAGATCTTTAACCTTTTGAACGCCATACAATAACGGCATCTCCATGTCCTGTACACCAAGCTGGAAAATCGATATAAATAATAGTATCAATGAAACAGATAAATGTATTGATTAAATGTGTTTATTTTGTAGTTTTCTGTGTGTTTATCGGCGTGTATTGACGACAATAGCGCACAAGGCACGCCTGCGCATGTCGAGTATAGCCGACATTAGCGTTCAAAAGGTTAATATTTCTAATACATGACAGTGTTTGTATTTGTGTCAGTCAAATAATTTTACTTGAATATTTGTAGATTACTTATATCTTGACAATAACTTAATAAATGTTCTGTAGTGTCTATAATCAAGAGAACGCTATAAATATAGCTTCGCACAACATTTATATAGGTAGTAGTTATAAAAGTATTGTATATAAGGTACTTTTAATGTTATTTCTCCTCTTTTAATTAGTTAGTGTAACATAAAATCACAGATCAAGTTTTACTTAGCGGTTATAATATATAGCAATTAGACATTAAAAACTATAATATTGTAAATAAAAATGGTACTTAGATATGTTGTTTTATTGAATCCCCAGTAGAAATCGTGGTAACTGTTTTCCCTTCTGTTGACTGTTTATTTAGCTAAGCTACAAACACTAACATCCATATTCTAAGACGTTACCTCGAAAATTCCTCGACTCCACTCAAAGATATTAGTATTCATAGTTGCAAAATATCTCCTTCACTCGCGGCCTTCCCTTACTCGAGGTGAGGAAACAACTGTCAACTTCAAGGTACGTCGGGACCAACTTTACGGAAGCTTATTGTTTGTAAACAGTTAGGGAAGCTCATTATTTTATTTGATTAATATTTTATCTATGATAAAATGAGGTAATTAATGACATGTTACCTCGACTCCACTTCGAATTCACCTCAGTCAGGATTGCTCGAGTTTTGTTCAAGTTATAACTTAGAATACCAATTTTGAGGATGACTCGACAAAATGCTTATTATATTTAGTGGGAATACAAAGAAAAAAAGACCATGTAAGTTGACGTACGGAATTTATTTACAGCTTAACATAGTAAATTCTGTGAAGTTGTATAAACCAATTCTACTTGTAATCATATTGGCAAATGTTATCAAAAAAATTTTTACGGTGATCTAAGCACATTATAATCAATACAATAGTGTCACTAACATAGAAATATTGCTGAGATCTCTGATATTTGTCATACCTCATACTTACAATCAAACATTCATGGTACAAGTGAACGAGCCATTGTGTAGGGATAGTATAAAAAATATATTCACATAAACAATGGTTCTTATGTAAGAAAACTAGTTCCAACACATATCAACTTAAAATTACATCACTTTATCTTAAATCATATTGGTGGTAAAAATAGTATGTATATAGGAGAATGACTTTAAAGATAAATATATATAATATAGTGCAGTCGTGCAACTCCAAGACGTCCCAAAACACAAAACATTTTTTTTAAATCGCTTATTGATTCAAAGTGCACAACAAGGTCGAATGTTTTGAAGCACAAGATATACTTTACAGAATGTATACAAAATGGTGGTAATTAGCGATAATTTAAATTTCTAAGTGTATGGAAAATATATGACACAGACCAGAAATAATAAACTAAAATCACAAATTTTACATTTGCCCAAATTCACCTAATATCACTCAACAAAAATTGGAATAACCACAATAAACTAATAATATCATCACTTTAGTTCATCATAACTCAGAATGTTCAGCGTGTTCTTTATCTGAAAAGAAATTATATACGTAGTTAAGTATATATCCAACAAACTTAGACTTAAAAAAAATGTGGAATTCCCTCTTCCAGGTTCAAACAGAGGGCGAGGCTAAATACATTTGTTACTGATCGTAACTATACGAAATGAAAGAGGGCGCGTAAATTGAAGCCACAGTTAATATTTTAAATTAATTTACAAGACAATGTGAAAAAACCAGTGAACTTTTTTAGTGTAACTAACTGCCAGTACCTTTTGAATTTAGAAGACAAAATAAAATCCAAGAAGGTGATGTAAATAAGTTCGGTTCGTAACACGTCATTTGAATACTAGTAGCAAACGCGGTATTGTAGATTATTATTTGCTGTGTTTATACTTTCACCTTACTACCAAGTTGCGGTTAGTTTAGGAAAGCGGGCGAAACCATAGGTAGAAGCTATTCAGACATTTCTGACTTTTCATGGAACAACATTTAAGTAATACGAAAGCGGAATAAATACAATTGACCATATTTTTGGAATGACTATGTTTACTTATGTAAAATCTCACCTGGACTTTGCGTTGGCTCAGCTTCTTCAGGATGGCTCTCGAGTTCCTGCAATTCAAAAATATTATATGTTATACAATAATAAAATACTTGAAAATACATATTGAAATTTAACGAAGATAAGTTATTTTAATACAGTCAATGCATAATGACAAATAGATTGGAGTATCTTGGTATTTAAACACAACTTCGGTAGAATGAGACAATGCGAGTTAATTTCATACTTTAACAAATACATACAGAAGAAAGTCACGACTGGACACCACTAGAGAAGGGTAGCGAGAGACAGAACTAAGTGGAAAATTTTAGAGGAGGCCTATGCCAAGAGGCACGCTGAACTGCGGGACATCACTACATAGTATAAAACAAAGTAGCTTTCTCTATCCCTGTATCCCTATGTATGCTAAAATCTTTAAAACTACGCACAGGATTTTGATGCGGTTTTTTTTAATAGATAGAGTGATTGAAGAGGAAGGTTTTTATGTATAATACATGTGACATCCCACGGGAAAGCGGGTAAAACCTCGGGGGACAGCTAGTTTTATAATGAAACAAAAACACAACACATAATTTAACCGTGTAGTTCACAATAAAGGGCTTTATTATTATACAGAAGAAAGTGATATCAATTGAAAATATCCTTTTAAATATACAGAAATACTAGTAGTCCGGACAGACGTTGTCCTATCGAAATAAATCCATACAAAAATGCAGAAATTCGATCGCAGCGCCACCTACCAGGTCCGAATGTGAATCTAAACCATCCTCGAATCAACTTAACACACACAAAAAAAATCATTCAAATCGGTCCAGCCGTTTAGGAGGAGTTCACTGTCAACACATGTACAGAAGAATAATATATAAAGATAATGTAAATAAATGTCTAAACAATAGTCTAAAGTTTTATGAAATGCCAATGTTGATTGAACAGCATTAAATTAATTGATCTTGGCGGTAAGAAAAAACACACATAAAAAATATTAGTTTCCTAACAGCCGTTTAGGAGTTCACTATCAACACACGTACAGAAGAATTATATTATATACTAGCTGTTCCCTGCCACGCTTCGCTGTGGCACATTGTGATTGAATGGTTGAGAAATGAGAAACAAAACAAAGACGATCGCGGATATGTGACTGATGCAAAAAATATATAAAAACAATCCTTGATGCGGATTATATATCATGATAAAATTTCAGCACGATCGGTGCAGAACTTTTTGAGTTTTTGAAGCGTACACAAACCAACATAACATTTTTATATATATAAGATAAAGATAACACAAACCTGGTCATGATCAGCCGCCTGGTATAGTCCCCGTCTCACGCGCGCCTGTAGCGCTTTTATCTCTGTATCGTACTCGGTCCATTCCGGTACTATTCGCATTGCCGCCGAGAGCTTCGCTTCCTTTGTCAACGGATTGTTGCACTGTTGTCGTTTGAAGATTACAATGAGTATATAAATAAAGAAATCCCAAGACATTCTTCACACATGGTTACCTGATCCCAAGTTAAGCAGAGTGTACTGCTTATAGTATGGTTACCAGGTTACTGATATACTACATAGACTACTTTTGTATTTAAACAACAGATATTTACACCTAGACACAGGACAAACAGACATGTTCATGCACACAAATGGTTGTCCTCGGTTTGGTAGTCAGAGTCGCTAACCACCAAGGTATTAGTCTTATTAAGAGCCATATTGTAACCTTGCCAGTTATAATTATGTTAGAGTTTGATGCATTTGGAGATTCGATTATATAAAGCAAGTTTTGTGTTTAAATTGTGACAAGTCATTAACAAAATTGATCTGGAACTTAAATTTTACGTTACACTGTGACTGATGTCTGAGATTAGATTAATATTCGAATTTGTGTCAATATAACACGAAGTATTTTATCTAGGACATTATTTAAATCTTAAAAAACTTTATTTGATTGTAGCTTTGGGCAATAGACATAAGATAGATAATTTCCTAAGATAAAGAATATAAACAAAAAATACATACCAAGTCTATAGTCTTAGCGTGTTTCTTAGAGCTATTATCGCACCAGGTCTCGCACCAAAGCCATTCTTGCGGCAATGATTTAATAGCCACTTGATGTATCATATTGTTAGGCAAGTCTTGGTCTGAAATTAAAATACACGTATCACCGCCATCCTTAAAATCACATGCACAATCTAATAATACATTTGGATATATAAATTTTAAATATCCTGAGACATTCTGTTACACATGGCTACCTGATCCCAAACTAAGCTGAGTTTGTAATATGGAAACCAGATAACTGATATACTACATATACTACTTTCTTATATACTTACACAGATATTTACATCCCGAAACAGAGCAAACAGACATGTTCATGCACACAAATGTTTGTCGTGGGCGGGAATCGAACCCACGACCTGCGTCGTGGCAGTAAGGGTCTCTAACCACCATGCCAACTAACCCGCCAGTATATCAGTTATCTGGTTTCCATAGTACAAGCCCTGCTTAATTTGAGATCAGATGGCCCGTAACAAGGGATGGTTAACTAAAATACTAACCCAAATTCGATAAACTATTAGGATCCTGGCTGAGGGCCTGGTACTGTCCACGCAGTCGGTCTCCAGCGGCGATGCGGCGGAACCTCTTTAAGTCCACCACATACAGAGCGCTGATGTGGTAACTGCGCCCTTGTAAATGATTACGCCAGTAGCCCTGCTTCCAGAACCTGTGGATAAAGAATTATGTATTATGAAAGACTAGATAACCACATAGATCATATAACTCTCAAATTTATGCTAGATATAACTAGAAGTTATAGATCTCTTCTCACCTAAAACCTTCCATTTCTTTTCGACTTTCACAGAACGGTGTGTATCCGTACGGCGCTCCACCCAAATCCAAGTCTACTAGCTCTTTCAAATCCGCCCGAACGATCTGTAATACAATACCAAAATTAGCTGACAATGCAATATAAACTCTAACACAAAGGTGTACACTTTTAAATGGAAAACAATATTTGTAATTACGTAGAAACTGCATCAATAGGATAGTAAACCTTAATTTTAAAAAGGTAAGATAACAACTCACCTGATCAGCATCTACGAATATGATCTTCTTTACTTGCAATGGAAACAGTACGTCAAGGAACAGTATTTTGTATCCCCAGATGGTACGTTGACGATCGCGTTGTCTCTGCAGCCACCTCGGCCACTGGTACTGAACTAACTCGTATTCGAACCCGTATTCTTGGGCCATGTACGGTAGGCTATCCTGATAAAAGAAAATAGATCTAATAGCATCGAAGATAATTTAATCAAAAATAATGTAACTTTGCTGAGTTTCTTGCCGGTTCTTCTCAGTTGAAAGTTGACTTCCAAACCCGTTGTAGCTTCAGTAACTTTAAATTTGACCTTCATAAGTGCCTTCCGAGGGCCTAAACTGAATAAATGGTTTTGAATTTTGAGTAAACGTGAATTTACAGATAAGACAAATTATTGATCCTAACTCACCTTGAGTGAAGGACTGAGGTAATTCTTGAGGAACCAGAATTTGACTGGAGACTTGGTATTCTTCAGAACCGACAACATCATGATTCGCAAGAACCGCTCGTACAGGTGACCGGACGCGACGGAAAATACGTTGATGGTTTCATCTTGTGCTTCCGCCTCTTCGCCGCCACCGAACGAGCTAATATAACATTTATTGCTTTATGAATAAAGGTTACTACAATTACGCTACATACGTTCCGGATCAACCACTTATTTACAAATATTGATTAGTTCCTTAAATATGATCCAAAAAAAATACTGGAGAATATAATTAATTAGTCAGAAATTGATCTGATTTTAAGAGATTCTGATTGAGTTCCAATTAATCATAAAACATTAACATCACTACAAATACGAGTCGTAATAAGAATGTAGGTAAAAGAAGTATTTAATAAGCAGCATTGACAGTAAACTAAACTCTATCTCACCTAGCAATAGAGTTCCAGATACCACCAGAGTTCTTATCTTCGTTCTCAACGAGCAGATCGAGGTGTTGTTTGTCTGGTTTCTTGCTGACGCGCAACTTGATCACATGACTTCGGAATGAGCTCATCAACACCTGAATGTCTTCGCTTCCAGCTGGAGTGTCGGTATTTTCATGCCTGAAATTAATCTAACAGCTATAGCAGGCGTGTAAGTGGCCTTCGCCAAACGAATCTGCAGTAATCAATCTTGGACCTTATTCTAATGAATTATTAGGTTGATTATAAACGTTATTATATTTGCACAGTCAACTATTGACGCCAAATTTATATTTTCAATTAGCCTAAGAGGTAAATTGTGTTACGATATATTAAAATAAGTTCACTTTTAATTTTCAAGGCTAAAGCTGACATTCGAACCGGTGCTTACTTCAGTAGCTATGACCTTCATAAGTACTCATTAGATTCAATAGTTTATAAGTTCTAGGGCCTAAATATATCGTATAAAATATATTAACTTACTCAACAATTTCATAAATCTCCTCAGAGCGTCCGGGCCTCAGACGCAGTATCCAAGCACCAGGGTTAGCCTTTAGTTGGAAGTATCCGAGGTTGGCCATCACTATAGTGTCCATGCGTTCCGGTGTCTCCCGTGTGCCTAGGATCAGCTGGAGTCCTCGTGGCGGAGTGCCTAGTGTCGTGTCCCACGCGTGACCTTCCAGAAGGAGGTACTCTAGCTCAAATTCACTGGGAAAAATAAGATAAATATAAAACCAAACTTCTGAAAATATTTGGCGACGAATAAAAATTGTTTATTTCAATACAAAAGTGAGAGTAATGGAAAGGCAGTAGTTGTAACAATAGCAAAACAATAAGTGTGTTACAAATATTCCTCAAAATCGGCTCTGTAGTTAAGGCGCTACATATAAACATACATAAATACATACATACATAGACCGCTAAAATCATAAATCTTTCGTTTACTTTGTTGCGGCTAAATTAAGTGCCCATGCTCCTTTTAATTTATAAACTGAAGACAAGACACCGTACTAATCAAGAAGTTACATAGCATCGTTGTGGTTTGTAATACCGCGGTTTCGCACACATAATGTGCCATGAAGAATTCAAGTACTATACAGAAACACCATTTATAAATATACGTATTTAAAACACTCACCTATGAACTAAAGTATCAACGTCAGCAAGGCGTATATTGTCCAGATCATAGACAGACTTGACGCATTCAACGAGCCAGTTTGGTGGCGTCCTCATGTCCAAGGATAGTAGAGGAGCGTGCGGCAGCCGGGAGAACCGAGCTAACGCACCACCCGCTAGCATTCCTGATGAAGTGAATTGTAGCTCTGGTTCCAAGACGTAACGGTAGAAGCTAAAGGGAGATCACAATATAGAATTATTAGAGGCAGGTTCAAGGTATTCATAGATGCAACGGTGGAAAACAGTGTTTTCAATAAAAAAATTAGAAGCTATTTCCAATTTACTAATTATTACCATTGATACCATCCAATTTGTAAATCCAGAAGTTAAATCTAAAAGTAACCTTTCGAGTCAGCCTTCGTAAAACACTTTTAAAATTACTAATTTCATAATGAACTCACCTTTTCAGTGGCATGTCAGAGTTCTTATCCAGAGGGTTGACGAACAACTTGATGCGGCAATTGATGACACGTCGCAACACTAACAGTAGCGGAGCGAGACGCTGCGCCGCGTTCGACGCTGGATCCAAAACTGCTACAATCTGTTGGGACATAACAACGGTATACGCCACTTTTACAGAAAGACATGCAACATTTTGATAGCAAAATTGTATTACTTGGTTGAAAGTTTATCTGGTACTATACTAATAAATAAATTAAAATTTTTATATGAATTTTTTGAATGGAATAAAAGTATTATGAAAGGAATTAACAAGCACTTATAAATATTCTATTCTAATACCGTTTCGGCAGGTTATTTTTAGTGAGAAAATCTGGCAATAAACTCATATTATTGTGTAGGTATCTGGTATATCCTAAGTAATTCTTAACTGCTAATTAATACAAGAATGGTTAAGTGTTTTAAATTCAGATGTGGTACGATTGTAGCGGTTGGATTTCACCGACTCTGTCCTATTATTATTATTTATTTATATATAATATGAGGCAGTTTTTAGTAGTACGTCTTAGCAGTTTATTTGTAGCAATTTATTTCTACGGACATAAAAATACAAGAAAATGATGTACCTCAATAGCAGCTTCGTCCTTCATAATCGGCGGTAGATCAACGAGCGAGTGTTCAGTACGCAAGCCAGCAGGCAACGTGGTGCGTGACCGAGATTTACGACTCGCTAACACTGATACTATCTTTAGACGGTCAGTACTGGATAGTGTTGTTGTGTCGTCGTCTGTAATTGAAGTATGGAAGTAAGTAACTTGTTAGTAGTGGCCTGAGCATTAACATCTATCGCCATCGATTGCGCCAAAAAGCTGGTTTGTATAGAAAATTGATCATCGCGCATTACGTGACGTTGCGCGTTGTTCAATTTCCCATTGCATTGGTTTTTGGCGCACTCAATAATATCGTTACGCTCACGTATATATGTTCGTGCTCAGGGCACAGAAGCAGTGGCGTTGCTAGATAACCAAAGGCCCGGGGGCAAACAATTTTGTAGGGCCTCAACTAAACTATTTAAAATCGCTTGTCACCCAGCCGAAAATTGTGGGCACCGGGGCACTGCCCCGTCTAGGCCTCCGGTAGCTACGCCACTGTTTGTAAGTCAGAGTTCGAGGGGCCCCCTGAGCTTGGGGGCCCTGGGTACTGCCCCGTCTAGCCCTCCGGTAGCTACGCCACTGCACAGAAGGGCGATCCAGATGGTGAGTTTCGCTGTAGCCTTGGTTGAGATGATGCACTCAAAGCACAACGTTGGTGTATACAGGCAAATCCTTTAAACGTCTTTACCTTTGGCTACTAAGATACGTTTCATATTTCATACTAAAACGTATGGCAACTTATATATTTTACAAAAGAGTTAACAACTCACCATACTCATCTGTAACATCATTCTTCAATGGATTCTTGTTATCCAAAACTTCAAATAATTTATCGGCGTAGACTTGATTACTGTACCTGGAAGACATAAAAATTTATGAGAAAACACTTTATTGTTTTGACGGGCCTGTTGACTTCGTGGTTAGCAGCCACGACACAGGCAGTCGGTTCAATTCCCACACTGGATAAACATTTGTGTGCATGCACGAACATGTCTGTTTGCTCTGTATCTCAGTGTAAATATCCAATGTAGTAAGAAAATATAAAAAAATATTATGTGTAGTATATCAGTTATTTGGTATCCATAATACAAGCTCTGCTTAGTTTGGGATCAGTAGATTCAAGGCAATGTAAAGAATGTCTCAACATATTTATTATTACACAAAATAAATAAAAACGGTATTTAGAGTTACCTTTCAAGCAGTACAAAATCTTCAAGAGAGAACCTCTCGCCTTCGTTAAGTGGTCCGACAAGGCGAGCGTTGTACACGACCGCGCGGCCGCCAGCGCGGAGCTTGAAACTGCGCGCGCACAACACTCGACTTGCCTTCAGCACCCACTCGTACTTGTTCAGAGCTGGGATCAGTTCCGGCTATAGAAAAAAATATATATTAGAAGAATAGTATCTCCCACATACTATTATTTTAAGAGGAAAGTAATTTTTCTTAAATCACTTATCACTGGACCAGACGTCCAACTTTGGAGGTACATCCTCCACGCTTCCCCCAATGCTATAGAATTCGAATGGTCCCAGCAGCCCGATCATAATCGAAGCTGATTTGCCGGTACATTGACGGGCCTACTATTGTTATCTCTCTCTGCGAGTATGTAAATGAGATAGCAATCACCCAACGCTCAATCTAGTAATCCTCAAATAGCAAATCCGCTTCAACTTCGATACTGGCAGCAGTCCACAATCTTCTAGCGGGTCTTGTTTAATAGAGTAATCTTAAATACGAACCAGAATATCGCAGTCCTGTCTCTCATGGCAACCCTCGTCGTCGAGCAGCTGTACGACATATTTGGTCGCCTGCGCTGATTCGAGCGTAGTAAGCGCCGCTAGTACTACTTTGTTGAGGGATTGGTCCGCGCTTGAAGTGCCATCCACGTTGGGCACAAACGCAACTCGTACACCACCAGATTCTCTCTGTTTGAACAAAATATGAATATTTACTACAAACGTGATAAAATAGAAAAATGTACTCCCTATTTTTGCCTGAATGCGTCTATTTTATAGTAAGGTCATTGTAATAATATTATGATATGTAATTCAAACTGGGCATTGGCAATTACTTTGCCAAATAAGAAGTCACAAACGGGCATTGGCTGAGATATTGCCGTACCCCATAAAAAAGGGGGGGCGTAAGCAAGGGGGGGAAGTTGATTAGTATTGTTTTAGAAATGTTACTTCACAATTTTTTGAATAAATAAAATCAAAATCCGAGGTGTAATTAGTATTGCCCGCGAAAGGTTAAGAGATACGAAATTACAAAACACCTGAACTCAAAAACTAATCCATAATGTAGATGTAATAAGGTAGGTTTTTGTAGACACATATTTACTAATTACTTAATTTATTCATTCTGCAGTGTACAGTTGTTTCCTAGCCTTGGCTCTGCACAGCTTCTTATGATGCTGACTTTACTAAAAGCATGTTTCTAGCTGGTGGCGATATTTATATTGATAAAAACCATAAAATTTCATTAGAAGAAGTTATCAAAATCAGTAGCATAACGCCAATTTGCTGTTCCGTATATAGAACGTCACGTGACAGAAAAGTTTTACCTATTCCGAATACCCTGCGCTTTTCTTGCCTTATATACAATTAAATAAAAGTCGATAAAAAACTTTTAATAATAGAACTCGATCAAAGTGAAATGTGAATGTACATATGTAACACAATTCTACTTACCATAAACGTCAGTGCATTCTTCAACAACTCCCTAGATTCCTTATTGTTTAAGTCGCCTGCGATCCAAATAGTCTGTGTTATACTTTCCGGCTTTCCCGGTTTAGTGAAGTACTTAAAAAGGGACAATGCCGTGGCCAGCGCGTCGCGACCTAAAAATCACAACCAATTGATGTTATTATTCAATTAAACATAATAAAAATACAATACGTAGACAATACTATTAATATATAATACCTGTTAAATGCAACAGGCGATGTATTTTATCCTCTGAGAATAATTCGCTGGCCGAAGGTACGCCCGTAAGATCTAAGTACTGTGATGAATGGGCACCGAGAACACGTCGGTTTAATCTGTTAACATAACGATGTCATTATAACAACAATATGTAAGACTGAATCATTCATCATATTTCTTTTTCTATTTTTATAATTTTTTTTAGAATTTGTTCTTTCAACTAATATAATTGTTTATTATTGTTATGCTTATTAGATGCTGTGTACAGTTATAATTGGACTACAGGTTTATATAATGTTAATTATCTAGGTTTATAAGTAATACTCAGTCTGTTTCTGTACCTATAAAATAAAATAAAAATAAAATCATTGAATATCCTGTTAGTAAATTACCAGTTTTGTTCACAGATAAAGCTTCATTTCCATTGAGGCAGCGGATAGTGGTGGGATGTGGAATTTTGACAAGTAGGTTTTAATGATACAATTATATCAAATATTTAGAGTAGTAGAGTTCTTGGTCCAGAGTTCGTCCGGGGAAGTACTACCTTACCCATTTCCGCCGTGAAACAGTGCACTTGCGTTTCTGTGTTTCGGTTGGAAAGTATGGAGGCAAATTTCTTTACCGTCTAAGTAAACACTTTATTTTTTCTTTATACTTTTACGACGGCAACCACGATGGCCACGACGACAAGCAGACGGTCCACCTGATGGTAAGTAGTCACCGCCGCCTATGGACATTTGCAACACCAGAAGCATCGCTCATCAATCATCAATGCATTGTCGACCCTGAGACGTGAAGATCTTAAGTCTTTCACCGACCCCCATACCTTTCTAACCGAAACACAGTAATACAAGTGCACTGCTGCTTCACGGCGGAAATGGCTAAGGCGGTAGTACTTCCCCGGCGCTAAGAGCTCTACTAGTCAAAAAATTTGGCACTTCATAATTACATACCTGGACACAACGTGCTGCTGCTTCATAAGATAGTCGATGGCGTCATCTCCATCGGACAGTTCGCCTCTGAACACGTCCCGCTGCAATCGGCCAGTATGACGCGAGAGGGCCGTCACCAACGCCTCTTCCAATAATTCCACCGTTGAAGTTGTGGCGGTTTTACCCTCATCCCATAATGGCACACCGTTTATTAGCACCTAATGAGAATATTTAAAATTATTTCTCTCGTAAATAGTATTTTATACTATTTGATCATATCACTTAACGGTTTAAGGGTTGCATTTACATTGAATTAATAAATATCATGGGGCCACACATATACTTGATTCCGAAAGTGCGGGTAGATTGTCAGGGTATTTAACACCCAAGCATTTAAGTCTAAAACACCATCAATTCATCAAAATAGCTTTGGCGATAATAATAATAGTAATGGGACGGTACAAAGGTCAATTTAATAGAGACTAGAATAGAGACTTTAAAAGCGACAACTATACGTATTACTCTGCCATTCAGAGTTAAGTTCAAACCAAATGAGTATCAAAGTTAAACATCACCTATTTCTGCAATTATGAATGAGAGACTTTGGTGTTTGTTTGGATGTTACTCAATTTAACAAAATGGATACTTCCCGTATGATAAATAACATAGATTGCCATCGGCGATAGCGGCAGGGCGCTAGTTACACAAATAGAATAAAATTCCAAGCCACAAATGACTTGTTGCGTTTGTCAACATTATTAAATTAAGCCTCAAAGTGCAGTCAAACTGAACAGATTTTACATACCATAGGATACTTGTTCGTGCCGATTTTAGCAACAAACTCTTCAGCAAGCTGTCTGCCAAAATTATATTCGGAATCATCGGAGATAATTTCGTCGAGATTGGCGTCGGAGCTAGCGTACTTCTTCAGCTGTTTTTTTACATACTCGATGTTCAATTCTTCATCTTGAAGTGGATTCAAAAGCTAAAATAAATAGATAATGTGTAAATCACAGGGCTTATTCTGCATGCACTATTTGCTACATTGCAACAAATATCTTTTTCATAATTATTTTTTTATAGGTGCCACATTGGCCGACGCCAACAAACAAGACGACGGTCCACCTGATGTTAAGTGGTCACCGCCGCCTATGGACATTTGCAACACTGGGGCATCACCAACGCATTGCGTTGTCGACCCTGAGACGTGAAGCTGTTAAGTTTCATGTGCCTGTAATTTCACCGGCCCCCTCCTTTCTACCGAAACACAGTAATACAAGTGCACTACTGCTTCACGGCAGAAATGGGTAAGGTGGTAGTACTTTCCCGGACGAACTCTGCACTAAGGGCTCTACTCGAATCAATACATCCTTTCCATTACAATCTTCCCACCTGCGGTTTCACCCGCGTTCCTGAAGGATCTAAAGTATTCTGAGACTATGACATAGCATATGTTATTTCTAGATCCGGTCTAGTAGTTATTAAGTTTATTCATTACAAACAAAAATACAAATCGTTTCTCCTTTTAATATTAGTTTAGATTAGTCTCATTAAAATTTTGGTATGGAAGAGCTGAATAAAATCTCGAATATTTTTTATATTCAGATATTTAAATGTAATGTTAATACTGGAGAATAGGCAACTATCTCACCTGACACAAGAAGTAATAAGCCTCTTTGTTTGAGTTCCTTTCCTGAGCGACATAGTTGAACGCCGATCTGACAGCGGCTTCGAGCGCACGGTCTTCACTGGTCGGTGCTAGTACCAGCCCTACACGCACGGGTGTCGCGTGCTTTAGTAATGTCTCGCCCAGTTTGAGGGGCGGCCCAGATGCTGTTGACGTAGGGTCTACTACTATCACCTAAAAGTTTATACAAGAATTACATTATTAACTAAAATATAGAGGAAATTGAGATTCTAAGTTGGTCCTTCGAGCCGGATAGTAGGGCAGTGTATCAAAACAATAGTAAAACCATTTTCAATGCATCATAATTTCAACGAGTTATTAATCATATTACCTTGATTTGATTGTCTGATGAATCACTTCCTCAAAGGTTTAAGAAAGAAAAAACTGTTAATACAAATTCGAAACTTAATATTAGTGATATTCTCTTAATGGAAAATCTTTTTACTAATAAAACATAAGTTCCATAGTTTTAAAATAACAATATTTTAAGATAAAAAAAAAACAATTGAACTTACATAATTGTAAATATTTCTCCTCAAATTCCTCAGCATACCAGGGTAGGTGGGCCTCAGCAGCTCCATATAAGATGAGGGCCATCGTCGGTACCTCTCATCAGTCTCTAGGTCATTCATCCAAGTGATCGACGTGTCGCGGATGTCCAGCCCATACTCCTCCCAGGTGTAGGACTCGCCAAGCTCCAGGGACATTAGTGTGTTGATCAAGTTTTTGGAGAGCCCTTTAAACAAAGACAAAAATATGTTAATTATAGATGCTTTGATAAATCTATATATATAAAAGAAAGTCGTGTTAGTTACTTCACTTATAACTCAAGAACGGCTGAACCGATTTAGCTGAAAATTGGCAGGGAGGTAGTTTAGAGCCAGGAGAAGGACATAGGACTTTTTATCCCGTTCGACATCATTCCCGTGTGACTTGACATTTAACGTCAGTCACTATAAAACGTGGTATAACAAAAAAGAATCAGACTTGGAATAACAAAATTGACGTATAATGACAGCTATGTAATGACGTATGGATGACAATTTGATATTTGTAAGAAATCAATAATAAAACTATTTCTATTAAATAAATAATTCACATTATTGCCCAATTGCCCATTCGTATAAACAGTGAAGTGAACTATAAAACTCGGTATGGTTGAAAATTTAAGTTTTTAGGTGAAGTGAAGTTTAATTAATAATGCCGCGACCAACACGATCGAATAATTCCCGACAAAGCCGTGATGCAAGAAGAATACGAAATACTGCAAATGAAAGGACTGAAGAAGAACAAGAAATTGCACGTGAACAGCGCCGCGATAGTATGGCTCGACTTCTATTCCCAACATATCGTGCTGCATGTGAAGAATTGAAGTTATTAGAAAACGATAGTCATTGGGATACGACAATCGCTGAAGCCATTATCTCTGCATCTTCAAGTCAGATACGCACATTATTCGCTATCATAATTTCGACATGTTTTCCATCAAACCCATGTAACCTGTGGCACAAATACAAGGATAATATGTCAGAAGATATTTTACATCAAATTCGTGTCAGTTCCAGAAATCACGATATTGAGATGAATGAGGAGATACATAATCGTGCTTTACTCTTGATCGAAGATATGTGTTACCTCATGTGCGGTAATTTATTAATCAGGTTAGGAATGCCAGCACCATATCGTGAAATGAATGACGCATTTAATCGAGAATTGGAAAGGGAACGTGAATATGATCACCAGGAATTAGATTTAGTAGTTCAAACGAATGTACCCCTGTTGAATTACCAACAAAAGGAAGTTTATGATACTTTAATGAAGGCAATCGATGATGAAAATGGTGGTTTATATTTCCTAGATGCCCCTGGTGGAACTGGCAAGACATTCCTCATGTCATTAGTTTTAGCAACTGTTCGGGCGAGATTTAACATAGCGGTTGCAGTTGCTTCTTCTGGAATAGCAGCCACATTGTTAGAAGGATGCCGTACGGCTCATTCAGCATTCAAATTACCGTTAAATCTTCAAACTATTGAAGAACCAACGTGTAATATTGCAAAACACTCAGCAATGGCCAAAGTTTTAGCGGTATCGAAAATCATCATCTGGGACGAATGCACAATGGCGCATAAACGTGCATTAGAAGCACTTAACCGAACATTAAAAGATTTACGCAATGACTCGAGATGTTTTGGAGGAGCAATGATTTTACTTTCTGGCGATTTCCGCCAAATACTGCCAGTAATTCCAAGATCTACGGCTGGCGACGAAATAAACGCTTGCCTCAAATCGTCAAATCTATGGCGCCATGTGAAGAAACTGCAACTGACAACAAACATGAGAGTTACATTGCTTAATGATACATCTGCTGAAAATTTCTCGGAGCAATTGCTGACTATCGGTAATGGTCAAGTACCTGTCGATGAATCGAGCGGATTAATATCATTTCCAAATAATTTCTGTAATTTTGTCTCATCAAAAGACGAACTTATCAACAATGTATTTCCAGAAATTATTTCTAACTACAAAAATTATGAATGGATGAGTGAGCGAGCAATTTTAGCGGCTAAGAATAAAGATGTAGATGACCTAAACTACATAATTCAAAATAAGATCATTGGAACAATGCATTCATTCAAATCTATTGACTGCGTCACAAATGAAGATGAAGCCACCAACTATCCAATTGATTTTTTAAACTCTTTGGACGTGCCTGGCTTACCACCGCACAATTTACGCCTAAAGGTTGGCTCCGTAGTAATCATGCTTCGAAACATAAACCAACCAAAACTGTGCAACGGTACGCGTTTGGTGGTTAGAAAATTGATGAACAATGTAATTTACGCTACGATAATGATAGGAAAATTCAAAGGTGAGGAAGTTCTCATTCCGAGGATACCGATGATCCCAACCGATATGCCGTTTGAATTTAAAAGACTTCAATTTCCGATACGTCTTGCATTTGCCATGACCATCAACAAATCACAAGGCCAATCCTTAAAAGTTTGTGGTTTAAATCTAGAACATTCATGTTTTTCCCATGGTCAATTATACGTGGCATGTTCACGGGTCGTAAGACCATCTGCGTTGTTTGTTTTTGCGCCTGATAATAAAACAAAAAATGTCGTGTATCACAAGGTACTTAAATGAAGAGCAACCTATGTACTAAAATACAGAAATAATTATGAATGATTGATGTAGAAATTTAATTTTTTTTTGTATTTTTTCCAATAAAAAAAAAATCTGCTTATTTATTGACATTAAGGCGGAACAAAGTTCGCCGGGTCAGCTAGTTTCTTAGATAAATTATAGACATTATTGGGAGGTAAATTTGAGTATGTTACTGGCAGCCAGTGTGCCCTGCAGATTCACTTGTGTTCCTAACATAATAGCATAGTTCATAGGATACTTCAATATATTTATCACCAGACACAAAATTGCAAAAGCTGTTTTTTACAATATATAGGCTTGTGTCCCACCACAATCTCACCATGGTGAGTCAAAATTCAAAATTCAAAATTCAAAACCATTTATTCAGTTTAGGCCCTCAGAAGGCACTTATGAAGGTCAAATTTAAAGTTACTGAAGCTACTACCGGTTCGGAAGTCAGCCTTCAACTGAGAAGAACCGGCAAGAAACTCAGCAAGGTTACATTCTTTTTTATTTTATTAAATTCTTTTTTATCTATTCTGACTTTTTGGCTATTTTATAACATCAATTTTACATATTTTTATATTTAACAATTACAAAATACTTAATAAAGCTAACATTCAAAAACAAAAAAAAAAAAAACAAAAAAAACAGAAATAACAAGACTACAAAATAGAAAATGACAATAATTACTTACAACTTAAACAAGAAAATTAGAGGTGCACTGTGCAGAGAGCAGCTATTTCCATACATTTTTATCTTCAATATAATAAACCACCTTGTAATACGCTTTTTCTTTCAAAACTTTCCTAATATAATTTTTAAATTTATGATCAGACATTTTGGTTACTGAAAGCGGTATCTTATTATAAAATCGAACACAATTACCAAGAAATGACTTGTTTACTTTAGTTAGTCTAAAATATGGAACAACTAACTTCTCCCTTTGTCTTGTATTAATATTATTATTATTATTATTAATATAACACTTTTACTACATGATACTTAATACAAGAAAAATGGCTTATATTCATAAAATGATCACAAAAGGCCTGACAAAACAGTAGAACTCTAAAATACAATGCGAACCTACAAATTAAATTAGCAGAATAAGAGAAGGCATACCAAGTGCATGTAATGTATTCATAGGCCCGATGTCTTCCTTTAAAGATGCCAACAAGGCCATTATATCGACGTCTTCAGCGTCATACTGCGCTCCGGAGACGAGGAGTAACGACTCCGCGGGACGCAAGCCCAGGGAGGAAGACCATACGTCTTGATTGTATAGTACTTCATCACGGAATGCACGCGGTACGTTCACGTGGATGAGCGATTTTGTCTAAAAAATTAATGAGTTATAAAAATACACATTATTTCAAGTAATATTTGGTGTAGCCAAGACCCTAGTAACAATTGAAGAATATAAGGATGTAGGTACTAAGAACACACCTGCATAGGAAAGTTTTGAGCGATAGAAGAGAGCACTTTAAGCGCTTCATCGCCTCCAGCGTCGTGGGCGTCGACCACAGCGGCGGCAGCCTGCATGCTCAGAGCTTGCATCTGCCACACTTTGAGTGGAGCCAGTTCTTCACTAGACTCCGATAAGTGTTGCCGGAAGCGCTCCAAAGGAGTCCGTAGGGCAGGGAATAAGTTTCTGTAAGAAATAAACTCAGAAATGAATTCAAAATCACAACACAGCTTTATGTGACCATTTTTAACAAATGAGTTCTTACTTAAGTCGGCCAAAATTAAATCCATCAATTTGATTCTGAGGATCATTTTCATCTTCTTCCTCAGATAGGGTAGCATTATCATCGCCTTCTGCCTCCTTTGGGGTTGAGTCATCCTGACTCTTGTACTCTGTACTCTTAAGTTGTAACTCAACTCCATATCCTGATAAGCGAAGTTTAGGCTTCCCTCTTGGCTGTTCAGTGAAAAAATATTATTATTCGTTCAGGGAAAAATCTTTGCAAATCAAAACCATTTATTCCATTTTATATTCTTACCTTTACATTCCACCTGACAACATAGTTGATGGCTCCTTTGTCAGCATATCCAGATAATATCTTATGTTTAGTTGAGAAGTCTGTCACACCTAACTCTCCATATAAAATTGCTGTAAGACTATTGTTATCACTGCTGGGGTAGGAGTGATCCAACAAATAAGTCTCCAGTAGAAAATCCTCCTAAAAATTAAAAATAAATTTATGCAACTATTAAATATATAACATGGAATACATGTCCTAACCAGACTTATAAACTATCTATGTGCTAAGTTTCATCCAAACCCAAATGGATTATTTACCATTATGGATGTTTGTTACTCGTCATCACAAACTTTTCCATTTATTATATTTGTTGAATTTACACTGACACTCAGAAAGACCAGGTATGTTTAATGTTTATCCATTCAAAAAAGAGTCATACTAATATTTTTTTTTTTATGCCATTTGGGCCGACAAACAAGCAGACGGTCCACCTGGTGGTAAGTGGTCACCACCGCCTATGGACATTTGCAACACTAGGAGCATCGCCAATGCGTTGTCGACCCTGAGATGTGAAGTTGTTAAGTCTCATGTGCCTGTAATTTCACCGGCCCCCTTACCTTTCTAACCGAAACACAGTAATACAATTACACTACAGCTTCACGGCGGAAATGCGTAAGGTTCCCCGGACGAACTCTGCACTAAGAGCTCTACTACTCTATAAATATAAAAAAAAACCTCGGTTTCACATTCTTGACTACCCACTACAATGGTTAGGTTAGGTTAGTACTTGCTTCACACTGAATTAGAGGAACAAGATAATGATTGTGTGATCTGCTTTTTTAAATAACCTTCACCAATAAGCTTATTAATATTATATTCTTGTTCAAAACATTACATAGATATATACATAATGGTTTAAGGAACCACTTATGTATGTTTACATTTAACTATACAAAATTAACTCTATAAATGATTGATGATAAATAGGTAAAGCTCAAGGTTGATTTCCAATAGTTAGCTAAATTATTGGTAGCAGACAAATGTATGCATTTGTACAGTCTTAAATGAGCCTCCACAAAGATTTACTACAAATTACTACTGCAATACAAGTAATAAATATACTTACAGGTTTATATTCATTATAAGTTTTAAGAATATCTCTTAGAATGTCATTATCACAAATTTTTCTAGAAGCAATTGATACAAATGTATCACAGACAACATCCTTGGCTCCATTTTGTGTGGCTATTTGATCAAACATGCGCACTGTTGGTGATGTTGTGTGCATGGAGAGGGCCAGTTTGGCCATGCGTAGTTGTGCTGGGGCCAGCAGCGTGCTTGCAACACCGATGCAGGCATCATACACTTGTTTGTCAGTCTCTATATTAATCGATTAATTAAAATTAATAATAATAAACTAATTTATGATTTTTTTTATAATCTTAGTACAGGTTTTTTTGTCAACTTACAAATTGATACTCTGATGTGATAACTATTTGGGACTTTGACTACTTTTCAATATTTATGTTTTCTTTGATATATTAATCTGTATGTGAAGGGAATAATCTTATTGTATTAGAGTATATCACGTGTCAAAGTACAACTTACCTAAACTATCAAGGCTAGATTTTAGTGAATTTATCCCATCCACAAATGACCAGAACAAGTCTGTACTCTCGTCAGCAAGGTACTCCGCCAGCTCCAGGACAATTGGAGTCGCTTCCCACTTAGCACTCACAAATGTGGTCACAGATTTAGTTTTTCTTTCATCTCTAATTGGTTGATCAAAATTATTAGCCGAAATAACGACAACGTAAGCTAATGACAATACAAGAGTCTTTAAGCCGGTGGCTCTCATTGTGTTTAATTTATAAACTATTTATGAGCTCATTCTAAGGAAATGTTTGGTAGGCTTATGCTTTTCAGTAATTCGTATGAGAAATTTAAAATATACAAAATACAATTAAAGAAGATATATTTTTTCTCAAAAATTTACTCATGGATTATGATTACGAACAACCACAACCAACTACCAATGACAGGTGAACACGGCGGTTTTGACAACTATTTTCAATTACAAAAAATTGTGACTGTATGTAACGCTATTGGTCTTTCAGCATGTGAAAATAGACCAATAAAATAAAAGCTGAGTTCAAGCTTTAGTGTGTTTGTTCTCGTTACGGTATTTATTTTATTAATTGTATTAAAATTCAAAACTATTTATTCAGCTTGGGCCCGCGTTATTGATAATAGGAATACAATATTGGTAACAGATTGGTGTCATTCTCTAGTGAATAATTAAATTTATGTGCACATATGCCTTGCATTTTGAATATGATGAAAACCGAAATATATAGCCCCATTTTTGAGAATGTACCATTGATTGATAAAACAAAAAGTGTTTATTGGTCATAAATGCTATCAAGTAAGTAATGTTGAATATTGGACATAATCGAACTGAGATCATGGGGTTTATAGCTGCATGTTGCACACCCAATTTAAATGAGGTACCGACAGACAGTAAAATAAACTAAATGTAAGACACAAATTAGTTAATGATTGCGATCATTTTTTATTTTGCGATTTTCACCCCCTTCAAACCGTTGGATTAATTTGAAATTTTGCGCACTCAACAAGGACCGATGACAAAGCAATTACTTCACATTATTTTATTTGATTGAAAATTAATTTCTACTTATAGGCTTGTTTTTTTTTTTTTTTAATATATATATAATTTATTCTATTTTTACCCTTGGGTAGTTTTTCAAACTTTTTCTTTAGTCGGGTAACAGTTTTTTTTATTTTGATTTTATATTTGGGAGAAGTCATGTTACAAGCATTCGCAATGCGACAACGCAAGTTTCCGCCAAAAAGTCTAATCAACAAATCGCAGCCAGTGCGTGTATAAATATATAGTTGTAATGCAATCAGTTTCTATTCAATTTAAAACAACCCTAATCAACCGTGATTTCCGACATGGTTACATTTTCAGTCAGACAAAGTAATGTATGTTATGTAGCTAAGAATATAAATAAGTCAACGTAAAACCGCTATATTTATCCGGTTGCGAATTGAAACTAAACTGATTGCATAACCTCACTCACTCACTGGACTCTAGTATATTTATTTTATATTGAATCTGTGTCTAGAGGTATGTGTCAAAATAAAAATTTCAACCTATATATGTATATATCTGTCAGTCAAGCACGGCTACAGTATCTGTAATAAATTCAGTTTTCATAATTTTTCAGTTTCATCTTACCCACACGACTTTAATTATCTATTAAAAATAAACGAAACTGTTTAAAATAATATATTCACATACGTCCAAACTAATCGTACGTCTATGAATTTATTTTATTTATTTGGCCGTAAGTAAGATTTGTTACAAATTAATTGAATGTTCGTATGTAGGAGTCATTTTCATTGTCGTGATAATCAAGATATTTCCTGTGATTTCCTCGCAACTTAAGTATTGTAAAATAAACGTAGCAATTTAAATGTATTCATATCTTCAGGGTGTATGTGATCTCAAGTGCCACAATGCAATACACAACAGACGAGGCTTACGCTCGCCTCATCAGCCACAATATGACTGTGCCACAAAGGATCAAGGTAAATTTAAAAAAATAATACCCTTTATATACATAATCCAAATGAAATAGATGTGGTAACTATTATGAATCAAATAAAGCCTTTATTATTGCAAATTAAAGCCATTCCATCAAATCAATCTAATTTCTAGTTGTTTATATGCAACAACACTAATGTAATTACCATTATCTCTCTTGAATAAAAGCCTGGCACTTATACAATATACTGGAGTAAACATGTTTCATTGATACAAAGTTAAGGAGATAATATTGAATATTGATCAATATCACTTGATAGATTGTATTGAATCAATGTTATTTAAATATACATTTGTAGACTGTATTTTTATGAAATATTTTTTAATGTTACATAAGCTGCTTTCTTAAAACAATTGATTTTAAAGAACTAAAATGCAACATTTCCTTGTAATTATTATAATTAACATCAAATTGTACATCTCAAAACACAATAGTAAGTTGACAAGCATTATTTGATTATTTAAATGACTTTAATTACTACTTTCAAAAGGTGTAATATATCAAGAATTCTGATTACAATAAAATGGCATATTTGTATGTTCACAAAATACTATAAATAATATTTTAGGTAGGTTATTAAAATTCTGAATTGTACTTTATATCCTCAATGCCTATGTGAATAGTCCAAGTAACTGCCTATGGTTTTTATGTGCTAAACTGTACTATGATAGTTATTTATTAGGTATTATATATTCATTATTTTTTATTTATAGGCTACTGGTGACATAGTGGATGATGATACACCCAATGGTATGATGAGTGGCTGGGATTATGCCAATGAGAAGTTTGACATGAAGGTCCCTGAGAGGATACTGGTTGTAGGACAAGACCAGCATGTTGGTGAGAAAATATTATTCACTATATCAATCTAAAAATTATTATATCAATCATATAAATTATTAAGTTTCTTAATCCACATCTGATCCTGTATAAGTTTATGAAATTTATGTTATGTATGTATTAAAAAACCAAATTTCCTTAAGGTTAAACTACCTGGTCACTCAAACACCTAAAAAGCATGCTATGTTAGTGTTTAACACATTCAATGCCATTGACTCGCCCTGCGAGTCCACGTAAATTTTATTCCAGTGCCGACGACTCGCTTGGCGACTTCAATGTATTTCGGTAATATATCCAAAACACATGAGTATTTTATGCTCAAAATTACATCGTAGACTAAATATGCTCTAACCTATACATTTACGTGGTGGCATTGGACATGTTAAAGTTCTGTGAGATGCACCAGAAATTTGTGCATAAATATCAAGGATTTTTTTCAATAAACTATTGAAAGTAGGTAGTGTATTCAATTATCAAAGAATATGTTTAGGTAAATTTGTAACAGTTGTCTTAATCATGATCTGGTATCATGTTTTGTTCTGGACCTATTATTATATACAATGTCCATACTTCTCAGTTTAAAGATTTCTGAATCCATTGTAATTTCAGAAGCTTTGATCTAGGGCCCAGAAACTATAATATATAATTTTTTTTACTTAGTTTTGGAATTGAGTGGCTGGCTAGTTTATTCTTAAGTACATATTGAAACTTTTTAAATAAATTATGATTTTTTTATATGCTAACATACATATTTAAAGGTCGGGGTAAGTGGCATTGTTTTTTTTATTTAAATTATGGGATCATACTACATACATTCTTGTTAATAATTTCAGTAAAAAGGAATCTTTAATGAAATAGTATTTTTTTTAATATCTATGTATACTTTTATTTGCTATTTGGTGTGTACAACTACCCACATCAAACCCATACCTGTGTACAAAGCTATTTAACATTTTCGTTAGATATTTAGACCACCACATCTCAGTGTGACTAAAAGTTACCAGATGGGCGCCTGCTTTAGGCCATCCGTCGCTACCAACGCGTCCTGCAGAATTGATATAATATAATCTGAATATTGTGTTTTTTATACTAACTATTATTTATCAGTTTTCAAGATATGAATGCCTATAACACTCAGAAGTAATGTAACTTCCTAATAGTAAAAAAATATCCAATTAGTAGTTTCAAGGATTACCCACCATATAGAAACAAACTTTACCTTTTCAAAATATTTATGTAGACTTTTTGATTTTTATTTCAATTATCGCCTCGGTGGCCGAGTATTATGGAGCTCGGCTAGAGTTCTGGAGGTCCTGGGTTCGATTCCCGGATCGGACAAGATAATAATGTTTCTTTGCGTAGAAATAATCATTTCCTGTAGCCCGAGAGACGCCTAAAATGGATACCACATGGCACGGGCTTAAAATGATCTTTGGTGGAATGTAGGTTTCATTAGAAATATGCCTACCTTTTCGAACATAATGGGGGTAAAGAAATGAATAAAGTAATCAATACCTACGTATCTAATAATATAATAAATAGTAATTGTCGTAATTTTTACATCATTCTGAGTTTTCCGGATTCTTAGCAAAAATCTATATCTATACTTACTAATATACTATTAATATTATAAAGAGGAAAGATTTGTATGTAACTATGTTTGTTACTCTTTCACGCAAAGACTACTAAACGGATATGGATGAAACTTGGCACATACTTTTTATCTCAGGAAAATGTGAGATCCCTCGGGAATGCGGGAAAACCGCGGGAGACAGCTATATTTAATATATTTTTAAATACCTGTTTTTTTTATTCAAAGGGCTCTTTATACATATTCCTAATACGTAAGATAATCAATCTACATATTCAATTAATGTAATGTATCCTCATTACTTGTTATTTCTTTATATCCACGCAGGTACAAAAGCAACACCTAGAGAAATACAGTTAGACAATGCTGTTCTACCCACTGATCCTGGCATGATTCGCGTGAGCACTCCTCCTCGTGTGATCACTCTTGACCAACATTACTTCCCATCAGCTGATGATTTTCCTCAAGGAATGCCGAATTCTCCTCCGAGGAACCTGAAGACGTACAGATCACAAGGCGATGGAGCTCGCTCAGTTACTCCTCGCACAAATCTATTTAATGAGTCTACCATGACTGAATCACGTCTGATACTGAGGTATGTTAATAAATAAATATTTTATTAGACCATCTAAAATAAATTTGCATATTTCAGACAAAAAATGTTGATGCCATATTAACATTACAACTAACAGCTGTATCATAGTACATTTTATTTGTAACTAGCTGTCCCCCGCGGTTTTACCCGCGTTCCCGTGGGATGTCACATGTATTACAACATAAAACCTTCCTCTTCAATCACTCTATCTATTAAAAAACCGCATCAAAATCGGTTGCGTAGTTTTAAAGATTTAAGCATACATGGGGATATAGGGACAGAGAAAGCGACTTTGTTTTATACTATGTAGTGATTACTTTCTCAAAACCCAATTTTATCACTGTTGATTTATTTTTCAGAGATCCGACCCCGCCCATGAGCAACGGTGAAGGTCTCTCGGCTGCTGAAGAGTTGGTGCATTTACGACGACAAATTGTCAAACTGAATAGACGCGTTATGTCCATAGAGGCCGATCAATTGCAGCGACAACAGAAGGAGAAAATAGCTTATGCTATCGGCATGGCTTACTTACTGTTTAAAGTGATTGCTTGGCTCAACAGATCGTAATATATTAATATTCCAAACAACATTAAAATGTAAGATGAAGTTTATAGTATATTGTTGTCTTCATGAAATTTACTGGATTGTGTCCAATTCATAAATGGTACCAACCAATGCATTATGTAGAAATGTCACATCTGATCGTAGTAAAGGTGGAAGTGTTATATAGTTCGTGAAATATATTTTGTTTCTTAGCATTTAGGTAACATTTTTTATACATTAATGTACATTCTGCAACTACTTGTACAGTGAATTTCCATACAACTTTCGATATATTACTTATCCCGTGTTCATCTACTTTTAATGGATTGTTGAGAGTAATGAATTGTTAATGACCCTTCCTTTAGTGTATAGTTGATGTATGCAATGGGGTCATTTTTTATTTAAATAAATGAGATAGACTTTCATTTGTGTATGATTACCATGCCCAATGCCAACATGAAACTGTTGCAATAACAGAACAAATGCTAGTTGTCGAAATCGCGCTCATTGGATTCTTTACAATAATAATAAAATCAATTAATTTTGTATGCAGACGTTTTATATTTATTTGATTACTTTATAAATTATAATTTCAAATATATCAGGATATGGACAATCCGGTAAATTTTGGCTATAATTAAATACCAAAATATGTATACAAAACCCTTCTCTTATTTGCTCTAGGTCGGGATAGATTGTTTTATAGATTTAAGTTTGGTATTATGCACAACAGATTCATGCTGGTACTAACTTTGAAGATAACTGCAAATAAAACTAGTTAATCAGGATAACACTCAATATATTCAAAAATCACTATTTGAACGTAAACACAAGTTTGAGCATTCTAAAATATGAATGCACATTTAGGGAGATATCAGGTAGAAGTGTCATCAAAAGATCAATGGCTTATAAATCCTAAACGAATACTGAGACACCAGTCACATTAATATTTGTAAAGTATAATATATTTTTATTATGTTTGGGTTGGTTTATCTTCATACAGGAATAACACTGAGAAAAGTGGCCCACCAAGTCGCTGTGCAAGCCATGCATTCTTTACTACTGCTAATTTCAATGAATCTACAGCAAGACGGGCATTTAAATTTGTATGAAGAGCTCTGCCCATTCCTTCTAATATAATAAGGTCAACTCCTCGCACTTTCATCTCTGTACAAAGACCTGTTGATAAAGAAAAAATACATTAATGACATTATTTAATAAGACTAAGGCTGACTCAATTTATCATTATTTAATCAGCAATTACCCCAAAGCCTATCATTAAAAATATATGACAGACAAATAACAATTGTTTAATGTCAATGAAACCAAGTCTATGTGTGAAATATATTTATAATATCGTTTTAATTCTCACCTACACTAATAGTCCTAAGATCAAGACATGGACCACGCTGGCCACTTGATCTGACTACTAAATCTCCAGTGGACATGGCTGCTGATAAAACAGGACAGATGTGGGAAGCACGCTGCAATATGTCCTCTAATTCTACATTAGTAACATCATTGAGGGCAGGCCATTCATTTGCACACAATATAACTGAAGTGCCTCTGAGTAACAAAGCTCTTACAAAAGGCAAAACACCCAGTACTATGTCCACACCACTGTTGTCCACAAATATTGCAGCGCAATGGTGAACTGTTTTCTGTAAAAAGAACATGAAGTAGTGAAAATAAAGGGGTATTTAATGCAACACTTTTTTCATAAATATGCAAGCATTTTTGTCATTAAATCACACATCAGTTAAATTGTTACCTGTAGTTTATCAAGCCATTTATCTAAACCATCAAACAACCATGGCCTTTGCTGTATTTTCTCAAGTGCTTCATAAAGACCACAATCTAATATGTCTGTAACAGCCTGTGCACCCCAGTCAAACATATTACCTGTAAAATACAAGTTTTTAGAATTTTTATTCTAATTATGATGAATGTAATCATAAAGCTACTATAAATAGATTTTCTGTTATTTACCAGCTAGAAATCCTCTGCATAGTTCAATCCATCTTTGACGATCATTTGGCAATGCATCTATTTCTGCTAATCTGGTGCCAAGTGTTGCCAGGGCACCTTCATTTTCAAATTTCTTCTGCTGTTTCCACAAGTCAAAGAACCCCTGGGAACGAAGGCATGTTTCGTTGACATCAAGAAGCAATCGTACAGTCAACTGCCCATGAGCACTAAAATTATAAATAAATATGTATAATAGCACTAAATAGAACAAGAGTTAACAAAATTATAAAAGGATGGCTTAAAAGCTGCCTAAGATTATGGTGCTTACAGAGGATTTATCTTAAGTTCCTTTAATGCTTCCACATAACAAGTTTTAAACTTGAGGGCTCTTATTTCCACAGTCGGGTCGTCGTTATTGGCAAGTGCGTAATTAACATATTTTTCAACTAGTTTTTCACACGTATTGAGCCAATATTCTCTAGCTTCTTCGTCGGCCAGCAAATCCAAAGTATCTGGATTATATTTATCTGGCTCGTTTAATATATGCGATAGACCAAAATGTTCCATTCTGTAAATTTCCTTCAGCTCTGCTAAACCAATGATATAAAACCACAACGTATCTATTTACTTTTGTCTTGGTCCATTGTTAGAGATATCATTAAGCAAATGATAGGTAGGTACGAATTTATCTTATCGAAATAATAATAATCTATTCACCAACCAAAATTATTTGAATCACAGCACAGTGCACAGACACAAACAAGCTTGCCTTCAAGCATATTAAATTTTATTTTACTATTTGATGACAGATTGCTTCATGATCGTGGTTTTTAAAATTCAGAATTAGACAGCTTAGACATTGACTTTGACACTAGACTGACAGAAAGACGGCCGCAATTAATAAATGGCGGATATAAAAAAAATAAAAGAAGACCAAAATCTATTTTTCTTAGTGGTAATACCACAACAATATTACAGTTGCGAACAGGTTTTATGATAGGCTTTGTCTGTGCTATAAAAATATATTACCGTATACAAAGTCCAGTCCACAATAAAATAATTGCATCGCATGAAAATCCGTGAGGCGTGCGGGGCGGTCCAAACCGTAAATAAAGTAGCCTAAAAAATGTCCTATTTTTAGAACGTTGAATGATAGGCTTAATAGGTTGAATTAAGCTACTAGTAGCTAAAGGATTAGGAACCAAGGATATGCATGGGCTAGCACGCAACCTACATGTATCTTGGTATATCCCTGTATTTTTTAATACGCTTTTATTAGCTTTAGACGTATGTTAGTATGTAACGGAATCTTTGAACATGATTTTGACCCCCTTCAAAACGTCGGATTAACTCGAAACTCGGCATACTTATTAAGGACCGATGACAATTCAATATTTTAATCATTTTGATCCGTTATCCTTACTAGGATAATCAGGATCAGCGATTTCTTTTTTCTAAGAACCGGAAGGTCTGCGTCAAGACCAAAGGAGTTGTTGAATGACATCCGAATTGCGAATGCTAACTGCTTTCTTTCATAATTTATACCATATCCCAGGTCTTATATCTTGGATGACAGTAATCACGGAAAAAGGATGATAGAGCATCTTTTAAAAAGAGGGCTGATGTCAATACTCAAGAGAAAAACGGTCAACTGCTTTACATCTAGACATTTCAAAAGGACGTCGTCCAATCATCGATTTAATATTACAGCATGATGATGTTAATATCGAAAATAATTCTAGAATTTCTTCTCTTTGTGTTGCTGCTGCCTGCAGAGATTTTAAAACTATTATTTTAAAATAATCATGACATACTTAATACCATTGACTTTTATAATAAATATGAATCCAATAAAGTTATAGCAATGCATTTTAAATATGGTGTTACAATTGAACATCAAAATGTCACTAATAAGATATTAATACTCACAGCGGTTGAAGTAGGCTTTGTTAATATTGTGGAAGAGCTGCTAAAATTGGGAGCTAATCCCAACAATAAAGGACCTATATGACAATTGCAGAGACCGTCAAGGTGGAACACCGCTCTTCGATGCAATAGCTAATAGAGATGCAATTATCATAAAGCTATTGCTAAAAAATCACCAAAATAATCGTTAAAATAATCGCTTAAATAATCACCAAAAATGAAAAATAAACAATAGTTTAAAAAAACAAAAAAATACGCTTTTATAAAAAAAACAACCAGAAAATGAAAAATAAATAATAGTTTAAAAAAACTAAAAAAAATACGCTTATTTACACTATTCTTAATTCAAATTTTTAAAAATTTATTTTCGACTCGCACTTGACTGGATTTTTAGGTTTAGGAGATCGAAAGAGATAGAAGCAAAGAGTATATATTTCTTATATACTTTAGGTATGCTAGGTAAGAAAAACTTCATAGACGAATAAAATTATACTAATACATACATGACATCAAAATATTAAAAAACATATCTGTAAGCCTGGGAAACCCTGGTGAAAATTCGCCAATCCATATGAAATAAATTATAAGATTGCATTTGCAATAATATAATTGTGGATTTGGAAAATTACCGCATCAAGAACTGTTGTGGTCATAGAATTGTAATACCACGCCCTGCAAAATTTTTAAATTCATGAAAAAAGCTATTTTATTGCAATTTTTTGAGATTTACACAAAATAGTAAATTGGAATCTATAATATGGTGTGACTACATCTCATCGACGACAGTTAGATGCAGACAGAAAACATTTAAGTAACTAAAACCCCTCGGCTATTATCACGCTGGTTTTTCTATTAATGAATGAGAGTATTAAATATTTTAGCCAGAAAAAATATTATTATTGGTATTTTATATTCACATCGAGATGCGGCGTAGTGGAACTTCTTTTTATTTTATTTATGACGATATTGCGATTGACTTCAATCTCACCAAGTGGTAAGTGAAGATAAGGCCGAAGATGGAACTCGCTTTCCTCTTTTCTTGAAGAGCCCCAAGTTGTAATTTTCAGGAAATACAGACGAGGGGAGAGAATCTCAATCCTTAGGTGTGAGGAAAAAAGCTGCAAAGCGATTCGTGCATTTCTACAGCAAAGGGGTGAAAATCCTCCTCACGCCTAGTAGTCCGATGACAACAAGGTGACGGAGGAATTAAGTCGTGAAGTTCCGTCGGTTCCAAACTATAGGCAATTTTATTGACGCATATACTTTATTGGCGATGATATGAGATTGTTTTAACTTTCTAGTATAAATTTTTATCAGAAAAGAAGAAAAAAAAAACTGTTTTCATAAAATTATTAATTATGTTAGGCAAGCCATTCCCGGTTTTGGTTTGAATTTTTAGCCCTATTCATTAATCCTATTTTTTCTATTATCGTTTATCGTGCTTGCAACACTGACTATGACTTCATTCATTCAACATTCAATTTCGTTCGTACGTAGGTATTACTGGTGGAATTCTTAGAGATGTGTTTGAAGTGGTTAAAATTAGTTATATTCGAAATAGACTGAGTTTTATTCACAGTGAATAGTGATTTAACATGTGTGTCTTTAGGTTAATGCAATTAGTGTTGTGATTTTGATGATTGATGTAACGAACCAGTGTACGGCAAGATGGACGAATTGTCTAAGGGCATGACACAAACAGGAAGCACCGCTACAACTGACAAAATTCAAGAAAGTGATGGTAAATATTTGAAGTTGACCTAACGAGATCCTTTAACTTCTGAAACCTGTTTACGGTTATGTCACGTAGGATATTACTCTTCTCTTTTAGTCTGTAAACAACGTTCCCTAAAAAAAGCAAATTTTATTTGTTTTGGACGTTATAAACATCAGACTGATGTCACATTTGTAATTCCGTTTAAAATTGACTAATACGCTTATTTCCATACTTCTGTACGTAAGATATTCATAGTAGTGCTTTATTTACGTCTGCTTTTGCTACATATCCTGTTTCACATTATTTTGAATATTCCAGTGATGCCACTGAATATTTATATTTACCATATGCCTTAAAAATCTAACTTTGTCCTTTAGATTAATTTATTATTGAAGAGTCAAGGTGATAATTATCAGTAGAAATAGTGAGAAACCATCTTGAGTTGGAGGTCAACCATTTACCTGGCCGTCTTACTATTGTATCCATTACTAAGTAAGTTGCGATTAGATGCTTGCTGCTGACAATTTGATAAACAAATTTAATTAGCACTTGCCAGAGACTTAGATATTATGTTCAATGAAAAATGTAAGGTACATTAAATAATGATCCCCAATAAGATAACTTGAAATTTCACAACTACTCTTAGCTTAGGACTCTCCTAGTGATATATCTTTGGGTTTAGTGAAGTCTTTTAGGATATAACACTTTCCTTACAACATTTCCTCTACTGAATAGCTAGAGAGATCCATACATCATTGAATTTTGAAATTGCAAGTCTATATAGAGGTTTCAATCATAATATCTTAAACAGAAGGCAACCTATGTATGCAATATTAAAAAATTAAAACTTAATTTAAATTAATAAAGAACTATAATTCTTAATATCTACCTGCCTCTTAAGGTAATTAAACAAATTTTGGTAATTTGGCGATTAGATATATTCTGTGGAGTATGGAAAATATTAAAAAAGTATTAAAGTAGCTAAAAGATTTAAATACCATTTTTTTCTGGTTTAAATAGTATAAATACTATGATTTTCTATATTTTACTGTTGAAAAGAACACATAAAAGAACATTGCAAAAGCTTCTGAAAAAAAATTCAGAAAGTGCTCTCAAGGTACAATTGACAATGTTATTCTAGTATCATATTAATTTCAGTGCAATTAATTAGTTTTGACCCTTACTTTAGTCTATTGATATGTTGTGATAACCTCTGTGACCTTGATATCACTATGATGTAAATTATGCTCTTTCAAAGTGAGTTGTTACATAATTTTTAACATACTATAAGGTGATTTTACATACATAAAAATTCTAATAATCAAACTAATATTATAAATGTAGTTTGTGAGTATGTATGGATGTTTGTTACTCTTTCACGCGAAAACTACCCAACACATTTAGATACAACTTGGCACATAGATAGAGCATGGAATATATAGGCTACTTTTTATTCCGAGAAATTGTAACTTCCCTTGGGAACATCGGTAAAACTGCGGGGGACAGCTAGTATAACAATATCTATTAGCTTGCTGCTTATCTTAGCATGTCTTCTTCATTGTAAAATAGTCCATTTGTATTACTGTGTTTCGTTTAGAAACCTGGGTGCCGGTGAAATTACAGGCACATGAGTCTTAACAATTCATGTCTCAGGGTCGACAACGCATTGGTGATGCCCTTAGTGTTGTAAATGTCCATAGGCAGCGGTGACCACTTACCATCAGGTGGTTTGTCAGCTCATATGGTATAAAAACCAAACACAGTTACAGAGAGGAGATACATGTATATAACAAGACTTAACTAGACTAACTAAACAGTATCAAAGTTAGTGATTGAATCTATTGGTATCTCAATAATATTTACCATCAGTTTGATTTTTATACAGTTACATGATAACTAAATTTATGCTTGGATTTTCAAGTGATTTTATATTTCCCCAAAATAGAATGTATGAGTTGTTAACCAGGGCATATTCCACCTGATTTCATATTTCACTCAAAATTGTTTCGGGCATTAAAGACAGGTGGGTAACAAACATACACATTACACAAATACTACACAGTATTGTGAAAACATTAACTTTTTTATTTTATCAGTACTCATAATGAGTATGTGTATCTAGAAAAAAATAGAAATTAAATAGACTACCAATTTACTTAAAACATCATTTAGTCCCATAAAGATGATCATGCAAACAGTAGTATGCCTACATTACGTTTTCCTTCGAATGTATAATAAATTAAATAAATTAAGGTAAAATTACTAACATAAAACAAATCATTCTTAGCTACCTATATCTAAACAAACAAAAATTCTCACCATCATGTGATAGGAAATGCCATATTTACATACATATATGTTACAGCAATAAATGCATGAATTTTCATATCTAGCTTTTACCAAATTATTGAATTTGTTGTTTGTTTTGATTCTGCTCTCTCTACCATCACAAATTAAACTATTGGAAATTATCCAAGAATAATTTCTTTTTCAATTTAAACAGCATGTATATACAGTGAATTGGTATCTTTTTTGTGTTTACCCAATAAGTTTACTTAATATGATATAAGAAGCTGATACATACCTAAAGCAGTTTCAAATTAGGTGCAACACACAAGACGTATTGTTGAAGAGTGCTGCTTTTGCAGATGGCGTAAAGCGTGGTTTGCGGCACGCACGCCAGCCATGCTAGCGTTGGTAGAACATCTGCGGTCATACCTCAGTGGAGGATGTGAGTGCGCATGCATTTGTGGCATGGCGTGATCTAGATGACCCTCATAAATGTATTATAAAATCTCTAGTTAACAGTGTTTCTCAAATTCGCAAAAAAGAACTCTGTATAAAGTGTGTTGATTTGAGTTTTTTTTGGAAGTGTGCACTCATAACTTTCCTACTGAATAATATCTATGTAATGATTTTATAATTGAATAATTTTGCCTTGTCCTCACTAAATAACAGTCACATATTCACTTCCTCAATTCTGTGCCTATGGGAAATAGTTCAGAACATTATCATGCTCTCATTACGAATCTCTTGAATCGTGTATAGGATGACAATTATAATTTGTAATAGATATTTAAGACACACATTTAACAATTTATCCGACCAGATTTAGTTTCGAAGATGTCTTGATTGGTATAAGATTGCTCACTTCTCAAGCAAGCTGATGAGATAAGGTGATAAGAGGACAACATAGCACAAACTACAAACTTCTATTTTCTTTGGATTTGTATCAGTGATATAGTTAAGATAAGTTATAATCAGATCTTTTGAATTGATGTGTGGCATCTAAATTTATCTTAAATAATTAACAACAATACTTGTGTATACAATACAAGTATGAACTATAATATATTAGTTTCAGCCCATAAGCTGAGCTTTTTTGTTTTTGACAAAGGTTATTCGACCGTACTTTGTTATACTGTGTATATAGTAGCTGTCTCCTGTTTAGCCAGGTACAATAGCTCTCAGTTCTATTAAAAATTCAAAACTATTCAGTAAAGACCCATGGAGGCCACTTTGAAGGTCAACACAGAAGCTACCACCGATTCGGAAGTCTTTATAGTATAAGAACCAAATAATAGATATCAAAGATGGCCCAATCAGTATATCACAATATCCACACGATTAATAGAGCAAAATAAATACTGTTTTTTACAAAGCCAATCTTAGGGTCATCTGCCGGGTTGGGCAAATTTTACTGAGAGACTCAGAGTGGAGTCTACCGAAGCATGTCATTGGAAGAGAATTATGAGAGAGCATAAACAACAACGGTGATATTATTTTTATTATAGATAGATTTACTTTCCAATAGTCTAGGGGTGTTTTGTCTTGAGGAGATTTTTGGTAACTCTTATCGTTATCTGAGCGCGCTCTACAATCCGCACCTGAACTTGCGTAAGACAGAAAACAGCACAAAGTGACGTTGTATATTTAACAAAATGCTACACGAACCCTCACAGCATAGTTTGACTATTTATTGATTTAGTATTCATGAAAAAAAATCAGTTATTTTCTAACTTATAGCGCAGTTTCATTGGCTACGACAGTATTTACGAGTGATTTGTTTCATTGCGCATTACATACTTAAAGTTGGTGTTGGAATCGGATACTGGCAGCAGCATAGTTCGCTAGGTTCGTGTAGTGGTGGTAGCATGCCAAGAGAGCCGGGTGTTCCCTATGTCGCAACCGTGACTCAGCGACCCTGAACCATTAACGTGGGAGCACGCGTCCCGAAAGGTCATACTACTCGTTATTTATTTCTACAAATACTGGGTACTTATCTATTGAGGGCATGTTCCATTTAAGTCAATGTAATCACTTAATACTTCATAAAATTGAACGTACCTACAATTTAATCTAACGCACTCACAATTTCTTACTCCACATTGCCTAAGTCTCTTTTAAATGGTTAGCGGCTTGCTCTAGAGTTGCCTGAGTGGTATGTAGGTGGGTACATAATAACTACTTTTACATATAAATAAATAATAAGTATGATGACTGCTGTTGTTTGTAAGTCTGGGAACTCCGGAACTCGGTCGGATATACCGTTCGCTGCCACTTATTAATTCCTCAAGGATCAAAGGAAACGTGGAATGTCAGCGTCTGTTTTTTTTCAAATGGATTTGTTGTAATCATATAAATTATGTTTATCTTTTAATACCTACTAACGCAAAATTTCTTTGACAAATCTGCTGATAAAATTAACCTGCTTTGAGAAGAAAGCTAACATAAAAAAATATCTAACGTTTTTAATTAACAATACCAATCTCACTTTTTGTTTTCGAGAATGTAGATACCATGTATATTTTGAAAAACATAATAGTTCATGCCAATTTAATGATAACTGTGTTTAATGGTAACGGCTTTTGGATTTCTTATGTCTAGACTTCCTCATACACATCATAATAAAATGAATACCATAAACTTATCGGAAAGTGGTAACATGGTTCGGTTTTATCTCATTTTATCATGATTTAGTTTACCTCTTCACAACAGCGAATATGTTTAAGTGCTTTGTTTATTGAGTTGTAGACATGACGCGAGGTTTCAGACGCTCGCATTAGCATTAAAATATGAGTATTATGCATCATCATTACATTAGCGTCGAGTAAAATGTATGGCAATATTTCGTACAACTGACAAAAAAAGGATTATTATAATGATTTTCAGCCAATAAATCATAATATAAGATCAATCTTTTTGCGCCAATCTTCGCAATTAATCTTATTTCGTATTCCATCCTGGTTTTGCTTGATACATTCCACTGTACCCTTCTGGCTATTGGCGACGCTGTGTTTTTCTGTTATGATACCACATCATTCGTTCAAGGCCTTACTTCACCTGTCTTCTTAACTTCTTGTCAAGTGACTTGTCTATAGCCAGTTTTAGAGCCAAATTAAGTTTGCAAAATTATGAACTCGACGTCGCTCAGAGTCTTGTGTTCAACAATACACTAGTGTAGTGACATATGAGAAGATATAGATGTATGGTAATGATGCAAAGTAAAAGCAGTCTTTTGTTTCTAAGTCGCGATTGTAAACTGTACATGATTTGACTCTCATTAAAACGTGGAATACGTGCATTCTAATTGGAATGTCCATTGTGTACAATGTACATACAACATAGTTTTTTGGCTACAAATATCACATATCATTGAATTACGCGCTTATTGTTGGTGATGATGAATGATTAATGATGACGATATGTAAATATTATAATAATTGTTATTAATTATCAGGCTCGTCGACTCCGGTAGTGTACGTGAATGAACTGTGCCTGGAGTGTGAAAGGGTGCGCGCGGCGTGCGAGCGGCTGGGCGCTGTGGCGGCGGCGCCGGCGCACGACGCGCTGCCGACGTCGCACCAGCCTACCGCGCCGCCCGCCTACCTCATCACCACGCCCTTCGAAGGCGAGCTGTTCGACACCGCACACAGAGCTAAGTACAGGTCGGTCGATACAACAACATCTACTGGATACACTAACAATACTCTCAATGCTCATTGTACTTTCTGGGAACTGCATTAAAAGATGCTATGATTAGTTAATTCCGTTTAATTAGCTGATTAATTTCCACTGATGAGCACTCTGGTGGAGCCTGAACGCGAATTGACTAAACTCTATTGTGTGCTACGTGTAAGTGTTGATTTGCTAATTATGAACGACTGCACCTTTTTAGTTTCCGTACGAAATTGAACAAAACAACCGTTTGGTGAGGTCTGTCTGGTTTGTTTTTCTTAGTTACTAAAAATTTGTAACGTCATTTTCACTTTTTCACCGAAATACAGAGTAACTGGTAGTTTCAAACCGTTTTTTATTACTCATATACACTTACATAAATAACATAATTGCGTAATATCAATGATGATTTTATAAAAAACCTTATTTGAAAAATGTTAACATTATTCTAATCAGACCGATCGCTATCGAACTTCCAGATGAAATGTGTGTAGACGTGTACATTACGCGTTTGTTATGTTAACGAGATGTTATTGACATTTATTTTGGCAGCGGGACCGCTTGCTACAGTTCTAACGAGCTCGGCGGATGCTTTGTTCTGGTCTACATTGACGCTTTATGCCTTACCTTCACCTACGTTGTTGTACATAACGAATGTATTTTTTTAATGATATTTTTGTATTCTGTTCCTTTTGTTTCATTGTTATTGAAGATAAATAGATATTAATGGATGGGGTGAATCAATGAAAGTCTCACTAAATTGTGCGTGTATGCAGTAACGAGCTGTCACTTTAAATTAAATTGCGTTGAGATTTATTGTAAAATACTGATATTTGATTGTTTCATCAAGCATCCATGGCAATGCTTAGTTGTAGTCGAAGAGTAATGTGAAATAACATTATGTAGATTATAGATGATTTGAAATACCGGTGTAACTAAATGCAGGCTAATGCCAAGCTAGGGGTAGTTATAGTGAATGTTAATTAGTGTAATAATGCAGCTCTCATTTGAAAGGTAGCATAAAATTATGCATGATTTTAATTTTTGAGATGCGTTCACCAAGCGTGACTCAGGCGTTCCGGGCGAAGAGTGGAGTAGGCAGTCACTTGACGAATTCGTACTCTCAGTGAGCGAGTCGTGGAATGCTAACAGTGTGTTGCGTGCTGTGGGTGATGCGGGCTTACAATCGATTTATGAACTCTATAAATGACGCCCTCGCCTTCGTACACTAAAGATTCAAGAACTGCACGCTTCATCTATTAGTTTGACGCTGCTTTAAACATACATAGGTATAATATATACCATAAGTACCCAATCTTAGGCTTAACACATCCATCGAGCTTTAGAAAAAGATAATTAATCGTAATGTTTTGATGTAGCGTTATCTCTGTCGCTCCAGCCCCGAAGGTAAGAACGACAAAGACGACCCTACTCAAATCCTATAAAGTAATTGGAGAATCATACAAATATCATTATTTTTTTAAATAAAATCGGGCATTTTGGAGGACCACGGATTTTTTTTTATATCGAAAACTGATTCTATAAGAAGCAAGTGAACGCGTCGCTTACTGGCTAATTATTATCTATTTCCTCTTTATAATATTAGTGTAGATGTCTAAATCTCGTTGTCTAATACTTACGGGCGGATAGGTTCTTTTATAAACATTTATAAAACCAACGTGTATCAACACCTACCTACAAATAGTATCATGATTGAGATGAGATTTTTTTTTTACCCTTTCCTCGATTCTAAAATTAATTTGTAGTTCAACAACCCTCGATTTTCAGGTTTTCTTTGTGTCTGTAATTCGTTTGTAAGTGAAACTACGATCTCTCGTGTTTGATTTATGTGCGGCAATTTGGCCGCCCCTTATCGTTTGACCGTGTTCATTTGCGTTCATTTAATATGTATGCAGTAAGTACATTATTACCTACGCTTTACTCGCGGCCACTGGAATATTTCTCGTAGTGATGGTCGATCTGAAAGTAGCATGCGTTGCATTGCATTCCGTTTGAAGTGGTGCATTTGGTCCGGTATATTGTTTGAACCTCACTGATGAGATTTAATTGTTTATTGTTTCACACCTCCCCGCCTGCTGGTTGTTTGTACTGGGAAAATTAAACTTGCCAAAGCTACTTATCAATCTTCCGGTGATCGCTGATTCATTGTTGCTTTAGGAAGGTGAAAAGAATAAAACACGTTCATTTATTTAACGTTGCATCGACATCATCTACATGAATTACAAACATTAATTGACGTCACTAGTCTATTGAATGCCATGTTTAAATGGGATATAGCTGAAAGTACTGAAAAATTTAAATGATTCACATTTTGGTGTGGTGTAGGTATTAAGATGAATGAATGGAAATGATGAAGGAAACAAAAAAGTTTCCTGTACATAGGTTTACTAAAGATAATTCTCCCAAAATTCGTTATAAGCCATATTGTTTATATACTAGGGACCTTTCACTCGTATGTTAAGCAAGTGTATTTCATGGAAGGATGGATGTAAATAAAGGTGTGTGTACCACAGGCGGCGCGCGGCGCGGCGGCGGCACGCTCGCCATGCCGCGAGGGTCGCCCTTGTGGCCGCGCGACGCTCCACGCTATTTTCGGCCTCACATTCCTCGCGACTGTTTTTCAATCTAACGTGAAACGCATAACGCACATGCCGCTTGTGCCTTTGTTTTCGCGGCAAACGAGAATAACTTACAAAACGTTTACTTTCGTCGAATGAGCTCGAATTAATCGTAAACGATGATAATATTCCGCGAAATATCGAAACGAATTTCCTAGTAAAGAAATAAGGGTGTTATCGGTAGAGTCAGCTGGAGTAACGATGTTGCAAAGTGTTAGTGAGTGGTTCCGGTGCAGAACGATTGTGTCGAGAGCACGTCGGACTAGCGCCTGATTGTCAGTGAGAGTGGTAACGATGGGGCCCACGCGGTTGCCACCTACTCCCGAGGAGGAGGAATCCCTTCAGGAGCTCGTCTCGCGCACCGAACCAAAGTCGCCGGATGCTATATCATTACAATGTGATGTGTAAGGAAATTGAGTTCATAATCTAGTTGCAATAGATATTATCTTTAGGTAAATGGAATCCACGAATGTGGGGTAACAATAAATATCATCTACAAGTAGGTACTATTATTTTAATAATTTATTATGTCGTATCGTGACACAGTGACAATTTTTTTATAAATTGTATAACCTACTAAGTATTATTGCCACAGCGATGAAAGAGATTGAATTTCATTATCTTGAAACTAGTTTAAGATCAATAAGTTCTTATACTTTTTATTTTGACACCATTTAATAAAAGAGATAAAATAATGAGTTATTAAAATCGTAAGCTTGATGGATTTATTTAGAAACTTAATATATCTTCTTCTATAGTTTATCTTACATATATTATAGCGGATGTTTGTGTGTATGTATGTTTGATTTGATTTTGGCACGCAGATTGAATGTGTTCTGGATTATCACCTAGAGAAACGTTTGGACCCACGGGAACGCGTGTAGAACCGCGGGGTGGTACTAGTAAAATAAAAAATTTGCAGAACCATCGTGCACATAATTTAAAAAATAAAAAAATCAAGCAAACATATATTCAGTTGTAAGGTGAAGTAGTAGAGCCCTTAGTTCAGTGTTCGTCCGGAGAACTACTAGCTCCTTACCCATTTCCTCGGTGAAGCAGTTTTTCACTTCTATTAGGTATGTTTCGGTATGAAACGCCGGAAAAATCACAGAGACTTAACATAACCTCTTAAAGTTGACAATACATTGCCAATGCCCCTGGTGTGGCAAATGTCCATAGGGAGCGGTGACCGCTTACCATCAGATGGACTGTTTGTCGGTCTACTTGTCATAAAAAAAAACAGAGTAACTAGTGAAATCTCTGTTTACATGGATTTAACTACAAATTGGCAGAAGATTAGTTTTGGTAACCAGAGATTACATAACATACATTTTCGTATTTTTTTAAATCTGTAATTAAATAACTACTGATATACTATCATTGACATTTAAGTTTAAATATTGTATGGCATATTGACTTTATAATATTGTGGTTAACAATTTACCATTGACTAATGTCTACGTCTAGCGAGATGGAAAAGCTCTCTGGCTCTAGATCTGCGATCTTCTGTTCACTAAATGAGATCATGAGTAAACCTTAGCATTAGGTGGGTGCTACGTTCTTTCAATGTTTTTTATCTAGGTAGGATTTCTTGAAAATGTTAAAATAAGTATATTGCTAATTTGAATCGCGACGATTGTTTACACATCCGTGGAATTCGAATGTAACTCATCAACTATTTCTATAACGACACGTAGCTTCAGTGGATTATGCGGTATCCTGTGACGTAACGGCGTCGCGTCGCAAAACAAACACTCTGTGTATCGCGCGTCACGGGCGCCCGCCGCGCGCCGCCCGCTCGCCCACCACATCGACAAAAACTTTAATTCATGTCCCCGTGAACAAATTGCTTGCCCTATTAATAAGAATTTGCTATGAATATCCTCGGCGACGACTAACAGTTTATAAACGAACCCATTTCTTTAATGTAACCATTTGACAATGGTTCATCGTTGTTATTCAGCTACATGGAATGTAATGAAACCATGTATCTATCTTTTTTTTATTGCTAGACAAAGGTCAAGTAATTTTAAAGAAACGTACACTTTTCAGTCTACCACTTATCGTTGTAAACAAGAAAGTAATATCTCATACAATTTCTATGAACTTTTGTGAATGGAACGATTACGTGGCCGTCTCAATCTTGACTCATTAATGTTTTTACAGGTGGATGTTACTTTAACGTACAAACAGTTCTATTAACAAGTATCTGATATTATTTAAGATTCAAATTATTTGTATAATTATTATTGCAATATAAAATCAAGATGTGTAAATGTACCGACCGATGTTAAGTATATCTTTCTTTGAGTTTTTCCTTGATGATAGGTACGCAGAGGCCAATCATTGATTTATCGACGAATCAACCAAAAGTTTTGGCATCATGTCCGCGTTAGTCATATCACACATCTATTATTCACACTTGTGCACTTGCTACTTACTACTTATGTTTACTGGATTGCAAATATTTTGTACAATTGAGAATTTAATTAAATCACTTTTTTCTAAGGTGTAATCAGCCTTTGAAGGAATAGATTGGTATTTTTTTTTCTATTATATTATTCTGAAGTGGCATTCTGTAAGATCGACGATGTTTCCTCGCGGCCTCTTTACTCTGTCCCTTTCGTTAACTACGCATTCTCATGAGACGTCCGCTCTTCGAGGACTCGCTGGTATTAGCTGAATAAAGGGGCAGATATTAACTGCCAAGTGACCTGAACATATTTATAACACAACCAAAACATAAAAATCGGATACTAGACAGGAATAATCAAAAGAAATTTAAAAACATATGTGCAAGATGGACTCGCTGTTTCGGACGGTCCCGGAATAAAAAAACTATTGAATGTTAATATTTCCTATGACGAGATGCGCCACCCTTAAATTTTAAGTAACATTTTATTCCAAGTATATTTAAAAGCATTTTCGGAACTTTCAGATTCATTTGAATAATTTTTTCTGTACAATATTAGTTTTCAGTCTAATTACAAGATCTGTGGTCCGTCAGTCATAAAATAAAAAAAAATGTTTTGGAATATGCAAGCGAGGCCTCCGACCTTTCATTTCCGATACTGATATTACTGATAAGCGGCTGAATTTATATTATACAAACAGATATACATAAAAGTTTACTTTAAATCAATTCGCCACGAGACGCCCTAAAAACAGCTAGGTGTATAAGATGCGGACTCGGGCGTCAATCAACAAGATTAAATTACCTACTCAATACGTGTCAACACGATCGGTGCTGTGCCGTAGCATATAATTAATTAAAACGAGGCGGCCGTATCACAGAGTAGCTATATTATTCTACAATCACGTATTATGATTTCTGTCTGTCTCTCTTGCGACTTAGAAATTACACGAGAGGTCCGCTATTCGCGTGTTCACCTGAGCGATCACTCGTTCGAGTTTTGGTTTGTGAATAGCACGGCTATGCCTTTATTGGATTGGATTATACTTACATGAACTAAATAAAGCAATACAAATCGATCAGTTTGAACATAAGGGTACACCCTTATGTTAATATTATTATTATTATTATTATTAACTACAGTTAAAGCATTTCCATGTGAAAATCTGTTACCGCTTCTTCATTGAGGTAACACACAAAACTCAGAAATTAAAATGCAATGGCTTAGCTGATTTATAATATTGTTATTATTCTAAATTTGAAACCATTTATACAGTTTTGGCACGCAGATGGCACTTTTAGTCGTCTTCGATGCTATTGATGGTACCACCAGTCCGAAAGTCAGCCTTCAACTGAGAAGAACCGGCAAGGAACTCAGCAAGGTTACATGTTATGAATATGTATAAGTAAGCACTATTACAGAAGCATGTGCATACATAGAAGAAATAAAAATTATTCATTAGTCGATTCGTTTTCTAGTTCCGTTTATGAATTTCTGGAATCGGCAATTCATTTTAAATGTCAGACATATGGATGTTGTTTTTATTAATCGAACACATTTTTATTGGCAGGCATATAAGTCTTACCAAGAATAAATCCGTATGTATCACCGAATTCAATATTTATAATAATATTATAGTAGTATAAACCACTAGCCTCTAAACACCTTTTTTTTAAGTAAACTAGCCGGTTACGTGGTCATACAAACATGAATTTGTCAACAAACCATATTTATAATAATAAAGAAAGAAAGAAAGAAAACATTTATTTTGGACTCACACAGCATCAACATAGACAATTTCATTGACATTACAAATTACACATAGATACAACATAACAATAACAATACAATCATACAGTATATACACTGTGTGAGGCCAAAAAGGCACCTATCTCAGCATAAGCTTTAATCTACAAAGGTTGTATGTTTCAGAACTATGCTTGATTGTTTCTTCAATCTATGATTGTATTTTAACAATTTATGACTAAACATTTATTTGGGCTATTTAACGCAACTTTTGACGTTAAAAGAGGTTAGAGTTACGGTTAGTTACGTCTTTATTTCCATAGATTTTGAAAACTACCCTTTCCCTTTTACTACATATTTTATTTACTTACATTGTGACCAACGCTTAGAACAACAATATATTATAAATTAATTTTAAAGCGAACTTTGCCAGTGGCGGTTATTTATATTATATATAGGCTGATTTAGTTTTTTATCTTAATTTGAAAATCGGGACTGAACAATAATGAATGGTAAAAATATTAATATCCAAACGCACACTATGCCGAACTTGTACGATTACCTAGATAACTAATATACTTAAATGAAAGCCAACATTCCATTTTGAAGGTGAAGATGTCGATATGTGTTATGTTTTCATTGCATTGAGTATAACATTGCAGTATTGAAAACAATTTAAACGAGGTTTAGCGCGCGTGGACATTACGCAATTTGTTTTAAGTGCGACTTACAATAATGGTGCTAGTATCGGCAGTGCTAGTAATGCGTATTATAAATAAGCGATTACTGGGAAATATAAGTTGCTGTACATTTGTTCGTTGATATTGAGGGTTACTTAGGTTATACCCATATTGTTCTTCGTTAACCGAACTGGGTTGTTAGAAAAACCTCTAGGTACAATTATTTCGAGTATATTTTTTATAAATCCGCTTTCTTATTACATGCAAGTTAAGTTATGACCTTCTTAGTCTTGCCGTAAGTGGTTGGACGGATTTGATTCATAGGTTTTTCTTATTATTATTAAACGTACCCTGGAAAATCTATTAGTTACCTTTCATCGACCTATATACTTCCCCTGGTATGTTTTAAGTATAATAAAATACACACAATGGGCTTTTAGGTATCACTAATCTATGGGTCAGAAAAATGTGTGGATTGTTATGCATATTATTGAGTTGTTTATGTCGAGTCTAAGCATATCGATAACGATATTCATTTACCGATTTACCTAGCAGTGCTTTATCGATTTACATTAAACCTTTATATGTAATGTATTGGAACCATATTGAACATTAATTTTTGTTTTCAGAGTACTGGGTCCGACGGCGGTGTTACAGTTGGCCGAGCGCGACGAGCCCCCGCCGGCGAACGCGCGCCCCCTGTACTCGCTGGCGATGCGAGGCGCCGTCATATGCTTTTCGGGGTTCCGGAAGAAAGATGAACTTGTAAGTTATCTCTGCTTTCTACTCTTTCTACCCCCGCTGTAACGTAGGTCATCAAGATTATCATAAATCTGTCCAATATTAGTTGATGTTGTAGTGTGAACAGACACATTCCATATCGGTGTCACCATGACGTTTATTGTAGACCAATTAAATTACGTGGACATACCTGTCGAGATGTCACGCTGGTGATTAATTACCCACAGATAAGTGCAATGCCATGGAAAATACCCTCATCTTTCTCCTATCACTAAATGTATGTATAGTAACGTCACCACATCGAGTATTAAAGATATGTTTTGTTTCGATATTTTTCTGAGTGGATGACATAATAACCATGTCGTCATACCACAACAACTCAGCTGATGTAGCGCTTTTCAAATATCATTCTAATAAAATGCAGTCTAAATCAATCAGTATCACTACATCTACAATAACGATGGCAATCGATACAATTACATATTATAACCTTGGCGCTACATTAACCGTTTAAATCGGCAGACGTACCTGATAACGCTGATCCACTACATGGGTGGGTCGATCCGCAAGGACATGTCAAGCAAGGTGACGCACCTGATCGCGGCGGCGGCCACCGGGGACAAGTACCGGTACGCGTCGGGGTTCGGGCTGCCCGTGCTCGCGCGCTCCTGGGTCGACGCTTGCTGGGAGCGCCGCGACGACCCCGCCTGCCTCGCCACTGATGACATTGTCATTGTTAGTACTCAATTGTGATCTTTATGCTTCACTATAAATATATTTATACATTGTATTCTATTTTCGACTTCTGCCTTGAACCTACAACCAGATGATACGAGTTTACTATAATAGTGATATGACTTTAAATTTAGGTAAATAAATTTGTTATTTCCTAGATATTATTCCTTATTTCTGTTTAAGGAAAAATGGAATAAATTATATAATCTACCGAAATCTATATAATATTGTGCGCTCAAATTCTTTATAATTAAATTGTTATTTTTGCTATGACATTGTGATGATAAAAGATATATTGACAAAAGTAATCATCTCACATTTTTTCTACTTCAAATATATATTGAGGTATGTGAACTTTACACAAATTAAATGCGTTTTACAGAAAGAGCACAAATTGCGAGTGTTTGCGGGTGCTCGAGTCTGTTTCGTGGGTTTCCCCGATGATGAGACGCTGCACATGGCAGAGGTTCTCGCCAGCAATGGCGGGGCCACCTGCCCGCTCGACGACCCCGACTGCACGCACGTTGTGAGTAAAACTTTATATTACTACCACCTAAACTTTACTATTGATAAGGTATTTCTCGAGACAAGTAAAATGACCCTGATTGTATGAATAATCAATTGTTATGTAATATGACCCTGGCACATGCACTTACATATCTGTTTGAGAGTTTTTACTCTTTTATTGAAAACTATAATTTATACTTTAGACTAAAAACTTTGTAAAACACGAACGGGCAATAACACAGCTCGTAAACGACTTTCATTTCAATACAACTTATAATACCCAATATGTATTAACCCTTTCGCGAGCATTGGCAAAATAATTGCCAAACCACTTTTACATTCCTTTTAGATAAAGTTTATGATCTGAGATTGCAATTATATTATAATATGTAATTGAAACTGGGCATTGGCAATTACATTGCTAAATATGAAGTCACAAACGGGCATTGGCAGAGATATTGCCGTAGCCCATAAAAAAAGGGGGAGGGGGAGGGGGGGGGGGGGGGGCGGGGGCGTAAGCAAGTGGTTAAATTGATTTGTATTATTAAATTATATAAAATATTGCTCGCGAAAGGGTTAAGGAATTTGTAAATTCATGTAGCCATCTTATGCCCTATAAATCTTTATCACAGAACGTTTACCTCTGAATACCTCACATACCACTTTATTTATATACTTGATGCCACATTATACATATTAGTTACTAATTTTAGCATTATGAAGTCAGCATGCACGTAGTTACCCTTGGGAACACAAATCACTCTTAGTTAGATACAATGTAGACATTACAAATTAGCTAGCGGTGTATTAGGTGTTATGCTAGTTATTGACACAACTCCTCATACTACACCCTTTCTATTTCTTCCGATATATAAATGCATTGTATTTAGAGATATACGAGTATATTCAATGTCAGCCACGTTTGTTGAACGTTTTACCTGTTCAAATAATGATTATCATTTGTGCGGCGGCTCAATGTCAGCATTGAACGATTATAAGCAAAATATGTGTTAATGTATTTTTCATATACGCGCGTCCACTACTATTATTATATTCTTGCTCTAAAGCGTCTAATTTGTTATAATATTTATGCATTTCACATTCCTTGTTGATGTAGTCCAATGATGTAGTAGTATTTTAGGCCCGTGAGAGTCAACTTAGTCTGTTTTCTCGTCCCGGCACATCCCTGACCGCACGACGTAAAGTCGACCCATTGTTCGTTTATTTATTTTTGTATCACATGTAGCGATGTTACGGCATTCACATTTTCTGTTTTATCAACTCAACTCAAAGCTATTGTCATAAAGATGCCGACTTACTTCATTCGCTTATGTGGATATGACGCGTAACCGTACACCTTCACAACATCATTCTTGTAATGTTTACTTACATCCATCATTTCAAATGTGTTGTATGTTTAGATGTTTTTCATTCGCTTTGTAAATATTCCTACTCTAGTGCACTTTTAAAATCAATATCATCCATTATTATCGTAGATGTAATAAATATCACACTCAAATATTTCAACATAAATTTTATTATTATTCATAACATTTTCAAAGTTGCATACACTCCACCGATACCTAGCGCTGACTATCCTTTTTAGTAAATAAGTAAATTCAATGAAATACAATCTATGCTAGGCAGCCGCTTTCTGTGTCTAACTGCCTCTATCACGATAATAATTAATTATCGTTGTGCATGTATGTACTGGAATGGCTTCATTACATCATTGCGTGGTGTGTTTCACACATGTTTCAGGTAATGGCCAATGGGGAGACTTTCGGTCGTTCGCTTGTCCTCTCACCCCATCCGAGTACACCCAGTTCATTCACCAAACCCTCCCGCGCCACTCCCAATCGCTCGCAGTCCACGCCCAAGAGTTCCCTTTACCGCAGGCTGTCGGCGCGCCTCTCGGGCCGCCGCACTAGTCCCACGAAACAAGGCCTCGATCTCACCGACGACCTAACTTACGACGAGAGAGAAAGCCGCTTGGAACAAGCGAGAAATAATGTTAGAGAAAAACGCTCTATCAGCAAGGAACACCCAGATGAACTCAATATTAGTTACCTCGGTAAATCGTTCACTGATGATTTGTGTTCCGATCAAAGCAACAAAAGTTGCACGCACATTGAGCATGTAGAGCTGCGGAAGTATAAAACATATAACAAAGAAAATAAGGACATATCACAGCTGATGCATGGTTCTGTTAGAGTTAATGTGAAAGATAAGAGAGAGGTGTTTAGAAATAAGTCAATGAATGTATTCAATTTAGTAGATTGCCTAACGGAAGCGGGGTCGCTTCATTCGTCACTTACGAAAAGTCTTTGTGAACTGGACTCCAAAGATGAGCCAGGATTTTTGTTGCCCCATTCGACAGGAAATAAAGAGCTACGACTGTCCAATACCACTATATCATCTGGAAAGAAAAGAAGTCGCAATTCCACAGATTCGAATTTTCAAATCAGCTCCATCGATGCTAACCTCTCCCCTGATAAATGTGAAGATAGTAATTGGAAATCTATCAAAAGGCTCAAAATTAAAGATTCATTTAAATTTAAAAATAGGCCCACCATATTTAAGAGGACAAAAAAGGATTCCGGATCTAAGACCGCCGGGGACATAGTGGTGGAGCCCGTCAGTCCGGACAGCGTCAAACCGACCGACCCGGCCGGAGAGTTCGTAGCGTCCACATCGTCCCCGATCAGGGAGGACGACAATACGTCTATTTGCTCAATGAATACAAGCAAACAATCGGGTTTCTTCGATATCTCATTCGCCTCCATTAGAAGTTCCAAAACTGTTAAGTCGGCATCGAAGCTACGAAGGAGCGTGAAATCGTTCACCGCCTCATTCAGAAGTGAAAGGAAAAAGAAATACGAAAAGAGAGCGGAACGAAACACCGTTGCAGTGGACGCTAGCCATCTGCCCTCAGATCTCAAAAATGTATCGACGCCAAAGAACGAACTCGACGAGATGAACTTCGATATCTCACCGGTGCAAGTGGACACCGTAGACAGCACAAATTTTTCTACTCCGGTGAGAGACGTGGACGAGTTGGATGATTCCACAATATTTAAAACACCTCAGAGCGTTTGGCTGCGAGCTCATCGTCATTCTATTTGTGGCGGCGCTGAATTGCGGAACACCATCAAGCAACCGCTCCTGTCGCCCCGCCGCCCCCTCCCGCAGCCCGCCCTCCCCTCCCTCGCCGCCCCTCCCTCGCCCCGGCCCGGCCGCGACCAGCCTCCGCACGTCTCGACGCCCCCCACCCGCGACGCTCGTGCCATATCGCAAAGCCATGGAATATCGCTGCCGGTACTAACACCATTTTATTCAGTACTACTAAAAATTAGTTTAGCTTGTCATGCCATTGAATCGTTAGTCGACGTCTCTGTGATAGGTAGCGTCCGTAAGTCGACGCGAGGTCTTCGAATTGCTGCTGGCCTACATGCATGCCTCTTCGGATCGAATAACTTACATTTATAATAGATGCTTCCTAGGGCGTGCACTGAGGGTATGCAGTATATTATGTCTATCGAACGTAATCAAGAAAGGCATCGAGATTAGGTCCTTCGTGGTGGAGGTTCAATACTAAAAATTATTTATGTTTTCTATTTTTTCCTGTGTTAATTGGACTCGTACCCGCAGGTAGTCGACGAACACAATACAGTAGTAGCGCCGGATTGCTCCCAGAGGGTGCACGTCGTTAAGGCCGAGTGGTTCTGGGCTTCAGTACAAAATGAAGAAGCGCAGGACGAGAGAGAGTACCTGTTTAAAGATGTAAGAAGAAATTTGTTTTACACGAATTCATAATGTGTTTAGAATTAATGGTAGCTGCCAATGCAATAACTATATTGTATGACAGTACCTGGAGGAGGTGTCGCGGCGGTCGTCAGTGGGCGGCGCGAACGCGGCGGGCGCGGGCGCGGCGGGGGCGGCGGGCGCGGACGAGGCGGGCTGCGGGCCGGCGGCGGGCGCGGCGGGCGGCACGCCCTCGCAGCTGCAGCGACTACGCAAACGGAAACTACGAGGCGGAGAGTCCGCCCTCCATAAACGGCGGTCGTCAGTCGGCGATGCTGTACTCCTCAGCCTCTCTGGAAACCTGCTCGATTGCACGCCCTCACCTGACGGCAAGCAACTACTCGAGGGTGAGTTACGGTTTACTGTTAAGCTGCGACTGTTTATGAGCAGTGATAAAAATATTGTTCGATTGTATTCCTCCTTGTAGAATCGGAGGTTCCCGACAATGTGGTCCGGAAGCTGATGTCTCCGAGGCAACAAGTTTTTATGGAGCTGCTTCAAACGGAATCTAATTATGTTGGGATTCTACATACGATAGTAACTGTAAGTAAAATCAATATTAAAATACAGCAGCATGATTTATATCACAAAAGAATAATTCCGAAAATAAGTTTGTTTGTTAGGTCTTTGATGACAGAAGTTTATTCATTAAACGCCAGTGGTGTAGAAGTGAAAGCTAGAAAACTGACTATTATTTACATTTTAGATGTTCAAACAACCGTTAGAAGAAATGGCCGAGGAGGACACGAATAACGGCAAGAATCAAGCGTTGCTCAATAATACAGAACTCAAAATTATATTTGGAAATTTACCGCCTATTTATGAATTACATCAGTGAGTACACATTTTGTCTAATAAAATCAGCTTAGAGCATGCCAATCATGTTGATAAAGTGAAAAAAATAAGACTAAAAACATACCAGCGGATAGCAGTTAATGGTTAAAAAGTTATTTATCTATTTATAGGAGAATGTTAGAAGAGTTGCGCTACATGCAAGCGCACTGGAGCGAGGAGATGAGCATCGGCCGCGTGGTGAGACAATTCACTCCCGATATGGTGAAAGCATACCCACCTTTTGTTAACTTCTTCGAGAACACTAAAGAAATGCTGCAACAGTGCGACCATGAGAACCCAAGGTACATTACTCATGTTAATTGTAGATTGTATTGTAAGCTTTGACCAAGAAAACAACGTCGTAAGTGCAAAGCAGACAGCTATATCGCTATGGCAAGAAAATATATTAAATAGATATTTCTCATTAAAATACTGTTAGAGAAACCCTACCACATAAATAAATCTATATGTAGAACTGATAAATGTATTTATTTTATTTACAAATAAATAAGTTTCAGTAATTTCAGAAGGTATAATAAATATTTAGTAATAAATGTTAGGTAATAATAAGATGTTATTTTAATTTGTTTTAGATTTCATGCATTCCTGAAAATTTGCCAGACAAAACCTGAATGTGGCAGACAGAGTCTACAGGAACTTCTAATACGACCAGTGCAGCGGTTACCTAGTATAAGTTTATTACTTGATGGTGAGTTTTATTTAACAGTTAACTTTCTTTCAATCAATATTATATCTTGTCGTAGTAAAAATTTTAATTATGGTAGATGAAGATGCGTTATACTTGCGTTTAAAGTAAATAGTATGTTTTTCTGGTGGATGTTAGTCACTTCGATGTATTAAAGACATATCAATAGACTGGAATATCTTATATCTTTAGCAATGAAAGCTGATAAATATTTAGATATCGCTCTAGTCATTGCTTGTTATTCTTACAATTTGAAACTTTGAACAGATAGGTAGTTAAAATAAATTTTCTGGATCAAAAAAAATATATAAATAAATTGAACTATATTATACTATACTATATTATAGATATAAAGATAAAATTAACTACAGACATTTTTTTATTGATTTACGGCCAAAATTAATATACGATTCCGATCTAAAATCGCAAGATTGAAGCAGAATTTTGACATTACGTGTATTAAAATTACTGTCAAAAGGTTCATCAATCCATGGATTTTCGATCGGGATTGCATATTAATTTTCGGCGTTAAGCAGTAACCTCATAGCTCAAAAACTGCCTTCAATTGAATCTAAATAGTTCATAAACAGATTTTTATTGTTATTATTTAATTTCATAGATATATTGAAACACACGCACAAGAACAACCCGGACCACGGCGCGCTGGTGTCGGCGCTGGCGGGGCTGCGCGAGGTGATGTCGCACATCAACGAAGACAAGCGGAAGACGGAAGGGCAACTGCAGATGTTCGACATATACAACGACATCGACCAGTGCCCGGTTAGTTAAGTGCACACAATATACAAGATACCGATAAATATAGATTCGCAACAGTGCATTCGATAAAATGCCTCTAGTGGTTTTCTCACTACTCCTACCGTCTTTCAACTTTTAAGCAGAAATTTTCAAGATAATTTTTTTTTATTTCAGCTATTATCTTGTTGGTTTAACAAAGAGCTAAATGTTTTTTACTGCATGCTGGGAACAGTGAGCAAGTCCATTGTGTAGATCTCCGATTTATCTCCTGTAGAGACAATCTAATTCGTGATAGTTGTTAGTATCATGATGAATAACTACATTTACAGTGAAACCTGGATAACTGGGATATCAAGGGACCTGCAAATTTGTCTCACTTAAAGAGGTATTTTTACCCAGTGTCTCAGATATCCAGCAATAAATCAACATCTGTCTCATTTACGGAGGGTTTCATTATTAGAGGTGTGAATAGGGCTTATTTCAGTTATAGAGGTGCAATTATTAAATAAAATAATGTATTTTTATGTATAACTATGTAATACCCGTCTGGCTGGTCTTTTACCCTTAGGTTGAAAGTCTGTCGCCACTTTGTATTCCGAGACCGGTACTTAAGTGCCAGTTCTTTTCTAGGCTATGTGGTCTCGCCAACTCCGGTTGCATCACCTAGCATAGGTTTTGGTGCCCGTCTATAAAAATATCTCTATAAGGCAGGGTTGTATGTAAATACCATATATATTTAATATTTATACACAATTGGAGAAAATATTCATTTAATGTCAATGCCAAGCACGTTGCCTGCGACCAATCAATTCAATTCAGTTTTATGAATATGACCTCATTCAAGGCGCTTGAGATATTATAATTGTAAACGCATATGCAATGCAATCAAGATATGCAGGCACAGTTATTTTTAATTAATGTTGCGTGCGTCGGTTTCGTTTGAATTCTCTGTATGCTTGTTTTTTTGGGGGAAATAAATATACAACGCTTATACAATTGTTGGAAAATGGTCTTTATTGAAATTTAGGATGATAGGTCACCATGCTATTGTTTGTTATTGTGTTGTTCGAGCTGATTTTATTTCCTCATTCGTTTTCATTATTTTAGGTTTTAGGATAGGGTTGTTGTGGATTATCTGTTACCAGAAGTCATCTAGCGATAGATATTAGTGCTAATCCAAAGCGAGTCGCTAGTAGAAAATATTACGTTAGCGCTACAAGATTGACAGTTATACTAATTATTATTCAAAGTCGAATCTTATTCGACAATGATCGGTTATCACAAATAGGTAACAGCTAAGACTAAAATCAAATTCCCGCTATTTAATATATAAGCAACTATTGTAAATAAGGGGTAAATTAAACAGTGGCAAGGTTTCTGACTAGATTAATTTATTTTTTGTATTTGTAACACAGGCACATCTTGTATCTTCACATCGATCGTTCGTGTCGCGGTGCGAAGTTGTAGAACTATCAAAGGAGCTCTCCGGCCGAGGAGATCACCTCGTGTTATTTCTTTTCACGGACACCATGGAGGTCTGCAAGAAGAGGTCCAAAGTAAGTTAATTTGAACTGTGAGACAATGTGGTGCAGAGTCCAAGGTTGTTCTCACATTAAGAATCGCATAGACATGACGTATACGTGAACGTGTACTGACGCAAATCAAGCTACACTTTGTTGCTCTATCTTAGCACGGTAGCACAGCAGGGATGTTATGGAGCTCCGCAGCCGTAACCGAAATAATAGTTTTCATATTTCAGTATTCGGATCCAAAATTTCATGTCCATAACATCCCTATAGCACAGTGTGCTAGTCACTATTCAAATGACGTCTGCACGTTTCGAAATGTGAAATGCTCAAGCACAGAGTAAAGCATATTTATATAGATTCAATTTTATTTTTTCTTTTCTAGGCTTTTAATAGTAAAAGTCCAACGAACGGAACGGGAACGATGCGGATAGGCTCCAGTAAACCTTACAGGCATATATCACTCATGCCGCTGAGCACTGTCAAGCGCGTCGTCGATATAAGGGAAGCTGAAGGTTGGTCAATTTAAGTACTATCTACAAAAGTCCTAAAAAAAAAACCAGTAAAAGCAAAGTACTGGCTATCCCGCTGTTTGAGCCTGCTCGCATGATTAAAAGTAAAGTTTTAAAGAAAACCTTTTTCCCAATAGAAATGGTTTGTTAGCTTAATAGTCAAAATAAACAGTCAGATTTACTCATATTTGCTTTCATTTAAATAACTAAGGACATGACAATTCCATTTCCTCTCCAGCAATTAGCTTGAGATATTCGTTTTCATTGAAGATATTCAAGTCCAATGTAGCATATGGTGAACCTATGATTGCTCACTGCTCAGGCATATTTTAAATCTGGTATCATAATATCTGTTTTTTGAAATATATTTATTATGTCATTTGATATTTCAGATTGTCACAACGTATTTGCGCTGATGTGCCGCAGCAATCAAGAGCTAAAAGAGAAACTTTACTCGTTCATGATCACCGACGAGACTGTGGACAAATCTCATTTTCTACGACAGCTCTGCAGGCAGATGGCCAACACTGTCTGCAAGGCTGATGCTGTATGTGTTCTATTATAAATATTGAGCTATCTATAGTTGTTATTACTCTAAATTAGCGGTCATACATTGATAAGAAAAATTTATTTTAGTTAATTAGCTTTCCTAAAGTCACATTTACTTATCACTCATATTAACTTATTAAAAACAACTGTAATCTCCATAAAATTACGTCGAACTAGATTAACATTTTTGGAAATCGGTTAAAAAGGTGTAAGATTGGAACCCAGATACGATAAGCGAAATGGATAAGAAAATTGAATAAAAAAACACGAGATATTTTCTAGTCAAAAGTGGTTTTCTTGTGTGTTTAATTAAACTGTTTGTTTAGTAAAACTAGTTATTTTGAAGTTCGGTTGCAATCAAGGTGAACCGTCAGTAAACGCGGTTCCCATCAAGCTGATCTATCAGTAAACGTCAGGGGATCATTGTAGTATATTATGATTGTTTTATATATTTGGCTCTATATAATATTTTGTACGACAGGACAAGTTCCTCGCTTGCCTCGAATCGCACCAACTCGACATCGACACGAGCGACCTGGCGCTCAGCACGCTTTCCAAAGTGTCCAAGTTCGCCGCACGCACGAGGATCAAGGTAAGCTCACACCACTCTATTGAATGCACCCATTCATGTCTATAGTTTATTGTTATATTATTGGATCGCACGTTATAGGAATGAAGAATTGTTTTACTCATGCATTTCGATAAACATGATACTCGACTCTATTTACTGCTAGCTGACATTGACTAATTGTCTAAATTTTGACTTAGTCCAAGTGTGAGTACATCATGACACATTCCTAAAATGATCCTTATCTTTGTATTGTAAATTATATAGATCAAATTAATAGAGCATGACTTAGAAAATTATTATGAGATGTATTTAGCTTAAGCTTCAATTTATAGAAATAACAAATGAATAACAATTATACATATCGGTAACTTTTGTTATATATCAAAGTGCTATTGCAAACTTTTTCAAATATTCAGCACTATCATATCTTGTATGTAACTAAGGCATGAAATTGTACTCGTCAATATGTCTTGCATTCAATTATTTCAACATGTTTTAATACAATAATCTGTCAGACATCAATACCCGCACGTTCATTATATCAGAAGTCGGGGAAATACAAGAGTGTATGAATGTGTCATTGAGACAGGCCCTGTGGTAGCGCAGAACCAGTTTTTAACAGCAACCAGTAGTTGTATTTGGAACACAAAATAATACTAGTGATCAATGGCGGCGAACCTTCAGCCCAACTTAAGGGAGGGTTCACATGGGCCAACCGCAATGCTACCGCAGGGTTCCACCCAGTTGAACGTAGAATATCTAAACCTGGGTATTCCATTCCGAGAAGCCCAGTTAGGCGGGCATAAACAAGAAAATGTTAAAGTTTATAGTTGAGCGATATTGTGTTTTGTTGATGCTCAATATAAAAGATGTTTGTTTAGACTATATGAAGTACCTATAGTGGATGTACGAAAGGCGTTTGTTACATGCAGCAAAGGTGCGTTAGTTAGGGTGTGTAAATAGTGTAATAATTAGTGGTGTAGTGCAGTGGTAGTGTAGCGTCGGGGCTGATTGTGTTGTAGCTGGAGGCGCTGGCCGGGCTGGGCGGCTGGCTGCGGACGGACCCGATCCCGGGCGCGGGCCTGCTAGACACATGGGTATTGCGCGCTCACTTACTCGCACAGGTCTGACGCTCACGCGGCTCTGCCACACTCCTCTAAAAACCCGCCCCCGCCCTCCCACACATACCAATGACGAAAATCATTCGCTGCTTTTTGTACGCGAAGGAAACGCGAGCGCTTTGTCCTTCACGTTGCCTCAAAGCCACTACTCCGGCTGTCACTGACCATCGCCGATCGTATTAATTATTTTATAATTGCTGTAATTATAATTGGACTGTTGCTTTTATAATCTTAACAATAATAACATTCAAGGTGTCATTGTAGCTTTTGTCTGGATCGAATCAAGGGATATTTGGAGAAATAATAGGATCTTTGTCTCTAAAGTTCCTTATAAGATGTACGCGCGGGGGTCGAAGGAGTGAATGTACAAAATTAATGCTTCGCTTATATGTATTCATTTGTGATTAACCGTTTTACGTGAGCGTGCCATACCTGAGGTTGTCTGCAATGATCATGTCATTCCATTAACCAAACCCTTCTTCATGTTTATTGTTGTGATTATTATTAATCTACTATCATTCCGTACGTGACATCGGTACTCGGTATTACCTGTTCCATAACTGTATATTCCTATAAATACTAACAATTATCGAAATTTCCCATTAGAGCATGGAATGAAGTTATTAAAGGTAACGAATATAAATATTTTTGTCAGTAAATGATCGATTTTCTGTAAATATTCAATTCGATCTATATTGAACCAGCATGTAAATAGTTAAATTATTTTGTTTGTATTTACCATTTGGGTAATCATAAACGGTGTACAGTGATGAGCCATAACGAAACTTTTTGTAGTAACTAGACAAATAGTGATATAGTTGTGATGCGTACAGGTGGGTCGCGCTCTGTCGTTCAACAAGACTCCGTCGAAGCTGAAGCGCGCGATGTCGTCGATGATCTCCCCGTTCGGCTCCACCTCCAACCTAACGCCCGCCTCGCAGCTCGCGCAGATGAGACTCGCCAGTTGCAACAATATCAACGTTAGTTTACTTTGAATTTATATTAATTTGTTACGATTAGTATTTCATTAATTGATTTAATCGTTTTGTACATGTCACTCATTCGTTAACTCCGTGCGTCGCCTCCACAGCTTTGACGTAAAAGTGGTTTTAAATGTAAGTTTTCACTAAATCTTAATTCCTTGTACATATTTCAATCTATCAGATAGAGGCATCCCCCGTACTGGCCGCCTCGGAGCCGATGTCGCTCGGCACACCTTAATTACCTATATAACGTTAACGAACGAGTGACGATCATAAAGCACGGGTGAATTCCATGACGCTAGCTTATGGGTGGTCGGCGCACGTTGCAGGAGATGGGCGAGGGCTCGAGCTCGGTGCTGGTGGCGCCGCTGTCGGTGCAGCCCACGCGCAAGGCCGCCGCGGGCGCCGCCGCCGCGCTGCGCCGCTTCTGACGACGCACGCCGCGCTCCGCCTGACCGCGCCGCTAGCACGCCGCTAGCACGCCGCGCGCCCGCACCGAGACCCACCTCACAATGTTAATGACGCAACAGTGCGACCTAAAGTGAACAGTGATTATCCCCGGATATTGTGAATGAAAAAGTGCAGCTAGAGCAGCTACCGGATTTACGAGTACGCCTCGGTCGTCCACTATCGATAGTGGGACGATGACGACCGAGCAGGGATGTGGCAATCGAACGTTATTTATTCGTTTACGAATTGTGCTAGGCGAGCATGACTCGCATGTGATGAGTGCTAGGAGTGCCTTCGTATGCTACCGTGAGCAGGGATCGAATCGATTGCGTCGGTTTAGTAAATTATTTGATAGTATTATTATTACGTTACGATCGACGGCCTATGGATATCGAATATTATGGTACGTAATAAATAGAGGTGTGTAATTAGATGTTGTCGTTATCGAAATGTATTTGCTTCATAAAGCCACGAGACTTGATGTACCTACTTAGACTTAGAATATTGGCCTAGTCCGATCCTAGTTTGATCATATAACGGACGATTGTTATTAAAAGCATTTTTAAATAATGACTATTTTGACACATAATCGATACTGTAATTTTAAAGATAGATTTAGCCAATGTTTTAAAAAAAAAATTATAATAACATAAATCTTGTCTCAAATTGATTAAAGGGATGGTGCAGTGCAATCGACCTATAATAAAGTCTTGTAGTTTTATGAAGTACATTTTTTAGAATACCAATTCATAAATTTGTGCGGTCTTGTTGACCTTTTTTTGTCAATTTTGGTAACGGTGGAATATCTTTAATAGTGTTAGATATTTTACGTCCGCGTCACAGGAATTTTATTGATATTAATTGAGAATAATGTGTACATATTGTGATATTTTAATTTAATTGTGAAATAGGCATTGTAGGTTGTAGTAATGATGTATTTGATACCCATTTTTTCCCGCTACTGTTGATTCAAAACGATCCTTATAAGCCTTGTCGCTTTCAGTGGTCATAGATGTTAGTGGAATGCCTATTTCGACCATTGAGGACAGTAGATAATAAATCGATGTAGTGTAAATAGCGTACATCAAACCTCTGCAGCTCCTGCGAACTGAACGCCCACATATGTAATGTATCTATCTAAACTCTGTTAAGTTGCGTCTGTAAGTGCGAGTCTCACTAAGGCTAATGTATCAACAATCATGTGTACGCATGTTTAATGCATTGTACAAAGATCTATATTTATGAATATTTTAAATGATTGATAAAATAAACATTTATTTTCAATCAGAGGTTTTTTTGTATCACATTTATTAGTTTTATTCTCCCAATTTAACAAACATAACATTACTGATCAACATTTTTCGACATTAAAATTGTTTAAGTGCCATGGCGCGGTGTACTTTTGAAGAACACGTAAGCATTATGAATGGCACGCATTGGAATTGAAATAATTACAGCAACCAATGGAGCGAGCCCCATGCACATGAACTGTGATGGTATATCTGCGTTGAAAAGCACTCCTATTTTCACAGCAAGTATTACCTGTAAAGTGATGGCCGTGTTATTGAAATGATATTAAATATATTTATTGAAATAGGCCTTCACAGGCACCTTAGAATGGTCAGACTCTAACGCCGTTTCGGAAGGTTGCTTTTACTGAGAAGAGCCGGCAATGAACTAACCAATAACTTTTTTCTAATTGTTTTTACAGTCTTAATTTTATGTAAAGGTTACTTTCAAATTTCAGCAGGTATTTTATTATAGAAGAAGTCTAGAACTAAGTGCTAACAATGAATATCCTTGAAATGCATTGCATTTTTTGAAGATATTTGAAAAAAAATACGCATAAAATAAATTGAAAAAAAATTATAGCTGCGGAACACACCATTACCATGACAAATCCTGCGGCATACGCAGTTAAATATCTTGAGTCTATAAAGTCTATCTCGTGGCCACTTACCAGTACAATAAATGGTATTAATTGCCATTGGGTGCCAATTCGTGATGCACAAGCATTATCTTCCGTAGCTACATTCATATCAGAGATGAAGTCGTGGCTGCGCGAGACATACAACAAGCAGATCAACTCCATGAAACATATGAATGGTAAGGCTATGCCATTCATTATCGCGTCTACACTGTCTAGTAGTGCAATTCCACCCTGTGAATATGAATGAGCTAATTATTTTCTACACTATTACAATTATAATATTTTGCATTATCACTAAATATGAAAATAATTTACGTTAGTTGCAAACAACAAACTAAGCCCCATGCAAGTTAACATCAAAACTCCAACAACATATTGCTCCACAAATCTGAAAAATTAAAAAAATTCTTATGAAATGTTCGAGAAAAAAGAAACAAATTCAATGTAGGTACTGTAGGTGAACTTATAGAAAATTTACTTACACCAATTTTACCCTGTATTCGAAGATTGTGTGTAATGCCGTCTTTAGTAATACATATGCCACGGTCATGTACGAAAACACTAGACCGCTAAATACAACTGTAGAGCTAAACGAAAATTAAAATTATATTTTTATTGTATAATGTTTAAAGCACAGCTACATAGACCCATTGATTCATATATAACGTATATTCATTATTCGTGAAAATGCGACAACACAAACGGGATATAAAGTGTATCTTAGTCAATAATATGACAAAAATTCGTTGCCAAATGGTCAATTCTCATTTAATATTTAAACCAAAAAATAGTCACATGTGGTTTGCAAGTCACGCTAACAAAATGTGAGTCGTAGGCTAGCTTTACTTACACGAAATGAGAATAATAACCATGTGATGTGCACTTCGAATACATCGGAATAATCCAAAGAGTACCTTTAATTAAAAGACAAGTGTGTAATTTCAGTTATTGAATTGTAGTTGTGCCATAAATATCTGATAGGTAAAGTATATAAAATACAGACCTTCACGCATGTGATATATCGTTTGTAAATCTAACTGTATGAAATCGACCATTGTGCATAACATCGCGCCACAGGTGTGTAGAGCCGTCAACAATAGTAAATGTCCTGAGTGCCAGACGTTCTCACTGTTCAGAAGCGGGTCTATGTGCCCCGACGCTGCGATATACACAAAATTTAAAAACTGATTTGTAATCATGACATGAGTACCTACACGGTAAAAGTTATTATACCAAGCTAAATATACAAAGTGTTAGAACAATGCTCTTGAGAAGGTACTGGAACACCATTATAGAAGCAATTTTTTGGGTAAGTAGAGTTATTGATTAAAAGAATAACTCTAATTTTATGTTAGGTTCTTCAGCATGGTTCTTGAATTTCTTTAAAGGCTTGGATTGGCCCATTTTGGAAAAGTTAAACAATAATTTAATTACGTTTGTGTCAAATAATTAAGAATATTAAAGAACTATGTTAGGTTTTGAATTCAATATACCATAGCGGTTCAATCCTTTTCCATGAACAATTTCTGTACCGATACTGGCAGCGTGAATATAAATTGCCACCTCTAAAGCATCCGCTATCCCCTGAAGCAATAATAATCAATAAAAATAAAGTTTCTAGTTTACATGCATTTCGTACTAGACAAAAAAGTTATTCACGTACAGAGAATATTTCCTTAGTCCCGACCCGAAAAACTTTACGTAAAGTTGTTTTCGAGTTAATAAATTTAACACCAGCTGACACTGCTAACACTGCTGCCCAAACCCATGGCACGGCAATAAACCATGAGTACATGTTGTTCCAAATTAACTAAAAAAATATATAAAATACGAGTTTAAGTGTAGTCAGCGCGTAGCCAATTTAACGCAGTCGGTTGCTTTCCATCTAAAAAATGAATTAATACTCACCCTACCATACAGAACACGTTCCAATACCACGATCGCCCATATTAAAACCCAAACTAGTGTAATACATATAGCAAGCAACACATTGAACTGCCCCAGACTTTCTTCTGAACGGTACTTGACTAACTCCACACTGAAATGATTTTTTCACTCCATGATCAATGTTAAGAAATTACTTTTTTTATATTGTTAACCAGAGGAACTTACTTTGACGTTTGGGCCGATTTACAGGGTTCCTTTATGTGGATGGGTTCTATTTAGGTGGAGCTTTGCAATTCGACCACTTCCAAATTAATAAATATACAATTATCTTTTTCTTATTAAAAAGTCACTTACTAGAAAAAGTTATAAGCAGGAGTTCTGTATAATAAAGGATACTCAGAGTAGGTCTCGTCGCAGACGTATATTTGGCGCGTCGTTAATGTTGACACATTTTTTATCGAGTCCCTGAAAATGTAAGGCTACTTGTAACCGAATACAAAGGGTTGTCATAAAAAAAAATGTTATTTATTCTAACCGAAGATATGATACGTTCCTCAACGCATCATCTGACCATGCAATAGCGCTTTGTAAACCGTTATCTTCTATTTCACGAGTCTTTATGTATTTGGACTGCGAATAATTAAACACAGCTATTAAGATATTATCCTCTTGAATTGAAAACGAAAAACACATAAATATTGGTATATTTATACCTCTCGTAGTATATCTTTAACAGCTGTTAGTTTAGGCGCATATGGAATAAGTTTGAAATTCCTGGAAAATAATAGAATAATATTCTAAATACTATTTCTGAGTATTGTTGTTAAATTATCTGCATAAATATCACGATTTATATATTACATAGACTCCGAAATACAAAATATAAATAGCTTTATTTCAGAAACTTTTTTTATCAAAATGTAGGTACGCCGAGACTTTAGGTAAGTAATCAGAGATACTTGTGTTGGGAATGACTCACAACTGCTCAAATTGATTATAAAGATTTTACGTATTATTATATATTTTACAGTTTATAAAAGAACAAAACGTAAGGAGTTATGGGATCGAGCATATGGAGCACTTGCTAAAAAAATGTATATACTCTATTCTATAGGTTACGAGTTCATTATACAGTTAGATGAATATATACGAAATGTTTGACTAGCTCTATGCATTTTTACTCACCTACAATAAGTAAATGGTAGCTTCTGATCAGATACGGAATGGACAACATACACTGCTGCTATGGCGGCTAATGTGCAACAACATATCGCACGCACTATCGCATTAATACATATTGCTATGCCGATACCTGTGGAATATGAAATAATAATATTAATGGAACGAAGTTCCATATCGCACGGTACGGACTTGGCGGGTGGGGGCTAGGCGAAAAAAGTGTAAGATTTTTCCGTTACGCCCCTTTCTATAATGTAGACGGTTTTTTTTCTGACGTTATCCATAGCGTGTATGCTATTGGCCATTCCTTCAATTCATTAGTTATTTCTGCGTTTCATTTTATTGCTCGCAGTCATAGTTAGTAATTCATTAATTACTAATATCTATATTACCATTTGCGCCGACAAACGTAGTAGAAGGTCCACCTGATGGTAAGTGGTCATCGCCGCCTATGGACATTTGCAACACAAGCGACATCGCCAATACGTTGTCGTTGTGAAGTTGTTAAGTCTCATGTGCCTGTAATTAGACCGGCCCCCTTACCTTTCTAACCGAAAGACATTAACACGAGTCCACTACAGCTTCACGGCGGAAATGGGTAAGATGGGTAGTAGTTTACCTGACGAACTTTGCACTAAAAGCTCTACTATTCAATACAAAATTATATATCACTAATAATATAATACGATATAGGTACTCACGCAATTTTAATTTATAACTAGTTTATCACACTAGGGGATCACAATAGGCATGTACCTACCTACTGAAATCGTAATCATAAAGCTGCACCTCGTTACAAAATCTGGAGGCATACAATAAAATATAATGATCCACATACCGTCAAGCAACGGTATTATTCGAAATGCTCTGCCAGGTCCACTGATACTCCACTGTCCAAGGTAAACTTCAAAGTGTCGCAAAGGATTAGCGAGTACCGCCACCGCCGTGATGAGAAACATTAGAAATATAACTAAAATAATTAAAAACGGTCAAGAAAGAATAACAGCAAGCTAGATCAATCTTGGTAGCAAACTAGATTCAATCTGACTGCTGTGACAACAAATAACAAAGATTGCTAACCGTTAAATAACATTAGTTAAATCTACAAGACCGGTAGTTGTCTTTTTATCCGTGGTAAATTCTGAGAGTATAAGATAAGTGACTAACAGAAACCCCCAGAAAGTGCAGAAGCAGTAACTCGGCAATGCATAGAGAGCAAGGCCCCCAGCGTGAGCGAGCCTACCCGCAATCGGCGCCGCGCCGCCTGTCGCTGTCTCGTGGCGGCGCCCGACGACGTGGGAATATCAGATGTCGACCATATCACAGACCATTGACTCTGCTGATTCACAAATGTTACAAGTAGGTATTGATGATACGAGTATAAAGCCATTATTCAATAATTCGTAAATACTATAGCTATTTAAAAATTTCAAATGCGATTATTGTAAACATTATCATTACTTACATTTTCTTGGTTATCAAATGTGAGTATTGTGTCCAAAGATTTTGGGTCTCGACCGGACCTCGCCATGTGTGGGTAACTTTGAATTTGGTGATATTAAAACTTATTTCAATTTAGCAGAGCCGAAACTGAAACAGACTGAACTTGTCTTTATGACACAAAGATGACGTTGTGTTTAAGACGCTAGTGACGGGGACTTTAAAAATATAGTCTATAAAGTCTAAATTTTTACCTTTATGTTTGATACCAAGCCTTACGAATGTCGTGTCAGTCAGGGTTCTTCCTAGTGACTATTTAGGGATAATTTAGATAACAATGAACCGAAAAAACGTTGCACAAGGAGGCTCTCAAGTGTGTAGACGGTGTCGTCAGCCAGTATAAAGTTTCTCTTTAGTGGAACCACAGTCACCATGGCGAATCAAACAAGGAACCTGTTGTTATCATCGTATTTTATTCATACATTACTTATATTTAGTCATACTTATCCACATCTGTGCTTTTTATTTAAATTCGGTATGTTATAAATATGTAATAAGTACTACAATAACAACATCATAAGTAGTGCGTGCACAGAAGTCTATTTTAAGTCTGCTTTATCAGTGTTGCCAATGATATTAAAACATTTTACGGCCCGAAGCCGAGACGCCACACCTCTATGGTCGCGCTTTAGTAATTTCGATCTTGAAAACCGGTATCTGATCAACTATCCGTAATATCGTGTGGTAATAGGTTATTATACACATTCATCTATAAAGTCGTGATTTCAGAACTCCTGAGTGGAGCAGTAACTAAGCTTAATTGAGTGAGCCGTTGAATGCAATGATTATTTAGACGTTAACTTAAGGATATTAGGAAAGCTCAGATTTTAAACAATACATTGAACTTATTTATTACTGTTAACATATAAATATGTACACTGCAAGCTTACAAAGTAACAATGCTTTTTACAAATATTATAATTTAGAAACAATGTCACTAACAAAATTTGCATTTCCATTTTCTTTGCTATAAATAAGCCCTTAATGTTAAAATGAATGTGAAACAAATGTATAAACATAAATTAATACTCGGCGACCTTTGTATTATGCAATAAAACTAATAATAACAAAGCATTATACGAAAACAGATCGAAAAGGTGCCGAAAAACATTAAAAAGCGTTACCTTCATGAAATAAAAATCGGATAACATTTAAATTGTGATTGCGCTTACGTACAATCTGATTACAGTACTAAATCACATCCCACCGATGGCTGATGCAGTTTGAGCACTCGCTCTAAATGTTTTTTGTAAGTATATCTCTGTTGTCGCACACACAAACACTTTGTTCGGCATTATTAAGTTTCGATTGCCAATAAAACCACCAGGTAGTCGACCTGCAGTTTAATTTAGAGAGCCATATGAGAGCTCGAATGCGTGTTCAAGTCGTGAGTTGTGTGCATCGCCGACAGCTAGGGCGGCGGTGGCGCGGCGGGCTGCGGCGCCTCCTGCGGCAACGTGAAGTTGGTCAGCAAGTCGCGCACCGCCGGCCACAGCGTACATTCCGCATGAGATTGGTTGAAATCGTTAAACCTGCAATATAATAGTGTACTTGTTAGTAACTGGTTAAAAATGTTATGCTGTTGTTTGGTAAACGCAACACTTGGGAACGGACAGATTTGGCAGTTTTTTTAAATGTATGTACTAGTCTGAGGTATTCAGGGAAAGAAAGATAGCAAAAGCTAACACCTATATGCTGCTGCTATGATACCTATGTGCTATTATTTAAAATTAACGACGCAAAATACATAGACCCTTTATTAGCAAACGTGTTAATACCTTGGTAATGGTATATTATCAATGCAATAAATCTAAGTTTTTCAAAAGAATAATTACTGAGTTTATTTTTTTAATTAATTTTTTTTAAGCTAGAACAACCTTTCTAGCCGGTTTTAGAGACAGACTTTTCATAAATGCTTGTGAGGGGGAATTTGTGTTAGAATAAAATTATACCATAAACCCCGACTTACCGTTTGAGATGTAAGCTGACAGCAATAAGATGAGGTTGCGCGTTCTGTTTATCAGCGAGCTGTGTCGCGTTTGCCTGCATGTCGTACACCAGCGGCAACACTAGCTGGGTGTCGCCTCGCGTAAGGCAGATCTGCATGGGAAATAGTACATAAGTACAGTAGTGCGATAAGTAGATATTGGAAACTCGTTAAAAAGCTATATGTTGGTGAAATATACACCACTTTAACATGATTGTGATTGTTAAGACGCAGACGGAATGTTAAAAGCTGTGTGCCGTCACGGGTTAAAACGTAAAGCCATAAAATTTGTATGATATAATTTATGGATGGCTAACGACTCACGAAGAAGAGTATCTTGTGCTTGGCGAGCAGCACGGCGGGCTGGCCGGCGGGCACGATGGGCGGCGCGGCGGGCGGGATGCGCAGCGCCCACGTGAGGTGCCACAGCGCGGCCGGCGCGGCGCCGCCCGCCAGCTCGCAGCGCATGAGCGCCACGAGCGACGGCAGCGCGGCCGCCGGCGCGCCCCACGAGCGGCCCCAGCCGTGCAGCGCCGTCGCGCGGTACGGCGCTATCGACACGCGCTGCTCGAAGAACTTCTCCATCACCTATGTGTTACAATTATTATAGATATAGAAATGCTTACCAGACAAAAACACCACGCTTCTGCTTGAATGAGAATATACCGTGTAAATGTGCTGTGTTTTTGAGGTGAAAACTTCTTATATACCGTTGTTATTTGAAACTCGAAAAGCGACTCAAAAAGAGATAAACATAAATCTATAGGATTTAGCCTGCCAGAGAATGAGATAGGTAGTTTTCTGATGGTTTCTATGGTTTCTGGAACGAGGCATACGTTTTTGTGGATGTTGGACTCTTAATTGAGTATTGTATTTTCTTTTTCATAATTTTTCAGCCCTAAATCAGTCATCGACCATAAGCTATGTTTTTATCGAGAACAAATTAAGGAGCACAAATCACAAAATATCAAGTATTAGTTTATAAATCGGGACACTAGCACATACCTGCAGGTCGTCCGTGGACCAGGTGTCCTTATGGTCCGGCAGCGGCGTGAGCTGCAGGTGCAGCGACTGCATGTGCTGCGGGTGCAGCGCCACGCGCGCCGCCAGCCCCGCGCCCTCGCACCGGAACGTGACGCTCGTCGCCTCGGCCGACACCAGCGTCAACTGCACCAAGGATACAATACATAACCAATCTGTTGACCAAATATGCCACTTACTGGTGTCTCGTAGGGCACAGCCAGTAACTTAATATTCTTTTAATCGAACATATTGGAAATTTTGCGTAGTCCTTTTTCATTTGTGTTTTTAAAGCATCTCGAATCGTAAGTAATCGAAGTATCCCCAATTGTAAGTAAGTAATTGTAAATATCTCATGTAAGATGCTACGTACGAATTCCTCCTGCTGCACGAAGCGCTGTAGCGTCCGCTTCATATAGACGCAAGCGAGGAAGCGCTGTAGAGGTGCAAGTGGCGGACCGGGAGGGGCGTCGGGCGGCGGTTCGCACGGAGTACATAGAGTTTCCAACTTGCAAGTCGATAGAGGCATTGCTGGAGCGCCCGCCCACGATCGACCGCTGCCGCCGCCGCGGCCGCAAGAAGTCGACGAACTGTTTTGAGGTCCTAGAATAGATATTTTATTTATATTCCTGTCGCGGATCCTGGAACTTAATAAGGTGTTTCATATATACACGGTAATCGAAAGGTTCAAACGTGGCATTTATAATGTAGTGGCGCACTGACCTTTATGATCAATATGATGTCTCGGCGAGGGATGGTGTCCGGGCGAGGGCCGCGGCAGCGAGGGCGAGGCGGGCCACGTGGTGAAGGGCGACGTGGGCGGCGGGTGCGGGGACGCGGCCGGCGCCGCGTGGGGGGACGGCGCCATGGGGGACGCGGGGGACGCGGACACGCCGCCGCCCCCTCCAGCGCCGCCTCCAGCGCCGCCCGGCGGGGACGTCAGGTTAAATGAACCGCCACTCATCTGACAATGAATGATTTCTGATATAATTCGGGGGCATTACAACACGTTTAATTTTGCTGCCATCAAAATCTGGATCGTACGCAAAAATTCTTAAAATAATTGTTTGTTACATAATTTCAGTGGGCACATCCTTCTAAATGTAGACACCATGCCATACAAAATAAAATAGATAGGCCCTAAAAGCGTTTCTAAACTACCAGAATACAATTTAAATTAATAAATACATTTATTGAATATATTCCATGATTAAAAATAAGATTGGGAATCAAACATTTCACAACATTTAACAAGTTCTGTTAATTATATATATAAATACTACGTTTTTACTTCTAAATACATACTCAAAACAAATATTATTACCTAGAAACATCACAAACCTACATTTTCATACACACAAATGTTTATCCTGGAGGGGAATCAAACCCACTGTGTCAGTCAGGGTATCAAACCACCAAGCCATCTGACCTGTATAACTAAATTAAATCATAACTACACTATTTGAAACATCATACTTGGAAATGTGATTTAAATAAACGAACCTGATGTTGCGCAGGCGATGCGGGGTGCGGTGTGACGGGAGCCGAGTGCGGCGTGTGCGGCTGCGGCGGAGTCAGCGGGGCGGGGAATCTGAGGCCACCTGTAAATCCATCACATGTTCACATCATGAACTAAAATAATATCACAAATAACTTTTACTTATAGACTACTAAAAGAGATACCGCAATAAAGTCGCGCGTTTAGTCACTAGGCAACTTAAAGTATCCCTAAAGGGATAACATCATAGCTCTTTTATTTCTTGATGGAAAGTAATTAAAAATGATTTAATACCCGGCGGCATGGGAGACATAGGTGATGGCGGGTTATCTTCCTCAGCTAGGAGCCTGGCGTTTATACTGTCTTCCACGTATCGCGACAGGAAAGTCTGTTGAAGAATAAACCGAACATTAATACTTAATTACTTAACGGTCAACAGAGATCCACGTATCTTAGTTACAGATACGTGTTGTACTCTAGAAATAAAAATTATTATGTACTTAATAATAAACTAAACTTTAATTCTACCTAACTAACACTTGCATGAAGTGAATAAAGTTTTAGAGAATAAAATTTGTCCACCATGATTCTATATTCATAATCTTGCCCTATTATTTATATTATATCACGCAACGTTTTCTTGAAATACTTCCTACTAAAAAGGCTTCTTAAATCCCTAAGTGTAATATAACGTTAACAAATATGTTTGATATTAATTACCTTTAGTCCTTGAGCGGGGGCGAATTCGTCGACGACAGACGCGCGGTCGAACTTAGAATAAGCACCGTCGCGTACAGTGACCATACCACCACCGCGGATGCCCACTTCCAAAGAATAAGCTCCCGCGTATATGATGCGGATCTGAAAACGGATGTGTAAGACTTGATAATTAGAGATAAAGTTCATGTTTTAATTTTATCTCTAATTATAATTTCGGCAGAGTTGAAGAGATCACCTTTAATGTTTTTTAATGAACAATTTTATGGGTGTATGAAGTCCGAAAACTTTGAATGTTGAAATGAAATGAATGTTTACCTTCCGCCAAGAATGTGCGAGCAGTGTGAATGTAGGTGTGGGCATCTGTGTGCGGACGTGGTGAAGCCCCAACTGCGGCAACGTGGGGAGCCGACTGAGAGCCAACAGCGGCGCGTACGTCTCGCGAAGGATCACGCCCAGTGACATTAAATCCTTGTGGCTGGGGCAAAAACAGAAATATAATTTACGTGTCACATGCAAGAAACCGAGTGTTTAAATATGGCTCGCCTCGTATCATAATAGTAAACATTATTTACACACCGCCATAATTCCATACGAAACGGAGCTTGTACTATGGAGATCAGACTGATATACTAATTATTTTTTTTGTAGATGCATACTTAAGGGACAAATCAAACCGACATGTTGATGCACACAAAAGTTTATCCTAGGAGGGAATCGAACCCACAACCTGCGTGTGGCGGTCAGGATTTGTAACCACAAGTCAACTGGCTCGTCAAACATATCGAACACGAGTGGTGTCACGGTTTGTATAATTTGATTTCTACTGCGTTGGAAATATGATGACGTGACAATGACTCACCAGTTGATGTAGTGGTCGAGGTGATGATGCAGCAGGTGGTGTGCGTTAGCCGCGGGCTGGTGCGCGGGCGTGGCCACCGTGTAGCGCTGCGTGGCCGCGTTCCACTGCAGCACGGCCGTGGCGCGCTGGCCGGCGCCGAAACCCACCACCAGCGACCGGTACGTGTACGATCTGATGCACACGCCTTGCCAGAGCATGTCGCGCTCTAATAACATTCAAATATAGGTTATCGGTTGCAGATAGAAAAACCAAATATAATAAATATCCTGGAATATTCTTTACACACAGCGTTCTGATCACAAACTAAGCAGACTGTACTGTAGCGTATGTACTAATAACTGATATACTCATGTACTACTTTCTTTCTTCTGAACACATACTTTTATAGATAATTACAGCCGGATACAGAACAAACAGACATATTTATGCACGGTAATCTTTGTTCTAGATGGGAATCGAACCCACGAGCTGTGGCGTGACTGTCAGGGACAAGCCAACTGGCCTGTCGTATTGCTTTTATACTTCTGTCTGCTCTTATCGAAACTATTAGAAAAACAGTCCAAATATTTAAGATTTTATAATTAGGACATTAGAAGGTTTAATAACGAACCTTGAGGGGGTCTCAGCATGAAGTCATGCAGCAGGGTGTGAAGATGTACAATGGCGGCCCAGTCGGCGAGGAACGCGTCCGCCGTGCGTCCTGCGTCTGTGCCTAGCTCGTACTGTAGATATACGCAGCGTCTTTCACCTGACACAAAAAATAAATAATAGTGGTAAAAAGAAAAGAAAAAAATTGCTCGCAAAAATTTTCAGGTACAGCGGAGCTTAAAAGGCGTTTCTATGTTTTGTTTATTGTTTTAGTTATTGTAAGCTAGCGACACGAAAGGGCACCCTTAGCAATCTGGCATTACCTTATTGTAGTGTACCAACGATTCGATTTATTCACGACTTAAGCGACCCAATGGCGCAGTAAACGAACTAAATGAATATAACGATATACGAGCAGATTTTACAGTCGATTCAATTAATGCGACTGTGCGGTTGTGTTGCAGATGATATTCTCAAAAGAATAACATATGTTATATTAGTATAAGTGGACTCGATGACTCGGAATGCTGGTCAGTCGGTACGGCTGAAAGCAGGCTATACAAAAGCAAATAATTATTTTCATTCGTCAGTGACACCAGATACTAATCTAATGACTTACTCATTAGAATGTCGAATGATTCGAATGAAGTCATTCATAGTCGCACAACAGCTGTTACGAGTGGCGGGGAAAATGCATACCTTGTTCCTTAGGATTAGGCGTGCGGACAGGGGATCCGTGGAACACGATCTCTGCGGTCCACACTCGGGCCTGGTTCTTGGTGGTGAGGCGTATGGTGGCGGCGAGGAGGCGGGAGCGCAGCGCCACGCACGCGTGGGCCGGCGCGCCCTCGGCCGGCGGCAGCGACACCACGCGCATGCCCAGGGCCGACCCACTCCACTCGGGTTGGACACCGCCGTGGGTGACGCCGCGGGCTGCCAGCTATTCAAACATTCAATACCTTTTTTTGATACGTATCCCTTTTTTGAAGGTCAAAGCTAACTACCACACATTAAAAATTGTAAGACTTTAAAAAACTAAAACTAACCACCTCCTGGGTCCAACATCAGATCTGATCCGATCAAATGCCATTGTTTCAGAAAAATATGTTAACTAGAGCAATACTATAATTCCTACTGGTCAATTATGACAAGCGGCGCGCTGATCTGTCGATATCGATTTATTAAAGGAAAGCTGCTGTTAGGATTGGTACAGGACACAAAAAAATACTTTAGCCATGATTGCATCTCAATAACGGTTGATGAAAAAAGAGTTGCAGAGGCCTGAACAGAAAAATTTACATTACTTTATTGATGTACTCGACACGATGACGCTACCCTTGTGAAAGACGATCGTGCTGAGGGCACATTTAAAACAGTAGAGTAATGAATTGAAACAGTTTAAATTTGTGCAATGTTACGAACCTCTTGAGCGAGATTCACAAAAGGCACTCGTTCATCGGCGGCGGCGACGACGTGGGCCAACTCCGGTAGGAAGTACGCGGGTTGGCGACCCCGGACTGCGCGTACGTTTGCCGCGGACATCTTGCGCTTACCTGGCTGCATGCCTGTGTATTATATATACCAAATTTATTATTTATCAGACATTAGGATTTAAAGTAAGAAACCGAAAAAACCGACCTAAAACGTATTTGCGACGCGCAGAGTTACGTACGGCAAGAAACCAACTTAATTTTGTGGCTCTTTAATTTGAATTGAGTATGAAATATTGTTAACACATTTTTTTTTTTTTTATTTATTTCTTTTTACATTTTCTACGGACTCTTAGTCCGTACTCTTTGAAGAATTGTTAACACATTTACTTGCATGTGCTACAGAATATTTAGGTATACCATGCCCCTCAAAAACTGTTGCTTTTTCAGCTCAAGCAAGATAAGTATTCAGTAGCGTTGTTTTTACGATTTTTATAGGCAAATTATGAGCAAAAATACTTTGTTTATGAAAATTTACAGTACCTATGGTAAGTCCTTAGGTAAAGTCATTTCGCATACAAAGTGCTGCTGCTAATTAAGTTGTGCCAAGAAATACCTGTTTACTGTCTAAAGAGGTTTTAAAACTCATAAATAACTAACCGGGCGTGTCAAGCGGTGTAAAGGGTCCATGGGTGAGTGTGAAAGTGTCCAATTCCACGAGCGAGTGTAATTTGAAGAAGGCGCGCGAAACGGCTCCCTGCGCCGGAGCACTGCTGTTGGAGCCCTACGCAATCGTAACTTTATGATTTAGTAATTGCAATATATTGAAAAAAAAGTAAGCAACATAACCTGTTTCCCAAACTCTCAACAATTATATAAGACGGGCCAGTTGGCTTTGTGGTTGGAGGCCTTGACTGCCACATCACAGGTGGTCAGTTTGACCCTCACTCAGGACAAACATTGAACATGTCTGTTTGTTCAGTGTATGGGTGTAAATATCTAAAAACTTATGTACTTTGAAAAGAAAGTAGTATATTTAGTATATCAGTTATTTGGATTCCATAGTTCAAATTCTGCTTAGTTTGGGTGCCAGTTGGCTTGGTTAGCGGTTTGACTGCCAAACCGAAGGTCGAGGGTTCGATTCCCACTCAGGACAAACATTTGTGTGCATGAACATGTCTGTTTGTTCTGTGTCTGGTTGTAAATATCTATTTATGTATGTATTTAGAAAAAAAAAATAGTATATGTAGTATATCAGTTATCTGCTTTCCATAGTACAAGCTCTGCTTAGTTTGGGTTCAGAAGGCTGCGTGAAAAATGTTTCAGGATATTAATTATATATTATTATTGCCATTGCAGTATTTGCAGTGAAATATTACCTCGTCCTCACACTCGTCCGGTGTACATCTCCGTGCGCCCGCCAAGTGGAAGGAGAGCGCAACAGAGCACGCGCTGCCGCTGTTCGAACAGTTGCTAGTCGTCGCAGTACTGCCCGCCGCCACTTCTTTCATTTCCACTATCTATATGACATCAAATAAATAAGTGTTAATTCAGTAAACTTTTATTATAACACGCGATAGAAGAATGAGGTATTGGATATTGAGTTTTTTATCTGTATATGAAATGGTGCTCCTCGGAAATCAATATTTTGGTTTTTGATGGTATTTGTCCTGCTAGCAAATCCTCCTTTTTTTTTGGTAAATTTTAAAAACAACATCAAAATTTTATTCTATGTTGTGATTACATCTGGTTTAAACAATCTTTATTTCATTGTATTCATATTATTACAGAATTTCCAAGTGTCTGGAACTACAATAACTCTATAATATTGATGGTTAGTTAGTGACACAAGACCATACAACGATAAAATAGCATGACTCACCAATATATGATCAGTGTGCCTGTGGAGGGTCACGTAGAGACGATCCGGCGACAGTTTACTAAGCGGGTGATCGGGCCCGTGCAGGAACGGTAGGTGCTCGCACACGCTGGCCGGCAAGTGCTGCAGTGTCTTCTCACATCGACGGGCTACCAGCCAAAACCTGCATAGTATGTATTTTTAGGTGACGATTACATGGATTCGATTATTCCGACACAACCTATAATTTTGGTGTGGATTGCTTAATCAAATTATTGGCCAGTCTAGATGAGTTATATATGTAGGTATTTATTTTATTTTATTCATTAGGATATTCAACAGCATTTTTATAAATGTTACATAGTCTTATCTATCTTATATATCTAAAGCCAATTAAAGGATATCACAGTAAAGTGTGAATACAAAAAAAAAAGAAACAAAACTACGAGCAACAACAATAAAAAAAACAGTATATGTACATTGAGTCAGTGAGTTGTGTATGCGTGTTTGAATATAACTATAAATTTATTGTTTAGTGATTTTACACTTTCCTACTACACTATTACTTACTAACTACCGATCATAATGAGTGAGTAGCAACGTACCGCAAATGTGTGAGGAGAGTCTTAATCATGGCGAGGTTGGTGACAGTGAGCGCGTTGGCGAGGTCGGGCATGCGCGGCGTGGCGGGGTAGGCGGGCACGCGCGCGCGCAGCCGCCCGCCGTGCGCGCCCACCGACACCAGCAGCTGCTCCGCGCGCAGGCACGGGTGCACCACCGAGCAAGCCAGCACGCACGGCCACCCGCCCACGCTGCATTCCACCTGTCGGTAGAACTGACTTTTAGAAGTGTTATCCTTTATGTACCTACTTTCATCTGCGATCCCTAGAGATATTAGATATTCCCAGGACAAAAAAGCCTATGTGCTATTCCAGACTATAATTCATCTAAGTGCTAAGTTATACAGATCCTCAGATTGCATTCAACCAATTGCGTGATTGAAACATTCATCCATTCAAATTTTCTCATTTATAATAGTAGTAACTTTCCTTTAATACATAAATGATACTGAGTATCCAAAAATTCAAACACCAACAAGTAAACTTCTGAAAGACGATTACTCCACCAAACACATACAAGGGAAGTATGAGTCCGGTGGAGTACTTTAGTAGTTAGACTACTCTACTAAATACTACTCTAAATGTTTGTGTCAATTATTATTTGCAAAGTGCCTGTAACATCATATTTAAAAATAAAATTAATATTGAGATCGCATAATAAACACGCAGATTAATAGCGGGACTCACCCCCAGGTCATTGAGCAGCACTTTGAGGTCGTTGAGCCTTTGTCTGGAGCGGACGTGGACGGTGTGCGCGAGCAGCCGCTCCATGGACGGCGCGTGCGGCGTGAGCGCGGCAGCCACGCGCTCGCCGCCCGCCAGCGCCGGCACGTGCCACACGCACAGGGACTCGCCCTCCGCGCCGATGATGAGCCGGTACCCGAGTTCGCACCCAAGCTCTCTATAACAATGTTAGTAAATAGAAATCCCAAAAAACACAGGCTATTAAGAGCTTACACATCCATCACATTTAGATTTTAGATTAGACCACCGAGGTGGTAAATAATGAACAAAATGAAAATAATGTATAGATAAACTTAAAAGCAATACCATATCAGTCATTTCCGAAATACCATGTATAAATGTATATACGAGATGTATATATATACAACTTGCTTGTTTAAAAGTATTAGATAAAAATACATATATAACTCACCTCCAGTACGAAACTTGTAATTTTTGCCCAGGAATATATCGGTCGACTTGAAGATGCTTCGACAAACGATCTCGACATAATCTTAATGTTTGTGTATAAAGGAGCTCCAACGATAAAGAGCGACAGAAGTACCGCAGGGCTGCGAGGGCGCCACTGAGACCGGCAGCAGCCAACCTTGCTTGTGCTACGCCTCGGAGCCATGCTAATTGTGACGTATGCACAAGGGCCTTACCCTCTGAAAAACATTATAATTTCATGAGTTGATACGCAGCGCAGATCTTCAATCCGTCACTAAATATGCACATAAGTAAACTTATCCGTGGTAACTAGTTAAGTAAAGAAAGGCAAAGTACGATTAATAAAATTGCATGAAGCGCCATATTAGTCGCAACAAAAAATATGTTTTCATCCCCACCATATCTTCAGGTGTCTAAAAGCTATGTCATATATTAAGGCTTATATTTACCTCCAGTTTCATTGTCTTGTATAAGTATTGCAATATCGAGTAAACGCCAGGGCAGATTAGGAGCATCACCCATCACTGTGAGGGATACACTGAACTCTTGGCCAACTGTGAATGTACCTCTACCATTCTCTACCTGGTTTAATGAAATACTCATTAATATTTGTTAACTCACTATACTACCGGCACGCTGACGGCCGTTTTGACGTTTCAAATTGTCATAGAAAAGAAACTGTATTGCTTTGGAATAAGGTTGATTTCCATCATTATACAATTAGCTGTTAGATCAATAGATGCACCTTATATCTGAAGGAATAAAGGTTATTTTCCTTTCTCATTGTTAAACGTCAAAACGGCCATCATGCCACGCCATGATGTCCAAGTCAAGTTTAATTATTCTAAATAGATATGTTTATTAATGCAAAACTGGTATACCTTTAAATTCCTCACATCACAAGGTAAGGAAGCAGTTGTTAGACGTTGCCTTACGACATGGGCAAGTGCACGTAGGGTTGTGCGACGCTCTACAGCTGTCAAACCAGGAGGCGGAACCAGCCGCTCACGAACTACTGCAGGTAGTCTGCTATATGTACCCAATGTCAGAACTTCAACTGCTGCCGCCATGTGGAATGTTGGTAATCTGATAACATATAAGGACTATTAATTACTAATAAAACATTATAAATTTTTACAATGATGTACTTTAAGCACAGCTGGTTTGGCAGGTTGGAAGATGTCCTTAGTTTAAACTCCACAATAAACTTGAAGTTTTAGTAAATGAAAATGTTATATTAATGAAGTCAAGTACAATCACACAGAATGTTGGATGTTTGTGACCCAACCATGCATGCAATGGCAAAGTATTTATTCATCATATGAAAAATTATATTTTCCAACTTCAAAATTAAGTTTAGTGTTAACATAATTAATCAAGCCTGGAAAAAGGTGTTTCCTGTTGTGGCAAGTACTGGGGAGTATGGTGAATGGGAAAGATTCTCCATCACCTTAACTCTTTATAGTTGTTTCTCAAGGTTGAATACCATTCAGAAGTACTAGTGCTTAGTGCCAAGTTTGTCCAGGGAAGAAATACCATTTTACCCATTTCAGCCATGAACCAGGAGTGCCCTTGCATTACTGTTTTGGTCAAAAAGGGAAATTACAGGCACATAAGACTAAACAACTTCAAATCTAAGTGTCTACAATACATTGGTAATGCCCCTGGTTGCAAATGTCTATAGTCAGCAGTGACCACTGTCAGTCTGTCTTCCTGGGTTAAAAAGCCTTTTAAAACCATCTAAGTTTTATATGTTGCCTTCTTTGGTTTTTGGTCCCTATGTGACACACAATGAATATTTTTGGTGAATTGTAGTGTTAATATTATTATTACATATTTAAAAAACACTGCAATTTCATTGCAGGCAGCATTAGTGGCTATATATAAATCAAAAAGTATTATAATAGAATTTACCTACATGCTACCATTTACCAATTACACCTCCGATTTTGATTTTATTTATTCAATACATTGTGAAATAACATTTTTAAAACAATACTAATCAATTTCCCCCCTTGCAAAGGCTGTACCTTTTTATGGGCTACGGCAATATCTCTGCCAATGCCCATTTGTGACTACTTATTTACCAAAGTAAGCACCAATGCCCAGTTTGAACTACATATTATAATATGATTACAATCTCAGATCATAAACTATATCTAAAAGGAATCTAAAAGTGGTTTGGCAATTATTTTGCTTGCGAAAGGGTTAAAAGATCAATTTAAGCCAATCAGTAAAATATTTAGTTTTTTTTATAATTATAGTAATAATATAGTATTAATATAGTTCTTTGATGTAGCACCATTATTAATCCATTAAGGCATTTTAACTAGGATGGTAAAATGCTAAGCCATGATCTTGTATCATTACTAAGTAAGATTAAATCAAAAGTGGTGTGTGAAAAGATGGTCTAGTTCTGGGTACCTGACAGCATATACATCTTTTCAGGAGATTACTAGAGAAAACCTTAAGAACAAATTCATTTTCTGATGTTTAGTGATAAAAAAAAAGACAATGCTCCTGAGGCTAAATCAGATATTTATAACTTATCTATCAACATATTACCTTGCATGTACCAATGTTTCCCGGGCAACCCTCGCCAACACATCAGCTGTTTCAACAAATAGAAGTGCTTGTTTGTCCAGGAAGGCCATAATTTGTGCTGAACGGTCTACTTTAGTTGCACTGCTTGCCCACTTTACTAAAGCCAAGAGCCGCACAAATAGTTGCCTTGTACGAGCACTAAATTTGTAGATTTCGATTTTACGCTCCATATCTGTCTTACGAGGCAATCTGCAAGAATTTAAAAAAGGAATACAGAAGTCATCCACAACAAGCAACATAGTAATAATTTTAAATTGGGACACTACTTTTGTCTCTTTATATACATAAAACTTACAATTCTGCCAATACTGTGAGCTCATCGTAGGTTCTCTGGACGATGAAATCTATCAATAGAGCGAGTGAAATGGAGCCACCGCGGGCTCCTCCACCCTCGGCGCCTTGGGTGCATCCTTCTATCGCGACTGGCACCATGATTGTAGTTGAAGATGATTTTATAACCTTACTGGTATTTAATATTGCTTGCTGTCTTAAGGGGCAAGCAGAGAGAAATCACATTTTAATAAATTATTAGTATTTGGTACAGTAGGTTTTATTTTATGGACATAAATAACTCAAGCAAAGAAATCCAAATTCACAATACAATCAGTAAGAGGAGAGAATACAATTAGACAAACATAGACAATAAACATACAGCGAAGAAATCATTCAATACTTTATGACTATGGAGTGTAGAAGTAAAGAAGGACCATCTTGTATGCGGGATTAGTCGAAAAAGTGTCCCCTTGTAAACAGCAAATTAGTTTTCGAATTCTCACCGAAATAGCGCTAGTGTAGCAAGTGGAAATTATATGAACAGAGTGAAGTGTGCTGGGTTGGTTTCCGGTAATTCTGTAATACTATTTTCTATTTGCTATTTACAATAAATTGGGATACTTAAAAACACTGTATAATTTTATCACATACTTATGTTTGTCTATATATTATAATTATTTAAAATATGCACTGTAACAAAACGGAAATGTTTGTTTCCTTTTTCATTAAAATTGAATTAATTTTAAATTAATAATTTGTGGCGCTCTATTTAAAATTCTCTAAAAAAACTGACTAAGATTGATAAGATTATCAGTTTGATCAATTAATTAATTCTACGTAATTTGATGCTCAGCCACATAAGAATTATTATTATGCACGCACAACAGACTCGGTGTCAATTGCCTTATCGAATAAATGATCATCAACTTCGTACATCTGCTAATAGTAAATAAAATTTAGTCACTAAATAAAACCGTACATTTATACAGTAATTTTAGTACTCTCATTTCCAAGGAGTATGTATTAGTTGTTGAATAAAGTTGATAGGAACCAATAACCTCTTTTAGTTATTTGTCGGTGGCTGGTTTGCAAGCACTGGTGGTTTTGTTATTTGCATTTACTGTGTACACATTCAAAACTAGAAAAGCCATACTTTACATAAATTCCGTGAAACGGGATGCTAAATATAGTTTGACAGATGATTGTAGTTTTTGACAATGACAAATGACAATTTTTAGTGACAAAAGATAGATTCACTGCACGTTCTGTGCACATATATTCATTAGTCAATAGACAAATCATTTATTTTATTGAAGAAGCTAGCCAGCGTGCGTAGCGTATTTTCTTTACTTTTGTGCAAGTTCTGATTAGCTTGCTTTTTCATGGCAATATGACTGTTCCGTGCTGCATAACCAAGACAAGAGTTGTATTCACGTATTTTTTTTAGTTAGGTACATGCTATTTCTTATTACTCTCAAGTGAAAATTGCTCGTGACGTGAAATTTTACAAGGTGATTAAAAAAATTCATGTTTTATCACATAAACATTCGTTTATGTCGTGACAATCATCACTATTGTTTATAATCCTCTCGGGTGAATCGTGTTATTGTTTGTGATTGATGAACATAATTTATAAATTACGAAGGATATACAGTGGCATTGAAGTTGTTGAAAGTTTGTATGGAAATCGCTTTATACCCAGAAGATCTCAAGTATTCAGAATGGGTTTATTAACTGAAGGAAGTCCGCTGTCTTGGGAAGAGACGAAGGCGCTGGCGGAACATGTGCGGCAGCACGGCATCGAACAATTTATAAATCTTTACAGCAAGCTTCGTGACCGCACTGGCGACGTACTCAAGTGGGGTGATGAGGTTTGTTGCTTCAGTAATATTTATGGCTTATATTTAAACATTAAACTTATAGTTTTAATTTAATATCTCCTTCGAAATTTGTAAATTCATTAAAAATTAAATGTATTACCTTCAGGTGGAGTACATAATAGTGAAGTTTGATGATGAAAAGCAGCGTGCTACAGTTAGCCTTAGAGCTAGTGAGCTTCTTCCACAGTTGCAGGAGAAAGAAGTTGCAGACCCTAACAGTAAATAACTTTGATTTTGTCCATACATACTACTCATCATTTGCTTCATATGCTTATCATATTGATCCAAACATTTATTATAGATTTGGCCTTCTCTCTATAGGCTGTATGTATAATACATAGAATAGCACCAATGTTACAATCAATTATGTATGTAGTTGTTTGCATATCCATTATTGATTTTTGCATGACTCCTGACAAGTTCATATTAAACTATGTAAACCAACCATTCAATAAACATGACTTGTATATTTTTTGTTATTCTATAGAGCAGAAGGTCTTTACTATTAAGTTGAATCATTACCTTTTACTCAAGTCACTATTATAATTTCACAACATAATGTAAAATATTTCACACTTACATTTTTTTTTTGTTTAATGAAGTATGAATGTTTCAAAATATTTTGTTTAGTGATGGCACCCAACTCAGCCTTAAAATTAAAAAGAATGATCTTGTACAATTTCAAGTATCTTTAAAACTTTTATATATTTTTTTAATTTAAACAAATTTTTAAACTCATCATTAAAAAATAAAAAACATATCATTTTTAAGTAAAAACAGTTCCTGAATAAAACATGGTTATAAATTAAAAAAAAATCAAAATTCAAAACCAGTTATTCAGTTTAGGCCCACTGAAGGCACTTAAGAAGGTCAAATGTAAAGTTAATGAAGCTACTACCGGTTTGGAAGTCACGAAACTAAACTCTTTAGTCTGACCTTTTATTTGATATGTGATATGAACACTAAAACTCAGTTGTTCTAAGTTGACTATCAAAATGATGATATTATTATGTTCAGAATAGAATTGTTGTTAACTAAAGACCTAATTTATTTGATAAGATTAATAATAGCAGTACTGAGATAATATGTAGTACATCTCTTTACATATTATTATCAATGTTACATTATTCAGAGTCACAGCTCTGTATGTAAATGAATCATCTTTGTGTGACATGTGTTTGTGTCGAGTGCATAACATGCACAATCATAATGAATTGAGGAAGTCTCATATTTCCTCTTTTATTTACAAATCGATTGTTACCTATTTACCTCTAATGACATTGTTCTTACAATACCTTTATTTGCAAGTTACTTTGACGTAGCATTGTTTTGAAATGTATATATTCAAAATGTTCACATCCTATATTATATTATTACTTATATTATACAGTGTAAACTCTTTATAACGTTATCCTTTATAACGATAAACTCCCTATAACATTGAAGTGAGCCCAAGTTGGTTGGTTTGTTCACTTTGTTTTGTTTTTTTTTGTTCACTCCATATAACGATAACTCTCTATAACGACAAAAAATGCTCAGTCCCTTGAGTTTCGTTATAAAGAGTTTACACTGTATTTACATATAATACACATAGTCTACTGGCTTTAGGTACAATATTCATAATATATATAAGGTAATTACTCATGCAATATGTTAAAAAAATAAGATTAAATTACTTAGACTACAGTATGATGTGCAGTATTAATGCCCTTCTACTAAGAGATTAAATTTGAGTTTGTTATAATATAGTAGTTCTTAAAAAAGGTTTTAATTTTCCTTGAAATATTGCATTTTGTGACACAAAAATTGCATGTTAGTTTAATAAAATACATACAAATGTTTATCATATCTATGTAGGAAGTGCATGTATATATGTATACTGAATAACTAGTATAATACTAACTAAGCCACTAAACAATGAAACCACAATATAATCGTAATATATTTTTCTCAGATGTGAAGTCCTTGTGGCGGCCAGAGTACGGCGCTTACATGGTGGAAGGCACACCCGGAAAACCTTATGGGGGCCTCCTAGCACATTTTAATATTGTGGAAGCCAATATGCAGTATAGAAGGGCTGAGGCCAGCACTTTATTGAAAGATGGTGAAGTTATTATGAGTATCACAAATTTTCCAAGGTATTATTTGGTTTATTTATGTCACAATTTTTCATTTTAGTGTTTCAGTTTTCTTTTACTATGAATATAAAAAATATTACTTAAACTAATTAAACATGTGATTTTCTAGATTGGGATGTCCAGCGTTTACAAGTCCACCTTACCCTGCAACTCCTCACAATGGTGTCACAAAGTCCCAGTTTTTCCCTGACAAGGCAATATTCCCCGGACACCCCCGCTTCAAAACACTCAGTTCCAATATAAGACATAGAAGAGGTGAAAAGGTCGCAATAAATCTGCCAGGTAAGAAATCATTTAGTTTTTTTTTTAAATGTATTCATCAGTATCAAATAAAAAGTTTACTCATTCAATGAGCTAATGAGGAAAAGTGACCATTATCTTGGGGAAACCACATTTGAAATACTGTATTAAACTTACTTATTAGATAAGGAAAACAATTATATAATATCTTGTTTCCTTAATATCATTCACCATTCATCATCAGAAATAAATAAAGTCATGACCTTATACATATATCATTGTATGTACGAGGATAGTAAGACAAAACCTATTCTATAACTCTAATTCAGGTAAACTATTAGGGAAATACCACAATACTGAGCCAGGAAGCATAAAATAGCAATGCTTCATGCTCACATATATTTATTTATTAAAGAAGAAATATGTATTTTTTTCTAATATTTAGTATTCCGCGATGTAAACACAAAGATCCCGGTGGATAACGCACACGAGCTGGAGCCAGGCGCGGCCGACCCCGAGTGCGTGTATATGGACGCGATGGGCTTCGGCATGGGGTGCTGCTGCCTTCAGCTCACTTTCCAAGCTTGCTGCATCACTGAGGCGCGCACACTTTACGACCAGTTGGCACCATTATGCCCTATCATGGTAATTATGTTTTAAATTACATTATAACTATTCATAACAATGTTTGACGGGCCAGTTGGCTTGGTGATTAGAGACGGTGAATGCCACGCCACAGGTCGTTGGTTCGATTCCCATCCAGGACAAACATTTGTGTGCATGAACATGTTGGTTTGTTCTGTGTCTTGTTGTAAATATCTATATAAGTATGTATATAAAAGAGAACCAAATGTATTATAACAGTTATCTGGTTTCCATAGTACAAACGTTAAATGTGTTAAGAATGGCCCAGGATATTTATTGAATGTATCAGTTGTAATTTATACAAGTACTTCTCGTTTTTTGACGTATGGACTTGGAATTGTTGCTATTGTTTTTTAACAATGGTTATTATGCGTAATTTTTTCCTAGATTTCCTGTTAATAGGCTTAGTAAGTGGCTTTACCATTTACCAATGGGATATTTTTTTTAGGCATCAGTGTTCTATTGTATATAATTTCCACAAGGAAACTAACTCAGTGGTTTTTTACCTGTCTGATTCATATAACATAATGAATATACTAAATAATAAACGCTAAGAAATTTGCGTGTTGGGCATTTGTAAAAAATGTATTGTTGGCAATGAAAGTGAATGATGTCCACCCTAAAGCCTAATGATACTAATTGGACATTCTGATGGGTCATCTGAATATAATGGCTATACTTTAGCGTAAGACAAATATGCAACAATATTTTCGAATTTATAATGATGCTAATTATTTTCAATGTAGTTGGCCCTCTCCGCTGCATCTCCGGTGTACCGCGGCTTCCTCACCGACGTCGACTGCCGCTGGAATGTGATTTCCGCGTCGGTGGACTGTCGCACTCGTGAGGAACGCGGCTTGGAACCGCTCAAGAATAATAAGTTCCGCATACACAAGTCGCGCTATGACTCCATCGATTCCTACCTTTCGCCTGAACATGAGAAGTAAGTTCATTATGAATAAACTTCGGGCAACAAATGATCGTAATCGTAGCAATATCCATAATAAGTCAAATATGGTTCAATTACTGATAACTTTATTAGAATTTATTGGACTCTGTAATATGGTGTATGGGAATCATAGCTCTGTAGTCCTTTGGCTCAAGGTCACTAGCTATCAAAGAGGTAAAAACGAATAGTGTTACTTGCACGTGGTCGAGTTAATTTGATACTAATGTTGATTACTGGCTGTAATAAAAAAGCCTTAGATTATGGTCGACGTCATATGTTAATTATAAGCAAATTTACATGATTAAAATGACTCATGTCTAGCTTTATCATTATAGCTACAGTTAGGATTCTAAAATGGTAACTGTAATATTTTAAAAGGCTAAAATTATTTTAAGGCATATGAAGAGTTTGTTGTGAGAGGTAATTGGATAGGTTGCAACTCAAGTATGTAAGTCTGTGTGCCCATGCAATAAGTAAAAAAAATCAATTATCTATAAGAGTATATATCGCACCCTCAGAACGATAGGGGTTTAACTCAAAAAAACACTTTTGGCACATCTCTGATTGGGTCACTTTTGCACTGAGAGGAAGGGTGGGTCCCGGTGTTAAACTGGCTATCGGTATGATTATTCTATCATTAAATTTACTATGTTTTAGTGTTCATCGGATAGAGCGTACTTTGTTTAGTCTCTCTATGATCGTAACTCTATTTCGCAAAATTTTAAGTTAAGCCCTTATCGTACTGAGGGTGCGATATGTAAAACAGAATCATTGCACATATTTTACAAATGTTTGTGTAAATTTATCTATATAATATATGTTTCTAAGTATCCTAAATGTATACTAATGTAAAAGATTAAATATTCTCATTTCTCGTGCTGACTATATAGAGGTTTTTTTTTTCATTTATTTATTAGATACAACGACATTCCAATAGTGCACGACAAGGCGATATACCAGCGGCTGCGCGAAGGCGGCATCGACCACCCGCTGGCGCTGCACGTCGCGCATCTCTTCATACGTGACAGTGTCTCGCTCTTTTCGGAGAAAGTGCACCAAGACGACGATAACGATACTGATCATTTTGAGGTATGATAGTAACAGATTCCTTCAGACATAAGGTGCATCTATTGATCCAACAGCTAATTGTATGATGATAGAAATCAACCTTATTCCAAAGCAATACAGTTTCATTTCCTATGACAATCTGAAACGTCAAAACGGCCATCATAGCGTGCCGGTAGTATAAATAATAGAGAATATGCTTTATACTTAAAGACCTAAAGTTGACTTTTGCTCCAGTAACACAACCATCGCAGACACAATGCAATCATATAATTTATATTTCTTTTAAACATATAAGAAATAGACGAATTGGAACTTAAGTCTTTAGTATAAAAGACAAATATTTCAATATTATTCGAATGAAATGCAATAAGTGTTATAGTTAGGCAATGAGGCTTCAACGTTTTACGGATAGACTAGTAAACCGTCTTAATCTCTTATGTAGTTAAGAGAACTAAGCGCACATACAGATAGCGAAATGGTTTGTATTTATACTAATTAAAGAGTCAAAACTAGTGCTTTATATACTCGTAAGAAGAAATATTGATAAGGGTCAGGGTAAAAGAAAAACCTTATTTTTTTTATGGCAAATGATGAATTGGTGCTTTGTGAAATTCTTATCTAGTCTTATATTGGATATTTTGTGTATAATTAAAAAAACACACATTAAACAACTAATGTATTGTTGGAGGCACGATAGAATCTAGTAAGTGATTTTCATTTTTATTTCACATTTAGAATATACAGTCAACAAATTGGCAAACGATGCGATTCAAGCCGCCACCTCCGAACTCCTCGATTGGTTGGAGGGTGGAATTTCGACCATGCGAGGCTCAACTCACCGACTTCGAGAACGCAGCTTATGTGTGCTTTGTCGTACTTCTCACAAGGGTCATATTGTCCTACCAACTTAACTTTGTGATGCCGATTAGCAAGGTTAGTGAATTCTGGATCTTATATCTTCTATGTATAAGCCCTATTATAAGGTTCCTTTGACGCACCATCACCTCAAAACTACGAACATATCGGCATGGGACTCATAGGATTCGACGCGGAGTTTTTCGTATATAGGCTATAGGTAAATGATATTGATGAAAGCGGGTGAAACTTCGAGGGACAGCTAGTATTGATATCAATTTGTCCATATATTATATTCACATAACATTTTAATGTTTTGTACAAAATTAAAAACTAACAAAAAAAAATTGGTAAAATCATTTTGTTTTAGATATAAGATAACTATACGTTAAACTTTTCTTGAAAGCAACCTAATTGTACATTATACTGTTATCATTGTACCAAGATGCAAAATATTATTACTGTTGGTAGGGTCTTAACCCCTATATGGATCCTATTAAAATGATAAATGTCGCATTAGTTACTTTGTTTGTAGTTCCTTCACCTCGTTACGCAGCTGACCGAGCCGTGTTGGTCGTAGAATATTTTTTATACCAAGGCCAAATCTGCGCGGCAGAATTTAGCAATAAATATATTTCACTTCTCTTTGACACCTCTCGTTGATATGCACTTAAATTCGTGTCAGCCGATTCTGATCTGCCCTTTGTGAAATAACGGGCCGGTTACCGTTAGATAGTTCGATAACCTGACTGAGCCACAGGTCGTGGGTTGGATTGTCGATTCCCACCTAGGAAATATATTTGTGTGCACGACCATGTCTGTTTGTCGATAGTAAAATATCTTTATAAGTATATTAACTAAATGAATATTAGTTCCAGTACTAAAGTGCAAGTACTGCTTACTCTTTGGATAACCTGCAGGCAGTAAGTTAGCACCTCGTGTTCTAAATAGTTGATGGATTAGGTCGATGAGAACATGCAGCGAGCCCAACGACGCGGCGCATGCCTCGACCAGAAGTTCTGGTGGCGCCGCGACGTGGGAGCCCCGCGGGACGTGGCGCCGCACTCCAGCGACGCCAGCGACGCCACCGAGCTCTACACAGAGATGACCATCGATCAAATTGTCAATGGAAAGGTTCGTGACGTAATTATTAACATTTCCGAGAGGCTTCGTAGCAAGGTCACCATTGGACCAAAAGAAGCCACTAATTAGTCAAAATTTGAGTTGTACACTTTAGAATTAGTTAGCGACTGATTCGGTGCGCAAACATCTTAACCGGGGGCTCGATTCTGTTAGGAAAATGACACTAACTCGATGATTTTCGTCGCGGCCTCCGTGCTCCGTCTCTTTCGCTTACTACGCTAATACTAATCACGTGAGAGATAAGCTCTCGAAGGCCTCCGTGAAGCAGCTCGCCGACGAAGTTTGTATTAGCTGAATAAGGGGGCAGATAGTCAAGTTATTGAGATACAAACACCCTTGTAACTTTGAACCAGGGATCGACAAATTTCAACATTAGCAAAATTTTATTTTATTCATTCGTTACATTAAAATACACGAAATTGGCACACCACTTCCGATTAAGTTGTGTTATTTGATTTTACGTGGCGAGACAATAAGTTTAGCAATTTGCGAGTAACGCTAGAATAGTTGAATTTAGACTCGACCCTCACCCATCCAATGGCCTTTCTAACCGAACGATAGTATGTGGCCTCCAATTGACCTCCGATGATAAACAATAAACTTTATTTTTTGCCCAAGTTAACAATGTTGCGTCAAGTGTATCAACTATTAATAATTTAAAGATAAACATAATGGATGTGTTTATTTATCTTTTATTGTCTCTTCCAGACAGTATCTTAGGAACCCATAGTTATCATTTTTTAAAACGTGACTTGGTATATTAATTCCTATCCTAATAATATAGATACCTATCTTCATTAGTTATGAACATGCCATAATGCCAAAAAACACTAGCAGTACTTTATCTGTGGTATATAGCACTAACCGCAAGGATGTGAACGCGAAATCATGCTTAATTGTATCGCAGCAGGATCAATTTTACGTTGTCCGCCTTATATAAAACAATAACGTCCGCACTTTTGCTTTCAATTTGTGTATCCATTGATATGCGTGGGAGTTACGATGGCCTTCAAATATAAGTATTATTTTATTACATAGGATGGCATATTCCCCGGGCTGATACCATTGATCGAGTCTTATCTCTCTGGTATGGATGTAGATGCGGACACCCACTGCTCAGTCCAACAGTACCTGAAACTCATCCAGCGAAGAGCTTCAGGCGAGATATCCACCATGGCCGCGTGGATGAGGAATTTTGTCACCACACATCCACAATATAAGTAAGATCTAAATATATCTCTAAGAAAGAATCGCTTTAGTGTTTATATGTTTTTACTAATTATATTCCAATTTATTTACAGAAAAGATTCAGTGGTCACAGAAAAGATAAATTACGACTTACTGAAAACGGCCCACGGTATCCAAACGGGCACAATCTCAGCGCCCACCCTGCTCGGTACTAGCACGGTATCAAAGACTAACGAAGACATTCCCAAGGCATTCACCAAAATGTTGTGCAAGGAGTGCCCCTAACCACGACACGGGTGAACCTCACGACATTGTAGTGCCTTCCATGCTACAGGTGCATCTAAGATTCTGCCTAAATCCAGTACTAACAGCGAGACATTACTTTTGCATCATTAGTGAGAGTAGACAAAGTATGTTTTAGAATGTGAGGCTAATTTAATATGTGACGCCAATGGTGTATACTCACGCAAATGCAAATGTAATGTCTCGACATTAGACTATACTTGTTATCTCTTAATTAGGGTTGCCATGAGTTGTTTATGATTTGACGTAATATTTAATGCGGTATGCGAAGTTTGGCTACGAGAATTGAGACAGATATTTCATTTAATCATATATATATTCAACTTTCAAGCGTTTTAAATGATAGAACGTAGAATATGGCAATTATAGCTCAGTGAGACGTCGGATCTTGGAGGTTTCTACGTAGAAAACATCACAGTGTTACCAACAGCGTGGACTTTGTAGTAGGCTGTCTGGCTGGCTACCATCTTATGGTGTTCCAGATGCTGCTACTGAAAGCCAGTTCTCTTCTAGGTTTTTAAAGCATGGTGCACAGTGAAGTCAAACAAGTATATGCATAGTCAAATTAATATAAACTAAAAAAAACGAGATTAATTGACTACCATTCCCATGAACTACTTTTTGAAAAAGAGCTCAGTTTTTACACGATTTTCCAGTATCTAATTTCGTTAGCCAGACTAGCTTTATTTAAATGTTTTCTATAGACTAGTACTAGTATGTATGATTCAACAGATGACGAGAGTGCAATTTGTATTAATGGGATTCAATCAAAGCGGCGGGAAAGTATCGCCTCTCTCGTGCCTTTCGTCCTTTAGGAATGTTCGATGTTACTTTTAACTCGTGTCAATCTGCCGCCTTTTATATACAGGTTTACTTTTAAGTTGGTTACCAATAGTAATGTGGTTACAAAATTTATAATAGAATAAACCGTGATAATTGTATGCATTTTCTGATACATTCACGATTAAAGTGATACATCGTTATACTTTAGTCTTTATTTTACCAGCCAGCATTCAAAACATGTTTTCTTTTAGTTCAATTTGTTATATAGTTAATAACATTATGATTATAAAAAGGGTAACTAAAATTGACGTAATATTAGCCAAACTCATTCCGAGCCCGATACATTCGGTATCGGTTTATATTTATAAAGTAACTAGTTTGTTCTTTCTATTTAACCTGAGTCTAAATTAGGTAATAATGAATTTTAATAGTGAGATAATAATTAAAACTTAGAAGCCTATAGGAACAAGCGACAAAATTTATAAAGATCTAATCATAGAAGACTGCCTATCTACCTACATAAAATCAATTAGGGATATAAAACGTTACATCCGACTACACTAAAGTCGATAATTGAGTGTAGCGTCAACACATTTATTTTCGTTAGATGTTGATGACTGTTGATGACATTGACATCGTCGGTGTAAGTGATCCATACATTGGAGCGTCCTTGTGATTGCAACGATAAAACCACATATGCTTAGATCTAGATTCTCAAATTGTTACCTGAAGCGGTATGATGTTTGTATATACAATTAAAATAAAGTAAAATTCATTAATAATTTGCATAGATTTACAAGTTTCACTGTGAGCTAGTGTCGCTTGAGCGATTGCTTCATATTCTATTTGGTATGCGATGAAATTTGTCGCTGTTTGTTTTGAAAAAATAAGAAATTATATTAATTGTATATCTGAATATGTAACTTGGTACTCTATGCATTAGTTAAGGTTATATTTTAGTAGCATTTAGAACAGTATTACTTAATATGGTGAATGAATTAATTATGTAGTAAGTGTGTAGTTTGGTCGGCTACACAAAAATAATTGTTAAAGTTGTGATTTCCGTATAGAAAATAGTTCGAAAGAATGACAATACACTATGTTTAAGGGAAGTTTATTGAAATTATAGTTGGTCTTGGCGATTACTGCTAAGTAGAAACATCTGAATATGTTTGGTTGTGATTGAAATACGCAAGTTATTGGAAATGTACTAGCGAATAGCGAAATGGGCACAAAATGTACGTGTCGTGAACATTTGATACCTAAAGGGCTAAGCACGAATCTATCGCAAGCGTCATCGTATCGATTGCGCCAAAAACCAATGCAATGGGAAATTGAACATCGCGCAACGTTACGTTATGCGCCGTGTCGAATTTCCCATACAAACTAGCTTTTGGGCGCACTCGATTCGATGACGATAGAATTAACTTTGTTTACCTAGTGAAAAATGCGTAACGCATTTTTTTACTGATAGGATTCTTGTAAATTAATGTTTCTTAATTAATTCTTCTGTTCACGAAACGACAAGTGACGAAAAGACTTCGGAGTTTAGCTATTTTATGAATACGGCAGAGGATAATCGGATATTAATTCCAATATCTTTCAATTCAGAATTTGAAATATTATTCTATCTAGACATCGTATTTTGCACAGATGTGTCGATTGATGCACGAATATGTTAATATTTATATACATTGTGTATTGCACAGAATGTATGGATTGATGCACGAATGTTTATATTAATATATTAAAGATATATTGTGTAGAAACAATGTATCGTAGTTATTACCAGAAAATTAAAGTTCCTTATTGATCACTGTGAAGTATTTTATGTACAATTATTGTAATTTGATTGTCTATGTATCGATGGAAAGCACAAAATTATCCGTAGTTTTTTTATATAAGTTTTACACTTAGAAATATCGCACGACATATGTCCTATTTGTATTTTCATCCCATATTGATTGACATGATTTTGTGTAGGTATACTATATTTTGATCACTGTTATTGTTTTTTTTAATTACAATTATAAAATATGCTTTCAATAAAGTTATTTAATGTTTATGCACTGACTTTTAATTTTATTTGAGGTCCAAAAAAATATTTTGCATCAATAAAAGCTGATTTTATTGGATTCTAGAACTTATCGACAAGTTGTAATATGTGTTGTTGCTCTTGTTGGCGCCACTCCTCGCTACCGGCGTCACCCAGGTTACCCGCGTATTCTGTATTAAAAAAACGTAAAAGACAATAAATTTATTCAATATTTACTAGTTAACTGTGGCATGGAATGATTTGGCGGCTCTTACCTCTCATTACATGTCGAATGATTTTCAATGAACCACCGCGTAGTGACAACACGCGTTGCACACGTTGTTTAACTGTAGATGGGCCTGCCGTACACACCTGAAAATTATAAATTCATACAATATTCTTTAATAGTATGTACTCTTGCTAATTAAAACGTGCGACATAGAACTGTGCAATAATCATTTTGCGTACCTCTAAAATAATGCGGTCTATAAGCTGCAATGTAAAAAGACCACCAGATAGTCTTTTTAAGTATTGCGCATCGTCATCTAGTTGTTCTGCTTCCTGCTGTAAATAATTTATACATAGGTAACACACTTCTGAATATTCAAGATTTTTTTTTACTTTACAAATAATATACATACCTCCATCTCCTTTTCCGTGCGGTCTACTTTATCCATATATTTGAAGTGTAACTCAAGGAGCCTATCGACTTTTTCTAGATCGTTCTCTGTGAACTTTGCCAATAATCTCTGTCTCTGACTACCTTGACAATTGCGCAACATTGATGAAATAATCGATACAACATGTTCTGAAAATAATTGTAAATTTTTAAGAAATAACAAATCAAAATGATAATAGTAAATTTGTAACTTTAAATAGTTATTATTCTACCTTCATGTTGATCAACTGTTAACAGCCTCTTCCTTTTTGGTGTTTTCATGAACAGCGGGAAAACTGTTCTTAGTCCCAAGATATCAACAAACTTGTTGCAGTTATCGCGCCCGTCGGGCCCCGCGAGCGCGTGGTCGAGGACTTTCAATGATCCATTACGTGACATTTTCTTTTCCCTGAAATTGTTAAATAATAGGTTGGGGAAAAAGTTCCTTCGCATTTTTTAAGAAAATTCAAAACATTTTTAATATAGTTTATTTACATTAAAGTATGTAGGTACCATTTTGTTCGATAACTTTTTGCCATCTTGTAGGTAGGGACATGATCCCATTGCTATAGAAATTTTGGGACTTCTGATCAAAATACTGCGACAAGTGGTTTTGACAGTCTTCTCGTGATGTTAACCTGACACTGCCTAAAGAATTCTGAAGAGCCCGAAACAGGTGGAAATCTGAAGGTGCAAGGTCAGGACTATACGGCGGATGCATTAATACCTCCCAGCCAAACTATCTTAATTTTTGCTGAGTGGCTAAAGATGTGTGAGGTCTAGCGTTATCATGATGAAAAACCACACCCCTTCTGTTGATTAATTCCGGCCGCTTTCTCTCAACTTCTTGCTTTAATCTCATCAGTTGTTCGCAGTAGAGTTCAGAATCGATGGTCCTGCCTGGTAACAGCTCATAATGAATAATGCCCTTCCAATCCCACCACACACACAGCATCACCTTGTTGCGAGTTAGCGCGGGTTTCGCCACAGTCTGTGAAGCCTGACCGGCCTTTGACCACGACCTTTTTCGCACGTTCTTGTCGTACGTGATCCACTTTTCATCACCAGTTATCAGCTTCTTCAAAAATGGTTCGGTTTCATAACGGTTCAATAGGTTTCTTTCAGTGACCTCGTGAGGTACCCAAATATCTAGTTTTTTTGTGTACCCAGTTTTTTTTCAAATGAGCCAAAACTGTTTTGTGGTCAATTTCCAGTTCTTCAGCTACGTCGTAACTACTGATATGCCGATCTTACTCCACTTTTTCAAAAATGGCATCCATTTTATCCGTAATGGGGCGACCAGAGCGACGTGCATTTTTGACATCAAAATTTCCGGATTGAAAACGCTTAAACCAAATTTGTGCTACTCTCACAGACACTGCACTAGGTCCATACACATCGCAAATTTTTTCGCGGCTTGCGTTGCATTTTTACCTTTTTTGTAGTAAAATTTTAAAATGAATCGAATTTCTTCATTAGATTCACTCATCTTGGTGGTACGAAAAACAAATACAAATCACACATTTTCCTAATTTGAATTTGGAATTATGTTCTTTAAAATTTAAACTTTCAATGATACCAAAACCAGCCAGATACAAATAGTATAGCCAAAGGGATTTTATAACAAGTTCATACATACTATAATGCGAAAAGACTTTTTCCCCAACCTAATATGAGCTCACTGAAAGAAACCTAATTAACCGTGTACTCATTTGTGATTCTTTATTACGACGCCATGAAACCGAACCATTTTTGAAGAAGCTGATAACTTGTGATGAAAAGTGGATCACGTACGACAAGAACGTGCGAAAAAGGTCGTGGTCAAAGGCCGGTCAGGCTTCACAGACTGTGGCGAAACCCGGGTTAGCTCGCAACAAGGAGATGCTGTGTGTGTAGTGGGATTGGACGGGCATTATTAATTATGAGCTGTTACCACCAGGCGGGACCATCGATTCTGAACTCTACTGCGAACAACTGATGAGATTAAAGCATGAAGTTGAGAGAAAGCGGCCAGAATTAATCAACAGAAGGGGTGTGGTTTTTCATCATGATAACGACTAGACCTCACACATCTTTAGCCACTCAGCAAAAATTAAGAGAGTTTGGCTGGGAGTTATTAATGCATCCGCCGTATAGTCCTGACCTTGCACCTTCAGATTTCCACCTGTTTCGGTCTCTTCAGAATTCTTTAGGCAGTGTCAGGTTAACATCACGAGAGGACTCTCAAAACCACTTGTCGCAGTATTTTGATCAGAAGTCCCAAAATTTCTATAGCAATGGGATCATGTCCCTACCTACAAGATGGCAAAAAGTTATCGAACAAAATGGTACCTACATACTTTAGTTAAATGTAAATAAACTATATTAAAAATGTTTTGAATTTTCTTAAAAAACTTTTTCCCCAACCTATTATATTACTTAACCCAGGTTTATAATAGACTATCATGATGCTTAGGATGTAAAGCGTATTACGATGTAAGCGCTTACGATTTGGAACTACAATGTGACATCGTAACATTTATAATAAAACTAATAAATAAAAATCCATCCCAAAATCTGCGAATTCCCATACACTACATCCTTCATTTTTACGAAGGGAAATGCGTTACGCATTATGTGGGACTCTCCCCGACCCCTTCCCATGTGGGAAAGGGACAGATAGCCTATCCACTAAAACCCCTCGAGGTTCTCCTCCGCCGTTGACAGGGCTCCAGGACCAGACGAGTCCTACGACCGCCTGAATTTTTATACGCCTGATTCAACATATTAAAAATAATATAACTGCGGAAAATCTGGTTCAAATTAAAATAAGTGTTTACCTTAGCATAAGGTTCATGAGTTGGAGGCCTTCACCGCGTAGGAAGCGGTCGCGGTTAAAGGGCTCCATGAGGGCGCAGCACAGGGAGTCGAACATGTTCTCCATGGCCTCTTGCTCCTCCGCACCGCTTGGGTCGTGGCGTTTGTAGAACTGTAAGTTATATTTACTACATCATATTTTTCTACAACATACCTAATTGGCACTATGCGTGAGCACAAAAGTGGCATGGACCTCTGATGATTGGAATATCTTAGTACAAGTTGCCAATTTATTGACCTTATCGTCAATAAATAAATATAACGGCCATCTGATCCTAAGCTAAGCAGAGCTTGTACAATGGAAATCAGATAACTAATACACATTTTTTTTAAATACATACTTATATAGATATTTGCATCCAGACACAGAACACACATTCATGCACACAAACATTTGTTCTGAGTGGGATTGGAATCCACGACCTGCAGCGTGGCAGTCAAGTGTCTCAAAACAACTTCAGCCAAGTCAAATACCATTGTATGTTCTATATTTTAAGTGTTCATTACTCAAAATCCCTTACCGCAAGTTGTTGTAGTATAACGTCAATCCCATCGAGTTCACCCAGTAGCTTCCTGTTCTCAGGTGTATTTTGCAGTAGGATTGATAAAATCTCTGTTGCATATAACTTATTCCCATCAAAAGGCACTTTCAACTGAAAATAGAAAGCATATTCATTAAGTCATGTTTAATAATACAATGTACCTATTTTAGAAGTTTGATTTTTAGAAAAAAGTTAATTTAAAAGTATAAAAAACAGTTAATTACCTTCAGTCTTTTCAATATCCATTGCATAAATCCTTGTTTTGCAACCTCTGGACACATTTCGGGTCTGAATTCTGTGATGTTTTCTATTATACCTGCAGCATCAAGATTAAATTGTAATTTTGGGTTTGTTACAACCTCAAACAATATTAAAAGAGAGAAATAACTTTCTTTTACTATACATACATCTACTTTCTGTAGATTCAATGAATATTTAAGGGATCAAAATATTTGACTTATTAGTTCATACCTAATGTATTATGAACAGCATCCCTCTCATCTGGCACTTGTTCATCAAGCCGTGCAAGATTATGTAGCAGCAATGCTGCCGCCTCTGCATCTGCCAATGCATTGATCAACTCCTCTGCACCTTCCTCACTCTCATGGAGAATATCTACATCTGTTAATTCCTAAATTATATAATAAGAATTTATAAAATGTATGTTGTACAGTCTGCAAGATAAGTAGCTGAAGATCCAAATTTCCTATGACTATTTATGTTACTGACTGTATATTAAAAATGTACTTCTATATCACTTAAAACTTTATGATCTGCACCTGTAGACACCCTGTTATGTGTTTTAGGAGTGGCACATCAGCATGTTAAACTAGTTCTCTTTTATATCCTTGCCACAATGGGCCATGAGATACAAGAATACCATGGTTTTATCTCCGCCAAATACTTAATCCAAGCAGAGGATGCTGCTTTTTTTATTTATATGAAAAAATTAGGGAAACTATTATATTATGAAGCTTGAACATTAAAATTATATTTTTAATACAAACCTGTAAGAGATTAACAACTTTAGTAGATATATCAGTATTGTCATGAGACAACAATTCCAGTAGAGAATTGATGCATTTCAAATCCACAAGCAATGGGTATTGATCAGGAACGGTTGCTACTGCACTAAGCTCCTGAAATTTAAAAATAATAATGATAAAATATTATATGGCCTAATGCAAAACTATTTTTTTTACTCTACTTTTGTTAACTAAAACCAAAGAATTTAAGCATAACTACATATAGTATTAACTATTTATAAGTATTAACCCGTTTTCTTATTGACTTCTCTAAGCAGTTACAAAATCAAAATATATATATTTTCCAATTATCAGTGTTCACTGTAATCACAGAGTGTGAGCTCTTGAATCAGAATTAGTTTGTACTCCTTTTTTTTAACTGGCTGTTCTAGAAAGCATGTAGTTGCAGATGCTTTGCATGCATTTGCCTGGGGGCTTAATTTATATCACAAAAATTTAGCTTGAAGAGTAATTCAGGTTCGCTCAGTTAAAACAAATTTAATCATAAGTCACATAGATTTTCTGCATCAGTTTATAATACCTGTAAGGCCTCATGTAGATCTAATTCACTGTCCATAAACTTCTCAGGTTGATCTGGAAACTTTATCCTCATCTCTCTATTCCTCAGAGCCTTTTTTTCAAAGTTTAGCACTAGTTTTTTAACTGCTGTTTCATCAAGAATTTCACCCTGAAAATAAGAATTATTAAATAGATGAAACAAAAAGTTTGTCTTATGAAATATATGAATGAGAATCCAAAATATGCATAATAATATTAATAGCAACCTCAATAAATGTTTAAGTGAAAAAGTAAGTTTAAAATTTATTAAATAATGAGACAATATATTTAAAAATAGAAAAAAGAATTTTATTATTGTTTATGTATTCTATCAAGAAACCACTTTACACACAGACCTCAGTAACTTCATTTTCAACAAATCTGAGAATGTCTTCCCTCTCTTTGTCAGTAATCATGGGCTCCTTTGGTAATGTTTTAGATGTATGATGCACAACATGATCTGTTTTAGACTTTTTCATGCGTCGAACCTTTGTAGACCTAGCAGACTCCTCATCAGAGTCGCCACTGTCATCATCATTGGATCTCTTTGGAGTTGGAACAGGCTGTAGACAATCAAGAAAATGGTTAATATTGGATTCAAAGAAGAATAGTTAGTAGACCATCATCATCATGTGCCTTCCCGGTTCCCAATATTTGTGGTCGGAGTAATATGCTTTCTGAATTTCCAGTGCATTACAACAGTACAAGAGATCTTAACATCGGCGGTAAAAAATATTCAATAAATTCCTTTACCTTAAACGAAAGCAGTTCGCCAACATCCATTTTTTTGTTACCCAATCGTCTTCAATGGTGTTTCAATAACAAATTATATTCAGATTGAGATATATATACAGATAAGTCGCGACAACGGCAACGTAATGGTTGAATACAATAAGCTGCTTGGTCGCTATGGATGGTCTCGGCAAGCTTCCAATGTGATCGTCCATTCGGTTTGACTTTTGACTTTGACATTGACTTGACAGACACGACACAGATACATTAATTATGTTACCTAGTTCACTGCACCATAAAATATATCAAGAGGCAATTATACGCGATCGAGCGAATGGTCTAGAAAACTAAAGCCACTTTGTATGAGATACTCTAGACACTGCCTAACTTTAGAAGTTCTACTTGGGCCTTTGTTTTGATGTTTCTAATTTTCATTCCAATCGGTATGTTGGATGATTTTAAATTACTGTGACTTACACATTATACTACAATAGATATTTACACCACAAATTTGTCCTGGGTAGAAATCGAACCCACGACCTGTGGTGTGGCGTGGCTATCAATTGTTTCTAAAGGCAAATATTTAAAGTCAATATATTTATTGAATCAATGCTTAAGATGACTTAAATCACAGCTCAAATCGTAGTGCTCTGCATCATATAATATATCCGAAGGCAATAAATAATACGCGATCGAGCATGTGGTCGAAGCAACCAAAGTTATCTTGGATGGTGTATAGGTCGACTACTTGTCTTGCATAGTTAAAGTGGACAACAAACAATGTATTGTATGACCATTTGATTGTGATTTCTAATTTGGCGGGAATTACGAGTTTGTTTTCAAACCTTTCTTTTCAACAAAAGTGAGAAATGGCGGAACACCAAAAATTGAGCTATCTATTACAAAATCTACAATGCTATGATAATCGTTATAATCACAATACATTAATAAAAGTATATCATTGTACTAGATTGTTATATCATTCAATACATTGGTTAAAATAAAATATTTATTTTTAAACTACACTACATATAATATAAAATTGTTCTCAGTGCATCCCGACGCTAATTCATCATGCCCAGCGAAGTGATCTTCATGGATTATTGGAATTGCTTAATTCAACTCATAACACAGATTTGCAAGTTAAAATATTATCAATTCTCTCAGCTTATTTGATGTCAAGTGTAAATAAGAATTTAATACCTATTGTTAATATAAACTTTTTCTAACGTAACGAAATAACGACGCGGCTGATCTTGTACTGTGTGTTGTGCCTTCTAAAAAAACATTACATGTCGTTTTTTGTGTATAGTTGATCAATTAACTATTATTTCTTGTTTCAGTTTAAAAATATTGATGCTATCATAACATTCAATCCAATGTATGAAAAAATACAAAGTGTATTGTCTGGGGGCCTACCACGGAAGACAACTGTTGTTTTGAATTTTTTATCAACTCTTCTGTACGTTGATCACGAAGACGATAACACAAGGAGAAAGAGTTTGGCCATGCACGCCCAAAACATGATCAGAGTGAGCGGGTGTTTAGCCATCATGTCCGATATCTTTACTAACTGCATGGTGGTGAGAATTAGCTGTTTACGATACTTAACGTTATTGTTTAATTACCTAATAGATGTGGTAGGTATAACTACGAATTGCCTATCAATGCGAAGAGTTAGAAGAAATCCGCCACAGAGTTAGCGATTCGGTCAGCGCGACAAAACAGTTTCCTTGGTATTGATTTGTTTACATTTTTCGCGCTTAAAAAGACTTTTTTAAGGCTTTTATATCGTAAAATTAGTCTATTTTCGAGATTTGTATTATCGAAAAAATTACTTTTTAAATTATGTAAGTCTAATATTATAGTCACACGTAGTAGTAACATTTATATTGCCTGTGTTACCTTTAATATTTTCTTGAAAACTACGATTTCAATATTTTCTAGTATCAAGACACCTGGATGTCACTCTGTAGGTGCCTATCGGAGACCTGTCGTGGCTCTGAGTTGAACCAAAGTTACTGCACACATCTCATTCCAATGGTAAGTGCACTTACTCAGGACCAACAATAATGCATGAACATGTCTGTTTGTTCTGTGTCTGAGCGTAAATATCTAGTCCTCATCGACCTGTTTTTTAAAGAAATCAAAATCATTATACCTACATATATTATCGGCACGCTATGATGGCTATTTGAAGTTTCAGATTGTCATAGGAAAAGAAACTGTATTGCTTTGGAATAAGGTTGATTTCCATAATCATACATAGCTGTTGGATCAATAGATGCACCTTATGTGTGAAGGAATAGAGTTTATTTTTCTTTGTCATTGTTAAACGTCAAACGGCCATCATAGCGTGCCGCAATTTAGATGTTGGTTACCCGGTCTCCACAGTACATACAAGAAGTACTAACTGCTTATTTGAGGGTCAGATGAATGTGTAAGGAACGTCCCAGGATATTTATTATTGTTATTACTGTTTCCTAATAAGTTAGTTTTATCTGCTCCGTTGATAGTGATATGACGTCTAATTACAAGTTTATTTATTTATTCGAGTTGTAGGTACCTAATTATAAAATTACTTTAATCTTTACAACATCGTTAGGATAATAAAGTGCGATGGACTAGATTAGAGTGTACTTTGAACTCAAATACAATCAAATAAAGTCTATTTTGACAACTAAAAATATCATAAAAATGTTGCTTTTGAATAATAAATATATATCCAGGGACACCTTTACACACGGCCATCTGATCCCAAACTAAGCAGAGCTTGTACTATGGAAACCAGATAACTGATAATAATATTTTCTTTCTAAATACATATTTATATAGATATTTAGACCTGAGATATTACAGCTATAGATATGACATATTTACATGAATAGACCCAATGTTGAATTCCTTACTGACTTAACTTATTGAGATCTTGTTTTAGCTTTATGTTTCAAACACAATATCGAGGCAAAAACTAATAAAATTGAAATGTTACTTGAAATTTCAGTCGATACAGCGATGTATTCAAGGGAATGAATATGTGTTTTTGGTCCTGCAAAGTTTGATTCAAAATCACGAACGGAATATCCAATTGTTTCTCGAAAGTAATGGAGTGGCGTTATTCAGTAGGTTGGTACATGTTGTACTTTGTTTTTGTTAAATTATGACAGCGGTCCCCTGCGGTTTTACCCGAATTCCCGAGGGATGTTAAATATTCCCGGAAGCCTATATGTTATTCCAAGGCATGCTCTATCTATGTGCCAAGTTTCATCTAAATCCTTTCGGTAGTTTTTGCGTGAAAGAGTAACAAACATCCATACTCACAAACTTTTGCATCACTACATAGTATAAAACAAAGTCGCTTTCTCTGTCCCTATATTCCTATGTATGCTTAAATCTTTAAAACTACGCAACGGATTTTGATGCGGTTTTTTTAAATAGATACGAGTGATTGAATAGGAAGGTTTTTATGTATAATACATGTGACATCCCACGGGAACGCGGGTAAAACCGCGGGGGACAGCTAGTTTATAATATTAGTAGAATTAAATTTGCCACAGATTAAAATTTTCTCAAAGTAAAACATATCCCATTCAAATTTTTATGTTTCCATGATTACAGAGAGTTACTACAGTATGATGCTTGCATGCAATTACTAAACATACTTGTTCAGAATTCATCAACAGCCACGATGTTGTTATGCAAAACAAATTTAATACAACACTTGTCAGATTTCCTTCGTTTATATGGACCAAATTCTCAGGTGAAAAGGAGTTCGTTAACTTATAAAGTATTTCTATAAGTACTAAGGTACCAACTTATGTTGACATTCTTTTGCAGAGCGGTCAGTGGGCATCTTTAATTTTATATCATCTTGACTCTAAAATAAAAGGAATAACCAAAGGTAAGGTAATATACTTTTAAAGATACACAATTCTCGTTGTTATAAAAAAAATCATAATTATGTATATATTTTCATAGGACCTAACGAGAAAAGCAAATGTGATGCACCTGAAAATATGAATGTAGCTCCTAAAATATTGCCTAGCTCCATTAATAATAATGATCGACAAACATCAAATCTAGACAGCACCGTAAACTTATTAAATAACGTTATGAAAGAAGTCTTTCTCTGGAAATCGACAAGTAAATTTGGCAAAGATCAGACGAGTACAACATCGAAAGCATTTATACAACCTCATAAGAACCGCAATAAAACGACGCTCTTTGTGGACAATATGCAATTTAAAACAAAACAAAGTTTACTGAAACCAATGAGATTGTTTAATTTCAGTTCAGCAAAAGTAAAAAGACCACAGAAAAATAAATCATATGAACTGTCGTTTTCATTCTTACAAAAAGATAGCGGTAGAAAAATGGCATCAAGTGATCTGTTCAATCAACAAAGTTATTTAAAATCTCAAATATCCGATACAACATCCACAAAATACAATGAAAGCAACCGAACAAAAGACCCAGACATTTCAAACATCGGTAATATAAAAAGAAAAACTAGTTTATTACAACAAACATTCATAGAAATGGATAGAGAGCATAATGAGAGCGCGGTAAGCGTAATCAAATTTAAGCCTAAGTTTATGTCCACTCCAAAAAAACATGAAAAGGCAAAGCCACTAACTCGAATTTTACATACAAGCAGGGCGTCTTTTAAAGCGAAGAAAATTAACAAACTTAAAACTAGTCAAGAAATTACAACAATTGACAAGGATATTAAACATCGCTCCTTTAGTAACAGACTGTTAGGAGCAATTAATGAATCTTGCACTACTTTTGTAAAAACTGTTAAAAACATTTTCAAGACTAAGGGAAATGACACTGTCGAGGTCACGGCCACGGCCAGAGGCACAAATACTGAAGACGTACAATCTTGTACCTACAGCTTTACAGATTATATGCGTAAAAGAGATGCTATATTTGATGATAAATGTAGGGAATATTCAAAAAAAGAATGTCAAGAATTGAGCACTGTGGCTGCATCGTGTAGGACCTGCAACGATACTATAAATTTAAAACATAAATTTGCTAATGATGAATACTTGAGACACACCGTCAAAAAGCTCAAACTAGGCATTAATGTATATGGTTGTGATTTTAAAGTTAGTAATGATTCATTTTTATAACAAATACAATAACAATATTCGAATAGCAGTTTAACATATGTTATAATATTTCAGAAAATATCAAAAACCTTTTGGCCACATGATGCATATATGACTCCAGCTATACTATATAATCTTTACAGAAAATTATTAATGAAATAATGGTATCAATAAGCATTTTTTACTAACAAGCAATGCTTTAGTTAAGGTACCAAAGATGAAACAAAACGAATTAGCATTATTATTATTACAATATATTTCTTAAAAAAAAACCTATGCTACAATGAAAACTTCGTGTGATATGTCTTGTAAGTAGAGTATAAAACTGTTCTCCAACTAATCTCGTAGTTTTTCTTCATAGCTTGCTATAAGAAGATTCATGACGCACCATATCTTTCGTAATATCTGCCACAGTTGGAGTCCCTGATAAAAACAAAATATGTTATACTAAACAACGTATATCGGTATAAGTAGTGACAACAAAAAGTTTGCAATAAGCTCATACTGTACCTGCTATTTGAATAGTGAAATATAGTTCAGTTTTCAATATACTGAGCATCTTCTGTACTCCCGCTTGTCCGCCAACAGCTAAACCCCAGAGTGCAGGACGGCCAACGAAAACCTGCATGTTATAAACAAAAATATATAGTACGCATTTAGCAGTAATATTCAGTACCTACCTAATAACCATACCTAAGTATAATAATATTTACCATTTTGGCACCAAGTGCCAACGCTTTGAAGACATCGGTACCAGTTGTAACACCACCATCCAAGTAAACTTCAACGTTATAATTTTTCACAGCATCTACTATTTCTGGCAGCGCTTCGATCTAAAAACATAATATAATAGAAGCCTGTGTTAGATAAATGAATAAATAGATAGTTATTGATGACTATTTCCTACATTATGTTCCATTACTGGCATTAGTTGCCTTGATGGCTAGAGACCCTAACTAAAACACATCCAGGAAAAACATTTATGTGCATGACCATGTCTGTATGTACACTTAGGACCCGTGGCCTAATTACCTATAAAAGTATGTATTTCGAAAATACGTAGTACCGAAGTTATCTGGCTTCCATAGTACAAGCTTTGATTAGTTTGGGATCAGATAGCCGTTGGTTAAAAATGTCCCAGGATATGTTTTATTTATTTATAAAGGTATAATTCCATAAGTAATTAATTGTACCGTAGATGGAACTCCATCGAGTTGTCTCGCTCCATGATTCGACACTAAAATTGCTGCACATCCAGCCTCCACAGCTTTTACAGCATCATCTCCACGAAGGATTCCTTTTACTACTATGGGCAAAGTCGTAATGCTGCAAGCGAAATAAATCAATCTTATAATTTACCTAATAATATTTTTTTTACCAACATTTGCCAAGTTCATTTGTACCCTGTACTTATTACTAAACTAGTAGTACTAGTACTAAAACTAAAAAAAAAGGTAAAATACGTACTTTTTTTAGATATTATATCTTACCTTTTTAACCATTTCACTTCATCCCAAGTTAATGATTTATCGAATAAGTTCTGGACATATTCGTTCAAACCACTCCCTTTACCGGATGAATGTATTTTAGTTGACAGATGACCATCGAAATTAGCTAATCTGTAATGTAACAACAAATTCAAATATTCTTATTATTTATTATAATATATGAGGAAATAATTACAATAATTCAATATCACTACATAGTATAAAACAAAGTCGCTTTTTCTGTCCCTATATATGGTTTAATCTTTAAAACTACGCAACGGATTTTGATGCGGTTTTTTTTAATAGATACGAGTAATTGAAGAGAAAGGTTTTTATGTATAATACATGTGACATCACACGGGAACGCGCGTAAAACCGCAGGGACAGCTATTATAACTAAACTCTAAAACTAGTTACAATAAATCAAAAGAGCTAATAATGTTACCTTAAATGTGGTGGTAGTGAAAATTTGTTATGAACATCTGCTCTACGTAACCCAAATAGAGGAGTGTCAACTGTTAAAGCAATTGCCTTGTAACCGGCCTTTTCCGCTCTCATAACTAGATTCTTTGTTACATTTCTATAAAAAAAACAGCACATATAATTGTAGTCACCGGACACCATCCCAAGAATAAAAAAAAATAAAAATACGAACCGATCATTATAAATGTAAAGTTGAAACCACTTTATAGCATCGGGTGCAGCCTCGGCTACTTCTTCTATTGAACTAGTGGCAATAGTACTAAGTGTGTAAACAGTGCCTTCTGCTTGAGCAGCTACTCAAAAAAGAATAAGAGTAATAATTATTACAATTCAAGGAGACCATACTATTTATGTAGTTGAAATTTTATTTACAAATTAAATTTACTTGGTACCTTTGGCATTAGCTAGTTCTCCATCAGGGTGGGCCATTCTCTGCATAGCTGTAGGTGATATACCTACAGGCATCGAAACTTCGTTCCCTAAAACCTTTGTACGAAGGTCGCAACCCTTCACTCCAATTAGACATTTTGGACGAATGCGTAATCTGTATTTCAAATAATAATTGGATAAAATAACAATTTATAAAGTTACAATTTGTATAGTTACGGAGAATGTACTTACCTCTGAAAGGCATTTCTATTCTCTGCTAATGTTTGTTCCTCAGTTGCACCACTTTTATAATAATCTCTAGCATTTTTTGGAAGTAATGCTAGCGCAGTCTCTTCCAATTCTTTTACACTGATATACTTGTCCATTGATACTTTTAACTAAAGACATGACAGGAATCGTAGTTTATTATATAACTGTACGAGGAGCTGATAAGGAAGTTGTTTATGAATTATCAATATACAATTATAGTCTAGGCCACAGGTCACATAAGTACTTACGTACATCTTCCGAATTTGATATCTCTATTCATTATTATCAGGGCTACGATTTGCATTGACCTAACCAAATTATATCCTACAATAATTGTAAATACAAAATGCATGAATCATTACATAACATCAAGCAACCGTAAAGTAAAATTGTGTTCTCATTAATATTTCCCTCTGGAAGGTTTTAACCAAAAACGGGTAGTGCGTAGCAAATATTTTTTGGGTGTTTGTCATGTTACTCAATGGAGATGAAGTTCAAATTGCAATATACAACTCTGCTTCTCTTCTATTATAATATTTAAGGGAGGGGTCTGGGTTTCAGCGTAAAAAAAAATACTTTTTTGTGATTTTTTATCTCAAATATCGATTGAGCAATTTTATTCAAACCTTCTATATATTATTGAGCATAGTTTTGACTATGTTCTGTAAATTTTTCATGCAAAAATATTAAACCATTAGCCCGTGACAGAGCTTCCCCCAGGACGTCTTGAAAAAAAAAACAATTTGCGGTGTTCACTGTAACTCGGCCGGAAATTATCTGAAAATGAAAAACCATAAAAAATTAGTTAAATTATAAACAAATCTTCCCCCCAACGTTCTCTGATTATTTTTTTTTAATTTAAAAATTTTTGGCGGCCATCTAAAGAGTGAACCGTTATTTTCGACTAAAATTTCCGCCATTTTGTGGGTGGGAAACACCCTTAATGTTAAAAAAAAAATTTTTACTAAACGTAGGGGGGAGGTATTTTATATGAAGAAAATGTGTACAAAGTTTGAAATGAATCGGTCGAGTAGTTTTCAAATGGCAGTGAACACGGACTTTGAGAAAAACGAGTTTAAAGTTTATGAAGCAAAAAAGTGAAGAAAAAATTATTTTTTTTAAACTTACACAGAATCATCAATTCCAGCGCCATACAGCACACATCCTTCAGCATTGTCGATGTCTTCAGCCTGTTTTTCGAAAAAAATCGATTTTTCGAAAGTGAAAACCCTTACCTCGCCCTTAAATGTATTTGAACCTCAGTGAGATAAACAGAAATTAATAGTCATCAATTAAAACGCAAAAGCAAATTTTTCGAATTTATTTGTTGATTTTAATATTATAATATCTGTAAGAATGCTGTTTTGTGAGCATTCTTGTATAATGTCAAATGCCATTTAGTTATATTATATTTGCCATAGAAATGTTATACAAAACTCAACTGATCTTATAATAATTATATAAGTTACAACATTTTACACTGTTCAGACGTTTCTCGCATGCGTTGTGATACAAATATTGAACAGGTTTATGTCTCAAATTACGTATTGACTTTACATGTAACGTCGAATTATCACGATTACATTAATTTACATCATGTTTTCCCTTGTAAACTATTGACACTCCTCCATCTACAGCTAATTGTTTGTTTCGAATCAACGCAACAATTTACGAGTTTCAAACAAATTATTTTATGTTGTAGTTATATTAAAAGTCATGTGATTTATTTTCAGTTTTATCGATATATACAATACTTTTGAAACTCGTAAATTTGGAGTCAACAGTCCAGATTTAAATTGCCCAATATGTAGCTTTACATGTAAATACCGTACCATTTCACCTATCTAAACCTAAGATCAATCACATTTTGTTTTCATTCAACAGAACATAATAACTTTGCACTTTATAAAAGATACAAAACATTTCAATTAAAAGCTATTAAGAAAAGGGCCACCAAATTCCCCTCTATCTATAACTCCATCTTTGGTAATAACATTAACAACGTTCAGCAGTTAATCGACCAAATTCCTAAATATTCACAATCTTTTTATGTACTCTTTCAAACATTACGTCGTATGATTTTGAAAAAAGTTATAGAGCACGTAATTTTTTTAAAGCCAAAAGAAATAGTCCTTACATTAATCTCAGCATTTACCATAAACTTCAAATGAAATTGTTTTTTTACTTTCGTTCTACCCTTGATAACGTTTATGAGAAATGGAGATGATTTCTATTTAAATTAATTTTAACAGTAAAAAATTGTCCATAAAATCATGACTATCAGGTGCAAGCATTGAGCAAATAAAATTAAATAAGGCACGAGGTCTATCTGACCAAAATTTCACGAATTCTAACCTTTCTAATAGATTCTATTGAATAAAATGCTACAATAAGAAATTATAAAATAACACGGTGGTATAAATTTGTAGAGTACAAGAAGAGCAATGTGCTGAAGTAGATCGCGAAGGAGTGACTACCAACATAATAACTAAGCAAGTGAAAATATGTATATTTAAAATATTGTGTGCATCGCCTGATAGCCTGGATGAAACAACAATTTTACCACTAGAAAGAAGGAAATATGATACAACCGTCGCAAAATATAAAAATAAATAACATATATTACAAAGCAGAACATAGACGTAGTGGCAACATTTTCCTGTTAGACTAGTCGTTAATACCTATATCTACACATTGTGTTGAATTAAAAACTACATTTTTATAATAATAATACATCTAGCAAATAAAAACTGAAATATTAAACTTTGTTAACTAAAATATTTAACTGAAGTATAAGACATAGTCAGAGTTAGGCCAAAACTATATCATCTGGCCATATCATTCTATACTATGAAAATTTCATGTCTTTACATATAAACATTGAATTTAATAATTAACTTATCATCCTCTGTATATGTTAAGTTTAGAGATGACAATTCATTCAAAACACTACGATTTATTGTTAACAATTCAAACAATGTTTATTTGTAAACTAGGTTTATAATTATGGATACCTCTTTCGAAATTCAAAAATTATTTTATGCAATATATTAGGTATGTGTGTAAAATTAACAAATCAATAGTCAAATAAGTACTGTACGCTTCGATACCACTTCTTTTTCGTAAAGTTACGCTTGTTAAACATCAACTTTATGTTCTGCTCATCGCCAGAGTAGATTCTTGTATGTTTACCACGATAAATAAAATAGCGGGAAAAATTGTAAGTAAATAATCACAGCACATAAATATTTTGCAATCACTTAAAAAAGATATTCCATAGTAAAATATGGATGCATGTTTACAGGTTTCTTTAAATCACAATCATTCAACATCTCAGTAACCACATGGTAGCTTTATTTTCTCTAATAAGTAATAAAATTTCTAAAATGTTGCTAATTATATCTTACAATAATTTCTTAACTCGTTCACATCTATTGAAATGTGGACGCATTTCTATGGACATAAAAATAAATATTTTATTCATCGTGGATTGATCAATATTGTCGTACAACATGATCACTTTAATTATTATTTGCAGCAATTTATTGAAATTCATTATTTAATTTAATCTTGGTGCTGCATAGTAATTTTATTGACCGTTTGACACATTAAAAATGCTACAATTATTTGGTGACCGTTTACAGTGACCTACAGTGATGTTTATAAGTCCATTTAGTTGAGTTTAAATACATCCTATAATCAGATAATAAAAAACCTTTCTACATCTGTGTTAACCACAAGTCTCTTGTAGCACCTAGCAATATCGAATACCTATATCATTTTAACACTCATATATGATACTAATATAATTATGCCAAATAACTCTAAAAAAAATATCAAGTCGCTTGCGTCACCATGAAATGCATTTAGTTAAACTATTACAGTAAAAGCATTAAGTCACTTTTTCATATACAACATAAATCATTAATTATGTTAGTAGTTATTTTATAATGAACACGAAACAAAGAATCATAAGATACATCCATTATATAAAGACATAATTTACGTAAGGTTATTTCAGTTCACAATATTTAAATTAATTATGATACTAGTGAATAGTGCGTGTTCAAAACTTAAAAAAAAAACACAGATGCTCATAAAAACCCGCAGTCGATTAATTTGCATAACTTATAATTTGTGTAGGGCACTCAAAGTGTCTTAGAGCTATATACATATTTTCTGCGGGATTATTGATCGGTGATCATCACAGGGTTGTTTTTAATTGACTGCACTGAATGGCTTGCGATATTAATAAAAAAATCCGACAAAACATCGGTTTCGCCGCATGAATAATAGAACGCATACGCAGAGATAGACCAACGTCAGCGGGGATGAGAACGGCTTCCAAGAAAACTAAATTAGCTGTGTTACGTCATGCACTCATGAACGTCATAGTTGAAAATTTTAAAACGAAACGATAAAGAAGCCTGCATTCTGCACACTCAATACTCAATACGATAAAGCGATTAAATAGACTACGCGTAGAGATTAATGAGTTCTACAATCGAAAAAATAAGAATAAATCTTAAATAGAAAAAAATAAATACTATGGTACTTTAAAGCCGAACATTAAGTTACATAAATAAAGAAAAGTTCGACACCCGGCGACTCCCCGCATTCGAAGCACCGGGGCAGTCGCGTAAACCTCCGACGTAATACTCGATTGAGAACGCCATCGGAAACGAACTTTACACATATCGTAACGTTAACATCACAGAACAAAACTACGGCTAAGCACAGGGCTGGCGCCGGCGCTGGCGGTGAAATAAATAGAAGGGAAAGTCGCGCGGCGGACTAGTCGCGGGCCAGGGCTCGATGTTCACGATGGCCCGGCTTGGGGGGAGTGTGGGGCTTGCGGGGCGTACGGGGCGGGCGGAGCGGCCGGCGGGGCCGGCGGGGCGGGCGGCGCGGGCGGGGCGGGCGGGGCCGGCGGCGGCAGCTGTAGCGCGCGCGACTCCTCATCGGCCGTCTCGTCCTCGTCAGCGCTCTCCTCACCAGCCTCGCCCGATCCCGAACCCTCTGCATTCTCGCGTGCATCCTCCTCTTCGTCATCCTCTTCTTCAGGGCACAGCTGGTAGGCCCTGAGTGGTTTTATTATTGTAAGACATGGATTTTCAGCATATAATCGTTTACTAAATAAGTAAAAATATTTTAAGACGGCATTCCCTTAAATAATATTATTCACCATGTTAAACGTGACAACACAACCAAGGAAAACCTAAAAAGTATGTGTGTTTTAAATTTAATCCACGAGCTAAAAAATATTATATACATGTGTACAACACGATTATAATAAGACAAAATTTTGTTTTGGATACAGACTCCTGCATTATTGACTAATATAAATAAATAATAATAAATAGCCAAGCTAAGCCATATTATGTGTACTTACTTTTCGAGTGTTTTGCGCGCAGAATTACTGCGCTCGAGGAAGTATCCGCTGGATGTCTCATTAGACGTGCCCGGCGGCGACCACGTGCCGTAGGTGCCGTAATTGCCTGGCCCATACTTCTGAAACAGTTCCAGTTAGTCAAGCTCATTCGTACTTACAAGGTATATTAGTAATTATGTTTAAATTGTTTTTCCAGTTATTTATTAAATATGTGCGCTAGCGACCAAGTGTGAGTGTAAGCCCGAATCGCAGTAGACCGCTTCTATCTTTTCGCGATGTTCCTGAAGGTGAAAACATACAGCGAAGACGAGAACTCCGTCTCATGTGTAGCCGTACATCAATAGGTGTTGAACGACAAGTTTTTAACCCGAGGGTGGCAGCTAATCACCCCGCTATGGTTTTCTTAGTATGTTTTCCTTCACTGAAAACTCAAGCTCACGGGTAAAAGACATCACCATATCGCTTCTGTGCGCAACTCATTTACAAGATTTTCACCGATTATATAGTCGACGTGGCATTTTGGGATAAACAGACAACGAAACTAGACTAAACTTGCGGCACGCTATGATGGCCGTTTTGACGTTTAACAATGATAAAGAAAAATAACCTTTATTCCTACGGACATAAGGTGCATCTATTGATCCAACAGCTAATTGTATGATGATGGAAATCAATCTAATTCCAAAGTAATACAGTTTCTTTTCCTATGACACTCTGAAACGTCAAAACGGCCATGATAGCGTGCCGGTAGTATAGTATAAGTGCAGTGTGCAGTAGTTACGCGGTCGAGCTCGTCCTGCAGCCAGGCGAGCAGCTGCCTCCAGCGGCGGCGCGCCTCGGGCTGCGCGTGCACGGCGCGCACGGCGGCGGGCGCGCGGCACATCACGCCCACGACCAGCTTCACGCACGCGTACGCGCGCTTCTGGTAGTGCCCGCGCGCGCGCGACGCCGTCTCCAGCAGCCCGGGCCGCTCCTCCGAGACGCCCTGTATAGAACGTTACACTCGTTGATTCACTTTATCATTTTAATAGACATTCTCTCGTTTGATAGCAGACTTCTCTATCGATGTAATATTTATGTAACATTACCGATATTGAGTTGCTTTAGCTTAACTTACTTCGTTATATATTAGTTATAACATTGATAAGGTACATAGTTACATAAAACGAAAAGAAAATAACTGATACTAAAAAAATGTGCATTGTGACAACGAGAGTCTATCTGTGTCTGCTACGTGGCTATATCGTCGGAACTGTGCATTGTGAATGGAAAAATTCACAGAGCATGTGTAATTCGTGAGATGCGCCGAATACTCAAATCTCTTCTATGGGCCAACTCCAAACTAATGGAAACAGATCAGGCAGTTGATAAAGGGCAAAACAAACCTAAATATAAAAGAAATAAAAAAATACAATAAAACATTACCTTAATTACATTATGAATCCTATGCTGTTGCCATGAGTCCTCCATGAGCAATAATGCGGTGAGCGCATCCGCATGTCTACGTAACTCGTGGCAGTACGCGTACGCCATCTGCCACAGCAGCTCTGCAAGAGCGATACGCGACCAACCCGCGTGCTCCCAACACAGGAACTGCAAGAGTCTGATGCCTTCCTCGCATCCGCAACAATCTTCTGTTATTTTCTTCATGTAGGTTCTGAAAAAGAAATTTGAAATTGTTAGCTAATCAAACAATATAATATATCTACTTTTGAGCTAGAACTCTGTTTTTACTCAACGCAAATAAAAAAAACGCAAGCAAAGCAGAGCAAATCGCTAGCGGTGTGGGAGCAATCTGTCATATTGTGACAATTATCTTGCGAATTTAACCTGAAAGATGCCAATGGACTTACCCAGTTCTGTTATACAGAATGTCTGCAGCTGCCGGTGATAGTAGAGGTCTTGTTGTAGAAGATGGTGGTGGCGGGTCCCCGTACGGGTTGGGGAGCGGAGCCACGCCCTCCGTCACGTTCGCCGACTGACAGCGCGAACTCACGTCGCAGCAACGCGTCAGGACGCATATCACCTGTAAATATAAGTAGTATTCACGGTTATCACTGCAGTATTAAATTAATGCGATACAGTGAGCAACTAATTCCTGTCTTGACTCTACACACATATCTCTGCACTATTAGATTAATTAACAATAACTAAAGCTACTCTGTGTTACCAATAGGTCACCTATAATGTTTACATTAATCTACACTATTATCATAAAGAGACATGGATTTTGTTACTAACTAATAAACTCAAAAATGAATGGACTGATTTATAATTTAATTATTTCACAAATAAAAAGCTACTCTATTCAGTTGACAGTACCTTTAGACAGTCTATGTCACTTACATAGACTGTCTAATAATCCTAAAATACATCAGATCCTTCGGATATGCCAGATGGAAGCTAGTTTAAAATAAAAGTTACAGGAAACATGGATGTTTTGATAGTTGACGATGCATACCTGATGAATTTTCGCCGATTCCGGATATTGATATTTTCCCATCGACGATGAGGAGTCGTCCATGCAGACGGTTAACACGATATCAAGTATTTTCAGCTGTAAAAGTTACATTTTAGGTTACATATATTTACATCGACATGCAAAAGAACGTTTTTAAAATACATGTTCTTGATAATAGAACAATTATCATCTATGTCATAATAACTTTATTCCAGAATTTTAGAAACTGCAGACATAGTTAAATAACCTGTGGTTGTTACACACCTTGTTGCACAGCGCATATTGATATAACAACAATTTTTTTTTTATTATCATTTCTATGCATAAACAAATAGCGCACTAACCCGCAACAGCTGATGCTTTTCGCTGATTCCCAATAGCGCGTATGTATGGAACAGGTTGAACAATAACGGCAGGTGCCTGTGGGCGTGCGCGTCCACGTGTGGAGTCGCTAGTGTGCGGGCGCTACATAGCAGCTGGTCGGACACCGAGGTCGCTTCCTCGATAGAGCACCACGACCCGAATCCGTTGTTCACTGCCATAACAAAATAATTACTTAGGATAATAGGGATGTGTCCTGACATTTCAAATCAGCAATTCTTTATAAAATGTCAAAACGATCGAATGTATGGAGTTTTGTATGAAATAACAAGTTGTGACGTCATAATTGTATAGCATCAAATAACATACTTTTTATGATTAGATCGGTACTGAAAAATCACATCTAACTATTTATTTTGAACTTATTTAATGTTTTCGTATATTTTTGAACGTTCAATACACTGGTTAGTGTTTGATCATTTATCTTTAATACAGGTCACATCCCAATTGAAACACAATAGTACAACTTGCTTCGCGACTAAAATAGCTAAGTATGGTGGTATAACTTCCCCTACCAACTCAGAACTAGAGCTCTTCTATATCATCGAGTGTGAAAGGGATAGCGATATTAAACTCAGCTGAAACATATTTATTAAGGACTCACTAGTATGTGCTGTGAATTATAAAACTTCTAAATATTAAAATTAACATGCAAAGATTTGAAACTGTTATGTGATGACTAACCTGGTGGATCTTGAATAGAGAAATGTGCCAAGAACACTATTATTTTCATAAAAACTACTCGTACTTCCGTGGAGGGACAGGCGAGTAGGTAATCACACAATCTGAAACATAATAATTGATACATATACAACCCAGATAAAACAATAACATTAATTAATCTAGCACAATACTGTGACTTAATTACCTGTGTGGATTTTTGAAAAGATCTGTAGCAAACCATGCTCTTACTTCTTGTGAACATCTTAAGTGCTGGCTCAATATATCATGCCTGAAATAAGAATAATGTTGTAGCATAAAATTTGCAATCACTCAGAATATAATTATATATTTTTTAAGTAACAGTAAGATTTGCGTTTTTACCAGTCAACTGCTGGTCCGCGTAATGCTTTCTTTGTTCGGAACCCAACTTGGAACAAAAACTTTGATGCTAATTGTACTGCTAGCATTGACATTTCCTCATGCTCTGGGCCCTGAAAAAAAAAGTATTAGTAGTACGTAAATATTATATTTGTATCCAATTAAATATAGAATATAACACATACCCAAACTGCGCTCTGTGATCCCGGCAACATTTGCAATCGCATACAACATAGTTTCTTCATAAAATTAAAATGCTCAATACTAAACTGATCTTGATTATGTGAAAATGCAATATTACTGCGGCGTACTGACTGCCAGATAGGTTTCGGCACAATAGTCTCTCTGCAAGATTGTAATTGGATTAATTATATAACAAAAAAATTTTCAGGATTTGTTTAATGTTGTGTTTCCTTGGTTGTATTCCGTACCAAAATGGTAAAAAGTACCCTTTTTGGTGACTTCATTGTTTGTCTACCTGTATGTCACGGCCATTTTTGCATCTACAAACTATGGAATTGAAAGAATCATGACAAAATCCCCTCAGTGTTGAGTAAAAAAAAAAGTTTTTATAAGTGTGCAATAAATTAAAACTCCTACAAAATGTACATATAAATATAAAGGTTTCACTATTATTAATGGAAAGCGGTCCCAAATACTACTGTAATTGGGTGTGATATGAATAGGGATTACATACATAGTTATATTTACATATTCCCAAACATGTACTAAAAGAGACCACCCCGCTTATCTGTATCCCATTAATTTTTAACAGGAATAATAAAATACTTATAAAAATGTTGGTTATTCAAAACAGATCTTATAACTACAATTGAATTCGTTTTTTTATTGCGTAAGTCGAACTCGTGCGTGAAAAAAATATGAGTAACTCACTTGAGGGTCATATTTTTCATAATTTGTTCAAAGCCAAAGTTCTCAATAGTATCCTTTCTTGTATAGAACAGCATGTACGCATTCCACCACCGTTTTTGTCTCTTGTATTGTACCCTCTTCAACATTGGATCGAACACCTAGAACATTATTAGAATTTACCATGTCAACAGAACAATCTAAAGGTATAAATCAAAAATCGACAGTGTAATCGCATAAACAATGCGTTCCTATTGTTGTCGAGATCTAAAAGAACCCTTAAGATATCTAAGAATGTCATTGCAATATCATCTTTATTGCTTGAATTACAAAATTGAAAGATTCTTTCTTTTCCGTGGCTTAAATGGTTAATGGTATAATATACATAGTGAAGTGGACGTAAGAAATATGATCCTACTAATATTATAATTGCGAAAGTTTGTGAGTATGTGTGTTTGTTACTGTTTCACGCAAAAACTACCAAACGGATTTGTATGAAACTTGGCACATAGATAGTGAATTAACACAGAATACTTTTTATCCCGGAAAAATTGTTAGATCCCACGGGAATGCGAGTAAAACCGCGGGGAACAGCTAGTATCGTATAAAAAAGGTGAATTATCGCACCTCGCCCATGTACTCTCCACCGAAGCACTGTGCCTTCATTTCTTCGTCGTCGTGCATTCCGAACTCTGAAACATCACCGTCGTCTAGCTTCACCCATCGCCCCGTTTCGCTACCATTGTCCCTGTAAAATATTATTACCTTGTTGATCAACCTTTGCATGAAATATTATGAGCTAGAGTATGCTATTTTTAATAACTTTATTGAGCTTTGACACAATCACAAAATTCAGACTGACTCTGGCTGGTAGCCAAGCCTACCGCTCCATGGTTTTTAAAAGTCCTCAGTGAAGGCAATGCATCATATTGGCTAGAAGCCCTTCTTCAAGACCTTCCGCGGTGTCCCATTATATAACCTAAACGAGCTCGATCAACGCCTGCACCTCTTGACGCAAAAACGACGAACACCAAACATATAATATAAAATAAAAAATATTGTTTATATTACCTGAGCAGCACATATGAGTAGTAGTGGCCGCCCGAGGCCTGGCCGGAGTGCACGACGATGCCGCTGAGCTGATAGTGCGTCTCGGGCGTGGGCTCGTCGCCGCCCTCCCATAGCGACGCGTCGCCCTCCGCTCGCGCCAGCCCCCACGCTGCAATACATATACATCACCGTCAAATTATATTGGTATGTTGTTTGATATAATCTTTACAATGACGGTAACTACTGGGAGTTTGAGTATTATACGGCAAAGCAGACAAGACTCAGTCTACTCAAAAATAAACGCCAAACCGATACTGTCAGCTAAACGACAACATGTTTTTTTGCTTAACGAGGTTTATTCATACATCTTTGACATAGTGTATTTAGACAGACAAAAAACTGTCTCCGTTATTTACTGTTATTTAAAGCTAACATGAAGTCTGTCTCAAACTCACCTGTATAGGGTTCGACGTCCAATTCACGTGGAAATTCAAAGTAGTCGTTGAACTTGATTGCGCACACTTTTTCGAAATCATATTCAAATCGTTTCAACTGTATAACTAACACTGGGGGCAGTTTGTTTAAGCATAGACGTTTGACTGTGACAACCTATAAAAAATAAAAACAACAACAAATTATTAATTGATAAAAAATCATAATTTAGTTCTTCTACTGTAGCCGATTCAATAACACTTATGTTACCTTTTTATTACACTTATCACAGTGATAGGCATCGGCGCCTTCCAATAACTCTCCACGAACGTAAGCTTCGAGGGATTCCTGAAGCCGCGACATATTCCTGATATCCAGCGACACTACGCTAAATGGCTCTTCCTTACAATACCTGAACACATTGAACACTTAATATTGTCACCCTAGAGTACAAAATAATTTTAAAGGCATCAAATTAAATTACAAATTACTGACGTTACCTGTGAGGGCACCCTTTGCATATTTTCTGATCCGAGTATGTTCCTCCCATTGTTTTTGCCATGAGCTGCTCTTGCCCCAGGGTCTTTAAAGCTTCGTCCAAAGATTCCACTAGAGACATGAAGAATTCTACTGCGTCTTGTTGCTCCCGTAAGTTTACTGGTTCACCTTGAAGTCTGTATCAGCAAATTGTATTATTTTATGTTTAATTAATCTCGAAATTTGAATTAATATTTCTCTTGATTACGATTTACCTGAAATGTGCCCATAATCCTCTAGGAATGTAATATTGAAGTTTGCTGTAATGCAAATGTGCGAAGATCGCCTGTACTTGTTTTAGAATTGTGATATTGTAATCTGCATTACTCTGAAATAAATAAATAATAGTGAACATTCATTTAGTGAAAATAAAATGTATGAGAATAAACATTTTACATACCTCTAAATTATTTTCGATCATGTTGTTAGGAGTTTCACCAGAAAAATCTTCATCAGGGTCAGTAGCAGCGCCTAAAACATATCAATTATATGCTGTACTTTGTAATTTTATTAAAATATAAATATATTTTCACGCCCACCCCCGCAAAGTGGAATCCCGAGACTCAATACGTGAACCCGAATTTCACTAAAAATATTACAAGTTACATATATGGCGAGAATCGTTGCCGTCAGTTGCCGTTACTCAGACACTACCAATCGCGGGTCGCAGGTTATTATTTCTAACAAATAAATCCGTAACACGTCCTAGAACTCAAACACAGCTAGGCGATTTTTGACATGCAGCAATCGAAATTGAAGCCAATTTGTAAATCGACTACATTAATTATTGGGTGATAGCTATCGCTTTCTCACAGACAAGTGTAGAGCAAAATAGCAATCGCAACGCCGTCAATGAATCATATCAGCTTAAAATTGATTTAGAGAGCATCAATCACACAATCACCTTGCAGAACCTTCATCTACTGAGGGAAGTTCACATTTCTTGACATCCGAGGCGATTATTCAGTTAACCAGTTTAAACAGAATTAGTCTTTATTGCTTAAAAGAGTATGGTGGGATATGACAAACCTCGCTAACAGGATAAAATACTCTAATAGTGGTAAATACGATTATTACTTATTCCTGTATTAAACACAATAGGAACATACCTTGCACAGTGAGCAGGGCGTCCCTAACAGCTCGCACACAGTATAGTTGCTGCAGCACGGAGTTCATATAGCAGGTGGCGCCGGCGTTCTTGAGCCCCACCAGGCCTGCGGTCGGTCGCGGACCCACGCACGGCATGTACTCCCACTCGGAGAGCGGCATGCACTTGTCTGAACGTTAACGAATGTTAGTAATATATAAATATACACAAAGTTTTGTGGAACTCGAAGGGAGATTATTTAGTATCATGAATTAATTATCTTTTACGTATATTCATAATTATATAATTGTCAATTTTAGTAATAAACTATAACTATAACATATTCTACATGATTGGATATAAACACATGTGATATGCTGTTTGGTTTTCATGAAGGAGTAGAGGTTTTTGTGCAGATTTCGTCCGGGGAAGTACAACCACCTTACCATTACCGCAGTGAAGCAATAGTGCATTACTCTGTAATACTGTGTTTCGATTTTAAATTTAATGGACCCGATGATATCACAGGCACATGAGACAACAACTCACGGTCGACAACGCAATGGCAATGCCCCTGGTGTTGCAAATCTCTATGGGCGGCGGTGACCACTTACCATCAGGTCCGTCTGCTTGTTTGTTGGCATAAAAAAACTTATGTTAACGTTGAAATGCCAACTTACCGCTATAAAACATCTGTTCGAGAAGATTAGTAAGTGCGGCCATATTGGGCACACATCCATGAACAAGTGCAAGTAGTAGGTCGGTAGCGGCGGCGGCCGCCCCCGGCGAACGACAGAGCGGTATGGCCGGTTCTATGTCGGAGCCAGCTTCCCCTGACCCAGCCTCGGGACCCATACTGCACCACGCCCATGAGTACGGCCACAGGAACTCAGTGATAACCTCCTAGTCAGGGAAGTCATATTAGATGTGTGACAAAAAGAGAACAGATATAACGACAGGATAAGTAATCATAATAAACATTGTGAAATCGTTAAGTATGCTTTTAAAATATGACACAATTTCGAAACACACTAACCTTAATCAGTCCGGCATCTGCATGATCGGGATGAGCTCCGTATTGGTACTTGACTTGCGCCGGCACGTGCGTGAATAGCTCCTTTGTAAGGTTGAGGTGACCCTCGAGAAGGGTGTCGTCAAGTGTTTCAGGATTTGCACGAACTGTTCTAAGCCACGCTACCTACAATACAAGACAGATTGTTTGAAATAAAAATACGTATGAAAAAGGGTGGGATCATAAAGTCAAATAATATGACGTGGAAATAATTAGGTTAGTTTTTGCGAGTCCTAAAATCGGCCAATAGTATAATATACCACTACTACCACTCAATCACTAAAAATTCTAAAATGTGAATATTTAATAGATCTTGAAAAACAAATCTTACTAGATAGATGGTAACTAACACCCATATTCTATGACGTATCCTCGAAAATTCCTCGACTCCATTCAACCTCCCTCCAAGATATTAGTATTCATAGTTGGAAAAGTCTTCTCCACTCGACTCTTTCCCTCACACTCGAGGTGAGGAAACAACTGTCAACTTCAAGGTACGTCGGGACCAATCTTAAGGAAGTTTATTAAATATAATAATAAATATCCTGAGACATTCTTTACACACGGCCATCTGGTCCCAAACTAAGCAGAGCTTGTACTATGGAAACCAGATAACTGATATACTACATATACTATTTTTTTTTTTTCTAAATACATACTTATATAGATATTTACACCCAGACACAGAACAAACAGACATGTTCATGCACACGAATGCTTGTCCTGGGTGGGAATCGAACCCACGGCCTTCGGTTTGGCAGTCAGAGCGTTAACCACCAAGCCAACTGGCCTTTGCGCATGCATAATCCAAAATCAGTTGTAAATAAAATGTCCTGATATTAATATTTTTTCTTACGACGAAACAATAACATCAGCGAGCACTTTTTAAATGATGCATTTATCAAAGTCAAGCACAATGCATCTCTTATCACACAGAAAGCACGCCTTTATATTTATCAATTTTATTTAACGTCAATAAATTCAATTATTTTTGGATGTGCAAAATAACAACAATATAAATAAGTTTGTGTAGCACGAACTCCAAAACTTACAATAAATATGCCACAGCTGTTCAGTTGAGAACACTAGCACCCGACGCATGCGCAAAGGCTTCAAAGCGTCGTACAGCTGGCAATTGCTATCCTCGTCTAACTAGTTATGTTACGCGCTAGCTCTCTTTCACTCTACCTTTAATATTTACAATCTTTAACAGCCGGCAACCCTTATTTGCTGCCAGATTTAATAAAGCAACCGTATATCATAATGAACAGAAAAAAATTAGCTTTAATTATGTATATAACTGAGAGATATACATGATGAGTGTTTAAATGTATCAAAATCATACCTCTTTACACCTGACTGCAAAGAGGTGCGGTAACGTGCGCAACGGCAACCGTGATTTTTCAGCGTCTTTATATATATGGCCGTGAAGTGGACGATATTTTATTAGAAAAACAAATGAATGAAATTTTTTCCGAAAAATCAATTAACAATAATTTAATTAATAATACTAGCGGCCACATTTTGATAGGCAACCTGATAGATATATATTCTCCTAATTAAAAAAATGCATAAAAATTGTTTTTAGCAAACACTCGATGAGTGCACTGATTCTGCAGCCTGATCTTAAACTAAGTGGAACGAGGCAATGTCGGTATTCTGATAGTCAATCACGATTGAATTTCTGCTCAATCGATTTACAAAGAATCCCACAAAATATCAAAATTAAACAATTTTTTCCAGAAGATTAATGTACGTGTCGAATACAGAGTCAGTATTCAATTGATTTGCCCAAGACGTATTCGTGAACAACTTCGAGAGGAACTCCGTCAAGGGCAACCGGTTCCGGAATAACATGCTCGTTGAACATGCGATGATGATGATCCAATTGATATCATCAAGTATCGTAATGTAAAGGGCGTCGAGCGTCACCTCAGCGGCTAGGTCGTCGAAGGTGCGCGACGTGGGCCCGGCGAGCGACACGAGGCGACACAGCAGCTGCAGGAACTGCTGCGCGTGGCGCGCGTGGCGCTGCAGGCGCGCCGCCGCCGCGCCGCCCAGCGCGCCCAGCGCCGCGCGCGCGCCGCCGCCGCCGCCCCACGCGCACATCGCCAGCAGCTGCTCGGCGCACGACACGCGTACCTGCACACCGACACACACTATTCAACTCAAACTTCTTATGGGAGGGCTGCCAAATTCGATTCAGCACCTTTTCGTGTAATGAAAATGGTGGGGCAACCACTTTCTATGCTATTTAACACTAATCATACCAACACTTACTAGGTACCAATTTCTACCAAAGCGGGTCAAATGTGACTTTATATTTCCTGGTTGTTTGTATAAAATATGGTTGTTAGGTAGGGAAATAAATAGTATAACTGTATATTAATTAGTAAGAAAGAGTCATGAAGTCAAATGAGCAAAATCAATAAGATGATACGTGGATTTTCTATGCAAAGTTCAAAATGGATCATTTGACCCGGTTATGATATGTTTAGTGTTAAAATGTGTTTAATTATTTTATTTCATATATTTCACCAATTTCATAAAAGTGATTGATGAATAATTAAAATATTTCCCTGTAACAAACAGCCCCAAAAGATACACTTCTATCGTGTATTTTTGCGATACATCCTGTTTTTTATTATGCATTTATGATAGGGAACTATATTGTATTCGATATAAATTATGAAATAATCCCGTGTATTAAAATACATGGAAACATAACTTCATATTTTTTTTATAATTAACTAGTGGCAATAACGAGTCGCAGAAGAAATAAGCCCCCATCTATCAATATTTTAAAATTATTCGTAGAGAGATAATTCAATACTGCAAATATTAACTATTATTTTCCTTTGTAAGATAAAAAAATACACCTAAATTGAGAATTTCCTCCTAAAAATGCTCGTCGATCGAACTACCAGTTCCCAACCTGTTATTAAAATGTGGAGACTATGATATCTATAAATGTTACCTGAGGATTGGGACAGTCGATCATTAAGTACAAAGCGGTGTCCTGCCACCACGGCTCCTGAAGTAACGCCTCCAAGTGGCCTCCGCCTAACGCCATGCAGATGGTCACCACCTCCATACATTCACGGACCACTGTAAACATTCAAAAAATAAACTAAGACAACTACATAAAAAAACATCATCAATAAAATTAATAATTTGGATCATATACATACATGTGACATCATCAGGGTGAACCATGCCAGTCATTTCCAATGGCTGCGCGACAGAATGTGCGAGTCCGTATAAAGCACGAACTGTGACTGTGGTTGGTACACGCCACCACACTAATGTCGATACTGAGTTACCATCCTCTCCACTCAGTGCAACCTGTTACCAACATATAAACCTTAATTAATATTATAGAGAGGTGGCAAATTTTTTTAGTTTGTTTGTATGTAATTGACGGATCCAAGGGATCATTAAAAATGCAATGTTATAATCCCGGAATACCTAAGGACCCTTCGGGAACGCGGGCGAAACCGCGGGTCGGTATCTAGTTTTAAATACCGACGTCGTATGAACTTTTGATGAAATTATTGTATTCAACGTACCTGTTCACCCAAAGTACTTGCCAACTTCTCTGAAACTGCTTTGACTGTCAATTCACAATTGTGATTGGGTAAAGTCTGTAATGCTTCTCGCAATATGGTTACATCCATTCTGTTAAACAGAGATATTCCCCAATAAACATATAAAAATAAATAAACGAAGCGATTAGTAAGAGGGTTTAATTATTTTATGTATTTACCTAAACTCCTTGTCAACATTGCTCTCTACACCATCTACTGGTGCTAGAATTTCGAATAAGTGACCCAAAGTGTACAGTGCCAGTTTAGCTAACCTGACCAATGCCAGGAAACCAACCCTGAAATAAAATACAAATATCTCAGTAATGGCAAATACAAATGATAGATTATAATGATTGATAGTTTTCAGGTAATTGTATTACCTTCGGGTGTGCGGTGCGGAATCTGGCAGAAAGTCGTTATCAGAGAAACACTGCACTAAAAGAGGTGCCTTTTTCACACAAGCTAGCTGAAAGCTGGTACTGCGCTCCAGTTTAGTGTCTGATGAAGGCATAATCATGCTGTATAATACCTAAAACATTTTTTTAATATCATATCATTAAAAAATTTACACCATCATGCATGAAGTAAAATATTACAATCATATGATATCTGTTACCTCTAAATTATAAGCCACCGTAGGGGGTGCTGGCCCGTAAACCATATCTCTTAATTTCGTATCTTCACGACATAGCAAAGCTTCTGTTAATTTTTCCACCTAAAAATATGAAAACATATTAAAAAACAATTCTTCATTAAATAAATCAAACTAAATTGATCAAATTGCAATACATACGGTCTGCTTATGCGCTGGGCAAATTTGAGAGAGCAAGTGAGCAGCTTCAGTCAAAGGGCCGTGCTCCTTCGTTATACCGATATGTTCCAAGTCTAATATGAAGGGCAAATACCATGAGCCTTGTGCAAATAGCTGAAAACAGTTCATAATTTTAAACGAAAAAGGCAAATAACATTCTCAAATTTCTAAAATATGCAATATAACAAATATACATTTCTTAAGATGCCCGATCAGTTTTCCATTACCAGTTGATTCAATTCCAAAAAGATTGATACTCACAACTCCAGGCAATGCGTGTTCAGGGGTCGGCGAGATTGCGGGTGATGAAGTACTGGAATCACTAGTGGATTCATTAGAAGAACCACACCCACCACTTCCACACACTTGGCCATCGTACACCTACAAATAAAATTATATGTTGTGATAAATATTAATGTTACTTAATTCAATTCAAAGTACGCCGTCGTTCCTTACCTTAGCAACAATTACAGTTTTATCACGTAGCGGTATTTGCGAGAGTATTTTTCTGTCGTGACTAGTACCTAAAAGCTCTCCATTTATGTACAACTCTAATTTGTTAACATACAATTCTAATTTTATACTACTATCTGAAGCACATTTAAGCCTGGAACGAGAAGAATACAAGACAATTATTTAAGTTAACGGTAATGATAATTATTAGAAATTAAATCGAAAGCTTCCTTTACCTTCTTTGGATGGCGGCACGTAACGAGTGCAACGTTTCATTGGAGTGCGAGAAAATATCAATATCATCAACTTGTCTTTGGCCCGTTTGAAAATTGAATCTGACTATAATAGTACACTGCCTGCCGCGTCCCGATCTGTAGATCGGCAGTATCTGCCGCTCCGCCGAAAACCGTCTATCACATTCGTTAATGTATTCCTGTATGGCACGAATAACTCTGCACATTCTTGTGCAACACTCCGAGGCATCTGAAATATCAATTTGCTTGAATTCTCTATTCTTTTACTACACGTATATCGTTGAAGAAATACTAGTCCGCACTTTAAAAGATTACGTTTGCAGACACGAATATATTTTATATAAACTAGAGGACCCGTGGTGCTCCGCAGCATTGTGTATCTTTCACAGGCAATCTTTGTCTGGGTAAGGAAGCGTCACATGGGATGCAGTAACAATATGTAGGTATGCGTGAGTGTAAGTACCTTGTTGCGTGTCCATGTCCTTCTGCATGCGCTGCGTGCGCGCGCAGCAGCGCGTGAGGAAGGCCTCGTGGTGCTGCGCCGGCACCACGTGCGGCCCCACGCACGTGCACACCTCGCGCAACAACTCCGTCCCGCGCAACGATATCTCGTCTGAACACTCTGTTATCACCTACCGAACACCATTTCAATTAATTTATGCAGTTCGATAGCTCAGGTCGCGTGCTCATCGATGTCAAAACAACCATTGTTCGTTGTTGAACACCAACCTGGATCCAGTAAAAGATGGAAAATCAAAGCCGAGAAGGACGAAGGGGACACTCCAATACCGAGCCTCCGACATCCCTGATACCTACCGCGTGAAGCACCTACAGCGCGCGTCGCGTCGTGCGCGTGTGGGCATACGTAGCTACACAACGGTCGTCATCAACGAGTTGATTTTATTTTCGATCTGAATTATTCATTAGTAACGTAATAACTGCTTCGTTGAAGAACGTTTAAATAAACGAAAGGACTCGAAGTTACCTTTTTTAAAGTTAAGGATATCGTGAGTAACTAGAAACAAAATTAAGACTAAGCATACTTGTAATCATATTTTTTATTGAAAATGACAAGCATTTTAGAAGATTTTTTTTTACCACGCAGTGTCGGTAGGACAAAAACTACATATTATGATGGCGGGAATATCCCTATATAGCACTAATTTAAAATAGCTAAATATTTAGTAATAGTAATGAGCTTACCCTCCACAAGTAATCTAATCCTATGAGATCAGCGTCGTTTAATAGAAAACTACGACGTTTAACTTTGAGTTTCCCTTCTTTGGCGTTTACAGCTTTGAAAAACCTGAAATGAGTATAAAAGGTAACATAAAAATATGAAAAAGTTGATATAATGCAAAAAAATATTTTTCGAAATATCTATCCATACCTTTCAAAACATTTAATACCGGCATGAGTTAATAGATTCGGTGGTAGTGTCATAATGTTACGTCGAAAAAAATGTAAGTTAATATTAGGATCTAGATCGGGCTCTTCTCCCATAAGCTTGCTGAACCAACGAAAACACGCTTCCCGATCCCCGAGGTGCGCCGGTCTTTCAGCTAAACACACCCATATTTGCTTCGCCTAAAAGAAAAAAATACTTGATAATGAATAGATTAATTTATTGAAAGCGATGTGTTAAACATAAGCGAGTTTTACTCACTTGTTCAGCGCAGAGCCACAACTGTCCATCCTTTAGTAAAAACCTTAGAAAACTGAGACGCTCGTGCACTTGCGCCGTGTGGGGATATCTGCCATCTGGTAACCAGTGTTCCCAATCTATTCCACCTTCCTCTACAGAAAATTTATTATATTTAATGAAATAAAAGTAGAAGAGCATATATACTAGCTATACTATAGCTATAGGTACAGCAACATATGGGGTCTCTCTTCTTTTTCTCACAAATTTTGTTATGCAAACACGAAATTTCGTTTTAAAAAAACAAAATTGTTTAATTTTTGGTATAGCCTATACCCAATCAAGTTCATAATGATGTTATCAACAAATACAGTTATACCTAAAATATTTCAGTATAAAAACGTGAACGTATATGTTTTTCTGAGTAGATTATCATGTACCTACTATCTACATTGTACTAAAATCACATTCATTTGTATAATAAGCCGTAGCTTACATTTTTGCCTTAGGTTTAACAATGATCTGTGACATTATAAGATTATACAAAAACAAATATCTTGTAACTAATTCCGCCGGATAGAAAGTCGGCGGTCGGCGAGGTAACGCGTCTGTGGTCTAATAGGTCCTGAAGATGCTTCGTGTAGAAGCGAAACACGTGACGATTTCTTGTTGAGTTTCCTTGTTTGAGACTTGACAGAGAAGAAGATCCAGCAGAATTTGTTACTAGATATTTGTTTTTGTATAATCATACAATGGATTTCCGCAAGGTCACGCCTGAGTCAATTAGTTGTCCTGTGACATTGTAAAACCATAATATTGTTAGTGAAACATACCAGTTAATTTATTGCGGACTCCATCCATATAGTGTGTGAGCGAGTCAGTGACCAGTATGACCAAGGAATGTTGTGTTTGCAGACGGTCGATCAGTTCCTGCCTAGTCACATGAGGTCGTACTCCCGATCCGCCTCCCGCTTCGTACAAGCAACATATCTCGCGCATCATCTTTAGAGCAGGAAGCACCCACTTTTCGTTGGTTTTGAGTTCCCCTACACACCTATATTTAGTAAGTAGACGTTAGAATTTCGAATATTTATTATTGAATAATCGAAAAGTAGACAATTAGACCCTATGTTTTTTTTTATAACCATTTCTTTATTTACACAAAAACATTATAGTGCCGTTGTGGAACTTACTTGTCTAACCAATGTGTCTTCTGAGCGTCACGATCTTGACTACAGCTGTAATCTAATATCTTGATAAGGTTAGCCAACGCCACGTCTATGATTTCTGTACAAACTTCTTCTGAGTGTGCCAGATTCCAAAAGAGGACCAATACCTACAAAATTCTTAACATATTATCTAATTACCTATAAATAAATCAATATTCTGGGACATATCTTAAGACATGGGCTGCCTGGCCTCAAACATAGCAGAGATACTATAGAACCTGACAATTAATAATAGATATTGACACCCAGACTCAGAGCAGGCTGCTTTTTTATTGACTTGATTTGTCCTATGCGGACCAAAGGTAAGTGGAGCACTGCATTTAGAGGGTCAGGAAATGATCAAACAAACAGTACATTCAGTATTTATACCTCAAATTATTACACGATTTAGACCCGTTGTCTATAATAATTAGAATGTATACGAATCGTGAAACATAAAAAACATTAATCACATTCAGTAAGTTAGTACAGTCCCAGGATGGGAATTGAAGCCACGACCTGTGGGATTAACTAACCATTAGACCAACCACCACCTCAATCATACTTGAATTTTAATGATGAAAGTATAATGTATGATCTATTCTAAGACTGTACCTTGTTTGCCATTACACCGTCCTTATCATCTTCTGCGAGTCTCCTTATAACTTCTAATAATTTGTCACTTTGCTTCTTAGTCGATGTTGCCCAACTGGCCTATAAATATATTTCATATTTTAGTAATATGTTACATACAATGTTACAAAACAAACAAAACAAAGGAAAATATTTGTATATGTTTGTTAACCTTAAAACAATCAAACAAATGATCCAGTTGGTCAGGTGTGAAGTCCCATGCGAGTTTGGCTAGCAGATCGTGCAGATTCTTTACGATCGCCTCGTGCTTCCCGTGCTGAGCCTTCCATATGGCATCCAGGTCATCTCGAGTCAACGAGTTCTCTTTAATCATAAACCTAAGCATTTTCTCTAATCTATCCACATATTGGGGTTGATGAAGAGAGTCACGTAAGACGATATCTACCACATTGTTCTCGCGAATCCAAGACTAAAATAAAACAAAAATTTATAATCAAGAATACCAAAAGAACTCGTTTAATATTATTTTAATAAAAAAACTATTTAAGTTAATTAAGATCCTTAATAGAATGCTTGATTACCGTTATGACTGCCGGCGTGAGCCACTCCGGTTTTGGTTGTTGAGAGAATGTACTGATCAATTGATTGATTTCATTTAGGGCCGACATTTTTCCGTTGAAAGACGACATTTGCAGTAATCGCAAAATCATTTTTAACCGGAACATTTCAAGTGCTGAAATTATTACAAATTTTAGATGAGCTACAAATATTTCTGCAGAGTATAAGTCAATCCCAAATCCTTGTGACTTCTAGATTCAGAGTCACTATGTAATAACATAAAGACGTTACACATATTTAAATACAGTAACAGCCTGTAAAAATTCTACACAAAATATAACACACAAGATATAACAAATTTCATGCAGAAAAGCACATGTGGAGAACCACATCAATGATGGTGCAGCGATGAGATGAGTGGAAAGCGGTAACATACGATGTAGCAGCATAGGGGTGGTATTTAATAACTGCGCCCCTAAGCAGCTACAGGGTGTGACACCGTTCCGCGGTCGCCGACGCGCCACTCGCAGACTATGGTAGTAAACAACACATCTACAACGTACAAAAATTAAAGCTAAACATTCCAAAAATTATACAATACTGTAGAAACATTTATTTTCAAGAACAACATCATATATTCTGATTATATCGTGAATAGTGCAATATAAGGTGAAGATAACTCAGTGGTACAGGACGAAAGCCGTGACTTGGTTTGTGTTTCCGAAAAGTTTCTTTGTAGTTATAGTTTGTCTGACAACTACCTTGAAGATGAAAATCAGTCACCAAATAATTACCCAACTGCAAACAATTGACTCAAAAACCTTTTATCTATAAATGTTAAGACAATAATTTATAAATATTTTTCGAAAGTATGATGGCATATGTGAATTAAATAGGAAAATGTCATCCCATCTCAGAGCTTCAAAGGTGTCCGCTACGTCAATAGTTAACATTATACGAAAATAATAAATGGTGGAATAAATAAACAGTAAAAAAAAAGTCCGCGGTAGTATTATGTCTATCTTTTAAAGTTGACTCACAATAACCAATACATGATTTTTAAATTCTGTCTTAAATAATGCTTTATTTGCGAAGGTGTTTTATTATCAATCATTATATAAATACCCTAGTAATCTTAAGTATTAAATATTGACCAATATTGGCCTTTACACCATTAAATTTAGATGAATATGTTAGGAAATATTACAGAATTAACATATGTAACACGACGTCGGCGGCGGCAGTAGCAGGCGGGGTTAGGATGGGTCTCCGGCTATACATTCATAATTAGTGCTACCCGTGCGAAGCCGGGGCGGAACGCTAGTTATTAATATAAAGTCACACTTACATTTGAGTAGACTATGGTGGTGGGGGGTTTTGACTGAGACATATTTACAAGCCCGTATTAAACACGATACAGTGTCAGTCTTATTTTCACTACCACGCGCTTCTCTTTTGAGTTCTTCATCTGTTAGACTATCCAATAATGTAGGTATACACTCCTGAAAATATTTTAATATTAGTACGTCAGTAATATTAATTTTTAATGATAAAACACTATAAATGGGTTTAAGTTTTCAAACTTTCTGGTTTTTATCCTATCTACATATTCTAGAACTGTAGAAGCAGATGAACTGATTACGATATTGTAGAATGAGTAAATAGGATAACTATTATCCGGTAATCCGGTCGAAAATGCAGGGAACAGATAATAATAAATTAGATAATGCTTACCAGTACTGGTAACAGGTACGTAGTTACAGTGTGTGATGTGAGTAAATCGTGGCAGAGACCGAGTGGCCGCAGCAGTTGCCAAACCGCGGCGACTCGAGTCTCTCCACTTATCGAAGGCTCTAGAGACGATGGCTGATCATTGCGCGATGATGTCATATTATACTGAGGACAAAATAAAAAAATGTGAGGTTTGTTCTAAATTACCTTCTTTGGAAGGGTATTAAATGTCGAAATTAGAAAGTCATATTTCCTTTTCAACTTTTTCCCATAGAAATTCAGAATCTAAGTTGCCTTTCGTTGGGCAAAGAGAGGAGCAGATTTGAGAACAATCCTATTAGAGAGACATAAAATAATGTTGTTTTATATTTTGTAATTGTCTCTGTCACATGCCTCTCTGGCTCAACAGTAGTGCAGATACTTACTTCACTAGTTTCAGCAATAATTGGTGCACTTTCAGTGTTCTCCACGATATCTGATTTGCTGACATCAGTCTCCTTCTCAGTTGTTTCTGTTGATACTTTCTCCTCTGAATTAATGGATGTTGTTAAATCTGCTTTTAAAAAGCCCATTATTATTTCAAATCGCTCCCTAAGCCTAACAAAACCACCGGCTTGACCAAACCTGAAATATAAAATGAAGGCAATTAGGTATTGTAACAACTCACCAAGTCTGCGAAAGAGTATCACATACATCAACAAGGAAATATAACTTACACATTAATGAGATGGACCAGCCATCCTCTAGGCGTGCGGTGGTCTTGAGAGCGAGAGAAGACCTCACATTCCTGTGTAGAACCTTGACCTGATGTAGAGTTCGTTGTCACTGATAGGCCCTCGGAGGTTCGTGATGCATTAAATGTGTGAAACCTGAACAAAAGTAAGATATGGTAATATTCAAGAAATTGTTGACAAGATCATTATTTCTTGGTTGGGAAGAACAACTTGTTTGTACAAGACATTATGATGAACTAAAATTGAGGAAATTAGCATATCTATGTTATGTTTCAACTTACTTGTTGTTAGGATTAAATACCATAGATAACAAGTGCAAGAATATAGGATTATCCAGTTTCATTGCACACAATCTAACAAGTCTCTCACAGTTCGAGCGTACACATTGTTGTATGTTATTCTTCCATGATGACACTGCATCATCTGTTAATATCTTTGTAAAAGATATTGTGAGGGATTCATTGTAAAATCGCTGGCAGGCTGCATGGTGCACATCCTCACCTGAGATAAATAGATTAATTGGTATATATCACTTGATTTACCAAAAATTTAAAAACAGCATTATTAATACACACCTTTATTTGCTAACTCAGTCGAAGCAATAAGCAGTAACTCTAGCTCTTGTTCAGGCAACACTGGCACAACCCAGCGAGGATGTGATATTTTCTCTTCTAATGATCTCAATTTTGCCTCGGGGAACGCCATCTATTACGAAAATGTTAACATAAATACATTTGTACTGACACGTGCCTTCAATCATAAATAGAAGTGATATTTATAATAAGCCAATTATATCTGGCCTTGAACTTTAAAGGAATAGAAATACATTTTTCTAAAGTTGTTAATACTAATGTTGCCCTAAAGATAAGTTCATCATCAATCTGCCCATTTCACTCTTGTCTATGAATTATTTTACCTATAGGTAAGTTAGTTTTTTTTTAATAGATAGAGTGATTGAAGAGGAAGGTTTATATGTATTCGTATCTACATTGCACCTGAGCGAAGCCGGGGCGGGTCGCTAGTCTTTTAATATCTCAAACCCATTTTAATAATCCCCTCATAATCAAGCCTATTCATTGATCATTGAATAAATGATTTAAAAAAAAGAATGGTCCACAGTGGTATATCGATCGACTGTCCCGTCCAAACCGAAATTAGAAAATACACGACCATTATATAAAATGGATATCCAAATAAACTAATCTCATTGATAAAATTGTCACTTTATTGATTTGTTTCCTCCACGAATCCGACAATCGCAATATGATCATTTGAAAATAATTTTTAAAACAAATTTGAATCAATCCGTAATATCTCAATAACAATAATGTTGCAGGATATTTCTATTTAAAGATAGCCAGCGTTCTTTGAAGCTGTGGCCTGAGCGCGAACATCAATTTTAAGCGTATTGTTATTGTATCGAGTGCGCCAAAAATCAATGCAATGGGAAATTGAACATCGCGCAACGTCACGGTATGCGCGAGGTTAAATTTTTCATACAAACCAGCTTTTTAGCGCACGCAATACGATGACCCTACTCTTGCGATAGATGTTCTTGCTTAGGCCTCAGTTCCTAAGATTATTCAACTAATAGTTGTGATAAGGAACGTCAAACCAATAGAAAAATAATTGAATCAACCAAAACGATACTAATATTGTCTAGTACATACTAACTTATGACAAAACAGCAACACTTACAGAAAATCAATAAGTACTAAAATACACGCTAATTTGTTTTGCTATAGAAAGAGACAGGGATTCTAATCCGTACCGTATTGCACCTATCTAATGTTGGCCTCCGAGTTCGGTAAAAAGTATACAAAAACAATATATAATTAGCAAATCTAAGTTCTTACCTCCCCTGGCATTTGATCTTGTTCTTTCATTGATATAGTCATTATTTAAACATATGTTTAATCATTTCCCCCTCTGTAATCAAATATAATACACACAATATAAATCATTATATTCAAAACAATGTACCACTCTTTGATTTTTCAACTAGAACTCTCTTCAAAATGTTTTTGCTTTAGTTGCAGTTAGTAAGTTAGAGATAAGGTGGATCTTGGATGGGGAAACAAATCCACAACTTATTGGTGTGAGAGTCGGGGTCTCTAACCACCAAGCTGTACTAACCCATAAATATCTTCATTTATAACATGGTTCTCTTGATAACGTGACCGATCTATGAAGACCATTGGCAAAATATTTTCCGTTATAACGGCCACTAATTCTTTTTAATATACAATAAAAGCTAATACACATTTTCGCGACCCGCGGGTTAAAAAGTTGCGCCCCAATTCTTATTTTCGCGGCCATGAAATTATTTATTCAAGGATCCAGTTGTATATTGAAAGGATTCGGTGACCTTCTTTACTTTGAGTACTGCTGGCACGTGGCGAGGGGGGCTTTTACAAAGTGCATTGTTAAAAAGAATCGTTAGAAATACTGAAGCCATACATATTAAAATCGTGCTGAAGAAATGTTGCCTGTTTCGACCGTCGAAAATATAAAGAATCTGTGCAAATTCAAACTTTTACTGCAAACATTGCTTTGCTTTGGAATTGGACACAGGGTGCTTGAATCGCAAGACGAGTATTAAATCGAAACTGACTCAACGGAAAGGTTAATTCCACATTTAATAGAAACCTCTTCAACATGCACTGAAAACGTAAACTGTAACTTGAAAAACCTAAAAAAAATTCCATCCATATATGGACCTTATATATGGATGGAAAATTTATGGAAAAGTCAAACTCTTAGAAGGTAAATTGTTAATGTCACAGCTCATGAAATATAAATCTGAATTGAAAGACCTTTAAACAGCGGCAAAAGAAGAAAAAACTATCAAGTTTTTTAAACCCTAAGCCTAAAAATAATAATTCACGAATATTGTTAAAAATCTCTCATTAAATCATTTTGATTTTGGAACCCTGGAATGTATTTCCTAAAATCCCATATAAATTACCATTCGATATTAAAATTTTCTGTGGTTGGAGCATATTTCATGAACATATTCGACCTTTCACTGTACATATTTATATTCCTCACATTACTCGTCACGCCAAACATTTATCTCAACATTCTCTTGTAGGATGGTATCCACAGAGCACTCGCTTCGAATGCCTTGCGACATCTGCCTACTACTATTAGTAGTATGCCTAGTAGCCTGTTCAGTAATTGTTGAGTATCCACTTGAATAGCTCGGACTGAGACACTGTTGAGCATAGCTGTTTTACCGAGATGCTTATGGCTCGCCTTGCACAGTGAGATGCTTCTCAAACCAAGTAACCCCGGTATTGACCTTCTGACCATGCCCCCTAAGGCATTTGAAGCGTGTTGCCTCATCCTATTGATAACCTGCTTATCAGTTACAACCTATAACTGTTGTGCACCTTGGTAGACCAGCACTCTACTTCACTCAGTACTACAGGTCTATCTTATTATTTTGCGTATGATTTTGATTGGCTTTTTTATCACCAACGGAATGTCTGGACTGTACACAAAAGTCGAATCATGCCTGGGCGGCAGTTCCGATCATACACCAGTAGTATGCACATTGAGTACAGCAATTATATCGAAGGAGCCCCGGGAGATGTTATACAATCGTAAAACTGACTGGGACTCATTCCAGAACCAGGCACCAGGATTTGACCTTATCACAGCAGAAGTCCTGAGGCATTTACCAAGAAAGGGAATTGTCTTGTTAACCATTCTTTTCAACGCAGTGTTGAGACTCCACTATTTCCCGCTTATCTGGAAGATGTCATCAATAAATATGGTAGCTAAACCAGGAAAACCTCCTAATGAAGTCTCCTTATATAGACCTATAAGCCTTCTTCCCTTATTGTCTAAACTGTTCGAGAAGATATTTCTACAACGTCTGCTACCTATACTTGAAGAACAAAGGACAATTCCTGACCATCAGTTTGGCTTTCGAGCACGCCATGGAACAACAGAGCAAATTCACAGAGTGGTTCATACGATCCGGCAAACACTGGAAAGGAAAGAATACTGCTCGGTTGCCTTTCTGGACATACAACAAGCATTCGACCGAGTCTGGCATAAAGGCCTCCTGTGTAAACTTAAAATCTCCTTACCAAACACCGCATACATCCTGCTCAAGTCCTACTTGGAGAACCGAATGTTCCAGACTAAATCTGGAGATAGCCTATCTTCTTTTTCCCATATCCAATAAAAGCTGGTGTACCTCAGGGATCTGTGCTACCTACTGCTGACCTACCCATTTCAAATGAAACTGTTACTGCAACCTATGCCGATGACACAGCAGTCCTGTCATGTGATAAAGACAACATTCGAGCATCCACAAAACTCCAAGAACACCTGGATAAAATTGGATCATGGCTGAAAAAGTGGAGGATCAAAACTAGTGCTGCAAAGTCCGTCCACATTACTTTCGCCCTAAGAAGCGGAGAATGCCCGTCAGTGACACTTGATGGAGAGGTTCTCCCCCAGAAAAGTACTGCCAAATACCTAGGTATGCACATCGATACAAGACTTACCTGGCATGAAGCATGGATATATGACTTATAAGCAAAGACTCCAGCGACATAGAAATGAACTCGCTGCGAGACACTACTGAAATCCTCAGACTCTACCTACCGACTTAAAAGGAAATGAATAGCGTCAATCTGATTACCATAGAAACATAACGGGATGACGCATCGTTGGATGCGAAGCATCTCAAACTTCCAATGAAGCAACAACCAATCTGATTAAAGCCGAAGGCTGATTGCAGATATAAACAAAAAATGGTTTTGATTGGCATAAGTTTATCACAAATTATTTCTGTAATTTGATTTCATTTCAACCATTTAGCATTCATTCTTTGCATTATGTTCCTGTCAATGTTGCAATATTTTTGCAGGAGAGTGCCAAGGTAATCTTTACCTGGGCTCTCCGTAAATTTGTAAGTCTGTAGTTTACCGCCTATAGGGGTATTTTTCAGTAAAGTGATAGTGGACGTCAGAAGTCACACAATGGGTGGTTTGTTAAAAAATTGTACTCATTTGAAGCTTAACACTATTGCAATTTACTACTAGTGTTGTCTCTCTTAAATGTTTCCACCACAGTCAACACAATAAGGTCTATATTATCTGTAAATAGCATACACCAAGGATGTAAGGTCCAAATTCTGAGCCTTGGTATACACTGATCTTTACATGAAGTTACTGAACAGGCTGTACCTGTGGAGCTGTAGCACCTTTAAACCCTATTTGGTTTAGCCTTGTATGTTTATATACCAAAAAGGTGCTGACACTCAATCAATCATATGCCTTCTTTAATTCAACCTTTTACTGATCAAATACAGATACCATAAAGTATATTCTGTCTTCAAGTTGGATTAGCACACATGTTGAAGCACAAACAAGCAATCAATATCTTCTTTGAACTATGATCATATATTTTAATTACATTTTGATCAAAATATTTCTCAAATACTTCATATATCCTTTGTAGATTATCACAATGTAATTGATTCACAGCAAACACTATAAAACTGCATATAGATAATCAGTGCATTTAGATCTGCAAAATATCTAAACTAAGTAATCTAAAAGTTGGTATTTCTTAAATTCAATCATCCAACGTTTCGATTTTCGATTAATAATAAATGTGCTTGCATTGGATGGGCAATTGCATGTTATGGCTAGACAAAATACATTTCAAAGGTACATTTTGTTAGACTGAATTGGAATTGCATTTACGCGTAACCTTATGTACGGATGAAACGAACCTGATGATCGATAATTTTTTCCGAGACTGAGAAAAGTCGGCCTCTGTTGTAAAATGATACGAACGAACCTTCGTAAATCAATCAATTTTCTTGGTGTGGTTTTAAGTCTTATGTAATTTAGTTGATGATATCGGTGGATGCTAAATTTAATTCTGACGATAAAGAAGAATGCTATCACGAACTTATTGCAACAGTTGCCCTACCCACAGAAGGACATCTAAAAAATAATAATTCAGGATCAGCCGGCGCGACAAAATGGCGTCATTTATTCCAAACAAGACAAAGCAGATATTACGTTGGATTTATAGTTAAGACCATAAAAAAACACTACAATAAAGACAATTTATTATAAATATTACCTTTGCCTGTAACATATATCCAAAATATAGGAAATCCTCGAACTAAAATCACAAATTACTTCACTAACACTTTTTGACGTAAGTATGAACGAAAATAGTTTTTCTATTTGTTTGACTTCCTCTTTACTCCAGAAGGCAAACGCCAAAAATCATACAGCCAGCTAAGGACTAGGCGATTCTAAGTGGATTATTGCACTACACTAACGTCCTAAAAATAATCGCACAAGATGAAATTTTAGAAAGTTAACTAAGCAGTACTAAAGTGAAACTAGTTCCAAAAACTATATTCTGATTATACAGATTACTACTCAAAACAGCACGAATTTATTAGATTAAAGCCGTGATCTACACAGCATGAACCCAAAAAGATTAAATGTTTTAGTCGATAGCGAGTGAGTTCGATTTTTTTGCATTGTCCTTGATAGTAGCGTGCACACTACACATGATCTGCGTTTTGTTGCTAGGCCATTGATTTATAACTGTTTTATTATACTATAATCCATAGTTTCTCCACTATTCGAAGATAAAAAAATATATTCATAGTAATCTATATATATAATAATTTATGTTTATATTTTAATGACCTATTATCTGTATATACCCCATTAACTATTTATCCGGAAGTGATGAAACTTTAGTGAGTGAATAGTTCCAAATAGGCCGGCGAAGGTTCATGACATAAAAAACGGTATTCAGGTACAATTCAAGTAATTTTAAATGTTATATGAGATGTAGCGGGAGCTGACTTTCGCTGTATAGTTTAGACAGAAATAGTATCTGTTAGGTACGGAGGTGTAGTGTATCCACAGAACAAAAGCTCATTGTTCCGTGAGTGTATCCCAACACATTATCGGATCTTCACGGGTGCACACCTTCAAAACATATAGTTTTTGAGCCAAAAGATCCAAATTGTAAATAACCTGGGATATCCTTAACACACATGCATCTGATTTCAATTTTAGCAGAACTAGTACCATGACAACCAGATGACTGTTAATTTTATTCAACATTTTTAATCCATAGTCCTAATATGTTAGGATGTAAATAAGTATGTATATTATAAAATAATACCTAAATATGTATAAGGAAAATAAGGTTCCTTTGACGCACCCTCACTTCTTAACTACTGAACATATCGGGATGGGACTGCAACCATTCGATGCTGTAAATTTCGTAGATGGTTATAGGCTATGTATAATATCGATAAACGCGGGTAAAACCGCGGTGAAACAGCTATTAATAAAATACATATAAAAGCGACTTTATTAGGTATATTTTCCATAGCTAATATAAAGCGTGTAAAAAAAGAAAAATAGAGTTCATCCGTGAAGAGAAGAAGTATTGCGCTTGTATAAGTGTGTTTCGGTTCGAAAGGTAAGAGGGCCGGCGAAATTACAGGCACATGAGACTGAAACATTATACATTGAATCCCAGGAAAAGAATGATTTATTTATGATCCCTCGGAAACGCGGGTGAAGCCGTTGGGGAGAGTTAGTTACAAATAAAGCAACTCGTATTGTTTTTTTTTTTAATATTTACTTAGTGCTACCATTAATAAAAATAGAATTTAGAGTTTTTTTTATTACTTTTTTTAAATCATGGAAATAATTCCGGCCTATTTAGTTACTATTTCACGAACTGGCATTTATTGTGTTTGTTAGTTATTATATCTCTTTCCAGCTAATGTTTACCTGAAATAACTGTGTAAAATGAGTTTTTCTAGCGATGAAGTTAACTTTCTCGTTTACAGATACTTACAAGAATCAGGTATAGTTCATTGAACCTAGACGCAACCGTGGCTTGAGTGGTAGTTCCACATATTTTACCACGCCTTTCATCTCTAAAGCTAATGTAAACCCTTATCCGTCACGTCCACCAATCGCAGATATATATTTAAGTCTAGGAATAGCTGAAACAACATGATAGTACCAACAATATAATTCAGCATGCATTAGTCATCTGGACCTACAATTTTGGCATTCTAATGTGGGGATAATAAGCAATTGTGCTGCCGATATCAAAGGCCTCAACTCAGACCAACCTGGATGAAGATGTTACGAAACACTACTCTTCCTCTAAAACTACAGACACATGAATTCTGAATCATACTGATTTAAATGGGGTATGAAAATTTTCAGGTTTTCATCACTCAGCATACACATTTGGAATAGAGTCACATATATCTCAGAGCAACATTAATGGAGCACTTGTCCCCCCAGCAGCATTACTTAATATATTGCAAAAAGGATTGCAGTACACAGAAGCAGAAATAACAATTGGAGAAGATGGTAATACATGATTACAATACTTCATCAATCAATCATGAACAGTCCAAGGTCACAAGCCTTTCCCTAACCAAAATTTGGGTTCAGCAGAGAACTTGCTATACCCAATCTTGAGGGTATTGGTACATTAATATTTTTATTAATATTATGATTTGTTTAGTTCTTGACCTTTTGTAAAATGCAGTCAACATTGTTTTGTGTGTAGCATATGATCTCTTCATATTTCAGGCTCTGAAACACGTCTTACAGAAAGTCTTAGTTTAATTGATGCAGTGACCCCTGACATAGTAGCCGCAAGGCAAAATGCTCACAATGCTCAGAAACAAGCTATTAAGGCAGAACCAGGATCTGGAGGAGAACAAAATGGAGTTGAGGTAAGATTCACACAGCAAAAATTGATCTAAATACTAGTAATGCATGAAATTGATAAGTTGTTCTTTCCAAATCATTAAAAGTATGGGATACATATTTTTTAAACCTCTTACTCACAATAATGTTATAGTATCTGATAGCATAGTTTGTACTAATTTTAAACTGATATGTGCAGTTTCATAACATTTTGTTAAATATTCAGTTACAGGGGACACCCTGCAACACAGCTTCAGCGAACAGTGGTACTCCAACTCCTACCGTTCCAGAGACTATGGATGTAGACCAGTCTATTGAAATACCAGCTAGTAAGGCAACAGTGCTTAAAGGCCATGAGTCTGAAGTGTTCATATGTGCTTGGAACCCAAGTACAGATTTGTTAGCCAGTGGATCTGGTGATAGCACAGCCAGGTTTGTTAAGAAATTATTAAGTATAGTACTAAATGTGAATATCTTTAATTATATTAATTTATCAATATTATCATTCTAGAATTTGGGATATGTCTGACAACCCCGCTACTACTCCAAACCAGTTAGTGCTTAGACATTGTATACAGAAAGGTGGAGCGGAAGTACCCAGCAATAAAGATGTCACATCACTGGACTGGAATGTATGTTTAATTCACTTTAGTTTTATAATCTTTCCCAAAGGGCGTAATGACTTTCTGTGATTTATTATGACATATGTTTTAAATTAATAATTTGGTAATATTATAGTACATCATTTTCATAGGTTTATGTTTAAAAAATGAAATGATATTCTGACAAATCTTTATCATCTGTTTCTCTCTTTCAATATGTATTATAAAATAATGCAGAATTTTGATTTCCAGTAAGATACCAACCACTATTTATGTATTTAATTTTAAAAATAAATTACCCCCTTATCAGATAACCATATGCTAACTGCTTACAGTGTGATGGCAATCTCCTAGCGACAGGCTCGTATGATGGATATGCTCGCATCTGGACTACGGATGGCACTCTCGCATCAACACTTGGGCAACACAAAGGACCAATTTTTGCTTTAAAGTGGAATAAACGGGGAAACTACATTTTGAGTGCTGGGGTAAAGTATTTTGTAATTTTTCATAGTGATGTTATTGCTTATAATAACTTAATATCCTGGGAATTTTATTTGACTCAAGACTAAACCGAGGTTTTACTATGGAAACCTGATATCTGATATAGTTTCTTATTTTCAACATCGACAACAATTGACATATACTTGTTTGTATATAAATTAGCCAGACATCACTCCAAATATCGTTATTTCATGGAAAACTTTCCAATGAAAAAGTGATATCGTCGCTACCAATCAAATCAATTTGTGGATTATTGGCAGAGGGGTAGCGTGGACCATGGAGATATCTGGGATATGATGATGATAGGCTTACGATAGATATTTCGTGGTCAAGGCACTGAATAAAGCTTTATGGAGTTAGTAAGTTATGTAGTAATATTTTACAGGTTGACAAAACAACTATAATATGGGATGCCTCAACTGGACAGTGTACTCAGCAGTTCTCCTTCCACTTGGCACCAGCTCTTGATGTTGACTGGCAGACAAATACTTCATTTGCATCATGTTCCACTGATCAGTGCATACATGTGTGTAAGCTAAATGCTGACAAACCTATCAAGAGTTTCCAGGGTCATACAGTAAGTACAGCATAATGTATATATACATATTGAGGTCCACCAAGCCAATAAGCCCGTCAAAATGTTATGAACAGAAGATGTTACTTGTGTTTAATAAAGTACTCTCTCGTTCTCCAATACTGACTTGATAAAAACTTCTTAATTTTAGATCTTGGTGAGGGACATTGATATGATATTATGTAATTGTCTCTAGCTATTGTCTACAGTCTTGTTGCACAGTAGAATGGGTTATGGATAAAGTTACATAAATCTAACTCCTTCCGTCTCTGAGCAGTCAGATAAAATTGAGGAGAAATAAATAATCGAGAACTTAAGAACCCAATTATAGAATATGTTTTAGATTAATCCTTCGGGAATGCCGATGAAAACCGCTGGCTCGAAGTAAATAACTTTTAAGTTAAACTTACAAATACTTTGTTTCAGAATGAAGTCAATGCAATTAAGTGGGATCCCCAAGGACAATTACTTGCGTCATGTTCTGACGACATGACTTTGAAAATATGGTCTATGAAACAGGACACATGTGTGCACGACTTAAAAGCACACTCGAAAGAGATATACACTATAAAGTGGTCACCTACTGGTCCAGGAACACAGAATCCAAATATGAACTTAATCTTGGCAAGTGCGTCCTTTGACTCCACTGTGCGTTTATGGGATGTCGATAGAGGAGTTTGCATTCATACACTAACAAAACACACGGAACCAGTCTACAGTGTTGCCTTTTCTCCAGATGGCAAGTTTTTGGCCAGTGGGTCATTTGACAAATGTGTGCACATATGGTCAACACAAACCGGTGGGCTGGTACACTCTTATAGAGGGACCGGTGGTATTTTCGAGGTGTGCTGGAACTCCCGCGGTACTAAAGTTGGTGCTAGTGCTAGTGATGGTAGTGTGTTTGTGTTAGACTTACGCAAACTATAGGATAGGGTTTTTTGAATTAGAATATTCTAATTAATATATTCTATCTGACTTTTAAAAAGAAATAAGTTTAAATATGACTCTCATATACAGAATACAATGAAGAATGATTAATAAAATGTGGAACTCAAATTACTGTTAACTTTACCTTATGCAAAGATGAGTAACAGGAATAGAATATGGTTAATATTGACCTGAATAAGGTTATAGAATAAAAAATATTTTTAAATAATGAAATTGTCTAAAGAAACTGCAAATATTATATCCATACAATATATGACTGAAGCTTTTTTGTAATAGGTATTAATGAATTATATCTTCAGACTTGCTGCGGGAAAGGCTTGCCCATTCCATTTATTAAGAGATTATAAACATCTGTATCTACTTATTTCCAATAGTTTTGTTACTCATGTAAATGTTATTAGTATTAATTTTATAAACAAAATAAAAATCTTTAAGGATATTTTTTATATTTCTGTCATACCATCATGTGACTAACATGAGCTTATAGGAAAATGGATCGAAAAATTTTTTTTGATGTGTATTTTAAGGTTGCAGCAGTATTTACAATTTGTGAAGTTTTCCGACCAAAATCTTGAACACATAATAATATAAGTATGGGTAAAGGTTTTGTAGAAAAGAAGAGGTTAAGATTAATAATATTTATTAATTTATGCTATAACATAGGTCTTTTATAAGCTAGTAAATCTTCATGCTTATAAATCCTATGTAATTTTTCATACATGTATTTAAAGAGAAATAGTAAATTATCATACTGTCCTTTGTAGGGCTCACATTGTTCATGATTATCTTGGGTGTGTACTGGATAATTCATTGTGATATGTGTCTTATAGTGTTCACTACATCCCCAGGCACATATATGTAGTTCTAATATCAGTTGATGCAAGGCTTCAATAGTTGAGAGGTACCATCTTGGGCTCCCTTTTTGATGACGCCAAAATTGGGAAGCTCTATTTTGTAATACAATTTTTGGGATCTTCTGTAATCTTTCATCAGCATAAATTCCTCGACTTTGGCTCCAAGTACTGTCTATCAATACTACCCTTCTAATAGGAAGTTCTTCTACATGGTGAATCTGATAACTCTCCTTATCACCCAATATTTTAGTCATGATGGTTCCAACATGATATCCAGTTGGTAATTGAGGTAATAAAAGTTGAGAGTAGCTTGGAGTGTTTTGTTTGCCTGAAAAAAGCTCATGAACAGCTCTCGCCTCAACCCCTGGATATAATAAGACTGTTTTGCCATCATGTTCATACTCTGGTACATTTGGATATGTGAAGATATTCACATCTTCTGGTGCTAAGATGGCAGCATGTGCTGATGTACTTTTACCATCAATTTCACAACGATGCTTTATTATGTCGACTTTCACTGGCAACTATAAACCAAAAATATAAAATATAGGTTAGCATTGTGTTCAATAGATATTCTTGATATACTATATTATCAGTACTTAGTACCTTCATTATCTACTTACTCTACAAACAGGAAGTTTGCCTTCAAGCCGCGACACTGGTACATAACATGTATAGCAGAAATACTTTCGTGACTTCCCACAGCGAGGACATGGACTACGGCCAACTAAACAATCCAGAGAATCTGCATTCTCTATAACCATACCTTCGAATGGTTTCTCATCGCTGTTTCTAGCTTCTAGGCTTTTCGGATTCATATTTCCTAGGAAGAAACCCTTGACATAATCCCAAAATTGCTATATATTACTTGTGCCTTCGATATTACTTTATTCTATGCTTCGCTCACAACTGCCTAATCCAAAGTAAGTAATTGAATAGCACGAGAAACACGTATTTTATAATCGCTGCATGCATGCTCTAACTTTATTGTGAGGAATTTGATTTAAGCATGGGCAAAAAATATCGAAAGGTATATTAAAATATCGATATTTTCCACATAATATCGTGAATATTTTTATCGCGATACATCGATATTCTAGAGTATATATTGATAAAAAATGCCGACCCAATCTTTATGAAATGCAATATAACAGTAAGAATATTGGCTGCGTGAAAAAAAAATATTTGACTGTTGAATACTTTCGGAATATGTATGAATAATTATGAAAACTAAAGATGTATCGATATTATACCGTAGATATTTAAAGATAGTGTTTGAAAATATCGATACGCTAAATATATATATATCCACTTGCCCATCCCTAAGCTTATGTCTGTGACTGTCATTTAGGGTTGCCAACACTTTGTCTATAAATGATTGGCATGTTTTTTTGAAAAATCTGCTAATTTTAAACTTTTTGTTACGCAATGTGCCAAATAATATTAGGCATTGGCAAAAATATCGATATATTAAAAACCGATATTTTTCCATATATATTTATTTAACTTTAAAGTATCGAATTCGTATCAATTTCGATATATTTTTTTAACACAGCGTTTAATGTTACCAACTAGGAACTATACCTCTTTGAAACAAAAAAATATTTTCAAAATCGGTTTATTATCGACGAAGGTAGCACACAAACCCGAATATTGAATCTCATTATCTAAAAAGCGGTCAAAAAAGTGCTTGGGTATTTAAAAATAAAGAGCTTAAACTGCATGGCAGGCAGCACTTTCATTTACATGTCAGTCAAATGTCAAATAAATTGTATTTAGCTTGAATTTATATTTCCCGTTGAATACTCAATTTTTTTAGATTTGAATTACCACAATAATTTGATGTAAATATTAAAACAATTGGCGCAGTCTTATTGTCTTGTTGGAATTACTAATTTATACCAAAAAACAGAAGAAAATAAATAATTTAGAAGTGGAAATCCAAACATCAATGTAAAATTGTGCGACTGGAATTTGTGGATTGGAAATTAACTTGTAAACAGCAGTTTACAATGGACTTTTCGTCTAATGTTGCTGGACAGCTTCACAAATTGTGCTCAGGGTTATCATCTGATCCAGGTTAGATTCCATTTTTAAATTTACTTTTTGTGTTATTCAAAAGTTTGATCAGTATTTTCTGCATTAGATTGTTTGTTGAAATTGTTGTGAATTAATGTTAAGAGTAATATACAATATATATTCCATTGCTTGTTAGGATAAATATCTATTTTAAAAGTGAATGAGTAAATAGTTGTTTTTCAACTATTCCTCCAAAACTTGTGGTTGCATATATCTAAAATATTTTTCTAGATGGTGCATATGAATTGGCAGTATCATATTTATCATCCACATGGGAGAAGACCCGCACTGTACAAGATGAGAGTATGCTCTGTCAAAAGATTCATTCAAGAATTGCAAGTGTATCTGCAAGGGACGCTGACAAATTCAATGAATTCTATTCAAAATTGAAAAATTCTGTAAGGACACCCTCATTTCAGTATTCTATTTTAGAGCTTTATTATTGAATTGAATGTTAAGTGGGGATTATTTAGCTTAGGATTCATAATCATTTTAAGCTTTAGCTATTGAAATAAAGCACATCATTATTTATTCATCATGAAATAATGTGACATGACAAACATTTAAAGTGTAAACAACCTAAGCAATAAGAAAGCAAACTAGCATATCTATATAATGTAATCCTACTTATATGGAATTTGAATTAGCATTCTTTTAGTTCAATACCAATTATTGTTACTGGTCTTACAGTTCATCTTAAAGCAGCGTGTATCAGTGTTGACATTACTGCTAGCACTGTCGGAGACCCCACAGCAAAGTGAATCCACACATCAGCTGTTTCCTATTCCACATCTTGCCACTACTGTGAGTATAATGTATTTTTTGTTTATATCCAAAAATCAGGAATGTTATTTCATGTATCTTTTTGTGCAACCTAATTCTAATCTACTTTTACTTACAGCTTATTTGATACGCTGCAGTTGTGTTCTACATATTCTGGCGATTATTTTTATTATTATATTAATTTATTTTTATGTCTCTAAATTTCAATATTGGGTGAAAAATACGAAACTAATATTTTTCTTGGACTCCCGGTTATTTTAGACTGGTTATTTTAAGGCTTCTGGATTTGTTGAAACCTCAGAATCTTTGACCTGCATATGTAGCCATCTGAGCCAAAAGACCTAAAAAAAATTTAAACACTACTTGTTCTTACAGAAGTTAGCAATGGGTATATCGCCAGCAGCATCTAGCACCAGTAAGAGTACTATAGGATCTGTGAGCTGGGGCAGCAATCCACCTAAACAGCAGGGATCAAATCAAAGCCTACCATCTAACAACAGCAACTTGGTTGTAGCTTTACAATCCAGCGGTATGTTCATTCCATAATTTCCGCTCTTAAAAGCAATAGTTAGTTATTTATTAGTTGTCTTTCAAAAAACTCCAGATTTCATCTTTGTATATTATTCATTAGATCAGATTAATAATTGGCAAAATTTTCTATTTATAATGTGTGTTTTTGTAAATATTATTAAGTCTATAACACCAACAAACATTATATATATTTCATTTATTATTTACTTGATGCTGCAGATTGCTTTTACACAACAAGCTAATGAGCAGGTAAACAAATGAGTGTGGCCTGTATATGTCAGTGTATTGTATCAGATCGATCGAACGAGCGCACGAGTGTCCGAGATGCAGTACTGGCGGCTACAGGAGTGAGAGCGCGGGGAGCCGGCAGTGGGCCGCGACCGATGCAAGCGCTGTACGCACGTATTGCACATCTCGGCTTCTTGCACGATAGACTCAAAGAGTTTATTGACCCATCCTCGGGACTCATGCCACAGGGTAACATGTAGCACAGTGCTTTTGACTTCTTTCAAATCAATCTATGTGCCAGTCCCATAGACTAAACTGATAGTTGCACAATGGGAAGGTATTGGTTAGCTGGAGTTAGTTGGCCATTGCCTTTACTTACATTACTACCTATATGGGTATACCTTAACCACGATTATCGTTAAATTAAATCGTCGTAAATTAAGATTTTATTTGGCAACAAAGATTCAATAAAGGAATTCGAAAAAAATTAAATATTTTTATGAACACATGCCGAAACATAAAATTTCCTATTGTAAAGTTTTTTCAGCCATCATTTTAGTCTGATATAAAGGTTACCGATTTTTATTTTTTTGTACTGTAATGTATATTGCACATTTTCATATCCATTTTATACCTATGGTTAAATTTTTCCAGCATTTTCTTCACTGTGCTAACAAGGTTTAGGTATCTAAACATTGTTCTATACCTTGCCTATCCTATCCAAGTCCTTTTGGCTATAAAACATCATGAAAATAAAATTATGGTACTATGGTTATAATTCTCTTCTACATGTTAAATTGATATAGTAATTATAAAGGTATTTTAGGTTTAATGGGCGAAGGAATGTCGTCGTCAATCAGAGATGAACTCACAGAGTATTACCGTAGCGTCGCACTTTTGCAATCACAGGTAATTATAATTGAATTAACAAAACTAAATTTTTTAACGATTTAATAATCATAAAAGTTTTAAAAGTATTATATTAGAATAAATATTTCCTTCTAAACAATAATAACTGATAACCATAAAACCGACAGATTGAATAACAAATATTACACTTGTATTTTGAAATTGTATATAGTTTCTCATATTAAGCTATGTGTATATCTTGAGAAATAAATTCTTTAAACCGAAACAAAAATTCATCTGTAAGTAATTCATCGGAAACTTAATTCGGTGTTTTTGTCAAAGGCGTGTGAAGGAGATGGCGGTGGCGGGACGCTCCGGCGCGTGTGCGTGTGGGCTCAAGAGCCTCTACATAGACTTACGTGGCTTGCAAATATCGCAAACGCTGCTCATCATAAAAAAGGTATGGTTTACTTAAAATGTAATAAAAAGGAAGTGCAAAAGCAATTCCACTACAAACTATGCAACAAGTGTGCATGTTATTTTGAAAAGAGTAATTGCTAAGTTTATTGTCGGCTCTTCTCAGTAAAAGGAACGTTCCGAATCAGCGTTAGAGTAACCATTCATAAGTGCGTATGAAGGCCTATTTTAATAAATATATTTCATTAAATTTAACTGTTTGGCAGATTTCCAGATCCTTTATATTTCAAATTAAATAAGTGTTTTTTATGGGTCAAATGGTGCTCTAGATGTGTCAAGGAATGCCTAAGTTGACCCAAGAATCCGCATGGCTCATTAGGTAATATAAGAAACTTCCAAAAATAAGAGCCAATTTCAATGAGAGATGAGCTGATATGCTGTGTATACTCTAGTCACTAGATAAGGGATAGTATATCCTAACTAGATTCTAGTAATTTGCATAAAATTTATAATTTACCATCACCAGCCATCACTTGCCATGGTAAGTTTGCCTTTGTTTCTAGATTAAAGGCAATTCAATAAGCATTTTTAAAACCTAATGGTGAATAGGTGGAGAGCTAGCTTCGTGCGTGCACAGGTTCGTGCGACATGGCGATGAGCGTGTGGCGACATTGGCACGACGCCTACTCACAGCTCTCACCTACCCGTTGCTCCTTATGCTCACACGATGGTTGTTGCATGGTATGTAATTTTATTTTTAATTTCACCTCACTCTATTAAAAACTCTTCAGAAATCCCCTTCCTAAGAATACTTTGTTGTGCCATTTTCATCTGGGTACACAGTAATTTCATAAAGAGATCCTAGTTCATTCATTTTTAATCCCGCAGCTCACAGACAATATGACGTACATTCCAGTCCTTATATTCCAATCATTTTCATTACTTGACGTCACCGGAATATTATTTGATGTTTTTTATTTATTGGATCACCAACAAGACACACATCAATACATTAAAAACTAATAAAACAAAAGAATATAAATCGTAAATGGTGTCCCAATTACAGGTGACGACTACAAGCACTAAAAAAGACACAACAGAACAAAACATTTGAGAACTAAATTAAATTAAAGATAAAAATTAAGAATTAAACTTAAATAATTTACACAAAAGACTCATAAAATAATAATAAAAAATAAATCCAACACTATAACGCACTATTACTAACACTCAGCAAGTTATTTCTAAAAAGAGTTAGTCTGTCACCAAAAATGTCAACATTGCTTTGTTTGTAAGCTATGTTAATATTTATTGTTATTTTTAGGTGAAATAGACGATCCGTACAATGAATTCTTTATCGAGAGCAGGAGCGGTGTTCCGATAGATCGCATGTGGCACGACAAATATAGAGTGAGGTAAGTGTTAATTTGTATGCGCAGGCATTATCCGTATATAAAGTTATAGTGTACATAATGTTACGTAGGTATGCCCTGTTTACTGGCCCATACAATTGTATAATATCTATTAAAAGTAAAAACTACTTCAAATATTTGAAAAAGGACAATTCAATGGCAGAATTTACTGTCTCGGAAATTATATTTGACAAACTTTGGTGTGGCAGGGTCTAATAATAAATCTAAATCATCAGTAATCACCAAGCCAACTGCCAGAAACACATTACGATAAATGTACACATACACACGGGTACATTTATCTTGAGAACTTAATTGATTCTCTCTGGAATAACGTCGGAACAATATATTCAAACTAGTAGTGAAATTTGTAGATAATTTTGTAAATAAAAGTTTCTACTTAAATTACTTACCTGTATCATTGTTTATTATAATTTGTATTTTATATATTATGGCTATCGATATATTATGGGTCTTCTGACACAAGTATTCTTGTAAAAATAAGATGAAATCTTAATTTAAAATTGTAAATACACAGTACAGAAATTAACATTTTTATGATTATTTATAGAGTAGAAGCTTATTTAATATGATGTAATAGGGAGTGGATGGTGCCATCGTTCATGTCGCGCGAGCAGGCGGCTCAGATCCTGGCGACCGGCAAGAGCGTCGTGTTCATGCGCGAGGCCTGCACCGACGAGCCCGCGCCCTCCGACCACGCCCACCACTTACACGAGCTGCTCAAACCGCATACTGGTACACATCGCACACATATACAGATTAAATGGCCTAAGTATTATGGATACCTGTGATATGAAATAAATAATAATAATAATTGGACATCGTCGTCAAATTCACATCAACATTCTTTTTAACTTTGATAGTGTTTATTTTTCTTTGTTCTTCCTTTTTTTTGTTCAATATATAATGTATAATTGATTGAAGAGTTTATCCCTCCGAAGTCTACTATAAAATGAATGCTGTACTCAGAAATTCCGATTATTGCTGCAATAAACCTTGACTTTTATGATCATTTTCCAATTTCTCTTCTATGGCTGTACGGCTATATGGCTTACTAAGTAAATTCTTTCATGGCAAGTTTAGCTAATTTTGCAAAAGACCCGCTAAAAACAGAATGGTGTGGAGAGAGCTACACCAACAATAGCCTAGCTCTTAAACTAAGATAAAGGATAGTAGGAAATCTCACAGCGCTCCCTTGCGGCGCTTATTACCACCTAATTAGAAACGTTGCCATGGTTACAGGTGCAGCAGCGGGTATAGGCTCCATAGGTGGCAGTCCCACAGCAGACGGCACGGTCGCGTGGTGGGAAGCCAGTGGCTTGCGAGAGGGCGTGGAGGCCGCACATCTATCGGCGTCGCAGCGCCTTCTCGCGGCGCTGACCACACACCACCACTTGCTGGACCACCTCGCCGCACATCGACGGTACCTGTTGCTCGCGCAGGGAGACTTTGTGCATCACCTCATGACGCTTTTGCAGTAAGATATTTTATAAGTTATTGACAGGTGGTATAGTTGGTCATAAAATGTTGGCGAGGTTGTTGGTTGACTATGTTCAATAGAACATATTCACTGATGATGATTATTAAAAAAAATTGTTGAACGCTGATTGGGGAACCAGTAGTAACTTTAGTATCTTCCCATAGGCTTGATGCCCTAAAGATGGAAAAGAAATATGGTGGTTAATATACTTTTAAACATCCTATAGTTTTTGATGTCGGATAAATAAAATAATAATAATTAATCACTACCTGTTCCCGGTACGCGTTGCCAGGCGACTTTCTTCGTTCTTCTTAATAGGCATAGGGTCCACCTATGCCTTTTAAGAGAGAAATTATATATTAATAAATATTGTGTACAGGGACGAACTGAACAAGCCGGCGTCGTCACTGTACGTGCACAATCTGACGTGCACTCTAGAAGCGGCGGTGCGCGCCACGAATGCGCAGTTCGAGCCTTCGCACGTACTTTCCAGGTTACACGTCAACCTTTATCCTAATTGTGAGTGGAAAACATTTATTTATGTAATCCAAATATAATACTTGTAATTAAACATCACTTAACCCTTTTACTCCAACTGTTTTTTACACTTAACCGGTAGACAGAGGCGGCCTTAGGGGGTGGCGAACGGGGCAATCGCCCGGGGCTTCGCTCTTGCTGGAGCCTCGCGCAACCCAAGCAAATTAAAAAAATATGGATTTCAAATTTTATTTATTTGTATAACTTTTGCATTTCTTGTCAAACATGACATATACCTAAATCAAACAACCAGACTTACTTTCGCATGACATACTTTTCACGAAGGACAAAGGGCCTCGCAATGATCTGCCGCCCGGAGCCTTGCAATGGATAAGGCCGCCGCTGCCGGTAGATATACCTACACTGTCAGACGCATTGGTGACACGTTCTACCAAAACGGGATGTGACTGCCCCAGTCAATTATGTTGATTATAATGGGTACTCATAAAGTTTAAAATTTAATAGCATAGGAACTGAAGCTATATGTATATTTATGATTTACCAGTAAGTAATTGAGGAACCATAAAATTCAGTCCTAAATCTATAGTACAATTATGCTATACAGTATATCTACTAGCTCTCCCTCGCCGTAAAGTATCCTATTTGTAATTCTAGAGCATGCTCTATCTATGTGCCCAGATTCATGTAAATTCGGTCGGTGGTATTTGCGTGTAACAGTAACATATATGCATTAATCCATCCGCACATCAATTCGCATTTATATTAGGATAGGATACCATCCCACTCAGTACAAGTCGAAGCTGGTCGCTGGTTAGGAATAAACAATATCTCAACACGCAGGTGACGGTCGCGACGACAACGGCTGGGACGTGTTCGCGCTACAATACCGCGTGGATGGACCTCTCGGGACGCTATTCCCCGCGACGTGCGCCGCTCGGTACCGCGCGTTGTTCACGCAGCTTTGGCGCGTTAAACGCATCGAGTACTGTCTCCACGACGCCTGGCGAGCGCATACTATACTGCACAAGAGGCTGAAACATATGCCCGGTCAGTATATTTAAAATAAACCCAAACTTACAAATGCTTTTTCATCCAAAGCTATTCGAACGACCTGCGCTACGGTATTCGACGAGTATTTCGCAATCAATACAAACATACGATCGCAAAATGTCTACAGGATTGGTATTTTTTGTGCGATTTTACCTAATTAAATACTTCACGTCTCACACGTCGACAACGCATTGGCGATGCCCCTAGTGTTGCAAATGTCCATAGGCGGCGGTGACCACTTATCATCAGATGGACCGTCCGCTTGTTTGTCGGCCTATGTGTTATATAAAAAAAAAGGGAAACCATCTTTTTATAATTTGAATTGATAAAATAAATGGTCACAGCAAAAGGGTTTCTGTCACGAAACCCTTTGTTATTGCGCCGGGCCAGTATAGTATGTAATGAGACGTTGCCGATGGCGATGGCACAGAGGTGTGGGGGCTGATGCGGCGCGTGTCGTGCCTGCGCGCGGAGGCGCTGCGGCTGTGCGGCGCGCTGCAGGAGGCGGGCTGCGTGGGCGCCGAGCCGGCGTGGGGCGCGCTGCTGGCCGCCGCCGCCGCGCGCCGCCACCTCGACCACCTGCTGCTGCTGCACCACCGCGCGCTCGACAAGCACTCCGTGCACGCCATGATACACCACACCACGCAGGTACCTACCCTCCCCCCTCGGCTACACGTGCTATCCCTCGTGTTCGTGACGGATCATAACATTTTAGAATATTAATTTTAATAGTACATTATGGTACAAGTGTGTAATGTTGGTGATTACCGCTGAGGCGCCATTATTGTATCGAAACTTATAAAATAAAAAAGAAACCCTATAACTCACTAGTGAATAATAGCAATGAAAAAGTCACAGTTTGATTACAGGTGTCATTATGTGCCTAATTACGTTTTATGATTTGCTCATATTGCAGGTGTTGAAAAATATTTATATAAAAATTAAATTAAGACTATACCTTGTGATACTTTTCAAGCATTGTTTTTATTTTTAATTACTTACTTGTACATATGTCACTATTATATTATGGCTATTGTATGGCGGGGTCTTCTGACAAGCATTTCTGTACTTAAAAGAAGGTCCCAACCTTAATTTTAAATTGTAAACCTTTGATACAGAAATGTACTATGTGAAACAGTAACAAACAACAAACTTACAAAATTTTGCATTTATAATAATAAATTTTCTACACATCTTTGTATTAGTTTAAATTGTTGCAATCTGGACACGACTGAATCATGCTAAAAGCGAATTTATACCTACGACTCACATGAAATTTTGATAATTATTTTTAGGTAGCCTGAATAGAGATAATTAACCTTATGGACCTATTATTCGTGCAGGAGCTGCAGTCATATCTCGGCAACGTGTTGAATGAGACGCTGGCGCTGCGTAGTTTTGAGACGACCTTACACGCGGGCATCAACGCCGAGCTCGAACGTCGGGAACGCATAGAGCAGATGAAAGCGGACCGACTGGCAAGAGGTCAATGTTTAGAGTATTAGCTAATTATTTACATGGCCTATATGAATATTATACCGTGTTCTTCAAATATATGGTATTCTCAGTAACTTTGACGTTCATAAGTGGCCCTCCGCGGGCCTAAACTGAATAAATAAATGGCTTAGATTTTTTGTAATTTAGACTTAGAAATAAGCTAAAATCAATTAAATATCCAATTAAAAACAATAAATATGACATACTAAGCAGAGCTTGTAGAATGAAAGCCAGATAACTGTTTTTTTTCTAAATAATTGCTTGATTGATTTTTACACCCAGACACAGAACAAACAGTCATCTGTAATGCATAAACTTGCCCGATGCCATTTCGATTGCCTGGGTGAGAATCGAACGGCCTGAGGCGTGGCAGCCGGGGTCTCTAACCACCAAGCCAACTGACCAGTCAAAAGTACTTATCCAATGAGTAGAGTTATGATATTTATAATTTTTAATGTAATTTATTTCAGGCGAGTATGCGTTCACGTCCGCAGATGAAACACATGATAAAGAGAAGCGGAAAATCTTCAATCAGTTCCTAGCCAGTCGGAAGGCGGATTTAAATGTTTGGGCTCGAACTTACCGGTGAGCTGGCTTATTGTAGATACTTGCTCTTATGCCCTTAAACATCGGCTGCCGTACCTTGACGTGGTTCGAATGGCGCTCATGAACAATACTCGTGGCTATGCAATCTTCGTCAATTTGTAAAGTATAAGAAGATAACTGCACATTTTATCGATTATATAGTATCTATACTGTTATTAAACCTGCTCCAAAAAAAGTGAAATGATGGCTAAAATTTGTAAATGGAACAAATTTATTTAATCTTGACGCGATGATTATGGAATGAGGCTTTGACTTTGAATTCCGATATTATTTTCATAGTTGTTAGCGTCAAATACATACAAACTCTACCTTCTTACATACGCTCACGTCAGATAGAAACCTCAAGAATGACTCCTACGGCGACAAATTGTTCACAAGTTGAATTCGGTTTCCATTCAGCTACTCCTATTCCCTAAGATGTTACGCTTATTTCTGTCTATGATTATCTCCAGTGGTCACGTGACGACTTTGATTCTGAAACTGGCGCTCCATACGGAGGTCTCGCTGCAGACGTTAGCGTTCCGTCTCGACTACAGCGATTTCTACAAGCGCGGCGATGCGAAGCTCCACGAACCGCTTACGTATCAACACAAGAGGCTTAGCGAGATAGGCCTTAACTTAGCTAAGGTAAGGGACTTAGCATGTACTCACTCACATATAAACATGGTTAAATATAATGTTCTCGGCTTTAATAGAACCCTAGTATTTTAAAGAAAAACATTAACGAAATATTTCATTGTGTGTTCATCTAGTTAGGCCTCTCTTTGCACACATTAATAATTTCCAAGTTTAAATAAATAAATATACCAAGACACATTCTTCACACATGGTTACCTGATCCCAAGTTAAGCAGAGTGTACTGCTTATAGTATAGCTACCAGGTAATTGATATACTATATATACAACTTTTTAAATACATACTTTTATATATATTTACACCCAGACACAGAACAAACAGACATGTTCATGCACACAAATGTTTGTCCTGAGTGGGAATCGAACCCGCGACCTTCGGGTTGGCAGTCAGGGTCTCTAACCACCAAGCCAACTGGCCCGTCAAAAAGGTCGAAAGGTTTATATTATGTTATTCAGTATAATAACATTATTATACATATTATTATATTCGGTAAAAATTACTCACTGTTTTAACCTTATTTTAGTTGGTAACCCCCCGCCATAAAATCCCATGTGATGTACAAATGAAACCTAAGCTTAAATATCTCATCACAATTCTGTTAACATTAAATGCAAATAAGGTTATTAAATGACGCAAAGAATCTGACCGAATACAATTTGTTGCAGAGTAAACTCATCGAACGTTCTAAGAAGAAATAACGTTGTGTGTGACAGAGTCAACGGCCGCATATCACTACACTTGCCCATTAGACATTAGGTACCTGCACATGAGACTAACCAGGTCATAATTGTATTTCTAACAATGTTCCATGTTCTTTTTTCATCGTTTTTAAATGTTCCATTAATTTAATATTCTCATTTTGAGAACTAGCTTTAATAAATAGGTTTTAACACAAAGAATGGAGGAGACATGTCGAATCACAACATAATTGACGCTCTCTACTACTATAGTGCCATTTATGTTACTTGCGATTTAAAAAAATATACATTTTACAAAAGAAAAACATTTTTTTTATTTTATTACATAGCAGAAGACTTATAGGAAATTACCTCTTCGGTTTATCGGTTCGCGGTTAACTCGAACAAATTATAGGTATGCTCTACCTATAGCATTTTGGTTGTGTTCCTATGCTATTTTAAGATTAAATTACAGGACAGGATATCGTTTTTCATAAAAAATAAATAAACTATTCAACATTTACTTAAAATTTATTAATTTTGGTAAATATATTTGGTCGGTAGGCTATGCATAGTTTCTGTGAATTTATTGCATATAATTCGTTACAAAAATAGTGCGAAATACTATTTTGACACACATAGTCTCATAATAATAAATTGATAGAAATTTGAATCATCGATAAGTACGATATTGTGCGCGTGTGATGACTACAATAAAAATACTGCCAAGTGTTTCAGTCAGTTGTTACACGCTAATAATAGGTATATATTTTATTTTTACACATATTGTGAAACGACAGTAATAACAACAATCGTAGATGCTTGGAATGTCGCCCGTAAAAGGAATATTTTTACTTATTTAAACATTTAAAATCTAAAATATTTACATTGAGTCAATTAAATATACAACTTTCGTTCATAACTACCTGCCTAAATATTGAATATTTGTAGGTATCTATAATATTTGTACAAACTTTTACCTACAGTTGTTCAATTTCAAATATATCAAAATGTCAATCTTTTCTTCCTTAGTGCAATCAAAATTGAGCTTTAAAACTATTCATTACATCCACATGTTTCAAATATTTTATTTTAGTTAGTTTTAATCAACGAAAAGGGAAGTTTAATGACTACGACTAGTGAATAGTTGGCGAGTGCCGCACGTGCGTAGGAGGACTCTAGCGCCCGCAATTTAAAGAGCGTCAACAATTTAGTTCACAACTCTGGCTGCATTACGCAATTGAGACTATACTACCGGCACGCTATGATGGCCGTTTTGACGTTTCAGATTGTCATAGGAAATGAAACTGTATTGCTTTGGAATAAGGTTGATTTCCATCATCATACAATTAGTTGTTGGGTCAATAGATGCACCTGGTAATATCAATAAAGGTTATTTTTCTTTGTCATTGTTAAACGTCAAAACGGCCATCATACCGTGCCGCATGTTTACTGTACCTGTACGGACATGCGTGATTGTATAAAGAGGAAAATAACTGCATACAAACATTATTATTGTGATGGTGATAACGTAATTATATAAATAAATCGACTATCGATGTACTAACATCTCAAACAATCAGAGGTATTGACAGGTGCGTTTATGTACGGGCTTCTTTCGGAGTGCGGCGCGCACCGCTTCCTCGAACACTTCATTCATGTTCTCACGTTCGAGAGCTGAGCACTCAACCAGTTGAACAGCCCTGAAAAGAAAACAACATTATATAGGAATCGTATAACAATGAGAAATGTGAGCTAATGAGAACAAAACACGTAAATACCAGAAATATATTTGTAAACAGGTTTCTGTTTGTATTATTGGACAGGCTAATAATCGTTAGGATTGTATCAGTCACTGTTAACGCAAATGTAACCAAGCGACGGCGAGCGCGGGGACGGCAAGGGACGGCGGCTGAGGGGGGGCTTCGGTGCTAAGTACATTTTTAACGGCCATTGCGTTGTTGGCATCGACATATGCAACATTGTCAGTATCAAAATTATTGTACCTACTTACGCAATATCAAAGAAATATAGTTTTCATATTATATAATAAAACATACTCATTGAAGAGCATCCTATTTTCCTGATCATCATAAATCCAAAGCATCAACATTGTTGGACCATCGAACCGGATCATCATCGGAGGATCAGCGCATCACAATTTAACGGTCAGGTCAATCAATCCTTATTTATAACCTTTTCCCAGTGCTCATTTGTGTTAACGTTGTTAATTGATTTGTCATAAAACTTGTTCTCGTTTGCTATCTACATCTATCGCGACGCGCATCGTAAGTCCGTTACAAAAAATTGTACGTACTACCTGCATATTTGCTTGATTCCCACATAACACACAAAAATGACGAAAAAGAGGCAATCAATCATAGATATAGAAAGTCATGATGATATTATCCGAGATTTAATTAAAAAAAGAGGCGTTGTTAAGAGTAAACTCACGTTATTCACAAAATATGTTACATCTTTGGATATTTCGCAGTTATCTGAATTGGGAAAAGTTGAAATACAAGAACGTTTTGAAAATGCGCAAAAAATATTAGATCAATTTTCTAAAATTCAAGATGAGCTAGATTTAATTGTATCTGAAAGTCAGTTAGAAAAGGAACTAAGCGAGAGAGAGACGTTTGAAAATCAATATTATGCAACAGTGTCCAAATGTAAATATGTTTTTAACGAACCTTCTAAATCGGAAACGTCATCGGGTCGGAAATCTACGGTTAAATTACCCACTATTAACTTGCCTAACTTTAACGGTAGCTACGATCAATGGCTCGAGTTCCGCGATACTTATTTATCCGTTATTCACAATTGTAAAGATTTAGACAACATACAGAAATTTCATTATTTACGGTCAGTGTTAACGGGTAACGCACTACAAGTAATAAAATCTTTGGAATTTTCTTCTGATAATTATTTAACAGCTTGGGATTTACTTGAGAATAGATATAACAATAATCGTTTATTAGTACATAACCATTGTAAAGCTTTGTTTTGTGCGCAGTCAGTCAGTAAGGAATCGGCTTCTCAAATTCGTAAATTAATTGACTCAATCTTGAGAAATATTCGTGCACTCAAAACATTAGGCGAACCTACCGATACATGGGATACTTTAATTATCTACATAATCGTCACAAAATTAGATTCGTCTACTGAAAAAGAGTGGGAACTTCATAAAAGTACAATCACACAAAATAATGAAAAGTTATCATTATCCGATTTAATAAAGTTTCTCAAAGACAGAGCCGATGTACTGGAGACAATTCAAGTATCCCATGTTAAACATGTAGATACAAACAATAAAAATGCGCCGTCGAGCCAACAAAAATACACACACAGTCACTTTACTACAAAAAGGGCTACTAACAATAAACCCTCAAATTCGTCACAATCAATTTCCTCCAAGCGTTATTCATGCACTTTGTGCCAAGCGAATCACCCACTTTTTGCATGTGATAACTTTTTAAATTTATCTATCACTGATAGAATTAAATATATTACCGAAAAAAACCTTTGCAGTAACTGTTTGCGCGCCGGGCACGCAGTCGCCGATTGTTGGTTCGGGCCGTGCAAGCAGTGTAATCGTAAACACAATACTTTAATTCACGAGAGTAATGATACTGGGGCATTAACAACCTCAGCTGTCACACACACTCACACATCACAAGCATCACCACAGCACGAGATAAGCGGAGACTTCACAAATTCACACATAACACATACCGCATCCCACCAAACTAGTACAATTCATTACGATGAACACGTATTATTGTCTACTGCATTAGTGGAGATAGCGGACCGAAGCAATAATTATTTAACAATTCGAGCGCTTTTAGATAATGGAAGTCAACACAGTTTTATATCAGATTCATTGTGCAAAAAACTTAACATTCCATTGATACAGTCCACTGTGCAAATCACAGGTGTAGGGAATTGCGTTACACAATCTACACAATCATGCGAAATTCGTTTAAAATCTAAAACTAATTGTTATAACACACGCGTCCACTGTTTAGTTTTACCACGCATAACGGCTCAGTTGCCGTCATTAGGAAATAATCATAACATTTGTATACCTGATAATGTTCAACTTGCCGACCCGCATTTTTATTCATCAAGTCAAATAGATTTATTAATAGGAGCAGATATATTCTGGGAACTCTTAAATGAGGGTCTTATTCGTTTACCAAATGGTCCTTATTTACAAAACACGAAATTAGGTTGGGTTATTTCGGGATCTGTCAATACACTAATGTCCCACGTTAAACGAGTTCAATGCAACTTCACACTTGAAACACAACTTAGACAGTTTTGGGAACTCGAAGAAATTACCACATTAAAAAAGTTAACTAAATCAGAAAATGTATGCGAAACTTTATTTAACGAAACGACCTTACGCGATGATAATACGGGCCGTTTTTCCGTGCGCATTCCATTAAACGAGTCAACTGATACACTAGGCGACTCATATGATATAGCAAAAAACCGGTTTCATGCGCTCGAGCGCAAATTACTTCGATGCTCAGCTGATTACAAACAATTGTATAGCGATTTTATGAGCGAATATTTAAGCTTGGGACACATGAGTCGCATCTATTTGATTATGATTCAACTTGTTATTTTTTACCCCACCACGGTGTTTTCAGAGAACACAGTACGACCACGAAACTAAGGGTGGTATTCGACGCGAGCGCTAAAACAACGTCGGGTAAATCATTAAATGACATACAGTTAATTGGCCCTGCATTACAGAATGATTTAATGTCAATTTTATTACGATTTCGTCAATTTAAATATGTAGCATGCGCAGACATCGAAAAGATGTATAGGCAAATATTAATACAACCTGATCAACGAAAACTACAGCTAATTCTTTGGAGGGACAGTCAAGCCAATCCCCTCGATGTATATCAGCTTAACACCGTAACGTACGGTACGGCGTCTGCACCTTATTTAAGCATTCGATGTCTTAGACAACTTGCATTGGAATGCACTGATGACGTAATCGCTCGGGTCATTAGTAGCGATTTCTACGTCGATGACCTAATAACCGGCCACGACGATCTAAATACGTTAATTAACATATGTGACAAGGTTACTCAGGTATTAAAAAAGGGTTGTTTTAATTTAAGAAAATGGGTATTTAATTCTCCAGATTTACAGTCACAGTCTCCATTTAAAGAATTATCACTAGGCGAAAATTGTTACACAAAAACATTAGGGTTAGGTTGGTTTGTCGATTCTGATGAGTTGTACTACACCACAAAATGTGGTCAGGATGTGACTGGTGTGACCAAGCGCGCTATTCTGTCTACCATATCACAAATTTATGACCCGTTAGGACTTTTAGCGCCAACCACTATCATTGCAAAAATGTTATTACAGAAATTATGGCTTTCTAAAGTAGGCTGGGATGATTCTGTGCCTAATAATATTTTAATCGAATGGCAAAATTTTCTTACCAAATTACATTATTTACAGAGTTTACGAATTCAACGACATACTATAGGCGAAAACGCACAGCAAACGGAACTACATATATTTACGGACGCGTCACAAGACGCATATGGCGCTTGCGCATATGTACGAACCGTTACAAATAGTTCAGCGACATCAGTACGATTGTTATGTGCCAAAAGTAAAGTAGCTCCATTGAAACCGATAACCGTGCCTCGATTGGAACTATGTGGTGCTCTTTTAGGCGCGAAGTTATACGCGAAAATAATAAATTCATTAAGAATAAAATTCGATAGGGTTTATTTCTGGTCCGACTCAACTATAGTTCTAGCGTGGCTACGGATGTCTCCAGCATTATTGAAGACGTTTGTACAAACTAGAATTGTGGAAATAAATGAACTGACGAGTGACTCATCGTGGTTACATGTAGCAGGTAAACAAAACCCGGCGGATCTGCTGTCGCGCGGGGTGCATCTCGATTCACTGCACTGTTCCGACGTATGGTGGCACGGACCGACGTTCTTACGCGAACCTACCTTACATTGCGAAATTAATGATAATATTCGTTGGGGTTACGATGACCTGCCGGAGCTAAAACCGATTAAGGTCGCAATGATAATTCAAAGGCAGTCGATGTATTTCCCATTCGAGCATTTTTCCAATTACAATCGATTAATACGTACAACTTCATATATTTTACGCTTTATTTACAACTGTCGTAATAAAATTAAATCACAACGTAATACTGGTTCACTAACGGTTGATGAATTAAATAAATCTACTAACCTATTAACACGTATATCACAACAACAGTCGTTCCCACAAATCTATGATGATTTAAAAAATAATAGATTAGTCAAATATTCGCGTAATATATCTGGTTTAAATATATTTTTAGATCAATATGGTTTAATTAGAATCGGTGGTCGATTAACGAATTCTATCTCATTTTCATACGAAAAGAAACATCCGTTATTATTGTGTACGAAACATGTATTCACTCGTCTTCTATTTCGTTATCAGCATCAAGTTTTGTTACATGCCGGTCCTCAGCTATTACTAGCTACGATCAGAGAGACTTGGTGGCCTCTTAGGGGACGTAATTTAGCCAGACAAACAGTACGCACTTGTGTAAAATGCGAACGTATGAAAGCTAAATCTTTACAAATCCAAATGGGTGACCTACCTAATGAGAGAATTGAACAGGGGTATCCATTTTTACGCTGCGGTGTAGATTATGGCGGGCCATTGTTCATTTTGAACCGTAAAGGAAGAGGCGCGAAACTTGAAAAATGTTATATATGTTTGTTCGTATGTTTCACTACACGCGCAATACATTTAGAATTGGTCACAAGTCTTACATCTCAAGCATATTTATTGGCATTCAAACGGTTCATCTCTAGACGTGGTAAACCTGCAGAAGTATTTTCTGATAACGGGAAGACTTTTGTGGGAGCTGCCAAAGAATTTTCAATTTTTCTAAATGATAGTAAAGAAGATATCGTTAATTTTTCCTCTGATCATTCCATTAAATTCACTTTTATTCCACCCTATTCGCCACATTTTGGTGGTTTGTGGGAAGCAGGAATCAAATCGTGCAAGTACCATTTGCGTCGTGTCGTAGGCAACGCTAATCTCACATACGAAGAGTTAAGTACAGCGTTAGCACAAATTGAAGCAATCCTTAATTCTCGTCCTATAACCCCTTTGTCTACAGACCCTAATGACTTGCTTCCACTCACTCCTGCTCATTTCCTGATTGGCCGGCCGCTCACCGCACCTGCCTGCCAAGACATAACTGCAACGGCTACACCACGCCTTCCTCGCTACGATCGTGTTGAACAAATGCGACAGCATTTTTGGAAACGATGGTCCAAGGAGTATGTGTCCGAGCTTCAAAAGAGGACAAAGTGGCAGACTAACAAGGATACGATTGCTCCGAACAGTCTTATCTTAATAAAGGAAGATCATCTGCCACCTTTAAAATGGCGCCTGGGACGGGTGCTACAAACTTACATGGGCAAAGACGGTATTTCACGCGTTGCAAGAATCAAGACAGAATCCGGCGAGATCCTGAGGACATTCCCACGCATATGTCCACTCCCTCTACCTACCGAAGATTAAAAAGAAATAAAAATAAAGGAAGAACCCAGCTGACGCTAAACTCTGCTACATCATTCTACGTGCCATCGTTGGAACCAGGTGCTTCCAAGGCCGGGAGTATGTTAACGCAAATGTAACCAAGCGACGGCGAGCGCGGGGACGGCAAGGGACGGCGGCTGAGGGGGGGCTTCGGTGCTAAGTACATTTTTAACGGCCATTGCGTTGTTGGCATCGACATATGCAACATTGTCAGTATCAAAATTATTGTACCTACTTACGCAATATCAAAGAAATATAGTTTTCATATTATATAATAAAACATACTCATTGAAGAGCATCCTATTTTCCTGATCATCATAAATCCAAAGCATCAACAGTCACTTTTATCTCGGTCTAAAATATTGTATATCATTAATATCAATACATCGTTGTAGTTTCCGTATTAATATTGTTCTTAATTTTTTATAGATTTAAGATTTTCAGTATATTATTTAGAATATAAAGAAAATTTTATTTTAGCTTAAATATTATTTTAGTTTAGTGTAAATAGTATTAAATTAAAATTACCGAACTGTATTTATTCTACTTCTGAAGCATGAAAAGTGCAAAATAACATAGGTATGTCCCATATGATAACAGTTAATAAAATTTAAATAACACTGGCATAAACACAGTGATGGTAAAAGTGCTCTCATTGCTTATAGTCCGTTTCAACTACCGGTTTCGATAAGTCCTTTCCCGTGGCATCGATAAAAGTTATGTTGTAAAGTAAAGCCCTGCGTGTGTGTGTAGGCATCAAAACACTTGTCTCACACACACATACAGCTAAAGTCAAAGTTACAATATCATCATCTTAAAACCTAAGGATTCCTTAACTCCCACGAAAAGCTTCCACGATGATCCAAACAAAGCAGAAAGAGTTATTACATATTTATTTAAATTTCATATAATATCAACTGGTTATAGTAGGTTTTGATATAATATCGGGTAAAATCGCGGATAGATTAAAAAGTTGTATTTGACCTTATTAATTAAATTAACAATATGTGTGTTCTATCCATCTCGCTTCCTCTCTCCATTCCATGACTTTTTGGCATTATTAAGGTTGTTTTAGAATAGGTATGGAATTTTTAATTATAATGTTAGTTATTATAATGAGTAACTAAAATATTAAATTGTGATTCAGTACAGGCAAACCACAATATTAAAACGCTATGCTCAGTCAGGCATATTTTTAATCAGACTAGGGCTATATTGGAGGGATTTCAGTAAGGTTTTAAACCTCTTTGATGCATTTCTCAGGATGATTGAACAAAGGGAGTTTAAAATCAAGAAGTTGAATCTAATAAGTCAGTATTATAAATATAAGCTGAATATTAGAGCGATTAAATGAAAAAGACAAATTAGCATTCACCCCTCTCTTAAAAACTTAAAGCAAATATTGACGGATTGTTTCCATTGGAATGACCGATTATAATTTTCGTATTTTATCAAAATAACTATGCCTTAGTGTTGTTCTGTTCCTATGGTTTCATAACTAAGGCTGGTCATCAGATTCCACGGGATGAAACTCGTTCGATATAAAGAACAGCTGTCAAAGGGTTGCCAGCTCACATTGCGCTATTCTCAAGTATACAATTCTTATTAGGTACCTATTACCAAGGGCGGATATGGTCAACCAATGATTACAAATGCGTTATTTCATGGCGTGTAAATAAATAAATAAATAATAGACTTTAAAATAAGCCAATAGGTATATGTAAGAACTTACATAAACTGTTTGAGAGCTATAAATACACTACATAATATATTGATAGTATGTATGTAATATCACTGTAGGTAGGTATACTGTAGGTTTGTACCTTACCTACAATGTTTAATAGCTTTTGTACATCACGCCGTATGACTAATGCAACAGGTAATCAATAATTGTTCCAACGAATTGAGATAAAACTGTTAAAAGTCAGGTATTTTTTTTTTGTACGTGTGCAAAATATAAACTACAACTGATATGTGAGAAAGGTATATTTTACATATTAATTTCGATTTCCCTAAGCTCAAAATGCCATTTGTACCCACTGACTATATTTAATTATAATTTTGTCCTGTGACAAAATGTACTTTTATAAGGAAAGTATATTCGCGCAGAATTTACGTATGTGAAGTACAAAAGTAAATTCAACAATACGGGGTTTATTATATAACCTACACAAATGACGACGACCCAGAATTTTATAGAACGGAAGTAATGAAAGTGTACAGAAGGGTCTATTTACATCAGTCCTTTGTGACATTTAAATGAGAATTACATAGAAATACCTTTATTGCCTTAAAATATTGTGATTCATCTGTTTAATAATCTCAAATCTATTACATGTTTCTGTGATGATTTTCTATGACATCATGATATATGACAATACTACTTATAATGAACCGACCAAGGCTGACTATCAGCTATTTTTAAGTTACCGTTTAACACGGAATTAATGTTGATGTAAACCGACAAAAATCAATAGTAATGGTCGACCTTTACGCAGATATTATATAGAAATACAACAAATAAAATGGACTTTTATTGATGTTTTATTGTCTTAAGATAACAGAGGATTTATTAAACAACTTGTGCCTGTGTCGTCATATCAGAAGTTCGCGGTATTATCAACAAGAGATAAGAGACGATAACGCAGCTGCCAGCGCTCGCGCACGATAAACCATGTCACTTTTCACTTTTGTATTGTTTTAAAATTAATACAATTTCCATGTTTTGTTGACCAACGTTAAGTACAAAACTTTGCTTCGTAACAATCTAATCATTGCCTCTATATAGTTTTTACACAAAGAAATAGATACAATTAATATAATATATTCAATTTGGAGATACCTATCTGCTTTATGACACGAGTCAAAATGTAGGCACCAACATTTAAAGGTTAAAATTAAAGTTCAATCTAAATTTATAGTTTCCAAACAGTTACCATTTACGAAAATATCCATATTGACGAAAGTGAGAAGAAAAAAGTAAACTTACCGAATTTTCTTTTTTAATTTTTTTCCTTCTTGGGTAGTAACGACAGCTTTGTCCGAAGCCCGTAAATCTGTCTTAGTTGCTGAAATAAAAAAAGAAAATTTTAAACATAGAACATACATATTTGATATAGGAGATGAATTTCACTGCGAAACACTTTTTTTTAATAAACTTTCATAATATTATTATCAATCACTTGTCTCAGTATATTAGTAAAATATTTATGATGAATCATGTAAAAGTATTTTTAGAGTTAGTTAAATGTTCACTTTGCGAAAATAGCTGCAAAGCTTCAATTGAGCTCTTCCTACTTATCCCTCATTGAGCTAATAGTCGCAAATTAATGTACAAAAATGAATTAAGTTGGTACATTATTAAGTACTGAATACTCGGTAATTATCACATATACCTTCCTATCCTTTGACACAACGAATAGTATGACAGTACGAAAACGTAATAGTTTTATTTGTAGACATTGCTAACGATATCCCGAGGTAAAAAGAAGTTGTCCAATATTTTAATTCAGGGTTCCAAAATATGTCGAGGTCTAATAGGTGTTATAGAAAAATGTTCCCTTTGTCTATGGTTCATCATCATACAATTAACCACTGGACCAATAGATAGACCTTATTTCTAACATTCTTAGCTATCAATCTCGACAACATCTCTGCATAGTATAAATCAAAGTGGCTTCCCGTCTCCTGTACGCTTCGTCTTAGATCTATCAAACTACGCAACGGATTTTGATGCGGTTTTTATCAATAGAAAGAATGATTCAAACCGCGGGGCCTATAATTTTGCTAAGTTTCATCCAAATCCAGTAATTCAGCCACTTTGCCGTATGCCGTGGTGGAATAACAAACATCCACAAAAATTCCGCTATAAATTGATTTCCAAGTAATAAGGAAGTAGTATTAAATGCCAAATCGTGTGCTGGATTCCTTTTAGACAATCAATAATTTTGTTTGAAAGCGATATATGTTAAATGTATTATAATGACGTAGTTATTACAGGAATTGTTTTGCCGAGTTTACTTTGCTAATTAAGGATTGGCTTACTCCTTATTTCATTATGATTTCCATATGTTTTATTACCATTTACAATAATAAGTGGACAAAATAAATTATTATTTGAAAATTTTGTTACTTCATGTCAAAAATGTATTCACACTTACCAACTAGCACGATAGGCACTGATCTACTGAAGTGATTCAGTTCTGGGTACCATTTATGCACTACATTTTCGTACGAAGATCGACTACCCACTGAGTAGCATACCAGGAAACAGTTCGTCTGTAACAAAACAAATACTTAACTTACATTACATCACATTACCTATTATTAATTAAGTGTAGTAGTTTTAAAAAGTCATATTCACGTACTTTCAATACGTTTGTGCCTACGTTTATACCACATGGACCGACAAACAAGCAGACGGTCTACCTGATGGTAAGTGGTCCCCGCCGCCAATAGACATTTGTAACACTAACTCCTTCGATTCTGTAATTTCCCCGACCACCTTTCGCACCGAAACACAGTAATACAAGTGGATTACTGCTTCTCGGTGGAAATGGGTAAGGATAGTACTTCCCCGGGCGAATTTTGCACTAAAAGCTTAAATATTTTTGTATGTTTGCCGTATGTATTGTATTTTCCGCTAAGGTAAGGTTTTAAATTTAAAAACATACCTACTGACTTTTATGCCTATATCATTCAGGGCATTAGGGCATTCGAACGTTCTTTATAAATACTCAGGCAACTTACTTGTGTGTAGGATAGTGGCCTCAGACGCTCATAGTCTTCTTGTCCCGCCGTATCCCACAGGGCCATCTCCACTTCTTCGCCGTCCACCGTGATGTGACCAAGATAGTTATCGAACCTGCACGCAAAATTAATCTCTATTAATATAATGAATAAGTATGTATCTTACGAAGGTGATGCATATGGAATTGGCCCAGCTTTATCCCTGTTCCAATTGTGTAGGGCATAAGGATGTATAACAAAAAACAATTGTACCTACCTATCTATCTATTCTTACAACATTTTACGTCAGACGCTGTTTATTGTTTGAACGTACGTCATAAAATGTATGAATGGAATACCAATAGAAAAAACCCGGTCAATAGTTACCATGACACGTGTGTGTGGTTTTCAATTTTCTGGTTCATAGGTTAGTAGGTACCTACCTCTCTAGAAGCGCTATACCTACAAGACAAAGGGCCTGGAGGAAGCGCAGGATATTGTTAGTACTTACTCAATGGACATTTTATTTCATTAAATAACTTTATTCGGTTTTCCTTTAGGTCTCTTGTTTAACCCGGAAATCGATCTTACAGATGGATACTTATATAGAGCACCTCATAGCACAGGGTACCCTAGTTTGAGGGGTTTGGACTCAATTATATTACGTTTATTAAGGTGTTTAGTGTTTATAACATGGAATCTATGAATCTGCCAGTATAATGAAAAGCTTTTCGTTGCAAATAAATATTTTTTTATTACTATATACTTAAACTGTATTTTTACACAATTTCTAGCGTCTCTTAAGCTATTTTATTTTATGTTAAATTGCATAAATATATTTAAATAATAGGATGAATGCGCGCCCCAACCCAAAATGCAAAAGCCAATGAAAATCATTACGGATTCGTAGAAAAGTATTTTGGAAGAAATATCGAAGTTTATCAGTAGAGTTACCAAGTACTTAGATTAAAAATATCGATATAATAAATATAAATAAATAATATCTATGGTTTTGTAGATATGTAAGTGTATAAACTTAATTTTTTTACAACATATTTGCGTGTCATGTTACAGAGTCGCATCGCAAGGAAGTTTGTCGTGCCGTAGGCGTACGTCCAGTATCATAAGGAGGAAGCGACGATCGTGTAGATACAATACAACAATGCCCCGACGTATTTGACTTTATAAATAGTGCAACTCGCAATGCTAAGTAGGTACAGTCGGTAACATATGTAACTAAATAAATCCAAATTTACAAATTACGGAAACATATCCACAATATACAAATATAGCTGTCCCCCGCGGTTTTACCTGCGTTCCCGAGGGATATCACAATTTCCCGGGATAAGAAGCCTATATGTTATTCCAGGATATGCGCTGATAACAAACATACTAACATACAAATCATTCCTCTTTATAATATTAGTACTTACCTATAGATAGATATAGATTATAACATTTAGGAAACGCTTGTTAACTCTTTCTATGCTACAAATTTCATAGAAGTCCACCTGTAAGTATGTTTGCGACAAATCGTGCAACTGAATACCAGGTCACCCATCTCGTCGAGCTGACATTTTACACTCAACTGTGTGTGAAGTAATTTTTTATCCAATATGGCCGATGTGATAAGATGGTCATTTAATAATTCATGTTATAGGTATCTATCCAAATTTCTAAACAGCAAACATGACATCAGTTTTATGGCTTAAAATTGTATATAAACTCGTTTACTAACTGATCATTATAATGGATAGTTGTCATGTTTTATTTATTGAGCACCAATTATTGCAGACTGTACCTCTCAATAATATTAGCCTGCGTTCACGGTGTATGAATGCGGCATGTTGGCAAAATTAACACTATTCAATTTGACGTCGTCGATATTGTTTTATGTTTTAATACTGTGATTTAAGTTTATGAAAATATATAAGACTAGGATAAAAAATACTGATATAGTTTGGATATAGCACCATCATTAGTGCCCTACTAGGGTCCTAAAGTAACAAATAAATTTGAGAACTAATGAACTGATCCGTCCAGTTAACAGCGGCCAAGTAGTTAATCGGCTGTCGTGTGTGAGATAGCAGATAAAAAACCACTTGCACTTATGTCAGCAACGGCAGGACTTAGGACCTTGACACATTAGCATCTATTGATATACGATAAAATCGTGAAAAGAATCAATAGTAGTAATAAAGAGCTTATATATATCACTGCACATACAGAATATCTAGCTCAATAACAAGAGCTGCTAAATTAGATGGATGGGTGAAGATGGAAATCCAAAGAAATCTCGGATATAGATTCCACGATAGACGATATGACACCTTTGAAGATATTAGTCATAGTAAAAATTTTGTAGTAAACTTTGTGAGTTACTCACTGACGTAAGATCCTACCAAACGATTAATCATCATAACTTCCTTATTATTTATTTAGGTTTTATGTTAGAGTACCTACTCAGATACATATAAGTTCAGATTAGACTGGGTAAAAAGTGTCTGATAACGATCTGTATGCTATAGGTAGATAACTAGGTACCTAGGTCATATTTGTCATGTTTGAAGAATGAATAAAGATTTTGAAAATCTACATATAATAAATACTATAGCTTTGTTAAATACCTTGATGCTCGATATGAGTCAGTGAATATGTTACCGCCTAGTGTTTATGAAGTCATAGAAGGAAAATACAGTAAAACCCACATATCACCGCTAACTGTTTACTCTATAAAGGGAATCCGCAAATTAGTATGTGACATCACAAATTATTACACATATGTAAGCTAACGTTGATAACGATGCGATGTTACCGCACGAAGCTGTTAATTTAGCGGGTCGCGCTCTCGTCTCTTCGCCTGCCACTATACCGCCCTATTGACCTAGCAGTCGCCGGCGCCGCACCTGTCCATCTCAGAACACCAGAACAAATTGAGTATGCGTGTCTATTAGGTACTTACACTGTGGGCACATATTCCTCAGGAAATTCGTTCTTAGTATACACGTAGAGCAAACAGGTTTTCCCAACCATACCATCTCCGACCACTGTAATCTTCAGTCTTTTCGCCGTCCCCATGGTGCGTGCCGCGACATCCGACAAATCGTCACACACACAAATCCACACTAACAAACAAAAAGTCTATTGTTTTATCACACGATGTAACTACAACTGTTATAAAAGGTTCGAGCTACGAAGTGACAGACTGTAACGAGGTCCTTGACGATTCTTATCAAACAGTGATGTAATGATCTTATCAATCTTGTAGAAAATATTCGCGATAGCAAAACAAATTTAATTGAAACAAGGCGCGCGCGCACTTTCGCGGTCGAATGCCGAGTGAAGAGTGATTTAGTTGGAAGCGGTTGACGCGGCTCGATGTTGTGGTCGTGTTGGCTGTCTGTAGTCTTCAACAACGACGTCACGCAAACGCGCGCCTCGACGTGACTGTTATATTGATTATTTCTACGAACGTATTCCGTCCAAACTTCGATAGTAAATGAATTAAACGTCACAAGTACATTATCTTGAATATGTAGTTAAATTGTGTTTGCATAGAAGACAAGGACCATTTTAGAACTATTAATTAATTAATTATTTAGTTATGCTTAATTATGGTTAACTGAGAAGTGATTAACTATTAATAAAAACAAACTATATTTTAATGACCCTTTGTTAATAGACTGCAAGCACAATACATTTGAATTAGAAGATGCTCAATTCTATTTTTAATTATTTTTAACGATTTTCATAATGACATAATATTAATATATGAAGAACTGAATATTACTAAATAAAATATAAAAAAAGAAAAAATATTATTTAAATATCATTGTATTATGTCAGTGGGAATGATTAATTATATTTAACAGTGATTAACTTAACATTAGGAACTCTAGTGTGCCTAATTAAAAGGCACATTTATTAATAAGATACAATTAAATCTATAGTAAAGCTAATTTTATTAAAATATTTTTAATTAATACTGATTAATTAGTAATGTTTCACAGCTTTTATCTTAAGTCTAAAGATGTATTTATTTTGAAATGACCTGAACAATATTTTCGATCTTTGACATTTCCATTTTAAATAACAATTATTTAATAAACAAGATTGAATATTATGATAATTAGCTTGTTTTATTAATGAATATCATGAAGAGTAAAGTGCTCCACACCTCCCAAGATTAGTTCCTCTTTTGCTTTGAGCAGCTCATCCAACAGGTCTCTGCTGTTTCTCTGGAGCTGAGCTATCATCGCCTGTTGTTGCTTCTCCTTCACTCTCAGACGTATTAATGTTGAAGCACAAACATCACCGCAAGATGTATGGGTACCTGCTAAGAACCATTATATACAAATTATTATAATGTCAATGTAATGATGTATGAATATATATTTAGAATCTGATCCTCATAATTTACCTTTATTCCTTAGTTTATCCATTAGTTTTTCATTTTGCAATTGGAGCCTTTTCACTTCATTATTTAGGCTTCTCTCATTAGCTTCCTTTTGTTTAGTGAGCTGTGTAAGTTTAGCTCGGGTTTCAGTCAATTTTTGTAACATGTCATCAGAGCGGTCTGCTATCCTTTGTGCAGACGCCACACATGCCTTTGCCTCATTTCTTTCCACACTTAACTTTTCTTTAGCCCTGCCTACAATAGCCTGAAATGTGAAAGTGTTCATTTAATACATAGAAAATAAAAAATCAACAAACATGAACATTAAAGAAGATACCCATGGCACATACTTACATTTAATTGCTTATTGTTTTGCTCAAGGATATGGTTCTGCTCCAATAATTTTTCAGCTTTATCAGATACATTTTTATGGTGGTGTAGGAGTGTCCACGATGCATTGATAAGTTTCACCAGTGCTTCTGGAGATAATGTGTTGTAATCCACGTCAATAAGGGGATTAAACACATAATTTATATTAAGAAGGCCCAGCTGCTGCAAAATTATAAAAAAATCAGTTACATACCTACATTAAAAAATCGTTTAATAATTAGAATTTAAATAAAATTTTACTTACTTCACTAAGCCCTATTAAACATTCCTTAAAATTTGTATTTGTGCAAGGTTCGTATGTTGTGGCTTTTTTAAATTTGTAATTATTTATTAGTTCTAGAACTTCATTATCCAGGTCTATTTCATGCTGCGAATCCATTTTTATTTCATACAATGTAAAAACTATTTATTCTGAATTATGATCAACAAAGGCGCCTTCTATTAAATTCTAAGAAAGTTTTCTACTTATTCCGTCTTCCGTCCATCCGACCGAAGAAAACGAAACAATTCTTGTTCAACGGTTCAAATCTCAATCAATCAAGTGGGTCCACTAGTGATGACGATCTAATCGATTAGTTCAATTCCGCAATTCGATTTGCGATGCCTTTTTTTCTGTAAAAACCATAAAGCTAGCGAAAAACTGATATATCCAGTTATTTTGCTAATAGTCACTTATATGTAAAAAGATCATAGTAATTTTTATGGTTGGAAATATTTATGCAACTTTGAATTGCTATTTTATAGCCCATTATGCAATATTCGGCACACGAATCTCCAACAGTTTATACATTTTGTATAAAATTACGCTGTGTACAACACACTATGCAGAAATTAAATATAGTGAGTGTGCTGAATTTCGCGTAATACAATGGGCCTTTAATTCAATTTAAAATTTATATTTATAAAAAGTACCAGTTCCTTTCTCATAAGAAAATGTTAAAGACAAAGCCTTTTTTTTTAAATTAATGAATAGGACGAAATAAGTGATGAAAATTTTACTTTGGACAAAACTTATATATACTTCAGATTTATAACAATCATATACAAATTTACTTGTAATGCCATTCAAATATCTTGCATAATATTTCCAATTATAAAAAATACAAAGATCATTTCCACATAAATAAATGTTGATTTTGGTATAAATTTGTATAGATTTAAAAAAAATGTTTGTTAGAATTAATCGCAATCACTACAAGTTACCGATAAATTTTGAATGGCTATGACTTTCTCATATATCGATTCGATTTGATTCTATTCTTATAATATATATAATAGTATTTTTTACGAAGTGTCTAGTCGTCCGCTAAACGGATGAATAAAATAACTTAATCGTCCGATAACATCTTAAATTATTGTTATACTAAATAATTAAAAAATCTGTCCAATATTTTTTATTAACGTGGCTCTTCTGTGATAGGTCCAGTACTCATAAAAAGCAGAGAACTACTGTAAATTAATGTAAACTTGCCATATAAGAAAGTGGTGTCAGCTTCAGCCCGAAGCCGTCAGCAAAAAGCTATGAGGGTTTCTTTAGAGACACTCCCTATGTCTATTGACCCCTACAAAATTAATACGTAGCGACTATCACTAATCTGTAATCTACTATACACTATATACACTATCGGTAATCGGATAGATGACCAAAACACTAGAGTAAAATATAGAGGTTAGGGCTATTTTCTTTTTTATTTATATATTTTTTCTTTTACCTGACTAATTTATTTACAATTTACGTAAGTTCTTTAGTCATCCGTTATATCGGACGACTAATCTATTTTATTCATCCGACAGACGGACGAATAATTTAATTTATTTATCCAATAAGCGGATGACTAGCACCAAAAGCGGATGACTAGACACTTCAAATTCAATTCAATAGGCCTTTACAAGCACTAATAAATAGTCAGACTCTAATACCGGTTCGGAAGGTTGTTTTTTACTGAGAAGAGCGGCAATAAACTCAGCAATTACTCTGTTTAAAAACAATCTTAGATTTATTACAAAATATTTATTTAGTCTTACTGACAAAACCTGTGTTGTATCGCAGAAGTGAAGAATTATTAAACAATAATAAATGAATATCTAATAATAAAAAAAAAATACAAACAAACTAAAGCTGACCAGCCCTCACAAGCAGCACCTGTTCACAAGCATGACCCATGTGGCAGCCATCGCCCTCCTCGCCATACTGTAGGGAAATGTACGACCCGCCATACAACGCCGCCGCAAGCAAAGGCATTTAAGTGAGCATGACTAACTTAAGCTTGTTAAATTCAAAATAGGAATATTGAATTTAAAAATACACACTAAGTGTTATCACTGTAACTATAACATGTTTATAAAAGTAATAGCCTACGTATTAGGTACATTAGAATATAATATAAATTTATAAATTCAGTTATAAAAATACTTAAATGGGTAGCTTGTCAGGCGAGCAATTCATTGCCAAAAATTATTATCTTCTAAATAATCAAATATACTATAAAATCCCTTTTGATATAAAGTATTCTTTACCCCCTTTTTAAATTTATGCACGGGTAATTCTTGTATGTTTTTAGGTATTTTATTAAAGAAACGTATACATTGCCCTTTAAAAGATTTTTTAACTTTACTGAGACGAGTTACAGGTACTAAGAGTTTGTGATTGTTTCTGGTGTTAATTCTATGAGTGTCGTTAATTTTAGAAAATAGATTTATATTTTTACGAACATACATTAAATTCTCATAAATGAATTGTGACGGCACTGTCAGAATATTAATGTTCTTAAATTTATCTCTAAGAGAGTCTCTAGGACTCATATTGTAGATTGCGCGAACAGCCCTCTTCTGCAGAATAAAAATAGTATTGATATCGGCACTACTACCCCAAAGAAGGATGCCGTAGGACATCAAGCTGTATCTACGTCAGTAAGAGAACGTATTTTCTTTACTGCATATACTGCAGTGAGTCATTTTTCGCATCTTTACTGAGAAGTACCGGCAAAAAACTTAGCAAGGCTACATATAATATCGACCTATATATGCTATCCATTAACAAGATACTTAAAAAGAATTGAGTAGAAAATGAATTTAAGAAATTATGACAATAATAACATGCAACGTGAAAAGTGTACTTGTGCAGGACCAGCTATTCCAGTAATTTCTATATTTTGTGTAATGAGCTACCTTGTCATACGCTATTTCTTTAAAAACATACATAATGTGATTTTTAAATTTATGATTGAACATAATGGTTTCTGAAAATAGTATTTTAATATTCTATGTTTTGTAGGGCGTTAGTAGACAACAGCTATGGTGCCGAGATAGCACACTATTATTCCAAATCGATATTTTATATACTCGAACTGTTCGAGTCGTGTGAATCGGTCGGTACTCGGCACTTCACTATTTCTTTCATTCATTCAGTCATTTATTGTCAACCATAGATGTTTAGATTTTGGATACGTCGATCGATTTAATTTTATTTAGGGTTTAAGGTCCTACAATTATTTTAATTCGACTCTAATATTATTATTCATAATGAAAAGAAGTTACGATGCAATCAATTCATCGGTTGAAATCAGTTCCTACCGTGACCAGCATTTTAAGGTAAGTGATTTTACAAGGTGCTTTCTTTAGCACCTTTTCTTTTAATGAACGATATACAATTTAATAGAACAACTCTAATTCGATTTTTGGTCAGACTTAACCTGTTTTAATATTTGATAGGGTTCCAGAAATGAGCAAGAGAAACTTTTAAGAGCATCTTCAACTTTATATATTGGGAATCTCTCCTTCTATACCACAGAAGAACAAATATATGAATTATTTTCACGATGTGGTGATTTAAGAAGAGTAATCATGGGCCTGGATAAATATAAGAAAACCCCTTGTGGCTTTTGTTTTGTAGAATATTACTTGCGACCAGATGCTGAAAACTGTTTGAGGTATGTGTTAAGAATTGACTTAATTATAACTTATTGGCGAATGGGCTTCAGCTACCACCACACATACCTTTAAATACTAGTTAAGGGCAATGTGATTTAACCTCTGAACTAACCAATGTGGTAGACAAGTCATTATATAGTTTCTTTATGAAGAAAATGTGACCATGTCTCAGAATGTCATACTAAGCTCTAGTGACCCTATTTGTTTTTCCCTAAATTCTTTCACTTCTTTTTAGCATTCTATTAAATCTACCTCTCCTTTCTTATTGAACACTTCAAATACTGTAGCTTTCTTCATCACCTTCCTGGCAAATCTATTGAACTCCAACTCCTCGAACATCCTAACTATTTGACTCAGTCCTTTGAAATTCTCTTCCTCATAGTAGGTATCAAACAAGCTCAGATTGTAGTTTTGTATTTATTTGTTCTCCTCCATCATTTGCAGTAAAGTAAAAGTACCATATTACTTACAAAATAAGAATTTCATGTCAAGCTGGGCTTGTTTTATTTAATACCAGCATATCCCCAGGGATACCAGAATGCAGGTCCTTTTCCACCTTTACCATCTATGCAAAGTGAATGGTGTAAACAAGTGAAATGTCATGTAAAACCAAGTCATGTTGAAGCATTTTTTATTGTTAGTTTTGTGTAAAAGGTAATGTCCATTGCACCACTAGAGGATGAATTCTGTTTGATATATAACAGCTAGTTGTTATAAGGACTATTTATGCCTGGTTTCAAGTTAATCCGACAATGACATATGTCTGCTCCATCCAAACTTTACCACCCATTACATCTGCCTAAGGGAAAATATTAGAATGTTGTTTAACATTTCACAATTGGCATCAAAAGTATTATACTATAATATTCAATGATGCACATGCAATAATCCTGTCCCCTTTTCAATAAAATGAAAATCATTGTAAAGATGTTAGAAATACAATCTGTAGGTAAATTGATCCAATGGTTAATTGTATGATGCAGATTTATTAATTACTAGTTGTCCCCCGCGGTTTTACTCGCGTTCCCGTGGGATGTCATAACGTGATGTTATGTATGTATTATACATAAAAACCTTCCTCTTCAATCACTATCTATTAAAAAAAACTGCATCAAAATCCATTGCGTATTTTTAAAGATTTAAGCATACATAGGGATATAAGGACATAGGGACAGAGAAAAGGACTTTGTTTTATACTATGTAGTGATAATGTTAATTCATTATTCTATGATCTTGTGAAAAAATTTAAATGAGATAATCAAATAATAAATAACATATTTTTTCATCAGATATATCAATGGTACAAGATTGGATGATAGAATAATTCGTTGTGATTGGGATGCTGGCTTTATAGAAGGCCGACAATATGGACGTGGCAAAACTGGAGGACAGGTAAATACTTTTATAGATAGTATAATAATTGTGTATGTGTAAACTTTAAATTTTCCTTTGAAAGTTCTTTATTTAAAATCATTCTTTTTTGATATAACATTAACCATAATTACACTTATTTTTGTAATTGCAGGTACGTGATGAATACAGAACAGACTATGATGGCGGCCGTGGTGGCTATGGAAAAATAATTGCTCAGAAGATTACACCAAACACTCTAGAACGCTGATACTTAGATATAATAGTGATAAGAGAACATTAATTGAAATACTGAAGTGTGTCGGACTTTCACGAATATTGTGAGACTAATATTTATGACAACTCTTTTCATTTAACTACATCTGAATAAAGTAAAATTTTGTATACAGACATTGATTTTGATTAAAACAAATTTTTGTATTATGTAAAGCTTTTATTAAGATAAAAATTAAAATATATTTAAAAGCATTAAAAATGTAACAAAAATAAATACTTCATAATTGTGTATCTTAGAATAAATGCCTTGATTCGTAAGCTAGAGTAAAGATAAGTTAAATGATTCATATGCAATTACAGGACAACAAGTTAAAGTAACTTAATAAATAAACTCAAAACTGTAAACATACCTACTAAGGTACATCTAATGAGATACAAAAAAAATGTGTTTGTTTAAAACAAATATGTGAACATCAACTGAGTTAAGAATAATTAGAAACAGCATTTTGTTATAATATAAATACTTTGCAATACTAGTTTGTGCACCTTAAGTAACAACATTGTATAAATTTTGTTTAAGCGTCAACAGTATGTGACAACACACTACAAATAAATCAGATCATCTTAATATGGCCTTTGCAAAATGCAATTGCAGATATAAATGTAAAAAGATTCATAAGTATGCAATAAGAATAATATTCAGTTACTAATCTCTTGGCAACTCCGGCAACAGATCAAACCACAAAGTTTTGGCTTCAAGGAAGTCATATTGGTTGAGATGTACTATTACCTGAAAGCAATTAAATAGTATATTATGTACCGATTCATAGCCCAACTTTATTAGTATGAAATATATAAATTATACGGATATACATATGAGCTGATCTCCACTTGTGAGTCCGGTTCATACGCGACGTGCGTCGTTGCGAGATGGAACCTAGCCTAAATTAGTTCAAGTCTATCAGTTATCTAAATACCATAGTAGTATACGCCCTTAGTTAAGGAACAGATGGATATGTTGTCCTGAAATCAAAAGAGAATAAAAAACAGTAGTTACGTGTCCGATGATAGGACTACCGCCGAGGAAGCCTTTGTGCGTAGCCACGGTAACCTCGATCTGCCTCGAGTGCAGCTCAGCGTGCGGGATTACCCATTCAAACTGCTCATCATACTCAGGCATGCAACTGTCCTTCACCACCTACAATTATAAAAATTTTAATGAGCTCACAAAAATGTTTAATTTTCACTTATACCATTTACAAAGGTTCATTATTAAGGTTAGATAACTTACCACAGTTTTGCGTTTAGAATCTTTAGAGCGTCCAGGCAGTAAATAAAGCTTGACATACGGATCAGGCACATTGGTTGGGTCTTTGAGTGGTATGTTCCTAAAAAAAATATTATCATTAATAATTTCCATATTATTATAATGTATACTCGAGAAATTACCTACATTCTTTAACAGTTATAGTTACTTACATAATCTTGTGCACTACAACGAACAATGTTTGATTTTGCATGCTGTAGCGAAGCGAGAATAGAATACGTCCAAGTCCAGCTTCACCTGCAGACCTGTATTAAATAAACCCATAGTATTTAAAAAATAATTGGCGTCAGTGAAATCTCTAGATATATGCAATGGCCAATCTTGACCTACGACAATACGTCACGGGTAATGCCGCATATATATTTTTTTTATTAAATCATTGCAATGACGAAAGCGATCATACAGCGCTTTCCGAACTTCTAATGCTTGCTTATACTTACGTGGTAAGCGACGAGGTTCTATGGACGAGTTTCGGCGAGTCCCGAGTATTCGCTGGGACTTGATAGTCTTGAGGGGCATCTAAAGATAAATCAAACGTTTGAAAACTTATTCCTTTTTTTCTAATAATATTAAAATCTATTATATCGTTACATGGCGGACAATATGATTTTATTGGTATTCTCAGGATATAACTGTTCTTCTTCTATTTACATATTAGTTACTGGCGTTCGATATATAATGCGTGTTGCCTCATATCAAATGCCAAAGTCTTATAATCGTGATTGGCCAGGATATAAGTCAGCAGTTTATTAGGGCCCTATAATAGTAGATCACCTCCATGCCGATGTCATTACTTTGTTCCTACAATAAAACTGCTAGACCCTACACAAGAATAATTTCGCTATTAAAACACTTACCAGTTTGCTTTTCCATATGTTCAACAACTTCAGAGTTAAGTGACGCGTTATCCGCAACGTTGTCTTCGATATTTTTCAAGTCAGGAGTAGCAGGTTGTTGAACTACAACAACAATGAAACAATTTAATCTGTACTTTCAATAAATATACACTGGCAATGCAATGGTAAAGGGACTAAGGTCGACAAACAGGCAGATGGACCACCTGATGGTAAGTGGTCAACGCCGCTTATTGACATTTGCACCACCAGGGGCATTGTCAATACGTTGTCGACCCTGAGACGTGAAGTTCTTAAGCCTCACATAAGACCTGTAGTTTCACCATCCCCCTTACCTTTCTAACCAAAGCTCAGTACTAAAAGTGCACTACTGCTTCGCGGCGGAAATGGGTAAGGTGATAATAGTAGTAATAGTACGAACTCTGCACAAAGAATTCTACTATGTACTTCTAATTGGAATGTGTCCTGTATTGAACATCCAAAAATATAGGAAAACATTAAATATGACCAAAATTAAATCATTAATCTGATTTTTCAGTACCAATCTAATCATAAAGAGTATGTTATTTGATGCTGTACAATTATGACGTCACAACTTGCTATTTCATACAAAACTCCATACATTCGATCGTTTTGACATTTCATAAAGAATTGCTGATTTGACATGTCACTGTCATGTCACACCATCCCTATTGATGATGATAGATAAATAGATAAAGTATCAATGTACCTGGTTGACTATTAGTTGTCAGTGTCACCGATGCAGGTACGCTTCCGTCGGTTGTTTCAGCAGCGATAATGGGCGCAGAAGGTGCGAGCGGGGCGGCGGGCGCGGACGCGGGGGCAGGCACAGGCTCAATTGGATATTCATAAGGCTCTTCCTCAAATTCCTCCTCTTTGATTGCCTCTTTTAAGATCTGCAGCAAGAATTATTCGTTTGTAATGAAATAGTGAAATTTGCAAGTGACTTCGTTAAACAATGACAGGTCTAGAGGATATAAATAATTATTATACAAAATATATATTAGATATTAATAATATAATTATTATTATCAATTACCGCTTATCAGTTAAATATAGTTATTTTTATATCTTTTTTTATTATTTATTTATTGGAGAACAAAACAGATTACAAACATCCAAAGGTTGTCTGGAAAACATTGCTTTTAAGCGATAAGACCTAATGTAGATAAATTTGACGTTTATTGTACATATTTGGTTTTATTTATTTCTTTGTTTTTTCATTGTGGTGTACATTACATCACTTCTTTATCTATCTATATCACACCCTTTATAATAAAAAAATATTAACATTTTAGTGAAGTCTATTAGTGGGCGATGATTATGATCTAAAATATGTAAATCTTATCTTACTTACCCTCAACTGAAGTGACAGGATGATCTTGGACTCTGGTCCGGATTTTTGCAACATGAGTGGCTGAGTCAACATGGTGAGGTCCTTTTGCTTCAGCAAAGATGAAATGCCGTAGGTCAGCATACCGAGCTGGCATCCGGTCTTCTGGTCTAATGCCTTGAAATAAGGAATAAACAAAATGTTGTATATAATATAGAAAAGGCTTAGTACCGGTAGATTCATATCGATGGGTTTTTTACGGTTTTGTATCATAAAAATATTAAAAATAATAGACTATTTATCAAGTAGGTACCTTAATTTCCAAGATATCTATTTCAGGGTTCTGCACAAGGAATGAGTATCCAATCTCGTAGACTGGATCGTCGGTTCTCATTTGTACTGCTGAGTTCTCAGTTTTCTTACCGACTGTCACAGTCAAGTAAGGGTCGGGCCTCGCCTGGGCTCGGGCATTCTAATGTGGACATTATTAGCATATAAATAAGGGACATTTTTGAAAATAATACTTGAGTTTTTTTAAATAACACTGAATATAAAAAGGAAATTACTTACGGGTAACTTCTTGCATGAGTCAATATAGACAGACAAAACGGCGGAGCTCAAATCCCCAGATTTAATAAGTAACGTCTCCGTTAAAGCCTGTAATATAAATTTGTAATAATATTGATTCATTATCATATTATTTGATAATTGCCAATCGTAGATAGGTCTACTTACACGACTTAATTCCGTTACTTCAGTTGTAAGTCGATGCCAAGATAGTCTCAAGTGAACTTTACCATGTTTCGCTTGTTGAAGTGTTTGCCACTGAAAAAAAAAATCAGTTCATTAAAATATATAGTACAGCTATAAACCTCATTTGATCATTTACTCAAATCCTGGGTAAGTTGGAGAAATCACTTCTCAATGACGCGTTTCGAATTCAATATTAACTCACCGTATCAAGGCGACCAAAGCGTACTACTTGAGAGATATCTAAGGAGCATCTGAAATTAAAATATTTCTTTTTAAATTTTTGCACAATATTTCTTACTCTTGTATTTTAAAGACATACCTATACTGTTGTTACATAATGGAGTGTTAGCTTGTTTACAATTTCATGATGTTGACTCATTGAAAGCAAAGCCTATGGTGTTAGCACTATATATCAATTAATTAATTAATGACGACAATAATTAGTTAGCTCATTAAAATGTGTTTGTAGTACTGTGCAAATATGTGTGTGAGTGTTTGTTAGTATTTAATCCAAACTATATGTCTGAATTATTCGTCGTATAATTAGTTTTTTTTAGTTAGATTTATGTTAAAGAAATGTCATCGTTGTATTGATAATAATAAGTATTAGAGTATAAATTACACACAACAGTTAACCAATTTGACGAATTATTTGAAGTGAAGATGTTGCTACGTGTATTCAAATTATGTATTGTGCAATATTTATATGATTATTGTGTACTACATAGTGCACGAAATGTGTTAATAAAACGAACAGTGACAGTCAATCGAAACATCTGTGCAGTGATTGTTTTGTGAACTTCTGCTGTCGCGATCGGTGGCGACTTTAAGCCTTCAAGTCACGACCCAATTTCGCGTAAAACCTGTAGAGCTGATCGATCCAGCTTACCAAGTATCGACTTGTTCTACTGATTGGAGCGAAGTTGAGCCTTATATAGGAGTAATTTTGTGTTATTTTACAATGATAGACAGTAGATACAGTTTAGTCCATAGACATATACATAGTCGTGCGTTATGGCAGCGACAGACCTGCCGAGGTGTTCGTCCCGGCCAGCCCGGTCCCAGTCGTATAGCTTCACCACTGCGCGCGTCGCACTGCTTCGAAGCATTGACTGTCACAACCCACCATATTACATACACAACACACTTCACAAATAAAGCTGTCATTAGATTCATTATTTAATTTAGGCGTGTTATAAATGTATATACATTGTTTCTTAGTACTAGTGTGTTATTTTTGTCAAATAAGCTGCTTTAATTGTATGTTATTTTTAGTAGTAGGTACATCATATTTGAAAATATATATTTAGATTGCTAATTGTTAAGTGTACTATAAGATATGCCTACGCTATTCTATAAATAATAAAATATATAATTATTACATATTTATCCCCTATCGCCGATCTACTCAATGTGTTTAACCCGATTAAATCAAGAACAATATGCCACAAATTCACGCATAAATATTTGATTAGCAATGAAAATAAAACACCAAAAATATAAGTTAGAGACTGTTCAAAAACCAAAATGATTTTTAATACCACCATGAAGCAGATTTTGGTTACCTAAATTTTAAAATCCGAGCGGTTATTGTCTTTTATTTTCATGTTCATGATTTTAATAACAAAACATTGGGTCAATTTAATATAAAATAAAAGCATCATGAAAGAAGCTCACTGAAATTAGTACAAACTCGTGTGAAAGCATATTTTATAATTTTTTAAATACTGTAGAATAAATAATAATATCAAGGTGATACTAAACATCGCTATGCACATTTAAAAAAAGTAAAAAAATAAAACATCGGAATGTGATGGCGCTATCGTGACAAGCACTAGCGTCTGAGACGGACCTGCCGAGATAATCATCGTTCTGAATGCCCATTCCCGGGTCCCAGTCCCACAGGTCGAACTGCACCACCTGACTCTTCCGCGAGCTTATTATAGCCTTGGGACAAATACATAATTTATCGACATATTAGTTTCCTTTCCAAACTTGATATGAGATCGACTGGTGAGAAATATTACCTATTTTAACAGAGTAATAAAATTTAGATACATAAGATCGCTGATATTATTTCTTTTTTAAATAAACAGTCATTATTTTAAGTATACGAACTGCGGGTAGTAGAAAGAGACGCGATAGAAATAACGCTCAACGAAAAACTTATATATAAGGTCATATCTCTTTCCTCTACCTTTTAGTTATGTATACCTACTATTGTCTGTATGTTAATTATAATATGATCAACGATCTTTATAGAAGAAAAAAAAGATAAGATTTTCTTATAGAGAAAGACAGTTTTTGTGTTGGTATATGTCTAAAATCCACTTACCTCAATCTGGCCACACTGATGATTATAATTAAATACAAGCTAAAGTGCATATACTATATATATCAACCTACCCATTCACCATGCTTTCAAGCGTAAGTAGCCGTTTATGGCAGAGTGTTACAACTTACGGTTTCGTATTTCTTAGTGAAAAGCCATAGTATTTAACACCCTGACATTTCACGATAAGATGAGTTATAATGGTTTTAGCTTATGACAGAAATCGTGAAATTCACAATGCATTTTAATCCTTATTATCTAACAAGAGAGTTCTCAATCGAGATGCATATTTTGGGAGGGATCGTAATTCAATGTGACTTTCAGATTTGTGTTTTTACTGTCTACGTGTACCATGCGTGAAGCGTGTACAACCACCGATACGTGTCCCCGCTACAGCTCGCCCCGCTACCACCGGCCCGCAATGCGAGCGCACTCACCTGCCGAGCTTGTCGTCGTCGGTCCCGTCGTCGCGGTCGAACACCTCTATCTCCAACGCTTGGCCCAATGATTGCATTATACGCGCCTGTATGCGCGCGACAAATATAAGTAAGGAAAACAATTTTTTTTCACCGCTACTTCTCTACTTACTCGTACGTAACAGAGTTCACGAATTGGACCAGGAAGCATTAGTTATCACAAAAAAGCCAAAATGTTATAATTCAATTTAGAATTAAAAAAAAATATTCAAACGTTATTTTAGTCTAATATATACCCAGTATGTTATGATAAAGATTTTGAATTTAGAAAAAAAATTAAAACCATTCGAGAAGCCAATTCTGTGATGTAAGAATTCTTTTTTAGTTATTTCTTTATTTATTGCATTAAAAAAAGATATAACTAGATAATAGATAAAAATACACTTATAGATAGCCTGAAGTTTGTTTACCATTGTATTAGTTGATAATACACCGATTTAAAGATTAAATGAGATAAATATTTGATACGAAATACATAAATCTCATCTTGTCAATATCTCATCACATTTGCATCATCCATTTTGTGTGAACATGCGAGAACCTAAAATTTTGTTACCTAAAGATTTTAAAATGAGGTTACTATAGCATTACAGTATATAACCATCTGATTATTTATCTCATTCAATATTAATAAATAATACTAAACATAAATTATGAATAATATACATCAAAGTATGAAAGGCCAAGCAAATAACTATATATTTAAAAGAAGTGGTGTTAGATATACAATCGTAAACATACGTCGTAACAGGTGCCATAATGGTGTAGATGTCGCTCGCCCATGCTCATTCCTGATCAATTTCTCTTAGCATTGTAATAGCAAGACAAATTTGAAGTCTTAATGAGACTATAATCATAACACAGGATGAGTTTTGACAGTTGAAGGTTTTTTACCCATATCTTGTGAAATAGCACTGGATTACTCTGAGATACCACAATAAATGCTTCATGAGACCTTGCTCTGTTACCGTATCCCCTTATTATGTAGAAATATTAATATTAAATATTCTGGGACGTTCTTTTACACACGGCCATCTGATCCCAAACTAAGTAGAGCTTGTACTATGGACACCAGATAACTGATATACTATTTTTTATTTTTCATAAAACATTGAAAAATCTTATAAAACACCATGTGTCATCCAACTCATGGTATTTGCAAAATACTATAGTACCACCCTTTTTGAGATTTTATAGAAATTCCATTAGCTTTCAAGCATGTCAAGTTCATTAAAGTCTCTTGACACTTGGCTCTCTAATTTGTTGAGCCTAGCCAATATACCTATTTGAGCATATATTACTAATATGTAACATAACCACAGTCTATTTCTTTGTAATGATTACAGACCTTCAAAGAGAGTGTGTAAAATTTCCCCACATTGATATCTTATCTATTGAAATGACCTGATTAGAAAGTCTTGCGTCTCACTCGATTCAATATCTTGCTATTTCAATAAGTGCGACTAAGGGATAAAACATTCAAAATTTTGTGTTCGTAACATTTCTCGCCACAATGAGACATTTTGATATGCATTTAGATGATACGTGCAGATGCCCAATGTCACGTACCATTTATTCGTATCAGAAATGAGCCCAGAATTAACCGAACTTACCGAAATCGCCAAAACCAGATTAATTATTAAAGCGTAATAAAATTCTACAAGTGAAAATATGTTTTAATAAGTATAAAAAAGGTGCACTCTAATTTAACTACATTTCAAATCTATTATTTCTATCTATAATTAAATAATATAGAGTTGGTTATAGGTAACATTAACCGGTGCTAAATAAGAGGTAATAAAAAGAGGGAAAGAGATGGATATATCAGTTGTCTTACCTCGCACCAGTAATCCCAGCGGGGGTTGACGTCGTTATCGATGTGCTTGGTCTTCCATTGCTGCGCGCCCACCGTTATTATTGCGTACGGGTCCGACTTACCCTTACCTGTAACATAAATAAAGTGTTAAGTAACAATGTACTAGAGACTTATATCTCCTTCAAATATGTTTACTAAAAATATGTATGACAAAATGTCTTACGATAGTATGCCATTTCTACTGTGAGTTCAAATGAACTTACGGTTAGAGAACTTTGGCTCTGGCAATCAGCATGAAATGCTAATTTGGAATGTGGGTAGACCAATATTTGAAAATGAAAAGAAAATAACTTACCAAGCATAGACACGTCTTTCTTCATGAGATTCTGAGCTTGGACTAAATGAATACGAAGCACACCCTGAAATAGAAAAATACATTTAAATATCATACATGTTTATGGGTAGGATCCTAACTCAATATTCATAATGCGTTCTTAAACTAAAAAAAACAATTATTTTATTACACCATTCCATAATAATAATAAATATTTTACCTCAGGTTCGGGCATGCGAAGATCCACAGTAGGTATTTCGTCGCTCAACTTGATAGGTAACTTATTGGGCAATACCATCATTTTAGCGATTTGTTCTACAATGCAACGGCGTAAGATATCACTAAAAATAAAAAAAATACCAAATCAAAATAGGTAAACATTAAAATAATACTACGTCTAATCTGTGATATAATACAATATACTTCGAGTAGAGAAGAAGAAACATAAAGAAGTGAATAACAAAACAAGTGCTTACAAAATCCAGACAATCTAGGGGTAGCAGGATACAGAAGAGGATAGCAGGTGTTGCACGTTCAGACATTTATACCAATAACGAAAACCTACATCTATGTTACTGAATACGGAAATCTAATACTTGTAATTAATAATAATACGATACTATGATAGGTAGACAAAAAGGTCTTTATTTCTTTTGTTCTCACATATTTTTATTTTATCAACCTTGGTGTTTTTCTTGTAGAGACTAATATTATAAATGTAAAAGTTTAAGATGTTTGTAAAACAGTAAGTAGCGGATAACTGAACAAATTTGAATGAAAGGAACATAGTATAGAATATATTAAAAACTCATAGGATACTTTTAATACTGGAAAACGTTAAGATCCCGCGGGAAATTGATTTGAAAAGGATAGCTTCAGTAACTTTAAATTTGACCTTTATAAGTGCCTTCCGAGGGCCTAAACTATAAATGGTTTTGAATTTTGACCTTTTAAACGGAAGCTAGACTAAAATATAAATTTTAAAAAATTGTGACATCATGGATCATACCAAATTTCACCAAAATCTATTACCACTACTTCCGGCGGAATAAGTCACTATGGAAAAAGAAAGAAAAACATACGGAAATACGGTTTAGAAGTGTAAAAAAAAAATTATAACTACCTTAACCCTGGCATATCAAGCACATCAGCAGCACCGACCAAGTTGAAGTCAATAGACGGGTTGTTAAGGAAGAATATCTGTAGTCCACCCACTAAAGGTATCTTTGTGATCAGAGGCTTCATCACTATACGCACCATCCCGTGGATCTAAAAATATAGTTAATACGTAACATAATATAACATGTTCTCTTGTGTGTATGTCATATTATCAACATATTAGCTTTAGAAATTGATGTTTTAACATGATTATGAAATTGCGCGTAAAATAACTATTGACCCGAAACTGAGACCAGATTTTAGTACTAAAATAAATTTATCTTTGGGTACGCAGCCAGTTCTGTTATGTGTAATACTCATATAATAGCCGTGAGGTACGCGCCATGGAATAGGACCAACCCGAATTTATTTCCGTGGGTTTAGAAGAAGGCGACTAAGGTCAGGACACCAGGGGAGAGTAGCAGCGCAATGCGTCTGGATACAACAGCGAAGTCGAGAGTTTGGCGCCCATCGAGAATTTCGAATCTTATATTAATAATAATCCTAATTAATATCTATTGCTGCTTGAGCAACACCATTTCCTCAAATAAGTGTAACATAATCTAATGATCTTCAAAAGCGAACTATAAAGGGCGAAGTGGTTTTCAACGCTGCGTATGATATAGAAACATCCGCTACCAAGCTGCTCGTCTATAAATAAATAAATAATAATAATTTTTAATACCTGAAGATCTTTGATGCCTCCTCTGATCCGTTGGACAACGAACGAGATATCGCAGTCACCTGCATAACTGTAAAATACAAATATTATTACAGTGTAGTCGACGGTAAAGTATTCAATTTGATAATGCAAAACTCACAACAAATCGACATCCATGATGATTTCATTCCTCGAGAGATTCTTATCGTAAACTTTCACGCCGCCAACGCGAGGCGCCTAAGAAACAATTACAGTATAGAATTTAATACCCCTATAAAACTGAATGCCATAAACCTTAATAGAGTGTATTTGATATCAAACAAAAAACATGTCAAGAAAAATATAACAAAATGTAGGTATTGAAACAATGACTCGATTGGTATGTCATATTACTAACTTATTTATTTTGTAAGGAAACAGTTTAGGTATAGTCGTCAAACTGTTTATTTTACTGCATTAATAATGTATGTAGTTAATAATTTGAAGTCCCATAACTAATTCAATAAGTTCATACTCACAATAGTGCCGAGAATCATTCGTTCGAATTTGAAGCCGCTCAGTTTAAAATTAGCCAAGCTTTCAGCCACCGCTGGTTCAATGGTGTCTTTCAACAGATTTTTGGCGTAACTGTTCACATTCGGCCACACTTGAAGTAGTATCTGTAAATAATGATGAATTTCATGTGATGTTCATAATTTTACCATTGGATAATATGCCTTTTACTAGATGTCCCCGCGGTTTCACCCGCGTTCCCAAGGGATGTTACATTTTCCCGAGTTAAAAGTAGCATATATGTTATTTCAGAGCATGGTCTATCTATGTGCCAAGATTCATCCAAGTCCGTTCGGTAGTTTTTGCGTGAAAGAGTAACAAACAACCATAAGATTTGGAATCTATACTAATATTTTAGAGAAATAAAATGTAAATTTGGATGTAGGAGATCAGTCATTTCCGAAACGAATCATCCGATTTAAAAACAATCATTCAGAGAAAGAAAGTTACACTATTCCCGAGTGGCATAAGCTATGTTATTTCCGTGATATTTAAAATCCCACGGGAACACGGGGAAACCGCGGGACGATAGCTAGTTAAACATAAATAAATAAGTTAGGCATAGAGAAGTTGGTACATGTTGATTCACATTATAAGTGGTTTATAAACAAAACACTTCATATTCAGTTGAAAGTGTAGGCTATACAATCAATCATTCGATTTGCGTGGTATTAGGTACCTACTAAGTGGAAATAAATTGAACTAGGTAGCAATTACTATCGTCTCACGGCCAAAATTAATATAGGTACGATCCCAATCTAAAATCGCAAGGTTGAAGTAGAATTTTGACATTACGTGTATTAAAATTACTGTCAAAAGGTTCATCAATCCATGGATTTTCGATCGGGATTGCATATAAATATTCGCCGTCAGCCTACATACATCACGTATGTTATATATCAGAGCCACTAAAGATACTTACTCTGTTCAACCATTCGGCACGTTCCACGTCAGGAAAAAATACCTGTAATCAATAAATGCATAAGTTTCTATATTTATTAAATAGGGAGTAGTGCCAATAAGTACATTGGCTGAAAATAGTCTTAAAAATATTTTAATGGGTTAACGATTGTTATACTAACCCACGCGGGAAGGTCATCCAATTTAGCAAGAACAACATCTTTCTCGGACGAGAGTGCAGCGACCTTGGCAAGGTTACGTCTGTACTCACTCTCCTTGCGCCACTGGTCGCGGAGCACCGACAATATAACTGGCCCGATCAGCCACGCCACACTCCATTGCATGTAACCTACCAAATATACCACTCCCACTATTGACACCTGCAGCAATAGATAACAAAGGGTTAAATATTATCTGTTGAAGATTTAATTGTCGCCATAAGGTAGATAAGATAAATCAATTATGTTACTTAACATATTGCTATATAATCTGATAAGTTATTAGATAACTTACCTAAATTTGCGATAACTGACGAAATATCAGTTCATTGACTAGAGGATTATATATTCTACAATTTTATTTGATATGGAATCCATATTAATACATTCAAGGAAGGATGGCAAAATTATTGTATATCTACACTTTAATGTTATTTTCCTATTTATGTAAATAATAATTATATATTATCAAGATTACTTAATAAAATATGCAGGAACATTTACCCCTTATTGTACAAAACATTTTAAATAACCATTTCCTGTCCATAGGGTAATGCTAAAATAGCTTCAAGCATGATGTCACTGTTATCATTGTAACTATTCATATTAACATTCAATGTGACTGTGCTGTATTCATTTATATGTAGATGTTCATAACCATGAGTAAGGCTTGCCAGGGAATGAGGTAAGCATCCCATTACTGATAAGTATTACTTGCATCATCAAAATTTTTAGATATATTTGTCTATTGATATTAAAGCCTGCTTGTTAAGAAGTTTAGGTTATTGTCTCTTAACCTAGCGAATGAAACAAGTATGCATGGAAATAATTATCATGAATATCAGAACTTCTGTAGGAATATCCAAAGCAATAAAATAAAATCTAAAGTTATAATATGACTGGTACATATAAACTGTAGGTACATAAAAGGTGTTTTCAAATTTTCAATTGGTGAAAACATTATTAAATAATAATAACAGATAAAATATACTCAAATTCAGTCAAGGCCTATGGTGTTTATAAAATTATGAGGGTAATGACTTTATGCAAACATATCTGATTTTTTCAATTAATTAATACAATCAATGTATATACTATATTCAAATGATTACCAAAACAAGAATTTATACGATATGAAGGTTAAATGCTCAAATTGTGAGTCATTGAACACACTAACCTGTTCAAGGTCAATATTGACTCACAAGTGAAGCTCTGAGTGCTTAAATAATGCATTCATAACAAATGTGTGGTACTCAAAGTGATTTCAAATACTGTAACATTTTAGTTGAGCACTCATGAAATGAAGAATTGATGTAGATTATGAGCACACAATGGAATGTTAGGAACTATATATATAATGTAATAAATATATAATGCTTTAATCATAAAAAATGTAACATACCTTTTTGAAGAACCGGTATATCATGGACAGTACATCAACATTTTCATCACTGCTTGGTGGAAGGGCAGCTTTACTGGGTGCCACCATCTTGTTATCGCTAGCCTAAAATATAATATAAATAAAATTTTCTAAACAATTCAAAACGAACTTCTGATAACAAAGAAGTGGCATTAAATATTCTTATTTTGTCAAGTAGTTTAGGGATCAATAATTCAGAATTATTACATACTGTCTAAAAATAAAAAAAAAGGAAATTTACTTAAATTTCATAGATGATCAGAATTTCCAAGTATAGTTAAGGTATCATATAAATTACATCATCACAATTTTCTAAGAATTGCTTCAATGAAGTTGATAGGATCATGGAGAACCTTATAAACAAAGTAGATTCCTATCTGATTCCCAAAGAGTGGTGTCATTGATATTTTTAGATTAGTTCACATTATTCAACTTATGGTTTAAATGTTTTATTAGATCAATTCAATAAAAAAACTGGATAAAAACATGTCAAAATAAAAACGTACCATGCCGAACCGCGTGTGTGTTGCGGGTGAGAAATGAACAAAAACTACAACACAAAATCACATTACAAAACGTAACGAACCGATAAGATACACGAAGTATAATTATATTTTCCTTACTTCTCTAATCACGATCACATCACACTTCGAGTTAGATATATAGAGTAATGAATAGCTTTTAATTGAAAATTAGCTTCTTTTTATCTGGCAGATTTATTTGTTGTAAACAATTTGTTATAAAGCTTTTGTAATAATCTATCTTATTCTTGACTGTAATTCTGACGTTTGCTTACATCTAAGAACTTTCCTTTTTATTTAATTTTGACGTTGACAACAGGACGGCACGATGTACCTAACTAATGTAGAAGTGAAAGAGAAGAGATGAATTTTGTTAACACATTGACAGAAGAATCAGGAATGCCAAAATGATGATATTGAACTGAATGGAAATTGAGAGAGCGCGGGAGTTCGGTTGCATTTGAATATTTGTATTGCCACAAAATAATACTCGCGCCTCAATTGCCGGCAGGATTGACAAAGAAGTTGAACAAAAACGTATAGAATTTAAGTAAGAAATTGTTAGTACCTAAAATTAAAAGGGCAAAATAAAAATGTTATCGCAAAAATCAATGAAAGTACGCGACTTTTATGCAATAGTTTTTAAATTAAGACTAAATATTGATATATTAATATTTGTTTATAACTTACACGGCTCACGTGCATCATAACATTATCTACACCACTGCGATCAAAAGTACCACAGTAAACTAAATAAATAAAAACTGCCCCTATTTTTGCCGTGTAAACTTGAGGCACGGTCATAATAAAAGACACGAAATTAAATAAATACTGTATATAACTGAAGAATTTGCAAACTAAATGAACTCTTCCTTTGGGTTATGAGAAAGAGTTAGCTAATAAATATAAAATACTTAGATGGCATAAGCGCATGTTAGATACTTTTGAGATGTTATTACTACATTTAGACGAATTATTCATCGACTTCCGGTTACAGAGATTTAAGGGTTCAGAAAGGTTTCCACTTATTAGCGGCTATCAAGATATCTGCGAAAAACTTCGATTAGAAGTTTAAGCAATAGATAGCTTGGGCTCGTATCGTCGACAAGAGAAATTTATAAGGTTAAAGAAATGAAATTCATTGATATAATGAGTGATTTTAAAAAGTCAGCTATCAGATTTAATATGGCGAAATCACAATGCTATAAAAAAAATTAGGTGAAAGTAGTTTGATTAATCGATTATTTGGTAAGAAGAATCGAACATTAATAAATAAAACAATTAGACTTTTAAAATTTCTATTAAATTTCATATCCCATAAAATAACAAACAGTCCTTAAAGTTAACAAGAATCTGTTGTATATTACTAATCTCTGCTTAGTTAAGTTCTCATTATTCTATTAAGACATCCTGTAACATATTTATTTCTTCATACATGAGTATACAAGAGAAAATTTTCCAGTCATAACCACTATGCAGAGTAGAAATATCTCTAAAAATATTTCTATACTTCGACAGAAAGTTGTCAATTCCAATAACTTTTAAACTTACATTAAAACTTTCTAGCGACATGAACTAAATACGTCCTAAATCACCTAAATAAAATAAAATGTTATGTAATTAATGAACATGGAATGCTAGTTCATGCACAAATCATTTTCGACAAAGATAATGTCAATAAAAAAAATTACTTTACACAATTTATGCTTATTTATATGAATTTTAAAGCTAATGAAATCAGTAAAGACCACAAGACTATGTGTACGAAATGTTTTAAAATGCATTCAGAGTTATTTACAGAGATGGAATGTGAAGGGAGGTCCAGCTGACACAAAACAAACCAATGCTCAATAGTTCTTATAGGGAAAATACCTACAATTAATATAAAAAATAACAAGGGTACATAATCAATCTCGTGAAATATAATTAATATAAGCAACTACCTTACTAGGCGTATATTGCACTTGTTAAGTAAATCCTGCAGTCTTTTTTATAACAATCAAATCTTAGACATAATAATATGGCTTAACGTATTTTTTGACCTAGATACTTATGAACACATAATTGTCAATTTCATTAGGTATTTTAATATAATTGAAAAAATATTCTAGTAATATGTATAAATATATAAAATTGGTAACAGTTATCTCTGCTGCATTATTATTGAATAACTGACATAACATATTTATTTCATATCATACTTTGTCCACAAATGTAGGTAATCGAATACATTATTATTTAATCCTTTGTTTAATTATTGTTTCCTTTCAGCCTTCATAAATTTTGGTAATTTTCAAGTGAGAATATACACAATTTTTAATATATAAAAATATTTTTCTATATTCACTTGGGGTAATCACTTATACAAATAAAATATAAATAAAAAAGTAAGCTCTTTTATCGCTGCACTTTGGGACAATGTAAATCTAAGTTGATTATTCCGACAGATGTCTGTAGGTTCACAAACTATAATTCGTTGGGTTTAACTTCGTACCAATTACCATCAGTGTGTCAGGCCATCCATCGAATCAATCATACTATAGTGCGCAGTAAATATCTTTTCTCTCCATATTGAGCTATAGTTATAGTGAGTATGTACAATATACTTATATTCATATCATAACGCCACCATTTTCGTGGATTTATGCGGCAAGATGTTTGACACGTTCAAGAAGTGCGTCGCAAGTCTTTTTGGCGTCGCCGAGCAACATGGAAGTGTTTTGATTGTAGAAGATAGGGTTGTCGACAGCCGCGTAACCGACGCCCATGGATCTCTTCATTACTACCACCTAAAAAGAAACAGTTAATTTAAAATTGCAAATCGAAGAATTAGGGATATGGAATAAACAATAGGAAGGTAATTCTCGATTTTACTGACTTGATTTGCTTTCCACACTTTAAGTACAGGCATCCCCGCGATAGGTGAGTTGGGGTCGTCTTCAGCAGCGCTATTGACGGTGTCGTTTGCACCTGAAATATACATACCATGTATGTCAACCTATGATCGAATAAGAAGTAATTTACAGATAAACACATCACGTTTTTATTATTTTGTAGTGAGGATAAATACATACCAATAACAAGGACAAGGTCAGTGTCGGGGAACTCGTCGTTGATTTCCTCCATCTCAAACACATCATCGTAGGGGACACCGGCTTCGGCCAGCAATACGTTCAATTGTCCCGGCATGCGACCTGGTCAGAACCAACATACTTGTGTCAAGACATCGAAATGCACGTAGTGAAACATTGTCGGAGCGTTATACATATGGCTTTTGGTTTATTATTGCATGAAGACATGTATGTATTATGCTTACCTGCAACTGGATGGATGGCAAATCGTACTTTCTTTCCTGCATTTTTAAGTACTTCAACCAATTCCGCGATAGGGTATTGAGCTTTGGCTACGCAGAGCCCGTAACCTATAAAACAAAAGTAAATTAAATACAAGAAATCCTTTTACAGGTATTTAACATAAGTGGATTTAAAAATAGAAAATATGTTTTATAATTTTATTTTTCATTGGGTTATTGGTTTTGTATACCATACCCGTAAAGTCAAATATAAAAGCACCTGAAGTCAACTAATAAGCTCTGGGACAGCACGGTCTATGGCCTTTATATCCCTAACAACAGGTGTTGAATTTTGATGATTGATCGACTCACCAGGTGTAATAATAATGTTAGAAGAGCGGTTGATGAGATCCGCAGTAGAGTCGACATTGAGCTCGGTGTGCACGCCGCCGGTCGGTCGCGCCGACCCGCTGCTTACCACTCCATATCCGCCCAGGATAACATTTGGCAGTGATCTGTTCATGGCCTACGAAATAATATGTAGAACTCATTAGTAAGATAAGCCATTGGCGTACGCACTGTGGGGTCAGGTAGATTCTTGCGAAGTCCATCTGCCAAAGATACTTGTGTGCACTATTTCAAAAAGTAAACTGCTAATCAAGCACTGATGATAATATTTTAAAGTTGTTTAGACCATGAAAATGAAGAGAGTTGTGTTACCTTGCACATAATATAAGAAAGGATAGCACCGGAGCTGCCGATGAGGGCGCCGACGATGGTCATCAAGGAGTTGTTGAGCATGAAGCCTTCAGCGCAAAGCGCCCAGCCAGAGTAGCTGTTCAGTACCGTGATCACTACCGGCATGTCGGCACCTTGCGTCGTTAAAACATACAACAATGGTCAACAAATGTCTGCGAAATCATATTTAATATACAGTGTAAACTCTTTATAACGAAACTCAAGGGACTGAGCATTTTTTGTCGTTATAGAGAGTTATCGTTATATGGAGTGAACAAAAAAAAACAAAACAAAGTGAACAAACCAACCAACTTGGGCTCACTTCAACGTTATAGGGAGTTTATCGTTATAAAGGATAACGTTATAAAGAGTTTACACTGTAATCATATAAGTTTCATTCTCAACAAAGAATATCACCTGCCACTGTATGAAATCGTAACCGTTATGTAAGGAGGAGACGCTAATACCCAGCTTTTCATTGACTGCAATAGAATCATGCATTCAATTTCGTCAGGTAAAGGATTCGACGGTATTTCATCACGGGCTCTGTGCTGTCTATTTCGATAACAACCCAATAGTGAGAGGTCCGTTGCGCCGGCTCGCCGACTTTGTATTAGCTGAATATCAAGTCCGAACCTCCAATAGCAGCAGTGAGAGTAAGTCCCTGTAGGCCGCTGAGCACGGCGGCGGCCGACAGCAGCGGCAGGCCGGGCGCGTCGGGCATCGCCAGCAGCGCGCCCCCGCAGCCCAGCGAGCCCACGAGCAGCCCCGCGTTGATCGCGTGCCGCCCCGGCAGGAGCAGAGGGGCTGATGACAACGAGCCCTGAAGCTTGCCGTACGCTACTAGCGAACCACTGTAATGAGAGTACATCGATCAATGTCACCTCTGATGAACTCCATCTATTTCGGTCATTAGTATCCCTGATCAAGGAGTGAACCAGGGTTTTATTCGACAATCGCGGCTATATTCTTCCTTAAATTTGAATGTAATTAGTAAGAATCTAATAAATGGAACAATTTAAATTAGATATGAAGCGGCAAATGTGGCGGAATTAACCCCCCAATCTGAGTGTGAATCGAGAGGTTAACGTGTTTGTATATTTTTTTTTTCCTAGTAAGTCCGTGGCTCGTATCACTACCGAGAACGGAGAGGGTACCGACCCTTTATCCAGAGGTGTTCAAAAGGTCGAGAATCGATTGCTGCAGAATTTAATTCAGTTGAATCTGTATCATCAAATATCAGCCACATTGGCAAGATAAACATTGGCTCATTTATTACTTTGTCCTAGATCCCTGATAATATAATATACAAGTTTGTGTACCTACTGGTGTTATCAGTATAGATACAGCAATACATTTAGTACCTATGGAATGGAGAAAAAACTTGAATACCGACTTGATAACCTCCCAGTACGTGATATAACATGAGTACACTAGTTTTATTTAGTTACGAGTCCGGGTTGATACGCGTTCCTTTGTTTAGGTTATCAAATTAATGGGTAACGACGAACTTTATGAGACATCACAAACATGTATTTTACGGAAAGAATTTGCAATATCTTTAAGACCATTATTTTCTAAGACATAGCCAGTACTATGTAGAGTAAAGTACACTTTGGACTAATAATTTCCATATCGACATATTCATTACATTTCTTCTCATCAGAAAAAAATCAAATTAAATTTCCCAGGACATTCTTCACACATGGTTACCGGATCCCAAATTAAGCAGAGTGTACTGCTTGTTCTATGGGTAACCAGGTAACTGCTATACTACATAATAATATACTAGATTTTAAAGACATACTTTTGTGATATTTACAACCAGACACGGAACAAACAGACATGTTCATCCACACAAATGTTTGTCCTGGGTGGGAATCGAACCCACGACCTGCGGCTTGGTAGTCGGAGTCTCTAATCACCAAGTCAACTGGCCCGTAAAAAAATTAAATATTATGAATTTTTTTCAAAATTTAAACTTACGTGAATGTAATGCCTCCGATGTAAGTACCTAAGAAGAGGGATGTCTTGAGAGTGGCTGCCGTGGGGTCGAGTGCCATCGCGGGGAAGTCGTGCATGTACGTGGCTAAGCACGTCAGTACTGCGGCCATACCCACCAGACTACCAACAAAATTACCATTAAAATTAATTTATTTCAAAATCTATATTACATCAAGAAACTTAGTATTGTGTCAATCTATAGCCAGTATCAGATTTCACGTTGTTAGTTAAGACAATATTTCCTTTAATCGAGATATAGTGAGTGAGAGGTCACAAATAATCAAGACACACAGCTAGAATTGCTTTCTTACCTGTGGAAACCAGCCACAAGTTGAGGTAGGTCAGTGATATCTATCTTCTTAGCAATAGTGCCACCAAGAAGCCCACCGATGCCGGCAACTCCAATCATTTGCGCAAGGACTTCAGCGCTAGGCGTCAACGCACCTAGAGTCGCGGCGATACCACCCGCAACACCAATCTGTACAATTTCAAACCTTATATCATATACGTAAGACACAATTTAATTTGAGATATTCGTCGATATAGCAACCTCATATTACTAAAGTGTCATCAAGTTATGTAAGTGATGAGCTTAGCCCAAGTTACCTCAAATAAATATTTATGTGTAATAGTTGGTTGACACTTAATTTTGACTTAAAAACAAGTGGTTTTTGGCATACCAAAATATTACCTGAACTCGACAAAAGTACTGCATCTTAGAAGAAAAATAAAAATACTAATAATAAAATAAGTGAAAAAAAAATGGGAACTACATATTTTACGGTGATGCAGTAATTTTGTCAATAAATGTTCAATGTTGTCTCAATGCTTTTACAATGGTCAATAGATGGAAGCTAGAGCCATCAAGATTACAATGAGCGGGTCTTGGGCCGAGTCTGTTAGCTACATTCACTTGAAATACTTGATTATGCATGCCTTTTCTAATCACCAGTTGCTAGATACTTTAAAATAATATTTAACTACCGTAGCAGAGCATATAATAACAGACTCGTCAGTTAACAGTGGCAAAGGAAAATAGGCCTTCGTAATTGTCACGAAGTCAAAGAGGAAAGAGATTGAGAGTTCATTATTATATTCCGCTACTTTAATTTTGTTCGTAGAATGCTGATAACTTACCATTCCAAGGTAGTTTCCTTTACGCGCAGTAGTCTGTGAGCTGAGGCCCGCGAGAGCTCCGACGCAACATAAGGAAGACGCTAAGTACGCCATTTGGTGGACTTCAGGATATCCCTGGGTTAACAAGAAAGACCTATTAAAATCTCCTTGCAGGTACTTCCATAGATATTTGGTATACACGCATATTTTTTCTCTCCCTTTAAGAGTATCGAGTGCTTATTAAATAGCACCAAAAAGCAACCACCCTTTTAAATAATAAAAATAAATATTCTACTTCAACATCGAGCGGAGCAAACGCGGAAAGATCAATTCAAATTCAAATTCAAAACCATTTATTCAGTTTAGGCCTTCGGAGGGCACTTATGAAGGTCAAATTTAAAGTTACTGAAGCTACAACTAATTAACCTATAATTAATTAATCTATAAAAAATCAATAACATTTTTCTTTAAAGAGTAGGTACGAACTAAGAATCCGAAGAAAATATAAATATATATCCCAAGACATTCTTCACACATGGTTACCTGATCCCAAGTTAAGCAGTGTGCTGCTTGTAGTATGGCTAGCAGGTGATGTACTACATATACTACTTTTTAAATACATACTTATAATTATTTTTAATAATAATACTAATTTTAAAAGAAATGTTAATTCTGTTCATCTACTGTTTTCAGATTTCTATAATGGTCGATTTGTCAATCGATGTATAAACCATACGCTATGTCCTTTGATGAGTATTTGTAAAAACTTATTTTTCAGATTGACAGCCAGATATCCCGTATTTGGTCATACACAAGTTAGTCATAAGTTTTAAGGCATCTTTGTTTAATTGAATTTATAAGTTTATGATAGATTTAAATTACTTATTAGCCTACCTAGGCCAGATTGTAGTATAATTAGGCGATATAATACTTTATTGTGTATCCTAAAATATAAAAAAAAAAGTCACAAACAATAAATACCTGTATTGCCGTCGTAAGGTATCCTCCAATGAGAGCCGCCGCAGGGATAGCGTAAAGGTAGCCGTATTCCGCCGGGTCAGTAGGCCTACGAATTATAGACAAAATGCCAGTTATAATATTTAATTGTTTTAAAAGCTATGGCTATATAGACAAAAGTAGCAAAAATATATTTTATTATATTAAGCCATAAGTAATAAATAAGTAGGTACCTCTTGAACATATCAAGCATCCGCTGCGTGACTAAGAACCCACCGAATACGTTAACGAATGAGATTAGGGCTGCTGTGCTCGCTAACCACTGTAAGAAATTATCAATTTGATTGAGTGAACTTGAGAAACTCGTAACCAATTCGACTAAAATTGTTCCGATTTTATGAGAGCGAGGCACACGCTTCTCCACACAAAGTTAACTCAACGGGGTTGTTCCAGGTGTTTAATCAATCGGGCCAGTTGGATTTGTGGTTAGAGACCTTAACCGCCACGCCACAGGTCGTGAGTTCGATTCCCACCCAGGGCACACATTTGTGAGCATGGACATGTTGGTTCGTTGTGTCTGGGTGTAAATAAATAAATAATAATAAATAAATATCCTGGGACTATCTTTACACACGACCATCTGATCCCAAACTAAGCAGAGCTTGTACTATGGAAACCAGATAATTGATATTACTACGTATACTACTTTTTTTTTGTAAATACATACTCATATAGATATTTTCACCCAGACACATGTTGCATGAACAAACCGACATGTTCATGCACACAAATATTTATCCTGGGTGGGAATCTAACCCGCGACCTTCGGCTTGGCAGTCAGAGTCGCTAACCACCAAGCCAACTGGCCTGTCTATTATATTTAGAAAAAAAAAACAAATGTTCAGGATTAACACATAGAGTAGGACTTTTAACCCAGTAAAAATCTGATCCCTTAGAAATGCTAGTGTAATATTAAATATAATTACTTGAACAGGTGTTTCAGGCACGTATCCACCTCCCATAAGCAAGAGACCTCCGACAGCAGTAATTCCTGATACTGCGTTAGTTACCGACATGAGCGGCGAGTGAAGTGCTGGCACTACGCCCCATACAGTGTGGTATCCTACTACACCTGGAAAATGGTACAAGAGGTTAGAATTTTTACTTAGTTACTCTTTAACTTCTGGTAATTGTTATTAATTTGTTACCTGATAAAGCTAAGGTGGTGGTCATAGTTGTGAATGCAGGGTTCGGTGATGCGATTCCTAATGCAATCAAACTCGCTAAGCCTGTGAAAATAAAGAGAAATATTAAGACACCTACTCGATAACACTAACATTTTTGAAGTTCCGAAATAAAAGATCTATGAAACAGATTTTGTTCCCGATAGATATAATGTACTCGTATACCGGGATAATGACTGTTAGTGAAGGATTTTTTTAAATCGGATGAGTAGCAACGGTGATACTTTCTACATCCAAATGACCAAACTATATAATAGGTTGGGGAAAAAGTTCCTTCGCATTTTTTAAGAAAATTCAAAACATTTTTAATATAGATTATTTACATTTAACTAAAGTATGTAGGTACCATTTTGTTCGATAACTTTTTGCCATCTTGTAGGTAGGGACATGATCCCATTGCTATAGAAATTTTGGGACTTCTGATCAAAATACTGCGACAAGTGGTTTTGACAGTCCTCTCGTGATGTTAACCTGACACTGTCAAAAGAATTCTGAAGAGACCGAAACAGGTGGAAATCTGAAGGTGCAAGGTCAGGACTATACGGCGGATGCATTAATACCTCCCAGCCAAACTCTTAATTTTTGCTGAGTGGCTAAAGATGTGTGAGGTCTAGCGTTATCATGATGAAAAACCACACCCCTTCTGTTGATTAATTCCGGCCGCTTTTTCTCAACTTCTTGCTTTAATCTCATCAGTTGTTCGCAGTGGAGTTCAGAATCGATGGTCCTGCCTGGTGGTAACAGCTCATAATGAATAATGCCCTTCCAATCCCACCACACACACAGCATCACCTTGTTGCGAGTTAACCCGGGTTTCGCCACAGTCTGTGAAGCCTGACCGGCCTTTGACCACGACCTTTTTCGCACGTTTTATCACCAGTTATCAGCTTCTTCAAAAATGGTTCGGTTTCATGACGTCGTAATAAAGAATCACAAATGAGTACACGGTTCATTAGGTTTCTTTCAGTGAGCTCGTGAGGTACCCAAATATCTAGCATTTTTGTGTACCCAGTTTATTTCAAATGCGCCAAAACTGTTTTGTGGTCAATTCCCAGTTCTTCAGCTACGTCGTAATTACTGATATGCCGATCTTGCTCCACTTTTTCAAAAATGGCATCCATTTTATCCGTAATGGGGCGACCAGAGCGACGTGCATCTTTGACATTAAAATTTCCGGATTGAAAACGCTTAAACCAAATTTGTGCTACTCTCACAGACACTGCACTAGGACCATAAACATCGCAAATTTTTTCGCGGCTTGCGTTGCATTTTTACCTTTTTTGTAGTAAAATTTTAAAATGAATCGAATTTCTTCATTAGATTCACTCATCTTGGCGGTACGAAAAACACACGCAAATCACACATTTTCCTAATTTGAATTTGGAATTATGTTTTTTAAAATTTTAACTTTCAATGATACCAAAACCAGCCAGATACAAATAGTATAGCCAAAGAGATTTTATTACAAGTTCATACATACTATAATGCGAAAAGACTTTTTCCCCAACCTAATATGTTTATAATTAATACTAACTGTACCCTGCCGCGCTTCGCTGTAGCACTTTGTGATTGAATGGTTGAGGAATGAGAAACAAAATAAAGACGATCGCGGGTATGTGACTGATGCAAAAAATAGATAAAAACAATCCTTGATGCGGATTATATATAATGCTAAAATTTCAGCTCGATCGCTAGAGAACTTTTTGAGTTTTTGAAGCAATATTACATGTAATAGGGATGTTGACTGATATGTCAAATCAGCAACTTTTTATTAAATGTCAAAACTATAGTTTCAATGGAGTTTTGTATGAAATAAGAAGTTGTGTCGTCATAATTGTACTGCATCAAATGAGCTACTCTTTGTGGTTAGATCGGTACTTAAAAATCATATTAATTATGAAACTTTGATCACATTTGATGTATCCATGTATTTTTGGATGTTCAATACACTGGTTAATGTTTAATCATTTATCTTGAATACAGAATAGTTACCTATTATCTATATTTAAAATTATTTTGTAGAATTTTTATCATATAGTAAGTTATTCGAATTTCCTTTAAAAATTACTAGAATAACAAGCTCATATGCTCCAACAACTAAGGTTACCTGTGGAATACAAGAAGGCATCCTTCATAGTTTCATTGAACGGGTTGGGAGGCTCGACAACGACCGGTGTGACCGGAGCGGCGGCCTGCACGGGCGCCATGCTCGGCGGCGGTGGCGCCGGCCACAGCAGCTCACCAGCTTTCAGTACTATTGCACCGCGAGTCACCTCGTCTTCTAAGTTGATGTGGTAGTGGTCGTTTGAACCTGTATAAGGAAGATAATATTCAAGTTATTAATAACTTGAAATCGTTTTTACGTTATCGTAACCAAATGTTGATGGTTCAGGATTTCGATCGGTTGTTGCAGTAAGATGTGTTGATTGTAAGACTGAGATTTTCTGTTAAGTTATACAAAATTCTAAGCCATTTATTCCATTAAGACCCTAAAAGGACACAACTATTCAAGTTACCGCTGGTTCGGAAGTCAACCCCCAACTGAGAAAAACCGGTGAGTAATTCAGCAAGGTAATTTTTTTAATAATCTGACTTAATGGGCAATTTTTCCTAAGAAAAAAAAAACGAAGTCGTTTGGAAGATGTATCGACCGTTTAATGAAAACAGTGGGACTGAACATAAATGAATCCAAGACAAAAGTACTCATTCGCGATCCTACCAAATTAATATCACGCAATTTCATATGCCTAGCTTGAACATGGTCCCAGTCAATAAAATAAAATACCTGGGCACCATCATAACTTCAAACCTCAGCAGAAACAATACAGTTCATACCATGTAAATCATCAAAATACCGAAAATCCTCACCAACTACATCAAAGAAACCCAAATGGAATGGCAAACGGCACGTCTATTATACAAGATGGTTATCGAACCATCAATGAGCTACGGTCTGAAAGCAGCCGCACTAACCAAAGCAAATAGTTCAAAGCTAAGTCGTTACGTGCGCATGATAGTGCGGACTATGCTTATAAATGCTCGCAATTTCGACAACACAAAAAAGTTAAGGACATTCTGAAAGGAAAATCGATCGCAAAAATACTCAAATGCCAGCGGATGTGCTATTACGGACATATCTTACGGCGACCGCAACCACACATCCTACGAGCTGCCCTACAATATAGCGCCAGGAAACGTAGTGGGCAGACCGATATTCACCTGGAAAGACTCATTGGCGCACGACATGGAATACTACGATAAAAGCCACGCTGATTGGCGTACTCTCGCGGAAACCAAAACAGAATATACTAAAGCAGCCCAAGGAATTTACTCGATTGATGAGACCGACAAAACCAAAAGAAAATCGAAGGCATTAACGCCCACTCAACACCGAACAACATTCATCAACGCTCATCCTTGTCAGCGATACCCGTCTTCCCTACTATCCAATATTGGCTACAGGCTGAACAGTCGGTCGATTGTGGTCAGCTGGTTGCGGTTGGCTGGCCGTCCTTTCCCATCCCAGAGCGTGTTACTCCCCTAGGCCACGCGCTCTTCAGTGTATCCATGGCTACTCCGATACAACTATTTAGGTACCAGTTGCTATAAACTATATCAGTTGTATCGTGGCTGATGCTTGAATGGTTGTATAGGACATGGGTCGGTCGTTGTACTGGCCGAGTGTAGTGCTAAATCATCATCATCATCGGAAAAAAAACGTCGTTTGGAAGATGTATCGACCGTTTCTTGGCTTTCAATTCCGAGACATAATCTCAATCAAAGGATTTTTTATGGACATAGAAAGAGACACGCTGTCCCTTTCTAAACCAGAATCAAGCTTCATTGGAGCCAAAAGGAACATAAAAAAATACTTTACCTAAACTCAAAAGGAAGCCAGATATATTATTGGCGTACAAGGTGGACGCGTGTGCCGGCATACGACTAGGCATGTCGGTGAGACCGATATGTGTGACGTCATGCACTATAGTGATGATGCCCTTCTTCGTGGTCTCCACGTTGCCACCCATCTCAGCGGCGAGGTCCACTATCACGCTGCCTGGGGCCATGTCTCGAACTGCATCCTTTGAAACAAGATAATTCATTTTGTCATGTAGTTCCAATATAACTTGTTGGAGCTCAAACATGTTTAACTCTGACCCAGAATCTCATACAAAAGGCAACAAACAATTACCAAGTATTATTTTTACATCAGTTGAACTTACACCTTATTAATCTCGACTTCTTAATGTTCAAGGAAACTTACGCAAGGATATACTTAAATATATTTTTTGTGACATTGTTTATAATTTATGTATGGATTGAAAGACAATAATGTAGTGACTCAAAATGGTTTTGTTTACTTTAGTCGTTATGCTATCGAACTGACAATCGGAATGTATTCTAGTCCTGATTCATCATATAAACTATGAATGTCGTGCGAAGTTAAACGATTTTATTGAGCAAATTTAACGGTTCAATGTCCGCGGACCGACAAAGATTATTTATAGGAAAAGAAACTGGGTAATACGGTCGAGATACAGTGCACTTATTTACTTAGCTGTAGCTTTATCGAGTTGAAGAATTCTGACGGTGTAAAAGGACTTGATACTATGTTATTATGATTATATTATATTATGGATATATTCAAGGCCAGAGTGAATAGCCATTTTCTGGGTAAGCGTGCTACATCCTCGGCCTCGTCATAATTTCATCTAGAGTCAGTCGAAGGCCAAACGCAAGCACACTTCGAAAATAAAAAAAAGATTAAGAAGAAATTTGTGATATTAGATTTTGCACTGTACACAACACTACATTAGCTTCAATTATAAAGCATATAACTTCGCTGATACTATAGTTAAAAGGACATGAATATTCTCACCTCTAAAATAAGCAGCGGCGCTGGTTTCCCAGGTATAAGAGCAGTGCTGATAACCACATCAGAAGTCCTGGTCTCCCGACCCAAGAGTGCACGCTCAGCATTAATGAAGTCTTCACTCATTTCCTTAGCGTATCCACCTTCACCAGCTCCTTCCTCCTGTTTTTATTTTATTAAGCATGAATGATGCGATCTTCGTAAATATTTACTGGCTATTATGTAACAAGGAAGTTCAAAAATAATTATGGTTTAAAGATTTGTTGCTCAGATGTCATTTGTTGCTATCTCTGTTTTGACAGACGTTGGTAACTATTGGACTAACTAGCTATCTATTTTTGATGAGATGTAACTTGTGTTTTGACCACACCCACACCATGGTAAGTGATGATGTCGTCAAAGATGGCATTGAAACGTATTGGGAATCTGCCACTTAAGTGCCTGCCAGAACCCATTGGTTAGTGGTTCGCGACAGATTTAAACTTGAGAGTGTACAAAGTGCCCTACCTCCGTGCTATTTTTCTTCACCAATATGATTTGGTTTTATGGAGCGATGCGTCTTTAAGAGTTCAATTATCTTAGAAGCTTGTTCGTTCAATAATATTTGCGCATTTGATTTTCAAATAAACAAGTTTTTGACATTGACCTTGAACAAAGCAAACAGTCGCTTATCGGATAGCTCTCTCAAAGTATTTATAAACTAACTTGCCAAATCTCTGTCGCATAAGATAATTTTTCATCAAACATCTTTATAAATATTAGCATGCAAAATATTTTCTGCATCAAAATTTACTTTACGAATGCATAATGACGATAACAATTAAATCATAGAGCAAATATAGCAACTCAAACATTCGGTGAAAGCTGACTGAATAAATACGTATGATAGATAATAAAAAAAAATACAAGTAACTTTACTGCAAAATAAAATATTAAACGTTCACATCGTGTATATGCTAAGCTACCAGGGAGTGGTTCATTCATTACAATATACATATCATATTAGCGCTATAACTATGAGAAATAAAACAAATAAACAGTGCGCACAATTTGAGATAACTATTTGTCTATCACTACAACAAGTCGTTTGATCTAGGAAATTTACCATTGGCGAAAGCAGCCAAGGCCAGGGTGGACGCTGCACCCCAACCACAAGGATTAGGGTACACCCACCTCTGAAAAACAAATAGAAACACCAAAATAATCATAAATGTCGATACGTGATAAATAAGCCTGCGGTTATATAAGGAACGTGATATGCAAGATGACGATATGCACAGACTTTGACCGCACGCAAGTGGGGTATTGTCTCTAGGTACGGCTGTACGTCCTTTATGTGACACAGTGGGAGCAAGAACACTGCACCATCACGCCGCTTATTATTGATTGTGTATTTATCGTGAAGCAGGCGCATAATAACAAATGTATCAATATAAACCTAGAATAAAGAGACATAATGAATAGAGCAATCAACACAAGTACAATCGAAGTATATGTCCGACCTTCATCTCCATGGTGATGAACTGGGCACCGAGACTCTCGATCTGTTCCCTGACAGCGGGCCTGGTGTCGAAGGCGCGCACTGCCGCCCCCATGCAGCGAGCCTGCGCAGCCGCGGCCAGCCCCGCGACCCCGCCGCCCACCACCAGCACGCGGCAAGGTGGCACGCGACCCGCGGCTGTCATCTGACCTGAACATTATATTGTATACGTTACTCCTCCAAACAAGACAATTTTTTTTACATATCTTATTCGAACTCATGTAAGGCTTTTTTCACAAGCGTACATATAGACATACAATTTAGGTACAACTTATATCGATGCCTACATCTACGAGTATATAAATAAAAATTAAATGCTGTTCGTGAGTTGGTAGGCGCGACACTTTAAAACGGCTGGACTGATTTGCTAAAATTATTTATTATTCTAATATAACCCGAATTAGGTTTATAGGGAATGAAAATAAAAACTCATCCTTACTTGAGTTAGGGTGTAAGGATACTAAGTTTTTTTTTTTCAGGCAAAACAGAAACCCAATATTGTTAGTAAAATCCTAAACTATGTTAGTTTGAGCGTTACATAAAAACTATAATACGAAGACAATATTTGTATTACCTTTATGATATCATGATATAGAATATGTCATCTTTTTTTAAGTTATATGTATGGTCTCACCAGAAAAGAATCGTGGAAAATGTGCTGCAGCCTCAATAACGGCTCGGTAACCGGCCACGTTCGCCATAGAGCTCAGTACATCGAACGCCTGAGCACGACTTATCCGGGGAATGCAGTCCATAGCTAAAAAATATGGAAATAGGGAATTTTAATTCTCAGACTCTAATTCAGATACAATTCAAAATGCATATAATAAACATATTTTACCAAATGCATCAACTTTCTTAGCAGCTAGTTTCTTGATCAGATCTTGATTTTGAGCAGGGTACAGAAGAGATATAAGTGTACCTTCATCTCTTACATTTTGGAGTTCATTTTCTATAAGTGGACGGATTTTTAGAATAATATCTGAAATTAAATAATGAACCTAATTGATTATTTACAGTAGTTAATGAAATTACTGTTAAAATATTATAAGATAAGTACATACTGGATTGGAATGTATCCTTTAAATTGGTAATCTTTGCACCAGCCTCCTCATAAGCTTTATTTGGGAAATTGGCATAAACCCCAGCATTTTCTTCAACATTCACGCTAAAACCTTTTTTGACTAATTTGCTAACTACGGCTGGTATTACAGACACTCTGAAACAACATTGATATTTGTAAATAACTATGAATAAATAAGTTAAATCTAACAACATATAGCCATAAAGAATTCAATGTAGAAAAGTGTCTACCTTCTCTCATCCTGCCAAATTTCTTTAGGTATTCCTATACTAAGCTTTGTATATGGCACTCCTGGAGTAGGTGCTGCTGATGATGATGTGCTAGAGAGCCGGCAGCGCCACGCACGCGGCAATGGCTTGTATGCATGGAGGATCCTTACACACCCACACATCCTAAAGTTTTACCTGAAAACAAACACAAATTGCTGAACATTCATAATATGCCTGGTAGTTTCATAGGACTTATTTAATAAACTATTAAAATTACTGTTTTTTATTAAGAAACTGATTTGCTGTCTAATTTTATACAGTATAAGGTACAATTGTGGTTTCACTTCTCCCTTGCTATAGCTTGTGTTTCACCACATACCATGGCAAAACACCTAGATGGGAGCAGAATTTTGCATAATGTTTGCATTGCTTTAATAAGTTTACTACAGTTTTTATACCTTGCAATAAAAATAAACATACAATAATGTTATCTGCCAGATTATAGACACTCTAGTAAAAAATATCTTATCTGCACAGAAAGTAAGTATTTAGATGGTAGAAATGATATTTTTTTATTATTTTCCACAACTTTTATAGCATACTAGCTGTGCCCTGTGGCTTTGCCTGCTTTCAATCTTGGTTAAAAACCTTCCTCATGAATTATTCTGTCTATTACTGAAAACTGCATTAAAATCTGTTGCATAGTTCACAATTCTATAAAAGACATACAGACAAACATTAATTTTTATATATATAGATAGATGGCCCAGTTTTATTTTGATTAGTATATTATTGGAATAATATTGGTATCATCAATAATATTTTATTAAATATCAGTTGTAGATGGTGAAGCAGTGTTTCGGCACCTGATAAGAGGCCAAAAGGAATAGAAAAGCATCGTAACAAAACTGGGTCTTTAGTAGGGCTGTCATCAGACCCAAATTTTTTAACCCTAAATAAGTATTAGTCAATATCTACCACATGGTATGAAGGGAAGGAATAAGGTTGTTCCTTACAGAAGACAACTTTAAGCCACCCCTATGCAAATTTCTATGTTCAATAAAATCACCATGTACATCCTGGGAAAATCATGAGAATAAAACTATGTAAAATATAATTTTAACAAATATAATAATATGTGTCACTAAACCAAAACTTTGGAAATTTGCCAGTGGAGCTGGAAATGAGGTTGAACTGTGAAGCACAAGTGTCTGCATTTATTCATTCAACTAATTAGCAAATAAAACTCAATTAATCTTTGAAAATACACAAAGAAACTGAGTAAGTACTACTAATAATACAATAAAGAGGTTGAATGATAACTAGTTTTGTGTGAAAATGGAATCACCAATCACCATGAAAAGTATATAACTTGATAGGGTCTCATAAAATCTGTTCCATATGAAGTCCTTTTTGATGATAAAGATCGTAATAATAAAAAAAAGCTTTATTGGTTTGATAATTTGAGATATGATTGTATATTATTGCAGATGAACCTTATCACATAAGTTTAGGGTTAATTTTACAATGACATTCTTAAACGTCAAAAAGACGTACAAAAAAAGTCTCTAAAAACACAGTACTTTTAAATAATCCTAAAGGTCTTATCAACTCAGATGTGGTATTATTTTAAAAATCTACGTTTTTCTTTATATCCGTGAAAAAGTTACCATCTCCGAAAATATTATATAAAAGAGCATGCATTTACCTACCTGCCTTTCAGACGATAAGTTTGAAAAGCTGGGATGTCTCAGGTGGCTGGGAGATTCTTCAATCTTTCGAGAATAAGTAACCGGTATTGTACCTATCTAAATTGGGAAACCTAAATTATGTAGTTGTTGGTTACACTGCTATCAAATGCACACGCGCAGCTATGCCACAGCGGCACAGTCCTGCAATTTTATCGTTACAATAATTATTAGTTAATGCCAAACAAGTACCCCTTTACTAACTGCTGGTAATTAATGTCCTATTCCTACTTATGTGCCTGACGGTTTGACGTTACGAGTGACGCTTGACACCCACAACACAACATAACCACTATCGGGACAAATTCACGATACACTTTCGGCCTCTATAATTCTATGTGCGTACGGGCAGCGCTCGTCCGGAGAGGAGTGGTCCGGAGTCGGCGACCGGCGCGGGCGTTCGCTTGGCTGGCTGGCTCAACGATATATATAATGGGGGGGAGGGGAGAACGCCGGTTTTTGCGGTTGGTGCGGCTGGGGCGCGCACCGCGCACGTAGTGATTACATTCACCGCGGCATGAAACGGCTAACTAAAGTAAAGAATATAATCACTACGTTTAATGTTACAGATATCTAGTACTACATACAGTCAAATTTATGGACCCGGGAAAGCAAGGACACGGCGCAATGCAAAAAGAAATATCTCTAAGATCTAGATAAATCTCCCAGTTTAAAGTTCCTACGCTAATTTAATAATATTAATAATCACTTTAGTACGTTACCAACTTCGGTAATTTTATTAAATCAATACTATTAGTTATACTATACTAGTAGTTTTGTTGATTTTTACGCAACACAAGCGCTAGTCGCTCTTAATCCACATCCCACTTTCTATAAACATTTGGATAAGAACTTTATTTCCAATGGTTAATTTTTCTACTACTTTTGTGGACTGAAAATAGAACAGACGATAGTGAAGTCAAGGAAATTAAGTAGAGTGATGTGTGAACACGCAGCTCTATACTTACTGTCTGTCTATCTCATATACATAATTTAACTCTTCTATACCCAGAGAGGGGGGAAGAGTTTGTGCTCTTTCTTACTAACTTGTTTATCTTCGCTCACATCAGTCGCATACATACATTACAGTACAGACAGTCACTTGCTCGCTCGCACTCGCTCGTCGTCAGTCTGCCTGCAAGCTTGAATTGAAGCTACACTAACGAACGTGTCGTACGTAACTGTCGTTCGATTCAAGCGAGATTTAAAGTTGGACCCGTGTGTGGGTGTCAGTGAACTGTGACAGAAATATAAATTAAAACGCCACGTAGCTTATAATAATGGCTGCTAATAATGCTAAACAATTATTAAAATGCCTATCGGATCATACGATCACAAATCCAAGAAACTGTAAGTAGTTAAAATACATAACCCTAGTTTGATAATTTTTGTTGGTTAGATAACAATTAATATGTCAAAAATAAGATACAGTCTATCTTTATAACATATATTTTGTCTCTTTCTACATAAGTACCTAGCTGCTCAAAATTGTAAAATAAAATTATATAAAAATCCGGCCAAGTGTGGGTCGGAACCCGCGCTGTTTAGGGTTCCTTCCGTAATAGTTCAATTCCGTAGTGAGTATAATATCCATGATAGACAGCCGGGAATTGGGTTTCGAGTCTAAACAGTCTACAAAGGAATTCTCAAACACTCACCTTCCATTCACATTGAAAAATAATATTTTAATTTCCTCTCTTAAAACTTCACTTCAGCCTTATTCATTTGTTTTTTTTATTTTTACAATTTTAAATAGGTAGCTTCACTTCTATTTATTTTTTAATCTGTTATATCTTAAATAAAGGTAGCTAACATAAGTTGGTAAATTAATACAAATTGAAAAAAAGATGTATCTCATACATTATTCCATAGATGGAACAGCCAAGCGGGTGGTGGCGAAAAACCCAGTTGTGGAGATGGATGGAGATGAAATGACCCGTATCATCTGGGCCAAGATAAAGGAGAAACTCATATTTCCATATGTTAAGGTGAATCATAATATATAATCTAAAAAAAAAAAATATTATATAGTTTGTCCCACATAAGAAGGTTCATACTACTAATATTATAAATGCGAATGTTTGTATCTTATGGATGTTTGTTACTCTATCATGCAAAAACTAATAGACAGATTTGGATGTAACCTGGCACATAGATAGAGCATATCCTGGAATATATATAATATATCAACGGTTAAAAGGCTTGATTCAAGCGGCATTTTGAAAACTTTACAGGAGAGCTATTTGAAAATGTTAAAACCCAAAAACAGATACTGTATCTAAACTTCTTAACATTCCACATCGAAGCTGTTGAATATTAAAACTAAATGCAAGCTTCAACAAATTTGTGCATGGGCCATCATCATAGAAGTATAATTAATTGAGAAAAATGTTACTTTAGTCAAAAATGGTGGTTGTATCAAGTGGCATTTTACCCGTCGATTTATACTTTTTACCAATATACCTATATAATACCGTGGGGGACAGCTGCAAAATAATATAATCATTCAATTACCCATTGTGTCAATAGGTGCACCTTGTTTTAAAAGCAATAAAGTAAATTTTTCTAATGTTGGACAGAATATTCCTACCAAATGTACCTTTCAAGGAGGAGTAATATCTGTTGATTATAAACAAAAACATCAAAACCATTTATTTAGTTTAGGCCTGTGGAGGGCACTTATGAAGGTCAAAGTTACTACAGCTAACTCTGGTTCAGAAGTCAGTCTTCGACTCAGTCCATGTAATGTTTAAGAATGTTATAATAATAAATGAGAGTTACAATAAAGTTGATCTGTTTATTAGTTGGTTAATTATAGGTATATTGATAAAAATGAATCATACAGTTAAGTAACTGTAAAGCATTGAGGTAAATAAAGCCATAAATCAATTTTGAGGAAAGCACTAGAACTAGGAATGCTTGACGTTTTCATTTGCATGCTGTTTAAAAATTTATGTATTGTTGTATAGTCAGTTAATAAAAAAAATATTGTAAAGTGTAGGTATTTGCATTTGCCAATGATATGCAAAAAAAAAACTAAGCTTTATTTTTACTAGCATTATGTTTTGTACACATCTAATCATCAACACAGCAGGTTATCACTGAATAGTGTCACTTGCTTCTCTTATCTTTATTTTACTGGGCCAATGTTACTGTTATTACTGTTAGATAAGTTAAGAACTTAGTTTATGATGCATTTTTATTGTAGATAACATTATTAAATGCAATTAGGTAGTATTAGGTCTTTTAGTCCTTTTACAGTTGTATTAAGGAACTATCCTGTATTCAAGATAAACGATCAACTACTAATTAGTGTGTTGAACAGGCAAAAATACATCGATACATGATCAAAATTAAACCATTATTGTGATTTTTAAATACCGATTACAAAGGGTATTTGATGTTGAACAATATAATGTCACAACTAGCTTTTTCTACAAAACTTCACACATTCGATCGTTTTGACATTTCATAAAAAGTTGCTGATTTGACGTGTCAGTACACATCCCTTTTCTAGTACCTACAATTCTCTGCAGCCAGATAGTTTATACTTATGGTATTTTTGTACCGTTGATATTTGAATTTGAATCAAAGGAGGTCAAGACATAAATTTTCTCAACCTTCTACTGGACTCACAATTGATAGTATGACGTACGTACATGCTTTTAATTGAATGTACTTGGTAGATAAATTGAGCTGTTTATAGACATTGGTGGTTCTAGCTAGTTTTAACTGGTAACAAATTTATTATTAGGTATACAACAAAAAGTACATGAAAAATTACTTAATAATGTATCTGAAATAGACATAATACTAATTATACCATTCTATAATTGATAACTGTAAATAACATTATGATTAATTAACTGTTTAGATTGGAGTGGAAAATCATGATAGCTCTCGTGACTAATGAAGGTTATTGTTAGGTCTTAAGTAATGAATCTAACTAAGATTTTCTTGCCAAGGTCAACATTCATAATATCATGATCAGATGTCCCATCTTATGTTTCATATCTACCCAGTAGTTTATTTTTCCGTGTGTTTGAAACCTTATTTGTAACTAGCGTTGCCAGGCGTCCGGACAAAACCGGACATAGTTAGGCTTTTTGATTGCGTGTCCGGCCAAAATAAACGGTGTCCGCCTTGTCCGGCTCGTCCGGCTTTTGTTCTTTGCAATTGAGCTGGTAATAAACAAATTTGAATCTTGATTTTATTTAATTTCTTATTTACTTTTTCTCTTGTTTTCTTTTAATACTGAGACACAAAATCTTCAATGTCCGGCCAAACTAAATGGTCTGTCCGGCTATTAGGTTTGGCGACCTGGCAACCCTATTTGTAATTACTTTTTTCTCACGGTTAAACCCCCGATCCCACGGGATGTTATATTTTCCCGGGGTAAAAAGTACCCTATGTTAATCCCAGTTATAAACTATCTTTGTGCAAAGTTTAATCCAAATCGATTATTTACCAGAAAGCGTAGCAAACAGCCATCCACACAGTTTTGAATTTATAATATTATGTAGGACTATTCCCTGCGGTTTTACCGGCGTTCCCGAGGGATGTCGCAAAAGGGAGCCCCGCGTGTCTAAGGCCGCCCACCACCAATTGTTTTTTTACCACATTATATTTAAGAACCCATAGCAGACCAAAGGCCCCTCGACAGAATTTGCTACGGGCCCCGTGCTTGCGTAATCCGGCACTGGATGCTTACCATTACCTATGATAACAGTTGGACTGCCTGTATTTCGACCTGGGTCTGCCGCACCGCGACGCCACCGACGACCAGGTGACGATCGACGCAGCCCACGCCATGCTGAAACACAATGTGGGCATCAAGTGCGCAACCATCACGCCTGATGAACAGAGAGTTGAAGGTACTTTTAATAGTCCTGAATTTGATTGTAGATATAGGGGCATGAAGCCTGACCTCCTGTTGAGTCTAGTTGCGAGGAACTGACTGATGCAACATGGTAACCCTGGGAGTGATTTCCACTTTTGAAGCTATGTTTATATGGTCGACCAACATGATCAAATTCAGTAAATTATTATCAGTTTATTTATTTTTTAATTCTAGAGTTCAAGCTGAAAAAGATGTGGCTGAGTCCGAACGGGACGATTCGTAACATCCTCGGCGGCACAGTGTTCCGGGAACCTATTTTATGCAAGAGCATTCCGAGGCTGGTCCCGGGCTGGACCCAGCCTATTGTGATCGGACGTCATGCTCATGGCGACCAATATAAGGCTCAAGACATGGTTATCCCTAAAGCTGGAAAGGTGAAAATTATTTGGCTTCAAATTCTCAAAAACCAATATCTCGCATTCAGTGTCTTATGATGTTACTTTAATATTGATACATTAATAAGATGGTAATTTGATCTCTTACATTGCTGTATGAGAAATGTTTTCTTTGTACCTTCTGCTTAGACCCTAAGGACTGCTCAAGTGGATAATAAAACGTTTATTTCTATCTCAGGTGGAACTAGTTTATACAACAGAGGACGGCACTACAGACAGGCGACTGTTATTTGACTTCAAAACCCCTGGCGTCGTCATGGGCATGTACAATGTAGATGAATCCATCAAGGCGTTCGCACATTCCAGTTTTCAGGTGCCTACTTAATATTTTAATTTACTTACGGTAAAAAAAAACAAAATCGGTATATATTTGAGTAGTAGAGCTCGTAGTGCAGAGTTCGTCCGGGGAAGTACTACCACCTTACCCATTTCTGCCGTGAAGCAATAGTGCACTGGTATTACTGTGTTTCGGTTAGAAAATTAAGGGGGCCGGTGAAATTACAGGTACATGAGACTTAACAACTTCACGTCTCAGGGTCGGCAACGCATTGGCGATGCCCCTAGTGTTGCAAATGTCCATAGGAGGCGGTGACCACTTACTATCAGGTGGACCGTCCACGGGTTCGTCGGCCAATAAGTTATAAAAAAAAATTGGCTTGTTTAAAAATATGGTATAGCTCATAATATAATATGATTAGAATCTATATCTACTCTAATCAATAATAAAGTGAGGGGGTCGTCTCGATAACTTACATCTAGCGCAAACAATTTGGTACACATGCTACCTGAATGACAAATCAAATTGAAGGCAGTGTCATGTTTCTCATTTTTATCAGTAGTTATTCATATCTACGTCATATAAATGTGTACAGGTGGCGTTACAAAAGAAATGGCCGCTATATTTATCTACAAAGAACACTATCCTCAAGCGGTACGATGGGCGCTTCAAGGACATTTTCGAAGAAATATATCAAAGGTATGTTTAAAGAAAACCAGTTAGTCACTCGTTATGTAATCTGGATTGCCATTTACTCGAACCTGTTTGGGAGGCTGAATGCTGTAGCTGCACACGATTTTAAACCCGAAATAAGAGTAGATGAATGTGAGTAGGTCGTTCACTTGAAAACTTTATGTTATGGTTATGATGAAATATATAAATAGAAGTATCTTAATAAAGCTATCTTGTTTAAATGCGTACCATTCAAGCTACGAAATATTTTGTATTCTTTTTTATTTTTAAACAAAGAACAAATGCTTATAAATTTTATTCTAAACTTTTCAGTTTTGCAAAACTTTTTTGTTGTGTGTACCGGATAATAACAATATCTAAATTGCCATGTACGTTTTAGACTCAGGCTTCTTAATAGTCATAATTTGGGGTTTGTACCTCCGCTAATATATATTTGCATTTAGTTACATAAAGAATATGTCTAAATAGCGTATCCGATAAGAGATTTATTTTATAATACAAATAAAATACTTGTGTATTTTTTGAATCGTAAAGTAAAACAAGACAGAATAGTTTTTTCTTAGTGTTTATTTCCTACATACAAACTAGCTGTCCCCCGCGGTTTCACCCGCATTCCAGAGAGACGTAACACTTTCGCATGAATAAAAAATGTGTGCTGTATTAATCCAGCTTATATGCAAGCTGCGTGGCACGTTTCATTTAAATTAGTTCGGCAAATTTGCGTGAAGGAGGAACAGACATCCACATATCTAACTTTCCCATTAATAATATTAGTAGGATATGATAGGAATATCATCAGAAACCTCAGGGTTAAGAGGAATCTAGCTTATCAATCTTCGGGTTAGGTTTTCTTAAAAACGTCATACAATGAATGGTTGTTTAAATGTTTCATCTATTTGCAATTTTCATCTTCCTCAACTCGAGTAGTCCGTATCTCCATAACCACGCTGGAAAGATACTCTTAATAGATTAACATTTTGTAAATTTATTGTTATATTTCTGTTGTTTGATTTGAAAATTTGTATTTAAAATTATTTCACTGATATTTAACTAACTACCCACCGCAAAATTTTGCATTTAAACGCCTATCAATTTATTTGCATAGATGACAATAACTAACCACAAACACAAAACCTTTCCTTATAAAACTGTCGACACTGTCTAATTTACATAGGTCATATTTATATAAGCATTTTTAAAATCTTAGTGACTACAAGAAAAAGTTCGAAGATGCCAAGATCTGGTACGAGCACCGTCTGATCGACGACATGGTGGCACAGGCGATTAAGAGCTCTGGCGGTTTTGTGTGGGCTTGCAAGAACTACGATGGGGATGTGCAGTCCGATATTGTAGCTCAGGTATTTTGATATTTTTTTCTATGAAACTTCTGGAATTATTCATTTGAAAATGAACCATCAAGGAACTGGTCAGTAAGTTTAGATTAGAATTACAGTCGACAGAATTCACCGACTTGTTTTATACAGTAACTTGTTGAACAGTAATAGAAGACTTGCGATAATGTAGTCAGTTGGTTTATACTTTTATTCTTATTCTGTTCAGGGTTATGGGTCCCTGGGTATGATGACGTCAGTGCTGATGTGTCCGGACGGACGCACGGTGGAGTCGGAAGCGGCGCACGGGACAGTCACGCGCCACTACCGCATGCACCAGCAGGGCAAGCCCACCTCCACGAACCCCGTGGCTTCCATCTACGCCTGGACAAGGGGTCTCGCTCACCGCGCCAAGTTGGACGGGACACCGGACTTAGATCGGTTCGCTAACGCTCTTGAAGAGGTAATATTCAAATTTCTTGATAGTATTATAAGAGTAGTTTAATCTCCCAAAGTACCAAGAATACCGGTCGGTTATCTACACACCAATGTGCACTTCAGTAATTTATTCAGTTTAGGATCATAGCCGGGTACTTGTGAAGGTTAAACATACTGAACATACAATTGACGATGTTTTCTGTAAAGATTATCATCAAAAAAATATTTGACAAATATTCGTAATAATAACGTGGGGTGTAATTACAGATTACAATCTCTAATATCTATACGATAGAATTTAAAAACAAACACGAGCTGTTTTATCATCGTATCTTTGAGAGTTTAAGTAATGCAAATCTCATTTAGATTTATATCGAGTCGTGATTGATGATAATACCTGTGGATAGTGCACTTATTTATGACGTGCTTGTTATGTAATCATCTTATGCGATTACAGGCGTGTGTCGAGTGCATCAACAGTGGCAAGTTGACCAAGGACTTGGCGATCTGTATTCACGGAATGGCCAACACTAAAGAAGGAATGTTCTTACACACTGAAGATTTTCTCCAAGCCATTGCTGAACAACTCGAGCGCAAACTATCTAAGTAGTTTTTTTATATCGAGATATTACGCAATGTTATATGCAGTAAATTAGTAACCTAAGAGAAATTATTTTTACAAATTCCTAAATTTATCACATTTTTTTTATTCCTTTTTTATAGAATAATTATACCAACCCAACTGTGCTTTATTAGTAAGAATGTTAATGAATGATGAAGTTATATTTGTACATAGAAATAGAATACATTTACAGTGCTTATTACAAATATGTAAGGAGTGAACCAATCCAGTGTTTTATAGAGATGGGTATCTCAACCAAAATGCACGAGCTGCGGTTCGCGAACCGGCTCACGAATCACTCAAGTATTGCAGACCGATCAGTCTCTACGCCGCTACCGCACCGCAGTTCGACAACGACACAATATGACAGAATAGATCACAGATTGTATACAGACTGTAAAATAATAAGTGAACCGTGAGCTCTTTAGTTTGCTCTTGAGCCGCAACTCGACAGTTTAAGTAGGTGTGATCTGATCTTTTGAACGGTTCAGAGCTGAGTTACACATGTGTTTTAAATTTATTGAATACTCTTAGATCAATTTATGTTGAATGTATATTGATATGTCTAATCGCAGTTACCTCCATCTACTTATCGTGATCTCAGTTGTTTGCCTTGTTGTAACTATAATTTACCTTTTTTATCATATAACTTAACTCACGATTAGCCCGCCTCAGATACACAGCCCTATTTGGTTATAATACCTCCAAAATTACTTCTTATTATAGGCATTCCTCATTAAATAGAAAAAATACCTTTATATATAAATTTCCATTTATTTATTATTATTAGTTGATAACATCCAATTGAACTTTGTACTTTTTTTAATATAACATTTAATTGTATAGAATAATATAGCTTTAATAATAAGTATAACAGTAAATTTTGACCAAATTTATGTTGAACACTGCCATCATCAAGTTTATATGAAAAGTAAATTTAAATGTGGTTTTCTTAAAAAAGAGGAAGAGCTGTAATGGAGACTGAAAATAGTGAATTGAAGACTGAACATGAATAAATCAGGTTTGGATGAAGGGAATTTAAAATGCACCAAATGATAAGGTTTCACTATATTAGATTAGTTACATTGTGTACTTATTATTACTGCTTCAATAAAAAAATATTATCAATGAAATTTTATTGGAGATTACCAGTATATTGGTGTCAATGAGCACAAGTGTATGTATCACATAATGTTATTTATAATAAATGTTTATTTTAATATGAATTTCTTTAATTTTTATACTTAAAACTTCATCATACATAATAGTTGTTTTTATACAAGAGTGCAAAGTTGCTTTTTAACCGCGTGCTCAATTTTGATGAACGAGCAAAAATTTGAATCCTGAGCGTTAGCGAGGATATGACTAAATGCAAAAAAAAAAAATGGCGCGCGCAAAGCAAATAAAAAAAAGTACACCTAGAAGGTTCCGAGTCTAAGTTTTTAACAAATTAAATAGGTTGAATGATAAATTCGGCACCATGGAGGTCGAAGTAAATAGGTTTAATGATGTTTTGAATTCACAAACAGGTGACGCGATGTTCTAAATTCAAATCACTTTATCTCTCTAGAGGATAAAAACGGCTTTTGCACTCAGTTATCGAAGAACAAAAATACTCTTTCCAAGATGGGGGGATGAAATATATCTTACAAGGCAGAAAAAGCCAAGGCGTATATTCTGGGAACGCGGGTGAAACCGCGGGGCGGAATGTTAGTTAATCATATTCATAATGATCGAACCATTGAATTTTATTATTCTTACGTACACTTCATACATAAAACTTCCAAGTTATCTTTTACGCGACTGTGTCGCAAATAATTCTATTCATAATAACAATATCAACTGATACATTAAATAATACAATTTATAAACTTGAAGACTTAATATCATATTGTTTAAAAAAAATTTAAATTGTAGAGATTGTGACAATATACTTTAATACTAGCGTATTTCCCAAAGCGTGGGTTTTCGCGCGAAATTTTAAAACAATTTCTAGAAGTCACGTTTGAGATACATTTTAACTTATTTCTAACATTCGATTTTAGTTCATTCATTTCACACTTATTTTCTAGATTCTTAGATTATAGATTCGATTCACAATCAACAAAAATATATTGTTATGCATATTCCCTGCTGCATTATTTGTGTGTGAAAAATAATAGTAACTAAACTGGTATCAGGTCATCATCCTTCGTAACATCATATGAGATTAGGTTAGCATACTTCTTGAGCAACTTCCTCCAGTAACATTTGACATCCTTGTCAGTTAAATTATCCCAAATGTGTTGGAATCCTCTATCGGCTATCTCCTTAGCTAGTAAATCATTTTCATTAAAGAAATCTATGTATTTCTTTATTTCTTCTTGGGTTGCTTTTGGGTTTAGAGGGACGTAGTGAACCCATGGTTTTAAGGATGGATAGAAGAATTCAAGCCATTCATTTCCAACATGAAATACTAAAGATTTGCATAAAAATAAATGTTTAAACCTAAAACTGGCTGCAACTCCTCTGTAGTTGAAAAGATATTTGTATTTACAATGATCTTCAAATGACACTTCACTTGCTGGCTTTGCATAAAGGGTATCCTGTAAAAGCATATAAATATAAGTAAATAACTAATTTACAAGATTAAATACTACAAAGTTTCATAATTAAATTACCGCATCAGACTTCCAAGCTTGATTCTTTGTATATTGTGCATCAACAAGTTCAGGATGAGAGCGAGATAGATATATCAATGCATCTCTTTCTTCACTAGTTCTAGATCCTCGGAAAAATGCTTTCTTTTCTTTTTCCTCCCATGGCCACCTAAAATATATGGGTTATCAATATTTGTAAACTTAAGAGTATGGTTATGAAAACGAAACGTATATAACATGTACAGACAAGAAACCCAGGTATATTCCCTGTCTCATCTCATACTGTATTACGACTGCATATTATCATCAAATAAAAAAAATCATAATGGTGGAAGCAAGGTTCAAAACGAATGATTAGGAGTCACGCTTTTCGTATCATATATATTATCTATTTACTATAAACTTCAGCCATATTTTCCCATGTGTACTTCTTTAATAGTATTATTTTAATAACTAGTATATATGGTAATAATGAATACAGCTCGAAAACGCGGGATGAACACGGTCAAAGACTGAGAAAGGCGAAAAATAATGGAGGAGGCTTTTACCCGTAGAGGGGCCACATAACAAAGAAAGTAACATAATAATTATTGAATATTATGTATTATACTGTAAGGGGAAAATAAACTGTAACAATAAATGGTAGTAATACAATGGAGTAGGTATTGTAAATAAATATCCAAGGAAATTCTTTACACAGCCATCTGGTCCCAAAGTAAGCAGAGCTTGTACTATGGAAACCAGATAACTGATATACTCCTCTTTTTTCTAAATACATACATACTTATGTTGATATGTACACCCCGACACAGAACAAACAGACATGTTCATACACACAAATGTTTATCCTGGGTGGGAATCGAAGCTGCAACCTTCAGGTTGGCAGTCAGAGTCGCTAACCACCAAGCCAACTGGCCTGTCTAAAATTAAATAATAATTCCATGTAACTTTGCTGTGTATCTTACTTCTCAGCAGCTGCAGATATAGATTGCCTGTGCTGGTCCCATCTACCTATTCCTGTTGGATATAGTGAAATTGCAGGTCCACCTTCCCAAAAACTCCATGCTGGATACATTATATCATCATAATTCTTGGTCTGGAACAATTACATATTAATGATAAAGGTTTTTCCCAGTTAAAGAAAACACAAAAGCTGCCTAAGGTGTGCCCTTAAAATAGTAACTTTTTGGCTTATTCATGATATTGCAGCTTTTCTAGAATTTACATGTTGAGATGAATCCAAAAAGTAGGTATATAGAAAATCACAAAACTATCCGTAAAGCCAAAAGGAGGTTAAATGGGGCCTTATAATGAGTCCATTCACAATATTTAAGAACTATAGTAACACTGTATAAAATAACCCAAAAAAATAGAAAAACTATTAAAGTAGACAATTATTCTGTAAAATAGGTATGTAGGCCTTTCTGTTCAATAATCTGGTTCCCTACCATACAGCTTACTAGGGTTAATTATATTTTTATGGGGTATTTTGTTACATGTTGTATATTGAACAATTCTGACTTACAAATTGTTTAGTGTTTCTAAGCTTTGGTGCAGACAAATTTCTATGGAACCCACAAGAATTATAAGCAACGGCTGAACTACCACAGATACGCAATTATTGTAAGATCAAGCCAGTTGTACTAATAAGTTAAATATAAACATCAGCCTTACGACCTTACTGAATGAAAATACTGGTGCACTTTTGTGACCCCAGGATAGGTTAATTTGAGGCCAATCTCTTGTGTTTATAGCCATCTCCATGTTAGGCAGTTTGGGTGCAAGAGCACTTAAATAGTGTTCAACTCCAGCACACCTGGCTGGAAAGTGGCAATCTTTCTCACGGTATAGTTTACCGCCTATAATCTGAAAGTAAATACTTTGAATTAAAACCTCATTTCATAATATTGTCATAGTTAATAATTATTCATTAGTTAGTTTCAAAATATTTATAATTTAATGTTTATAATTGCATTATTGCAGAACAGTGGAAAGCCAGTGCACGGTGAGTGAGGGTTACAGTTCAAAATTTATTTATTTCTCAAAGATTACATCATCATCATCATCAGCCTATCTCCGTCCACTGCTGGCCATAGGCCTCACCTATGGCACGCCACTGAGCTCGATCTTCAGCTCTTTGTTACCAACCGCTGCCAGCCAGCTTGCGTATATCATCGCTCTATCTAGCTGGAGGGCGCCCTACACTACGTTTACCGAGCCGTGGTCTCCACTCTAGAACACGTCTACCCCAACGGTTATCGGTTCTAACAAACATTATACTGAATATAAGTCCATTAAGTCCAGAGATGCAAAAGAACAATTAAAATTAAATGTTATAAATCTATAATGCTTTCATATTCTTATCGCGATTATTATAAAGCACCGTTTCAACCTTTTAGCCATTATTTTTGGGAATTCTAGTTATTTCAAAATTCCCCACACATTTCTGGACTAGTCCATATTATACTGAGCATAAAGCAACCCTAGATGTATGTCTAAGCAAAGCTTTCACTGGTTTAGTAATCTATGAGTTTAACAACTTACCTGATACTTTGTACCTTTAAGCCGAGCAAGTGCAAAATGTTCTCTTGTTATTCCATCATTGTAGGGCTCTAGGTCATTATTAATTACATTTTTGTGGCAGCCGCAATTAGATGTTTCACATGGAATATATTGCTCATTAGCTAACCTTATTTCTAAGTATAGCTTGGTAGTCCATTCATTTATTTCTGTAGGTAAAGATAAAGGGAAGTCCTATATAAAATAAAAATATAATATTTATGCTGATAAAAGGTGTTAAATAACAAACAACCGGTTTAATTTGTTGTTTTAGATGTAGTAAAAAGCTGCATGCCTATTCCGCAACGTTCTAACCTTTGCTGTATTTATTATGATTTTCAGTACAAGTCTCTTCTTTTCCGGTACATTCTTGACCTGTATTTAGCTGAATTAAGGCTATAATATTTATGAGTATTTTGAAAATTCTTATCATTTTATAATCGCGTACCTACCTACGACTGACTGACAGATAACTTGTTTTTTAAGTGGTTTTGTTTTATTTTGGTAGAGCTGTCGCGTTCCTTTATCTGATGACAGACTGACATTTACAAACAAACTACTGTCAGATAAAATGTAATGTATCGCGGCCGCGACATTCTCAAACGATTATTCGTATGTTTCGCTTTAGGCTTTGGGGGTGGACTGCACAGAACAAAGATTATAAGTTCTTTGTGTACCGTGGTGGACCGGCATGGCAGGTGACGATGTATGCTGTTTATTAAAATTGTTAAAAGATAGCACTCCGAACGCGCAATTTATTGTTCTCCTAAGAATGGTTTATTTGGGATGATAATTAATACAAAAGAGTTCAATGAAATGCGCCGGATTGAGATAAAAACATGCAATTTTTATCATCAGGTAGCTAATACGATGAAGAATAACTTAAAGTTATTAAAAAGGTAGGTAATGCGGGCGTCTTATTGAGCAATTTTACGATTATTGTGAAAATGTATGAAAGAAAAACAGATTTTCTAAAAAGTCAGGTTTATTTTCAATATAGGGTAGATTTTTCCGGGTGGTACACTTATCCCTACCAAGCTATCCCTACTGGTAAAGATAAGTTAGATTTATTCCTACCGGTAGGGATAGGTGCACTACACATTACTGAGTGGTACATTTATCCCTACCGACTTATTACAAATGGTAGGGATAAGTGTACGTTTACAGGCACATGAGACAAATATACATTGTATATTCTTTAAATTAAATTATTAGTTAAAAAAAAATAAGATTTTGTTGATTAAATAATTTAAAATTGAAAAAAAAAAAAAATTATTTACCTATATGTATTTGTTAAAAAATGGCTAAAATAGCATTATTGATATTTTTTCCCTACCAATACGTATAACTCGGTAGGGATAAGTGTACCACTCGGTAATGGGCAGTGCACCTATCCCTACCGGTAGAAATACATCTACTAAATCGTACACTTATCCCTACCAGTAGGGATAGCTTGGTAGGGATAAGTGTACCACCCGGATTTTTCCACACTAATTACATACTTCCAATCATTTTGGAGTTTATTTCATCATGATAGATCATTTAGTTTTAAAGTTACACCGTTTTGTTTACACATGGGTAACATTAGCGAACAAAAACTCCAAGAAAAAGTAAAAAAAAAATATTTAGATATTTTAAATATTTTTACTGTCAATAAAATTAAGCATAGATTCCCTCATTTCGAAATATGTACGTATTACACATTGTAAAGACTCATACAGTATAAAAGTAGCTACATATATAATGATACTTGTTTCGTGCGTTCGGCTTGGCTGCGGCTTTCTACTATTCATAACTTTATTAATATATTATTTGTAACATTGAATTTTTTTTTAATTAAAAACCATTTTTACCGTCGCACACCACAGATATCGTTACAAAAACTGCCTGGTATTTTACCAAAAATCACTACAAAAATAAACCATGTATGTAACAGCCGAGTAAAGCATAAAAATATTGTTTTCTTGAACACTGATACGACATGATCTGATATGACATCAGACGATACATTTCTAGCTGGTACTAAAAATTTTAGTTACAAATTTGTTGCGAAATTGTTTAGTTCATATTATTTAGTAAGATCCCCATATAGCTCTATAGTTAAGTATGACTTGAAAGTAGGTGCAAGTACAACCCGTTCGCGGTAAGTTTGCCGGTCTGTGGAATGCTCGTGCCCCTCCCTTAACCGCCTACCTATGGAGTGTAGAAGTAAAGGAGGACCATCTTAGTGTACTAAAAAGTGTCCCTTGAAAGGGAACAAATTAAGTTGGCGCTGCTGTAGCAAGTGGAAGAATTTTAAATAGAGCGCCACAAATTATTAGAGTAGGATAAAACATTAATAAAAAAGGAAAGCAACATTTCCGTTTTGTTATAGCGCATTTTTTATAATTATTATAATATAAAGACAAACATGGGTATGGAATAAAATCATACAGTGACTTAAGTACCTCAATGTATTGTAAATAGGAAATAGAAAATAGTTTCAAAGAATTACCGGAAACCAACCCAGTATTTCCACTTGCTAAACCAGCGCTATTTCGTCGAGAATTCGAAACCTAATTTGCTGTTTACAAGGATATATATCTCGATTGGCGAACAGACTCAGCTCTGCAGCATATGCAGTAAAGAAAAAACGCTAGATTAGTTTTTTTTTGTTATTTTCACAGTTTGATGTCCTACGGCATCCTTCTTTGGGGTAGTAGTGCCGATATCAATACTATTTTTATTCTGCAGAAGAGGGCTGTTCGCGCAATCTACAATATGAGTCCTAGAAACTCTCTTAGAGATAAATTTAAGTACATTAATATTCTGACAGTGCCGTCACAATTCATTATGTTCGTAAAAATATAAATCTATTTTCTAAAAATAGCGACACTCATAGAATTAACACTAGAAACAAGCACAAACTCGTAGTACCTGTAACTCGTCTCAGCAAACATACAAGAATTACCCGTGCATAAATTTAAAAAAGTGGTAAATAATACTTTATAACAAAAGGGATTTTATATTTAGTATGTCTGATTATTTAGAAGATAATAATCTTTGGCAATGAATTGCTCGCCTACAAGTGGGTAACTTGTTTAAGTATTTTTATTGTGAATTTATAATTTTTTAATATCTCTGTAATGTTTTTAAGAAACCATGTAATGACGATTTTATAGGGGCCTCTGAAGGCCTACATGAGTAAACAAAATTTATATTCTATTCTAATGTACCACATACGTAGGCTGTTAGTGATGTAGTGAACATAGTGATAACACGTGTGTATTTTAAAATTCACATATTCCTATTTTGCATGCTCACTTAAATGCCTGTGCTTGCGGCGGCGTCGTGTGGCGGGTCGCTCACTTACCTACAATATGGCGAAGAGGGCGATGCTATATATATACATTGAAAAATTAACGAATAAGATATAATTGGTAATAATGGGTAATATACAACGTTGATTAAAGCGATAGGCATTAAATGAAATCTCATATACTTTGTATAATTTTCAGGCCACACACCAAAAATCAGAGCGATAGAAGCGATAGTTTAGCCACAGGATATTTTTAAAGATTTTTCTTAGATAAAACACGATGTATCTTCCATAGCAGCTGACCAAGAACATAGGCATAGAGCTACCTAGAGTCATTCACCTTAAAATGACAAAATTCACGCGATGATGCCGCTCTTCATCATAAGTTCCCAATACAAACAAGGCGCTACGCTATGCGATGTTGCCATTCCGATACGCAGGTCAGAGGACATTTTGCAAAGGATGTTTAAGTTTTACTTTGACTATTCAGTATTTTAATTTCAAATTAATCGTAAGCATATATGTGGTTTCTTTTAATGCCTCTCGCTTTTATCAACGTTGTATAATGCAATTTCTACCTTTTGACGTATTAAAATGGTAAACTGCATGAATACTAAGCTGGCCGTAAACTATTTGGAACAACAAACAAGTCGCCGGTATAACATACCGCATAACGAAGGTAATATGGGGTTAAAATGAAACAACTCACTTAGGATAGTATGTGACATTTATTGCTAAAAAAGGAAAAACATATACATATGACTTCAAACATCTTTGACGATGTGTACTATTTAGAACAATTTGCTACTAATTACTAAACAACTGTGCCTAAAGCATAAAGATCTATCGTAAGCGTATCGTCATCGTATCAATAGGGATGTGTCCTGACATGTCAAATCAGCAATTCTTTATGAAATGTCAAAACGATCGAATGTATGGAGTTTAGTATTAAATAGCAAGTTGTGACGTTATAATTGTACAGCATCAAATAACATACTCTTTATGATTAGATCGGTACTGAAAAATACCATTCATGATTTAGTTTTGATCATATTTAATGTTTTCGTATATTTTTGGATGTTCAATACACTGGTTAGTGTTTGATCATTTATCTTTAATACAGGACACATCCCAATTGTGCCAAAAACCAATGCAATGGGAACTTGAACATCGCTCAACGTTACGGTAAGCGCGATGTTCAATTTTCTATACAAACCAGAATTTTGGAGCACTCGATACGATGACGCTACGCTTGCGATAAATGTTCGTATTTGGGCCTCTGTTAAATATTACTGTGTAGAAGAAATAAATTATGGATTGTAGTGGGAAGATTGATAATTAAGAAAAAAAAAAGAGTAAGACAAGTAGAGATAGAAGAATATGTGGATAGGATTTAAAAAGTTTTTTAGAATGAGATCTTATGACACATTTAATAAAAAAAATACCTAATGCTATTTACAAAGTCGGATTTTCTCCAATCAAATGCGATTAATTACAAATAATTTTACAATCAAATCAAACTATCTGTTAAAGCCTCACTGTATATTTTTATTTTGAAAATACAATTTTTACTTAAGTGCTTTATAAATGGATCCTCAAGACATCAAAAAATTAAGTTTGTATTGTAATGTCATCATGCTTATTTTATTTAATTTTTATAATAGGCTTTTAATTATATGTTTTAAGCCAATCTTTTTAAAATGTCTGGTGAGCTTCCTCCATAAAGCAAATTGATTAAGAAGGCCTTGCGATTATAACGCAATCTAAATAAAGCCTTACACAATAATGTCTTGAAGGAACGAAAAGTAAAGCATGCTACATGTAGGCATTGAACATTTTATATAAACCTGGAGCTCTAATTTCAGGGTTTTGTTTTAGGGAATTAACTTTCTGACCACCTGCATGCTAATTTCGTGTTGCTCACATTGTATCTATGCAATAGAAAACCTACGGGCTTTTTTTTCTTGTTTCTGCGTTTATTAAGTTGAATTCTATTAACATAGTATGTTTGTATTTTTGGGCCGTGACGCTAGGGCATGGCAATCTACGTAAAGCCAAGCGATCAAAAGGTTTAAGATTAGGTGTTTAGTTGAACTCCCTGTCAGGGAGTACGATGGGAGCGACCAGAGTCCACACGTAGAGTCCAACGCAGAGCCACGATGATGTTATCTTGATCCACATCGAAGCGACGTTTTCCTTCGAAAGCTCCGAGCTCGGGCTGAGAACAAAGGTTATAGTTTGTTTCCATACGTATTAAAACAATTATATTCAAACAAATTTTAATCAGCAATCAACTAACTTTTACGAAGAATTAACATCGTCTCTTTTAAGACTGTTAAAGAGAATTTTCAAACTTTTCAGTATTGGTAGTGTCGCCACGTGGTCAAATCATCTTTGCATGTATTTTTTTACAAACACTAATATAAATGATTGACTTGTTAAGCTAACAGTTATTTGCTAAGTGTTATTATCCTCTAAACAATATATTATTAACGATATTTTATATATGTCCTTTCGATGCACTTATAGTCCTTGAATGTCTTTATGAAAAAAAAACGTTTATATACTGAGACAGTTACAACGAGTTTGTGCCTGTTTCTAGTGCTTATACCATGAGTGTCACTATTTTATGTATCCCTGGACCATAACATAGCCTATGTAACTGAGAAATAATAAAACTTTACATCAGTGAGAGAATTGTTGAAGTCCGATCATACATGAAACGTATAAACTTTATATTAGTGTTTGTGATATAAACCAAAATCTACGATACTCACTTGTACCAATTTGTGAGTGTCATCATGATGTACAGGGTAGCGAGTGCGAAAACCAGGTGGAAGAAGGTCCACGAGTAAGCGACGCCTTCTCCCTCGTTGTCGAACACTTTGGTCTCTTGGCCGGTCTCGCCGCCGTCAGCGCCCTCTACGGAATCATACCCTGCGCTCAGTGAGCATACCACACATGCAACAATTAACATTGTTAGGCAAAGCTATTTGTTACTATAGTACAGAATGCTACACGTAGGTAGACTACGTTATTTTTTTTTAAATATCGCTTGTTGCTTTTCTGTTATGTTTGGTTCAGTGTTGTAAACACAATTTAGAATATCTGCATCTTCATGTTAAATAATAATAAATATCCATGGACATTCTTTTTACACACGGCCACCTGATCCCAAACTTAGCAGAGCTTGTACTATGGAAACCAGATAACTGATATACTTGCTACATGTACTACTTTTTAGTAGAAATTTAAATAGATGCTTCTATACATTTTGACTTCCAGATATAGAACAAGCATATGTATGCTTGTTCATGGACATGTGTCCATGGGGACAAATGTTTGTCCTAGGTGGAAATCGAACCCGACTTGGGGTGTGGCATTCAGTGTATCTAACCACCAAGCCAACTGGTCCGCAAAGCTCAAAGCTCATTCTATATGGAATTAAATGAAGAGGACTCACAGGATTCTATTATGCAGTTATTACTAGGGATGGGCCGAATATGCGTTTCAATTTGGTATATTCGCCAAGTTTACCAAATTCATTTATGCAGATAACGTGGTCCGTTCACAGTGTTACCAAACATTCGGCATATATTTACGACTGTATATTCGTATTCGGTGAAACCGATCTACCTTTACTGATTACTGCTTTCATTAACGATTAACGAACTTTATTGTCTCAAAAGATTTATAAATTACAAATTTAATATAAATAAAGTAACAATTAATTATTAAATACGTGTGGGTTGGTAGTGTAACATGCGTACGAACAAACTCGCATAGTACCCACAAAGATAGTGTCAATTTTATAATTAACTAAAATATGGTAGCAGTCACAGTAGTCCGTGCGCTTTATCTTGTTAAAGATCCTTTAACAAATGGTATCTCAGTAGCAATACATCATTAACATATAAAAAGCATCTAACTTCTCTAATGAAGTGTCAAAACAATATGTAAATGATTATACAAATAAAGCTTATGTTAATGGCTTTTCCTACACCAATGATCAAAACCAAGCTGTTAATTCTTGATTGGTACGTATGTTATGGCTTTACCTTCGTTAGCAATGAGCCCTCCTTGCCCTTGCACCGCATCGCCGCCGCGCATTTAGTCCGCAAGGAATGCACAATAATATGTTAGTGTCTCAACTCATATTAAATTATTAATCATATTGAATAGCAAACTAAAATGTTATTTATTGGTGCTTTCCTTGTGTTTACACAAATGAAAATTACAGACCTTCATGCCTTTTTAATACAATCCCGTGAGATTTTAGAAAACAAACCAATCAAAGTAAATTTTGAAAAGGCCAATGCCTTGATTTTTTTGTTATTAAGCAAAATGTGCGACATTTTAGGAGTGACATACGTCCTCTGCCTAGCAGGACCATTATTTACCAATTCTGTATTCATATTATTTTCAGATACAAATAAAAAAAACAGTATGTATAATCACCTGCTGATCCCTCTTTGGCTAGGATATGCTCCGACATGGTGATCTTGGAGGAGGACGAGGCGGTGCGGATGCTTGAGTACAACACGCTGCATACCCAAATTACCAGCCCGATGACCGACTGCTTGTCGAAAGACGGCTGTACAAGAAAAAAAATGGGTTTTCCATTGTTTATTTTAATATTTAAAAAAGGAATACTCGTATATATTATATACACTTTTGTCAGGAATCAGAAGTAAAATACTATAAGACTAGACAATTTTTTTTGGATATGTGGTATCAAACCTTAAGAATTACCAAGACAGTTTTATCTATGAAAATAAAAACGGCGCTAACCCAAAACTTTTAACTACATGGTATTCTAAAATCAAAATGCTAGCCTAGAGATTCTCTCACTAGAGACTCATTTAATATAAAGAAATTGTTTTACGCGATCAACATAATCTTCATAAGAAATAAAATTAATATGAAACTTTTAGGATGTTCCCGTAGTTTCGAGTGATTCACTAAGAAAGGATATATTCCAATGGTGAAGTCATCAGATAGTGAGCCAAACATTATATGACCGGAAAAGTAATGCAATCATCTACCTACATGAATTTACAAATAACTATGTGAAATGTAAAGGTGTGTGTTGAAGCTTGTGATAGGGTGGCATAAGAATAATTATACATGATTTTATTCATATGTACATACCCAATATATCGCTTCTTTGGACTCCTGGTAGCGTATTTTATATAACATAATAAATACATAAAATAAACATATTTTTATACATTTACATTTTATAATGAAAATATGACCAACGCTTATAAATAAAATATCAATGTACCGGCAGAATTAAAAGAACATAAAAAGTATTTTTTTTAATATAACATTCTTCTTCTGGAATTGACCAGCGAGCACGAGGCATGTTTTATTCTAGGACATATCATCGGTGTCCATAGCTTCACTCAAAACCTAGTAGTAATAAAAAATAATTACTTTCGCATTTACTAATAGAAGATTTTACTATACGACAATTGTTATTTTAGTGTAAAATAAGTTAAAAAGAAGTAATTGAAATAAAAAAAGTTTATTTAAAATCAAAATTCGTTTTTTTTTAGGTTTCTTTAATTTTGCCGGTGTGTGTAGATAAAAACAATTTGACACCAATCAATAGGAATATAAAAGAAACACTGCCTTGTGCAAGTTGTGCATCATTTTCAGTGTAACTAAAAGCGCAGTAACTCAGTATTCTCGTGTTTGTAATTGATATTAATAGTTTGTATCGTGTAGGTTCGTCTGCGCCACGACTATCGTTCTCGATATTACTTAAAATCATCGCAATATTCATAATCAACCTTGTACACTCTCATTATAAGGTGCAAGATTGGTTAGCTCACAGTAACTTCATTTCGTTAGTCATTCACACGCCGCTGTACATTGGATGGCATTGACTAATAGCAGCATTTAATATTGAATTAATAAATTGACTTAAATACCTACCATAATATTAATATAGCATCTTAGTAAGAGTCATACTTTCTAGTTTTGGTAGTTAGTGCGTCAATCAAGTGTCAAACCTGCGTAGATCCCCCAGTGATGCCGTTACATTCAGTAGCGGCGTTGCCGAGCGCTGACCACGTTAGGAATATGACGTACAGCGACACCACCGAGGACTGCAGCAGACCAGAGTGAGGCTGGTGCTCCTGAACCGAAGGCAGGATCGAGATACCGCTTGCGATCACCACCAGAATCAAGTTGAATGAGATGAAGAACTTGGATAGGTCACATCCACTTGGCTGAGAATCAAAGTTTTTTTTTATAAATAATTAAAAAGTAGTGTACTGTACCACAGATTTTCCCGCGACTCGGAGGGTTCTGACAGGGCCGTTGGTTTGGTGGTCAGAGACCTTGACTGTTACGACACAGGTCGTTGATTCGATTCCTACCCAGAACACACATTTGCGCGCATGAACATGTCTGTTTGTCTGCACTAGGTGTATCAAATAATATAATTAGTATTAACAGTCCAAATGAATATGTTCTACATATCAGTTATCTGGTTTCCATAGTACAAGCTCTGTAAAAATTGTCCCAGGATATTTATTTCATTATTCATTCTCCCAATGATTTCCTGGGATAATAATTATTTTATGGGTTAAGCCCGAACATGGCAAATTTCTTTCGATTTAATTTTAAACTTTTAACTTTCACATTAACACCACGTGATTATCAGAAACAGCCTGCTGATCGGTAGTCAAGACACGTAGTAATGCTTATCAGACATAAATGAAAAGGAATATTAACATCACAATGTTATTTAGTAAAGATTCAGTAAACAAAGACTTTCAAACACTATTATTCTACTGATAACACTACTATCTGATAATATAATGTCCTTGTTTCAGACATGCTTAGCTTCAATAGCAACATTTAAGGGTCAACTACCTTTCAGTCTCAGAGCAAGCTCAACTCAGGTAAAAACAATAAATTGAGCAGGGAAATGATGCACCCACTTACTTTAGTGTAGAAGACATACAGTAATACGATGCCGGTGATTGTGAGCGCGAAGCAGGCCAACATTGCTATCAAGAGTGCGGCGTACCATCCCCGCGACTCCGATTCCTCATAGTTTGCTAGGTGGAACAGATAAATATTGGTTATAAATGAGTTAAATTACGTAGCTGAAGGTCATTTCGGCTGAGAGCCCGTAGCGCTCGTCGGAATTGTCCGCGTAAGGGTGTAAGAACCATTGAGGCTAACACCTTCGTCCCTTCCAAAAAAAAAAGAAAAAAAAAAAAAAGGGTTTCCACTGGTAAAAAGATACCATAATATTTACTTGACAGAAGAAAATGATTCCAGGAACGCGGATGAAACCGTCAGCCAGAAGCTAGTCAAAAGCACCACGCATCATTATTATTTTTCATCATTCATTATGTATATCAATCTTCAAGAGAGATAATGAAAGACCATACATTTGAAATGAAATATTTTTATTTCAAATAGGCCTTCATGTGCACTTATGAATGGTCAGGCTTTAACACCGGTTTGGAAGATTGATTTTACTGAGAGAGCCGGCAATAAACTCAGCAATTACTCTTTTCAAAATAAAATTGTGTACATAATGATGTGTACGTTATTAAAACATTTACCTTGTATGGTATATACAACTTTAATAGTATACTCAGTTTTATCTCGCAGTTACATCCACATTCCCTGGAGATTTTGGTGTATTCCCGGAAAAAAAAAATCACTTGAGAATAGAGTAGCTTTCTATCTCCATACAACTCACTATTAGTATCAGAAGTTAGTTTTGTATTTTCTTCACATTATATAAATCATAAGGGAGAGATGGATCAATGTGTTTTTTGAATGGGGTTTTTCTTGCAGTGTCAAGAGAACAAGGGAACTATTTAAAATTTACCACGGGTTAAACCAAAGAGTACAACGTTTTAAAAGATAAAATATCAAATCCAGACTTGGAGATCAATACAGATACTACATAGCTGGTTATAGGAGCATGACAATTCAATGTTTGCATCTTTAATACCATAGGCTTGTACTATATTGGGGATGTATGATTGTAATTGCGTAAATTCAGCACAGGTAGAGCACAAGAAAAAGCTAGTGTCTATAAAACGTAAGAAATTTGTTGAACTAAATGGATTTCCCTATTATTACATTACATGGAAATACCTATTCAGAATGTGTCACACTCATAGCATGTGATACCATAATATATGGGCCTAGAACACACTCATCTGACTGCCATACAACTTATTGCTGTCCTATGTTACTTAATATTAAAAGAGATGGATGATGATAGAACCTCAAGGTACCTTGCAGAGTGTATGTAAGCTGCTACACAATGAAAAATTGTTTTCAAATTAAGTCTTCTAAGCTTTGAAATTCAACTCCAAAAAAATTTATAAGGTTTGCAATAACATTTAAATTTAATTAAATATGTACTTACAGACCCATCTCTCTGCCCAGGAGTGTGCGAAGTCAATAATCAGGATAAGTTGAATAATAATAAAACCAAATCCACCAATCATGCCGAACACCATCCATGTTGATGCAAATTGACCCTCTGGGATGAAGAAAGCTCCAATGATGCCACCAATTACCAACAAATACTTGATGCCCCAAAATCTTGAAATAAATATACAATATATAATGTAAAAATTAGTAATAAAATTAAAACTGACAAAAAATATGTTAAGTATATAAACATACCCATTCTGGACACCTGCTCTTGGATCTTTAGAAGATCTGACACCAATCATTATCAAAGCCATAAGACAAAAGAAGAGACATGCCGCAAAACAGATTCTGAAATAATAATATTGAATATAAATCAACTCTCTCCTTTCCAATGGGGCATTGTTTTCATTGTATTTATACTTGCCTATAAACAGCCAAATATCCAACAGCTTGGTTACAGTCCACTTTGAATGTGCCAGGTATATAATGCGTAGAATTTTCACAAAAAGGCACCTAAAACACATTTTTAGTAAATAAGATTAATATATATGCATTGTTCATCCTTTTGAAATTTTTTTTGGAAGAGATTGCTTTCAAGTAAGACTGGCTTAAATTTAGGGTTTCATGTTATTTGATTTAGTGAGATTTTGAGTAAAAGTTGTTTTAGTTACCTTCTTTAATTGATCTTGCAATCCTGGAGCAAGTGTGACGCACGCAGTAATCATGACTAGGAGCAGCATCACTGCATACATGAGGCGACTGGATGTTGAGTTAGCACACGAGGGACACGCCGAGCAGCATAGTGAGCAAGCAGTGCTCCCGCAGCAGCAAGCCAGCTGATATCGCAAAATATTACTTAAGTATACCAAAGAAACCATATAAATGTAAGAACTTGAAATAATGTTTCAATACGTTTTAGGTCCTCTATTTTGTTTTAAACTTGTAGAAAAAGGTTTTAAATTAACAATTTATTCTAAATTAGGACGATAACACATTAATTATCATACCTGGGCCGCAGAACAAAGCCCTAGCACCGCACCCATGATTGCTTACAACTATATTGCACAAAATGTAATTATTGTACTATCAACTGGATTCTTTGAATTCAATAAACCCTTATTTAGTTTTGTTTAAATCTTTTCACAGTAAAAGAAAATGGCTATCCCAATCTTCACCCAACTCTATTCAGAAACAATTATAGATGTATGTATTTATTTAGTTTTATGTTGTGTCAGTCAGTCAGTTAGTTACTGTCATGTCTTGAATGAGTCACAAACGCAGAACAAACAAGCAAGATAGTGAGTGACCAAGAACAAATCTTGAGTCATGTAATCAGAGTGGCCAGCATTATTTTTTGTGGTATCGTACATACACTAGGAAATATCGTATATTGCTAAGAATTCTGGAATAAATAGTATTCATTTTCAATAATATAATAGTAATATTATTATGACTCTAATTATAAATGGTAATATTTTTGGTGATACCACCAGGAATAAAAGATTAGCTCTTAATAAAAGTGGTATACACCATTTATTTTAGATCACACGAGTCTGTAAGGCGTGGTCGGTTGGAATTGGAAAAAACCTGATCTTTTAAATATTTTATATTTTCACTGTTCCGTCATGAGTGACATTTCTACTAGATACGGTGGCAGTCTTACCAACCAGTATTATAAAAAGGTGCGACCATGGAGGCGCCACACCACCCCCCTACGGAGAAAAGAAACCGGGGGAAAAATTAAAGGTTAAAAACATTCAGAGATAAATATAAAAATACAATGGCATAATACAAAAAATAGAAAGAAAAATAAAACACATTCTAGTCTAAATTCTTAAATCTAACTCTGTCTGCCGGACCGAGTGGTGTAACTTTGATCAGCAGGAGCGGATGGCTGAGGCTGAGACTTACGGTAGGCAGAAGTTTGAGGTGAAATGGGCTGAGGTTTAATAGCTGAAGGCAGAGCTGGTGAAACAATAGGAGCAGGCGTTTGATATACAGAATGCTCAACAAAAGCAGGTTTTACTCTGTCGACGCTCACTGCAACTCTTTTGCCCCTGATATTGAGGGTTAACGTTTTCCCGTCATCAGCACGTTCTAAAATGGTGAATGGACCCGAATACGGAGGCTGCAATGAGCGCCGAACGGAGTCGTCACGCAGAAAGACATGAGTGGCTGTTGCAAGGTCCTTAAATATGAATGAGGCTGGCTGACTATGTCGCGAGGCAGGAACAGGTCGTATTTTCGACATTTTGTCCCTGAGTTGGACAACAAGGTCAGCAGGGTCCTCAACTCTATTTGAAGGAGGAGAAGCTACTAAGAATTCACCAGGGAGCCTTAAGGGTTCCCCGTACACCATTTCTGCTGCGGTTGCCTTCAAGTCTTCCTTGAAAGCAGAACGCATGCCAAGAAGCACTAGGGGGAGTGCTCAAACCCGAAGCTTTTCGCGGCGCTGTATAAAAGCATACAGTAATGGCTTGTGGTCAGTGTAAATGGTGGCATGCTGAACTTCAAGAATGTGGCGGAAATGTTGTACACTATCATACACCGCGAGAAGTTCTCGATAATAAGCTGGCCACCCTGACTGCTGAGGAGTTAGCTTTCTGCTGAAAAACGCCAGCGGAAACCATTCACCATTGATCTGTTGTTCTAAGGAAGAACCGACGTGGATGCTACAGGCATCAGTAAAAAGTCCTAACGGTGCGTTACTAATAGGATGCTGAAGTATTGTAGCATCTGATAGGCTCCGCTTACATGCGTCAAATTGCTGTAACAGTTCGGGTGTCCATGGAAATGGTTTAGGACCCTTACTGTTGGTAGCGACCAAGGCATCAATAAGTGGTGCCTGGAATTGAGCGGCATGCGGCACGAATCGGCGGTAGTAATTGAGCATACCAAGAAAACGGCGCATACCTTGTACGGTTTTAGGAGGGGGAAAATCTAGGAGGACTTGGATTCGCTCCTGTGGTGGTTTGGTGCCATTGGCATCAATGTGGTAACCCAAAAAGACAACCTCACTAGCCCCGAGGATGCACTTGGAAGGGTTTAACACAACACCATATTCCTGCAAACGTTTAAAAAGGATTCGCAGATGTTCCTTATGTTGAGCCTGGTCTACTGAGAAGACCAGAATATCGTCAACATAAGGAAAACAGAAATCAAGACCCCGTGTGACCTCATCGATAAAGCGCTGGAAGGTTTGACCAGCATTTCGCAAACCGAAGGTCATGAAAGGAAATTCGAAGAGGCCAAACGGAGTAACAATAGCTGTCTTGGCGATGTCCTCTTCAAAAACGGGGATCTGATGGTACGCCTTCACCAAGTCAAGCGTACTGAACACAGTAGCGCCAGTGAGATTGTGTGAAAAATCGTTGATGTACCGAACAGGATAACGATCCGGCACCGTCCTGGCGTTCAAGGCGCGGTAGTCGCCGCAAGGGCGCCAGGTATTGTCTTTTTTCGGCGTCATATGCAAAGGCGAAGACCATGCGCTCTTAGAGGGCCTTGCAGTACCACACCGGATCATGTCCTCAAATTCCTTCTTTGCAGCACTTAATTTCTGCGAAGCGAGGCGACGAGGGCGACAACACACTGGAGGACCATCCACAGTCTTTATGTGGTGGACGGTATTGTGTTTAATGGTCCTTGTAAGACCAGGTGGCTTTGTGATCTCTGGAAATTCACCAAGAATATCCGTATAGGGTGGATCGCTGGAGATTACCTTGACACTTTGATGGTCAAAACTGACTGCCGAGGCATGGCAGGACATTCCGGTAATGCCATCCACCAACCTCATACGATGGCAGTCAGGTAAAAGATTGTAAAAACCCAGGAAATCCGCCCCAATGATCGCCTTCTTGACGTCGGCAACCACAAATGACCAAATGAAATCTCGACGAAGTCCGAGTTCGAGGGTTAGGTTGATGGTACCGAAGGTCCTTATCTTAGTACCATTAGCTGCACTGAGGTCGTAGTCAGTAGATTGCCTACGACTTGAGAGCCAGTGATAAGGAAAGCAGCATAAATCTGATCCGGTATCGACGAGGAACTGGCGCTTTGTAGCCTTATCGGTAACAAAAAGACGGCGGCTCTTAAATTGGCAATCAGCTGCCGCTGATACTAATTGCCGGTTATGTTTTCCGGTACCCAGTTGCAAGGCTTGATGCATTTGCTTGCTTTGGTACCAAACTTGGTATGATACCAGCAGCGCTTGGACTCAGATGATGCGGGCGTTCTGCTGCGAGCGCTTGAACCCGAAGAACGGCTTCGAGAGCAACTTCTAAGCCGTGCGGTCGTCTGCAGAGCGGCTACCTGATCGGTCAGGTCCTCAATTTTTTTGGTAAGCTCTGCAAGCACCGGCAAAGGAGCGCTTGATGCAGCGTACACGTTTGCAGGGGCAGGCGAAAGCTCCATAATTTTATCGGCCAATTCAGCCACCTTGTCCAGGCCGAGGTCTGCTTGTGCAGCCAGGATAGCCTGCACCTGCGCAGGTAGTCGCCGTAACCATAGCTGCCGTAGGATGTTCTCGTCAGTGAAAGTGGTTCCAGCGAGGGAGCGTAAATGCCGCAGAAACTGGGACGGTTTCCGGTCCCCAAGTTCCTCGTCACTGATGAGTTGCCTCACCCGTTGCTCCTCAGATGTAGAGAGGCGTCGTGTTAGCTCTTCCTTGAGCTTGATATACCTCCCTTCTTTAGGGGGTCGAGTAATTATGTCTTCAACCTCCCCGGCTAAACGCTGGTCTAATTGGCCTACGACATAATTATACTTGGTAGCATCTGCGGTGATGCCAGAGATTCCAAATTGTGCCTCTACCTGAGCAAACCATACTGCTGGCTTGTCAGGCCAGAACGGAGGCAATTTTACACTTACCTTGTGCACAAAATGTGCACTGGACTGAGATGTCTGTGTACATAAGCGCTCCTGCAGAGCAGCATTTTCTGTGAGGAGCTGCTTTAACTGAGCCTGCATATCATCAGCCATCGTAAATATATATAGGAAATGTGTATAAATTAAAAAGAAACAAAAGGTAGAGCACGATAAAAAAAATCATAAAAATGTTCCCGAAGTGTAAGATAAAAAAAATAATGAAATGTTATAGAGGGAGAGGATGCTGTGGTGTCCAAAATTGCAAATATTTGTGCAAGTATACACAAAAAGTATTATATAAATGTAACAGTTTTAACACAATATACAAAGGACAGCACACAAAAATTCATGAAATTAAGTTGTAGGTTGTACACCCTAATACACAAAATTCATTTTAAAATACCAATGTCAAACACTATAACTAGGAAAACACATATAAAAACACCATACCTTTCTCAAGCAAACACCATAAAATGATATACATAAAAGAACAAAATAACATAACTTTACTGCCAAATACGATGATAAATTTAAATATAAGTAAACTTAGTGTTCATAAGCACAGGTGTCACAATTGGTTGGGAGTTTTCTCTCCACTGGAGAACGTAAAATAAAGAGAAAAAAAATAAAGTGCCTTTAATTTCCAAGCGGGATGGGGTTATTTAATGCACATTCACTATTACTTCACAACGCACAATGGAGAAAGGCTTGCATCCACGTAGCAGGGTAGGAGGGAAAGGGCTCATGCGTGAGGGTTCAACTTGCATGATGGTGCCGGCGCGGCGGCCTTGATCAGGCCGGTGGCGCGCACGTTAACACACGCAGGCGAAATAATTAAGCACCCATGTTATTAAGGTGGGGGCGAAGCTCCAGACAGGCTTAAGTAAGATAAGCAGGCCTCCACGCCCAGGATGGACTCGGATTGCGCGTGATCACGTCGGGGTCACCAATTTGGTGATACCACCAGGAATAAAAGATTAGCTCTTAATAAAAGTGGTATACACCACTTATTTTAGATCACACGAGTCTGTAAGGCGTGGTCGGTTGGAATTGGAAAAAACCTGATCTTTTAAATATTTTATATTTTCACTGTTCCGTCATGAGTGACATCTCTACTAGATACGGTGGCAGTCTTACCAACCAGTATTATAAAAAGGTGCGACCATGGAGGCGCCACATATTGTTTGGATTAGATTGAGATAAATCAACCTCGAAGTATAACGGATAGCTTGCGCGTGGAATCCCCATAACGGCGCGATGTGTTGACAAGATCGTACGCTGCGTATTTCTAAAGCGAATTAGAAAATTACTGGATGCGTTCATAGAAAACATGAAATAGAAGTTTATGGCTCATTCTAGTCTGTTAATATTGATGTTTTAAATAGACAGAATGTATACATTAGTATTTTTTTATGTTATGAATAATCAAAGATTTGGAAGGATCGTATATTTTGTGTGCAATTTCAAATACCTTAATCATTGAGCTATTATTACTTAATAGCTCAATGACCTTAATCGTACATAGTATGAACTCGGAAGCGGAATTTCCATGACATTATTTAGAAATTAAAGTAAAAAAAAAATCGTTTATTAATCATACCAGTTCGAATGCAATATTCATAGTTAAGACAGGACAACGTCTGTCGGGTCAGCTAGTATTTAACATTTTTCTAGGACAAAAAGTATCGTTACTTCTAATACCTCTAAGAATATGTGTAGGTGTGTACAAAGTTTATTGATGATCGGTTAAATAGTTTTGGCGTGAAAGCGTAACAAACAAACTTATATTCTTATTTATAATATTAGTAGGTATTAGGTTATTAGTTGATTTTAAGGAGTTTAGTATTTAGAGTTTTAACTCTTTTTAATTCGGTGTATTATTTAACTTGACGTAAATATAATAGATTTAAATAAAATAAATAAATAAATAATAATAAGTAACAATTTATGACAAATTTGTAGACCACATGCTTCTATACTAACAAAATTAACTGACTTTACATGAGATTATAAAACTTTTTACAGTGGAGTGATTGCGATGCGAGATATTTAGTTTAGATTTACGTTTTTAAAACGCAAGCCAGTGGCGTAGCTAGGTAACCGTAGGCCCTGGGGCAAAAAAATAAGTAAGGCCCTAACTAATCTTTTAAAAATATTTTGTCCCCCAGCCGAAGTTTGGGGGCCCCGGGGTTCTGCCCCGTCTAGGCCTCCGGAAGCTATGGCACTGTTTTGTAAGTCAGAGTCCGAGGGGCCCCTGAGCTCGGGGGGCCCGGGGCACTGTCCCGTCTAGCCCTCCGGTAGCTACGCCACTGGGGGCCGGTGAAATTACAGGCACATGAGACTTAACAACTTCACGTCTCAGGGTCGACAACGCATTGGCGATGCCCCTAATGTTGCAAATGTCCATAGACGGCGGTGACCACTTACCATCAGGTGGATCTGCTTGTTTGTCGGCCCAAGTGGTATAAAAAAAAATACTTTAGTTTCGATAATATTATTGTGTTAGTAACAATATTTTTTTCTGATATAGCATATTTCATCGAAATCTATACCAGGCTTATTGGATTTCTACCTAATATCACTGGTTGCTACGCCACTGACGCAAGCTAAGTTCTGCAATAGAACAGAATGTACTAAGATAGTACCTACGCCACAATGTTGGCTGGTGCCTACTACCTACTCCTCATACGTTGACACAGGAATTCGAGTAACTCGATATTAGGTAGGTATCTTCTTCTGGTTTCTTGGTTCTTTTCGGTTGAATACGATTTTAGATTTTTATTAGAGTCACTCAAGTATCACTAATGTTAGTACGGGAAATGACGAAATATAATGAAATCCATTATTTTCTGACATGCTTTACTGTAGTCAAGTTTTTTAGGGAATACAGCATTAGTTTTAGATCCCCACTTAAGTTTTCATTTACTAAAAGTCACACATTTGTACTGTTACAGGAAGAACATTAAATATCTTGGTACACAAATGTAGGCCATGGTTGGGAATCGAACCCACGCCTTTTGTCGTAGAAGTCTGGGTCTCTTACTACTAGCAGAGCCCAGCAGGCCCCACGCTCCACCTTGTCCGCCACCGTCGGGGTGGTTTTGTCGCTGCCGGCTGAATGCCATGGCCGGCTGCGGGAAGTCGTGGCTGGCGTCTGCAGCCGTCCGCAGCCGGAGTTAGAGCGGAGGACAATGTCGACTCGCCCCGATTGTACGCCGGAGATGCGGCAGGCGGCATTTGACATTCACGAGTCGGATGCTGCCGTGACGGAGCGGAACACCCCAGTGTTATAGTCAGTATGAGTCTAACATAACCCATCGTCTTCCTATGGAGCTCCCATGCCATAACGGGTTTATGGCACTGTGATAATGAGTTCCCTAGAACTCTCAATGTCAATATCGGGTTGTTTTAAGGGTTGAATCAATAATGCCACTGTGATTCTAATAATTGAAATATATTTTTCAAGACACACAAAATTCATACTAAACTTATTGAGGTATAATATATCAGGCAAATAGTCTACTTCAAGTAGCTCATATTAAAATAATAACATTTTTTCTTTATAGATTTTATTTAACTGTGTACTTAATAATTCATTTCATTTGAGTAGGTATGCATGTATTCACAATATTCTTAAGGCTTCACAGTAAAATTACGTTCGCTATGAAATGCATTTACATCTACATTAGTTATTTATTTATAGAGAGCTCAGAGTGCGATTCGTTTAATTTTGTGATGTTCTTGGATTATTGTTTTTCCTGTTTCATAATATTTACAGTTCCCAAATATCATTTTAAATACAATTAACAAAACACTTCAATAAAAAACTGTAATAGGTACCTATACCTATCTATACTTTTTAAATCAAACATTTGGAACACATTATCGACCGTTACCACAAAATAGGTTAGGTACAATAATAAAATAACATGTCTTATCTAAGACGATTTCAAAATATAACACGCTCACATTCAACATTAAATTTAAAAATAATAATTTAGAAAATACATTATAAATAGAATTATTAATATCACAGTAGAATAACTGCCAGCTTTTTTTACCAACCACATAACTTGTAATGGTACAGATTTGGTTAATTGGTATGCTGGTAACAAAGGATAGATATCTATTCTTTGCTATCAATTAAAATGAGGTGAAACTAAATAACAAGTCAGGATAATAAACGCTCGAGCTGACAGTTTCGGTTGAAACTGCTGTGATATTGACAACTAAGTAAATATACACATTTTCAAGTGAAAAACAACATCCTTTGATCATGTTGCGACCTTAAAACTACTGGTAACCATTAAAACGAACGTACCTACCTATGCAACAGACTCTAAACAAAATATTTTCACATCTCTAACAATATAAATTCTTAAGATTCGCGAGACATGTTAAGTAATGCAAAATATATCAATATATTTCTTATTTTTTATGTGACAATACAACACAGAAAATGAATGTTGGTGGAAGGAACGGCACACAATTGATATACAAAACTTGTCGATAATAATTTTAAAAGAAATATTGAAACTAATCCTTAAGTAGTTTTCTTTAGATACTTTAATGTATCCTCAAAAGTTAATTTAGTTATATTTTGTGGTCATTCATTATTCATGTCTGAAAACTTATTAATTATAATTTGTTTCTGGAAGTTTATTCAAAGTGAAATTTAAGATAAAACAGGGAGCGTAAGGTTTTAAGCTTAGTTCGCCACATTCAGTATATAATAATTATATGTGTCGAACGCGTTCATAATAAATAAGTATTGCTTAAAAAGTGTGTCTAGTTTCGTACTTTACTCATAAACAGGAGACATATTTTCTTGAAATATAATTATTGCCCACATAAACGAATATGATGTATCGGAAAATTATAGTATACAATGAAATAATAATAATAATTAATTATAGATCAAATTAAAACTAGACGAGTTACAATTTTTCATTATTATTAGTATATATGATAAAATAAGTGTCGTAAAACTATTACTTACACAAACGCAAATAATTAGAAAAAGAAAAAAACATACATTTAGAAATAGCTATTTTATAAATAAATAAAAATATATGTGAATTAAACTAATGTGATTGTTTTGATTATTATACGGACTGTAATTTAGTTCTTCTTAAATCACGTATTTATTAATATTATAAAGTATAACCATTAGGTACATATTTAAGTAAATATGTAAGTTTTAGGAAGCACATAAAGAATGGTTCGTATCGAATTAATGATGGTGTTTTATTACGTAATATCTAAGTCAACGAGAGCTATTTTCAGCTTTGACAACATTTATTTGTGATTTTATATGGATTATGAACATAAATAGTCACTATAACGGGAATTCTATATATGTAAAAAAATATGAATATTGAAAGAGGAGCTTACACATCTAAGTTCGATTCAATATTTATTCCGACACGCGGAGAAAGAGTATCATATATTATAAGCAAGGTAGATTATTTTTATTCATGTTCTTTCTATCGCATGTAACCATCATAGATACTTCCGATAGTTCTGTACAGACACACCTTAATACAATACTACTCACTTTTTAGGTTATTGGCAAATAATTATTTAAAATTAACCTTAAATTACAAATATTTTCTTGAGTAAAACAGATGGAAGTTAGTGACAGTTCTAAGTGATTCGTTATGAACAAGCACGCTCAATAATTACGTACTTATGTGGTTTCGTATAATATGGGACTTGTATTAACGAAAAATAAGACTTAGTGCTCGACTAGCGCTTATAGGGAATCGTTCACATTCCATCATGTCATAGTGATGGAAATTTCCTGAATAACTTGATACTTTTAAGCTTGAAATGATGTAATTTAGAATAAAAATTAAACACATTAAGGTATCTAATATTTTGCCTGTTCATAATAGGTAGGTATTTGTATATTTCTTGCATAAATTAATCGATGATAAATGTGTTTGAAATGGATTAATATATATACTATTATAATGATCGTTGCAATTATGCATGTTTTGTACTGATATGTACCTAGTAAGTATTTTGTTTAGTATAATGACTTTGGTGTTGAGTGCATACAAAATTGAGCAAAATTTTGGCTAACTAAATTAGTACGTTACGTTAACATACACATTTATTATTTACAAATCACGTAATAAAAATAAAGTGTCTTTATTTAAAATTATTAAAATTCATCTATTAACTAAAATAAATTATGATTAAAATAAGAAAAAATATCTATGAAATATGTAACTATTTTTACATAAATCTAATAGCTTCGAATATAAAATTGAGATCGGTATCGTAAAAAAATATGTTTATGAAACTATTAGCATGCCGCCCCGCTCTCCTCGAGCTTGTGTTAGGTTACGTTGCACTTCAGTAACTTATTTGAGGCCTCTGTCGGTACTTGAGGGTATTATGTAGATCTAGTAGCGTTGTTATTGTACAAAAGTAACTTCATTTAATGGAATCAAGTTATTTTTGCAAAGATTCTCCTCTCCCAACAACTTGAAGATTATGAGAAAGCAATTTAACTTAGAGCCGCCTAAATTCTTCGATGTTTATTACGATACGCTACTCCAGTGTTCGCACATAACGTTAAGCTCATAATATTGTTTTGATGATAAAATAGAAAGGTTTAATTTGGAACATACTCCGGTGTATTAGAATTAAAATGGTCTAGCCGGTTCCGTTCCGAAATCACATTCTACAGCCTTAGGAAGAAATAGTCATATGGAAATTACTATAAGAACACTGTCTCGACATAACAAACAGTATTTAAGTGTACATAATACAATTTTATTGAACCTAACATTATTAAATACTATTATTATGACTTCAAACTTAAATATAACTAACTTCTATGTTTCATATTATCTACGCCGCAGTTATATCTAGATCCTTACAATATGGCAGTTGTCAAATCGCTAGCTGAGTTGTTGCTTAAAACTTATCTACAGTGAACATTGGTATGATTGAAGAGCGCGGAGTTCATTGCATCAAACAAATATATTAGTTCTGCTACATTATATGACAACTTCATGATGTTTTATCACAACCGTTATTGCAATGGAAATTTATATTTGGTAAGATTTGCAGGTACACCACGTAAAATAATATTATGATAAAGTAGAAAACACTTTGTTGGGTGTAAATATGATACATTACTATGGAAGATACAAACATTCTGAAGGGACGTCAACAGAGTCGACAATACGAGATATTTCTTAGTGCCATGCGCCTACCCCTGCGCAGATAATCGGCGTGGCGATATTGTTTATAACGCGATCCTGATAATATTGTCTTACCTATATTAGTCAGATCTTAAGATATTGTACGAAGGAATCGGAAGAGATCTCTCATGTACAAGACAGCGCTGCGAGTCAGCCACGTTTGACATGTGCGTTTTATAAATAAGCACCGAATAAAAAGGTAACTGATAAAGGCAGTTCGTTCCGAGATCTAACATTGAATGGATGCTCTACGATTGGCACATTGATATTATGTATGTAGGTACTTACGTATCTACAAATTTGAAGGAGCTTTTTTTATAGTAATTTAACATGAGATTTATCATACTTATTCAAAATGTACAGCATTATTCGAACAACGGGACTTGGTAACTATTGTGAGACATATTTGGGTCGTGATGTATGATTACGAAACACAAAATACGTCCCTTACATTAATTGTTAACATTAATATCTTATCTAAATTTAAAAACACGTTTTTAATTTATGTCATCGTATAAAAAAAATATATTTAAACGATCATTTAAGTAACAGTAATAATATATTATGTACACATCCGAACATTGCTTTCATTTTAAAACAGGTATAGAATAGTATTATATAATTTCCTATACTTATTATAATAATTATTTACAAATATAATCAATAATACTTACAAATAATATTGCAGCTCACAATCGCCTTCACGTGTCATTATCTCCTTGCCTCAACACGAAGCCTCATTTTTGTCACATTCCAATTCTTTATATTCTCTTGATATCGCATTTCTTCTTGTCTTCAATGTGTTCCAATCGGCGTTCCTTTGTTTAAACTGAAATGTCCGTGGTTTTAACACGCCATCGCGATACTTTGTTGTTCAGAATGTCGGTAAGATACACTCATTACAGTTTATCCTATTGACAGTCGACGGAAACATTAGAAGGTAGTCGGTTGTTGCAGTTTGCACGAGAGCTGCTATCGCACACCATGCAACAGTGCTTTCTGTCCCCTTCAAAATAATGAATTTCGGCAGCTTATTTAAAAAGTTGTCAACTTCGATAGCAGTTCTTGATTCTGGATACACTGTATACGTGACGCTTGCATTCATAACTCAGTGGTGCAGCGGGATCGGTTTAGCTCTTCGGTACACGGAACGTCACCGTCACGTGGCAGAGACTACGGGAGTTTTATCTATTCCACGCGGCTTTACTTTATTATGAATAAATGGGTAAATATTAATCTGTATTTTGTCAAATAGTTCGTATCCATCCTCCTTAGACATAGCCATACATCAGTCGTAGATGTTCACCAGCGCGGACGACGCTGAAGCTGCGACGCGACGCGACGAGCGGCGTTGAGTATTGTCACCTTGTTCTGATAGAATCACCTTTGTATACGACACAGATATGTTCATAAAAATTTAAGTCTAAACGTGATTTATAGTCTTTTAGTCGAATCTGAGATAACTTACGAGACTAATTCATATATTATGTGTTTTTGTTACTTTATTATCTAGATAATTCAGTCAATACATTACAACGTAGTGATAATTATCACTAAGTACTTTCGACTCGAGCGATGATTGTATACAGACAGTCGATTACTATACAGTGCCGCTTGGCGCTTGCGGCGTACTCATTGAAGTTGACAGTGTGAAAACATTTCGTTTTGCATTATGAGTTTACAGCACATTCGGAAATGTGGACGGAATACATTTATGCGTTATACTACTTTTGATAATAATATTTTTACTCGGTGGTACCTACCTAAGTCAATCGATTTTACTGATAGGTACCTACTGTGCAGGCTAATTAAAACAACATACTTTGTGTAGCGATACATCAGAAGAAAATATTTTTGACTTTGTACATTACCAATAATCCTACGATCTAAGTATTATATATATATCAAGCAGCACCTCGGCAAAAATTTATTTATCTTGTACCTGTAGCAGGCAATGATGGATTGAACTGCTACTGTTCAATGTGCAAAACCCAGTAGCTTTATCAGCGTGATAATTAATAGATAAGTGTCGCGAAGGATAACAAATTGTTTTCACACTGTATCGTGTCAGTCTAACCTTACAACTAAACTTAAAATCTAATATTCACAGTCTCGTCCGAGGGCGACATAAATTCCGCATGCAGCATGCATGTCACAGTAAAGGTTCGAGCATATTATGCCGGGCCGCAGCGGGGCGGGGCGGAGCGCAAAAATCGCTTCAATACAATTTGTATGAAATAACGCACACTGTGTCGGGCCGCAGCGGCTCGCATTATTGCGCGGCGGATTTCCGTCCGTGCGATGCGACCCGCCCCGCGCCGCTGCGCCCCGTCAACAGTGTGCTATAGCAAGCGGATTGTTGTGCACGCGCAAACGATTTCACGACATTTTTTAGTATTTGCGTGTTCCTGTTCTTGTGGTTGTTCATAAAAATGAATGAAGAACTTTTGATTAACTTAGTTCAAGGATACAAAGAACTTTATGACCTACAAGATCCTCATTACGACGATCAACAAAGAAGAGATAATATTTGGAAGGAAATAGGGGACATAATGAAAGAATCTGGTAAGTACCACTGTCAAGTATTTATTTCTTATGTTATAACCATCATAACGCACTTGTATCGTGATGTACTATAATCACATTTTTACACATTTTTTTACTACATAATTTAGACCAAGTAATCATTGATTTTAGACAGATTTCTGAGGAAATGTTTATTGCTGCCAACATCCATAGTGTGTCTTTCATTATTAGAGTAGGTATTACCACAGAGTATATATACCTACTACGTAAAGTATTACTTTATTAATGATGACAATAATAATGAACATAAGTAAGTAATAATAATAAATAAGATTTGTATAATTGTCGCGAAATTGTGGTTTAAGGTTTATTTTTAGGGTTCCGTACCTCAAAAAGGAAAAGCCGGCCAAGTGCGAGTCGGGCCCGCACAGAGACGATGACGACAGAGGCGACAAAATGAGTATTATTTAATTTTTTGGGTTCCGTATTATGTGTGGTACGAAAACCTTCATATGCGAGTCCAACTCGCACTTGGCCGGTTTTTTATAAGTAAGCGGGCAGTATCGAATAACCTTAGTGTCAAGATATTAGTTTCTTCGCATACCTCTTCTAATAACCCTTGACTGCCACTCAATGGTACCAGTTGGAGATACGAAATATCTTTTAAATTGATCACGGACACACATTGCGTCTAGTGCTGCATGGCCTCCAATATATGGCAAATCTGTTAGAGCTTCTGTTACCACATTTATCTGAGCCTCCTCTTCAGACCAGTAGCAAATGTCGTTTCGCAGTAAATTGTGCAAACAACAAGTGGCTAATATAATAACATTAACATGTTTTGGCAATAACGAAAAACGTCTTTCGTAAACTCTAAACTTCTTCACTAATAGCCCGAAAGCATTTTCGCTCACACGCCTAGCTCTGCTCAGCCTATAATTAAAAACTTTCTTGTCTTCGTCATTTGTCAACTGATTTGCTGGATATGGTCTCATCAAATGTCTGGTTAATGGAAAAGCTTCGTCTCCAACGATGACATGTGGTAACTTTATGTCTGTACCTGGTATTAAACGATCAGCAGGCAAATTAAACTGTCCATCGATTAAAGCTTTGCCAAAATTAGAGTTATTGAGTATTAGGCTATCAGAATTTTTACCCAAGGCACCAACATCGATGACTGTAAAACGGTAGTCCGCATCGACTAAGGCCAATAAAACTATAGTAAACGTTTTTTTGTAAGAAAAATAAAGGGAGCCGCTATTCGGTGGTGCTTCAATAATAACATGCTTTCCATCCAGTGCCCCAATGCAATTTGGAAAGTTCCATTGCCTTTTAAAACGCTGTTCTTTACGTTTCCAGTCTGCTTCTGTCGGTACAGGCATGACATTGGGTGACAACTTCTTAAATATGGCTGTACATGCCTCGTAAATAATTTGTCTAACAGTTGATTCACCAAGTCGAAAAGAAGTGGCTAATGACTTCATTGAATTTCCTGTTGCCAAATATCTGAAACATAAAAAGTTTTAACTTTATTAATACCTATATTTTTTCTTCCACAGATAAAACTTGCAGAGACAGATGGAGACGTATAAGAGATAATTACAGACGCGCTAAAAAGTTAAGGAAAACAAAAAGTGGACAAGCTGCTACAAATATGAAGAAACCAAAATATGAAGATTTATTGTCATTTCTTATCCCCTATATTAGCAACGAGGATGAAACTTTTTCAAATTTTCCACCAAATAATGTTTCCCAAGACTCAAGTAATGAGGATAATAGTATTTTAGACGATATTCATAGAAGTGATAGCCCTGGTTCAAGTGCTGGTACTTCACAAAGCACTATAAGAAATCGTCGTGTTACTTCAGAAGACAGTTCACCTCGTCCTTATAAAAGAAATTCTAGAACTTTAAATACTCCACCACAGCTTTCACCAATACACACGTTATTGCAAGAGTATTTAGAAAAAAAATACACGGCCAAGAAAAATGAACCTGACAAAATTGTTGACTTTTTCACGAACTTGGGGGAAACTGTTTCAAATTTTCCGGAAGATGTACAAATTCGTGTAAAACGTGAAGTTTTTAAAATAGTTACCGATGCAGAAGAGTTGGTTTTCAGGGAGAAGTCTAAACCACAATATGTATTACAATTATCTCAAGAGAGCACACCACCCATAATCGTTAATTTAAACGATGTTGATGTACAACCTCCAAACCAAATAATACCACCAACTTCAACAAATGTGAATCCAAATGATATTGACACACAGAAAGAGATTGCTCTTGATCTTGACGATAACGCATTAAATGATTTTTTAAATTCTATTCAACAAAATAAAAATCAACAATGAATGGTATTTTGAGCGACGGGCTACTAAGAGGCCAAACACAAAGAGAAATGGAAGATGTTGATTAAGAATAGTTTTATTAGAGTTTAAGATAGAAAGATTTTTGTTCTGTGATTTTGTGATAATATAATATTGACATTATGTATACCGCTTTTTTTTCTTTAAAATGAAAATATACCCTAACTAGCGCCGCTGCTAACTATTAAAAAGACAAAAGACACAAGATCCTAACGTACGACCTCACTAACAATTTAAGATACAATTTACACAGGATTAAATGGGAGGAAAAAAGGATAATTAATAATCACTAGGTATGCTATAGTGAAACTTACCTTAAACACACCACAAGCCGCTCTTCTGGTCCGATAGGCTCACGAAAACTTGTAGTTTTTTTTTGCAGATCCTCCTTTATTATTTCAAGTAATTGAAAATATCGATCAGGAGTCATCCGAAAATATCCCCAAAACTTGTTTTTGTCTGCTACAAGATCGGGAAAAAGATGATGGTATTCGCCAAATATCTTTCTCTTGGAACAAATGGGATGTATCCATATTTTACGTTTTCTCTTTTGTCTATGCTGTTCTTCTTCTAACAGCAGGCAAAAAAACGAAAGTTCTTCGTCAGAGCTATCCATTACGTACAGTTGCACGCAAATTCCGGCAGTACACTGTACTCAAAATCCGTCAACGCAATGCGACCCGGCCCGTCACAAATGTGCTAGGTACGCATTTTGCGATGCGCTGCGGCCCGCTCCGCCCCGCTGCGGCCCGGCATAATGTGCTCAAACCTTAAAGGCGAATCTACTGCGCTACAAAAATACGTGGGCAATGTCCATAATATGCAGTCGAATACGGGCCACATTAAAGAGCAAAAATATGTCTCCGTTAAATTTTTTATCCAATATAAATTTACTCCGTATTTGCTTACTTAAATTAAATAATGACCTCTCATTTATAATATAATAATTTCTTAAAACTAATCTAAATCACGACCCGCACACGGTATAGTTCTCGCACTGTGCGCATATTTTATAAAACGTCTGTAATCAGTTCGGGGAAATATAATGATGTAATCGACTCATCGACCGTAATGTAGTCGTAGGAGCGTTCATTTGAGATGCATGGCCCGCGCGTACGCGAGCGAGCGGCGCACACGCTAGTCGCCGAAGCGCGTGCACGCCTTCTTCCACTTGCACTGCGTACACCACAGGTCGCGTTGGTCCATGCCGTACACCTTGCGGCACTTCTTGTTGTCCGAGCGCGGCCGCCGGCCGGGGCTGCCGGGGGACCCGCTCGCCGCCGATAGCCGCATGTGCTTCTGGAAAATATACATCTATGACAATATGAGGTCGCTTCGATTTCGGCTACGTATGCCGATTAAGACTATGCATTCGATTAATATAAGAGTCGCTTACCGGCGAGTGCGAGTTAGACCAGGAATGCGTTACGGGAATGCTTATAGGCCTCGCGGACCCGTTCTGCATGGAGAGCAGTCCTTGCCTGGAAAAGATAAAGTTATTGTCAAATATCTACTTCTACACTTACTTTTATGGTATGGTGAAGTGTATGGCATATAAAACAATACATATATAATGTAATACCTATATGAGCCGACGAGTTGCCGTTGATACTCAGGATCTTCGTGAGGCGGGCGACACATGTCTCGGTGGGACAGAGTGGGCGGCGGCGCTGGAGCCACCATCTCGCGCTCCGTGTAGTAGAATTCTTCTTCACGGTCACTGTCACCTTCTTTCTTTGGCCTGAAATACAAATAAGGTTTGCGTAAGCTACCGTTGGACAGAAGGAAATTTTCACTTTGCGTATTCCGCTTTATAGGACAAAGTCAATATAAGTATTTATCATCGTTCACAATATTATGCGTGATTGGTATTGCATGAAGCGTCGTAGGACGTAGGGCAGGGTTACGTAAGCCGCGGGTGAGGCAGGCGACCTTGCGCGACGGGCGCGGACGCGGGCGCGGGCGCGGGCGGTAGCGGTAGCTATGTGGCAAGCGAGCAACCTTGTCGCGAAGCCTCGCCGCTTGCTGCTTCCGGGTCAGCTAGGGCCGGCCTTTCAGGCAATCTTGTATTAACTACTGAGCTAACGGTGATATGGTTAACAACATTATATCTTATTAGAAATTTTAGCTTCATTCCAATGCTTCATTGGCCACGATACATTCGTTGGAATGGTATTTTACAGTAAAACTACATATTTCCTAACAATTTCATGAAGTATAGGAAAACTTATATCAGATGGTGCATAATAGTTATAGAAAATAAGACATATAATAGATTTGTTTACTGATATAGGAAATGAGATATTTGCAATGCACTGCAAGCTATTGCAACCTTGCCAGCTGGCTGCCGGCATTGCGCAATTATTGTACATGCACGTGCATCTATCTGCACCCACGTGACTCCTTTACACGTGACAAGCTCTATCACTTTATTTTTCCCTTTATCTAATAGATGATGACATGTATATAATGTAACCTATGTTACACTCATCGACTAGCTAACTAATGTTGTAAAATATCAAAGAAAAGTTTGAAGAACCTTCCTTTTCCGCAACTCTTTGTTGTAACTACATATTTTCCAGTATCAAGTAAACCGATTACCACAAAAATGTCTTAATAACGTCAAAAGTAAAAGTACTCAAGATATATTGTTTTTTTAAGTGCGGCCTTCACGCTAAAGATAACAGAAGGTATTAATGAAGGAGGCATAATATTGCAATTTCTATAACTTCTCTGATCTATTCGACCAAATGATTAAGAGCATATGCATCATGCACCACTACTGGATGCAGATCATGTTAATTATTACAAGGTACATTAATAGGCTCAGATCCATGTTGGCACGTTAACTATACATCCATAATGAGCCAAGTAACATTATGTTAGGGTATATAGGGCTTGTAGCTTCAGTAACTTTTAATTTGACCTTCATAAGTGCCCTCCGAAGGCCTAAACTGAATAAATGGTTTTGCATTTTGAATTATAGGGTAGGTGGATGCTAAGTTAAGATAAGACCATAACATACCCCAAATGCGTGTGTCTGATGTGGGCTTCAATAGACGAGCAGGTATTGGTCGTGTATCTGCAACCCCGCCAGGTGCATTCGTACATAACACTGTTAATCTGCAACAAAAATAAATATTCTATAAGAATAAGAAAAATAAACATGAAAGTATCAACAGAGAAAGGCTTTAAAACTGTCCTCGATGCACAGCGGTAAGGTAATAAGGTACTGATGAGATGGTAAAATAGAAATTATAATGATGTGAGCCGTGATCATGTATGTACCAATATTTTTCCAATCAGTTCGTGTAGTAGCCGAGCTATACGAGTATGCGCTCTTTTGCGTCGACTCACATATTAAGAAGAATATGCAACTACCTTAGAACTTTTAAAGATATTGTTTTTCCATAATATTGTAAAGCTTTCATCTTCTCTATTATATAAATGTCAATGTATGTTTTTCCCCCTAAACTATTACTATTACGATGTAATTTTGGTGAGTTATTCTACATACGCCGAGAAGGATCCTGGCCCAAAAAAAAAGTGGCATAGCAACGCATTCCGAGAACAGCAAATTTTGTATAAAATATACAGACGTGGTATGTTTAAACGTTACGCAAAGTAAATTTCAATACAAAGAAGAAGCAACGGTGATAATGTCATGCAGTAGTAGGAGTGCGAGCGAGGCGTAACGAGTCGAGCGCTCGAGGCCGAGATTGGCGAGGTTTGCCAAAGTTTCTGCATCGACCTTCTGCCCAATGCCACGTTATTTTGCCCACCCGGGCCGAGATACAAGTATACACAATACTGCTCGTTCGCCTCCTGTTCCTACGTCGCCTGTCGTTATATTTATTAGTAAAGCATACCCTGTTAATGTTTTTGCATAAAAATGATAACTATCAATATTGAATAGTTACCTAATTGCCTACTTCGGTATAGGTGTCGGTGACTCGATTCGCTGGCAATGAATACAATGCTGGTTGCAAAGAATCAACCTTGGCTTTTTTTCCGTTTAGGTTGCTTTTACAATGTAAACGATCCCGAAACCATGTTACCTATAGTTCCGAGGCTGGAAGCTGACTATATCAAGTGCATTTAGAAGTAGGTCAGGTCACAAGGTGGCGTGTCGAGGAGGGAGGCCGCCAACTAGGTCGTAGCACCACGGCCAAGGGTGGTCTACGAAGGTTGCACTCCTTTGTTTTACTTGTCGGTAAAATATAAGCTTTATAAGAATTAACAGTACCTACCTACCTATAAATTGAAATGAACAGAAAGCATTGTAAAGTTATTAAAGCTGACTTTTCGTGCCGTCATCATAAGTTGATAACTAAAAATATGACGTATTTGGGTTAATCTGGGAAACGAATGCGTCATTGATGAAGTTCACTGTAATACAATAAGGATAATTGAAATAATTTTCTATACAGAAAACTGTTTGGGATTGACGGTTAAGGATATCTTTAAATATATAATTATTCTGTACGTGTGTATGTCGCTGAACTCCTCCTAAACATTTTGATGTATTTTTGGTGAGTTTGTGGGCCCCTGGATGTTTTAGATTTACATTTAGATGGTAGGTCGCGCTGCGTGCGAGTTCTAGGATTTTTAATTATTTTTTTAAGTTTCCACATTTTCCGACAATTCTCTTGTAATATATAATGGACCTTTGCACTAAACATAAAGCGTTATAAATTACGCAATGATAAAGATGAAAATTTGAAAAGCTCAGTTCAACGTAGTTTTAGTAGTGAAAACCTATTTCGTTAATGTGATTTGTAAATATCAAAAACGACGAAAACTTATAAATAAAATATCTAAAGATCTTCAGATCAAGTATCTAGATTTGTCAGTAGTACTAGGTATACTCTTTTGTCGGTGCAGCCAATTAGGGTTTTTACAAGTCCTTATAAATTTTACAAGTCCTTATAAATTTTTCCATGTAAACACATTTGAACGATAGACTTTTTGACATTTTATTGATTTCCAAGGATACGGATAAGAAAATATGTACCTATCCACTGCGCATACCTATCTATTTTAATATAGCATAGTTCAACTTTCCTGTAGAATGGGCGCGGGCGGGTTAGGGGGATAGCCGAGGTGCGGGGAGCGTTCGTTTCAGGAGGGCGCTTCCCCACCCTTCACTGCACCACTGACCTACTTTCAGCTTTCGGTAAAGTTCTGAGTATAGATTTAACAAGTAGGTCCTGTTTCGTTTATGCTACAAAGAAAATTTCCATTCAGTGCCTTGATGTAATTCACGGTTCGTCGTGTAACATGTGACACGTGTTTATTCTATTTATCTTGCTATTCACCCAAGCCGACCTACTGATGCTCTTTGTACTGCATTCAGGCATCGATCCAGCAGGCAGAGCTGCCTGTAACAAAGTGCTATATTTTGTATCTCTTACTTATTATAATCTTAAAGATGCAACAACTATAAAATGTTTTCAATATTAGAAAAATCGTTTTGAAAATAAAAAATATTTTTAATTTATCTCGTAAAATTAAACAATAGTAACGATAAATCATTATCAGCATATTATAAAGTATGAAAACGATGGAGCTATGTTGATTGAACGAAGTTTTCTAGTTCCAGCGTTGATTCCACAATAATAGTTTACGTTTGTGTGTCGTATCTACGCTTACACGTGCCGGATGGTTCCTATGTGTGCAATGCAGTGGGCGATGGATGCCAGCGTGCAGTACCTATGTGTAGATATTTGTGCATTTATAAGATCACATGCTATGCATCAACATTACCTACTAATGTTTGTTTTATAATAGAAGAATATGTATTTATACGAAGACAAGTGTATCTTAAAGAGATAGTGTTTTTGTAGATTTAAAATGATCAATTTACTTTTTTTTAACTGCTCAGTTGGAACTCAGAGAAAGAGAGTTCAATAAGCTGATGAGAAAGAACAAAAATCCGAACTTTGCCTTGTGTGTGCGCTCATTCAAATCAAAGTAAACGTACGTGTACAAATAATTATAATTTGACTTACTTATATCATTACAATAATAGTAAAATATACGTAACTTGCGTTGTAGTTACATAATTAAAAAAAAACTAAATGAACTTCGAACAGAAAGCGCTTTTACCTTACCTGAGCAAAGACCTCAGCATTTCAAAACGAAGACCATCAAGAAAATAATAACGGACTTCGTTCAAGTTTTAATCTGTAAACAGTTTGCCGATAAAATTATTTTAGCTTTTCATGCCACTGCGATAGAGTTTATTCTCGAATAACGGTAGAGCATGTAACAGAACCGGCACAAAATGCCGGTTTGTTATTGCGGTGTCTCACTCTACCGCGAAACGCTGTGAGATGATATTGATTTGTTTTCATTGCGTCTCTCTTTTACCCACGAGCGCACATGATATCACCGTTTCATCCTAGTGACCTTTATGTACACACACACACACACATTCTGATAAGTTGTTTTCATGTCATCTCCTTCTAGCTCTAGAAACCAACAAGGAAGACGTTATTAAATGATATAGGTATGTTGGTTGGGTTGTTGCGAGGAAACTGCGCCGGCCGGTACTTTTGTAAGGCTGTGTGTGTAGCGCGGGTGATTATCATAATATAGGCCAGTGCAAACGAGTGGCAGTGTCGTAGTTGCACTTAGTTACACAGACTCAGTAACTAAGTCTTTATAATTTGTAACTCTACCTTTTACATTAGTTTGAGCATTCCTTGACAAGCTACCTATTTCCTCGTTGCAGTTTCTTCTTCTACCCTACTACTTTATCAAATATAGTACGTAACATATGCATATATAGGGTCTAATCTACGTAATAAATTTTAAGACAATGGCAGTTAGCCTTTTATAGATTTCAGGGCGTGGGAGGAATGGAAAGTGAGCGGGAGGTGCGAGCAATGGATGGAGTCATCACGTGGCCGGACTAGGTGCCGTGTTTCAAAACACGCTTTGTCGACAAGCTACATATTTACAAATAATGCCACTCTCAAAATGAATGTTTATAAAATATTTGAAAATAATGTGAAGCATTTCCGGAAAAAGGATAATAGGAAAATAGTTTTTTATATGCTGGTATTTTCAATATATAAAAGATAATATAGTAATATATAACAAGACTTGACGACCTAGAAAAAAAGAACATAAATGACTTTATACCTTTTAAATGTATGTTTGCACAAAGAACCAGCCGTTGTCGTAACGAGTTACATTCATGATACGATCTACACATTTTGTATCGAGATATTATGAGAGAAATAGTAAAATAAAGCAGTAAATCATCAAAGCGTTTCAAATTATAAGGCAGAATTCAGATAATTGTCTAAAACGTATTACTGTATTAATATACCCCTATATGACACTGTATGACAAAGCGTAACAAAGAACTGGATATCAAATATGTTTGAGATAAATAAAAAGAATATAAGTAGATGAGACGGCACGATGATACGAAAGAGAGGGCGCCAAATACGCCATACGGTGTGCACTATGTGCACCCCATGAAGCAAGGGACTACTAAGAGAATGGCAGGTCACTGAACTGACGTTGGTTTACCCCTAGTGTTAATGGCCTTTCTTACCGTCTACTTACATGTCGACCCCCTGGTGGGTCAAAAATTTATCGAATCGGATCATTGAATTGTTTTCGGTATAAATAAATGTTCCTTGTAAAATTTGTAATTTAATAAAGGATCTTGGAATGTATGTAGAATTAAAATCAAAGGAGTAGGTAGTTAAGAAATACATCATTTTAATTTAACATGAAATCTACTTACTAATCTAGTCTATATGTGTGTATATTCTAGTTCGGTAGGTAGGCATATATTCTACAGGTGGCGTCGCGAATGCATTGAACTCGGGTTAAAAACATTCCCCTCGTTGGGTACCCCGGTCCCCGTCCGTCCCTCTGGTCGGCCCGAGGCGGCTAGCGGGCGGGCGCGGGCGCGACGCGAGCGTTTTTTACACCCTCAGACTTGATATTTTTCACTCAACCTACCTATCCCTTCCACACGCATGCACACACAACATAAAAACGCCTGGTGGCAAGAAACTACGAAGCGTTCGTTCGCCTCATCTCATCTTATTGTGAGAGGTGAGCTGGGTTCACTATTGTTTGTTGCATTTGTGATCGGGATCATCAGATAGGAACTTACTATTTGTGTTCTTTGATTAAAAATCTACTTAGTTACATAGTAGTTGTAAATAGTGTACTATATATGACCATTACGCCACAGGAACCGATAACTGACTAATTCGAATCGTTTTAATCATCTAATGAGGAAATAACAACGTTATTGGCTTTTGTTTGATTTACAATTATTTGGATTTGTCCTACGCGGATCTGTCCGATACATCGGACTTTATTTATTGAGAAGGAACTGGAACTACATATGCAGAAGAGTGCATGTGTCACCTACAGTGACCGTCTCAAGAGAAACAGACCCAAATGGACGTCAGGTCATCCGAAGCAAAAATAAATAAATACTTAATCAGGTAACATTACTAAAGGATTATTTTTCATGAGTATCGTTGCTATGGTAATCATGACAATTATATAAGTGCCTGTCCCGTGAGTCACTGGCTCAAGTGGCTCACGGTTACAATCTTGGAAGGTGGTCAGATGACGAATCATTCGAGTGGGGCAGTCGCCAATCGGTATAAAGCTGTGGTGGAACGCGTCGCCTCTTTGGTCACTGACCTCTACAGGTTTAAACATGTTATAGTTTCACTTTTTCATTAAATCCAAAGGAATTTCGCCAGTCGTCTGAAGGTATCAAGATCTAAATTAATTAATGCTACTCGGTTTTCTTAGAATAAAAAGAGGTTGCAATAAAAGTGCCATTTGTTATTTTTTACAACAGTTTATTTGTAACTATTTCTCTTGGATATGATATGTTCTAAGATATTTTAAGTGATGCCATACGAATTTAAAAAAAGCCAGTAATGTGCGAGTTGGACTTCGAACAGGGGGTTTTTGTTATCACAATAAAACTAAGTAGATACATTTTGTAAGCAATTATTTATTTAATTTTGACTTGTATTTTACTTAATAGGAATTATAATTCGTTGCAAACTGTTGTATTTGAAAAATTATATAAGTTTTTGCACGATACATTTTAATGTTATGGCAAAATCTGTGAAAATCTATAGTTATAGTTTAGTTTTATTAGTGACGGAACCACGGCACCAATTTAATAAATTCTTTCACCATTTTAAAGGTACATTATTCCGAATGTACATAGACTATGTTATTAACCCGGGAATACTGTAATTCCCCTGGGGACGCGGGTGAAACCGCGGCAAGGAAAGCTAGTTGATATATAAAACTGTTTTAAAATGTGCAAACAAAGTACGTACATATGACACCCTTTCCGTAGTTTCCCCACTTTCTTGTTTCGAGCCTTGTAATATTTCAGAACCCATCCACACTAATCCTTGCAGTCCAGATCCAAATTTCACACTAATATTAATATAATAGGTAACTTTGACTGTCTGTTTGTGAACTTTTTACAACCAAACGTCTGAACAGATTCTGATAAAATGTTGTACTTTAAGTTAAAGAAAGCAGGATAGTTACTTTAGGACATTCTTTTCATTCCAGAAACACAGGAGAAACCGCGGTGCGAAAGAAGGTTTAAAAAAACTATAAAATGATTTTCTTTGCATTTGTTTTCATTTTGCTATGGAACCTTAGTATTAAATTAAAGCATTTGCAAGCATCGATTGGCTATTTTTTTTAATGAAATAGTTACGAGTTTTGGCAAAATTTCAATATTTTCAAGTGTCACAATGTTAAATTGTTATATTGCTATTAGTGTTTCAAGGAATGTGGCCTCACAATGTCCCACACCGTGATAAACATTATTTCGTGAAATGGGAGTTTGTTGAACCCGCGGGACTACTTATTATCGCGATTCGCGACTGATGAACTCGTCCCTGCCATTGTTTCAGTCTGCAATACCTACTAACGAATGCACATACCAACCATCCTTTGTACCTAAATTTACCATGATTTTCCTATTAATTTAAACTATAATAAAAATATATAGGCATTTGGGTGGTGTTCGAATAACAAAACCAACCTCGAACGTTAAAATAAGTACGGTGCCTACCCGATGGCCGCTTTAAAATTTACAAATATAGCTACCTACCTAAACCTACGTACATTACTTGTACAACAGAACGACAAGCTTTAACAAAGAAGCCTATTCAATGAATACCTATAGATAATAGAAGGGGGAACAATCGAATAGAAAACAGGATAAAGTTATGTTAATTACACAGATAAGAAATAATTAAGGCATTCTATTGCACTTCCACTCAACAGTAACAGATAACTAGGCAAAGCTCCAAAGACGTTTGAGTTCAAATTTAGAACGATCCATATTGAAGGGCAAGTGGATCCTTCTAGATTTACGTACAAGTGTAAACATTTGAACTGTCAAGAACGGACAGTGAACCGGCCGCGGTGTCATTGCCCTGCCAATGCCGGTTAAAAAAAACGCATTGCCTTCATCTATCTATTCAATGACGACGCTCAGCCGCGAAACGTGAGTTTTATATCGAGAAAAAAAACGCAAAATAATGCCGCCAATAATGTCAGCTACACATTTGAAACGGCCTTTATTTTAATTAAGTTTTGGTGCCAATTACCTGCAACTTTGAAATTTTCTTTTCTTTTTTACGAACAATTAAAAGATGCTTTCTAAAATGATTGGTTGTATCAGTGTTGAGAAAAGTAGCACCTTTTCTTTGTCATGTCAATGCCATGCAATTAATTAGCAATCAAGGATATCAACTATTTGTTCCGTATTCGTAGCTACTAAGTATAACTGTGCTTGATATCGTAGTTGTAGACTAAGATGTGTTTATAAATATATTATTAGACAGGTAATTGGTTGACTTTCAGAAGGCATTTTTTTAATTCTTCCAATTATGGGGATAAGGAGGCTCAATTTCATCAATAAATATTCCAATTTTGGATATTTCATATATAAAAAGCTCTAATCCACTTCTAAGATATGTAATTTATTATTCATAATTTACTATGATTAAAATGCCTTGAATCGAGTAAATGCCACTATTTGCCACCCACGGGATGTCGTGTGACACGCAAATCTGTAACTGTAGCACTTCCTTTGTTCATTGTGCAAGGTGGCAGAAAGTAATTGCCCAATGTGGCTACACACCCATAATGACCGTAACCGCAGCTGGTGTTGGAGTATCCGTCGAGTACCTACTGGTCAATGTCTTGTCGGACGGTGTTTTTGACCGCGTCAAGGTCGGCAGGATAGGGTACATGAACTTAATCGCCTACGCATAGCGCAAATTTCTCGTTCTTTACATTAAATGTACCTAATGTAATTAATGAGGACTGCTGTTGAAATTTTGCATAAAAGATAATGTAACCTACTGATATGAGCAGGGTTATTAGAACGAGGGAGTAGTAATGTATGAGGGCGATGACCTCTAGAACGAGACGGAACGACAACAACACTGAAGTTCGTGCGCTCCACTCCTGTCTGAACGACCAAATTACCACTCTTCGCATTTAAAACACCGTTTAATGACTATCACTGTATATGTAACTGTATAGCAAATAGTATTTAAATGAATGGAATAAGTATACAAAACAGTTCTAATTAATAATGTACGCAGGTACTCGGACCTAAATCAAGCTTTCGCTACCTTGGATGGATAGCAAAGTCCACAAAAGAAAGCGAACTCTTTGTTAGTTATGAATTAATTCAATAATTGTTTCCATTAGCTAATCAATAAAATATCAATACATTTATCACTGAACAGAAGTATAACTGAGCTAGCAGGTATAGTTACACAAAAGAGTTGATACCTAATGTAATCGTTGGAACTAGGTCGCTCGTGGATGGTTATAACCTATTTTCGCGATTGCACAACCCGCTCCTACACAGTACAAACATAGTTGAATAAGCTATTATAGTACCGCTCTAAATATTCTTACGATTGATATTTTATCGAACACGTTAGTAGTCTATTGACTACCTATACCGATATGTAATTAAGAAAGTAGTTAGGTACGCTAATAGAGTAAAACAAAAAGATTCCGTAAATTAAAAAAATATAATTTTATTTTATTTTTATCAATCCCTCAACATTTATTAGCAGTCAAGTATAGTTGCTATTTACTAGCAGTAAGCGTATCTATAGGCTATATATTTGCTATATACCATTTACCAATAAAAAAGTCATCGATTAGAATTTTAAAAGACAATGTATAGTATAAAATGTACAAGTGTTTCTTTGAACAATCTAATGCATCAAGTGTGTTTGGCAAGGTCTGCGCTGTGCTACATTTGCGACCCACTTTGATAGCGTAATCGTCGCGTGTTCTATTTTTAAGGGTCCGTAGTCAAACAAGGAACCTTTACATTGCTTTATGTGCTCAATTCATCGTACTGAACGTAAGAAATTATGTATAGTTAGGCGATATCCTAATTTGTCGGTAAGACATCGGCATCCGAGACACTGTTACTTATTGTGTTCTATGTACAGAAGGCTGTCACTTCCACCTACATTGTATGAACGCTAATAGATGGGCACAGAAATCGCGGCAAGCTGATAGGACCGCATAGCATGCTGCGTCTCGGGATGCACCGTATGCACTTACAGTAAAACTCCCACGTGCCAAGTGTTATCGTTGCAACAAGATGGCGGCAAATAAAGATACATCATGCGACATAACCGTGGGATACTGTTTTTTTCATCTCCAAAGTATATCTATGCTAAACCTAGCCTAAATGAACCTAATAAAGTGTGGTGACAACTGAAAAGAGAGTCTAGCTGAGGTGACAGGAACTGTATTTGGATCCGTAATAAAATATAATTTACGTCTGTATTAAATTTTGTGACGTAACTCCGAGAAACGTTGGCTGATACAGATCCGTGATAATGTTAATAATGTCTAGAGCATGAACGGTCTGTTATCGACTATTATATCAGAGGTTTATTGCGCAACGCCCGGTATAAAATTGACTTAGTAATTGGTTGACAAAGCACAGCGTGTTGGCAGTTGACCGAAGGGAACGAAGAATGCGTGCGCGCAGGGTTGTAGGGGTCATGCTTCGGGCCATCGAGCGAGCCGGATGCCCATACCCATAAATTAGCACTTCGTAGAACTTTATGTGCGGTTCAGTGCAGTATACCTTTAAATTTAATTTAATGTTGATTAACCGACGACTGACGCTTTAAAACACCATAAGTACTGAATTCTTTATTGTCTGCAGCGGCTGTAAGGTGTTTTAAAATAGAACCAATATCGGTAACGTGTTAAGATTACGACAAAAGCCGGTTGAGATCCGGCTCAGAGGACCGCGTATAAAACATTTTTATGTTTCAAATGCCATTAATTACGTTGACATTAACGAATCGGGGTCACATCACAAATTCAACCAGCACACATGCGTGTGCAGCGTGGCCGGCGTGGCCGGCGGGGCGGTGCGGGCGCCGGGCACCGCGCGCCGGGCGTCCGTGTCGGCGTCGTCCTAGCTAGGAGCACGACCAGTTCCGCCGCTGGCATTTACACACCTAATGTAACTGTTTACTGAGCGCGGAATGATCAGCGCGCTTCTAGTACCGCAAAGTCTTCCGCGTTTTATATATAGAACCATGAAGGCCGTGCCATTATTCGTGTTGAAACTACAGCTATAGTTTTGATGTGAGTACACAACATAAACCTTGAAACTGGTTTTAAGGTACCTACATTTTTTTCTATCTAGCATTCTAACGGACTATGAAACGAATCAGTAGACAAGTTTTGCGCATTCATGACACGACCTACAATTTGAGCGTATAGCAACATAATTATTCGTAGCTAAGGTCTGTAAGTAAGCACTGGTCACGTTGCGCACGCCGCGAAGTCTTCCTTCGCTCACGTGAGCGTCGACAGCGCCTCTGTCATCTAAACTTATATATCTGGCTGTTATCGACACAGTTATCTAGTGTTGAGATACTTGAGAAGATAGAGCACGCACTATTTATCTGCTCGGTAACAGCGTGTGATTTTAAATGTATACATGGATAAAATTTATGGAAACTTATCGTCATATTTGTAGCAGGATTCAGGAAATAGTTGATTCTCGTACACTAATTATAACATTGTTTTTCTGATATTTCGATTGATTTGATTTATAACTCTAAATACTCCAACCACTGCCATTACGTACTAGCTTTCTGCAGCTATTCCATTCATTCAATTCCATTCAGTCATTTATGCGTGATTGAGTGCCAAACTACAAGGACTCAAACTTTAACATTAACAATAGGAATGGGACTTTATACTCTGCCACTTCGATACGTAGGTAGCGTTACGTATTTTTATTGGTATAGTCTACTGATTGTAGAATATAATTATTATAATATATAACTAGAAGAAGCTTACATGGATGACAACTCTAACAAGTAATTACAGTGGCCCTGAGTCGCACGCGGAAGTCACCTCGCCGACTCTACAGATAACAATTGGCGTATTTTATCAGTGGTTTGCGATAAAGCGGCCTTCAGTCAAACACGTATTTACCACACAATATCTAGTGTGGTATACCAATAGCATCACATAGTTTCTATATTGCATAGAATCTTACTTTACAATCCATAGTCACACACAGTGTTAATACGATTGTTTCAAACTGTTTCGGCTGTAATATCACAATCCGTTCCGTATTATATTGCAATGAAAATATTATATTGCTCGTGCTCAGTGCCGGATTAACCACGTAGCAAGAGTAGCAATTGTTACGGGCCACGCGCAAAAGGGGGCCCCGCGTGTCTAAGGCTGCCCACCACCGATTGTTTTCTTTACCACTTAATACTTAAGAACCCATAGCAGACCAAAGGCCCCACGACAGAATTTGCTACGGGTCCCGCGCTTGCTTTATCTGGCACTGCTCATGCTTCTAAGGTATTTGAATAACATACAACAAAATTTTAAGTCGGTAAGTTGTAGAAGATAAAACTTTGATATTCAAAATGACAAAACGATATAATTATTTACTAATTCGATTGAGTTCTGTGCATGACCAGGTTGCTTGTTTATAAATGATATTGATAATACTATTGTTCTAACGATGAATTCATTATGATAACTCAATTTGGTTGTTAAATAGCTAGACGAAGCTCTATGACATCTACGTAATATATAATAGTCTACATAAATTACTGTATAGTTTAGATTAAACAGAGTTCACGAAAATAAGGAATTTCTCAAATTAGACATTGTATACTGTATATATTCCATTTACTATATTAATTAATATTAAAACAATCCACCAGGCAAGCATAATGCTACGAAGCTGGTGAGATTTTTCCAACGACACGTGCCAAAGCAACAACCCGAATCGACGTTGCAGATTGTGTAAATATTTGCTACGATTCGATTAGCTGACGTTGTGGGATCGTTGGTCAAGCCAAGTGAAGAGGTTGCAATCGGCAGCGACCTCGTTTCTAAATCGGTTCCGCATTTGTGTTGTATCTGCATAGACAAAGAACTGCACCGGCAGATCGGATCGAGTAAGTCTAATTGACTGTTGCGTAGCGCTGTTACGCTGAGAGGTAGCTTTCCGCTTATTGATTTACTCATATTGCTATGGCAATTTATTACGAGCCCGAGGTTACACGTGCGCCCGGCGATAAATAACTCGTGCAAATTTAAGTGTTGCATGCACTCTCTTGATTTTCCTTATCGGCGATATAATGTCTCACTAGTAATTTATTTACGGCAGCACGACCCAGTGTGTTGAGCTGCGGTGAGGTTGACCGTGCAGTGTCATTTCCGTATGAACATGATACAAGGTTATGACTTTTGCCGTTTAAAAGACAAAATTCTTATTTGTATCTATGTATTTTATTTACTTATATCATTATCATTCACGATAAAAGGATAAAGTGTATCAGGTATTATTTTTAATTTCTTATCAATAACCAATTTTATATGCTTAATGTTGAGATCGAGTTATACGCGAGTTATAAACAAAGCAAAGAATAGTTATGATCGTTACGCAATGCAACAGATCGCCCGGTATATGTGCGCGTGCACTATGATGCAATGCCTTTTGTTACGCTAGTGGACGACTACGTCAGTAAATCGGTGGGCAGGTGGACCGACTAAACAAGTATAATTGTAGAGAGATACGCATATGGCTTCATGCTCAACCAAAACATTACGATATGACGAACATTGATAACGAAGTGCGTTATCAAATGACGCATGTCCGCTTGTTTAATGTCCACCTGTCAATTGTCGCTCTACTAACAAAGTTGTGGTTTGGAGTATATCTTATTGCAAGTGTTCATAAATGTACCGCTGGGCTCTGTTCGTATAGAAGTTGTTACAAGTAGTAGATACATCGTTAGCAACCTACTAATCAAACTGTGTTTGTGACTAATGATAGCTGCGAGCTGCAATAGTCTTGCCGGCTATTCGTTCTTGGTAGGTAATAATGAAGTTAGAAACGGGCGGCGGCTCATGTCACGACGGACCGGCCGGCGTTATTGCTGTGCACTTTTACGCGGAACAAAGGCAGCCATGGGAACTATTACCGAGCCTAACACATTGTGCAGTAAGGACAAACGATTGTTGTTAATAATTACGCATATAGGCAAAAATTGTTAATGAATTGAGCAATAGAGCTAGTTTACATTATTATGTCATTGGATTGTTTATAATACAGGTTGTAATTTCGAAAATGGTATGCAAAATAGAGAACAAAGTAAATTTTATTTTCCTATGAAACTTGTCTCCACCATCTGTGTGTTGATTTTACTTATGTTAAAAAAATCCGATGTATGGAATTGAAATAAAACATGAAATGTATAATTTATAGGAATTTCGGCCATTTAGAGAAATTAACATAGACGTAACTTTTGGTTTAATTGATATTTACGTGTTTATGGAAAATTATTCATAAAGTGACTATAATAGGCGATTAAAGTAAAACGGGATTTCCGCTGAAATGCGGGTAAAACACAGGGCGTAAAGTTAGTTCATTATATTTATTTGCTGATTTTACAATCATATGATAAGGCTCTAATTAAATAGCAGAAGCGTAAGTTAAACATATATACAAATACATATATAAATATTTGCATTGCATGCAGAATGCTGGCAAGGCCTCGCTTCGCTCTAATAGCTGTGTCCTCAACCAAGGTCTGCCAGCTGACGTCAGGCTCCTACGCTCGGTAACAAGAGATTTTGCATCTATAGATACTTGTACAGATATAGACAATCCTAATCATGATATCAGTTGCTATGGAATGAAAATGCATTGCCTTTGTGGTGAGGATGAATCAAGTTCTTAATTGAAGTATGAAATAAAGCTATAATAAGGGGATCGCGGGATCACTGACGTCTATAAGGTATAAGTTTATTGAGCATTTTCCGGGTCGGGTGATGGCTCGCGGTGGTCAGTGGGCACTGGCCTGGCTGGCGTAAGTGGTGCGCAGGAACAGGTTCCGCACGGATCACATGTGGGCAGGTCACCGACCCCGGGGACGATAATCCGAGAACCCGCCACTCCGCCACCGACCGGCACCGGCCACTTGGATGACACACGCTCACCGAGGAAAATTAAATTATTGCCGCGAATCAATCCCATCAGTCAACAAGTAGATATTTATTAACCGACGACTTGTAATAAATCTGCAGATATACTGGTTTTGACATACGACATTACATGAACATATTTAATAATCGGAGATATGACGTGCGATATTGAATTCTAAATGGCTCGCTTTTCCGTCATGTAATAGTTATATATTAAAGGAACATAATCAAATTGTTTAGTGATATAGTAGACCAACTGCAAATGTTGCCAGAAAATCTTATCAAATTAGGAGTGGTTGGGTTTAGAAACTTACAGGTATACTCTTATATAACGTTTGTTCGTGATTGGCAATATCTGATAGATCAGGGGTTATATTCTCATACTTTCGTTATCAAAACCATTACTTTAGGCCTGCGACACTAATGAAGCTTCAATTGAGAAGAAAATTTAAACTAAACCAAATATCATATTCGATATTTATAAAAAAAACAAGGCAGAATTGTATTAATGACAGTTGCTTTCGATAAGAATCGAGTCTGGTATTAATATCGAAAACCTGAGAATCAGGCTTCAGTTGGCAACGTAGCCGATGTGATAATTTAGTTCGGCGACACAGCGTCTGGGGCATGCCATTGTTTTGCTGCACCAATAATAGCACACAGCAGTGGTCTAACGTTTGCGTAGGTGACTGCCTATATGCCTGCCTACATATTTAAATAATTCAGAAGACCACTCTTACCAGAGCCGTTGCTGAATCACGCCACGAATACTACCGTTTTAATAAAAAAATTGCAATAACTATTTCTATTGTTTTTTTAGATTCTTTAAAATATGTCTTTATATTATCGTCGTCGTTATTTATATTGTCGTTATTAAAAGAGCTAAATATTGTCTGCGTCTAATAGAAAGTCATGATTAGTAGTAAATTATAAGTACCATAATTCAGTATCGTCCCTGCATTGAAGCTATTATAATTGCAATTATAATTGTTACAATAGATATTCTTTACACTGTCTGTATTCTTAGTGTCCTCGAGGAAGGTGAAAAGAACTCCTGAAATTTAATCGCTTTAGAACATGAAGTTAAGCATCCAATATTCATTTTATTGCATAGCTAAATATCAATCATAAGGACAAATTAGACCAAATCGTTGAAGCATCCTTATATATCGTTTTTACAATATTAAATTTATTAGACGGGCCAGTTGGCTTGGTGGTTAGAGACCCTGACTGCCAAACGGAAGGTCGCAGGTTCGATTCCCACCCAGGACAAACATTTGTGTGCATGAACATGTCTGTTTGTTCTGTGTCTGGTGTAAATATCTATATAAGTATGTATTTAAAAAGTATGATAGTATATGTGGTATATCAGTTACCTGGTAGCCATACAACAAGCAGTACACTCTGCTTAACTTGGGATCAGGTAACCATGTGTGAAGAATGTCTTGGGATTTATTATTAATCAATTAACGAGTACTATATGCTCACAGCCGGTGAGTGTAAATAGGTGTTACATAACTGAAGTAATGTAATAGTAACACCAGAGCGACGCGTCTCCGGTCCGCCCACGACGAACGCTTGGCCGCCAACAATTGTATACAAGGTTAAACACAGAGTGTGGGCCCGCAACGCATGCCAATACAATGTAGATATACCATCTATTGTAGATCTATATTTCCCATTATCTCAAAGATTACTTATGCATTAAAGTTAAATAAATAAACTAATAGAGATTACTATTCAAAAAACCTACCGTTCATAAAACATGTGTTGTGCAGGGTGAATAATGAAAATGATGTAATAATATAACATTTTCCCGGTACAAAAACTATCCTATGTTACTTCTAATACCTCCAAGAATATGTGCACAAAGTTTCATGATGATCGGTTAAGTCGTTTTCGCGTGAAAGCGTAACAAACAAACTTACATTCACATTTATAATATTAGTAGGGATGTAATTTAATACCTAACGGCTATATCGTAGATCGTAGTTTTTAAATTAATATCAAGGATTTAATTGTTTTCAGTGGCAGCGAGCTATGCGTACGCGGCGCGGCGCGTGGTCGTGCACAACAAACGGCCTTTTCCACTACGTAACAACACGGTATGTAGTTGGTACCTATTAACAAAATTAATATGGTTTCAGTCCCTGTCCCTGTCGTCAACCAAACAATTCACGTTAGAATATATATCAAATGAAGCAACCGCAAGAACATTTAATAAATAATGTAAATTATATGCGAGTACTAATATGGATCTAGTCATTATCGTAGGGTAATTAATTTATCGGTTACTATTCTTATTGTTTCATTATGTATCGCTGGCCAGTAAGAAACAGACAATAAGAGGTGTCGTGAGTTACTCGGAATAACCAATAGTTTGTGGTTGGAGACACTCGCGCAGTCATAAACATATTTATGTCAATTTTACAATGGTGTTGCATAACTGCGGCGGTGGCGTTGTGCCTTGACATTGTACGACACAGTGAACTGCGCACGTGGATCGTAAATCATGTTATATTATGTGCATATATGCACTGTACACTCGGTAAAATCCCGGCGAGATTGATACTGTCGATAATGTATTGCAGCTTGTTATAAAGTATTCGCCGGCGATCATGGCTTGCGAGGTTGTATCGGAAGTAATTTATAAAGAACATCTATTTAATAAAGTCGTTTATTTATTAAAGGTTTTGTGATAAACTTCTTTATAAATATCTTTTTTTTTTCAAAGATTAATACAATAGTAAGGCAGTAAAAAAATTGTTAGATCATAAATGATGCAAGTTTAAAAAAACAGAAGCAAGCAACAAAACTTTATCACTGCTACACGTGTTGCAAAACATTGTAAAATCAATATACCTACAGAGTGCATTTTGTGTCACTGACATCTTATCTAATACATGACTTTGGAATATTAATAGGCGATTTATTGTTTTATCACGCCTTTCAATATTACATTGCTACTGTATAACTTTGAAGTGAGAACACACGAAATGAACTACTGAGAGTCTAGAATACAAAAAACGGTTATGTGAAATAAAAACCCTTAAAAATCAGGAATTCGCGTAATGTCTACGATAATCTACTAGGTATAGAAATTTCAGGCACAGATTGAAGATCAATCAAAAAAGGAACCATTTCATTAATACAACATTTACTCATACCGCGTAAACTGACATTTACCCAATGTTCCAACCATACAGATAGCAAATAAATATCCTGAGATATTTATGCGTACACAGTATGTACTATATGACAGTAACAGCGGTTTGGTATCCCTTTGGTTACGTAGCGGCTTGTGATTTAATGGCATTTAGCGACGGTGTGTTAGCATGCACACCTGTTGAGTGAAAGTGAAGTTAACTACTCAACTACTAGAACTCTGCCACAGATGTACTAACCATGCGAAAGTCTTTGTCTCGTTATGTTGGACAAAGGAAATCTAATCGAGTAATGATGCATTTAAGCGTTAAATGTCATGAACATTGAACAAATGAGTGTTGAAGTGCATCTGTGCGATTGAGTCACGGCATAGTTGTTTATGCGTCACAAAGAGATAACAATGTCAGAGCCTGGTAACTGCAATTATTAAAAAAAATACAATTGTGCGAATCTAGTACTCATTTCCTCGTTTCAGTAACTCGTCAGCACACACAATTTCAAGTTCAATTTCACGATTTCAATTACACAGTCCCGTTTATTTCAAGACGACAAAAACAACCGACCAATATAAGTAATGAAATAACGGTAACAACATTGTCTAAGTTGTACGTACGTACGAAGACAATTACTTCCAGAGTTTATAATACGAAAGCGAGCACGAAGTATGTCACGGTCTAATTGAAGCTCGCGCTGGTGACTGGGTACGTTCCACACGACATATCTAAGCATATAATTTTGACTCTGGACCGTTGGTTTCTTTGGTTACATATGGCAGTTAAATAAGTTAGATATACCAACCTCAACGTGTGTGTATTTCCCCTTGTTAGTCACAGTGACGCAGAAAATTACACTATCTTATGTCATAGTTACGTAATATAATAATGGACTTACCCTTTTCTTGCGCGGATGTAATTCTTCATAGTCCATGGCGATGCCCTCATCGCTGAAGGAGGAGGAGGCCGGCGGCGGGGAGGGGGTCCCGGAGCGCCACGACGAGCCCGAGCTGCTGCTGGCTCCCGGCGACACCGACGACCGACCACCCCATCCACCTGGGCAAACATACAAAAATCTCGTTTAATCTCGTAGGCGTTTACGAAAGTCTACGATGAAGTATATCTTATAACCAACAAATTGTGTAATTCAAATATCGTGGAGTTCTCTCATTAAAGTATCACTCTCCATTTTCTTTTTAAGTCATCGTTATGCAAAATTTTATCAACATCTATGAAGCCTACGAATTTAGATCAGTTTTCTAAAAAGTTGGTTATCTTATGAATCGTAAATAGTTTGCTGTGTCATGAATAATAGCATAACGCGCATGTAACTGCATGCCTATCTAGTCAGCTGTAAATTTCGTATGTAGAGACTGAAAAGAAAAAGGTAGGACACCAAATTTCTAATTTAAATTATACATTGCAAGCGGCGTGGGCAAAGCTGCATGAATGAATTAAATGTAGTAAATTGCGAAACGGAACTATGGTCAGCCACTTTCACTCACAAGAGCGGCTATTCTCGCTGCGCCTGCACATAAGAACTGCCTCTAACAGCTACTCGTAGATGCATCGTTAAGTTTTATGGGTGATGTTAAAACGGCGTGGTTCTGGATTGCGATTGCGTAATGTACATATAAGTAGTGGCAGTTCAATGTTTATGAAATTAATTTGTTTAATTGATGTCGGTCATTATTCCTCTTATTAAAGCATTCATCACCATATTCTCACAATACTAATAGGGTATGTTTCAACAAAGCAATGTAACGATTTAGAAGTAACTACGTAAACTTCAGTTTGTTGCACAGATAAAATAAGATATTGCTTCAAATCTGCTATTTGAGCACGAGCACATTTGGTCGAAGCTCATCATGAGAGCGGTGTTACACCAAATACCTGTCTAGACGACGTCTAGACTCAAGTCTAGACGAACACATTTTGTAAATTTTACTCTAAACCCAACTACTCCCTGTAATGTTAAAGTATTATTAAGTATGTTGGTGTACCTACCTAAAACCCCGTTCCCCACATTAACTCATAATGTAAAATGTAATGGTATTATACCATAAATCAAGTAACAATCTATGTATTCAATATACCAAAGCGAAAGTTAGTCAGTCAATGTGATTTGAATGTCAGTAATTCTGTGCAATGAGTTGCATTATGAAAATCTATGGTCATCATCGCGAGGCGGAGCACGCTGCTGCGGAGCATGACCGCGAGCATGACATTACAGTTACAGTGGTAGATTAAGTTATAAAATGCGAGAACTGACTACCAGTACTAGCGATCTGCGTTCTCCATGTCGAAGATTAGGATAGGTCGTAGGGTGACGGCCGCAGCGGTGCGGGCGGCGACGTCGAGGCCGCCTCGGTGGATGTGTGGTGAGGTCGTGTAGTGCGACTTACTGGGGCGCGGTGAATTGGGGGAGCAGCTGAGCGACATGAGCACGAGCGCTGCGTTACACTCGTTCATCTGCTCGTCGCGCTCGCCGTAGCCCAGGTCGCAGGAACTGCTCGGTCCGCGCTTACGTGAACTGAAACAATTGCTTACATTAAAAAAAAATCTTCACACAATAGCGTACTACTCGTGAACTATCATCAAGTTTGCATTTATTATAAAGTATCACACAGACTTGGTAAACTTCCTCTATTAATTATATATTACTCAAAGTAAATTGATAAGTATGCCGGTACAATTAGACATATCGGTAATGATAGGAATCGATACATTCCTAGAACGTTTTGCATTTTCATGTAAAATCAATAGCTTCACGGAAATTGAAAACATATCCTATACGTCGGGACATTACAATAAATTCCTTCGAGACTACGCCTAGTATCTGACGAAATCTAGAATAAACCTGAAAATCTCTAGTTGACCGAGGTTGTTGTCATTTCGAACTCACAATCAACAAGTCTAGACTGGGATTGTTGAACCTTCCCTTAAGTTCGCGGGATCAATTTTCTGGAGGCTCATGAGGGGCGCGCGGCGGCGCGGGGTCGAGTGGGGTAGTCAGGAGCCTACGGGAGGCGAAGGCCGCGGGCGGCTCGGGTGTCAGGCTGTTGCGTAACCGGCGGCGACCCACAAACGCTAGACATTTGGACAAGTCGCGTAAGGACGAAGGCTGTTGATCCGACCGATCACCCTGCACCACCTTCACAAGGAGGTTCATTCAACCTATGCGTTCAACGAATGCGTTTGTCCAACGCCCCAGCCAATAACCGTGCTGTCTAGGCATCTGTTTTATTTTTTGTTCGTAACTTGTTTTATTCGCAGAACATCTGGATCGTTATCGATGCCTTTAACGTTGTCAATATTTAAATATATATGAAGAAAATATTCTTATAAAGAAATATCAACGTATAACTCAACTTTTTAAGTTAGTATAAAAAGAAGAAAGTACAATAAACTTGGTCTGCTAACATACTTATTTATCATTTTTAAATCAACAACTTTTGTCATAAAATGATAACACGTTGTATAACGCAATTATTTGTTACGGTGCCAATGACTGCAATGACGCAGGTCCACCTATTCAGAAATAAACAGTTGGATATGTTAATACGTATGTATACCTACTCATAATAAAAAGACTGGCAACATCATTATTTCACATTTAATTCCTTGGATGGTTATACGTAATATTTATTTGTTATCTTTACGAATGACGTGAATGGAGAAACAGCACAAGAAAGTAACCTATACAAACATATAATTTTTTCAATATAAACTGGTGATTAAGACAGCTAATCAATCATTGAACTATCCATGCAGTATTATTGAGTTTCCATGAACGATTTCATGAAGTTTTCGATCATGTATACATCAATTGGAAACTTTGCCAGAGACATGTAGCGGGTCATCGGTCAGGGTAGAGTAGAGGCTGTGTAGGTAACGTCCTTGATAGGGTGACGAGCTCGATACGGTCGTGCGTGTCCGTTGACTCCAGCAGGATCGGTCACCGGCCGCCGGCGGCATCAAGTGGGATTACACAGACATAAAGACGTGAACCTTACCTTAATTAGCATTTGTCATAAAACTTATTCATGAGCGAATTCTAATAAGAGAGATAAAATAGTTTGACGGTTTAAAGTACATATAACGTGACCTTGATCGTAATCGTAATGCAAAGCTATGACGACATGAATTCAGGCATTCGAGAAGAAAAGACAAAAACATTGAAATAAAGGTGGCCAAGTTGGCCGATTCCCAAAGCATAAAAAATAAAGATTCATCACTGTGATACAAAAACATTGTTGATTTCACGACCGCTTAGTGTCGAAACATGTAAATATAAATATATTCTACTCTAGCGACCTACGAACGCACCCTAGATACAAGGTATATTCACCCCGCAACGCTACGTACGACCTTCTATCAGGTTCATTATCTGATCCAAAATAGATGATACATTAATATTCGGGTGCATTGTAAGACTGTTCACGTGATGTTATCTTTTTCACAATGTGCAGGATCCTTGTAAAGTATTGTGATAATGTATCGTCCGGACTCCAAGCTGCTAAGGTTACAATTCGGATGTGGCGTGGCCTTCACGAGACAATGAATGTGAGTACTTGCGACCGCTCCGCACTGTACGAAGGTTTTACTACGCAACGTTAAAACTAAGACTGTTGACTCCAGATGATGGATTTGTTTCTTAGCGGAGTTAGGTGAAGTGACGGGCGAGAGGGCATTACCGGCTCGTACGACCTCTACTTCTTCAGGAGGTGACTTTCTTGTCCGTGATAATGGGGGTGTTAGCCGGCCGGCGTGCCAATCGGCTTGTCATTAATAAATAGGTATGTGACGTTACATCCGTCAGCTCTGATGTAATCAGCTGCGCATATGTTACGTATTGCGTTACTCACAATTCTTTGGATGGAATATCATTCGAGTCTATTGAAGTGATTTGTGGTGCCCGTGAATTCATTGAGGGCGACAGGGACATTGCACGTAGCTCAAATATAAATGGTCTATTGTTTGGGATAGGAATTACAACGATAAAGAAATGATTTTGATATATTTTATCACGGTCACGCTAACCGCAGCAGCTGTGCATACTTGCTCCACGCTCGTTCTATGGCGTAGAGTATAGTACACACACGTAACATTGAAAACGACCTTGCCGCTTGTTACCGGGTACCGTGCAACTAGCATGCCACTAATAGCGAAATATATTTTGATGAATTATTTACCGTTTGATTTTAATCCATTTTGTCTTTAAAAAAAAAATACAAAAAGTATTAAAAACATTTGGGGCGCTTATTTCTGTTATGTAATAATAGTATATTTTATAATCGATTAAAGTTTTTGTGTCGCTTGCACATAGTATTTCTCTACTGTATTTGCTGGTAGTAAGACCGGTGAATCGAATCGATTGACGATTTCACTTTGCCGCATCGTCATTTACCGCGTTACTTTTCTTTACACCACGCAGCTATAATACGTAGGTACTAAACGGGTATTTGCCGTTTTGTGTAGACTCGAACAAACAGAAATGTTAATCAACCGAAATTAGAATTTTAAATCATTATTCGAGGTCAATTCACATTACATCGATACTTCCTACGAGTTCCTGAGATCATAAGTCATGGTAATTCATAGATTTCTGAAAATTTATGATATTTCAATGATAAAAGTTATTTAATAATTAACAAAGTGGCTGTCTAAAATACCTAATAGGTATTTTAAACGATGAAAAGAATATGTTTTGTTTTCAGTATATTTAATAAATAAATAACTTGTATTGTCGTTTATCCTAGATTTTTTAATAAATAGCTAGTACATATTCCAGTTACTATACATTTATCAAAAACTGATTGTGTTTGAACAAAAAATACTATTTTTAACACTTCTCATTATCTTTATGGTCCGGTTAACTCAATGAACTGCAAATGATTCCGTAATATATGAAATGTGAGCGTCAGCGTTTAAATATACATTTGATATGAAGGTTTTATAGCTAATATCTTTTTTGCTAGTTGATGTAGGTCGGGCGCAGTTTTTTGGCGCTATAAAAACTTAGATCCGTTGTGGTCGCGGCCGGCCGGCCGGCGAGCGCGCTCAATCCAGCCCGCCCCGAGTACTTCCCCCCTCACAAAGCTGTAAAGATGAGGTCATCGCTACATTTAGCTGCATTTGTAATGTACTACAGCTCATCTTTACTCATTGCAGCTCAAAAACAAAGAGTTTAAGAGATAACAGGAGATTGAGAATATTTCCGTCAATTTTCATCAACTTTTTATATTGTCCATCGACAGAACTGGTATTGAATAATAGCTTAAATTAAATATGATTGAAAGAACATTGTTAAAGATATAATTATTTTGCTCCTACCCAAAATTAGAGGTGACTTTCAGTAGACAAGCAGCAAATTACTGCTTGTCATAGCTTAGCATGACTCCACGACGCACCAACATTACCACAATATAACAGCTATTAACCAATGCCACGATTCTCATTATTCTGTGAATTTCAAAGAATATCGCATTCGCGTGGAGTTTTTGTTCCCGTCGAACGGTGGAATAACCTACAGGTAGGTCGGTGTAAAGTCAACACAAAGGTGAACATTCCGGATGAGTAAGTAGCTATATTCCTTGTGTATTATGACTAATTTTACAAAAGTACCTTTGTTTTGATAAAGTTATTTTGTAAGGCCATATCGCCAGAAAATGCAGTGACAGTTTCTAGAGAAACTCTAGGCTCTATGATGCCTCTAGGACGTATCCTACTGCGTTGATCCGACCATATCTAAATCATTCTTGATGGTAATTCTTGATGGTGATTCTTCAAGGTGCAAAAAACCTTCCAGATGTGGAGAAACAATCTAGAATAAAGTATTTCGTGTTGATCACGACCCTCAGAATTGAGAAAGACGAAACACGAAGACGATTTCATAAAAATAACAAAAGAATGTGTTGTAATTTCGGATGCAATATTGGAAAATGAAGTTAATCAATTATTAAGTAGGTTGCATAACATTGAATAAATTTTTGTAACACTTTCTCAAGGCGGCATACGCACCTGCCAAATGAGATAACGGGCCTCCACTACACCAACGAAAGCAAACGTGTACCCAACGAGAAAGTGCCGCTGTGTCGCCCCACCACCGCGGCGCGTCGACTTGAGCGCACCTTCTCTTTGCATGTTGCGCAAACGCATGCGGATTTTGGAGTAATAAGTATTGTGACTGTTGGGTTGTTTCTTGCCACGTCAAAAATAAACTACATAAGGTCAGGCGGAGATGGATGGTATGCGACTGCTGCCATCCATCGTAGCCGTCCGTGACACTCATGTGTCGCATTAGCATAAAACAATTCGTACCCTATAATGGAGCTACACCATTTAAGACATTGAAAGCGTTTAAAAGTTTTGCATGACCATCGACGAATAAGTGAGGCTCATCGACATGTCATATTTTGTCATTTGTGCGAAAGCAATAACATTTAGCTGACACAGATATTCAGTTGCTTGGAGACTTCAACTGCAATTCAGACATATTATTAATGATACTTTGATGTTATTTATAAGTACACCAGCCAAGCAACGACATTGACTTGGCTCGCTAAACGTAGCGAGGCGACGCGACGACGACGCAGCGAGTGGAGGTGTTATGACTTGCGACATCAAAATGCGGGTCGTATCGCATTGTCGCCCTACTGCCCGACTAAAGTAAGTAAGGATGATACCTGAGGACATTTAGGAATGAGTGTGTCAGAATTCAGGCAACATATTGCTTCAATGCCTAAGCGACGGTTATTTCTGCTTGAATCAATTCACGTGTCATCTAGATACAGGGTCACAAGGTCTGGATGTTTTTTATTGCCACTGTATTATAAATTGAAATTGTTACTATTTAGATGTCATGAATGATGTTACTCCAATTAGCTATTGGATATGTACAGACTACAGAGCTCGCAGATATCGCTGTATGCGGTATTTTTCTAGTGTGTGTAGCGTTCCATTTCGAAACTGGGTCAGCGTGTCACATGGCGGCCGCGCCAAGTACCAACCGAATACGACGCCATCTTTGAATATTGTTGATTTATTTTCGAAGCAAATTCTTTATCCTTTCGGTTTGCTTTCTTAGGTTTCAAAAGATATTTAGACAAAAGTGTTAACTCCATCTGTTTCTAACGAATGTGTCTCGACAATCACCAGTTAAAAGAAAATGAATGTTGGCAACTTTCACTTCGCCATTGCCCGGTCCCGTGGTTGCGAAATTTGCTCCAATCACGAATTGTATTCCTATGAGGCCATGATTATAAAGATTGATGATGGTAAAGATTGAGATCCCAATCAAATATATCCCAGAACATAATTTGAACATCGAACAGATTCTTGGTTTGGTGTGCAGAAGAAAATTTCATAAAATGTGTTTCTAAGAAAAAGAAGAACTAAATAAACTAATCCCCGCCCTAGACCCAAGCTTTGAGCTCATATCGTTAAATTTCAATGTTTTCCAGTAGGGGACTAAGATCCTTTACCAGCAAATAGCTGTTCAACGCGGCATTTATACATACAGGTTCTCTGTAATCACTGCCTCAGCGTAAATACCAACTACTGGCTTTTAAATTTTACGGTTATATGTAAAATATCTATGTAGTACCTACGTCTTGAATTTCTTTGGCTTCAACCTCCAAATCAAGGTTTGTTTGTTGTTTTAATAACCTTCAATCGTATAAGAATATCAGACATTTTCTTTCTCCAAATATTACCACAACGATAACATTCCTTTCTATAACCTCGCTGGATCAAGAATTAATTCTTCTTCATTCTGATATGAAGTCTACTTCCTTCTACCTATATAAAGTTAATAATAGATAGTTTATGAACACAAAATAGATTGCTCTTTTGCGCATTTGTTTCGGTGCTTGTTGTGAAATTTGGACCACAAGTGGAGGTCTCGCCTCTCACCACGATCACGATGAAAAGTGAAACTGCGGTGTCGACGAGCGTCACGTCGCGGCAGCCATTTGATGCCGTTTGTTCCGGTTCCACTGCAGCATATTACAATGTTTTGTTACCGGCGGCACCATCAATAGGCACTTAAGAAAGTAATGTTTCAATTTGGATAAGAACTTTTATGGAGAATATGAATCGTTCTAAGATATCTATATTTCTTATCTATTACATTTCAGTCCTGTTGTAAATTGTATGTTATGGAATTTTTTAATCGTTCTCACAATAGTGTTGCATTGTCTGTCTCTGTCAGAGGCGCGGCAAGAAGCGAGAGGTGCGGGCGGGCGGGCTCCGGCCGCAGAATGTAGGCAAGTGTGACAAGGACACGCCCGTACTCTGCGCTAACACTTCCATCCAGTTTCTAACATGCTCGGTGCGCGTTTCGCAACGCTCGCCCGCGCCTGGCCCCGCTTCGTCGATGCACACTAGTGTCGTATCGTGAGCGATTACAACTACCTACAAGGGCTACAACAAGGTAACTACCACAAACATGTAGATAGCTCTGAGCGTTGCGCTTTATATCCCAGTATAGTTGTGCCTAAATACTACCGCTCCCTGAATAGGTCACAAGGTTTCGTAGAATAATAACGAGGAACAATCATATATTTACCGACATGTACGTAGAGTAGCTCTATTTTGAGAGTCGATGATGAATTCTAGAACATTAACATATTAATTTTGTAACCAATAACCTACTTCCTGTTGGTACCGCAAACCAGTTCACAAAATCCAGATAAAGGAGATTTTGCAAGACGGCGAGTGGGCATTAGAAATGCAGTGGCCTTCCTAAGAGCTCGAAGCGAGGTGAGCCACTAGCTCAAGGCGAAATAGCTCTGATATTTGTTAATTAAGCTCCCTGATCTCCTGATTTACGACTTTGAACGATTAAATATCGTGACCGAGTTGCCCCTCATTTACTACTTCGACTACTTATTGTCTTCTATCCAACTACGTTTATTCGATTGTTCTGATTCAATTACATACACTTATTGTTGTTCCGCATTCATAATTGATGGGTACATAAGGTTTACTTACCCTTGCATGTGATGTGCGGGCACTTCAATGGTGGCGGAGACGCGGCGGCGGTCGCCAGCCATATCCGCAAGTCTGGCGAAGTCTGTGTCAACATCCGCCAGTCTCGCGGACTTGCGCGACTCCAGTAGTCTTATCTCATCTAGTCTTTTCTTCAGCTCAATAGGCACCTGATAACAAAAAAAGCCCATAAATATTTCATATAAGACAATGATCCAATAACATTAATATTTAGCCAATATTATCGCTAAGCAGAGGTAGTGCATATTTCCATAAGACCTTGGATAGACCGGTGAAGTCTATAAGTGTTCATGTTAACGATCGAAGAAATAAATATTTTTTTGCAAACCAATATCCGATAACTGCAAGTATATATAATGCAACAATAAGTGGGTTCGGACACGAGATCAATATTCGCGACCTTCGCACGGTCCGTGGTCGGGCTTGACGTCATGACCGGGTGGAAATGGAGCGAGATGTATGCCGTGTCACGGACTCGGAACTTTATAAATAACTATTACCTGCATTGTATAAGACTACCCTTTTAAATGCAGCTATCGAGTAAATTGTACTTCTTTGCTTCATTGTTTTCCGTAAAGTTCAGAATAACTGTATTAAACCTAAACTAATTACTAATACCAATAGATAATGCTCGCAACTGTGTACAGGAAACATACATAATGTACATAAATAGTAGTTTCGTGGAGGCAAAACCGGTCCATGGTAATAGTGGTACTCTCGTGTTGTACCTTTTATTACCTGCTTACCTATATGAATATCGAGTGTTTTTCCGCATAACAGATTTACTTTGTTGCACGAGCCAGGTAATATTTACGTAAAATCAATTACCTTTTGCTAAAATACGTACTTAAATTAGACTATGAAATCTTTAATAGAAATATTATGTTGAACTTGTAATGCAAGAGTTAGGAAGTGGGAACGTATGACGCATATGCTTATCATATCACCCACTGGCAAAGCTGTTCGAATTGCGGCCACACTCTCGGTCAATTATGTGCTACGAGCTACGATACGCAGTCGAGTGGTTGACATTGGTTGCGTTTACGACGCTCGCTTCCTTCTACGCTGACGACGTCGACACCTTCGCGTGATTGACACGTTACATACTGGGCCATACGTCAGTACAACCTTGTGATATTTAGCATACTAAGGTGACGATTGTTTATATTTATCTCAAACCAAACATACGGACGAAAGCGTGATGGTTAATTTGTAAAAGCAAGTGCAAAAAAAACTTAGCTCGAAATATTTCGTTATCCCAAATAATAAAATGTCGTTTGCTAATCGATGCCATTAAGACTCGTTTAATAACGCATTGAACGATATATTAAGTAAACTCATTAGCCTGGATTGATAAGTGCGACCATTTTCAAGTTGTAGGTACGTTTTAATATTGATGGCTGCTTTTTAAATAAAAATTAATAAAACTTGTAACACGCAAGATGCGTGTTACAAGTTTTATTAATAGGTTTAGGTTTTGTTTAAGCCCTAAGTTGCAGTTCTTTTATTTATTTATTACTAGCTGCGCACTGCGGCTTTGCTCGCATTAAATCCTGGTTATAAACCTTCCTCTTGAATTACTCTATCTATTGCTGAAAACTGCATTTAAATCCGTTGCATAGTTTACGATTCCATAAAGGACATACAGACAAACATTAATTTTTATATATAGATAGACATTTAAAACTACTAGCGGAAAAAGTTTGTTTGTCATAAATTTTTATGGAACATAGGCCATGAAATCTCAAGTTCCCTGTAGTAATTTAAACCAATGTTAACTCCTTGACCCAGTTTGATTACAATTTAAATGTATTGTGCGGGATCGGTTTCTCCGCGAGTTTATTACATGCTACGAATGAGCGCTGAGCAACTGATCACATCATACTTTCACTTTTACGTGATTTCGTGCGAGTGTGGACGTGCCATGAGCCGTGAGACGTGGATTTGACGTCGCGGCCCCTCGCTTATACCGGAACAATGAAAGTAGTCTTAATGAACATCTTTTAACTTATGTTTGACACACTTTTTCCTTTCAAAGGATACAATATATTAAGTACACTATCGTTAAACTATACGTTAAAAGGCATAGATGTCGCATCATATAATTAAATGTATCTGACAAGATAGGTTACCCGTCTAGTACTGTACTTTTATGTAATAAGCTAATGCCACCACTGAATTTTCGGTGAAGGGAAACGTGAAACTCTATGGTATTAAAACATTCGAAATTCAAAACCATTTATTCAATTTAGGCCTGCGGAAGGCATTTATGAAGCCAAATTAAAGTTACTGAAGCTACTATGTCCAAGAAGAGAATTTAAAGGTTTGTGAAGTTGCCAATTCACAATGCACCGGCATGTTGGACTAAGCCTTCAATAATTATGATCTTCACCTTATTATTTAGTAATAAATCAGTTTATGTAGTATCGACATGGTCTTCCTTTCTCCTTTTCAGCACGTGAAAATTTAAATCTTTTCTTAATCTTGAAGTTAATCAGTATAAGGAATCTCCTGTTTCAGAATATATTACAACAAATACTACGTTTTGTTATTTAACTGAATCCGAATTAATTTCCAAAACATAAAAAAAGTTATTTTTAAAATAAAATACTTCAAATATTTTATGAGAGAAACATGATTCAAGCGTATTGAATTCCATTAGACGCCTATCGATTCTCGTAGTCGCCACAGCACGTTATGTAAAAAGTGACAACTATTGCACAATTGCTTCATTCGATGGCGAAACGGTCGCTTTGAAATGCCAGTGAAAGTCACCGAGTGACTTTGGCATGGCGTGATAACACGACGACTGGTAACTATTATAAACTTTGAAATATTAAATGGCTTCCTAAATATTTTGTTGGAAATTAATGCTACAATTATTTCCTTGTCAAAATTTTATACTTTATAAAATTGAAGATACTAAAGATATAAATAGGATTGAACTTTTTGCACAACATACATACCGAATTTATGAAAAAAAAAAAAATAGATTTTCTCATTAATGTTTTCAAAAACGCGTCGGACTATATTATATAAAAGGAGAAGCTGACTGACTGACATATCAACGAAGGGCCTAAGCTATAAGAGTTAGAAACTTGAAATTTTTCACAGGGGTTCCTTTTATAACGTAGGGGAGCACTAAGAAAGGATTTTTGAAAATTCACCCCCTAAGGGGGCGCAAAATTTGTATAAAACAATGTGTTTTCTTGGTCTAATCAACTTCAACCTAAACGCGGGTGACACCGCGGGGGACAGATAGTCTTACTATATGCCTTAAATACTGTACCATAAGGAAATTAGTAGTGTAATGACTTTATCAATTTACACTGATAAAACATAATAAGTAATTTATAATTAAACGTGCCCATTGTTGTTCAACAAGAACTATAATTTGGAAATCATAAATATGATGATAGATAATAATATTATGAAAACGAGGTTCACGGTCATTAAGAACGATTGTCGTATTGTAACGTCCGGTCAAATGTGCAGTCATTAAGTCATAGAGAATGCGGTATCATTTGTAAATGTGTGTAGGCAGTTTACAGTCTAAAAACTAGATTTCTAATTTGTTACACTTGTGGTAAATAGACGTCTGAGACCCTCCTAATATGACATGGTTTCTACAGTACCATTAACTGCTTCAAAGGCATGTGGTCATTTAACATTTGACAGTAGATAGTCAGGTGGTCGTGGTCTTGGGGCTTGGGTTGCGAAAGCTCTGCCCGCTCTACTGCGCATCGATGTTGCCGCTGCGCAAAACGGATTACCCGCGATGTAACGCCTCCTCAGTGTTGAAATGTTACAATATCTGTATTTCAAATAACATTGAAGAGGAATCGCTAAATGCAAGAATCAGTAGTGGTTACATTTATGCATTGATTCTTATTAAATGAAATATTTATTCAAATAGGCCTTCACAAGCACTTATGAATGGTCAGACTCTAACACCGGTTCGGAAGTTTGCTTTTACTGAGAAGAGCCGGCAATAAACTCAGCAATTACTCTTTTCAAAATAAGATTTTGTACATAAAGATGTGTCCTGCTGGAGCGAGCGCTACACCCAAGCATTATCAAATGAAAATATGTATCTTAGTTACCAAGCTGTTATAAAATTAAGCAGACAAGAAAGAAGCAGTAGTTATAAGTGATTCGATTTTAGCGAAAGTAGCTACTGTTTACAATGCCGCCAAGTGACATTGACTGTAGAACTGCTGTGAGTCAATGGCTGGTGCGAGCCGGCTCGGGCCGTTGGCTACAGCGCGGCGACACGACGGCCGACGACGACGCATCGGCAGGCGCGGTAGCGGACGATGACGCGCGTGCGTGACGCAGGATGCCAAACAATGCATTGCTCGCGACCGGGCCGGGCATGCCGGGCGGTCGGTGCCGCGGAGCACGGTGATATCATAGGGACAAATAGTCTCCAAATATCTATTTAAACTAACAATCATAAATATAAATTTAACAATATCAATGACGTTAATTCATTCCCGAAATAGAGATATTTAAAGTTATAGTTTTATCAATTTCGTGTAATCACTTCCAAAATGTATAAATACTCAGTCATTTATCGTACATCAGGTAGTTCTAGTTGTTGAGTGAAATGAACCCATAAGCTGCTACTTATCGGCCAGCCGGGACACTATGGCAGGACAATGCACTTAGAATTCATTACCTCGTAGTTGGAAAACAATACATTACGACGACCGATAAAGATGCTTTGAATACTTTCCTTCAAAGTAGCGCAACAATAGAATTTAATTGATATTAATAATTTATCCATTTTTAATTTTTAACTATATAGTACATAAAAAGAACACTGTCTCTTGCAAATCTGAATATCAAATATTTATATCTATACATGTAATAAACCTATAGAACCAGTGTGTCTGTATACTAAATATATAGATCAAGAACTGACTACAAAATCGGATTTTATTTAGGCTCAAGGAATTCCATCGAAATCGACTCCTGTGAAGAAGTTTATACTAATTTAATGGAAATCGCCAGCATTGAAAAGACGTTGAGGTGTGGTAAATATACTTTAAATTTCCATAACGAGGGAGTCTATAAGGAACAGGCAGAAATGAAAAAAAAAATAATATGACTTATTTCTTTCTCTCTTTATACTCTTTTCAGCAACATAACATAGTTAAACAAACTTAGAGACCTCAAACATTGAGAATTTAAATCGAAGAGGGTTGGTTCGACCAGCTCCCGATAGGAAGTATTCGTGATCTATGGGTGCTGATTATTCCTTTATTAGATATTCAGTGAGGCTGCAGTTGGAGTCACGTAGACACGCATGCATAAGCAATTCGGTTGTCGTCGAGCGATCGTGAGCCAATAAATAGGTCAATAGCTGTAGTACTAGTCGACAGTCCAAGTATTATACTTCGTTGTAATGCAGTTCACAGTACGAACTTTTGTTAGTTTTGTGTTACTTGACATGCATCGTACACTCCCTTCCTGTGTCACGACAGGCTGTGTTAAATAAATGTTGCTTCTTGATGATTGTGGCCACAAAAACATCCAAATTCGAGGAGAAAACTATTCGCTATAAAGCATTAACAAAAATTATTTGTGTTATTTTACGTTCCATCTGAGCCGTGAGCAACCAGAAATAGATGCGTGGGCAAACCTGAATCAACCGCACGTGTTTGCAGCTATGCTTACACTAGTTGTAGATTTAATGTTAAACCTTCTACCCAGTTAACGAGAACATGACGTTTTGATATTTAAAAAGCTATTTTCATTTTTAATCTTAGACACGTCATAGTGTAGTATGTCTTTAGAAGATTATCAATTTGGCCTACAGGAGCGTAATATATATTTTAAATATAGCACAATATCGTTTTACAGCTCTTTTTTATTGTAGTCATTAAATCTTTTATTTACTATCTTTTCTAACTAAGTACATATAAGCTTGGGGATGGACCACAATCTCACCATGGTTAATAAAGATGTGGTATAGAAACGAAGCTCTCACTGCAGTTCTCGGAACAAGCTTGGTACTAAAAAAGACTACCACCTAGGTATGGTTTCCTAATGAGGTTTTTCTACCTCGAAAGCTTTAGCAGATTGGAGGATTCGGACTCTCGACTCTTATGCTTGATGCTCAGTTTGAGCTATCATCGGCTTAATATCTCGCCTATGAGCGGAGACCCAAAAGCCAACGAGAAGCAATATTCATATTGCTAAACAGTCTAGTCACGTTCTACAGATTTAGCCTGATAGTTATTACAAAATTGGCGATTCCAATCGGACGTGTACGGTTAGGCTGATCAATCAATCGGCACGGTGGCCTTGTATGATTAGTGAATACAAACAGTGCGAGTTGTAAAGCGGATGCGGTGGAAGCAGGCCACGCGAGCGCCACGCCACGCCGCCGCGCCGCCCGCCGCCGCGCGCCCTCTGCCGAGCCACTGCAACCGACAACCTTGCCCCAAAAATCCGTGACCTACATTTCATACATCAAAATGCAACCAGCGTTTTTATTATAGCCATTCTCCTTGAAAATGAACGTTTAATTTGCTGGTTACCGGTTTTTAATTTCAACTGATAAAAAAATGAGAGCTGAAAAATTTCTAAATCATTGGGTTTGATTCAGGTGCGCTTCATTTATGCTTTTTCAGAACATTATGCAAAAAGAACTGTTATTTGCACACTAAACGACTTTAACATCGTGCGCAACGTATCCAGTTTTGAAGAATAATGATTTATTCGTTGAAAACGCAATTCTCACAAATATTTATTATTGGAAGTTGGAGATAAACGCCACTCTATTTACTCTGAATACAGCTTACATCACTACAATATTACATTAGGTACTAAAATGTTAAATGGCATTTAGATACCATAGACTAAAATGTAAAATATAGAAATAATTGAAAATAGGTTATTAGTAAAGTGGGTCTGGCTCATCGATTGCTCTGCTCAGGACGAACTAGGCGGCCTAGTTGGCGCACACAGGGCTGGGGGTCGCGATCCTAGCATCTAGGCGCCCTGCATTCGCAGCCCGGGTAACCTCACTGTGCTCTATTTTCGGATCTGATACGGTTAACAATACGTTTAGCTAACGGTGTAACTAATTACAAAATGAAATAATGTATTCGTATATGCTACCCTATATAACTATGCACGTGTTGCAATTATGAGTGTTGCTACGGTAAACAAATTAAAGTAGTAGACACAATTTATGACGATAACTATGTTAGTTGACGTACTTTTAACGCTTTTGCAACAAGATTGCAACCGTGTATCGATTGATACCTAGTAATATTTAATAGAGTTCAGAGAATAGGAAGAATATATTCTCATAGCAACGAAATTGGTGTCATATTTAAAAAATACAATAAATTCAGTGAAGCATGTAGGTCAGCGTGATCAGTGTCTGTCGTCGTCAGGTAATTGTTATTGCGTTCCGTGACGGCTACCGATGATGCAAGGCGAAACTAGTATACAGTATCGTTTTATCTATTTGGTGGGGGATTCATTTTATGGACGTGACGTCACGAACCGTAGAGCAATGAGTTATCTCAGAACGACGTCATAACGTGTTGGCGATATAGCTATTTCGCGTAGGCGCGGATGCCGGTGACGTCACGGGTAAAATGCGACGGCTCACCGCCCTCTCTCTACAAGCGGCGGCGCGTGGGCGTCATGACGAGCGCGTAAAATAGTTGACTTGCACGTAAATAAAATCACTCGCTATTACGTAATTGAACGTGAAATCTGCACAAGGACACAGTCTCAACGTTTCGACACCAGCTACCGGCGTGATGGCATAATCGCATCGTTTACGTGCGACGTTTAGAAAAGTGAGCGTTTCACCTTGAGATGCCTGCTAGCGTGGTTGCCTCTCTATTCATAGATATCGAAATAGCACTAAATAACTTCGAGGGGGGCGGTGAGCCAGCACGCAGGCGTCATGACCCAGCCTGACCCATAAACGGAGTCCGACCCACCGCGCCCTGAGTAACCACTAAAATCGGATAAGGGAACCTGTTCGCAACATACAAGCGCACCAACGAGCTCAGCAAACGCATAGTCAAGTGTCAACAAATAAAACCATTACTTTGACGTGACGGCCGCGCCGATCCCTTAACATAGAGTACCTATATCTGGTATCCTTCCACTTTAAAACACTGGAAACCATCACATGTATTAAGCAATCATCATTTTAAAATAACTCAAGCTGGAGTTTACCAGTAGTTATATAGACGGGCCAGTTGGCTTGGTGGTTACAGACCCTGACTCCCAAGTCGCAGATCGTGGGTTCTATTCCTACCCAGGACAAACATTTGTATGCATAAACATAGTCATGTCATAAGTATGTATTAAAAAAAACACACCTGGTACACATAGTACCAGTAGTACACTCTACTCTCATTTTGGGATCAGGTAACCATGTGTGACGAATGTCCTGGGATATTATTATTAGTATAGTATAAGTTCGATATCGTTCTATTTTTAAAGCTATGTCTTCTGAACGAGGTAAATGAAGATCGTAATATAAATAAAAGGAAAACGCAAGTGGAGGTCGGATTTCGTATACGGGTGGTGCGTAGTCACCGGTTCAATATCAACGATTCTGGGTCAGTGGGTCACCGTGCCGGAGTGGGCCGATCCCCGCGCACCACACTGTCCACATTCGCAATTAAACATGCGCTTCTAAAAAACATTACGTCGCGGTATGCACTAACCAGTCCTTTGTACAACGAAATAGGCACGACACTGATGAAATCGATCAAGACAGTGTTAATAAAGATCATATTTTTTTCAATAGTCGCTGTATTTTGTTTCTGCATAAGCATTCATAAGAACAAAATCCTCACGCTTGCTTTGTAATTAAAAAAATAACTTTTACGTCACTGCATCGTGTTTATGACCATGTTTAGCGGAATCCAGTGCACTCAAAACTTCTTTTCTTGAACACATTGTTTGGCATTTTATTATCCGACTACGGCAAAGCTAAAAAGAAGGGTAATGTTCTAGAAGTTTATATATTTCTATGTTCAAAATTCATTAGGCGTTGTTTAGCAGTGTCGACAGCATACAAATAGCAAGGATGATCTTGCGTAGTCGTAACTGTTGACTTGTGACCGTCTATCGCCCACGTAGTAACGGTGGTCGTGTGTTACTGTTAACTCAAACTCGAAACATGAGTTATTTTGTGACGCTGAGTCAACTCGCGAGTGCCGCGACGAACGTGCGTGACGCCAAACTCTGTTTTGAGCCAGTAATCCGGTTTCAGAGACTGAGTGTTACGAATGATATTTAGGAAAATAGAATAGTAACTAGTACAATGAGATACAATTTTTATCTAAATTTGTGATATAACAAAAGTATACATTAATAAATTTATATTTTTGCAAATGAGTATGGCTGAATAAGCGCCCTAATTCAACTAAGAGGATTGAGTATTTCGCTTCATTTTGCTAACTGCTTAGACAAGAGAAGGCATTAATCATGTAACTATTTCAAGGCGAATACAATGAGGTCATTCACAAAGGGCTGACCTTGCCTTCATTGGTGGATTGTGGGAGGATAAATTCTAAATATGTAATAACTCTAAAGTTTTAATGCAACATCATTCTTGAAGACGATGGTAGAAGCAAAGAAACAGATTTACCATTCACAACGGTTTTGTGACAATCTTAAATAGTCGATCGGTTCGAGCTTTCGGCGCCGAATTTGGGTCGAATATATTAGCCGAACTATTTTATTACCATGCAGGGGAACTTTTAGACGACGGACGCTCATTACTTGTCAAATAGTGATGATTGAAGGTAACCTTTATTGATCAGGTGTCGGTAAAGATTTTTCATTGTCTGCATTTTTATAATTTGAGCATGTCTTTTCGATAAAATATGGGATAGCTGTGTGCCTTTCTAATACTGCTCTATTGCGGTTATCGCAATCATAATACCGTTGTGAACATTTTGGAGTAATTTATATAGAAAATGTGTGGGTCAACCACAAACTTGATAATATCCGGGATATCGTATATTTTAAAATAAAAATTGAACGGGAAGTATTAATTTATCCGGAGGATAACTGTCAATTCTGTAAACTAATTACAATCTGCAATATTTCTCCCGATTTGCCTTTTCAGACCCTATAAAATCAATAATAAATATTTATTATGAATAATTATTTGAAGCATGGGACAAAGTTAAATATTCCAATTGTCAACGAGCGTATCCGGCTCGCGGCCCACTTCTTGGTCGGCCGGTACTTCATTAATACTATCAAGTTCCTGACACTCCGTCGCCGACTTGTACCAACAAATCCCAATAGTTTTATCTTATCAACCTTGATTTATTTAGAAACCGTGTCACCAGTTGATATGTTACGTTATAATAATTCTTGAACTACGTGGTACGAGGAGCAGCCTCAACAAGTTTAATATGTTCGTTTCTTTCATGGAAAAGGAAGAATAAGGTTTCTTTGGCAGGTTTCACTGGCATGGAAATGGACTTGTCAAGTCCATATTGGATAGACAATGACGTCACTTTGTTTTTTTTTTTAAATTATTATTAAAAGCATACGTGTGCCCAAATTTCAGTTGCCTGTTGCGGGACACTAGATTTTAATTCATTTGCAAGATTTACCTCAAACATAGGTATTAATATGTGCAGTGAATTAAAATCGTAGACTAGTTACTAAATCAATAGTTAATACACGGATATTAGATCCTAGTGTTCTTAACATGCTGCGTTTGCGCATGGGGCATGGCGGCGCGGCGCGGCTTGATTTCTCTTATGGTTTCCTATATTAGAGAGCCATTACTGCCCGCCAATAGCAGTAGCATAATTTAGCCACTTAAATATTTTCAGTTTCAATTATATTAAAACTAATATGAAAGTAAGCGTGGTATATTATTAGTAAAATGTATAAACGACTTTCATTAAACCAGCATGCAACTTAAGCTTGGGTCGCTGTACTTTATTTTATTAAAGGTGTCTTGTATTAACATGAATATTGCCATAACAACAAATAAATTTGTTCTAATAGGAACATATCATACAGCAAAATACTTGAGTGAAATTTGCGCTACACACGCGACTACTCCACGCAACGCTAAGCGCCATGAGCGTAAGTGTCTTCGTTATATCGAAAAAAATCTTAACTGGACTGGAAAATCTGGAAAACGCATTTATAATCGCTTTTGAATCATAACTACTTTCGCCGATGTAAGTTATGCGATATAAATTACAACGTTGGCAAGATATTATTGTTTGCCGCCATCAATACGCACTGTATACGTTCAAACACGCGCCCGGAGTTATGCATTATTGCGAATTCTTGTATTTTTTAAATTAATATTTTGCATAGTGATTTTAAAGCCGTCTTATGGGTTTTCTTCATTGAAAGTGAAAATATTATATTTTTTTAGATTATGGCGTAAGCAAAGTATATATCGAGCTCAGTAGCGTGCCATAGGTAAAGCTATGACCAACAGTGGACGGAGATAGGTTGATGATGATATATATGAATATATGAATGAAATATAGCTTCACAAAGTTAAGTAACATTTTAGATACTTTAGTGGCCAAAAAATACTCTTCAGCCCTGAAATTTACTCTATCCTTTAAGTTTAATTTGATTACATCTTCGATTTATTAACAAAACGTAGCACCGTTACAATACTTTAACAAAAATACATAGGTATTAGGCATAAGTAAATTATTGTAACTACTTTCAAGAATCTAAAAAGTTCCGTTATATTTCTGTTTACAGTCCACCATTGTACAACTTAGCAATGTTGTATTGTAAAGATAAAGTGAGTCTGAAACGTTACTGTACATGGACAACACAACACAGGTGTGTGTGGCACTTTCACACTCTATGCGAAGTCGCGCGCGCTCGCGGTGCGTCCTCTTCGTTTCCATCGCTGTCATTGGAGCCATTCGGAAACGCGTGGAATCAAAACGTTACTTTACGACCTCCACAAGCGAAAGGCATACGGATACACACCTACGAGAAACATAATCAATATATTATTTTGTTCACAACAACTATTCGAACACAAACTAAAGGATATTAAGTGAAATGCGTATTGAATTGACCTACCTCAACTATAATAAAGTTTAAATATCTGAAACTGAATTCGTCAGTACATAGTATTTTCGATGTCGATGAGCTTTATTTGGTGATACAACCGTGTCTTCGAGCAGCTTCGCTCCGTTCCACTTAGCGGCGAACAAGTCCGCGAGGTCAGCCGATGTTGGTTTGCCATCGCCACCGGCTAACGGTATGGCCGCCGTTCGCCGGTCGGTCGGCGCCGCGCGCACGTGAAAATAATTCTTGACGCGATTTTGTAACGAATACCGTTACTCGGTTCCGGGCTTGCCGGTGACCTTATTTCTCGACCGAGCACTCTTTATTTTTATATCTTATTGCCTGACATTATTATAGCCGACTGGCTTTAGAGTATTTTATATCAAGAGTGCCATTTATAGCACACACATTTGTTTAAACTGATTCTCAAGTTTAATGTACCAAATTTAACGTTGTTATTTCCAGTTAACAGTGATCGTAGATATTGGAAAATAGCAATAAACAGACATTAGTGTAGTAATGAATCAGTCGAAGGTTGTAATAAGCTTATTCCGCGTATCGTGTTGAGGGAATTTGCTGAGTTAAATGTTATTGTAAATAACGTGGTGACGCGGACAGTATCATTGTCCGTAGCTGCGCGGTGCCAGGGGAATACCGAACATCACTAGATTGATAATGATTTCCTGCTACATACCGGGTACACGTGTGATTTCCAACAGTCAATTCTGAGGTGAATCCTACTAATATTATAAATGCGAATGTAAGTTTGTTTGTTACGCTTTCACGCGAATACTACTTAACCGATCATCATGAAACTTTGTACACATATTCTTGAAGGTATTAGAAGTAACATAGGATACTTTTTGTGCCGGGAAAATGTTGCATCCCTCGGGAACGCGGGTGAAACTGCTAGTATGAAATAAAAATATGACCATAACCCCTTACATGTCTCATTGATTTTTCAATTATTAAAAGAGCGTATGCTTTTTTATTACATAGGTTGTTATTTGAATCTTGAAATAATAATAATCTTTTTGTTGTTATTTCGAATCGTTTAAATTAGTAATTTGTTTTGATCGTGTTCGGTTATCTATAAACTTGTTTTGATGATGTGCGCTCTATCCAGCGAGCGTGTCGTGACGCAGGCGTAGGTATGTTTGGGTTTGATGATAGATACTGTTATACGACACAATGCGAGTGCCAGTAAACAATTGCGGGCAATCTTACTAATTTTACAAATGCGAAAAATGTGTGTGTGTGTGCGTGTCTGTATGTTTTTGAATTAGCACATAGTTGGTAGCTTTAGTAACAATTTTTTGGATACTTTATATCCCAGCCAAACATATGATCCGTCGGGGGCGGCAGCAAGTAACTAATAACTTGTAAAACATTTATTTTTCCTCACTTTAATAACATTACGGTAGTGATATATGGTAATTGTACTTAAATACTATTATTAGTTATTCATATGGTGTACAAAACATAACACAATCGAAAAGTATAATTATTTGAATCGAAACATTTCAGTAATGTTGGTGGCGAGCGACCGAGCGCGACTTCGCCTCCCGCTAGTATCGCTAGCTGGCTACGTCCACCATTTACGCACAACGGCACAAGGCCTGCGCGCGCGCTTCTATATGGCTTCCTTGTTATTGTTTGTTCAACGAAGTCACTGCGCCGTACCTTTTCTTATGAGCATATATAGAGAAAATGCCAAATATATTTTTTTAAATTTCATTTTATAGTATAGGAGTGCGTTCTCCGGTTGCCACTGGCACATAATTGATAAAGGTAAAGTTAATGCAGGTACATTGTTACCCGTTTTAATTTAAAGGTAGAATAAATTTATCTGTTTCCGAAATAACTTATTCAACATTATATTTTTTTTCATCCTTGAGGAAATAAATTGACGGTCAGATTTAAATATCAAGTTGTGTCAATGTGGCGTAATTTTAACAACATATAATTTTGTCTGTGTCGGTTAATAAGGCCGTGCAAGTCCTTAATGATGATGAGCCGATGACGCACTGCGCGCGTCGTGAACTGCCCCATCGCCATGCATTGAGCGGCCGGCCGGGCGGCGCGCGGCGCTCTTGTAAAGGAAAACTACAACATATTATTTTATTCTGTAGCCGGTTCAGTGGAAGCGATTATTATCGTAATCTTTGGCTACCTGCATGTAACACAGAGCGTGGTTACACGTAGCTTAACGGTGCGGTCGGATTTATAAAATGTAGCGCATGCGTACCGACTCCGAGCAGCGCGGGCGCCGGAGACGTGCGACGCATTAACCCCACGTTGTTGGTGGGACGAGTGTATTTCGGTGGGCTTGGGCAGCCAGATATGAGCACACGTGTACCGCATTGTTTATCACACTAAAACGTGTTTGCTTCCCCCACATACCCAATTAAACACGTATTATATTTAGTGTCGCTGCCTAGCTCATTTTATCTAATCATCAATTTGTATGTGGCGCGCTTAAAATGCACAATAAATTTAATACGATAATAACGACATTACCTTGTGAATGGTGTCGAATTGGTATCGGCCGCAGATTACGATAGCGATGCCCTTGATGCTAAGCTATTCGCTAAGATATTTTATCCTCGGTAAGTATATTATGCAAAACTCAACTAAGATACACACCAATATAGTACCTACACTAAACAATGTAGTCATCATAATTCAGTTTCTGAACAAATAATAATCAAAATTAATACGAGCTTTCCTGTATTGTTATTGCACGATAATTGTGTTGTCTATTTAAATATACCATTAGTAATCACGTCGTACAAATACCGGTTGAGTGAGACCTTTTATATGATACCTACAATAAACAGTAATATCTAAATCAACGCTTATTACGAGAGGAGAATAACAAAGTCACATTTATACGAAAAACTGTATGAAATAACTAACGTCAAGTGGCTGGGTGCGAAAGGGGTTGGGTTGCTCGATCTTTGTTTTATAGGTCGGATTCGGCCGGACTCGTAATGCGTCGGAAAGTGCTTAGAACTTATATTGTTATAGGTAGACTGTAGAGGATGCACCGCGGGGCCGGTGCACGCTGCACGTGGAGCCGGGGTCAATAGCTCGCTGCACGCGCGCGCCTCCTCCTCCACCGTGCACCGCCGCCCTCGCGCCCGCTCTTCGCACGAAACCTTTGTCTCCGCTCCCCAAACGTCACAATACCGCGCCCCAATATGCTACCATCAACCGCAATAAGTTTCCAACTGCACTAACAGAGGAAATAGATTTCGTAACTGAAGTTCACTTTGTTGTCACATAAAACACGCTCGTTGATGTCTTTTGGTAAGGCTTTCTAAAAGACTTCAACGAGAGCTTCGTTTTAGTGTTTCTCATTCCCGTGTTTTAAAAAGAACATTACATTTCCAAATAATATTCGTAAATAAAAAAATGGATACAATATAAGTACTAACCTCAGCTGCTGGAGCGTGGACTTGGACGCGCAATTCGTCGGTGTCATGATCGTGATGCAGGACATCGGCGCGCACTTCACGGCCGTTGTATGTGAGGAACACTCGCTGTCCGGGGCGTAGGCGGACGCCGGTCAGGCCGCGAAAGCCGGGCCCGATCAGCTCCAAGTCACGATACTCGCGGGTGCTCTTGCCTCCGTCGAAGCGCACCGTATAGCGCGTGTTCGGTGTCAGGTTGATGCAATTGTTATTCTCCGGGAAGGGAGCCGGCGTCTTCACCGCCTGAATCATTCCCGAAGAGTAGAGTCCGTCATCGACGAGCGCGGCGACGCGCGTTCCGATGATCGAGCGCTTCGCCAGTCTCTTGCCGGTCGACATGGTGATCTCAGTCCTCGCGGCTAACAACGAGTAAACACCAGTAGGCCTCAAGGTGTCCGATGGCCTCTATTGGATATCCAAATATCACACGCTCACTGAAAAATTTCAAATCGCCCGACGAACGCGTTTCGCGGGGTAACCGTCACAGAATTTCGGAAAATTTAAAGAATTTCGACGCGGTTCAGCACTCTGCGAGCGGTCCGGCTCCTCAGAAGGCCGGGGCTGGTCGCGGATCTCGCGCAGAAACATAATACGAGGGCAGAGTCCTCGAGGATCGGGACAAAGAAAAATCGTTTCGCGGTAGCAAACTTCGTAAGCGAGCTCACAGCGGACGACCTCAATAATCGCGGTTCGAACGAGAACTGGCATGCGTGCGTGCGGCGCGGCGCGACCGGCGACACCGGCCGGCCGGCGAGCGGGAGCGGCGACCGCCCGTCTCGCTCCTTTGTTTTGATACTCAGCTGTTCGCGCGAGAGAGACGGCCGTACCGGTACCGGCGAGAGCGAGTACGACGGGTTCTCGGCCGCCCTCGGGCCGCTGGTAGGGTTCGGGAGGGCTCGCTATTTTCAGCGGGCGGGCGGGCGGCGGGCGGCCGCCCACGGGCGACATTGAGGCGCGCCGGCTCGGTTCGCACGTGGAGCACTAACGGGATTGCACAACGCACCTCGCCGACCGACGCCCGCCGCCGCCGCGCCGCCGGTGTGCCTGCTTGCCGCTTAATTCGTGACACAGTTTCTATTCGGATTCGGGGTCGATTCAAATGTCAAGCAGATGCACCCACTTATGCAACACACATAGCTCAGCGTTCAATTGTCATATACACACTTTATTCGACGTGTGCCGATATATGGTATACCGGTACACTACTTATAAACATTACTTTTTAACTTCTAAAATACATCTTTATTTTGAATATTACATTTGCGTTGAATGCACTCAAAATGGAACAGTAAAATACGCAAATCGATCTCGAAGTAAGGCCTAAAAGTACCTATCTCGGATAAATAATCATTAGAATATCAATAAATAAATAAAGTGTGTTTCAAAACTTATACCTATTCTTGGATGGTGAAACAAAAAGAAAACTGCCCAGCTTCAAGTTTTCAACTTCTGCCAAATTGGGTCAAAATAATTTCTGTAGATTAACTGTGAAAACGTAGAAAGCCAGACATAATGTTAATTTATTATTAGGTTATATTTTTAAGTATCACCCAGGGTTGATCAGGATTTTGATACAAACAACTTCATTATGAACATTTCTGCTATCTATGCCATGTTAATTACTAGTCTAGGTACAGCAAGAAATAAAAATATAATTAACAACTCTACGCGAAAACGCATACTTTTCATGCAACGCTTCAACCTATTGTCACATTACTCTACAAACAAGCATAGCATAGCGACATCGTTGTCTCTCTATCAAGTTTATGGTCACATATGTTTATACAATATTATGTACACAACTTGCGTAATGTGTTGCTGCGCCAAATCGTGCATGACTTAAAAAGTCATGTCCGTCATATCCAGGGCCTTCTTTTCTATTGGGCACTCTGGGCAAGTGCCCAGGGCCCCGCGATTCATGGGGCCCCCTGGTCTGAAAGGAATGGAACCCGTGGGACGTCGATAGTGACGTCAGATCAGATCGATGTGTCGCGATCTTAGAGCTCTCATAGCGTAGTCTTAGGGGCCCCCATATCATTGTGCCCAGGGCCTCCTGGTCATATCGTTATCGAGTACGTGAGCATTTATATTCGTTATGGGAATTTATGATATATTGAATCCATGGATCCCCTAGCAAGACCACACTAACCTCAAATGATACATATTTTTAACAGTTTCTCATAAGTCGCTTCGCACAAATTTCCTAACACTTTATTACAAAATAAAAGAGGTACAAAAAAATCCCTACTTCCATAATTACTACATAGTATAAAACAAAGTCGCTTTCTCTGCCCCTATATCCCTATGTATGCTTAAATCTTTAAAACTACGCAACGGATTTTGATGCCGTTTTTTTTAATAGATAGAGTGATTGAAGAGGAAGATTTATATGTATTAGTATCTACATTGCACCTGAGCCGGGGCGGGTCGCTAGTAATATTATAAATGTAAGTTTGTTTGTTACGCTTTCACGCGAAAACTGCTTAACCGATCGTCATGAAACTTTGTACACATATTCTTGGAGGTATTAAAAGTAACATAGGATACTTTTTGTACCGGGAAAATGTTACATCCCTCGGGAAACGCGGGTGAAACCACGGGGGACAGCTAGTTATAGTATATACTAAAATGTTGGCAATTATTTCAGTGGACTATCTATTAAAGAAAACAAATAATATTCCCACATTTCAAGGTTTACAATATATTTGATATAGATAGTATGTACATACGAGAAATATAATAATATGAAATATGGCATATTATTATCTTAGATACATATTTCGTAACAAAACTATTTGAAAGAAAGCACGTGCACAAATTCATCACGTATTAGAGAAAAGCAACTTAAGCACGTTTAAATAGGTATCATTATTCTTTCCCAGAATTTATATTTCTTAAAACATAAGGTATGTGTTAAGAAAATTTCTTAAATAAAATATATTTAAATCAATTCAATAACCTCTTTAGGTGAAATATTATAAAGTGTGAATTGTGCTAATAAATATCCTATTAATATTATAAATGCGAATGTGTGTATGTATGTCTGTTACTCTACACGCAAAAACTACCGGACAGATTTGGATGAAACTTGGCACATAGATAGAGCATATCCTGGAATTACATATATAATGTGACATCCCTCGGGTACGCGGGTATAACCGTGGGGGACAGCTAGTATTAAATAATTGATAGTTCCATTTAAACGTTTTACCCTATGCTTTGTTCATTTCTTGTACTTTCATTGGTCCTTTCCTTCTAATTTGGATGGCTGCATATATGAATACATATTGATAGTATCTGTGATGAACAGAGTTGCATTTTGCGCGTAAAGAAATTCAAATCTTCATAAGAAATTAATAGAGAACCATAATATTGAAAACCGATATACACATGTATTTTTTAGCAATATAAATAACTAAATTGGTCATATTTTTACATAAAAACTGTATACTAATATAGAATAAGGTAATGTAAGGATAATATATTTTGCTGACTGATTTCACCATAAAATTTCATCATTCATCACCCCCCCCTTTTTAATTTGCGCTGCGAATAATGCATTACGCATCCCCCCTTTGGAGAATGGAAGGGGGGGGGGGGGGGGGTATGTGGGACTCCCAAGCCTGAGAGGACTCGTATGCCTACACTAAACAACCCAGCGGCGCTCAGGCATTGTCTTTGTGGAGGAGGACTGCGAGACCGGCAAAGCCCTTCCATCCAGTCCCCATTCATCAAACCCCCTGGGCTTTCCGTTATTATTAAGTAGTAGAAAACTGAAATTTTACTACAAGCTAAGTGGTTTTGATTGGTTGATGTTGTCCATGGGATATACGAACTTCGTACATAAATTAAATATACAAAATTAAAATAAATTAGGTTGATATCTGACATTTTATATCACCTTCCTTTCGTTTTCGGGAATATATTTAGTGAACTAAGGTACTAGGTTAAATTGATGTACAGATAAGATATCAATAGGCTTGTGATGATTAGTTAATTGTTCATCATATTGTAATCGTGTCTATCAGCTAATTTAGTTACATTAGATGAAACAGTTTGAAGTTGGAATTTACGGCCTTTTTTTTTCGACACAACACGCAATCCCACAGATCTTTGATTCTGTACCCATGTAACTGTTGTGTAAGTCTTTTAAACAATAAAAACATAAAATATATTAACGACTATGAGTCAGACTGAAAAATGGAAAGGTAGGCCTTTGCCCAGTAGTGGGTTAGTACTGGCTTGTAATAAAATAAAAAAAAGATACTTTCGCGATACCACACCAAACTTTTAGAGAGTGGCTTTAGAAATTGGTTGCATAATAACTGTCAGTATCCCTAATTTACCTATGAGTATCAGTTTGTATTTGTGCCTACTTCTTTTTCGGTTACATTCGTTCATCTACGTTCCTTACCTTTAATTTAGTAATACTAAATTGGAACGTGTAAATGTTATATGACCCATTTAATTAATAGTAATAACTAATAGTTTATTTTGTTTTGCATGTTATTTCAATAGGCTGTAGCTTCAGTAACTTTAAATTTGACCTTCATAAGTGCCCTCCGAGGGCCTAAACTGAATAAATGGTTTTGAATTTTGAATTTCTGAATTATGATTTTCGTTATAAAAAACCAATGTCCAATATAATAAACTTCTTATGGTAATAATAATAATAAAGTGCTTATTTTCATCAATTAGACTATGTACGTACAGCATAATTTCATAGCCAATTCCGATCGAGTGTTCCTGCGGAAGTGACAGCTGGTAACACACAAGAGGAACTCTGTGCAAAAACGCTACAACAAACAATGTGCAAAAAATTCATACTGCACAATAAAGGTCATGTTATTTCGTTAGTTACATTATTATTGCTTTCGGAGATGAATAAACATTACTGAGAAAAATTATTTCCCCCTCCTCAGGCATTCTAAACAGCCGCTTGGTAAAACAATAACATCATTTGCATTGCTGACTCCGCAGCATCATCAAACAAATACTATCGTTATATTGTGATTGTACAAATAGATAAGATTGTTATGAGAAATGTCAGATGATTGACAAGCCAGTTGGCTTGGTGGTAAGCGACAGTGGCAGTCAGGCTGCCAAGTCACAGGTCGCGGGTTCGATTCCCACCCAGGGACAAATTTGTGTGCGACCATGTGTGAACATGTCTGTTTGTTCTGTGTCTGGGTGTAAATATCTATATAAGTATGTATTTATAGAGAGAAAAATGGTATATGCAGTATATCAGTTATCTGGTTTCCATAGTACTAGCTCTGCTTAGTTTGGGATCAGGTGGCCGTGTGTAAAGAATGACCCAGGAAAAAAAAACAGATATTTATGAATGAAAAATAGAAAAACTATTAAACAATTATTATTAATAAATTATATTATTATTATTAGACAATTATTAGGTAAAAAAGGTACGTAGGCCTTTCTGTTAAATAATCTGGTTCCCTGACATGACAGCTAACTAGGGTTGTTGGCTTTGATAATTAATTATATTTTTACGGGGTATTTTGTAACACGTTGTATATATTTTTTTGACATTGATTGTTTTTTTTGATTAGCCAGGTATCACTGGCTAACGCTACTGTATCCATGAGGTAAGACACATTGAATTATATTTTGTCATTCGCGTCGCTTATTCATCGAGGAAAAACGTTGACCCATTTAATATAGTTCGATCAATTTATTGAACTTTGTCATCTGTTATTTTAAACTATATTGAGATATTTGCTCAATATACGTATAAGCATACGTAGTTAGTTTATGACCCTTTACTTGTTATTTTTACTACTATACTACCGGCACGCTATTATGGCCGTTTTGACGTTTCAGATTGTCATAGGAAAAGAAACTGTATTGCTTTGGAATAAGGTTGATTTCCATCATCATACAATTAGCTATTGGATCAATAGATGCACCTTGTGTCTGAAGGAATAAAAGTTATTTTTCTTTGTCATTATTAAACGTTAAAACGGCCATCATAGCGTGCCGCAAGTTTAGTAATAATTTATTTATTTTTCGTCACAATGAAAAGACTTTTAGGCAGGTACAAAAATTTAATAATATCTATTTTGGTTTCAAAATTTACAGTCTAGTGTATTTGCGGAGGTGGTGTCTATTATAGGTGTAAACCTGTAGTACAGATCACCAGGTCCTCACCCCACGGAATTCAGTATAACAAAAACTTAAGTATGAAGACTTACGTATATGGCAATTAAAAAAATTAACAGATTAATTAATCTTTGTGAAAGAGACAGTAGTGACACTAAACTTGCGGCACGCTATGATGGGCGTTTTGACGTTTAACAATGACAAAGAAAAATAACCTGTATTCCTCCAGACATAAGGTGCATCTATTGAACCAACAGCTAATTGTATGATGATGGAAATCAACCTTATTCCAAAGCAATACAGTTTTTTTTCCTATGAAAATTTGAAATGTCAAAACGGCCATCATAGCGTGCTGGTAGTATAATGACATTTAACTTTATTTTGCATAGTAAATACAAAATGTTAAATTCATAGGTTAAAACAAAAAATATTTTTTTCCCTAATTTTGTATTGTATGAACCCTCTATCGATTTCAACTTACTTGGTAGGTTTAGCCCATTTTAATCAACTTCAAAAAATAAGTAATCTCACGATTCGATTAGCTTTTTCTGGCATCGTCTCGTCAAGTAATTGTTGAGGAAATAGATTTTAAGCATACTAATGCACACAATATTGTTAATTGTAAATTGAAAGTTTTATTATAATAGGTACTATTAGATACATGCTTGAATATTACATAAAGTCGCTTGCTTAATTGCTGCACCTCTCGTTTACAGTACATTATAAAACAATGTTTGCGCTCCACTCGAAATGATTTAAAAACGCATATTACACGTTTTATTTCATATCTGACCTCGATATTTATTGCACTATCAATAACAATAAATTGGCGTTTTATGTGTAACTTACGTGAGGTGAAGTACAAATTGAGTTCTATAATGCTGAAAAGTGAACAACCAAGTATAAGCAGATGAAACAAAAGATGATGACGAATCTATTCTCGCCCCATACTTCAGTTCACTTTTAATTAATAACAGTAATTATACAGTTTTATTTGCTCGTAATTCTTGCACGCTATACGCATATTTTCTTCATAAAGGTAGACCATAACCGTGTATAAATACCATTTGTATTCAAGAAATAAACCAGTTTTGTATGAAGTAAGGGTGTATTTTGACCAATATTGAATATACCCGTCACGTGGGTTTGTTGTTCAGATCAGCTGGGTCGGGAATGCTCATAAAAACAACAACAAACCTGCGCCGGCGCAGACTAACCGTGGGGTTCGTCCAGGTAGCAAAGGATAGACGACGAAACAATAATAATATTAATGCATAGTCAATGGAATTCGGGTCGTTCTCAGATGTTACAGAAGTATTCAATGATTCTAGGAAGACAAAACCGGGCACTTTCCTACGATAAACCTGTTATGTTGATTGAAGTGATATGCTGTCTTATCAAATAGTTTTAAACACAACTGGAGTCATTGCAGATAGAAACTGGTCTATAACATTATGTAATTAGTAAGTTAGTGTAATTAATGTCAATCTATTGTCGATAATGATAACAATTACTATTAAATTTACTTTATGTTTTGCTCAACGTAATGTAACGATAACAAATCAAAAGAAGGAATCCTTTATTTGTTTTGTATAAAAAATATGACCCAGATAAACAAATGAAGCTGTTATTCAAAAATTGTTGTATTACGCGTTCCACGCGCTGCGAGGCAGGTTCCTACCGAATTCAAAGCGATAAACATTAGAAACAAAGAGCCTTGATGTAAATAGCACAAAGGGAAGTGTGCAATATCTCTGTAAACCGCATATGTAGATAATACGGCACCGCATGTACATTTACGAATACCACGGCGAGACAAACCGCGATTATTTTTCGATAGCAGTTTTAGTACAACGTTTGATTTTAGTTCAGCAGATAACTTATGTTAGATAGAAGTATACGTCACTTTTGTAATGACTTTAAAGACTGCTTAGATTCCTAAAGATATACATACAGGTACATACGGTATATTATGATGCACAGATATGTTGAAGTGCTAATAAAAGCTCTTACTTGTGGTTATGTTTATTTGAATCTATCCTTTCTTATGGAATCACTGCATCATACAATACATTCAGTCAAATATAATTGCGATGTTAAGGGAAATACGCGAATTATTAACTTAAATATGGCCAAAGAGACTTACAGGTTAAAGTTAGTCAGAAATTAATTAATGATATTAATTTACCAACCAATGCGGTTATTATACTGATTATTATGGGTCTTACCAATGAGAGCATATTGTGGGTAATTCCTTTAATGGGGTTTATTTATATTGATAACGTTTTGGATCTGCTTTTTGAAATGTGGATAAAACCGAACAGACTTAGATTGATTTTAATATACGAATAGTATGGTACTGGAATATATTTATATTTTATTGGTTAGGCATATGTTTTGACTAAAAGCTAGATTTCTGCGACTATTATATTATTTTAGGGGGAAAGGATAAAAATATTCATTGAATAATAGATATATTTTGACTCCCAATATTGTAACTGGAATTTGCAGATTTAGTAATAAACACGATAAAAATATAATAACACGAAGACAAGATATGTATAAAATCAATTGAAACAACAATCGGATTAGATTCCAACTTAAAAAAAAAAGACTTGGAGGCGCCGGGTATCGATCCCGGTACCTCTCGCATGCTAAGCGAGCGCTCTACCATCTGAGCTACGCCCCCCGATAGTAACACCGACGAAATTTCCTTTCTTATTCTACAGACACACATCACATGTGACGGTGATGCGAGGCATACAAACTGTAATAATAGCGAGCACAACCGGCTCTTTCGTAAACATTCCAAGGTTTAATTTCTCATCACTTCTGTCCACGCATGAAATGTAGGCATATTCTACTTCCGCTTCTAAATTTAAACAGAAACGTCACAATAAAAACTATATGCTTTAATTACTAGATATATAGAGGAATAAAAAAAATATATGAAAAAATATAATAAAATTCAATTTATTATAAAATATATAACTTATTCTATAAATATTTAGTATGTACCATTATAAAACATTAACAAACAAACAGTCATAAACACTATAATTCGTAAACAAGTGTACAAAATCAATATAATCTGAGCAATCATAAACATAAAAATCGGATTTATAATAAATTAAAATTATACTTACTATACCTTTTAGGTATACGTTTAAAAGTAATGTTTACCAAATGATACAGGGTGCGCCAGAGAAACTTACTTATTTGAAAAAATTCCCGCGCGGTGAGTTGGGCGGGTAGAGGGGCAAGAGGGGGCGCATCTGGAGGAGGAAGTTCCCAAGTTTGTTTCTCCCTCCAGTCAGTTGCCATCATGCTCTGGTCTAGAGAGCAGCGGGCCTTCGCAGTTGAGAGCTTCTTTTCTCGCGCAGTTACCGTAAATGGAGCTCGTTACAGGAACATGATCCAGGAATTTTTTCTTCCAAGACTCGAAGAAATGAACGTTCAGCTCGAACTCACAGCACGAGACTCAATGAATTTGTTGCGACAACATTTCCCCGACCGCCTCATCTCTCTCAGAGGCGATCTCCAATGGCCGGCACGCTCTCCAGATTTGACTCCATGCGATTTCTTTTTATGGGGTTATTTGAAATCCCTGGTTTATGTCGATCGACCACGGACCATAGCACACCTCAAGAACAACATTCCCGACGCCATTGCCAACATACCGATTGATATGCTGCGAAGAGTGGATACGAATTTCAAAAATCGACTTCATCAGTGTATGCGCAATGGGGGTCGCCATTTATCCGATGTCATTTTTAAGACTGCATAAAAAAAATTGGGATATTGTATTCTCAAATAAAAAAAATTTTAAAACAATAACTGAAGTACTTTTTTTTTATTGACCTTTCAAATAAGTAAGTTTCTCTGGCGCACCCTGTACTATTGACTTACTGTTTTTCATAGCATTGATATAAAATGGAATTATTTATTATAAACGTTGTATTATTCATTCAATATATATACATATTTATATAATACATTATATATAATTATTATAGTGCTGTTGCCTCAAACTCAATGGGCAAGATTAAATGAAATAGCATGTATTTGCTATTTCTTCTACCCTTTGCCATGTGATTTTCAACTATGACTTACTGAATCAACTTGCATTAAAATTCATACTACTACGAAAAGGTTAAGAGTTGAATTTTGTATGTAGAACCCGACTAGATTTCTCTGTGTAATATTTTTATGAACACATGCCATCATTGCCTCCCCAATAAGACCTTTAAATGGCTTAGGCGTAACGAATAATAATAAAAATATATTAAATCTTTACTTATGTTATTATAAATGCAATATAATGTGTATGGTTGTTCAATCAGAAACACATTGATTATAAATATTTATGTTATTGTGATTATAGATAAATGCAGGTTTGTTGTAAACAGTAGGTGGCTATGATATAACTGTGTACATTTGAAAGTTAACGAAATCACCAAGCTATGACGCACAACAACAACTGGCGAGAAATTCTCAGTAATTTTGTTTACATACTGTTTTTGTTCTTAGTTAATCTGTTTACAGTTTGTAGTATTATAGCTTTTTTGACGTCTTATTTTTCTAAGAAATCTGACCCAACAACAATATCAGAACTGTCACGGGAAATCAGTCAAAATGTTTTTTACGAAACTAAGGATTACTATAAAAGCTTAATTCGCTAACAGCTAACATTTCTACTACTACTTAAAGCAAACCAACACGCAAACCTTTATCGTTCTAGCTTAGTCTTGTACAGCTCAGCTGTCTCCCTCTAGCATGACGACTTGAGCTCCCTTGCCGACAGCGTCGCCTTGCTTGAATGGCGCCAGCGCTGCGACCACTCCATCGCGGGGCGACCGCACGACATACTCCATCTTCATTGCTATTACTACGAATAGGGGCTGGCCTTTCACCACCTTAGGACAAGAACAATATAGTATGATTATGATGTCATTCATGTTGCCCTTCTATTGACAAAAGTTTACTATTATCGTGTTTCAGATGTAAATCGTGCATTTACTGACAATGCCGATGACATTTGAAATTAGAAGTACTTATAAAATTCACTAACTACAAAGATACTAAATAAATATCCTGGGACATTCTTTTACACACGGCCATCCCAAACTCAGCAGAGCTTGTAGTATGGAAACCAGTTAACTGATATACTACATATTATACTACTTTTTATTTTTCTAAATACATACATATATAGATATTTACACCCAGACACAGAACAAACAGACATGTTCATGCACACGAATGTTTGTCCTGGGTGGGACATTCGACTTGGCAGTCAGGGTCGCTAACCACCAAGCCAATTGGCCTGTCAAATAATGATACCAAATATAATGTTTATTTTCATTGTATAAGGTTGAGGTGTAATGTCATCAACATTATTAATTCTCTCCAAGTATGAACTATGCGGTAGGTTTGGTATAAAGTTTGAGTAGGTTTTGAGAGATGCCTGCTTGAAGATGGGTTTTTAACTTGAGTTGTGATATCAGGTTACATTTTGACTGCCCTTGATGTTAATTTCAAATAATGGCCGATCTTATCTGTTAGAATTCAAATCGATAAATTATTATCAATAAGTTACAAGTGGTGTTGCTATTTTAAAATACTTAACTTTATCTTTGGATTTTGTTCAGTTTCCTAATATCTCAATGTAGGCAAAAATACAGTTTTATTTTGCGCCGATGCGTGCTTAGATATACTTTGACCGTAAGGAGTAAATGCACTCCTATACCAAAACCCTTAGAAAAAAACCTCTCCCTCCAAGTTTTACGTTTCTTGCTATTTTCAGTTTCGTTGTTTGTCAATCGTCCGTTACTATAAACTAGCTTCCGGCCCGCGGATTCACCCGCGTTCCCAAAAGAATCTCCGCGTTCTCCAAAATTTTCTCGGAATATAAAGAACATGCTCATCAAAATCTACAAAACAGATAGTTTTGTAGATTTTGCGTGAAGTAGTAACAAACATCCACCGTTCCATCCTGACAAACTTTCTTGTTTATAATATTCGTAGGATTATTTTAGTCACAAATTGATGGATTTCAAACACATTTTTAGTTTGTGCTCTCAGCATTCAGGTGTAGGTACTTGCGATATTTTCGATCACCGAAAAACCTTTGGAATCGATATGTTATCATATAATACGTCGTGGGTAGTGGCAATATTTGCAATTAGCGTTCACCATTAAGCCACTGTTAGATACATATTTATTTCTCACCTTGTCACCCTTATTGACGAGTATTCTCTCGAGCACACCGGGAGTGGGTGAGCTGGCGCTGTTGGCAGCAGACGCTGCGTCTACGCCACTAGCTGCCTGGTACTTAGGACGAGGCAGTTCAACTACTGTTTGACCATTCTGTAAATATGAGAAGACCTTTAAACTATCAACCTAGGTGTGTCTATCTAATACCTTTTTAACGAGAAATTCTTGTATATAATCTGAATCTCGGAAACGGCTCCAACGATTTTCATGAAATTTTGAATGCAGGGGGCAATGAAAACGACTACAATATCATTAGAATACGAGGGTAAAAGGTTTTCGCGTTCCTTCTTTTGTGAGAAAGACTATTAATGGGAGCCCTTTATCAACGCATATAATTCGAATTTAGGTATATTATATGACAGAGCTTTAAAAAAAATAATACGGTAGTAGTTACATTAGTAAAGAAACCCCGAGCAAAGCTCGGTCATCCAGGTACTTCAATATTAAATTACCTAGTAAATTATTCAAGACTTGCATTTCGGGGAAGGTAATACTAAACTTTAATTTATTTAATTCTAAGCAACAAAAAACTCCTGAATCCAGAATAACTTACCTCATCATAAATGTGCACTTGCTGGTCATACGTCAATAAACCGACATTGCTCTTCTTATCTTCCACTTGCGTGTTGAGTCGGAGGCCCAGTTCCGTGGTCTGTAAGGTCGCCTCCACACTGCGCCATTCACCTTCATTCACTCGCACAAGGTACGTGTTTGGTGCGCTTTTATATTCAACTGTAACTGATAAATCTGAAACCAAAAAGTGAAATGAGGGTTCAGTATTTGGAACTTGGCACCAACCACTACCTCGTATCCTCGAATTACGATTCAACTAGTCCTTAATAAAACTCTGTCTGTCTTTTCTGTCAAATTAGGGTTATATAGATACTGATGTCTTAAGACACAGAGCCTGAATTGGTTCGGAATATAGTTGAGGGCAAGGAATTTAAAAGTATTTACTTTAACAACAATTTTTTTAACTAATTTTGTAAACCATTACTGAATATGTGGTCGCTATATTCAATCTAGCATAGTTAAATAGATCTTCTGTATAGAATAGATAGCTAATTAGGATAAGTAAGTAATATTCATTATAACATGATGGACATACCTTTTTCGTCAAACCTTAGGGGTATCGTTTTCTTTAATTGATAATTCGGCCTCCAAGCGGCTGGTCCTACTGAAATACCCTTCCACGAGTCATTTACTGCATTATCTTTACGAGAAACGAGTAACTGAAACGATAAAGAAAAATAATCAATACCAAATTATGAAAGGTTTAATATTTATTAGGTATATAGGTATTACAGATTAAATTAATGTTTTTTTAAGAAAATATCTTTATTGGGCTGGTAAAATTAACTTACGTATCCAAGAGCGGCTTGTATAGCACGTTCCTCGCTAAGTACTGTGTCGGATTTGGGGAACAACTCCGCTTCATGTTGCGGTATGAACGAGGTGTGCACGTCGCCGGCTACGAACGCGCTCGCACCGCTCAGCCGCAGGAGGAAGTTCACGTTTGTCTCCAGACCAGCAACCTTAACAAAACAATGATAAATATGAATAATATTTGTATTTGTCTCTTCTATCATTACATGCATTCTACGAAGTAAATTAGCGTTATTAACAAAATTTATAGAATGATTGGTTGAAATTTAGTTGCAGAGAAAATACAAAGGTTTATTTGTCAGAAAAATTAATTCCATGAGTATTAACTTTATTAATGATTGTATGTGTGTGATTTAATCGCGCATAAACGACTTAAGAGATTTATTAACTTTGTTACACAGAACATATTCAGATTAACAAATCAAATATTTTTTAAATCTGGGATTAGATTCGTCAGGAAGGCGGGTAAAACCGCAAGACGAAATATATACTATGATCACCATTAACTTACTTGATATTCAGTGAGCTTCGCCCTAGTTTTGGCGAGCGCTTCATTGCGATCGCGGCCCCATACAACTAACTTTGCGATCATGGGGTCGTAATGTACTGATACTTCTTGACCTTCGCGGACCCCAGTCTCAACCTGTTTGAACATAGTAAGGTTAGTTGACCTCGTAAGTCTATTTTAGGAAAGGAAGGAATAAAGGAAGTGAAATTAAGTCTTAAGTTACATTTTTGGTATGATCTAGACAAATTGTCATTTTCGATAAATTTCAAATTACAAAAATGTTATATTTTCTAGTTAAATATAGACATGGGTAACTCTAACCAAAATGCATGAGCTGCGGTTCAGCTCACGACTCACGTTTGTGAACCGGAGCTGCGAACCGGTTCACAGATCAGCTCAAGTATTGCAGACCGATCACAGAGTCTCTACACCGCTACCGCGCCGCAGTTCGACAACGATAAATACAGACTGTAAAACAATAAGTGAGCCGTGAGCTGTTTAGTTTGCTCTTGAGCCACAGCTCGATAGTTCAAGTACGTGTGATCTGATCTGTTGAACCGGTTCAGAGCTGAGTTCACGTGAGACACGTGCCAATTCAAATGGGGACATCAACAAGCAGAGTTGAGTTATGTGAAAAGCACATGCTGAGGAAGCAGGCCTGCAGTAGTAAAAGAGGTTTTTAAAGGTACATTAGACACTCACTCTCACAAACTCCTCTGGTAGAGGCTGAGTCAAACGATGCAGGGTTCCAGCTCTAGGCAAGAAGCCAGCGCGCGGCTCCTCCGCATAAATACGACATTCAACGGCGTGACCGCGACGAATGATCTGCTCTTGGGAAAGGGGAAGAGGTTCCCCGGCTGCTACACGCAGTTGCCACTCTACTAGATCCGTACCTGAAGAGGAAATTGACATCGTTTTTTTATCTAGTAAAGTTTTTAGCAAGAGATAAAGTTAGTGTATTGGTAACTGGACGTAACTATGTTATTTCTGATGATTAAATTTCAATCGATTTACAGAGCTATGAGCAAGAACATAAGATTTGGTAACTATTGGGTAATAATTGATGGTAATAATTGGCAGATAACCAAAGGCCCTGGGGCAAAAAATAAGTAGGGCCTCAAGTAAACTATTTAAAATCGTTGGTCTCCCCCAGAGCACTGCCCCGCCTAGCCCTCCAGCAGCTACGCCACTGTTTGTAAGTTAGAGTCCGAGGCACTGCCCCGTCTAGCCCTCCGGTAGCTACCCCACTGATTGGCTGTCTTTTCAATAATACAACTAACAAACCAGTAATCATCTCTGAGATGGGATGCTCGACTTGAAGTCGAGTGTTCATCTCCATAAAGTGGAACTCGTGCGTGGTTCTATGAAGGATGAACTCGACGGTCCCGGCGCCGACGTAGCCGACGGCACGAGCCGCTCTCACTGCCGCTTCACCTAGAGATCTGCGGGTTTCTTCTGATATACCGGGCTGTAATGGGCATATGGATAATTTATTTATTGAGCAAAACAGATTACAATTGGAATATGTTAGTTGTTATTAAATGAAAAGCAATACATTGTATTTTTTGCAGATGATGAGAAGTGTTAAGGATGGAAGGTTTGTTTTCTAATGAAAGTGATTAAAAATTTATTAAATAAATGAAATAAGTTGGGAATACTTACTGCGGGTGCCTCTTCAATGATTTTTTGATGCCGTCGTTGCACTGAACAGTCTCTTTCGAAAAGATGAACTGCATTCCCATGCATATCTGCAAATACCTGAAATAGATTATACAACAATTGGTAAATATCTAAATTCAAATTAAGTCTGTATTTCTTTTTAAACAATGAATATATGTATCTACCTGTACTTCCACATGCCTTGGGTCAGTAATGTATTGTTCCAAAAGCATGTTATCATCACCAAATGATTTCAAAGATTCTCTTTTCGCTGACTCTAACTGTGGCAGGAAATCGGCTTCTGTCATTGCTATTCTCATGCCCTGAAAACATTGATTATAAAAGAGAATTAAATTATTTACATTTTAGAATTTGCTCATGGCCTTGTTGGTATAGATAGGGATTAAACATCAGAACTGTTAGGACACAGGTTGGGTTCCATTCCCATCAAAGACAAAATAGTGTGACATTGACTTGTTTGTTTGTTTTGTGTCTGAGTATGAATATATATACTACTAATATTATAAATGTGAAAGTGTGAATTAAATATTACATCCATTTAGAATTTATTTATTTAGGATACACAATACTAATTACAACCAAAAGGTAACCACATAATAAGTAATAATACATTTAGAGCTGGGTTGTAACTCAAAACATATGTATACAGAAAAACAAAACTAGAAATGAATACAAGACAAATGCGACGAAAGTGCAAGTGAGCACTCCCAAATGACAATATAGATAAAAATCTTATTATTTAGAAACTATAAATAAATATGTTCTAAATTACTATATACATATTAGGTTGGGGAAAAAGTCTTTTCGCATTATAGTATGTATGAACTTGTAATAAAATCTCTTTGGCTATACTATTTGTATCTGGCTGGTTTTGGTATCATTGAGTGTTTAAATTTTAAAGAACATAATTCCAAATTCAAATTAGGAAAATGTGTGATTTGCATTTGTTTTTCGTACCGCCAAGATGAGTGAATCTAATGAAGAAATTCGATTCGTTTTAAAATTTTACTACAAAAAAGGTAAAAATGCAACGCAAGCCGCGAAAAAAATTTGCGACATTTATGGACCTAGTGCAGTGTCTGTGAGAGTAGCACAAATTTGGTTTAAGCGTTTTCAATCCGGAAATTTTGATGTCAAAGATGCACGTCGCTCTGGTCGCCCCATTACGGATAAAATGGATGCCATTTTTGAAAAAGTGGGGCAAGATCGGCATATCAGTAGTTACGACGTAGCTGAAGAACTGGGAATTGACCACAAAACCGTTTTGGCGCATTTGAAACCTAATGAACCGTGTACTCATTAGTGATTCTTTATTACGACGTCATGAAACTGAACCATTTTTGAAAAAGCTGATAACTGGTGATGAAAAGTGGATCACGTACGACAAGAACGTGCGAAAAAAGTCGTGGTCAAAGGCCGGTCAGGCTTCACAGACTGTGGCGGAATCCGGGTTAACTCGCAACAAGGTAGGAAGGGCATTATTCATTATGAGCTGTTACCACCAGGCAGGACCATCGATCCTAAACTCTACTGCGAACAACTGATGAGATTAAAGCAAGAAGTTGAGAGAAAGCGGCCGGAATTAATCAACAGAAGGGGTGTGGTTTTTCATCATGATAACGCTAGACCTAACACATCTTTAGCCACTCAGCAAAAATTAAGAGAGTTTGGCTGGGAGGTATTAATGCATCCGCCGTATAGTCCTGACCTTGTACCTTCAGATTTCCACCTGTTTCGGTCTCTTCAGAATTCTTTAGGCAGTGTCAGGTTAACATCACGAGAGGACTGTCAAAACCACTTGTCGCAGTATTTTGATCAGAAGTCCCAAAATTTCTATAGCAATGGGATCATGTCCCTACCTACAAGATGGCAAAAAGTTATCGTACAAAATGGTACCTACATACTGTAGTTAAATGTAAATAAACTATATTAAAAATGTTTTGAATTTCCTTAAAAAATGCGAAGGAACTTTTTCCCCAACCTATTATGTAGCATAGTTTCTATCCTGAAACCTATTATATTATTATATTATAAAATATGAATATATTCATGGGTTGAAAACTAGTAAAGTATGTTTATAAAAGCAGGAAATATAGCATATCAGTTAAGTGGTTTTCATAGTGCAAATTCAGCTTATTTGAGATCACATGGCAAAAATTTTACAGATTTTTACCTTGCCGCCACCTCCACGGACAGCTTTAATCATAAGTGGGAAACCAATTCTCTGTGCCTCAGCTTGTAGCTTCTCAATGCTTTGTTCTTCACCATGATAACCCTTCACTATTGGTACACCAGCTGCTGACATGATTGCTTTTGATGTACTGTAAGAATTAAACACAACAGACTGTGAAGTTGTAACAGTTGATTAGAACATCATTAAATAAATGAATACAAGCAATCAACCGGAAATCCAATCAATTTGCAATTGTTACACATTACTTTCATAAAAATACAAATAAAATTAAATGGGCTAATTAATAAAAGGGGTTACAGAACCATATCTTCACATAAAATGTTACAATAATTACTGGCTTTTTAGGCAATTAATAAAAAAATTTATATTTATTCTCAAACCTTTTAATACCCATATCTCTAATAGCAGATGGTGGGGGTCCAATAAAAATTACATTTTCGCTGGCACATTTCTCACAAAATTCAACATTCTCAGATAGGAAACCATAGCCAGGGTGTATAGCTTGACTGTTAGACTGCTTGGCTACTTCCAGTATCTTTGCTGCATTTAGATAACTTTGTGTTGATGGAGCTGGTCCAATGTGGTAAGCTTCATCGGCCTAGAAATTAAAAAAAAACAAAAAAAACTTTATTTCTGACTGGAAATTTCAAAGTAATTCATCATCTAAGAAATTTTAATAGCAGGTTGATTCTTTTATACATCATGTAGGGCAACAAAAAAGCAGCGGTCCACCTGATGGTAAGGTTGTCACTAATGCCAATGGGCATTTGTAGCACCAGGGACAATACCAATGCTTTATCAACCATTAACATGAAGTCGTTAAGTCTCATGTGCCATATGCCTGTCATTTAACTGGCTTCCTTACCTTTCTAACTGAAAACACAGTAATACAAGTGCTGCAATCATGGCAGAAATGGGTAAGATGGTTGTACTTCCCTTAACTAACTGTGCATTTAGAATACTACTACTTGATTTTCTTTTATGGTGTTTCTTCACATGGGCAGTTTAAAATTTAGATGTCTGAGAAATTTACACTTTGCTTAGCTCTTTACTATAACTAAGTCTAACACCTATATTCTAAGACGATTCCTCGAAAATTCCTCGACTCCACTCAACCTTACTCCAAGATATTAGTATTCATAGTTGCAAAAATCTCCTCCACTCATCACTCGAGGTGAGGAAACAACTGTCAACTTCAAGGTACGTCAGACTAATCTTAAGGAAGTTTATTGCTTATAAACAGTTACTGAAGCTCATTATATTATTTGATTAATATTTTATTTATAATAGAATGACATTACAAATGACATGTTACCTCGACTACATTTTGATTTGACATCAGTCGGGATTGCTCAAGTTATAACTTAGAATACCAATTTTGAGGATTCCTTGAGAAAATGCTTAATCCTCGAGGATATGTCTTAGAATATGGGTGTAAGTATTATTAGTATATTCACTTACCATCTCAACATGCATAGCATGTTTATCAGCATCAGAATACACTGCAACTGTTCTTACTCCTAGTTTTTTTGCAGTTCTCATGACTCTACATGCTATCTCTCCACGGTTAGCAATAAGGATTTTACTGATCTGTCTTCTTTGCACTTCTTCCTTAAGTTGGTGTGCATGGTAGAATCTTGACGAACTCTGCAGATTGAGAGAAACGCTGAAAGTAAAATGTAAAAGTTTTGTAAATAAGGATAATTATTTGTTGTTATTCATACTCAAATTAAAATCATTGTTACAGAATAAATAAATCTTACCGTTTCATATAAAGATGTCTCAGATAAGACATGGTTGGAGCAATGAATGTGTAATACTATATGATTTAAATCAGTTTCTTGTTTGTTATCAGCATTTAAAACTCTGTAAACGTAATGATTCAAGATAATTAAATGCTCCGCCCCCTTGCTTGAGCTTAGTTACAAAAAAATATATGATAGCGCTAGCATTGTCGTTTCTTAATTTTAAAGTTGTTATCACTAATTATTATCACTGACTGACCTTATCATCTCATTTACAATTATAATTTTATCGCATTGGGTTTTAAATTTTACATTTGTCATTGTTTTCAAGACTGTAATACGTTTTGACGCAAATAGTATAAACACTTGGTTGTTATTGAAATAATATTATTTGTAGTACTAAGGTCATGAATTAAGTAGTTCATTCGTACGTAGTCTCCAATTTCTAATTTGTTGTTTTTAAACTACTGCCAGTTTGCAATTGCAAACAACATTGAATAAACTTTGTCACTTTGACATTTATGGTTTACGCAGTAACTTTCCTAAAGGGCCTTCTACACGGTCGGCACCAACTGGCGAACATCGTTTCCTTGGTCGGTTCAACCGATTTTTGTATTCGTTCTACACTTCTACTAAACTTGTCACTTATCTCCGGCATTCAAAGCGTAAAGACGTAGCTAAATATGGCACCTTGTCTTTTTTTCGAAGCAACAAAAGATGGGCTTGGCATTATGAAAGTGGATGAAACTGTGAGCTAAAAGAACAAATATTTTTGAACCATCTCAATATTTCAAGGATTTTTGATTCTGAAGACATGCTAATCACTGTATAAAGATATGCATTTGGCCAGAACCTCTCGTTTGCGGCTTTCGTTTTGCGAATCCATTACAACGCATGATAATGTGCGCACGCGATGACTGACAAGCGCACACTGAAGCGCTCGCGTCGGTCGGCCGACAATTTTCCAGTAGGTCGGGGCCGACCATGGACGCAGTCTGTCGCAAGGGATGCGCTCACGCCCAAGGCTGTTGACATCAACCAAATATTGGTCGTTCAACCGACACTGCCCATTCTGACATCAACCCGACCAAGGATACGATAGTCGGTGGTCGGTGGTCGGTGGTGCAGAAGACTTTTAGTGTTCAGCGTCTATTGTTTAAAATAAAATAAATAGTAGTTATTATAATATACTATTTATATATAGACTATATGTATATACTTAGAGGTGGTCATTATGCTTGGTTCCACCATTTATATAAAAATAAATAGCAAGGGATAGTTTGTGTTACTTATGATAAAAATGTCGTTTGTTTCACTAAAATAATAATTATTATACCAATTAATTAGTTTAGTCCGAGTAATGGTGAAGCCACCAAAGGACAACAATAGACCGCCTAAAAGGATCGAATAAGCGAAAATTCGACTTCTACTATCTACCCACTGCGCATAGTTCGTTGAGTTTAGATGTGTAGGACACCTTTATTTAAACATTTGTGGAACTGTTGTCTGTCACGTACGTCACTTATGTCGGTGACAGTCAGCTGTCAGTTAAGTAAACGTTATTGTGGATTTAATTGAATTGAAACTTTAAAATTTTAACAACGTTTGTTAGGTTTACAAAATGTTTGGAAAATAACTAGTTTACTAGAAGAGGCAGAATAAAATGGGTATAAAAGGGTTATGGAGTGTGATGACACCGTATAGTGAAAAGAAATCATTACATGAAGTATGGTCTATTTAAATCCATGATTTTTATAATAGGAAAAAATTATAGCCTACTCCTTCTTTCCTTTCTCTGTTTAAAAGCTTGTTAAAAAGAGTTGGCCAAATAGCTGGGACTAAAGCTTCTCGTTGTTAGACACAACGTAACAAGTTCCTTTTTTAGATATATAAGGCCTATTTGTGAGCATGTACAAACTGAGCAACTTGTTGTAGAAATAAGGTCTTCAGTAAACTTATTAAGATGTGAAATTAATTGTACCTACAAAACCACTGACCTGACACAATACAAATTAAAAATGTTGTTTAAGTAAAGATAATGCTGGAAATATCATTTGTTTCTCTCAACCTAGTGATTATTGACCCTACATTTATAAGTGAAGTACATTTTAAAACTAGACATACATTAACACTAAAATGGTTTCTACATTAATAACTAAACTACACTGTTGACTGAACAAATTTAAATAAAATTGAAATTGTAACATACTTTTATTTTGCCATTGGCAATAATGTTCATAAAGTTTTGTAATTAGATAATTCATAATTGTAATGATTCAGCCTTCACTCTATATTAATACCCTTTACTCCAAAATACAAAAAATTCCCACTTAAAATTACCAAAGTAATTTAAAAATACAAAACAAATATCTGCAAAATGTTTGTGTGCCAATTAGTAAATTAAATACCATCAATTTATAACAAATTACTGTAGTTATGGAAGAGCGAGATCTCCTAGTATAGGCATTGGATGCTTAATAAAAGGCTCCAGTTACCATCACATGAAAACCTCAAATTATGTTTAAAAAATATATTTTTATTAATATTATTATAAATACAAAAAATATATATATTCCTACTCAAGAGGTAACTTTTTGATATTTTTTTGTAGATCAGAGGAGAGACTCTTGCAGTAGACTTGTCGGGATGGGTCTGTGACAGCCAAAATGTTACCGATTATTATATTCAGCCAAAACTATACCTAAGGTAGTGATGCTTACAACTATATTATATAATAACGCCATAATTTAAGCAGTCAAAAGTAGATATCTGCACTTTTTTTCAGAAACCTTTTCTTCAGAACCATCTATCTTATCTTGGCAGACATCAACCCAATATTTGTGCTGGAAGGTGATGCCCCAGACCTAAAAAGGGATGTAATGGCTGCTAGAAATGCTATACAGTTCCGTGGTGCTGCACCAAGATCTGAAACAGCTACTAAGAAACAACCTGATGTTAGTAGGAAGAGGTTTAGAAATGTATTAAAAGAAGTAAGTAGAAAGAACTCTGCTCATTCATGATGACTGAAAAGTTTACTGTACGACACTACTTTGATATATCCATTTGAATTAAAATTTCCTTTTTTTAAAGCACTCTCAAGCGGGAAGCCACCTGCAAATTAAGGCAGTATAACTATATTACTACAATTTCTTAATACAGTGTGAATCGCTTCTCAAGTGTATGGGCGTCAGATGCATAAAAGGTCGCGGCGAGGCTGAAGCAACATGTGCAGAACTTAATGCTCAAGGTGTTTGTATTTTGTACAAATAATTGATATACCATCTACTTTACTATCCTTGCGATACTTCAGTAATTTAGGTACTACTAATGCTTATTTACAATGTTTAGCTGGTGGATGCAGTTGTATCACAAGATTCTGACTGTTTTGCATACGGCGCTCGTCGCGTGTACCGTAACTTCAGTGTGTCGAGCGCTGCAGGAGGAGGCGCCATGCAGGGCTCCATCGACTGTTATGATGCTCAAAAAATGTTTGAGAAAAATGGTATCTACCTTAATGTTCAAATTGTATTGTAGAAAATATAATTATATAATATAAAATAATTATAAATATAAATTAATTAAAATATCACAAAAATAGAGTAGCGTTACTATCGATTTATACTGAATTCTAGTCACTCAATCATTTATTTGTCTACATAATAAGTAAATTGCTTGTTTAAACAATGCATGATAAAATAAAAGAAACACTTATGCACTTATGTGTGTGTGTAATGTGATCGCTTATAGCATATAAACATTTTCATAGGTTTTGGGCGTAACAAAATGGTTGGGCTCGCCCTCCTCTGCGGTTGTGACTATGTTGTTGGTGCGTGCGGGTCCTCAATCAATACAGCCATATCATTCTTGCATACTGTTGCTGAAGATGAAGTTATACCCAGGTAATTTGTAATAACTGCAAAAAGTTTTAAAATGCGCGTCAATTTTAGCTTCAGAAGAACTAGAGTAAATAATAATATATTTGTATATGTACCTATGTATTTATTAGTAGCTATCTGGTTTACATAATATTACCTCTGCTTAGTTTGGTATCTGGTAGATAGCCTTGTGTAAAGAATGTGTATTATTTGGATATTGGTATCCTTTTTAAAATCATTACTCATTAAGTGCTTCTTTCCGAGTAGCAGTAGGAAACATATAAATAATAATTGTTAAGTTAGTAAGGCTGCTTGACTTACCAATAACTTGTTAAACAATGTTAACAATATTTAACTTAACTGGTTTGAACAGGTTACTATCCTGGGTAATAGATCCGCAGCATTATGAAGAACGTGGCCGCTGGGCGTCTGCCCCGGGGCGGTGCGACCGCTGCGGGCACGTCGGCCGCACGCACCTCAAGAAAGGATGTCCTGTGTGCGCTACACATCAAGGATGCACCGATTTTGGGCATAAGTAATATCCCTAAGCCTTCTAGGATTTTATAAAAATAAAATTTACTTTAAGTACAGATAATTAGTTAATGTTGGTAGCTTCAGTAACTTTAAATTTGACCTTCATAAGTGCTCTTGGCGGACTAAACCGAGTAAATGGTTTTGAACTTCGATTCTTAAATGCCATAATCTATCCTTCCACATCACTTATTTACTTCATTAATCCCGAGAGTTCTCATAAATGGTATTGTGTGTGAACATTACTCTGAATTGCGATGTCTTTTTGAAATATAGGCTTTTGACATATTAGTATTAAAAAAAATAAAATGTTTCATTTCTAGGTCAAAAGTGGCGGAAGTGAAACGCGAGCTGTCGCTACGTAGTCGAGCGCTATCGTGCGGCGTACTCTTCCCCGAGCCAAAAGTTATGAAAGAGTTCTTGAATACAACTGCGGAAAAAATAGATATCAATAGTTTGAAAAGTCCAGCTCCGAGCTTGATTCAGTTTGTGGTAAATATTCTCACTAACTTTTAACAAATGTGGCGCATGTAAAGCATTGAATGTGTTAGTGCAAGTTTTTTTAAATATTGTGCTTTTCATTCCTACGGTTCTTGAGCTGCGTGTTGCGATGACTTACTGGGGATCGATTCTGTAAAGGAAATTACTTAATCGATTTTTTTCGCGGCCTCTATGCTCTGTCTCTTTTGCTAACTACACAATCACGGGAGAGATAAGCTCTCGGAGGCTTCGTAGCGCGGACTCGTCCATGAAGTTTGTATTAAAGCTGAATAAGGGGACTGGCTAGTCGGTACGACATCGGCGTCTCATATTTTGCTCTGTTACCGTTAATTTGGTTGCTTTATAGTAATAGACCAGGGTCGATAATTTTTGAAACCAAAAAAAATTACAGTAGGATGTAACCCATTAGAAAAGGAGGGGAATATGATAAAAATAAAAGGAAAAATAAATTACGGTCGATCCGAGTTCGGGAAGTGGGTGGGGGTGAGTTTTTAAGGGTAAAAAATGGTTTATCTTCATTTGCGGCAAAACTACAAGTCCTATGAAAAAAAGTTAAATGGCAAAGTTGTAGGTAATAAAAAGATCTATAACTTTAGTATTTACAATTTTTTCACATAACCTCAAAATTTAGGTGGAAATTTCAAATAACCAAGTTTTTGGTTTTTTACTTATCTCTTTTTCAAAAATTTTATTTTTTCTTCGAAATTTGGTGAAAACTTACCTTTTTATGTCCCAAATACACTGTAATTTATTTGATTTTAAATATTTATTTTTTCGCCTTATTTTAACTTAATATCGAAAAAGCACCCTTGTTTTCAATCGAAAATTCTGACGTCAAAATATAAGCTTTTTCCAAAAAGTCTGTGGGCTTTTTGTTCGTTGAAATATCTACTTTCTGATGGTGTAAAAAAATATATACATTACTATTGGAAATGTTTTAAAAAAATGCAAAAAATTGAAACTCAAATTCGACATTTTTTTTTAATCATTATGTACAATTTTGAGGTATTTATTAAAATTTATTTACCTGAGTGACCTTCGGTAAATTTTAGCCCTTTTCATGAAATCTTACTAGTTTTTTGAGTAATTAAAGTGTAAATTTTAATAAATACCTCAAAATTGTATATAATGAAAAAATAATTTCGAATTTGAGTTTAAATTTTTTGCATTTTTTGAGAACATTTCCTATAGTAATGTATATATTTTTTTACACCATCAGAAAGTAGATATTTCAACGAACAAAAAGCCCACAGACTTTTTGGAAAAAGCTGATATTTTGACGTCAGAATTTTTGATTGAAAACAAGGGTTTTCGATATTAAGTTAAAATAAGGCGAAAAAATAAATATTTAAAATCAAATAAATTACAGTGTATTTGGGACATAAAAAGGTAAGTTTTCACCAAATTTCGTAGAAAAAATAAAATTTTTGAAAAAGATATAAATAAAAAACCAAAAACTTGGTTATTTGAAATTTTCACCTAAATTTTGAGGTTATGTGAAAAAATTGCAAATACAAAAGTTGTAGATCTTTTTATTACCTACAACTTTGCTGTTTAACTTTTTTCCATAGGACGTGTTGTTTTGCCGGAAATCAAGATAAACCATTTTTTACCCTTAAAAACTCACCCCCACCCACTTCCCGAACTCGGATCGACCGTAATTTATTTTTCCTTTCATTTTTATCATATTCCACTCCTTTTCTAATGGGTTTCATCCTACTATAATTTTTTTTCATTTTTTACCATTTTTGAAGGCTTTGGCCCTGGTCTATAAGGACTGCGAGCCACTTGTATCTTTCGTCCGACCATTAGTGAAAATTTGAGTTTATTTTATATTGTTTTAGAAATTGATGTCGTATAAGTTGGATTGGTCAAAACGATACTGCGTGGATAAATTTTTGCCTCTATTAACAAAATGGCATCTCCAGGAACATGTATCTTGCAGGACTTTAAAACCTGTTACCATCAAGAAAAAGAGGAATCCTAGAGGTATGAAACGCCAACAAAAAAAAAAGCGTTTGCATTATTACTTTTCTAGAGGTATTATTTACAATCAGGGTATTTTAAAGATGACCGTATTAAAGTAACAAGCGATTAACTTCTGTCGTGAAAGAGCAATATCTCGAAATATTATAGAACAATGTCAGTATATTTGTTTGTCCGTTTAAATCTTTTAAGCCACGCAATAGATTTTGATGCGGTTATCACCAGTTATAGAATGACTACCGTAAGATTTATTTATATAATACATTGATATTATTCCACTCAGGTTAAGCCGGGGCGGGTCGTTTGAAGTAAAAAAAACTAACCTATGCAATCTTCAGAATTAACTTTTGGGTTTATTGCAGGAGTCCCCAGTTACGAAGTAGTTTGGGGTGACATTGACGGAGAATACGATGGACTTGTTTCGGATGATCAGTTTGATGGTAAGCAATACCTATTGCTTATGTTCGTATATTGTCGGTCGAATTCATTAAGTACCGGAACATTTCCGAAATCACGTGTTGAGCTATAGGTCTGAAGAATGGTGGAGAATCGCAAAAACTTAGCTACCATACAATGAAACGGTATTAAATCTGTATATCTAATATATATATACTAATATACTCGTATAAAGTTGAAGAGTTTGTTTGTTTGCTTGAACGCGCTAATCTCTGGAACTACTGGTCCGATTTGAAAATTCCAGTGTTAGATAGCGCATTTATCGAGAAAGGCTATAGGCTATATATCATCACGCCAAGACCGATAGGAGCGGAGCATCAATGAAAAATGTGGCAAAAACGGCAAAAAATATTCCTTTTGAGAGCTTCCGTTGCGTGCTCTGCGTAAACGGTTAATATATTAAATATAAATTATAGTCTGGAATAGCACATTGATTTCTTTTTATCCCGGGAAAATGTAAGATCCCCCGGGAACGCGGGTGAAACTAGCTGCCTAGTTATTAAAAATAAAATTAATGAAACATATTTAATTTTATAAGAGGTAAACTAGCATTTGAAAACTTAAACTATCAATTACTGTAAACATCATATTCGAATTGTTCCATTACTGTTTTTGACCAACGATATATGTATTACTGTACAGCAGGTACACTTGCTTAGTACTATGTAGTCCTTATTTGGAATTTGATGCGTAATGTAATTAAATAACTAACAATGTGTTTTTACAAAGTGTAAATAGTGTAGCTTCTTAATATTAGATTTTCCTCGTTATTTGTCTATGAACTACATTTTGTTATTTATGGTTTTAAAAATGTCTATGAAAACACTTAACCCCTACTAATATTATATATGTGAATGTAAGTTTGTTTGTTACGCTTTCATGCGACTACAACTACTTAACCGATCATCATGAAAATTTGTACACATATACTTGGAGGTATTAGAAGTAACATAGGATACTTTTTGTGTCGTGAAAATGTTACATCCCTCGGGTACACGGGTGAAACCGCGGGGGACAGCTAGGAACTAATAATGTATGTTATTTATGCAGAAGGTGAAGATCCATCGATGATATGGACTACAACTGAACGCCAAGATCTCATGCGACAATATTATCCGGAATTAGTCGAAAGCTACGAAGAATCTATCAAAAAGCCACCAAAAGAAAAGAAAACTAAAGGAAAAAAGAAGAAGGAAACTGATGATACAAATAAACCAGAAAAACCAAAGAGAAAATATAATAAGAAAGTTAAAATCCCAATAGACACTGTAAATGATTCTTTACAATGTATGAATCTTAAATCTTGTGAACAGAATACGAGCATTGCGAATGTTAGCGTTAGTATTAATAAGTTAAAACGGAAAATAAAAACAAGGAAAGGTTCCCAGCGCACGATGGACAGTTTCATAGCAAATAAGAGGCGAAAGTCTTCTATAAAATCAATGCAATCATTAAGACGTAGTTTAATAAACATGTCTTTAGTCGATAAAGAATACAAATATTCTGACATGCTGTATAATGATAAGGAAAATAAGAATAAAAGCACACATTATCTAAGTATGATCAATAATACTAAAGAGGATATAAGTGAGAATGATTTATCGGATATAATCGACAATATTGTTAACAGACCACCTGTCTCAAAGACTGTTAGAGTTGATAATAATTTAGTTAGATTAGTATTTGATAAGTATTCAACTCCTACAAAACTTAGTCGAAAAGACAGCATTTTGCGCGAAACTCAACACCACTGTTCAACGCCCATAGACAGTCCAGTACGGAGAGGTAAATTTAATTTCGTTGCAAATAGTTTTAACAATTCTATAACATCTAAAGTAAATACTAGTTATTTCTTTGACAAGTTGACTGAAGATTGCGATGCTTTTGAAATGTCCGTAGAAAACAAAAATGAGATTATCAATTTGGATTGTGACACCACTATCGATAATAGTTTACCTGACGTGTGTTTGTAATAAATTATTGAATAGTTACTGAACTTCCTATAAGTATTGGTTTCATTTTCGACTATTTGATACCCAACCTATCCTATTCCAATACACCTCAGTCCACTCACCTCCTGTATATATTCAAAAGGTAATGTCCCGACTCACTGCTTGGCTCATCAACACCCAGCCCAAACAGCTGTTGATAGAAATTTGTTTTTTTATTTAGTTCCTAGCTAGAGGCACTGTACCCTGTACCTGTGTGACTGCGGAACGCGCGGAGTTACCCTACGCGCAGTAGTTTCGGAGGCTTTTACCCTAGAGATGATTCAATAATGCAAATAAAACCATTCCACGCATCGCAGCGACAGAAACGCTGCCGGTATTACCGACTTCGTACCTTAAAAACGTCATACAAGAGGGCAATATTGTTTGATTCCCCCTACTCGTCTCTTGGCCTATTATGCAAAGTATACAAACTACTATAATTAGTTCGTAAGGAAATCAAACACTGTAGTAATATGCATCACCACATTTACATTCTTGACTTTGTACCAGCAGGTAGATAGGCATTAAGGGTTGCGTTGGTAATTTGTATCGGTCGTCAACGCAGCAACTTGAATTGTTCCCACTAACGTTACGAGATGGCGACTCTAGACGCTGTCTTCAAAGTGCATTGCCGCATATATAGTAGGTACATCCCGACTCACTAATCTACTTTCGGTTGAGAGCCCTAAGCTCTCACCGTTATTGTCCGCGTAAGGGTGTCAGAGCCATCTGAGGCTAACACCTTCGTCCCTTCAAAAAAAAAAAACACTAATCTACTCTTCGCGTGCCGTTCTACAAATCATGTCTGGTGTATATCGTCGCAGGTGATAATGATGATTCCTAAATATTTTAATCTTTAACCTTTTCTAACATTATTGAGTTATAAATTTTGATTGGGTTGGCTATGTAAGAATTTTTCCAGCTTATCATTACTTTAGTTCTATTATTTTTATTTCTTTCCCTTCGCTATCCATATCATTCATATGAATGACTAGCAACTCTAGATTAGATAAGAATTCTCATTCATGGTAACTGCCGTTATGAAAAAAAAAAAGTTATTCTTTTACACCTATATAGGAATTTCTTTTCATTTCATTTCATATACAGCATATCTACATGAGGGGTAGGCAGGGCCGGATTTAAATTTGTGCCGCCCTGGGGCACTAAAGAAAATGCCGCCCTATGACTTAAATTTTATTTTAATAGTTTTGATATCTTATTTTTTAAGAATAAGAATAACTAATTGATTGCTGGAAATTTATTATGTATTATATAGCATTTATTACACATTCTTTCTTTTTAAAAAAATCATCCAACTTAGGAGTTTTACTCAAAACCTCTTGCTCCTTTTTACTTTTGTCCAAAGCGCGTTTTCGGTACTCATATCCACTTAATTTTTTGCGTCCATCAGCCATATTCAAAAATTAATTTCAGATTTATGCTCAACAAGATTGAAAGTCTTTGCAGGTTAGATTCATCTGAAAGTCAAATATAAAAGAAACTATATTGCAGAAACCTAGTTACATTTGAATACTGACTGTAGGTGGCAGCATGTGTAGTCGACAGTTGATTTGATTCAAAAATATAAAATTGTTCTTTTTAATTAAAATTAATTAGTGTTATTGGATAATTCTCCAATTTTAGAAAAAATCATTAATCAATAAAAGTTTCTTTTATCAAAAAGACATACATAATTTGAAAATATTTTAATTCTTCAAAAAAACTACATAAATTTATCAATTCCAGAAAATAAAAATATCAACTTTAATTTTTTCAAACCTTTATGGAAATAAATTAATTAAACTATTTTAATAGTTTTTACTTAAATTTCCTGTATTATATACAAAATTTTAATGTGATACATAATACTTGAATTATATTTCTTGAAAGATAAAATGTTTATTTAAAAGAATTAGTTAGTTATATATTGTATAGAAAATGTTATCTCACTTTCCAAATTTTGCCGCCCCAGAAAATTTGCCGCCCTGGGCACTAGCCCCGACTGCCCCTAGTATAAATCCACCACTGGGTGAAGGGGTGAGAATGAACCCCCTTTTCTTTTACTTGCCGTATCTTAGCTTTTATTTTTTTATATCGAAGTTGTTATATTTCTTAATGTTTTCATAATTATTTATATTTGTCTTGGGTGGGAATCGAACGGAAGACCTGTGATGTAGAAGACAGGGTCTCCAACCACCCATCATGCCCGTCGAATACATCCCGTGAATAATATCCTGCGGATAAGTCACGACAACTTTTTCAATGATCACTTCTTTCTTATGCATTACGGTTGATACGTAGGATTAAAACTACACCAAATGTTAGGATGGATGTAATAGTTATCTTAGGAAACTTAATAAATAACTATTCGAAACAGCTTTGAGTGAGGTTTGTTTTGCCGCAAATCTGAAACCACGGCAATGCGTCTTGATTCCCACCCGGCTCTAATTAATTCAAGTTTTATTATTATTGAGGTAAGCTTGCCAAATAGACAGGCTTAACGATACTTAACACCATTTTGAGAAATATTGTTCTATGTGATAGATATGTTTTCTTTGTTTTAGTAACTGGATTTATGATTGAGAATTTCTGAAGCACCATTTGCTTTTACCGACAGCTAAGTACTATGTATGTACTACTACTGTTTGTACCCAGTAATCTTGGCCAAACTTTAGATACGGGCTCATATCTTTCGAAATATACGCATACATATGGTACACACATCCACTCGTACTGATATACTCCTACACAATCCCACATACTACCCACTCACATTTAGGTTATACAATACTGTCAACAAAAATACTAAAAACACTGATTGGGGATCATAAAACGATTACTGTACTTGCCTGCTTCTAAAATGAATTATTTTTTTATCTCTTTAATTTAACTGTTATACTTACTTTCTTATGTATGTTTCATTTCTGGTCCTTACTTTTTGTATTAGTTAATCTAGGAAAACCTATAATTGGCTTATGATAAGTTGTATTTTTAATTGTGAACATGTTATGTAATATAGCTGTTGGTTTTCTAAATAAAAAAAAAAAAAAAAAACAAAATTTTAACCTACTAGTAAGAATTAAGTAATTATGATGCGAAAATAACAACTGATGCAAGTTTCATAAATAGTTCATAGGTTTCTACTACAAACAAACAAGAGGGAGTCTTTATTAAGAATTTAAATATGATTATGGAAATCCGTACTGAGAACAAAAGGAATTAGCCGCTACCCACGTTACTATTCCTGTAGCTATGAGCTACGAATTCATAGCACTATGGCTATACAACCGGTCGATATTAACTCGATTTGTTTAAATTGTCTTTTAGTTATTGTTTTAATTATGTAATATATGCATGTGTGTAACTATGTAAATTTTAATATATTTTTTTAATCAAAATATTGGTGGTTTATTTTTAAATTTATGTTCTGTTTATCTAACTATATGTGTATAAGTATATAAAAACATGACAACGACTATCAATATTTTGTAGTATTTATTACATGTTTATGCTACAAATTCATGATCTTTATCACAAATAACACTAACCTATAAATCGGTAATGACATATCCAAAGTGTATATAAAAGTAATGTGTAAATAAGCAACCTCGCATTCTATCAACAATTAAATAGTTAGTAGGATTTGGGAAAGACTAATTAATATTTATTAATAAACAATGTTTCACGTGAATGTTCATCGGTGGAGGCATCCCGTAGATAGAGGCGGGCTGGTTCCCTCACAATGCGATGTTTTTGTTGGAGCTCGCGACACCTGCCTCTTTCCCAGGGATATCAATTTGCGCCATTTTAATAATATTCGATCAGCCAGCGCTGAACAGTTTTATCGGTATAAAGAATTTAAATTGTTAAAATGCCAATCTATTTTATTGCTCGTTGGTTTATACCGATACCGAAAGTATTTTATCTTTAGTTATGATTGATATTTAAAAATCAATTGGTATTGATGACAGATAAAGCACATGTCGATACAAGTAACCATTATGTATAAAGACAAATATAAAAGCCTCAAACATAAAAAAAAATATGTCAAAGGAAAAGTTTTTATGCCCTTTTGGCGCTGACGTACTGGCCATTATTTTATCATCAATGTTCTAAATTAGAATCCATGAATTTGAAAATCCGAATAGCGGCTATTTCTTACGGCGGTTTCGAATAACCTATATATTAATATAAATATAATATCTATTGCCAGATTTAGCCTACTGGAAATAGAACATTATCACTGGATTTGATGTCCCAATAACTTATAAGAGGTGAGGTTAAGTTTTTTTGTGGTTAGTCAAGTGGGGAATTTAAATTTTATATTTTTTTTTATTATAATTAACTAATTGTTTATAAAATACCAGTCTATACTGTCCAACTGATGGACAAAGCTTATTCATGTGTTTATTTATTTGGTCTAAATTTTATTAAACTTATTATTTATCAACTCCATATTTTCTATTTCTAATTGTAATTTCTTTGCTTTCAGGCCATAATAGTTGGTGACGGCATTGTTCCGACGCATACGAGCCTTTGTATCTTCCACCAGCAGTATCCGTTTTTGTTTTGCTAGAAAATAAAAAATTGTTGACATTTAATGAGGTTTTATACAATACACCCAATTTTTCCTAGCCCAAGAAATTAAATTGATAAACTGAATACCGTAAGGGTGTGACTGCTATAAATGAAACTATGCTAAAAATAAAAAAATATCCGTAATTGGCTGTAAATATTAGTATACATAATGTATATGTGAATTTTTTGTGAATAAGCGGTGCGTAGCGATGGACTTTGTTGAATTAAAAAAATACGAATATCATGTGCATCTAGTTGCTAGTGACGCCAGTGATTATTTATTACAATATATTGGAAATGAATGAGTGTTTTGGAAACATACCAAAATTTTTTTACCACAGTGAGTGGCTATTTTATTTTTGTTGGGTTTTGGTGTTGTAACACGAGTTTCTGCAATATCGTCAGCACCACCACCACTACTATCTTCACCGATAACCAGACCACTACCATCTTCACTAATAGCGACTATGTTATTGTCGCCATTTATATCATGTCCTGTATTTTCAGTGACTGTTTTGACCTCATCGATAGAGTACCCTTCGCACGTAGAATTTTATACTACTCTGTCTAGTGCATCGTCCGGCGGGACATAATCCGGCTTACCTTCAAACTGCAGACATATTCCATAAGGGTAGTTATGTCTAATTAACAAAACATCAATTATAGTTGATAACAAAAGATGAGAAGAGAACCTTAACATTGTTCATTCTCATTCCTTTGGCTCTCTTGCGAGCCACATTTTCAAGTTTTTCCACATCAGTTTTACTTGTTCAACTTTTCGTAGGCAACTGGAAACTGATGCATTGAATGAGTCTATTATTTGTGGCGTTAGTAACCTTATTTGTTATAATTTTATTTTCTGTTATGAGATTTATTAATAAAGCAACCTTATCCTTCGACAATGGAGTACCTTTTGACTGTAAAAATTCAATTGCCTATGTTATACAAATATTGTAAAAATCATACAAAATTTAATTTTCATTTTATCAATTATGTAGATATTATAGGGTGTATTATGTATATGTAACTTTAAACAATTGGTAAATAATACTTACAGCACTCATTTCAAGACCTTTTAAAATTTCTCGACACAATTCAACACAAATAGCTGACCAACTAATAAAATGTCCTTGCATACTATGGAAACCTGGAACATTGCGGGTGCATCGACATACACATGGGCGGTTTTATTAATCTTTCTGTAACTGTTAATTACGTGAAATATATAAAATAAAATTGAATACAATCAATAACATAAATTTAAATATTAAGGATTTTTTATAAAAAGTCGAAATAAAATATTTGTTTTTTGAAATGGTGTTTGTTATAAAATAATCCTACAGAAAAACTGCAAACTTGCTCAAAAAAACTATAAAAGATTTTAAGTCTGTAAATGTGTAGTGTTGACTACACTGCATGGGAGGGCCAGACAGTGAGTCCTATTCATCCTTATCAATAGACTAGTTGACCCCACCGGCGTTGTCCTGTCTTAAAAATGAATATTAAATTCGAATCTTCTGATTGAATCCACTGTGAAATGTGAAATAAGAAATAATAAATTCCGACTATTTCCGATATTTGCGCGCATTCAGTCAATCCTGCAACTGTGAAACGACTGACAGTTAAGTCAAAAGCGGTAAGGTTACAATAGAAAAGTTAATATGGTCGCTATGTTTTCTTAAATTTTCCGTGCAATTTTCTTATTTTTTTCTTTCATCGATTGGCCAGCCGTCCATGCTTGATGCCGTGACCAAGGAAAAATGAATCCCTATTTTTATATATAGTCGGTATCGACGATTGTGGGACGTCATTCAAGGATAGGTAGATATGTACTGTCTATCATCGATAGCGATTTATCTCTCACTGAAAATAGGTTATTGGGAACCGCCATAAGTGACGTTATTTCATGTTTTGCTTTTTGTCAAACGGTTTTTAAGGGATGTTTAATTTTGAAAGTTTCTCCATATCCAGGTGTTAAGTTGATTTTATTAGATATGTGACAAGATTGATTTAGCCGTTAAGAATTTTTATATTTTTTTAAGCACAATAAAATACTATAAAACAAGTACTTAAGTCAAATTAATAGTGACCTTATCCAACAGTAAGGTTGTTTATCCCTAGAGCATGTCTAAACACTAACGCCAGTGTTGTTCGCGCGCAGCACTCCGAAACTAAAATCTCACACACGTTAACGAGTTCCAATGAGTTCATAGCCGATTCAGTCAACTTTACAACTAATACGATGCGATGTCAGGATTTACAAAGTGTACGACGACGTGGAGGACGATCGAACCGTAAAATGCTACGAGAAGTCTAAATCCTTTTTAACCTCATCACTGAGTTAGAAGGAGAAGCGTGGCGGGTTTGTTCACCCCTGAGTCGTCAGATTTCGCGGGCCGTCGGGGAGATTCGGGAGGCTGTGTCGCAGAGCGCGCGCGCGTACCCGGCCGCTTCGCCATTGCGACGGAGGCTGTCGTGTGTCGGTGCTGGCCCGTGCGAGCGCTCGTCCCGCACCGCACCGCACCGCGTTGCGCCCGTGCCGTGCGTCACCTGAGCCGCGTACCGCGACCGCCCGTGCCGTGTGAACACGCCCTCGTGCCGGAGCCAGGCGTGCCGTGCCATACGCTGCTGATATCTCGCCGCCCTACGAGCCGGTATCGCGAGCCGGTGAATCCGCGCAGTGCATGTGCCCTTAATCTTAGCTCAGTGACCACGTTCCCGGGGACCGGCTATTGTGGCGCGATGTAAAGAATCCGCGACCGCGAGTCCATGTGTAAGTGGGTGCGTTGCGTGTATCACTAACCCGCATGGCGATTTTTCGACCGCCGGTAACGATTTTCCGCTAGCTAACATCTCTAGCGAGTGGCATTCGGAATAAAAATGAATGAATTACGAAGCATTCAACCCGGGAGATTTGCCATTGTATTTTATGCTCTACCCGCAGGGGATAGAGTCGCGCACGTGCGCTGTTGTCATTGATTAAAATGTATACTCTATTCGCTCTTTTAAATTCCAAGAAATAATGAATAATATAGAGGAGTTAGTTAGAAATTGTACCGTCGGTCGTTCATTCTTCTTGCATGATTATTCAATGTGCTGCTAACGTAACAGGTGTCGTCAGATTCAATCAAATTAGTGTTTGACTTTGAAACGGAGGGTTATTATTATAATTTTATACAGATTTTTATAAAATCCTGAGTTTTACTAATTGAAATCACGATTTATGTAGGTAACTAGTTATTGATTGATTCACCGATCACTCAAATAAATACCTAATTAAGGGTATAATGGTACAGGATTCACAAATACAATATGAGATAAATGCTTTGTGTAATTATAATCAAAGTTTATCATTGGTAGTTATCAAAGGAGGTTTTAAGTTTGTCTCCTTTGGGTTGTATTTCCAAATAATCTTTTTGTGACCTATTAATAATAAATTAAGCTTTTTTAAGTTCTTTTCTATTACCTATATGTTCCGCATAGCAACCTACTACTGAATATAAATGTACATAAACTTAGGCATATAAATAACTATTAAATGAATTTCTATTCATGCCTGGGGTTCGCAGATGTCAAAAAACTGTAATAACTTTCGAAATAGACAATTACGTCGAGAGAAAGCGATAAGGGAAGAAAGCTCGCGCACAAAATGTAGATGAGAACAGTCATAAGAGGCGAAATCGAATGAATTTCCAAGGGAAATGAAAAAACATCTTTGGAGCAGCGGTTGTCAGCAGAAAGAACTCTCAGGCGATCCTTGTGTTTATTTTGCTCGATGCGTGTATGTAAGGCGACGTTGGAAGTACCTGCACGTCTTGACATTTTGCTTTGTTCCGTTCTATGCTTACAATTGGGAATGTTTTCAGCTTTTGTTTTTAGTTGAACTATATTTTGACTAAATTGCGTTTAATAATGATAATTTTTGATATTGAATCATACTCATTTATCATGGCTGCCGGGATACCCTTGAATGATTGAAAATACACTGAAAATAATAAAGATTAAATTTTTTTTTTACAGTTAACAAAAATTGGAGGCGTTGTTTTGTTCCACAACTGTTCAAACCTTTGGACAAAAACATTGACGCCTCAAATAGCGTTTAAAACATGGCAATTCTTTACCTCACATATTGCATTTGCTTAACTTGATACCTATTAGAATAATAGAGTAACTCTTACCTATAATTATACGAATGGACAGCTATAAATTATATGATAAACCTACATTAAATATAATCGCTTAATAATATTATGTACCTACTGCTGCACCTCCCTAAGAGTAGTCCTGCCGGCGCCCACATATATTATGTAGCGATCAACACTAAATACAGGCTGAACTAAAAGGAAAGTGAATATAAGCAGAAACAAATGCATACAACTTAGTGGGTTAACTGAATGTTGTTTAGTGGAAAAGCTTTTAGGCGAACTGGGAAGGGGAGGCTCGCCCGCTACCATATAAGTCTGTTATATAAATGGAATATATCTGCACATGAGAGGATCAGCAATAAATACAAAGTCGCAAACGGTCCACTTCTCTCGTAGGCGTCTCGTAACGTTGCATATAAGAGATTCTTTCAAGCATGTAACGACCATTATCTTCGTAAGTTACGAGGCTAATAATAGTGGTGAGTAATAAAATATAATGGGAAATCTAATTTTCCATGCTTAAGAAGTCTTACTTGAGCGGTATGGAAGTACAATAGATTTCATTGTTAAAACTGAACCGAGTTCATAAGATTTCACACAAAAAGGTAATTTGAAATGGTGATGTGAACGAACAAATACTATTTTTAAGTCCATTGATGTATATTAAGGCAGGCAAGGAACGGCATTCACAATGGAAGCAGTAACAGAAAATGACAGAATATGACAACGTTCGCTAGATAACGGTCGGGAAAAGGTTTTTGGGGCACGTAGAGCCAGAAGCGGTTGAAAAAGTACGGTAAATTGTCGGCCATATACGAGTAGGAACGTACCTAGGTATATCAGAGCATTGCTCTCGTTGTGTCAGAGTTTCGTAACAACGGAAACGTTTAGAAAATGGGCATGTGTCACAAGCAGCCTCAGTGCAAATAAATGGCGTATGTTTCGCACGCGACACTCGCCGAACCGGCTGTGGCTACACGACATTTGAAAATTTTGGAAATAAGCGTTCTTTGTATCACGTTCTGCAAACGTTCCATGAATAGCGAGCCGATCTGTCTGTCTAATAATAATACGGGCCGGTTGGTGTAGTGGATATATTCTGACTTGTACCTCATACTTGTGGGTTCGATTTCCATTCCCAAACAGGACAAATATTTGTACGTTTATGCTTTATATTTTTGTCTAGGTGTAGAAATACCTATAATATTAAAAAAAATATCAGTTCCAAGTTATACATATAGGTATAAACTATAGAATCCAGATAAATGATAAGATTCTCTTCCTAGTTATGAATCAGATAACTGTGAGCACAGAATGTTCCAGAATATTTTTTATTATTCATTTTAAGTGTATATAACAGCAGTTCTAGGAACTGGGATTCAATTATGTTCTATAAAAAGCATTTTCGCTACACAAAATCCCTGGAATTCGTTCGTGCACTGAACTGAGTATTAATATTATGGATGCATTGGTTATTTCGTATTTTATTTATGCTTTACATCAGTGTTCTAAATAAATAAATACCTATTATATAGAAGTCGCTTGTAAAGGTTCATAAAAAATATCTCGTCTCGGTTATAAACGGTAAGGGGACATAAACAGTAAGCTCGAAGAAGACCGTAATAAAAGTTAGAAGAAGTATCCGTGCTATATTACACACCTAGCTATTTTTAAAACTTCGTGATAAATTATTTTTCCTTTGTCTTTGATCTCTGAAGAATTTCTCAATAACGTCGTCCTTTATGTTTTAGTCAACTATTTTATTGTGTAAGTAAGGATGTTGGGTCAAATTTATAGAAAACTTTTCCGGGTTCTAATGATATTACCTACACTCATGCGTTGGGGCTAATTAGAATTGATAATACTATAATATAGTAGTACTAGCTGACCCCCGCGTTCCCGAGGGATATCACATTTTCCCGGGATAAAAAGTTTCCTATATGTTATTCCAGGATATGCTCTATCTATGTGCCAAGTTTCATCCATATCCGTTTAGTTGTTTTTGTGTGAAAGAGTAACAAACATACAAATCTTTCCTCTTTATAATATTAGTATTGATATAGTTTGACATGTTGGTGATAACTATTGTTATGACAAGGAAACACAAACTAGGTATAATTTAAATTCCTTAACGAGAGACGTGAATTTTGATAGAGTCCGTCCAGGCTCGGAAACGGGCATTTTCTTTGTTTAAAAAATATATATCTTTAGGCATAGTTTTGGTAGTCTCTGTGGCTTCTAGATGTTAACTTCCATTATTTCTAGATGCTTCAATAACTTAGTTGTATTAACCAGATCACATCATTTGATTTATAGTTTTCCATATTTTTAAGTCTTGAATTTATGTGCCTTTAAAAAAATTAAGACATGTTATGTATTTTATATGAACACATCAACGCAACAAAGTTCTTTTAATGCTTATTAGTTGCATGTTCTCTCCATTATCTTCTATTTATCGATAGCATATCCTAGGCATCCACCATTCTCTTATGAGTGTACGAAATGTCACGACTTGAAAGTCTTGCAAATGTAAAATATGTCCTATCTGAGTCCCTTTTCACTGCATCACTCGGTTATATTAGTGCTGACTGTCGTGCACTTGTGCCGTTGACGTCGTCGCTCTTGTATATCGTTTGTATCGATGCAATCGTGCGCCTGTACGGATACAGAAGCAGTGACTGTATACACTCTAGCGTTCAGAGTACGGTGAATAATGGCTGTATCGCGTTTACTTTATTGCGCCTCTATGATACGGCCGGTATCGACATAAAACGTATGTGCGCTGAGGTTTGGCAACACTAAACTGATATTCGAATAGGCTGAATTAACACCTAGTGCTTCATTATATATAATTATTATTACTGTATCTTTTACCTGCGTTCTAAATGAATGGTTTACAATATGAACTTTAAATGGTCCAGACGTGTTTATTTATGCCAGATGTGCTGACAAAAATAAAGTCCGCCTAATGGTAAGTGGTCACCGTCGCCTATAGACATTTACAAGACTAGTAGCATCGCCCATGCGTTATCGACCCTGAGACGTGAAGTTGTCAAGTCTCTTATGTCTGTTATTTTACCAGCACCCTTGCGTTTCTAAACAAAACACAGTATTACAAGTGCACTACTGCTTTACGGCGTAAATAGGTAAGGTGGTAGGACTTCCCCGGACGAACTCTGCACTAAAAGCTCTACTCAAATTCTTACTCAGTTCTAATTTAGTTCTACTTTCTAATACAGACTTTGTTCTACCTACGTGTCAATTTTTTGCCAAATTCTAATGTGATTGATTATACCAAATACATATATTATAAGTAAAATAGGGTACTATTTTAGAAGTGAATCAGATTCAGTTTTACACACAAGATATAATAACAGTTTGAACACCAGTCCTCAGATCCTAGCCCTGATTATTCTGTTCTAATATTGAGTCAACTAACACTATGGACTAACGAACTAACAACGCAGTTTAGAAGTAAAAGATTGTATGCAATTATTGCTCTAGTCGATGGCTTTGAACTTGGACTATCTTTGTTCAAGTCCCTACAATCGAATAAGCCCTTTTAACAATAAATAAGGCCAGAAGAAATTACCCTAATGCCTTATCTACATCATCATGTAATTAACGATTTAATCAATAAACGAACCTTATTTCAAATGTTTTAAAGGTTATTTTTAAATGTAATTTAATGCTGTCAAAGCGGAACTATTAGATTGTGATTACTCAATGGTACATCTCAGTACCTACGGGTTTAATATTGGAAGGCTTGCTTCCAAAATTGTTCCCGTAAAGGAAAAATACGGCGTTAATGTATTTTTTATCGACTTGATATTTTTCATTGTGATAGGTTAATTTTCATTATGAAAACGGGGGGAAACCGCAGGCGATAGTTTGTTACAGTTTCAGACCCCCATACTAACATACTCAACGGACTAGATGAATAACACTGTATATAAGACATGGTCGTTCTATTCGATTGACTAAGCTTGTGTATTCACTGGCCGCAGTCTTCATTTACACAGGGTCTATATAAGCCACCTTCTAGGCTACTAACGTAGGCTGCGTTAGAATTAGAAATGAGCCAGAATATATTATTTGATCTCGTTATCGTTTGATGATAGTTATCAGATTATTTATTTATTTATTGAGATCAATTATTATAAGATATTGGACCTTTTGAGATAGCAAACTATTAAGTAACTGTTTCGGAGAGTTTCTCGCTTACTTCAATATTAATAAAATATTTTGGCTAAAATTATTTTGCTTCACTAGACCGAAGGCGGGGAAGACGAGGGTTCACATTTCTGTACAATATAGTGTAAGACAGGTTGTCGATATATACAGTTGAGTTAAAGTCATGTCTAATATTTGTTTAATATCTAAAAATATTTATAGTTTCCTTTGTTTAATTACCAGGCAAAATATTAAGCCTTTACGAAGGCATCTTTATCTCACTATTATTGAGTTGAAAAGATTAGAGTATAGAGGTGAAAAGCTAAAAAAATCACATAAATATTTCATGGTGAGTTTCACCGTTGGTTTGCTGAGAAGAGCCGTTTATGAGCTCTGCAACAAATTTAGATTTATTCAATAATGTGTGATTGTGATCTAACACAGTTTTCCTCACCCTAAAACTTATTGGGATATTTGTAATAGTGAGTGTTTGTGTTATGTGCAGGCGCAGGGCGGTGAGAGGAAGCGCGCGCGGGCGAGATGGCTGCGCCGGCCAGCTGATAGCATGCGGGCGGCGGCGCGCCGGCCCGCCCCGACCTAGAGGATCAAACCACGACCGCCACATTCACGGGTACATTGCATTTTCTTTAATTTCGTATATCGAGTTCATTAACCTTCCCCTGAATTTTTCGTACAATTGGTCGATCATTTATTAGCGGCATTATTTCGTGGAATACCCTTTTAAAATAAAGGTCATAAAATTTATGAGATCAGATCAGATGATGAGTAGACGCCTGTCATGATTCAAACTGTATTTTACGGAATTGACAAATAATTAATGCATTCATGGATGTTGTTACCATTGCTATTTTAACATGAGATTTAAATCAATATATCCCTCCCATATTATAATTGTGAAAGTTTGATGTTTGAATGTGACAAAATTACGAATATACGGCAAAATTAAGAAATTGATATTTGACACATAGATAGAATGAGGTCTGGATTAGCGCATAGGATTTTTTTCACAAGAACTAATTTATCACAAGTTCAAGCTTACAAACGTAAAAAAGCGAAAATTATCAATCTATTTGTTACCTTTTCACGAATTCAATTCCGGATCAGATATTCATGAAAATTGTTATAACTCGACGGAAGTAAACCATAGGCCAGGAACCCGTGTGAAGCCGCGGGTACTATTATGTACATAAATTATTAGGACAACATCAAAGTTGTATATTAAAATACTCACTGTGCACGAAATTATTCTAGCAAGTAAGTCTCTTTAATAAAGCCCATTTCAAACTTATTTTGAGGTCGTCGAGTTTTAGAACCGCGGAGTGAGGGCATTTCCAATTTTTGTTTGATGTTCAAGTAAACTCGAGATTGGAATATGTAAACATTACAATTAAACTGTTCCGCCGTGTCTTCTGGGTGTTTAATAAATAACTGCCTACGTCACGTCTGCATTGTGTTCGAGTAGCGTGAGTACTGTTATAATTTGATTTCACTACGTGTTGATTATAATTTATGATGTTAAATCATGGTGGTTGGTGTTCCTGACGTACGAAAGATCGCTCTAATTTTCAAACTTTGTTACAAGGGTTGCCGATATCGAATTATATCCACAAAACTTAGTAACAGTCCAAAGTACGTTTCTTACTTGAGTAGGTATGCTTCAGGAAGGCCCATTAGGAAGGCAACTTTGGTTGATACAATAAAGTATATTTTGGGACTGGATTATCGATTCAAGAACCTTTCCACATTGCCTTATTATATTTAAGGGGAACAACAAATATTAAATCACTGAGATAAACTCAACTTTATTGGTGTTACTAATATTATGTTATCAATAAATAGTGTAATCGTTGTATTTTAAATGTCAATATAAGTCGCGTAGGTCTAGTTACTGATCTCCCATTTAAATAATTTTGATACTTAATTTTCATTTGATAAAACATTTACACCATTAATATCCGGATAAAAGTATTTGTTTGTTTCGTTATCATTTATGGTAATAAAAAAGTTTTTAAAAAACGATCCCTCAATATTAACACGACCTTCCGCAGCCCATGGGAAATTTATGTCGTTGAACAAAGCTGTTGCTCTTCTGGGAGTCGATGTTAACAATTTATGAATACATACTTTGTTAACGTAAAACCTTCCTCGTCGAACTCACTCGGGTAAAAAAAAACAATGGAGGGACAGTGTCGGCTGGCCTCTCGGGCCCGAGGGAAATTTTGTCGATCATTTGTGTCAGCAAGTTTGTCCCTGCATCGATACGGACGCATACCATTTTATACCCTTCATTAATATTACGTTTGGTGGGCACGTCGTTGGACGTTCCCTCATCCCTCAAAATGGTGTAACGTGACGTCACATCTTCTCATTGTATAAGGTAGTAAAATCAACAATAAACTCCAACGGAATTGACCTCGTTTAAAATGTCAATATGTTGCTTTCATTGTAACAGGATGGTTATTGGAGACTGCTTTTCTCCTTTGATATTATATTACAAAATATTTTCAGAAGTTTGTTACTCTACATAGAAAATCATTTTTAAAATACACATTTGGTCATTATTAAAAATACTTTATACTTTTTAGATATAAAAAAAAAACTACAAGTTATAAACAATAACAAACATAAAATATATATTACATATACATATTTGGTCATTATTAAAAATACTTTATACTTTTTAGATATAAAAAAAAACTACAAGTTATAAACAATAACAAACATAAAATATATATTGTATTATGGTATGTTTGCTGCGTTTCGTAATTTATTTTCTAATAATGCTAGTTAACCAAGTCATTTGTCATGGAGTCCCATTTGTCACGTAGTTTGTAAAAGAGTTTTTCTTTCTTATCCAGTCGGAGCGTCTCATTAATGCCCATTGGCAGTAAAGTCGGGCGCGATGCTTATTAATTTTTCTAATGAAACGAGCCACTGGCTAATTAGGCACGAACTCCTCCCTGCAAAACTGCTTTCCCTAAAAAGTTTGGAATGTTCCCCCGACGACCAGCTGGGCACAACTTAAAACAGAAACGCGTAATACAAAAAGTTACTAACTGCCCCTAGTGAGCCTATGAAAATTCCTAATTCTGTTTATGTACATACTAGCCGTTCTTTTATTTACGTAGAATAAAAAAATATATAACGTATTCATAGTTTTTGTTTTAAAAATAGTATCAGTTTAATAAACCGACCCCGAGCATGGAATATGCTTAGTTTTTCGTAAATATTATATTACCTCATCATATTTACCGAAGTTACCCCTAAGTTAAAAGTTAGTTGACTATTGCTCGTAAACTAGTAAAGACTACTTAGCGGTTGTACTATTTTTAAATTCCTTATACCATACTACTAAAATGAATATAATAAATGCATGATGTAAGATTGAATAAAATAATCAAAGTTTTTTCCTGAAGAGATTAGCCACATAATATTTCACTGCGTCCTTATACCTGAAAGCTGAAAATAAATATCCAAAAATGTGTAGTGTACCTACCTCTATTCACACTACAAAGCCGAAGGTTTCAGGAGTGGGTTCTCCGTAAGCATGAGTGAAAACACGTTCCCTGACAACCGACAACATTTCCTCCGGACATGCATGAATAAGTAAAGGCACTTGTCGAAGAAAATGAGAGATTTGCCGGCAGTTTTGTTAAAAGCAGTATACAAGATGTGGGTAACTTGCGTGTTTGTAGAGGACTGGCGTGACCCCTCCTCCCTGGGTGCGCTACCTCGAGTTCCACAAAAGAATATTGTGAATATTTTTTGGGAACACCGCTTTTTCGAACTGCTGTTATTAAAAATAGCAATGTATTTACATACGTCGTACGTTCTGATATTACAAGCCTTTACGTGGAGTGGGTTTTCTAGTTAAAATTTAATTCTTCTGTTAAACAGGCGGATGTAATTAAAGCCGCGTTGCTCCCTTGTTTGTAGAGGACTTTAAGATGATAATGCGAGAGTAAACATTTTTAACTCTCTCTCTCTTTGCTTATTCCTGCAAAATACCTGAATTCCTTGCAGATATGTGAGGACGTACAGTATATTAAGTACAATATTATTTGTATCTTACTCATGAATATTGATTCGGATTGACTTGTCAAAAGTATTATGCTTCTGGTTTCTTTTTTTGGGGAGATTTCAGCGTGTGTCTGTCCGCCCCTATGTCACGGCTATTTTCTCAGCAACTAGCTATCAGATTCAAGTTAGAATAATTATCTTTAGGAAATGGGGTCGATATCGGAACTAGAACATGAAATATCTTGGGCTTATAAAATGTTAATCTAAATGAATCCCTTGTTTTGGAAGATTAGCCATATAGGGTTAATCGTTTCTATCTTTTGCATGCAACGCAACATGTCTCGCCACGTACAGCTGACAAATATTTTTGCTAGGTATTTTCATAATTGACAGCCTAGTAATTTTGATTAAACTCACAATTGTAAACTTAGTAGGATTACACCTTACTCAGTTGATTGTATCCAATACATTTAATGACGTAAAAAAAAAATTGAATTGCTTTCTAAAATGTTCTTTAAATATTTGACGTGAGTTGGGACAAACCCCTTGCATAAACCAAAAGGAAAATCCGAAGCCACACTTAAAGAAAAATCAGATGTTTCCAATTTTGGGACGGTCGTCCCTCGGGTTCGCGGTACGGACAGGGGTATCATTTGTGAGCAAATAGATTGACTCTTTGTTGACTACCTAAACGTGTGTATTTTTCATTCAATATTGGTACGAGTCACCTATGAAACATTTCTCAGAGAATTCATTTCTTAAGAAAATATTATTTCGATGTTGAGTGATACTCGGAGGCATCGTAAAATAAATAAGTGGAGCTCCAATCGCGTGACCACGGAAATGAAAGAATACATGATATCAGCTGCACGGGTGCTGTTTATTGTTATATGTACTTGGTTCGTGAGTGGAAAATGCAGTTTATTTTCTTCATATTACGAGGTCTTCGCGTATAAATCGAATATGAGATCAATTCAAGCGCAACTTCTTATCATCTTGGTATAATAGGCAAGGAACTAACGAAAAACATTGTATAAAATACACCATCATGAGTGGCAATTCATATTTATGTCAATTTACGAACGATTTGAGTATGTCTTTTAATTAAATATATCTTTTGTGTGCGATATTTCTATCAAATATACAACGTGTTAGAAAATACCCCGTAAAAATATAATTAATTATCAGCCAACAACCCTAGTAAGCTGTCATGTCAGGGAACCTATTTTACCTAATAATTGTCTACTTTAATAGTTTTTCTATTTTTCATACATAAAAATCAGTTAATTTTTATTTTTTTGGGGTATGTTATACAGGGTTACTACGGTCCTTAAATATTTTGAATGGACTCGTTATAAGGCTCCATTTAACCTCCTTTCGGCTTTACGGGTAGTTTTGTAACATTCTGTATAAAACAAAACCCCTGCAATGACTTGTGTTAGACTATTCACTACATCTCACCATAAGTGAACCATGTGACCAAAAGTACCAACCAACTAACTGAATCTAGCGCTGAAACGTATAAATATACGTATATTCGTATTCATATGTTATGAAATATCAAATATTTGCTCAGGGCATACTACCTAAGCGACACGCGTAGCATGAGTCGTTACGAAGGTAAGTTTAGGTTGGGTTACGATACTGCGTAACTTCTACCAGGAGACCTTGTAAAGCGAATCATTATTCAGAGGTTAGGTGCGTGTAAGGGTTTTGATGATGTTCGAAGGCGAGAGATACACGTCACACATGCGGTGTGGATGGCATCGACCACTCGTCATAAACTACACATGTTTACGACCCCCCCCTGCCACTGGAGAGTACATTCCCACTCGTAAAATGGAAATAGACCGGCCTGGATTATGCGTGTTACCTAGATACCTACCTATGTCAAATGGTTTTAACAATGCAATGCATTGGCTATGGTATTTTATACATACCTTGAGGTACATGTAACAACATTGGTTCTTGACCGACTTACTAAACCGGTGTAAGTAACAGTTTCCTAATGTCATACGATCAAAATTGTGTTTATTGATATCGACTAAGAATGAAATTAACGGGAATACTAGTCAATAGGAGTATTTCTGTGCATTTGAATAAGTATTATGTAAGTTTTATGACGTGTTAAGATTTTGTTGAGTAATATATCCGTCATACCTTACGCAATAAGTGACCTAACAACGAGTACGCTTGAAATATAATTAAATTTACACTAACCTAAGGGATTCTTCAATTTCTTGCCCCACAAACCCCTATTTAGCTTCATAGCAGTCCACGGATTCGTTTACAAAAATAATATAAAACAAATAAATATTTTAACAGCGTTATAAAAATACAAAATTGCGCCGAATAGTGTTCCAAGCATTCATATTCCGCTGACCCAAAATTATTGGGAATAGGCCAGGCAGATGATATGATGAGGGAATACTGTGCAGCTAAAACGAAATATTTTTTAAAAACCGTAAAGTTAGCTTATTTATGGCCTTTATTATTAACCTACAATTTGGCCACAAACCCCCACAACTAACTGATATAATAATATCTCAGTTTGAGAAACCTTGTACTAAGTTAATGACGCCATGCCACGCTCTACGATAGCTACGCCTTTGGTAACAATGCTACGAAACGCGTGCGCTACGAAGACAAACGGCTAATTTCTAATTGTGAGCTGCACATAACAGAATAGAGTGCTTCACCTCTCTCTACTATCGCTAAACATGCACTTTGTGAAGATAGTAAAATTTCCATACATTGCTGCAAGTACGGCTTTGTTAGAATATTATTTTAGTAATTAAATAGAGCGTGTGTGCGGGGTAGATACTCTACTAGTCGTAGACGCTTGATCAAATAAATGAAAACGTGAACGTGCCGTACCCACGTCATGCCCTCAATACGCCTGCGCTATATTGACGTCACGCCGTCGTCACGTCTACGTCACGTCTTTTATGACCATTCCTGTTCGCTTGACCCGTTTGATTGATTGTTTTATTTAGTGCAACAATAATAGTTTTTGTCACAATATTATGACGACCTTGGTATACCTTGAACTGTTAAATGAGCTCTCACTAGGGAAAATTGTTATAAGTTGCCGCAAACAAAACTTTTCCGCCGTCGTCGGTCGTTCGTTGAAACTCCCCTTTATCGACTTCGTTTATGTATGTTACCTACAGATTGAACCCACAATCTGGGCTTCACAAGTATAATATAGATTTATTCATTTGGTATTTTTGTTGACTTTGTTGAAGTATTTATAGAAAAGGCTTTAATGGTTAAAAGTTAGTAGGTTTTATTTCATGGACTTTGTTCACATTTCAGTATAAAAGGTAAAAGTACATACAAATATGGTTATACTATATCAGCGGTGGCTTTGTCCTTCCGCAAGAAAAAGTTACATGACATGTATGCTATTTCACGCGGCTTCACTTATTTATGAAAAAGGGGAATATTCCCGAAAATAAAAATCGTAATGTCTATAATATGAGATCACGATTTTACTTCGTCGAGAAATCCGAATTTGGATCCTCTAAAGGACATTTTTATTGGTTCAAATTACATGGTTGAATTAACCCTAATTGTCCAAGAAAAATAAGGATGAAGTGACAAATCAACTTTTCGCTAAATTTAGCATTAGGCGAGATTCAAATTGAATAAGGAAATTCGGATAATCAGATGGAATATAAATAAATCAGCGCCAGTGCTGAGTAAAGCTTCTCCGAAGATTTGTGGAAGATTTACAGGGGATCTATAACATACTACTTGAAAATAGAGAAGCTCATGTTCCAGTTAAATAGTAGATTAGTTATGCAACATTAACTTAAGAGCGTGTATAATACACTGTTGGTAAATAATTGCTTCTCATTCAAAACTATTAATTTAAAGTTGCGTTACAAATAGAGACGTGATTTTTATCCTTTTATGACACCAAATAAACCTGTAGTGACAACGTCAAAAAGTTGTCCGTACAAATAGCTCGTCTCTTTGTGCAGCACAAAAACTGAAAAGGCAGACTCACAGAAACCAAAAAACGAAAAGCGTCGAATTGCAAATCTATGGTATATCAGGTATCGCTAGTGAGCTCGTAGGTATGTGTGAATCCGAGTTACTGGAAATGTCAGTAATTTATATTTTAATCAACGTCGTCGCTTTGATTCGGATATGACTGACGTCCGCTTCGATAGCCAATATTGATACCTCTACATATGTTTATATAGCTTGCTTGTATATATGTACATAGGTGTCACCTACTATTTATTTTACATTTAGACAACATTATCAAACTGTAAACGATTTGAATCGAATACCAAAAACTCAAGCCATATAAATAGTTAGGCAACATTGTTTGTTGCCAGTCTGTAAACATTTTACCCATAGACAGCTTTAGCAATTTAAATTCATCTTTCTTTTTATAGTCTATGGTTTAGACTATTCAATTATTTGAATTTGGTTAGTACTTTGCACGTGGCTTACTTTATAATAATAAAATATGTTATATACCTAAACAATAAAACTTTAATTAAATTGGACATGTCAGGAATTGTCGGAAAACGACTTCGTACCATTCACATTAGTTTTAAAACATTTAATGGTACGTTCGTTATTCTTTCTTTTGGTTTCCTTCCACTTTGTTCAATTTACACGTCTATGAATGAAATACGCGGTGAATGTGGAACGAAGTATTAATGATGGTAGGTTAAACCCCTTTCATTGGATTACCTTTTTTTTGGCTCGCATGATTCCATATAAATAAAGTAATTAAATGTTTTTACGATTTGCTGACGTGGTTTTAGACAAGAGGCTAAAAGCTGAGCCTTTGTAATCACTAATCTAACATTTCCTACAAATTTTAAGTTTACGAGATTTGCTTCAGAAATCAAGCGTCCATGGCAAATGTATTAGATTGTTCTGTTAATAAAACATATAATCCCCAGCAATTCTTAAGCTCGTTGGAACTAATGCAAGGGACAATTGCTTAAATGGAGAGTAAGAGTGAGTTACACAACCACGGTATTGCTTCAGGGCTGTTAAGTAAGAAATATCTGTTGGGTATTAATGGTATTAGCTTTGGTATCGAAGCGCCCTATTCTCTGTGGCAGGTGTATTTGACAGTTTTATATTACTTGGAGACATAATTTTCAAAAGATAAGCGGACGTAAAATATTTTATAGTAATTTGTTTTGGGAATTTGAATATATATATATTATTGGTGCCTAAATGTGGGTTTTAAAACATTATAAATAATTGCCATACTTTTTGTTATTTACCGCATTCACATAATTTTTATATTTTGTAATTTCAAATATAGGTACATCAGTTTCCCTTTCCTTAACTATTTAATTCCCCTAGTGTTCCTTAGCGTACATTAATGCACATAAATTATTCGAGTAGTTTATTAGCCCAGAGCGACTTCGGCCTTTAATCAAACATCGTGCTTATACGGCAAGGCAACGGCAATCATTGGAACAAGTTGGCAAAACATTATTATGGCTATGAACAGGGGTATATGAGGTTCTGGGTTATACTGCTAGCAAAAATTATATATGAATGTGCATACTTTTCCCAATTAAAAGGAAAAAAGCTTTACATTTTAAATTTGATAAATTATATTATTATTTTTAGAGTAGTAGAGCTCTTAGTGCATAGTTCGTACGGGGAAGTACTACCACCTTACCCATTTCTGCCGTGAAGCAGTAGTGCACTTGTATTACTGTGTATCGGTTAGAAAGGTAAGGGGGCCGGTGAAATTACAGACTTATCAACTTCACGTCTCAGGGTCGACAACGCATTGGCGATGTCCCAAGTGTTGCAAATGTCCATAGGCGGCGGTGACCACTTACCATCAGGTGGATCGTCGGCTTGTTTGTCGGCCTACGTGCTATAAAAAAATAAAAATAAAATATATCCTTTAGGGTTATAAATTAAATACTCGCAAGGGTTGTTAAAAATGTAAGCAATAAAAATGAATAAATTGCGGTTCACCATTGTTTCCTCTCGTGATACAAATATAAAGATTTTAATTTCTGTGTGTAGCTGAACTTCGGTTGCTATCAGATTATTGTGTTGTCAATTTACGCTTCCCAACAGTAAGCATTTCCATGGCTCAGTTCAAGAATATCTGATGAAGTTTAAAGTGCCTCCAAATGTTTCCAAAGATTGTGGCCTGAGACTGTTGTGAATATATTATGAATTGGTTGCTAACCGTCGCTTTACCGTGTTCGTGTAATACTTAGGAAAGTAGGTAGATACAATTATAACATTTAACTATAGCAATAACTATAGCTATAACGATACTTTAGTATCGATACGTTATCAAATTCTTTGATATAGGTCTAGCGTTCAATGAAATCAAAAACGTGAAATTTGTGTTGAAAATTCTCATTCAGAATAGGAAACGAAAAAATATGAACGTTTAGTAAAAATGACATTAAATTATTCACTGAGAGACGAGCGTTGAATATGGAAATGTGAGTAAATGTTTCAACTACATTCACTTTGCATTTTCATTGAGCTCTTCATTTTGAAGTTGGTGTGGAATGTCACTGCAAAAGTATCGCCCGCGTTGTGCAATACTGTGCATGCTTCACTGAAATAACTGGAAGCAAAACAAGTCAATATGTATAAATGGATTGACATGCATACGAACGAGCTATTTGATTAAATCTTTTGATACTGCTCTGCTAGGTTTGACTATTATTAATAACAGTGAGTAGCTATTACTTTGATTATTGTACATTGCGTTAGACACATAAGTACCTACCTAGTTTTATATATTAGTTAAATTATTAATTAAGCAAACTGAATAAGTGTTGCAAATTACGTTTTGGAACAATGGCGCTATAAACATGAAGTGAAATTCATAAAAGGAAATAATTTCAAACATGTGTTCCCAAAGCACCAGTATAACAATGTTCATAAAAATATTCTCAAACACAGCTGAAACAATAAGTATAGAAATGTGGAAAAATTACGGCGATAAATTCACTTAACATGGTCCATAAAAGCAGGGGACTGGACTTTGGCAAAATAAGCTGGGTATATTTTTGGTCGCTACACCATCGCGATACTGTTTGTAAAAACGATACTATTCCACGGCATAGGCTCAAAAAGGTTCCCATGTGCAAAAAAATAACGATCAAAGTACATGCAACGTTAAATTTTAGTACGTACGTTTTTAGGAGTAAACAAAGGAGATATAAAAGGTATCGCTCCTGAACCGCATTATGGGTTTTTGCTCATACTAGATATCGAACAAACACATTTCCTGGTTATCATTGCATAAAACTTTCTATTTACTATCGGTGGTAATATCGTTTATCGTTTTCATGAATCACGTAGAATCGGTGGCAAAGTTTTGAAAACTTGACGTTGGAATTTAGTTAAGTACTTGTGGTATGGTGACTGTATGTGTGCGACAGATCGCAACATTAGAGGACATAAAGCAAGACGACGACTCCCCAGCGTCTCGTTCGCACACATCTGAAGCGTCCGCTATATCCTGAGCCCTTATCGCCGACACGTTATTGGAAACCAAAATGACCTATCAATTTCCTGTCCTATTTTTGTCGTCATTTTGGTGTTCGATGACGTGTTTTGTTTCCTTTCTTCCGTATGTTTTTTTTCCACACCGAATGATAAGGATTTTTTATTTTATTTACTTAAGTAGGTACTAAGTACTGAATTATATAATTTCTTAACTTGTAAAAAGAATTAGTAAAAAGAATAAGGAGATTATGTTAAGATGGTAGGTATAAATATAAAATAATATTGTTGAATATTGAAAATAATCGGATTACCCCTGGGAAAGTAATCTTTTGAATTTGACTAAACAATTAATATTCTCATAGCAACCAGTGATATTAGGCAGAAATCCAATAAACCTGGTTTAGATTTCGATGAAATATGCTATATCAGAAAAAAATACTGTTACACAATAATATTATCAACAAGCAGACGGTCCACCCGATGGTAAGTGGTCACCGCCGCCTATGGGCTTTTGCAACATTTGAGGCATCGCCAATGCGTTGTCGACCCTGAGACGTGAAGTTGTTAAGTCTCATGTGCCTGTAATTTCACCGGCCCCCTTACCTTTCTACCCGAAACACAGTAAAACAAGTGCACTGCTGCTTCACGGCAGAAATGGGTAAGGTGGTAGTACTTCACCGGACAACTCTGCACTAAGAGCTCCACTACTCTTAAAAAAGAAGCAATTGGAATATTTAGTTTATTTTAAATGAAATTTTGAATTAACAAGAAATTCTGGATTATTTGGAAAAATATATTTTTTAGTTTTTTATCAAAACATTTATAAATGCCAATAAATAATCAGAAACATGATTATTCACAATGACTTTGAGTTATATATCTGTTATTTCAATACATTTGACAGTCGGTTATAAATGTTGATCGACTTTTACGATAGATTAGTTTATCAGAAGTAAGTTACCTAGTTAATGGCTTAAAAAATTATATGCATTACATTATGATCAATAAATTATTATAAATTCATTAATATTCAATCTATAAGCATGAAGTATAACAAGAAGTAATGTATTCTTAAATATACTAGAAAAAACATTGAATTCACGATTCAAAAAAAAAATTCAAAATTCAAAATCATTTATTCAGTTTAGGCCTTCGGAGGGCACTTATGAAGGTCAAATTTAAAGTTACTGAAGCTACAACCGGTTCGGAAGTCAGCCTTCAACTGAGAAGAACCGGCAAGAAACTCAGCAAGGTTACATTATTTTTTATTTGTTATATAAATTTTTATCTATTCTGACTTTTTGGCTATTTTATAATTTCAATTTTACATAATTTTATATTTAACAATTACAAAATACTTATTATAGGTAACATTAAAAAACAAAACAAAAAAAAAAATATGACAAGACTACAAAATAGAAAATAACAATAATTAGGTACTTACAACTTAAAAGAGAGATTTAGAGGTGCACTGTGCAGAGAGCAGCTATTTCCATACATTTTTATCTTCAATATAATGAACTACCTTGTAATACGCTTTCTCTTTCAAAAACTTTCCTAATATAATTTTTAAATTTATGATCAGACATTTTGGTTACTGACAGCGGTATCTTATTATAAAATCTAACACAATTACCAAGAAATGACTTGTTTACTTTAGTTAATCTAAAGTATGGAACAACTAACTTCTCCCTTTGTCTTGTATTTATACTATGAGTATCTAATTTTGACTCAAACATTCCTATGTTTCTACGTATAAACATTATATTTTCATAAATATATAGTGAAGGTAATGTCATTATATTTATTTCCCTAAATAAATCTCTTAATGATTCACGGGGACCCATACTGTAAATTGCACGAATTGCTCTTTTTTGTATAATAAATATTGATTCTATATCCGCTGCTGCTCCCCAAAACAAAATGCCATAGGATAAGAGGCTATGAAAATATGCAAAATAAACTAATTTGGCCGTCTCAACATTCGTCAATTGTTTAATTTTCCTAACAGCAAATGCAGCCGAACTTAATTTAGCAGCTAGAGTATCAACCTGGGGTCCCCATTGCAATTTATTGTCTAATGTAAGACCCAAAAATACCGTTTTATTTACAAGATCAATATGGCTCCCATCTATTATTATTTGGCTATCTACTTGTGCTACATTTGGTAAAGAAAACCTTAAGCATTTAGTTTTCTTTGAATTTAGTAATAGATTATTTGTAGCAAACCACCCACAGACAATTGACATAGTGTGATTAACTTTAGTTAGATCCTTGTCTTTTCTATTAACTTTAAAAATTAATGATGTATCATCAGCAAACAAGACAATATCTGTGAGGTCATTTACAACATATGGCAAATCATTTATATATACTAAGAACAAAAATGGACCTAAAATTGAACCCTGGGGTACCCCCATTTCGACTAAAGAGCCCTTGGATGTTGTGCCGGTAATCCCTACCTTTTGCTGGCGATTTGATAAATAAGATAAAACAAGATCATGAGCAGTTCCACGAATTCCGTAGTAGTCAAGTTTTAGTAGTAGCGTACGGTGGTCAACGCAATCGAATGCCTTGGACAGATCACAAAAAATGCCAATCGCATCCTGTGAATCCTCCCATGCGCCATAAATGTGCCTCAGCAATGTTGCTGCCGCATCGGATGTAGATCTTCCCTTCGTGAAACCGAACTGATGACCATGCAATACCTTATGCTTAGTATTATTGGTATTATGGTGTACCAGTATCTTTTATACAAGGTACAGGGTACAAGGCGGTAAAAATGGTACGCATTAAAAAATATTACTGCGTCTAACATCACAGATGGTAACACTTTTCTCAATGGTTCAATTTTCGCGCGTCATGAGTTGACTTGTTAATTTTTCCAAGTTTTGGCCTAGAAAGATAATAGCAGCGCTGACAGCAAAAGTTTCGTCAAAATCAGTCGCTTTCATGCTCTAAAATATCGTGATACGGGGTGACGGGATGTTCGACATAGGAAACGTTTCGAGTTTCACTTTGTGTATTGTACAGTTAAGCATGCGTGAAACGTTATATTTTGCATCGTTAGCTTTGTCCTTATTCAGACACGAGTGACGGTTCATATCCCTTTATCATAAGAACACAATATCTACAGATTAGTAAATTTTACTAAAGAACGTAACAAAATTCTGAAGCTTCATATATTTTGGTCAAGTAGGTATTTAACTTTTGTATGGAGCAGCAGTTTTTTTATATTCTAAAGTGATTGATTGACGATATATGGTAATTGCTTGGATGGGAGAGCGGTAGCCGGAATAATATAATGATTTCTGATTTAGGGACTATATAATTAAAGAAAATGGATGTCATACATGTACATAAAGTATAATAAAATTTAACTTCACTTGTACATATTCAAATTACCTTCCAAAAGGGCAGTGAAGCGTCCTATACAATGTTTGATCCATGATTGGTGTGTAAAAAAATGGGCAGGTTTCAGGTCCATTCGGTTTTATTTTTCAACATCCGACGAGAATAAAATTTGAAATGTTGAATCCTCGTTTGGTGTAACTGCTACGAGAGATTTGTAATAGATTTCAGTGAATATAGGTTATTTCACTGTGACGTATTTTACCATCAATTAGAAAAAAATCTGAAATATATGTTTAGGTATATCTAAACTACTATTTTAAAGAGGTGAAGTTCAGTCTGTATGTTTGAAGGTTTATATGTTTGTAAGTTTGGTTGTGGGAGGAATCCAAAATTACTTATCCGACTTAAATTATACTTTCATGGATAGAAATTTTTTCCCAAGTGAACAGGCTATGTTATTGTACCGGGATACCTACATTAGATTCCTCGGGACAGTAGCTAATTTAATATATTTAAATCAGATTTAATTTTTCACTTTTTCAGAGCAATTACGGGCTATATTTAAGAGTTATAAAAAGAGGTTTGAATAAGAGAGTGTATTGTTTAAATGTTAATTTAGGTGTTAACATGTATTTTTGGTGCAGGCGCGCTGGAGGGCGGCGCGCTGGGCGGCGGCGGCGGCGGCGGCGCGCTCGGCGCGCTGCGTGCGGCCGGCTCGCCGCCCGCGCCCAGCCTCGGCGCCAGCCGGCACAGTCTTATAGGTCAGTTACCTTTTTTTCAGCTTGTTCCATTTTAAAATAGGGTTTTAAGTGATTAGAAAAATGCTAATTAGATTTACTTTCAGCATACTCGTATTCTACATAAACCAACATTAATATTAGCAATTTATTTTAATTTAAAATAATATAAAAGCACATTAAAAGCATCGCAAGAAGCTGTAGTCACTAGTAAAGGGCTTTCATAGAGTTTGATTCGTGCTCGCGGACTCTGAACAAAGGCGTGCATACTTTCCGGCAAGCCTTCGAAACCGCGGGCTCGTCCCCCGATATTCCCGGCTTAATTTGGCGGCATAGTTTAATTAACAGGATTCCAAGTCGTATGTCCTAAGGAAATTGATGAGTTGTGTAGTGCGAGGCGGAGTGCGGCGCGGGGGAGGATCGCGAGGCAGTGGCGGGAGGGGAAAGGCAACGGGGCTCGAGGTTACTCGTAAATCTACGCTACGTGGGTTGCCCTACCGCTTGATTAATTTATTTTCAGAGAATCCGTGTTACTCATCTGAAAAGCGTTATTTAGGGAGGATTTCGTTACTCTTACCGTCCTGCTTTAATTTCTTGTGTTGGATCTTTGAATATTCAAAGTAATATTTCATGCGAAAGTCATTAGTTATAAGGAAGACTCATTCGTTATGAATTATGGTAGGTATACGGGTTTACAAATTGATGTCAACCACACGTTAGGTGGATTAGTTCTGTTGCGGTTTTTGTTATCTAACATACATATGATTGTGGTGAAACTATGGTTTGTTTAACACAAAGATCACAAACTTCTCATATAGTAAACCTCTACTGGTATATAGTGATTAAAAAAAATTAAACATACCGTTACAAGATGAAAAATAAAAAAAAACATTACTAGCTTAAACCCGTTTGCTAAGTTGATATCTAGCAGGTAAGGGGTAAGGGACCTTTTTTGCTATCACAGTTATTTTGTTAAAATGAATTATGTTCACATTTAAAACAAGAAATCAAAGTAGTTGTTGAATCTAAAACATATTCATTATTGTAAGAATTTGGTATAAAAATTGTATAAACAATAAAACCTAAATTATTTGATACACTTTAAAAAGTCATCATCTTTCTAGTCTAAGACCTACATCCGTATATTTTTCACGACGTGCCAAATATTCAAACAAAATAATGAAGAAACTTCGGGTAAACTATTGCCCAAATTATGCCTATAGGACTAGATTCGCGAAAATGGCTTAGATCTAACCCAGACAGTATTCATATGATATGTACATGTAAAACAATTTTATTATTTATTGTACTTTACCTTATAATATTTAACACAGTTAAGACAATTTAATCCTTTATAAACAAGTTAAAGCTGGGACCACTGAGCCGCATGTCAACCGCGTTAGAATATTTAAAAAGCAATGTCAGAATTAATTTTTTCTTTAAAAGAGTATATTTTAGTATTCAAAAGTAAATAAAAACAGCAATATTATCGTGAAATGTGAAATATATATTAGGTTGGGGAAAAAGTCTTTTCGCATTATAGTATGTATGAACTTGTAATAAAATCTCTTTGGCTATACTATTTGTATCTGGCTGGTTTTGGTATCATTGAAAGTTTAAAATTTAAGGAACATAATTCCAAATTCAAATTAGGAAAATGTGTGATTTGCATTTGTTTTTCGTACCGCCTAGATGAGTGAATCTAATGAAGAAATTCGATACATTTTAAAATTTTACTACAAAAAAGGTAAAAATGCAACGCAAGCCGCGAAAAATTTTTGCGATGTTTATGGACCTAGTGCAGTGTCTGTGAGAGTAGCACAAATTTAGTTTAAGCGTTTTCAATCTGGAAATTTTGATGTCAAAGATGCACGTTGGTCTGGTCGCCCCATTACGGATAAAATGGATGCCATTTTTGAAAAAGTGGAGCAAGATCGGCATATCGACTCTCTCAACTACGGCGTAGTTACGACGTAGCTGAAGAACTGGGAATTGACCACAAAACAGTTTTGGCGCATTTGAAAAAAACTGGGTACACAAAAAAGCTAGATATTTGGGTACCTCACGAGCTCACTGAATGAAACCTAATGAACCGTGTACTCATTTGTGATTCTTTATTACGACGTCATGAAACCGAACCATTTTTGAAAAAGCTGATAACTGGTGATGAAAAGTGGATCACGTACGACAAGAACGTGGTCAAAGGCCTGTCAGGCTTCACAGACTGTGGCGAAACCCGGGTTAACTCGCAACAAGGTGGTGCTGTGTGTGTGGTGGGATTGGAAGGGCATTATTCATTATGAGCTGTTACCACCAGGCAAGACCATCGATTCTGAACTCTACTGCGAACAACTGATGAGATTAAAGCAAGAAGTTGAGAGAAAGCGGCCGGAATTAATCAACAGAAGGGGTGTGGTTTTTCATCATGATAACGCTAGACCTCACACATCTTTAGCCACTCAGCAAAAATAAAGAGAGTTTGGCTGGGAGGTATTAATGCATCCGCCGTATAGTCCTGACCTTGCACCTTCAGATTTCCACCGGTTTCGGTCTCTTCAGAATTCTTTAGGCAGTGTCAGGTTAACATCACGAGAGGACTGTCAAAACCACTTGTCGCAGTATTTTGATCAGAAGTCCCAAAATTTCTATAGCAATGGGATCATGTAGCTACAAGATGGCAAAAAGTTATCGAACAAAATGTTACCTACATACTTTAGTTAAATGTAAATAAACTATATTAAAAATGTTTTGAATTTTCTTAAAAAATGCGAAGGAACTTTTTTCCCAACCTATTATATACAGTTATTTTATTATAAGAATAGTTACAATTTGCGTTAAGCACTATATGAAAATATATATTTACGATAAGAGGCCTAAAAAGGAGGATTAAAATTTTCCACAGATAAATAATAATATACAGAACAAAAGAAGGTGACCGATGACTAGTGTTTGTTTTATTGAATACTAGCTGTCCCCCGCAGTTTCACCCCCGTTCGCGAGGGATTAAACATTTTCCCGGCACAAAAAGTATCATATGTTACTTCTTATACCAATATATTCAAGAATATGGGTACAAAGTTTCATGATGATCGGTTTAGTAGTTTTCACGTGAAAGCGTAACAAAGAAACTTACATTTACATTTATAATATTAGTAGGGATTTTTTTTTTTTTTTTAATGGACGAGGGTGGTAGCCTTAGATGTCTCTGACACCCTTACGCGGACAATTTCGGTGAGCGCTTTTGGCTCTCAACCGAAAGTTTAGTAGGGATTGAACTACAAAAAGTATATATTTGATTCGTTCGAAGTGTAGAATCGCTGGCAGCTGCAGTGTAAGTGAAAGACTAACTAATCAGAATCGGTAAATTATTCTTCCTACGTTATCGGATGAAGCGAGGCTTTGAGAACCATATCGAGAAGGAGATAACTCAGAATTATTCATGTGGGACATTGCATACTGAATACCAACTACGGAAATATCCGTGATAGACGTTGGAAGGGATAAAGTAATTGACTGATTACTATTAAACTTACTTAGCTAATCTGTCAGATTCAAATTTCGTGATGTTAGTATTGCGATGAAATTCCTGAAATAGATTAGTTATTACGGTGGTTCAAATAAATAAATATCCTGGGACATTCTAATATACACGTGGCTATCTGGTCCCAAACTAAGCAAGCTTGTACTATGGACACCAGATAACTGATATACTACATATACTACTCTTTTTTCTTAATACATACGTATATAGATATTTACCTTCAGACACAGAACAAACGAAACGTTCATGCACAAAAATGTTTGTCCTGGGTGGGAATCGAACCCGCGACCTTCTGTTTGGCAGTCAGAGTCGCTAACCACCAAGCCAACTGGCCTGTCCGGATTTCAGGTATTTACTGAACTATTTTAACTCCACGTTGCACATTTCATTAATTTCGCAATACAGAACGAATATGCTTGAAAATTTCAATTAGTGCATATTTTAAAATCAATTTCATATTGTGGAATAGTTTTGGAAGGTATTTAGATTTGAAACAGTGCGGCAGCACACATTGTTGAATCATGATGGATTGCAATTTGTGGTTATATTGAATGATGTAATCAAATGGCACCAAATGTTGGTTTGTATCGTATATTTGCGTTTTATATGATTGGAAGTTATATATCCACCCAAATATGGTATAAAAATCTTAATATAAAAGTATAAGTATAAAATAATATATGGTATCGTTGAAATTACAAATTGAAATGTTCGATTACGTTTATGTCAATAAGCGGAATCAGGTTTATATTAAAAGGATATTACTTTTAGTGCACAGTATTATATCAAAATTAAAATATATGAAAGACTTGCGGAGTTTTTTTTATGCCTCGATGTTTTTGTGGACTTGCTGAGTGTCCACACTCATTCAAATTATGAATTTGAGGAAGTGAGTCAGTGAAAACATCAAATATTTTAGGAGCGAAAAAAAAAATACTATTGACATATGATTAAATTTCGTTCAGATATTATTATTATTAACCAATATAAATCCTAAGGATTTCTTTTAAATACGAATTATTAGGTACACAAATTTTTTTGTACCACATACCCTGACTTCTAACAAACCATTATTCACCCAATCTACTAGAAAACTCAATTTGTCAGCTCTAAAATGTAATTTGATGTTCATTTGTAAATTATGCGGTATATTATGCGTTGTTTGTATTTGATCAAATGTTAGAACTCAGCCATGTATTCCGTGCGTGAAATAAACTTTCTATCTGTCGACTCGTTTTCGTGCAACTATATGAGAACCTTTTTACCTTCCAATTTGCCTACCATTACCATTGCTCAAGTAACATTTACTTTTAAAAGGATTCACCATTGAGAATAATAATGTATTTTTATTATTGGATCTAGTTTTAGATGAGTCCTCTGTATCTGTTTATCACGATAATATTTTTTTGTAATAAAATGTTATTCTTAAGGTATTTTCTCATCTAGGTTATGTAGGTGGGTTATAATAAGGCCTTATAGTAAGCAATACTACATTTACGACACTGTCCCGTAAAGATGCAAAGAGGAGCATCAAAAAGTATCTTAAGCAAGTATTTAAAATGTTTTTGCAATTTAGAATAATTGAATATAAATAGGTATATTAAGGAAATTTGTTGCTGAAAGGGCCATTTTACTATCTTACAGTTCCTTCACGGTGCCCTCCAGCAATCGCAACGTAAAATTGCGTTACAGAAACACGATTACAGTAGTAATTTCCCGGACTCAGTGCGGAATTTGACAAGTTAGCGCAAATGTTATATTACCATGACATTTTGTGTGGCGCCGCCCGCCCTCATGTAGCCACCGGCGGCGGCGGCCTTGTTGCCGATAATGACATTTCAAAACTTATCACTGCTGCGGTGTGTAGCAATGCAAAATCACCGGTAATTATGCCAATACAAACAATATGCAACGTTACGTTTCGATTTATTGTTCCCGGGTGGCGATTTCATGAAATCATGCAGATTGTAGATACGTTTATTTTATTTGAAACGATTTTATGCAAATTTGTGGTCATAATGTAAAACGATTTCCTTTGTTAAACTAACTCGTTACTACTAGAAAGTTGCGCCTACATTAGTAGGTAATATAAGTTATACCTACATGTAAAAGGAAAATAGGGATCCTTTAACGCACCATCACCTCAATACTACAGAATATATTGGGGTGGGACTGCTACCATTCGACACGGATTTTTTCTTAGATGGTTATAGGACATATTATAATGATATCGATAAACTCGGTTGAAACCGCGGGGAACAACTAGTTTAGAACTTTACAGTAGTATAGATTGACATATTTCTACCAATACACTTAGATTAGGCGGGACGCGTTACATAATGAGCTTTGTACTTTTAGACGTACATACTTCAATAGATGTTAAAATCGATTGCTATTTTTGGCTATTCAGTTTGTTTCAGTGGGACACGATTTTCTTTATTTCTTAACTACAATACTTACAATATTTAACAACAAGTAATTCTTGGAAGTGAGTAGCGGCTGACACAATGGAAAGAGTTGGAGGAGGCCTTTGCCGTAAGGCAAACCGAAATAAGAGACATTTTATAGGATAAGTATTCTTTAAAATGCCGAACTTTCCCTTTAAAATTATTTTAAATAGTCTTTTTATCTAAAAATATCATTCAAGACACAATTGTTTAAATGTAAATATTTTCGGAAATAAAGGCTTTATTATTAATATTATAATTCTTATGAGGCTTAGGAATCCGGAATTTTATTCTGCTTTGTTGATGTCTTCATATAATGACTAAGTTTCCCAAACATTTGCAATTACAGACACGACTTTTATATAGACTTATTATACATATGTAGAAAGATACTAAAAAGTATGTCAATCAAAATATTATTTACGATTTAGAAGTCTCAATTGCTAAATACAGAGTGCTTGATACATTTGAAGCTAGCTCGTAAACATTTCAAAACAAGTAGAATGTACCTCGACTGCAATCTTGGGCCCTCCAACCGTTTATGAATATTAGTCTCAGAATTTAATATCAGCCGGGAGCATGGCAGCTGTTTCGGAGGTACGTTGGTTATTACCTGAATGTTTCCGAAAACTTATGTATTGTGGCACATTTTTAATTCTACATCAGATTTGATACATTTCTATACATTTTAACTAGATATTTCTGTAAGTACCAGTGTTATACCACCGTGTGCGACAAACAAGTGAACGGTCCACCTGATGGTAAGTGGTCACCGCCGCCTATGAACATTTCCAACACCATCGGTAATGCGTTGTCGACCCTGAGACGTGAAGTTGTTAAGCCTCATGTGCCTGTAATTTCACCAGCTCCCTACCTCTCTAACCGAAACACGTAATTTTAAACCGTTTTAATTTCTTTGATTCTTTGGTATATAAAACATTTTTTTTAATAAGTCTTTATTCTAGTAGTTATTAAATTTACAGACTTCTAGTGTAATATATCGTAGAACAAACAATACTACATGTTAAACCTTATAATACCTACTTAAAATTGATTTTCAAAGAGCTCAAATACGATAAGGTACCAAAAGTGATAGAAAGCATGTTGTGTATAGTTGGGAAGCGCGCCACGTTGAGAAGACGCGACGTGTCGCTCGTATTGCGCTAGAATCAGCATAATGGCGCCACGGATAGCCGGCGCGGGGCTACGTGACGAAACGCTCAACAATGTCTCAATGTGGTCTCGTTATAATATGTGACTCGTTTATCGATACATGCTACGATACGATTCAGAATGCTATTGCTTATACACTATTGTAGTATGAGGGCAATGTTTCAGCTATTCATACTTATAGAAGAATTATGGTCGTTTTAATAGTAGACCTAGGTAACTCAACCAAAATGCATGAGCTGCGGTTCAGCTCACGTTTGATAGCCGGAACTGCGAACAAGTTCACAGATCAGCTCAAGTCAGACCGATCACATAGTCTCTACGCCGCTACCATGCCGCAGTTCGACAACGACTCAATATGACAAAATAGATCACAGATTGTATACAGACTGTAAAATAATAAGTGAGCCGTGAGCTGTTTAGTTTGCTCTTGAGCCGCAGCTTGACAGTTCAAGTAGGTGTGATCTGCAGGCCTACCATCAACTTTTACTTATCCATTCAATTCCGATGCAATTCAGTTTAGGTGCCTAAACTGAATCGCTAATTTTCGTACCATGAAGTGCCTTTTGCTGACTGGCGTTTGAATCGCTCACGGAGGAATGAACGAACGAAATTTGTCTCTGGTCCGCGGTGAGAAAGAGATAACGCTATACCGTCGTTGCATAAGTCTGTCTCTTTTACTCGAACCATATGTGTTTACAAATTACTAATTAGTACTAATAAATAATAGTAATTTATATAATTTTTTACATTACAATTTAAAGGTTTGTTTAGTGTTGTCGTAAAAATAAATTGATTATGACGAGTTTAGAGCGCGCCTCCACTCATGTTGGATTTGACTGAAGGCGGTTGTTGTTTTTGAGATTTTTAGAGTTTTGAATGTAGGTATCTCTAACTATTATTGAAAGAAAATTACGTGTTATTATTAGTACATAATTATTTTATTTATAAGTGTTTTAACGTTTCACTGACTTAAAATAATTGATAATACGAATAAGGGCGCAAGTATCCTTGTGTAGTTTGTGTAATAATGTTATATTTACATAATGTAAACTTACAAACTTCTTTATCTCAAACGCGTACCTAACTTAAGTACCAATGTATTTTAAGTGGTTTTTTTACAGTCATCGCGTCGAAGAGTAACGTTCGGTCAACTTGAGCAGCTTTGGGAATTTCTGAACCGAAATAAAGACATAGCAACGGGCTTTAATAAAAAATCCTCAGTTCATCACACAGTTCTTATACCAATTGTTTAGACAACCGATATCTCTTTTTGAATTCTGCATTTTCCAAATAAAAGGGGTCCGATTGTTACCGTGTTAGACGTCTTGTTTGTCGCCGTGTTGTGTTTATTTCTTTATCATTTTCCATGAATTCAAAAAGGACTAATTCGTCAGACATCTACAATAAAAAATGCTCTACAAATCACTTGTTTACATTAACACATAAGAAACACAAAATATTCAACTGAAATACCTTGAATTACGTATATTTTCACTATTTTTTAAAAGTTATTAACAAAACGATTCACTTCACGCCAAGAAAGAAGCAACTTTTATTGGATCGCTTAATTTGACACTTAAACTATCCAATTTAGGTTGATATGTCACCTCATGGTACGAAAAATGAACGAATGAAAACAGTTTGCCATCCAATTGCAGACTTGATTTGGCGTCAACCTAAACTGAATCGCGTTAATGACGTCGTGGTATGAAATAGCGGGGCAGTTTATTTTAGGTCGTCAAATGAATCGCAATAAGAGTTCATAGTAGGCCTGCTGATCTGTTGAACCGGTTCAGAGCCGAGATACACATGCCTATTTAAAAGTGCCAATTTCTGTATTATTTTGGTCTACGAATGCTTGTCTTTTTTATAATTGTAGCTCAAAATGAGTGGTAGTTGGCTTCCATCTCGAGATTTAATCCGCGTTTCTGAGGGCTCGATGTCTTATTCCAGGTTTCTCGTAACTTAAGATACCAGGATCAATTTTTTTATTGATAATTGTCGTTATTTACTAAAGTGTATCCAAAGCTATGTACTCGTCTAGGTGATTTGTCATTACCATCTTTATCTCCTTGAAAAAAATTAAACTGTAGTCAAACATAAAACTATAAACATACAAAAAAAGTTGCGCAAATGTTTTATTATAAGCAAATAACCTTGTTATTATTTTTCACAGTCATTAAGCAACGAATGCAAGAATAGCAGATTGTAAGATACATTATCAACCCCTAATTAATGCGAGGATTAACCTATCAATTAAAAGCTTAAATGGAGGACATCCAAACTAAATGGATAAATTGTACCCCAAATATATCCCGAATGTATCCTCAATGATTGATCGTGTGAGGACATCTCTGGCGACCGCGTGCGACCGTGCTGTCACTCTGTGTCAGCCCTTGTCAAGGCGAGATTGTTCGCGATCAACCGGTTACAAATGTACCCAACTTCAATATTAATACTATTATGACGAATCAATTGGTAAAAGGTTGTTTTTCCAATGTCAGCTGTTGACAATTCTATTATATGGTGTAATGGAAAATCATCTAACTTGTTTTGTATCTAAATATGTATGTTTGGTTGATATTTGTTGTTAATATAGCGGTCACCCGCGGTTTTACCCGCGTTCCCGTGGGATGTCACATGTATTATACAAAAAAACCTCTCTCTTCAGTCACTCTATCTATTAAAAAAACCGCATCAAAATCCGTTGCGTAGTTTTAAAGATTTAATATACATAGGGATATAGGGACAGAGAAAGCGACTTTGTTTTATACTATGTAGTGATGATACTAGTTGACACAGGCGGAAATCCAGTTTAAGATTATACAAAAAACAAATATCTAGTACCTAAATCCGCTGGATCTCCTTCTCTGCCAAGAAAACTCAACAGGAAATCGACACGTGTTTCGCCTCTAAACGAAGCATCTTCTGGACGTATTAGACCCGCTGTCACTGACTCGACTAGCACCACAGACGTATTACCTCGCCGACCGCCGGACAAAAATATATATTCTACATTATTTTCTTTATAGTAATGTATAGAAAACGATGAGGTTAATAAGATTAAGTCCAGCAGTGGACCGTGGACGTCTGGGCTAATGATGACACCGACAAACCCTTATTGATGATACTATCTGACGTAGATGGCACTACTAATCAATACAAATTATTAATTGCCGGTCGAGCTGTGTCCGAGGACCTTGGTCTGATTGTTTGTGTTGTGAGTTTCGCTTTGTAGTTCTAATTATAGAGTCTCAGTGAAACTTTCTCATCTATCGCAATAACTTGCTAGTCATTCTAATCTTAACTAATATTATAAATGCGAAAGTAACTCTGTCGGTCTGTCTGTCTCGCTTTCACGCGAAACCTACTTAACCGATCATCATGAAATTTTGTACACATATTTTTGGAGGTATAAGAAATAACAAAGGATACTTTTTGTGCCGGGAAAATGTTACATCCCTCGGGAATGCGAGTTAAACTACTACTTATTATACATAAAAAACTTCCTCTTCAATCACTCTATCTATTAAAAAAAACCGCATCAAAATTCGTTGCGTAGTTTTAAAGATTTAAGCATACATAGGGATATTGGGACAGAGAAAGCGACTTTGTTCTATACTATGTAGTGAAAACATAGTCGTGTATTAGTTACCCTTTTTATAACTCAAGAACGGCAGCATAGATTTCAAAGATCTTTGATTTATTATGTTTATCTTCGTCCCGAATATCAGAGTAAATAAAAAAAAGTTCAAAAAAATATACACGAAAATGGGTTTTCTCAAACATTTTTCGTTATCAACGCTACCTCTGAGGACAGAAACTACACTCTTCGGGAATGCGGGTGAAACTGTGGGGCACAACTAGAAATGGATAAAAACAACTTATTTATTAATATACGATGCAATATACTTTATTTCTACAACACATAACAAGACAAGAAGAAACATAAAGAAGTGGATAACAGAATAAGTGTTTACAATATATCTTATCGCTAAAGCGATTTCTTCCAGGATTCATATTTAATTCATTCATATTTAATTTTATGAATCAAATACATTCCTCAGAAGTATCTCTAGGTCCTCTCATGATCAACATAATTACATGTCTTAAAGTTGAGTCATTTGTTAAAAATAATAAACATACGATTTTTTTGTTTATAAGATAAACAAGTATTCAGCAGTAAATAAGTCTTCCGACAACCTAATTTACGTTTTCATGCTACAGACTTATGGATATTCGATGAAATATTGCTTTGTTATAATGGGTGTAGGATAAGGGGCGTAATAGTTTCATGTCGGTCGTTCTCCCTCAATATCCGGAGAGGATGTGCTTCGCCGCCGATTGTGAGAGCATTCAGGGCTGTATTCGACCGCACACGACTGTAGCTGACAAAATAATTACGTTAGTGAATTAATAGCTTTAAAAAAAAAAAAAACTTCTTAAATTTTTTTTTATGGCTTTTTTCTTATGATATATTTTTTTTTAATCCAGCCATCGCAGCACACTTACAAACGGGGTGCATCTCAATAGGTACATGTATAATTCCTGAAAATTTCCCAACAGATTAAAAAATAAATATTTTCAATTTAAATAACGCCAATTATTATCAATGAAGTGGTATTATTATTTATTACACAATTAATATTGAGGTTAAACTCTGTCAAAAATAACTCAATAACGTTAAAATAAAAGAAAAAAAATAATTACAAATTTCGAACGCTAGGCGACCACTAGATTACATATTTAATTTTGTCTGCTCTTTAGTATAACTCGCTGTCCCCCGCGGTTTTACCCGCGTTCCCGAGGGATATCACATTTTCTCGGGATAAAAAGAAGCCAATATGTTATTCCAGGATATGCTCTATCTATGTGCCAAGTTTCATATATATCCGTTCAGTAGTTTTTTGAAAGAGTAACAAACATACAAATCTATCCTCTTTATAATATTAGTATAGATATATAACTCGATCGTTTTGAGCTTGATATTATATTTTATTTTTATAAAGGGGTACGCGGTCTTATGGGATCTATAAAGGGGTTTGTGGGGCTATAATTTTGAGAACCCCTGTACTAAAGGAACTGAATGAAGTATCAACGTGATTTTTTCACGGCATTTCGGGCACATAAACATTTGATCTGACTTACATATAAGTAGGTACTAGCTATCCCCCGCGGTTTTTCCTGCGTTTATCGATATCATATATAGCCTATAACCGTCAACGAAAAATTCCGCGTCGAATTGTAGCAGTCCCATCCCGATATGTTCAGTAGTTTTGAGGTGATAGTGCGTCAAAGGAACCCTATTTTCCTAATATATAAATGAAAAAGTAGGTATATATTTAAAGTGTTGTTGATTCTGAAGTTTATCAGTTATTCAGTTTCTCGATTTCTGAGACAATATTGTTTAAATGTTAAGCAAAGTTTTTGCAAATCCTAATCCTTATGTATTATCCTTATAAAGTTTTGCATTTTAGGACTTTGGACTATAACGCGAAGTGTCCAAAAGCTTTTATAGGTAATTATTACCCAATACAAAAACCCATATGCAATTTTTAAACATTCAAATGTATCAATTGCGATTTACACCTCCAAAACGATAGCGGAATACGAAAGATAAATATTAAACTAAACGAACGTAGAAATTGAGAGGAAAGTGAAAACTTTCACAGGATATTCACATGGCATGTTTGTGCTGGAGGGCGCCGCTTGTGAAATATAGCGCTGTGTAACAGGTGTAACTGTTATGGACCGACTAGTTTGACTTTTTGTAACCTTACATTCATCATAGGGTCTATTATTTTCATTCTCCTATGAATGCAATCTAATTTTTGTTACACTTTTATACGCCTTGGAATAATCTACGCTATCTAACCGTAATCAATATTTTACGGATAGCTTTTGTAGACAGATATTTGTTTATGAATCAGTCAGCAAATAAGACTTTCCTTCGTTTTATTCAGTTACATAGAAAACATTTTTGAAAAGCCTTAGAGCCAATCAATTTGTCTTTAAAAAAAAACCTAAATACTCATTTTGGAAATGGAAAAATATGGTATATATTATGCTCTAACCTTGAAAGTGCATTTACGAGTAATAGAGTTGTGTTCATTAGGTGATGTTACGTCATTAATTATTCTAGACCGGTGGTCACAGTCGATTCACTCGGCGTGCGTAATTTGTGCGCGTCAATTGCGGACACCTCACACCCGACATTTTATTACTCTCATATCTTTATAACTATGGTATAGACTCCGATACTAATAAATCGTTAACGGAGAATAGGGATGCGCTAAGTACATTTAAAGCAACACACTCGTAATTCAATACTATAATTTCTTTATGCAGTTTTAAAATTGTCAAGGTATTTATCCATTTCGGGATTTATTTAATACATACAAATAATAAACACCATAACATCCAAATGCTCCAGAGAGAATGTTTGAGATCGCTTCAGGGAAGCTTTTGGAGTTGAAACGCCCATAAAGTTTCATTAAGTTAGGAACATATAATACCTTGGACAAACAGACTTCCCACAAAGGTCTATCTTAAAGATGGAGGTACTATTGTTAAAGCATACGGCATTAAGTCTCCTTCACCATCATTAAAGAGTAAGAGAGATTTCCAACAATAATGTATAAAGAATCCTATTTTCCTTCTAGGCTGTTTTATTATTGTATTATGAGCATAGAGAGCGTAATCAATATCTCCGTTCACAAAGGGCCTCCATCACTGTAATAAAATTGTTAATTATCGCTCTCAGAGTTGCATTATTGGACGTTTTCGATTTATTACAGTAGAGATCAAAGACAGAGCGCGGCGTAATGGTCTTTTATGTCGATAACAACGTTTATATCGGAATAAGTTGTGCTCGGGTATTGAATATCAAAATATGGTTCGTCGCTTGTTTTACGTAAAGGTCGCATCCAGGGAGCTATTGGTTTTATATTGGTATGAATAAAAACACCCACGAAGTTCCATAGTAGCTGATTATGCGCACGTGTCGTATTCGGTAATGTGTCGCGTGGCGCACATCTCCGGCGGTAAGTTGTGTCCCGGCGGAGCTCCTCAGTATTCTCATTGTGGCTGATTGTAATCATATGAAAACCGACCGACCGCTTATGATATAACTTGGAATAATTTTTCATCCGATTACACACGGAGTTTGGAGTTGAAAGAGGGAAGCGTTGCTATTGTTTTGAAGAGGGACAGCTCAGTCACTTTAGACTGATAAAACGAGAATTATGAGTAACCCTCGTGCTTTACAGGACAATGCAGGATTAATGTGTTTCATTTTATTTTAAAAAAAGGTCATTTATATTGCTTGCCGCATCCTTTTAGCTAAAGTAACCGCCGGAACCAGAGATACTAATTATTTATTTGTTACACAAAAGTTTGATATTTGTGTTGTGTGTTTTTGTTGACAGTTCTTGAAGGGTACGATAAATTTATTTTCGTCTGTGTTTCCCTTTTTTGTAAATAATAAAATGCCTATACTAAACAAATGGAATGAAAGTAATATTTCATGTAAAAATGCAGTTTTGGAATCGCATACAAAAATTTATCTCTTCATCATTGTATATCTTTAACGATGATTGTTTTAATATAAATTTAAGACAAAATGAGAAATGAGGTGTTCTATATTTTAGATTAGCTAAAGTTTATTATCGCATACCACGCAGATGACTGGGTCTACACTATCGACTAAAATACAAAATCTAAATTAAACAAAATAATACATTTTGAAGACACCACTGATTATGATAAAAGATTATAGTGAAGATAGATATGTGTCTAGAAATAACTCCATTAAGAATAAGTACTACTATTTGAATCATTATAAGTTTTATTTAAGTATATAGTTCTAAACATTTCATTCAATCTATAAAAAATAAATTACCTTGCTGAGTTACTTGGCAATTTTTCTTAATCGAAAACTTATTTCCAAACCGTTTTTTAGTTTTTATAAGTGGTCTACTAAATGGCTTTAACTTTGAGTTTCTACATGAATATCTCAGTTTGTTTTTAATTTTCTTATACCATATGACATACAAGCGGACGGTCCACCTGATGGTAAGTGGTACCGCCGCCTATGGACATTTGCAACACTAGGGGCATCGCCAATGCGTTGTCGACCCTGATACGTGAAGTTGTTAAATCTCATGTGCCTGTAATTTCACTGGCCATCTTACCTTTCTAACCACAACACAGTAATACAAGTGCACTACTGCTTTACGGCAGAAATGGGTAAGGTGGTAGTACTTTCCAGACGAACCCTGCACTAACTCGACTACTCAAAGCTGTAATAGTGCAAGTGCAAGTGCAATTGCAAGAGTCAATCCGGTTTCTACTTTGGAATTATATGAATGACGAAATGTCCTAGGATATTTAATAATATTATTATTTTCATGTGTTTTATACTAAATAATATTATATCTGGTCCCCGCGATAGAGTAACTCATAGTAGAATACAATAGTTTGTAGCTAAGGGACCCTAAAATTTCCACAAACTGAATTCTAACAAAAGCTATATCAGCTCTACGATTACTTATCCGACGGCACTGCATGATGATTCTGGTCATTAATTCAATGGATTGTATGGATTTCGACTTATATGCTTCAGTGGGTAGATTGTGATAGCGTAAAAGGATAGTGTCTCTGAAAGAGCGAATGGTTATAGGCATAATAATGAAAATCACCGGGGTAGCGGTGTGTGCCGGTGTGCGGGGCCCGGGGCGCCTCTCGGCCGGCGACAGCAGAGCCCGCGTATCTACTAATTGAATCTGAGAACTTGCCGGCAACTTTCCCGACTTGCGCGAAATTTGATTAGCTCGTCATCTTTCTTTGAGCGTTGAGCTTAAAATTTTTTACCTTCAGATTACCAACATATCGTAAAAGTATTTATGGTGTTGCGTTTAATGTCGTAATTTGGACAAACTTTGCCGATTAGGGTGGTCTTTTGAAGATTATTAGATTATAAGATTTTTTTTTTAAATATTCTACAATTATTACTTTTACGATGTAATAAATGCTCTTCAGATAATTAAAGAAATTATTTATTTGAATGCTACGTAACATTTAATTAAGTTAAGAATTATAATAATACTAGCGACCCGCACCGGCTTCGCTCAAGTGCAATGTAGATACTAATACATATACCTTCCTCTTCAATTTCTCTATCTATTAAAAAAACCGCATCAAAATCCGTTGCGTAGTTTTAAAGATTTAAGCATACATAGGGATATAGGGATAGAGAAAGCGACTTTGTTTTATACTATGTAGGGATAAATAAATTGAGATAGTTATAACATTATCAGACTCTGTAAGTAAAAATTGCATAAGGCACGTTGATTATTATTATTAAACGAATAAAAGTGCCATCAAAACAAAGTGTAATGGCTTCTTAAGAAGGGTGGAAACTCAAAGATGTCCAAGTCGTTTACCTGTTTCTCAGAAGGCTCCACATCAAGTATTGCAATATCACTTTGTTATTGTTCGTTTATTTAAATTGTAGAAAAAATATATTACCATGTTTTCGTTCACTAAACCTCAAAATTACTGTTGAATGCCCAAGTTTCCAATCGATTTCATAACGAATATTCATTATTTTCAAAGACGTTGTTATATTATAAGACTATATATTTCAGACCTTTGTTTTAAACTGATAATGTTTGTAAGTTTGAAACATCACGGTAAGTAAATGTCATAAACATAACGTTGCGCTTGATTGTGAATTCTCCCATCATGCTCTTTTGTTACAACTTCAAGTAACATTTGTCTAATTAGTTACTTCGTACTTGTAACGTCTGCGCCTAGTAAATTGTTGTTAATGTGGCGCTGTATAGCCCGCGGGTCGGTCTGTTATATTGGCAATACACTGTTTTATTAATAAAAACTTTTTTAGTCTGTGGCCACTAGGGAACTGTATTACCAAAGTTATTGTGTTCGTTATGAAGTATCTGCCCCCTTATTCAACTACTAGCTGTCCCCCGCCGATTCACTCGCGTTCCCGAGGGATGTAATATTTTCCCGACACAATATCACACAAAAGTATCCTATGTTACTTCTAATACCTTCAAGAATATGTCTACAAAGTTACATGATCATCGGTTAAGTAGTTTTCGCGTGAAAGCGTAATTCACATTTATAATATTAAGTAGGGATTACGACTTTCGTCGACGAGTCCCGCACGGACGCTTTGGAGATCTTGCTTCTCATGTGATTGCGTAGTTAGCGAAAGAGACAAAGCATAGAGGCCGCGACGAAATATCCTTGAGCTGGTGTAATTTTCTTTACCGAATTGAGAGCCTATGGGTCTTCGGTTGTTAATGCACATCCGTCGAGACAAAAATGAATATGCAAAAAAATAATGCATTCATTTAAGTATGTTAGAATTATCGCCTTTTGTTTTTTGGAAAAGTCATAGATTTTATTTCATTAAATTTTTCTACTTTACCATTTTACAATGTTATGAAATTCTCATATTAGATAAAACCTTAAAACAAACTTTCGAATGGTATTAGACTCATTCTAATCTATATGAACAAAAATATTTTTATTTACATTAATGAATTTTCTGAAATCACTTAAAATAATTGAGACTAGCGTATGTGCTTCCATTTAATATGTGTAAAATAATAGTTATTTGATATAAGCTAAAGATGTTAATGTTCAACGACTGTGCTTTAAAAAAAAATACACGGCTATTCTAGGTATACACATCAGATGCAAGTCACTCTGTGCCTATGTATATCTAATATATACTGTTGGTGTGTCTATAAACAAATAAATAAAAACCTTAAAAAATATATTATTGGTACGGTAATAACTAGTAGCTATGCATGTAAGTGTGTATGAACTAGATCTTACACGCAACTAACTTAAAGCAAACATTTTAATAATACCTAGTAACTCCATGAGAAATTTTAGAGGTTTCAAGAAAGGACTTAATATTATATTTCTTTGGACGTATTAATAAAGAATTAAAATATTAGGAAAGTTGTGCAAAACAACGACAAAACTTACAATTATTCAACTGTTATATAGCATCCTTAGGAGCGAAGGTTTCGGCTCCCGTACTTAATAAATGTATAGCAGTGTACCCGCATTCAACTGCTCGCTGTCTGTGTATATTATCAATATATTAATACGAGAAAAGGGAACTTTGCACCCCTTTTTAAGAATATTGCACGCATAGAGGACAGTGAGATTTGGCATAGTTTGAGGTTATATGGAGAGGAAGAGCAGAAAGCTTACATTTATTATTACAAATATATTAAATGAATTAGAAGTAATTGTTAACGTTCATGCTGCAAATGTCAAACACAAAATGACGTATTTATACACGCTCGCGTCTGACGTAAAAGAAAAAAGTTCAATGCAATAATTATAGAGGTTATACTCTGGTTACTATAAAACTTAAAAAATAAGAATGGCGGTTGAAATTCGATCACTAAGCGACCACTAGTTCAGGGGATAATACGTTCCCTCTTATAGAGTGAGCTAACTTACTTAAAAACAAACTTTTACATTAACTAAATTATTAGAATAAGACGATCATAAATCTTAGGTTTTTGGGGAAATGAGATTAAGTACAGAAGCATTTTCTTAAAAGGCTTTAACAAAAGTAGGATCCAGACGAGAGAAATAAACTACTTTAATCATTTAAACAAGGTCAACCTTGCAGTTATCAGTGTGACTTTATACGAGTAGGTCTCCTAGACTTTCTCCCTAGATCATATATTATTCAAACATACTTACGAACTGGGAAATGTAGGCGAAACGAAACTTTTGTCGTGAGTAATAGCAGAAAAACTCACGTGGAACAACGATCAATTCGAGACTTCCACCACTCTTGTCGATAGCAGGATATCATATTCAACCTTGCTATAATATTTTACTACGTCTAAAGCATAATATTATAAAGAGGTAAGTTTGTTTTTTTGTTAGTTGGAATATAGGAGGTAATCTCCGCAACTACTCTTCCGGTTACAAAATATCTTTTACTAACATTTTTTAGGGTGATTTCAGGGTGAAAATTGTATGTAGATCAAAATTGTCGCTGGTGAAATCACTACATAGTATAAATAAACTAAAAAACAGAAAATAACTTTAATAAATATTAATTAAGAATAATGTAATGTTTTTTTAATAAATATAAGTTATTAATAGTTTGAATAAGAAAAAAAATGTTTTATTGTAAAAAAAAGCGTGGGGTGTCAATAGTTATAAATATTTAATTGACAGATATGAGAAGGATTATCATTTCGATAATATTTTGAAACGCACCCCTGCTTTTTTTAAAATAAAACATTTGTTTTCCTATTCAAACTATTATGTTTTTAGTTTGGTTTTCTATATAAAGCGTGTTTTTTAGTTTTTTTTAACTATTATTTATTTTTCATTTTTTAATTACATTTTTTTGAGTGCCCGAAACAGTAAGTCTGGAACTGCACGCATGCGTAGTTCGCGCACTAGCTCTATCTCTCTTACTCGCATGCAAAGGATGCGGAAAGAAATGAATTAATCCTGGCGAATCTAATTTTTAATTTTTTTATTTCTGATCAAAATAGCAATATACATAGTTATCGTTCTTATACTTAAAACCACAAAAGCCTAATAGGATAATCGGATGCTTTGATCGGATTATTGCATTGTCATCGGTCTTTGACAGGTGTGCAAAGTTTGAATGAAATCTGATCGTTCAAAGTAGGACAAAATCGAGCTCAGAGGGGTCGGTTACATACATACATACAGGTGAAGCTTATAAAGCGTGTAAAAAAGTCGCTTTCTCTGTCCCTATTTCCATATGTATGCTTAAATCTTTAAAACTACGCAACGGATTTTGATGCGGCTTTTTTAATAGATAGAGTGATTAAACAGGAAGGTTTTTATGTATAATACATGTGACATCCCACGGGAACGCGGGTAAAACCGCGAGGGACAGCTAGTTATGAATATATCTTTAACTAGTATTACTTCCTACATCTAAACTTACAAAGGTTACCTCATTCCGCAGTGTGTTTGATAGTGGGTCATTCATTCACGCACCACGCAACGGTTTTTGTGCATACACATATTTTAGGGGCTGGAGATAGTTTTTACCCCTAACGGAAATGCGAATGGAACCTCGGGAGACCGCTAGTAGCTATATAAAAGTGTTCACTATTATAGCATCACTATTGAACGGTGGTTGTAGTCGTTTTGACTATAACTTTTCTATATCTATATAATTAAAAAAAAAATGCTGTTCGTTGGTAACCGCATCACTTTAGAACTGCTGAGCCGTTTTAGCTTATTCTTTCTTTTAAATATTCGTAATAGTCCGAATAATGTTTAAATGGATAGAAAAAAATAAAAAGTTACCCGGAAAGCTTTCGGGAGAAATGGAAAGTGCTTTTTCTTTGAGATTTTTGTATAAACAAATTTGGACAGGACAACGTCAATCGGGTCAAATAGTATTTTATTAATATTTTAATCTATTACTTGTTATACGATAAAATTATGGTATCTACTTTTAAGGAGTATTAATCAGAGGATGTGGCGTCGAATGCCGGGTCGTGAGTTTGAATAGAATTCCACAATGAGCATGACCTTTTGGTAAAGACATCCTGCTAAAGTTATGAATGGCATACAGTGTGTCAGACTTTGTATGATCTTTAGGTAAATCTGCGCTCAAGCACTTGCTTGTATATTCTTGCAGCTCCTCACGAGAGCCAGTTTTATCTAGTTTCTGTATCCTAATCACCTTCAGCCATATCACCTCTTACCATGCTGAAATTGTGGTCAAACAAGTATATTACACTAGTCATAAATCTAGGTGAAAAATTCTACCTAGAAAGTAGAATCAATAAGAAATAAAGATTGCTTTCATCAACACTTTTTGAAATCGAATTTCAGCGAAAGGGGAGATGATATCCATTTCATGGAATAGATTTTTTTGCTGAGAAAAGCTGTCTTACCTCAGCATCTGTTTTAAAGTGGACAGTGCTAAGTGCAATAGACTGGAGCGAAAAGTTCTATCTAAGCTAAGCCACTGGCGACACCGCCGGCTTTTGAGCAGGTGGCAACAAGTTGGAATAACGGCTGAGCATCTCACATCGCGCATCTCAGGGATTATGATGTAATTGATTCTTATAAAATATTTTTTTTAATGTGTGATACATTCAAATATTTTTATTAGCTTACATTGTTATGTGATTGCGGTGTTGAATATTACCGCCCCAATCCATCTCTGGGGTATCTTGCACCTTACAACGAGTAACAAAGGGATTAGCATAAGGCAAGCTGACGATAGCAAAATGAGATTAGGTATTAGAAGTAGACCTACTGTTACATAACTATTATCAGCTGTTAGTGTTATGTAATTAAAAAACATTTTTTTGAAGTACGCCTAAGTAATAAATAATTGCTGAGTTTATTGCGGTCCGTTTATCCGGGTCAGAAGGTTGTGTTTGCTGAAAATAGTGGCATCAAACTCAGCAATGACTACTTACGTTAACGGACATGGGTTTACTATCAAAAAATTATTTAGTCTCATTGACTTATTATTATTATATTAAGGGGTACAAACTAAACATATATGGTGAGAACTGCGATAGATTAGCGACACGCCCGTCGTTGGTAGGAACTTCTGGTACAGGGTTCATGGTGTAGATCTCAGCCAATTAAACATACATATATATATAGTGGGATGTCACATGTATTATACATACAAAACCTTCCTCTTCGATCACTTTATCTATTAAAAAAACCGCATCAAACTCCGTTGCGTAGTTTTAAAGATTTAAGCATACATAGGGATATAGGGACAGAGAAAGCGACCCTGTTTTATACTATGTGACAAACATCAGCACACCAGTAAATGATTAATTTCAAAATATTCAAATTTTTCACAAAGGAAAACATTGTGAGTGGCGTAACGGAAACTGGACGACATCTGTTGGTTTACACGTGATCGGTCACAGGCACAGGCGGGCCGACAGACCGTCACTTCCGCGATAATAAACCTGGGTTCAAAATTCAATTCTACATTCAAAAATTTATTCAGTTTAGGTTCTCAAATATTCGTCTCATTATACTGTAATGGAAACGGTAGGTATACAAATTTAACGTTTGTGAGAAAATCGAGATGGGTTTGCTAAGTTGCTCTTTCAGTTTCATTTTTAAAAAACGATTCTATTCGATTTCTAATTGAAAACTCTAGCTAGTAGATCTTTTACCTGTTTATATTGAGAAAGCACTCCGAGCAAATAGTGATCATGGTTTTCCTAAAATAATTTTGAAAGTTAATCAAACGTAAATGGTAAGTCTTGATAAATAAAATTTTATTGGTTTCATTAAAATTGTACTTAATATTAGATTTCGAAAGGGAAGCAAAATTACAAAATTTAATTAAATTCTTCTTGTTGTGAATAATTAACTTCATATGAAGCAATCATCGTGCGTAATAAAACAATAATGGTGAAGTAATTACGTGGAGCTTTTATAATGTGTATATAGAAGGTACCTAATTATATTATTAAGATAATAGCAGGACTGTTATATAAAATATAGAGACAGAAATAGGAGCAGTACATTGCAATATCAATACTGGGCTGATACTTTTTGATACTTTCTTTCTAACCCAAGTTGAAGTGGATGCTTAAGAATTTTTACTGAAGGAAAAAAACTAAAACCCCAAAAAAGATTTTGGTCACCATTTTTACTGACATTTCTATGTTTATAAATGACTTTTCGTAGCCCGTGATGAAGTATGTGTCCGAGGGACCGCGGCTATTCTTAAGATTTCGTTGAAATGTGGGAATACTGTACTCAGTATTATGACCTCTGCTTACCAAACCTAACTACAGCTCCCAGACAAATCACTGGTTTATGGATATAAAGAATTTATTTATCCAACTAATATTGTATAAATAAAAGAAAAACATAAAACAGCCTCTTTGCCTACGGGGAAAATGCGCACGGAGAAATACTTCTCATTTTCACTTATGTTTAATCTCTTGTTCGAAAATAAAAAGAAAATTTAATTTGTTTTGATGGTTCCAATTTCAAATAGATTCCACACTGTGCATTTATTTTTAAAATTGTAATAAGCGTTTAAAAAAAGATTGCATTAATTAGTTTGAGGGTACACAAATCTTAACGAGACCGGCATCGCGTTTTAGTAATTAGTGAAAACAGCCGAGCCCAACGACGTAAGTCATCTCTTTTGCACGCAGATATCTCCCCACCTAACTAAACTAGCTTCAGAGGAACTAACCAAGTGTGTGTTCACAAAGTTTACATTCAACTTGTAAGGTAATATGGAAGAAAATTAACTTTAACCAAGCAAACACTCGGTCGGGGAAATTGGAATATGTTGGCACTGAGCAAATGAATGAGATTCATAAAATTCATTCGGTTGCGTAAAGGAAAGAAAATTCGGTGTTTCCTGTGTAAGTATGACGTTTATGTTCGAACCTACGGAAACATTAACGGCACTCTAATTATTTAGTTTTTGACTTATACTACTTACTACCACCAGCTCCAATTTTAATTTAGGTTCTGTTTATGTTATTATATTTTAAATAAAATAATATGGGTCTTTATGTGATGCTAGTTTAAGTTTAGATTGCATTGTTACCATTGCAAACAGGATTTTTCAAGTCCTTAAATTTCGATATTTATTTAGAGGGATTCTGCAATATACAGATTTGTAAATAATGCACCAAATACCGTAGATTGTTCTCGAGTATCATTTATTTAATTACCTAAATATTATAAAATCTAATTGAAGACTTCAAAATTACATATCATATTTTATGGAGCAGGATTCTTAAAGGTAAAACGATAAATTACGTTTATCGTTGGATTATATTGATTTCTGATCTATTTTGTAAGCGTATAGTATTTACATTATTATAGACACTTCCCGCCTGAGCGTAGGTACAATACATACGTACGTACCTACATAATGGAAGAGGATTGCGGTAAAACGTAACGTTTTTCCTGTCCCTTCGTAATTGGTGTGTGTACTTATACACTCGGTTCGAGAAAGCTCGCATGTTACAGATTCTACTAAATTTTAATGATGTGTTGCGTCGCAGTGCGGCGCGCCTCTGGCAACTATTTATGTACGGTACAACCACAACTCGCTGACGGCACTTCAGAATACGGCTGCAGCCAGTTCTAGTGACAAGACAAACAAGAATATTGCAAAGAATGCATGCAGGCACACCACATTACTAGTTGTGTTAACGTTACTTCGCTCCGGCACCAAGCGCGAGTGTTAGCATTAAGTTCACGCTGTTCTACACAACCCGGACGTGATATCCAAGTATGCGCTAAATAAAATGAAGCTATCTATTGTTATTTAATTTCTTTTTACAAAAATAAATGAATCGAAAATCTTTTACTCAGACCTATATTATCATTTATAAAATTCAGCCACGGCTGCAAGATAATTAACAATTCTTTGATAAAGGTAATTATTATATCCGGGTTTTTAGAGCTGCTTGGATTCCCAATTCAAACGGTAACACACTGGGGCTCGATTCTGTAAGGAAAATTACACTAACTCGAGGATGATTTGTCGCTTATTACGCTAATACTACTAATCACGTGAGAGGTAAGCTCTCCGAAGCCTCCGTGAAGCGGCTCGCCGCCTATGTTTGTATTAGCTGAATAAGGGGGCTGATTGTATTATCTACAAAGTCGAATAGCTTTCATTCCGTAATTTATTATTTACGTTTAGTTTGTAGCAGTCAGTCCGCGAATCACAGCACCAGCATAAATTTCATACAATAAAATTGTTCCCAGCGATCGGAATGGCTCTATCGGTTATTTTTGCATACCTACCAAGTAGGTAAAATATCGTAGAATACAAATTGATTTTGTTTAGCAAACCTCCGCAGTCTTGTCGCACCGACACCGAACCGTGCAAAAAAGAGTTCCATCAGAATTTTTTATTCGTTGCGGAAATAGAAAATTATTTCGATGTGGGAAACTGTACTGTTGCTTTCGAAGTGACGTAGATTGTTTGAGAGGTGTTCGTGTGTGAGTCGCGTATGAGCGGATTTTTTTGGTGCGGCCCACTTTATTCTCTCGGGTACTAGTTTTTATGTACGTACACAACATGCCTTTATAGACATGCGGCAAGTGCTGCCGACAAAAGTCCACATACCAATTTGCGCAAAACTATCCGTTACGGCACGGTCGAGTTTATATCCAACTTTAAAGCCCTAAAAAATGTTTAAATGGATCAACATTGCACTGAAGTATAATAAGACATCTAGTTCATTGTCATTTTGATAAAATAAAACCCAGCTATAAAAGTAGATACCTATAAGATTCCTTTCTTGCTGTAGATAATGTAATAAATACGTAGAACATTCTTTAGTAAACATATACCTGAATATCCTTTGTAAGATACTCAAAGATAATATTTACTTCAAAACAATATTAAAATAGAGATGAAAGCATATTTATAAATATGACCTAACAATAAGAAGAATATCATGCGACAAATGACAAAGGATCTCATAGAACGGCTCATTACCTGACGTGTAATCGACGCGACGTGGTACGCTTATTAATTAATTGCAAATGCAGTTTTAATTGCGTTTAATGGTACTGCAATGTGCAAATCGAATCTGGCTCGTGGACTCATGACTGGCGTAATCCGAGCTACGACTTCGCCATATTTTTCTATCGAGAATATTAATAATTAATGCAAATGAGATTAGTACTTTTCTATTATTCATGTTGGAAATAATTGTGTTTAATCGGAACACGTTAAAGCCTTTTAGAGCTTTTTATTATAGAGACTATATTAGAAAAGTAAATGTTAGAGGTGTCAATTTTTTAGAAGCTGTTTTAATTTCTTTAATTAGTGATCTTCTTTTATTTTCAACGTAAATAGGAGTTAATCGTTTTATTTCGCGTTTTTTTACTGTCTATGGTTTGTGTTTGACTATCAACGTCACCAATATGTGATTATGTGGCCGAATGTGGTAAAGCGATGCCTAGAAGAACAAATTAATATAAACCGTTGGAACAATATTATTTGCAAGCGTATAATAGAGTCAACTAGCTGTCCCACGCGGTTTTACCCGCCTTCCCGTGGGATGTATTATACATAAAAATTCTTCCTCTTCAATCACTCTATCTATTAAAAAAAACCCCATCACAATCCGTTGCGTAGTTTTAAAGATTTAAGCATAAATAGGGATATAGGGACAGAGAAAGCGACTTTGTTTTATACTATGTAGTGATAGTGATAATGACAAGTACACTAGCAAAAGTCCTTCTTTTCCGCACTGCGACGCGACATGCTATTTAAATTTACCAAAACCACGGGCTTGTGCGAATGAAACAATCACATGCATTCCTATTTACGTGCGGCATCGCTTTGCGTTATGCTATGACGTCATACTTCGGTAAGCACAATGTAAGTGGTGTTAATAATTGGATTTATTCAATTTTGCCAGTTGTTCCAACATTTAGTAAAGTTGACCGACTGTCGGTCCGTACTACCGTAGGCTTATTTCTGTGTACATTAAGTATGCTGTTGTTGCGCCAGTTGGCCGATTGCATTGCATTTTTATTTTATTTTTAGTTCGTTAGATAACTTCTTGGTGAAATAAGGTGGAGTTTCTTTTCGAATCTAGTAATTTGGACCGGAACTTTCGAAAAGTGGGTCCCTCAATGAACAAAATCGTAGCCGACAGTTTATAAAAAGAATAGGGACGCAACAATGGCCTCATTCGATTTACGCTTTATTCGTTACTCAAGATGGTTTCTTTATTGTTGTTATTTCCAATTTTATTTAGTAGGTTGTGTATCTTTATTGTTCAAAATAAATGGAATGATCACAATTATTACCTTCTTGATTGGTTTAGTTAAAGCTTGTGATTCTCATATTTTATTACTGGCTGATTGGATGTAAGACTCTTTTTCATCACTACCTATTTAGAATATTCCGTCGCTTGAGGTTCGGGTAAAGGAAGACCTCGTGACGAAACCACAACAGAAGCAAGGTGGTAGAATAATTTGAGGTACACTCACTAGCATACACATACTACATCTTAATAATTTTACTAATTTGATCAATTTAATATTTGACATGGTCTTAGTAATCATCATCATCATCATCATCAGCCTATCTCCGTCCACTGCTGGACATAGGCCTCACCTATGGCACGCCACTGAGCTCGATCTTCAGCTCTTTGTTTCCAACCGCTGCCAGCCAGCTTGCGTATATCATCGCTCCATCTAGCTGGAGGGCGCCCTACACTACGTTTACCGAGCCGTGGTCTCCACTCTAGAACACGTCTACCCCAACGGTTATCGGTTCTACGGCAGATGTGACCAGCCCACTGCCACTTCAGCTTGCTAATCCTATGAGCTATGTCGATAACTTTGGTTCTCTGACGGATGACTTCATTTCGAATTCGATCCTTCAGAGAGACTCCGAGCATAGCTCTCTCCATAGCTCGCTGAGCGACTTTGAGTTGGTGAACTAGTCGCACCGTCAGTGTCCACGTCTCGGCTCCGTAAGTCATAACAGGTAGGACGCACTCGTTAAAGACTTTCGTCTTCAGACATTGGGGTATGGGCGATGAAAAGACTCGACGAAGTTTTCCAAATGCTGCCCACCCTAGCTGTACTCTTCTGCGAGCCTCCTTCTCGAAGTTGTGTCTACCCAATTGCAAGATCTGCCCTAGATAGACGTATTCGTGAACAACTTCGAGAGGAACCCCGTCAAGGGCAACCGGTTCCGGAATAACATGCTCGTTGAACATGATCTTGGTTTTATCCAAGTTCATCCGGAGACCGATGCGTGCAGAAGAATCAGCCAGGGTATTCAGCATGTATTGGAGATCTTGCACGGTTTCAGCCATGATGACGATATCATCCGCAAATCTCAGGTGTGAGAGGTACTCGCCGTTAATATTTATGCCCCGTCCTTTCCAATTTAGCGTCTTGAACATATCCTCCAGAGTGTTAGTGAACAATTTGGGGGAAATAACGTCCCCTTGTCTCACTCCTCTATGTAAGGGGATATGTTCAGTCTGCTGATTTTGTACTTGGACGGTCATAGTTGCGGAGTTATACAGTCCTCTCAGCACTTGGATGTATCGCCAATCGACTTGGCACCGTTGCAAGGACTCCAGAACAGACCAGGTCTCAATGGAGTCAAAAGCTTTCTCATAGTCCACAAACGCAAGGCACAGGGGCTGGTTATACTCTTCGGTCTTCTGTATAACCTGCCGCACTGTGTGGATGTGGTCTATGGTGCCATATCCTCCTCGAAACCCAGCCTGCTCCGGGGGCTGAAACTCGTCGAGCCTACGCGCGAGACGGTTCGTGATGACTCTCGAAAAGAGCTTATAGACGTGGCTCAAGAGTGAGATGGGTCTATAGTTCTTCAAAAGGGTTTTATCACCTTTTTTGAAGAACATTATGACCACACTCTTGCTCCACGCCTTCGGAGTTCTCCCCGAAAAGAGGACGGAATTAAATATACGCTGAAGCTGTAGCAGCGTTGGAGTTCCACCAGCTTTTAGGAGCTCCGTTGTAATTCCATCCTCTCCGGGGGCTTTTCCGTTTTTAAGCTGTCTGAGAGCCATCACGACCTCGTCCAGGCTGACCTCTGGCAGATCCTCGGTCTTAGTAATAGTTGAAACAAATGAAAGAAGAGAAGTTAATGAATCATGAAGTCAAATATTATTGCAGAACTGTCCTCGGTTATGTATTTATGCTCGTGACTGTACCTATCTACTGGTCAGCTGAAGGTTAGGCTTTGTGTGATTTAAACACCTTTCAATCCATAGAAAAAGAAAACACAATATAATATTTACATGCAGTTTTATATAATACAATTTTCTTTGTTGTTTATGTTGGTATATTGTACATGCAGTGTTCATACATAGTGCTAGCTACGTCCCCAAGGATTGTAGTTTCTATTAATTAGTTTTTCTTATAATAATTACAATATAAAAAGTTTTCTTTGTAAAATAATTTTGTTTTTTTTTTAATTTTCATTACTTATTCTGCTATTCGTGGCGGAGATAAAACCAACAAAGATCATTGACATCTACGACTTTGTTTTATATGTATTCTATATATAGTGTATTTATTGTGAATATATTGTATGTGCAGAAATGATGACGTGCCGGCTGGGCTCGCGGCGGCTGGGCGGGTCCCGCGGCTCGTTGCAGGCTGGCACAGCATGCTCCGCCGCCAGCGAGCTCGACCTCTCCTCGCGCTCGAGACGAGCTCACAAAGCAAGGTATTTTAAGTTGTTAACTTACAAAAAGCCATAAAGGCTTACTGTTTATTCTACGTTTGATGAAGACGAGGAAATACTGGCCAGTATCTTTAAATAAAAAAATAAAATTTTCCCCACTGACTTAAAAACGTGACCTTTTGTTTATTGCACGTTTCATATAGACGATGAGACACTGGCCGGTACCGTTAAATAAAAAAAAACGTCACCCCACTGGATTAAAAAAAATAGATAATAAAGTGACCTACTGTGTATTACACCTTTAATGAAGGCGATGTAACACTGGCCAGTAGGTACCAATAAATAAAAAAAAAGAAATCGTACCCACTGTCTTTTACTTAACGATAGATATCGTGAGGAAACTTTCACAGATGTTGATGATGATGGTTCGTGAAATATGCCACCACTAGGCCCATGTGTGGGCACTAAAGTCTTAAGATGCCTTGTTTCTGAAGGAGTTTGTTGATTGACATTTAAATAGAAGAATGAATAGTATTTTTTTATAAATTTTATTATGCTCTTTGTGATCAAAAATAAACTTTATTCTAGAATAACTTTACTGTGCGTAAGTGAAAAACGATGACGTATTTATTTCGGAAGGAAAGGAATTCTTTAGGAAGCCCAAATTTTTTTGTTCTTTGTTAATAGCATTCCAATCTTGTATTCATTAAATACTTTTATGTTTTATATATTTACCTTGTAACTTATGCTCTTCTTTCTCGGAATGTCCGATGTCCCATTCATTTTCATCACGATTAGTTGTGATATAGGCATCATAAATAAAATTATGATGATTGCCACTTATTAATAAATAATGTAGCCAGAGAGGTTTTTTCAAACTATTATTGAGATTAGAGTATGTATTAGTTACCTTCTTAGATATCACACTAATAGACACAAACATCCGAGTAGGCTGAAAAAATAAATAAATAAAGGAATAAATAAAATAATGTCGGAAAAATAAGTAAATAAAGGAGATACTCTTACGATTAGATAAAATAATTCCCAAATCGTATTCTCTCCGCCGAATGGGCCTAGGTGACCTGTAATACTCTAGCGTCTATCAGGTATCAGCTCTCGCAAAGTATTTGTTTATTTTTGGCGCATTTTTTTTAATTTAAAGTTTTTCCTCTGTGTGTTTTTTTTTTCGTGTAACCTCTCTTTAAATACTTTTTGAGAGAAATGAATAAAACTAATTAAGATACTATTTGGCAAGCACAAATTAAGTCTACCTCGGTGGGAAGGAGCATTCTATAGTATTAAGTACCTGGCGTCCAAATATTGCATCAGTACGGCAGTGTACTTAAGCAACTTGCTAATGGACAAAATTATTGTTGGTACCTAAACCATTCAAAATGCATGTTGAAGTCAGCACATTATACATGTATAATAAATGTTATGCTCACGCGTTTCAACTAAAAGCGTTGGTACGCTATCTACATTATCAAACTTTAGATAAGAAAATTAATATCAAAACTTCCCCTCTACTATAAAAGCTATTCTCATCTTCATAATGCATGTGCAATAACTTTGTGTGCCATATAGAGGAGCTATTCGATTATTTTGGTAACAAGATACTTAAACTATATATTTTATGTTAACTCTTAATTCTGAACAATTTGGAGGTTATGTGAATCAATTTTAATTACCCATAAAGTCCATAATCGTTAAATTATTATATTTAAAAGCGTGGTATAATTATTGATTCTTCTTATTCAATTAAATAGATACTCAAGTATATTTTCATGGATCATGTAGGTAGATAACAGATTTTTATGGACGAATACATTTTATACACTACAAACATTTATGCAAATTATAAACTTACTTTATAAACTTTGTAGCTTACCTTTTAATTAACAAATATGCCATTAAATAATAATAATAAATAAATATCTCGGGACATTCTTTACACACGGCCACCTGATCCCACACTAAGCAGAGCTTGTACTATGGTATCTGTAGTATACGCCATTAACACATAAATAGATAGATAATGTTTATCCACACAAATGTTTGTCCGACTATAAGTAGTAACTGAAGAAATAGATAACTGATGTGAATTTGTAGATTAAATTCATGAAAAAAATAAATTGCTTCGCGTTATTTATCGATAGCTTCGTCCACTACACCCCGGGCAAAATGACGTCATACACCTGTGGTACTGAGTACGGAAATGAGTTGGTTATTGAGTAATAAATCAATAAAATTGTAATCGGGTTTTCATGAAAGGTTATTTTATTAAACAAAGTTCAAATCTCACTGAAAGTTTTATACTCACGTTTTTTTATACCACATGAGTCGGCAAACAAGCGGACGGTCCACCTGATGGTCACCGCCGCCGATGGATAGTTGCAACACTCGCCAATACGTTGTCGACCTTGAGACGTGAAGTTAAGTCTCATGTGCCTGTAATTTCACCGCCCCCCCCCTTTCTAACCGACACAGCTCTCGAGTAGTATAGCTCTTTGTGTAGAGTTCGTCCGGGGAAGTACTACCACCTTACCCATTTCTGCCGTGAAGCAGTAGTGCATTGTATTACTGGGTTTCGGTTAGAAAGGTAAGGGGGCCGGTGAAATTACAGGCACATGAGACTTAACAACTTCACGTCTCAGGGTCGACAACGCATTGGCGATGCCCCTAGTGTTGCAAATGTCCATAGGCGGTGACCACTTACCATCAGGTGGACCGTCCACTTGTTTCTCGGCCCACGTGGTATAAAAAAAAACACTTTAATACAAGTGTACAACTGCTTCATGGCGGAAATGGGTTAGGTGGAAGTACTTCCTCGGACGAACCCTTCACTAAGAGCTCTACTACTCAATCAACTTACTCAAACAAACTCGATCTTATAGACTATTCTAAATGTTTCTATACAATAAGAGATTCTGGTATTTCTGGTACTAAAATGATATATTACTACTACTATATTACTATTTACAATATCAGTTTACTCCCTGTTCAATATTTAGTCATGAGAAATTCTCATTTCAATATGTATTTCAGTCAAGCTCATATCATGACTGCCTTTGGAACAATACCTGTCATATTTCTCAGTCGATGCATGTTTGTGTAAAGTTACAGCCAGTTATACACCTATTTGTAACTCATGGTTTAGTTTAGACGTGAACTCACTGTACTACCTGAATTTGAGTTAGTTTTGTACAATATATGAATTGGTTATGTTTTTTTTAATTTTACTTCTTTTCTTTTCTAAACATAGATGTGTAAAATGTACAATAAAGGACAAATTAATTCTTATTTACGATTTGCCTAAAAAAAGTTTACATATCCCGGATTTTGATTGCAATTTTAATGGTTTTATATCAACGTTGCATACCACTCGAGTGCATGTACGTGTCAGACAATTATATTTTTTTTTATAAATTTTTGACCAGTAATTATGGGTTTTAATTAAAAAGGTGTAAGCGTATAAAGTACCCATTATCTTTATTTTGTCAATAACAAAAAGAAACATACAACTAAACGAACGAGAAAGTAAAAATAAGTGTGCCTAGTATAAGTACAATATAAAAATAATTGTACCCTTTGCCTAAAATAAAAAAAAATCTTTGTTTTACTTGGTTAAATGTGCGGAGTCTCCATTAAGGCGTCAGTGGAGTGGTTCGAGGGCCTGTCTCTTGTTTGCCCAGGACCGCGAGGGCCCTTTCCTCGAGTGCCGCTTTAATCACAAGTGTTGACTCGATGAGCCTCCGCCTTCACGTATGAAAAATTGTAAAAAAAGCCCAACGTAAATTAGCTAAAATAAACTTTATTTAACAATTTAAAAGCATTTGTGAAACCCGTTCGTTCAATATCCTATATTCTCCGCTTCACGAATTCGTTAAATATCTGCAAACTTTTGGACCAAACGACAACCTCCGTATTCACAAAAAAGTTATGCAGCTTTGAATAGGTAGCTAAAACTTCGAAGTCTGTATCTGTCACGTGACTTTTGTGTGGGAACAGAATTAGGCTTTTTTGGATTCTTTATCAAGCAGCGCCATCCAAAGACCGGGACAATTTCACTCATATTAATAATAGAGACGTTGATGTTTTAGGATGAAATTTAAGGTTTTGCTTGGTTATTATTATGTATCATAACGTTACTTACTTATTGTGCGGTTGAAATTAGATTTCTTCTTTTTTTCATATTATTGTCTACCAAATACAAGAACCAATTAAAAATAATTGTCAAAAATTCTCGTCTTTTGTAAATGTTTAGTGAAATATATTGCAGTCTTTATAGGCAGGTGGGGATCGTCATATGAGTAAGCATCCATCGCCGCCCCGTGGCAATAGAACCGATCGCATTTTTGAACGGTTTATATCTCATTTCACGGTACGACAGCTAGCTCTTGCCGGCTCCTTTAGCCTCCACACCCGCGAGGCCACATTGGGAAAACCAATTTCTACCGGTAACCGGTCGTGTGCTGCTAAGTCGATTGGACTTCAAACGATTCTCGTTTTCCTGAAAAAATGTCATATCTGGCATAAGTTTGCTGATTCCGTAAGCTGCTGTGGGGATATAATTTGAATTTATGAAATAACCGATTCATTTTACCGATCAATTTATTTAAGTATTGTGTAGACGTTGCTTTTTTTCTGTACGTACATTTATATAAATATAAACTTTGCAACTTTCTTTATGATTGACTTTTAATTAATTAGAAATAAATAATTTTATTCTCTATTTCTTCATATTATGAATTGAATTAAAAAGTGACATAAACGGAAGCAAATGACTTTTTTTTTCTACAATAGAATTACTGTAACATATCTATAGATAGACTATAATATAAAACACGGCAATGCTTTTGACCCGCGTAACCTTTTGTTATATATTGTATTGTTTAGATTAAAACTGCTGAGTGCTAGCGGGGAGGCGCCGCTCCTGAGCACGTGGCGCAGCACGTCGCACACGCCACACGGGTCCGCCACGCCCGCGCCACATCACTCACACAATCACCTCGCACCGCCGCATTGCAACGGCACTGATAGGTATTGTCTAACACTTTATTGTTCTCACTCGTTTTTGCTATGAAACTTGTTTGTATAAAGCGTCAACTGAACATTGGAGCACAACCATCATTTTTATTTATGGGACACTTTTCGTCAAAGAAAATTGTGATATCAAAGGTGTTAAGTAGGTTATTACATTATTACAAACGTGTTGACGTGTCAACCCGAGCCCCAGGCGAATTTACTATAGTCTCGAGTTACAGTAATCTCTTTATTAAATACATTTGCGAGAAAATAACGATAAATATCCCATATCATTTATTTTGGCATCCTGATTTTTTTGTCTTTATATTCGTACAGAATATAACGTCTATTACTCGTTTTATTCTCACTATATCAAACATCAAAACTATATAAATCTTGTTATCCCTCTATTTATATTGTAGAACGAAAAAATATATTAAAGAATGCGCATTGCGTGCGGTAAAATTAACTTTCAAGCTATGTTGCCTTTGTGAGTACTCTAACCGTAAAAATATCGCTGTAGTGCGGTAAACTTTACTCTGAACCTATGCTGACACCCTTGTCTACTTTTAAAGTACTTAACTGTATTAAATAAGCAATGACAACCTATGACAAAGGTGTATGTTAAAAGTTTATTTTTCTCATTTAGCATTATGTTGTTAATGTTACGCTTTCTACAAGTTAGGTGTTTAGACAAAAATAAATTGACTAATCAATATTAGGTACTTAATTGATATTAAAATATAATGAGTTCTCATTAAAATTGAAACATTAAAGGACACCATGCCGAAATAAATGAGACGTGAATTGTTTCTTGAATATTTTCAGTAAATATAAATTTGTTAATAATTCAATTATAACAAACAATTTATTGGCAAGTGGATTTATGAATTAACGAGAAGTTACCTCTTAATCCTCTTATATATAACTAGCTGTCCCCCGCGGTTTCACCCGCGTTCCCGTGGGATATCACATGTATTATACATAAAAACCTTCCTCTTCAATCACTCTATCTATTAAAAAAAACCGTAGTTTTAAAGATTTAAGCATACATAGGGATATAGGGACACAGGGACAGAGAAAGCGACTTTGTTATATACTATGTAGTGAAAGTGAATTGTTACATTAGATATTAAAATCATAATCAGAATTGTTTGAGTTATATTAACTCATTAAGATGAATGTTCGAGCGATAAGAATTCAGAGCGTTGGTATTTGTTAATAGCTGTTTCAACTATTCTATCTATACGAGTATACCTACAGATTCTAAGCGATGTAGGAGACGGGCGTTTATTTATTAGAGAGAAAAGCTTCTTCAATCGTTTATTGATTGTATACAGAGAAGTAGGTTTTAAACGGTTGGTACTGAAATTTCATATGAACGTTTTATCCGAAAAAAAAAATGCTATTAGTCGGTATTATTCTAAACTGTGACTATGTCAGCTAGTGCAACGAGAAAGATCCCGCGTTCTCGGCGTAAGCATACATTAATAAATTAACCTTCTTCTTGAATCACTCTATCTATTAAAAAAAAACGCATCAAAATCCGTTGCGTAGTTTTGAAGATCTTAGCATACATAGGGACAGACAGACAGCGGGAAGCGACTTTGTTTTATGCCATGTAGTGATTGCGGCTTAAAAATTATGAAATTACTTTTTAACATACATTAATAATTACCTACAGAATATCCAATATATTATTATCAATAAAATTACTGTATAATACATTAATAAGTGCTTAATAATAATGATAATTATTATCTTAAATCATACTCACAAAATATACGCGCGCCTAATCAGCATTATGAGAATGTATAAATAGCTGTGCTCGTATCCCATTATTGTCGACTTAATATCGTTTATTGGATTATTACGGCGCAGGCTATTCTGGTCCACCCATTAACGCACCCTTACTCTCGAATAAAACCTATTAAAATATTCAGTAATTCAGTTACAGCTCGGTGCCGACGCCCGATGGTGTGGAAATATTGTACGAAATTTTACTAAACATGTTTATCACATTTTATTGAAAGCAGATATAGAGCAAAGTAGGTACATATAACGTTGTTTCTTTTCGTTGCGTTAATCGAAAATGCTAAGCCTACTAATATTATAAATCAGAAAGTATGTGAGGATAGATTTGTTTGATTCTTTCATGGTAAAACTACCAAACGGATTTGGATAAATCTTGGCAAAGAGATAGTTTATAATCTGGAGTTACTTATAAAATACTTTTTTATCCGGAAAATGTCAAAAACCGCGGTTTACAGCTAGTAATTTCATAAAAGCAAAAAAGGCTCTCATCGTGTGCTTAAGTTAAGTCCATGAGAACCAATTACTTTTATATGAACGATATTCTATAATTAGGTGTAAATCATTTGGAGGGTTCTCAATTGTATTAAATGGTAGGCTCTACGTTTTATTTAAAGCAATCCAGCGTAAAATGTACACTGAAATTTAAAGCTTGAACGGTGCAAGTGATCATGTTATTTGCTCGACGCGGTAGTTTTATTAACCCACGTTAGTGAGAAGATTGGTGAATTGATTAGTTTGCTCGGCGCTCGCCAAATTCAGCAAACAAGCAAAGGCGATGGTTCGAACTGAAACGGTCAGTAGCTGACTCGATAGTTCGGATCTCTTTTTAATTTAAGCGGTTTGTTTTACGATCGACTTATCGCAATTTTTATTTGGGTAGAATAATGAAATCATTTATTTTGGGTTTGTTAAATATCCTTCTTGTTAGCAGTAAAATTTTATTTCACTTTTCCGATTCCTACAGTATAAAAGAAAGAAACAAATTTATTTGTGACAAAGGGAAAAATAACACATGAAAACAAAAAAAAAGTTTACAAAAAGAAACATAATTGCCACAAATCGGTCCTCCGACTGAGCATGTGGCTGGCTGTACGTACCAATGTAGTTACGTACTCGTATAGCCAACGCTGATCTTTCGTTGGGGCCGGCAAGTGAAAACACGGCAGGATCACTCTATTACATTTTAACACTAATCATACCAACACTTACTAGGCACCAATTTCTACCATAGCGGGTCAAATGTGATTTTTTGTTTCCTGCTTGAATGTATGAAATATGGTTGTTAGGAAGGGAAATAAATAGTATAACTGTATATTAATTAGTAAGAAAAAGTCATGAAGTCAAATGTGCAAAAGCAATAAGATGATACGTGCATTTAGAATGCAAAGTTCAAAATGGGTCATTTGTCCCGGTTATGGTATGTTTAGTATTAAATAACTAATAAACAGCAAAAAACATTACAATTCCAAAATGAGAAAAACACGTAAGCAAACAAAAATGAATACAATAACAACCATATTTTTCATTATGTTAGGTACAAACATAGTGTATGAGAGGGAAGGTGCTAAGTCCATTAACCATACGTAAGTCAATGATAATGAATCAGTTATTATTGGAACCGCAACCCTGCGGCTGGACACTTCCCTTGAACACCGGGAGAATCCGTCGGATTAATTGGATACACATCCCTCGATATCCTTGCGGCGAACCCGCAGGTGGTAGACGTGATATTCAATTATTCAACAGTCGAAATTACACAAACATACATCCTTATACAAAGTTAGCCCAGTTTATCGGAGTTAACTCCAAACAATCAACTAATGCAAACACTACTGCTTACTATCTTACAACGTCTCTGCATCTGATACCTGCGTGTACAAGCTAGTAAGCCATTATGTCTTACTGTAGATGTCAATGCTGGTTATATGTACATATTAGCTGTCCCCCGCGGTTTCATCCGCGTTCCGCATATTATTAATACGCAATTTTTATAGGTGCTACACATTTAGGTAATGTTGCAGATTATGTTAATCATAAAACATGTAACAATATTGGTATTTCTAAAGCTAAGTGCATTCTTATCTTAAATCTAAGCGCTACGGACAGTACATATGCCTATATTTAACACAAATTACTTGAGTAAAAACTCAATATTTATTAAGTTCGTTTTTATTTAGTATATTGATTCTACATGTCGAATTGTATGTGATATTTCTCCAAGGAATCCTTTATTACCCTATACTTGCGAGTATAATGTAAGCATATCTCAGTGTTGTTTTTGTTAACAGTGGTAGCAGAGGAGGCCTCCGGCGCCGGTCGACGTATACAAGCGGGCGGCTACGAACGGGGCCCAAGTGGTCGCTGGTGTTCGACCCCGCCGGCCGGCTATGTTACTACTGGTCGATGGTCGTCTCACTCGCCTTTCTATACAACTTATGGGTTATCGTCTACAGGTTCGCCTTCCAGGAGATAAACGGTAATTTCAATTTAATTCATTTTCCGTTCACCGGATATGAGAAGAAAACAAAATTGATCCATGTTTTGCTCCTTCTCATTTTCATCGTCGGATGAATTTGAAAGACGCAAAAGTGGATAAAAATCCAATTTTGACTCTAAGGCTTATGCAAAAGACGTCTCCATTTAGATAGCGACCAAGATTAGCGCCGACGGTCTGGGGCTGCACCGACTTAGCGCACTCCGCGCATAGTTTCCGCCAACTTGCCCCGCCGAGAATTAAATTACTTACCTAAATAGCTTTTCCGAGTTAAATGTCTCGCACCGAAGACAATCTAATACTTCGAAAGGTAACGTTTCGATGTTTCGCCGGTTCAGTTTCCTATTGTTTCATTGCCTCTTTGCAGCTGCGATGACTTTCAACACATAATCTCATTCGCTACTCCTTTCCGGGTTCGCTCTCGGTTATTGTGGAAATTTATCCGTTTACTGAGGTAATATTTAAAGCGATAATAGTTTACTGAACTAATATTTAAAGGGATAATAGTTTTATGTAAAGGTTTATTTAGAAATAGTTCTAATTAAATTAATCCACACTTTAATAATGTTTAAACTTTAATGTTCAATACGGGTACTGAACAATTATTAGCCACTAAAATGAGTGCAATATTTTTGTAGTAATTATTTGTATTTTGTTTCAGGCGAGACGCTGGTAGTTTGGTTCTGCCTAGACTATTTTTCGGATTTCCTCTACTTTGCGGACATTGTTTTTCACTTCCGGACGGGGTATTTAGAGGATGGGGTACTTCAAACGGATACAGTGAAATTGCGTGTGCATTACATGAACTCTACAACGTTTTACATAGACTGCCTTTGTCTATTACCGTTGGACTTTCTCTACCTCTCGATCGGCTTCAACTCCATCTTGCGGTCTTTCCGCCTCGTCAAGATATACCGGTTCTGGGCGTTCATGGATCGAACTGAGCGGCATACGAACTATCCTAACTTGTTTAGATCAACCAGTTTAATTCATTATTTATTAGTGATATTCCATTGGAACGGGTGCTTGTACCATATAATATATAAAAACAATGGGTTCGGTAGTAAAAACTGGGTGTATCATGACACTGAAACGGCGGATGTGGTGAAACAATATTTACAAAGTTATTATTGGTGCACGTTGGCGCTGACAACGATAGGTGAGTTCTATATCCTAATTATTAATGCATGCTCTGCTTTAATTTACACTTTCTATATATCTACTTCCATGTTATAGTAATGAGATTATTTACACAGCAAAGGTCCTATATGCAACCTTTATGATGTAATAATAAATCCGTCAGGCCTGTACATTACCGAAAGTAGGCCTTTCCAAGTGGGTCCCTTAATTTTAGCTACCTTTGAAGATTGAGTGAGAGTGTCGCCATAAGTAATTTTAGACCGTGTGACATACCAGATATTATCGTTTTCGTATTTCTTTGAAGGATTTTAAAATTGTATTTGTAATATCTATTGGTGAATCATTAAAGCTCTATAGAGTATACATTTATATAATTATTTGCCAATATATATAGAGATTTCTGGTGATAGTTATGTAAATGTAACAAAATGTTTATTAATTAAAGAAAATGCATGAACTGTAGTGGGTCCGTACATTACGAGGCTGCAGATTGGCAAATACTAGCTTTATATGTACGAATTCTACGCTGGATATAGAATTATATTTCCGTCTATGAATGTCTTTTAGAGATTTGGACCATTCTAGCATTCTAGTCAATGTGGTGGGCGGACAGGCGGACGTCGTTCTAAAACTAAGATCCTATTACTGTGTTAAAAAAAATTGCTAAAATACCTTAAAATATATTTCATAATAAACGTGTCAAGTGAAATACCAGGTATCTTTATGAACAAGCGTAAGTTTCCATTGTTAATAAGTAATTGAAATTAGCATGAATTATGTAGCTCAAATCGATTGTACAAAGGTATTAATGGAAGTCAGTCACCTGGTTATAATAAGGATGTTCACGGAATGGCTAATTAAGGTTATCGGCATACGGACGGAACAATGCCAAGTGTAAGCAAAGGCAGTATAGCTATGTAGTCTGTAACGTAGGAGCTTAGATTGAGCAGAAAGCATAGTTTAATAAATCCCTAACAATCCAAAATGGAAGTAGTAAATTCAACATTCTAATTCAATAAATATAAAGTCTCTCAAACAAACATTAAACATTATTAATGCAATGTAGTATATTTCGGATTGAATTTCTTGAAGTCAGAGCCGTACCAGAGCCTATTTTCATTCGAGTGTGCATCCAATAAATGATGCCTCCCTGATACGTTCAGTATTAATATTTATTGGTTACTAGCTGATCCCGGCATGCCTTGCATTACGTCACTGAATCGTGAGTTACGGTTTTCAATTCATACAAAAATCCCACAGGAAAAAGCACTATATACATATTTCTAGTGTATTGAATATAAAATCTAATAAACAGTGTTGTCACGCCGTATTTATTAAGGATACTATGTATTTGGTGGGAGATGTAGTGTTTGAATATAGGATCTAATAAAGTGTCTGTTGTCACGGCCTCTTTCAAGAATCGCGTCAATATTGTTCCCGAATTTCCTAATTGTCCAGACAACTTTTCCTGTTTCACTTTCCGTGAAAATCTTTAAATTATTTGGATTATAATGAATATTGTCAAATCGGTCCAGCTGTTGTCAGGTGATGTACTTACCTACTAACGGGCACTGTAGAAATTACAGGCACATGCGACATAGCAACTTCACGTCTCAGGGTCGACATCGCATTGGCGTGACCACTTACCATCAGGTGTTTGTCGGCCCCTGTGGTAAAAAAGAAATAAAAGTAACATTAGAAAATACACATATTTAACCATTTAAATGTTTTAAAATAATATGTGAATTCTATTGAAGTTTATTGACCGATTGATTTATTTTAAATTGTAGATTTTTAATGTTAACGTTATAGTTCGAAGCTATTATCGTGTACCATTTCTTCTGGGTATGCGTATGAACATAGTGATGATGTAATTGTTTTATTACAGAAGCTTTCATATATATTTATCAGATATCTGGTTTCCATAGTACAAGCTCTGCTAAGTTTGGGACCAGATGGCCGTGTGTAAAAGAATTACCCAGGATTTTTATTTATTATTTATTTATAAGAGATAAGAGATATTTGATCTCACTAATAAATTATAATAAATAAATATCCTGGGACAATCTTTTACACACGGCCATCTGTTCCCAAACTAAGCAGAGCTTGTACTATGGAAACCAGATATCTGATATACTTCATATACAACTTTTTTTCTAAATACATACTTACATAGATATTTACACCTGGGTGTGTCTGGACACAGAACAAACAAACATGTTCATGCACACAAATATTTGTCCTGGGTGGGAATTGAACCCGCGACCTTCGGCTTGGAAGTCAGAGTCGCTAACCACCAAGCCAACTGGCTCTTGCTTTTTTTTTATTAAAAAGTATAAAATTTAAGCCTAAATTATTTACAATGAATCTGACAAGAACTTCGATGAAGATGTATTAGTCCTGCTCCAGCTATACAATTTATAGAAAGCTTTCACAACTTCCTTTGATACAATTATACATTTTATTAGTACGCTGTACACACTTACAAATTCTGACATAATAATAATAAAGTGATATTTATAACTCTCGTAACTCAGCTTTGAAGGTTATACATTATAGTTAGAACTGTTGAGAAAATTAATTTGTAGTAGTTATTAATTACATAAACGTAGTTCAGTGTAGCAAGTTTTAGGTAACTTGTGAGTACTCTAACATCAGTCGGTCGGACTCCATAAACAAGTTTGAAACGTTTACTATCTCGAATAATGTAACGACTACAGATGTAATGGTTGAACTTTACGTTTTGGATTACGGTTTACATTCTACGTTATACTGACGGGTAAAAAATGTATTGAAAACAGTACTGCCATTTACGTGCTAAGAGCTCTCGTAACCTCGCGCGCGGAACGTATGTCGTTAAAATAGATGGCAGCTCAGATTACATGACACCACGTTATTATAATGGTATAATTTATATTCATCAAAATCCCTCGTAAATTGCACGCGATATGCAAAGTGCTGTTGTGCACAATTACTAAGTACATATTATAATAATAAAAGTATACTTTACCGACATGAATGGAAATATATTATATTTTTCAATTGGTTAAATGATACTGAATGATATATACCTTGATGTATGACGTATATCTTGAATTCACAGCAGCTCAAATGGAAAACTATATGTATTTTTTGTTAAAAATAAATATATTCGGATTTGATAAATTGCATAGAATGGGATGTGTTTAATAAAAATAAATTGTATTCGTGAATATTGCTTCAGTGGTATTTTTTTGCATAAAAAAGAAAGGGTTATATTGTAGTAAGCACTGCGTCAAACTGCAAAAAGGGCATAATAGAAAATTAATTGAAAACCATGAAGATATCTTTCAAACTAATCCAAGTAAAAAGCGAAGAAAATATTGTGGTTGAGAAGTTCCCTCGAGTCGAGCACTATCGACTTGAAGTGGCAGCGTAGTGCTTGTCTGTTGACTGCCTCCGCCGCGACTCGGCTATTCAACTCGACTTCTCGATCGCGCACTCGATTAGTCGTCACAATCGTTCACATAACCAAATCCATAAATTTAAATATTTTACATAACTTACGAATAACGTGCGTGTCCTGTTATGCATCGGATTAATATTTAAGCCCAACGTACGTCACATTCGTATCAAATTATAAATTGATTAAAGCCCGACACTGAATAGCAAACCAGTCGCGAAATACGATACGATCTTTTGTTTTCAGTAAAACAGTTTCACTAAGTCGATTATGTCGGTTATATAAATAATATAGACAATTTATTCAATACGTTAATGGTGAAATTAATTTCAGTAATCCGCGTGTGATATTAATTTATCTCTGTTCGTGTTGATATAACAGCAATAAACTGAATTGAGGAAAAAATAATTCCCGTAACACTTATGATGAAGAAGCGTTCGTGACACTGAAATTGTTAATTATATCAGCTTATTTACGACTTCTTATTAACAGTTTCAACATACCTATCGTGTTTCCAGCTTATAATGATTAGTAGATTTAATAATACGCTGAGCGGGGCTCGCCGCCGCTTTCTATAGGAATAGGCGGCTCACAATTTTCCCGGAGGTCGACGTTTCCCGCACATAAATAGGGAGATAATTGCAGGAAAGATAGCGCTTATTTATATTGTTAGCACAGTATAAATTGTTTTTTTTTAATGGATGTGCAAAGTAAGTTCTGTTACAGTGTCTTTTGTGTAAAAGTTCTTTGCCAATGAAACATGATAATTACCACAATTTGTGTCTGAAAACTACAAAATTAACGACGCTTTCCAGGCAGCACTTTGCCAGTGATTGTAAGCGGATTTTATACATTACGGTCCAATTCTAACCATTTTGATAACGAAGTTGAGAATAGACATAATGATACCGTTACCTACTTCAATGTTGAGCATTTCGTTTAATGGCCATCATTTCATTATTTTTCATATTTTCCGCGTAAACAGGGATTATTATTGTCTGAGCTCTTGAAACGAGTATAAACGTATAACAAATATACGAGTGCTCTCTTAATAATGGTTTCATAAAATTATGTGAGATTCGTGTATTTTGGAACTAGGTAACATAAATCTATAAAATGTGTAGGTTCACCTGTTAATACAATTTTAACAATGAATAACTAAACCTACACCTTTTTTAGAAGCCGGGACATTTTAATTTGTGTCAATTTTCATTGAAATCCGGTCATCCTTTACACATAGTTTTTGTGAGTTGTCACACTTATAATTTTATAATAAAAGTCAATAAGTAACTTGATAATATTTGTTATTTAATTGTATTGTATATAACGTTTTATAATACAGATGTGCTTTATCCCTGTGAAATAAAGTAGTTGAATATAAAAATAATGAAGTAATTCATTTTATATTGGAGCGTTTTTATAAAATAAATTCACAGAAATACAAAGGATAGACTACAAAGTTCCAATATATAAACACAAGGTTTCTCAGAATTAACACAAAAGCCCTCCGGCGTATTTTCACCAGAAGTGTTTGTTTTTATCGATGTTATATTTTACGAACTTAAGTTTTTCACCATGACCGGCGAGGGATCGAATTGCTTGTAGAAATGTGAGCGTAGGATACTAAGAATACCTTATTTAAGGCCAATCTAATCAAATAGCTTGGCCTTTTTTGCACAAAAAGAAAATTCTCTAAATAAACAACAGACTTAAAGCAAAATCCATCTCAATAGAAGTATAGCATATTTATACAGAGTGTCGTGGAACACTCGGTTGGAAGGAAGATCCTTTCGTAGTTTATAATTTTTTATATATGATTTTGTATTGACTAGTAGCTTTCTTTGCAGAGGTCGTCCGGAGAATCACTACAACCTTACCATTTCCTCCGTGAAGCAGTAGTTGATTTTTATTAGTGTGTTTCGGTTAGAAAAGTTACGGGGCCGGTGAAATTACAGGCACATGAGACTTAATAACTTCACGTTTCGGGGTCGACAAAGCATTGGAGATGCCCTTAGCGTTGCAAAAAAAAAAAAACTATATATCCCTACTAATATTATAAATGTGTATGTAAGTTTGTTTGTTAGACTTTCACGCGAAAACTACTAACCGATCATCATGAAATTTTGTACACATATTCTTGGAGGTATTAGAAGTAACGTGAGATACTTTTTGTGCTGGGAAATTGTTACATCCATCGAGAACGCGGGTGAAACCGCGGGAGACAACTAGTATTAATTAATTGATTAATAAATACAAATAAATTAATTACTAGCGTATAAGAGCAATTAAATGAAATGCAGAAATAACTAATGAATTGAAGGAATGGCCCATAGCATACGCGCTATGAATAACCGTCTACACTATTGAAAGGGGGTTGTGACTGAAAATCATAATATTATAGTACACTTTTTTTCGCCTAGACCCTATTCGCCAAGTCCGTACCGTGCGATAAAGAACTTCGTTCCAAAAATTGGTGTATTAGTTATCTGGTTACTATAGTACAAGCTCTGCTTAGTTTAGGATCAGTTGGCTATATATTATGTAAAGAATGTTCCAGGTGTTACAAAACTACCCGTAAAGCAAGGAGGTTAAATGGGGCCTTATAACGAGTACATTCACAATATCTAATAACCGTAGTATCGCTGTATAACATATCCCAAAAAAATAAAAAAATCAGATTTTTATTAATGAAAAATAAAAAAAACAAGTAGACAATTATTAGGTAAATTAGGAACGTAGGCCTTTCTTTTAAATAATCTGGTTCCCTGACATGACAGCTTACTTGGGTTGTTGGCTTTGATAGTTAATTATATTTTTTGCGCGGTATTTTGTAACACGTTGTATATATTTATAATAATTCGTAATTAATACAAAATGGAACATATATTACATTGGTTCCGTAATAGCAGATTTAAGCTTTTAGCGTTAACTGTTGCAGAATAATACCCGGTAAGCTATGAATAAGTAATATCTAATGAAAAGTAACCTCCAAATTAATCAATGTGTATTATGTTTAAACAATTATGAGTAATATAAGTAATATTACAAAAGGACCAGTTTTAATTGCATAAAATTATGTGGAATATTAAATTTAACGATAATTCAAAATTATTTGAACAAATTCAGTAAACGATCCGAACAAAGTAGTTTCTGCTTTCTATCCCTACTTAATATTATAAATGTGAATGTAAGTTTGTTTGTTACGCTTTCTACTTAACCGATCATCATGAAACTTTGTACACATATTCTTGGAGGTATCAGCAGTAACATAGGATACTTTTTGTGCCGGGAAAATGTTACATCCTTCGGGAACGCGAGTGAAGCCGCGGGGACAGCTAGTTTCATTATATTGTTTGTGTTATTTTTTTTAAGGTATAAAAATCATTATATGAACACATATAACAAAAGACATTTGCAACACTAGGGGCATCGCCAATGCGTTGTCGACCCTGAGAAGTGAAGTTGTTAAGTCTCATGTGCCTGTAATTTCACCGGCCCCCTTACCTTTCTAACCAAAACACAGTAATACAAGTGCACTGCTGCTTCACGGCTGAAATGGGTAGGTGGTAGTACTTCCCCAGATAAACTCTGCACTAAGAGCTCTACTACTTACACGTAATTGTGTAAAGTTATTCGTTAACTAAACTGAAACGTAAACAAAAATATTCTATCCTGGTAGAAAATATTCAAAAGAGTGTATTTAAAAATACCCGGTAAAAAGGTATTGTACCTACACAATGTATTGTCAAACATTTTTGTGGGGATACTACTCTCGTGGTTATTTCAATACGTATTTCCGGCGTACTTTGCCTTTGTCGTCGAATACTGGGGCATCCCTTGCTCAGGGCAAATTTTTGGGATGCGGTAGTCGGTACACCACACCAAATTACGAAGGTGAAAATATAAATAGGTACATACAAATTGTAACTCAGTATTTTAGATGGTAAATTTTTTATTTTAATTGATTTTGTATGTTTTTTAAATTTATTTATTTTATAACTTTTACATGAGGTCGTTTTTCAGAAATGGATTTTTGTTGTCTGATTATAATGGTTTTTTTTTAAATAGAAAACTGTCTAAATAAAAAGTGAATTCTTAGATCATGTTTGCTTTTAGTGTCGTACCTATTGGATTGAAAAATTAAATCGAGCTTTGAATTAAGTTGCGAACGAACATTTGTAATTAAAAACGGTTAGGGAAGATTTTACTTTCAGTTATTTATTTATCTATTTCAATCGACAACACAAACTCACAGTAAAAACAAAACGTTATGGCTATCCTCAACCAAAACTATTCAGTTATACATGACATTGTATTGAAAATGTCAGTATCTGCAGATATTATTTTTAAAAGCAACGCTTTGTTTTCTAATAAATAAATCATTAATATAATAATAACTTCAACCAACAAATAAACACGGCCTGTTTATTTCCTTCATAGATTTCCACAACGAACTGTCTTATGTTACGTAAGGGGTAAAGTAATCTAATAAACAGGCGTATAATTACAGTCGTTTCCACGAGCTACGAAGCTTTCAGAATTACATATAGTACAGGCAACTTTATTAATAGAATATGATGAATATATTTGAAAATTCAAATAAGATACGTAAAAGGTTTTGTGATGTCATCGAGCTTAAAAATAATGATTCCATTTCGATATAATACCTACTAATCAATAAAATAAAATGAAATATTTATTCAAATAGGCCTTCACAGGAACTTATGAATAGTCAGACTCTAACACCGGTTTGGAAGTTTGCTTTTACTGAGAAGAGCCGGCAAACTCAGCAATTACTCTTTTCAAAATAAGATTTTGTACATAAAGATGTGTTCTGCTGGAGCGAGCGCTACACGTCATTAAAATAATCATTTGTGCTGTAGAAAGCCTATTGTACTAAAACAGTATTAATTCTTTCCTTACATTTATGCAAATAAAAGTTTCAAACGTGGTTATTTGTTATAACTTTACACTTGGTTAATATAAAGTTTAATATTACGTACATATGTATAGTGGCATACAATTTGCACTCGGTATAATGGGAAAAGTTTAAATAAACAGGAAATTCCTCGTACATCGAACGGTTTTCTAGGTCCACCTGGATGCTCGCTCCTGCCTGAGATCATGACGGGTATAAATTAGTTATGTATTACCTGAAAACTAAAAAAGGAGATATATATTTATTGGGTTCGTAGTTAGTTAGATTTTTCCAAATAAATGTATTACATTAGAGATGGCCTTACAGTCTGATGATTCATTAATGCCTGTAAAGGCCTATTTCAATAAATATATTACCTGAAAGCCAAACAACGGAGATGTGATATTTTAAAGATATATTTTTTTTATGCATGTTGTTACTTAGTTTTTCCAAATGATTATATTATATTGCCTTATAGTCGGATTATTTATAAATGCTTGTAAAGGCCTATTTGAATAAATAAATTACCTGAAAACCAAACAACGGAGATATGATATTTTAATGTAATATGTTTAATGGGTGCGTTGTTAGTATTCGAGATCGTATTAGATTCTGATCGTTCATTAATGCCTGTAAAGGCCTATTTGTAAAATATATTTAAATAAAATAATAAATGAAATATTAATCTCCCGCGACCATCTATCTGATCTAAAACTGATAAACTAGACATGGACTTTATATTTTAAAATACATAAATTAAAATGACATCCAGAATGCAGAGCACACAGACATGTTCATGCACACAGTTGTTTGTTAATCATACAGCAAAATTCAATTTTACACTGCTCCAACATTGTCCAGGCGTCTTTTTTCGAACCAACTAAGTCTATGGTACCAACATAGTCATGCTCGTAATATATGTATTATAAGTCTAAAAGGAATAGCAAAGTGGATTGTAATCTCCTTTTAATAGGTATTATGAAAAGAAAACAAAAAATGATTTATTTTCAAAAACATACTTTTACAAAAAAACACAAAAATATCCTAATTATCTCAAACATACTCTTACTTATAGTTGCATATTTAAATATATTTGATTATTAATTGATTCTTTGTTTCGTTTATTTGTGGCCCCAAACTAAGCGAGCTTGTCCTATGGGTGCCAACTTTAACAGTTTACCAATTATTCTTTGCTCAATGGTAAAGGCAAGAGTACTATATTTAAAAACTACCCTAAATGCAATTACTATAATTATAATTATAAAAAAAATGAAAAAAACACAATATTTTAATAAGTATACAAAAAAAAAGAAAACAATTAATAAAAAATCGACGGTTAAAAGGCGACTTGATTCAAGCGCCATTTTGAAAATATTAAAATCCAAAAACAGATACTGCATCTAAACTTCTTAATATTCCACATCGAAGCTGTTGAATATTAAAACTAAATGCAAGCTTCAACGAATTTGTGCATGGTCCATCATCATAGTAGTATAATTCATTGAGAAAAATGTTACTTTCGTCAAAAATGGCGGTTGAGCCAAGTCGTATTTTACCCGTCAAATATAAATAAAATAAAATCAGGAATACTCTTTATAAAAAGATATATATCGTGAACAATATAGGTAGAGTATAATACAATGTAAATGGTGAGATTTTTTTAGGAAGGAATATTAAGAATATCCTCTATGTCCTCGTAAATCTTTTCAAAAACAATCGAATGAAGAACGCGAACGTGAAATTAATTATACATTTTAGGGATACAAAAAGTTATGTAATTACTTTGTACACCAAGGGAGCGTGAGGGCCATAATAACCTTAATCTCCTAATTACGAGTTCTTAAATAAAATTGAGTTACCCTCTTGTGCGGGTATAATGCTAACGATGGATAATGCATTTTTACGAGTACAGTTAAAAGGTGCTACAATGTCTCGGAGACCGTTCTCTTTATTGGCAATCGTTTTGCAAGCTTGCCAAGTGTAGCACCAGCTATAAGCTCTTATGGCGTGTATTCATTGCCACACATTAAAATACTATAAATTTGGATCACATATTCATATATACACATACTTTACGAACAATTTTTTTTTAATATGTATCTTACTCATATTATTATCATGTCATATTTAATGAGAATATTTCGTAAATGCTTTGTTCATTGACGTAATGGTTTACCAGAATTGTCTTTGCATTTTAGTATTGCCAGCTTTAAAGTAGGCTGTCGCTGCGGTTTCACCCGCGTTCCCGAGGAATGTAATATTATCCCAGCACAAAAATGATCCTATGTGTTATTCCAGGGCATTTTCTATATATGTGCCAATTGTCATCCAAATCCAAAAGAGTAACAAACATCCATACGTACAATCTTTCGCATTTCTAATATTAGTAGGACGTATATATTCAAATACAATATATGTTACCCAAGAAACTATATAGTGTAGTTTAATGCTTTCGGTAAAAATAGATTCGAAGAGCGAGCCCGCTGTCACTGTCAGCTCTGAGGGCCCATCCGTCTTCTGTGGCAGGCTTATACCTGCTTATGATATCCACTTATCGTTCACTTGGGAACGCTCCGCTCTGAACTCTCGTTAGGGAATTCATTTCAATATGTATTTCAATAACGAATACAAATATTGTACCTCTTCTGCTGAATATATTTATGTTTGATAACTTTTCATATAAATATCGATAAGATGGATGTTTCCACAAGTGTTCTCGATATCGTAAGCTCTATGCAATAGCTCTACGTTCTTATTTCATTATTAGGTTGCTTTGGTAAGCGACTGAATTTTATATGTATTTGAGAAAATTTGACCTTTAGTACCTAATAAAATTAATCTGGAAAGCCCAGTACATTATGCATGGATTTGAAAAAAAAATAAAACAGGTTTTGTTTAAAAATTACGGAGATTTTTTCGCTTCTCTTCGTTACAGGTGGTAGGATAAAGTACTTACACTGGAGGCTTAATCTGACATTGACTCGAACGAGACGGGGGATAAAAGCAAAGCTGCGGCGCGCAACTTTTTTACGTTAATATTTACCACCTCTAACGGGATCAACAGCAAACAATCCTATGTTGGCTGTCGTAACGAGCGTGTATCTGATTGTTTATTAGTTTAGTGAGTTTTTGGACCCGTGTTGCAATTATAAAGGCACGGTTGAGTGATGTCGGTGACGGTAACGCGGTGTCAGCGCCGCCGTCGCCGCCTGCCGCCGTCGCCGTCGGTCGTCGGCGCGACCGCCCGCCTGTATAACCACATCGTTATAAATATTGACGTTCACTGCACCGCTCTGCTTTGATATTGTACGTCAATATTAATTATTTTATTGTGCGTTCATTTGACTACTAAATGAATCATTAAATTTATTTATTCAATCATGGATAAATTCAATGGTTATAGACTTGCAATAAATAATTTTTGAACAAATGTTTCAGTTAGCGCGGAATATAATCCTTCATTCATCAATTTGTATGGTTTACCTACCCTGTGCATTCTCTATTACTATTTATCCGATAGCAGTACAATTTCAGTGATTTGTTCTTCGATGGTCTCTGACAAAACAAAAAGTCGTATAAAAAAGCTTGCCGGGAACAGCTAGTAAATAATATAATGTAATTAGTAATGTTTATGTATAGTATTTATATGGTCAAAGGAATAGTGTCTTATTGTTTACCTACAACGTACATTTAGGTAGATACTATTGTGGAATCTTACTCTTTTTATTGCAGTCCATCCCATAAAACAGATTATTTTGTAAACAGGTGACTTACCGCGGCCGCGAAGTAAGGGGGAGTACGTGTTCGTTATAGCACAGTTGTTGTTTGGGCTGCTCCTGTTTGCAACGGTGCTCGGCCACGTCGCCAACATCGTCACCTCTGTCAGCACCGCCAGGAAGGAATTTCAAGGTAATCTTTCATAATTTTTTATATTATACGGTTTTTCATAGCTGCAATAAACATATATGTATATCCTGTCTTCACAAAAACTGAATAATGAAATAATACACGAACTATACGCGGTAATTTAATAACAACTGCAGATTTTTTTTACTGTTTTTATGGGCTCCAGTGATCGCGATACATAACATAGTTAACTAATAAACAATGGGAGTCTGTAAGAGGTTAAAGGTGTCGGTCGAGCGAGGGAAGCACGACGCAGCATGGCTGTCACATTAGCGTACTAAGCAGGTAGACGTGCCGGCACGTGCCACTCCGCACAGTCCGCGACCGCGCCGCTACGTGCTATCTCCTCCCGGCTAGTAATAGTGTTATCATCCATACTCCCGACCCCCTACACACCACAAGCGATATACCAAAATCATATTCATAAGAAACAACATTTTTTGCATATCATGCATAAAATTGACACTATCCGCTACATTGGTTTCGTCTCTGATCAGTTCGAAGAATGGATTAGATGAGCATTTAAACACAGAGGGAACAGTTAAGTGTCAACAACTTTAATTAGCGCTGCAGCTCGGTTGAAAAGACAATGGCGCCGTGACGGCAGAGAGCAGGCTGAATCCGTGACCTTCCTCGGTGGCGCTGCAGCGAAATAGGTCAGCGGCTTGAATGCTATAAATAGCTCGGCGAAAGTCGGGCACCGCGCCCCATCCCAACGGGAGTGCGCGGCCCGCGCGCGTCCGCCCGACATCGATCCGCCGCGGCCGTCGCCACCGCGCGCCCCATGCGCTCCATGCGTCTCATGCGCCCGCCCCGCCGCGCCGCGCCGCCCCAACAATTTGACAATAATTGATCTACTCCTCACATGCTGGCGATGCGCCGCCGCACTCAGCGCGTGCTCATCCACCAATATTGCAATCTTCCCGATTTGTATTATGAGCCTATACTTCCTAAGGCTTTAATATAGCGAATGTGATGAGATGAATTAATCGTAATTATCGATTAAAAGCGGAATACTTACAAAACGTTTTTTTTATCATACTTAACCTATAATTAAGGAATGCTTCTTAATTTATACATACTTTATTCCACCTTCTTTGTCTTCTTTAACCACTTTCCGAGTTGTTCGACTAAACGATTACAACGAACAAAGACTTTTAAGGATGCAAATATTTTATTGAGAGAGACATTCCCATTTATTATAAAATGACCTCGATTATCCAGTGGTATAAAAGCTCGGATAGAGACCTGTGATACACCTTCGATTGCCGTGCAGGCCTACATGTAATACGGATAATTAATAATCCAGTTAATAATTGGTAATGCGCCGAGAGATGAAGACTAATCTCCACAAATCACGTTGGAACATTAAATTGTTGATATATGGGCTATAGTATTGGGACTGCCTACCTTTATAGGGATGACGGGCGTGAAGATATTAATGATGATAATTTGCATTTAATATATTTAAAGGCAGATGAAATGGTAATTATTTTAAGGCTCACTTTAGTTTTGGGTTTAATTGCCAAACGTATACTGTTCTAAATTTATTTGGCTACTGTTCTTAGTAGACCTACGTATGTGTGTAGTCTGTAGTGACGTTATATTAAAGCTACAATCTGTTTGTTATCTCCCTATGGAAAATAAATATTATTTGCATTGCATATTGTGTAGTCAACAAGAAGAGTTAATCAATGTTTTTTATTTGCATGTCACACATCCAGCCCCCGTTCTATGTAACTCTCATTCATTCAATGTGGACGGCAATTTCATAACAGATTGATGGTTCGACGCGCGAGCACTGTGGCACAACAGTCGAAGCACCGTCAATGTAATACAAAGTTGACTGCAACTTCGATTCCGATAGCATTACATAATAGTTCCCCAGTTCGTATAACCGTAGGCTATGACGAATTCGTTCACGCTTAAAAGAAATATACTTAATCAAATAGGCTTTTATATTAGTCATATAATTTTAGACTCTAGGGCCAGCTCTTAAGGTTATTATATAGACTGAAAAATTACTCTGTTCTGATACTTGATCAGGATTTTGATTAATATTCAACCTGCAAGTGAGCGAGCGGTTTATCTGAGCATTATCATTACTAAAATATGTGTTTAGGTTGTAGTAAGACGTCTGTACTAAAACAATCTTTATTTGTTCTAAATTTTAAAACAATATGGTTTCATGTACTTGTTACCATTGGCTTGTTGATTTACTTTTATTTAATAAAGCTTCTGTAGTACAACTTTCAAATTTTTTATATAAATAACATTGTTTCTTATTCTTCATCGTTTTTTTTCCGATGGCTCTCTTATACTGAAGACAAATGCAATCATTTAACAAAATTTCTTTGTGTACTTCACGTACTTAACCAACATTTATCATTTGAGTAAATTTTTCTTCAAATAATTTCACAAGCGTTTCAAATAATTTCACCAAGTCTTAAGCTAGTGTTTACTATTTAAATAAAGTGAGATCCAGTTGCCGGCTTCTGTAATTAAATACTAGCTAATCTCGCAACCTACAAGTTTACGCTCACTACAACCTGCGCAGGTAATTTCAATCTCCAGATGCATACATAATAAATTGAAGTTAGTACGGGAGGAACTGTTTACTCACACGTTTCTAATAAATATAGTTAAATTATTAAACTCAGGGCTAAACTGTTTTGAGTAGAGACAAAGCAAGGTCCAGGTAGGTACGAATATACTTGTAAATTGCTCGGTAAGCTAATGAGTGTCACGGAGCTCCATCCGAAGCGTACTCTGAGTTCAATAGGGAGTTAGAAATTGTCGAGGGAGGCGGGCGCAATGTAAACAATCGAGTGCACTCGCTCCTATAGTAAGTACCTAGTTTATATTCAAATTGTTGGACGCGTTCTGTCCTCAAATTGTGTGCGCAGTCAGGGCTTTCGACGGGTATTTAGTTTGTACTTTATATTTGTAATGCAATAATAATTGTTGACGCTTATTAGAATTATACCAACAAGTACGAGAAATCCTTTTAAAATTTCGTTTGCGGTGTAAATTTTGGTAATAATATAAACAAGTGTGCTCTGACGAGTGTAATGTAGCGTGCACGTGGCTTAGTTTCGTCGAGCGCTCGCTCGCGCGGCGTGGGGGTACTGTGCCGCTCAGACTGCGACCGCACTCGCTGGTCCCCGGACCTTGTTTGAGGAAGATTAAATTACTCCAAATGTCGGAACACTAATAACACCGCGTGCACGTCATACTACAAAACAAAGGGTGAGCAACGTTGACTCGTTTTTGTCCACGAGCATATTATATAGGCTGCTTCGTAAACAATCATCCCTCCATTACTCTTTTGAGCACGTGTTGATGAAGAGTTATTCTACATCCTCTGGTTAGATATTTTTATTTATAACTTCTATTCGTAATTTCTAAATGGACTTAAAATTATTAAATAGTACATACTTCTTTGTTCATCTCTCTTTTGGATTGCCTGACGCATGAACAAACTTTGTACCTCCGGCTCGAAGGACCATAAAGATGTACGGGATATACCTTGAAGATGATGTTGCTTGTAATTAAAGAACTCAAATATAATATAGAGTTTATTGGTAATATAACAGCTAATTGTCAGCATGTGAATTTATGATAGATTGCTTTGATGAGTATGCGCCTGCCGCGGTTGGGATCGAAACATGAACTGATTTAAATTGAATTCTGATTTGCTATTAACGTGTAAAATGCTGAGTTAGGAATACACCGTTACACCGTACAATAAGTATATGGTATCTAATATTTTAATACATGTTAATTTATAAAAACACAATACAATTAATCTTAAAACAATTTATCGTAGAATCTTCAAAGAGTACGGATTAAGAGTCCGTAGAAAATGTTAAACGAAATAAATAAAAGTAAAAAATTATACCAAGCGTGTTCAATCTTTTTAAAATTAAAATCCTCAGAAGTTACAGTAAAGGCAGTCTTCTTTTATGTGTAACCGAGCTCTCTACTCCACGCTGACCTACATGTAAACCCCAACTCACTCGGAAAACGCATTGGTTAGGTTTTAAATATTGCTATGATTCTATTTTACTCCGCGCTTCCCGGAGCTCACACGAATAGCAGACGTTTTACGTCTTTTGTATTCAGTGCCTTTACCATGAGTTTTTAACGTACATACTCGCTAGCGACGGCGTAAACATTTCTATGGCAACTGTGTACAGCGCCACTAGCGGTCACCTAAAGAACTAGAATCGATAGTACGAGTCGATAGGTAAAAAACCTATCGAAATGTAACTAGCGAGTAACGTTTTTTAGCCTTTGCTATAGAAATTCGGTATCATGAGTCACAAATTTGACAGTTGCTATCGAAAAATACTGTATCGATAGTAGTTTACTCGCTAGTGACTAAAGTAAGTTCCGATAGCAACTCATGGTAGAGGTACTGGACAAATATTAACTTAGATAACAGTCTCTCTATATTCCATTCTGTAGTTAAAACGTATTTTGGAATAAAACAACCATTTATTTGCTACTCTAAATAATACCATCTAGATGAGTTATTGTAATCTCTGAAGAGAGTTATTTTAAACTCAACAGACATTTCCAAAGTTTAAAGATGCTCTTTATTCTGCGAGAATATTAACTTCATCACGAAATTCAGATGTAGTAGGTATAAGAGCATATTAAAAGTTTTGGCATGATTTGAGCGAGATGAATTAATTTTGTACAGGGGCGGTCGATTTTCCAATAAGCACCGATTAATGTGAACTCATCCCGTATAGTTGAGCCCACTTGTTACTCAAGTCGTTGTTATTACGTGAGCCTCTTGTTCTAGCGAGCTCACCTTTATATCCGGATTTGCTTCTTTGTAATGAGTTCTGGAGCACTGAATAAATTTACTTACATTAGTTCACGGGTCGAATTCATTGTTGCAAGTTACTCCTATGTGCACGGCTGTGTGTTAATGCCGGGTTACTATATGCAATTCCGGTCGAAAATCCATGGATTGATGAATCTTTTGACACTTTTAATTTTAATACACGTAATGTCAAAATTCTACTTCAATCTTGCGATTTTAGATCGGGATCGTATATAGTAACCCGGCATAAGTGATCTACTGTTAATCTAATATATTATGTCCAAAATACCTTCTTAAGTTGAATTTTTATGCTAGTTAAGGAAAACATAACTTTTCATAATAAATAAATAAAATATCCCGAGACATTCTTCACACATGGTTACCTGATCCCAAGTTAAGCAGAGTGTACTGCTTGTAATACTTTTTAAATACACACTTCTATAGGTATTTACAGCCAGACACGGAACAGACAGACATGTTCATGCACGCAAATGTTTGTCCTGGGTGGGAATCGAACCCGCGACCTTCGGTTTGGCAGTCAGGGTCTCTAACCACCAAGCCAACTGGCCCGTCATAATGAAGTCAATGTGTCCCCAGAGCTCGAAAATAGTTATTTATTTCTAAAATAAACTATCACACAATAGAATGTAGGAAATTACTAAGAACTATGGGAATTTTAACGTAAACAAACCTTTTTACACAATTTTGGTTTCATATACTCGTACAAATACTAGAGATAGTGGTTTTATCGCACCACTAGCTGTCCCCCGCAGTTTTGCCCGCGTTCCCGAGGGATGTCAATTTTTTTCAGGGATAAAAAAATTTCATGTTATTCCAGGATATGCTCTATCTATATGGCAAGTTTCATCTAAATCAGTTCGGCAGTTTTTGCATGAAAGAGTAACAAACATCCATACATACAAACGACATTTATAATATTAGTAGGATATGTGTCGTAGCTTCGAGTTCGAACAGCGAGAGTTCGAATGTTTCGTAGCCGTCGTACTTGTCGTAGCGGCCTACGAGTGTTTCCAATGTATGGGTCGTAGCACGCGTCGGCGAGTCGATGCAACGAGGCCTCGGAGAGCTTACCTCTTTAGTGTTTGTTTAGTTAGCAAAAGGGACAGAGCATAGAGGCTGCCACGTAATATCGTTGAGTTTTCATTTTCTTTACATAATCGAAGCCCCAGTCACGAACATTGGTTTGATTTTTTATGTAAATGTCACTAGCTCGACGATGTTTCGTCGCGACCAATAGGGTCTCTCTTTCAATTGGTAACTAATCACGTGAGAGACCCGCTCTTGTTGTGCCGGCTTCCCGACAAAATTTGTATAAGCTGAATAAGGTCTGGTTATCCGCAGTGGCGTAGCTAGATTACCAAAGGCCCTGGGGCAAAAAATTTAGTAGGGCCCCAATTAAACTATTTAAAATCGTTTGTTCCCCCCCTCCTCCAGAGCTTGGGGGCCGGGGCACTGCCCCGTCTAGCCCTCCAGTAGCTACACCACTGTTAGTAAGTCAGAGTCTGAGGGTCCCCTTGAGCTTGGGGGCCTCGGGTCACTGCCCCGCCTAGCCCTCCGGTAGCTACGCCACTGGTTATCCGATAAGATTTTTTTCTATTGTAGCTTAACATCGAAAATAAATAACATGTCTACATAGTTATTGTTTTAGACTCGACTTTGTAGCGGTATTTGACAGATTGTATGCATGCAGACTTAATAAAATTTATTAAAAAATGAAAAGTAAAGCTTATTAACTGAAAATATGCCATTTGAAGAGTACTTAAGGTTGAGGCTAAAAGCCCCACTAAATGGTTTTAGTAAACTTGAGATTGCAATTATTTGTTACTTACATCAAGTTAGTGCTTGTCACACGAGGTGCTCCACTTAGCCCAACTTCCCTTACCTCCAGACCGACGACAGGTGAGATTAAGTGCGATTTTCAAAACAGTATAATTTCATTCTGTCTCTGGTGAAACTTTCTGACAGCCTGATGACTTTGTTTCCAAGAGGCTGTTGGTACTAACTTTGAAAGGTTTGAAGTTAATTTTAAGATCTGATAAAGTTTATTTCATGAATTATTAAAAATTGTTAAGGATTGGGAAAAGATTAAATTGGTATCTTCCAATACTTTGTTTAAAGTAATTAATAGCTGACTGTCTTTGTGTGTCTTTATTGATATATATTTTAATCAAATTGTATCAAATGATGACTAGCGCTGTAGTAGAGTTCTTAGTGGAGAGTTCGTCCGGAGAAGTAGTACCCGTTTCCGGCGTGGAGTAGTACTGCCCTTGTATTACTGTGTTTCGGTTAGTTAGGTAAGGGGGCCGGCAATTTATAGGCACATGAGACAACACCTTCATGCCAAGGGAAAACCTTTCTAGAAATGTGTAATGCACCTTATGTCGAAGGAGCAAGCGCCAAACTCATATAATTGGGGACGAAGCAGTTAGATTACGAAGTGCTAACAGCAATTATTGTTTCAGCCAAACTGGATGGTGTGAAAACGTACATGCGCATGCGGCGTGTGCCGACTCACTTACAAGTCAAAGTGATAAAGTGGTTCGACTACTTGTGGCTCACGCAGAAGTGTTCCGACGAGGAGAAAGCGGTGTCCTGTCTTCCCGACAAACTGAAAGCGGAAATAGCTATTAATGTACATCTAGATACGTTGAAAAGGTATGTGGTCTAAAATAGATGAGTACAGAAAAACAAATGACAGCTCCGATCATGGTTTACAATCGACTACGTTAAATTGCGTGATTCACTAAAGTGTGATGTCTTGTATTCTTAATTATATTGACTGGAAATCTGTTATTGCATTGAGTAGTCAAAATAGGTAAAACATATAACGTTAACTTGCTATAATTACATGTGCAATATATATTTGTAGCAACTTTATTTCTATTAAGGCTACGGCAAACTTCTATAGTTTACGAGTAGCTAGTAACTGTCACCGTCGACGCAATAAAAGTGTGAAGCTCCTAAGCGGATCGATTCTGTCCAGGTTTCCAAAAAGGCTCATAGGCTTAGGATCTATTTTTAGTTAAGTCAGGGTTTTAAAAAAGTTTTAGACTAACTTTACTCCCCATTCCAAGTTTAAGACGGCTAGATGAAACAACCGCTGTGGCGAGTTAATAGACAAACTACCGCGTTGTTTTACCTGTGACTAGGCACGGATCTAGCCGTAAAAAAGATTGTAGTCACAGCCGAAAATCAGCCAAGTGGTATTCGGAGTAGAAACTCTCTCATAATCGTTATGATACATTTCTACAAAGGAGGTTTTTTTATTTTATAAAGGCATTGGATATCATCAGCCTATCGACCTCAATAGAGCGTGGAAGTATGAAGTCATAATTATTAGGGTTGTGGGCATGGCCATCGTGCCCACAACGATGGAACCGCGTTTGCCTGTGATCCCAGAGACTACCAATTCTGCATATGTGTAAAATACAATATACCAGTTATGTCACAAACATCAATGCATCTAAACATCACAATAATCACATTCGTAAAGTAAATGGGATAGTACAATCGAACTAAATAATTACCGGAGCTGGATACGAGCGATAATAATAAAATCAACACAATTCGCGATATCAATTTTACGATTCCATATAGGTAACATTGTTTGTGACAATAGGGATTTTTATAAAATTAAGCTTGGACGCGAAATGGAAATATCTCGACAGGTGAAATACATGGCGACATACTTTGACACTCGTCATAAAAGTAGTATGTATTTTTTCATGTTATGTTTATATGCATATACTAGCTGTTCCGCCCGACGTCGTCCTGTTGAAATAAATCCATAGAAAAGTTCTATAAACGAAACAATGCTGAAAATCAAACGCAGCGCCACCTAATTGGTTCAATTTTAAATCTAAACCATTCTCAAATCAACTGGAATGTTCATACAACATTTCAACCAAATCATTCCAGACGTTTTGGAGTTTACTAACATACACACGGACAGACAAATTATATATATTGAGATGAAAGTAAACTTGGTAGTTTCGTATGTTGATAGTTCCTTCTCTATTTAAGCGTGATATCTTTGGATGTGTGCTAGGGATATACTCTCAATCAGCTCAGCTCAGCTATTTAACAAATTACCAAAAATAGTTATAGATTCAATAACCATTAACACTTGTAAAACTAGATTAAAAATGTACCTTTTAAACAATAAGAACTGTTAACCATAAAACCGACAGATCGAATAACAAATGTAACACTTATATTCTACAATTGTATAAAGTTTCTCATATTAAGTGAACTATGTAATGTTCTTTTGAGAAATAAATTCTTTAAACCGATCTGTCATCTCACACTCACGCGCTATAGATTTCGTCGCTTTGATAGATATTAATCATGATAAATATAAATGGGTTAAAGAATCTTAAAAAAAAATGTTTAAAATCTAGGTAGTAGCTTCAGTTACTTTAAATTTGACATTCATAAGTTTCTACCGAGGGCCTAAACCGAATAAATGGTTTTGCAATTAGAATTTTTTAATATAAATATACACACAGTTTTCGAACTATTTATTTAGTTTCTAATATATTTGCGTGAAAGCTAAATGCTAAAGATGCTAACATTAGTTATACACCTACGGCAGCATTAATGCAGCGTGGCAGTTGAAGTTTAATATCCCGTGTTGTATAATTAAAAAGAGAAACATTCGCTTTTTACGTCCATGAATTATGCATAAGTGTTCGTTTATACGATCCGTAAATTTTTGTCGCCAAATGGCTCTTCCGAGCTTCGTTTTTCAACTGAATCCTGTTTGCACACAGTTTTAATATACCTGCACAGGTGATGTTAAATATTTACGCTTTCAACTATTATTTTAAAGGATTCCTTACCCGAAAAGTGTAAATGGGACTCCATTGATAAAACACACACACTCACAAACACACACACACACACACACATGAAATGGTAATTGATATTGTATTTTAATTATATAGTTTTTTTTTTGTTAAATCAATTAGAATAAGGCAAGCGTTGGGTGGGAACTGTCTTCTGACAACAGCTTGCGCTAGTTTTGAAGACAGGGCTGCATATGATTATGTATTTTGATTCAGCAATAAAAAAACATTTTTTTTTATTGCTGGTTCAAAGGTCTTTTGTCTGTCCGTTTATATATCTGTTACAGATTTTTTTACAGAATACGTGTTACTATTGATTTCTATCATTGTCATGATATTAAGGTCTAGGTGTTATAGCCACTGATGGCTTTTACACCCTTACAGACAATAAGTCGTCATGATGTCATTAATATATCAAACTAGCCGTCCCCCGCGGTTTTACCCGCGTTCCCGATAGATGTCACGTTTTCCTGGGATAAAAAGTAACATATATGTTATTCCAGGATATGCTCTAATTATGTGTCAAGTTGGATCTAAATCCGTTCGGTAGTTTTTGCGGGAAAGAGTAACAAACATACTCACAAACTTACGCATTTATAATATTAGTAGGATTTTTAGGGGACGTTCTATACAAGGAACATACAAAATTATATATTTGTATTTCGTTCTGGAAGTAGTTCAAACTCACAAATACACCGTTGTTAAAAAAAAACAATATAAAACAGACATGACAACGCAACAATAACAATATTAAGTTGCGCCTACGACTATTCCGCAACCTTTACTTGAGTAAGGTTGGTTTGGTTATTATTATGCGGAACCCTCCGGACCGGTTTTATTTGAGGCCTATGCTAATCATTATATTGTATACAATATCAGGAACAATGCCCTATGTTAGTACCTACTTTGTTTCTAGGGTGGAGATATTCCAAAATACAGAAGCTGGATTTTTGTGCGAGCTGGTGTTGAGGCTTCGACCAGTTCTATTCTCACCTGGTGATTACATCTGCAGGAAAGGTAAATAAGTACTATATATTCTTATATTTTAATTTACTAGGCTAATATTATAGATACAATATTCAATTCGATATTGAGGGTTTAAACTAAATTCCCGGAGCTTTGTTAATTATAATAAAACTAGAGCCCAGCTGCGTTTGCAGGTGAAGTCGGGAAGGAGATGTACATAGTGAACCGAGGAAAGCTGCAGGTGGTAGGCGACAACGGGAAAACAGTGCTAGCAACACTCAAAGCGGGTTCTTATTTTGGCGAAATTTCAATTCTGAACATGGGCACGGCAGGTAAACAACTTGGTAAATATCGCCACGGCCCGAGACGCCACGCCATTATTACTCTATTCTGTTATTCTTGAAAAGTTTCGAAAAGCAAACGTTTCGAGGAGACGCTGCAATCAGGCCGAGGGAGCGGCCACGACGCTACCAACAGGTTCTGGGACATCATACCGACCACGACCGTTACCGCTGTTCCATGCTTACACACTCACGGGCTGGCATTAGTCTCTGTGGCTCCATTTATGGAATTAACAGCTTTTGAACAGCGCTAATCGTCTCATACAAAATTTTCTGTAGGGAATGCTTTTAAATGTAATATTTTTATTAAAATATTAGAGTATTATTTTTAAAAATTACTTTTTTATTCTCTTGAAACTAATTTTCTTTTCATATTGATTCTTCAATCAACAACTAATCATTAATGTATGGTAAGCTTTACAATCTATTTTAATTTAACGTTCATTTTTTAGTGGCTTACTGTGAGATCCTCTTCAAGGAGTTTTATAAAGCGTTTTGTCATGTTTTCTTTTGCATATTCGTATCTATCTCCTTTGGTTGTATTGAAGGCAGTGTCCCCGATCGCTTTGCATCCTCCCTAAGTACCTCATATACTTGGCGTGACCTCTTGGTGCATGTAACCCCTTATTATTAAGTGTTATTTACGTAATTATTCAGCCTTGAGTACAAACTTTCGACTTAATTAATATAATTCCTGCGTGTAAGAACTCGTAGAACTGCTTAGTTCGTTTACAAATTTCACATATCTACCGATTTTATTATAGATCTCGTGTATACGTCCATATTTATGTGTATTACAATTTTTTATACCTTTAAGCTTTATACCTTTGTAATGAAGAACAGAACCCATAGTGATCGCTTCTTAAATATGCTTTACGATCAATTATTATATGTATTCGTATCATGAACGTGATGTCACTCCGGACTGGTATACGTATACCCTGTGTGTATCTAAACTTTCAGGTAGTTTGAATTATTTTCTCTTCGTCAGCTTATTCTCTTTTAGATCCTAGTCCTACCTAATTTTCACCAGAACTGGTCTATTTTACTATTACCTATTCTTCCCTGCCGCCGGTGCATCGGTCTCCCGCGAGTAGATACACTCGTGATCTGTCTTGGCCGTGATTCACTCGTGAGAATGAGACTCAGAGTAGAGTTGAATCAAAACCAGAACAGATCTTGAGTGCTCGTGACCGAGCACCGGTTGGCACGGAGTGTGTGGATGACACGTCGACAGGCAACCGGCGGACAGCGTCGGTGCGTTCCGTCGGATACTCGGACCTGTTCGTGCTCAGCAAGAAGGACATGTGGGACGTGCTGAAGGAGTATCCCGCCGCGAGAGTCCGCCTCGAAGCGATCGCCGTCAAGAGACTTGAGAAATATAAGAAAGCGCCGCTCGAGAAAGGTACCCTTTGCCACTGACACATTTTTATATTGCATCTATGCACTACTATTGTGTCTAAAAACTGGAATTTATTTCCAATTTTTTTTTTATGAATGAGAAAATTGTTATTATCTAGTGGCAATGGGACGCTGCCAATCGACGCCCGGCCTCGTAGAGACGAGCGGGCGTGTGCCCATAGAGGAGATGCAGCTGCTGGCCGGCCCCATGTCGTCGACGATGCACTCCTCACACCCGCCTTCCTACCGGGACCAGCTTTATAGGTAATCATTATGACAGAGCCCGCAATTATGGCATCATAAAAGTTTTAATTGGGATCGAAAGGACCGAAAGCACATATGAAGAAGCCTACATCTCGCAGTACCTGCTGAAGTGGGTTAATATAAGTATTGCTATTTCAGTTCGTCAGTAAGTCCTCTTCGTGTAGCATCCCCCGTAGCGTCGCTTGCGTCGAGCGCGCGCAGCAGCGCGGCGGGCGGCGGCAGCGCGGCGTGCGCCGGTGCGGTCGCACTGGCACCGCGCGTGATGCTCGACTCGCACGACGCGCTCGAGTGCGAGATCAAACGATTGCGCGAGCGACTCTATACAGTCGAAACTGAAAACGCCGCCATGTCCGCCAAACTCAGCCAGCAGCAGTGGGAAGTCGATCAAAGGTAAATGTTGCTTTTGACGAAATTTCCGTATGCTATAGTTTTTTTCACAATCAACAATTGCTTTCCGCTCTAGGGCTATGTGGTTTGATGAGTGGCTTATTTATCTTTTGTAAGTTTTAGTCATCACTCTCACCTAATTACTTGGTTCAACGTGTGGACTTATCGTGAGTATTTTGGTTAATTTGAAAATTGTTTGGCATCAGGTTGCAAGAGATCGAAATGCAGATTTGCGGTGGCAGTTCGCTGAGCTCTCAGGAGGAGAACGAGCGCAATCGCGAGAGCATCATTTAACGGCGCGCCTCACCATCCTCTCGGCGGCAAGTGGCGCCGCTTGCGCCACTCACGGTGCTGCGGCTTTCCGCCGTGTACTGAGCGTTTGACCCCCCCCCAGCTTCTCCAGCCCCTCTAACCCTCCGTTGTCGCTCCCCCGCCTTGTACTCTTGTGACCTCTGTGAACTTCGATGCATGTAACACGGGACACTTAGTGTTTTTATGAATAAATATTATTATTACGGTATATTATAATACGAATTAACTTTATCAAATTTATATATACGTAGTATATACGACTCGCTAATATTTGACGAGTGTCGTGGAGTGAGATTTTGCTGAGACAATATTATCTTAATTAATATCGTTTAGGTACATCAAGGTGTTTAGTGTGCGCGGAGTGCGTGAGGCGCGGCCGCGACGCGTCGCCTGCGCTCGCGCCGCGCGCCGCCGCCGTTGTGCCCGATATTTATATCGCTCATTAGCGCAGTTCCGCCCTCGAGGGCGTTCGTTCAGTTGTTACTTATCGTGTGTATGTTGTGCATACTTCATACCTATGTTTACCGAACTTTGGTTCATTGTACTCTTCCGTCATTGTGTATTAAGGCTCATTAGGTCAGAGGTTGCGATATCGTTTCCTATTTTATTTATCCTTCGATCGGGTATTTATTATATAGAGTTTGAACGTTTGTGTACCATATATCGTAATCAGTAAATAGTACTGAGTGCCAAATAAAAGGCCAAGATGAATGTGCTATCGATAGGTTGTTGTGTTAACTCATAAATAGAATGAAAATGGATAATTTTTTATCCATAAAATTTGAGCTTTAATTATTATAAATCCCGGAAGACTTACAACATTGTAAACCCATTTTATGAGAATTAATTTACCAACTTCCTATTTGTTGTATACAAAAATAACTGTCTAGTTAATAGTTCATTCATCGTCACTAAATTTGGTATAATCTATGTATATTCGTGAAGTAATGTTATTACGATTCTGATGCAGTATTGTCCGATGTACTCATAACATGACCATAGTATGTTGTAATTTGTTATAATAAAAACGATTATTATCTATGTATTAAGGGATTTAGCTAAAAACTGATCATTATATCAGTTTTGGTAATTTAAAGATCACTACTGCCATGTAAGAAATAAGTAGATAAAACGTTTTAATGTAAAAATATTATAAAAATGTTTTGTACTTGTATTTATTCTGAAATCATCTGCATTTACTAAAAATGATTGATGCAATCCAAGTGATTTGGTTTTCGAAGCTCCTATGTGTTTATGTTAGTAATTCTATTGTTAATTTTTCTAAAATTATTTCGATTATGATTTCCCTAATAAAACAAATAGACCATACGATTTATTGTTAGATGAAAATGGTACCAAACATAAGAACAAAGTAAAATTGTAATTCAACTCTAAGTAAATTGTAAATATACTTATTCTAATATCTATGAAACGTGTTTATAAGCTGTTTTCATTGATAATGATTTGTTTTGGAAACTAACGTTCCCTGATGTGAAATGTTCGAGGGATAGGTGCGTGTCGGTGTTGTAAGGATATCATATTTGTTTTAAATGTAAACAATATGTCGACTCTCGTTCAACGACAAACAACAACATACAATTTAGTTGAATAGTATACAGGCTGAAACTTTAGTCACCCGGCAAACTGTAACGTCTCTTTATTTAATAATACGTTCATGTAAGGCGCCCCGTAGCGTAAACAAGTTAACTCTGTTGACGTAGGCGCTCGTAGCGCACCTTCGGTACACTATGGAGGACGGCGCGACGGGCCACGGTCAATGGTTTGGTTACTACTGTAGTTTCAAGCAAGGTTTACCGCTCGAAACTCTCTAAAGTACTCTTCTTTCAAAACATACTTAATTGATATTGATTTCACAAATTTTTTTTTTTCTAATGTTTCAGTATTGACTGGTGACTGAATGTTTCTCCTGAAGATATTTAATTTAATGTAATTCATTCCTATCGCAAGCTATTAGTTAGTTCAATCGTATCTATACTTAATTTCCTAAGCGCCCGAAGATATAATAGATAGGCGATAAAATTTTTAACTGTAAATAAAATATTTATTTATTGTTATATTCCATAAAAAAATCTTCTTACATATTTCTCGATTATAAAATGGTAAGAGAGACGCATTACGCAATTGAATACTTATATTTAACGAAAAACGCAAGTGCTTTTTATCATAATAATTGTAGGTTTGTAACTCTTCCGAGACATCTGTCGGGCGGCCGACTCGCCTGCCATTGCAGATCGAACGAAACATTCCTTTTGTAATAATTATGATAAGTGCTATTTCTTTACCTTCACGTGATGTTCAGATATTTTAGTAAGTGATGAACGATAACTTTGAAGGATATTGGATCGTGGTTCAGTAGTAACGCAGGAACCAGGCTTGTGCATCTTAAATTGGAAATTCGATTATGTATCGCACATGATTCATTTTATTGTTAATAAAAAGATTATGATAATACGAAGTATGTTTTTTATTTATTATCCATAATTACCAGAACAGTCTCCAAACAACAATGGTTAGATAAATGTATCTCGACGATTTATGACAATAGGGTACATTGTATTCAAGATTAATGATCAAGCATTTAGTTTATGCAGCGTTAGTAAAACGAAAACATTAACTAACATATACTAAGTTATTATGCTTTGAAGCTAACAAGGCTTTACGTTAGACGATGAGTAAATAATTTGCAGCTGTACAATAATCAATAAAACTTGCAATTTTATACAAAACTATAAAGGGATCGTAATTATCAAAGTCAACTCTACTACGTTTTGCACGCTCTCCCTCTCAGACTATATCATGGTTGTACTTAGAAGAACCGGCAAGAATCTCAGCAGAAAACATGAATTATATTACATTTTAACACTATTATGGCCCTTTTGTTCTTTATACAAATTAAAAATAATGTTATTATAGCAAAATAATATGATATTTTATAATCACCTGCTCTATTGACGTTTGTGACCTGTTTGATTTATCCTAGATCATGACGAATCCCATATTAATGATGATCATGTTGGGTACCTTAGTAATAAAGTTGCTAAGTACGTAGACAAGATGAGAGCCGCGTTGCATAAGCCTATAAGAGTATCTAGTTGGCTATATAGTGAGCTTTATTCAATAGTAAAAGAAACACTCTCCGAGATGCTGCTACTTTGTGCGGTTACTGAGAATCCCACTCTCGTTTAATATTTTATTTCGCTCTAACGCGCAATCCGCGCCGCTACGGCATCTGTTCATAAATTTTTATACGTCCTACCTTTATTTAAGGCTTTTACGGCTTAAGATGAGATATATATTTATTTATCATATTTGTGATCAAATAGATAGGAACATGAAAGGATATTACAGAAATATAAGGTGGTGTATAATACGCTGATTCTTTATTATTTGTGTTTGATCAAATTTTCTGGGAAGCCAATATTTTTCGATTTTATTTAACCAAAGTGACGACTGTGTGAATAAAATAAATGCTGTCGATTCTGCACGACGTTTGCCAACGCTCCGGCTCATGTAACCTTTAAGGTATGTATTTTCATGATTTAAATTTAGGTAATTTTCCTAGTTGACAGGTCAGTTGGCTTGGTGGTTAACGCTCTGACTGCCAAACCGAAGGCCGCGGGTTCGATTCCCACCCAGGACAGACATTTGTGTGCATGAACATGTCTGTTTGTTCTGTGTTTGGGTGTAAATATCTATATAAGTATGTATTTAGAAAAAAAAAGTAGTAAATGTAGTATATCAGTTATCTGGTTTCCATTGTACAAGCTCTGCTTAGTTTGGGACCGTGTGTAAAGAATGTCCCAGGATATTTATTATATATTAGTTTTATAGGTCGCTAAGTAAGATGTTTGTAAAGTTATATCTATGAAGCTTTCTGAAACGATATTTACGTTTCTAGTAGTTTATAAAACATATTTTTCATAAAAAGTACGTTTTTAGATTATCATTTTGGAGGAAGTAGAAAGCTTCATATAATGTTACGAACATGCACCCACAGGTAAATATTTTAGTATAATGCCTTGAACTTACTCCGCTAAATACGAGAAGCAATAAGTACCTAAGTCATGGTTTCCTGCAGCTTACACTACAATTAATTGGCAATGTGGTGCCTCGCAGCGGAATATATGTCAGTCGGCGCTTTTTAATCCCTCGCTTTTGCCTAAGGAATATCATTCGTGTGCATTCCTTCCGCTTCGTTCCACTTACGACCACCGCAAGCCTGTAGTGCGCCGCGCCGACACCTCCGCCACGAACCTATCTCGAGTTACCTTGCAACATTACCGAATGCAATTTCTAAGAACAGTTTTGAATGGAAAATTCTTTGTAGACTTTGTTCTGAAAATATATCTCTTTAATTATGTTTTTACAGCGTTGGTATCACTGTAACTTCGAATACATAATGATACCCATTCGAACGACGCGCGACGTAGAGTGCTTTTTTGGAAAATTAATCTATCGTACTATCCAAGTAAGGTTCTTGACAGTGCTGGGTTGTTTTTTTTTATTTAATTAATTCCATTTAAAACCTACTCCATTAAGTACTTAAAACTAAGAAACAAATATATCTGATGTTATTACATTTAAAGTACACGTACCTACAAAATTAGATATTTATAAAAAAGTTATAACAATTTTAACACCAACACTTACTAGGTACCTATTTCTACCATAGTGGGTCAAATATGACTCGTATGTTTCCTGCTTGAATGTATGAAATATGGTTGTTAGGAAGGGAAATAAATAGTATAACTGTATATTAATTAGTATGAAAAAGTCATGAAGTCAAATGTGCAAAAGCAATAAGATGATCGAGCATTTTCAATGCAAAGTTCAAAATGGGTTCAGAACTGAAATGTTTGAATTTATTTATTATTGTTATTTATGATTACAATACGATAAGTAATTTCATAAATTACCTCATTAATCCAAACATACTAACTTTACCTCTTTTTACTATTAGTATACATAAAAAATATTTTACGTATTCATTGAGTCAAAGGTTAAATGGAATTATGTGTAGCCTTTGGTTGTTTCATGTTTCATACAAAGGCTTTTGAATATTCATATTGCAATTCGGTTTTGTTATTCTAATACGGAAAAGTAATGTGGAAAACTCATAATAAAAACGAGGTCTATTTATATAAAAATCCATCTCCTTGGGTTTAGTTGTAACAAACTTGGGAAAACCTAATTTAAAACTCGTTTGTGAAGCCATCAGTATTATTCGATAGATAATAAAAACATAGGTACGTAACCGGTAGTAGGTCATATCTCTGTGGAGAGGGATCCACAGCTCGAATGATCCAATTACCTGTGTATAGGTGATTACTTCTGCGCCATGTTTGTTGCTATAATGGGGTACGAGTTACGACGTCATCCAGACGACCTCCACCTTAGTACAAATTAAATATTAAGCAAAAGTGCCCCACGCTTATATACTCAGTTATGATACTTAGGTAATTACTTCACTTCATTTCTTATTGCCATCGCTCTGAATTGGGACAACCTTAGTCAATCCAACGACAAAAGTCGTCCTAGTTACAGAATAAACCGAGAGTAGAGTGGTTAATTATTTTTGCTTTTGTGTAAAGTTGTTAAAGCGTGTTCCATTAGATTTTTTAAAATCAATTTTGAAGATAGGTAAGCTTGTGTTTGAACACAATCTCGCCATATAAGTGATTGTAGAAGGTAAGCACTTTAAGCTTAGAAGAGAAATGGCTTTCAAGTGCATCTGCTGGAACTATACCTTTAGTGTAACAAACCAACCATTTCTTTTATCTTCTAGTAACTCCGTTATCCCAAGTCTTAGATAAACCTTATCGGTAATCAATATTGTGGTTTTTAAAAAACATAATAAAAAATATACCTAGGTGAATAATACAACGGATAAAAAAACTACACTACTTAAAATTAGCTTTTTTTAAATATAAAGGTTTGTTCGCTTTTGCACAATGTCGTATCTATTACGGTAGCAATTATAAGGAATAGAAATCCATAATTAAATTTTTAGAACATTATTATGTACTTAATATTGTTTATTTTATTTATATTTTATTTTTTTATACATAAACACCTACAACATACATATGAAGTATACATAACATATTATTTATTTGTAATAGATAGAGATAGATAGATAGCCTACTTCAAATGTATTGTTAACTAGCTAACCCGACAGACGTTGTCCTGTCTTAACAATCAATATTGAATTCGAATCTTCTGATTGAATCGACTGTGAAATGTGCAATAAGAAATTATAAATTAATTATTTTATCAATATAATTCCGACCCATGTATATATACCAATATTTGCAGCGCGCACTCTGTCAATCGCGCCAACTGTCAAACGACTGATAATAATATCAAACAGGTTACATTAAAAAAGTTTATAATGTCAAAAGCGCTAGTTAAGTGGTTAAGTTTTCTTAAATTTTCTAATTTTCCGCGCAACTTTCTTAATTTTTTTCTTTCATAAGAACTTTCTCCTGACGATGACAAATACAACAAAAAAAGAATTAGCGAAATCGGTCCAGCCGTCCACACGTGATGCCGTGACCAAGGGAAATAGGGATTAATTTATATATATATATATATATATAGACTAGCTGGCACCCGCGTTCCTGAGGGATGTAACATTTTCCGGGCATAAAAAGTATCCTATGTTACTTCTAATACGTCCAAGTATATGTGTACAAAGTTTCATGATAATCGATTAAGTAGTTTTCGCGTTAAAGCGTAACAAACAAACTTACATTCACATTTATAATATTAGTAGCTTTTAGAGTAGTAGAGCTCTTAGTGCAGAGTTCGTCCGGGGAAGTACTACCACCTTACCCATTTCTGCCGTGAAGTAGTAGCACTTGTATGCACTTGTATTACTGTGTTCCGGTTAGAAAGCTAAGGGAGGCGGTGGAATTACAGACACATGAGATTTAACAACTTCACGTCTCAGGGCCGATAACGCATTGGCGATGCCCCTAGTGTTGCAAATGTCCATAGGCGGCGCTGACCACTTACCATTAGGTGGACCGTCTACTTGTTTGTAGGCCCAAGAGGTATAAAAAAAAAGATAGATTACCATACGAAGAAGATACTAACAAGAACAATATTAAGGAATATTCTCTTTGAAATTTACCATAATCACTACATAGTATAAAGCAAAGTCGCTTTCTCTGTCCCTACATCCCTATGTATGCTTAAATCTTTAAAACTACGCAACGGATTTTGATGCTGTTTTTTTTAATAGATAGAGTGATTGAAGAGGAAGGTTTTTATGTATTAGTATCTACATTGCACCTGAGTCGCTAGTATATTATAAATAAAAGTAGCTAAAGAAATCCAAACAATTTATGCATCAGTCAAGCAACACAGATAATTAATTTAACACACTTTGCCACACGCCCCCAAAAGTTTCCATTCAAAGGATTCCATTAATAAATCAATCACACTTAATAAACAGTGATCCCGCACCTATATTGGCTATTAATGAACAAGGCGTGTTATATTACACATTTGGATTTTGTCATCCCTTTATGAATGTTTAAGTCGGTTGGCTTGATATCAACCCACAATAAACGGCTTATGATTATGATTGCTTATAGTTTATCTGATTCTTAACAGGGTCGACCTTTGGGATGAAATTAAAATGGGATGAGAGGAAATTCTAATTTTATTTACGTTGGTGAGGTTATTTTAGAAATGTTGATTAATAATTATATTAGACTGGCGGCGCCCTGCGGCTTTGTCCGCTTTCAATCCTGTTTATAAATCTTCCTCTTGAATTACTCTATCTAAATCTATTGATGAAAACTGTATTAAAATCCGTTGCATAGTTTACGTTTCTATAAAGGACATAGAGACAAACATAGTTTTTTTATATATATAGATAAATTTTAGGCTTAAATTAAATTTGCTTACAGCTGAAGTTTAGGGCCAGTTAACTCGGTGGTTAGAGACCGTGACTCCCAAGTCGCAGGTCGTGGGTTCGATTCCCACCCAGGACAAACATTTGTGTGGATGAATCTCTGTTTGTTTTGTGTCTGGTTGTAAATATCTATATAAGTATGTATTAAAAAAACGTTGTAGGTATATGTAGCATATCAGTTACCTGGTAGCCATAGTACAAGCAGTACACTCTGCTTAATTTGGGAGGTAACCATGTGTGATATGCATTTTTATTATTCCACCTCGGCCGACCAACAAGCAGGCGGTCCACCTGATGGTAAGTGGTCACCGCTGCCTATAGATATTTGCAACACTAGAGGCTTCGTCAATGCGTTGTCGACCCTGAGACGTGAAGTTGTAAAGTTTCATGTGCCTGTTATTTTACCGACCCCCTTACCTTTCTAATCAAAACACAGTAATACAAGTGCACTACTGCTTCACGGCGGAAATGGGTAAGGTGGTAGTACTTCCCCAGGCAAACTGCACTAAGAGCTCTACTACTCAATACATTGTGGTTTAAGTAAAAAAAAAATGATAATTTATACGCATTTGTATTTGTATTTGTCAAAACCAATACTATGGCTGCAGCCCCGTTACTTAATCTACGACTAGCAAACACTCTAAGTAAATACAATATTTCAATTTGCCAGCCCTAATTAGTTATGTCGTAGTCATGTTTTTAGTTTTTCTATTTGGTGTCTCATGTGTGGTTCTAGAGCGATACAATATTTTTTATATTCTTTGATACTCGCACAGACTTTAATTACTATGCCATCCTCATGTTGCTATTACTTTTTTTTTATTTACGTAGACTGTAAAACATAAATGACGGATGAGTGTTTTATATACATACTTGCGTATATATTTTAGCTTTATTTAAGGTAAGGCTTATTAAATAACTGCCGACAAATTGTAATGCAGTTTCGCAGATGTTTATCTGTAGTTTAGATAACTTAAAAAAACAATTAAAAACCAATATTAAGGACATGAATTTAAAAAGACATATAGTTATATATAGGTACAACAAATTGATGACTAATTAACTATCTTTACAACTCGAAAGAAACCGTTGCAGATATTATTATACACAGGATGCTGTGACCAAAGCATATCCTAGAAGAAAGTTATTAAATATTATGCCGCCAGCATTCCAGCTGTAAAGGCAACAGAAGCGATTTCAATAAAGGCAGTATTCCGGAGCTCGCTCTCGCATCGGAAGCTTTGATAGTACTTTATCCAGGTACCATTCCAAATGGGCATGCCAAGCGTGAAGTGAATTTTCTCAGGTCAATCTTTCTAAAATCTTTTATATCGACTGAGCGATCTTTCACTTTAATTTTCCGTATTTGGTGATCATTTCTCTATTTTATCTCTATCTGGCTGACCGATATTTTTTTAACGCTTATTATGTGCTTCTGAAACGGGGTATGTACGTAGTTGTTATATTCGATATTACACAGGTTTGTTTTAGATTCTCTAGTACAATTTTAAATAGTTTTTTTATACCACATGGGCCGACACACAAGCGGACGGTCCACCTGATGGTAAGTGGGCACCGCCGCCTATGGACATTTGCAACACTAGGGGCATCGCCAATGCGTTGTCGACCCTGAGACGTGAAGTTGTTAAGTCTCATGTGCCAGTAATTTCACCGGCCCCCTTAGCTTTGTAACCGAAACACAGTAATACAAGTGCACTACTGTAGTGCTACTTAGGTAGTACTTCCCCGGACGAACTTTGCATTAAGAGCTCTACTACTCTAATTATATAGTAATATATGAATAGTATTGTTTCGGATGAATTTGTTAATACAGCAATTAAAGTGTACCTCTCGACTGATGCCTCTGTTTTCGCAGTGGAAGGAGAGTAATCACTGTAGTGGTTTTATTTCACTTGCACTGCCATTGAAAATCCATTAAAATTTTCATTTTCTCAAAGGAGGGAGAGCGAAAAACTCGTAATAAAGCCGTAAAAACTCTTTACCCAAACAAGATTACCTAATGTTAGTTACACACGGCTCGGTTAGGAACTAATGCTTTAGTAAATATTAATTGTTTGTTGTGTAAATCACGAGTAAATGTTATGTTTAGGGTTCTGTTTCCCTAACGAACTAGGAATATAAATTATCCGCGTATTTATCTAACGCTTTTGATTGTTTCAATATTTAATTTTAATCAGTCTGAGCTGTATTTTAGTCTATAGGTACATAACAGATTTATAGCGTAAGCAAATTATGGAATATTATTTGTGAAGAACCACTTCAACAAACAAAATGAGGTAGGCGTGTTGAGAAGCGTATCTTTCCAGTATTTTGTTGACCTTGAAAGCATAGTAACGCCTCATTTCTTTTGTTTGGCAAATAAATAATGGGCTAGGAGCGCGCAGACACAGTTCTAGTCGAGTTGACTTTTCTATCTAAAGTGATCAATTTTAAACTCAAACCTACCACTATGCTAGCCATCGTTTGGTTCATAAATTTTAGGTCAGTTTACTATATACATTTACCCATACAAAATGAGACAATAATACATAGTTTAACGATTCAATATCGGGTGACAATTAAGCCCGATCACAGCTAGTATATTCAGCATGAACTTTCATTGTTCTACGTTGGCATATTGACTGATAGGTAGGTACCTACCGATATACATTCAGTTAGCCTTTACATTCATGTAAATCGATACTACTTCAATGGCTTTGAGGGGCCCAATTGATAATGGCTGCACGGATGTTTAATCTCCTGTTTCAAGTGAATTCGAATTTATGCTACTTATGTAATAAAGTACTTATGTAAAAGCTTTCAATATTTGTTACACAATTTTAAAGGCTTTGACTTGTTCCGCGGATAAGATTATTTTCATATAGGAATTTTATAAGTTTTCCATAACATAACAGGACCTTATTTAACTGAGATTGCATCAAAATGCAGTATCTTTGTTAGATGAAAAATAAAAAAATATGTATTTTCTGAAAACCTTCTGTTACGCAAAATCATTTCATAAAACGGAAACCGGAAGGTTTTATTTTCAGTGTCACAGAAAGGTTCAAGTGTTAATATATTATCGAAAAACGCGGTCTGTGTAATTTAATCTCAGGAGAGATTAAATCCGATCGATCAGAAGTCCAAAAGCGTTTTTTTACCTCCTAATACTATAAACGCGAAAGTATGTATGGATGTTTGTTCCTCTTTCACGCAAAAACTACCCAACGGATTTGGATGAAACTTGGCACATAGATAGAACATTTATTGGAATAACATATAGGTAGCTTTTTATCCCGCGAAAATGTTACATCCCTCGGGGAAGCGGGTGAAACCGCGGGTGACAGTTAGTAAGATAATATATTTGTATCACTATTACAAACTCGCAATTCCCCTCAAATTATCAAGCAGATAGTTAAATATTACGATGCAAGCTTAAGCATGACTATATCATATTCCATCTAAAGCCTTTGTGAGGAGCTTTTGTTTCTAAACATAGTCTGTGTTATATTTATAAATGGTGTAAAATACGTTGCCTGGAGGTCGGGAGAGCGCAGTGGGGTAGTGACGTCATCGTTCCGAGGTTCTGTTATATTTAGTGCAGTCTCGGTGCTTTGATAGTATGAGGTCTTAAGATTTAGTATAATTTTATGTAGACTTAAGACGAAAAGATAAATAAACTAAAGTGCTTCGCTTAATTTACTTTTTAGAGGTCGATTAACCCAAACAGCTAACCTAGCAATGTGTAATAAATTGGTTCAATTTATCGGAATGATTGTTAACACCCTGAGGGATTACAGTTTTTCGGTGAGAGACATATTATTTCCACCAGTAGATAATAATACTACTATTCGACGATATAATCTACAACAATTGGCCAATACAGGCCAATTGGCTTGGTGGTTAGCGATCCTGACTGCCAAGTCGAAGGTCGCAGGTTCGATTCCCACCCAGGACAAACATTTGTGTGCATGAACATGTCTGTTTGTTCTGTTTCTGGGTGTAATATCTATATATGTATGTATTTAGAAAAATAAAAAGTAGTATATGTAGTATATCAGTTATCTGGTTTCCATAGTACAAGCTCTGCTTAGTTTGGGATCAGATGGCCGTGTGTAAAGAATGTCCTGGGATATTTATTATCATTTATTTATAGGGACAACCACTCATCTGTATTCTAACGAAAAGTTGGCATGGCCATCTTTCATGGATCTTCGATTGGTCTAACATGTGAATATGTAAAGTTGCATAGGTTTAAAAAAAAAACAAAAATCGGGATCTATCCTCTATTCAATATAAAGTATCGAACACTAACGAGTGTATTGCACGTCCAAAGATACACGGGTATATCAAATATGATCAACATTTTATAACAACACCTTTTAAGCACCGATCTAGCCACTAAGAGTTTATCTTTTGATGCTGTATAATTATGACGTCATAACTGTATCATATATTAGATATATAAAAAAAAGCTCGATACATTCAATCGTTTTGACGTTTAATAAAAAGTTGCTGATTTGACAAATCAGTACACCTCCCTATTGTCAACAAAACACACTCTTTTATTTATATTAGAAGGCACACCTAATTCAGTCGATGCAGCCGTGTTTTATATTAAAATTCTAAGAAGTAATATCTATATCATTTTTCTTGAAAAAATAATGTACTTATACCCACTTACAGCAGCTTTACCCACGCTCTGAAGGGATATAACGTTTTCCTTGAAAAATATCGTAATAGACTTAAATTAGTAATAAAAGCGGAGGTAGTTAAGAGGATTAAATATAATATTATATTGGAAATTAAAATATATTTGAAATAAATAATTGTTAGCATAATATCTGATTATATTTATCAATCTAATTTGTATGTATGAAAGACTGGTTATTTTTGACCAAATTTGGCACGCAGAATAAGGTTTCACCACATTGGAGCAAAATAAAGTATGCAAAACAATTTGCATAAGAAAATACAAAGACAAACAACGTTTTTAGAGGCAATGCGTGCCAGGAAATTACTCGCAGACAGGCTTGCGTAACACCTACCACTTATTTTTTACCACTTGTAGGTAATATTTTTGTACACCGGAAATATCAAAAGAGTGAGTACCTACCTAAAGGACATCATTTGCAGGACAGCGGGTTCTTTGTTGAACCTTTTTATTTCAATTGAACAAGCTGTTATTATCATTTTTAAAACTGAGGACAGAATAAAAGAAAGTATGAACTAGCTACCGCCCCGCGGTGTCACCCGCCATCCCGAGGGATTTAATGTACCCGAGGATTATAATACCTAAGACATTAATTACCTTTCGAATAGTAAAATAAATATTTAAAATTTTAAAAAAGGTAATAATGAAACTTAGAAAATTCCCTCTCTCTGCTTATAATATTAGTATATAATTTTTGTGAAAATAATATAATATATCTGTAAAGATTAATAAATGCAAGCATTGATTGATCGTAAAGTATTTATACTCATCAAGCGTAAATAAGTCCATGGATATCGTAGTGCTGCGTGCAATCAAAAAGAAAACCAGTATTTTCCGGATCTAATCAGCTCGTACATGGTTGAGTAGCCTACGTTCTTACCACGCCGACTTCCCCGATTCAGCGCCAACCTCATTTACTTCTCAGCTGGCTACTATTCATTCAGTACCGCTGCGCATAGAAACTCTTGAATGTCATCTTGCACTAACTTGAAAGCTATCCTGAAAACATATTTTATTTTATAAACAACCCATTAAAATTTTATAAATCGAACATCAAAAATATTTTCTTCTTAAATCTTAACTGGTCTATCTTAAATTCAAGTTAAGAACGTATTATCCTTTTCAAGCTCCCCACAGTTTCGTACAATAAAATTATGCTTTTTTTTGTATATCACTGTTCTTAATTTAAATTTAGTGAAAATTATTTTCTTCTTTTTGGTGTTTTATTAAAGTGCGTTATTACTTTTTTCTTATCTATTGTTTTTAAGCCTTCATTCATCTGCGAAGCTTTTTTTTATGTTGCATGAAAACTTTTTATAGACTTGACAATTATTACGAGACACCATGAAAAGCCTTAACAATATTTTGAAATTCGAATGAGGCAGATGAGTAACAGATATGAGGGTGCGAACAATTTCAGTAAAGCGGAAAGGTTGATGCCTATCAGCGATTTTCAGTTGGAAGGGAAATGATTTCGCTACCTATCTAAGAGGCTCATTAGCTTAGTGGAACGCGGACACCACCCGGGTGCGGGACAAATCGACAACATTTACATCGCGGTCGGCCGCCGGCTTACGGTCCCGCGGCTAATGGTCCGGCTTCATATCAAATTGCCGGGATGTACCTATGGGACTTGCAAACACGCCCACCTATCGTCTTATGTCTAATTCGCACAAATACCTAATTATTTAAGTTAGCTTTTTATTATCGTTGGTTGAAAGTGATTCGATGAAGTATACTGGGTGTAAATATCTATATAAGTATGTATTTAGAAAAAAAATAGTATATGTAGTATATCAGTTATCTGGTTTCCATAGTACAAGCTCTGCTTAGTTTGGGATCAGATGGCCGTGTGTAAGGGAATGTCCCAGTATATTATTTATTTATTATTATTTATCTTTACTCTAGTTTTCTTTACATTTTATTAATAGATTAATATTCCATACGCGCGTTGCTGTAAAAACACTAGTATTCTCTTTTATGGGAATCCTGATTGACAGTTGGTGTTCTATTTTTAATCAAAAAATCTTTATTCAAATAGGCCAAACAAGTAAAAAAAATAAAAATCAAGAGCGGCGATACTCTAAAACGTACTTGATCCCAATACACTATTGATGTGTGTATAAATCGCGGAGTTCATGATAATAAACGATTGTTTGGCTGTTTTAAACGGTTACTAACGACTTGATTAGTTCTTATAAGGAAAAAGCTATGGAAAATTACAGCCAGAGGCATATTTCCTCAATAATTTAAAAAGAGAAAATAATCTCGGATTATTTTTTTTTCCATTGCTCTTGGAATATTTTGTTTGAATATTTTCACGACTTAACTAGGGAAGGTACCAACCCATCTTTGTAGATAAGTGGATAATTAATAATAATTTATGTTGGAAAGCTATTTTTTTCGTTGATTTCATATATAATAATATTTATGAGTACGTATATGATTTAAATAATACATGTGTATATCGTAGGTGTATAGGTGTTAGCGATTGTTTGTTAAAATATCTACACGCTCTTACACCTTAGGAGAGTTCGTGAAAAAACATTCCTGGGAGATTTTTGACACACTAAGCAGAGTTATGGAAACCAAATAACTGATTTACTCCTTTTACATTTTTTTTAAATTTAAACATAATATATGTAGTTAATTACCTCCAATAAACTATGTTCATGCACACAGGCTTTTCCAGGGTGGGTATCGAACACACGACCTTTTGACTAGCAGTCAAGGGTCTATCGTTACACCATGTGGTCCATCACAAAGTACGAGCCATGAACTCCTTAAGCATAAACGCTTTAATAATTAATTAGCAATCTTTGATTTCTGTCCTTTAATACGATTTGATCATACTCTTAAACTTGTGATTCTTACAAAATTAATAAAGATATTTGTAAATTTTTACTATATAATAAATTATGTTTTGAGCCCGTCTTTAGATAGATAGATGTAAATAATTGTATGAGTTTCTTGGAAAATCAAATTGGTTTCATTTTCGAAAGAAGGATAATTATTTTTTTCATTTAGCAGAAATTGTAGATCCTTCTTTTTTTTATACCACATGGGCCGACAAACAAGCGCTCCATCTGATGGGAAGTGTTCACCGCAGCTTATGGACATTTGCAATACCAGGGGCATCGCCAATGCGTTATCGACCCTGAGACGTGAAGTTGGTAAGTCTCATGTGCCTGTAATTTCTGACCACCTTTCTAACTGAAACACAGTAATACAAGTGCACTGCTGCTTCGCGGCGGAAATGGGTAAGTAGTACTTCCCCAGACGAACTCTCCACTAAGAGCTCTACTACTCAATCAAACTTAATCTTATAGACTATTCTAAATGTTTCTGTGATAACTTTGACCTACTTAATGATTAAATAATACACGTAAGAGATTCTGGTATCATTGCGTAATTTAATTATTAACGCCAGTCGCTAAATTCATTTCTTTCGAAGTAAAATACGCATCAATCATCCTGATTCCTTCTGTTTTCCTCCTAACGTAATAAAGAAAAGATAAATTACTCCTTGTTGATTGAATACGAACATTTCATTGTAATAACAACTATTCATTTACTCCATAACGTAGTTTATTCTATCCATAGTGTAACTACGGACGGTATATTTTATGGTTTCTGATTAAATGCAAATTGAGAGCAAAATATTTCTTTGGCCTCCCCAATTTTCTATTTACATTTAGTATAATTTTAATATCTAAAACTTTTTAATAATGGATCATGAAAGGTGGAGGGCATCATGGGCTGTAACCCAATTTACACGTTATAAAAGGTATCCTTATGAAGTTATTGCTTTTAAAGTACTTATCATTATATATAAAAAGACTGGAAAATATTGTGTAATATATTATACTAGCCGTGTCCCGCAGTTTCACACGCGTGTGAAACGCAAGTTTCTGAAAAATGTTTGAGAAAACCAATATTGTAATTAAAAAAATGTTTTTCTTTTAAATTTGAGTTACTTATTGTTATTCGGGACAGAGATAAATCCAATAAGTCAAAGATCATTAAAATACGTGGAGCCCCTTTCTTAAATTATAAATAACTAGCTGTCCCCCGCGGTTTCACCCGCGTTCCTGAGGGATGATACATTTTCCCTGGATAAAAAGTAGCATATGTTTCTCAGTGATAATGTAACTTGCTAACGGCAAAAGAATTTTTGAAATCGGTCCAGTAGTTTTTAAGTTTATTCGTTACACACCAAAAAAATACAAATCTTTCCTCATTTTAATATTAGTGTAGATGGAACTAACACGACTTTCTTTTATATATAGATAGCGACCCGCCCCGGCTTCGCTCAGGTGCAATGTAGATATTAATGCATATAAACCTTCCTCTTTAATCACTCTATCTATTAAAAAAACCGCATCAAAATCCGTTGCGTAGTTTTAAAGATTTAAGCATTCATAGGGATATAGGGACAGAGAAAGCGACTTTGTTTTATACTATGTAGTAATTATCATAAACTTACCGTAATTATTGAATCATACAATATTTCCCTTTATTCTAATACCAAATCAAATACCAATATAATTTGCATCAAACCTTCGACCACAGTCTAATAAGGCTTTTAGCACAATCAAACTGCAACTAACGTAATTAACTGAACCGGTTTAACCGGTCCTTACTATACATGTAGATTCTCTTCCGGAAATACCCTGACTCTGGTGTGTCACTGTCATTGATCGCATCAGTGCAAACCGGATGATGGACATGATGGCAACATGCAGATAGCCGACTCAAATAGCTTAGCTGTCCACAAGACTGCACTGACACGGAATGTCAATAGGTCTATTATATGTGAAGTGCATAATTTACTGCGTTATATATTAGTATTTGTCGAAGTGAAACGTCTTATCCGCTTTGAATTTTTGATCCGTAACGTTTTTGTGTGACGATAAATACATGAATGATAAACACGCTATGCTATATATGTAGTATATCAGTTATCTGGTTTCCATAGTACAAGCTTTGCTTAGTTTGGGATCAGATGGCCGTGTGTAAAGAATGTCCCAGGTTATTTATTTAAAAAGATAAAAAAAAAAAAAAATATATAACGTGATTGACGAATAATTAAAATGCTTCTCTGTAATAAAAAAGTTTCTCTTCTATCGTGTCTTTACGACACACAGAAAAAGATCGAAGTTCGAAAATTCGGATTATTTTGAGAATATATTACCCGCAGGCGAGCAATTCACGCCTGACAATTTATTTAGTTATTAACATATTTTCAAATGAAAGTAATAGTTTATTGGCGGTTCTTCTCAGTAAAAAACAACCTTCCGAACCGGTATTACAGTCTGACTATCATAAGTGGTTGTAAAGGCCTTTCTGAATTAATATTTATATTAAACTCTATACTATTTTTTTTTTTTTTTTTTTTTTTTAATCTTTATTAATTTTATAGAGGGATTATTCATGAAATGAATATGTCACCCTCATTGTAGATACATTTTAGGTACAATACAATTACTTATCTTCTATTAATTCCTATTTGCACTAATCTATATAACATTCTAGCAGCTTCCGATATTGGAAACGCAAGAATACTGTTACATTCGCCAACATTACATATATTTATATTATAAGTGTAAAAAAGAGCACTCCTTTCGACTTCATTTCGCACACATTCCATCATAATATGGAATGCATCCTCTATCGTTCCACATTCAGTGCAAAAAGGAGCATCAACCTTACCCATCAAATGAGCAAAACTATTTAAGGGAACATGTCCTGATCTAAGTCTAAAAGCTGTCACTAAGTCCATTCGACTCATACGCCCACTTTCTATCCACAAGGAACCAAATCGGTTAGATGGAATCATGGTCTTAAACCATATCCCTTTGGTTAAGGACCTTTCATCAAAGTATTCTTTCCACATTTTAGAGCATACTTCCTTAACCTTGTAAAGAACCTCTGAGGAATAGGGTAAACAGTTATAAGGAACACCATGACTCGAGGCCTCCCCAGCCATTCGATCAACCTCTTCATTTCCAAGTAAACCTATGTGTGACGGAACCCACTGTAAGATTACAATTTTGTTGTTGTCGATAAGTTTGCAGATCAATTTTATAATTGTGTATGCTATCGATGTACCTCGAAAGTTCGAAGTACATCGAATTAAATGTTGGAGTGCACTTTTAGAGTCAGTAATGATAACACATTTATTAAATTCAATAGACTCCATGTAAGATAAAGCTTCTGCTATGGCGATAAGCTCAACCCTCATAATAGACGTTTTGCAGTGTATTTGAAGCTTAACGTTAAGGTTTGTTTGTGGATCAAAAACAGCAGCCCCACTACTCTGGTGATCCATTGACCCATCCGTAAATATTTTATAGTAATCTAAATACCGCTCTTGTAAAAATTGGTTACATATTCTATATAAATTTTGAGTATCATATTTTCCTTTTGGTTTAATTATGCCGTCTATATTAGTTTTAACTATATTAAATAACTCTATTTTGCTCACCCAAGTGTTCAGAGAAAATATTTCCAGTGTTTTACTAGAGTGGACAGATACTGAATTAAATTGTTCATGTATTGCGACTAAAAGTGGTTTCTTTTTGGGTCTCCAATATGAATTTTGCGTAAGGTTAGTCAAAGTACTTAAAAGGTCTATTGTTTTATTGTTGCTAAATGATTTTAGTTTGAAGTAGAATTTGCCGGCTAGATAAAATCTGCGAACATGTAAAGGCTGAAGAGAAAGCTCATATTCCATAACGTGGATTGGAGTACTTTTGACAAAACCACCAATAATTCTCATACACTGATTTTGAACACGGTCTAACTTCTTTAAATGCGTTTGACAACTGGAATCGTAAAGAAATCCTGCGTAGTCCATCCTGCTACGAATAATGGCTAAATATAGACGTCTAAGATGTCTGGGATGTACTCCCCATCCAGGACCCGTAAGAATTTTGAAAATATTGGAGAATCTCGAAGTTTTATCTTTCAGCTCGTTAATATGCTTGGCCCACCTTAAAGACCTATCCAACCATAGACCTAAATATTTAATATTCTCCACCACCTGGAGAGATTCATTATTGATCCTAAGGTCGACATTGCCTCTAAAAATATTTGACTTAAATATACAGACCTTACTTTTGGAGGATGAAATATCTAAACCTATATCAAATAATAACCTATGAAAAGTATCTAAAGCGGTTTGTAATTTTCGAGAAGCTTCAGCTACGTCGTTGCTGGTAGCATACAGCACAAAGTCGTCAGCGAATTGTGAAATAAATACGTTCCTAACCAACTTACAAACATGGATCGAAGCGATATTAAATAATAGCGGGGAAAGGGGATCACCCTGTGCTAAGCCTCGACTGGTATTCCGACAGATGCAATGATTATTAACCGAAATTTTTAAGTTTCTCTCCACTAGAAAATTCCAAATGTAGCTACAATTTTTTTGTCCAACTCCAAGATGGTCCATAGTACGCAACAAACTAGTTATATCGACGTTATTATAGGCATTGTCTACATCCATAAAACATCCCACAGTAATACGTTTGTCTGAGAATCCTACTTGTATTTGAGATACTAACCTAGTCAGATTATCCAGAGAAGAACGACATTTTCTGAAACCAGTAGTATTATTACTTAAAAAGTTATGTCTTTCTACATACCATTCTAGTCTTTTGACTAGAATATTGTGAAATACTTTACAAGGACAAGATATCATGGAAATTGGTCGCAGAGAAGATATAGAATGGGGATCTCGGCCAGCTTTCAGAATGGGGATGATAACAATGTCTCGCCACTGCTTTGGTACAAAAGAAGTGGTGTAAAATTTATTAAATAATTCAAGCAATAACAATTTTCCATTATCTGGAAGATTTTTCAGCATTGAGTAAGAAATGTGATCGCATCCCGGAGAGGTGTCTTTATGACGAATAGCGCGTTCTAATTCTTGAGATGAAATCATACCCTCTAACTTCGGGTTGGAAGATAAAAAGTGTGGATCTTTTGGAGCAACATAATCTGGTGTCAAACTATGTATCATCTCATACGCTTTATCTTTACTAATAAAGTGATTCGGAGATCTATAACCTTTCATCCATTTAAGTCTTTGCCATATCTCACTTTGTGACGAAGTTTCACATAATGAAGAACAGAATATTTGCCATGCCTTGCTTTTAGCAGCTCGAATCATATTCTGTGCAACACGTATTTTATCTTGAAGAATATCTAAATTACGAGGAGAGGGGTTACGTCGGAATTTTGATAAGGCTAAACGTCTTTCAGCAACAGCTTTTGAAAGTGTACAATCCCAATAAGGTTTAGGTTTAAAATTATTGTCTGGATTCGGATTAATTTTAATGATAGGAATATGACAATCTGCAGCCATGTAAAGAATTTCTACAAAAATGTCATAGGCTTTTTGTAAATCATCCGGTAGTTTTAAATCATTGAAAAGTTTTTCTAATAAACTTCGATAGGAAGACCAATTTGCTATTCTATAATTCCTGCGAAAATTATTGTGTGTATTAGTACTAATATTAGTTGATATTTTTATAACCCGATGGTCACTGCCGAGAGTATCATTTAATACAGCCCAGTTTAAATTTAAAGCAATATCTGACGAGACAAAAGACACGTCAGGAGAGGATTGTTGCAATATCCCATCTACTAATTTAATGCGAGTCGGTTCCCCATCATTTAATGTAATAAAAGAATTATCTATCAAGGCATCAAATATTTGATTACCTCTTGGGTTTGTCTTATTTGACCAGTTAGTGTGGTGGCCATTAAAGTCACCGAGAATTAAGGTTTTCTTATTTGAAAGCGAAAATAAGTACTCCCAGTCAAATTGACTAGTGCGAACATTAGGTGGGCAATATACAGATATTATATTTTCTATGTCATCACAGTTAAATAATTTAACGTATACCATTTCTATGCCCGTGTTATTGCTCTGTACATGGTGAATATGTGATTTAATTGATTTATGTGTTAAAATAGCAACGCCTCCGTAACCGTCATCCCTATCTCTACGATATGTGCAATAGCCACTTACAGAAAATAAGCTATCTGGTTCTAACCAAGTTTCACTTATAGCTGCAATGTGAATGTTATCATTAAATAATATGTTTTCAAATATTGTTTTCTTATTCCTAATACTTTGCGCATTCCATTGCAAGAGGTTTAATCTTACACATCTACTTTTGCTTACTGATGAAATAATCAATAAAATATTTTAAAAGAGGCCAGTCTGCAATGTTATCGACAACAACTAAAATAAACCATTCAACACAACATTTTAACATTTCCTTCATTTTCGACTCGATGGAATTTTCTCTAAAAAATAAAATTTCTTTCAACCTGGACAATAGTTCACTAAAGGTTACACTTTTCTTGTGGGAGTTTTCCGAATGAGTTCCACCAGTTTCATCATCCGAATTTGAATCCTGCCCCAAAGGAAAATTTCTTTCGTACGTTTTCGGTTCCTTTTTACGTGATATCTTCGACTTAGGCGGGTTATTTTTAGGTTCTGGTTTTACAAGTACCCTTTTAACAATGTCAGAAAAGGACGGTGAATCTATGTTTTGAGAGAGAATAGACTCCATACCTTCAGGAACAATTTGGGTGGACTGCTGAAATGTAGTCGGCTCTTTTATACACACTGGGGAAACTGGATGAACATACATGGTCAGGGCCCTACGATAGGTACAATTAAATTCTGACATAATTTCCCTTAATTTTTTCTCTTTGAGATATGCTGGGCAAGTCTTCATTAAGGACATGTGGTTTCCCTGGCAATTAACGCATTTAAAGGTTTTTATTTCGCAGTTATCATGATTCTGACCGCATTTTGGGCATATAACCTTCGTCGACGGGCATTTCTTGATAGAATGTCCAAATTTCCAACAACGCGAGCACTGGGAGACCGGAAAAGTATATTTTTCTACTTTAATTCTAAGGTTTTCTACGGATACAAAAGTGGGAAGAAAAGTACCTTTAAAGCACAGTCTAACTGTTTCACTCGGTGACCATCCCTCTTCAATACTTCGGCGTTTTAAGCGACTAATCGATATTAGCTCAGCAGGCTTTGGACATGTTATGTTTTTCATAATCTCATCTTCTGTCAAATCTAAATCTACATCTTTGATTAAACCGTACGAAAAATTGTTCTCCATAGCCCTTTGGAATCTCCATCCCAAACTAATAAAATGTTGGCATTCTTCTAAGTTATTTGCGCTTAATTCGTTTGTTATATCAATGCGTACTCGATATGGATTTATATATTTTACTCTTGAGATATTGCTTATTTTATTTTCTCGTAATAGCTTAGCCAACGCAAATTGTTTTGGAAGTTTCTCTTTATATGAAATATACATTTCAATTTTATCTGATCCTTCTTTTATTTTTTTTCCTTTTCTTCCTACCTGCTCCCACTCCTTTTCATCTTCCTCTCTTGTTCTTTTTGTTGGTTTTAGGCACTGTTGGTTATCGCTGTCATCTCCTACTTCAGTAACATTCAGAGTGTGATCATCATCCACCTCGCCAATCATATTAATTTCCTCCAGTGAATCGTATCTCATCATTTTAATAGTTTCTTCTTTGTTTTTATTTAATAATTCAGATATAACATTATCGCAACTATCCATTAGGAATGTCGTAAAAAAGGTGCATCGTTATCAGCAGGTAGCTGCTCGGACAAAAGGTTCGAGCCGGGCGGCCGGCCGCACGGGACAATAGATTGCTTACTAGTCGATGTAAACAACTATTAAATCCGCTGAGAACACGACTACTTCGTACGAATACCGATACGACACAACTCTATACTATTGAATATTTCTTTCTTCCTGACAACCACAGACATTAGATCTAGAATAAAATTCTATGACACTGCAATGAGCGTAAATGAAACCAACTTATTACATTACCTTTATAAACAACTGAGTCAGAAATTAGGAATTGATATTTGCTCATAAAAGGCTAATTACCAACAAGCGCTCTTTAAATTATCAAATAAATAACTTCAAATTTTTTGACAACGTCAATTAGTAGTCTACAAATTAAGTACCACTAGTATTGTAGGTATTTTTTGTTTTTCTAAATAAATAAATTAGGACGTGAATTAGCGTTTTATGAACAGGGCCGTGAAATTCTAATCGAAAATATATTCTTTGAAATGTTATGAGCATGTATTGCATTGGCTGTCATCAATTTGCGAATGGACATACATACTACTAGAGAGTCCTTATTACTAAAGTAGTTTCTTTGCATAATATTGTTCAATGCTAAATGGTTTGTAGGGATAATCACATAAGGCCGATACAATTATTTTCATATACGAGTACTTCTCGTTGTTTTCCTCATCTAATGGATAATTATTTAATTAAAAGCATCATCATTTTCCAGTGTAATGTGTTTATATTAATAATTGGCAGCAACAGCATGTTTGAAACGCGCTCGAACTCTACGGAGCGTTTATTTTTAATTGCGTTCTTCAATATTTTGTCACAACTTTTGCTTCCGGACCGAATCACAAATCAACTCGAAGCTTTTTAACTGCATCAGAGTAAATTGTGCTTTTATTATAAATTACGGTGTAGTGAGTGGCGATGCTTTGTTATAATGTTCAACTAGTTAACAAATTAAATATATGTATGAATGTATAAAAATCTTAGAAGAGATTTTTTTAGCTATCTTAATTTAATACACTTAAATATCAAAAGTATATCGAATGTTATTGCGAAACTTTCTTGAAATAATTTCAAGCTAAAAAAAAATTTTACTCGGTAATAGTTAATTAAAATTGTTATTAATACATACATAAAATAACAAGTTATACATTTATCGAATTCAAATCACAAATGCGATTTGGTTAGGAATGTGATTCGCAGCCTCATTAGTGCCAAAGGAAGCCGCGGAGACAACAAATGGCGCCCATTTGTAACTGCTACACCACAATCTACCATGTTTATTACCTTGTCCTGCTCCCACAGAATATAATTATTATATAGAATTTCAGAATCGAATGTGAGGCTCAATTATTGTTCATATTCATGCGAATAATTATGAAACCGGTACCTCCGTAGCAAACACACGACGATCGTGTTCAGGCAGAATAGTTCGGGTTCATTCATGAGTTTCAATCAAACGTAGGATTCACAACCGGCTCTTTGGTTATGCCTGAATGCTACAGAAATAATGTTCAATGACACGTGAAGTGACTATGCCTGCCTTTATCCTCGCCTTGTTAGGGGGGGATCATGCTCCTGTGAATGTGCGAATTTATATAATACAGCTTTAAATTATACGCAGTATAAACGTTCAGCTCTCTAATTTGATCCTAAATTAAATTTCAAAAACCACAGACCATATAAAATCCCGAAGTTTATAATTAAATACTTTACCGAGCCTAAAGCCGCGTTCATAATTTATCTAGTGTTGAGTTGTGATCGTAAATATCTCGGCATCACCGCGCAATGTTGTCGATTACCGCATCATGTTTAAAGTAAAGCATCTCTAAGTAAAACGAGCACGTATACTGTAAATAATTCATTCGATGTTGCAGCAAACATGTGCCGATTCCGTACTAATGGACGAGAATAAAATACTGATCGTTACTTTATTTGTTCGCTGGGTGGAAACACCTGCCGCCGCCGCCGGCGTCGTCCCGGGTGCCTTTCGCTTAAGCATGACAGAACCCTCATATAAACGAATTTTCAAAACAATTTAAACATACCCTTATAAAGCTGTGAACGATTTTGGGAAACCATTCTAACCGCATCGTAGATACGTTAACGCCGTCGCGAGCTGATGTGGCAATCAATTCAGCGATTACGCCGATGACTACAATTATTAGGATTAAATATAACCTCAGAAATTTCCCATTTCACGACATTTGTAGCATGTGGTCACGAAGTTGGTTAATACTTTGTGAAAGAGATACTTTTTCATAATGTTGCATATTTAGAGCATGCTCGTATATTTAATTAAAATCATATGGATCATACTTCTATGAAATGTAAATTGTAATTGTAAGCTATTTTTTAACCACACAAACGTAAAATATCCTATTAGTTACTGCTATTATATGCTATTTATTTATTAAAAAATATAATATAATAAATGGGAAAGATTCTGAGGATTTTTGTTAGGTACTCTTTCAAGCAATATTACTTAACGCATTTAGATGAAACTTGGTCCATTGATAAGGCAAGCCCTGGAATAACATATTTAATTAATTTTTATCTCGTGAAAATGATAGTTCCCTTGGACACGCGGGAGAAGCAGCAGAGTGGAAACTAGAACAATATAATTTGCTTTTGTAGTACTAGCCTAGGTAGATAACATGCAACATTTTGGGCATAGTGGGTGCGAGCGTGCGGCTGACCGCACCGCAGTGCGGTTCGCAACGTGCCCACTGTCACCAGCTTCCCATTGACGCTCATTTGCGAACAATGCACGCAGCCAATAGAATTAACAATGTTACTATTTATCTTCGACAAAAACTCCCGTATTGTATATTTAATTAAACATTTTTTTTACATAAATAAATAAAATATTCAGAGTCATTAATGTCCCGGGACATTCTTTACACACGGCCGTCTGGTCCCAAACTAAGCAAAGCATGTACTATGGAAATCAAATAACTGATATACTACATATACTACATTTTTTTTTCTAAATAATACTTAAATAGATATTTACACCCAGACACAGAAGACACCGAACAGACATGTTCATGCACACAAATGTTTGTTCTGGGTGGGAATCGAACCCGCGACCCCGATGGTCGCGGGTTTGGCAGTCAGTGGTAACCTAACCTAACCACCAAACCAAATGGCCTGTCATTTCATTCTTTATACACACGGCCATCTGATCTCAAACTAAGCAGTCCTTGTACTATGGAAACCAGATAACTGATATACTTAAACTACTTTTCGAAGTGTAACTACAGCTTTTGAAATTCTGATCCACGATCTTTTTGTGTGATGAAAAATAAATGAATGATACACCAATGTCTTTGTATTACAAAAGTTTCACTTCTATCGTGCGTCTGTACGATGCCCCCTGTTTTTTAATTTACTACTCTCATATAGTTAAGAAGCTAAGCTCTCGTATTGTCTGCCTCTTTACAGTTTCAGCGCATGCACTTTATGATAATATGACGACAGAATGTCTAAACATCCTGTAGTTTTGAAAGCAGCCACATTAGTCCTCACAGATTAAATTATTTTCATTACGTTGTTGCCATAATGTTGGGCTAATCATAGCTGTAAAATGCGGTCCAAAATACGCAGTTTATTCGTACTTAAAAAAACTGACTGCATCACTGTTTCATCTTTCCGGTTTTCGTGCTGCACGTTTAATACAAGCGACCATTTATTTAATCAAAATATTATTTGATTTAAAACGAGTGAAAAAATGTATAAAATTACCCATATAAGTATTATTCACAGCATGTTTACAGCTGTAGAGATATTTAGAAATAATAATATACCATTTCATCAATATTCTTTTCTATTCTTTAATTTCCAATTTAATAATTATTTTCTTATTATAAATACAATCCTTGTAGTTGGATAATTCCCTTAGAGCTTCTTTTATTATTTGAATGCTGTGCTCAGCTATAATCGGAGTGTAAATAAATAATTGTTTAAGTGCCCTTTTTATTTTAATTGATGTAATAATTTACAGTCTGTAGCAGTGCCTTAAACACATACAAAGCTGCGTAGATATTATGCTTATTTAAACCCGTCTTCACAAGCCATAGTTACTGCTGTATTTGTGACTCCGTACCACAGCTGCGAAAGACCAAAGGCCTAAGTATGTGAAGGAGCGTGGTTGTCAACGCTATCATGACTTTAAAGAGAGATATGACCGTTGGTATTGGAAACAACTTGGAAGAAGAAGCCTCCGAATAACTGGTCATAACAAGGAGACGGCCAGATAAACGGATCTTCTTGACCTTGTTGGGTTTGTGATAAATTTGATTTTTAAATTATGACTAGCTGACCTGAATTCGAGCCTTCCGATTGAATCGACTATTGCAATAAGAAATTATAAATTAATTATTTTATCAATATAATTCGGACCCATGCCTCTCTTTTAAACGATATTGTCAAACGACTGCCATTCATGTCAAACACCATAGGGTTACATTAGAAAAGTTAATATGGTCGTTATGTTTTCTTAAGTTTTCTAATTCTCCGCGTAACTTTCTCATTTTTTTTTTCTTAAGAACCTTCTCCTGACAATAACAAACACAACAAAAAAAGAATTAGTGAATTCGGTCCAGCCGTCCATGCGTGCTGCCGTGACCAAGGGAAATAGTGATTAATTTTTATATATATACTCGTATATTTAAATAAATTTGGCGAAAGTACAGACTAGCTAGTTGCTGAATAGCCAGCAGAGAAGCTGGAAGTAAGTAAATGCATAGCAGAAGCACCGAGGATCAGCTCGTTAGAGTCCGGCCTGGATGATTTATCGTCGGTCGCGGCAGGCGGCTACCACTTCGCCCTTGATTAATTACTCCACCCGTGAGAAAACTATCGCCCTGTCTCTGTCACTTCATTTGTGCAGGGTTTATCGAACTGATATTAATCATTGCTATTGAAGTGGAACCGAAGCGCGGCTGCCGTCGCTGGACCCCAACCGACCGGTCGGTTGATGCCGGTCCAACTCTAAGTTCCGTACCTACTCAGCAATAGAGGTGAAAGTGTTTCATGTATTATTCAAATTGTTCAATGATCGCGGCTCGAGGCGAGGGCTCAGCCGCTCGTTACGCGGCTCTGAACCGCTATACGCATTCGCCTAATGGCACCATTTGCTGAGATTGTCTGAAGTCTTCCGAGGCGCCCGCTAACCGTGCTGATTGGGACTGAAAAACTGAAGACGGATTATCACTTCAAAGGATAGCACTTCATTTCTTGCTGCCATTCTTGACTATCCCTTATGCCGACGATATATTCAAAGGAAATCTAATATAATCGATGAAATTTATCAAGCTGACTACTGCGTTTAGTGTAATAGACATAATGTAGGTCGGTCGCCACACAAGCGTTTTTGTTTCAAAAAGGTGGAATAGGATCATCAATTGAGTCTTTCACAATTAAAGACACCCCATTTCAAAAGTCTCGAAGTTAATTGGGGTTTGCGTGTAAAGCGTTATCTGCTTCACAAAGGGTCGTGTGATGTATTTTCTGAAAATATCTGCCCACTCTTATCACAACTGCCCATTGTGCCGAATCCCTCAAAGTTAGGTTTCGGCTGCAAATCCGAAAGGTGTTTATTTAATTCACATGGGAAATCGCACGGTACGGCAACGTTTCCATATTAACAAAACTTTAATCTAACCGGCTCGTCCCGCGGGGAGGTCGCGTTGTAGCGAAGCGAAATTTTTGTGGGCAGTAAATTTTCTTTAAGTCCATCTCGTGGCAGACCGCCAACGCTACCATGTGCTTAAAATCTCATTCTGTTTTCGAAGTGGCAACTTTGTTAAAAACTCATAAGTGAAACTCCACCTTATAACCGAGTGGTGCAACTCGAGCAACGGCGTTTACTCGTTCTATTTACAAACAAACGAACCCCATTCGAAAGTGAGTCATCCGAATTTATACATGCAATACAACTTCAGCTAACAACGTAGCTCGTTTCAGCTGCAGACAAAATGACGGAGCATATTTCAGCCACTATCAATAACGTTCGCTGTGTATCAGAGTATCGTATCGTTTGCTTGTTTTACATTTTTCGTTTTTTATTTTGCTTGTAAACAAAAAACAGTAGCAGACTGGCAGAGCTCTAGTTACGGTAGAGCGGTTTCTTGACGAATTGCGCGCCAACTGTCGTTGTGTGCACCGCATCGTCTGCGGACGCCGACACCGCGCCCGTCTAGACGTCACTCGGACGTGCCTTGTTCCTGCTCAAATGTGAACGTACTGTCTTTGTATTCTACAGTAAACCCGCAAAATATACCCTACTATTACCTTTTTATTGCATAGTAGATACGTTTGTATGGGCGCTTTTCTGATGCATTGCTATGTTGATTTTTCATTAATGATCTTTTCTATAATATTTATAATATTATTTTATTTAGCAAAGTATTTAGATATAGTTTTAAATTGATTGTTAGAATAGATGTATATGTACAAATGTAAAATAAATTAATGTCAAAATTCATAATAAACCTATGTATACAGGACATATAAAGTAAAAAGTAAAGTAATGTAAAATATAATTGTTTCGTAACCATGTTTCCTGGTCGTAGTTTATAAGTCGAGCACTTCTGTCCTGTGGCATTACTTTCAACTGACCCATCGCTGAGCTTCAAATTTGATGCTCACACGTGCGAGCCAATGGGACACCATAAAGCGGTGGCGGCCATGTTTTCCTCCACGAGAGATTCAGTGTAAAAGGAAGAAGCAGCGAGCGAGCGTTGTCGCGTTAATGTTAGGAAAAATTACATTTTACTCAAAAATGCGTTAATAAACATTATAAATTTAATCTTGGACTTTATATATATGAGTAAATACGCGTCATCTATAAATTTCCGTGCCCGGATTACGTAATTCAACGAGACCTGCGGCCAAGGTTTAGCCACGTGGATCGAGGAATTCGTCGAGGGATTGGATCACCTAGGTCATTAAACGTGAGTAGCTTTTGTTTAGTTTGGTGGTAATAGATCAGGACAAGTGCTATTTGAACCGTTTTTCCTGTTTGATCATCATCAATATTCGCGTCGTTCCCAGTGTGCTGCCGGGGCACAATAATCATTGTCATGCCGAGGCTATCCTCATATGCTTCTGATTTCGAAGTGGGATGTGGGAAGTGGGCTCTGATGACTACATTTTTGACAAAAAGACACTTAATTACAAATACTGTAGGTAAATATAATGCTACTATCTACGAATAGCTACGCCGTAGACTCGTAGCAAAAGGGAGAGTGAGCATTCGAGTGATTTATAATGTGATTTAAAAATAAATCTATGTATGTTTTCTTAAACAAGCAATCGCAAACGTGTCAGCCGTTTCCAAAGTTATTGTTTCTCGAGGAAAGGACCGGGAGAGCGCCGCGGCCGGCCGAGCTCGCTCGTCACGACTATATCGAGTGGAAAAACTCTGTCTATATTACATTCACGCTTTTTTTTTTTCGTCATATCCACGAATTCACTCGGAATAAAATATATGAATGAACATGAGTCTGGTACAATTTTATTTAGGATATTGTATGTTAGTAGTGATGAATTGGTAATGAGTCCTATCCAGCTTTTTAAATTGAATACTGTTCTATTTATCACGTATGATTTTATACAGAACGGTGATTGATATATACGAGTAAAAACTGCTTGTATGAATATTGATTTTCCGTAAGGCTATTTATTTAACTATTGTATAGTTGTATCGTGGCTGATGCTTGAATGGTTATATAGGACATGTGTCGGACGTTGTCCTGGCTGAGTGTAGTGCTAAATCATCATCAATCATCATCATCATCATCATCAACAGAGCAGAGGTACTTACCATGAGAAAATCCACGCCACTATACCAATATGCTTTTTAATTTTTAGTATTTAGTAGATATTCCGTTCTACGACAACATTAGCCATAACATAGTGTTATAATTTTATATTTAAATTTAATATTTTCTTCCTACCTTCACAAAGTATTTTGACCCGACAGGCTCCTTTGACAGGCTGCAATGTAGAACAAAAGCTATCGCTCTGTGAAACAGTAAACAAAATAACAATTTCTTTTGCTAGTTGAATTTGTTTCATTGTATTGTTTCCTGGTGTTTGAGTGAAAATCGATGTGTAGAGGGAGCGTTTCGTTTTTGTTTTGCTAAAGTACCCCTTCAGTGGAACAAAAACGGCGGTGTTATCAGCGGCTGTGACGGACACTTCGTTTATTTGTCGAGTCCGGCATCGAACCTACAGATAATAAACAGTGTTATTTTAACGGAAATTTCCACAATTTTCACGCCAAATACGAGATATAAAGGTCGAACCGTCATTAAAAGGGGTAAAAGGCGGAAGCGCACATAAAAGGATGACCCGGAAGTATTTTGCCGATAGCTCGCGCTGTGTTGTGCTTCGAGCAATCACTCATTGTGTCATTTGTGAGTGGAACAAAATACAAGTGTAAAATACACCCGTGTTGTGAACTCTCCCATCTATCACGCTTCAATTGGTTCAATTGGCACAATATCATAATTGTGATAATGGATAACATTCAAATAATATATAATAATAAATATCCCGGGACATTCTTTACACTAGCCATCTGGTCCGAAACTAAGCAGAGCTTGTACTATGGAAACCAGATAACTGATATACTACATATACTACTTTTTTTTTTCTAAATACATACTTATATAGATATTTACACCCAGACACAGAACAAACAGACATGTTCATGCACACAAATGTTTGTCCTGGGTGGGAATCGAACCCGCGACCTTCGGTTTGGCAGTCAGAGTCGCTAACCACAAAGCCACCAAAGTAATAACAATATGTATTACTTATAATGTTATGGACGCTAGATAGATAGACGGACCTATCCTCTAGCGGTGGAAATAGACCCAATAAGGTTAATAGAGTTTACTGCAGTTAATAGAAGCACATTTATAATGTCTAAAGTTTAATTTATAGTATATAAATTAAATAAATACATATTTTTTAGGGCCAGAAGCTCTATTGAAAACGGCAAGTTCACGAACTGCACACGTAATATTGCGTAAAATTGATAAATACAATAAACATTAATCATGAAACTGTTGATTAAATGAATGAAATTTACTTGAATAACAATGTCAAATCTTAATAAGGATAAAGAAAACTTTGTTGATATATATCGTAAGATTGCAAATGGCGTGCAAATTTTCCTTATGATGAGGCCTCATTTCCACAACGTCAGTGACATAAGCTACCCCAAGAAAAGGCATATTTGATGCTGTTTGGAGGAACGCCTTCGGGTTTAAGGCGATGTAAATAAATTACTACGTCACGTCCTTGTCTCGTATTCCAGGGGCTCGATTCTGTAAGGAAAATGACACTAACTCGAGGATGTTTCGTCGCGGCCTCTATGCTCTATCTCTGTCGCGTACTACGCTAATACTACTAATCACGTGAGAGATAAGCTCTCTGAGGCCTCCGTGAAGTGGCTCGCTGACGAAGTTTGTATTAGCTGAATAAGGGGGCAGTAAGTTAGTTTGCACGAGTTAAACCGTGCCCAATGACAATTTATCCGGTACATATAGTTAATAAGAAGATTTTGCAATTTATATGGTTCAATTGAAGCGATCAATTATCTATTGATATAAACAACAATGTTTGAGCCCTATTATCTACACAATTTACCCGATAGATGTACGCATGCAAAGGTACCTGACAAAACAAAACGCATAGCAACGCATGCCGGGTTGTTATCGAAACCTAACACCACTTATTTACCACATTTTAAGTATATGTCTACATATCCTAGGTGATATATACTCGTATCTATATACATATATATATATATATATATGTACGGAAAAAAAGGTTCCCTTGATGACCTCAAAACTACTGAACATATCGCGATGGGACTGCTACCATTCGACGCGGAATTTTTCGTAGATGGTTATTGGCCATATATGATATCGATAAACGCAGGTGAAACCGTCGGGGACAGCTATATATGCATATATTTATATTTCTATGTTTGTATTCTATGCCTTCTTATACTATCTATCTTAAAGCTATTAACATTGCGGAGGTGTGTGCGCGAAGGATACTGATAAAAAAAATCGTATAGCAACGCATGCCCGTTACAGATAGTTCTTAGTAACCTGACACGACTTCCCAATAAATTTCAGTCATATAAATGTTCCAGATGATCTCTGAATTATATCCTATGTCACAGTCAATAACTAAAGCCGTATCCTTTCATTACTAGGTTCGGGAATCGTTAAAAATATAAAAAAGTGACTGGAAATTTCGATTCGTGTCCATACGATTTACGCCGGCCTTTCGCTTTTTATTTTTTTTCGCTGACATAATCAAGGACGACAATCCAAAATGTAAGACCTGTAAATGTATGATATGCGAGTCCTTCTCGCATTTTCATTGAGCTGGATGTGGCTCACCTCCAAGCTTATAAATAAATTAATATCCTGGGACATTCTTTACTCACGGGCATCTGATAATATAATAGATAATTGATGCATATGCCTACTACTTTTTTTTTTATAAATACTAAATATTTATATCTTATATTAACATCGAATCCACGACGTGTGGCAATAAGGAAACATCGATATATAAATGCTGGCCCATATCGAAGGCATAAAACAGGTGAATATTATAAGCCATATACATACATACGGAATTTGATAGTAATGAAGAAAATAAATTTAAAAAGTTAAAAGATGAAAAGACTGGATTTCGCCGAAATATTCCGTGTCAGATGTAATTTGAAATTTGATATATACATCAAAAGAGATTTCTGAAAAAAAGGTGCAAGAAACGAAACGTATTTTCAGCAGCCACTCTCGAGTCATACGAATGATAAAGTGGATCTGTGAAGAGAGGCGGAGAATGGCGTGCGGGCGTACTGCTACACTGCGAGGGGTCCGCACCGCCGCACCTCCGCCACGGCTTTGAGCCCAGGATAAGCTGTCAAGCTATTTTCAACCTCCCTGCCTATCGTTTCACACCTCCACACTCTAAAAATACTCACTTGTAAGTACGTTGATACCTACCTGCCTATTTATTTTTAGCTCTAACGGAAAATAGTAGCGTAACATTTATAACGCGACCGCTCAACTGCAACGACACAGGAAATTATTAAGCTCTAAGTTATAATAATTTACGCAAGAAATAAAATTCAATTTGTAGCAAATTGATGACTGGCGACTGGAGTTTACGGCGTTAAACTTAAGGCTACTTTAAAATAGGTCATGGAAAATTGACAGCAATGTTGAAACTTGTGTTGATGTGTATTTATAATAAGTTGGGGAAAAAGTTCCTTCGCATTTTTTAAGAAAATTCAAAACAATATAGTTACTATATTGACATTTAACTAAAGTATGTAGGTACCATTTTGTACGATAACTTTTTGCCATCTTGTAGGTAGGGACATGATCCCATTGCTATAGAAATTTTGGGACTTCTGATCAAAATACTACGACAAGTGGTTTTGACAGTCCTCTCGTGATGGTAACCTGACACTGCCTAAAGAACGAAGAAGGTCAGGACTATACGGCGGATGCATTAATACCTCCCAGCCAAACTCTCTTAATTTTTTCTGAGTGGCTAAAGATGTGTGAGGTCTAGCGTTATCATGATGAAAAACCACACCCCTTCTGTTGATTAATTCCGGCCGCTTTCTCTCAACTTCTTGCTTTAATCTCATCAGTTGTTCGCAGTAGAGTTCAGAATCGATGGTCCTGCCTGGTGGTAACAGCTCATAATGAATAATGCCCTTCCAATCCCACCACACACACATCATCACCTTGTTGCGAGTTAACCCGGGTTTCGCCACAGTCTGTGAAGCCTGACCGGCCTTTGACCACGACCTTTTTCACACGTTCTTGTCGTACGTGATCCACTTTTCATCACCAGTTATCAGCTTCTTCAAAAATGGTTCGGTTTCATGACGTCATAATAAATAATCACAAATGAGTACACGGTTCATTAGGTTTCTTTCAGTGAGCTCGTGAGGTACCCAAATATGTATCTAGCTTTTTTGTGTACCCAGTTTTTTCAAATGCGCCAAAACTGTTTTGTGGTCAATTCCCAGTTCTTCAGCTACGTCGTAACTACTGATATACTGCCGATCTTGCTCCACTTTTTCAAAAATGGCATCCATTTTATCCGTAATGGGGCGACCAGAGCGACCTGCACCTTTGACATCAAAATTTCCGGATTGAAAACGCTTAAACCAAATTTGTGATACTCTCACAGACACTGCACTAGGTCCATAAACATCGCAAATTTTTTTCGCGGCTTGCGTTGCATTTTTACCTATTTTGTAGTAAAATTTTAAAATGAATCGAATTTCTTCATTAGAGTCACTCATCTTGGCGGTACGAAAAACAAATGCAAATCACACATTTTCCTAATTTGAATTTGGAATTATGTTCTTTAAAATTTAAACTTTCAATGAGACCAAAACCAGCCAGATACAAATAGTATAGCCAAAGAGCTTTTATTACAAGTTCATACATACTATAATGCGAAAAGACATTTTCCCCAACCTAATATATACCTAACATAGTAAATTGTACTTCAAGTATTCATATTAAGACTTAAAATGTCTCAAATATAATGTAGGTATCAAGAAAAATTTCGTCCAAAAGATTTTTTTACGAACACCTCAGTTTCCTTGTCCATCGTTAAATGTTTATGAATTCTCAAAGTTCTAGGAAATTATTTAATCTTATTAATTAAAAAATTGACAGCAGTGGTGAAACTTGTGTTGATGTGTATTTATATATACCTAACATAGTAAATTGTACTTAAGGTATTCATATTAAGTATTAATATATAAAATGTCTAAAATATAATAAATAAAAATTTCGTTCTTCAAAAGATTTTTTTACGAACGCCTCAGTTTCCTTGACGATCGTTAAATGTTTATGAATTCTCAAAGTTCAAGGAAATTATTTGATCTTATTAATTATCATTAGAAATAACGCGCTGAAGGTAAGCGGTGTTACAGGTAAGGTTGACAGATGAGACGTGACTGGCATGAAAATTCGTAAGGTGTACATCACTGGGTACAAATCAAAAGCAAATTATTGAGGCGACGCGTCGCACTAAAACTACACCGACAGGCGTTTGAGGGATTAGAGAGCCCTTTGTGACATCTACAAATTAAATAAGGCGTCGTAGCCCACATACAAGATACCTACTCGAAAATGCATGAACATGGTGATGTAATAAATTGTGCAATATACTATCTGTAAGTTACAAGGGTAAGAGACAAAGCTTTATATTTTTTAAAAACGTCATGTTGCATCGTGCTCGATGTGAAAGTTTTCGAATGTTTAAGCAACAAAGTGGGTAGTTGGTATTTATTTACGCTTTATTTATGTCATGCAAACATAAAAAGGGCGTTTTATAAGTAACTAACTAACTGACGCTCCATTGTTTCATTTATGTTAAAATTAAATTGAAAACTGTTTTTTTTTTCTGACGGGCTTGCGATTGGCCTCGATCTCACCTGATGGTAAGTGAAGATGAGGCCGAAGATGGAGCTCGCTTTCCCGTTAGTAGCCAATTCACTCTTTAGTTAAAGAGCCCCAAGTTGTAAGTTTCTGGGAACGGAGACGAGGGGAGAGAATTCCAATATTTCGCTGTGCGCATGAGGAAGGAAGCTGCAAAGCGCTTCGTGTGGATTGGTAGCCAATGTCCCTCTCCACAGGTACACAGAGGCCGTAGCTTATTTACCAAATTTAAGAAAGATATGTTTAGCCGCTAAGCCTTAGAAAATAAACTAAATACTTTTTGTAACTCTCATTAAACCGCTCAAAATGAAACATCAACATCTAACAGAACTATCTAGGATTTAATCCCAATAAATTATTATTAAGTTAAAATCCCTGCTGGTGTTTTACAGATAATATAAACATTTTATCACTATGGCTACAAACTCAAGTTCAATAATAAAAAAGTGCAGCAAAGGCTTTTGAATTTTGAACGTAGAATTCAAACTAATTCTGCAATAAAAAGTTGTTTCGAAAATTTATTTTTAAAGTCGAAAATAAAAAAAATATGACCAGTCGGAAAGCGCATACGGTATTACAAACTCCGGTTATACAAACTCAATACTGTCATGACCTAAATCGGTCATAGTAAATCGGGTTTGCCTAAAAATATGTTCTTCTAATTTGGAATTCTGCTTCACGAAAGGTCAACTTGTGAATAACGAAAAGATCCGATTGTATTGTCTCATCTTACCTTTCTCAATACATTTTAAATAAGATCAATGATTTTTAGGATTCCGTACTAAAATTATATTTATTATTTTATGTCGCAGTTTTCAACTTTTGGCTTAAAATAACATTTAAAAAATTTACCTCATATTACTATTCCCGAGGTTAATTGCAAGTGAACCATACGATGCGTGAATTGGTTCAATCTACCTTTGAAAGTATAATTCCACAAAATACTAATTTTAGGATCTGGTGATGTCTCATTAATTCAAGTGTCAGGACGGTGCCGCGACAATCTCTCGCTAAATCCATTATAATAGGCGGCTTTGTGATTTTTGCGCTCGGACCACCATTTGCCAGCCGTCACCAATCCAAAACTAATTACCAGCTCAAGTGCAAGAACTCTTACGAGTTTCAATTTGCGAAACACTACGCTCCATTTTCTAGTCATTATAGGTGGGTAACTACTGCATCTTGTATAAAACTTTTGTTTAAGTACGGTAAATAACTATCTGGTTAGTTCGGATCAGATAGCCGTTTGTAAAGCCTCAGGATATTGAATCACAATCGGACGCCGGCAATGTGCTTTCGAACTCAAAACCGATTAAACTTATTCAAATGAAGTTATTGATTTGATTGAGTACGTACCAATTAAAAGTTGGTCAACTGTTGTTATAGAAAAACCTCGTTTAAGAAAATAGAAATGTAGGAAATAATCTTCCCCAACCCTCAATTTCTTCGAGTATAACCCGGAAATCAGGGCAATAATTTCGATAGCGCACCCGGGCGTAAAGTTTCCCTGCTTGTTGTCTAATGACCGACGAGGTTTTATGCCATTTGCTGCTGAACCATAAAAATGTTAATTCAACTGTTCCAAAGGAATGAAAAACGTCGTAAATACAAACGCGTCTTTTTCCGACATTCGAATGACTTTTTATGTTGAGGTATAAACAACTTACAGAAGCTGTTCAAAATATTATGAACATTTTAAGAATACATTCCGTTCACTTTATTGTCTTATAAAAGAAGGGTTTATGTATTTTAAAAATATTGAACGAGTTTCGATTGTAATGCAATAGAAAAAAAGTAGTTATTCTCTATAAAAGTAATTGCATACGTCTTCTAGGCAATACATGTAGCTTCCAGTAGACTAAAAAGAGTCTGTTTAAGAAGTCAGAGAAACGATGTGCTCCTCTTTCCTACTTATAAAAAATGTTACTTAGTTTGTTTGTTCTTCTTTCGCAATGTAATGAAGCAAAAAAAATTAACTTGAATGTACTTGAAAGCAGACAAGGCTGTGGCATAAGTTACTTTTTATTCTTGGAACGCAGGCCATTTGGGGGTTGAAATATATATATAATTATAATAATCTATATACAACCTCAAAACTACTGAACATATCGGGATGGGACTCCTTCCATTCAACTCGGAATTTTTCGTCGCTCGTTATAGGTTATATATGATATCGATAAACGTGGAAAACTGCGGGGCACAGCTAGTAAAATATGTATTCACGCCCTCAATGCTCAATGAGGTGGAATGTGGTCTCGTTAAGTACAAGATACTAATGCATATAACTTACTAATAGGTTGGGGAAAAAGTTCCTTCGCATTTTTTTAAGAAAATTCAAAATTTTTAATATAGTTTATTTACATTTAACTAAAGTATGTAGGTACCATTTTGTTCGATAACTTTTTGCCATCTTGTAGGTAGGGACATGATCCCATTGCTATAGAAATTTTGGGACTTCTGATCAAAATACTGCGACAAGTGGTTTTGACAGTCCTCTCGTGATGTTAACCTGACACTGCCTAAAGAATTCTGAAGAGACCGAAACAGGTGGAAATCTGAAGGTGCAAGGTCAGGACTATACGGCGGATGCATTAATACCTTCCAGCCAAACTCTCTTAATTTTTGCTGAGTGGCTAAAGATGTGTGAGGTCTAGCGATATCATGATGAAAAACCACACCCCTTCTGTTGATTAAATTCGGCCGCTTTCTCTCAACTTGCTTTAATCTCATCAGTTGTTCGCAGTAGAGTTCAGAATCGATGGTCCTGCCTGGTGGTAACAGCTCGTAATGAATAATGCCCTTCCAATCCCACCACACATACATCATCACCTTGTTGCGAGTTAACCCGGGTTTCGCCACAGTCTGTGAAGCCTGACCAGCCTTTGACCACGACCTTTTTCGCACGTTCTTGTCGTACGTGATCCACTTTTCATCACCAGTTATCAGCTTCTTCAAAAATGGTTCGGTTTCATGACGTCATAATAAATAATCACAAATGAGTACACGGTTCATTAGGTTTCTTTCAGTGAGCTCGTGAGGTACCCAAATATCTAGCTTTTTTGTGTACCCAGTTTTTTTCAAATGCGCCAAAACTGTTTTGTGGTCACTTCCCAGTTCTTCAGCTACGTCGTAACTACTGATATGCCGACCTTGCTCCACTTTTTCAAAAATGACATCCATTTTATCCGTAATGGGGCGACCAGAGCGACGTGCATCTTTGACATCAAAATTTCTGGATTGAAAACGCTTAAACCAAATTTGTGCTACTCTCACAGACACTGCACTAGGTCCATAAACATCGCAAATTTTTTTCGCGGCTTGCGTTGCATTTTTACCTTTTTTGTAGTAAAATTTTAAAATGAATCGAATTTCTTCATTAGATTCACTCATCTTGGCGGTACGAAAAACAAATGCAAATCACACATTTTCCTAATTTGAATTTGGAATTATGTTCTTTAAAATTTAAACTTTCAATGATACCAAAACCAGCCGGATACAAATAGTATAGCCAAAGAGATTTTATTACAAGTTCATACTATAATGCGAAAAGACTTTTTCTACAACCTAATACATACCATCCTATCAATTAGTACAATAAAAGAAGCCTACAAAACGCTGTACTGGTTTAGTTATTCGATACGACCAAGTAATACCGCCTTCATTTCATTGTATGCGCTGTCACATTGCAATTTCCATTCGCCATTTAAATGCTTAAAGTGGGTCTTCAATTCATAAATTTATGAGGAAACAGAGGTATGAATGATAAGTTAAATGTATGGATTGTAGCTACTTGTTATTTCCTGAGGGTTTCTTATTATTTTATTATCTTTGCATTGTTGGTGCATGTTGGCAACAGTGCAGCGACGTTAGATCATATTGGAAAACTCCCAAGCATGTTGATGTGGGATCAGAATCATAACCAACCTGGAAAAATATGATGCTTGTCTTTAGTAGGTGGGGTCGAGGACTGTGTTGTTTATCAATGTTATATTAGGAACACCATTTTGCTTATATAAGCATCATCACCTCAAAACTACTGAACATATCGGGATGGGATTGCTACCATTCGACGCGGAATTTTTCGTAGATGGTCATATTTATTTATTTATTATATATGCTATATATGATATCAATAAACGCGGGTGAAACCGCGGAGGAGAGCTATAATATTATAAATGCGAATGTTTGTGACGATGAATGTTTGATACTCTTTCATGTAAGAGCTCCTGAACGGATTTCGATGAAAAGTTGGTACATAGGTAGTTTAATGCTTGGTCTAACATATAGGATACTATTTATCTCGGTAAAATGTAAAATCTCTCGGGAATACGGCACAAACCGCGGGGTAATCCTAATCAGATATAATTATTCATTTTTGTTAATACGAGTTCATGAGATGAGAATTACGATTTACTTCAAACCTTTATTTAACAACATTGCCATTGATGAACAGGAATATTTGTTTACCCTAATAAATAAAAAATTGAATTCTTCCAAGCACTCCTACAATCATAAATATTAAAATACATTATATATAGATGTGCTATATGTATATGTTCTGTGGCATTGCGTAATCTATCACACACATTTATGTACAAGCACATCCCGGGTAGAGGACAACTTTTAATTCAGTTCGAGCACATTCGCGGTCGCACGAGTCGCATACGAACTACGGTTTTTATTACGATGCAGTATGAGTACGGCTAAACAACCGAGGATATTAGATTTCTGCTTGACGAACCTTTTGAAAGTCCAAATTTTTCCTTTACTGTTATGTTTTTTAAAGATTTTTATACGACAGGGACTGACATACAAGCACACGGTCCACCTGATGGTAAGTGGTCACCGCCGCCTATGGACATTTTCAACACCAGGGCATCGCCAATGCCTTGTCGACCCTGACGTGAAGTTGTTAAGTCTCATGTGCCTGTAATTTCATAGACCCCCTTACCTTTCAAACCGAAATACAGTAATACAAATGTAGTACTGCATGATTGCTGTTAATATATTTCAATTTATTTAAGTTATGATGCTTTGTATGATAAATGGACAAACAGTTTCTGATATAAATTATCTTTAGATCCATAATATACAAATATAGAGAGGGCGCCAAAGAGTGTATATTTTCTAGCCGCAAAACCAATTTCATATTTCATTTATTGAAAATTTTTCCTGAAATGTTTCACCTGCGCCCGGTAAACACGAAAATTCAATTCGAGTTTTGCCATTTCCGAGGTATCTAAGTTTTACCTATAGGTACTACGGTGTCTGCATATTTTTATGATTAATTCTCCTTCACAATATTATATTGGTTCCTATATATATATATATATATAGGGCTCATACGAGTATTTTTTATTGTTAGTGTATTTTCTCTAGTTCTAGTACGCATATAAATGTCTATCTGTCGACCTGTCTGCCTGTCTGTATGTCACGGCTGTTACCGACTACAAATTTACGACTTGAAATTGCTTGCCCGTTTCTATCGAAGGTAAAAAATATGAAAATAGTTTTATGGTTTCGGGGAACAGTCTGAACTAGCAAAACATATGTATGTAAATTTACTGCCGATGTTCAGATATTACCTACACCAAGTAGAGAGAGTCATATTAACAGACGTATTTTTAATGAGATGAAAAAAAATTACTGATCCGTTCCGTAATTTGCAATCAGATTTGCTTAACGGGAAAATAACATTTTGATTTAGAACCAGTATTTATCAGGAAAGTACTCCAATAAAGAAATGTAATTATGCAAGATTGAAATTGATGAAATGTTTTTTATTATTGTATGGAACCGTTTATGCTAGAGTACGTCTTACTTGCCAGTTTTTTAATGTTAAGGAAAAGGAAGGTTGACAAGCAGACGCTTGATAATTCATGAAGAACGTCCTTTTTCTCATGTAACCCAACATTCAGGATCCCCTTTAGTAACAAATTCAATACTTTCGAAACCACATTATTTGACCTACAGGACCAAAGCACCGATACCGCTTCCTAGGATCAAACATCTTTGGAGACCTCACGAAGGTGCTGCAGCTACTTACTAAACGTTTAGATACAATTTCTGGCATTTTTTCAACTGGAAAAATATGGAATCGTAGAGTCGACGGCACCTGTGGCCTGTAGGCCAAATGTCGTCGTGTCCTCTGCTCAGCCTTTCAAATTTATTCACGAGTTAGGGCGCCTCGAGCCTGTCTCTTGCTTGACAATCCTCTACATCCGTGCATTCGCGTTTCAATGATTTTAAGCAATTGACGTCATAGTGTTTGTACCGGAAGGGTAGGTATAATTTAGTTAATATAACCATTTGGTAATTTCTTCATTTATTTAGAAAAGTAATAAATAATAAATAAATATCCACGGACATTCTTTACACACGGCCATCTGATCCCAAACTAAGCAGAGCTTGTACTATGGAAACCAGACAACTGATATACTACATATACTACTTTTTTTTTCTAAATATATACTTATATAGATATTGACACCCAACCTTACCAACTAAATACAAATTAAACGTTTTTATTGGACAAGGAAGGATATATACTTTATACTAGCTGCGCCCTCCTTTCAATCCTGGTTATAAACCTTCCTCTTGAATTACTCTATCTATTGCTGAAAACTGCATTAAAATCCGTTGCATAGCTTATGCTTTTATAAAGGACATACAGACAAACATTCTTTTTTATTTATATAGATAGATATGCACTCAACTTAAACGTAGCATAACAATAACAGAAATAATGTAATTAAACTAAAAATAACAAAAGAAATTATAAAATGTAGTAAAAAGCATACTAACTTTCATTCACAAACCCAAGACATTTTCTAAATCTTATCTTTTATAATCTAATAATATTTTGTATATATTGACGGGCCAGTAGGTTTGGTTATAAGAGTCCCTGACTCCCGCGCCACTGGTCGTGGTTTCAATTCTAAGCGATAATGTATGGTTGTGTATCTGGTGTCGATATGTATATAATTATAAATTTAGAAAAAAATGAGTATATGTCGTATGTCAGTAATGTAATTTTAATCAGAGATCCATGGTTATTTTTTTTATTATATAACTAATGAATATTAACTGTGTACCATATTGTAATATTGTCTATCATATTTACAAATTACTCGCTACTATAAACTGTGTTATGGCTTTATAGAATAAAGAATAAATTGTGATGCATTTAAAATCGACAAATCCCCTTTATCATAAAAGGTCTCGCTCGACCAAACCCGCATCAAATTAAACCTTCTACGACCCTTGAATCCAATTTAACTCTTCCACAGATAGCTGCACACGTTCACGTAGGGCTGTATATTAATAATTTATGCCCACATAAATTACGAAAACATTTCCCTCTACTTCACACAACAAACACTAATAAATTCTGCAAATATCTACCTACACTTGATCACGTTACGTTGACAATGAATACGTTAAAATAACTGGTCTCTTCGTTTTCTAAATTTTAAATTTTTTATGGCGAATTGGACTTAATTTGGAATCGTTAAATTATTGTCCAGATAGATCATGTTTGGAAAACATTTGAATTGGAATAACAGTCTACTGACACCAAGCAACTGTTCAAGTTGCTAAATTAAATCTCAAAAACAAAGAGTATTAACTTCATCACCTTCCCAATTATAATTATGACCTTTAACTATAAATCATAAACATTGTTTCGCTTTATGTTAAGTACAATTCGCATCTATTGCAAAAACCTTTATGCTCAGTCAAAGGAAAATTAGAAAAACATCTGCCTGTATTCAAGTATTTCCCACACCTTGAAGCAATTTACTATTATTACTGAATTCCATTGAAAAAACATAATCACCCGGAGTGCAAGAGACCATATGGCCGCTGCGACCGTCAACCATGTCCAAAGACATAAATGGGCACGTTGTCGTCACAGTCGGAATGCCTCTGCGTGCCGGAGGCGCAGGGGCAGCCTTGCCGGGCGCGGGAGGCGCGAGGCGAGCGGCGCGGGGCCCTCCCGCGCTACCTGCTGCCTCCGTCACTCCTCGCGGCTAGCGCCTCGCCTGCGCATGTTCAGCGCCCATACGCGCTCTTACAACACGTACCTTATAATACGAACATTTGTGTGTCAAAATAACGAAAACAATCCAGTAACTCGTGAACTCAAAGTGAAGTGACAGAGAGAACAAGTGATGTGCTCGTATATATAGATAAACGAGGTAAAGAGTGTAACGAATCAGCTGCATTTTAGTTTGGTGCAGGATTGCAATGAACAAGGGCATTTACGAGTCAGCCAGTACGGTTAATTATTATACAAAATTCTAGTAGATTATTGATGAAATTCGTCGTACAGGTGATGATTATGCTATCTGTCAGGTATTGTTAGTAAACGTAGTATTTTCAAAGCAGATGCATCGTATTTTGTGAATGACTCGACTGTAATTACGCACGACCGGTTTGTAGCTTGCATAACAAAAGTCAAATAGAGTAGTGTGTCATTGGAGCCTGGGCCTTTTGAGTAGGTACCCTTTTCTAGTAAACTACCGAATATGACAAAGGTTGCACAGAGCCGAGGAAATGACATCATCCTGTAATATGTTCACACTCCACCCACAGCACAGTACACGTGTCTTTAGGTTATGATAATGATTAATGATGAATACATCAAATTAAACTTTTATAAATCTTATTTAAAATTAAAATTTTCAGAATATACGATTAAAAATATGTCTGCTACCACAAGCACATTCCACTGTTATCTCGTACCATATGTATTGGAGAATTAATTAAATAATATGATTTTTATCCATCAAAAATTTTATTATTTATTTAGAGTAGTAGAGCTCTTAGTGTAGAGTTCGTCCGGGGAAGTACTACCTCCTTACCCATTTCCGCCGTGAAGCAGTAGTGCAATTGTATTACTGTGTTTCGGTTAGAAAGGTAAGGGGGCCGGTGAAATTACAGGCACATGAGACTTAACAACTTCACGTCTCAGGGTCGACAACGCATTGGCGATGCTCCTAGTGTTGCAAATGTCCATAGGCGGCGGTGACCACTTACCATCAGGTGGACCGTCTGCTTGTTTGTCGGCCCAAGTGGCATAAAAAAAAAAATTTAAAACTTGAACACTTTTCCAATCTTTCTATAAGCTGTTTTCCATAAATTAATATAACCACTCATACCATATGAGATACCTACCCACAAACGTTACGTATACATACTAGGTGTGGTTCATATTTGTACAGACAGGTAATGATTTAACGCCATGTAACCATTTGGTGTGATGTTACGAAATAACAAACAGTCACATAAACGACAATAAACTCTCGATAGTCAGCCATGTATGTAGCTGAAAAATTACAGTTCACTGAATCCCACAAATAAATATATTTCCCTTTATTTATATTTGAAATTATCGTTACAATAAAAATACATAGAGAATAAAAAATGCCTTTTTCATTACAATTACCTCTATCCACTGCAGGTTTTTCCACAGTGGATTGGTAGACTTTACCTTTGACTCTGAGTTTTCGGTTGATTCAAGTGTATGCACGATGTTTTTCTTCTCCAAAAATCACACGGACCCACTCTTAACTTCAGTAACTTTGACCTTCATAAGTGCCCTTCGCGGGCCTTAACTGAATAAAGGTTTTGAATTTACTCGGTTGCCATTCCAATTTTATTCAATTAAATTTATGCTGATGCTGTGGAAATTGCAATATTTTTTTAGCAACAGCCGTGTACCGATCGACGGCCTTAATCCAAGGGGAAATATGAAATTAAAAATAGAAGCCGTTTGATTCCCTCGATCAGGATATTAAAGTGGAATACGCGTATGGTTTAAAAGAATTTGCTATTAATTTCAGAATATAAAACGGTGTTTAACAATAGGCAGTTTATCTTTTTTTATTTTTATTCAGGGGTTCGTAGTCTTCTCTGTTAGAAATAAGGTTTCGTGAGGCTATAAGTTTGAGAACCCTGCCCTAGATGACCTAATCGGTTTGGCACTCGATTCGGGTGCACACTCCAATTGTCTGGCTATAATCATCGGACGTTTGTTCCACTGCAATCGACCCTAATCGTTGTATCTCAAGTCTATCCCGTTGCTTATCGTTTTCGCTATAAGTATAGTAACTGTAGAGTAAATGACTTTAGCAGCCGACTAGAGAAATAATAGTATGACAACGGAAAATAATGGACTATACCAAAGTAGACTCAGGTACCATTTATTTAACTTAGTATTCTTTTTTGCTTCGTTATTATTTACTCATGTTTTAAAATAGAGACATAAAAAAGCATTTAAAACTTTTCTATATACACGTATGAGTTATAGGTATGTGTTTCTACATCGATGGTTCACACATTTTATTGGAAGCAGCGGAGCACGAAGTACGTCGTTAGGCAGACGCTTGTTAAAAATAAAATTATACAATTTTAGCACCCCCATTATTATTTATGCTATGTATACTAGTTATCTGTTACTATGTATGTTAATAAAATAAAATGTATTCATTTCACACGAAGTACAGACAATAAATGAAAATTTGATTTAAAAAAATGAAACGATGAGAGAAATATATATTTACCATGTCGGTACATTGAGACCCTTAATTTTTTAAACTCTGTCGTATATTAAATTATTATCTCTAAATTAATATTAGAGTCGTTATATATTTTACCAAATTGATCTCTGTAATTAAATATTAAGTCTGGAAGTCTACTGGAATGCGCACCAAAGAAAGAAAATATAAAATACTCAAAGAACGTAGGAATTAAGACTTTCTACCACAAGTCTCATTGGTTCGTTCCAATACATTGCATCGATTTACATTCCATTGGTATTTCTTAATACATAATTTCACACTTAGCCATAGAAAATATAGCAATGTAAGACAAATCGCATCCAATTTATCAAAACGTCTCTGTGGTGGTTTTACTGAGCAATCAATCTGCCAATTTACGCAGCAAGGCGAATGTATACCTACTGCAGTCTCGGAGAACACGGTAAATCAGTTTCGGTTTCACGAGACAGTTATTGTAATAATACAGGATAGACACTTCAAGATGGTACTTTTTTTAAACCTAGGTACCTATCACAAATCCATGTCTTTTATACAAAACGATGCTAATATCCCATTACAAAATTTAACACTATATCTTAGGTTTTAAAATTTAAAAAATCCAGCCAGTATATGTAAAAGTCTGATAAATCTAATAACTGATGGATATCGATCACTATTACTATACTACCGGCACGTTATGATGGCCGTTTTGACGTTTCAGATTGTCATAGGAAAAGAAACTGTTTTGCTTTGGAATAAGGTTGATTTCCATCATCATACAATTAGCTCTTGGATCAGTAGACGCACCTTATGTCTGAAGGAATAACTGTTATTTTTCTTTGTCATTGTTAAACCTCAAGACGGCCAACATAGTGTGCCGCTAGTTTAATTACATCATCTTTTGGAAGAGATGGCCATCTTCAAATTGGGAAAAGCTTGGTATAAATCTAATCTCCAAGCAGCTGAGTAATTTTATACTTCACTTTCTACTTCTACTTGGCAGAAGGATTTGTTTTAGCGCGAATAATGTAAAGCTGCTATTTGATTCCCTGATTGGCAATCTTCATTACCTGATTCAAATTTAAATATTTTGTTACAGGAATAACAAAACTTGACAAAATCCATGAATGTCAAACTAATCCTCGCGAATGTTTGTAGTAGGGTCTGTTATTTATTTTTATATTGGCGACCGGTTCCCTTATCGCAGAGGACCAGCGAGTGCCTACTGCCTTTGTTGAGCGGATTCATATTTAGTTCTCGAGTATTTAATATTTATGCATTATTATTCATATTGCTTAATATTAACAGCCCTTGAATTATAAGCAGGGTGGAATATTAAATGAGTATACCTTCTCAAACTTTTAAGGTATTTTTGTATTATTTTTACATCGTGTTACAAAATACCCCGTAAGAATATAATTAATAATCAAAGCCAACAACCCTAAGCTGTCATGTTAGGGAACTAGATTATTTAACAGAAAGGCCTACGTACCTATTTTACCTAACAATTGTCTACTTTAATAGTGTTTATTTTTCATTCATAAAAATCGTTTTTTTTTTTTTTTGCGTATGTTATACAGCGTTACTACAGTTCTTAAATATTGTGAATGGACTCGTTATAAGGCCCCATATAACCTATTTTCGGCTTTACGGGTATTTTCGTAACAACCTGTATACATTACGAATTCAATTAACAGCAAATACTTTAAAATATCTTGGACATGTCTGCTACCTTGAAATTATAAATAATATAATCTGTATTCTACATTAACATATCATTAGATTATCTGTGTTAGGCACAGAGAGTTTTCCTTATAAGGAAATAGCTACACTATGTTTCTAGAATGGATGCAAACAACGTAATCGCATTAGGAGATCTAAAATAGATTGACGGGCCTGTTGGCCTTGTGGTTAGATACCCTGACTACTACGCCACAGGTCGTGGATTCGATTCCCATCCAGGACAAACATTTGTGAGCATGAACAATGAACATGTCTGTTTGTTCTGTGTTTGGATGTAAATATCTACTTAAGTATGTATTATAAAAAGTGGTATATGTAGTTGTCTGGTGTCCATAGTAAAAGCTATGTTTAGTTTGGGATCAGATAGCCGTGTGTAAAGAATGTCCCGGGATATTTATTTATTATTATTTTTTATAAAACCACATACACCTAAGGCCAGATATACATCCATAAGAAATAGGGTTACTTGCAACAGTATTAATTTAATTTCGAAATAACATGGTTTCAATCGTCTATAGGTATTTTACACAATGATAGAGACTACCTTCAATGTTTCCCTGAAACATAATAAAACTATGGATAATTATTTTAATGGCTCTCAAAAACTCAACAATTCTCTGTAACTACTCTAACGAATGAACAAGTACCTAAACGCGAAAAGAAGACTGTTATTCAAACAATATATTGGCTACTTAACCGTGACCTACGTGGATGCGAGCACTCCATTGTTCGATATTGTGTTCCTTGAAAAACATTCGATCCGATTTGGTATTTGTGTTTATGAATCATCAATGAAGTAGTGCTCTTAGTGCAGAGTCCGGGGAAGTACTACCACCTTGCCCATTTCCACCATGAAGCAGTAGTATTACTGTGTTTCGGTTAGAAATTTAGGGGGGCCGGTGAAATTACAGGCACGTGAGACTTAATTATTTCGCATCTCAGGGTCAATAACGCCTAACCTACCATCAGGTGGACTGTCTGCTTATTTACCGGCCTATCTATACTAATATTATAAACAGGGCAGATTTGTATATAAGTATGTTTGTTACTCTTTCACGCAAAAACTACTAAACGGATATGGTTGAAACTTGGCACATAGATAGAGCATATCCTGAAATAACATATAGGCTACTTTTTATCCCGGAAAAATGTGATATCCCTCGGGAATGCGGGTAAAACCGCGGGGGATAGCTATGTGGTATAAAAATATATAATATATCAATTCAATACTGTATGTGTATATAATGTATATATAATTTTGCTATCTAATGTAAATGAACTCAAGTAGGTCAAATGATAAGTCTGAGCGAATAATTAAAATGGCCTTTTGCTACTGAGTTAAGATCAGTGACTGAGAATGTATTAATTGATGTGATGAGACAGAAATCTTGTTATTATCAATACTAAAAATACTACAAATATCTACAAATATAATATACTAGCTGCGCCCTGCGGCTTTGCCCGCATTCAATCCTGGTTATAAACCTTCCTTCTGAATTACTTTTATCTGTTTCTGAAAACTGCATTAATTCCCGTTGCATAGTTTACGATTCTATAAAGGACATACAGACAAACATTTACATACCTTTGAATACTTTCGGAATCTGGCATTCGTGAAAATTCGGAGCATTAAGAGTAGAACCGTATCATAAAAAGCAACTTATTAATTCAATTCAAATATCACATACAATACACACACACACACTCCCCCACACAGACCCACACGCACACACCTCAACTTATATTATAGTAACAATTTGCCTATTTTTATAAAATATATCTTAACGGTTATAATAACTAATAAAATGTTTTGTCACATAAAACATAATTCTTCCCAAGGGAGAGCCTAGTAATCTGTAATACAGGCAAGTTCCTAGTACAGACACCAGTCTCTCACAAAGGACATTATATTTGGAAACTGTATTATTATTTCTGTTCCATCTAATTAATAAGCAACCTTTGTGAAAGAAATAAATAAATATATTATTATTATTAATTCAATTTTAAATACTATTTGCGGCTCTTACCTACACTTATGACTCAATCAGTCTTGATCGTTGTATCTTTACCACGTACCATGGGCTTCACGTACCAAGTCATGTCGTGAGCTGTGAGTACCAACCGAACACCCATGCGTCGCTTGCATGATGTTGAATAATAACTGCAACGGAAATATGCTTAACTTCCTGCATGTTGCACGAAGTTCTTGTCGTAGCTACTTGATTATGTAGATACCTCATTTGTTATGTTTAATATCAAAGGAAGAAAGTGCGAAGAGAATTGTTGTTAGCTGCACTTTACTTGTGCGACTTCATTCATGAAATTCCATATTTTTTAACAGGTAAATTTAAGCTGTTTTTGCTGAATATTGCTGTTTTTAAGCATCAACAGAATAGTAAGAAATAAATAGATTTTTTTAATATTTGACATTCTTACCTACCTTCAATATAGGTACTCACACATATGTATATGTATATGGCATAGAAATTATTACTCAGAATGTTTCCAACACATTATGACACTTTCATTACCACTAATATCCCAATATGCTTTGTGGTCGACTGCTAACAAAAGTACAATTTCACTTTGTTATAAAACGTATTGTTCAATTCTGACCACCACATGAATTAAACTTGTGGACGTTTTAAACATTTTGAAATCGTATTAGATACATCATCGACATCACATTGCGTATTTTTATAGACAAGAGAGTGTGCTATGGAACTTCACGACTTAGTTCCTCCACCTTTTTGTCATCGGACTACTAGGCGTGGGGTTTTCACCCTTATGTTATAGACATACCACCAATTCGCTCGAAGCGCTTTGCAGCTTCCCTCCTCATGCGCACAGCTAAAGATTGAAATTCTCTCCCCTCGTCTGTGTTCCTTAAAATTTACTATTTGGGGCTCTTCTAGAAAGGAGCGGCTCCTACCGAGAATGCGAGCTCCATCTTCACTTACCATCAGGTGAGATTGAGGTCAATCGCAATCCCACCATAAATAAATAAAGAATAGAATAGTTTATAATTTCTTTGGACAGCACTCGAACAATAGTATGTATCGGTGTATGTGATGCCATCAATTCACGTCCATCATGTCACGTGGGCGATGTGAACTAATAAATACCTGAATAATGTAACACAACACAACTATCTATAATTATCTATGGCGTCGTGGGTTGTTAATTGGTACTTAGGTATGTTCATTATCACAAAGCATCCTGTGTTTCTAATAACAACAACAATAAAGCGACAAATATCGTAATCTTAATATAATTAGTCGGTGACCTGCTCCCTTCCTTTGTCACAATATAAGAAAGTGTAACGAAAGAATTATTGCCTATATTCGGACAGAGATGTGGGCGAACCCAAGTCGTTAAAGAAAATGTGTAGCAAAACGTACTCATATTATGAATAGCAGTCCCCCGCGGTTTTACCTGCGTTCCCGTGAAACATAAAAAGCTTCCTCTTCAATCACTCTATCTATTAAAAAAACCGCAACAAAATCAGTTGCATAGTTTTAAAGATTTAAGCATACATAAAGATAGAGTTTTTAGAGTAGTAGATCTCTTAGTGCAGAGTTCGTCCGGGGTAGTACTACCACCTTACCCATTTCTGCCGTGAAGCAGTAGTGCACTTGTATTACTGTGTTTCGGTTAGAAAGGTATGGGGGCCGGTGAAATTACAGGCACGTGAGACTTAACAACTTTACGTCTCTGGGTCGTCAACGCGTTGGCGATGCCCCTAGAGTTGCAAATGTCCATAGGCGGCGGTGACCTCTTACCATCAGGTGGACCGTCTGCTTGATTGTCGCCCCAAGTGGTACAAAAAAAAATTATAATAATTTAAGCATACATAGGGATATAGGGACAGAGAAAGCGACTTAGTTTTATACTATGTAGATCACTACAGTACTACACTACACACTACAGTGATGATGCGAAAGTTTGTGAGGTTCTATGGATAAATTAATGTTTGTTACACAATCACGCCAGAAGGGCTGAACTAATCTGGATAAAATTTCGCTTAGAAATAGTTTATAGTCTGGAATAGTACACAGTTTCCTTTTAACCCCGGGAAAATGCTACATCCGTCGGGAATGCGGGTAAAACCGCGGGAGACAGCTAGTGTTATAAAAAGGAAAATTTCAGAGGATGTATGGAACTTTGTTACTCTTTCACGCAAAAGCTACCTTTGGGATTTCGATGAAACTTGGCATATAGATAGTTCATAACCTGGATTACTACATAGGGTATTTTTTATCTCGGGAAAATGTAGCTTCCCTCGGAAACGCGGGTGAAACCGCAAGGGACATCTAATAACCAATAGAGATCGATTTAGTTTCGATAAATTGACACGTAATAAGTTGTAAAAAAAGAATCATTAAAATCGCTTCGCCCAGTCGAAAGTTATGAGGTAACAAACATATAAAAATAAATACAGATGAACTGAGAACCTCCTCCTTTTTTGAAGTCGGTTAAAAATAGGGATCCATTAGAAAAATAGGAAAGCAACAACGAGAAACACATTGTTATTAAGCTTCAGTACTTAAGTTGAATTCCTTGCTTAATCACTCAAATTTCAAACTAACAAGAACTATGCGCACAAGAATGATGCACGCGGGCTATGTTCTCAACGCCGATAGTCGTGTTAAGAATGTACGTAACTGTATGTAATTATCTCCGGAAGCCTATTTTCATGCTTCGCCCAACACGCACTTGACTTTTACTGCGACACTTCCATTTGCGACAATCAAGTTAATGTTGTGAGTGCTTGCAGTCGATCCTTGGGCATATAATTTTCTGCAATCTAGACTAATATGCTCATATTGTACCTACTTATTTGAGTGATCACTTACTGCGTAGCCTAAGTTACCGGTCAGGTTGAGGGGCCAGTTGGCTTGGTGGTCGTGGGTTCGATTCCCACCCAGGGAACATTCCCACATTTGTGTGCATGAGCTGCGTCTGGATGTAAATATCTATTTAAATAATTAGTATATGTAGTATGTATATCAGTTGTCTGTTTACCATAGTACAAGCTCTGCTTAGTGTGGGATCAGATGGCCGAGTGTAAAGAATGTCCCTGGATGTTACATTGTTTTGAACTAATATCGCAGAATATGACCATACCAGAGAAAGGAGTGTAACAAATATAATATATCAGACAAGGAAACCATATAAATAGTTTCGCCATGTCCGTTTGTCCGCGGTGACTCAGACATTCGTGGTGATAAAAAGCTGTAGTTAGTCATGTTTAAACATATTAATAATACCGACAAAATTGTGATATAAAATTATTAAAGAGGCGATGATTTTGTTTACTCATTTATTCCAAATGTATAGGTTTTATTAAAAAATTAATGGTATGTGAAGAATGTGAAATATCACGGAAGTATTAGTAAAAAAAATATTATCACAGCTAAGCATTACAAATTAACCGGCCAGCCTCTAAAATATACTTTTATAAATAAAAACTCCATAGAAAATTACTTAGGTAGATGCTTTTTAGCCAATAAGTTATATTAGCTATTATTATTGTAATGCAAGTACTAAGCCCTATACACACTTGTATTTTTAATTTCAAAATAAATACAAAATCAACATCGTTTTTTCAGTTTAAGCCCGCGGAGGGCATTAATGAAGGTCAAAGTTACTAAAGCTATCACTTACTACAGTTGGGATGTGTCCTGTATTAAAGATAAATGATCAAACACTAACACTATTGAACATCCAAAAATATACGAAAACATTAAATATGATCAAAATTAAATCATTAAACTGATTTTTCAGTACCGATCTAATCATAAAGAGTATGTTATTTGATGCTGTACAATTATGACGTCACAACTTACTATTTCATACAAAACTCCATACATTCGATCGTTTGGACATTTAATAAAGAATTGCTAATTTGACATGTCAGGACACATCCCTATTAAAGTTTATTTAATGTAAATATTGAATCTGACTCAAATTCTTCGCTGTGACATAAATCAACATATTAAAAAAAAAATTGGTATATATTTTTTTAAATATATTATGGAACAAAGATAAACACATGGATGTTATAATACATAATATCATTCACAAAAAAATCACAGAGGTTAATAAAAGGAATGATTCAACATTCAGTCCTTTAGTCACTAAATTACAAATTTATTTGAGGTACATAGGTACCTACTTCATCACATATCATATTTGTTATATTATAATTAGTACCTGGATGGCCGAGCATTGCTCGGGATTTCTTTACTAACGTGACTTCCGTATTTTAATTTTTAAAACACTGTCATATATACGAATTAGATGCGATAATAAAGGGCTCCCAATAACAGTATTTCTCACAAAAGATGTAACTTGAAAACCTTACCTTCTAATGACATTGTAGTAATTTTCATTGCCTAAAAACACGGATAAAACGAATTTTTTTGAAAATGAATCCTAGCTAGATCGATTTAATACCCCTGATACCCCCTGCATACTAAATTTCATGAAAATCGTTGGAGCCGTTTCCGAGATCCTAATGAGCAATTCTTGTATATACATATACAAGAATTACTCGTTTAAAGGTATTAGATAGATAGATATAATAGGCAATGTCAAAACAATAACCAAGGCAGATCATTAAAACCGATCCTTCGCTCATTTACTATTAACGTCCACTCAAACCGCACTGTACCGTAATGCCATAAATTGATTCAAATCATCACTCAGTGGGTGGATCGTGCTTCATCGACACTCAATAACAATCAGCCCACAATACACAGTTTTTACACTCGCCTGCGATAAGTATTAATCTTTAAATTAGCTGTAATTAGACACAGTTTTTATATACTTATGTATGGGTGCCAGGCGTCACTTCATGTCTTCATGATCTTAATTAGAGCGTCCTGTTGTGGGCGACGTCAATGAATTGTCATTCCTATATCATACAACTTATACATCTACTTGTATTATCTATATATAAATGAATGTGTGTATGCTTGAAACTTAAGCGAGTTGTTCTACGGACGACTACGAAGGTGCCTGACAAAAAAAAACAAAATGTCGCATAGAAACTAATGCCGGGAATAGCTAGTCTATCTATATATGTATAAAAAACGTTTATATGATTGAACCATATGCCTTCTTTTTATTTAAAATTAAATAATATATTCTTTTTATGTTGTTCTATGTATACCTGAGCAGGTTCCTGATAAAAACACCGCACGCTAGGAAGAGCATATATCAAATAAAAAGTTTTTTTATTAACCTATTTTTATATTTAATTTTGAGTAACCTACTTTTTATTTAAAATTATCAAATGTCATTGAAATGCATATCGCAAGATATAAACGCTTTTCCTTTCTTAAAATGTGAGCCCGTATAGTTATATCTATTTGATAGAAAAGATCTCAAGTAGGTACTGTAAAGAATTTTAAAAAAATAACAAAATTGTTTATGGCCTCTACTGTGAATATACTACCTTAAAGCATATCAGTACACGAACAGTAAGGACTGCATACACCTATGAACCGCTTTAGTATAATTAAACTTGCGGCACGCTATGATGGCCGTTTTGACGTTTAACAATGACAAAGAAAAATAACCTTTGTTCCTTCGGACATAAGGTGCATCTATTGATCCAACAGCTAATTGTATGATGATGGAAATCAACCTTATTCCAAAGCAATACAGTTTCTTTTCCTATGACAATCTGAAATGTCAAAACGGCCATCATAGCGTGCCGGTAGTATAGTAGCGTGACGAAAATTAAAGAACAGTAAATGCCATACGCTCTACAAAACAGTTTACAAAAAATGTACTTTGCCGTGGCAACTACACTGCAGTACTGTAAAACCGACGGTTACATTTGGTTTGTTAACGATACTGAAAACGACAAATGGTTGAGTGCAGTTTTTACAGTTAGTAAAGGATTCATAAATGATTTTCGAGTAAAAAATACCGAAACATTGAAAGATAATTTAATACGAAAACATATTATTTATTTATTCAAATGTATTGTAAATAAATAAAGATGTGCATACAAATACGTGCATCTTTAATGCAGATTCGATCCAATGCCTGTTAAGGAACCGGTTTGCCTCACAAGATCGTTTATAATTATGAATTTAGCATAAAGTCTTAAAATTGATAGGTAGCTTCATAACCGTGAAGTTGATCGCAGGTTGTATGTTTACAATGACATAATAACACTAGATCAACATTATCTAAAATAGATATGACGTTACCTGTACGATTGACGGCTTCCAGCGGCGGCGGCGCGTTAGCAAACAGTCGTCCCACGATAGACTCGTTCTAATAGAATATCGTACTTAATATTTCTATCGACGGACCAATTTAAACGTGGTGCAGCCCACACGCGGTCCAGCACAGCCTTCTATTGCTCATTGTTCTCCTTTATCGATCTTCTATTGGCTTACAATACGGATATTCTATTTCGTAATTTTTTAAGTGAAAACTTTAGCGGCGTTGAGCACTTTTCTTGGGATGGGTATGACATGTTAAACTCGCGTCGGGACACGTGACCTGATCGAAAATTCGTAAGACGGTAAAAATGCACAACGTTAATGTTCAAGTTTTCACTTCTGCCGGTACTCCCGGAGTGCAACCCGTTGTTTTAAATTTTTTGTCATAAATGCGAAAGTTTGTATGTATGGATGTTTGTTACTCTGTCACGCAAAAACTACCGAACGGATTTGGATCAAACTTGGCACATATATAGAAAATGCCGTGGAATAATGCATAAGATACTTTTTGTGCTGGGAAAAGGTTCCATCCTTCGGGAGCGCGAGTGAAACCGCGAGGGACAGCTAGTATCCTATATATTTCAATTTTAATCATAGAACACATAACTCAAATATTCAAGAAGATTAAATACTTATTAATACTTTAAAAATAATATTTTCTTAATTATGATCTCTCTTTTCATTGCTTATATAATTTTGAAATTTCTTATTTGTAGCGTCCACGCAGGAATTACATATGGGACTTGAGGCCCTTCTCTCATTTATTGTTATTTATTGTTCTGTTTCGCCGGCAATATTGTGAATTTCTTTCTGAACCAGGAAGCCTACCTACTTACCTGCGTTATTATTTGATTCTTCGTTTTATCTCTGGGGTATACACGAAACGTATTCCTGGCAACGCAGGTGTGTTATTCTTTTGTCTATAAATATTTCCGTGCAACTTTTATCTTTCATTTAGTTAACTCTCTATGCGTCAGAAAAACCTTATAAGGTTTAATCAGTGCAACTATTCAAAATCTTATTGGATTCAAGTAAAAATTTCGTTCAGCGAATGCGTCATGCTAGTTATAAAAATCAATATTTTTTTCAGTTTATGCCCGCGGACGGCACTTAAAAGGTAAATTTTAAAGTTACTGAAGGTCATTCATAGTATTCATATTAGTAGCGGCAAAAACTTTTAAAAACAATGTTTGTACGCATAAAATATGCATGTCAACAATCACGTTCCACTATAAAGTAAAAACTTGTATAGCTTTAAGTTAGTTGGGTGCAACTACAGTGCGTCGACTAATTAGTGCGTGCCGCTGTGACTATATTCTCGGGCAAATAATTGCAGCGTCCTCGTTCCTATAGCACTAGCTGGCTTCTGGTGACACACACTTATCAAATAGGTACACGACGTACCTATATCAACTACCTACACCAACATAACATTGAATCACTAAGATGCATTTATAAAACATAAAACAATTGAATCTCGACCGAAAACTTACCAAGCGTTTCATGTTTTTCAGTTAATAACTAAAACATCGCAGACTAATTGGCTCATGCTTAAGCCTTATAAATCCTCTTCATTAAATATAGTTTTTCATTAAAACGGTCTGCTGGTCATTATGACGGCTTAGATAAAAAAAACACAATTATCCGTAGAATTCTATAGGTACTTATAACCGGTTAGCTGTTAGTATCTCACAGAAGCGCGTACTCGTCAAATGTTGTCGTAAAGAGTCATCAATCAAAGCCAAAGTGACAATGCGTCATCAATCTGCTCAAACTCCAGATCCGGTCTCTATTGACATTGATGAGTCTAACGAGTCGGGCGTCACCGTCGGAGGTCATCAAAACTTTGGCTTACTCGTAAACAATAACGGCCAAACTAATCTCTAATACCAGAAAGCTCCATTCATAAGTTATACCTGTTATAGTTAAAGCATACTACATCTACATGTATTTACTCGAAAGCATTGTAATTAAACGGAAACTGGATAGGTTTCCCCACCGCAAACTATTGATTGGCAAATCCGTTAATGAATGTTATATAAATATTTTAAACAGTAGAACGTTTTGGCATGCCCACTTTATATAAGCACAAATAATTTTGAAATATTCGATATATTTCCAGATGACAATGCGTTGTGCCAAAGAAAATGATGTTAAACGAAGACTACCGAATTATTTATAAGTGACTGACTGATTTATCAAGATGGAGGGCGTAAGAGTGACGCATCAGGGTTTGAAGGCCCACTCGAATGAAGGCTCCGCAGGGCGCATCACTCAGGCCGGGCTGGCAGCCCGTAGCCCTGAAGGGACAGCTGCTAAAGGCATGGCAATTAAGGGCCACGAGGACCTCTGGGTGGAAATACAAGCCAACACCTTTAGGAACTGGGTCAATGAAACCCTCAAGCCAGTCAATATCAAGGTATTTACAAAACAACAACTATTTAACGATGTTTACTTAGACTCGCACCCGACTTGTGTAATTTAATGTTGAAGCCTATTTCATAATAGATTGTTGGTTTGGGGCGCGAGCAGTGTGCGATAACAGTTGTAGAGCCGTCAATGTAATACAAAATTGACTGCAAAGACGATTCCGACAATATTATACAATCGTCGTTCTTGAGACAAAGTTTTCCCTGGATTTTTTTTTATTATTCTCTTTACAGGTTCTAGATCTTGTAGAGGATCTAAGGGATGGGACCGTCCTCTGTTCATTAGTAGAAGCGCTACAAGGGCGAAGGCTAAAAGGATGGAGCCCGAATCCAAGCAACCAGCACCACAAGCTTGAAAACGTCACTACAGCTCTTCAAGCTATTGAGGACGATGGGGTGAAACTTGTTAATATTGGTAAGATATGCTTTTTTTCTAATAGATTTTTAAACCATTGTAAAACTAGTAAAACAGTATTTTTTGAGTAGTAGAGCTCTTAGTGCACAGTTCGTCCGGGGAAGTACTACCTTACCCATTTCCGCCGTGAAGCGGTAGAGCACCCATTACTGTGTTTCGGTTAGAAAGGTAGCCGGTGAAATTACAGGCACATGAGACTTAACAACTTCACGTCTCAGGGTCGACAACGCATTGGCGATGCCCCTAGTATTCCAAATGTCAATAGGCGGCGGTGACCACTTACCATAAAATGGACTGTAAGCTTGTTTGTCAACTCATGTCGTATAATAAAAAAAATTAAATATCGAGTGTTTTTTTGTTTTGTTTCTACTTTATGAGTATGAAATATATTTATTCAATATACAAATAATTGATTTGTGATATGCCTAGAAGTGTTATACAAAGCACAGCTACAGGCATACAGGTGTACCCTACGTAGTATATAGTGACACCTTTTAGCAATATACCCGCCACACCGGTACATTAAACAGTAATAAATATTGCTTTGCTCCTTTAATGGATTCCAGTAAATGCAGCGTAGATACTCTTGCAACACACTGGCGTATTACGCTATATCCGCGTTTAAATTTACTTTCGAGTTAATAAATTGAAAAACTATTTTTATTTTTAATATTTTTTGTAAGTGGGCTCAATGCTGTGTGCTGCTCTGTAGCACATAAGTATTTAATTATATAATTCTGCGAAAACTACCTTCATTTATCCATTATTTTATCTGAAGTATTATACAGTTTTTCTCCGAATTACAATAATAATATTATTCGTAAAACAGGGAGAAAATTCTTAAAATTCCAAACGATACCTAGACAGTTGCTACCTACAGAACAAATATAATTCCGCACATAATCACTTTATGACCCACTTCCAGGTAATGTTGACATCGTTAATGGAAATCTCAAGTTGATATTGGGTTTGATTTGGTCTTTGATCGTACGATACCAGATCGGAAGAAGCAAGTTCCCACCGAGGTAAGATATCTTATGCAATCACCACAATTATGAATGGGAAATTGGTAGCTATCTCATAAAACCAACGATATCATTATTAGACACACTAACCGATCTAACACACAGTCGAGAGGTAAACGATACTAATTGACGACCGTGACCTATTTTTTAATTAGTACATCAAATGAAGGTAATAAAATGACTCTGGTTGATTTAAAGTTGCCTATCTGTCAATAAAAAGTAATCAACGTATGAAATACAATTCAAATATTGGTATTTTGTAATATGCGTGTGTGAGATAAATTTTTGTTCTCACAAATCATGCAATGATGTAATTTTAAAACCCAATAAACCTTTAATATTATAAAACTAACTGTATCTAAATAGCTCAAAAGGTTTCTTTGGCGCAAGAACAATTAGCGCGACACGCCTGCGCTCGCGCAGCCGTCCATGTCCACGTCACGGCTACATTTAAGAGCAAATCCGGTATATTGCGAAAAACTTATTAGGTACTATTATCTAGCGTAAATATAATGTACATAGTCTTATAGGGGTTTTGCAAAGTAATGCACCTATAAATGCTACAATTTATTATTTGAACGAATATTTACTTAGCACAAATTGAAATATTATAAATCGCGATGTTGTGTCAGCAGCACTGCAGCGCGCCGGTACCGGCCCGCGCTCGTTAACCGCTCAGCTAAAAGGGTGGCAAATTGCACGTTTATTGATGTTTAATTGCAGAAAGTTGATGTTATCGTGGCTGCAGTCGGCGCTGCCCGAGTGCCGCGTCAACAACTTGACGACGGATTGGAACAGCGGGGTGCTGCTGTCGGCACTCCTCGACTACTGCAAGCCCGGCGTTTTCCCGCACTGGCGGGAGCTCAGTCAGTATTGATTATGACAGATTTCATTACACGGCACAGCGTTCGCTGTAAGCCACTACGCCAATACTTATTGAAATATTCATACCCGTAAATATTATGGCAGTTTTATATCGCGTCCATTACCTCACAGGTTTCCTACACAGGTTGAGTAATATTATGACTCTCGCAGTTAAATTTCTCATGCAGTCTAGACAAACAAGTTTTAGGAGTATTTAAACTTTATTTTATTTTATTGGGAAGACCAACGTTTATTAGAAATCAGTTGAAGTTTGAAAATCTTTAAACCTTTGAATTTAGTCACATTAACAAAGACAATCTGATTAATATATTTAAATTGAATTTTTAAACTTTTTTTTAAAATCCGCTTTAAATAAGTAAATACAAGTCTAATAGTATCGGTAACCAATATCAACTCCATTATATACATACTAGCTGTCCCCCGCGTTTTCACCCGCGTTCCCGAGAGATGTAAAATTTTCCCGGCACAAAAAGTATTCTATGTTACTTCTAATACCGCCAAGAATATGAGTACAAAGTTTAATGATGATCGGTTAAGTAGATATTTTGTGAAAGCGTAACAAACAAACTTACATTCACATTTATAATATTAGTAGGGATGAGTTATTTAATACAAATATGACAAGTAATGTTTTCAATCTATAGATCGTCACGAAGCTGTAGAAAATTGCCGTCGCGCTATGAAACTAGCGCACCGAGAATTAGAAGTGCCGATGGTATTGGAGCCGGAATACTTAGCTTCCCCCTGGCTGGACGAGCTCTCCGGCATGACTTACTTATCGTATTTCATGAAGCCGGGCTCAGCCGGCTACAGATCCGCGCTCGAATGGGTCAATTCACGGCTCGAGAGAGCAATCACTAACTTTACGGTAAGCTTATCTAGGGAATCTCACTTCTGGAGTTAGTAACTGTAATGTTATTCTGAGAAAAGGAATTACATTTTACTTAATAGATAATTATTTAATCTCAGCTGTAAAACCTTAACACGACTTTAACCATATTTCTTTTATTTAAATTTGAAACAAATATGTATTGTTTTCGATAAACCGCAAATATGATGTATACATCGTAACCCAAAGCCCCCAGAGCATTCTATGGAGACTTTAAAAGTCATAACGTTAATAAAGATCATTGCAAAACAGCAAAATATCCATTGTTTTCAAAATAATGTTAGCAACTTCATAAAAAGGTCCGTCGGTTGTTCCCAGACGGACTGGAATGATGGACGCGTGGGGAACGAGCTCGTCCGGTCCCTGGGCGGCCCCGCGCCTCCACTGAGCCGGCTGCGGCGCGACCCCGCGCGGTGGGAGGAGAACAATCAACAGGCTATCGACGCTGGAAAAAAACTTGGTATACGCATTATATTGAGGGGTATAAAGAGTAAATCGTTCAATGATAATATCACTTATGACAAATGACGTCATGCGTCTCCTCGGTTCGCAGGCAATTTTCTGCCGGATTATAGGTGTCATTTCCGTCACTGTTCCACATGTCTGCCATTTAAGACGGAATAATGAAAATATTTGCCTTGCTCGAGGTCGGGGGTCTCATTTTCCAGATCGATAGGTTTATTTGATCAAATAAAAACATCAATGTAGCACTTCTGACTCAGTCATATTAAATAGTGTAAATTACCAGATAATGCGCACTCCCGCGGAAATTTCCACAGAGGACAATTTCTCAATTTAAATTGCCCATTTTGTTTTATTGTTGAAATAACGATGTTGTTAAATATTTGCGAATTCTGTTTTTTTTATCTCATATTGACATTTTGTTGTTAAAGCCACAATTCAGTACAAAATCTTACCGCTTAGTGAACCCTATTTCATTGTTGTGTGAGAAAACCTAATCCAATTATTTTCCTTGCTTAGGTGTCCAGCCGGTGTTGTCTGCGCGGGATATGAGTCAGAATGACGTGGAGCACTTGGGTGTAATGGCGTGGGCCACTCAGTTCAAAAATGTGCCTCCGAGACCGCCTGTCCATGACATGTTGAGGGTGGCACTCGACTCCACTTCTGGGAGAGTTGGAGAGCCTGTTAGTACTTTTCTTATGACTAATGTTCATCCATAGTCTAATAGAATTAAACTAAGTAGAATGTTATTAGAAAAAAAAATGGCGAATATTCTTACACAGGAATAACTACCGTAAACATCGGTAGAAGCATAGATTAAGTATAATTAAGGTTGCTCTAAGTATTAGATATAAAGTTCTTTTTTATCACAAGGGCCGACAAACAGGCAGATGGTCCACCTAATGGTTAGTCATCACCGGCTATGGTAATATGTAAAGAGGCAATGCCAATGCGTTGTCGACCCTGAGACATCAAGATGTAAAGTCTAAAGTGAGTGTAATGTCGATATCGATAGAAAAAACTGTATATTCCAATGGTTTGGTTTGTTCAAATTGTATTTTTTACTGTGACGTAACATGTGTAATAATTGCATCAGTCTCGCATATGACAACGAAGCCGAACAGGATTTAAAAATAAAAAAAATATTTTTCAGACCTACATAAAAGTGGAAAGTATATCAAACGAGCTTTCCATATCAGACGTGAAGGTATCGATAGTGAACCCCTTGGAGCAGGAGTCTCGACTCAAGCTGGACGCACGAGGAGCTGGCGAGTTTGTACCCGAACACGCTGGCATGCACGAGATCGTTCTTACTGTGGATGATATTAGGTACCTACATTTAAAAAGTTGCTATGTATCGAATCACTACATAGTATAAAACAAAGTCGCTTTCCGCTGTCTGTCTGTCCCTATGTGTGCTTAGACTAAGCTACGCAACGGATTTTGATGCGGTTTTTAATAGATAGAGTGATTCAAGAGCAAGGTTTATGTGTATAATACATGTGACATCCCACGTGAATGCGGCTAAAACCGCGGGAGACAGCTAGTAAACGATAAAGATAAAAATGAGCATCTGTAACAGAAAAAAAAGTAGAAGATTATGTCTGTGATTTTAAAGGAAACGCAAAATCATAAATATTTTTTTAAATTTTTCTCTGTGTGAATGTTAGTCTCGAATAGGTACAGAGACAGGTAAATATTTTCGTAACTAATACAGAACACATCCTAGCGTAGATCCTTGCTTTGGAAACGTAGGTAAAACCATGAGACAGAAGTAAGTCTCCAATAAAATGATTGAACTTAAGCACTTATTTATTAATTCCTTAACTCTGAAGAAAACCTTAATTACAGAAAATAAACTGAAAACTCGTTTGTCAAACAAAAGTTTTGTAATAATTTTATTATATCCAACACACGAATGACTGACTTATCGTTGATGCAAAGGGAATTGTAAAATAGTAGATCTAAAAACATCAGATCACATGTCAAGACTTCATTTTCATATTTCAGGGTGGATGGAAGATATTTCTTTAGGGTATTGCCGAGATTAGTGACTGTACCGCCGCCAGGCATGGCGCCTTGTGCTGCTGGCAGTATCGTGGAAGTACTAGTCAGTGCGACAGGTAAAATTAATACCGGCAGGCCATTTGGTTTGGTGGTTAGCGACCCTGACTGCCAAGTCGAAGGTCGCGGGTTCGATTCCCACCCAGGACAAACATTTGTGTGCATGAACATGTCTGTTTGTTCTGTGTCTGGGTGTAAATATCTATATATGTATGTATTTAGAAAAATAAAAAAGTAGTATATGTAGTATATCAGTTATCTGGTTTCCATAGTACAAGCTCTGCTTAGTTTGGGATCAGATGGCCGTGTTTAAAAAGAATATCTCGGGATATTTATTTATTTATTTCATTAATCTCTCAGAAATAAACAGTATGGTATATTCAAATGGTTCTTATATAGGAGCACCCAGAAGGGAAGACATCGATGTGACAGCCCACTCTCCAAGTGGACGCGCTGTACCTTTGGAACCTCGTCATCCACCGCCGTCGGCACCCGGCACTACAGCCTCAAGCGCTACCTTCGAACCCGATGAAGCTGGCACCTGGACTATCGCTATTACTTACAAAGGACAGCATATTCAGGTACCCACAGCCTTAATTACAATAGTTGTATTATGGTTACAATATGTAATGAGTGCAGAATATAATCAGAGTTGCGTAACTTAGCATAAAATATGTCAATCAAATGTTGGTTTTCTAGGGAGGTCCATTCACCTGTGAGGTATTTGACCCCGCTGGTGTGCGACTCAGTCCAGGTGCGTTGGACGGCGCTGAACCTCTTAAGCCGCATTCCTTCGAGCTGGACACCAGCGGCTGCGGGGTCAGAGGTGACCTGCAGCTGGACATTGTTCACGACAAACGGAGCGTCATGTGCGCTCTGGAGAAATTATCGTCGACTAAATATCGTGCTACCTTCATGCCTAAAGCACCTGGAAAGCATAGAGTAAGTATTGTCCTTTATCTAAACAACGAACAACTACATAAGTCTCTTATCAAATTCGGAAAAAGATAGGGAAATTGTCCGTATAAAACAAATATTTACGAATCTATTTCTGAAATAAGTATTGTGTTCTGTAATACAAACATATTTTACAGCTGTATATATATTTCAACGGATACGACGTTCATGGATCACCGCATATGTTCAGAGTGGGATCACGCTCTAAGAAGCATAGAGACAGCTCTAGTCCATCACCGGCTTACGCGAGAATATCTAGTCCAGGTAGCTAGCTATAAAAATACATTTGTATATCATAGTTTAGATTTTTTTTTAATTAATTTCTCCAATTTCTCGTTTGAATTTATTTCAGTGACCCGATTGAGATCGGAAAGTCCCATGAACCCGTACACTTTATACGACACGAATACAACGAAACAGCATAGTACCAGCTCAATCGATCGACGCGATGAGAGACGTGATTCTAGTGATTATTACAAATCCTCTTTCGGATCAGATGTCAAAGAGAAAAGCTACGATATCACTGACTCCGCGTACTCGACGTCGAGAGTCAATAAGAAGGAAAATTTCAATACACGATATGGCTCTGAAAGTCCTAGAAATAGAACAGCTAGTCCTATAACAACGAAACATTTGGGCAACGGAGCCCGGCTCGACATCAATCGGTCCACTAGTCCGTATAGAGAGAGCAGTCCATACAGGGGGACGAGTCCAGTGGGGCGGACAACGAGCCCGCTGACGAGAAAAGACAGCCCTTTGAATAGAACCGCCAGTCCAATTAACAGGTACGTCCAATATTCACGTGCATGCAACACGACGTCTTTTTTTTGTTAAAAAAACATTAATTAAATTTGTATTTAAGAGTCTCAAAGGGAAAATACGCGCTCATTTTACGTTGAAAATCAGTTTACACCCAGTTTTACATAATTAAGAGTGTGGCAGATTTCTCGGAATTAACACTCTATTTTTATTATTACATGCAAAATATTATTTTCATGACAAAAAATGACGTTTCGACAAAAGCCTTGAAATGAATACTGCTTCTTTGTCACAAAGCATTTTTCATATTGAAAATACTTACATAACTTGAAATACAATGCAAAATTTTTTTGTAATAAAATATATGTCAGCCCGCTTCTGTCGCCGTAAATTCAAATAATGGGTCACTTTATATTTACTCAGATTAAAATTCACCTTTAAACCATGAACACGTATACATATGTTTTTTACTTACAGGGTAAGCAGCCCCATCGAGCGCTACAGCCCTGTAACAACAACAAAACGTGTCGTAGAGAAGAAGTCAAACTACAAAATGTATAGCTCATTCAGCGGCTCCCAAGACAACTTAGATCAGAGCAGCCCTTACTCCTCACTCGAAACTGAACGCGTTAAGAGGCTTGGCAGTCCTAGTACGTAACGTATAATAATACCTAAAAATATCCTAATCCATGTGGTTGTTTTTTTCCCAGGCATTTTATACTTTATGACTCTTACTTATGGTCCATAAATCAACGATCCTAAAATTGTTTTTTGACTGCTGACCGATATAATGGTAGTGGGTTGCATATAAATGACCTATTCACGGTGCCCTCCTGTCGTCCACGTACAGCTTTTTCGGCTAACATTTTAGTTTATTCAATTTATTATTTCCATGTAATATTTACGTTTCCATTTTGTTTGACAGATAGTGGTGATCCAGGTGGAAAGCCATATAATCCCAGGCGTGACTCGTGGGACACGGTTGAAAAGACCAGACAAATGTTAAGTACTAATAGGTGAGTTAATTATAAACACGCTCTAATCTAAAATTCAACAGAGCGAAATTTAAAGGATTGTGAGGTTGAATAGATAGAAGCAAGTTTATAACTAATTTATCCACGTGTGTTGCATAATAATAAAGTTGTATGTGTAGCCTCGAGTCTCCCAACAACCCATCTGACCGTAACCGCGGGCAGAGCACTCTGGACCGCGAGACTAAGCGCAACACACAACTCAACAAGTTCAGCGACTTCTCTCGCGACTCCTTCAACCGACAACTCGACCGGCTGGCCGACGAGCGCGACTCTGATACTTACACCAGTCGAGTGAGTAGACGCTTTATAAATACCATTGTCTGCCATACATTTGCAGTCAAAAGCCAGTAAATCGTATTGGTAATTGGAAACACATTTACTAATTAAACTAGTAGGAATACCTCGATAATGTACAAATATAAATCATTGAAGAGTTACTTTCCAGTGGTGTTTACATCGAAACGAGGACAAATGTCGTTCGACATAAATATGCCTGTGAAAAGATGTAAATAACAAATTAGCAATAGACGCCTTGCCTTGACTTTCCATTTTGAATTTGCGCAAAAAAATAGGTCAGTTGGTGTTTGTGAAAAACACGGAAAATGTAGGTGATGAATGAATCTTTTAACTATAAGTGACTAGCTCCTGCCCATGGCTTCACACGCATTCTTTTGGGATATTACATTTTCCGAGATGAATGCGAAGTTGTATCCAAATCAGTTCGGCTATTTGCTTGAAAGAGCAACATACATACCTCCATCAAACATCCCAAACTCACAAAGTTTCCCAGTTAAAATATAATTACAGTTAAATGATACTAAAACAATATAATAAAGGACGTGACATTTAAATTATAAGGTAGCGTGACATTATCATGTAAGATATGAACTCATAACTACGGCGTAAACAGAGTGCGTGACAGTAGTCATTATCATCAGTCAGAGCTTACCGACTATTAAGATGGCTTCGCGTCAGCCTTCCCACCATTGTTACGGCTTACTTTCATCCACCGCATCCTAACAAATACACTCTACTAATAATATAAATGCGAATGTCTGTATGTATGGATGTTTGTTACTCTTTCACGCAAAAACTACCAAAAGGATTTCGATTAAATTTGGCACGAACACAGAAAATGTCCTGTATTAACAACATAAGATACTTTTGTGCCGGGAAAATGTATTTATTCATTTATAAATAGCTCTTAAAAAATAACACGAATCTTATAAATATAACTTACAGCCAATTAAGGATTAAGAGTAACCTTATCTACTAATTAAAATAAGAAAGACACCAGTCTGTGTCCGATGAACAGAGCATTTATAAGATTTTGCAGTATGATTGTGAAATTGCTTCATCCCTTGGGAACGCGGGTGAAACTGCGCGGGACAGCTAGTATATAATATATAAATGAACTGCAGTGAAACAGCGATTACTTAACAGTCGGTTAATTCAATTAAAGAAGGCTTCAAGTATTCCAATACGATTTACTGCATATTATTACGGAAATAATTTCCTGCTATAGATAAATGACTTTCCTTGGAATTATTCATTCAGAATATTAAAAAATATCATCTTTCCAATCCAAACAAAAATAATATTGTTGGCTTTTAAAAAAAATATATTTCTTATATTTTTTACAAGATTTAAGCGCGTCACACACGATGAAGATACTATAATAATTTATCTTAAGATTAATGAGAAAGCAATATGCGCTTAAAAGAGAAGAAGCTATGTTTCTTTAACTGTCTTCTCTTTTACTTGTATGACGCTGTCGCATTAAGCTTGATATAAAATATAATAATACCTTCTTCGTGTGTGACGCGCTTTAGGATTGTAGCTGAAGGTATTGAACACCACATAAATTAGATTGTGCAGCCGCCGGCACACACCGATAGGTCTTTGATGACAGATAAGGGTGGTAGCCAGCCGGGCGGGTACTAAGAAGTACCCTACCACTGTACGTTCGACCTCATTTTAATACCATCCATCCCGTATTCGACTGTCCGTAATTTCGAAATAACATCGATTTTATTTTTACACCAATTGCAAGAAACATTGGGTAGAATAAGTCTTTCTTTTTACTAATTAATAGATACCTTTCGGTAAAAATTACTGAAACGCATAAAATATTATATAAGGAAATTAAAGGATTTTTGATTTACTGTCTGTAATAATTATTAATACAATAATGTATCGAATTTATAAAAAGTTTTGGAGTCTTTTTTATAAACAAGAATTTGCTATACATATAATGAAATGAAATGAAATGAAATGAAATATTTATTCAAATAGGCCTTCACAGGCACTTATGAATGGTCAGACTCTAACACCGGTTCGGAAGGTTGCTTTTACTGAGAAGAGCCGGCAAGAAACTCAGCAATTACTCTTTTCAAAATAAGATTTTGTACATAAAGATGTGTCCTGCTGGAGCGAGCGCTACACCCAAGCATTGTCGTCATTAAAATAATCATTTGTATTGTAGAAAGCCTTTTGTACTAAAACTGTCTTAATTCTTTCCTTAAATTTTTGTAAAGGCAAATTTAAAATTTCAGCAGGGATTTTATTATAGATGTGTGCACTAAGTCCTAAAAATGAGCCTTGCACTTTTTGCAGTCTATATGCAGAAGTGACAAGTTTATCCTTATTTCTAGTATTGATGGAGTGCATATCACTCTTTTTGACATAAAGACTAATATTTTGATGTACAAATATTATGTTTGCATAAATATACTGCGATGCAACTGTGAGGATATCAATTTGTTTAAACTTTTCTCTGAGGGAAGCTCGAGAACTCAAATTATAAATTGCTCGAACTGCTCTTTTTTGCAATATAAAAATTGTTTCTATATCAGCAGCTTTACCCCAAAGCAAAATGCCGTAGGTCATAACACTATGAAAGTAGCTAAAATAAACTAATCTAGCCGTATCGACATCTGTAATCTGCCTAATTTTTCTAACTGCGTAAGCTGCTGAACTAAGTTTTCCCGCAAGACATGATATTTGTGTCCCCCATTGAAGTTTTGAGTCTAAAGTAATTCCTAAGAAAACTGATGACTCAACTAGGCTAAGAGCTTCATTGTCTAACATCAAACTACATACGTCATCTAAACTACAGCCTAGTTTTTTAACATTGGGTAATGCAAATTTAATACATTTAGTTTTTCTTGCATTTAAAACAAGATTATTAACAGTAAACCAATTTAATACCTGGGCCAATGCACCGTTTACATCGTCATAGTTGTATTTCAGTCTATCAACACCAAAAATCAGTGAGGTATCGTCAGCAAACAGTACAATTCCACAGGTATTTCTTACGTAAAATGGAAGGTCATTGATATATACTAAAAATAGAAAAGGCCCTAGAATAGAGCCCTGGGGTACACCCATATGCACAGGAGAATATATATAGATATATATATATATATTGTATGTATATCTCACACATTTAATTTTGGATCATTTATGTATTTCATAAATTGTTTATTTCTATAGCAAGAGTTCAGCAAGCGAGAAGTCCATGAGAGTTCATATGTGGTGAGAGATTCATCCTACAGTAGTGTGGAAGAAAAGCATCACGAACAACAGCAGTCTTTTTTATCGAATAGGCCCCCCCGCGACCCTGCCGGGGGGGCCCTCTCTGAGACGGACGCCGCACACGCACGTTTCAGGTAAACTTATTTTTTATACCACATTGGACAACTACCAAGCAGACGCTCCACCCGCTGGTAAGTGTTCACCGCCGACTATGGATATTTGCAACACTAGGAGCATCGCCAATGCGTTGTCGACCCTCAGACGTGAAGTTGTTAAGTCTCATGTGCCTGTAATTTCACCGGCCCCCTTACCTTTCTAACCGAAACACAGTAATACTAGTACAAGACTACTTCACGGCGGAAATGGGTAGGGTGGTAGTACTTCGTCTGACGAACTCTGCACTAAGAGCTTATATATTTTGGACATCAATTGTCTTGCATATCTTTCATAACATATTGCATTTCTAGAAGGCGTATCTTTTGGTACAGGATAGTCGCTTAATAGTTATGCAATAAAAACAACATTAATATTCTCCCGTCATAGGCAAAAAATAAAGAATCGCGACAGGATTTTTTAAATTAAAATGAATACGTACAGAAAGGACGGCTTAGATCTAAAGTTACTAAAAGTAATTTTGATAGAGACCAGTCCGGTCGTAGTGAATAGAGCTAACAATGGACTTGCTCCGAAACTAATGTGAAAAGTTCATGCTAGTTTATGTCAGTTCTATAGTTCTGTAGATGGGTGGCCTATAAGAGTTCGAAGTGTTATAAAGGCAATAGACAGCTCTATTGCGGTTCTTTTCTTATAAGCAGTCCTAATTATTGAACTACAACCTTATAACTGAGAGAATAACCTTTGCACTCGTGACAACGAATTTCCCCGAAGGTGAGACTATCATATCGATTTCTACAACCCGACTTCGAGATAATACATTGAACAACATGGAATATAAGAATAGTCGTCATTTATATAGTATTATTATTTATTATCCAATTGTAAGTTGATCTTTTAATGCAGCCTTATTCAGCAAATACAAACTTCGTCGGTGAGCCGCTTCACGGAGGCCTCGGAAAGCTTACCTCTCACGTGATTAGTAGAATTAGCGTAGTAAGCGATAGAGACAGAGCATTCGACATTTTCCTTACAGAATCGAGCCCCAGGAAAACAAAAATAATACGGTGTAAATCCTAGGAAATATAAAAAAAGACCCGGACTAAAAATACATTACACAATCTAGAAGTAGGGTTTATGTCGACAGGCAACGGCATAGATATACAATATAATATGTCACCAAGTATTTTTATACGCCGGCCATTCTTATTTTAAAACAGCGCATTTCTCGTCGGATAAAAATAAGATTGAAACGGTGGACGAGAATGAAATAAGTACCCAACCCTAGTCTTTAGAGAAAATATAAAGCTGTTGAACAGAAGAGACGTTTTCACGACCCTATAAATTTTACACTCTTTTCTAGTTATTGGGGCTATTTTTATTATTGAACAGAATGGTATTTTGGTTTACACTATTATATTAAGGAAATGTTTTAGAGTTTGAGTAGTAGAGCAGAGTTCGTCCGGGGAAGTACTACCCTTTCCTTTCCTAACTTTTGGTTAGAAAGGTAAGGGGCCGGTGAAATTACAGGCACATGAGACTGACAACTTCACATCTCAGGGTCGAGAACGCATTAACAATGTCCGTGGTGTTGCAAATATCCATAGGCGGTGGTGACCACTTACCATCAGGTTGACCCTCTGCTTGTGATATAAAATGTAGTATAAAAAAATACGTTTCATAATTTTATTATTAATATTTTGTTGTAATTATTAATAATTAGGATGATAATAATACTTGCAACTGACAAGCTCGTGGGCGCCGGGAAGAGGATGCAAGGGGGTGCACATGCATCCCTCAAATACCTATGAAAAAAAAATACAGACCTTTTTGTCTCGCGTCTCCAATCGTTGACCGACTGATTTCATATTAGTATATGCGCGCGATCCTAATTTTATATCACCTATGAATATCATAGTGCACCATTATAAATCAAATCTTTATCAGTTACTTAGTTTAAATAGTAGATATTTAAAATTTTAATGCACCTTGAAAATAATCTTACGGACGCTCATGTTAGTGACATATTGGTATTTGAAACATGTTTTTGTTGCAGATCAAATCAAAGGGACAACATTAAAGGTGCCAAAGGAATAATTGTTACACCTACCTACAAAGGAGTTGTAGGACAACCAGTCGAATTCGTCGGTAAGACAATTATTTATTTATCATAATGGCAACTACAATGTCTGTAGGTTCTTTGAGATGATTAACTTAAAGCTTCGTTGACACAAATATATACATAAATACATGGTACTTGATAAAGGTATTCAGTCACCATAAAAACTTCCTTGCATTAAATAGTCAACATCTAATTGGCGCAAATGTTTAAACTTTGTGTATATAAAAATCGATACGTGTTTCTGTGTATGTGTGTTTGTTCCCTATGGGCTTCAAAACGGCTGGACCGATTTTGACGTGATTTTCACTGTCAGATAGCTGATGTCATAAGGAGTCATTTGGGCTAAATTTTTTGGAAAATCTAACATCCCTGTAACGCGGCTGAAATCACAGGGGATTTCACGGAGCCTTTCTTAATATTACTTCCTGTGTCTTTGCCTATGAAGTGGATGGAGGCGCGGCGGGTCCCGGACACTTGGAGCTGGAAGTGTCCGGTGGGAACGGCGCGCTGGTGGCCAGCTCAGTGAGGCCACTTGGTGGTCACAAGTACGCAGCCGCGTTCATACCGCGCGTGTCGCGGCCACACACCGTGCGTGTTACATTCAACGATGAACATGTACCGGGTAAGTAACTATGCGATTCTATGAGAAAAATAACACTAGCTCAACGATGTTTCGTCGCGGCCTGTATGCTATGTCTCTTTCGCTTACTACACCATCACATGAGATGTAAGCATTAACCTCGTTGCGCCGGCTCGCCGAAGAAGTTTTTATTAGCTGGATAAGGGGGCAGATTGTCAGAATCATTGCATACGAATTTAATACTAACTAGGAAAGTCTGAGTTTCAAATCCTAGGTGTCCTAGTATATTTATAAAACATGTTTCAACTTAAGATGTACGCTAGCATTCGAAAAACCATGAAGAGTACAAATTAACTAAAGCATTTAAAGTCACTGGGGCAAATTAATGGGTATAAGATTTGCATAGATTTATCAGATAAAAATGTTTACCAACACATCCATAATTATTTATTTTTATAGCTGGATTATCCATAAGCCAGTGTTGGCAATTGCCTAGGGCCCCGCATTGGGTAGGACCCGCACCGTGATAAAAAAAAATGAAACTGGTTTTTCAAGTGTGATATAACAAACCTTCAATGATAATTTAACTAAAAAAAAAATTATGTGTGACCCATAGACTATTTTATGGACAGAGACATAAGACTACTTTTTATCCGCGTGAAACCGCGGGGGACAGCTAGTTGTAAATATAATTGCGTTTTTATCGAAAACTTATATTTTAGGAAGATAGTAAAGGGTCCCCGTGACATGCATTACCTAGGGGCCCTGACATGGTTAATCCGGCCCTGGCAATTTGCGATGTTTTTGAAAGCCGTGATGTTTTTGGAAAGACGTATCTATATTATAATAAGTTATTTTATACACACTACTAATGAAACCTACGCTGCGTTGAGAAACAAAACAGTCCAACTTCACACAGCACTTGCTTGCAGTTTGAATAGTTAAATTGATACAAGTAACATTTCTTGCAGCTACGAAACATTTTCCACAGAGAAATGAAATGTCAAAGCGAAACAAAGATATTTGTAATACCATTTCGTGTAACTCTGAAAATTATTATTCTCATTTGTATTGTATGTTTCTTGAATTGCAACTGTCGACAATATCGTCCTATTTTCATTTTCTTTTGTATTATACTAGTTTTACTACAAAATACTTATGTATACAGGGTGTTACAAAACTACCCGTAATGCCGAAATGAGGTTAAATGGGGCCTTATAACGAGTCCATTCACAATATTTAAGAACCGTAGTAACGCTGTACAACGTACCCCAAAAAAATAAAAATTAAATGATTGGTAAATACATAAACAGTAAAGTAGACAATCATTAGGTAAAATAGGTACGTAGGCCTTTCTATTACTAGGGTTGTTTTGTTTAATTATATTTTTACGGGATATTTTGTAACACGTTGTATAAAAAGTGTCTGGCTAATTTAAAGTGGCTATACTTTATAAGAGATAATTAGGAATCCTAGAACAGACTTGAATTCAGTCTGAACTTCCATCAAAATTCCTTGTACAATACAACATTGGACATAAAAGGAAAAGTAAGTTCCACAACGTTCCAGCACGACCTCATTTTCTTCTGTATTATACTTATTACAATATAATATAATGTAATAATAAAAATGTCAATGTGAATGTAAGTTTGTTACGCTCTAACGCGAAAACTACTTAACCGATCATCATGAAAGTTTTTACATATGTTCTTGGAGGAGTAGCATAATACTTTTTGAACCGGGAAAATATTACGTCCCTCGGGAACGCGGGTGAAACTGCGGGGGACAGCTAGTGTATATATAAAGTGGCTGTACTTCATGGGATAAGTTGGTATCCTTGAACAGGCCTATTCAGTATGAGCTTCGATCAAAAATACCTTGTTTCAATACAACATTGACATAAAAGAAAAAGTAAGTCCCACGTTCCAGCACGTCATTAAGCGCCTGGTTATTTGACTGCTACTGTTTTTAAGTGGCACTCAGCTCAGGAGGCTGCTAAGTAACAGTATTATGTCTAAAGCTTCTAACGGTTATTGAATCTCCAATCTCCACCTTGGCTAGGTTCTTTACATTTAACTTCCTTGATGAGAGCGACTTTTTAATATTAGCGTAGTCGTATTTTTCCAAAACAGTTTCTGAGTAAAATGAAATAAAAATATAACTTATATATCAATTTAATACTGAGAATAAACATGAATAAATTTAAAAAAAGAATACAATGTAGATTTAAAAACTATGATACAAATGAAATACAATCATTGGTTAAACGTAGAGATCAATGCTATCTTTATAAAATTATTAATAATATGGTTGATTCGCCATTTTTATTAAATCAAATATATTTTTGCTGCCCTAATCTCTCAACTCGTAAAACAAAAGTTTTTCATATCCCGCTCTGTAAGTCGAACTATGCTCAAAATAGATTCATAATCAGAACTTGTAAAGCACACAATAGCTGTTTTCAACAGGCGGATATATTTCATGAAAGGTTTAGCTGTTTTAAATATCTAATAAGCAACATCTAAACTATCACTTAAACTCTGTATGTATTAGGATATAATAAGTTGTACATAGCTGAATGTAGAAACATTATTGACTTCTGTGTTATATGTTGTGATTATATCTACATGTATTATTGTCGCTGTTTGTTTCTCAATAAATAAATAAAAATACATTTAATTTGGGTATGTATGAGATGAGTCCAGTATCTTATAATAATAAACCAGCCCAGTCCAAGTCGGAATCGCGCACCGAGGGTTCCGTCAAAAATATTTTTTGTAATGTAACAAATTTATGGTTTTCGGATTTTTCCGTTTGCTTGTGCTAAAAGACATTGCTTCTTGCCAAATTTCATGATTATAGGTCAACAGACATACAAACGGTCAACGAAAGAACATATTGATTTAATTTTGAAAACCCTTAAAAATTCCGGGTGGTACATTTATCCCTACCGAGCTATCCCTACTGGCAGGGATGAGTGCACATTTTGTCGATTTATTTCTACCGGTAGGGATAGGTGCACTGCCCATTACCGATTGGTACACTTATAACTACCGAGCTATCCGAACTGGAGGGTAAAAAAAAATATATCTATACAATCTTTTATATGTATATATATATACTAATAAATGAATTAAAAGAATATACAATGTATATTTGTGTCATGTGCCTGTAATCGTGCACTTATACCTACCATTAGGGATAACTCGGTAGGGATATGTGTACCACCCGGAAATATCAATGTCTGTTTTACCTAAAAGTAAGGTACTTATAGTACTACATACGTAATTAAACTGATCAATATTAATAATAACCCATTGGTAATCTTACTCCAAATTATAGATAAATTATAAGAATTCTGTTTAGGTAAAAAAAAAGCACGCCTACTTTGCCAAAATTTGTATGCGGTACATTTCTTTAATCAACTGCTCAGTTTTTCTTAACCTTTTTGTATTTTACACCTGATACAACCCGCAAGTAGCGCGAGCTGATTAGAAGGGGTTACCCCGAATAAATTGAAGTAACCAACAAGAAAAAGGATACAATTTGATAAGAAATTCAATTCAATCATGTTTTACCTTGTATTTTCTAGTGTACATTGTGTAGAAAGTGTATTGTGATGTGTTTCCATGGTGCGTGTAATTCGGTGTGATTACCACGTTCGCTACAAAGAAAATGTCGTTAAGCCGCGTCCACACTCAAAATGAAATATAATCGCACAACATTTGCGTTTGTATATATACTTTAGGAATTACCTGTATAGTATACCTTTATACTCAATTTCGTTTTAGATAATACTTTTGAAAAAACTTAATGCAACCAGAGTAATGTATGCCTACGTATAATTTGAATAGTGTGCTAATTTAAATTTGTACTTTTCTATTACAGAGCCGAGAGGTGGTCTGACAGGCATTTCTGTACTTAAAAGAAGGTCCAACCTTAATTTCAAATTGTAATCGTTGGATACAGAGGAAAAAATATATTATTAATATTTAACTATGGTCCACTTATCGCGTAAAAACTACCTCTTCGGTCACAAATGTACTCGTTTGTAACTAGAGATACTGTCAATCAAAGTAATAAGGCCAACAGGTGCCAAAAGTTATATATAATTCAGCACAATGGTGAGATATACATATGTTAGGCGTTTAGAAGCTTTGTGCATACGTCCTAGTGCGTCAGGTCAGTCGTGCTCTGTCGCCGCCGCTGTCACCCATGAAAGTGTCCACGTGAGCCAATGATATATATACTAAAGATGAGTTATCCGCACTCAGGAATGGCACCATAAAATTATGGCAATTGACTTAATTCCATTTAGTTGCGCTCCAAGTACTGTTGCGACGGTACGCACGGCGTATGCAGCATTCAAAATTCAAAAATTCAAAATTCAAAACCATTTATTCAGTTTAGGCCTTCGGAGGGCACTTATGAAGGTCAAATTTAAAGTTACTGAAGCTACAACCGGTTCGGAAGTCAGCCTTCAACTGAGAAGAACCGGCAAGAAACTCAGCAAGGTTACATTCTTTTTTATTTGTTATATAAATTTTTATCTATTCTGACTTTTTGGCTATTTTATAATTTCAATTTTACATAATTTTATATTTAACAATTACAAAATACTTATTATAGGTAACATTAATAAAAACAAAACAAAAAAAAATATGACAAGACTACAAAATAGAAAATAACAATAATTAGGTACTTACAACTTAAACAAGAGATTTAGAGGTGCACTGTGCAGAGAGCAGCTATTTCCATACATTTTTATCTTCAATATAATGAACTACCTTGTAATACGCTTTTTCTTTCAAAACTTTCCTAATATAATTTTTAAATTTATGATCAGACATTTTGGTTATTGAAAGCGGTATCTTATTATAAAATCGAACACAATTACCAAGAAATGACTTGTTAACTTTAGTTAGTCTAAAGTATGGAACAACTAACTTCTCCCTTTGTCTTGTATTTATACTATGAATATCTAATTTTGCCTCAAACATTCCTATGTTTCTACGTATAAACATTATATTTTCATAAATATATAGTGAAGGTAATGTCATTATATTTATTTCCCTAAATAAATCTCTTAATGATTCACGGGGACCCATACTGTAAATTGCACGAATTGCTCTTTTTTGTATAATAAATATTGATTCTATATCCGCTGCTGCTCCCCAAAACAAAATACCATAGGACAAGAGGCTATGAAAATATGCAAAATAAACTAATTTGGCCGTCTCAACATTCGTCAATTGTTTAATTTTCCTAACAGCAAAAGCAGCCGAACTTAATTTAGCAGCTAGAGTATCAACCTGAGGTCCCCATTGCAATTTATTGTCTAATGTAAGACCCAAAAATACCGTTTTATTTACAAGATCAATATGGCTCCCATCTATTATTATTTGGCTATCTACTTGTGCTACATTTGGTAAAGAAAACCTTAAGCATTTAGTTTTCTTTGAATTTAGGAATAGATTATTTGTAGCAAACCACCCACAGACAATTGACATAGTATGATTAACTTTAGTTAGATCTTTGTCTTTTCTATTAACTTTAAAAATTAATGATGTATCATCAGCAAACAAGACAATATCTGTGAGGTCATTTACAACATATGGCAAATCATTTATATATACTAAAAACAAAAATGGACCTAAAATTGAACCCTGGGGTACCCCCATTTCGACTAAAGAGCCCTTGGATGTTGTGCCGGTAATCCCTACCTTTTGCTGGCGATTTGATAAATAAGATAAAACAAGATCATGAGCAGTTCCACGAATTCCGTAGAAGTCAAGTTTTAGTAGTAGCGTACGGTGGTCAACACAATCGAATGCCTTGGACAGATCACAAAAAATGCCAATCGCATCCTGTGAATCCTCCCATGCGCCATAAATGTGCCTCAGCAATGTTGCTGCCGCATCGGATGTAGATCTTCCCTTCGTGAAACCGAACTGATGACCATGCAATACCTTATGCTTAGTAAAGTGACTTGACATTTGATTAAGCAGCAATTTTTTTAAAGATTTTACTAAGTGCTGGCAGAACGGAAACTGGTCTGTAATCAGATGGATTCTCCCTACAACCGGACTTGAAAATAGGTACTATTTTACTATATTTCATTAAATCAGGAAAACAACCCTGATCAATGCATTCATTAAAAATATTTGACAAAACAGGTGCAATCAATCTTAACGTTACAAACGATTTGTATCTCTCTCTAACAACAGCTAGCGTAGGGTGGCATTTATTTTATTTTCTTCTCTTCTGGGGTGTAAGTATCTAGTAGTATCAATAAATCTATCTAGTATTTACGCTGTTTTTAATTTTCGGCTGAGAGCCCTCTGCGCTCGCCGGAATTATCCATGTAGGGTGTAAGAGCCATCGGAGGCAAACGCCTTCGTCCCTTTAAAAAAGATGCTGTTTTTAAGAGCTTCAGAGTTGTAGCTTCAGTAACTATAAATTTGACCTTCATAAGTGCCTTCCGAGGGCCTAAACTGAATAAATGCGTGATGTTCGTGAATGAGGTGTCTATATAAAAATACGTCATTGACGAGAGTCGTTTATTTGTTCAGCTCCGTACTTTCGACATTTCCAATAGCAAACTTTCTTACATAACGCATTGACTCGTGTATAATTAGATACCAATTTTAATTACGTCATTACGCCAATGTTATTTGTGCTTTCATAGGTTTACGCTTTCAATTACATGAGCTGTCAATAACAGGTATTGCTAATAGTAGTTTAATCGTGTCGGATTGTGTTTTATTGACGTTCATTTTACTGAATCAGTAAAGATAGGGGTTTGAAATTATACCTTATGTTTTTTAATATATTACTTCTAATATTATAAATGAGAATGTTTGTATATACAAAAACTACCGAACAAATTTGGATGAAACTTCGCACGTAGATAGAGTATATCCTGGAATGCGATATAGGCTAGTTTTTATCCCGGGAAAATGTGACATGCCTCGGGAACGCGGGTAAAGAATATTTGTAAAACATGACGCACAGTTAACCAGAATAAAATTTATTATAGCATAATATAGTACACTAGTTGTCCCCCCCGGTTTCACCCGCATTAACTTAAAAAAATACTTTTGGCCCTTTCGGTCACTTTTGCACTGAGCGTGGAGGGCTGAAGTATCGGTATGCTTATCACTACATAGTATAAAACAAAGTCGCTTTCTCTGTCCCTATATCCCTATGTATGCCTAAATCTTTAAAACTACGCAACGGATTTTGATGCGGTTTTTTTAATAGATAGAGTGATTGAAGAGGAAGGTTTATACGTATTAGTATCTACATTGCACCTGAGATAAGCCGGGGCTGGTCGCTGGTTCTATCATTAAATTGACTATGTTTTACTATTCATCGGATAGAGCGTACTTTGTTTAGTCTCTCTATGATCGTAACTCCTTTTCGCAAAATTTTGAGTTAAGCCCTTATCGTACTGAGGGTGCGACATGTTCTTTGACAATGACTGAGTACAACATTTCTCCATACATCAGTCATAAAGTCATTACTAAAATATAGGTATGACTAGCTGTCCCCCGCGGTTTTACCCGGGTTCCCGTGGGATGTCACATGTAATATACATAAAAACCTTCCTCTTCAATCACTCTATCTATTAAAAAAACCGCATCAAAATCCATTGCGTAGTTTTAAAGATTTAAGCATACATAGGGATATAGGGACAGACAAAGCGACTTTGTTTTATACTATGTGATTATGCATTTAATACATGCACAATACATGTGACGGAAAGAGTGATAATTGTAGTAAGATAACGTTCAGTTGAAAATAAACCTTAATCAGTTATTACCTACCAAGTGCGTGTTGGAACACGCGTAGTCAAAGCACGGTTTATTTATCTTAACCTGAACAGTAAAATTTCGTACAATGTAGTAACAGCTAATACCTAGGGACTTAATATACAAGAACATTAGCTGTCCCCCGCGGTTTCACCTGCGTTCCCGAGGTAAGTAACGTTTGCCCGAGATAAAAAGTAGCCTATATTTTATTCCGGGATATGCTCTATCTATGTGCCTATTGCATCTAAATCCGTTTGGTAGTTTTTGCGTGAAAGAGTAACAAACATGCATACGTACTCACAAGCTTTTGCATTTATAATTAGTAAGATATCAGTAGGACTAGCTGTCCCCCGCGGTTTCACTCAAATTTGTTCTCGTCAGGGGTAAAAAGTTATCAAGGTATTCAAGGCCCATAATATATGACTATTAAAAAAATCTGTACGCCTGCGCTATTACTAAGTTTTAGCTTTTCTCTATTTGCTCGGCTCCTAAGGGTTGCAGCACGATTTTAGCTAAAAAGTTATAGATTTTCTTAAGAATTGGGCTAACAAATGCTAAAAGCATTTTTCAAATACACGTAGTTCCAGAGATTAGTGCGTTCAAACAAAAAGCAAATAAACTCTAGCTTTTAATATAATATTACTTATATTGGAATTTAGACATTTCAAAAGAATTTTTATGGTTTATTATTGTTTCAAATACGCGATATAAGTTGGAAGGCTATTTCTTGTAAATAGCCATTCGTTAAGACTATTTATTATAAAAATGGTTATATTAATCTTTTTTTCAATCTAAAGCTTAACATTTCGTTAGAAGAAAATATTATTTATACTATAATATATTTTAATGTCTGTTAAAAAAAATATCACCTAGACATTATAGATGGTGAAGTTACTTACTTCAAAGATTATTTCGTATATAAATAATTATCCTGGGACATTCTTTACACACGGCCATCTAGTCCCAAACTAAGCAGAGCTTGTGCTATGGAAACCAGATAACTGATATACTACTTTTCTTTTTCTATCATATAAGTATACAGATAAGATTTACACCCAGACACAGAACAAACAGATATGTTCATGCACACAAATGTTGGTCCTGGGTGGGAATCGAACTCGCGACCTTCGGCTTGGCAGGCAGAGTCGTTAACCACCAAGCCAATTGGTTTGTAACACTTTGCAAATCTTCCGTTTTTTATCACTAACAGTCTTCAAGTTTATATCCATAACAAAGAGACAGTCAGATAATTAGAATCCTAATACCGACTAATAGTTTAAGTTGAATTGAGGGTTTGACGTAACGTATATATAATACGATCATCACCTCAAAACTGAGCATATTTGATAGGACTGCTACCATTCGACGCGTTTTTTGGCCCAGATGGTTATAGGCTATATATAATATCGATAAACATGGGTGAAACCGCAGGGGACAGCTAATACTCAAATATGCATAAAATTAACACACCTCTCGGTGTAATTTTTTCAAAGCATACCTTAATTTTTCATAGCAAATAAATTGTTGTTCAATGTCGTTCCACAAGGCGAGTCAGTGGAATTATTACAAGCACTTCATGTCATGATTAGTATCTGTAATGTGTCACGCGAGAACAAATATCCCGTCGCAATATCTGCCACAATATCTTTGTGTAAATAGAGGGCTAGACGATAGGCACCGGACCCGTTATTCTGTAATAATTGAATGACAAAGTGCCGTCTAAACGTCAAGAAAACAGGTTAATCATTAACAATTTTGAACGCATCGTTTTATAAATAATTATGTTTTATGGATCATTTAGTCAAAATAAACAATTTCACCTTGTTACCTTAAAAACGGCCACCCTACTTTGAACCGGTACTAAATCCTATTAAAAAACCTTTTGCATTAATGAATAGTTAAGCGTCTACGTTCGGAAGTCGACACATTCCAATAATGTGTGTTAGCCGTCGCGTTTTCTATATCTGTAACTAGCGACCCGCCCCGGCTTCGCTCAGGTGCAATGTAGATCCTAATACATATAAAATCTTCCTCTTTAATCACTCTATCTATTAAAAAAAACCGCAACAAAATCCGTTGCGTAGTTTTAAACATTTAAGCATACATAGGGATATAGGGACAGAGAAAGCGACTTTGTTTTATACTATGTAGTGAAGTGTACCTGGGTTACCACATTATTTGTGCAAACAACCATCGCGACAATTCACACTACGATCTAGCTTGCTAGCAGTAATCCTGTATTCAATTCGACTATTGTCAGCACTAAATGGTAAAATAAAAATGCACATAATCCTCTTCCATCTCTTTCACAAGTAAGCGTAGTGATCGAGACAGATACCTGGCTGTCTCGTGACAGTGAAAGGGGCTCCGTACCGAGTGGATAAAAATGTCTAAACGTAACTGATACTTTAAGCTTCATCCCTAAAGATAGAAGAGTGGAGACTTTTAGGATAATATAATAATCTTAAACTGTTTCAAAAGATAACAATATTTATTTGACTTTTTATAGAAATTTTGGGTGAGGCTTGACCTTATCTTACTGTATAAACTTTCTGTCTTAAATTGCCAGTGGACTTTCGAGATAGGTATCTTCGCTATGAATGATATCTGTTTTAAGGAATGGGGCGTGAATCAAAAACTAATATTGTATCTTTATTAGTATACCTGCATACCTAGACTTTTTATGATATTAAAGCCAAGAAGGCCATATGGCGAGTGGGTGTTGTCAGTAAATGTAGTCCTAGTCGCCGCGCAACCAGCAACGTGACTAACCAGTTGCTTCTGCTACCACTACGAATGTAGGCTCTCGAATTCCGAGCCGCCATTTTGAATACCTGTGTGACGTCACGCGGCTGGGCGCGGGCGACTCTGCGCTTGCACACCGTCTGCGTCTGACATTTGAGTCGCGTTCGTACTAGAACGAGGCGATGCCTCCGAACTACCAAAATGCAATTTCGCCGCGTATTCTTCCGCATTATGTGCTAATTAATATAACACGTAACACAGTGCCTCTCTGATCTTTGCGTATCACAAGAACAGTTGAGCTTGTATTGGTTTCATTACGAACTTAATGGTGTAGTGAATGTTCACAGAAAGTGTTATTGTTGTGATTTCTTTTCCTCTGGCGAGTACAGTGCCCTACATAGTTGTCGCTGAGGGGACTCGCGCCTGTCTCCGGAGGTCACACCGCCCTCGATAAGTGAGTATATTTGCATACATTGTGGACCCACATCCGTGTTCAATTCATCTGTATAAATGAAGTGTGGGCGCGACACGTCATAAGCAACCTTTGCATTGCCTTTTTCAGAAGGGCAATTATAATACGTAGGATCATTCACTCAGATCATTGTTCACTGTATACCAAACTTGTAAACGAGGCCATTTACATTTAAAATCTATAGGTAATAACTGAAACTAGATATAACTTTGTAGGTATAATTGATTCAGGTAATATAATTATCAATGTTAACGAGACTAATAATGATTTATATCCGATTGCATCATTACAAATGAGAGATTCTATACCGATAGTAGATTAATGTCCATCTAATTACGTATCGTAATTCCTATGGTTATCTCAATACGATGCATTTTGATTGTCATTCAACACTCAATGAAACTATAGACATCCTGGATCTAGGCTATAGATTTGCACGACTACGTACGTACAAAGCGTAAACGTGCGTTGAACTCTTTTATAAGGGCCGCTTCTCACGCACACCCCCTTATATTTTTAAACTTCTGACAGACGAAAATGTGTCTTAAATCTATTTGTGTTACTGTTTATTTTAAAATATTATCTCGTGCATACATCGGCTAACGGATATAAGGTTTTTATGGCTAACGCTCTCATCACACCCGATCGCTCGTTTATGCGAAGCGTAACTATACTACCGGCACGCTATGATGCCCGTTTTGACGTTTCAGATTGTCATAGGAAAAGAAACTCTATTGCCTTATAATAAGGTTGATTTCCATAATCATACAATTAGCTGTTGGATCAATAGATGCACCTTATGTTTGAAGGAATAATGGTTATTTTTCTTTGTCATTGTTAAACGTCAAATAGGCCATCATAGCGTGCCGCAAGTTTAGCGTAAGAGTTGTGGTGCAAAAACTGCCTGATATGATAATACGAAAGATAAATTAAAGTATTTAGAGCAGACATACATTGTTATATATATATATTCATAATAATGACAAAGGTAACATAAATTGTTCTAAAACACCGACATATTTACAACCAACTTGTTTTACTTGCGTATTGCGAAAACATAATAGGCTATTATGCACACACATTGATTTTTAAAGTTGCGGCACGCTATGATGGCCGTTTTGACGTTCAACAATGATAAAGACAAATAACCCTTATTCCTTCAGACATAAGGTATTGATGTATAATTGTATGATGATGGAAATAAACCTTATTCCAAAGCAATACAGTTTCTTTTTCTATGACAATCTGAAACGTCAAAACGGCCATCATAGCGTGCCGGTAGTATAGTAACTGCAAACTCATGGAAGTCATACATTACATTCCCATTACGTTACATTGAATAGAAAAAAAGGAAGAAAGAAAGAAAACATTTATTTTGGACAGCATCAACATAGACGATTTCATTGACATCACAAATTACACATAGATACAATATAGCAATAACAACACAATTATACAGTACTAGCTGTACCCTGCCACGTTTCGCTGTGGCACATAGTGATTAAATGGTTGAGAAATGAGAAACAAAACAAAGACGATCGCGGATATGTGACTGATGCAAAAAAATGATAAAAACAATCCTTAATGCGGATTATATATCATGCTAAAATTTCAGCTCGATCGGTGCAGAACTTGTTGAGTTTTTGAAGCATACACAAACTAACATAACATTTTTATATATATAGATATACACTAGTGTGAGGCCAAAAAGGCACCTATCTCAGAATAAACTGCAATGGTCTTCATATTTAAATTTTAAATTACCTAAATTGGCGTTTTTATGGACAAGTTTTGAATGTTGGTCGGTGAAAGCACCCATCACCCGCCGAATGTTGCTTTACTTGCATAAGATAAATATTCAAACATATTACATATTGCGAACTATCACTTTCTTCTTATGCAACGAGCTCCGAAGTGCAAAGATTTGATCTTAATGATCGTCTGATGGGTACTATAGTAATGCTTAACTGAAGTAATGATTTTTACTGAATGAATCGTTGTTTTGTTATTGAATTTAAAAATATTTATCGCATTATTTTAATTAATATGAAAGGTTGTATGTACAGATGTTTGTTCCTCTTTCACGTAAAAACTACCCAACGGATTTGGATAAAACTTCGCACGTAGATAGATCATATATTGGAATAACATATAGGCTACTTTTTATCCCGGGAAAATGTTACAGCCCTCGGAAACACGGGTGAAACCGCGGGGGACAGCTAGCTTAAAATATATATGCGCGTCACACACGATGAAGATACTATCATATTTTGTTCTAAGATCAATGAGACAGCAATATACTCTGAAAAGAGAAGAAACTATATTTCTTTGATTTCCTTCTCTTTCTTGTATGACGCTGTCTGATTAATAATAAATAAAAAATACTAGCTGTCCCCCGCGGTATTTCCCGAGTTCCCGAGGAATGCCACATTTTCCTGGAAGAGCGAGCTCTAAACCCAAGCATTGTTGTCGTTAAAATAATCGTTTATATTGAAGTAAGCCTGCGGTACAAAACGGTCTATTATCGTATTTTTTGTAGAATGTGTTCATTACACACATAACAAATCTTAATGTACGTATAAAAACTATTTTGAATAATAACTATGTTTATTGAAAAATTGCACCCTCGGTTTTACCCGCGTTCCCGAGGGATGTCACATGTTCCCAGGGTTAAAAGGTAGCCTATATGTTATTAAAGTATATGTTCTATCTATGTGCCAAATTTCATCCAAATCTGACTGGTAGCTTTTGCGTGAAAGAGTAACAAACATACATACATTCTTATTTATAATATAAAAAGGATGTTAATTTACTGTCTATGAAAAAATATAATTTAATTCACATAATTAACCCATCTTTGAAATAATAGAATTTTTTATCAAATACATTAAACCAACACGATTGTAATTAATAACATACAAACGTATCGAAGGTCTTACGCTAATTAAAACAGCATCCGAAATAAGCTAACGTGATATTCATATTTATTCTAAAATTAATTGTTTTATTATTCATTCATATTTTAAACAGAGAGTGAGTCATAATGATTGTAGGAGTGGGTATCTAATTAATATTCTATGCTGTTTGAATTTCATCTCAATGATTAACATTTCAAAGAGACATAACTAATGTTTTCACGCCATCTTCGGCCACATCTTACCATTTTGAAATGTCAATCACAATTCTATTCACATTATGAACACCTTTCTGCGGTCTGTCGAAGGCCAAAGGCAAGCCCATTCTTGTTAAAAAAAATAAGAAAAAAAAAATATTCCAGGATATTCTTTACACACTGCTGATCCCAAACTTAGCAGCTTGTACTATGGAAACCAGATAACTACATTTTATTTTTATAAATATGTACATCCCTACTAATATAATAAATATGAATGTATGTTTGTTACGCTTTTACGTGAAAACTACTTAACCGATCATCATGAAACTTTGTACACATATTCTTGGAGGTATGAGAAGTAACACAGAAAGAAACAGTAACTTTTTGTGCCAGGAAAATGTTACATCCCTCGGGGAACGTGGAGGAACCGCGGGGACAGCTAGTGCTTATATAAATATTCAAATCAATTAAATGAGACTATTTTCTTCCCATCTTCGGCTACATCTTACCATAATGGAATGTCAAAGACAATTCTATCTGATTATTTATGGTAAATCATCAATAAATTTTGCCAAAAAATTCGCAGGAAATTAAAGCCCAAAAACTTTTCTAACGAATGAATGAACGAATAAATGAATTTTAAAGGTTAGGAAGAATTCCAGCTCCTGAACTACGCTCCGATATCAGTTAATATTGTAGCAAGTTGCACGGGACGTTTCTCTCGGGTCTCAGATTCCACCTCCGTCCGGTGGTGTCAGGTTCCAACCGCTACCACACCCGGCGAGAGACTAGCCTTTTACCTCGTACAGTAAACAACATTACATGACTCGACTAACAGACGTTAATATCCGGTGACTTACACTTTATTTACTTTCAACATTTTATTTGACGGCGTATAAAATTGAAGCTTAGTTTATTAGTTGATAGTAAATCGTTTGAGAGGATGGTTCTGAATGTATACTTGTAGGTAGGAAAATATGTTTTTAACTAAGAGTTTTTAAGTGAAAACTTATTTAGCGGCGTTGAGCACTTTTCTTAGGATGGGTATAAAATGTTAAACTCGCGTCAGGACACGTGATCTGATCGAAAATTCGTAAGACGGTAAAAAAGCACAACGTTAATGTTCAAGTTTTCATTTCTACCGGCACTCCCGGAGTCCCTTGTTTTTTTTTTTTTATTTAATCGTAACCAGCCCAGTTTATAGAGACCGATATTAAATCTTTATCCTCGTATCTCTTTTTTTTTTTACGTATTCGACTACTTAGTCATAATTTTGCCACAAACATATTATACCCATGAAATAGCTTTTGCATCCTGTTATGTTAGTGGTAAATGATAAATAAATAAATGCAATTAGTAACATATAAAGTTATGCCCTATTAAGAAACCAACTATAACTAAGTATGTATTTCCTGCAATTTACAAGAACCGTTTAAGTATATCACTAGTAACTCAGTCAGCTCGACAGCTGCAAGAAACTGGTTAAAAACTGTATTGCATTAACTTTCGAAACATCGCGACAAAAATACGGGTTATCAAACTTATTTATTACTATTTTATGTAAAGTGGAATCCATTACCACTAGACATAGATATGACTAACATAATTCAACAGATCTACGGTATATTTTCCATTCATAAAGAAGTATTTTTTTTGAGTAGTAGAGTACGTCCGTCTTAGTGCAGAGTTCGTCCGGGGAAGTACAACCACCATACCCATTTCTGCTGTGAAGCAATAGTGCACTAGTATTACTGTGTTTCGGTTAGAAAGGTAAAGGGGCCGGTGAAATTACAAGCACGTGGACTTAACAACTTCATGTTTCAGAATCGACAACGCATTGGCGATGCCCTTAGCAAATGTCTATAGGCGGCGGGGACTACTTACCACCAGGTGGACCGTCCGCTTGTTTGTCGGCACATGTGGTATAAAAAAAATGTACTAGTTTACCTTTCTATTATTTGAATGCCATTGAAGCAAGATTATATTGTAGGATTCAATCATTTATGTCACTTGTCATGGTGTCTTCGGGCCAAAGACATAATGCAAATTTTATTGGATCCGTGTCCACTAGACATAGCTTAACGCATTCCAATGCTAATGTTTGATACATTATAAGCCACTTGTTCGTGCATGTTATTACCACAATTAATTAGATTGTCTACATTATTATGCTCCTTAATTGTTATTTGGAAATGTTGCAATAGCAGTTGTTTTAACGAACAAATTCGAGGCGGACGTACGAATTTAATTTGGAAGTTGAGCACAGGTATTCTGTCAGCGAGCTCAGGACTTATCTGAGCCTGAATGGAGGCCGTCGGGACGGGTCACGTTCCGAGGACAACGGGGCTTGCCCGCATTAGTTGTCAAACGTACCTTTCTACTTGGAGCTTGTCACACGACGGGTGAGTGCGCTCACTCGCTTCGTATACATGCTCTGTTATCTACGGTACGCTCAAAGATACCTACGATTTAGGTTAAAGATTTTTAATGGTGACCAACGATCAGAATCACTGTATAAAGTTTGCTCTTCCAACCAATAAATTCTCACTGAACAAATAGGACCCTTTTTACAATTTTGCTAAATCATTGGAAACCATTCCTATTCATTTGTTACGTTTTCGGGAACAATGTTCGAATTAGTTCAACATCACTCGTCTATTACCGAACGACTTGTATAATTTTATAAAAAAAACAGTTACCTGAACTAATTCCGTCACTAGTTATTTAAATGTAAAAAAGTAGACACAAATGCATAAATTATTTGAATTTGGAATACGCTGTAAAAAAAATATTTGACATACCAATTGATGGCGAACTCTTTAGTTAATTACCACGATAAGCATAACAGGATGTGTTGGTTTTAATTAAAACTCATTTACGCATTAGGTAAATGTCGATGCAATACGAGGAGGTGATAAAGTACGTGCGCGACACTGTTACTTGTTCGTAAGGAGGTCACCACACCAGACAGGGCGCGGCGCGACCGAAACAATACTAAATCGGTTTTGGCTCACTTGTAACAATACTGTGTTATTCCATAAATAGTCAAATAGCCAGACCGTGTAATCCACATATCGCCTTAAATCCATTCAGAAGTGACGATCTTTATTACTATACCTACTGAATCTAGATTGGGTTGGACCGATTGATGTCATTTCTGAATATCAATTGTAAGGAAAATGCATTCCGGCATCTAATCGCGTCTAGACGGGACGCACCCTTTGGAGATTTTTTATTATAACAGCTTGGCTTTGCCGGTTCACCTGCAGTCATTTGCCTTGTTTAACAGCTTTAAGTGCAAGTATTTTTTATTTTTTTATAAATTTATTGGTAGCTATGAGTATAATGAGTACCTCATTCGAAAACACGATTACCTACCTAAAAAAAGTAAGGTACATGTTAATATGCAATCGAGACAAACCACCGTGGTTTTACGTGTGTATGTCACTGAACTCCTCCTAAACGGCTGAATAGATTTCGATGAAGTTTTTTGTGTGTATTCCAGTGGATTCGAGAATGGTTTAGATTCATATTTGGACCCAATAGGTGGCGCTGCGATCGAATTCCTACATTTTTGTAGGGACTTATTTCGAAACAGGACAACGTCTGTCCGGACAGCTAGTGTAATACGTTTTAATGTAATAAATAAATAAATAAAAACTATTTTCGAAATATATACAAAAGTTAGTCATTGAAACTAATCAGTTCACCTCGAAAGACTTTAGTAGCAAATACCTAATTCCAACAATCATATCTTTATTTATCAGATTCTATAATATTTTATTTAGATTAGCGTGTTCTACTCAAAAAGTCAAACTGGTCCAAACTCTACTCAAAAAGTCGTTGAAATAACTGTAACCCATAAAGTAGGTTTTGAATGCAAATTGTGTTAAAATTGTAACGGGGAATTATCTCATATTAACATTGACAGATATAAATGTCTCGTATCTATAAGTATACATAATTAAATTGAAGGTACAAGGTTTCTCCAGATTGCTAATATGTCTAAAGATTGAACTTATAAGCATAAAGTAAAGCTTATTTAAAATGTACATAATTAAAAATAAATTATAGTAAAACAATAATAATAAATTATATCAAATCTCATCTCAGATATCACCATAGAAATTTGTGAAATGTGGTATACACTGTCTTCGACAGTCATCCAAACCTCTGAAGATCGTTTAACCTCAACCCAGAAATCGAAGTCTGGACCTCCGGTCAGTACCACCCCGCTCGACCACCAAGTCAATTAGAATGACCCAAAAGTGTATATACTCTTGCTTTCAAGTCAAATACAATAACTTACAACAATATACAAAGAATTACATTTACATTGCAATATATTGCAAACATGTCTATTGTGGACGCAACGGCAGGCGAGTTCTGATCGCCAAACAATAGTTGGACTCGTGACATCCGCCCAGCGCCGGCATTAGGAAATAGGAAACGCCCGCACTATTAGGAAACAGACCGGCTTTGTTTTAAAACATACTTTCTATTCGATCTTATTTTAAGTACTGATAAGATATAACTTAAAAATGGCTATAAAACATCGAGATGCAGTTGTCATCGAGTCTTTTGGGAGCGAAACCATCCCAGACCGAAATAACTTAAACTTAAATATTTTGTGTAAATAAATTTAAGTGAATCTTAAGTTATTTATTTATAATCCATGTATTCAGCAATAAAAAAAATCAATGTAACACTATATTATGTATATTAAGGAACCACAAGCCTCAGTTCAAAACAACGAGCTGAGCAAGCGTGGAAAGATGTTAATATGTGAAAACACAATACAATTAATCTTAAAATAATTTATCGTAGAATCTTCAAAGAGTACGGACTAAGAGTCCGTAGAAAATGTAAAAAGAAAAAAAAAGTACTGGTACTACCTGAGGCCGTAACTAGATTTTAAATTGACAAGACATAGTATGTGACAGGTGGAGTAGAGACCTTACAATTTATGTCTCACTTCCGCATTTACAGATTTATCTGTTAGTCTATTTAATAAATAATAATAAATATCCCAGGACATTCTTTACACTCGGCCATCTGATCCCAAACTAAGCAGAGCTTGTACTACGAAACCCAGATTACTGGTTATATTACAGATACTATATTTTTCTAAATACATACTTATATAGATATTAACACCCAGACACAGATCAAACAGACATGTTCATGCACACAAATGTTTATCCTGGGTGGGAATCGAACCCGCGACCTGCAACTTGGCAGGCAGGCAGCTAACCACCAAGTCAACTGGCTTGTCACCATGGCCTATTTGTTTCCTATTTACAGCTACACCGACCTGGTTGGGAGAGCTAGCATTACCCCGGAGGAAATAAAGTTAGAGAGCAAATAAGCTTAAATCGTTTATGGTTTAAATGTTGGCTAAAATTGAGAATAATTCTCATTAATTCATTGTAAGATTGTAGTAAAAAAAAGCTTATCCGTTGTAAAAAAAAAGTAAACCGGTTTGAACCTGTTAATAGTCCAAGATTTTTTTGGAATACCACACATGCCAGCTTAATAAAAAAAAATTTTATAGTTGTAAATAATTTATCAATTGCAACGAAAGCGAAATTAAAATAAATTAACATTAATGGACACGGAAATTAAAATACAGAACCCGTAGTTCTATAACAATTTAGTTAAAAAACTAGTTAAACAAAGGTACTTCCGAAGTGACCTCAAAAGTTCTGTCGGATCGTGTGGTTTATTCATTTTCAATTAAAATAAACTATTCCGTTTATGCGCCTTTCTGAAACTCTTAATTAAATTTCCAATCCGTATAAACATGTTATAAATTTTACGTGAAAATAATAATTAATACCATTTAATAACTGTCTATGGAATAGTTAACTGTTATTTATGAAAGTATGCAATATAGTAGTGTCGTTTAATATTTGAAGTGAAATTTCTTATTCGGCTTTGAAATTCTGATCCGCAACCTTTTTGTGTGACGAAAAAAATATATAAACACAATCTATGCTATTTAAAAGTGATTGATGAATAATTAAAATGTTTCCTTGTTATACAAAAGTTTCACTTCTATCGTGAGTCTGTACGACACACCCTGGTTTTTATGTGAATTTTTATGGGCTTCAGTGGCGTAGCTACCGGAGGGCTAGACGGGGCAGTGCTCCGGGGCCCCCAAGCTTCGGCTGGGGGACACAATATTTTAAATAGTTTATTTGGGGCCCTACTTAAAATTTTACCCCAGGACCTACGGTAACCTAGCTACGCCACTGACGGCATTGAGTAAGGAAACTATCTATCAATACCTAACAAAGAGTAATAGGTTTTGTTTTTAAATACCCAATTAGTGGATTAGATTAGAACAATTAAGGTGTGCATAATTTTTCACTTCATATAGTTACTACATTTCATATAGTTAACACTGTAAAGATGGAAAACCTTAAGCACTTACAAGTTCAGTCTGACGTTAGTTTTAAATAATACTTGCCAAGTAGAACCAAAGTTCAGCAAACCGTGAGAAATGAACTTGGCTCAGTTTAAAATATCATATATTTTTAGGGCGCAAGCCTGGCCACTTCTTGTAACTATATTTTTGGAGAGATTTCAATACTTTCTTAGAAATATACCCCATACAAATAAACTAAACAGAACCGTAATAGCACATGATAGAAGTGAAACTTTTGTATTACAGGGAAACATTTTATTTATTCAACAATCACTTTTGAATAGCATAGGTTGTGTTTATCATTAATTTGCTTTTCATCACATACAAAGGTTGCGAATCAAAATTTCAAAGCCTTTCGTATAAGAAGTTCCACATAAAAGAAATCATTATTAATATTTTCGTCTTTATTGGAAGAAAAGTAGTGGGGCCGGGTAATTGAACGGGTTTGTGTAAATATACGAACTATTAGTTTCGTGTCACCGACCTGTTCCGAACTTAGCTGCCGAGTTTCTTGATTTTTGCCTATTTCAAAATCTGTTTTGAATTCCGTTAGTAGCTTAAGTACCTTCTTCGTAAACAGGTTTTTTTTCTACAAAACCAGTTTTAAAATCGCGAAATAAGACATTTTCTAATTACAACCAATGTTTGCTTGAATAATTATTATATTATTACTTTTTATTTTGATAGTGATAATGATAATTTAATTCATTTCATTCTATTCAATAAAATTCCCACGTCTGTGTTAAAAATACCAGCTGCAAGTAGAAGTGCTCACCTTGAAAATGTTCTGCCATTAACATCATTCTCTATTTGTAAGATAATATCACTTCATGAGAACAAAAACCCTTGTTAGGATATTTCTAAACAATAGAAGTATCTTTAGAGAAACCAAGTAGGTACATTGCAATTAAAATAATTACTTATGTAAATATTAAATCGTAATTTTGCGTAGTTTCCTTCAGAATCGTTAGAAGAGTCTATAATTATTTACCTCGTTTCCGTCAATTTCTAAAGCCTTCTACAAATTGATGCATCTCAGATAATTTAGCTATAACTCTGGCCATAAATACGTTTGCCTCAAGATGTCTGCGAATTTCACAGTCAAGCATATTCACTTATATTTTACTGAAATACAATATGGTGTCGTTGTACCAAATACGAATGAAACGCTGGTCTGCATTAAGTTAACAAAACATATATTTTGGGGTTGGGAAGCACTGAAATGCTTCGAGTGTGGCATAGATTTATTTCACACATTCATCTGACAGTGTAAGTTATGACTACACGAATATTCATGTATTCGAGTAGCAAGTTTGGAAACCTTGTCAAAGTCAAATAAAATTTAGCTTGACGTCCTTTGTCGCTGAACTTTGAATTTTGCAAGATTTTCATCGAAATGTAAGGTTCATTAATTCTTGAGAACGAGGCACATTAGTTTTCTTATATAATCATATTCCTCCTTTTCCGCTCGGAGTTTTTGTACAGAACAGTATTTTTTATACGTTTTTAATACGTAGGGTAAAAGTGGGATAGACGCCCTTGGAGGATAGACGCCGCACCTTAAAAAAAGAGAATTTAAAACCAAGTTCACGCTCTAGTACCAAGTTCCTCGGACAGATCTCGCCCCGCACAGCTCAGTCCGCGCACGCGCTTCGACAGGACTGCACGTGTCGCCGCTTGAGTTAAAAAAACGTTGCAAAATTTTATCGCGCTTGCGTGATTCTTGTGACAGTGACATTTTGACGTGTTCAGAACTTTCGTTTTCGAAGGTAGGTTTTAATTGTGTATTGTTATTTAAATAGTATGTATCATTTATATTTATGGTGTGTTTATAAAATTACGAAATTATTTAAGTATTTTTATTTATTTGCTGGGGCATCTATCCCTACTAAAAAGGATAGAGGCCCCACTATTGACTGAGTATAGACGCCCTTAGAGGCATATATCCTCTATGACTTATTCACAGGTACTTAGGCTATAGGTAAGATTTTTTTAAATAACGTACCTATCAACTTAGTAGGAAAATTGACTTTCCAGTTTATTTATGAGCTGTTTATACTTTTACATGTCGTACTTCACTGTACTTGTAAAAAATAATGCAGTGTATCACCTAATTTCATTTTTTATTTTAGACAAAATGCCGCGAAAATATAAAAGGAAAATAGGGGCACCCGTTCGTGCTGCTTGGTCTGAAGAAGCCCTTTGCAAAGCTTTTGAGGAAATGGATAAAGGCCAAGTCGGTGTAAATGAAATATCTCGTCGTTATGGTATTCCATCTCGAACCTTGAGGAGGCGATACGCTAAAAAAAACTGTGAAAAACTTACTTTGGGTAAGTAATAGAGGAATTAATTGCCCTAATCAAATTCAATTTAGGCACTGTCTTCTTAGTATGTTTTTTCATACTTGTCCTTTTTGAATCCTCAGTTTTTTTTCTGTACCTATTAATTTCTTCTTTTTCAGGAAAACATCCCACACTGGACTTTGACAACGAGAAACGTCTCGTAGCGCACATACAAAAATTAGAAAAGGCAGGATTTCCCACAACACGACAGGATGTAAGAAGACTCGCTTTTGAATTTGCCGAGAAACTGGGTTTGGAAAATTCTTTTAACAAAGAGACACGTATGGCTGGTCAGCACTGGCTCAAATCATTTCTTGAACGACACCCAGAACTCAGTATTCGCCAGGCAGAAGGTTTGTCTATTGCAAGGGCTCAAGGATTAAATCGAGATGAAGTAAACAAAATGTTTGAATTGTTGCTAAAAGTACTAACTGAAAATGATTTGATCGATAAACCTGATCGAATTTATAATACTGACGAAACTGGAGTTCAAATGAACAATAATCCTGGTAAAGTTATTGCTACTAAAGGTGCCAAAGTAGTAAATTCCATCACTTCTAGCGAAAAAGGTGAGACAATGTCAATTATAGCTTGCTGTAACGCTGTTGGCAACTATGTTCCTCCGGTGGTCATTATCAAGGGGGTCAATAAAAGACCAGAGTTCCAAGAGGGTCTTCCGCCCGGAGCCAACGTGTACATGAACAAAAAATCTGCCTACGTCAACTCAGAACTCTTTCAAAAGTGGCTGAAAGAACAGTTCGTGCCAATAAAACCACAGGGTAAGGTTTTGCTTATACTTGACGGGCATTCATCTCACACTACTGCTATTAATTTACTACAATTAGCACAAGAAAATGACATCATATTGTTCTGTTTGCCAAGCCACACTACACAGGCTTTACAACCGCTTGACCGGAGTTTTTTTAAACCTTTCAAAACTTACTTCGCTTCAGAAACTAAAAACTGGATGTTGAGTCACAAAGATCGAAAAATAAATCGATACATTGCTGGAAAATTAATAGGTAACGCATGGGCTCGCGCTGCTACCTCTTCTAATGCTGTGAATGGGTTTCGTGCATGTGGTATTTTCCCGTACAATCCTTCTGCTATTCCCGACAGCTACTTTGCTATCTCTGATAACAGCTTTCAAAATCTAGATCAAGGAAACCTTGCTCAAGACCAACCAGTAGCAAGGGAACTCGACGCTAATGCTGATGTGAATTCATATTATGTTGAGCCCCAGCCTGGTCCATCGTCGTCAACTATCAATAGGGAGCGGGAGCCTGATTTCGGGTTCTTACTATATGAAGATCTTGCAGCGGACGCAATTATTATTCCCTTAGAAGGAAATGCCAGTCCGTCCATCCTTTCTCAGAATCATAATGTTGAAACTGTAGAAGTCATAACTCCAGGTGAATATTATCTTAAAGAATGTTCACCGGTCCCAAAAATTCAAAATCTAGATGAAGGAAACCTTGCTCAAGACCAACCAGTGGCAAAGGAACTCGACGCTAATGCTGATGTGAATTCATATTATGTTGAGCCCCAGCCTGGTCCATCGTCGTCAACTATCAATAGGGAGCCTGAAACTGTAGAAGTCATAACTCCAAGTAAATATCTTAACGAATGTTCACCTATCCCGAAAATTCCTGTTCCATTATACAAAAGAGGCAAGCAAGGTGCTGCCGTTTTAAATTCAGAAGAACATATTAACTCTAAGAAAGCTAAGTTGAAAGGTAAAGCTAAGAAGCAAACACCAGACAAACCTAGAAAAAACAACCAAAAATCAGTTCCTAAAAAGAAAAGACCGAGGTTTAGCTCTGAAAGTGAACAAGAGTTCGATGAATCAGATTCTGACCAGACTGAATCTGATAAAGAAAATACTCAATGCAGAGAATGTTTCGATGACTATGCAAGTACCAAGTCCACGGCGGACTGGATTCAGTGCCTGATGTGTAAACTGTGGTTACACGAAGATTGCACTCTATATGGCGATTACTGTAATAGATGTGGACACAAGAAGAAGCTTGCAGTTCTAAAAGCTAACCTGGCCAAAGTGAATTCAAAGAATAAGTAACCTGGCCAAAGTAAACAGTATCTCTATATTTGTTGATTATTTGAAAATTTTGATTACTGTTATTTTTTTTTAAGAAGGAAGCTTTGTTTTTTCCCAAAGAAGTCTTAAGGGACGGATTTGTTTTAAGTTTTATTATTCCTAAATTTAGTTCTGTAAAGTTTTAAATAATTTTTAATAGATGTTGTTAAGTTGCTAAGTTTACCCAAAGAATGATTGAAAGACTGAGCCATTTGTTCCTATAAAAGTGCCATTTACTTCAGTTTTACGGTATATTTGGATAAGAAAACCTTATAATATATTATTGCAACTAAGAAAGCAAATAAACATTTGATTTAATTTTCTACGATTTTTTTTTATTACGGAGGCATCTATCCTATTGTAGGGCATCTATACTCATGTCGAAATATTGCCAGGGGCAACTACCCCATACAGTAGGCGTCTATCCTCAAACAATAAGTTTTTTTTAGAGCCGAATATCTACAAATCTACGATATGCATTGAATAATGATATGAGTAGATAGTAAGTATAAGGACTATAGTTGTTACAAATAGTTAACTCACTCGAATAGTGCTTTAAAAAAAAAAGTTATAGTCAGCTTACAGAAAGTGGGGCATCCATCCCACTTTTACCCTATGTTAGTATTTTAACTGACCTCAAGAGCAAATAGTTTCCTATTTATATTTTTGGAGTATTTTTAGATCTAAGCTTTCAGTCAAAAGTAAGCCGTCGAAAAACCCGTATTTTAAGAGTTATTTAACATATCCCTAAAACAACAAAACCCAGGAGCTTTATGGTATACTTAATTTCTTCGATACAACCTTATTCCCTAATTTTACTTAGTTGTGTATTGTTTTTATATATCCTCGAATTTGTCTATTCATCCCGAAAAAAAGTTTATATTTTTTATTACGTTCTCAAAGAATAACTTCACCGAGCAAATTTTTAAACAAAATGGTAAAGCTAACGTTCATGAATATTTCAGGAACATTACAGGGGCTGGAGAACTTTGCCAAAGTTATCTTTAATTATTAACAAATATAATATTACCGAAGATATTTCGAGTTGACTGATTACATATTCGAAACCGTATTATGTAATATTATCGACAGTCATATCAAGTTAAATTGTAATAGCTGTAACGATAGAGTTTACTTACGATCATACATAACGCGCCTCTGTTGTGCTGGCTCCCTCGAGCGGTAAGATTCGCGATAGGTAATAGGTACCTACTGTTATCGCGAATATAGACTTTCGATTTAATAAGTTTCGTAACATTAATGGTATAATCAGGCCAATAGCCTTTCATCACTTGAGAACGCATGATATTTTCTGTTTTTTAACGACTTTACACTTGCAAATGTGTACACACAACAAAAAAGTATGAATAAGCCATATATAATTTTTTTTTTCTTTATTCAAATAGCATAACAGCACTTATGAATAGTCTGACTCTAATACCGGTTCAGAAAATTGATTTTAACTGAGAAGAGCCGGCAATAAACTCAGCAATTACTCTTTTTAAAAACGAACTTAGATTTATTGCAAAATATTTATTTAGTCTCACTGACAATACCTGTGTGCTATTGCAGAAGTGACAGAATTATTTAAAAATTGGTAATATTGTGAATATCTATTTTTTTTTTAAATACCATCAAACTAAAGCTGACCAGCCCCAACTAGCAGCACCTGTTCACAAGTATGACGCATGTGGCAGCCATCCTCACCATATTGTAGGGAAGTGAGCGACCCGCCAGTGATACTTTTGAATTATATTTTGAGCCCTTTGATTAAAAGTTAAAAAAAATGTAATTTGTTTTGTAGCTTAAACGGTACGTATTTAAAAAATATATCATTATTACAAACCTAGTTTTTATAATTTTTCACAACCATAAAATTATTTCAAACTTTCTAAGTGAACGCATGCTTTTTCTGTTGTGTGTACAAAACCTCATTGGATAGTTACGTATGCAACGGAAATTAGAAGAGAGCTAACGTTTAAATAAATATTGGAAAAGTAATACTGCTTAGTTAATTTCTTTTGTACGGCGGAAACCATCTGCGTTATGTGACTATGCCTATAAATAAACAGATGTATGATAGAATATACTAATATACCTCTATGACGCTCCAATAGTGAAATTGGTCATGTACTCGTATACCTGCTTATTGAAACGGTTTTAAAAAAAGAATGTTTTCTATATTTGGATCATTCCTGTCATAATAATTGCAAGGGGGTGAACATGTACCCGCCTAATATGGGAAAATATGTCCGTTATACCTTTTTCATATGAAATTGACGACTTAGTTTCGTTTCTCCCATCTTTCACCGACTGATTGAGTAGTAGAGCTCTTAGTGAAGAGTTCGTCGGGGGAAGTACTACCTTACATATTTCTGCCGTGAAGCAGTAGTTCTCTTGTATGACTGTGTTTCGGTTAGAAAGGTAAGGGGACCGGTGAAATTACAGGCACATGAGACTTAACAACTTCCCGTCTCAGGGTCGACAACGCATTGGCGATGCCCCTAGTGTTGCAAAAGTCCATAGGCGGCAGTGACCACTTACCATCAGGTGGACGGTCCGCTTGTTTGTCGGCCCATGTCTATATAACTATGTATTTCATAATAATGAACTATTATAAAATCGAATCTTTTTAGTTATATTTAGTTTAAATAGTAGCTAGCGTTTGGATGCAGGTGCACTTCCATAAAAATTGTTCTGCCGGCGCCCATGGATGCTGGATTATATATAATAGAGACATATTTGCATAGTTCAATGACACTTATTATATACATAAAAGCGAAAAGTCATTAACTCACTGATAAACACGAAGTCTCGCAAACTTCTTGTCGCATGAAGCTGAAATTTTGTAGATAGGTGGCTTAAAGGTAGGAGTTGATAGTTAAGAACAGATTTTGCGTTGCGAAGTTTAGTCTATTAAAATGCTAATCAAATTCTAACATCAATATCTAATGTCATTTGGTAAATAGTCATCAACTATAAGTCCGTAAATATTTTTGGATAATATCCAGCAAAACTACAAACCTTTATAAAAATATATAAAAAAATATTTATTAAAAAAAAACAATGTATCTAACCTTGCTGAGTTTCTTGCCGGTTCTTCTCAATTGAAGGCTGACTTCCGAACCGGTAGTAGCTTTAGTAACTTTAAATTTGAAATTCTTAAGTGCCTTCCGACGGCCTAAACTGAATAAATGGTTTTGAATTTTGAATATTATAAATACGAAAAAAATGATGATACGTAAAGAATGTTCTTGGATATTTATTTTTTATTACCTTATTATTTATTTATTTCATGGACATGATTTTCATACGCTAAACTAGATAAACTTACAATAATATTGATCAACAATAAACAAAATCAACTAAATTGATTTCAACTATTCACATAAACAGCTTTCACGTTGGCGTGCCTATACGATTTATATTTTAAATTATTTAATAAGATGTAAAACTTATACGGTTTTAAATGTGCTTTAAAAAAAATATTTCGATCAAGTGTTGAGTTGAAAGTAGCTAAAGAATTGATTTATACTACCGGCACGCTATGATGGCCGTTTTGACGTTTCAGATTGTCATAGGAAAAGAAACTGTATTGCTTTGGTATAAGGTTGATTTCCATCATCATACAATTAGCTGTTGGATCAATAGATGCACCTTATGTTCCAAGGAATAAAGGTTATTTTTCTTTATCATTGTTAAACGTCAACACGGCCATGTATGTTACATCACGACATATTTGCTGGATCAATTAGGATGAAACTATATTCTTATTAGATGCATGTTTTGGATACACATATGTATATTTCGTTTACGCAAACGAGGCTGATTTACACTATCAAGTGATAAAATCCGATCATACTCAAAAATAATATAATAATACCTAATTATTTTAAAAGTATAGAAACATAAGTCTACTTGATTACTTTTTCCCATTGGAATTCGCTAAAAGGGACAAGCCCACTCCAGCATGGCCATTAAATATTAACATTAACGTCTCACATTATACTGGTTTCTCTTCGCTACGGTAAAAATAAATCAGATGTTACGGGAACCAGATTGAGTTAAAGCACTTAGGAGGAGCGCCAAAATTATTAATTAGTAAAGAAACGAAACGTATTATCTATCAAATCCTTATATGAAAGGAATGTTTTATGTATACCCTTGTTTTTCCTTACATCGCAGTAACATCGGAAGTATACAAGAGTGCCTCGTACACCTGGGAAAACAACACGACAAAAATATTGTTGCTATGTCGGCTCAAGAGGCGTAACTACAGAGCAAACGACAGAGCGCCATAATTTTACCGTATTTTGATCATTTCTCATTGGTGTTTCATTTCTAAAACATCTACAATCGTTATATCAATAATTATTGGGTTAACTATATAGGCGATGTCTGCAGCGTAACAGTTTTTGATCATAAATTAAAAATGATTCGTTTTGACGGATAATTCTGAAAATTCTGTTTGCTCTGATTGAATTTTGTGCTTTGTTTTTTAGGCAAACCTAGATATGATTACAACATTTCATTTGAATCATTCTTTTGAACTACACATTCAAGGAAAATGTGTACGAGCATGGCGCTAGCTATTTTGGGATCGATAGGCAAAATATTATATACACCCCTCTCATAAAATCGCTGAGAAAGTGAGATTATTCTTATACTCGTATTGCTATTGTGAATTTCGCAAAAATGGTGTCTGCTGGATCAGCCTCTGTGGCTCTAAACTCCAAGTGTCAATCTAAACTAATATCTTCATCTATTATAAAGAGGAAAGATTAGATTTTTGTTTGTTAAGATTTATCTCAAAAACTACCACACCTATTTCAAAAATTCTTTCACTAATGGAAAGCTACATTATCATTTATTTATTTAGGATACACAATACAAATAACAACCAAAAGGTAACCACATAATAAGTAAAAATACATATAGAGCTGGGTTGTAACTCAAAACATATGTATACAGAAAAACAAAACTAGAAATGAATACTAAGACAAATGCGATGAAAGTGCAGGTGAGCACTCCCAAATGACAACATAGATAAAAATCTTATTATTTAGAAACTATAAATAAATATTATTTATTTAGACATCCACAAGTAACATAATTTATATTTTATCCCCGTATTCTCACGGGAACGGGAACTATGCGGGTGAAACCGCGGGGCGCTTCTATCAGTTATATTACGATAGACGAACCTCGGAGTGCGTGATATCCATTTACCTTTATGGTGGGTTCCATGTTTTTTTAATTTAGAACTACCTCCGCCGCCCACCTTTTTACTAACGGTATTGTTAGCAGAGTAACATTTCAATAGCCTAGAATTTGTCATAACGTTGACCTAAAACCTTTTTTATATAAATTACTTTCTTGTTCAACCTGCGGCACTTTGCAACAAAGATCACACCAAGAGCTTCTATAACCCTCTCACATGGATCTAAATTTACGACGCATTGTCTACTATCTGTAGTGTATTTAATTGCTTTAACATAGCTTAAAGTGTCATGTTGTTTTGATTCATTTGTTAAGGTAATGTTTATTATTGTGGCAATGAGATGGCTAAAGAACACACTGTCAGCGACATAGGCCATCAACCATTATGCATTTTCATGTAGGTAGTAGCTCTCGACCCGGTTTTACTTGTGTTACCAAAATAAATAAGTCAATGACACATGACCGCACTGCCAGCTATCACCGTCCAAAAAATCATGACCGTGATTGGATGAGTAGGAAAGATGGAAATAATGAATAGAAGAAAGATATACAAATGTTTACTAATGTCATAAATTCGAAAGTGAGTTTGTTTGTTATACTTTCACGGCTAAAGGACTGAAACGATCTTGCTGAAACTTGGTACAGACATAGCCTATTAATGGGAAAAGGGCATAGGATACTTCTTAACTCGGGAACGCGAGGAGAAAGAGCTGCGAAGCATTTGTCTAAACTACATTATACTGGCATAGCTGTCCTCCGCGGTTTTACCCGTGTTCCCGTGGGATGTCACATGTATTATACATAAAAACCTTCCTCTTCAATCACTCTATCTATTAAAAACCGCATCAAAATCCCTTGCGTAGTTTTAAAGATTTAAGCATATGGTATATAGGGACAGAGAAAGCGACTTTGTTTTATACTATGTAGTGATGACTAGAATATAAGTTGGATATTCTTAGTGCATACGGTGCATAATGGTGCATACGGTATGCCTAACGTCTGGCTCATGAAACTGTTTCATAATCTCGTAGGCCCAAAAAAAAAAAGGACCGCTGGCCGCACAAGTTGTTCTGGTTTCTTTGTTTTAACACACAAATCCTTCTCTGTTTCTCACCTGTCACTGTATAATGTATGCAAGACTTTTTCTAAATTAATAGTATTTAGTCATTTCGTTTCAAATACATATAGTACCTATAAATATAGTTTTAGATTTATGTCAGTTTAATTTACTTCACCAACAAACCGACCATAAAACACTTATAACTATTAATGTAATAGTAATTATCGATACCTACTCGATGAATGAAGTGTTCAACATTATGTCATAGGAGCAATAAAATAAAATTGCTATAAATGATTGATCGATTTGTTGGTCCACTCGTTAAGTGGGCAAACACTGATGAAGCGCTTTGGTTCGTTTTATCACAATCATGTGGCGAGCGGTGACGTCCCTGTAATCTCAGTTGGAAACTAACCAAGTTAAACTTTGATCAGCTGACAATGTTGGTCTATTGATTCTAGCCACGCTTTCACGCTGTTCATGATTAAAAAATCGAGTTCGAAAAGACATGGCGGATGAAAAATCTACTCATTTTACATAATTTTGACGGGCCAGTTGGCGTGGTGGTGAGATCGTGGTCGTGGGTTCGATTCTCACCCAGGACTGGATATAAATGTCTATACAAGTATGTATTTAAAAAAAATATCAGATATCTGATTTCCATGGTACAAGCTCCGCTTAATTTGGGATCAGATGGCCGTGTAGAAAGGCCCAATTATTAATTATTATTATTTATTTCAGGATATTTAATGGATATAATTTATGTATTTATATCCAATTAGATAATTCAATATAGTAGTATTCCCACGGCGATACTATTAATTACACTCCTATTTAACACATAAAATACTTTTTGTGTCGGGAAAATGTTACATCCCTCGGGACCGTGGGCGAAACCGCGGGGGGCAGCTAGTAAATTAAATGTAGATATTTACACCCAGACACAGAACAAACGGACATGTTCATGCACATGTATGCCTCTAACCACTAAGCCAACTAGCCTGTCATTAAACGTATTATCATAAATAAAGATCACTTAATTCCGTAAAATGTTGTTACCGATTAACATAAGCTTTACAATAAGTAGACATTATTTTCTGGCAATCAAGCACTCGGAACGTGGAAACACTTTTATTGTAGAAACAGTAATATTCGAAAGTGTGAAAGCTGTAAATCTGTTTCATTTGAAATTACATATATTCAATTTTTTTATTTATATTTAAAGTGGTCTCTATGTTGATAGTAATTTATTTTTTACATAACATTAAAGAAATGGGACTTGTATGTAGGTAGCATTTAAATCAAATGTGTTGATAACTATCAGCAGTTTTGTGTTGACTAATAAAGATTGTGTTTCTAAAATGTTACTGAATCTAAAATATAGCTATTCTCATATTATGTTGATAAATTTTCAGTACCTATTTAATAAATTAAAGGTCGGGTACCTTACGGTCGGGTTCTTATGTAATTTACAAAAATATCTTGAAACCTATCCAAATTAAATAGCTTATCAACATTATTCGAATGAAGAGCTTCATTCTTCGATATCACAGACATCGGGAACCTAAGAATCATAGTCAATATCATACGTTTATTGAACTCAAAATCAAATGTAATTTTCATATATTTCCGCCTTGTTTTTTGATAAATATCGAACGTTTAATACGATACGTTTCGAAAGTTTGAGAATCGTAACCCTGATTCCTAACTCTCAATCCAGTATATAAATAGCTTGTGCCGTCTATGAAAATATGAAGCCATTTTGCTTTGCGAGGCATTTCCTTTCTTTAAAACACGAGGTATATAATAATTTATCGGAATTGAACACGTTCAATCAATAACTGTGTTGTACCTACGTTTATTTACGCTATCTAACCGTAAGTCCCCTTGGTTGAGTGACCACGGACCGAAGCGAAGGAAACACCCACACTACAGCCAACGGAACAGACATATGTTCTTTGTTAATTATAGAAATGTATTTTTAATGGACATCTTTTGTCTTGACTGAATGTCGCACAAAATAAATAAGTTTAGTTACCTTTCGTTGTTATATTTGTACTTAGGCACTTAATTGCTTTTTTCTGTTGTCATTATTACGAAATTGTATTTGTGGGCAATAACATCATCATCATCAGCCTATCTCGGTCCACTTCTGGATAGAGGCTTCACCTATGGCACGCCACTGAGCTCGATCTTCAGCTCTTTGTTTCCAACCGCTGCCAGCCAGCTTGCGTATATCATCGCTCCATCTAGCTGGAGGGCGCCCTACACTACGTTTACCGAGCCGTGGATTGTATATTATATTTACTTAATTATGTAAGGTACAGACAAATCAAAGTAAGTCGTGTTTTTGATCTATGCTTTAGTTATATATTGACGTATTGAGAAACATTTTAGTGAATATCACCCTGAAATTGTTCATTTTAACAGAAAATGCAATACTTCTCATTAATCCGGAGATTTTAGATCGAATAGGAAATATAAATTTGACTTAATATCTTTACAAAATGTTGTTTTAGTTTTTAGATACTGAAATAACTTAAAAGAATATTTCTCTTAATTTTTAGGTATTCGTTGTAGAAATATGTTGAATAACAAGATACCTAATACCGTTTTTGTATAACAATTAATTGATTTTAATGAATTAATAAAATAATGAAACTAGTTTGAATTTTTTTAATGTTTCGGAACTAAAACCGGCCAAAGATGAATTGGGTTCGGGTTCCGTACTGCGCTGAAAACACCTGCTTCAATTTTCGGATTGCACTGGACATAATGCGAAAATTTTCTGTACACTCCTTATTTCAGGTAAGTGTAAAATAAGTTTATTTCATATAAACTAATACTAAATGGGGCGCGTAAACAATTTATTTGATTCAAGTTTTAAAAAATCTGACCACTGACTCTGCCTTGCATATATATTTTTATAGAATTCTTAGAATTAACCCTTACAAATTATACCTTACCTACACTTAACATTTACAGTATTTTTTTTTTCGGTGTGCCCCAATCATCTACTGACAATATTTGTGCAAGTCATTGACCTTACTCTATGTCAAATTTCAAATTCTCACGTCACAGTCATTAAAAACAACCTATGTGTCAGTCGAACTTACTAAGGGGTCACGCTTTATACATTTTAAGGCACGGAACCCTAAAACAAAAGAAGAAATTGACACGGTTCTATTTAATCCACTTTAAATAACCTACATGTTTTTTTTTCTCTTTCTGCAAAACAGACTGAATAAATAAATACTCCTAATAAATTGCTAAGCCTCGCCAGCGTGGTGAGTAATTTATTAATACCATTCCGTACACCGTTAATTGCGTTTCTCATAGCGAAACCAGTCAAATGGCCACTAGGCGAGTAGAGGGCGGAGTCGGTAGCGCCCGGTCTTCTTAAACAGCTGTACATGCACCCAGGTCACTGGAAATACTAGCAGCCTTCATTCAAGATAGATTAATAAAATATAAAAAAACATATCACAAAGATTATAATTAAGCGCTTTACAATTATAACGTCGAAATATACTATTATATATCGATTAATTACAACAATTTTATACTACGATTAGCTGTCCAGACAGACGTTGTCCTGTAGGACAAAAATCCAGGAATTCGATCGCAGCGCCAACTACTGGGTCTAATTGTGAATCTAAACCATTCTCAAATCTTACACTTTAACACACACAAGAAGTTTAATTACAAACACATGCACAGAAGATTTATACTTATACTAGCTGTCCGGACAGACGTTGTCCTGTCGAAATGAGTACATACAAAAATGCAGGTTTCCGATCGCAGCGCTACCTACCGGGTTCCAATTGTGAATCTAAACCATTCTCGAATCCACTGGAACACACACAAAAAATTTCATCAAAATCTATCCAGCCGTTTAGGAGGAGTTTAATTACAAACATACGCACAGAAGATTAATACAAAAGATTAAGAGAAACCTATACAAAAACCATGGACGTAAAAAGATGTAGAACGATTTGACAGTAGATACTGGTTACTCGTATAAACAAAAAAAGAACTAGGTCAGCCTCCAGGCAATACAACACTCCTAATTTACTAAATGTCCTAAAAACAAATTAAGTCTTATTAAAAAAAGTAAGATAGTAACGGTTGTCACCTTCTCTTACAAATTGTGTCTTTGTGGTCTTTGTTTTGTACCTACAGCTGAAAATAGACATACTTACTTACTTAATCCTCCATGAACAATTAGAATGTTCCTCTACTTTTGCAAACACACGTAGTCATTTGAATACTTTTCAGCAACTATAGTTCGTATTAATTAGGTTATTATTCCCACGGTTCCATTTGCTGATCAAAGAAGATTGGAATTTACGAAACAAGTTTTCAATTAAATTCAAACAATTTCTTTAAGGTCAATTATAAAAGTTTTTTTTTATAATCCCAATTTACCTTTAGTTTCTTCATTCTTGTTTTAAAGGTAGAAACCAGACAAGTGCGAGTTAGACTAATTCAATAGTTAACTACATATTATATCTATCTGAAACAAATAACCTGATGTAAATATTTTTTTTTTTGGAGTGAAAACTTCTTTCGGCGCGTTTGGCATTTTTTGACACCTCTGAATACAGGCTGTTACATAACTACCCGTAAAGCCGAAAGGAGGTTAAATGGGGCTTTATAACGAGTCCAATCACAATATTTAAGAATCGTAGTAACGCTGAATAACATACAACAACAAAAAATTATGAATGAAAAATTGAAAAACTACTTATAAAGTTAAGTTAGTTTAATTTTTAGGTAAAATAGGTACGTAGGCCTTTCTGTTAAATAATCTGGTTCCCTGATATGCCAGCTTACTAGGGTAATAATTAATTATATTTTATGGGGTATTTTGTAACACGTTGTATAAGTCCACATATAATACAAACATATATTGTATACATACAACATAGATATATATTCATGTCAGTTTTCACTTTTGCATTCTTCGGCACTCCCGTAGTGCCACTTTTTTATTATTAAAAGACTACAATTAACTACAGTAGGTCCAACCACATAAGTTAGTGTACGTATTGCTGCAACCAGCGTGCAGTGTGCATGCAGGTTTGAGTTCCAAATAGCTACCCTATAATTTATGCTATCAGAGGCACTTCATCGTTTATTGTTGCACAGTTTGTTTGTCCAATCGATCAAACACAATTGCATTTGAAGCACAGCGGCTTGTCCCTTTTTTTCCACATGGATACGAAATAGCTTTTATACACTCCTTGTGTATGTGGAAAAGCCATTTAAGCTTTCATATGAAAAATTATGTGCCCTCTAAAAACAGTTACACAAATTACCTTTAGCTCTAGAACAGGCTCCTTATTACCTTACTTCCACACAACCGCTATTTTCTTCAATCACCTACAATATTCTCTAAGCAGACAATGGTACTTATAATATATCAGGTCTGGATATCCCAAGAATGGTTACGGCCCACTCATATAAATATTTAATACGGCAAATTGTAACTTCGTAAAGTCCATTTCACGAAAGGAATACCAAAGTCGCAGCTCTATGGCTGTTGAAATATGGTAGATTTTAGATCTATTTATCCGGTCTTATATTTTGGAAAAGTGCTTAATCCGTAGGTAGAGTCTCAAAGATAAACTAGAAACCATTTTGCTCCAATGCATCCATTGTCTAGCATTATATACATAAAGGATAAAATTATATTATTTCTTTTTGGGATTTATCTAAGCTCCTACTAAGAATGTCGCCAAGTCTTCTTAACGGTGACAAATTACCTTTTGTTATGTAAATAGGCTCTATTGATATGATGGAGGTAGAGCTCCGAGAGCTACTTGAGTTTCCATGACGGTGATCAATTATCATACCGATACAGATATGAGATAGGTATTAAGCGAATAAGCAATCCATTATTTACTAACAGATTATGGTTTGTACGAGTATCATCAATATCAGTGATACTATTTCTGGAACTGGAATCTGTTGTGAAAGGTTGAGAAAATGTAGGCTCCGATATCCGTTTTGATTAGAAACTAGTCAATTTATAGCGCCTCCTTGGTTTAATTTCCGTTTTATCTTTGATAGGTATTTAATCGTGATAGAATATTGCCATATCTTAAAACTAAGAATAATGATACCATATTCAAAAAAGAAGAAAAAAAAGACAGAGACTCAAAAGCCTACCTAACTTAAACACGAACTTGGAACTTAATTAAATCCTTGGTGTTATTTTTTTTTTCTATTAAATAATTTTGCTTCTCAGTCTATGATTAAAACAAGTTTAATAATGATAGGTTATAGCTTAGTACTTACATTATTAAAAAAATAACAATGAACAGTCATTGTCTATAGGCATTTCCTTAAAATAGACGCACTTGTTTGTCGAATATTTCCTCAGAAAAGAGTGTTTTGCATACAAAATAACACAATATACGCATTACATACGTATACAGGTTTCTTGTAAACATCTGCAGAAGTAGCTCATTCGATCAAATGTTCGATGTTGTTAACTTGCAGGTGCATGCTGATTTTTTGCACAAATAAGCGCATTACTCACATGTAACTGCAAGATTGATCTTTATATATGTACTACCTACCTAAAGGTACGTTATATAGCTACGTAAGTTATGTAGTAAATAATTCCTGGAATTCCATCCCACGCCGTAGTGAGGTCTGTCTTACACTTCGCCCGATAACGTTTTCGAAGACTTTGCTTATCGCCATATCTTTCAGAACTTAGTTCCTCCACATATCGCACCCTCAGTACGATAAGGGCTTAACTCAAAATTTTACGAAATGGAGTTACGATCATAGAGGGACTAAACAAAGTACGCTCTATCCGATGAATAGTAAAACATAGTCAATTTAATGATAGAATAATCATAACGATACTTCAGCCTCTTTAACACCGGGACCCACCCTCCCCGCTGAGTGCCAAAGTGACCCAATCAAAGATGTGCCAAAAGTGATTTTTTGAGTTAAGCCCCTATCGTTCTGAGGATGCGATATATCAATAGATAGTTCCCCCTTAGCTTTATTGATTTTTGTTGACCTAAGTTTGTATAGGTACCTATTGACATAGGAAGACATATGTGGAACGTTTTTTTTTTGACCATGGACTCCGATTCATACATTAAATTATATTTTACGAAGAATACAAACAATATCAAATAATAGGTACATTTCCTCTGATAAAATGTGATGTTAGGCACGGACAGTGCCGCGGGCGAAAGGATAAATTTATGTAGGTACGTACTTACATATCCTTTTCTTAGATTTTACGCACGTTATTGTGGACGTTTAACCGCAAAATGAATACGAACAAATATTTATTGACTAAAAAGTCGATAATAATTTGCAGGCATCATTAATCTTAACGTCACAAGGTGTTATCCTATTGAAATGAAATGAAATGAAATGAAATGAAATGAAATGAAATGAAATGAAATGAAATGAAATTAAATGAAATTAAATTAAATGAAATGAAATGAAATTTGCCTCCAACAATCGTTTACCGTCTTCTCTAGTTCAAGAACGACTTGAAAACCTTGCAGGAATGTATGGACCTGGGTACTTCGAGTTCTGGAATTCACCTAATTGTTATGAATATAGCAGGAACTTTACAGGACTCTTATTGTTTCAGGATCCCCGTGGAAGGTCGAGGTGATGGCAGGGCCGGCGGGCGGCGGCGGAGGGGAACCCACCAGACTGATCCCCGCTCGGGTACCGGCCATCTTTGAAATCTCCACAACGCCAGGAGCAGCGACATTTACCAAAAATGAGGTATATACAGTATTTAACCATAATCAACCAAAAATCCATCCCTCCTAAAAACATACCTATGAGTATATCTCATAAGAGCACGTAAATTAAATGTTCTTACTCTATTGCTAAGAATTTGTTTCCCTGCCTTTGAAAAATTCCTATTACAGAAGAAGAGAAATCCATTTGCATCACGAATCCAGAATAATTGAAGTCTCGATTGCGAGCACTCTCACCCGATCGATTGTAAAATATCAAGAGGTGCTATCTTTTCATCAATAGTGTTTTCATTAAACTGTATTGCGCTACACACATTTGAGGCTCTCACTCGCTCAATTTGTGCCAATTAATCTCTTCATTCACGGTTCACACAACATGTAACATAGTCAACTGGAGAGCTTTGACCCCTTAATTAATTTATCGATAGCTCGCTACCTTTATTTTCGTTCATGGGTTACGAGTGCTATTTTGTGTCAATGCAAAATAGAAGCTTTGTGAAATTCAATACATTTTGCATAAATGAAAATGTATTATTTCTGTTCGTTGGCGCATCATTATAGAACCGATTTCTCTTCTTTTTTAAATGTTCGTTATAGTCTGAATAAGGTTTTGGGGTGAGGGGTAAGGGAGTGAAATATTGGACGAGTTGTCCGAAATATTGAAAAATTCTGGGAAAATTTTAACTGCTTTTATCTATGATTTATGTTTAAACTCAAGACCATAACTGACTTTTAGAAGAAGCAATGCAACACACGTCGGGAATAATTATTTTATAATGTAAAATTCACTATCATTCATTGTATTTTTAAACCGTGCATATATTGACCAAAATCTACATTCCAGGTTAGCGTAACGGTGACAGCGCCATCAAGAAGACCAGTCACCTCACGGGTTCTGGACGTAGCTGAGCGCCCTGGCGTGTACCGCATTGAGTTTACACCAGAGGAAGTCGGTACACATTTGATTGATGTAAGTATATTTTAATTTATAAATAAATAATATCCTGGGACATTCTTTACACACGGCCATCTAGTCCCAAAGTAAGCAGAGCTTGTGCTATGGAAACCAGATAACTGATATACTACATACTTTTTTTTCTAAATAAATACTTTTTATAGATATACACCCAGACCCAGATCAAACAGACATGTTCATGCACACAAATATTTGTCCTGGGTGAGAATCGAACCCGCGACCTTCGGCTTGGCAGTCAGAGTCGCTAGCCACCAAGCCAATTGGTCTGTCTCTTTTCCTATTAATAGTTTAAATAATACCCAAAAATGCAATAGATATGAATTGCTACCTGATAAGTAAATAAAACACGAAATACTACTATAATATACACCTTCATCTAAATGGTGGTACGGTCTCCGTAGGTAGGCGAAACCGTGAATGTCACGTTCCTAAGGGAAGAACTTTGACCTTCGATTATAAAGGTCTCGATCGGTTATATTTATGGATATGTCGCCCCAAACTTTATCTGGAGGTGAATATATTAATACATTCAGTTCAAATACTTTCAGGAAATTGATCCGCAAAAGGGCCAATGGGGTAAATCACTTTAGCTTATTCAGGATATTAGATCAACTACCCATTTTACCATCAATGTTTAAAAACTATTACATTATCAAATTATTGCACTACAACCACATTCAAAATAGATATTTTCTGGTCATATAAGTTGGTACTTTCTTTAAGATTAGTCTCGTCACGAAGATGTACAGTTATATCAATCATTGCCTCGGAGGAGACATAAAGGAGGGAGTACATAGCCTTTTAATCGGTAAAAATACTCACTGTTAACATTCGCGGCGGGAGGTATATTCTAATAAACGTTTCGCTATGCATGTACGCACTTATTGAATACTACTATACTATTTTATCACGGACAAATTCAAGTCTATCTCTATAAATGTTATAAAAGACATGGAGGTCGGAGAGGTAATAGCCACAACGCCAGAACCAGTAAAATACCGCAGGCGACGATTTATTACAATGCAGAACCTACATATAAACTTGTAAAGTTTCTTTAAACTTGAAAGGTCGTCCATATCCAATCTGTTTAGATCATAAACATACCAACTGTTTAGATACTTCCTAACTTCGTAACTCATAAATAGACCACTAATGTAATCAATCCTATAATAATATTATCTTCTTGTCCTATCTTGAAGCGATTAATGTCAATTTATATACAGAGGAATGTCTCGATGTCATTACCGTTGAGTGGCATATTCAATTAGTGGGTATTGTACTAGGTACCTAAATTGCACCATATGACCGTATTGTAATGAGATACCACACAATGTAATGAACTGATACATCAACATTTGAGGCCTAGAAATAAGCCTATGGATGGATATCAGGTTCTCCGATAGATTCCGATAGTTCTCAGGTGGCGATAGTTTTCGAGCCCAGAGAGTTTCAAAACGTAGAAATTATGGTGAAGAATATATTTGTGTAGAAAGGAAGAAGGTTATAGTATATATATCTGAGAAATTTCAGCCCCACTCTTGCGTTTAATAAAGAGCTACCTACTCGTAACGCAGTTGGCTCGGTGATTAGAGACAAAAATTGTGTGCATGAAGGTACATGTCTGTTTCTTCTGTGTCTGGGAGTAAATATCTATCTCAATACATACATTTAGATTAGAGTTGTCGGGTTTCCATTGTACAAGCTCTGCTTATTATGGAATCAGATGGCTTTGAGTAAATAATGTCCCTAAATATTAATTTATTTTAATACGCTTTAACATACTTGAATGAAAATACCTTCTGAAGTTGTTTGTAGCTTCAGTAACTTTAAATTTGACCTTCATAAGTGCCCTCCGAGGGCCTAAACTGAATAAATGGTTTTGAATTTTTGAATTTTGAAGGCTCTAAAAGTCCCTTTCATATTTATAAACATAACATTGTAAATAAAAAGTCTTTTGGTGAACAAAGAAAACTTAAAGGTAATAATAGATCAACATGTCATATAAATAATATAGGTATTAAAATCCAAAATTTTCAGGTATCAATCGCAGAAGACAAACTGGCTGCTGGTCCATTGGTGGCGAAAGTGTATGACGCTAGTCTGATCAAAGTTACAGATTTAGGTAACGCAGTAGTCGGCCAACAGTCACAGTTCCGAGGTGAGCTCAACTCAGATATTCTTAAACGTCTAAGATCTCTAAAGATCCCATGTTTCACTCACAAACCGAAAACGACACCCCTAAATCACAGATTATCAAACTTATTTGAACTAACACCCTATTTTCAGACAGACAAATAACCTACTTTTCGCCACATTCACCCAACTAGATCGGTTATCTATAACTTGTGTTCGGACACTATTCTAGCGACAATTCTAGATTTTCTGGATATATTCAATTTATATTTAGGGTCATAGATTTACTTACATAATAAAAAATATATGCCCCTAGATTTATAACCTACTGAGAAGGTACTTTCGATATTTAAAATACTTACTAGGTATGTTTGTTTTTTACTTTATGTTTGTGTTAACCACGCAATGCCCAGAAAAATCTTATCAGACAATTGTCAATAAAATTTTATGTAGCACAATTATGTACCTTTTTAATCATTAGCCCAAATACGAAATAATAATTATTGAATTGCGACTAATGACGAAGTGTATTTTAAAGCCAGAACTACGTGCTTATTTCTTTATCTTGATAGGTAGTATAAGCGGGTGATTTCATAGAGAAGAGTAGCGAGTAGGACCTCTCACTTATTTTCTTATAATAATCGCTCTTTTTTTATTTTATTTTCAGTGGATGCCAGTGCTGCTGGTGAAGGACAGTTAGAAATTTCAATTAATGAGGGAGAAGTTCCAAATCATGTTCAGGTAAATAAACTAACGACATTAAAAGCTTATTTCCGAACCGGTGGTAGCTACAGTATCTTTGACCTCCATAGGTACCCTTTGCGGCCTAAACTGAATAAAGATTTTGAATTATTTTTTTATATTTAGTTTTATATTTGAATATATTTTACTGTCAATTATTTCATTAAGTAATAATTCCATTTCTATTTCTATCAGGTAGTAGGTGGTGGACGTTGCCTAGTATTCTGGAGACCAGAGACACCCACGCCACATCGTGTGGATATCAAATTTAATGGAGAACCGGTTCCATCGTCTCCATTTGTTTTTCATGTTGCGCCTGCACAGCGAGTAACCATTGATACGTCTCAAATTGGTAGGTATATACATAATTAGTAAAATAGGTATACATAATCGCTTGCAACGGAAGACTAAGTACCTATCCCTGAAAAGCTATTTTCGATTAATGAATTTACAGGACAAGCTCAAATTCCTGAGAGGTGGAAAAGTGAAAATGAAAACCTTTCTGGTTTATGTATAGGCCCAACTTACATTATAAAGAGGGAAAGTTTGTATGTTTGCATGTAAGAAGTAATCACCGAAACTACGAATATTTAGAATTAAATAATTTTATTGTTGCGATAGCTATACTATTCGTAAATCCCTCGGAAACGTGGGTAAAACCGCGGGAAAGTGGCGAATTTCTTTTAGTTACTTCTGACTTTTTAAAAAGATCTTTTTTCATTCGGTTGCTTTTCTAATTAATAGTATTACCATGTACTACATAATATGTATTACTTTATTTCCCAATAAGAAGTATTTATATTTTAATTAAATGAAATGACTATCCAAAATTATTTAGAATTTGATAGTATTTTCATAGCTATTCAAAAAATCACATCAAGTTTAAAATAACTCGACACTGGCCAAAGTAAATCTTTAGAAATGGAGTTAGTTGCCAGTAAATAAAAAAAAGTCTTTCTTATTGAAAAAAGTTTAAGAAAAAATTTAATTCAAAAACAAAGAAAATAATTTCAATTTTGATATGTAAATAAATCAAATTCTATTTGTTTGAACTCATCGGCTACGAGCAATAAATAAGGAAGACGCAGACATATGTACGCACATTGTATAATCATTTTGCACGCACACAACTTTTTTGTTGTATATATCTTTTAGTATTGACAAATACTACAAATACAATTTTAAAGTTCCATAACAATAAAAGGAACCTTTTGTCTTGGGATCTCAGTTTCTAACATCTGTGTGTTATGTTTGTAAGTTCGCCTGTTATTAATCTCATCTAATATGCAGGTACAAAATATGCTCTGGACATGAAATTTGAGACGGTAGTAGAACTTCACTACCAGCATAGGTAGACCCAGTATATTCAAAGCTTCTTATATGAAAGTCAACTACGCTTTCTGATAATGGACTTGTTATTCCAGAACTGATACCGGTCGGTGAAGTAGCGTCATGTTCAGTGCGAGTGGAAGGGTCTTCCGGCGGAGAACTGACGGTGACCGTTCGCGGGCCAAGAGGAGAAGCCCCCGTGCGGCTCACCGGAGACGCCGTTACAGGGCTCGTAGCCAGCTTTACTCCAAGACATGTTGGACCTCACACACTCACCGCACACTATAATACTCAGCCTGTACCGGTATGTTGAAAGAAATGCTTATAATATAGATAAAGATGTTTTAGACCACCCCATTGTCAGTAATATATTAGGAGAAAACTTGATTTTAAGAACAATCTTATTGGTGATTCCATTTTCCGCTAGAGTGAGCTCAAAATAATATGCTAAAGTTGAGTCCTATTTGTGCCCATATTGACATATTAAGAAAACAAAATACAGTAGAATCTCACTAATCTGGCACTTTAATAGACCAACATATCTAATAATCCTCTGGTTTTTAATATTGCCAGATTACTAAGATTCTACTGTATACTTATTATTAAATAAAAATAATTCCTTGTAATATTATGTATCTTCATCGCTTTATCTCAACAAGCCATATATTTCATAAAATTATTTGTAAGTTAGTAGTTTCCATCTCCATTATTTAAAAAAACGTGTTATGTGTTAAATTTATGTTAACAGACATGCCAATTGGCTTGGTGGTTAGCGACCCTGACTGCCAAGTCGAAGATCGCGGGTTCGATTCCCACCCAGGACAAACATTTGTGTGCATGAACATGTCTGTTTGTTCTGTGTCTGGGTGTAAATATCAATATATGTATGTATTTAGACAAATAAAAAGTAGTATTATGTAGCATATCAGTTATCTGGTTTCCATAGTACAAGCTCTGCTTAGTTTGGCATCAGATGGCCGTGTGTAAAGAATGTCCCAGGATATTTATTTTATTTATTTATTTATTATTTCAGGGCACACCATTTGTCTGCAAGGCATATGATGGTAAGCTAGTAAGTGTATCTGGTGGTGCATCAGCCCGTGTGGGAGTACCAGTGCAGTTGGCAGTCGATGCTGCACAGGCTGGGGAGGGCAACCTCGAGATAACTGTTGCCGCAAGAGGGCTCAACATACCAACACAAGTTCATCCTCAAGTGAGTGTTACATTATCTATTCGGTACTTTAAAATATTATTTGCCAAAGTGTCCAAGTATTAATATTATTTTTATTTATTTTTAGGGGAATGCTCGATTCACAGTATCATTTACACCAACTGAAGCTTGTGACCATGTTGTCAATGTTTCATTCAACAAGGTAATAAATATTCTTTCATATTCTCTCTAATTTTACTTTTATCTGAATGGATAAACCATATTTAACCTAAACTTTTGTCTCCTCACTTTTACTAACATAATATGAGATAGTCATATGTATCTGAGCTGAGTAGTTGCTTTTGAAAGAATTACATTTCAAACGACACAGAGATTTGGTAAGGGACTAGCCAAACGCTATACCTTTGAATCCAGATTGAGATATTAGCATGTTGCTGGCAAATCAAAGTATGTAGTTAGTAATAGAATGAAGATGTGTGCAGCCTGAGAACAATAATGTGGACCATAACCTGTTCATAAATTGGCAACCATTTACATACTACATCTATTTGGGCAAATATTCATGTGTTCTATTTTGCATTTAAAATTTTGACAAGTTGTTTCAATTGGCAGTCATTTATAACACAATTTATTCATTTGTTTGAACTGAACAGTTCAAACAAATTCAAAATTCAAAACCATTTATTCAGTTTAGGCCTTCGGAAGGCACTTATGAAGGTCAAATTGACTTATTGTTCTCTTTTATTATTAATTTGATACTTGTATATTTAAATCATGTATTTTGTTGGGTTACTCTAAAGTTATTCTAAATTACAACCACTAATATGTATTTTTGACACAGATGCGCGTCCCTGGCTGTCCTCTAATCATAGAAGTATCAGAAGGCAGCGGTGGCGGCGCTCGCGTCACAGTCCCCGGACCCGCCCGTCTGCACCAGCCAGCCGCACTTACGTTACACCATCCATCCGCCACGCTCGATCAGATCGAAGTCAATGTTGAGGGTGAGTACACTGCTATGTGAACTATTTAATAGTTTTACTTTCTTTTGGAGATGAAACCAAAGAGAAAATGAAGCATACTTCTATGTCGTAAGACCAAGATTTTGAAAGTTATTTCCAGCTATAGCTTTTGTTCTTAAAAAGCTGCAATACTTATCTGATCACCCTCCACAACTCAACAGATCCAATATCTGAAAACATAGAGATTATTGATATGGCTAAAATATGAATAAATTTAAAACCTTTTTTTTAAATCTTGATTAAAACTAGATTAGCAGCGTTATGGCATTGGCTGCCCAGCAAAACTGCATTGGCTTGATAATAACTATAGCAAACTTTTGTTGCCATTAAATGTTTTAAGCTTCTAAAAGAACTCAGTATTGCTTACCTCGCACCAACACAATATGTATGTATGGTTTGTTAAAGCAAACTGTCCTTGAGTTATTATTAAGCTTACTAATAATTATCTCTCTTTTAAATACACTATTCGTTTCTAATCATTTGGTTCTCTTTACAGGGTGGTATAGATGAGGGATTCATTAAAATATTATGAATTGAAAAAATATTAAGATATCACAGCATCATTGAATTGAAAGAAATTATCAAAGGATAGGAAGGGATTTTATAGAGGGAAAATCAAGAATTTTAGATTTAGTTTAGAAGAGAACAACACTGAATTTCACAAGCTTTGCCATACTAACAAAAGAACACCTTAAGGCTTAGAAGTTTAGAAGTATTTTTACTAATGCACTAACAAATTTAACTTTATATGTTTATTATGTATACTTAATTTTAGAGTAATTATTGATTTTCAAATAACTTTAGGTTAGGTTTGTCGAGTTGCCATGAAGGTCACAGAGAATACTCAAATAACTTGACATTTAACAAATCATTTGTATCGTTGATGCTGGTTGAAGTATTTATGAATTTAGAACTAAAGGACATTGACTGGATACCTGCTACTGCTATAAACATTATTCCATTAAGTTTGAACACTATCATAAACTTTTAACAATGCAGATGCAAGAATTATTGAATATATCCTTGTAGCAGATTTACGGTCATGACACATTGATATCTAAATCTATGAATAATTAAGTGTGTAAAGCTCATCCGCTTCGCCCTAACTCCCTAACACCCATGAACGTAAGGACACAATAGGGGGGTAGCGGGGTTAGGGCGTGGCGGAGTGCTGAGTGATGAGCGGGCGCAGGTCCTAACGGAGCGTCGGTGCCCGCGGCGGTGTCCGCGGCCGGCCCGGCTGTGTTCAAAGCTGAGTTCGTGCCCAGAGCCGTTGGCGAACACAGGCTCAACGTGCTCGTCGATTCCGTGCCAATACCGGCTAGCCCATTCCATTTGAAGGTAAGTTATTCATTCTTAACAGGCAACATGTCATCAATATTTGAGAACGAAATAATAATTCTAATAATACTTCTTGTACCATTTTTTTATAATTGTTTTTTTTTTCAGGTGTACGATGTCACCGCCATAAGAGTGAAAGATGTCGCTCATGGCACAGTTGGAAAACCTGTTACTTTTTTGGGTAAATAGTTACTTCTTTAATATCAAATGTTTATAGAACATTACAAAATAAACACAATAAAGGATCTGACACTAATTAAACCTTAACTATTTTGTCCTTTAGTGGAGACAATGGCAGCTGGGCCTGGTAACCTAGAAGTGACAGTGAACGGAGGCCGAGTACCGACAGCAGCAGCCGCCCAAGGAGCACACACATACGCTATCAGCTTTACACCAAGAGACCCAAGACCACATACTGTAGAACTACGCTTCAATGGAGATCATGTGCCTGGTAGATAATATTGTGTATAAGACTTACTTCTTCTTCACCCACCAATCTCTGAGATAATGTGGAATACCATTCAAACATTTAAACTCTTCCTTTTCAAAAACCGTAATTAATCGAAATCGAATGATTTCTAAATCATATGATGATATTTGTATGTGTAACTTGATAACAAAATTGCTTCACAATTGTCTGTGAAAATTTTTAGCAAATAGATTAAATATCAGTCAGTTTATTCACACTTTCTACAAGACTAACTCCCTACCAGGGTACCAACTCTATTTAACAATAAACTAAAATAATAATACCTTGTTATTTTTCCATCAGGAAGTCCGTTCGTATGCCACGTATCAGCTCCAGCGCGAGTTATCGGCGCCGGGTCCGGCGAATCCCCTGACAAGGTGTCAGTGGGTGATGCCTACACCTTCAGTGTGGACTCGCCCGCATCACCACACGTAGAGGTCCTCGGACCGGCGAGACGACCTGTGCCTGTACAGGTAATGGACTATGATAGATAATTCCTTAAATATTTGGTTCAATTTGCAATATCTTGACTCAATTTGTATTATGTCTGTGTTTAAGAGGTGGTTTTAAACCTTGATTTTCATGATTTATTCCTAATTTAAATGTATGATATTGAATTCACATTCAAACACTTTCCATTATCCCTTAAATGATACCCGCGTCATATTTAATATGCGGTATATATTTTTTAGGTATCAGCAGAAGAAACCATTGGCGAAAACGAGGCCAGCAAAAGATACACAATCTCCTTTGTACCTGTCGACGTAGGAGACCACAGTATTGAAGTAAGTTGCAGGAATATAATTATACATCCTTACCAAAGATTATTTCTACTTACTTACCAGATGATGAGATACCTGAGTTATAAGAGGTATATTTATGTTGATTTTCATAGTTATTTATCAATTTCACAGGTCCGCGCGGGCGCTATGGGTGGCCATGTGGAGGGCAGCCCCTTTCTAGTAAAAGCGTACAGTGCGGGGCGCGTCAATGTCACTGACATTTCCCCTGGAGTCGTCGGCAGACCAGTCTCTTTCACTATCAATGCTTCACATGCTGGTAATATATTATTTTTACATTAAATCAAAAAAATCCTGGCATTTTTTTTGTACTTTTACCTATTTCTTGCTTTTTCATTATAGGTGCTGGCAATTTGGAAATTATAGTGGCAGTCAGCGGAAGAAATGTACCAAATTATGTTCAGAGTGAAGGGAATGCTAGATTTAAGGTATTCATTTAATTAATATTTCACATCATTTTATCCAACTAGAAGCAATATAGGTATAGATTCTTCTTACCTAAAATATCCTAAATCCGCTACAATAAAATTATCTATCACAGGTGAACTTCAAGCCAGTAGAAGCAGCACCTCACACACTGTCGGTCAGGTTTAACGGTCACGCAGTTCCTGGTTCTCCGTTCACATGTCCGGTGACCGCGCCTGCGGCCGCTGCTGACGCCCGCGCCACCGGTCCGGGGCTTACTTCAACCGCGAGGGGTGAAGCTGCAGAAATACTACTTACTGGGTTTCATAGTGAGTGTTTATATTCATAACGCTTTATTAAACACTAGCCGGGGTTTCATCCGCGTTCCCAATAGTTGTTACATTTCTGGGTAAAAATGAATCCTGTGTTAATCCAGGTTATAAACTGTCTATATGTCAAGTTTTATACTAATCCGTAAAGTGGTTTTTGCGTGAAAGAGTAACAAACATTCATACACCTTTCCTCACAAACTTTTCCATTAATAATTTTTGTGGGATAGTTGGTCTGTTGCAAAAACACAAAACAGGGTATTAGTTATTTATTACATTATTTAATGAAATTATGGATTTTTAGGAGTTTTGGAATTATTATGGAAATGATGGAGATGAAAGGGTTAGCTAGAAACAAGTATACGATATAGGATACTTACAAAAAATCTGTACTACGTATTTATAAACAGTGAATTCAGGTCATCTTTAGAATTAGTAATAACAATGTTTAGTATCAACAAATCATTGTTTATTATTTACAAACTATCATGGAAGGCAAACAACTTGTTCAGTGTGTCAGTCGCTAATGAGTCTACAGACGTGTCTATGTCCCGCGTTCTGGGGCTGTTCGCAATGTCGCTGTATGTCATGTTATACAAATTTGCGTATAGACTGAAAACTGCGTACAGTATAAAATTGTTTCTTAATAAAAGTATGTTGATTTCAACGATCCAAAATACATAGTAATTTGTGAACACTGTTTTATGTGTTTATTTTTTATTATCACTATAAGTGAGAAACTTTTTAACATTTGTCAAAAAGCTAACTAACTCCAATTTAAATAGTGACGTAAATGATCTATCGACAGTGATTTTTTTTGCAGGTTTTTCACACTGACTGCAACTGCTTTCATATGATAAAAAAAATACTATTAATTATTGCAGCCGGCGAACCAACAGTGTACGTCGCCGGTCCAGGCGGCAGTAGCGTTCGCGCACGTGTGTCACCAACCGGCGAAGGTCGCTACACGGCCACATACACTCCCGAAGCAGTCGGCCGTCACAGCGTGCAAGTGAATTGTGCAGGCCGACATGTGCCCGGCTCGCCCTTCACTTGCAACGTGTATGATGTGCGTCGTGTGAGAGTGACCGGACTGGGGCCTGGAGGTAGGTCCAATTAACCTTTAACCAACTTCTATAGACTATGTGCATATAAATAACCATATAAGGCCTTACTTAAGATCATCAACAAATTGCTTTCTCTTATGATTTCAAAATATGATGAATCGTAAAATTCACTTCATTAATAGTGATTATAATAATCATTTTTAGAATTAGAAGGTACACTGGAAGGCCTGAGCTTAGACGACGGAGCCGAAGAAGAGCGGGGCGTGGAAGTAGGCAAGCCGGTGACATTCAGCGTGGACGCGGCTGGTGCTGGGGAGGGTACTCTTGAGCTCGTCGTGTCTACACCTTCAACTACTGTCAAGGCTGAGGTATATCATCATAATATGTATTATTCTTGATACATGGAGAAGTCAAAGATATAATTTAATTGTACATAATGACAAACTAATCTGTTGTACACTGGATCCATACCTGAGTCGCAACCAGCTAGAAATACTTACATTTAGTTAATAATTTGTGGGATAAATTAATAAATTAACCAATCCTTTGATTTTCTAATGAAACTTATCATAAGTAAAAAATGCAAATGCGCTTAAAAGCAATATGAGTTTTTAACGACACCTCTTACATTTTGACCATTTTCAGCCTACGTCAGTTAGCATAACACTTTCATTCATGCATTTATTTGTAATCAAAAATACCTCTTATCTTTATTAAGGTGGTCGCAGTTGCACGGGGCTTATACGACGTGACCTTCGTGCCGGTATCACGCGAACCTCACAGAGTCTCTGTAACGTTCAATGAACAGGCAGTACCCGGAAGCCCCTTCGTGTGTCGAGTCAGCGAACCACACACATACGTACAAATAGGTACGTACTACAAGCAAAATTGCTTTACTGTTTAATTTGGTCATCATTGATTTGTCTGTTATAAAGTCAGTTATAATTTATGTTTTTTCTAAACCTTCTACAAATGGTACAACAAATCAAAATTTTTATAAAAGTAACTGGAGGTAAAAAAACACTAATTGTTTATATAAAAGAAAAAGTTTTACCTTCTAAGATGAGTTCACACCTGTAACTTTGATGTGCTTTTTTATTATATAATTTGTATTTTTATATTATTTAACGTATTAAAAAATAACTAACAATTTACAGGAGGCGTAGCAACAGTAGAAATAGACGAAAATCTAACAGAAGTTGAGGTACTATCACCATCTGGAACTCGGGTGGCTGAAGCCAACTTGGAAGATACCGGTCTGCTAACATTCCCAGCTAACCGCGTCGGGAGGTATTTAATACGGAGTTCAAGAGGACCCGTCGCCGAAGTTGAAGCACTTGATGCTTCAGCAGTCAAAGTTCTGTCCATTGGAGATGCCGTTGCACACAGGCCAGCAATACTTACTGGTGAGTTTCATGTTCAACTTTAGTAAAGGGGAACGCTGATAAACCTACCTCTGTCTCTTTTCCTCTCAGGATTTTGACTAAGGAACCTGATGTTTTTTAATTAACTTGAAGGTGTTGTTAGCCTCTGATGGCTTTTATACCCTTTGCGCACAGCTTGGTGAGGCTAGAGGGTCTTAACCGAGCTGTGTACCTCTCTATTTTACACATATTCTAAAGAGAATAATTAGATAATAATAATTAAATGAAAATATAGACAAATGTTATATACAAAGTAAGCCTAGTTTTTACAATTAAACTAGATGAATTTGTATCTTAGGAATTGAATGTGTATAATAATACATAAATAGTTGAATATGTTAAATAATTGTATGGGAAGACATACAATTATTTATCACTTCATTAAATGCAAAGGAGATCTTCAAGGTATACAAGTAAACCGACACCCAGATGTCATTCAATCGTCAAATATCGTTGCTCATTTGTTACCGCAATCGCTAACATCCACAGTAAGCACAAGCAGCGCCGGTGCCGGTCGTCTGTCCGGTCGCGTGACGTGCGGGGGACAAGCGGTACCACACTCGGTCCGACGTCGCGGCGGCGCCCGCCAGGAGCTGGTGTGGCATCCGGCACGTGCAGCACCACACAGACTCACTCTACTATGGAGTGGGACACCGATAGCGAAGGAACCTCTAGTTGTGGACGTACAGCCCCCACATCACGGACAAGAGGTAAGCATGTATAAGCCAGCATGTAAAGACAAAGTAGACCTTAAGATGGATGTATGAAAAATGCTATTTGATATTTTAAAACTGGTTCAGCCCCAAACATTTTGTCTGTAATATGAAATCGATTGTGATCAGGCTGAGCTGTCAGTGATTTGACTCGGCTTCCCGAGGGAAGTATAAACTATCTATGTGACGTATTTCATCTAAATACATAATTTTCACGTGAAAGAGTGACAGACATCCATGCATCCATCCAAACATAGTAGTATTTATTTTATGGATTTCCGGTTACATTTATCATTTGATTTGAAATCATAACTCCTCTCCACATCGACTTATCATTATTTTACTTTTAGGTGGCAGCTTCTGGCCTAGGCTTGTACCAAGCACAAGTCGGTCGAGTGGCCTCGTTCAGTATTGACACGCTCGGCCGCCCAGCTCGGGAGTTCGATGTCGTTGTATCAGGGCCAGGCTCGAGAGCTCTACCAGTACGATGCTATCAAACCAAATCGGGATTGTTACAGGCTGAATACACCATCACTGAAGTCGGACAAAGTACTATTGGTAAGCAAAGATAAAAGATTAAATTGTTGCATACCATTAAAAAAAATGAGTTTACTACTATCATTTAACTTTTTTTATTTCTATTTTCAGAGGTGCTCCATCTATCAAAACCAGTATCTGGCAGCCCATACACCTGCGAATCGTTTGATTCAAATAGAGTTGTCATATCAGGTCTTCCTACTGGGAACATTATTACACAAACACCTATTAACTTCTCAGGTAACTATCATTGCATTTCACTTACAAATTTAGCCCTTATTCACATTACAGAAGGTATAATTTCACTTGTTATATTACAGTGGACACAAAAGATGCGGGCGTTGGAGAGTTGGAAGTAGTCTGCGAAGCCATGGGTGAAAGGCGCGTGCGCTTGCCTGTTGATGTCAGAGAAGACGGACACATCTACAAAGTGCGCTTGCGACCATCTATACCGGCGCATTATCGAATTTATATCACTTATGGAGGTAAATAAAATATGCTAGAATGCCTAGCCACAAGTCTTGGGTTTGATTGTCATCTAGGCCAGACGATAGACCGATAAAAGGTTCGAAATTTTCTGAGAAATTATGCTCTTCCTATGTGTGCAGTCACGAACACTAATATATATGCCCATGGACAGTTTGGAAATTCTCAAGTAACTCAACAGCACTGTCACTGCTTATAATCACAGAGTTTTTGTAACAGTTAAGCCGTCTACAAATGAAAGAAGAGAAACATGAAATTAGATATTATTACTGTATTACTTCGAAAAAAAAGCATTGCAACAACTAATTATGTTTTAACTGTTTGTCCATCCAGGAGCATCAGTATTAGGTAGTCCAGTATCTCTAGGAGTACTAAGCGGACGCAGCAGCAACGCGTCGAGGTGCTCGGGCACTGGGCTGGCGCAGGCACACGTTGGTAAAGAAGCTGCCTTCACTATACACTGTGTTGAGGACTCACAGCCCACTGTACAGGTAATTCCGCTTTTTGTATCAAAAAATTTGGTGTGGATTTTCCACCATTTCTTCCTGGTAGGTAGGTACAATTTTTGATGTGAGTAATCCCTTATTGGGAGTCCTAGCCTACTCATATGGTAATAACCCGCTTTCCCGAACTTTGAATTTCATATTTATTTATATAAAATCAACAGCCTAAAAAGCTTTTCATCCCCCCTTTTCAACCCTTTACAACCCCTTATTCGCATTAAAAAGTATATGTCTATGTCGTTTGTCAGGCTCTAGACTATCTGTGTACCGAATTTCATTTAAATCGCTTGAGTAGTTTTGGCGTGAAAGCGCGACAGACAGACAGCTCTCTCGCATTTATAATATTAGTAAGGATGATGTTATTTCATTAAAGGTGGAAAGACTAACAGAAAGCAAAGAGGACAGCACGGACTCTAGCCTACTGGAGTGTCGAGTGGTTGCCGGCGCGCCACGCGAGTGGCTCTGCGCGTACTTACCGCTCGTTGTGGGGCTGTACGAAGTCCGGATATTCACATCTTCTGGACCACTGCCTGGGAGCCCTTTCTCTGTTAAAGTGAGTTTAATATCTTGTATTTTGTATAAATTACTAAAATAGAGGTGTTTCATTGTACGAGTGACAAGGCTGTTGCTGAAGTGGTTATTAGATAAAATTGTAGAATTTGCTAATGGCTAGACTAGAATCTGGGTTGAACATTCAGTAGTAAGCCTCTGTACTTCTGTCATAAAATTAAATAACAATAGAACTAAAAGTACTTTTATTAGAAGTCGAAAACAAGGCAAATTGTAAAAAATAATGTCTTGATAAACTATTGTCATGTAAAACAACATTTTCAAATGTTTGACTCCTTCCACCAAACTATTTAAATCTCTAGCCTTATTTATTGTATCCAATTAGTTAATCTGTTAATTATTGTTTACCAGGTCATCGACACATCAGCAATAACGCCGGTCGGAGGCTGGGGGACTGACGGGTCCGGTCGAGTGCGAGCGCCGTCTAAGTTAGTCTTAGATACTAGCAACGCTGGCCCCGGGACACTGGAGTGCTTGCTCGCTGGAAGGCATCAACGTAAGTCGAGATAAACGTGATATTGTAAGGTAGATTAATTGAGAATTTATATTTGAATTAGGCCTAAGTAAGCTACTAAAGATGGCTTCACCACAGATTTAGAATCCGAACAATAATGGCTTTATAAATGCTTTTTAATAACTCCTATCTAAGTCCTACTGCATAATAAAAACGATGTAGTTTAACATTTAATCATCATTTATTAAAAATTGTTTACGGCAAGCGTAACAAAAAATGATCATCTTAAAATCTTCAGATGGGTTCTAATATGTGTGTTTTGGATGCAGGCGTGGAGACAGTATCGGGTCGCGCGGTGGTGACGCTGGGCGCGGCGGAGGGCGCGAGCGGCGAGCAGGAGCTGGAGCTGACGTACAACGGCGGGCTGGTGGCGGGCGCGCCGCGCCGCGCGCTGCTGGCGCCGCCCAGCACGGCCGACCGCGTCACGCTGGCCGGCCGCGGGCTCGCGCACGCCGCGCCGCATACACCCGCCGTCTTCACTGTCGGTGGGTACCTATACAATATAATAAATAAATATTCCGGGACATTCTTTACACACGGCCATCTGGTCCCAAACTAAGCAGAGCTTGTACTATGGATACCGGATAACTGATATACTACATATATACATTTTTATTTGTTTTCTCAATACATACATACATATATAGATAATTACACCCAGACACAGAACAAACAGACATGTTCATGCATACAAATGTTTGTCCCGGGTGGGAATCGATCCCGCGACCTTCGGCTTGGGAGTCAGAGTCGCTAACGACCAAGCCAACAGGCCTATCCAAAATTAAATTATGTAATTTAAATTGAAGAATCCGTTTGTAAATTCAAAATAACAGCTTTTTACTAAATGCATATGAAAGTATTTACGGTACTTATAACGAAAAATCGGTTGTTCCGGCTAATCTCCGAAACGGCTAAACTTATTTTGACGAGATATTATCACTGACAGTTAGCCGATGCTCCGCGACCGGACTTTAGCAGTGATTAGAATCCCCCCATCTCTGAAATTAATGATCAAACAATATTTACTTGTGCATTCTTAATATAATTTACTTAGACAACTGATTTTGTTTACAGATGGCAGTGCAGCAGGTCCAGGTGCACCCGAAGCGTCTCTCGCGTCTCCGGACGGCGACAGTGTGCCAGTAGCGCTAGCGGCCGCCGGACCTGGCTTGTGGAGGGCTACGTACACGCCCCGACGAGCTGGAGAACATCAGCTAAGAGTGTTATGGGCCGGGAGACTCGTCAAAGGTTAGAAATAACCATGTTAACTTGGACTCTCACGAACGACCAGTGGCTTCTAAGCTTCGGAGGACAGAACACTTCAGAAATCTCTTGTATTTTAATGTATAAAAATAGAAAAACAGTTTGGATGTAATTCTTCCACTCCAGTATTAATGTCCCAAGTTCAGGGAACACCAGTGTTTAAAATGTCATCCCTTTTCTACTTTAATAATTGATACATTCACTGTTAATAACAGCTTGATTAGAACTCCACGCATTTTTTTCAGAGTATGAGGAATTCAAATTTATACCACATGAATCTCCTGTTATTAATTAAAAAATAAACAGTTTTAGAGACATCCACAGTTCAAGAAACCCTACTGTATACAATTTCCATCTCATTACTACTTTTATTCTAACTACAATTTTCCGGAGTATGAAGAATTCACTAATGATTAAACGGGAAGTATATTACTCATGCTCAAAGAACATTTGGGTCGCAGGTTGTCCACTGACCGTGAGCGTGACAGCGGGTTCTGAAGCAGGCGACGCGTCACGTGTGGTGTGTTCGGGCGCGGGGCTGGCGGGCGGCGTGGTCGGCCGGGAAGTACGGTCCTGGATCGACACGCGACGCGCAGGCCCTGGGGAACTTACTGCCCACTGCACTGGACCAAACAAGGTAATATACTTTCTATTTTGTTGTTATTTGAGAGTTATTAAGTTTAGTTTCAGATCCTTATTAATGAATACACGATAAACGTTTAGGTTACAACAGCCCCTAGTGATTTAGCTACCAACACCTAACAATTGTGAAAAATCTGAGTTAAAGCACTCCTGAATAAACGCTAAGATGACATCCCTTATTGATAGTGCAATGATTTCTTTAACTATCTGATGAAAAATACAGTTTTGAAGCGCGACATCTTTAATTCAACATCGTTAGTTCACGAATAGAGAATGAAATTGAATCTTATTGTAATATCAATAATAATAAGCTCCATAAAGTTATCCAAAAACTTATTAATATTTAAAATGAGAAAGCGTTTGTTCATCGTACCTTTTTCTAGCTCGAGTCTGGGACTTCATACATTTCTTTTCTAGATGTAATGTGTAATGTATTTTCTATCCCTGCCAGGTGGCGTATTGCGAACTATACGAGCACGGTGACGGCACGTTCACGTTGAACGTGAAGCCGGCTGAAGCAGGTCGGCACGTGCTCAGCATACAGTTCGCGGGCGAGCACGTGCCCGGCTCGCCCTTCGTGCTCAAAGTTGCCGGCGCACCCGATCCTTCCAAGGTGACTATTATTATTGTTTCAAACTGCTTGACTTCTGGAGATACCTTTACAATGTGAAATTACAGTCGACGGGCCAGTTGGCTTGGTGGTTAGAAACTGAATGACGATGAAGGACAAACATTTGGACATGTCTGTTTGTTCTGTGTATGGGTAAATTTTTAACTAAGTATGTATCTAGAACAAAATAAATGAGTTGTAGTATATCGGTTATCTGGTTTCCATAGTACAAACTCTGCTTAGTTCGGGATCGGGTGGCCGTGTGTAAAGAATGTTCCGGGATATATTTTCTATTTTATTTTAATACCCCTATGATATATTTTATACAAGCCGTGAATGCGCCTCTGTAATAATCAATATGATTGTATTACTTTTTAAAACGACGAAAGATTTTATTATGTGATTTACCTATCTGTTAATTTGTATCGTGTACGTCAGTCGTTAATAATCGAAGATAAATAATATTCTAATCCGATTTCCTTGTTTATATGTCAAATTCTAGATGTACGAGTATATTTCGAAAAATTTCTGATTTCAATTCAGATACATGCAAGTAGCTTGTTTTATCGCATCGTCACGGTATGCTCGGTTTTCAATATTTAAAAAAAAACGTGCTTTCAACGATGACGTAAGCGTTGGATGTTCGTGCTAAAGGTACAGGAGCTCGATTCTGTAAGGAAAATGACACTAACTCGAGGATGTTTCGTCGCGGCCTCCGTGCTCTGTCTCCTTCGCTAACTACGCTAATACTACTAATCAAGTGAGAGATAAACTCTCCCCGGGGCCTCCGTGAATCGGCTCGCCGACGAATTTTTTATAAGCTGAATAAGGGGGCATGTCTCGTTGATAGTAATAGATAATGCATTTGTTACGAACCGAACTCGTGATGTAAATCATCACCTTTTTGGATTTTATTTTGTCTTCTAAATTCAAAAGGTACTGACAGTTAGAGAAGTTCGTTGGTTTTCTTATTGGTCTTGTAAATTAATTTAAAATATAAACTGTGGCTTCAATCCAGCGCCCTCTTTCATTTAGTTACCATCAGTTACAGTACGGTTGTAGCTTCGGTAACTTTAAATTTGACCTTCATAAGTGCCTTCCGTGAGCCTAAACTGAATAAATGGTTTTGAATCGTTCCCCCATCGTGTGTGCAGGTCCGCGTGTACGGGCCGGGCGTGGAGCCGGGCGTGCTGGCCACGTTCCAGTCGCGCTTCCTGTGCGACACGCGCGGCGCGGGCGCGGGGCAGCTCACCGTGCGCGTGCGCGGGCCCAAGGGCGCCTTCCGCGTCGAGATGCAGCGGGAGAACCAGAAGGACCGCACTATACTATGCAAGGTATACCCCACAATACACAGCATATTCTACTCAAGGATTTACAATATTCACCACTGATCTTTGTGTTTCTGAACAATGCAACAAGACGCTGCGCTGAAAGCTACAAATATATAGATAAAAGGACAGGTAGTGACGTCTTCGTTACTTAGCAACGGGCGCAAATTGACCCGCGGGTCACTTTTGACACAAAGATTCGTGGCGAATTGTGTACGATGAGGAAGACATATTTTGTCGACCTCGCTCGAAGCGCTATTGCTTTTTTAAATATTTACTCGAGAAATTTTACATTTCTTCCCATATAGTAAAGACAATTTTAAGTAAATTTTATTGGAATCTATAATCTAGTAGATAATCCTAATTCCACTGCCAAGGCTTCTTCTTCTATGATCTCTAAAATTTTACAAAAGTGACCCTAAGCAATGATTTGAAAATGAATAGATCAATAGGGATGTGCCCTAACATGTCAAATCAGCAATTCTTTATGTAATGTCAAAACGATCGAATATATGGAGTTTTGTATGAAATAGCAAGTTGTGACGTCATAATTGTACAGCATCAAATAACATATTCTTTGTGATTAGATCGGTACTTAAAAATCACATTATGATTAAGTTTTCGTATATTTTTGGATGTTCAATACACTGGTTAGTCAATTATTACTTATCTTTAATACAGGACAGTTCCCTATTCAATGCTATGTTAGTTATAACTGTAAAGTGATTCATTGATATCAATAGATATATTTGTGGCACTTCAAGTAACAACACAAAGAAACAGTAGCTACAATAATATTATGACCACATGCTAAGTTAACGATAAAACTACGGCTGATCGTCATATGTTATCATTGAATATGTTTTAATAAGATATTGTTATTGCCATGTCATTGTCTTGCGTGTTTATCATTTTAATGTTAATTTGTAGATTGTACAATAATTTCATAGCTTTGTCAGAAGATATAATCAGTCAGCTGGGCACTGTAATTTATCAACTCAACAATATGTTTTTATACTAGCTGTCCCCCGCGGTTTCATCCGCGTTCCCGAGGGATGTTCCATTTTCCCGTTTTAAAAATATCCTATATGTTATTCTAGTGTATGCTTTATATATGTGCCAAGTTTCATTCAAATCCGTACAGTAGTTTTTCATTAGTTTTTCACATACAAAAATTTGCATTTATAATATTAGCAGGATATCATCATACAATTGGCCATTCATATAAGTAATGAACCTTATTATAAAGACATGAGGCTTATTTTTAAACGTCACTGAAATGTATGTGTTGATACTCTTTCTAGTACTCTATATTAATCACTAGCTGACCCGGCAAACGTTGTTTGGCCATATTTACTTTATTATATTACCCGCGTTCCCGTGGGATATCACATGTATTATACATAAAAACCTTCCTCTTCAATCCGCATCCGCATCAAAATCCGTTGCGTAGTTTTAAAGATTTAAGCATACATAGGGACATAGGGATATAGGGACAGAGAAAGCGACTTTGTTTTATGATATGTAGTGATTATACGCAATAGGCGGTAACAGACCTTAGAATCATAATGACGTGTCACCAGCACCCTGAGCACTAACGTCTATCGCAAGCTAAAATAGCTGGTTTGTACGGAAAATTGAACCCCGCGCATACCGTGACATCACGTGATGTTCAATTTCCCATTGCGTTGACTTTTGGTGCACTCGGTACGATAACGATACGCTTACGATAGACGTTCGTGCTCGGACTCTGCTCCATGATGTATGTAAAAAGTATAAAATTTGTTTTTGGTGTCAGTTTTCTCCCACCGAACCCGGCGACTACCGCGTGGAGGTGCGATGGGCGGGCCGCCACGTGCCCGGCTCGCCGTTCCCCGTCATGATATTCGACACGCAGGAGGAACTGCGTCGCTACATGCAAGCCTCTGCCGCCACATAACACTTCCCATTAATAACAGCTGCAGATCTACTATGATCCACTATCGGCTAACATTGTCAAAATCTGATATTTGAATCCCACCTAAATTATTTTAGGTAAAGCGTACATAATGTTGACGTCAACTTTTTATCGAAATAGGATTGTCATTCGGTAATATTTGATTTTGACGGAGTTTGCCGATGGATACTGGTGGCCTTTAATTTATGTACAGTTTTATTTAGAAGCGTTACATCATACTCTGCAATTTTTTTAAACTGCTTATTGGCTGTCCCGTTTTATTCTTCATCTGATACACCAATAAGTTTGTATGACACCAAAATAGTTCACTATTGCCAATGGTAGTCTATTGCGAATTAAAGTATTACCAATAACTGATTCTCTGATTTTATGGTTAACATAAAGCTTATATAAAATATACGTCGATAGTGTAGGACTATGAAACAGTACTGACAACATTGAAACTGAAAACTAGCCGGATTCCGTCCAATAGATTGTCATCATTTAAGACCCGTAATTTTTATATTGTTACTCAAATATCTCACAACTATACAATATGTAACAAAAACCCTGTTGTTCCTTCTACCTACGTTTTAAGAATCGGTATACATACGTAATAAAGGAAGTCATTTATAATAAACTGTAAACACAAATAATTAAAATAAATATTTAATTATTAATATTTGTAATGTTATTCTGATATCTTACCTCTGCATGAAGCGATGACCCGAAATCACAAATAATAGGAAGAAGTTCTACCCGACCCGACAAAGAGAGTGGCCTCTCTTTGTCGGTGCCGCCGCGCCGCGCCGCGCCGGTTATCTACCTATTTTTTCTACACAAGTTCACGACTTTGTCAGCTGTTGTTTATCACTTTAACGAATGAATCTTTGAAAATGTTGGTTTACACGATATTTTTATGCACAATTGATAATTGTTATAAGTACATTTAACACTTTTACATAAACAAAATAAAGTCCCCGCGTCTGTCACACAAAACCTTAAGTACCTACTTGCATTTTAATGTATTATTTATTATAATGTCTACTAGACGGCCACGGAGGTGCTGTTCAATATGACCACCTTGTACCTCGACACATTTGTTGCAACGCCTAATAATATTTTCACGTACGCTTTGTAAAATGGAGCTATAGAACTTGATGTGGTCAAATGCTGCTACTATGCGTGAACGCATTTCGACCTCCGTATCACACGGTTTTTTGAACACCTGTTGCTTAACAGTACCCCAGAGGCAAACAATCGAAGGGCGTCAGATCAGGTGATCTTACGTAAACAAAACACAAGTCACTCACTAGGTCAACAATAACAACCGTTCGAAAGTAAGTTGCGCGGGAGACTAAGGAATTCGCTTATGATTCGCAGGGCGGCGGGTGGTGGGGTAAAGGGGTAGGAAGGCACGTGGCAGGGATACGAGGCACGCGCCTACGTTTTAGCGGCATCTTCTGTCGCATCAAAGAAAGCCGCCGAGCTCGTAGGCTATTTAGCGAAATAAAGATGTATTTGTAAAATCAGATACTCTAAACATTTTTTTGAATGTGTCGATTTTAATAGTTATTTGATTTTGACCTTTGTACTAGCCAATGTTTATAATTGTTAAATTCTAATATCATTAATGGTGTGCTTGTAGGTAATGTATAACGTTCCTAAAAGGAATAACAGGGTTTTTGTTACATACTGTATAATTGACAAATTTCACTGAAAGACATCAATTTCATTACAAAATCACGATCAAACACGTACATTCCTTTATACATTATATTTGTAATCAATGTAATGCAACTCTTAATTTATATGTAAGGAAAAGCATAATAAATTTGTTTATTTGTTAATATTTATTAATAACGCATTTAGTTTTACAATTATGTAACTTAACTATTGTAACTAACGATGGTATATTGTTAATTGTTATTACTTGGTCAAATTCACACGACACTGGAGGGAACTTGACCATGTAAACTGCTGCTGACGTGTTCAGCTATGTACTAATTGTTAATAAATTGAATTCTATTATATTTTCGTTTTATTCCAGTCTACTTACAGACTGTAGCCAGTCACTTATTTATACAAACGTCTCAGGATGATCACTCCATTTATAGGAGCTCCAAAACTAGCCATGACATCAATTTGTCTCGACGCTAAGGTTGTATTTTAACTAGACGTGATAATTGGCTCAAGAATTGATGAGTGAAAATGACTGCAAAGAAAATTTAAATAGTTATTAGAAGCTCCAATATATTTAACGTTAATCCCAATCTTTCGTCTTTCGAATTTTTAATTAATTTAAAACTAACGTTTGAATTAAAAATGCAATCAGTACTTTTTAATAAACAACAATCTGGAGTCAACAAAAATAAACTATAGTTTGAATTAAAAACAAAGAGTTGTTTTTTTTCATAAACAATCGGTGAATCCATGATCTTTGCCTAATAAATATTGTACGGTTCACTGAACCGTCACGATATAACAGCATCCTTTTTATGTTGAGTAACGAGTAGTTCCACCTTTAAATTCCTTTTTTGTACTTAAACTAACCAAATGCGACTGTAAATTTAAATAAAATAAATATATTTGGTGTTAAATGCGTATCATCTCTCTTTGTAGAATAAGGTGTCACAGTGGGTAACTTGATACTATTCCATATAAAATTTATTGGAAGTTACCACAAAATGTTGATATTTAAACAAAAACACAGATAACAAATCATTCCATTCCGGGTCTGTATCTGAAAGCTATGCTGCGCCTGTCCGGAAATGGGGCGCTTGTGTCGCCCGCCAGTTGCGCGCGCAGAGCGTCCAGGCTTTGCCACAACTGTTGCATTTGACCGAATATGATGACCTCCAGTCGCTGGATCGATGAATGGAGTTCTCCTGAGAAATTACAAAACAACATTTTCGATTTAATTCAGAAGTTACTAGAAGTTAGGTACCACTACATTTGATTAAAGATAGCCATATTTTGTTAGGCGTGTATAGTGGGAGACCCTCCTGTATTAGGTAGGGGTAAAGTTACAGCTGCTCCAAACCGGAACAAAATCAATATCATATATATCGTCTAACTAAATGTAGGTTGAACGAATCATAGATAAATTTTAGGATAGCGCCATTTTCTTTTTAATTTAGCGCTCTAGCACCCCAGTGACCTCAGAGAATACCTTAATTAATTTTTACCAATTCTCAATTAACTCACTAGAAGTTACAACACCATGCAGTCTTCTTGTGATAGTCGCATTGGCAGTGGCGTTGACTTCCTGAGTCTTCACTGAGCACATCGCACGTGCCTCCTCCCGCGGCCCACTGCCATGGTACGTAGAGTTTCGAACCTCAATGTAGGGCTGTTTGTGGTGGTCTGGAGCACTTATTGTATAGCGAGGCCCCCGGACTAGAGATAAACAAAAAGGCAATGATGTAACCCCTACGTTAGATTCAATGGTAGGAACCTAAGTAGCTGAACGGTTTCAAATTTTCGAAACCTCTGTCCACTGCATCAATCCATGATATGGCAATATAAAAGTATAACAGGTTTTTAGTGAATATGTTTCTTCAAAAACCTTCACTATTATTATAGGTACGTTTCTTCATTATGGATTAGATAATTTTAAAATACAGGTTCATTATAAGTTTGGATCTGTTATACTACTTATGTTGCTGACCGTTAAATAGAGATCTCTTCACACCCTTCTTCGGCTAAGCAGTCATAAATTGCTTTTTTGATTCATTGGATTACCTATTGACCTAGGTACCTACTGATTAAAACTCATCAAAAAGTTCAATGATGCACAACTGAAAAGAGAGAATGTCATTGTAAGATAATGAAGATTGAAAAGTATTGGCATTCGGCTACATTGAAGACTACGACCTATTTTTTTAACAAGACCAATTTGTAATGTTCTCAATCAAGAGCTCTCTTTGTAATAAAAACCAGTCCAAAACAACAATGTTCTTCAAATGCTAGGTATTTTATGTGTAAGACGATTTTTCAAATACAAAATACCGGGCAACTTTATCTTGAACTCGGACTTGGACCTAAATTAATAATAAAACCATTATTGTATGTGAGGTCTATTGATAAGGTGCCCAATTTTATATCTTAAGACAATTATCAAGTTTTTATTTTTCAAACTTTTTATTTTTAAATGCAGTTAGACAGTAGGAGACGGTAGGATTTCTTTTAATTTTATTTATCAGTCAAAAACTATGTTACAAATAAATTCATACAGAAAATAAATTAAACAAAAAAAAGTTGATGAGGTGTATACCTGAAACGTCATATTTACGTTATCTTTATGCGACATCATTATAATAATAAACCCTACGTTTAATTTCGCCTTTCATTACCTATAGGCATTATTTGAATATATTGTTAAAGTACTCTAATTAAAAAAATGATTAATGACAAATGATAAACGCCAATTGGAGTTGCTGAAATAAGCAGTTGTGACAAACAGAGGATGACGCCATTCGCTATGCTACACGATGAGGTTGCATAATGGTTCCTATTTTACCGTTTTCCTACGGAAGCTTAAAAAGCCAAAATACAGGAACAAACAGCGAATAAATGAGGTATTGATAGAATATGATCCTAGCAGATAATTTTTATACCCTGTATACGTTATACAGTAATTGTAGGTATGTGGCCAATAATTTGAACGACTGAGATGTATCTACTGTTATTGATTAGAAACTGGCTGTCTGCATCAGCTGCCGTAACACATTGGTACCTACTAAATATGATGGTGAATAATCTACGTCTGGTCATCACTTGTGATTCCCTTCTCCTTCTTGCCAAATGGGCTACATAGAATCATGCCTTCGTGTTTGAACTACGCCTGTCAGCACTTTTCGTTTATCAAAGAACAAAAAATAACTACGTGGTTTAAATTAAACCTCAGCTGTTAAAGGTCTCATAATATTAATCCTACTTTAACTTTTGCCATAACCTTCTACGGCAAAAGTTTAATGTGGTTTAAAGTGAATGAGTAATAGTTAATGGCTATAACGAACATTTTTGATGAATCATCAAATAGCGTCAATCTTAGTTTTATATTTTTAAAAGCTCATCTCATACGCTACCCAATGATTTTTCATGAAGGTCTTACGGGTAGCTAAATTTATATTAACTAGGAGCAACAATTTTTTCATGAAATTGGCTGACGTGAAGTAAATATATCTTTATTTAGTGAAAAACGCGTGAAATTACCGGTAAATATCATATGCTAACCTTTCAAGGCTTACTGTTTAAAATTGGCAGGGTAGTGCGGAATATTTTAAGTTAACCCATTTTAAAATTAAAACATACATACTATATAATTATATTATAGGTTTACTGTATTACGTCAGAAGGCGTTTATAGAATAGCAGTCCCAAGCATAAGACATTAGCAATTTCCAAAGTATTGCCGACCCATATGAAGCATAGAAGCTACTACTTACCATTCCTATACTTATGCCTAAGCCTGGTTAGTTATAGGAGTGTGTTATATTATAAGGTGTTAGTTAGTTACAGGTAGGATCTTAGGTAGTAGGTACATATCTGAAACCTGACATATTCATTACTGGCTGTCCCCTTTGGTTTCAACCACGTTCCTGAAGGATGTTTCATTTTCCCAAAGTACAAAGTATCCCATGTGTTAATCCAGGTTATAAGCTATCTATGTGCCAAGTTTCATCTAAATTCGTAAGAGTAACAAAACAACATCCATATCCTTGCTAACAATCTGTCCCCTGTGGTTTTAGCCGCGCTCCTGAACAAACATCTATCCATCCTTCCTCAAACTTTTGCATTTGTAATATTAGTAGGAAATTGTAAATATCCTAGTTACTTACAGTGATGATATGTAGGGGCAGTGGTTACGTATGCGACCACCAAACACATGATCACTGAAGACACAATTGTCCGCCACATATTGAAATAATATTAATCACTAAAAATCGCAACTTTAGCTAAATAATTATTTCTCTGCTTCACTTGTTAATTATTTTTATATTTTTTTATAGTTTTCAGTTATAAATCGATCGGTAACGAGGTGTGCGCGCGTCCCATACGGTTTGTATGGTGTATGTATGGCACAGGTCAGCGGGAACTGAACGAGATGTAGTCAGTGAGTTGAGAATAAATAGTAGGTAGGTACGCAAGAGATATCCCGGCAAAAAGGCTTAACTATAATAGGCGAGATTGGTGAACCGCGTAGGTAAAGGTCATAATTGATCCATGCGCTCTTTTGACTGAATGAACCGCCAACTAGAACTAGAACATGGAATAATTAGGCTTTATCGTTTAAAAGAACACTTTGAAAACCGGAAGTCAGTCTTTTGTTGAAATAAAATTGTTTGCGTAGCCCCACTTATAGACTTATTTAGGATTAATAGTAAGTACTCCTAATCGACTTTGGTTAAACTTAAACAACGTAGGTACCAATTTTTAGGGTTCCCTACCTCTAATAAAAAGAAACCATTATAGGATCACTTCGTTGTCTGACTGTCTGTCAATACCCTTTTTCTCAGAAATGTGTAGGTAATAAAGTTGAAATTAACATTAAATACTTACTCTTCCGTCCCTATGAGCTGTAAAAAAATGATGCTCTAAATCAACCCAATCAAAAGATACGACCCTCTAAGTCTTATATCTTAACACATTCCAAGAAAATCAAACCTATAGGGAGTGCCCTATAGGAAAAAGGGAAGTGTCCCTTTTACCTAGATGCATGGAATTTGGAAAGAAGCAAGAACTCACGGCACAAGTCAAGGAAAAATCCAAGAATTGATAATTTGTATCTCAAGAAAAAAAATATTTGTGCGATTACAAACGAATATTTTGTTCTTGGAAAATTTACTGTGACGTATATAAATGTAAGTATTATTAGAACAATGTTATATTTGTCTTTCAATCAGACCTTTTTTCCAAGTTGTCACAGTTTATAAAATTGAGTACTGTTCTTTTTGTTTAAAGTAGCTCATCGAAATTACATAACTACATAGACGTAAACGTAAGGTATGTGAATTCACGTTATTTCACCCTATTTTGGTGACATTTGCTCAATAATCACAGGTACTAAAAGAATGAACGCAATTAAAAATAAAATTAAGTACCTAACAACAAATAATAAAAAAAATATATGAACTTCTAATAAGCTTTTATTTAAACGTAATTTAACCTAACGATGATAAGCCAAGATAACTGGAGCACATCGATCCTGTAATTATGCCTTCTCACTCTCGCCTTGTAGTTATAAGTTTCGGAGACTCACTTCAGGGGGAGAAATACTCGGAAAAATGGGGCAAAAATCTTCAAGATCCGATTCCCGATATGTACAAACACTGGCTACATAGAAGCTAATACGGAACCCTCAGAGAGTGAGTCAGAGTCGCACTTGACCACTTATTTTTCCTTGACGAACGAAAAGGGCCGCGATGCGTAGTTCAAGGCCTCGACGAAAATAGGTGGGTGAGTCTGACCGGCATTAACAGGGCTATCAAAGCAAAGTCAAATACCTACATACACATCACAAGAATTTATTATTTACTCTAGACCTTCTTTATATTTATATATTGGCAACAACACGTGATCCTATACATGTGTTGACAGGCTTATGGATTGTTTAAATATTTAGTTTCTTTCACAGCAATACTAACTTGTTTAGTTAAAGTAGCCGAAATTCTTGTTTCACTTCTTGGTTTAGTAAAAGCCAAGTAAAAGCTAGTTGAGCTTGCAGTCGAACGAATAAATAATGAACCCACCAAAATACTGTATGAAAAAAAATCTAATAAATAACACTGTCATTTATTTATCTCAATTAATTCAAAAAATTATATGAAGTTTTTATATCAATAAAATCAAAATCTTGTGGATCTTATTGTATAGTAAATGTAGATGGTATTATCATAAGGGTTCTTACCATTTTGAGAACCCTAAAAATCACAAATCATCATGACTTTTTTTAAACATAAGACAGATGACTAGCTGGTACTAAATGCCAGGTAAGTAATTAATAATCAGGAATTATAAATATCGTTTAATTACTATTGCCGGACTTCCTTCCGTCACGCTCCATATAAACGCTCCACATAATACCAGTCGCAGTCGCTGACCTATTTACTGAGCTACCACTTCGATGCAACGATCGATCAACATTTCATCTGGCAACGAACAACCATTTAAAAGTAAATTTTCGGTCAAAGTGTGGGCTTGTAATTGATTTATTACAACGGGCTTTCAACTCTAAAGCGTGGAGAGCCAGTCATCATGTGAGCTTTGACATCTGGCGTCTCATGCGCTCAATCGTAGCGTAACATAAATATTACAATGCAATAAATCTTGTCTCTAACTATCGATGAAGCAATCGCTAGATGACATACCCAACATGTAGGTATATATTCGTAAGTGATAAATTGGGTAGACATACTTACTAATTGAATCATGAAACTATTGAAGTATTTGTGAGTGTGTGTGTGCGAATGAAACCTAATTAGAACATGTTGATATTGTTTCAAAGTTTCCGCAATAGGAAAGGCTTGCCTAAGAGAAAATTACAACTTGGCTAAGTGCTTGTTTTGTTACACTTCTAAATATGGCACCTAAGTCTATCTAGGTTGTTTGGTAAATTATTCCAGCGTCATAACGTAGGTGAGTCACCCACCCTTACGAGTAAATTCATTTATAGTTTCAGGTGAGTAAGGTGAGTGGGTAAGGTAAAATACCTTTGTATTTTTTTCATGTTTTTAGGGTACCGTCTGTCCGTCTGTCCGTCTGTCCGTCTGTCCGTCTGTCCGTCTGTCCGTCTGTCCGTCTGTCCGTCTGTCCGTCTGTCCGTCTGTCCGTCTGTCCGTCTGTCCGTCTGTCCGTCTGTCCGTCTGTCCGTCTGTCCGTCTGTCCGTCTGTCCGTCTGTCCGTCTGTCCGTCTGTCACCAGGCTGTATCTCATGTACCGTGATAGTTAGACAGTTGACATTTTCACAGATGATGTATTTCTGTTGCCGCTATAACAACAAATACTAAGAAACAGAATAAAATATTTAAGGGGGCTACCACTCAATAAAAGTACTTTTTTGACGTTTATAGATAATTACCCGCGTCCCCGTGGGATGTCACATGTATTATACATAAAAACCTTCCTCTTCAATCACTCTATCTATTAAAAAAACCGCATCAAAATCCGTTGCGTAGTTTTAAAGATTTAAGCATACATAGGGAAAGAGGGACAGAGAAAGCGACTTTGTTTTATACTATATAGTGATGGTACGGAACCCGCCCTGTGCGACTCGGACTCGCACTTGGCCGATTTTTTATTTAGTCTATAAATATCTGCTTTACTTACGCCTATCATAAGAAATAGATGAAAACCGTAAGCGATTTTTTTTATAATTGCCTGATTTATTTACGGCCAGCTTTAAGTATAAGATGCAAACTGACAATGAATGTTTGACAATGTCATCTCAATCGCCATACGGGTCTACTATTATGGTAAACCATGGTCTATGTAATATAAACCCCACAATGCTGTAATAAAAGTATAGTGACTTATATGGGAGTGCCGGTTCACTCATAGATATGCATATAATCCGTTTATCTTTCGAATTGTGTCAAGGACCAAACAGATCATGAAGCCAGTTGTTGTACAGTTCGTTGCCTTTATTATCATGGGAAAATTAATTCAATTAGAATACGTATAAATCGCATCGGCTGTCTATTCGTCTGTATATGTCAATCACATAAACATGAAGCGATGGACATTTGATCTGATTGGTATTAAATGCATTCAACGGGTATTAGCATACTTAGGCGGATACCTAGATTAATGTAGGTACCCTAGTACAGGCTAGAATACTGTCAGTCAACAACCTGATAAATATTACAGACTTTTGTGTTTGATCTGTTGACTTTGGTAGGTATTTACGGAAGTGGGTAATCAATTTTGACAGTTTTTTTTAATACACTGTTTTCAAATAAAACGTTTACCTAATGTAGTGTACACTTAATTTGTTTAATACATAAGGATCAAACATGGTTCATTTAAAGTTTCTAACGGCCTTCCTTTTGACGCCAGTTTTCCATTTCCAAGCTTATACCCAAGAAGGATTCACTATAGTCAAGCTTCAAAGTGTTCGCAGTTGATTGAATGCCAATTCCCTGTCTCTTTTCAGTCTTTATGTTTTTACCGCCTTCTGTCACATCGTCGCTATCCACGAGCCAGTTAGTGGTTTAATACCCTTACTAACCATGGGTTCGATTTGCCATCCAAGACAAACATTTGAAATGTCTGCTGTGTCACACAAAAGTGTAAAAAAATATCTATTTATGTATGTATTTTGAAAAAATGTGGTATACGAGTATGTACTATATTAAACTAGTAACACGCTAAGACTCAGTTTGGACGTTCAGAATGTCATAGGAAAAATAACCCTAAATGCTTTAGAATAAAGTTTGTCTGCAACATCACACGATTATGATGAATGAATAGATGCACTTTATTTCAAGATTGAAGCTGTTTTTTCAGTGACATTCTTTAAAGTCAAATAGACCATCATATCCTGTCGCTAGTTGAGTTATCTGGATTCCATAGTACCAGCTCTGGTTGGTTTCGGATCGATGGTCTAAAATATTAATTTATTTATAGTTTCACTGCAGTGTAACTGCAAGATTTTTTTTTCTGTCACAATTTATTACCCGACATTTGCGCAACACACGCGACTATTACAATACGGTTAGTATCTCTATCTTACGCATTTAGGTAAACAATGGACTGAGATAATCAGATTAGACTCCGTTTTCGAAATTTTTGTTGATAAGTAACCTTTAATCAACACTTCACGGTCAAATGGTAACTTAATGAAATAAAAATCCACCTATTGGTAGTTCAAAACAAGCAACTAAACTCATTAGATATTAACCACGTTAATCGAAATCAAGTATAAATAAATAGATTTGACTGAAATGTTTATTACTAATACGTTTCTACCTAAGATTATTGCACTACCATTTCTTTTCGTATTATTAAACTACTCTAAAGCAAGTACCAGTAAGTTCTAAAATTGTAAAATTAAACAGAGTTTTTTAAAATCTTAATTAATAAAATAATGAGAGTGCGAATTTTGTGTATGTAGCCATAATCTAGGGAACCACTGTTCCTATTTAAAAATTCTAATACAGTTTTGTGAGATATACTATTCCTAAGTGACATAGGCTCAGTGCCGGATTAACTACGAAAGAAGAGTAGCAATTGGTGCGGGCCCCGCGCAAAAGGGGGCCCCGCGTGTCTAAGGCCGCCCACCACCGATGGCTTTTTTTAGTACTTTATACTTAAGAACCCATAGCAGACGAAAGACCCTCCGACAGAATTTGCTACGGGCCCCGCGCTTGCTTAATCCGGCACTGCATAGGCTATGTGATGGATGTCCGCGTAAGGGTGTAAGAGCAATCAGAACCTTACACCTTCGACCCTTCCAAAAAAGCTATGTGATATAAACCCGCGAAAAAAACAGAGGTGCAACCGCGGACGGTAACTAGTTTTTTTTCATAAATTTATTACATTTTATTTGCAGATGTTCCAGAAACTAACAATGATTATTATTTAAAGAATATTGTTATAAATGAACTAATTGGAATGCTCAGAAATGTGATTAAAAACGGCAGCCCTGAAGCAGATGTCCCCGTCCTGGATCCTTATGTATTTGATAACATGGAGTATCATTTACCAGGTAACTATTTAAGGTTAGTATGCACAGTACATATATACATACTATGGTCAATACAAAAAGAATTTACGTTAATGAATGCCACAGAAATAAACTCTATTGCTCTACTAATAAGGTCAATTATTGGCCAAATTTTTAATTGTATGATGATGTAGGTGAAACTGCGGCGTTTTTGATGGAACAAATCTTTTCCCAAATCAAAATAGCATGTATGTTTTTATGTTCCAAATAATATTCGACTCTGTGCATGAAAACTTACAATGGAGTAACTCATATTCCAGATAGGGATGGACACTACAGGTTGTAACTTACATTTTTGCAGAGGCAGTAAAAACCTTGGATAACAGAAGTCTTACAATAACAGATATTAATCAATCAAGATGATTGTGAATAGCAGTGCTGCCTATGATTTTCTAGTTAACTATTTGACGATCTATCTAAATGATGCTTGTTAACAGTAGTTTTAGACAGGCCAGTTGGCTTGGTGGTCAGCGACTCTGACTGCCAAGCCGAAGGCTGCGGCTTCGATTCCCACCCAGGAGAAACGTTTGTGTGTATGAACATGTCTGTTTGTTCTGTATCCGAGTGTAAATATTTTTTTATACCTTATGGACCGACAAACAAGCAGACGGTCCACCTGATGGTACATGTTCACCGCCGCCGATGGACAATTGTCGTCCATGAAACATGAAGTTATTAAATCTTCTGTGCCTGTTATCTACCTACTAATAAACAATAACAAAACGCACACTATATATTATCATTCTCATATAATAGAGCACATAAGTCTACACTGCAGGGAACACATCTAGTCCAGCAATGATGATCATATACCAGTTCTCCACGCTGGATCATTCATCAGCAAATTTTCGAACTCCACTGTCGATTCGTTGGTAATACAAAATCACACGGTAGAGGCGAAACCATCACAACACTACTTATCTCATTCTCTCGCTAACTAAATCCTATAGATGTATATGTCTGTCTCTTTCTCGTTTCATAGAGTTTCAAATCACAACAACGCTATAGAAGTTCTCATTTCAAAAACTGTATACTAAAATACTTCTTTGTTTGTTTACAGTCTCAAGGCAAACATCACTAACGGTACATTTAGCGGATTTGGAAGCTTTCAAGTCCAATCATACGAATTTGAAACGAGCGATATGGCATTGGAATTAGATATTAGGATTCCAGTGTTAACATTTGATGCAGGTTACTTAATAATTATATTCGTATTATTATACTAGCTTGCGTCTCGAGGTTTTACCTTCGTCCAGAAAGGATCTAATGAAAGCTGATAGCCTTTTTACTTCTAGATAAACTAGCTTTCTAATTGTGAAAGAATTATTCAAAACGGTCCATTACTTTTTGAGTAATAATTACCAACAAAATACAAATCTTTCCTTTTTATAATAATAGAAACTTTAAATACTAAACTTCTTTATTTATTAATTTACATCATCACTTCACTACATAGTACAAAACAAAGTCGCTTTCTCTGTCCCTATATCCCTATGTATGCTTAAATCTTTAAAACTACGCATCTGTTTACATCTGTAAATAAAAAACTGAAATTTAATGAGTATATATTTTCTAACATAGATTTCAATTAATTAACAGAATACTACGAGTTACAAGGAGATATCATAGAGGCAGTTCCTCTACAAGGTCGAGGAAGACTACAGTAAGTTAGAAGACCCCAAGCAACGTATTTTTTTTATTTTCAACACAATATTATGGTTAAATCTGGCGATCGAGTAGATCGAAGGAGAGTCTTATGTCTTTACCATTGCCCTTAGCACGAACATATATCGTAAGCGCATTGTGATCATACCTAAAGAGTGCGCCAAAAACAAGTGCAATGGGAAATTGAACATCGCGCAACGTCACGGTATGCGTGGAGTTCAATTTCCCATAAAAACTAGATTTATGGTGCACTCGATACGATGACGCGACGCCTGCGAGCACTTAGGCCTCTGCTCTTGTCTTACTTAACCATTTCAATAAAAAAAACTTATTTTCACCTAAATGGCATCCTTAAATATAATTAACTTTTTTCAAAAATTCAAAACCATTTATTCAGTTTAGGCCTTCAGAAGGCACTTATGAAGGTCAAATTTAAAATCACTGAAGCTACTACCGGTTCGGAAGTCAGCCTTTAACTGAGAAGAAGCGGCAAGAAATTCAGCAAGGTTACATTGTTTTATTTTTTTATTTTCCAGCTTCGAAGCCGTTAATTTAAAGTTTCTATGCAAAGTATATCTTGAGCAGTCAGAAAACAAGAAATCAATTATAATAGAGAAGTTTGAAAAGCCTAATTATGCGGTAGAACGCATTGTGGTGAGTTTAATTCATTTCTACGCTTCCTGTAGCACTTTCTATAGAACATACGTTGATACAATTAATTGAAAAGGATTTATCGACTGCCAGTTTAGAATGAATGCCTGAATTGAATGATTAAATCGAATCATTCGATTTAGTATACTATGTACCAACCCACGGAACAAAAAGCTTATAAGTCTACCTATCTAGTAATCAGATGTACATAGCCCGAAAGCTAGTGCGCCTTCGAACAGCTATGAATACCATATAACTCAGTATTACTTTGTTATTGTTGATCTATATTATATAATAATGAATACCCATTTCCCTTGGTCACGGCATCACGCATGAACAGCTGGACCGATATCGAATTTTTTTTGTTGTATTTGTTATAGTCAGCAGAAGGTTCTTATGAAAGAAAAAGAAAGAGAAAGTTGCGCGGACAATTTGAAAATTAAAAAAAACGACTTTACAGCCGATTTTCACAATATAAACATTTGATATTAGTGTCAGTCGTTTGACAGTTGGCGCGATTGACTGAATGCGCTCTGGAAATCATGGGTCGGAATTAAATATAATTCCAATATATTTCCCATAATATCAATAGATAAAATAATTAATTTATAATTTCTATATAATCAAGTACACATTTCACAGTCGATTAAATCGGAAGATTTGAATTCAATATTCATAATTAAGACGGGACAACGTCTGTCAGGTCAGCTAGTCATTTATAATTATCTGCCTTTGTTGGTGAGATTAAGGTCAAACAAAAACCTACCCTATACCTATTATATTAATATACCTTTCAACTTTCAGTCACGAACCCAATACGACAACAATATTGACGAAATCTTCAACGCTATGGTGGAGGACCTCCTAGCAGAGTACCTCAATCGTTTCAGCAAGTTTATTTCATCGATCTACATTGACGGCTTACAACAAACTTTGAACCCTTTTTTGAGTAAATTTGAAACTTGGGATATTCTTGCTATACTATTCAAATCAAAATAAAATAAAAAAATTGTTAACAGACTCAGAACATTTATTTATCATTACGTAAACTTTTAAGCAATGTATGTACTTAACCTGTCATGCCCCCCTATTCAGTTAAATCAACCTTTGTCGGCTAGCGTGTGCGATGAGGCCTCGGAGACCAGACCTCTCACGTAATTCTACAGTTAACGAAAGAGACGGAGCATAGAGGCATCTACGAAACATCAATCTTTACCTTACTGCATAAACCCCTGGCCAGACTGAATTCACCCCAAGAATCAGATACTGGCAACATGAAAATGTGTTCGTTCATTTGCACAAATTAAAAAGATATATTGAGTGCCACTTTCAATATCCTGTCAGTCAGTTGACGTCTATCACTCAGCTGATTTCCAACAAATGTCAAAATGGCCGTTTTTAATTTATATTTAGCAATTTTACATGCGTAAAGATTCTCCTAGGTTAAAGTTTCTTAGGGAAATGGTCATAACAGACCGAGCCAATGGTAAAAAAATATATGTATACAAGAAAAGGACCAACTTCCCAGATGATCAAATAAACTATTACTATTCTATTAATTTCCCAATCGCATTTAATAGCTATATCTTACATACTCGTATTTAACAACTAGTGTAACATAAACTTGTTAACTTAGTTATTGCACTGTTATAGTTATTTGTTATACAAGAGTGCAAAGTTGCTTTTTAACCACGTGCTCAGTTTTGATGACCGAGCAAGCCAAGGATTTTAAAATTAGAACCTGAGCGTCAGCGAGGGAATCAAAAGAGCACGAGGTGTAAAATCTTTGCACTCGAGTGCAACACGTAACTTTTCATCCCACCTCAGCGAAGAAATGAAAGAAAATGGGGCGTTCAAAGCAAATTTAAAAAAAGTACACCAAGAAGGTTCCGAGTCTGAGTTTAAAACAAATCATAAAAGGTTGTATGATAAATTCGGCACCTTCTACCTCCATGGTAGAAGTAAATAGGTTGAATGATGTCTTGAATTCACAAACTTAGTGCACACGATGTTCTAAATTCAATTTACTGTATCCTCTAGCCGATAAAATCGGCTTTCGCACTCAGATATCGAAGATCAAAAATACTCTTTCCGAGATGGGGGGATATTAAGTACTTTAAGTGCCTATGTATGTGCATCTCAAGCAAAGAAATTATATATATCAGGGAAACGAAAAACTATATGTGGCTTTTAATTGGCCATTTATTTCTATCATTATTAGTACTTATAAGATTTGTGCTGTTGGTATTCGAAATAAAAAAAATAATATTGTATTATATTATACGATAATCATGACTCAGGACGATTACCTACCAGTTACCGACTGATTATGATTTTATCTAATGATTTTATCGAGTAACAGAGTGGTATTATCTGCTTCACTAATTGTTATTGTCGCGGATTTAAAATGTTTTTCAAATACGCATTAAAACATTTCGTTTCTTTTATACTATTGTAATGAGGATTTGTTGCACTACAGCATTCTAGGACCAGAGATATCAGTGAAGGTAAATACGTAACTGAGCTCATAAATGAAATAAATATATATCCAGGGACATTCTTTACACGTGGCCATCTGATCCAAAACTAAGCAGGGCTTGTACTATGGAAACCAGATAACTGATATACTTCATAGACAATTTTTGAATACATACTTATATAAATATTTATACCTAGACACAGAACGAACAGACATGTTCATGCACACTAATGTTTGTCCTGGGTGGTAATCGATATTGCGACCTGTGGCTAGTCACGGTCGCTAAGCACCAAGCCAACTGGCCTGTCAAAATGTAATTAATGTTGTCGACAAACTGCCCATTTCACACGTTTCTCCCTCCATCACATGGCAGTTAATTTAGGGTAGGTTTTCTAAATAATTTGAAGATCCTAAAAAATTAAGATCATGATATAGAAAACCGGTTTTTGCTGAAAGTTATGAATATAAAACAGACATGCATGTATATCGTCGCAAATGGGTGTAGTAACTTTTTGTTTTAGTGATAAGGAAATATGTTAACTACCTATTATCATTTAGCTACTAGATGTCAAAAATATTGTATACTTGCTTCTGTTTTTTATCCAAATAAATAAGTCATGAGGATGATAATATAATTGATTGATAAAAAAGTAAATAATAAACAAAAAGCTCGTAGCTGCAGAACCATAACACCTTCTTCGTCAGTCTATCTATTATGGCATATTATTTTACTTCGAAATTATTAGTGATATTGAAGTATCGCGTGGTGTAATTAATTACATAATTTAAGCACACAAATACCATAATCACAGAGATTACTTTAATTGATAATGATACTGGACAAAATTGACACTTATTGGGACGATTTACAACCCCTTTATTAATAAAGGGTATGGTTAAACAGTAGCTTTATATAACTACACTGGGCCGGGACATTAATATCTATCTATATATCTATTTTCTTATACCACATAGGCCGACAAACAAGCAGACGGTCCACCTGATTGTAAGTGGTCATCGCCGCCTATGGACATTTGCAAACTAAACAGCTCACGGCTCTCTTATTATTTTACAGGCTGTATACAATCTGTGATCTATTCTGTCATATTGTGTCGTTGTCGAACTGCGGTGCGGTAACGGCGTAGAGACTCTGTGATCGGTCTGCAATACTTGAGCTGATCTGTGAACCGGTTCGCAGCTCCGGCTCACAAACGTGATGAACCGCAGCTCATGAATTTTGGTTGAGTTACCCATGTAAGCCTATGGAAGCCGGATAACTGATATATTAAATAATAGATATACTACATCCAGACCCGAACTTACAGACATGTTCATGCATACAAACGTTTGTCCTGGGTGTGAATCGAACCAATGACCTGCGGCGTGGCAGTCAGGGTCTCTAACCACCATGCCAGCAGCTGATGTCTGATATATCTTTAAAATGAAATTTATTATTTTATTTGTTTATTACGTATATACATCAAATGAAAATTACAAAATTCACTCACAATAAGAAAGCAAAACAATTTATAATACTAGCTGATATTACGATCAATAAATAAGATAGGGGTCAATACGGTGCAAATTAAGACATTATCAAGCCATTTAGTACTTTAATTGATTGATCATCTATATCCAAAAATCAGTGCTGATTGTTGGGAGATTAAGTTTTTTTATATTTAATATTAGGTTTAAATTATTTTGCACGATTGGCACAGTAGTCTGTCAACTGTGTTGTGATAACCGTCAGGTAGGTCACAATTAAAATAATACGTTTCCAAACCGTTTAAAATAAGTGCACATAAATGGATAACTAAAGTTCTAAGCATATAGTTCACCACGATCAAATTCGTTATAAAATAAACATCAAACGTCTCCAGGCATAAAAAAGGTTTTTTTAGTTCAAACCAATAAGTGAAATAAATCATATTTTAAATCGACTTCAAAAATGTAGTTGATGTTCTTTTTTGCTTATGGTTAGAGCTTATGATAGTTAACCAATTTGGATAGCTTCAACTGTTTTGTATTATGGTAGATCTCGGAGTCGTCCCACATTTTTTTCGATTACTTACGTTAAAGATTTAGTTTTCAGACAGATGCTAAAAAGACCAGAGTGACACACTATTAGTGCGGGAATAACTCAGGCAAATATAATATAATAATAGTAATTTTAATTTACCACGAAGGTGAAAAGTAAACACAAGTGTAATACAAAACCCAAAATAAATTAATTTATGTACCTTAATCTAATAGTAATGATTGTTTTTTTTTAAGAGCAATGATTTCACATTAAGAGCATATATGTATATGTTGTTATGTTACCTACCTACATCCGCCGGGTTACCTACCTTAAAAAGATTATCGAAAAACGTCGATCATTAAAAAAACAATCATCATTATCCGACCATGATATCCATGTTTCATCCAAAAATAATGTTAATCGCATACTATTGGTAGATATAATATTGTTTTATTTTAACTAGAATGAAGCTGTTTGTTTTGCTGGCGTTATGCGCTCTTGCTGCTGCTGCTCCAAATAAAGACTCAAATTTAAATGCTGGTAAGCTTTTTGATATTCCTTCTATTAAATACTATAACTATATAACTATACTAATAGATACTACATCTAAATAATTCCTTCAGTTTTGTGTCATACATGCAATTACTTTTTGTGATGGACGCATTCCCAAAACACAAAAAGGTCATTTCCTGAAGTATTTTCTCTACTAAGTATGACTTAATAAGAAAATATGTGGAATTAAAGAAAATCTGATCATCTCATATTACAGTTAAGTAATTATGGAAGATTCAACTGTTTGTGACTCAATAACGTATTAACGTCAAGTGCAATTAGATTATGATGCGGTTTCACTCGCATTCTCGATGGAATCTAAGAAAGTCATGAAAAAGTAGCCTAGGTATTATGGTAAGAGATAAAGTTCATCTGCATCATTGTACAAATTGTACAATAGATAAACCTTATTATAACATAATAAAGTCTAGTTTTCTATATCAGATTATTAAACGTAAAATTACCGATCATTACACTGCTAAATCCTACTAATAGATGTTATTAATGAGAATGTTTGTATGTATGGACGTTTGTTACTCTTTCACGCAAAAACTACCTTACAGATTTGGATGAAACTTAGCACATAGATAGAGCATATCCTTGAATAACATATAAGCTACTGTTTATCCCGGGAAAATGTGACATCCCTCGGGAACACGGGTAAAACTGCTGGGGACAACTTGTAGGTAATAATCTATTACATTTTATTCTTCTAGTTGATTTTACTGACGAATCTGCTGAGGCGCGTAACATCTTGGTGAACACACTGATCCGTCAGCTGATTACTTACCTGCGCCACGTCATCAACAATGGTTCCTCACTACTAGGCTCCCCACCTTTGGACCCCTTGGAGATGGATCATTTCGAACTGAGCATACCTGCTGGACTTATAAAGTAAATAATTTACAAATAATGATACTTATTTTAGACCGACTAGTTGGCTGGTTCGATTCCCACACAGGACAAACATTGAACATGTCTGTTTGTTCAGTGTCTGGATGTAAATATCAGATGTAAAATAATCGTATAAGTATGCTTTTAAAAAAGTAGTATATAAATAATAAATAAATAAATATCCTGGGACATTCTTTACACACGGCCATCTGGTCCTAAACTAAGCAGTGCTTGTACTATGGAAACCAGATAACTGTACCACTTTTTTTTCTAAATACATACTTATATAGATAACCCAGACACAGAACAAACAGATATGTTCATGCACACAAATGTTTGTCCTGGGAATCGAACCCGCGACCTTCGGTTTGGCAGTCAGAGAGCTAACCACCAAGCCAACTAACCTGTGTGCTAGTGTCTATAGTATATTAGTTTTCTGGTTTCCATAGTAGGTACAAGCCAAGCTCTGCTTTGTTTGGGATCAAATGCCCTTGTATAAAAAATCCCGGGATATTTATATTTCAAGCCAATAATAGCAAGTAGTTCCTACTTCAATATTGTGAGTAAACAATGGCCATTTACCTGTATGAGTCAATGAAAATCAGCATTAGTAGTTTTCTTTAAAATAACTTTGCCCTATCGGTCATAAATATTGTCACATGTAACCTTAAACTTAACCATTATCTTTCAATCTCATTTAAAAAGCTATCATCCGTTTAAATTATGATTATCGTAAGTATTTAGATACGATAAAATTGATTTACGATTTTATAGCAAAATATTCTTTTTATGTTAGCATACTTACCTACCTAGCCTGATATTCAATTAAACTCCATTTATCAAATATTTTCTTAATTATTTTTGTCTTGGGGATTATTAGCGTGTGACTTAACACTACATCAGAATTATGCTTTCAGCTTGGAATTGGAGTTGAAGAACGCTCTTGTGACTGGTTTCGGAGGCTTCGTTGTACATAGAAGCGATTTAAACCTTCACGATCTCACCTTCGACATTGATGTATCCATCCCTACTATTGACATCACTTGTGGTAATTAATAATTTAGAATAACCATTAGAACTGCTATGATATTCTGCAATCAAACTCGACGATGAATTCACGCAGTGACTATTTCCTGTCTCTGTCCCGATCCCGCAATTTGGCGAGAGGTCCGCTATCTTCGTGTTTATCTAAGCGATCACTTGGAGAGTTTCGGTTCGTGAATAGCACGGTTGCTTGTGGAGTAGAGTAGTGTTTAAGAAAACAATAGCTCAGCCGAAGTTGGCTCCGGCATTCGGAGATTTGCAGGCACATGAGACTTACCAACTTCACGTCTCAGGGTCGACAACGCATTGGCGATACCCTTGGCGTTGCAAATGTCTTTAGGCTGCGGTGATCACTTCCCTTCAGATGGACCGTATGCTAGTTTGTCGGCCCATGTGGTATAAAAAAGAAAATGCAAATGTTGCGCCATAGAAGTGAGAAAAAAATGAGCTTCTTCTATCACAGACAAATTTATCGATTTATACTTTGAATCAATTTGGGTTGGGAACTAACTATACGAGTACGTCTCAGATAAATGGTAGGTATCGCTAATATCGTGTTGACGACTTGCCTCAAGTGCATTGAATGTCTGCTTGTCTGTCATTCTTGTGTATTAAAAAATAACCTTTAAATACCTATTGATTTGTCAATCAGAAGAGCTTATTACGCATTTTCTCCTACTCATTCATATCATCTTATTTTTAAACAAATATGTGCTATAATCACCTCAACTCCTTTTTCAGAATCTTACGACCTGGTTGGTGACCTTTTTGCCGCAATCCCTCTGTATGGAAAGGGTAGCGCTGTGTAAGTACCCATTTTTTTTAAATATTGTCACATAAAATATTTTTATAACGAAGCAGGTTCCTATACCCCTACATAAGGTAATACCAGTAGTAATGTACTTTTATATTTCAACTCCCAGCATTTCATACCTATTTCCAATAATTATGAAATACTTTTTTTGAATTAATTAGATATTGAGTTATAAGTTTATGTATGAAAAAGAATTGAGTGTAACTCACGAAGCCTGGTTTTTTACCATCTTTAAAAGTCGTATTACCTTATATCATATCTGGTTTCGTTAGTATTCATATATAAATATTAACATGGCTATTCTTTTTTAGGTTCAAAGCCGAAGGTTTCAGGTTCCAAGCGAAGCTGTTCTTGGAGCAGTCAGAAGATTTAAATTCTGTGCTCATCGAAAGGATCGAAGGCGCGACATTTGTCATTCCTACTTTCAAGGTTTGAGGTTTTTTATACATTCTGAAATAAAATTATCGTTATTATTTACATACGCTTAACAATTTTGACCAGTGGCTAGCAAGTGCCTATCGCTTGGTTTATGTAGTACGCCAGTCCATTTTAAGTCTTTAGTTACACGTTTACATGCATAATAATACCAATATTTTAGTAATGACTTTATGACCGATGGGTGGAGAAATGTAGTATTTGTCATAGAAGATGTGTATTATCATGTAAATGCTACCAAAAAACCGAAAGAAAGCGCTGTATTTAATTAAAAAACATCTGGAAAAGGTGATTAGTGACAGTAACCACTAAGACTGAAGGAGTTAAATAGCCCTACCGCCCTTTTTACCGCGTGTAATCCTTTATATGCCAGTTGGCTTGGTGGTTAGCGACTCTGACTGCCAAACCTAAGGTCGCGGGTTCGATTCCCACCCAGGACAAACATTTGTGTGCATGAACATTTCTGTGTGTTCTGTGTCTGGATGTAAATATCAAAAAAGAAATGTAGTAGGTATATCAGTTATCTGGTTTCCATAGTACAAGCTCTTCTTAGTTTGGGATCAGATGGCCGTGTGTAAAAGAATGTCCCGGGATATTGATTATTATTTATTTATACCTACTGTATAACACATAGTCAATAAACTTCGATAAAGTTGGGATTCTCGGTAAATGAAAAATGGAAACCTAATAATCTCCCTATTAAATAAAAAAAAATCTTTTTGTTACAGTCGAAATTGACCGGTGTGATTGGCGGCGGTGACATTGATACCATCGTCAACGCTATGGTTGAGGAAGTGATCTTCGACTACGTGAACCGTTTCCAAGGAGCCATCGCCGCTGCCACGTCCATTGTCGCCCTGAGGGGGTTGAACCCAATCCTTGCGGAACTTGACACCTGGCGCTTCATCGCTCCTCTGTTACCCAGCCACTAATATTACCATTAAATAACTAATAAGTACCTTTTGCATTGTTTTTCATAATATATCATACCCATTATCCCCAAAGAGGTAGGCATGAGTTCTACATTCCACCGAAGTCATTTAAAGTACCAACGTTAGGTGTGGTAAGAATTGTCACCGTCACTCGGACAATTAAACTTGCGGCACGCTCTGATGGCCGTTTTGACGTTTAACAATGACAAAGAAAAATAACCTTTATTCCTTCTTCCTTGTAGTAATTTTGTTACCTTAATGACCAAAACGACTACCTGTCATTACGGGATACCTAGTTCAGTTATACAAACTTCAAGTACCGTAGTTCACGTAGTATAGCTACTACTACTCTATCTATGCCTACATATTGCCGATATAAGAATAGAAAAAATAAAGTAGAGTAGTAGAGCGTGTACTGCAGAGTTAGTCCGGGTAAGTACTACCACCTTACCCATTTCCGCCGTGAAGCAGTAGTTTACTTGTATTACTGTGTTTCGGTTAGAAATGTAAAGGGGCCGGTGAAGTTACAGGCACACGAGACTTAACAACTTCACGTCTCAGGGTCGACAACGCATTGGCGATGCCACTAATATTACAAATGTCTATAGGCGGCGTGACCACTTACTTGTCTGCCAATGTGGTATAAAACCCACAAGGAACTTTTATTTTGAAAGTAACATATCTTCTCTCCGAACTCTGGTAAGCCACTTGCCCTTAGCTATATTTATTTAAATATAAAGCCGCCAAACAGGCAGATGGTTGACCGGATTTAAAGTGTTCACCGCTGCCTATGAATATTTGTCGTTCCTAAGATGTGATATTGCCTTTTCATTTGTCACTGTCAAATGTTTATTGCGCTTCACGGCAAAAATAGGTATGATGCCCAGTAATTCCCCAGACGAACTCGGCACTAAAGGCTTCCGTTAAACATTTTGTCACAGAACTAAAATAGATAGAAATCTGTTTACCTATGATAATATGACTATTTCAATTTCACTAGGTACTTACATAGTTGGTTAGGTTAGGTCACCGGCTACTACACCAAAAAGTATAAGAAACCGAATGAAATAGTTTTAGACTAATTAAAAAGGTTTTATTTCAATTGATTACAAGACTTGGTTGTTGCATAAAGCATAGACCACACATGCATCTGAGCACTGTCGTTAAATTCTGGCTAATCATCAAACCACACTTCTCTGCATGTTCCTGTGATATCCATATCGTATCCTGTTGGACATTCATTACCCTCGAGCATTGGGGAATCTTCAGGCAATGCACTTCTCATCACTATACTTTCCTCCATTCCAATATGTGGTGCAAGCACTGTCTCTACTTTTTTATTAGGCGGACGTGATCTCGATAACACTGAAGCCGCAAGAACCACCAAAATAAAGAAATAAAATATAATTTTATTCATTGTATCCGTCGTTGTATTTAGAGCAGTAACAATTGGGATGCGCAAAAGTCGACTGCGGATTTGTTAAATTATCAACGCGGTACGTGATGTTGAGATTACGGACATCCTTCTTCCTTCACCCACGCGGAGGAAGCTGGAGACTAATTTTATTTTTAACATGGTATTCAGAATTATCTTTTCAATTGCAGAACTTATTCGTAAATACCTAATTGAATAAAAGATAAGCATGCGTAGAGCTACTATACCTATCAATCCATGCGTAGCTTAAGCACCCAAAACTGACTTGAAATATGTCAGACTGGCATAGATACTACCTACAGTAAAGCCATCTTACTGTAAGTAAGTAACTAAGGATAGGTAGCTTTCGGCGTGAATTTGACAAGCACTTCGGCTAGTTCCACAGTCAGTATGGATGTGGTGTAGATTGCCTGATTTTCAAGTAGGTTTACCTAAAATATTAAAATCTCGCTTGATATTTATAAAAAAAATAAAGATATCAATTGAAGCATCGGAAGGAGAGAGTAATTATATATATTTATCGCACTCGATGGAAGTGATAATTGCGATTTTAAAATAATTTCAGTTGATTAAAAAAGTGGGACATCCACGGTGTAGGTTAACCAACCATAACTTACATTTGCTAACAGTTAAGAATAGTTTTGATATCAATTAGTCACATATTGTTTTATGTGCGGTGCCCTATGCATGAATGGGTAGTAGAAGATACAAGAGTAGTTCTTAGTGTATATGATATGTATATATATGATGTGAACGATATGTTCAAATGTTTATGATAATTATTGGTTTATCCATTAGTTACGTGAGGTATTTTATATGATGGTTCTTTCGCATTACAATGTCAAATAAATGGCTGTACCTAATACATCCTCATAAAAATATTTGGGGAAATTTCAGTAATCATCTGAAAACATAATAAGTTATATGTAATTAATATTTTAATTTGAAATATTAACGTGATAGAAAAACGAACCTATTATGCAGCATTCACTATGGGTAGATAATTGTCTTAATTAAACTCATATTAGGCACAGTAACTCTAAAACAACAACACATAGGATTTTGATAATATTTTGACATAATTCATTTAAAACAGTATTCGTGTCGAGGCAGTGCAGGCGTGTTTTGGGGTGTAAGGGGTCCGTTAACATCTTAGCGACCCAAGCCAACCTCACCTGCTCGCGGTGCACCCTGCTGTACAACAGACGAGGCAATGGCGTTTCTTCAGGTAGTAGGCTCCGGCCGTGGCTTGTCACCACCCTCCAGGCAGAGTCATGCTGCCAAGCGTCCTCGGACGTGTTCCGGTGTGTTGCCTGGAGAAGCTAATTGGGAAGGCGGGTCTGTACAGTCGCGCTGATGTAGTATGCCGATTCGGTGTCACAGTGTCGCTGCACTTGGCGGCTAGTCATGGAGGGCAGCGGGATCCGAAGCACGGTGCACCGCTGGCCAACCGTAGGCAGTAGGGGGCCCAAGTAGTAGGCCAGCCACCTACGAAAGGCTGCCCCGCCACCTTACGCATAATCCCGGAATTACTCCATCGTGCCAATTGGCGATTGGGTGGGAGGACCCGATGGCGATCTCCGGGGGGGTTCGGGCGTCCCCGCGGTCTCCAGACTAGCCTATCCTTCAGTGCAGCGTCTCTGTGTTCACCACAGGATTCCGCGCAGCGCCTCGTACAACTTCCGTCTTCCCTGCCTATTCACTCCATAAAAAAAATAAACAATGAAAAGGAAAACTAAAAGGTATAGAGTTCCACAGCGGCGGCACTTCCTCACACTTAAAGTGCACCTCACGAACATCAGAGGCTTGCACTCAAATCTCTTTTCAGTCCACCACCACCTTGAGACTGACAAGCCGCAGCTGCTCTTCCTTTCAATGCCCATCACCAGCAGTGGCTGTTCCCATACCAGAGGACTGACCATGCTGGCAGAGAGGCGTACAAGCTCGCCTTGTCGCTGAATCTGTCCCAGCTGGTAGAACAAGCAACGCGTGTACCTGACGTTGATGACCACTCGGCAAATTGCCTGGACCTTCTGTTGACTACAGAACCGGACCGATACAGTGTGTCAGTTTCGTCCCCCCTGGGAACTTCTGACCATTGTCTGGTGAAATCTGTACTGTCCTGTTCACCACCCGATCTCAGCCCCAAGGGCACTAGACGGGTTTGGCGGTACAAGTCAGCAGACTGGGATGAGATGCGTCATTTCTTTGCATCGTATCCTTGGCGGCAAACGTGCTTTTCTTCTGGCGATCCGTCGAGCTGTGCGACTGCAATCTCAGAGGTGATTTGTCAGGGGATGGAATATTTCATTCCTTTCTCTGACATCCCTCTTAAGAGTAAAGCTCGCCCATGGTTCAATGCCGAGTGCACAGTTGCTGAAGCACTAAAACACTCGGCTTACCAAGCTTGGGCTGATGCTCGAAGTCGAAAAGCTCCGGATACGCGAGACAAGAAGAAAGCCTTTAACAGAGCCGCCAAGTCCTGCAAGAGGACCCTGCGCAGAGCACGCCTTGACCATATAAGCCGAATCGGATCTAAACTGGCCTCCTATCCCTCGGGGAGTAAGGCGTTTTGGTCCTTGGTTAAATCGGTCGAGGCGAATTTCTGTCGCCCGTCCCTGCCTCCTCTGCTGAAGCCGGATGGAACACTGGCTCACACAGCTACTGATAAGGCAAACTTATTTGCCTGTCGGTTTGCTGAGAATTCGCGTCTAGACACTGTAAACAAAATGCCACCCAAGTTGCCTCCTTGCGGTACCACAATGTCACCTATTTGTATCCGTCAAAAGGAGGTACTCAAAACAATCAACAATCTAGACGTGAATAAGGCCAGTGGGCCTGACGGTATACCAGCCGTTGTTCTGAAGAACTGCGCTCCTGAGTTGTCTCCTGTTCTGACACGCCTGTACCGCCTCTCGCTCAAAACAGGATTAGTACCTAAGTCTTGGAAGCTTGCCAACGTGCAACCTGTGCCCAAAAAAGGCAGCCGGGCTGACCCTGCCAATTACCGCCCCATTGCAATCACCTCTATAATCTGTAAGATTATGGAGCGTGTATTGAACACCCGCATCCTGGCGTACCTAGAAGATAATGACATCCTCAGTGATTGTCAATACGGATTTCGCCGTGGCAGATCTACTGGGGATCTTCTAGTGTACGCTACGCATGTATGGGGCGAAGCCATTGAGAAACATGGAGAAGCTCTAGCCGTGTCTCTCGACATCTCGAAGGCTTTTGACAGGGTTTGGCACGCTAGCCTTACAGGCAAGCTTCCTTCATATGGGCTCCCTGCAAGCCTGTGCAACTGGGTATCTGATTTTCTGAGGGAACGGTCGATCCGAGTGGTCATCGATGGCTGCTCGTCTGACCTAATGGCTATCGACGCCGGGGTACCTCAGGGTTCGGTTCTTTCCGCAACTCTATTTCTGCTGCATATTAATGACCCGCTGAAGCCCGGTATAATTGGATATGCAGATGACAGCACAGTTGTGGACAGATATTTATCCAGTGCACGGGCCACCAGCGCCGAGACGCAGTCCCTGAGAGGGGCCATGGTAGAGCGCATGAACCTTTCACTTCAGGCAGTGTCTGAATGGGGTGACAACAACCTCGTAAGGTTCAATGCCTCTAAAACACAGGCTTGTCTTTTTTCCGCCAAAAGGAGTCCCTTCACCTTGACTCCCACTCTCCGAAGTGAGTCCATTAAAATATCCGACCACCTTGAGCTCCTTGGTGTTAATATTACATCAAATTTAAATTTCGGCCGATATATTGAATCTAGGGCAAAAGTCGCTGCAATGAAGCTAGGCGTCCTCTCTAAGGTGAGAAAGTACTTCCCACCTGGACAGCTTCTTACTTTATACCAGGCTCAGGTCCGCTCCTGTGTGGAGTACTGTTCTCATCTTTGGGATGGATCAGCCCGCTACCAGCTAGAAGCCCTGGATGCTATAGATCGCCGAGCAAGGAGACTCATAGGCGACGTCGAGTTAGTCTCGAGTAAGCTCCAAAATCTTGAGCATCGCCGCAAAGTTGCCTGCCTATCGGTGTTTTACCGGATTCATTTCGGAGAGTGTGCGCAGGAGTTACACGACCTCATACTCCCTGCTCCGTTCCACATGCGGGCGACTAGGCGCCGGCTGGGGTTCCATCCTTTTGTTGTTGATATTCCGTTTATCCGCACGAAGCGTTTTGCTTCTTCTTTCATTATGCGGACAGCAAAGGAGTGAAACTCATTGCCGGCGTCAATTTTTCCCGATTCATACAATCTCGGAGTCTTTAAGGCAAGAGTGAATAGGCATTACTTGAGTTCGCGTGTACCATCCTCGACCACATCGTCACTTTCCATCAGGTGAGATCTAGTCAAATGCGCTCAAGTTTTTATATAAAAAAAAAAAAAAAGGCGGCACTGAACAAAATATAATACGCATAAATTTTAGCATTAAAATGGTGCATCAATAATGTTTTGGATGTTTTGCTCAGTTGTACATTTATTTTTCTCATTTTTTAAACATATCTATTGCAAAGGCCTTTGTCAAAAGAGGCACATAGACAGGGATTTCGATGCTTAATTAGTATTAAATACTAGAATTGTAAACTAGGATAACTTGTCTCAATAAAGGCACTTATTATTATTATCTCTGTTACACGACATAAAACCAATTTTATAAATATTTTTTTGTGATACATTCACTTCTTAAAAACAACATGATCGATTTCGAAAAAAGCGTACTTAGTTTTTGCTTGAAGCGTGATTTCATGTGCCTTTCATACATCGTACCAATGACATTGTGTAAACTTATGCGTCTGGAACTAGTGCTATCAACAGCTGCTTGAGTTCCCACTTTTAGAACTTTCAATTTGTAAGATATATGCAGAATTTGTATTATACTAGCTGTCCCTGCAGTTTTAACCGCGATTCCGAGGAATGTCACATTTTCCCGGGACAAAAAGTAGCCTATATGTTATTCCAGGATATGCTCTATCTATGTGCCAAGTTTCATCCAAATCTGTCTGGAAATTGTTGCGTGAAAGAGTAACAAACATCCAAACATTTGCGTTTATAATATTAGTAGGACAGATAGAATGTAAGAAAAACTACTATTAATAATTTTTTATGAAATATATTACCAATAAATAGTATTTTTTATATACATGTATAAAAATTACTTAAAAGTTACATTTCCTTATTTATATTATACATTTTATGTGGTTCATAGTACTGGTACTCCACAAATAATTTATCAATAAAAATGCAATAGCCAAACAGAAATAACAACTTAATCTAATATTTTTTTTTATAAAACTTATGTCTTAAAGGTACATAATAGACAGCAAGGAAGGCAGTTATTAACATGCCATAACTAATTATGAAATTCACAACACAACCATTATATTACTTATTATCAAGATAAATGTTATATTTTGTTATTGTGGTAAATTATTTATAACAATGTTATAACTTAATTTTAAAATAATATACAGTGTAAACTCTTTATAACGTTATCCTTTATAACGATAAACTCCCTATAACGTTGAAGTGAGCCCAAGTTGGTTGGTTTGCGTTAAAACCCACATATTGAAACACTCTTTATAGCGATACGCCATTCTCTATTACGAAGAATTACGAAGAAATGTGTTCATATTTTTAGACAGTAAATATTTATTATCGGTATTATTGTTTATGTTATGTTATCAGGTAACAAAAGACTTTGAAGCTCCGAAACATCCGAGGTCGGTCTAGCTTTTGTTATCCTTAATTGCCTTGAACACGTGCAGTATGACACATTGTTTTCTCGGAAGTGATGGTCTTCGACCAAGCATACTGGGTACCTATCGTATTATCAGTCGTAAACCTACTTTGAAACTGTTAACATGGCCAGTAAACGGAAAGCGATTAGTGTTGACGAAAAAGTTTGTGCTGAAAAAAAAACAGCGGCCACTATCCAACATTCTTTTCGACATGCTGGATTATGTAGTAGCCAAGAAACGAACCAATTTGACAGTGAAGACAATCTACCACTGAGTGAATGGATAAGCCAGTTCAACATACCAAACAATTTTAACGAAGATCTACAATCGTACGAAAATATAGATGAGGATGTAGCCGTAACTGGTACACTTACAGATGAACAAATTGTTGATTTAGTGTCAAAAAGTCAGGAAACATCCGATAATCAAGATGAAGAAGACGATCAAGTGGACAAAGCCGAATCACCACCAACAATTCAACAAGCCCTAGATGCCGCTAAGTTGGTAGAAATTTTTTTGTTGTTTTATCAAAACGATTCCACCACATATCTAGATATGAATAGAATACATAAAATAATACAAAACAAGTACTGGCATAGCAAAAACGTCAGACAAAGTTATCAGACTATATGTGTAAACAATAATTTATACAAGCATTTATTATCTAAGACATACATATTAAAAATTCTTGGTAATTTGGTTTTTTTTGTTCACTCCATATAACGATAACTCTCTATAACGACAAAAAATGCTCAGTCCCTTGAGTTTCGTTATAAAGAGTTTACACTGTATATAGTATATCTTGTTACCGAATGACCGTTTAAACTTCAAGCGTTAAATGAATTTATCATGGGGTAAGGTAGGATGTTGGGTAGATATCTCCAACTACTCCTGTGCATAGTACCAGCAGTGGTGGCATGTTGATATATGTCTAGCATAAGTCTTATTATTTACCTATATGAGAAACATAAATGTCTGGGCCATAAATTAAGAATAATGGTGTTCTGACAATTTATTCTTTGCATCAGTTACTGGTACAAATTATTATTTGATTAAATGAGTATATTAGTGTTATGCTGCTCAATATTGTGTCTTATTTCTATGATTTTGGTTGTGGTGGCATTTGTCTCTCTCTTGGTGGTGGAGGTGCGTGGCGTTCTCTCGGCTGTGGTGGCGGCACAGCCGTTGCACGTTTAGGAGGCGGTGGCGCCTGACGAGCTCGAGGCTCAGGTGGTGGCTGACGCTCACGAGGTGCTGGAGGTCCTTGATTTTCCTTCATTCTGTAAGTATAAGAAAAATAAAAATATAACCAGGTTTGAATAACAATAATTTCTAAGGCAACCTATTTAATTCATCAACTGGGGTCAAAACATAACCTGTTATCACAAAGACTTAACTGGTTTATAATTCTGAAGACCAGAATATATCTAGGTACCTGAATGTAATATAAAAATAGATTGTTAGGAACTTACATGGCAAAAACAAAAAGCTAATGGTGGATAAAGTTAAGGTGACATCATTCATTAGTAAGAGTAAACAAAAAATTACAGTAAAATTTTGCTAAAGTAAGGGGTAACTCCAACCAAAGAGAGGAAAAACCACAAAACTCTCTAATGAAGTGTTGTGTTATGATGATTGATTGAATTAAAAAAATTATGTCAGATCTCAGGTTTAGGATGAATGACAATGAAATGACATGACACTTTCATGTCACTTTTGGATTGTGTAATTTCGGAAACAATGGTATTTAGTCAGTATGTTTAATTTATAAAGTTACATCTTTGCAGACCTACAAAAAGAAAGCAATTAAAAAAATCGCTTCATATTATTTATAAAGCGATACCTCAGAGCCCGATTTAATCTAGTATCGATTCAAATCCAGATCACAGATCTTTTTTTGTATTCTGTTTCAGAGGTATCCTTAATCAGATCATAGAGGATAAAGGTATCCTTGATAAACGCAAGAAACATGAGTAATGCAGTGCTGCCATATAGAATCGGAACAAATTCAGAGAATGGTCAATACTAAACAATAGTCTAAGATTCTGTTGTGCATGCAATTAAACTTAACCTTATTTTATTAAACTGACAGACATTTCATATAGTTAAAAGATGAAGGAGATGGAGGATAGTTTGGTTAAAAACACTATGTGTGATTTACACAACTGTTTTTTTTTCTATTGCCAGTATGGTGAATTAAATGCACTTCGGTTTAATTAAGTTTAGTACAACATAATCCGCCCAAAACCTACATTCTATAAAAATCAGAAGGTCATTTTATAGTTGAATAACAATTAACTCATATAATAGAGCATACAATAGAACCTGAATAGGAAATTCACACAACAATGCTTTTTATTTACTTTAGTATTTTTAAAGTGTTTAATAAAAAAAATTATCTACTGTCATCAAAATCGGTGGCTTTCTGTAAGAATCAGTATATTAATAGATACCTGATATGAGTACAGGTATTGATAAATTAGTAAACATGGCAACACTGGAATAATGGATAAATAAAATACAGATCTACCTATTGATTTGCAATGCTGCCTCCCGGGCCAATGAATATTAATAACCACTACGTTTTACATCTGGGCCTACCGTCGCCCAATTGTCAAAAATCCTTTATTTAAATAAATATTTTGTGATAAAACCGATGTCAAATATTCTTCTTCATATGCAATCAAATCCTTTTATAGGAGTGATTATTCTAGCCAGTGTATATTATATAAAGTCAAAAAATTCACTATCCATTTTTTTGTTTTGTGTCAGTTTGTGTCATATTAAAGAAATATTTTCCTTTCCCTTTTTGCTTTCCATTCAAAACTAAACACAATTTTTCGGGTATATAAATGTGCCTTTATCTTACAAATTCAGTAAATTATTCAAGTCTGTTATCAGACTTTATGCACGCAGACAAAACTTGATAAATTCAGTTAACATTTCAATAAAAAAATCTAACGATAAATGTAACGGTTTTTTGTTTGTGTGTTCTCGGTACTTGGCCCGGCCAAGACCAATGACAAATAATGCTATGATTTTTGTTAGAAGAAGCATAATGTAGCGCATATAATATAGTCACTACTCGATACTGTCATGTTGCAGTATTTATATTTTCAATTTCTCTAAAACATCATAAAACTCCTCTGAGAAAGTCATATTCTTCCTCTGCATGTACGTACTGTTCCCAATCAGCTGGGGTCAGCGTAATACGTAAACTTTCTTCAATGAACCTTAATATCCGTCATATCGCCATTCACTTCTTTTTACGCGTATAATCTATCCACCTTTAATCGGCCCTCGTTTTCCTATTGCTAAATCTTTCATAATCTAAGAAAATAATATTTGGTTAAAATATAATTGATGACTAGCTGCCCCGGCAGACGTTGGCCGGTATTCAATGAATATTTAATTCGAATAGGTACATTTAATAAAAATAAAATACCAAAAACGTAGTGTTTATTATTCTTGACAATTAAACTTTTAATATTAGGCGTGACAGCGCTCTGAACTAATCGTGATGACCAAACACTTCTCAAAAAACTCATTGTACATTACAATACAATTTTCCATTTGAATTGACTGTGAAAGGTGCACTAAGAAATGGTAATTATTTATTTTATCAATATAATTCCGACCCATGCCTCTGGTTTAAATAATATTGTCAAACGACTGACATTTATGTCAAATAACATTAATGCCGGGTTACTATATACGATCCCGATCGAAAATCCATGGATTGATGAACCTTTTGACAGTAATTTTAATACACGTAATGTCAAAATTCTACATCAATCTTGCGATTTTAGATCGGGATCGTATATAGAAACCCGCCATAAAAGGGTTTATATTGTCAAAAGCGGTTATATTAGATAAGTTAATATGGTAGTTATGTTTTCTGAAATTTCCTAATTTTCCACGCAACTTCCTTAATTTTTTCTTTCATAAGAACCTTCTCCTGACAGTAACAAACACAATAAAAAAAGAATTTGCGAAATAGGTCCACCCGTCCATGCATGCTGCCATGACCAAGGGAAGTAGGTATTAATTTATATATATATAGATTTTTTAAAGCGTTAGGTTTTAAGTAAACACTAATAGAGGGTTAAACCTAGTGGCGAAACGCAAAATGATAGCACCGAGTCGTAGCATGTGTATTATCGTATTATCGATCGTGATTAAATTAGCATTGGGTTTATTTTTATAACTATATAGTACATTATGTACGATAACTCACTTGATCTCAATAGTTAAAATAGTACGTCATTGATCTTGGTTGGAACGATTCAGTAATGTTTTAGAATAGCGACATCTATTGACATTATAGTTTACACTCAAAGCGGATGTACTCTCATGGTAAAACAGTAAAATATTGACGTAAACTCACACATAGATTTTTAATGTTTCTCTCGTAATAAAATGTCCCCGTTTTCTTGATAATTTTATTCAATTTTATTTGTACTTATTTATAAATAGGAAATTAATGTTGTCATTTCACCAAGGTGTTGTATTCGAATAATTTAAAAAATAATAATAATTCCACACTAGGAATAAAAAAGGTTATAATATGTCTAATTATAAAACTAAATATTATGGAAATAGTTAAGACATTAAGAAATTGCATTTATTTCATGTAAAGAATTTTTTTTTAATGTCAATTAATTTTATTCGTGTAAATTTTATTTTAAATGGGGAAACTTTGGAAAGAATGGGAGGTAATGGTATTGAATGAATGAATGAGCTAGAAGCAACTCAGTGAAGAACAAAAACTACGAATGAAAAGTGAAGTGATTCCGGAGAGAAAAATTGAAGTCTTTTCATGTGATTTTGTGAATTTGTGATTGTGCAAAATTCATTGTAGACTGTGTTTGTATAATATTTTTGGAGCAAAGTTCCCAAAAAAACGTACCGCTTGGTAGTAATATGAGTAATGTTACCAACCAAAATGGATCAGGTCTAGAGCAGCAGGTTCGTGCCTCATGTACTTACATGCACTATTGATTTTTGCCTAACAATGAATGAAAGCCTACTTGTAGATTATAATATCGAAAGAATAATCCGATCAGATTAAGAATATTGTAATTCCTCAGAATATTGTATTTTACTGAAATAGATTCGCAGAATAAAATATCAATGCTTTTACGTGTCTTGGAATAACCAACATGGCGACTAGGATCTTCCACTCGGGTTGTCTATTTCATTGATTTTGCCGACATTCACTTAATTAAAAATGTAACACAATCATGTCGTACTGTATAGCAGAAATTTTCCTAAGGCACTTATGAGTGAGGTCATTGTCACGTTATATTTGCGTGTCATGGCGGGAGGAAATGAATATTTCGCTATGAAATTCAATGAATAATGTAGGTAGTAACTTCATCCTCGCAGGATTAAAGATTCGTATAGCTATACACCTGTTAGTACCTTTACGAAATTCATAACTTATAATTTATGAATGTTTTATTTAGTACTACGTTGTTTCATGTAAGGCGATATCACACCCTATTTTGTCACGGTCCTGCGATTATTCTAGTGGATTTTTGTGATAAACATAACCAAGTTATGATTGTGATTCATATTTATAATGCCTATTGTAATTTACATTACTTATATACTTGACTTATTTTTCAGCTTGCTGGTCTGGACTTGCAGCCTCAGGCTAACAAGGGTGCTGGCCGCTATATTCCCCCGCACCTGCGCAGGCAGTTGCAGGCCAACAACACTGCAGGTAACTGTTTATTTATAATTCAAAATTACCACTAAGAAATTCAAGAACAAGAGACATCTTCTGTATGGCATCAGAAGTTAAGAGACTTTTATTCAGGCACATCTTAAGGAGAATTTGCTTCGTTCAATTTAATTGCCATCCTCAAGTAATTGAGTAGCTTCCTAGGTCAACAAACTTGTGAGGAAACTAGAATGCTGAGACTGACATGAAGGTAGGCTAGCTGAAATGTTATAAATCTGGATCTAAGATGCTAATCTGCACAACCCTGTAAAATATTTTATTGGTATAATTTATATATTTAAGTATAAAATTGTTGAGGATATAGATTTTTCAACCTACTTGGTAATCTAGCATTACTGTATAAATATGAAATTTTGATGCATTAGGTAAATGATTACTGGTTGAAAAAGTCTATACCTCTTCTCTTCATAATCACAATGCTTATTAAAGATGTTGTTCTAGGCATGCTATACAGTGTAAACTCTTTATAACGAAACTCAAGGGACTGAGCATTTTTTGTTGTTATAGAGAGTTATCGTTATATGGAGTGAACAAAAAAAAACAAAACAAAGTGAACAAACCAACCAACTTGGGCTCACTTCAACGTTATAGGGAGTTTATCGTTATAAAGGATAACGTTATAAAGAGTTTACACTGTATAAACATAATCGGAAACTATTTTCATTCACACTTGCTTAACTAAACAGGGAAATTCATATAAATTTTATGATTCTTTATTGAATCATTGAAAATTCTTTCTCATTATTTGCAACAAATAGAAGTATTTTTATTACATTCACTTCCTAAATTTATCTAAAGTAGGTCACAATGATTACTCATTGCCAGCATTCACTTATCATTTTTTTTTATCATTTGTATTAACCATGAAGGATTCAATCAATTTACATTCATAAAACTTGCATACATATATAGCATATTCTTTAAGTTTATGTGCTGACTTCATGGCAGATGAATTTTATTCGGAATAGTTTGACTTTGAATAACTCATAATGTCATTAGTTATCTACCATTAGACACATCTGATTTACATAAAATTCTATTTGCATAAAATAATTATTTTTTCTATCTTTCATATTGACTACCACTTATCATCGCAAAAATACCTGTAGAATACATTTAACTGTCAAGTGGATATTGAAGTATCTTTGTGGTTTTACAAATTTTCTACACATCACTGAAGGTATATGAATATCTAATGTGATAATATGTGATCAGCATTGTTGGTCATCATTTTAAAATAAAGAAACATACATTTGGTTTTGTGTTTGACAACAATGACACCATGGTAAGTAATGATGTTGATGAAGGTTTAGTCTAGAAGGGAACTGGCACAGATTTTCAGCTTTAGGGTGGTAGCCAGCCAAGTGGATACTACAGAGTACCCTACCATTGGGCCATGGATTCCCTGTAATGTTTTCCTACAGCAAAAACTAGAGCTCATTGAAGGATTCAAACCTACAACTCGTCACAACAGTCAACATCAACTGAGCTATCATTATCAACACCTTGCTTAAGCTGAAGCTTAGCTTTTTGCTACTCAACCATCAACCCAATCATATATCATCTTAGTGTGTTTTATTTAACAAGTCTTGTACTTTTGGTTTTTTACAAGATAACAATATTGACATACACATAATTTCAAAACAATCAATAACATTGACTAAAACTATACTTATTACCTTGAGTGACCTGATGAATAGATTTATTGTCTTCTTTTTTTTTTGCTTGTTAATCTCTATTTCTATTTATGATTAGGCTAGAATCGATATTTGTGGATTATAGGAAAGGGTAGAACAACTGAAAATGTTTTGGTCTCAGGTACTACAACTATCCTACTAGTACACAGAGGCGGTCTTAGGGGGTGGCGAGAAGGGCAATCGCCCGGGGCCTCGCTCTTGAAGGGGCCTCGCGCAACCCAAACAAATAAAAAAAAAATATGGATGGAAATATGTCAAACATAACAAATATCTAAACCTAACAACCAGACTTACTTTCGTATCACATATTTTTCACGAAGGACAAAGGGCCTCCCAATGACCTGCCGCCCGGAGCCTCGCAATGGGTAAGGCCGCGCTGCTAGTACAATTAAATCACTCACTTCCACAAGACAATTAAATTTGAATAAGTAAACTTAATGCTTGATATTTAGCACATTATTGAATTTTATCCTATTTTAACAACCATGACAATTAGATAATTGAATTTTTTTTTTACTTAAAAATTTAATGACAATTATTTAAAAATAATTGTCATTTTGTTTTAAATGCAGGTAGAGTGATCATTTTTCTGTATTTATTTTAAATTAACAAAATTTTATAAAGTGAAAGAGAAAAACTTGGCCAATTTTGTGTCTGAACAAGCGCACTGTAAGGCACCGAAATTAGAACGATGCGGTACACACAAACATCTAATAACATTGATACGAACAATAAAATACGTACAAAGCTATTTCTGGAGCCTATAATGTTAAGTGTAATTTATCTCTACATTGGTTAAGTTGGTAAATTATTGCTCGTGCTAAAAAAATGAATCGCACTGCCTTATGATAATGTCGTTTTCCATCAGCACACAATGTACGTTTTTATTAAAGAAGGGAACACGGATATTTAACAAAAATGACTAATAAATGTACTGCGTAACTACTGCACGCATCTCATAGTAAGTATTATAGTTATTTTGTACAGTATTTGAGATTATAGTTAGTCTCGCGATAGAGGAATAGGTATGTACACTAAGTGAATTGAACATTATTTGATCGCATAAAAAATAGGCGGAACGTGACTGTTCATTCTTAGTTTCGTCAAAACTGAACTGATTTCGATAATATGTTTTTTAGGGTACCGTGCGTTGAATTTTAAAATCTAAATGGATCATTCGTGCCTGTCTTCATCTGCCTGATAGCCCACACACACGAATTTCTGAAACCCAAACAGTCATGTAATGTAATTAAAGATTTTTTTTTATATTAGGGTCACGTTTGGAGGCAAATTAGAAAATTTCAAATAGTTCTAAATAATAATAATAATTTATTTATTTATCGGACAACAAAGATCCACGTGTTAGTTACAGATACTAATTAATAGGTTAGTGTTAATATCTAAAAATAAAATATAATTGTTATCCTACTTTAAAATAATACTTAAATTCTACCTAGCTAGCACTTCCATGAAGTGATTTAGTATCAAATCAGTCCATCAACGTCCTCAGAATACTATTCCGACTGGACCGCGATCTCTCCAAAAGGGACGCCGTTTTTCTTCTAACAATGGCGTAGAAATCGTGAACGCGTGCCTGAGCGAACATGCTAGAGGTAAAACCGGTGCGGTATATCTATATCAAAGTAAAGGGCTGGTTCCGAGGATCTCAATAATAGTTTAACATAAATTAATTTTAAAATGATTTTAGAAAATACATCAAAATTAACTATTCCCCCTTATCTCCGAAACTACTGATATTGATAGAGATTAAATTTTTTGTTAAAATTTAAGATAAGTACCTAAGTACTAGCTGTGTCCGCCCGCTACTTCGTTCCGGTGATAACTGAGTAAAGATATATTTTTATTTTAACCTGCGTGTTGCCCCAAGTTACGTTTCGGTTTCCTATGAAAACCTCGTGAAATCTTCTTCGATTCTTATCAATTTAAATATTATTAAAAAACAAGAAGATAAACCTAACCCATGATAGGTTTCGGACATCAAAATTTAGTGACTTAACTACCGAACTTATTTATAGCTTGATTTATCGTAAGAGTATCTTTATATTAAAATGGTTTCTAAATTTATAAAATACAATTTTGCAATTTAGAAACTATACACAAAATCATTTTGATTTTCCGCAAAAAGTGTTGATTGTTTAGATATTTTTACTAAAAATCAGCTTACCAATCGGCACGCGACTGATAATACGCGTTTAATGTAAATATATGCCGACTCTAATGGGAAATACGCTCTTACTCAGTTAATGAATATAACCTACGTTAACCAACTGTTATTTTTGTGTGTTAGTGCAGAAAAACGCAGTGCATGTACTGAGAGGGAAAAAAGAAAAAAGAGTACATGCATCGTTTTTTTTATAAAAAATATTTTTCACATTTTATATGAATAAACAAAAACCTAAGATAAGTAAAAATATTATTAATGCATGGATTGTTCTCATGCAGGGTTGATAAACCTATTGGGACTTTCATAATAAAACTAGTTCATTGGGATGTTTTGCATTTAATTATTACACTAGATTGTGGTAAAATACAATATTATACAAATGGGGTGTACCACATACACAATACTCAATATTAATGCATGGGGACGTTGTTGCTATATGTCATAAATACATATTAGTATACAATATTTTTGTTGTGGTGTGTGCACAGGGGAAGAGTCTAAGCGTCAAAGCTTAGACGTTCGTCCTAGCGAGTCACGCGACGTCCGTTCATCATTGGGAAGCAACACTAGAGGCTACGACCGTGGTGGTCGGCGCGAAGACCGCGACCGTGACCGCGAACGTGAAAACGATCGCGGCTACGACTCGCGATACCCGCGCAGGGACCGCGGTATGCACCGATACAAATCATATAACATAAACGGTTATAATGTATACTAGGCAAAGCCCAAATTAGTCATCGACAGTATTTAGATTAGAGTACTATAACAGTTGGTATCGCAGAATATACTATTTACTTAATATCTTTTGTTGCCTTACATTGGCTGAATAATTATTTTTATTACTTTGTTATTTTAATGGAAGATGGTCGCAATATACATGAACATACCATAATTATCCTATATTTTCCTCTTCTATGATATTATATTTCGGCAATTAAAGTAACTATCGCAATACCTAACATTTTATCTTTTTTTTTCATTTAATTTGTTACCTTACATTTGATACGATTAATTTTGATTTATAATATCATTAGTCGAACATACATAAAAATATTTATTTATTGTATTAGATTGTAAGTACACTCACATATTAGAAATCGCTGGTGGATTTTATAAAACACATCATTTATTTATGTTTTGTAGTCTAGACACCTGGTATAATAGTCCTAGCTTAGCCCCTTCTCACATGGGGCTACGTCAACGTAACCTCAACTCACGTTGTCTACTGTGACGCAATTCGCGTAACCAACGATTCCGCGCTGGCGCCGCACAATGTTAGGTTTCAGTGATTTCTCAAATTTGATAAACGTTTACAGGTTCTACCGAAATCCTGAGTCCAGTTATTATTAAGACAATACCGTAGATTTGCGCTGTTATGACTGATTTACAAATAACTCCGTGTGAGATGTGGCTTGCTCATAAAATCAATTTGCCAACGTAGGCTTATTTATAGGTATTTCATGTATCATAATTCTCCATAAATAATTATTGAATTTGCATCAATTACTTACAACGTATCGCAGGTCGTGAACCAGCAAATCAGAATGGCGATACAGATCGCTGGGCTGAATCATCGTCGGACAGATGGGGTGAACGCGGCGGGGGCAGCGGCGGCGGCGGTGGCGGCGGCGGCGGCGGAGGTGGCGGTGGCGGCGGCGGCGGCGGGCGCGGCGGCGGCTCTAGCGCACGCGACTCGGGCCGCGAGGGAGGCCGGGATGGAGGCCGCGACGGAGGCCGCGAAGGAGGCCGTGACGCAGGTCGTGAGGGAGGCCGTGATACCGGCCACCGCGACATTCGCCGCGACGAGGACTATAACGAGCCGCCGGCGCCGCGGAACGACCGCTGGAAGGAGCCGGAGCCACGCGCGGACGATCAACGCGGCAACTCGCGTTGGGGCTCAGACGATGTTCGCCGCACATCCAACCGCAGGGATGAGGGGTCAAATGTAATGATACATTTTAGTATATGACAATTAAAATGAATAACTATGTCTGCTAGGAACTTTTTTCATTAGCGTTGATTAAATTTTGAACACAGAATGATTGGACGGTTCCGCTACCTCGCGACGAGCGGCAGGAGTTGGAGTTGTTCGGCACAGGCAACACAGGCATTAACTTCTCGAAATACGAGGATATACCGGTCGAGGCCAGCGGCGACCGCGTACCGGACTTTATAACTAGCGTATGTATAGTTTTTATTTCTTTATTAACTTATGGTATGTAGGTTGTATGTAACATCTAACTTATTATTTATATATTTCAGTTTGAGGATGTAAATTTGACGGAAATAATGCGTTCCAATATATCGCTCGCACGCTACGACAAACCGACGCCGGTGCAAAAGTATGCGATCCCAATAGTGTGCGGGCGCAGGGACGTGATGGCGTGCGCGCAGACTGGCTCCGGCAAGACCGCTGCCTTCCTCGTGCCCATACTCAATCAGATATACGAAGCGGGGCCGGTCAAAAACATGGGGTCAGTAGAATTACTATTTTGTTATATGTACTCGTGTCGTGAACTATTTAAATTACTAATGATATGTTGTTTTCTGCTATTCAGGTTCGTTCGGCGCAAACAGTACCCGCTGGGCTTGGTGTTGGCTCCAACACGCGAGCTTGCTACTCAGATTTACGACGAGGCTAGGAAATTCGCCTACCGTTCCCGCGTGCGCCCGTGTGTCGTGTACGTATGAATACAGTTCTAATGTACAAAGCGCGTTGTCTAATGTCGTGCGAATATTTCAAGATCTTGTTATAAATTTTGTATATCTGATAACAGGTATGGCGGTTCCCCGATTCACGAGCAGTTCCGCGAGCTTGATCGTGGTTGCCACCTGTTAGTGGCTACGCCGGGGCGGCTCGTGGACATGCTTACGCGTGGCCGCGTGGCGCTCGACCACTGCCGCCATCTCGTGCTGGACGAGGCTGACCGCATGCTGGACATGGGTTTCGAGCCCCAGATTCGCAAGATCGTCGAGAGCCATACCATGCCCAAAACCGGCGAGCGGCAGACTCTCATGTTCTCCGCTACCTTCCCCAAGCAGATTCAAGTGCTGGCGCAGGATTTCCTTTATAATTATGTATTCCTTGCCGTCGGTCGTGTAGGATCTACATCCGAAAATATTACTCAGAAGGTAAACACCATATTATTACAATATGTTACAAAAATGCCTTTTAGATTTACACAATGTAAATATTAACTTATTCTTTTTGTATAAATCATTAGCTTACCTTCCTAACATTCTTATTTCATTAATTTCAGGTGGTGTGGGTCGAGGAGATGGATAAGCGTTCCTTCCTGTTGGATCTGTTGAACGCGTCGAATTTGCTCCAGCGTGCGCGACCTGAAGAGGATCAACTCATCCTCGTGTTCGTTGAGACAAAGAAAGGTATTATTTTTCTTCTGTGTAAAAATATTGAACTACATCTTTCTAATGTTTTATGATTTTTTTATATTACCTAAGTCCTATCAAGACATGGACAATACTTATGTGAAAATCCGTTATGTACTATTATTTGCAATAATATTAATATTTGATATGTAAACTAGGCGCGGATCAGCTGGAGGAGTACCTCGACTCGCAGGGGTACCCGGTGACGTCGATCCACGGTGACCGCACACAGCGCGAGCGTGAGGAGGCCCTGCGTCGCTTCCGCACCGGACAGACTCCCATCCTCGTGGCCACCGCTGTCGCCGCTAGAGGTCAGAATCTCTACTTCACTTATACATCCATTTCGTTGACTCTCTTAAACACATAAAGATAAGTCAATTAAATGTCACTTGATAGTGAATAAGCAGATATATTTTTACACTAGGAAACCAGTTTCTCATCAGTAATTTTTTGCGGCCGCCCTTGTCTTTCTGGTGTTCGCTTCGTAACGCTTTTCCGCGTTCATTGCTTTTTTTCTTTTTGCTAGGCTTTTAAGAGTCGTAGGTTGATTTTAATAGCCGATAATCTTCTCAACTCTCTTCTAGAATTCTTCCTATACAACAATATGTTTTCAAATCCGTAGTTTGGTTTAAAATTGATATGGTTGATTAGTAAAAGTTGAAAATATTGTTAGTCTATCAAGCATAACTATTTTCTATTATATCTGATGTGTTTTTTTCTATTCAGGTCTTGATATCCCACACGTGCGTCACGTGATCAACTTTGATTTACCGTCGGATGTTGAGGAGTACGTGCATCGTATCGGTCGTACTGGCCGTATGGGTAACCTCGGTGTTGCCACCTCCTTCTTCAACGACACTAATCGCGGGCTCGCTCGAGACCTCGTTGAGCTACTCGTCGAAGCCAAGCAAGATGTGCCCAAGTGAGTCAAGTACTTCGATCTATATTATGCTCTATGTTATGTTGTATGTCTAAGGATAACCTCGAAAATTATAAATGATTATATAAATTCGTAATTTTATTACGGCGTCCTAATTTTATGAAGCCGTTGAGTTCTTATTCGATATACTAAATAGATTACTATAAAAAAAAAAAAAAATTTTTTTTTTTCAAGTTGGTTAACGAGCACGGCTGCTGACGGGCGGCTGGGCGGCGGCGGTCGGCGAGCCGGCGGTAGTCGTTCCGGCGGCGGCCGGTTTGGCGGCGCAAGCGGCGGCGGCGGTAGTGGTGGTGGTGGCGGCGGCAGCGCATTCGGTGCCAGGGATTTCCGTACGCAGTCCCGCCAGACACCTCGCTCTGCGGGACCATCTTCCATGGGTTCCGGTAAGGATATTGTGAAATGACATCACCAAATTAATACTGCATTTCTATTTCTTCTCTAATTCCAGTTCCCTAAAGCAACACTTACGAGCTTGGTTGTAGTCAGAATTCAAGTCTATCTGAAAAATTGGTATAATGGCGTTTATAATGTGAATATATTTTTATAGGTTTTGGGTACGGCGGCGGCGGCGGCGGATCGTACGGCGGCAACTACGGCGGGTCGTATGGTGGCGGCGGCGGCGGCGGCGGCAGCGGCGGCCCCGACTGGTGGGACTCGTAAGCGCGCCGTCCCCTCCGCCTCGCACCGCAGCGACACCACGCCCTCGACCCCCCGTCTCTAACTTAAGCGATGTGAAACGTTTTAGATTAATATATTTTATTTTAATTCGTAAACTGAGAGTCGGACTGAAATTGACCTGTGACTGTTTGATAAGATGATGTTTATACAATAGAGGAGAGCGGTGCGACAGACGATATGTATGCGGGCACGGCGGCCGCGGGCGCTGAATCTCAGGTGCGCTGCCCGCGGCCGCGTGCGCTGTTTCTCGACGCGCAGCTTCACCGGTCCGCGCCCACGCCCACGGGCCAGCGCCGAGCGCCTGCCTGTTAGCAAGAGGGTAGCGCCGACTAACTGAATAATCGATTAGCGTAAATTATAAATGATCACACTATGGTTCGTTTGCGTCACTTCTTGTGACCAGCACGCGTTTTATCATTTTTTTAGTTATATGATTATGTGATGAGTAGTTGATTAATATAGAAATATTTTTGATGTTCGATCTGTATCGTCAATTCGTAAATGAACGATGTATTTGTGTATTTTCGATTCTCTATTTTCTGACAGTCTCATTGCTGACTCACTCTGACACTGGAATTTCGAAGCATTTATGCACCTTAAAATCGATGTAGCTATTGAAGCAGTAGATTTAGAAATTGAAATGTACCGATACAGTATCATAGTAAATAATAACTAAATTTTGTCTGTAGATATCCCATTATGTAACATCTGTCATCAACGTGGTCTATAATTTGAATGTGAATTTACCAATAAAATTTGAGAAACAGGTTGTCTGTTTTATTTTCCATCTCCTTTCCAATGTCTTTAACTTACTTACTATAAAGGTTGCGGCTGAATATATCTATAACTTATACACGTTGACTTGGCACTTCCTAGCAGGGTCATGATCACAGGTTGCTGAAAAGTAGCTAAATATCGCCATGATTCTGGCTCGGTTCAAAAGTTATAAGAGTGGATAGGTTAGTTAGGTACCCTTTATCAATTATATTATTATTAATTTATAGTAACCAGTGGCAAGGCCGGGGCTGATCTTTAATACTATATAAAAAATACCAGTTTCGACCCCGCGTTCTCGAGGAACCGTTTAGGTTATACATGGTTACTTCGTACCCCAGGGATCTAAATGAATCCCCAGGATTAAAAATTGTGTTAATGCAGGACGTGCCTATTATATCTTAATAACCCATATCGTTATGTATATTGTCTCTCTTTTATTTGAGGGTAATCTTTTTCTTTTATACTTTTCTCATCCGACCCTGAACTATTAATAAAAAAAGAGGAAGTCTTACGTGCACGTCCGAGCACTGAACAAGCATGCCACGCGGATATTAGCGCCGTAATGTTACAAGTTCTGTGGTCAAGTATAAATAGGTACTATGGAGTGTAGAAGTAAAGGAGGACCATCTTGTATGGGGGATTAGTCGAAAAAGTGTCCACTTGTAAACAGCAAATTAGTTTTCGAATTCTCACCGAAATAGCGCTAGTGTAGCAAGTGGGAATGATATGAACAGAGTGAAGTGGGTTGGTTTCCGGTAATTCTTAAATACTATTTTCTATTTGCTATTTACAATTAATTGGGGTATATGTCTTTATATTATAATAATTCAAAGAAATGCGTTGGAACAAAACGGAAATGTTTCTTTCCTTTTTTATTAATTTAGTATCCTACTCTATTAATTTGTGGCGCTCTATTTATAATTCTTCCACTTGCTACAGTAGCGCCACCTTAATTTGTTTCCTTTCAACGGACACTTTGTAGTACACTGAGATGGTCCTCCTTTACTTCTACACTAATAGGTACACATATCCTGGATCGTTCTTCGCCAAGGTTATTAAATCCAATTCAAACTAAGCAGAACTTGTACTGATAATTGATACACTTTGACAGGCCAGTTGGCTTGGTGGTTAACGCTCTGACTGCCAAACCGAAGGTCGCGGGTTCGATTCCCACCCAGGACAAACATTTGTGTGCATGAACATGTCTGTTTGTTCTGTGTCTGGGTGTAAATATCTATATAAGTATGTATTTAGAAAAAAAAAAAGTAGTATATGTAGTATATCAGTTATCTGGTTTCCATAGTACAAGCTCTGCTTAGTTTGGGACCAGATGGCCGTGTGTAAAGAATGTCCCAGGATATTTATTTATTTATTTATTTACTATTCAGTCCACCTGGGTGAATTGGGGAGATGCGAAACATTTACCTACATTTTTACCAATTTTGAAATTATATAAGGTTTCCCACTAAACGGTATTACTTGAAAATCATCAATTTTATGGTAGGTATTCTGTAAATATATTTTTTAACCTCTTTGTTGATAATAAATTCTATTAGAAAAGAATTTGATTTTCTTACATCTCATTCCAGAACACTCAAACAGATACTATAATGTTTAATTTTGAGATATTTTGTTTAATTAAGTATGTATAGGTAAAGCTAACTGCTACTATAGGTAGGATTCAAGGTAGTTCACAAGCTTTTTGTAAAATAAACAATTAACATAAAACTACGATGGAAAAGACTCACTGTCCCATCGTGAGTATATTTCTCCAAAACAGTTTATATCTATTCAAATCATTAATCTGCATCCGACTTTTTATCGATTTTATTCCATGTTGCAAATAAAAGAGGCAAATTACAGCAAATTTTGTTCAGATATTTTGATCGCTAAGCTTTATTACTTACTAGCTGTCCCTTGCGGTTTCACCCGCGTCCCTGTAAAATCTTTCCGGCACAAAAAGTATCTTATGTTACTTTTAATACCTCCAAGAATATGTGTACAAAGTTTCATGATGAGCGGTTAAGTAGTTTTCGCGTAAAAGCGTAACAAACAAACTTACATTCACATTTATAATATTTGTTAGGCGTTACTTATTACAGCTTATTTCATTGTAAAGAATTTTATGCATATTATTTAGTAAATGCGTAGTAAGATTAAAATTGATGAATAATATGCATTGATATGAAGGTACGATAGTGTCAACTTTCGTGTTAGTAGCTTACTCTTATTAGAACTAATTACATACTACATTACTAAACTAAAAACATACTTACAACATGCCGCTATTTATGAAATAATATTGGCACAAATTGTTGCGGATGACACCTTCGCTGTCTCATCAATGAAGGCGATGCCACAAATTACACAATTGAGTTATTAACAACATTAGGGGAGATGTAGGCAATCAGAGTCAGTTGGCAATGGTGATCACCTCAAAATAACAAAAACCGAACGCAACAAACTGATACCAACATAACTACGCGCTAGCTTAACATTATTCCCGAGCCCCGTCGGTAGCTCACTTAGTTCACGCGATGCGCTGGTGAGCAATGACTATGTGAAGATTCCGCACCATTTTGATCTAATTTTACGAGTTGATAAAACCGATGGTAAGTCTTAAATTACTAAATCTCTATTTCTGTACTTGTGATATGTAGTAATCGTAACATATTATATTGATAATTAAAACTTAGATTGATATATATTATCAGCTTTCTAGTCAGGATTACCTTTTTCTCATTTTCGACCATGCTGGCAATTGGAGTCACAGTGACTCTCATTGCTTATATGGTGACCTCCATTGCCCATATTACTTAACCTCTAAGCCATCTATCAGAAATTACGCCTTATGACGTAGCTTCCTTGGTCAGCAAAGCATTCTCAAGTGTTACCTCCATGAGCAAGGGTGAAGTGTAGGTATATTTCCCACAAATACCAATGTCTTTTCAGATGAAGACTTTTTGGGAGCTGAAGTCCTTCAATCAGACCTCATTGTAGCACAAGATCTCGTCGACTCTATTTCAGCTGTTGACTCCACTTCCGTACCAACAGCTACTGTTGAGCTAGAACAAGATAGCCTTTTTTTTTTTTTTTTTTTTACAAGGTGGAAAACGCTTTGCGCGTTCGACCCCCCGCCTTGGGAGCGACGGGGAGGATATGTGGGACTCCCGCTCGCAAACTCCCCTTCCCATATCAAAAATGAGAAGGGGCCCGAGGGTATACCCACTAAAAACCACCTTGGCGTATTTCCGCTTGCCGGTTTGTCGGACACCCACGGTACCCGCATAAGCATTACCCGCGAGTGCCCACCGGTCCTCGCCCCGGCCGAAGCCGGGGGTGTCCTCTCCGATGGGGAGGCCGAGTACGCACAGCCATCCCCTGTCCTCTTGGTGACTTGTTGGAGGGCGGGCGGAGGACTCCCATCCCCCGTCCGCAGCCACCGGGGGGTCAGGGCAGCGGGCCTCAGCCGCCCTCTAGACCCCCCCATCCTCTGAGAACAAGATAGCCCTATTCCAAGTACATCTACAGTGTGTCAAACAATTTCTAATCCAGTGACTGTATCATCGTCTCAATTCGAACATGCGATGCCATCAACATGTAACCTGCCAAGTGCCTGAGAAAGTGCCTAATTATATGAAAAGACTAGGAAGAAAAAAACAGCACGCAACAGTTTTGATTACAACACCGATCAAAGACGCTCAAGTTGAGAAAAAAACAAAAGGAAGGCTAACGCTGAGAAAAGTAAGGGAAAAGAAGCGGTAACGAAAATCAAGCTACAGAAGTATATACATTGTTAAGAAGGTAAAGATGTAAATTCTGTGATTCGGTATGATATTTCGATGTGAGATGTGAACACTGAAGCCGATGATGCAGAAGACGCAGGTAACATGTGTCTTGTATATGGAGAATTAGGACGAGACAACGAAATGTGGCATCTCTTGTGCGCTTTGGGCTGATAGGAGGTGGGACTCTGTCACCAATTATGTGTGCGACTTGTGTTGATCGCCATTGTCCATATGCTGATCTCTATTGTCAACATCGGTTGGCTACTTTTTTTTTAAATCTCTATTATTCCAAAATGTTTAGGCTAAAGTGATAAAAATTGATCTCAAGTGAAAGTTAAATAAGTAAAGTTCATCATAAAAGCTTATCAGTAAATATATGGTTAATAGATTTTGTGTTATTTCGATTATTGCTTAAGTGATCCCCATTACCTACATCTCCCCTACTCCAAGCGGTCTTTCTGTACAAAATCACGCTAAAATTCGCCGTCCGAAAATGCTCATCATAAATCAATATAAATCAATTTAGGCGGAGGAACCGCCAAAATTCTGTATTGGAACTCGACAAAGTAACTGGTTTGCAAAGGAACATTATCAAAGCTGATATGCTTGAGACAAAACGGTGCATACCTTGAATACCAGTGATCCCAACAATTTCCCATTCCAGTTCAAGTGCATACGATTTTCCTAAGCCGCTTGCTTAGATCGCGATGACCATAAATAGGTAAGTCTCAGAGGCGGACCCTAAATGCTGCTAGTCGATCTAAGGTCTAACTGTTTTTCCTACGGCCAACTGTACATGGCCAGCACGCGGGTTGGTAATGCCATTTATCTATATTGGCCCCAGTAGGAAAAATCGTATATATGGTGGATTAAGACTTATTTACTTTATCTGTCGCATTAGAATTACCTTATCTCAACAAAATATTTTCTCTTCCTGAGTAAAGAAATTCGGATTGTAGATAAATACAAACAAAGCTGACTGAATACTTCCATTTGGTAAAAGGGAGAGCGTAATAAAACCCACTTTCACACCAGTTAGTTACGAATAAATATGACTAATGATCGAAATGAAATTAATTTTCAAAGAAAATGTGTTCAACACAAATGTCTGAATAAATCCAATAAAATAAAATGAAGTTAAATAAATTGGTCTTAGGTACTACTTATATGATGTTGGAAATGTATCCAGGGCAGGAGGTCGTGTATAAATTTTTAAAAACGTATAAGGGTCTTTGTAATATTGTTTATAAAAAACCACTAGGTCACCATCATAGGGAAAAGTGAAGCAGAATTTCAATGTATATGAGTATTTTTTTATAAGGAAATCTGAAGCGTGCCTTGCAAATAAGATTTATCTCACCGCAATAGCTTAATAGGTCGGTCATACATAAGTACTTACATATTTTTATTATTAGTGTCGCTAGCGCTTGTCAAATATCAGCGGGCGTCTGCGTTCATTCTCATATCTACAGATTTCATTATTATTAATTTATCTCATCGATTACGTCCGGTAATGGCCAACGGCTTATTGAATACGTCTTTTTGTGGCGCCTTTTTATTTGGAGATCGCGTCTAGAGCGGGCGGGACCCCGCCGCGAAGGCATCCACGGTATGCCTAAAAGGTGACTCGTGGATAAATTACATACATTTCTTCCATTTTAACGATTCCCTTTATTATTTAATTTATTTTTATCGTATGTTACACATTTAGCTTGTAACAATGTTTGTTTTTGGGTCTCATTAGCATAAGACACATGCTGGGGTCGAAAAAAAAATAGAGGCGCAGCCATTTTGATTTCTCGATAGGCTTTATTTTATCTTGTGACGGCTGTTATTCGTAAAAGAGCTACACGTGTCTAATAAGGGAGATAGCGGGATGTCTCAATTCCGTAGTAATTTGTCGGGTTTTTATAGCGTTTCGCTTGTGACATAATAAAACAATTAATTTATTATTGCTCTCGGAGATGATTTCGATCAGTTTATCGGCGGCGCGCGCGGTTGGACGTTAATAGTTTTATGTAAGAAATAATTTTTATTAATTGGCCGTTGATGGAGTAGATAGACAAAAATTAACGTTAAAATAATAAGGAGTCCATCTCTTAATAAATAATATTTAATAGCTATTTGCTTAAATAGGTAAATATGCACCTACCTTAGTAGATACACGCTGTAAGGTTGCAGAAGCTTTGCTGATAGGAAGGATTATCGTGAACTTCTAAATGTCTGATGAACTAGGTGAATAAATATTAATATTATTTTCTCCGGAATCTTCGGAATTTCACAGCCAACCTTATATATCTACTGGTCTATTTGGTAGGAGTGGATCAAACGTATTATTATGAATTAAGTGAAGATTTACTATAATTTAGATTTTCATATCGACTGGCCTTTAAACAAATAAACGATTGAGTGAAGCGCTCGCTCCAGCAGGACACATCTTTATGTACAAAATCTTATTTTGAAAAGAGTAATTGCTAGATATATTGCCGGCTCTTCTCAGAAAAAGCAACCTTCCGAACCGGTGTTAGAGGCTGACCATTGATAAGTGCCTGTGATGGCCTATTTGAATAAATATTTCATTTCATTTCAATACATCAAACAGCAACTAACATAACTAAATAAAAACTGACTGACCTGACTAGCCATCTTATTGTTAGCGCAACTAAGCTCAGTTAAAAAGATGCTTGACAATATAGGATCTACATTAAATAGGGATAAGTCAACAACATTACAATAATACTATTAACATCTTTAAAACAAACCTTTACTGCACTGTATTATGTCCCCAATTTGTACAATACCGATGAAATTGAAATATTTCCGACCACATGCCCTTTTAAACAATAGGGTGCAATGCGTTTGTGAATCATTTGTTTTATTTCGGAACAAAACGTTTTTGCTCTCTTTTGTGCGTAAAGTTTAAAAAGAGGTTATAAATCATGATTGCGTACAAGAGCGAAATAGTTATTTACAACGCTTCTTTCTTAAACAAAGATGAATAGGAAAAAGTAATATGTATATAAAAAAAAAAAGAATTATAAATTTATTATGATTTATTGTAGACAGGTAAGATACTATATGGAAAACTTAAGCTATGTTACTTTGTTCCTTTTTCAAGTGTACCCTCTTCTATTCAAATTATAGTAGAGACCTTTAAGTTCGATTAATTCGGTGTGAGTTCCACTCTCGGCCACGCGTCCATCACTGACGACACAGATCATGTCAGCGTCACGCACCGTGCTGAGCCTGTGCGCGATCATGACGCAAGTGCGGCCGGCCTTAGCTGCGTCCAGGGCTTCTTGCACCACCTGGTAAATATTCAACGTTTACGATAATTTCATTCCATGAATCTGGGTATTTCCCACGGTAAGCAATAATTAATCTAGTGGTAATCAATTATTGACACTAGATTAGATTTACCAGTCGTGCAACCTTACCTTCTTTCGTGCAAAATTAGCTAGATAAACAAACATAGAGTAGAAGTAGGAAGCAGAGACTGGAGATTATTATCAAAATAGATTACAATAACATTTGTGGGTAACAAATACTAAACAGTTATGGAGAACGAATGCTACCATTCATGCTGTTTAAAAAAAAGCTTTTTAAAATGTCGCGTACAAAGTTGATATAGAGGTTGTAAATATTATTCTAAAGGATAGTACAGTAAAGTCCTTTTTTGCACCAATAGAGAGAAGTTAAAAGAAATTCAACCCATTCTTTTATTATCAAAATAGAGTTGTAAAGGTCTATTTGTTATTAATATTTATTGTTAATTTTTAGGGTTCCAAAGGCAACAAGGAACCCAGGAAGGTAATAGTTTTGTACATGTCCCTCTCTCCGCAGTTTATCTCAGATTGTTACAAAAAAAGCTGTGATTTGGAATGGTTATACGTATTAGCCATGCTGACAAAGTTGTGGAATAAAACCTCCCATACAGGTAATTCCTATAATAATGATTACCATACCTGTACTACATATTTTGACTTAATGCGCGTGGCCCGTCGCGCACTTGGCTGGCTTTGTAATGTTAGTTTTTGGCTGATTCTAATTCCAAAAACTGACGTTTTATAGCACGACAAAATTATAATTTGAAAGAGAAAACTATACCTTTTCACTCTCAGTGTCGAGAGCGCTGGTGGCTTCGTCGAGCAGCAACATCTTCGGCCTCCGTATTAACGCCCTGGCGATGGCTACCCGCTGTTTCTGCCCGCCTGACAGCTGAGTCCCTTTAGAGCCTATGTTTGTTTCGTAACCCTACGAATTAAGCCAAAATTTTATAACTGATCATTTATATTAAACTGAATAAGAACACCATTCGATTCTCTATTTAACCTTTAAATATTTTCGAAACGCTTTTCGATAAAACATATATAGATAAACAATGCTTTATAGCTTAATCAATATTAAAGCTAAGATATCAGTGAACGTCGAAAATTTTCGTAGAGAAAACAACATTAGAGTTGTTTTCCATTTGAAAAATCTACACATTTTGCGTGCAGGTCAGTATTATATTAAGTAAACGTATTTTATGTTCTCACCAAAGGCAATGAAGTAACAAAATTGTGAATATTGGCTTGCTTAGCGGCACCGATGATGTCATCAATGCTAGTTTTTTGCGCGTTGTTTCCATACGCGATGTTCTCGCCAATTGTCCGGTCGAATAAAATAGGTTCCTGTTGAACGAAACCTATCGCTCTCCTCGCGTCGGCCAGACGGAGCTTCGAAAGTGGTATGCCATCTTGAGCCTGCGATAATCATTAATATTTAATTGCATTGCGATTTAAAAGTAAGAGGTTCCTAGAATCTAGATCTCAGTTTTTCAAGTCGGATGCAATATATTTTTTATAGATAATTGTGAGATCTTTCTCATTACTCGGTACTTAGTTGGCTTCGTTGGTCATTTATTTTATTCAAAAAGATGCAAACGCCATTGTCTGGGTTCCGAGGAACAAAAATAATTAATGTTAAAGTAAAGTGACTACGACGCTTACCACAATCCCTTCATCTGGATCATAGTACCTCTGGAGCAGCTGTATGACAGTACTCTTGCCACAACCACTGGTTCCTACCAGAGCGATAGTTCTGCCGCGCTCTATCTCCAGGTTGAAGCCTTTCAGTACTTGAATCGCACGTGTTGGATACCTGAAATTCACAGTTTGGAGGCTTGCCTGACCAGTTCCATGCTGAAATTAAAAATAATTATTTTATTCATTATGAAAACATCATCTTTATTTCATGTTTAAATCAATTCACTCACGAAATCTTTGACGGCTGGTTTAGCAGGATCAGTAATTTTAGACTGTCTATTAAGTAGAAGTATAACTCGTCCTGCAGCCTTTATTCCCTTTTGGAAATTAGGTGCAAAAGCAAATGCTTGTGCAGCTGAAGATGCTCCCATTAGGAGTGCTTGGGCAGACCTGCAATACAGAATTTGCATTAAAGGCGCTAGTAATTACTCTAGTAATTATGAAATAAATCATTGGGTATTCAGGGTAACACATATCAAACGAGATATGGCAAAATTCGATGGTCGCCTGCCTTAATTCGCTACAAACTTTGGAAACGCCTTCGTTGTCCACTTGGTGCAAACTATAAAGTGCTTGTGGACATCATCATACCTTTTAGCCACCTGTTACACGTTACCAGTACCTACTTGTCACCGAATGAACGAAAAAAGATCTTTGGTTCATAAATTGGGGTTTGTAGGTTTTTGCTTTTGCTTTCTCGATTCTGCCTGAATATTCTTATACATCTATTTCAGTAACTTCATACTAACTTGAAAACATCAGCGTAATCGACTTGGTCGTACACAATGAGGGTTCCACCATAGTACAATGCAGCAGCGATGATAAAGTTGAAAAGGCCTCGAGACAAACCGAACACAAAGCCACGCCAATGTGCGGATCGCTTTGCTATTAGCAGAGCTGGTAAAAGTTGTTTTGCATACTCCTCAATGAATGTTATCTCTCTGCCTAATGACGCTACTGTACGTACATTAGCTACTGCTTCCACCGCTATCTGTATTTAATAAAATTATTTATATATCTCATTTATATTTGGCTCAGTTTTTTGGAGATTTCGTATTTGATCTTCTTACCTTAGAACTAGCTTCCATTGTCTTGGCTGTTCCCGAAGTTTCAGCATGAGCCATTCGACCTTCTTTGTAAAGAATAAGAACCAGTATTGGCACAAACGTCAATGCAACCAGGCCTACCCTCCACTCATATATCAGTGAGAGAACCAGAGCTAGTCCAAATGTGCCAACTGCCTGTAACACTGTACCAATACGCTGACCGGTTGCCTGAAATCAAAACTTTAGTTTAATTAAGGCTTGATGGATTTTTTATTTTTTTTTGTACGACATGGGCCTATAAGTAAGAAGACGATCCACCTGATGGTAAGTGGTCACCGTCGCCTTTGGACATCAGCAACACTAGGGGCACACATCGCCAATGCGATATCAACCCTGAGACGTAAAGTTCTTAAGTCTCATGTGCCTTTAATATCACCGGCCCCCTTACCTTTCTAACCTTAACACATAATACAAGCTCACTACTGCTTCACGGCGGAAACGGCAATTTTATAGAGATATTTCATTGTAATCTTACCCCTTGTACTGCTGCAGCTTCTCCAGATAATTTTGCGCAAAGGGCTCCGGTTGAATTGTCCTTGTCATCATAAAAACCAATTTCTTGATGAAGCAACTTTTCAAACATCATTCTTCTCAACCTTTCCGTTAAGAACTCTCCAGCAATACCATACATGAACACCTGTAATATATATCGATAAATTAGCAATTAGCACCCTTTAAAGATTCTATGGTAAATTGTATTGCGTTTTTATAATTAACATCTTTCCGCGGTTGCTCTGCTCGTTGTTTTGAGGCTTGTGATTACATAATACATGTATAGTATTAGATTTCTATTGTTGAATTACATGGATTATAAAATAAATAACTTAAAATTTATTTATATATTTGTTTAAGACATTTCAGCCTCGGATGGTTCTGCTCTTTTTTGTCATGAAGAGTCTTTTACTCTTTATGACAACTGCATCTCGATGTTTTTTGGCCATTTCAGGTTGTATTAGCAATAAAATTAAACTTACCATGATGAAATTCGCAATTCCAGAATATATGCCAATTCCGACAAATATAAGGGCAAATTTTTGCACTTCCGCCAAAACTTCGTCTTCGTTTGGATTAGAAAGTACCTGAATAAGATATTAGAATCTATATATGTAAAAATGTTATGTTGGTTTGTGTACGCTTCAAAAACTTAAAGCTTAAAATTAAAAAAAAAAAGCTGATCGAGCTGAAATTTTAGCATGATATATAATCCGCATCAAGGATTGATTTTATCTATTTTTTACATCAGTCACATATCCGCGACCGTCTTTGTTTTGTTTCTCATTTCTCAACCATTCAAACTAGTATTATATGAAATTATTCATCTTATTCTCAGATAATATGATCTTTATTAACATTTTGAATACTCACCCCAATAAAATCACCAAATATGACTGCAAGCAGGGGCATAGCAAAGCCACTGAACAAAGAACAAATACTAGCAGCGGTAACAGACTTCCACTCAGGTGCATTTAGTTTTATTACTCGCCAGAATGACACCTCTGGTATTTCGTCGTCTGCTTTATCATCTTTCTGTAAGGCATTGATTATGAGAAGAAATATAAGGAAATCGAAAATTATAATAGGGATGTGTCCTGACATGTCAAATCAGCAATTCTTTATGAAATGTCAAAACGATCGAACGTATGGAGTTTTGTATGAAATAGCAAGTTGTGACATCATAATTGTACAGCATCAAATAACCTTCTCTTTGTGAATAGATCGGTACTTAAAAATCACATTAATGATTTTATTTTGATCATATTTGATGTTTTCGTATATTTTTAATGTTCAATACACTGGTTAGTGTTTGATCATTTATCTTTAATACAGGACACATCCCAGTTGTAAGTCACTTACTTTGATTTCCAACAGGAATTCATCTTCATCTTTTTCACTCATTACCGACACCTTTCGAGTAAGTTGTGATCCACTGTCTAGAGTCAACAGATGAATGCTTAGTTAGTATTTAATTCCCAAGACATTCTTCACACATGGTTACCTGATCCCAAGTTAAGCAGAGTGTACTACTTGTAGTATGGCTACCAGGTAACTGGTATACTACATATACAACTTTTTTTAAAATACATACTTATATAGATATTTACACCCAGACATATTCATGCACACAAATGTTTGTCCTGGGTGGGAATCGAACCCGCGACCTTCGGTTTGGCAGTCAGGGTCTCTAACCACCAAGCCAATTGGCTTATTATATATTATAGATTTATTTTAAACTAACTATCCCCCGCGGTTTCATCCGCGTTCCTGAGGGATGTTACATTATTTTGTTCTTTCTATCATCAATAGTTTTCGCAGCGGACGCGAAGTAAATACTTTTTTAGGTTATTTTTTACACCTTGAGTTACATTATTGAAGTTTTAGTAAGAATCCCCATTTTTTTGAAAAAATAATATAGCCTATGTCACCCGGAGATAGTGTAGATTCCCAATGGTGAAATAATGTTTTAAATCGGTCCAGTAGTTTCGGATCCTATCCAATACAAACAAACAAACAAGCAAGTCTTTCCTCCTTATATATTAAGAATAGGTTATCTAATGTTATATCTAAGATTATTAAATACCTTGATTTTCGTTAGAATCCGGGAACGTTTGGAGCATAACCATGTCATAGTAATGTCCTTTCTTCTGCATCAATTCGTCGTGATTACCACATTCTACCACTGTTCCGCTTTTAAACACATATATAACGTCTACATTTCTTATTGTTGAAAGTCTGTGGGCTACTACAACTGTTGTGCGTCCTTCTTGAGCCTGGCCATTTGAAAGATAAAAATAAACAATTCAGTTGCCGTATTTATCATAATTAAGTTAAATTAATACGGCATATTAATTTATTATTATTAATTGATAAGAAATAATACTATTACTTTATTTAATTAAGTTCAAATCAATAAAGAACACGATAACAATGAGTCTACACCTTTATAATAGAGACAATAGGAAATGTGCCGATGGGCACTTTCTTTGTCTAATTAAATTTATAAGTTTATGATAGATTTTAATTACTTATTAGCCTGCCTAGGCTAGAAGTATAATTAGGTGATATATTACTTGTATTGTGTATCCTAAATTATGAAAAAATAAAGAAAAAAAAAATTATACATACATTGATTTGTATTGATAAAATCATAAGGAATTCTGCTTATAAAACAGCTGACTATAATTAGCATACACTATAATTAATGAAGTAACACTAACATTAATGGATACGGTGAAGATCCATTTAGTACTATTATTAATTCTTAAATAGCTGCTAATTGCACAAGTGCACCTTTCACATACTTTTTTGTGTTGTTATAGTTTTTTTACTTAAAATTGTTTTAGTGTCACATGTTTTTGTGTTAAATTATTTATATTACAGTGTAAACTCTTTATAACGAAACTCAAGGGACTGAGCATTTTTTGTCGTTATAGAGAGTTATCGTTATATGGAGTGAACAAAAAAAAACAAAACAAAGTGAACAAACCAACCAACTTGGGCTCACTTCAACGTTATAGGGAGTTTATCGTTATAAAGGATAACGTTATAAAGAGTTTACACTGTATGTGGTTTGTATATGTTAAACATTGAAAAGAATAATTAGTAGCCTTAATGTCAGATGAGATATATAAATAAAAAATAAATAAATATCCCGGGACATTCTTTATACACGGCCATCTGATCCCAAACTAAGCAGGGCTTGTACTATGGAAACCAGATAACTGATATACTACATATACAACTTTTTTAAATACCTACTTAAATGGATTTTTACACCTAGACGCAGAACAAACGGACATGTTCATTGTGCTAGCACACAATTGTTTGTTCTGGGTGGGATTCGAACCCAAGACCAGCGGCTCGGCAGCCAACTGGCCAGCTATCAATATAAATAAAAGGTAATTATGTAATATTGTGTTTCTTGTCGATTCTTCTCAGTTGAAGGCTGTCTTCCGAACCGGGTTTGCTAAGTATATTGGCTAACTGAATAAATTATTTTGAATTTAATTTTTTGGTCAGTAATTGGTTATTAAACGTTCCATGCCAAGTCAGCTGGTAATAAAGCATATAACTTACCCTATCCAATGCTTTCTGCACTTTAGCCTCAGAAGTCGTGTCAAGAGCGCTGGTCGCCTCGTCAAGAAGTAAAACTCGTGGGTTACGTACTAGGGCTCTTGCAATAGCTATCCTCTGCTTCTGTCCACCGGAGAGGGAAGCACCTCTTTCCCCTACTAGTGTGTCGTAGCCCTACAATATTTTTTATCAGTAAATAAATAAATATCCTGAGACATTCTTTACGCACGGCCATCTGATTCTAAACTAAGCAGAGCTTGTACTATGGAATCCAGATAACTGATATACTACGCATACTACGTTTTTTTTTCTAAATACATACTTATTTCGATATTTACAGCCCGACACAGACATGTTCATGCACACAAATGTCTCTCCTGGGTGGGAATCGAACCCGCGACCTTCGGTTTGGCAGTCAGAGTCGCTAACCACCAAGCCTGTAACTGGCCTGTCAAATTGTAAAAAATACAATTACTTAAATAGTATTTGATACAAGTAATTACTTTGACAAATCAATTAAAATTGTATGAACAAAGTAATTGAAATGGAATTATGGGGGTCTTTACAGATAAATTGAGATTGATCTTTCATTATAACACTCCCTCCCCCAAGCTACGATACTGAAGCGTGAGTTGAGTTGATTAATGCCGGGTTACTATATACGATTCCGATCGAAAATCCATGGATTGATGAACCTTTTGACAGTAATTTGAATACACGTAATGTCAAAATTCTACTTCAATCTTGCGATTTTAGATCGGGATCGTATATAGTAACCCGGCATAAATGTATTAACTTACACTGATATGTTGTGAGATACTATAGCGGTAGCAGATGAGAATAAAATCTAAAACTACGGAATCATCCGTATATATCAAAGTACTACCCTTTGAACTTAATATGTGCCCTCTTTGGACCAAAACTAGTCGAGTAGTAGATCGAGTAGTGCTCTTAGTTAGCGAAGTAAGGGGGCATGTGAAATAACAGGCATAGAGGGCAAGAGACTTAACGACTTCTCGCCTCAGGGTCGATAACGCATTGGTGATGCCCCTAGTCTTGCAATTGTCTATAGGTGGCGATGACCACTTACCATAAGGCGGACCGTCTGTTTGTTTTTCGGTCGATTTGGTATAAACAATATTTTTGAATGGGTTTTCGAGAAATGGTAAAAAACGGATAATTACATTGGGTAGTTTCATTATGAAGTGGTGGGCATTAGCTTGTCTGGCGGCGGCCTCGATGTTCTCGTCTGTGGCATCCGCGCGGCCGTACTTGATATTTTCCCGCACCGTGGTGTTGAACAGCACTGGCTCCTGGCCGACTAGACCGATCTGACCACGCAACCAACGCACGGACACTTCCCGAACATCGTGCCCGTCCAGTGATACCTATTTAAATGAGATTTGAGTTTTAAAAACAATTTGGAGTAGACATCTAAGGTACTCAAGCCCAATGGGCCCATACCTCATAGTTGAAAGGCCCTGTAAACATTACTCATTAGTTTAAGTAAAAGGTGTTTTAACCTTTTTAGGCATGTATATAAGATTTATTTTTGTTCGTCACAACATAATGGGTTGTATTTATACTTCCTTGACACATATATTCGTTTACAAAATATGAGTAAAGGTGCATGATTTTTCAACTTAACTGCTACTTCTAAATTTCTTCATTTGTAGCATAATGATGATTTAAATGAGCTTGTAATATTACGTAAGTAGGGATTACTGCTAAGTTAGGCTTCATTAATTGACGATCGGTATTCGATCAACATAATCATAACTTACAAAATGTATTAGAATCCCTCTTAAATTTTTATTGACTATTTTATTGACATAGTATAAAACAAAGTCGCTTCCGGGTGTTTGTCTGTCCCTATGTATGCTTAGATCTTTAAAACTACGCAACGGATTATGATGTAAGTTTTCATTATAGATAGAGCAATTCGAAGGTTTTTATGTATAATGCATGTACATTATAATTTAGAAAATGCGAGAATTTACAAGAATTACAACTATTTTAACTGCGCGCGTTTGCCAGTACGCGTATTACAGACCTCCGGAACGTGGGTGAAACCGCGGGAGACAGCTAGTTTGATTATATAATTTGTATTAGCGACTGGCTGATTGCACAATGTTGTAAAAAGTAAGAAGCAATTTTATTATAATTTTATTTTTATCTAATTGTCCCTGCACACCACTTGGGTTTCCCATCAGTCCGCTTTCGGCAGGTAAATTTTCTCTGACCACAGATCATCCAGTTCTAGGCCACGTATCAGGCGTACTGACCACGAAACTAACCACAATGCACGAATGTTCTGACACTTTGTTATATGTATGTCTAATATTTTAGATTATAGACTTTTATTTATTTTTGTTGTTTTGGAACCATCGCAGGCGTACATAGAACAACTCGCTAAAGTTTCATCACTATGGGATAAATGGTATAGGACGGAATAGGGTACAAACATACGATACCTCGATTTTTTTTTTCTATAAATAGAATAGTACCAAAAAAGTATGTAGGTAAGGTATTATTTAAATACTTGTTTATCTAAGTATGTCTAAAATATTTGAAATAAATTAATTCACTTATTGTCTTATCAAAATTGTGTGATGTCTGGCATGTTTTTAGATTAAATATCAGCTACTAGATAATTATTACGTGTATCAGTTGGAATAGAAACCGCCTGACCAAATTTCGGGGTATTCCCATTTTTATCCGTGAAATCGCATCGCATATTTAGAACAACTAGTGGTCGCCTAGCAATCGAAATTCGACCCTAATTAATATGGTAAATAATACCCTATATAATTTATGTTAGAACTTTATTGAGGTTTTATGGCAGAGTATATAGCCTCTATGATCATTATTGCATAGAACTTTTTTGAAAATTTTCTGTTTGACATTGGCTGTATGAGCGTACGCTATTTATATTGTAAACTATGTGTATGTGTCAAACGTATGGTAGTGTGAGTAATGTTTATTTTAATTAATTGAATGTGTTTTTAACAATAAATAATCTTTCTCTATTTTAACTATGCCAAAAATCGGTTCCGTGTGCTAAATAATAGTGATAATAATAGATGTGCGATCTATAAAAGAAACCATTTTTTCCAGAAACAAGTAAAAAAAAACGAGCAATGATAACATTAAAGTTTTATCATTGTTGTTCACGAAATATATCTCTTGATAATGTTTATTTTATTTCATTCAATTATGCATCATAAAACGTCAATATTTCTTATCTCCGATGATATCGATAATCATCGATACGAGGTATTCTTTAAATATTTCGAATAAAACTAACAGTAAAACCCGCCTTGGACGGTATTTTGCATATATCTTAGCCTTTTGCAATCCTTTATTTTGTATGGTTATAAAAAGTGCACTTACGCTGCCATCGATGACGTCATAATATCTGGATATGAGTTGTATAATGGTGGACTTGCCACAGCCCGAGTGACCGACCAGCGCTACCGACTGGCCCCGCTTTACTGTCAAACTCACACCTTTTAGAACCTGTATCAGATATGGGATATAATATTAAGAAAAGCTAAATAGCAATTTCTAAATTGAAATGCTATAAATGTAGGTACGAGCCATATAAACAATAATTGTATCTATGAAATTGTATTAGAGCATATTTTTGTATGGTGATCAATCAATGATTTCGAATAAGCATTCCAATGTATTTGGTGAGCATTTTTGACATGCTATTGATGGACTACTAGATCAGGCCTTTGTTGAAAGACATGCTGTTATGAGTGCTTGCAGTGTATTGAACATCCAACAATATACGAAAACATTACATATGATCAAAATTAAATCATTAATGTGATTTTTCAGTACCGATCTAATCATAAAGAGTATGTTATTTGATGCTGTACAATTATGACGTCACAACTTGCTATTTCATACAAAACTCCAAACAATCGATCGTTTTCATACAGAATTTGACATTTCATAAAGAATTGCTGATTTGACATGTCAGGACACATCCCTATTACTTTTTTCAACATTTTAATAATTGTAGTGTCAAAAATAAAGAGCAAGCCTTTGGCTTATTTTATTTTATTTATTTTATTGCTAGTACCTATATTTAGTCAATCAAATTAATACTTATTGTCAAGTAAAATGGCTTACCGGGACATCAGGTCGGGAAGGATAGTGAAAGAAGACATTTTTCAACTCAATGTTTCCATCTATAGTGGGTGGGGATATACCCTTATTATACAAAGGGTTGATGGTGGGCACGTTGTCAATCAGGTTGAAGATCTGCGCTCCTGCGCCTCGGGCCACTCCGAATACCTCCATGAGTGTTGAAGAAATACCGAAATTTGCCGAACCAGTCATGACACCGAAAAATACCTGAAATACATAACCTCGTCACAACCTAATTTTACGTCACGGTAAACTGTAAAACGATAGAACTGATTAAAATATATATATATTTTAAGAAACTATATTTTTTAACTTACAGCAATCATGGTTGCCACATCGTAGGTCTCCGGTTCGTCCACCATGAGTCTGTAGCCAAACCAAAACGAAAGTGCGTATGCGCAGAAAATACAGAAGAAAAGCAATCCCATTGCAAGTCCGTTGAACAATCCTGAAATAAAACGTAACTTTTTAAGACTATTTATATTTGTTTAGTTTTTTTTATACCACAGCCTAAAATTAAGCAGACGGGTCCACCTGATTGTAAGTGGTCATCGCCATCTACGGGCATTTGCAATCAGGGCCGTCAATGCGTTGTCGACCCTGAGACGTGAAGTTGTTAAGTCTCATAGGCCTGTAATTTCACCGACCCCCGGTTAGTTTTAAAACAAAAGCGAAACATTTAATCTCGTTACCTTTTTTGATATTGATTTTTCTGGCAGCTTCCAGATGCACTTGGTATCTGTCCAGCTCTTTCTGCTGTCCGCTAAATGCGTAGACAGTCCTAATGGAAGACAGAACTTCTTCAGCTACGGAACTAGCTTTGCCCGATTCGACTGCTTCTTTTTTTGACAGTCTCGAAGCTACCTATGTTAATTGAAAGTCAAAGAATATGTATTACTGCAAAATCAGATCTCCTTCCCATTATAGATTAAAAATATACCTACATTTTGTTTAATAAACATTAATAAATCGCAGAAAGGTTATCACTCCCACAAGGAAAGCCTAGAACCTAAAATTACAACAGTTGACGTCAACTCAACTTACTTTTTACCCGTGCTTTTTTATGTAAATAATATACACTTTATTCCAATTAAACACTGTACCAAGATTATTCCGTTCTAGTCTACGAAAAATACACCCGTAGCTTGCCTTACAAATATCCGAACTAAAATCCTACTAATATTATAATTGCGAATGTTTGTATCCACGGATGTTTGTTACTCTTTCACGCAAAAACTACCGGACTGATTTGGATGAAACTTGGCACATAGATAGAGCATATCCTGGAATAACATATAGGCTACTTTTTAACCCGGGAAAATATGATATACCTCGGGAACGCCGGTAAAACTAAGGGGACAAGCTAGTAGACCAATAAAACTTTTATTCCAAACTCTACCTTTGGAATATAACAGTTTTCGCTTGCAGTTACTAGAGAGATTACGTAATTACAAATAATTAAATTACCAGTCCCGCAACTCCAACCAGTGTCATGGTAACTGGGAAGGAAATCAAACAGAGAAGGGCCAGTTTCCATCCTTTTACAAGCGCCATTGTTATGGAGCTGATGAATGCGGCCTGATAGAAAATGAATGTCGAAAGTTTCTCTCCAATGCCATCTTCTAATTTCACCATATCACTGTAAGGAAGTCACAATGTGTTTTATGATGGTTTAAAGTTAAAGAAATAAGGTAGTTAAGTCTTTTTAGTTGTATGTATTGTATGTGTATTTATATAGGGTAATAATAATAACAATAATAAATATCCTGGGACATTCTCTTACACACGGCCATCTGATCTCAAACTAAGCAGAGCTGATATACTACATATACTATTTTTTTTCTAAATACATACTTATATAGATATTTACATCCAGACACAGAATAAACAGACATGTTCATGCACACAAATGTTTGTCCTGGGTGGGAATCGAACCCGCGACCTTCGGCTTGGCAGTCAGAATCGCTAACCACCAAGCCAACTGGCCTGGTATTTAGGTACCTACATAATATGTTATAAATGTGAAAGTTTTTTGAGCAAGGATGTTACTTTTCATGCAAAAACTACATATAGATAGTTTACTACCCGGATTAACATAAATTATACTTTTTATCCCGGGAAAATGTACTATTCCCCGGGAACGCGGGTGAAACTGCGAGGGACAGCTAGTATCTGTATAACAGACATAAGTACATACTTATTTTACATATTTTTATCAGTATCCGAATCAGTTATCTGGTTTCCAATTACAAGCTTAGTTTGTTGGAGTTGGTTTTAGCAATTGTAAGGATAGTTTGAAAGGTCAATTACCTATTAATTTTCGCAGCAACGTCACCAGTTTGATGGACATCGAAATATTCGAAATCCTGATTTAAGGCTGCTTTTAAATATTCTTGTCGGATTTTGTATACCTATTTAAATAAATATCAATTAGAACTGAATCGTCTTATTCTGTAACTAACAAAAACTATTCCTTCATAGGTATTAATTTGTTAAGTTTGATAAATTGGGATGACATGGCGTTTATAGTATCGCAATCTATTATTATATATTTATTTTTTTATATATATAGCGCTAGCTGACCCGGCAGACGTCCTGTCTTCAAAGAATATGGAATTCGAATTGGTGCCATTAAGAAAAATAAAATACCAAGATTATAGTATTTATTTGACTGCGAAATATGCACTAAGAAATGATAAATTAATTCTTTTATCAATATAATTCCGACCCATGCCTCTGTTTTAAGCGATATTGTCAAACGACTGACATCTTTGTCAAATACCATAAGGTTACATTATAAAAGTTAATATGGTCGTTATGCTTTCATATATTTTCTAATTTTCCGCGCAACTTTCTTAATTTTTTCGTTCATAAGAACCATCTCCTGACAATAACAAACACAACAAAAAAAGAATTAGCGGAATCGGTCCATGCGTGATGCCGTGACCAAGGGAAATAGCAATTTATGGATATGGGAATTGCTGTCCAACGGTGAGGGCATGTTGAAGTTTCTAAGGCTGGAATTCAGGTTTAAAGGGTAAAATCAATATATAACGTACCTGATTATAAGCAGACATATTCATCAAAGTAGTTGCACCATAAGATAAAGTGACAACAAGCACACCAATAATGCAGTTGTATATTGCGAATTCGGATATAGCTTTCAGAAAATCATCATTATTTGGAACACCGATTATTAGGGATATTCCATAATTAACCATACTTTGTAGGAGAGAAGACAATAGTAATGTGTTTAGAGGCGTAGAGCATGCACTGATTGCTGAAAATATCAGCGCTATTGTTATGTAGAATCTGTCCATCTTTGTCGCAAAACGGAACTGTAAACAAAAATAACCTCAATTGCAATCTGTAGGACACGAATACCCTTTCATTTGGAGATAAGGATAACGATAAAAAATATGTGACAATAACATTTAGGTATTAAACAATGTTCTACGTCATTAAGGTTTATAATTGTATGACGAAATAGTTTGAAATTTATGTCTGGTACAGCAGCCGACTTATGACTTCTAAGTTAAAGTTAGGCTGTCATCCATGGCAGGTGACGATTTGGCCTAAGGTAAACACATAGAGCCTAACACCCATATTCTAAGAGGTTTCCTCGAAAATTCCTCGACTCGACTCAACCTCACTCCAAGATATTTACAACCATATTCTAAGATGTTTCCTCAGACGTCACTCGACTCCAACTCGACTGAGGATACCTTAAGCATTTTCTCAAGGATTTTTTTCAGAATTGGTATTCTAAGTCATAACTTGAGCAAACCCGAGCAATCCCGACTGATGTCGAATCGAAGTGTAGTCAAGGTAACGTGTCATTAGTTACGTCATTCTATTATGGATAAAATATTAATGAAATAAAATAATGAGCTTCAGTATCTGTTTACATGCAATAAACTTCCTTAAGGTTGGTCGCGACGTACCTTGAAGTTGACAGTTATGCCTCGAGTAAGGGAAAGCGTCGAGTGGAGGATTTTTGTAACTATGAATACCAAATTCCTCGACTCCACTCAACGTCACTCCAAGATATTTTTTTTTGATTAATATTTATTTTTATCTATAATAGAATGACGTAACTAATGACATGTTACCTTGACTACACTTCGATTCGACATCAGTCGGGATAGATCGAGTTTATGACTTAGAATACCAATTTTGAGAATTCCTCGAGAAAATGCTTAAGGTATCCTCAGTCGAGTTGGAGTCTATGTGTTGGAGGAATATGGGTGTAAAGCCTAGAAAGAAACTAGCACTCTAGTAACGGTCGTTGTAACATGTCACAAAAAAAACACTAGGTGATGGCGGTTGATATTCGACTTGAAGGTGGCAGCTGTCGAGGCGGATACAAATTACTCTTCCACTGTGCTTTAGTTTCCTCATTATATTTTCAATCATTGGAAGCTCATTGTTAGATTTATCAATTTAAGACACAGCATTTGACGTCACGGACACAGTGTTAAGTTGTTTCCCTTAATTTTGTCTAATGAGTATTCCAGTTACAAAAAGATATACTTACTAAAGTGCTGAATGATATGCTCGGTACTTCTTCATCCTTCGGTTCCGGCTCGGGGTCACTACAACAACATAATTTCTTCATTATCGTAACCTTTAATACAAAAATGGATTCAAATTTCTCTTTATTCAGTAAATATCTACACGTTGGCGCGTTTTTGCGTTCGTCAGTCAGGGGAAGCGGTTTAAAATAACTATGAAGGCTAACATAAATCGATAGCTAATTTTAGGCGCGTTTTCATTTCACGTCTACACTAGGGCTGTCATAGTTGTGTTTGACTAAGCTTTATTACTGATCAAGAGGGATGGATAGTTACAGACTTTTCATACAATTTCATTAAAATAATTTTCGTCTCTTTGCCTTTTTACATATTGTTTTAAATAGGCCTCAGGTATAATCGATCATCGCTAACCATACTGACTTGGTATGCTGTAATCCTATCATACAAACCTCATATTTACCACCGTTGACTCATATTGTCCTACCCTCTGTCCCTTTCACAAAGTTCAAGGGCGTATGACAGCTAATTTTGAAGTTTGTCAGCTCATGAAGATACGTAACGAAGAACTATTGGAATAATTACTTTATTATGGCGTGTAGTATTAACTAGCACATGTGCCTGTAGTTTAGCTAAAACAACTACCATATGTTTTTACGCTTTGGGTACTTTATTAGGGTTTAAGTAAGGATTTCTATTTTTTTTTTAATATGTAAATAGCCTTTGTCACCCGGGACTAGTGTAGCTTTCCAGTGGTGAAATATATTTTCAAATCGGTCCAGTATTTTGTGAGCCTATTCAGTGCAAACAAACAATCAAATCTTTCCTCTTTATATATTAAATTAATAAAGTATAGATAATATGATCTCATACATTATACTTCTATTTTCTTAAATAATCAAAATGTAACAAGAAATAAAATACAGTATGTTTTATTAAAATGGTTAACCAGCCACGACATTTCATAGCACAAAAAAAAAACAACGTTAAAGTTGAATTTATTTCTTTTATTTCATTACCTTTGAGCGATTCTTTGTAATTAATAATATATTATTACTTATGTACACTTCTAGAATATTGCTATTAGCACTGCCAGCGAGATAATCTTGCGGAATTGATAACAAAGAACAGCTGGATGATAGTAGCTAGTTTATATGCAATAGTAATACAACAAGGAAATGATGTAACCATTTTGTTATGAAATGTTAGCCAGAAAGGGTGTACTAAAATGCAAGAATTACCTAACATTTGTTTTAAATAAGATGTTATGGGTTACGACAGCCCAGTTGGCTTGGTGGAAGGCGTACCTGACGCATGTCGTGGGTTCGATTCGCACCTAGGACAAATATTTGTGTGCAAGGACACACGCATGTTTGTTCTGTGTCCGAGTTTAAATATCTATCAATAAAAGTGGTATATTATGTGGTAGGATATCAGTTATTTGGTTTCCATAGTACAAACTCTGCTTAGTTAAGGATCACATGGCCGTGTGTAAAGAATGTCCCGGGATATTTATTTAAATTATTTATTTATTTTTCATACGTTATTATCTTACTAATGCTACTAATATTATAAACGCGAAAGTTTTAATATATGGATGTTTGTTCCTCTTTCACGCAAAAACTACCCAACAAATTTGAATGAAACTTGGCACATAGATAGAGCATATATTGGAATAATATATAGGCTACTTTTTATCCCGTGAAAATGTTAACCTCGGATGAAACCGCGGGGGACAGCTAGTAATATTATTAACACGATAATTGGAAGTTGGATGGATGGACGTATGAATTTTTCTATGGCCTAGAATAACATATAGCATAGTTACTTTGTATCTCGAGAAAATGTAAGGTATCGTGAGTGTACCGCGGAAATCAGTAATGAAATGATAACAATATAGGTACTGTATATAGAATTTTAATAAGGTACTTATTGACATGAGGATTGGTCTATTATTTTTAACTATCATTTAACAGTATTAACGATTTTTTTTCCTATATCTATCTATACAGAATGTTACAAAACTACCCGTAAAGCCAAAATGAGGTTAAATGGGGCCTTATAACGAATCCATCCACAATATTTAAGAACCGTAGTAACGCTGTATAACATACCCCAAAAAATTAAAAAAACTGATTTTTATGTATGAAAAATAGAAAAACTATTAAAGTAGACAATTATTAGGTATAATAGGTACGTAGGACTTTTTATTAAATAATCTGGTTCCCTGACATGACAGCTTACTAGGTTATATTTTTACGGTATTTTGTAACACGTTGTATATAATATAAAGAAATAGGGTTCCTTTGACGCACCATCACCTCAAAACTACTGAACATATCGGGATGGGACTGCTACCATTCGACGCGGAATTTTTCATAGATGCTTATAGGCTATATATGATATCGATAAACGCGGGTGAAACCGCGGGACATCAAGTATAAACATGACTGTCTTACTAATGTTTTATTGGAACGCGAATGTTTGTATGTGTGTGTGTATGTCTGTTACCACTCAATTCCAAATTGAAAGATTTGAACAGATAGAACATGGACCATGAACAGGATTGATAAATGGGATACTTATTATCCCAGGGAAACATAATATCCCTCAAGAACCCAAGTGAAACCGCGGGGGGAACCTAGTCTATACTAATATTATAATTGCAAAGCGGTAACATTTTTAAATTTGGAAGTAGGACGTAATTTCCGAAACAACTTATCCGATTTCATTCATTCTTTTACTGATAAAAAAACTACAAATCACAAAAAAACACTAGTTCTGAGTGTCAGACGCTATGGTATATGTTCGGGAGACATTATTTCCCCTGGGAACACGAGAGAAACCGCGGGATTAATATATTGTCATTCTTAACCTTTAATTAGGCGCGCCAATAAACTAACATTGTTAGTCGCGCGGGGTCTGCAGTTACCAAATTGATAGGTATGAAATTAGAAACTAGACCTAGAACTAGGGGGAGTTAGGAAGCTAGCAAGAAATTCGGGTTGACAGCGTTAACCGCTTGGTCACGGCGACCCCGCGCGCAAAATTAAAGGTTAAAATTAACCAACACAAAATATATCTTACCTTCCCTCCGTAGATTTCTTCTTAGGATCAACGCCATTTGTTTTATCACTAATTTCATACGTATTCTTTCTGGTGATCGCGTTCCACCCTTTGTTCTCCGCTTCCTTCATTGTGAACAGAGAATATCAATTAAAAACTACCTCTAAAACTAATATGAAACTAATTTTACATCAATTGCACAATAATTATATCATAATTTACGGCTTAAGTTAGCATTTACAAAACTACGTTCGATTCGCGCCTACACGTACCACGACTGAACGATATTTTGTTGTCGATAAGGATTATCAGTTTATCATTGTGATAAAATTTATGAAATTACTAATACCAAGATGAGAATACAAATTTTTCCTGTAAAGGGCTTCGGAAACGATAAATCCTTGAACACAACGAGGATAAAGGCCATATAGTACCAAAAGAACACGCGGGCCAAGTACGAAATAGACGTCGCATGAATTTGACTTGTTTTTACACAATTTTATCCATAAGCGAGAAGTACTCGTAGGTATATTTAATTATTATTATAAATGGGAAATTTTGAATGGATAGATGTTACTCAATCACGATAGAACGGCTGAACGGATTTTGATGAAATTTGGCACAGAGATAGATTATAGTCTGGAATAGCAAAGCTGCTATCTTGGGAAAGCGTAACATCCTTGGGGAATGCGAGTGGAACCGCGGACGTCAGCTGTGGTCAATACTTATAGAATTCAGGGTTACGTCCAGAGATTAGAACTTGCACCGTCATATTCGTAGGAAGGCGTACCTACTGACCACTGTATAAGTTACTAGTTTATACTACTCTTCTTTTTTATACATAACTTTTTTAATGTTCAGTTGTTTTTGATCGGGAAACTAGAAACGATGCCACTATGTAAAAGCAGATCTCAGTAACAGAGACAATCACGTCCAGATTAATAGCTGGGCTTCGATTCTGTAAGGACTCAAGGATGTTTCGTCGTGTTCTGTCTCATTCGTTAACTACACAATCACGTGAGAGGTAAGCTGTCCGGGGCCTCGATGCGCCGGCTCGCCGACTAGATTTGTATTAGCTGAATAATCTTATCTGACATTACTCGTGCGACATATTTTACATAGATAATTTGACATACAAGTCATATTGATTCAATGGATGGTAAACAAGAACAAATAGGACCTAAGTGGTGTAATAATTGCGTTGATTGACATCGATGACAAGGCGCGCGCTGCGTCAAATGTGGTGAGTACATTAATCAACTGCTTTACAGCTCAGTACAGAGCTTCGATTCTCTACGGAAAGTTACAGTAGCTCGAGGATGTTTTCTCGCGGCCTCTATACTTCGTCTTTCGCTAATTACGCAATTACATGAGAGGTAAGCTCTCCGAGGCCTCGATGCGCTGGCCTGCCGACGATGTTTGCATTAGCTGAATAGGGGGGCTCGAGCCCTTTCAATAAATTCAGATGAAACTGCCTCACGGTGAGGTTGTTTAAAATATAAAATAATTCGCATTATGTATTCAAAACCTAACTAACACTTCTAAAAATACCGAGTTAACAATCAAATTGATGATTAAAGCCGGGTTACAAAATACGACCCCGATCGAAATTCCATGGATTGATGAACCTTTTGATAGTAATTTTAATACACGTAATGTCAAAATTCTACTTCAATCTTGCGATTTTAGATCGTGATCGTATATAGCAGGAGTGGGCAACAAGTCGATCGCGATCGACCGGTCGATCGCGCGACCAATTTTGGTCGATCACTCGCAAGTTCCATGAGGGGACGCATTCAATGCCAAATGTTTCTAGTACTTGATACAGGAATGAACTGGAATGAACATGTACGCAGCTCATGGTTCGAGTAGGGAGACATTCGCAGCCGTTGCATGTCCCGTGCGCATATTGTTCATTACCTGCGCTTCTCAAAATAGGTCGATCGCGACTCAATTTTAAAATAAATAGTAGATCTTATGTGCACAAAAGTTGGCCACACCTGGTATATAGTAACCCGGCATTAAAGAATGGATGCTGGAACATTAATGTTCTTTTAGGATGGATAATGAGATAAAGGCCGATCGTGTAAATACTCTTATTAGATACTTTAAGCTAATTCCGTTCACACGTATTTTTTTTTACTATTTACATTATTTTATCTACATTTAAAATATTTTCCAGTGCTAAGCTGGTTTAGATTACTGTAAGTGCAGACTGCCATGACGCTGGTTTTGAATCTCAGCATTTTTTTCTTCTTTTATTTATTTAAGATCTCCAACATAATTCTCAAGTAAATACTTTTGTTGTAAATATTGTACACAATATTTCTTATTGTTCCTCAATCACCAAAAATGTTACTTCTCTAATTATTTCATCGCGACAAATGCACACAAAAGCATTGATTTCTCAATAATTTATGACATGACTGTTATATTAGTCCTGTTCAGTCACGGTGGGCTTACAATTTTCACTTCACTATTATTTCACATAAAGTATGTTTCCTAAACAAGACGTAGGGTGCGGACTTTGTCCCATCTACATTGTAATGAGTTTTTGTCACTTCTTCAAGATTTGTCACAAAAGAAATTGTTACATTTTAGTTGAGCGTCACTGATTCTTGAGTGACAGATTTGTTGGTTTCCCGTAAATGTATTGTTTAACGTTTATAACAAAAATGGGTTTCAGATGTGCATGTTTGTTTTAGGAAGAATTATTGTTTTTCGATCCGTGATTTATGATTCATTCTTGTTTGTATTATTTGTGGAGTAGCAAGGAATTTGTTTTACAATTTTGTAATAAATTAGGACCTTCCTTTTATTTATTGCCTTCCTTTTTTTAACATAATTAGTAGATTAACTGATTTATTATTGAGCGTTCTATCAGCTCCGGATTTGTGTTACTAGTTTGGGTACTCGACCTTGCGCCACCTAATAATAGCTTCCTTACTGAAACTTGTAGGTAAAAGCGTGGTACTTACATAGTGGATTATTCTTGGCGGCCAGTGCAATGGCTTGTATGTAAACATAGGCAATGGTAGTAAAACGTTTAAATTTAAAAATAGGGCAGCTGCAATCTCTGTACCGTGCCCTTTAGCTATGAAGGATCATTCAAAACACATGATCACTCGTCACTGCGGTGGGCTTCGACCACACGTAGTGATCCCCCGCCGTTGCACGCGCCACTACTTACTACTTAATCGGAATACTAAGCAAAAATAGGGATTTCTAATATAATAAATTATTTGGCTCTTTAGTACTTCAGTGGCAATGGTTAACACAATACACGTCCAACAGCCAACGTCGCACACGCTCTCAATCACAAGTCCTTTAATAATCAGAGTTGATGTTCTTGCGCGCTAAATTGATATGACATTTGCTCTTTATTAATTGAACTTACAGACGCAAAAATGTACACGAATATCAGTGGTCATTGTTTATAAATATCTTATTGTATTGACATCAGTTTAAATTTGAAACCAAACAAACGTCATAATGGTTCGTTTACCTAAAAAAGACAATATACGGGCAATGTGCCCCTTTAGGCTATTTAGCAGTTGCTATTTCTACCGATGATTATACCATATCTGGCCACTTGGACCTGTCCATTATGGCCCATTCCAATACTTGGTCGCCACGTATCGGTCATTGTCAGTTCGTCGAGCGACGTAGCCTACCCATTGCCACTTCAGCTTACTCCACGAGATATGTACGCAGTTGTTCTTTTACGAGTGTCCTCGTTTCTTACTCTGCCGCGTAGTGTTAATAATATTAATAATTTACAAAATGTTATAAATATATCTATCTTTGAACGATAAAACCTTCTTCCCTACGACTATATTTCACATTTTCATGGGAATCATTTGGATTGTTTTTTTTTTTTTTTTTAATCAATATGCCGGGACATTCTTTACACACGGCCACCTGATCCCAAACTAAGCAGAGCCTGTACTATGGAAACCAAATAACTGATATACTACATATAGTACTTTTTTTTTCTAAATATTAGGTTGGGGAAAAAGTCTTTTCGCATTATAGTATGTATGAACTTGTAATAAAATCTCTTTGGCTATACTATTTGTATCTGGCTGGTTTTGGTATCATTGAATGTTTAAATTTTAAAGAACATAATTCCAAATTCAAATTAGGAAAATGTTTGATTTGTTTTGTACCGCCAAGATGAGTGAATCTAATGAAGTAATTCGATTCATTTTAAAATTTTACTACAAAAAAGGTAAAAATGCAACACGAGCCGCGAAAAAAAATTGCGATTTTTATGGACCTAGTGCAGTGTCTATGAGAGTAGCACAAATTTGGTTTAAGCGTTTTCAATCCGGAAATTTTGATGTCAAAGATGCACGTCGCTCTGGTCGCCCCATTACGGATAAAATGGATGCAATTTTTGAAAAAGTGGAGCAAGATCGGCATATCAGTAGTTACAACGTAGCTGAAGAACTGGGAATTGACCACAAAACAGTTTTGGCGCATTTGAAAAAAACTGGGTACACAAAAAAGCTATATATTTGGGTACCTCACGAGCTCACTGAAAGAAACCTAATGAACCGTGTACTCATTTGTGATTCTTTATTACGACGTCATGAAACCGAACCATTTTTGAAGAAGCTGATAACTGGTGATGAAAAGGAGGATCATGTACGACAAGAACGTGCGAAAAAGGTCGTGGTCAAAGGCCGGTCAGGCTTCACAGACTGTGGCTAAACCCGGGTTAACTCGCAACAAGGTGATGCTGTGTGTGTGGTGGGATTGGAAGGGCATTATTCATTATGAGCTGTTACCACCAGGCAGGACCATCGATTCTGAACTCTACTGCGAACAACTGATGAGATTAAAGCATGAAGTTGAGAGAAAGCGGCCGGAATTAATCAACAGAAGGGGTGTGGTTTTTCATCATGATAACGCTCTAGCGTTAGGTAGTGGTAGGTCTACCTCACACATCTTTAGCCACTCAGCAAAAAATATTTTTATACTTGTCGCAGTATTTTGATCAGAAGTCCCAAAATTTCTATAGCAATGGGATCATGTCCCTACCTACAAGATGGCAAAAAGTTATCGAACAAAATGGTACCTACATACTTTAGTTAAATGTAAATAAACTATATTAAAAATGTTTTGAATTTTCTTAAAAAATGCGAAGGAACTTTTTCCCCAACCTATTATATACTTATATAGATATTTACACCCAGACATAGAACAAACAGACATGTTCATACACACAAATGTTTGTCCTGGGTGGGAATCGAACCCGCGACCTTCGGTTTGGCAGTCAGAGTCGCTAACCACCAAGCCAACTGGCCTGTCGATTTTCGATTGGAAGAATAATCAATATTAAAAAAGTGTTTCTCAACATTTATATTCTAAGGGAAAAGTCTGTTGTACTGTTGTTATATGTAAATAAGTTTAAGTACATTACGTATTTATAAAATTAAAATAAGTATATGTAGGATATCAGTTCACGGATTTCCATAGGCCAAGCTATGTTTAGTTTGGGATCAGACGGCTGTGTCTAAAGAATGGTTTTGCCTCACCTACCTTACTAAAAGGAGATCTCTTTTATGAATAAGTGAATTAATAATCATTGGTAAAACCTTTGTATTTAAGTTCTCGTGCTTACTCGTTATTTATTACCGTCCTATATTATAATATAATATTTTTGGTATTTAAGATGTAAGTAATAAAAAGGATATTATAATTCGCTTCCTTTCTCGAGTAAAATAACCTGCCCCCTTATTCAGCTAATACAAACTTCGTCGCCGAGCCGCTTCACGGAGGCCTCGGAGAGCTTATCTCACGTGATTAGTAGTATTAGCGTAGTAAGCGACAGAGACAGAGCATAGAGGTCGCGACGAAAGATTTAGTGTCATTTTCCTTACAGAATCGACCCTTAACGAAGCGCTTTGGTTAAATTCCCAGACCCAGGCACAGTGGAGTTTGTTTTACTCGGGATTGATAATGTGCCTATGATACGGACAATGCTCTCATGTCACGGTGGGATTTGAAATATATTGGGTGGAATGTGGGTTTACTGTGACCTCTTTTAGGATAGGGGGTGTAAAGATTTTTTACCTATATATGTTATTTTGTTATAATTTTTATTTAGCCGGCCATTTCGAATTACGCTAAATATAGGACAAACTGCAAATGTGCGTGGAAACGCACAGATACGTTATCGCACACGCATATTATCGATTAAACACATACCTAACGTCACTTAAAGCGTACCTTCATAAGATAAGGGAAACTTGAAGAAAATATTTCCTTTTGTATACAGACAGACCATACAGTTTGTAATAAAATATATTATAATGTGCAATTGCGAACCTGTTTGCGAGTGGGAGTAAGGAACCAGGAGGGGCGATGAGCAGCCACGCCCCGGCCTCCGCCCACAAAAACAATATGTATACATACATATTTTGCAAATTATAATACATAAGACCTTCAGGTATTTACTTAAGCAATACCTCGGTTCTAAATTAATCTAAAGTCATAGTAGTCAAGTAAAGTAAGCGTGACTTGCAATTGGGTATATAATCACCACCTGACTAAGGTGCAATACTCAGCCTACATGTACTTAGAAACGTAGGCATAGTAATCATTATCTGACGTATAATTCATTTGAGATAAAAGTTTTTTTTATTTTTTATAACACTTGAGCCGTCAAACAGGCAGATGTTCACCACCGCCTACGGACATTTGCAACACCAGGGGCGCCAATGCGTTGTCGACCCTGAGTCGAAGTTTTAAAGCCTCACGTGCCTTTAATTCACACCTTTACCTTTCTTACTAAAACACAGTAATACAACTTCACGGCAGAAATGGGTTAGGTGGTAGTACTTCCCCGGACGAACTCTGCACCATGACCCAAAATTGCTATTATCAAGTGCGGAGATCAAATATTAAATTTTTTACAAGTGACGAATATTCATATTTTTTCAATAAAGTTATTAATCATTAAGCATGTTATGTGTTGAAACAGAGATAGTAATGATAACATTTATTATGTACGGGATGTAACAGATGCGTCCGTTCCCGCTGATTCCCGCAAAACAATTCCTCACTCCCACAGGTAAGGCAATGTAAATAAATAACATCTAAGTGAAAATGGGGTACCGACAGCTCGTTTAATAAATGGCTCAGACCGTATTATAAATTGCTCAGGTCCAATATTTATGATTGCAATTACTGCCCTTTATACCTCTCGTATCTATGTTTAGTTAGCTAAGGATTATTCAATTTTTCACACGATCATTTTTCAAGCTATCATTATATTGAGTATCTATGTTAGTAAGTACTTAGGGCTTGAATTCAATTTTATTGCTTTCACGTGGGTTTCTACTAGGCATAGCTAATAATTAATATCCAGGCACATTCTTTCTTCTGATCCCAAACTAGGCAGAGCTTGTACTATGGAAACCAGACTACCGATATACTCCCTTTATAAATACACACTATTATAAATATTATATATATATTATAGATCCAGACACAGAACAAACAGACATGTATATGCACACCAATTTTTGTCCTGGATGTTGTGGCACTTTTCCTGGGACATTGTACTATAGAAACCAGACAACTGATATCCTACTACATATGCTACTTGTATAAAGACATACTTATATAAATACTAGTTGTCCCCCGCGGTCTCACCCGCGTTCCCGAGGGATGTAACATTTTCCCGGCACAAAAAGTATCCTATGTTACTTCTGATACCTCCAAGAATATGTGTACAAAGTTTAATGATGATCGGTTAAGTAGATTTCGCGTGAAAACGTAACAAACAAACTTACATTCACATTTATAATATTAGTAGGGATGTATCATACATCCAGACAGAACAAAGAGACATTTTCATGGACACAAATGTTTGTCCTGGGAATAGTATTCACGACCTGGCAGTCAGGATCTAACCACTGAGCCAACTTGCCCGTCAAATATTACATTATACCCATATTATAAGTAGGTATGTGTATTTTTTTTATACCACTTGGGCCCACAAACAAGCAGACGGTCCACCTGATGGTAAGTGGTCACCGCCGCCTATGGACATTTGCAACACTAGGGGTATCGCCAATGCATTATCGACCCTGAGACGTGAAGTTGTTAAGTCTCATGTGCCTGTAATTTCACCGGCCCCCTTACCTTTCTAACCGAAACACAATAATACAAGTGCGCTACTGCTTCACAGCAGAAATGGGTAAGGTGGTAGTACTTCCCCAGACGAACTATGCACTAAGAGCTCTACTACTCTAGAAAATGTAATTTCTCTTGTAATGACATCCGCTATCAAGTTCAAGACCATTTGATTCGAACACTCGACTACGCATGTATACTCGTATACTTGACTTCTAGTGCCTGCCTGTTGAAACTGTCGAGTATTTATTGCAGACAATTATTCTTCTTCTTGTCTTGCTAATGTTGTCTATTACCTCTTATATATCGGAATTATTCTTTAACATCACTATCAACCGGTAGGCATGTGTATTTTTTTTAATTTTTTTTTATGACGGGATTGCGATTAGCCTCAATCTCACCTGGTAAGAGGCCGAAGATGGATCATGGATATTAGGCACTTATTACGTAACTTGTGCAAAACTAATATAGAATTTATGGTCGTTTGCTTTCTGCTGCAGTTATTAATAGGTACCTCCGGGACGCGAATGAAACCGCGGGATACAGCCAGTTCAGTATACATGAACTGTAAACTATCATTACCAATTCTTATGTACTTAATTCCTTACGTGTACCTAAATTTGTACGTGTACCTTTCTTTATCAATTCGCACGTATTAATGCCCAATAACACACTCCATAGTCAATGTATTCTGTTATAAATTGTTGAGTTGTAAGTTATTTAAACAGGGAATTTACCACATGTAATTGCGTACACTTATGAGATTATGATCCGCTTAGATGTTGCGCCGGTGGAACATTTTGACCCTACTATTCGTTCAATCATGTCAATAATGGTTTATTGATGAATCATCTTATACCTAATATCAGATATCAGGCTATAAAATGGAAAGGTATGTACAATCAATGATGATACTTCAGTGTTATAATTAAAAATGTTCCATGATTCGATCAATCGTCCAGTAACTACTAAAAATTTTGCAATTTTCATAACTTTTTAACAAGTTGAACATTTTGGAACTTTTTTTAAGGATTTTCGAGGCCAAAACGAATAAATTATTTTTTAGTAAATAACACATACGTATTCAAATGTATGCTTCGATATTTGTAATATTTATGCAGTGGTTCGGGGACGGTTGGCCCCCCGCTGGTCCCCGCTGCGCCCGAGCATTTGTCGGGCCCACTTTTATATCCACGTAAAAACTAAAATAATTTACTACAACAACGCGATATAGTTTGAGACAATCCTAATACGGTGGATTAATATTTAAATAAGTTCCTATAAATGACAAAGTAAGAAAATACTACAAATTAAGAGGTTATAATAAAAATATCTTTGAATTTAAATAGCACTTAAATTATTTATTAATATTATAATATTACGATTAAGGTTAGGATTTTAGACAGGAAATCGTAAATTCACACAAAACTAAGGATCCTCATTTATTGATACCGTTTAAATATGAATACTGATCATCATCATCTGCCTATCTCTGTCCACTGCTGGACATAGGTCTCACCTATGGCACGCCACTGAGCTCGATCTTCAGCTCTTTGTTTCCAACCGCTGCCAGCCAGCTTGCGTATATACCTTACTGAATGCTATACTATAGAAACACAAAGCAAATATGAGCAGCCAAAACCGGTAATTTCCAGTTATTCTCCAGTAGCAGTTTAGTGAAAAATAAAAACAAAGCTTAAGTTTTCATCAATAAATCGGTCATCGCTACCGCATAATTGCGCCATAGATCGTAATGCACAACTGGGACGTGCTGTGACCATTGATCCGGTTGTCCCCGCGGGTACCATTTAGAAAAAAATAGCAAGTTGAGGTACCCGCGGTGACACGTCCGCTCCGATTAGTTCCGAGAGAGAACCATAACACCAAATAATTTATTTTTAATTGTTTGAGATCACAGATAGGTTTTTCAAGATTTAGTTAAATACTGGGAAAGTTAATTAAGGTTTTTTATAAAAAAGCTTCTAAAGCTTTATGTTTTATTACTGTAACGAAATGTCTTTCCAGTAATAAAAAATTACAGAATAAATTAAATCCAGATTATGAATTTTATTTGACAGTAATTCAAGCAGATCTCAAGGTACATACACAATTACATGAGACTAGTCAAAATACATACATATACACGGACACTGGTGTTTAGTGTATAATATGAACGACTGTAAATCACTTTATATTTTGTTAATGCTAAAGATACTACGAAACTAATTTATAGATAGGTAGGTAGGTACTTAAATCGCTTTCAAACAGGGCAAAAATGCATTGACAGACGAGCTGATAAAAAAATTACGAGCCTGGATTGAAACCGTTTAGGATTAGAGTTAGCTAGAGGATCCCTTTACCCAGGGGTTTTGATCTAATTGCATATTTATTTTTTTATATTCATAATAAATAAGTTATAATGTAGTAATGGACAGGTAATAGCTTCATTATTTCATTTCCTTAATTTATTTATGCATCACAAGGACTGTAAAAGCAAAATATGTGTATATATAGACAGATGCCTCACTTTTAATTTCGTCACATAATATAGCATAGAAAACCTACAATTATCGCATGACAATAGATGTGTAGCTGGGCGGTTAATAATAAATCTACCTTCAATATTTTTCATGTAACCTAAGTAATAATAATTTCTAAAATAAAATTATAGAGCAGCCGAATAATGACAGCGCTCAAAGGGCACGACCATTCTTTGCTGAGAATTCCAAAGGCACATTTGGTGACTTCAAAATTAACATGGCGGGTCTTTAGCAGTACCCTGCGGGGAAAATGGCGGGGTTCCGCGGACACCCGCGAGCACCAAACAATGGCCGCTGAGCCGCGAGACGAACAAACGTAATACAGACGTACTGCCAACCATTCACTCTTTACAAATCAAACAAATTATATTTGTTGAAAAAAGGTGACTTTTATATTCATTCAGATTCGGTTTGGTTACTTGGGTGGGTCGCGGTATGTCGGAACAAATTTTTCATCAACTAAAGCGATGTGGCAACAGATGTGCCTGCGAGTTGGTCATTACGAATAAATAATAAGATGTTGTTTATATTAGCGCCTACGTATGGCAGTAATGTTTTTCCATCAATGGTTAAGGCTCTGTGACATTAACGGCTATTGACGATAACATACGAGTATATTATGTTATAACTTATAAGCAAACGAGTAAAGGTATTTTATAAGGTTCGTTCGGTCGTTGGTTTTGTTGCTTTCAAAATACTTCTCCAACAGAAAAACTTATTAATTTTCTATTTTTAAATATAGATACGAATTTCTTCAAATATTCTGTGATTCCTCTGTCCATTTCAAAAACTACATTCGACTGTAAACTTCAGTGGGCACGCGCTATGTAATGATCAGTTAGGGTTGTACGAGCACCTACTTGAAGAACGATTATGGACGCGATCAAATAGTGAACAAGGACCCGAAATGATCACATGAGTAGGTATTGTCACCAGCTCTTAGCCGCACGTGACGATTGTAAAAAGGTAGGGCCCAGAGCCCCCGGCGTTAAAAATGCTTATAAAAGGAGCATATGGAATCCAGCTCATTGAATTTTCAAGTAGCTAATAGTATTTAAATGTCGTTTTGATCACCTGGTTCAAATAATAATGTGTTATGTCGAAAATAAATCGTAGAATGCCTACTGCAACAGATTAATAAATATCAGATATCGTTTTCAGTCACAGCAATGAAAGCAAAGCAGAAGTCATTAAATACAATATCTATAATCTTATATATAAAGTTCTCGCTTGACCGATTTTTATGAAATTTTATATGCATATTCAGTAGGTCTGAAAATCGGTTACTATTTATTTTTCATACCCCTAAGTGATAAAGGGTTGTCCATCCCTAAAATTATTATTTTTAGGGCAATTTTTTTTCATTTTTAATTCTTTATAATGTGGCATTAAAAATACATACAACCCTAAATTATCATCCTTCTGTCAATAACCCCTGTTTTTTAATCGCAATTTTTATATAATTCTGTTTCATCCACAGGTCCGCAATTTTCATGTATGGTTTATAATAATGTAAATATGGCAAAACAAAGTTTGCCGGGTCAGCTAGTATAATATATAAGTGTGAATCGAAGGTAAGCCCTGTAATACTAAAGGTTGCAGTCATGGAGTACAACCTCGATATGCCATTAGAAAACTCCTACCAATAAAGGTGTGCTTATTTGATCATTAAAATTTTAACAACACTCATGAACCCAGTAAATCGTGAGAAGATTTAACCGTCCTCTATTGAGTTTGCTCAATACGCTACGAGTCAAAAGTCAGGGGAAAATGAATATAACATATTCTTTGATTTTATACGTAACAATGCAAGAATGCTCGGATAATTATACGCTTGAACAATGAACGTCGCGGAGCTGACTTCAATGCCTCGCGCCGATAACAAAAATGCCATTGCCCATTAGCCCTCTTCGCCGTTTCTGTTCACGTTTGAAAAGTTTAAGTGTAGAGAGCGCGAGCGCAAGAAAATCGCCGCATCCCGGGGGTCTGTGCACTTCCGTTTGGTTTCAGATTTCGACGCAGCGCTATTGTTTCGCGCGTCAAGGGTGGTGCGCACGCGGTGCACTGCGCAGTGCGCGCGCATTGCCGGCCGGTGCCGAGCGCGACGGCATTCTTATTTTTGCGACACTTTGTTTTGCTTTTTGTTAATTATTTGTCTCCGTGTTCTATTTTTGAATGTCTTTCAAGAAAATGCATGAGCTCGTTTGAATGAGTTAAATTGGATAATAATAAATAGTAAATATAGTTAATTGAAATATCCTGTGTGTACTTGAGAATCTACAAAGATGTAAAGTTACATGCTATATTTTCAGATTATTGCTATTTTATTAAGAGACACTTAATTATATTTCAATGTTTCGGGATTTTAAATTTTATTTCTTACACCAGATCCCGAGGGATCTTTCATTTACCCGACTATCTGTATGCCAAGTTTCATCCAAATCCGTTAAATAAATTTTGCGTGAAAGAGTAACAAAGATTCAACTGTATAAACATCCTCAAAAACATTCGCATTTATAATATTAGTAGGATTTTTACTGCATTTTTTTCAACTGGCAATCTTTAAGTAATACCGAGTGTATTATACGACCCCTCGTTCATCAGCGCTATTGTGGTCCTGTAATAACAGTGATTTGTGAATAATCGCCATTCTCTTAGCCGTCGGCGTCGGGGGTCAGGCGCTCAATGGTACAGCTATCGGCATTGTTCAACCGATACCTGTGAGAAAAGACGTTGACATAATATAACGACAAGTGTTTGAGTACCAAATTTGTTGTGTTCCAAAATACGATTGATATAAGTTTTGCCGATGATTTCAATCCAATTTGCGGACACGAACGACAATCTCTCAGAAGCTGTGAAGTGTCATTTTGTCTGAACTTACATCAGTCATGTCTAAGAATAGATTATGAACTAGCACTGTTGGTATTCTGTCCAAACCTTAAATACATATAATAATAAATAAATATCCTGGAACATTATTTTACACACGGCCATCTGATCCCAAACCAAGAAGAGCTTGTACTATGGAAACCAGATAACTGATATACTACATATACTCCTTTTTTTTACTAAATATATACTTATATAGATATTTACACCCAGACTCAGAACAAACAGACATGTTCATGCACACAAATATTTGTCCTGGGTGGGAATCGAACCCGCGACCGTCGGTTTAGCAGACAGAGCGTTAACCACCAAGCCAACTGGCCTGTCTATATAATTAGTTATATATCTATATAAATATGAAATAAAATGTACGGTACCTACTTATATAACAAAAAAACTAATAAAAAATGATCTGCCTACCTGTCTGTTTCCCTATATATTGTGGCTAATCACCGAAACGAATGGACTGATTTTGACGGGGCTTTCACTAGCAGATAGCTGACGTTATAAGGAGTCATTTATGCTACTTTTTATCCTGGGGAAACGCTAAATCCCTCGGGAACGCGGGTGAAACCGCGGGGGATAGCTTGTACAAAATATCCTTAATCGCATATTAATTAGTGACATAAGCTAATAATAAATATTAAGTAAAACATACGGAAAACAGGCATATCTACCTAACTGATAACATTTTAGGTAAACCATTATAATTTTTATAGGCATCGACAAGAATTTTTTATTTTTTTTTGTCAAATGTCAAAAGCCTATGTGCCAGTCACTTTTTAAAAAATCTTTTATCCCTATTCATATTCTAAATGTCAATGTAAGTTTGTATGTTTATTACGCTGTCACGTGAAAACTACTTGACCCATCATCATGAAATTTTGTACACATATTCTTGGAGGTATTAGAAGTAATATAGGATACTTTTTGTGCCGGGAAAATATTACATCCCTCGGGAACGCGGGGGACAGCTAGTAAATAATAAAATAATGAATACACATTTAAAAAACCAACTTGAAGCCAATCAATAGATGTTTGTTTTTTTTTTATAATCTTTTTTTAAGTTACATAAAAATACAGTTATATATCTACCAAATTACAGTGCAGTTTGTCGGCAGTATCACTACATAGTATAAAATTAAGTCGCTTTCTCTGTCCCTATGTCCCTATATCCCTATGTCTAAATCTTTAAAGCTACGCAACGGATTTTGATGCGGTTTTTTTATAGATAGAGTGATTGAAGAGGAAGATTTTTATGTATAATACATGTGACATCCCACGGGAACGCGGGTAATACCGCGGGGGACAGCTAGTAATATAATAGAAAAGACTCAAAACGCTTACTTATAACAACTATAAGTTAAGCAAAAAGACACATTTTATTTGTTGGCAGGTGTTTCATATGCCACCTAACTATATGCATGTGACATTTGAACATTAAGAAGAATTTAACATTCTTGTCAAGAATTTATACTACCGGCACGCTATAATGGCCGTTTTGACGTTTCAGATTGTCATAGGAAAAGACACTGTATTGCTTTGGAATAAGGTTGATTTCCATCATCATACAATTTGCTGTTGGATCAATAGACGCACCTTATGTATGAAGGAATAAAGGTTATTTTTCTTTATCATTGTTAAACGTCAAAACGGCCATCATAGCGTACCGCAAGTTTAGTAATGATTTGAACAGGTTACCAATTTATATCTATATTTATATCTATCATCAAAACGTGTACGAAGAATGGTTATAGATTCTATCAATTTCAATTGAAGAATGTGAAGGTTACTTATCTATACTAATATTATAAAGAGGAAAGATTTGTATGTAAGTATGTTTGTTACGCTTTCATGCAAAAACTACTAAACGGATATGCTTGAAACTTGGCACATAGATAGAGCATATCCTGCTAGCTGTCCCCCGCGATTTTTCCCGCGCTCCCGAGAGATAACACATTTTCCCGGGATAAAAAGTAGCCTATATGTTATTCCAGGATATGCTCTATCTATGTGCCAAGTTTCATCCATATCCGTTTAGTTTTTGTGTGAAAGAGTAACAAATATACTTACATACAAGTCTTTCCTCTTTATAATATTATATTAGTATAGATAGTATAGATAGATCCTAGCGACCTTCTCGTGGCTTTTCCCGCGTTGCCGAGGGATTTCATGATTTCCAAGAATAACATAGGATATATCAGTCAGAACATGTGCAGCTTTATATCAGTGAATAAAATATTGAAATCAGATGATTAGTTTTGGAGATCAAAAATAAAAAACATTCAAACTTTACTCATTTAAAATATTAGTATGGATTTATGAAGTAACTAGCTGTCCCCCGCGGTTTCACCCGCGTTCCCGAGAGATGTAATATTTTCCCGGCGCAAAAAGTATTCTATCATGCTTCTAATACCTACCAAAACTATATAAAACCAAGAATATGTGTACAAAGTTTCATGATGATCGGTTAAGTAGTTTTTGCGTGAAAGCGTAACAAACATACTTACATTCACATTTATAATATTAGTAGGGATTGCTTGATATAATAATGATATAAGTTTTAGAATATACTTGTTTACATGACGAATAGAAGCAACTTCGTTCCGCTTGATTTTCGGGTGACACTCGTGATCGTGAGACAAGAAGACTTCACCCATAAACAACATTTTAAATTTATTAACAAAATTTTCTAATTTCATAACGTTGTTTAGTAAGACGAAGAAGAGTGAGTTTTATTAAATTACTGCTTTCACAAATTATGTAGAAATAATAATTCGGCCGGCGCGGGCGCGGAGGCGGGCGCAACGGGGGTCTGCACTTTTAATTAAACCCTAAATTATTGTTCACCTTCATTAATTCTTGTGCTCCCGGTCGGGCCGTACTAATGAGTTTGTACTTTTTGTACTGGCTCCGTTTGTCTCGGGACTCTAAACCAGAGAGATCACTAAACAACTATGGCATCTACTATTAGTAGTTATTGATAAACAACCGTATGTGTTACATTGCTAACTTAAATAAATAAATAAGCCTGTTATTCCAAAAAAATTCTTTTTTCATTCTACTACATAATCACTATTGCATTTATGACATACATTGCTGACTTACAAACCGTAAAAAATTATAAGCTGTAATGTTTATTAAAATACCTTCAAGTCCGAGTACTACTTTCCTATATTAATAAAGTAAATATATTTTTTACAAATTATAATGCACACTGTAAGTGTTCTTTATTTTAGTATTTCTTTTAACCATTAAATGTTTTAATAGGCTCTTACAACCAGCTCATCCTCATTCTTGATCGTCACACGTAGTTATAAATTGTATAATGGGTGTTTATGGGACACTTTAAAGTGATTATTTGTGGGTGCATGCGGAGCCATTTTAGGTGGGCGTCAACGATGTATATGTTCTAAAAATAATTATTATCATAAGTATTAACTTGAACTACAAATACCTTTCATGGATTGGTATAACTATTTTTACTTGTTGTTCAATTACATTGTGAAAATATTTTATTGATGTTATAAACGTATAGGTAAAGCTAGTTTTAGTGTTCAATACTCATATTTCATAGGAATACTGTATCCAATTTTTGTTAATAATGTAAGGCAATTAATAGTGCACAAGGTCGTAAATCAGGTAACGTTCATTTATCCCCTTATGCTCTTTTCAGATATATAAAATAATATTATTCCCTTTATAATACTTACCAAAAATCTGATATAAAATATTCTCCTATATCCATAAACAACGAACTTGTTCTAGCGAAAATTAAGGCAATTTTTCACAAGTAACATCGTAGTTAGGTTGGAAAGGAAAGTTCAAACTACTCCTTCGCAGCACGCGCCGTGGTTGTATTTCATTGAATTTTCCTCGGTTATTTATTTATTTATTAAAGGGTCACGCAATAAATTGCGTTAAGTGGGGGAGGCTGGAGCCCCGCAGGGCCCCGCGGGGATGCCCATAACGCCGGGAAAAACGCGCCGGAGCCATAAGTGCCTTTCTACAACACTACGAAGGCTATATTACCTCGCTTGTAAGGGTCGTGGAGGAATACATAAGGCGGCGTTTAAACAATAACGCTTAGCAATCATTACAACGTTTTATTCGATGAAATAATGGAACAAATCAATGGGAGATCGATGACTGGCATTAAGATAATGTACTACAATGGTAACGTTCTTTTTTACAAATCTAGGGCTTAATTACAGTGTAGTGATATCAAAATTACCAGCATTGCATTATATTCGCTTTTTCCCACTCCCCATTCTCACTTTATACTCTCACATTATGTGGAAAAACGTTGTAACAATCCGAACAATATTTACATGATTCAGTTATTAATTCTTCTCTAAAAAATTGTATTGAACACCAACTCCCAAGGGGTTACCCCCTTAGGGGTAGAAAATCGAAGAATCTTTACTTAAAGGTCACAGTGTATTTACACAAAGTATTGAGTATATCAGCTTATGCAATATTTTCTCTTTAAACAAACGAAATACCATAAAAAAGGTACCTATCAATTTCATGTTTCTAGGCCCAAAAGTTTAATAGAAAAGAAATAATCATTTCAAGCACCACAAGAGTTATCAGTATGAACACACCCTAACGCCACATTATGATAGTGGGTGAGTAACAAGAATATTACAAACTTGACAATAAACAATTGATGAATTACTTTTGTTTTTTTTTTGCGCAAAACAAAACTATAACATCCCTTAGAGTTCTTAATCATTACTGTAACTATCATTTGTCAAATTGTTTGTCTTTTTAATTGGTTAAACCAGGTTTTGTTTATTTTTCAACAAATTATACGTTATCTATACCTCATATACATGTAGAAGCTGTAGCCATTTAATTTTATTATTTAATATTGTGATAAATATTCGTTTATGGCCTTTGCCATAAAAATGTGTAATTAGTCATTACCAATTCTACTGTTTAAAACAAAATCAGTCTATATGTCCATTTTAACTCAAGAACAATTTGACCGATCTTATTGAAAATAAAATTGGTATATAGGCAAGATTGCGCAAATGACCTATCATATATAATATACCTATATAATTTTGATAAACGCGCGTGAAACCATTGGGGCACAGCTAATCATCTATATAATTATGTACAAAAATTCCCCTTCCGTATATTTGTGTCCGCAGAACTCAAAAAGTCGATAATGAATTTTCATTTTCACACCATTGGATTTCAATTTTACAGTGTTTTTATACATTTTTATCCGGAAACTCCCATTGGCACGGGAATTCATTAACATCAGACTGTGCCACAGTGTGATGTTAATGAAGTGTGGCTAGTAGATTATACAAAAAGATCTTATTCGGTGAATATAGGTAATGGAGCTGTGCGTGGCGCGGGCGCGTGGGGGCGGGCTCGGGCGTGGTCGCGGTCTCGCCGTTCCACGCTTATCAATAACACATTTTTCTTAATAAACCAACAAAAATATCTAATTAAATATATTATGATGTGGGTAAGGGTGTTATTTATTTTATGGTTTTGTGGGTTTTTGATCACAAAAACTCGGAATTTATGTTGTTCTCGACTTTACTTACAATTTCTGTTTATGCATATTAAATGTTAATGAAATGGGCCAAAGGGAAAAATATAACTGTTAACTAATAACATTAGTTTATGAAGATTAGACGTCTACGTATATGTCAGTAATGTTATATGAAAAAAGGCTAAACAAATCTCGAAGTATAATGAAATAACAGCTGACTCAAAATAATCCCCATTTAAATTTGTTTACTTGTTTGATAATTTTTGTAGCGAACATAATTTATGTCATAGAAATATCCCTGTGTATAAAAACATTATTGCAACAAAAATTAAGTACAGTATCATAACGAGATAATAGATCTCGTTCATTATAAGGCATTATTTAAATCCCCCGAGAACCTCTGAATGGCACTGATTGCCGAAATCTTGATAACGCCGCCCATTCCCCTGCAATCGCCCATTGCAATGACTCGCATAGATTTCACTGATTTACCTTTGTACCTGATTGCCCTTCTTGTATTCCAAACAAATGTACGACATCAATTTTACTCAATCATACGTCTTTGGTCTTTATTTTGATTGAGCAAAATGTTTTTTATAATATTGAGATTTGAAATATAATTCGTAATCATAAGTATGGGTAAGGGTGTTGTTTTACTTACATACTCGTATTCCGTGTTACTTTTAAATTTTGAATGTTCATTATACATGGTAAAGAAGAAAGAAATTGTTCACTTATATTAGGAATTGATGTAAATTCATTTCAGAAAAACCTCTTAATCGATCAATTTAAAATAAATGTGGTGTCAACGGTCTTCTCATGATTAGTGCAATGGTGGAAATGAATATTTTAAGATATAAGATTTATCTACTAACATTAGCATAAAAAAAAAACAAACTAACAGCTATGTTGTGACTAAGCGCATCAAAAACGTTGAATTAGTCGTGGCTTGCTTTCTCGTGAGTCTGCACTCTGTAGCTATATTTTTTATCAAGCTATTGGTCTATTTTGAAAATGGAAGCAATTTGTCGCGTTTGATTCGTGGCCGAGCGGCGACTTTGATCGGTTTTTGTGGGCGGCCGTATCTCCGACGCAATTGGCCCCACTCCGGATCGTGGTCACTGGCTAGTTGAATTACCACTCTTTGTAATCGTTGATGGTTGTAACTTTAACCGATCGAAAAAAGCCTTTCTACCTATCGATGCCGCTTTATATGGTCTCGTAATTAGGTATATATCGACATATGTAACACGCTTAATGAGTTTTCTTTTCGAACTTATATTTAGAACGCTGTTAGAGATTTGTAAGCACTCTAATTTTAGAAGACTATTAATTTCTTCTTTATAATAGCCGCTCTGGTTGTAGTGGGTGACTTTGGATGCAGTAGATTAGAGGAGGAAGAAAATATCAATTGTGTAAATGGACGAGAGCAAAAACTCTAATAGTCATACAAATCGTGCCAACGAGTTCGAAACCCCTGAACACTCAATTTTTGGGTTCCGTCGCTAACTAGTATTGGCAAAATCGAAGCCATTATTAATTCGTCATGTACTTCCGTATTGACTGTGATACTGTAGAAGTTAAATGGTTGAAGTTTGGCAGGAAGGCGTCTTTTATCACCGCCGCAAACTGTGACGAAATTACATAATACAAAAATTAGCGCATTTTGAGATTGCAAAAAAATATATTTGCGCAGATCCTCGGCGTATGCGTTTGATAAGTATTTTAAAATTATACTTCTGCTAAGTGATTATTGGTTAGATATGAGCTGCGAAAGTAACTTGCAATGTGTCCCAACCCCCTCTAAATGTCGAATCGTATAATCAGATAATATGGTAAATAATCAAGCTGGTAGCATCAAACGGACACTTCCAACGAAAATTGTTTTGAATGCATCAACCACAAGATATTTTTTTGTTTCATAATGTTACTTTGAATTTGTGTATTTAGGTTGTACCTACCTATGTAATTATTTTTATTTTCTAAATTATTATATATATTAAGTACTTTGTAAATGTTAAATATTAAAAATTTAAATAGTAAAACAGCCAAAAAGTCAGATTACTTACCGGTTCTTCTCAATTGAAGGCTGACTTTCGAACCAGCGGTAGCGTCAGTAACTTAAAATTTTAACTTTATAAAAGTGCCCTCCGTGGGGTTAAACTGGATAAATGGTTTTGAATTTTGAATAATTTTCAAATAAAAACTTTTTTCTGTAATCGATAAAATTAACCTCAACTATTGCATAGTTAGTACATAGTATTGCATAGTAGATTTCTATGGAACCCTACATACAGAGCGTGGTCTGAGGCGTGCTTGAATGGTTTTTTAACTTTTTGTGGAATTTTAGAATATACAGCATTCAGGAAAAAACATTTGCTCACGAAGAAGGCAAAAATTTACACTTATTAAGTCGAGTCAGTTTCCTTCTTGAAAAACTATTATTTTTATTATATTTTTAAATGTAGGTATTGGCTTGTGGTTCACCATTATCTAACCTAACCATAGTAAGTGATGATTTGACCCATGGTAACCACCATGCAGCACACCTCTTAATATGGCAAATATCCTTTGTCCTCTTTTCCTATGAACTTGATGACGGCCATTTAGTTTCGCGTCTCCTATTATTGACCGAATGGTTGCATATTAATACCACATCGACCTCATGATAGCTCATGATGATTTCCTTCACCGAAACCCTAAGATCTATTTAGAATTCAAACTAAATCTCTGGTTTCGACTTTCGGGTACATTACCATAACTCTAACGCCGCAGGACGTGGGTTCGATTCTGTGTCTAGATATAATTATCTATACAAGTATTAGTTTAAAATATCTACCTGCAATAATACACCTTACAACTAATAATTTAAGCATGCGATGTATATTAACGAATATCATGAATTTCACCGAAATAATCGAATCAAGTTATGTATTCTTTACTCTTCTTCAGTAGCTGTATGTTATTGTAAGAGACTCAATATTCGGTTTTATTACATGACTGAACTTTAACTTAGGTATTATGTTCTTCTTTATCTATATATATTAAAATGAATCCTTATTTCTCTTGGTCACGGCATCACGCACGAAAAAATTAAGAAAGTTGCGCGGAATATTAGAAAATTTAAGAAAACTTAACCACTTTACTAGCGCTTTTGACATTATAAACCTTTTTAATGTAACCTGTTTGAAATTATTGTCAGTCGTTTGACAGTTGGCGCGATTGACAGAATGGGCGCTGCAAATATCATTTAAAATAGAGGCATGGGTCAGAATTATATTGATAAAATAATTCATTTATAATTTCTTATTGCAAATTTCACAGTCGATTCAATCGGAAGATTCGAAGGGACAACAGTCGATAGGGCAACGTCTGTCGGGTCAGCTAGTATGTGTATAAGAATGAATGTTTGCACCATATGCCTTCTAGTACTATTTATCCGATAGCACTGAAACTTTAGTGAGTTGGTAAATACGCCTGCGGAGATTCCTGATACAAAAATATAAATATTTTTTTTATACCACTTGGGCCGACTAACAAGCAGACGGTCCACCTGATGGTTAGTGGTCACCGTCGCCTATGGACATTTGCAACACTAGGGGCATCGCCAATGCGTTGTCGACCCTGAGACGTGAAGTTAAGTCTCATGTGCCTGTAATTTCACCGGCCCCCTTACGTTTCTAACCGAAACACAGTAATACAAGTGCACTACTGCTTCACGGCAGAAATGGGTAAGGTGGTAGTACTTCCCCGGACGAACTCTGCACTATGAGCTCTACTACTCTGTATTTTTTCCCTCTATGCCTATATATATTTATCCGCGCGAGATGAAACTTTAGTGAGTTATTCTATTATCGAAAACGTACCTAAATAAAAAAAAACATACTACAACGCATGTTCGAAACAGCTAAGTATCATATAAACCGTCCAAACGAATGATTTCCATATTTACCTCTCATAAACTTGGAAACCATTTGCCCTTTCATTAATCGAATTGAACCTTTTTTATAAACCGCAAATATCCAATGCCACATTTTGAATAAAAACCTAAAAGGGCTGAGGCGGTCGGACGTCATCGTTTCACATCGGAGTCCGTTTCAAATCGGTCCATTTCCATTTGGTTTTTGCTGCGGCATGTGGCAGCACCAGCTCGCTCTGTCGATCTTTTATTATTAATTACCTTCCTTTATATCAATGCGTAACAATCGATCGTCTTGATTAAAATATCTAAATAATAGACGGGTATAATGACTGATATTATGTTAAAAAGTCTGTACTGAGTCAGCATCAATTTATTCGAGCTCTGTTTTATTTATAAGTTTTAGAATGTTGCCGATCAAAAACGATTTTAGGTTTACTATAATCTTTTTCACATAGGATGAGTTTTGACAGTTAAAGGTTTTTACCGATATCTTGTGAAATAGCACTTGATTAGTCTGAGATACTACACTAAATGCTTCATGAGACCTTGTTCTGTTCCGGTATCCCCTTATTATGTCGAAATAAACATAAACCGTTGACCAATCTTATAAAACACCATGTGTCAGCCAACTCATGGTATTTGAAAAATGCTTTAGTATTTCCACTAGTAAACATAAGTTAGCTGAACCTATATCCAACTAGTTCATTTGGTGTTAGCACGAATATCCTAGTACCTATGTAATAACCCGCTCGATTCTGTAAGGAAAATGACACTAACTCGAGGGTTCGTCGCGGCCTCCGTGCTCTGTCTCTGTCGCTTACTACGCTAATACTATTAATCAGGTGAGAGATAAGCTCTCGAGGCCTCCGTGAAGCGGCTCGCCGACGAAATTTGTATTAGCTGAATAAGGGGGCAGGACAAACTGGTATGGCCGGTACATATATCTAAATTGTACTTAAGTTCTTGATAGAAACAAACTGTGGTGCAATCTATGTATCTATTGTTCTTTATCGGCTTATCTACTAGATGCAGGTTCTTAACAGAAGAAAACATATTGTATATAGTAGAAGTGATATGGTTCTGACCCCAAAGCGTGCCGAACCAATCCCATATCCTAACTATTTATTGCCTACGCCGTATGTCAGTTTTCTGTCCTGTTATTTGTCCTATCTCTAAGGGAATCATTTCGCCAATTGAAGTGTTGACAGAATATATGTTATTACGGCGGATTTTACAAGGCCGGAATGGCAATTTTAGAAGTTGCCATAATATTATTTGTGTTTAACTTTATTGGTAGCCTGTTCATTAACAACAAATACTAATAACAGTTAGATATATATAATGGTAAAAATGTTAAGTAATCTGTTTAAGTAACAATATGAATATTTTATGAGGCCTATGAGGCCTATGAGTATATCAAAGTAATTGCATAGTAATTTAATATGCATTTTGATTTCATTCCTTAATAAATTAAAAAAAACTGAATGAATAATTTAAAAAATGGAAAAATACAAAATTATATGCTCTTAACCTAGCTTCGAGTTAAAAATCTTTTAAAAACCTGTATGAAACCTGTACTAAACTGTTTGAGAATAACATAAAACACAAGCTATAATTTTACGGTACACACATTCCTATCTGATAAATAGTGGCCATTAATGCAAAATATACACATTAAATGCGAAGACAGACGCGTGTTACAGTTACATTACACACGCATTAAAGCAACCGATCATCCCAAGTTGTTTATCAAAATGATATTTATGCGCAAATAAACCTTTCACCGTTATGGAAATCAATAATAAGATGGGTTAATGATAATTACTTGAACACTACTCGGTTTGCGGAGTGTTCATTACACTTGCACGCACGCGTGTATGCGCGTGTCATGCGCGGACGCAGAGACGTGAATAAATTGCTCAATTTGGACTGGAGCAAATGGCATATTAAATTATTATCGCGTATCATGTATGTGTGCTCGTTTGGCTTCTTCGGTACGCTTTCCCGGGCGACTCAACGGGGGCCCACGGTAGGGCTGCCTTCCGTCCGGGTTTCCCCGGATTTGTCCGAGTTTAGAGGGGGAGCGTTCGGGTGGGGTTTTCAAAAAGAGTCCGGTTGAAATCCGGACACTTTGGAATCCCAACTGTTAAAAATTTATTCGATATCGTGAATCGCATCCAATTAATATGTAACCTATAAGTGTAATTTTTTTTTTTAATTTATTGATTTAATACTTTATGTACAGTGTACAAAGGCGGTCTTAATGCCAAATGCATTCTCTACCAGACAACTTTTGGGTGATGCAGAGATAATTAAAGGTAGATGCACTAGCAAAATATGGGAGAGATATATAGTTTGGAAGACAATACAGACATATAAACTTACATAACCTTTTTTAATACTCAATTTCACCTAAATGTCTGGGGTTATTAAAGTTTTTGTCCGGCGTTGGCACTGTAGGTGATGGCAGCCCTACCCATGGGCACTGATACCTATATGGATATATAATTACCGCATAACATACATATGAAACAAACCTTGATGAGCATTAGTGGTATGGAGACTCAAATTTGGTTTTAAAGCAGCGAAGTGTTGATTATATTGCATTGGTAAGGGTTTACTCGAGCTCTGTCAATATCAAACTCAATCAGTGATTGCTAAATACCTTTTCTATGAATTGTAACATCAAAAGATGTGCAACCTTTGTCTACTACAGTATCATGAAAAGGAAACACGTTTATGTGACAGAAATTGTTGGTATCTATACATTACAAAAATTTTTTTCATTCCATTTATCTTATTATTTGAGTTTATATTTTCTCAAAAATATATACTATCTGCCCCCGCAGTTTCACCCGCGTTCCCGAGCCAACAAAAGAATAGAAAATTATTTTTAATAAATTTGCATCGTGTGAATTAGAAAAAAAAAAATTTTATTGTAAAAAAAATGTGGCAAATTTACACTATTCTTAATTAAAATTTATTAAAACTTATTTTCAATTATTTAGTTCAATTTTCGTTAAAATCGTGTTTTTTAAACTATTATTTATTTTTCATTTTTTAGTTAAATCGCTATTCCTGATTATCCTAGTAAGGATAACGGGTCTAACTGTTTAAAATATTGAATTGTCATCGGTCCTCGAGAAATCTACAAAGTTTGAATAAAATCTGACCGTTTAAAGTGAGTCAATATCGCGCCCAAAGAAGTCGGTTACAAACATACAAAAAAAAATTACATTTATAAGTTTTAAACAGTCAACCTGAAACTAAATTCAAAGACTTCGATTCAAAATCAACTTTTCATTTACATAATACTTTTCCTATGTAAAAGAATTACAAAACCGACGAAGCTGCGAGGCATATAAGCTATTAAGCGGTACTATATACTTCAGTGATGTGTTATGTGTATGGTCACGGTATCTACTTAATGTTGTTACAAAGACATAGTTACACTCGAATGAAAGGAAAACGTTACGAATCCGAATCTAATTTCATTTGAATGGTCGCGGCAAAAAGTCGATCACATCCGATTGTGTCGGCGGGCTCATAAGAATCGATATCAATAGTCATGCGATTGGACTGACGGATTTCTGCTCCAGGATCGAATTAATTACTGTAACAGTTAAATGCTAAAGGTGAACAGGTGGATTTTTTTGTAATGAACAGTTCACAAAGGATTCATTGCCCCGCGGTGTTGCTGTCAATTAACAATAGTCATGGAATTTTAGATGTTTCATGAAAAGGAATAATTTATGAAAGAAATATGTATATTCAAGTATTAGCAAAATTTTGACCGGCCACAGGCTTGTTGGTTAGCGACCCTGACTACCAAGCCGCAGGTCGTGGGTTCGATTCCCATCATCATACCACTGAAGGACAAACATCTTGTGAGCATGAACATGTCCGTTTGTTCTCTGTCTGGATGTAAATATCTATATAAGTATGTATCTACAGTGTAAACTCTTTATAACGAAACTCAAGGGACTGAGCATTTTTTGTCGTTATAGAGAGTTATCGTTATATGGAGTTATGTGGGTTTTAACGCAAACCAACCAACTTGGGCTCACTTCAACGTTATAGGGAGTTTATCGTTATAAAGGATAACGTTATAAAGAGTTTACACTGTATTTAAAAAAGTAGTATACGTAGTATATCAGTTATCTGGTTTCCATAGCTCTGTTTAGATTGGATGGCCGTCTGTAAAAATTAATGTCCCAGAATATTTATTTATTTAAACTTAGCGAAGCCTTAGCGATTTATTTTCGAAAATATTTTTTACATTTTGTTTTGCGTTTTGGACAGACATACAAAAACATGAATATGACTGTAAACTTATATCGTGTCAAGGTTAAATAAATCAAATGATTTTATTATGTAATGCAAATGTTTTTGTGCCTCCAGCAAACTGAAAAACCCTGCCAATATTAGACATCAACGAGTAGTGTTTTTACTTCATTTTATCTTTACAATAATAATTCCAATTATTGTATGTACACGTGCCACATATTAGACGGTCAATATGGTCAATAACTTCAATTAAATTGTTTTTTTTTTTTATATTTTTGTTTTTTATTTTGTCACCTAGGAACGTATCCCCTATAATCCCATATAAATTACCATTCCGTATTCACGGTTTCTGTATTCGCGAGCAAAATCTCCATATTCGCGGGTATACCCCGCGAATATGGAGATTTTGCTGTATGCAATTACAACACCACATATATCTTCGGTGTGATAGCTCGTAAATGCAAACAACTCCTTTACATGAGAGACAAAAAGCTTCTTTCAAAACTAACAATAATAAATATTTAATTTTATATTTTTCGTGTTTTGCCGTCAAAATGTATTTTTGACAGGCCAGTTAGCTAGGTGGTTAGCGACTCTGACTGCCAAGCCGAGGGTCACGGGTTTGATTCCCACCCAGGACAAACATTTGTGTGCATGAACATGTCTGTTTGTTCTGTGTCTGGGTGTAAATATCTATATAAGTATGTATTTAGAAAAAAAAAGTATATCAGTTATCTGGTTTCCATAGTACAAGCTCTGCTTAGTTTGGGATCAGATGTGTAAGAAAATGTCCCAGGATATTGGAGCCCCTACTTCCATAAAGATATCAATCTGCTCGAGAGTGTCCAAAGGAAAGCTACCAAAATACCAGCAGCCTTACGTCATAAGTCCTATGAAGATAGGCTTCGAATCTTGCGCCTCACTACTCTTGAGGATAGACGCCTTCGACAGCGACCTCATTGAGACGTACAAAATCCTGACGCGAAACTATAACATTCCTCATCTACATGAAATATTTGTGATGAATGTGTGTGATAAATCCTCCCGTGGGCATCAGTACAAAATAAATCGTGCACCATCTAAATCCAATACTGCACATCACTTTCTGAGTAACAGAGTGGTCCGGAATTGGAACCGACTACCGGACGAAGTAGTATCTGCTACTTCAATTAACTCATTTAAAAACAAATTAGACAATTGGACAAGAACTAAATATCTTCAAAAGTGAACTATAAAGTGCGAAGTGACTTTCAACACTGTGTGATATAGACACATCAGCTACCAAGCTGCTCGTCTATAAATAAATAAATAAATATTTATTTATAATACTCAATATATGTTCGGGTTAGCACTGGAAATATTATTTGAAGCTTTCTACATCAAAATCTAATTTTACCAAATAATTTTGTTACGAGCTATCACATCTAGAGCGACGATATGTGTGTTAATTACGACTGCATTATACATATCCCTACTATTCAGTTAAAAAAAACGTGTATGTGTACTTATGTACGCACGTAAATTCAAAAAAATTCAAAATTCAAAACCATTTATTCAGTTTAGGCCTTCGGAGGGCACTTATGAAGGTCAAATTTAAAGTTACTGAAGCTACAACCGGTTCGGAAGTCAGCCTTCAACTGAGAAGAACCGGCAAGAAACTCAGCAAGGTTACATTCTTTTTTATTTGTTATATAATTTTTTATCTATTCTGACTTTTTGGCTATTTTATAATTTCAATTTTACATAATTTTATATTTAACAATTACAAAATACTTATTATGGGTAACATTAATAAAAACAGTAAAAACGTAAGAAGTTATAACCGAAATTAAGGTGAGAAAAACTGCACTAAAAGCATTTCTTACTATTCAGTCGTGAAATTGTTGTGTTCAAACTCTTTTACACCTGTCTGTAGCAACGAATATCAATTTTTGACGTTGTTAGGTTATTATTGACAATAACATCATTACTCACTCATTGACAGTGACAGTTGCGCTTTGTGCGATGTTCCGGAGAGACCGTTATCAGCGAACTTCATCGGTGAGAATTTTGTGTTACACTGATGTGGACGCATCTTAAAACTTCACTCTCATAATTTTTTCATAACGCGCCAAAAAAGTATAACTTCAAAAATAAATTATTAATAAGACTTGACTATTCAATATTCATTTGGAGTAAGAACAGGTCTTTTAGGTATATCTATATAGACTTTTCAAAAGAATAGCATTATATAGCACATAAGTTTATTTAACCATCGATTAAGAAATCAACTCATAGTCTAAAGCTCTGTAAAATTAAAAAAATACACAAAATAAAAAGTATTTACGTAAAACGAAACTCTTTGTTTTATTATCTTTCACATTTTTCTTTTGTCTTTTTTTTATTATTTTCACGTAACTCTAAAAATAACTACAAATATTTGTTACTATTATTTGTAACTTACAAAACTGTTGCGTGTCTAAACAAAGTTACAGAATATTGAAATAAGTAAGCGCTCATTTTAAACGTTAGGTATAACACCATAACTACCAGGTGCGTTATTATGTGAAATAGAGCGTGAATGTCCGAGCTCCCATGAACACAATTTTCCGCATATCAACTTGGTATTTCTTGTTTACGTGCCACTTTTGTACATTTTTTGCTATTTGTATCATTATTGCATTCAATTCTTTCCGTTACTGCGATTTGGTACTTGTTATAATGTACATAAGTAGCATAGTAGTCTAGACTATATTTTTTTATTATACAAGCAACCCCTTTTAAGTTATTGCGTGTTGTCCAACTAATAATATAGTTTATAGGTTTATTTTATTCGACTTTAAACCTTTTTAAGTGTTATTAAAGATGGTTTTGAAATCTTACTACTTAGTATTAAATTGAAAGAAAGCTCAGTATGCTTTCAGTTGATTCTGAAATAACTAGCTGTCCCTCGCGGTTTCGCCCGCGTTTCCGAGGGATGTAACATTTTCCCGGCATACAAAAGTATCCTATGTGTTATTTCAGGGCATTATCTTTGTATACGCCAAGATTCATTAAAATCCGTTGGGTAGTTTTTACGTTAAGTCACAAACATCCATACCTACAAACTTTCGCATTTATAATATTACTAGCTGTTCCCCGTAGTTTCCGGGGAATGTTACATTTTCCCGGCACAAAAAGTAACCTATGGTACTTCTAATACCTTCAAAATATGTGTACAAAGTTTCATGGAGATCGCTCAAGGATTTTTCGCGTGAAAGCGTAACAAACAAACTTACATTCACATTTATAATATTAGTAGGGATAATTACTAGCTACACCTGTAATTCAACTATGTAATAAAGGGATTCTTTATTAAATCGCTTGTGAAGGGTTACTTACATTATTCGCAAACAAATCAAAGTCTTAAGACAATTTAGGTATTATTGCAATCCATTTTTAATTTAATATTGTTTATGGAACGATGAGGGCAGGGGCGCTCAGCCCGCCATCTGGTGGGCTGCACTTAATAAGGGAGATGTCCCGCGGAGGCATTGTCCACGGTAATTTGTAGCTAGCGTCACTCCAGACAAACACCCAGATAAATAATAACGTTATTTATTTTAATGAAATACCTACCAACCCCGCAACATGGTGTTGCTGGCGCAGGGTCCTATTGTGCAGGCCGCGTAACCTGGATACCTGCTGGGTTCCTTTTATTGTTATAATTCTACACCGTATTAGTATTGTAATGCTAAATTTTATTAATAATTCAACACGAGAATATATATTTTTGTTATTGCATTTTTTTAATTTGTAATAATAAATACTTACACGTGTATTGTTTCTTCATGGTGGACAATGTATGTTTCATTTGATTGTTTCTGCAATAGGAAAAGCTATTAATATATAAGTATTCTTCACACATGACCATCTGGTCCCAAACTAAACAGAACTTGTACTCGGTTATAAAATATACATTAAGGTACCAAACAAATAGACATGCAAGTACACAAAAGTTGCTTTTCCCGAGACATTCTTCACAAATGAACATAACTCAATCAGAGCTTATGCTTTATTTATTTAAATATAACATAAACATATATTATTTCAACGTTATGTTATCTAACTAATAGACCGGGGTCCTGCCTGATGGTAAGTGGTCACCAACGCCTATGGATATTTGCAATACTAGTGGAATCGCCAATCTGTTGTCGACCCTGAGATATGAAGTTGGTAAGTCTTATGTGACAGCAATTTCACCAGCCGGCCGGACTTCTTAAATATACATTTATAGTTATAAATAAAATAATTGTTTTTATTGATAAGTGTCAATAAAATGCACGGTAACATAACGATGCGAATTACTGTGGTGACTCGACAACAGGTAAGCACCGCAAAAAACGTATTGCGTGAGCGAAGTTCCTTAGTCCCCAGTAAAATTATATTAAATTAATCACGAGCGTTCGTGCAGCGGATGAGAATAAATGTTTATAAAAATAAAAATAGTGTGCGCAAGAGCGTGCGTCTCCCGCCCCGCGCTTCGAAGCCTCTGCGGCGGCCAATCGCGCCGCGCACGCACGGGGGCGTGCCGGCCGACTTCGACACGCATGTGGAATGCTACTTTTTACAAAAATAATTATAAACTTGAATTGGAATGTCAAATTAATTACAACAATTATTTTTGGCGCGCCTCACCAACACCACGCCGCGGTTAGAATCTTAATTGGGCACGGGACATGGCGTAGAGGCCTGAAACTATGTAGATATCTGGTGCCTCAAGCGTCGAGCTTACAATTAAGCATAGGTAATACGGTGAATAATTATTGTGTGATTATATAATTAAGTATGATCAGATTGGTTTGTGACAAATTATTTTCGTTGCATCGCGTTTTTTTATTCTCATTGAGATCTGACATATCCTATTTTTTAGTAAATACTGGTATATCTAAATAATTTAATGAGAAAATCATTAATGATATATTTGTATTTATTTTTTGGTATTCCAATGTGAGTTTTAAAACTAATATTTTAAATAAATACACAAAAAATATTCTCTTATATTATATGAGAATAGTAAGTATTTACAGGATGCAAAAACACAATCTGTGTGATAAAATAAAAAAAAATAAAGAAATCCTTTAAAAGTCTTTACATAAAATGTTTAGTATAATAATCAGCACATGGTAATGTTTTTGTTAAACCACTAAGGTGGCAAAGTAGTTGTAACCTGTCTTTTTAGACTCGTAGAACTATTTAAATCACTTTCTTACTCTTGCATTTCTGTTATGCAGTGCTAATTTGTAAATACGAGAACCGAAGGCTAATCAACACCTTTCTTTAGCCCTAGATCTGTACAGGAATGTGATGATTAGATCTAGGATAAGACCCCTAGTAAATACAAGTCTTACCTTATCTGTGGGAACGAGATAATTTATAAATATTTTATTCTAGAGCGGGCCCCACGTTTACATTCGTTTTTCAGGATAAATAATTGTCTATGTCCTTCTTAACCCTGTCAGCTATAACTAACGATTTGAAATATAAAGTCAATATTCGTATAATAAAAGCAAGTAATTTTTTTAAAGGCCTACCAATTTTTTTTTTAATCCAACAGCTGAAATTATATAAATAATTAGTATGAAATACTAGTTACCATGCTGCGGTTTCACCCGCGTTGGAGAGAGGTTATCACTCGGGAATAGTACCTATAGCTTTCTGTCATTGGAAAATGTTTTTTGTATGCAAGTAGTTTCAAAATGGTTCCAACATTCAACTTAAAAAAATAATATGTACAGAATAAAAGCAATATCTACGTCAATAGTATTGCATATTTTGAAGTAGGTAGTTGGTCGTGATAGATTTTTTAGTGTAACTGAAAACGAATAAAAAAGAGAGATTTCAAATTCCAAACTTTGAATAGAATAATGTATCGGCTCTTATTGTAATTTAAAAATACTTCAAGTAAATCGTATTCTTAAGTCGAATTTACGAACCTATTGTTTATAGTTAGATTATTAGTTATATCCCATCTAAATAATATTGAAATTGCAAAGTTTTTAATAATAACTTTACTGTTATAAATAATACAATGTTTCGGAAAATATGAAACAAGCATCCGAGCTGTATACGAGGACACAGCGTGACGCGTATTAAATTAAAAGCGACGACATATGTTTTCCTTCCCACAGGAAAATACATTAGCCGAAACATTTCCCTCGTATCTTTCATCCCTCTCTTACCAACGTGATAACCACCTTGTGAGATAAGAACACATGCTATGGCGCCCTCGAAAGCTAACAGAGAGCTTTCAACGTAAATCTGATAAAGCGAACACATTACGACACAAACACAAAGAAATTTTCTTCTTTACGCTTTTATTATGAGCTTCGATGATCTTGTATCACTTTTGTTTATCAAACTATAGTATGAGTCGAAGCGAGATGGCAATACATCCATCATTTTCACTGCGAGGCCTGCACTATTGGATGAAAAAGTTTACGGAGACCCGCCCTTCTCTCGGCGCGCAGGGCTGCGTTCGCGCCTTCGGGCCCGGTTCGCACAAAATATTTTCTAAGAAGCAGTATGTCGGCTGTACCGAGGGGCGGCGACGCGGGAGCCCGCAGTCATGCTGAGAGCCTCAGCGGAGTCAGTGGACACACGTCGCGAAGCCTTTCAACGATACGAGAAAAAATCTTTGCGTGACAATTTGTACGATAAACTTATGTTACCAATGAAACGGCCTCTTATCGCAGAATACGGCTGTGAAAAAGCAACAAGATTATTATAACGGCGCGCCAATATATGTGATAATAATTGCTCTATTTTTATGAGGATACTGAAACATATTTTATACACAAAAATATATGTTGAGTGAAGTGCTTTGATATTTTTCTTGTGTTTATCGATAAAACTAAATAGTGATAAAACAAATTACAACAGAACATCGGTTTGAAAAATCTGGATTAACCCTTTAGATCAGGTAAGCTACTACTTATTACAAAGCATTTGACCTCTATAATTACATAACTAAATAACTGTGTTATTAAATATCTGCGAAGGTTAAATTTATTAAGACACGTGGTGGCTCCAATCCAATTTATAAATTTAAATAAAACATATTTTACCAATGATAAATTCTAATCGAGGTTGTAGATATATTCTAGGATATATAGCAAAAGAGCACTGCGCTCAATGAAAAAGCACACATCATACTTGCACAAAAATTATTCATATATTGATCATTAGTACTTATTGGCCAAACATGTATTATGTTCTAATATATATATAATGTGTTGGTACATGGGATATAACATCAATTTCTCATCTCATATTTCTATAAGCTATTTTCTCACGCCATTAAAACTTGAAAGGCTATTTGAGCTGATTTTCCCAAAGAATAACAAGCGTATGAGACACATAGCTAATATATTCATATTGAATTGCAATTAAATATATGCCTAAAAGTTTACTTATTATTCCAACCAGTATTTAATAAAAAATAAAAAACAATATCTGCAGAAGCCTAATTAATACTTAAAATGACATAAAAATATGTACACCTCTTGAACTGCTGAACAACTTCATCATAAGGTATCCAGTACAACCCCTAGGAATCCCATCTAATCCCAAGCAGCAACCTGAAATGTAAAACGAAGCCTTAAACAGAACCTTCTTCAAGTAATACGCAATCAACTACAAAATTCAACTCTAAATATATAATATTAAACTTTATTCTTGGATGTTAGTTTCGTACTATCAGAGTATTATAAAAATCTTATTACATTTTAAAATGTAATAAGTAGTTATCATAATATTTACTGAGTATGTAATATCACCATTACCAAACTACCCTTGAAATAACTACTGTAAGTAGGGTGTTTCCTTCGTATGGTAGGTTTTTTTTTGTATTGGATGATTTGGATGTAAATATCTATATAAGTATGTTTTTCAAAAGTAGTAGGTTTATGTAGAATATCAGTTGTCTGCTTTTCATACAAGCTCGGCTTATCTCAGTATATTTATTTATTGTATCATAAAATAATTAAAATGTCAATATATCACAGTTAATAACATCATATTTGTAGTTATCCAATAAAAAGATATTACTAACTAATACTTTTTTAATTTATTTACGTTTATTAATTGTTATTTACGATTTGCAACATCATTGTTTAGTATTAAATACAATATTGTTGAGATAAATCAAATTACGTTTAGACTGTTTAGTTAAAATAAAGCGAAGGCTTGTCTTTTGAATCTTACAAATTATTATATCTGAGTTTATTTGGGACACTTCACCTAACGATATAAATTTATATACAAATTTAAATTGGTTTCTGTCTATTCTATGCATTGCGTGTGTATCGCTAGTTCTGTCGGTGAAGATGTCAACAAAAATTACAGTCGTTCATATCAATTATAAATGAAGTAGAAACTTATCCTTGACCTTACAGTTTTTTCCAATGGAAGTGATACAAATAAACCGGAATAAAATCATTAAAAGAACATCACTAAAATGCAACAACGCATTAGAGATACCATGTATGGAATATTTATTCATAAAAGAGTTCTTAAAAAAGGTTTACATAGGACCTGTGTACCTTAATTTTTTTTTTACTATCTATACTAATCTATAATTCCAAATACCACCTCTACGAAATGCTACGAGCCTACGAGAATAACGGCTCTATTCATTAAACGCGATTTACCTAAAACTCTTTGCTGTCACCTATTTTTCGACCACCTTCATGTCCTTGTTAAAAATCTGACTTTATTTCCCTGATCATTTAAATTTAAAATTAAGCTTAAGTTAATAAGTGTATTATGAGTAAAGCCTAAGTATTAATCAACTACTTTTAACATTGGTCGGACAATGATTTTGTTTTAAATTGTTTTGTCATTCAGCCTTCTCATAGCTAATGCAAACTTGCGAATCAGTAGAAAGCAACAAAAAATATTTATTTTTTAATTTCCAATTTATTAAACAACTTAAATATTTTTCACATAGGATGAATTGTGACTATTGAAGGTGTTTAACCCATATCTTGTGAAATAGCACTTGATTACTCTGAGATACAATACTAAATGATTCATGAAATCTTGCTCTGTTATCGTATCCCCTTATTATGTCTTAATAAACATAAACCATTGGAAAACCTTTAAAACACCATGTGTCACGCAACTCATGCTATTTGAAAAATACTATACATACATTAGAATTTCATTAGGAAGATGGTATCGTTGTAATAAATCTCAAATAAATAATATTAGACATAATTAATTATTTATATAGTATATAATTTGAATACAACCAGTATATAATAAATACAATACATTAATAACCATAATTACTCTGTTTAAATTAGAATAGTAACTTGAAATAGATGACTATGGAGCAACTTTTTTTTAAAGATTCTAGGATAAGAAATCATAATTAATGGTTTTAATAACTAAGAATGATTGTAGTAAATATTATAAACGTAGTATGCTTTACATTGTCCAAGGTTTTCTATACGATACTGTATTTATGAAGAAGATGCCTATCTTTTTATTACATTTGCCGTTCATACCAACAGAATCCACATTTTTTTATATAATAATATAGTTTTTATTAACGAAATTCAAAATGTTCCGTTTATAGTGGGGGTTCTATCATGGTGTATTATTTTATTACAGTTGACCCTGGACATATTTTTACATCTATATATATATATGTGTACCTTGATTCAAAATTGTTTTAAAATACAAAAATAAAACTGCTTAAGCTACACATGGTCATTTGATACCAATCAAACCATAGCTTTTAGTATTAGTAACCAGATAGGTTTTTTAAATAATCTACTTATGTTGATATTTATACTTAGACAAAAAAATGCTTGTCCTGTATCTAAGTAGTTACTCCATGAACCGGCACTTTAAAATAAAATGACCTAAAATGACTGATCCTAGTTCCTTGGCACGAAATAATCGAGTTTTTATCACACTCTCCCACACAAAGCATGACGAGCTCCTCCTGTAGGTTGCTCACAAAGATACTTCCCCGTACGAAGCTGCATTGTCAGTGTATCACTACATAGTATAAAACAAAGTCGCTTTCTCTGTCCCTATATCCTATGTGTGCTTAAATCTTTAATGTATGCTTAAATCTTTAAAACTACGCAACGGATTTTGATGCGGTTTTTTAATAGATAGAGTGATTGAAGAGGAAGGTTTTTAGGTATAATACATGTGACATTCCACGGGAACGCGGGTGACAGCGAGCTATACTATAACCTGCGATAGCACTCCTCTCGCTTCGAAGCCAGTTTGTTATAACCCTAAGTCTTTAATAGTCATATATTAGCAGTACTTCACTTACAATATGGTGACACCTTAACCTAGGACCTATTCTAGAAATTAAATTACTTCTATGCCTAAGAATAATATCTTAATGTCTACAGCTCCCTTATTCAGCTAATACAAACTTCGTCGGCGAGCCACTTCACGGAGGCCTCGGAGAGTTTATCTCTCACGTGATTAGTGGTATTAACGTAGTTACCGAAAGAGACAGAGCACGGAGGCCGCGACGAAACATCCTCGAGTTAGTGTCATTTTCCTTACAGAATCGAGCCCCTGAATAGTAATAATTTTGTCTTGACAGTTTAATTGGTATTACCCTCTCCTGTATTTTATCTCACTCCTTTACTAACAAATTAAACTTCTACTATATTCTTATAAGAGGAAACCTCTTGGTACTTGAGTTACATTTATAGTTGGCACAACAATGTAAAGAAAATATCTTGGAACTTAGAAATTCTTATTCTAGAGTTAGCAATGCGAATAGCAGTTTCTTCACATCTCCTAACTATAGGTAATAATAGTAAATGTAACCGGTTTTGCTAGTTTCTAAGATCATAATCTCAATAACTATATTATTCCACATCACATTATTAGCTCTGTAAGTATGTATTTTTAGTAGTGTAGAGGGAAACGTTTTAATTTACGGTTTGTACCATTTTCAGTACAAATATTTGAAAAAAAAATTCTTAATAAATTCTCAAAAAAATTAATGATTTTTACCAGACTCAAAATGTAAATTATCAAATAGAATCCGCAGTTGTATTTTATTGCTTTTTTGGAAATTTTCAAGGAACTAGGTACCGGGTATTTGACTTACTTAATAAATAGTGTACTTCACTTAATAAATAGGGTCTTAACTTTTCTGATCTCATTTCAAACACTGGATAATGTATTCGGCCTCCCCTTTTAACGGATGCTTTACAACTTTAATAAGCGGCAATCTCCTAATCATACACGCAAACTGCATAAGCCTATGTTCTTACTCCTTCCGTTATGTGAGGTATTAAATACTTTAGTTTGTAAATAATCCTAATAACTTCAGTTCCGTAATAACCCTGTACAAAACAATAACAATCTAAGTTTCTACTCAATGTAATAAAACCTACTACTTATTATATTTGGCCGGGATATAGGATATATACAACGTGTTACAAAATACCCCGTAAACATATAATTTATTATCAAAGCCAACAACCCTAGTAAGCTGTCATGTCAGGGAACCAGATTATTTAACAGAAATGCCTACGTACCTATTTTACCAAATAATTGTCTACTTTAATAGTTTTTCTATTTATCATTCATAAAAATCAGTTTTATTTTTATTTTTTGGGGTATGTATATAGCGTTACTACGGTTTTTAAATATTGTGAATGGACTCGTTATAAGGCCCCATTTCACCTCCTTTCGGTTGTACGGCTAGATTTGTAAAATTCCGTATATTATATTCCTCTTAAAAAGCTTTCTATATACTTATATAGATATATAAAGATATCCATATAAGTATATATTTAGAAAAAAAGTAGTATATGTAGTATATCAGTTATCTGGTTTCCATAGTACAAGCTCTGCTTAGTTTGGGACCAGATGGCCGTGTGTAAAGAATGTCCCGGGATATTTATTATTTATTTATTATATTATTTCTAGCGAAGTACGGTTTTTGAGCTGTAGAAATTTTGATTCATTGTTTTAAAGACTTTCTATATGTATTTAAATTCTTTTCGTTCAATTCATTACTTTTAGTACATACTTACTTATTCTTCTAAATAAAATTGTCTCATCTGCAATAATTCAAAATACAGTCAATTGTGTTGTATGTAAGTATGTTTGTTACTCTTTCATGCAAAAACTACAAAACTAATATGGATGAAACTTGGCACATAGATAAAGCATATCCTGGAATAACATATAAGTTACTTTTTATCCCGGGAAAATGTGATATCCCTCGGGAACTCGGGTAAAACCGCGAGGGACAGCTAGTATAATATAAATAAGGAACGGTATTCTTCTAAAAAATAAAATACTAAATTAATCAAAATCATAAAGTCCCTTGAATGGGCTATTTAATGTTATTATAAATATCAAAAAACAATGCATTCGTTTTTTTTATTTATTTTAAATCTGGTTTGGAATCGATTTTATTTTTGGTCAGAAATGTTGTATAATACCATTGTTTTATTAGGAAAATGTGTTGAATTGGCTGTACACCTATCAAGTATTTACTATGCATTAATGTATGTATGCAGACTGTTTTAATGCTTTTGTTGGGTTTCAAGTAAAAGCATCACTTAAAATATGACTATAAAAAGCATTTTATTATTTTTTATGACGTTGTGTACAATTGGTACACATGGTAATAATCAATTATATGTGAAAACACGTGGTTTATTATGAATTCCAGACTAAAAACTACATATTCAAATTACATTCTTAAAACTGTTATTTAAAGTTCAAAATACTCAGAAAAGTACTACTATCTACGAACCTAATTAAAAAGGGCTCATACGTTTTTGGATGCTAATTTTAATTCGCATCAAGGGAATCAATTATTGATGCCAACTTGGGTGTGAATAGTTCCATAGAAAAGTAAAGGATCCGTTAAACTTATAAGCATTGCACATCTCAATAGCGCATCTAATGAGATTATGACTAATTCCTTAAAACTGTGAAAAATGTATGGCAGCTGCAAAAATTACAACCAACTTAGATTTACCTATAAAAACCTTATAATGTATGTTTATTGTAATGTAATAAGGCTCAAAATGATTTGACAGTCGATTAGGAAACAGCGTGTATTTGTAATCCCATTGCTCCATGGGCGTCTGTAGAGATCTGTCAACCCGTTGCTTTGTGATGAAGCGGCCACGCGGCGGGGAGTCACGCAGATAATGTAAAGATTAGATGGAAATCTGAAAGGAACGACATTGTTTAACGGACTCAGGTAGACCCATACGCCCCGATACTACGATGAAGTGCTCTAAACAATATATAAACAACATTGTTTACTTCTAATGCGATTATATACGTATATACTCGCAAAAAATATACAGTTGTTTTGACTGACAGTTGTTGGAGATGAGATGCGGGGATTTGGTTTTTTTTTTAACAAATCTTTGAAGACATCTTAAACGGTAATTAAATACAGCTCAAAAATATTTTATATTACTATTTGAAGACGTTGAAGCGTTAGAAAAAATTGTAATGATGTCATATATTTTTAATCTCTTTGACGCAGTCTAAGTAAGTATGAGATAAAGATACCTAAGTTAAAGTTGTTAACTGAATACTTACTTGGACGAACACTGCACCAGTAGTAGTATACTACTACCGATATCTAAAGAATCTAATCGTAATAAATACAAGCCATGTCTGATTGATAGACTGAGAGAATAAAGCGGAGACAAAAGCGGCAATGGTTATAAAACTAGGAAATTTACTTTTGTGACGTGAGCATCCACACGAAAGGTTTTGCGAAATTCCACTACTAACGAATTATTGAAAATATGGGATACATTTTGTTTGGGAATTCTGCTGGATCTCGGGGCAGAATACGAGTATATAGGTAGGTATATACAAATTCCAAATGATTACTTACTACTTCCCAACCATATCCACTGTATAATTCATCCTATTCTTAATAAAATATTCGTAATTTCATTAAAAATAGTATAAAAATTAAATTATTTACCTCGAAATTAATTTTATTGTAGATTCGTGCTTTTGTCCTGGAGTTGAAAACAAACCTGCCTAATATTTTTTTATATATTTTAGAGATACGCACAAAATAGGTACGTGATAAATAACTGAAAATATTTTTGTACTCTTAGAATTCGTATATTATCGTTTTAGCACAAAATAGGTACGTGATAAATAACTGAAAATATTTTTGTACTCTTAGAATTCGTATATTATCGTTTTAGCACAAAGCCAAAAAAGGAGTTTAGCTGCGAGCCTCTAGAATCAGGATTAATTCATACTATTATAAGATAATTACTAATCTATGTTTACAAGAAACAAAAATATTGGATTCTGTGAAATTATGTGGATACTCCTAATATATCACATAAAAAAATAAGATGATTATACGGATCTCTTTTTTTTTCTTTTTTTTTTTTTTTTATGCCACTTGAGCCGACAAACAAGCAAACGGTCCACCTGATGGTAAGATGTCACCGCCGCCTATAGACATTTGCAACACTAGGAGCATCGCCAATGCGTTGTCGACCCTGAGACGTGAAGTTGTTTAGTCTCATGTGCCTGTAATTTCACCGGCCCCCTTACCTTTCTAACCGAAACACAGTAACACAATTGCACTACTGCTTCACGGCGGAAATGGGTAAGGCGGTAATACTTCCCCGGACGAACTCTGCACTACTCTAAACAAGTCATCTCTACATCTCTACGCAAGTCAAACTCAAATATCCACTAAACGCAATTATTAATAAGTAAGAAAGGATAACATATCCTTCTACTATTCGAAACACAAGAAATATACAAATATAGATACCTGCATATTGTTGCGAGGCCTGTGTTTAAAACTTAAAATGCAATGCACAGAAAATGATGTGACCAGATAGAACCACCTAATACCTAATTATAAAAGGACATGAAGTTGGTAATAAAGTGGTCGGGGTTGCATGTTGTCTTGTCTACGGCGAAACAGGTTTTATCATTCATAAAACTATTTTCATAAATTATCGATGCTAAACCTCGGCCATAAAAGAGATTGGAGCCTGCCTAACAAATAAACTAAAATTAAATATACACGAATACAATCGAAATTTTTGTCTCAGGCGTATAAAAGTGTCCTATAAATTTACCCACAGTTTAATTTAATGTCCAAAAGTACCTGCCTCACATTTTTTTTATTATTAATAAATGTTCGTCGCCGGTTATGGTCGCCGCACGAATGTATGTTATTATTTTGAGAAATGGCTTTGAATTTGTCTCGGAAGGTTACGATCACCTTAGGTTAGCGTTTTTTATTTGTATAATTGTTCATGTCTACTTGATGTTACACATTTGCAAATGAAACATTTATTATTATTATTGACAGAGTGTGCTACTACCAAGAGTCGAAAAGAAGTCATGATATCAAACAGAGCCCAAGAAGAGCGCCGAAGTCCGTGACGAGGTCGTCTACTGCGAAAACCACCTTCAGCGTCGACGTGGACGCGTTCAACGGTATTGTCATCAGCGGGTCGTACCCGCCGCGTGGATGGTGGCGGGCGAATGGGGCTATGCGCCGGCGTCGGCCACCCCCGCCATGAATGCCTTCCTCGACACCAACCACGCACACCTCGCCAGCTATGGGTTGAAGATGTCGCCGCAGCCGGGGTGCGGTGTCGGCCCGCAGCACCGCGCCGCCGCACCGCATCCGCCGCCGCACCACCCACCCCACTACCAGCCATACCCCCTACATTCATACCAGCCGGGGTACTTACGAGAATATGGCGGGTGTGGGGAACTGTTTCCGCAACAGCCACTGGAACAGAGCTGGGACTGGCGCGGCGACGTCCACTACCAGGGTGGTGCACCACCGCTGGTGCCTCACGCTCACGCACACGCTCCGCACGCCTTCCTCCGCTACGTCAGAGCACCACCTCGACGTGACATGCGGTGCCAGTGGCTCGATCCAGAACAGCCACCGCCGAGAAAGTTGTGCAACAAACTATTTTCAAGTATGCACGAGATCGTGACGCATCTGACTGTGGAGCACGTCGGTGGGCCCGAGTGCACGACGCATGCGTGCTTCTGGCAGGGTTGCTCCAGGAATGGAAGGCCTTTTAAAGCGAAATACAAATTAGTGAATCACATCAGAGTCCACACTGGAGAAAAACCCTTCCCCTGTCCGTTCCCCGGTTGCGGGAAAGTGTTTGCGCGATCAGAAAATCTCAAGATCCACAAAAGAACGCATACCGGTAAGTCGACCATCAATCTATGTATTTAGACATAATATTAGAGTAAACTTTTTAAATTAGAATTTGAAAGGCAGTTTAAAAAACTAATACCTAAAAGAACAAGGCAGGGGCAACACTACTATATTTTACAGATTAAATTGACTCCTAATAAATTAATCTACTGAGCGTAAACTTGAAAGCTACATCGGTTTTTGAATTGATTCGTCACGTTCTGCAGTCAAGGATAAACGTTTATGTCCGGTAATCGCATAGTAAGACGTCGCCGTCGAAGGCATTGGAATGGACGAATATTGATCTGCCGAAACATTTTGATTCTCATTTAGAAATAATGAGCCACCCCCCGCGGCTGGCCACCGCCGCCCGCGCCCGCGCTCCCGCTCGCGCCTCCCGCTCGGCCGGACACCGACGGATGCCCAATGTTGCGATATCTTGGAGCACGCCTCAACAATAACCGAACTGACACAATGACATAGAACATAACAAACTGTTATCAAAGAATACCCTTGTAATACGATCCTGAGCACAAACAACGGAGGTAACGGGCGTCCTATAAATGTCCACGGTCGACTTGTGAAGTCCATTTCTCAGTAGGCTAGGACAAAAACCGTTCAGTCAGAACTCCATTTTTCAATCCATTACAAAAGTCGAAAGATTCATCTGAACTCTGTATGTAACATAAAAAAAATAGATCGTAAATTAAAATGTCCAGTTCCGTCGCGTCGGTTTCTTGCACGGTCTCTCTCGTATTGTTGTAGGTAAAGTATTGATACTCACCATTAAATATCGATTTTAAGGGAATGGTCCAAGAATTTGTATGCTGGCGTCGAAAAGTATAGCCAGATGGTTTTATTCTATTTTTTTTCTTTGACCATCACTGTTTAGTGTTGCGTTTAAACTTTTGTCCTGTGCCCCCGTCCGCTATTATCTCATACGGGCTTTTGAATAGAGTAAACCTTTTTGTGGGGAAGTTTGAAGAATTGTTTTATGGGTGGCTATAAATTTACTTCGAATGCTCTGTGAAGCAATAGAGAACTAGGATCGTATTGTCATTATAAATTTAATTAGTGGTGTGCAAATATCTGGGTTGAAGAGCTTAGTCACAAAGAATTTATTTATGACTTGCCCACCCAATTTCCAGACAAAATGGAGGCCTTTTTTTTAATAACGTTTAATTAGATAGGACTAACATAAAAAAGAACCCAAATATACAAAAAAATCTTCTTAGATAACATCAATGAGTATATTTGGAACATCGAATCAATTTATTAAACTAACCTTTTTAATTACACTAATATTTTTATCACAAATTAAATTCGCAAATAATTACAAAAAAATATAAAAAAAAAGGAATTGTGTTACTGTAACTAATTAAATAATCAAGTAAACCGATGGTATCTTAGTTGTACGATGCGGGTTATGAAAGTTAAGGTCCACAAGCATGTGTGGGATCCGTACTGTTCCCTTAGTGGATGGAAATTTATATTTTTATTACATGCGTAAAATGATACTTTGTTTAATGTTCAGTAGCGGATGTGTGAGTTATAATTCATTTCTGTCGTTATTTCTTATTTTAATTCGACAGAACATTTTAAGCATTTAATCGAGGTTATAATTCGATAGCGTCTAATAAATTACGTAAATGATAAAATACCATCTCATTGATATCTACAATAGACAGTAATGAAACTTTCACGTTAACTTTTCAAGGCACAAAAATATAATTATAACGTGCTAAAGATTAAAAAAAACGATGCTAAGTCAATATAAACATAAATAAATAAATATCCCAAGAAATTCTCCAGACATGGTTACCTGATCCCAAGTTAAGCAGAGAGTGTACTGCTTGTAGTATGGCTACCAGGTGAACTGATATACTACATATACTTTTTTAAATACATACTTATATAGATATTTACACCCAGACACAGAGCAAACAGACATGTTCATGCAAAAAAACACAAATGTTGTCCTGGGTGGGAATCGAACCCGCGACCTTCGGTTTGACAGGGTCTCTAACCACCAAGCCAACTGGCCCGTCAAATAATATAAATAATATTATGCTAGAATTTTTATTTGAATTTTGGATCTGATTGCAAATCGAATTAGAGTCACCTTGTTAAATATTGAGGAAGCTGCGCATGCCGCCGGGATCAGCGCCGCCGGGCGCAGTCCGCCCACTAACACTATCATTACTTTATTTAGATTTAATACCCGCTAAATACTTATAACTTATCCTTTTTATTGATAGCTTTACCATCGAATTCGCTGTTTAATTATTACATTTCTTTTTTGCGGTGACTATAATTAACAAATAAATCTAATGACATCAATTCATCATAGCAAAAATTATGATGAAAAATGTTGTCTGGGTATTTATTCAAATTGAGGTTAGCAGATTGTGATTTCAATCTTGATAGCTTATTGGGTGCTTACATTAGTATAAAACTTAAGGTTTTTGTGTCACTTTGATAAGGAAAGACAAATAGATAAAAGGCTGTTATTCAAATCGAATTAGCAGATTGTGATTTCATTCCTGATTATGCTTAATGTGTGCTTTTACATTTCTAAAAAACTTAAGTTAAAAAAAATAAGAAATAGTAGTTATCAGTTTATAAGAACTTTTTTATTTATTCATGAACACTTTCAAGCACAGTGATGCGTCAGGGGTTGCACAATACGCTAATGATGATACGATTGGGACCGGTGAAGACGTCCCCCGACTATCAAACGCAGCACTTGGCTAATATGCCGTATAAAATGACGCTTTCAAAATATTTTGCAAACAATACCGAACCCTTCCCGAGCCGCCCCTGTGGTCGCGCTCATTGTACTCACCCGTCGAGTGCAGCTCTTACCTCATTTTATTGCTCTAAACTAAACACACACTCAGTTTGTTTATGTTCATACACTCATCAACAATATTGCTATTCAATAAAAAAATCCAAATATTTTCTTTTAGGAAATGTAGATTTTTCTGCGAGCATTTTATAAAAAATGGTTGGATATTGATCATAACAAAACTCATTTTATTCTTCTTAAAATTGTAAATATTTCCAACTAAATTGATTACCATATCATTCATTAAAATGAAATCTATATTTTTTTATGTTAACAGCCATAAAGAATTATATTCGGCCATTTTATCTCGGCATATGATAATGTTGTAACCAACCCTAAAATAGTTGGGTGCATTTTGAAAGGTGTTTATATGAGCCTGGTCGACCATCTGCCCTGGATTGATAAATTGTATAAAAAATATTATACCAACACAGACACAACATGGCTGTGTGCGTGTCATTCATGTGACAATAGGGGGCTTTAAGGCTAGCATATTAAAACATTGGCTAGTTGTCATCACTAGGCGCTATTTGAATACTACATTGAAAAGAATTTTATTATTAACATTTTGAAAACTTAGGTAAATTGCATTATTCTAAACATGATCCTGATGCTGAGTACGCTGCACTAGCACGTCTCACTTCTAACCTAATCCTTTCTAAATGACATGGTGTGTAGGCGTCTAGTCACCCAGTGTAATTGTTAATATTTCTCGAATTTCACCAAATTTATTTCGCGTTAAAACAAAACTTGGTACTCGAAGCTTAACAAATAATGAGGTCAACATGATTTTTAATAGGAACATCTCTTATTATCATCTAAGTTACGACTTATATTAAGTGTAATTTTTTTTATATTAGCACCTAAATATTCAAGCATAAATATTTGCCAGTTGAATAATGCCTAAGCTAAAACAAATAATCACGATCAACACGTGAACCCAAACACACTAATTATAATTTATATTTAAAAGATTCGTGTAAAAACAAACGATTATTTGATGGGCGTGGCGGACCCGTCACCCGCCGGTAGCAATATTACAACCCTCCACATGCACACACACTTACACACATCCACTCATGTGTGCAGAAGAATGCGCACACCACTTGCTACCCCAAACATACAACACTCACCTACTGATATTGTCGCCTACATAGACAATGAGAGCGCTAAGCGCTTTATTTTTTGTCTTCTTTGTTATAACATCCCCCTTCGGATTGACGCGGACGCAGACATGGCGATGAGTCGATGATACGCCATGTGCAACGTATTGCACATACATACTTCATATACTTACACAGATCTGTTGAAAAAAATTTGAATAACAAAGTGAGCCATTCCGGAATAAAATACCCTTCATTGATGGCTATCTGATGCTTTCCCTTCACACAGTAACATGAAAAAATATCAAGCTTTGTGAAGTTAAAGACACGTTCTCGAGAATCCTAAACATTCCTGCGAGAGCGAACGTGACAATTGTTTTTATTTGTTAAGGAATTTCGCTAAACGTCAAAGCGATAGTGCGAACAGGGCAGAGGAGCGCGTGCAAAAACAGATCCACCACGATACCAGAATTGCAACGCATCGGATTTTAACAATTGATCCAATGCTGACTTCCATCAGACAAAATCGAATACCTTTTCATGCGATACGAATCTCGCATCGATAATGTGAATCGAGCAATTAGTAAATTACGAATTTGTATCCGTGTTCATTAAACATTACAATGATTCATGAAAGACATCGGATGACAGCCAGTTATGATAAATTTCATAAGTATGGCTGCCTCAAACGACTGAAAAAGCTAATGTATGTATATTATCTGTATATGGTTAAAGCGAGATGTACATTTTTTATCGAGCTTCAAGCTTGTTTAGATTACCTCCCGCATTGGGCCGCAATAAACCTCATCTGATGAATTATTAATTGTCGTCTATCTAATGAGAGGCTTTCATCGATTTTCTGTTTCAGTTCGATAAATTTAATTCAAAATAAGTTAAATGGATTTAGAGCAAGTACATAATTACTTATGAGGAAAATCATAAATTCAATCAAGAACTGTTTTGTTCAGATGAGATAACCATCGCGACCGCATAATCAATCAAATAGATCAGCGTTCGCTAGTCGGTGCGGTCTCACCTGGCTCCGTTCGATCGGCCAACTAATCGGGAACACATCCGAACTATTACTAATATCCGCTCGGCACGCCTACTCACACAATCATTTAGTCACGGAACATCGACAGCATTTATTGACATTATAATTAAATATAGTTGAAGGTTTTGTAGGCGTTTTAGGGTTTTAGTGATTTCCTTGAATATTAAATTATATGGTGGACTTCTATTGTGCTTTATTTTATATGAGCCTAGCTTTTCCAGTGGTTACACCCGCGTGCTCAAAGGATGTTACATTTTCTTGGGCTAAAAGTATCCTATGTATTTATCCACGTTATAAACTATCTGTGTCATCAAAATTCGCTAATAAGCGATTAAAAACATCCATCCCCAAAAACTTTCGCGTTATTATAGTTTCGTAGGACTCAGATCAAATAGTGTATTTTATTTATTCCCAGTTTCATTTGAGAATTGTTAAAAATACTAGGTATTGTAACAAAATATTTTAAAATTTTTGTAAAAAATTCCTAATACAACAAATATTGTGGATACGCTTTTATCGTCTATTTAACACATACAAAAGCAAGTTTCTGTGGCGTGTGTTTACATGTACCAGTACCAGGATAACATAAATTGTGCGCGGTTGCAATGTAACAATAGTTTCAAACCGCGGGATGTGCCAGCGTCGGCTCTACCTACGCCTGGCTCGCCCTTCCTATCTTATTACCATCATTTCTTCTGACACTTTACTATCTATGCTTGTATTTTATAATGACAGGACTGTTTTTGTAAGTTGCAAGGTGCATAATAACTATTGTAACTATCGCTGCACATAACATAATAAACAATTAACATAATAGCTGCAGTTGCAAATAAACGAATCGTTATCAACCATCGTCAGTATGTAGTTGCAGTTATCTCTTCTGCGATGTTTTTTTAATCACTCCAATACATGCAGATATTATTATGTTGTCCAAGTATCGAGGACCTGATACTTCTATAATAATCGTTAAACAAGTAGTATTTATATGGTAAATACATTTTAACTGGCAATGTTGTCTCTCATTGGTTCAATTTTTTTTTAAATATCCGTTTATGAATATATCTTTGTGGTTTTAAAATTGCCTACATTCTTCATATTATTTCGGTCGATAACCTGCCAATAAATTATATAAATCTGCTTTGCAAAGCTAATGCAATCTCGCTTTAGGATTTGTGTGCGAAACGGCAATAATTTCCAATGTATCATTGAATTTAGAGACTAAGTATTTTGAATATTCTTCATATTCAAGCATCGATTGTCTGAGGAACAGTGTAAATGTTGTTTAATGTTGCGTAAATAGAGGTATTCGATGTAGGTAACTCTGTAAAGTCACTATATGTTTTTTGAGCGCATCAAATAGGTGCCTCATTAAATTAAATGAGCTATCAGCCGTTTTCAATGCGTCAAGAAAAACATTTTGCGCTTTGAGGTTCCTAACTGTGCGAAATTCTTTGGTCTTGTAGGGCGACGGCGGAGGTCTCACTGCATCATTCATGTGTTTTTTAGCCGACACCTTGTCGGTATCAATATGTATGGAAGTGTGTGATATTGCCGCCAACGTTCCCCTCAGCACCACGCAATCCTTGCACCAAACATTATTATTGCTAATAGAATTGATAGCATTCGTACGAGACATTGTATCTTTAAACATCATCTTTCTCCAGAAAAAACGTATAGAAGAAGTATTCAAGTTTCAAAATTTTATGACCACGCTCACTCCTGTATACATAAGTACCTTAGATTTCGGCTCTTGCGACTGCTTTTGCCAGATTTTTACATGATTCTGTTCATATTTTATATAGTGATAAATGTTTACATTTCTTCTCTACAGATTGAATAATAAATAATAAAAAAGCAAATTATGAAACGATGTGTTCATTAAAGCCTAGGACGTAATTACTTTAAAAGCACAAAAAACTCGCCCTTTTTACTGCAGCTTAATTGTATTTTTAATCACATCCAATTTGCCATTATTTTTACATGTATGGTATCGGTACATTACACACGTTATGACAAGTTAAACAAGGTAAACGAGTTTCGTTATTTATCACAAACACGAACTAAGACCTATATTTCTAATTGTATATATTAACAAAAAGATCTACAACGTAGGCACACCTGTTAACTATTACGAAAAATCAAAAAACACTTGAGACTACTTGAGAGAGACCATTGTAAAGGATTCCACATATTTAACACTGCATCCCAAAAAAGGAAACTGATGGTTAAAGCAACCAGAGAACAATCGGAAAGTCGCCAAGGCTGCAAGAACGATAATTCCAAATGCAGCGCAACTTTTACTGCATCATAATTAAACTTTCAGATGGACCCTTGTAAAAACTGCAACAAGAAATTACACGAATTGACAAATACCTAATCGCTACGCAAATGGAAAGAGAAACCTCGGAATGCGAAGCACGCGAAGAATGTGGGCACGTCTCACAACAAAAATTAAACATAATAATAAAAACAAAACCAGCTATTAATATTCGTTAGAAATATTGGTTTGTCCCAAAAATGTGCCCAGGGGCTGAAACTCGATCTGGCGTGGGTGTTGAGTGGACACGACGCGGCTCGATCCAAATACACTGCCTAAACAATTTATTGGACGACTTTAATACGACTTGCCGCAAAATTATAATGTAATATTTATGATTTGTGGACACATTAATATTCATTGAATTGATAGTAATAGCAAAACAAGACAATGGTTTTACGAACGCTGTTAGGTTAAGAGTTTACTATTTGTCTGCAGCACTAGCTTGCAAATTAGATTTTCCTATAATCTTTGCAAAGTAACTAATAAAATAATTGCATTTTGTTAAGTTCAATGAGAAAAATACTAAATACTTATACAGCGTTAGGTTTAGAACGCCAACAGGCATGTCCGTACTTTTCTTAAAGATAACGTGAGCGTACGCCGTTAAAATCCTTCCTCCTGTTTGTACCTTAATACCAAGAAACGTTATTTATACCACCATGAACAATTAATAAAATGATTCTCTTATTCGAATTCGATCACGTCATTTTCTGTGGAAGATATTTTGTAACAGAATGTAACTCGGAACGAAAACAATTCATGTGTAATGTAGGCTAATTTTAATAGAATATTCGCGTATCGTTATCGGAGATTGATTTGGAATCACGTTTTTTACCATAAATAAGTTATATAATGGGATAATCACACAGTATAATAAAAACTAAAAAAAATGTGTTTTGGCTTTAGTCTACGTCGGTAATATAATTAAAAAAATAACAACTTTCTTAAAATAAATTTATTATTTCTAATGGTGATGTCTTGCTAATATGTAGTTCACAAGTGAGTGACGCTTACACGCTGAATTAGAATTCCTAAACAAAATATATCACCAGACATACATTTTTAAAATGTTTTTTTTATAAAAGGCTAAATATCATGTTATGGGGGCAAACGTTAATACTGAAACATAAGACGTAAAAAAAATGATTAAGACAATGTGTAGTCTCCCGGTCGTCCATCTTCAGCGTAGATGTGAGCGCACTGATATCTTATCGTTTATCTTGTGACACGATGCGACACCGCTGACGGCGCCTCCCTGACCCCACGTTTCAACGTAAAATCGCCACGATATTTTCCACTATTGAATTTAAAGAAAGGAAAATTATAAGAAGTCTTGGACATCATACTTAAACACGAAACTACTGTGTTACAATTGTGTGAGAGCTTTATAAGATTAATATTTATGTCCGGATAAGAGACACATAGTCCTTGAAGTTGGATCAATGCAATTAAAATGTAAATACAATGTGAAATAGTAAAGAAATTGTATTTAAATTGTCCTAGTTCGACAATACGGAAATAGCTATCCAGCAGTTAGCAAAAAGGCCTGTAGTAAAAAGAAAACAGATATAGTAACTTTAGAGTTTAACAAACCCATAATTTTAGAAATACGACGAATATTACCTACGCTGTAGCGTGGATCCATTGTGGGAATATTGTCCCAAACGTTTTGTATTCTCGCTTGTTATACCTGCTTTGATACGAACAATTTTCAGAAATCAAGGATCCGGTACAATATTATTTCTGTTATTTTTTGTAGTGCAGGCGATGATGCCGGTTAGGGCTGTCAAAACGCTTGACGTTAGGATTGACGAGCGTGCCCCGCTTGTTCGCTGCTTGTTTTGGACTTATTCTTCAGGTGCAGGTGCTTTATGATATATCGTTTATCTATATTAAATTCTCTGATGTCTCTCCACCAGAAAAAGATGCAACAACCTTTTGAATAAGCAATAAAAATTTCAACAAACTAAACATAATATTACCTAGACTTCAGTACGTACTAAATTATAAAACCTTTGTTGAGTTCGAGAAAAGAAATAGGAACGTACAATAAATGCGAGTGGAAAATCTTTACCATTTTTCTGCTTGTACTAAAACATATCACGATGTGAAAATGTCTCTGTTGCGCTTTCTCAGCAGATATCTATCGGAGCAAGACGGACGGAGGTTTCGCATGTACTGGGAACAATGAGACAGGCACTTTAATTTACTCGTATACGGGCAGACGGGAAAATGTGATATTATTTCATCTAGCCCTCGAAAGGAAATGAAGCCGTTTGTCTGCGTTTTATACCCGTTTGCAACAACTTGTGATTATTTTATAATGACCATCCGACCATATCTACGTAGCTCTGTTCGCTCTGATCCGTGTTTTAATTGCTTTAAAATAACAAACACTGACTGGGCATTGCCATCGAGTGAATTATTATAATAAGTAATGAAGGCTCTGGTCCCACGGAACGGAGCCGTCTGGTCGTGAATCACCAATGGTCGCCGTCTTGCGCGGGCGCGGGTGCGGGCGTCCAGCGCGACAAAAAAGGCCTCATAAGGCGACTCGGCGAGACCTCCTCGCTACATGTTCGATTTTCCAAAAGCCATCGGCTAACCTGCGCGTGCGCATTTGAATGTTATATCAGTTTTAATTTGTTTTCGTTCACGACTCACTCGCCGTCCTTCTTCCTCTCGCGCTGCGTTTTCATTTTAATTTATATTTATCAGCGAGATATGACTGTGCAGTTTGTGGCCAGTGTTGTTGCTACATTTACTATTATATTTTTATTGGGATGCTTTTGTATGAGTTGGCAGATATTTATCGGGTATCGGAACATTATTCGGTCTGCTCATAATCGTCCGCATAAAGCACCTTGTCACACGGTCGTTGGGCGCCGAATGCGCTCGCCCGACCCCGCTTATTCTTTTTGTGCTCCCCGGATGAAGGGCCCGTATTCTCTGAGAAGTGGAAAAAATGAAGATATTAATATATCTTTCTAATTCGAAATACGTTTCGGATAAAAGGAAGATCATAAATCATTATGCGCGCAGAACTAAATTCTTTATAAATATGCGAGAGAAATTCGGTTTTCGGGGAAGTGTAGTCAGTCAATCAGCAATTATTGTGACACTTTTGAAGGACTCAAAAACGTCGATTGTGTCGCGAGTTGGCCGCGGGTCGTTTTGTTTCAATGGATGGTATGATCATTTGTTATCAGATATTGAATGTAGCGATTAGTATAGTGGGTCAGAGAGAACATGGCGCGTGGCCATGTCTGCCCTTGGTCGGTCGTGTCAGCAATCGGCCAGTCATCCACCGCTCATTAGCCGGTCTCTATTGGAGATTGAATTAACTTGGATATGCTCCATTCAGATACATTTAATAACGGACTAAGACAATGCTCTGTAATTTCTGGGAATAGAAGCAGAATTTTTTGATATTTCAATATTTCGAGTTTAACTACTTTGAAAGCAATCAAGCTTGATAAATTATAGATATAAATTATGGGCGTAAAATAAAAAAATAGATTGTATAATTAATTTCTAATCATAACATGATAGTATGACCAGGTGTGCAGGTATCAAATGTCTTCTTATTATTCAAGGTGATGACAAGTATAAAAGCAGTAGTCGAATATAGTAATAAAGATTCATTTCATTAAATGTTTAGCGGTAATAAATAGCATTTAGTTCGAGACTCGTGCACCGCAACATGATATGCGGTAACCCGCGATTGTTTTTTCTCAAAACTCACCTAAAGCCATTTACCACAATTTGGGTGCAAAGGCCGAATGGGTCGGATTACACATCACTCGTGCTATTTCTAAAAAGCTTGTTTTCTCAGCGGAGCGCACTTAAGTAGCGATTTGAAACCCAATACCGCTGAGTAATTCGGTCTAGGCGATGTGCCAACTGTTGATTTGTTGTTCATTTACTTACATACTTTTATCATTAAATGAAATGTATTTGCGGAATTTGATACGTGTAGTTATTTAAATTAAATCGTGTTAATCTGTACTAATATTGTGTACCTCATGCCCTTTAGAGCAACAGGTTCCAGATAAAGTTTCTCATCGATAATAACGTTACAAAAAAGTGTCTCCCGTGGGTGATACAGCCGTTTAAGATAAGCATCTGACCCTAGCCCGTGTCCCGGCGTGGCATGCAACGAATTCACGATGCGCATTCCCATCCAATGTCAGCCTGTTTTTATTTTGTCACTAAATTCGTAACACATACATACAACTACCACCAAACATATCTGAAATATTTTCTTTGCTCTTTTTCTGCTAATATCAAATACTTGAAATTGCAATTAAAATAAATATTGGTATGAATGGTTTTATTGTAGATATCGGATATAAATGGAGTACATTCAGCAAGACTTTAGTTTGATTTAAATTGCAGTAATAATATAATAATGAATGCGGTATCTAAATATTGGCTGGCTTAAACAGTAGGTCATCGCGGCAACAAGTGACGAACTCGTGCGCAGGAACCCATCACATTCTAATAGAATTTGTCGTTGATCCTTTTTTGTGTGATCCACCGAGATGAGACGGCCGATTAGTAATTAGACGGGCGACACATGTTTTGAACTCTTTTATCTTGTATTTAGCTCATTAGGGTTCGGTCGGGTCCGAGACGTTTTTATTATTCCGACACTCGGAATGAAACCATGTCTTTTTTTATTTTTATGAGACATTTTAGTCACTGATGCCCAAAGATACACTTTTAATATAGGATAACATTTAAGCATGTTGTTTCTTGGAATTTACCCCAATATATGTCTTAATTCTGAGCTTCGGTAGGTATATTATTTGGGGAAATACAGCAAAGCATACATGTAATAGAAATGTAAGCCTACTTTGCAGTTCACTTGCATTATCATTTAAACATAAGTAACAAACATATTTTGTGTGTAAAACTGAATGAAAGCAAGGAAGTATCACTCCATTGAAATTTGAAAGTAAGCCGTCGAACGTGTGATCCGTTCATTCAGTAGTTTCAATATGGTAACAAAAATTGCGGTAAGGGGACGTCTAAGAAGCTCTTTTATTAGTACGTTAACAGACACTTGAGATTAGCATCTGTGCTTCCTCACTGATCTTCAAGTTTCAAACACAATAAGGGGGATTACAAACGAAGAGGTTTATTTGTAAACATGACAATGAAAGCAACATTCACGCGGTCACACAAACCTTACCGTGTGCCTACTTGTAATGTAGTTTATTGTATTCTATTCTTAAGTCATGCGTTTCGGTGAACTTGTGAAGAATGTATCAAAAGCTTCGATACCACAAAAAATTGCAATGCAAAAGCTGTGATAATGGAGTATCATATAAATATGAATATAAATGTTGAATTTGTAACTAATGATGCATACTCGAATTACAGAATAGCACTCTTTATAAATAGGTAGCAACACAAAAATAAAACTTAAAGTTTGGATCATTTTGTTTGTCGATTGTGCTCGCAAGCTATGCATGTACCTAAGCTTTTTTTGGCATAGTTACTACTCAGTATTTTTATATCAATTTTGTCACAATTCAGAGAACCTACTCTCAACAATAAATTGAGTCCGCATTTTTAGTTTTTTATGTTACAACCATTGCATTAAATTAATATCTATGCCCCGATTTCATCCTGCTGCATGAAATATTTACAATATTGCCAGCTCATCAGATTGACCTATACACCTACTTACAAATTCCAGAGTACTTTTTGTTATTATTATAAGCATGAAGGTATGTGTTGCCTCTACCACTGAAAAGCAATAAAAAAATAATAATGTTGTAAATATTACGCAAATACGATTTAATACAATACCGACAGCGTGAGAGATAACAGGATTCCGGAGAGATTATCCATTGCTTTGTTCACCTTAATCATCAGGTTATCAGAAGTAAAACGGCCGTCGAAGTCCTTTTGTGATGGCGGACCACAACTCATTGAAATGTCACATCTAAAATATGTCATTTGTCGCGATGTTAAAGTTCAGTATTGGTTGTTTATTGCAGCGTTCGGCTTTGTTACGGCAATGTGACAAAGTCGTCTTTTAAAGATGATTTATAGTCGTGTTAAGTATCCCGTGCAATTGTTGTGAATATTTATTTACGCTCGTAAACTATAAACAACGAGCAAATCTGGTTATTTATGGCGTGATTGGACATTCGCATTCGGAGCTTCATCTTTTCATTCTAAGATTGGGATGAATATGGAAGTGAACGGTGTACGGCTACCTACACTAGCGGTTAATATCGGGAATTACTGTCAATATATCTATAGACATCATATTTCATTCTTATAGAGTCATCCAGTTATTTATAAATCTCGTCCCTTTAATGCTTTTGGAGCTTAAAACGAACGACAAAAGATCTTTGTAGTGAAGGAAATGTTTATACACACTGAGTAAGATACTGATAAATATTTGATTATAATTTATGTTCCTTGTTTACAGGTGAAAAGCCATTCAAATGCGAGTACGCCGGCTGTGATCGTCGATTTGCAAACTCATCGGACAGGAAGAAGCACTCGCACGTACATACGTCGGACAAACCGTACAACTGTCGGGTTCACGGGTGCGACAAGTCGTACACGCATCCCTCCTCGCTGCGCAAGCACATGAAGGTGCACGGTGCAGCCGGCGACGCCTCGCCGCGCTACGACAGCGACGGCGACGACTCCTCCTCCGCCGGCAGCGTTAGCGTCACCGCCGGTGCAGCCAGCCCCGTAGCGCCCCTACCTCCGCCACCCGCCCCCGCCCCCATCCCACCACATCATCCACACCACCATCCCTCAATAACAGATAAACTCGAAAGTCTCAACGAGAAATACCTTAATCCTCACGATCAGAAATCCTACGAGCGTCTGCCTGCGCCGCCTCACCACAATCAACCGCCTCCTCACCTAACCAATATCGGCGGCAACGGGGTCATGGACAACAAGCTGGGTTTCGGTGGTCACTGGACGCAGTTCCAGCAGCCAGCGCCGACGATGCCTCACGGCGTTCCTGAATGGTGGTGTCCCACGCAGGAGTCCTACCACCATCATCATTTGATGCATCATTCGGGCGCCGCCGCCGCCTACTGACCGCACCGCGCTTAGGGAACTCTTCAATCGACGATTAGACGATACGAGAACTAGTACTGCATTGTGATTATATAAAATTCCATTGTGAGATAATAATTTGTGGCGCAATACTCTCGATTAACGTGGAATGAATAGTTCACTAATGCGCTCCCGGATTATGTTTATGTTTTGAAGTGTGTTACGCTTATTAATAAAGTAATTAGTCAATAGCCAGTCCGACCATTTCTATAAATTCATCGTCAAATTCTAGCCGTCCGTAAGTTATTGAGTCTTATACAGATAAGCTAGTTATTTGAACAGATACAATGTATAACTGCAAACAATAGTGGCCTGCGCAGACGGATCTGTCGTCTGCGTTGAAACAATTGAATTGTAAACAATAACCACTAGTTGAATGCTTTACAACATGTTGTATATTTTCTGTACACAATCTTACCCTAGAGAGAAACGTGTCACATTATATTGGCTGAGATATTCTTCGTCAGTAAGTAAGTATTGTCCGTTATAAGCAATTGTGATGTTTGGGAACATTTATAAAGGACATCTTTGTGTTGACAATGATTCATTGCAGCTATTTAGGTAGTGACACCAGAGACGTACAAAAACAGATGCATTGTTAAATTTTTACAAACAAAAATGATCAAGTATTCATACATTTTCAATTATAAAATATACCTTACATTATATGTATCACATTTTACAATGAATTCTAATTACAATATATTAATAATTTTACAACACGATCATAAATAATAAAATGTTACATTGTCACGGTAGAATATGACAGAAAATATTTGAATACGATTCTTGTAACATTAAATTATAATGATCAGCATGGCCAAAGCACCGAAGTCTAATAAAACTACGATTTATAGGTTGTAAAATTGATGTAAATTTTTACTGTAGATAAGATAATGGTGTGTAAAAATAATATTAAGAGAAATGCCCAGTGATAGTAGTAATAAGGGTTTTATTTTATTGTAAATTTAATTACACGTGTCGTTGCTATATTTAATTGTGCTATCGACTTCTGAACTATATGACAATGTAATGTATATTGATAAAGCGCTATTTTTTCACGGACCGACATTTTTAGATAAACGAAGGCGTTAAAATTGTATCTACTATATTATTATTATACCTACCTACTAATGACTGAAAAAGCATAAAAGCATGATGAATTTTAAGTTATTTTAAGACGAAATTGTTGGCTTTCTACTGCCCTGTAAATAGCGAAAAAAATAAATAAAAAATATTTCAATTTCAATGAGCAAGTCCATCTTTATCTTACCCTCATCAAACTTCAACATTATTTTATTACTTATCGTTTGCCTGAAATGACAAACAGTTATTATTTAAAATTTAAAAATAGCCTTGAGTTTTAATTTCAATAAAGTTTTTGTTATTAACGAAATGCATTTAAATTAGCACGGTATTTTTTGTTGCAAACAAAGTCTAAACGAGAATACGTTTCACAAATACGAAACGATAAGATTGATCACTCGAGACTCCAAATCTAAAATGGAAATCCAATTCTCGCGATCATTTCGATCGGATTCCGATCAAAAAACGTAACTCCGTGACGATGCCCACAATAAAACACTTCAATAACAAAACGAGGAACAATCATATTCTAAAAGAGAATTGAATTTATCATTGAGAAGGAGCGAGAGAAAGAAATGATAAATGATCTAAAGGCCGTAAGCGACGGCGAGTGCGAGCGGGACGGTGCTCGTATTCGATCCGACCGTACTGTCCGAAGGGATGATTTATCGTTTCTCAACAGGGATTGGCCGATGCAGTACTTAAAGATTTATAGATCCTTATGGTGCATGCGCGGTAGGAGCGTTTTCTTATTATAAATCTCACTCCTGCATATGTACTCGCGATTGCCTCTTTAGCTGTCCGCTGGAGAAATTAAAAAATATGTTAACATATTGCGTTGTAAAGGAATAAAATGAACTCGAGCTCGATCGGAGAACATTGCAAGTAATTGGCTGGGTTACTTAATGCGCCGGAGCACGGAGACACCGTTCTCGCTGCGTGTGCGCTGTTCAGTGCTCATTCCAACTAAATTATTGATTACGTCATAAATAAATATGTATTGTAAACCGCACTTCACAACCACAGTTGTTTGAGATGTTCAATACAATAGATTTCATAATATTGCTTACATGCTGACCTTGTGGTCAACATTTGTAAATTTTTTTTATGAGAAATTTATTTTATTTTGGAAGTCGTTACCAATTGTGATGTTTTAACTATATTATCTTTATACCTATATCAGTTTTGTCGCAGTTTGTGACAATAGCTTGCATATACTAATCGAGAAAAAAATATATTTCTACACAAACACACAAATAAACATTTTAGAAGCGTGGATTCAGACACATAATAGAAAGAAAATTACATAAATGAAAAAATAATTGTTGCATATTGTATGTACATGTAACAAAGTACTGGAACTGAAGAATGAGATAATTGGTTGTAGGACAATATTCAGAAGGATACTTTCAAGTAATAGAGTTTATTATTCCTCCTAGGTACATACTTGTGACTCCTTATGTAGACCCGTTTTTTAAGATCCCGCGGGTCATACAAGCTAATGAATTTAATATATTTATTTAAATAGCACGCTATGCGCTGTCAAATCGAAGAAAAACGATAGCGATTTTTTTATAATATTTAAAATCATAATGAATAACCATCATCATAAGGACTTTACAACTGACATCACAATTAGACAGGTTCCAACAATGCGTTTACAATTTTAAAAATCCTTTTAATATTAAAGAGCCTACTAGTAAATTACTCTTTTTAGACAATAAACGACCACGCCTGTATCCAGCTTCAAACGGCGTCGGCGTCGGCGGCGGCGGTGCCGATATGCATCCCCATCAAGATAAGATCTGCAGTGCGAGTGACACCTGGCCCCGCCTTCATCAGCCCCTGCCTCAACTGTTTTACCTATACAACAGAGCACGGAAAAAAATTGGAATACCATGTAAACGTATTTATTATTACGGAATAAAAAAAAAGTTACTTTGATTCTGATTATCCTGGATTTTTATTGTGAATTATTAATAGCTATAGCTTGTAATTGTAGCTTGTGATTTCAAATGAAAAGTGTGAAATGACTGTTAAATTTTTATTATTTTTTTGCTTTTTGAAGTTAAAACTTCTATAACGGTGTTGAGCACTTTTCTTGGGATGGGTACCTATAAAATGTTAAACTCGCGTCAGGACACGTGACCTGATAGAAAATTCGTAAGACGATAAATGCACAACGTTAATGTTAAAGTTTTCACTTCTCCCGGCACTCCCGGAGTTACTTAACTAGGTTGTGTTGGACCATAGATAATCTTACCTAAGTAAGCGATAGTCCAGCAAAAGTTGGTTAGGATAAAAAACCTAATAGGTAACTTTCGCTTATATAAAGATGCCGATCACCAGAACTACCCGTGACTCCAGATATTCAACATGAAGGGGCACTAATTGCTAATATTTAACCCGTAGCTAGCAGATACAACGATTCGGCAGAGTGTTATGAAATAATAAGTCTACAAGCTGCCTATGAATAAGAAAAACTCAATAAAACGAATGCAATCCTATAAACGTATCTTATTAGAATTATAAATACGAATCTAACTACACTTTCTTTATCCAATTGGAACTATGAGCTATTATCATGTTAACTAGAGGGCAGCACAGGTCTTCATAAATACTGATCAGATGCTCCATTCCAACTAGTCTTTTTCACTGATAAGGTCTCTAGTTGGAATGCTAGTTTAGCTAGCGCTTTACGATTAAATCATTGTTATTTGTCCGTTAAGATAACAATAAATAAATATTATATTAAATATTCATTTATTATTCAGATTAAAATTAGTAAGACAAGTTTAATATAATACATAAAATAAATAAATGACTAAATTATCTTAAGCCAATAACAAGATATCAAATATAAATTCATAGTTCTTACTATGCTTTAAATACTATTAAAAAAATATTACACAGAGTAGACAATAATAATGTAGACTGTAGTGTAGATGTTATTTCGATTAATGAAATTGACTTAACAAAAAAACAATCTCATCATAATTACGTGCATTATCATATCAGACCAGGTTTAGAATATTTAGTATGTATTTCTAAATGATTCCAAAATATATTTGATAAAAGGCAAAAAGCCAATCACTACCAAACCACATTATTGATAGAAGAGGCAGTCAGAAAAACGTCATGGTAACATTTATCATCCGCAATGAAAATTGCAAATGTATGCCGTCAAGGTGCAAAAAAGAATGTATGATAAAATAAATACAATAGAGTCGGAATTCTAATTCATGCAACCCGGGCGGTCGTTTTTCGACGGAACCCGTTCACTGTGGACTGAAATCTTTATTTATTAGGAATCGGTAAATTATAAAAGTCGAGTGTTTTATGTCGATCGCATTGTTTGTGACAAGCGACAAAAACGTCTTTTAGTTTACTAGATGATGGGGAAAATACAATAAATTTAAGAGCAATATCTTTAATATTTATTTTTACTTTATACTGAGAAATACATTAAAGCGTATTGGCCACACTAATAAGAAATTAAAACACTTGCAACACTGAATGGGTGTCTACTTAAAAAAATATTTTTCTCAGAAATTTAACAAAATTTTTGTTGTTCAATAAGTATTATAAACACATACAACTCGGTGAAAAAATGTTAATTCTACCTACAATCATTACAGTTATTTTAAGCACCTGTCATCTATGAATTATCAAGTCTAAAGTGAACCTGACTTAATGTATCACATAATTTGAATTTCAAAACGAAAACATCTCAATACGTGTTCTGAATCGGAATGAAGAAGTGCGGAAGCGCGATATCGAAACGGGTAAACAGTTGTTACAGAACCTCATTGTTTCCTTATCGATACAAGTGTACCGACGACCGCCTATCGTGACACTACGATACGGGATGGCTCTCACGTGGCACAGAATAGGGATGCACGCACTCAAGGATTTTCTTAAATTTGTTTTCTGCGGACCATAAAATAAAAGCCCTTTAATTCATCTTTAAACCTCACTATTAACTAATCTGAAAAGAAAAAGTATGCAGTCCTTGAAAATATTGACTCGTGTATAACATTTAACATTATTCGTGAATGTTTTAATTTATTTATAGGCGGCTTTTGTGTTTGATAGCATTCTAACCGTTGTGGACAATTTACATCCACGGTTATAATTTACTTAGGCACCAAACGGTTTCTTACATCTGTAATTTAGGACATTTTATGTGTAGAGTTTGTCCGGGGAAGTACTACCTTACCCATTTCTGCCGAGAAGCAGTAGTGCACTTGTATTACTGTGTTTCGGTTAGAAATGTAAGGGAGCCGGTGATATTACAAGCACATGAGACTTCACAACTTCAATGTCTCAGGGTGGCGGTGACCACTTACCATCAGATGGACCGTATGCTTGTTTGTCGGCTCACGTGGTATAAAATACCTAAACCAAAAAAATTGCATGATATTTTTTGTCAATCTAAACATTTCGTAAGTCATTAATATGTCTACATTATTATTATAGAGTTAATAAGTCGCAACATTTAAATGTAGGAGGTAATCTCGGAAACTACTCATAAGGTTAGAAAAATTATTTCTCTAATAGATACTGCAGTTATTCAAAGTGATATAGGCTATATTATGCTAGGCATACCTATATTAGATCTCGCGGGATTGCGGGTGCAGCCGTGGGATGGTAACTAGTTTTTAATGAAATGAGATTCGCTATATTTACCCTACCCTTCCTACCGAAAATTAGACATAAAAATGTAGTACCTATTATTATCATTTTTTTATACCACATGAGCCAACAGACAAGCAGACAGTCCACCTGATGGTAAGTGGCACCGCCTATGGACATTTGCAACACCAGAGCTACGCCAATGCGTTGTCGACCCTGAGACGTGAAGTTGTTAAGTCTCATGTGCCTCCCTTACTTTTCTAACCGAGACACAGTAAAAGAAGTGCACAACTACTTCACGGTAGAAATGGGTAAGGTGGTAGTACTTCCTCGGACGAACTCTGCACTAAGAGCTCTACTACTCAATTTAATTGAAAAAAATTTCGTTTTTTGGAGTAAGCTGGCCTTAACGAAACTTGCATATCATTCGGGAACTACTTATACATATGTATATAAAGGCATCACTTATTTTCTATCATGTTCTTTATTGTTGTCACTTGTTTCTAATTTAAATAATTATTCATGTAATTCAGTAGGTCGCAACGGTTCGGGACTTTGTTTACGGTATTCCAGTTTCATTCGAATTCGTAAATTTGACAACATTAACTATATCTAAAAATATCGTGGTGGTCAAATTAACATACCTTTATTAGATGGCTACTAAAATTATAGGCAAATAGTAACGCAATCTTGCTTATTTTAAATTCAAAAAGATTTCGCTTACGTATTTATAAACATAAGAGATATTTTTTATATCTTACGACGTTTCCCCTTTTTGCTTACACAGAGGGTATAATTCACACAAATCTTTATTTTTCTTTGTGTTCATGTGAGGGAGAGTTGGCCCTCCCGCCGCGTGCTGATGATGAGTTACGGCCAGGAGGAGCAGTAGGCCGGAACACGGAAGTCACCCCTCCTGGCCCGCGCCCGCGCACTCCCGCCCTGCTTCCGATACCAATCGACGGGCTTTAGCTAAAACTGCCGCCGTATTTCATAAATTATTGACAATTTCGCTACTTCATACAATGATATTCGCCTATAGAATTGATGAATATAATGGGGAAAGGAAATACCATTATGAGTCTCGGGTTATGTTAGAATGACTAGAATGATGTTATGGATTGGATAGAAATGGTTGCTAGGGTTGTTCTAACAATATTAAATATGCTAAACACTAGGTAGATACTAGAAAAGAAATGAAAAGGTGAAAAAGGAAAGAAGGTTCTACTTCATAAATGTAAACTTCTTATGGACAGGTGAAAATGCTTCAAGTTTTAATTCCGATGAAAAACGATGGTATTACAAGTCTGACGCAGACATTTTTTTTGTTTTTTATATTGTCTCTACAAAACTGAGTTCATTAAATCTTATTCTATGAAGCATACTAATATAAATAAAAACTGTGTGACTTCTGTCTGTGTATCCGTCTCGTGGTTTCGTAGCCCCCAAATAGATGGACTAGCAATGCAGTATTTAGATAGCTTAAAAGGGATGATATGGTACCTTGGTTCTTAGTAATGAAAATCTGAATCGCTTTATAAAAGTTATATACTCCTGTCAGAATTGGTGTGAAAATGTCATAGACATCTAATAGAATATTTATTATACTTCTAGAGTTAAATTTAAATTTCAATTTGTAGATAATTATGTATTTAAATTAATTGGGCTACAAATAAAAACTTTAATTGAAAAGGAGGTTATTACCAAAATATCATTTCTGCCACCCGCTACACGGTTACTTCGCCGAGATATATGATAAATTTATAACATTTAAAACAAACACCTTTATTATAAACTGTAATTTATAGAACTCCAAAGACAAATTGTTAAGTAGCATTTTCTCTTCTATTTATGCATCGTTTCATTTTTATTTGTTTAGTAGCTATTGAAGAACTCTAGTGTTATATTATTTTTTGGGATAATTTTTTTTATGATTATGGTCCAATTTGAACAAATATCATAAAATTATAGCGAGTAAAACATACATTTCCTGCAAGCACTGAAAATTGAACCGCAAGATAATTGTATTTCGGTACAAAATTGTGTAACTCTAACCTAAATTTAACTAATCAATTAACAATTCTAATATCCATAAAGAAGTACTCCAGTAGGTACGCATAATAGGATAGCACCTACATTTCATTATAAGATGAGCCCTTAAGCCATAGATTAACAAAAAGTACGTAAGTAATGCTTCCATAGTGTCTATAAGTGAATGTAGGACATTCATCAGGGGCTCGGGGGCGCGTGTCACCGATCTAGCCGACGACCGACGCCGCCGCGACGGCCGCGTGAGACAATATTCATAAATAACGACAATAACAATGCGTGGACTCGACGCCACGTGGCGGAGGCGCGGGCGGGGACAGCGGCGTGTGCGCAGGGGAGGCCACGCCACATCTAATTACTTGTACGGATCCACGGATTCACTCACATACTTACATTCATTTTTTTATAATAGTCGTATTTTAATACGTGCTTCATAATGTACTTAAGTATTGTAATATTGTAGTGTCTTAAGAAATATTGCGTTAAAATCTTTTGGAATTTTGTTTTCATTATTGTGTTATAAGATTATTCTTAAATAAGTATCCTGGGAATAAATAAATATCCTGGGACATTCATTACACACTTTGTCTGAACGCAAACTAAGCAGAGCTTGTGCTTTGGACACCATTTAACTCATATACTACTTTTTCAGCACCTATATAGATAGAAATTGAAATCCAGACACAGAACAAACAGACATGTTCATGCACACATTTTGTCCTGTGTGGGAATCGAACCCACGACATGCGGCGTGGCAGTCAGGGTCTCTAACCACAAAGACAACTGGCTCGTCTATCATACGACATTGATTTTATTTGTAAGTACATTCCACATGACTGCATGTCATAATATCATGAAATGAAATAGGAAGAACAAATAAAAATGTATATTTCTCAAAAACCCTTTCGTAACTTCGTATTCGAACATGATACTATAAATCTGGAGGTACGTAGTGCGGAAGTGGAGGCGAGACTGCACGTCAGGCGAGCCTCCGGTGAACACCGGTCTATAGTCAGTTCCATAAAATAACTCCTTTTTGGCGTTCAAAAATGTCGTCTAAATATAAACCCTATTGGTTGATGATAAGGATCAACTGCAACATCATACAATTACAAATACATGAACCACAATCAAAAGGACTCCTTTTAACAAACAGACTATAGTCGGCTCATAGTGTAAGGAGCGGAAGGAAATTAAAGGCGGTTGAAGCTCATAAGTCAACCTTTCTAGAAATTGGGACCATGGGTTATAATAATAATAAAATTTATTTTCTCACACATCAATTTTTTTTATACATATACATGTAGGTGCATTTAATGGTGGGAGACAGGAGCCCAAATAAGGTTTTCCTGTGCTAGGAGTCTTCTGGCTCCCTTTATTGGTAAGATGTAGTTAAAATTGACATTCATGTGAGAAATGAAAATAGAAATTGATGCAAATGGAGTACACAAAATATGCTATTTAATTTCCTATTGCAGGTATGAAGGCATTTTAATCATCCGTACTAATATTATGAATGTGAATGTAAGTTTGTTTGTTACGCTTTCACACGAAAACTACTAAACCGATTGTCATGAAACATTGTACACATATTCCTGGAGGTATTATAAGTAACATAGGATACTTTTTGCAGGAAAAACAGTTAGTCTGGAAATACATATCACTACATAGTATAAAACAAAGTCGCTTTCTCTGCCCCTATATCCCTATGTATGCTTAAATCTTTAAAACTACGCAACGGATTTTAATGCGGTTTTATTTAATAGATAGAGTGATTGAAAAGGAAGGTTTTTATGTATAATACATGTGACATCCCACGGGAACACGGGCAAAACCGCGGGGGACAGCTAGTAAATTATTAAAAAACAACAAAATCACTTGAAATCTTTTGCAATAAAGTTATAATAGTCAATAATAATCGATCCAAGCTGTTTATTTATTCATGCTCATTTCTCATGCCCCTTTGAATATCGCATACGCATTTGATATGGCGTTAAACCCCTCACTGTAGGGGTAAGCCACACTAAGCCACGGTCGACTGCGACTGTACGTAAACATCAGTTAAACCTTGTGTAAACAATTTTGTTACTTATTTGATGGAAAATAATTTCATTAAAAATACTAGTGACCAATGTGGGGTATTATACAATTTTTGTATTGTATTGTGTATAATTGTACTACATGGTGGCTTTTGAAGATATAAGCTGTACGTTACTGTACGAATACTCGTATATAGGTGCAGGAAGATTTTATGAGGACTTATTCTTTTTATATTATAAATGCGAGTGTTTGTGACAATGTTTGGATATTTGTTTCTCTTTCACGCAAAAATATTGATAAGTATGCTCTAAAATAACTTTAATAATAGTTTTTATTCTGGGAAAAAGTAATATCTTTTGGAAATGTCGATAAAACCGCGGGGGACAGCTAGTTAAATAATAAAAATATATGCTTACATATTTTCAATTACTATGAATTTTGAGTATCAATTATTTTAATAGATACTAGCTGTCCGCCGCGGTTTCACCCGCGTCCCCAAGGGATGTTACATTATTTTGTTGTTTCATCAATAGTTTTCGCAGCGCACGCGATGTAAGAAAGTTTTTTGGTAATTTTTTCACACCTTGGGTTACATTATTGGAGTTTTAATATGGATCCCTAACTTTTTGAAAATGTAATATATCCTTTGTTCACCGGAGATAGTGTAGTTTCCCAACAGTGAAAGAATTTTTCAAATCTGTCAAGCAGTTTAGGAGCCTATTCAATGCAAACAAACAAACGAAAAAACAATCAAATCTTTCCTCTTTATAATATTAGTGTAGACAATTGAGATAAAAAAGAATCAAATGGTTAATCCAAAATGTATTATTTGTGCTAACAAAATCCTTTACTTTAATTCATTTGAATCAATTTCATATTATATTATGAGATTTTCACGTACACTAACTATAAAGTCAAGACAATCACCGTTTGCATATAAGTCAGGTTTTAGTAAAATGCTATGACTCACCGCTATGAGTTTCACAGGCTTTTTGAGCCATCTTGAAAAACAACTTACCAACTTTTATATTACGTAATTTTGTGGTTTTTATAACAAGTACGCCGACAAACTGCCAGACGGTCCACCTGAAGGTATATGTTCACTGCCGCCTATTTACAATTGCAACACCAGGGGCATCGCCAATGCATTGGCAACCCTGAGATATGAAGTTAGTCTCATGTGCCTCTAATTTCACCGACCTCGACCGTCCTAACCGAAACATAGTAACTCAAATGTGCTACTGCTTCACGGCGGAAATGGATATGGCAGTACTTCCCCGGACGAACTTTGCATTAAGAGCTTGAAATTATCTACTAAGCATTGTAATGAATTTAAGTTTCTTACACAACGCAATTAAAAGTAAAGATTTGTGTCACATTATTTGCTATTCGCGAAATATCTTATCAAAACATATAGGGTACTTCAGGTTCATTGTTGTGACTAGGCTTGGACCCTTTTTTTTTCTTTATTTTCGGCGCTCAGGCATCGTCTATGTGGAGAGGGGCTGGGAAACCAGCAGAGGCTTGACGTCCAGCCCCAGGCTTGGACCCTGAGATCGATGGCCATGTCATAATAATACTACAGGTAATAATATGGGTACTGCAACACCTCCCCATACATAATACGCCTATCTATTTACTAAAAAAGCTAAATATTTTTAAACACTTTCCAATTCTATCAAATATTCAGTTAGGTACTCAGTCTGGCCAGTAAACAAAATAAAAATAAATAATTTTTTTTCAGTTTAGGCCCCCGGCGGGCATTTATGAAGGTCAAATATAAAGTTACTGAAGCTACTAGTCCTAATTGTATTTCCGGCTTTTTAAGGTTCCATGGCCAAATAGAAAGAAAAAGACTTAAAGGTCCAACCGACCAGGTCATTAAAATCCAAAAAAAAAATGTTTTTAAATGTGGAGCCCCTATAGGCCCCGACCGTCTACGCGTCTGTCAGTCTTAACATACGGACATTTTACTCTAGAACTATCTGAGAACCACCACACAAAGACGTAATAGCAAATATGTTTTTTATGGCGTGATACATGTAAATGGGGCATGAAAAAAATCAAACGCACGTAGCTGCATCAGTTATCATGAGATATAAAGTTTCTAAAGTCATAAAAGTCTCTCCCACCTTCTAACTTTTGATTGAACTGCTGGTTGGAAAATCTGGAAAAAACCGGATATTTGAATTAAAAAAACACTCATAAAAAATATTTTGAAGATGAGTTTGTAATATCCTTTATTAGTTCGAAATCAGCGACCCCAAATTATTAGTAAGTACAGAACCCTAAACATAGTGCGTGGTCTGACAAGCAGTTGGCCCGTAATTAAAAAAAAATAGATAGAATATTTTTTTTTATCCAAAAAGAAAAGTGTAATATTTGTATAATGGTATTTTAATAAAAAATATTCGTTCACATAACGCGTATCAATAAAATAAAAACATTATCAAAAAGACCCGACGAGGATGGGATTCGAACCCACGCGTGCAGAGCACATTGGATTAGCAGTCCAACGCCTTAACCACTCGGCCACCTCGTCATGTCTAGCGGTGTCGAAATTTAGGTTGATGTCTCACGAAGGCATTTGTGGCTAACTTCAAATTGTTTTGACAAGTGATATGTGATGGCGTTCGAATCGTGACGTCATTTTTATAATCGCTAACCTTTGGACTCGTGAAAACTATACCGCTATTAGTAATATTTAGGAACCTTTTATTTGTAATCAAACTAATATTATAACCGAATAGTCGATATTATTTATGATAAAAGTATGCTACAAAAGATGTATTTAGAATATGGCCAGCCTAAAAAAAATTACTAAAAAATATTTTTTATTACCTACCTACGAATATTCCGTTGATATTAATAGTGAAAGAAAAACCGGCCAAGTGCGAGTCGGACTCGCACCCGAAGGATTCCGTACCATTGTCTATAAAAAATCTCTGTTGTATGGGAACCCCCTTAAATATTTATTTTATTCTCTTTTTTAGTATTTCTTCTTATTTATAGCGGCAACAGAAATACATCAGTGTGTATTTCAACTGTCTATCACGGATCATGAGAAAACAGCCTGGTGACATACGGACAGACAGACGGATAGACGGACAGCGGACTATTAATAGGGTCCCGTTTTACCCTTTGGGCCGGAACCTTAAAAATCACAATAACGTTCAGTTTCAGAAATACGCTCTTTAGCCTTTCTCCTTCCTGACTTTCCACATTAGATTATAAATTCTGCTGAGCATATTAGCAATATAATCGAGACAGTACTTTCAGCAAAACTAGAAAAGAAAGAAATAAATAATAAATATTCTGGGCTATTTTTTTACACGGCCATCTGAGCCCAAACTAAGCAGAGCATGTATTATGGAAACCTTTATTTTATTTCATATTGTTATTGTTTTCTAAATACATAACAATTTAAAAAATATTAACAGAATTGTTCATGTAAACAAATGTTTGTCCAGATGAATCGAACCCACGACTTATGGCGTGGCGGTCAGCCACCAAGCCAACTGGCTTTATGGAGTGGTTACCACTTGCACGCCATAAGCCTATGCACCGTACTTTTAATTACATTCAGTGATCAAACCTTTTAAAAGTATTGTATTTATTTTCATAAGGAAGATGCATTCAATTAGTTCAATAAATAATACAAAAAAAATCAAATTAAAAAAAACAGTGAGTATAAATTCGACATCAGGTTAAAATATTAAAAACCAAAGTAATGGGTCGGGTCTAAGCGCCCCTCCAAGGATGACTAATGATCTACAATGCGCATTATAATGATCTACATGGGTCATTTATCCTTCCCACTACAACCAATATATTCTGACCTTATCCTCATAGGTAATAGATGGTAAAATCTGTCACCAAGCCCCTATCAGTGCGATCCAGATACAACCAGTTCTCTTCTAGGCTCTGTGTGGTTAACATCGCCATCTGGCATCATCACTATGTTAAAGTATAGGGTTCAAAATAAGCTATATATTGTAGAAAAGCTTTTCTAGTCAAAATTAGCCTACTTTGCAGGATAAGGAAAGCGTAACTAGTGCAGCGAAGCTTTCGTACTATTCTAAGCTAAAAATGTGTATAACTAAAAAGGACTAAGGTTTTAATAACAGAAAGAACTGTATATGGGCAGGAATATGGGTAGGTAGGTACGACATTTCGCGATTTGGACCTTTCGCCTGAAGTAATTATGTGTGATCATGACTTTCTTTCTGTCCTGATATTTATTTCTTTAGTTGCAAATAAAAATAATACTTAATGAATAGTGGAACGAAAAAAAACTTGGCGCGGAAGGTACGAAAAATCATAATTCCTAATAGCCGTTACATTGTACATATTATTGATAAATTATCGTGTCAGTTCACGTATAAGAACTACCTGGTATATAAACACGTATTTGAGACTAGGTACCTCTTCATGCATACCTTTCTTCTCGCTATTCAATTATTACAAAATATATAGTACTAGAAATCGTTCGGTTTAAAGTGTCCCAACAACATGTCTGTATGTCTCATTGTCAATATTTTACCAACAAATGGGGTTTTCAAGGCGCCACTCAAGAGTTGCACCGTCTCCTGAATATGACAAATAACATTAAAAATGAAGCTACACGAATACCAACATAAAATAAAAATGTCAAAAATTTAAATTAAGGATTAAAATATTTAAATTTAGTGCGGGCGCGTCCCGCTCGCGCCCGGCCGGCCGGCCAGGCCAGCGCCAACCGAGCCTCGACACCACCGCTCGGGATGTTATCTTGTATGGAAACCGATTCTGTAATAAAACATATCGAGTTAAAAGTTATTCTTAGTCTTGTAGTATGTACTCGACCTTTAACTAGCACTGGCAACAGTGGCGTTGCTTGCCTTATACAGGCCCTGTATAAAATTTTGTTGGGGGGGCCAAATGAAAGATTTCAATGATTTTATAGATAAGAATCTACAATTTTGTGCTTATTGTAATTATAATTGATACTGTTGATACGGCGGTAACTACGCCCCTGATTTGCAAATGCAGTGAGTTCATTAAAAAAAAATATTTAATTTGTGTTTTGTTCAATACAATAAAACTTAAAACTTTTAACGTTAAACTCAATAAAAGCTAGCATGCAGTTCCTTTAATTTTTAAGAAATACTAGTGTTTTTTAAGAGATGCCAACAGACATTTTATTGTTAAAAACTTCCTATTTTGTGTTAATTAGTATCTGTAAAACGCCCATACCTTAATTTTCAAAATTTATAATACTACTTTAGTGAAGTAGTTATAACTTAGCAATGGCACTTATCGTACTTATGTATTTATATAACTTTTGACCCAATTCCAACAAGCCTAAAGACTGGTTGACTTTTGGGTCTATCATCAGAACTGGTTATTGGTATCTACTTGTAACTTGACGACAGAACTAAACACAATTGCCAATTTTGTCGAGGAAATGCAACAAATAGAACAGCATGAAAATAAATATGGGATCTTTAAATTCTATTACATAATTGATGTGTAAGGAACATTAAGGTCAACCTAATAAAAAAGTGGTAAAAAGTATAATGAAAAAAATACTAGTTATAGGTGCCTATATTCACATACCTATCTTACCTCGTAAGAAGTCTTTAAACTTGTATTTTCAATCTTGATTAGACAAGTACCTTAACCTTTGATTTTGAAATTCTTTGAGGGCAAGATTTAGAAAATACAAAAGTCCTTTCTATACAATGATACCAGCTGAATACTATAAATTAATGGAGTGTACTGTGCCAGAGAATTTTAAATATTTGAAAGCACAGTTTAGAAAAAGAAAATAAAAATCTCTACCACAACATAATATATTACGTAAAATAAATAATACAATCATAAAATAGTTATAAATGTAGTGTTTATAAAACGTAATCGTGGTTTTATGGTTCATATATTTGGGATGGATGGAGCATCAGTCGAGCAAGCCTGGACGGCCGACGGACACGATTTATTTTAATTAACTTTCACGAGACGAGCCATTACCTACCTATCCTAATCCGTACGTAAAAAAGCAATTCCAATTAAACATTGTTTGTTTATATAATAACTTCAGAGGACTATCTTATTTTTATTAATTTTGTTATAATTATTTAACACATACCTACCACGCCATACTAAATTCGGTGACAGTGTAAGTAATACTTATTGAAGTGATACTTCTAATGGGAGGCTTTGAAATTATGATCTGCAACCTTTTTGTGTGACGAAAAATAAATAAGGGATTAATACAATATATGCTATTCAGAAGTGATTGATGAATAACATGTTTCCCTGTACTTAACACAAAAGTTTCATTTCTATCATGTCTACGACTCAAACTGTTTTCTTTTGTTTTCTCACACTGTCACTTGTCATATTTCCATGAGATGAATTAAGAGAAAAAAAACTTGTAAATTAGGCGCAGGTACAGTCATACACCAATACAAGGTTCTGTTGTTGACAGGTCATAATTCGCGCGCTTCCCTCCACAGTACCGAGCCGCGCCGCCCGCCGCCGCGCGCCGAGCCCTGCGTCTCTCCCGAACTTGTGAATGTACACGACAGCCGACCTTTGTGCACTAATAGTAGGTACAGTGTCGATGGAACCTGTCTACAACACTCCCCCACAAAACTGAGAAGGGAAACGCAATTTCTTTTTGACAGGAACATTAAAAGAACCGACGAATTGGATGCTTAACATTAATATTTTTTCACAATAGGTTTTAAAATGTATCAAAAAAAAATTACTTTAATGATAATATTTACCAGCCTGCTTGTAAGAATGAAACAGATAATGCAAAAAATTATGGATTATTAATCTGTTAGAGTTTGTTTGTTTTATGGATGCCAGAGTCAAAGATAAGATGCTTGCCCAGCATCTCTTCAGCCCTAAGTATTTCATCACTAATTAATAATACATTAACAATTAATATTATAAATAAAAAAGATTTGTAGTTTTTTTTTTAATGAAAAAACTCAAAACAAAACCAGTTTTAATCATGCTTTCACTATTAGAAAGCTACTTTATCCACGGGTTACATAGTCTATGGTATTATCCCGGGAAACATAAGATCCTTCAGAACTGCGGGTGACACCGCGAGACCTAAGTTAGTCAACAATAAGTTGCTCCTTTCTGTGTATGAAAGTCTATCCCAGGCTGAATCCCAGCACCAAGACATTGAAATGCTTCAAGAATAAAACAGTCGAAGTTTACTTGAATATATAACATAACAATTAACATAATAAATCCTAAAGGTAAATGTAGTTAACTGTACCCTTGACCAGTCTCCGGTGAAAGGACAAGGGCTACCACGTGAGGACAGAAGGTGACTGGCTACTGAAGGTGACTGAGGCTAGGGTGGTATCGATTGCCACGCCCACCCGCGGTGCGTTTCCTAGCAACGGGAAGCGCCCGCCCTGCCGCCCGCCCGCCCTCGACCTACACTGAGGAAAACATCTTGTAGCAATGAGTCTTTTTGTGTCTGCAGTTTTGTGTCCTCGGATACTGATATTGATAGTTGATACGCCAGGAAGTAAATAATAAAGCTATACACTCAGCTTTTTTTAGTAAGACTACGAGAAGCTAATTACGGAAAAAAAACTATATTATTTGAAGGAGCACAACTGTACAACCAATTACCAAATGACATTAAGGCATGGGAAAGCATAAGTATGTATAAAAATAAACTTTAGAAATATTTGTTTACGTTATAAATTACTTTATTCTCTTAATCATTTTGTTCTATTAGCTTCAATCAGAGGTAAACAAACCTATTTAAGAAAAAAATGTCTTGTATCTCATTTTATGTAAACTGTAAAGTTTTTTATGAGAAATAAATTCCTTAAACCCAAAATTATTGAATAAAAGTTATCAATAATTTAATGTAAAATAATCATAAAAAATCTTAATAAAGTCATTTAGTTACTTTACAATAACCTTTACATAAATAGACCTCAAGCCTGGTACGATACGAAGCGTTACACCGCAAATATAATAAATCTTATTAGATGGTTTTAAATTAAATCAGTGTACAAAAGTTCGGTAAAACAACTCATAAAGTGAGAAGTGAAGCATTAGGGGGCGAAACTTAATTTAGAAACAGGCCTGTAATGAATTCTAAGGAAGATTTAATAAACTTTAGCCGGCGGATCCCTCCATCATAGGGGTACGAACTACATATACCTACCACATTTTTTCTTTCTCTGAGGGTTATTCAATGAAGTTTTGTAAAACTTTTGACATGATTATTTCTGTTGGGTTTCAATTATAATAAAACTTACTTTGCGACGTCGTCTACGCATACAAAACTACATAATTTACCTTCGATTCTGAATATTTAAATAATAAGTAAAGAACATCATGACAAATTATTGTATGTAAAAAGAAATTGAAATTCCACAGACTATTGGAACTACAAAAAAATCAATCCAAAAAATATAGTGTTATTTATAGTGGCTTTATCTCGAAGGAGGATCTTTGTGACGATCGTCTTTTGTCGTGGCCAAAGATTTTTTCGTCGCGCCAAAAAACAAAGTCGTTAAAACTTATCGTTTGATTGCAATGGCCCCTTTAGGCCGCAATCTTTGGCGTTTTCTTTGTAGATTTCATCTTAATAGCTTTTCTATATTCTGATACATGTAAAGATATACTTTTGTCTTTCGTACCGCCTATTTTTTTCATTTAATAGCATCTTCGAAATATTTGGCACCCTGTGTGGGTTATACTCTATCTACGGCTATCTTCATTCTACATGTATATAATTAGGTATTACTTAAGTCTTACAGGCTACTTCTATACGTATATCACATTGTAATCAAAGGTACCGCGGTTTCACAAAGGTTTTCAAAAGATCTAAAGTATACTTACTATGTATCAGTGAATTACTGATTGAAATCCGAAAGTCTATTCCTACATCTAAAGTAATAAACTTTACCTCTTTAAATATAAGTAAAGATTGTCTGTAATGTGTGTATAGTTCTATCGCATATACAGTTTCTAAACACCTATCTATAAAAAATATTTAAGGTTTCCAACTGTACCGCTTGTACAATTATTAATAAGACAAATTATAGAAACTAGAGAGTTAAGATTTTACGATCTAAGGTAAATAATTATCCAAAGAGATATTAAAAAAGGACGAGTAACAATAAAGGTTTTAATGTAAACTCAAATAAATATTTTTCAAAGATAAAATCTCTTAACTGAAGGGAATATATTAACACACCTATCATATTAGAATTATAACCTATAATTTAATTTTCAAATGGTCCGCGTAAAAACTAACGTTTGGGTGTTGTCAGGTCAAAAAAAACTGGTCGCACATTGGTTTGTTTCTTTTTTTCAACATGTTTAACCCGCCAAGTCTATTGGTACGGAACGAGAGAGATGAGTTGTGTTCTAGGAAGAGTCCCATAACTCATAAAAGGTTGTAGATAAATGCTCCGACCTAATTATGATAAATATTTTCACCTATCTAGGTATAAGTTATCGAATGGTGTTCAACAAAAAATTAAACAAATATGTAGTTGAATATATTATTTAAATCTTTTTAGGGATTGAATAAATAATGTTCGAAAATTTAATTGCATGTTATGTACCAACCAAAAGCGATCGGTCGCAAAATTCAACTAATGCTGATAGCTTTGCCTACCATCTCGGGGATAATGGTCGTATGGATATATTGATGGTATAAAGGCTTTCCCACGAGCAACAAAAGCTCGGCGCCTCAAGTGCGCCCGCGCCTCTGCCGGTCAGGCCGACCGTGACGGATTGCTCTACGACAGAACACGTTATCCGTCATAATCGTCTGCGCCTGCGATTGATTGTGTCTGTAACTCTGTAGGTAACATCTAGATATCTACGTTCAGAGATATACTTCTAGATACGCTGGGAATTATTTTACATACATTTAAGAAAAATGTGATATACAATATATCTTGCAATATACCTAAGATAGAAACATTAAGTTAAAAATAGGGACACGGAACTATCGTTAATTATCAACTTTATAAACTAATCCATTTTTACGATTCAAAAGAATCGAACCGTTATTGTGGGGCACGTCAGGTGGCGTGGAGGAGTTTTTTGCAGTTATCAAAAGCACAGAGGTCCAGCACTGACAATAGCCCGCACTCAAACTACAAGCCGACGCGACAGATGCAACAATGCAACACACGAATGATTAATTGTGAGCATCTACTAACGTTTTACATCTATAAATGGAAAAAATAAAATAAAAAATGAAACAAAACATTTTGCCTTTTGTTTATTGCGACGACGCCAACATGTCTGCACCAGACCGATTCGAATTTCGAAGGACGATCATTAATTATATTTTGTCTTACTCACGCATTCCATTTTTGAACTCGATATGATCTATAGATCCGATCTACGGGTCTATCGATCACGCGCATTGGAATCTAAATTTATTCATTTAGTGGCATCTTTTTGCAGATGATGTTTGACGTACAGACTTGGTGATAAATTGTTTATACTTAATACTTAAATTGTTGTTTCAATCGGCATACCTAATTATTTAAATGCATATGGAAGGTATTTAATTACAATCAAATCATAGGCGAATGACTATAGATCAAAAAGATATTTAGGGTTATTAAAATGACACAGTTTGCTCCGTAAAATATGAATAATACTTATATCATAAATATCTATCATATTAAATCTCACAATCAATACAATATGTTCAACTATTCGTGAACTCATCAAAAATAACCCTGTAAAACGGTCTGGATGAAATCACATTAGCTTAATATCTTAAACAAAACCTACAAACAATTGATCAGTTTCATAGAAAAAGTCTTTATCAGAGGGATAACTAATTAACTCAAAACAATATTTCATCTGCCGAGATTGCATGACGCGAGACAAAAAACGAAAGGTCGGAATGACCGCGCCAAAACCAAAACGCTCTGTCCAAAACAAATAAAACTTAAACAAAAAATGAAGCCGGTTAATAAGCTGGATGACATTTGGGAATTCAAAAAATTCATTCAAAGCATTATTAATAGCGTTCTTGAAGTGGGTTCCTCCATGATTACTAAAATGAGAAGACAGCAATTACTTATCCTTAGACAAAATCCACTCCCAATCTGGCCGCCGCCGCGTCGCACTGCCGGGCCCGCGCCGCACTGCCGGGCCCGCGCCGCACTGCCGGGCCCGCGCCGGTGCCGGAGCTGCGTGTTTCGGTAACGTACATCATTGTTTTATTGTCCCAACGAGACTTCTCATAAAAGTACCTCAACTCGTACTCGCTTCTTCGTAACATGTCCCGGATGGCGTGATAGCAAATAATTTTATAAGGACCTTTAACAATATGTCAAACCGTTTCGTTTTAATTTTTTCTTATTTTTCAATAAATAATACGTTCGCTCATAAGTTTACATTGTTCGACTTCGGCCGGGACGGAGCGTTGCGACGATATTTCTTAAAATTATTTTGAGAGAAAAAAACAACAGTTACAAAGCGGGTTCTTTATGCATTTCGGGCCTACATTTGTTATTATGGGAGAATGATAATGTGATTATTGTTTTGCGAGCTTTTCGATGATTGATAGTCGATTGTCACGGATAATGAAGTGCTTTAGAAACATTGAATTTTTTGCCTTATTCATCATGGAAATTAAGTTCCTTCGAATGGGTGGTATCGATGTCGATTCGAATACATATACCTACTTCAATAATGTTTTAACCGAATCAAACAACGGCTATTTAATTATGGCGGGTCCCTATAAACTATCTTAATATATCTAATAGTGAACCTAAAGTGTTTATTATTAATGAAGTACATTAACTAAACGTTTAGATTATTTTAATCTACTAATAGTAATGTTTAAAAAAATCGATACAATCATTCTTTTATTCGGCTACAATGCACGTCGGTATCGGGACAATGCCTTACAAATTAATAATTCACGCTTATAATACTATTAGATGAAATATTAATTCGGTCGTATGCTATGGCTGTTACGCTTATGGTACAAAATTTTGACACAGTAAATAAAAAAATAATGGCGCAAGTTCAACTTATTATTGTAAAAAATATTATTTACATAATTGTCCGTATACAAATTTGGGATTACAAAACTAGCGTTAGTCGAGTGGTTCAGCTTTTAGTAAGTTAAAGTAATACGTTATTTCTAAACGTTTGCGTATTATTAATTTCATCATTTTACTTTATATTACGCAGGTTCTGCAAGTAGCTATTATAAGACCAGATACAAAATGTTATAGATTGCTTTATTATATTCCATTACCTTTGTAATATACTGTGACTTCGTAGTCTTTTTTCTGTTAGAATTTCGTCAATAGACATTATTGTTGTGGTTCTTGTTGATCGTTTCGATTGTACTCAAAACTCGGGGATTGTTTGAATCGAATAACATTACGTTGGCGCCGTAGTTGCTTACATATCTGTCGAAAGTGATGAGATGACCAAATACCGATGCTATCTCTCACTACATTTTAATAAGGTCGTGACTCTTGACCCGACATTATTGATAGTTTTGCGAAATTATTTAAGATAAATGCAATTTATTTTGTAATTTTTATTTTATGTTTTGTTGTAGTGTTTAATTATTTTGATTGTTCGCTCGGACCGAACATAAATTATCTAAATATTATGTAATGTTTTAAATTGTCAGAGTCGTAACGAACAGTTTTTTATTAAAAACTAGCTGCGCTCTGCGGCTTTGCCCGCTTTCAATCCTGGTTATAAACCTTCCTCTTGAATTACTCTATCTAGTTCTTAGAACTGCATTAATATCCTTTGCATAGTTTACGATTTTATAAAGGACATACAGATAAACATTAATTTTTATATGCATAGATACTTACTTACCTATTGCTATAAACAAATGCCAGGCTTTAGTTAAAACGGCTTAGACTTATTAAAACCTATATAAAATATACATATAGATACAATAGTAAATAATAGACCTAGGTAATTTAATTTAAAGAGTGAAATGAATTTAATTTACGAAGCCAAAAGATTGAAAATAGGGCAGGCAGATGATGATAGGAAATATAATCTGCGTGCCCTTAACTGTTGGTGTTTGATACGTAGCGGTCATCATGTCTGAAACTCATTATGTACAGTCATGATCATTTACAATACAATACAAATATACTTTATTGTTCACATTACATAAAAATATAAAGGTATTCTACAAACATTATCAGTAATAGGAAACATTTATAACATGGCTGGCGTTACACAATAAATATCTAGTTATATGTATACAGTTCTTGAATATTTTTATAATCCTAATACATATAGTAAAATATTTTAATAAACTAATCGATATTAATATACTTATTATAACACATATAATATATGCTACGAAATATACACGCATAATAAATGTTTAGACGAACATTAAAGATATTCATTTATTTAATAAATATAATAGCAGCTTATGGAAAGAAGGAAAAGGAGACATAGCAAGTGTGAAAATAAAATTAATTTAAAAACAACATTGAACATTCATATATAACAACGGACAGTACTACAGTAATATCTGATTTTATAATTTATTAATAATTTCTCTTCTTTCATTTGCAGACGGCTCAACTATTACAACAATTCTGTAGGTGCTGTTGAGTTATGTGAAGGGTGTCAGATATTGTCTCCAAACAGCCCAAGATTATATATTTCTGCTCATTGTATTTTGTGTAACGCGGTCAAATATTTGAACTAATATTATAATATATAATATGAACGAGTGAGTACCAATTTTGTGACTTTCACTGCACCTATTTTGAAAATACTTTCATTGATAGAAAGCTGCATTATTCCCAAGTGACCTTTCGAAATTTGCCTGTCCGGTACACAATAGATACCTCGTTACGCGGCTGAAAATACTCGACAGTAGCAAGTACATAATAAAGCCTTCGATCATGAAAATAATCTGCCTATAGCAAACATTTTCCTAAGCGTAAATACTATAATAATCAAATGATAATCGTATTGCCAGCTTAATTTTATATCAAAGGTAGTGTTACTGTTCGTAACTAAATGAAATGAAAGAGAGGGCGCTGGATTAAACCACAGTTTATATTTTAAATTATATTAATAACAATAAAGAGAAAACCAGTGAACTTTCGTAATGTAACTAACTGTCATTACTATTTGAATTTAGAAGACAAAATAAAATCCAAAAAGATATAAATGAGTTCGGTTCGTAACAGGTAGTTTTAGGTAAATTTCACTGGAAAGGCATGGAAACCATCGTATATTGTTTGATATACCCGGATTAACAGATTTTTTTGGCTATGGGTATCATTCCAAAATTAATTCCCATGATGACCTTACGCCACATAATGTACTTTGAAATATTTGATGAAACCACCATAATATCTATAGGAACCCACTCTTCTTATAAGCATCGATTTGTATACACCGACAGACCGAAAACAGTGTTATTTGTACAGAAAACATCAAAGGTTATCAACTGGAGGAGGCGCGTGGGTACTGAAAAAATGCATAAACGGCTGACAACAGTAAATTTATTTGATTTTCTCGTTTCTTAAATTTAGTTAATGGCCACAGACGTCGTGTTGGACACTTTGTATAAAATAAAAAGCGAATGGGTATGTGTAGGCGTGGCTGCCCCGCCCGGGATCGCCAACCCACTTATTATCCACTTAACCACATCACTTCTGTAAATGTCTTGAAAGATGCCATAATATGATTAAAAATATTTTATTTTCTGACAAGTTTTACCTATTTTAAATTTAATATTTATAACACATTGAAACGTATTATGACTAACCTTTTTAGAAGGTAGAAAGTTGACTAATTGATACGAAAAGCATAGCCATGATCTCTCACCAGGAGGACCGACGACCTGATCAGAAACGCTTCATGCAGGTGGACCGTTCAAGGTAGAAATCCATAAGGGAGGCCAATGTTCAGCAGTGGACATCCCTGAGCTAATATGATGATGAACATAAAACATTTTTCATAAATTTTATGTCATATTAAATTAGTGGAAGTCTATGCTACATAAGGTACGTAGGGCAACTGTATAATGCAATTAGACTCTTCTCCATTGGCCTCAAGGGATAGATTCTAATGTTATAAACTAATAGACCCAAGGGGAACTGTTATATCTCTTCGTGGGAAACTAGTATTAGATTTTTTTTGGGAATTAAATCTTTACCATTATTATTATAGTTTAGATAAATGATTTTTGTTTCATGAACCAAAAAAAAAACATGAAATAAACAGTTCATCTGAACGTACGAATTCGAAAATAACAGTTTTCTCAAGTGTGTCTAGACGATTTTATCTAAATGTTAGCTGCCTCAGGTCAAAGTTGATGTCTAGACACCATGACTGATTCGTCGTCTTTTCTAATTCACAAGCAGAACTTGGAAATAATTCGAGCCAAGGAAATTCTGAGAGAAAAGCGTTCTTACACCATGGAAGATGTCTGTCGGATAAGAATAAGATTTTTCGTCCTTTGCTTTTTTTTCTACTAAGGTGATAAAAAAGATGATGGCCCAGACATACTGATAGTTGTGGTCACCGCAGCTCGTTAGAAATTTGGACAATACTAACATAATTCATAAAAATGATTTCTTCAATAACTTATATTGATAGATACCTTTTGAGTTTATTTATTCATTAATAAGGACAGCCAACAAAACATACACTAAAGAAATACAATGGTCACAAACAATACATAAAGCTAAGTGCTGCTTTAATTACAGGCTATCACAACATGGTAAAAGACAAAAAGAAATGTAAATATTATAAATTTAAGGTTTGTTAACACTTGATTAAATTAAATTAAAGATATAAAATCATCGTAAAGTTTCTAGCTTCATACTCAAAACTACTTAATTAACTTTGTAGCCTATCGATGATTATAATAATTACTACCCTACTAAATAAAAGTCTGCCTAGAAATTCAGAGACGGCGATAGTGATTATCAACCAGTAGATTGACGGTCTGCTTGCTAGTCAAGCTTCTAACTAAAAAAAATTACATAAACAATAAGCGTGTTAGTTTGTGCAGTAAATCTTTAAACTTAATAAAGTCGGCTTACCCATTCACCCTTGCTGTAATCAGTGTCTAATTCCGTATTCACAGCTTACGATAATGATTAACGACAAACATTATTAATTCGATCAACTGGGATTAGAGGCTGCTTACTGTGGCGAAGGGTGCGAGGAAAAAACAAACGAATTTTGCAAGGGACACCTCTTGCTCTAGGGAGCCCTAAAGGATAGTTGAACAGGGCTGTCACATATACGTTAAAGTAAACGAACGTAGGTAATATTTTGTGAGTTGTGATTGACAGATTTTTTATTATTAGTTAGTATTATTTATAAAGTAAATAAATTTTACCCATTCCCAAGGACCCCTATTTTAAGGCGTAAAGCAGGCTAATATGTAATAAGCCTAATGGTGGAAGGACCAATGATACATATTGCGACGACCAATGATTGAGAACAGAGCAGGTATATTATGATGACCAAAGTAACTAGGTCAAACCCCGTTACTTCATACGTGCAAGTGCAAAACTTTGCGAGGTTTGAACATAGAACAATAAATAAATATAATAAGTATAATAATAAAATATCCCCAGGACATTCTTCACACCTGATCCCAGATTAAGCAAGTCTACTGCTTGTACTATGGCTACCAGGTAACTGGTATACTACTCTAAATACATACTTATTTACACCCAGACACAGAACAAACAGATGTTCGTGGACACAAATTTTTACCCTGGGAGGGAATTAAACCCACGACCTGTGGCTTGGCAGTCAGGGTCTCTGACTGATGAACTAGATGTCTAACAAATATCAAATAACTTAATTCCTGGTTAAATCACATTTCCTTACTCATGTTTTCCGGATATGAACAGATAAGTTTGAACATTTTTTTATAATATTAGATTAGATAAATATGTTTCGTGAAGTAGTGTGTACAATCTGTACATTGATTATGTTACACACTACGTTTGCATGAGTTTCATCCAATAATACCTACACTAACACACCATACCTTTGTATCTTTACCATCAGCTATATACATAACTTGTCTTATCTACTTAGAGAAAAGGAGATAACGATAATTATCATTTACACACCCACTCAAGAAAATATTAAAAATCCTTTATTATATATATTTTTTCAGATTTACCAGAGTCGTAGCTGATTTTGCAATGACCTTTCTACTGATTTTCAAGGTTTTGCTTAACAACACATTCGTGAAATACAGTGTCAACCCTAATCTTGAAATCTTTATGTCAACACGTAGGGGACGTTAGCTCGCGTACCTCGAGGGATGAGTTTGTTTTTAATAAAAGTCTTTATTTAACGATAATGTGAAAATCTTGTGTAACCAACAATCATGTACGTACCTAATTACATTTATGAAACGAACTTTCTAACCTATAAATTTATAGATGACATTAGAAAGTACCCAATTGGACCCAAAACACGCAAAATATTAATTCGTTAAATTTACATCACGTTCAGCTCTGAAACGTCAATTAGTGAATATATAACATACTTCTGTCACTGAGGGGTCTAATGTACCTTTCAAAATATATTAAAAATAGTTGAACAGTTCGCTCAATCATGTGTAGACCTATCTATACTACCGGCACGCTATGATGGCCGTTTTTACGTTTCACATTGTCATAGGAAAAGTAACTGTGTTGCTTTGAGATAAGGTTGGTTTCCATCATCATACAATTAGCTGTTGGATCCATAGATGCACCTTATGTCTCAAGGAATAAAGGTTAGTTTTCTTTGTCATTGTTAAACGTCAAAACGGCCAACATAGCGTGCCGCAAGTTTAGTAACAGATGTTTTTTCTGTACGGAACACCGGGCGAAATTACCACTTCGTGCTTGACTTTATGTGTGCAAATATACATCATGTATTTTCCTCTATCATTGAAATGATCATTAGCATTTTTGTCGTACCTTGAACAACGAAGAGTCAACTATGCTTCTTATAAAATCTTATCAACGTTATCCTGTGTTATTTTATTATAGCTATAAAAGTTTTAAAGGCATTCATAATCGCGTGAACTACATTTAAAACATAATTTTAAACAAACAACGAGGAGTTATAGCCGTAGATTGAAGTGAGTTTGTCGATATATTTTACTCTATTTTAAACAAATAGTTGTGCGTAACAGTATTTTTTTATTGTTTATATAATATTTTTAATCGGTGAACATATCGTAAATATTATTATATATATTTTTGCATTTGCTTTTACTATGGGATGAATAATTATGGATATAAACTGGTCAATGCTGTACGCTGTTACGCATAACACTTTTATTGCGATTTAACTCGCGTAAACCATGACTTAAAGTAGTCGCTACATCTATACTAAATTTCATGAAAACCTGTACAGACGTTACGGATGTGAGTGGAGACAAACAAACACACGCACCATATTTATAATATAACAAAAAAACTGTTTCGATATGCACAATTAGGTATGTCAATTATAAATTCATCTTTGTTATTCCAGATACAGCAAGATGCAAGGTCGAGTGGCCTTATGGATTATCCTTGGCATTGCCATCACTGGAGGCATAAGTGCTGTTATTGCAATTGCTGTGGTACGCAGTACATCAAAAAATATCAATTATGATTCCGAGTTCTGCCACCCCTTGGTGATTGCCCACAGAGGAGCCAGCGGCTACGTGCCCGAGCATACACTCGGCGCTTATTCTCTAGCGGTACTTATGGGTTCCGACTACATAGAACCCGATATAGTGATGACGAAAGATGGACAGATCATTGCACGACATGACAACGAATTGGGCTTGACAACTGACGTCGGCGATCACCCTGAATTTGCTGATCGCTACCGAACTCAGACTGTCGATGGCAGGCAAATCACCGGTTGGTTCACCGAAGACTTCACTCTTGCAGAACTAAAAACTTTACGCTCCATAGAACGCATCCCTGCTGTGAGACCGGGCAATGCCAGAATGGACGGAGCCATGGATGTACCCACCATGCAAGAAATTATAGATTTAGCCAAAAGTTTAGAAATTAGTCAACGAAGGAGGGTCGGTATTTACCCAGAAATCAAACATGGAACTCATTTCCAAAGACTGGGATTGGCAATGGAGAAGCCTCTGGTAGATTTATTGCATCAGAACGATTATCGCAGACCTGAGGATCCTATTTATATCCAGTCGTTTGAGGTTAGCAACTTAAGAGAACTGAGTGGTTTGACAGACCTTAGATTGATTCAGTTATTTGGTGCGAAGGCAGCACAACCAGTCGACCAGGCATTGCTTAATACAGGGTTAACTTATGGTGAGATGGCTACAGCGGAGGGGCTGCTAGAAATTGCAACCTACGCTTATGCAGTGGGACCGGAAAAAACCTATATTATTCCTCGTGATGCTAATGACAGGCTCGATACACCTACTAGTTTTGTGGAAGATGCCCACGCGGCTGGTTTGAAGGTGCATCCATATACGTTCCGTGCAGAAAATCCCTTCCTGCCAGCAGAATTTCGGACCAATGACACTTCATTAGCTGCTATTGGAGATTTCAGGGGTGAACTTCAAGCATTCTATGATGCTGGTGTAGACGGAGTATTTGCTGATCAACCGGATATACCGCACCGCATCCGAATCTGTTAAGGCAACAATATTCTCAATAAATTTGGGAATATTGTTTCGAAAATAGTTAAGTATTGATACCTATACCATAAATTGTTGTTACGTTGTAGACTAATTAGAGTTTATAAAGAAAAAAGTATGAAAATACAATTTTTTATCTCATATCTCGCAATGGTCGAAAGTGGAAGATATAATATATGGTGAAATGTATAATATTATAAAAGCTATCAAATTATTAGTTTGCCTAAGCATATTATCCACCTGCACCTACAGAACTTTCAGATTATGTCTAGGTCGTACGTAAATATATCTACAGGTAATTATAGCCCACATTTTCTAGAATAGTATGTACTTTTATGTTAGTAGATGGTTCATTGTCTCATATCATGATCATGATACTGTAACCATATCGAGCGTGTTCTAGGAAGACCGTCAAACAGAAATATGTTTCTATTATCTATCAATTTCTTGTAGGTCTGACAGTAAGAAAGCCATTGGCGCATGAAACCGGAATTTAAAAAAATATCTGACTCAGGAGCAACACAGTAATTAGTGATGTATATTGAAGATTATTATCAAACTTTAGATATGTAATTTGATATTCAATTCTCGCCTCTATTCCTTACCTGATATAGGACCCGGTGCTAAATGCTGAAATATTCTAAATAAGCACAGCTGTGATAAATGTACATACTTGTCTAAATCTGGAACTCTTCCTCGTAGTCTTGTAAATGAACTATTTTGATAACCTTTACATATCGCGTAATCGAATGGCAGCACGAATTACACACAACTAAAATATTTGTTTCACTTGGAAAAACTTTCTAAAAAAAATAGAATTTAAAAAAAAACTAAATTATATTAAAATATATTGGCTAAATATATGTATTTGAACAAGCTAGTATTATTAAAAAGGCTATTTTATTTATCATAACCATACAATATCTTGAGATTCAAAGTGAATGCAATTTTTTTATGTATATAAAATTGGTATGAGATAGTAGATTATTTTTTTATCTCATTTAGGTATATTCTTTTTTTTTTAACCAGTACAATAATTCTGCTGTAAGAATTCAGACCAGAAAAAAGTAAATAGACGCAGCTCTAATATATTTATGTTACCATAGCACTATGTGTTCAATAACAGAAATCGTCCTCAAGTAACTGGAAATAGAAAACCAGATAACGTGAGAAACACTTTAATTAAAACTAGACTCAAATAAAAATAGACAAATAAAGACATGTCCCTTGATAACCTCGCATTTTAGATACAAGGTTCTTGTACAACCCACTGATTAACTTGTAAATTAATTATATTATTTTATTTAAACTATATCGCAAAGTCACGCCACCATCCGACCGCTCCATCCGTGGGCACTTGATTGATGGCCGAGATACTCTAACTCTCTTAAAATGATATGATATAAAATATATCTACATTTAATAGTTTTATCTCCAATGTACAGAGACGTAGAAAATAAACAGTACTCGCTTACAACCACAGACTAATAAGAAATCTTGGAAACATTGAAAGATATTAGGTACCTACCAATGGTCTGTTATTTATTTCAAATTTACAATTGTTACTTCATTATCTACAGCAATAAAACAAAAAAATATTTGCTGCTTTATAGTATGTTCATAATAAAATTTATAATCCTATTAATGTACATAATAATAAAATTGCAAATGAACGAATGTTAATAAGTTTATTTTATTTCTTTATTTATTTATTCATACCAAGTTTAAGTGCATTTGATAAAAAGGTTAATCAATAGTCAATAGTATCAATACAAGTATTGATTTATATCACGTCTGGAAATATGAAAATGAGAAGTAGGTACTCCTACTTATTATTGTACCACTTTAACGTTTTAAAATAAGTAAAAATTATCTTAAAGCATTATATTTATTTACCTATTTGCACAGAAGGTTATTTACCTCGCTCTTGTGCTTAATGTTTTATGCAAACTTATTTATTACTATTGTTCTTCTTTTTACGGACAATATGTATTTTTTATTCTTCACTTAAATTTCGATTATTCAATAAGAATGTTCTTATAAAATTTTATATTTATATCGATTATACCTCACCAAAAGTAATTAAATTTCTTATTTTCATTAATAGGTGTTCGATAAAACCGGTTATTCTATAATCTATTAACGGTACACATACATTAGTGAAGTTAATACATCTGCTGATCACGTATGTGCATCGACCTTGTCGAACTATATTTTCCTCAAGATCAGCACTTTACTTGATACCTGTACATATCACTAATCGCGACTTGTCACTCACTCAGTGTATATATATTTAGTTATTTGTTGTTATTTTAACAGTTTCAAAGTGCCCACTGTCTTTGTGTATACGTAAGTATTTAATGATAAAATTATTTTATTTCCTGGACGTATTTTTTGTGCGTTTAACTCCGTTTTTTACATGAAAAGTTAATTGTGTAAATTTGCTAGTCGTTACTGTACTAAAACTTTCATAAACTGATTAATCTTTTATAACTCTAGCCCAATTGTGTTCAAAGTATTAGCTTAAGACATAAGTGAACTAATCGGGCCTCTCTAATATTATGCTAGCAAATTATCTTCGTAGTAAGCGTAGTAAATTATATATTATTTATCGAAGTTTTTTATACATTTCAGGAAGTTAACGAAATAGCGATGCGTACGTGCATTCTATTTTTTGGATGCCTATGTGCCGTGAGCGCGGTCCTACCTTTTCAAAACTCAACAAAACTACGTCGAAACTATGACGCCAGTTTTTGCCAACCTCTGGTGATCGGTCACCGAGGTGCCAGTGGGTATGTTCCTGAGCACACATTGGGCTCTTATGCTCTAGCAATCACGATGGGTGCCGATTACATAGAACCTGATCTTGTGATGACGAAGGATGGACATTTAGTCGCGCGACATGATAATGAGTTAGGCTTAACCACAAACGTCGCCCAGTTTCCTGACTTCGCCAACCGTCATCGAACACAGACCGTTGATGGAAAAGAAATAAATGGCTGGTTCACTGAAGACTTCAGCCTTGCTGAACTCAAAACGTTACGTGCCATAGAGCGCATCCCAGTGACGAGGCCTGGGAACGCACGATTGGATGGAACGTTTGAAATTCCCACTTTCCAAGAAATCATCAATTTAGCCAAGGGCATGGAAAGAAGTCAACGACGAGTTATTGGAATATATCCAGAAATAAAACACAGTAGTCACTTCAAAAACCTCAAACTCGCTATGGAGGAGCTCGTGGTAGACACACTTCATAGAAACGGATATCGCGGACCTTCTGCACCCATTTATATTCAGTCTTTCGAAGTTAATAACTTAAAGGAGCTAAAAAATATGACTGGCCTGAGACTACTGCAGCTTTACGAGAGTGAAAAATCTCTCAAACCTTTTGACCAATCGCTAATTAGCTCGGGAATTACTTATGGTGACATGTCGACATTAGAAGGACTTCGGGAAGTAGCCAAATACGCATACGCTGTAGGACCGGATAAGAGCTTTATCATACCTCGCGATGAGAACAATAAACTGGGTACTGCAACTAGTTTTGTTGAAGATGCTCACGCGGCTGGGTTAAAAGTACATCCTTATACGTTCCGTGCTGAGAATACTTTCCTTCCCGCTGAGTTCCAGAGTGATGATCCCTCGCCAGCCGCTATTGGAAACTTGTATGGTGAAATACGAGCCTATCTCAACGCTGGTATTGATGGACTATTCTCAGACCAGCCCGATATACCAGTTCGTATTCGTGGACCGTGTTTAAAATAGGTTGTGAACTTTTCTAGTACAATTAGGTAGATTTAAGTTGCATACATAGTACAAATGATGCTTGTTCCATGAGGAACCCCGTCGACTTTCTAATAATCAAATTTTATTACTGTACAAATAATGGTTTCACGCGAGCCGACGTCGACACTAACACGATACTTTCAGTTACGACACCGGAATCGTGAATGGTTCTGGCACTTTTCAAAGTATTCATCATCTCAATGATATTGAACCTTTTTGAATACTCGTAAAAAATATTAAGTTTTTTCACCTCTATTGAAAGTTTTGAGTAGATCATTAGACTAGTGTCACATTTAGCTCGGTGTCGGCCATTTGTACGAGTATAATGTTATATCACAAATAAGAATTGTATTCAATTGATAATTGATGCAAATATTCTTTAGAACATATATTTTGTCACAATTTGTATTAAGACTGACTGAATACATAATACAAATTATGGTTCACACTATGAACATACAATGTAAAATTTAATCATATTGAGATTTTTAGTGCTACGAAAAAGTTTACGATATTACTTTACATTTACAAATGTTATTGTAAATATAACAGAAATATTATATTATTAAACTTGAGGCACGCAAAGAAAAATAACCTTTATTCCTTACTCCTAAGGTGCATCTATTGATCCAACAGCTAAGTGTATGATGATGGAAATCAACTTTATTCCAAGGCAATACAGTTTCTTTTCCTATGTCAATCTGAAACGTCAAAACGGCCAGCATAGCGTGCCGGTAGTATAAATGCTTTCAACGAAATCTGATCTACATATAATAATAAAATATGTATTATATTATTAGCTATTTTTTTTCCGTGTTTTTCACATTAATTATTCAAAACAATGCTGAGGATCTGTTGTGACAGCATATCTGCAGCAGTACAGCTTTTACATTGCACGGTGAGTAGTCTTAACTCTTATACGAACAAGTACCTGTACCATTTATTGGGATAAAAATGACTAAATTAGTATCTGTATTTAAGAAAGAAGATTATTGGGTCGATCACGACCAGCAGTGCTATTCACATACCAAAACTCGCCGAGTGATCAGTCAGGTGAACACACGGATAGCGGACCTCTCGTCTATTTGCAGAGTCGTGAGAGAGACAGAGAATAGTCACTGCGTGAATTCATCGTCAAGTTTGATGGCAGAATATCATAGCTGATGAGTATAATCCTCCAGTGTTCTAATGTATAGGTCTGTACTTGCTTCTGGCCAGCGGATTTACGCACGTTCCCTAGGGATCAAATGTTACCCGGGATTATTTTTTTTATTTACGGACTAAGAGTCCGTAGAAAATGTTCTTTTCGAAGTAGCTCTTTGAAGATTCTATGATAAAAAATATGTTTTTCAAACAATCCAAAAATTAAATACTGTTTTTTTTTTGTAAAGTACTGTGCATTTTATTTCTCCAATCATAATATACTTAATTTCTCATACAAAAAGTTGGGAACTCTACTCAGGAATGCTTTAATTCAAGAAAGGAATATTTTAAATCGAATAAGTAGTTTAGAATACCTCTTACATCCAAACTTACAAACATATAATCTTAACTTTAAATAATAATAGTAAAGATATGTTGTTTTACCATCATACCTATTTCTATAAAAGCATAGGACGATGTCAAATATATAATAACTAACATAAAATCATTTTAATATATTTAAAACGTACAAATCTATGTACATATAATTATTCGCTAAAAGCGTGCTTTCCAAGGCGGAAATAGTAAAGTAGAAAAATAAAAACAAATATAATTTTTACAACTGTTAACCCTGAAATTAATTGAAGGTCCCAAACAGAAAATAAACATAATTTTCTATAAACAAGGAAACTAAACAACCAGGAAAGATAATAAAACAAACAAAGTATTAAATTAAGCCTTAACTTAATAAGTAAACATAGATATAAATATGAACTAACCATTTAACAGACCACTTGGCAATGTACATTCGGAAATTGATTTAGAACCAATTTAATTTTATCTCTTGTGAGTAGGTCCCACCTTTCATCAACGATTCAAAGAAACCTAAGGCAGAACCTAACCTATGCTATGCTTTCTCAATAATTTCGTTAAATGTATAAAATGTGAACATACTTTGGCATGGTGGCCCGAAGAGCATTTATTAACTTTTTTCAAATAATTTTAGTGTTGTTTTGTTTGTAGGGGTCCGTACCGAAACTGTGCCAACGGGATCCTATTACTATGGCTCGACTGTCCGTCCGTCCGTCTGCCACAGGAGAGTATCTTTTGAACCGTCATTAGTAATACTTGAAATTTTCGCAGTTTGTAGTAATATGGCCGCTATAACAACAAATAATAAAAATAAAATGAGAAATCTGATTTTTTGGGCGTTTCGTTAAATATTGTACGATGTGTGCAAGTCCGACTCGCACTTGGCCGCTTTTTACCTGTAAGTAAGATCTCATTCGTGTCGTAACGGATAGATAGTTATCAGCCATTATTTCGATGGTAGCACAATACCGGGATTAAAATTGCGGGATAGAACCTAATATCATTTATTAAGTATAATTAGTAGAGCATTATAGATTTACTTGATGTTAAAACGTTGACAATTAAGTAACTGCGGCTCGATTCTGTAAGGAAAATGAAACTAACTCGAGGATGTTTCGTCGCGGCCTCCGTGCTCTGTCTCTTTCGCTAACTACGCTAATACTACTAATCACGTGAAAGATAAGCTCTCCGAGGTCTCCGTGAAGCGGCTCGCCGACGGAGTTTGTATAAGCTGAATAAGGGGGTTGATATGACCATAACATAAATAGATCGTTTCGGATACAACTTAAAGTGACTGATAGAAATGATATAAAAAAAGAATAGATTGAACAACAGTGACAATTATATATGCAAACATGAGCTTAGCTCATACACAGCTGTTGGTAGACAGTCACTTTACAATTCTATATTGTAACTCAAGACATTTGTATGTAGTTAAACAATAGCTACGTCACACATGTGATCCTCACTTAGATTATTTTTACAATAATAACGGAGTTATTTGTAATAAGTTGGTATTAATGAAGCACTGACGTTATACGCATGTTGCTCAGTTACATGTTCCTCAGTGAATTCTTTACTTTGAAAATAATAAAAGAAGTAAAATAATTAATAATGGCCTTAAATTACACATCAATGGTAAGTAGGTATTTTATATAGGTTCCTATTATTTAGTTGTTAATACATTTGTGCGATCCCAAAATAACACATTGTTCAAAATTTCATACAATTATTGTTCAGTAGCAAGGAGTTAATTTGGCCACATTCTTAGCTTCTATGGTTCATGGTATATAAGTAAGTCCTACTAAACTGTAATAGCGTAACTACGTTTGATGGTAACATCACCATGAGGCCTGTGACCTGACATGTACGTACATGATCTCTGAAAATAGCGAAATTAGCCACAGCTAGTCCCGTGTGTGCTAGCAAGCCATGTAATGTAATCATACTTAAGAATTATATTTAAGATTGCCTGCCGTCTCGCGACTTCCCCCGCGTTCCCAAGGGTTATAATGTCTCGCCGGAAGCATAGCGTATGTCACTCTGGAATTAATTAGGGTTCATATCCACAGCATTCATATAGATAGGTAGATGTATATATACTTATTAAGTTAGTTATTGTTTTATTTTCACAGAGCACGTTGAATAATGACTTCAGCGCCATGATGCTCATGGTCGGTACCCTGAGCACGGTATCACCAACAACATCATTTTTAAATTTACGACAGACTGTGGATAGTAAAATGTGCCGTCCTTTAATAGTCGGTCATCGTGGTGCCTGCGGTTACGTTCCAGAAAACACTCTGGGAGCTTTCGCTCTTGCTGTTACAATGGGAGCTGATTACATAGACCTGGACCTAGTGATGTCGAAAGATGGACATTTAATTGTGCGACATGAAAACGAGCTTAGCCTTTCCACAAACGTAGCGCAACATCCTGAATTCGTTGATCGATACCGTAATCAAACCGTAGATGGGGTAGAAAAGAGTGGTTGGTTTTCAGAAAATTTTACTCTTCAGGAGTTGAAAACGCTAAGAGCCACAGAACCTATCCCTAAAATAAGACCAGGTAATGCTCGAATGAATGGATCATTTGATATTCCGACTTTTCAAGAAGTTATTGATTTGATCAAAGGCTTGCAAATCAGCCAGAGTCGAGCTATTGGAATATATCCCGAAATTAAACACAGTACTCATTTTCGTCGCATCGGCCTGTCAATGGAGAAGCCATTGGTGCGCATCCTTCGACAAAATGGCTATTATGATTATAGTGCTCCTGTATATATTCAATCTTTGGAGATAACCAATTTGAAAGAACTTAGGAAGATGACTTCTTTGCGATTGGTGCAATTATTTGAGACTGACAAAACCCTTATTCCGTTTGACCAAGTATTGCTCGGTACTGGGCTCACTTACGCTGATATGGCGACACGTCGGGGACTCAAAGAGATAGCTACATATGCCGATGCTGTGGGACCGGACAAGATTTATATAATACCACGTAATGCTGATAGCATCCTTAGCGCCCCTACAAGCTTCGTGAAAGATGCTCATGCGTTGAATTTAGAAGTACATCCGTACACCTTCTATTCTGAAAACGTATATCTACCGAAAGAATTTCAAACAAATGACACCTCAGAGGCTGCCATTGGTGTGCCATATGTGACCTCAAAGGCGAAATAGAAGCGTACTTTGCTGCCGGTATAGATGGACTTTTTGTTGATCAACCAGACGTGGCAGCCCACATTAAGCAACCTTGCTCAAATTAGTTAAACGATTTCAATTTGTATTACCAGTTGTTTCTGACAACAAAATATTAGATCTTATAGTTCTTGAGATCTAAAAGGTCTGTTGATGGATATCATAGAAAAATCATTAAATTTGACATCTTATGATTTTAAAAGTAATAAAGATGAGAAGGTTCGTCTATTGACCCTATAGCTAATTGTATCAGTAATGATACTGATAAAACATAATAAAACGCCATATTATGGTTAATTTTTCTATAACTCTTAGCTTTAAAAACGGGCTCTTATGATCTCGATAATTTCAAGCCTTAATAAATATATTATGACTTTCAAATTAATTTGTAGCATTGATATAAAATTTGTCCGAAAACTTAGAGCTTTTGCTGTACACCTAATAATTTTATTATACTTATCGACTACCTAAATCCAACAAGGAATAACTAATAGAAGCCATATTATTCTGTTAATGCCCCGATGGATTTGTCACCACCTCTGAATAACCCCGAGAATGTAGGTAAAGTTATGATACGCTATCTTGCCTCTTTACATATAAAGTCACTTTAAACTATTTATTTGGCGCCACGCACGGTTAGTTCGAGGTTATAGACTCAAATAGAGGTTGGTCCAAGAGATGACATAACGTTAACGTGTTTATTAGCTGTTTTAGTTTGTCCAAATTCAAAACTTCTCAAGATATGATAAAGAAAAGCAATCACGGATGTTTAAACTAATACACCTTTATTCGGAACCTGTTCTTGATATCACAGTGCTACCAGCACAATTAATTTCCTGGCAGAACCCGTGGTTCGGGTGTGATGGCTACCAGTATTCTCAATATACGGATGCTTGCCAACAAACTTGTGTGAATTACAAGGATTCTGAACGGGATTGAATATTTATTGTGAATTTTTTTACTGATATCTACCGAAATAATGTCAATCTTTTAAAATTGTTGGTAGCACCACTAGTGACAAATAAGTCAAGTGATAGTATGTGTCACTTTATAATCTGACAATGACATTTCACTAGTTCGACAAAACAAACCAGCTGTTGTAGTTTTCGATGTGAAGTCGTAGTTAAATAAAAATTTAAAAAAATAGCAATGTGAAAAGAAACAAAATAAAACCACCCACAGAAATGATAAGACAATCTCTAAAGTTCAGAAAGACAATAACCGTCGCATGCACATTATCTTTAAGTGAGTATTTGTGATATTTTAGTCTTGTTTTAATTAGCACAAATTTATCGGTACTCAAACCGTTTTATTATTATGTATATTTACCTTGAAACATAACCAAGATTTTAGTTTTATTTTATATGAGCATGTAATTATCAAAGTCCTTTTTTTCTTAATTTTCATACTTTGTGGTAAGGTGAGGATTTCAGGTGTTAATAAAAATCTTGTGCCATTTTCAGTACTACTGTTATATCTCATACTGACTAGAGATAAATCCAATGACTACAAAGTGACAAGGCAGCAGCAAAGGCTTACAGATGATATCCAAGAAATAGGATTAAGAGGTTTCAATCAAATACCAAAGAAGGTTGAATATGATAATTTAGATAACATGGATAAACAAATAGAGTCAAATAATGTAGTAGATGATAGTACAAAGCGGGACTTACAAGAAGCAAAAGCAAAGATAGAACAGCTAGAAAAGAAAATTGCAATATTAGAAGGACGAATCCCACAGAAATATCCTGATGTAAAATTTTTAGGATATAAAGAGAGGAAGAGGATTTTGGTATGTTGTTGTTAATGTTTATCATAAAACTGAGTAGAAGTTAATTAATGTTAACACTAGATTTTTTTCTGCATCTAAATGCAACTTAAAATATGAATGATTGGGTATAGACAACAGATACCACAATTCCATTAATATATATATATATATTATTAATATTTCTGAATTAAAATATATATATATTAAAATATTAATTATATTAAATTAAACTATTATTATTGCTTTGACTTTTCTATAGTGTATCTATAATTAATATTTCATAGAATCATGTTGGAATGTAAAGATATTAACAATAAGTTCAGGTGTTTCTTTCATAACTGTCTGATTTTGCCACATAGAGACATAAATAAGATGCTGTTTTACTCTGAAATTGAATATTTCAGGTGACTGGAGGTGCAGGTTTTGTTGGTTCTCACCTTGTTGATATTCTAATGATGCAAGGGCATGAAGTTATTGTTGTGGACAATTTCTTCACAGGACGTAAACGCAATGTTGAGCATTGGTTTGGACATCGGAATTTTGAAATGATTCATCATGACATTGTTAATCCACTTTATGTTGAAGTAAGTATTCTTTTTATAGGGTTCCATAAAGAAATTATGGGTCATTTGGGTAAGTAGTTAGACACCCTGCCATGTCACTGGTTGTGGGTTAGATTCCCACCCAGGACAAACATTTCTGTTAGTGAACATGTCTGCTAGATATGTGCATTTAGAAAAAAAATGTGGTAGTAAATCACTCAGTTATTCCATAGTACAAGCACTGCTTAGTTAGAGATCAGTGCCCCTAGCACGAACTTCTATCGTAAGCGTAGCGTCATCGTATCGAGTGCGCCAAAAACCAATCCAATGGAAATTTTAACATGGCGCAACGTCACGGTCTGCGCGGTGTGCAACTTTACATACAAACCAGCTTTTCGGCGCATTCGATACGATGACGCTACGCTTACGATAGAAGTTCGTGCTTAGGCCTCAGATGGCCATATGAAATAATTTATTATGATATTTATTTATTTATAACCAAAGGCTACCAACAAGACTATCTTTCAATTTGGTCACAGGGCTGTATCTTTTGAATTGTTTTATGAGTAAATTATCACAAAATTTTACTACTAAATCTGCTATAAAAACAAACAATAAAAATAAGATAAAGTTAAAATTTTAAGAAGACCCCATTAAATTAAATACAAAAAACCGTTATTCTCGGTAATGTTTTACGGTGACACGGAATCGTTCGTGTGCGTGACCGACTGCACTAAGCATTTTTTCTAAGCAAACTGTTTAAGATAACCTTATTCACAGGTTTTTATCTACAATAATACTATTTGATTATATAAAGTATTGTGAAATAACAACAACATGTGCTTGTTGGAATTTATTTAGGATTCGTGATTATATAACAAATACTTTCAAATGTGGCTAAAATATGCCTTGCAATAAATATTTTATAATGACATTGTTGTAGATGTCATTCTTAGCCTAGGATATTCTTCATACACGGTTATCTGATCTCAAATTAACCATGGCTTTGACAACCATGTAACTATTATACTGTTATTAATGAAATACATACTTTCATAGTATGGAGTGTAGAAGTAAAGGAGGACCATCTTGTATGGGGGATTAGACGAAAAAGTGTCCCCTTGTAAACAGCAAATTAGGTTTCGAATTCTCACCGAAATAGCGCTGGTGTAGCAAGTGGAAATGCTGGGTTGGTTTCTGGTAATTCTTTAAAACTATTTCCTATTTACAATAAATTGGGGTACTTAAAATCACTGTATAATTTTATTCCATACTCATGTTTGTCTATATATTATAATAATTATAAAAAATCCGCTGTAACAAAACGGTAATGTTTCTTTCCTTTCAAGGGACACTTTTTAGTACACTGAGATGGTCCTCCTTTACTTCTACACTCCATATTTCATAGCTAAAACCAAAATGACATGTTCATGCACCCAAATATTTGTACTGGTTGGGAAGCGTACCATCTAAAAACCACGCCGACTTTACCGCTAAAAAAAATATAGATTACAAAATTCTGTAAAAAACAATAAATATAAGGCAACTTTATATTGGACAACCAAAAAGGTTTTATGTGTAATTTCAGGCTGACGAAATATATCACTTAGCAAGTCCAGCAAGTCCACCTCATTACATGCAGAACCCAGTGAAGACCATCAAAACAAACACATTAGGAACCATTAATATGCTGGGTAAATTCACTTTCAAGTATTTCAGTTATTATATAATATTCTATTCATAAAGATAATTGTACTTTGTTTGTATTATGAATTGTTTAGTCAATAGGAAAACATGGTTATATTATGAATGGGAATGGATTGCGATTGAAAATTTCGCAGTAGCCTGAAAATTTTGCCTCAGAAATAGAGTAGGTACATAGTAGAAACAAATGGTGTACATCCTACTAATATTATGAATGCGAAAGTTTGTACGTATGGATGTGTGTTAACTACCAAACGGATTTGGATGAAACTTGGCACTACCGCCGCATCTACCGTATCAATGATTCAGCCCCCCCAGGCTACAGGGGCCCGGAACGTAAGCAAAGTAATCAATTGTATATCATTATCCATAATCCGTTCAACATTAATTTGAGCCCCCCAACAAAATTTAATACAGGGCCCGACTAAGGCAAGCAACGCCACTGCTTGGCACATATATAGAAAATGCCTTGGAATAACACATAGGATACTTTTTGTGGCGGAAAAATGTTACATCCCTCGGGAACGCGAGTGGAACCGCGGGGGACAGCTAGTTAACAAAATGGCAACAATTGATCTATAAATTATATATTTAATTTACAAATTCTATCATAACAGTAGATTATTATTAATTTAATAAGATATTTTTCGTTTCTTACATTATGATTTCACTGCAAATTAAATGAATACAAGCAAATATCCCGGTTATTACGGTTTCTTACGATTACGATTATAAACTACCAATGTGCTAAGTTTGTCCGGGGAAGTACTACCACCGTAACCATTACCGCCGTGAAGCAGTAGTCCATTTGTATTAATTTTTCGGTTAGCAAGGTAAGAGAGCCGGTGAAATTACAGGCACACGCACGAGACTTAACAACTTCAGGCGGCGGTGACCACTTACCATCAGGCGGACCTTGTGGTTGTTTGTCGTACCCTAAAATTATAATAATAATTTTCACCAACTCATAACATAAAAGCAGTACTCAAACTAGGCCGATGCCAGCAGCACCTCGTCTTAAGTGGGCGTGAAAATACCATGGTGAATCTAGAAGCATAAAAAAAGGAAATTTCAATAGGCGTATAAAAGGCTAGATTCAATACTACATCAAGTGTATAAGTACCTACTTACCTCCTTCACAAACAATGACTATATTCATTCTATTAAGAACAATATAACTTTCCTTTCGCAAGGCCGCTGGAAGATATATTGATTACAAATAAGCAGTTCCTTTATCCTCGTGTATCTATATTTATTGATTTTCCTCAACTTGTGTATATGTACTGTAGATAAATCAAGAAATACATGTACCATTTTCAGGTCTTGCGCGACGCGTTGGAGCTAAAATATTAATAGCAAGCACTTCGGAGGTGTACGGGGATCCTATGGTGCATCCCCAACCAGAATCGTATTGGGGACATGTTAACCCTATAGGTTTGTAAATGCCCTTTTTTTTTCACTTTTTCTGTCACAGACAATTTCAACCAAAAAGTTTTGGTACTTCTTGTTTGGTCTTGGGCGCCTATATTTAACACTAATCATACCAACACTTACTAGGTACCAATTTCTACCATAGCAGGTCAAATGTGACTTTATATTTCCTGCTTGTATGTATGAAATAAGGTTGTTAGGAATGGAAATAAATAGTATAACTGTATATTAATTAGTAAGAAAAAGTCATGAAGTCAAATGTGCAAAAGCAATAAGATGATACGTGCATTTTCAATGCAAAGTTCAAAATGGGCCATTTGACCCGGTTTTGGTATGTTTAGTGTTAATACCAAGGGAATATATCGATTGTCATTATGAATGTGATACTATTTTATCATTACAATGAATCTTAAATGTATGTGGTGTCGTGTATGTATTATGATATTAGTGATGTAGTCGGTCGGTACTACAATATATTAAGATTAATTGCATGAAATTAGATCGTTGCCTTGCGATAACAATATGATTGCACTATTGATACAGTAAAAACTAAGTTGTTAGATATGTGTAAGATTGATTTCTTGTTAACCTATTTAAAAAAATCTAAATATTAGTATTATCAGTCTTTTTCATCGAATGTTAACTCAATGAAATTATGAGGTAGACGTGGAAGAGTTAATTTACAAAAAATATCACATATGGATCAATTTAACTTTTGAACACCATACCATGGCAATCTCCATATCCTGTACACAAGCCCGAAAATCGATATAAATAGCTGTATCAATAAAACACATAAAAGTAATGATTTCATATATTGTTATTGTATTTTTCTGTGACCTGTTTATTTTCGAGTATAGGCGACAATGGCGCACAGATCACGCTTGCGCATGTCGAGTATAGCCGATATGGCGTTCAAAAAGTTAATAAATGATCAAGAATTATACATTTTTTTAGGACCACGTGCATGCTATGATGAAGGCAAGAGAGTGGCCGAAACACTTGCCTACTCTTACGCTAAGCAAGAAAAGGTAGCAGTCCGAGTCGCGCGTATCTTCAACACTTACGGCCCGAGGATGCACGTGTCTGATGGACGCGTCGTATCAAATTTTATTATGCAAGCATTGCAGAATTTGACTATAACTGTAAGTTTAATTTTCTTTTTAAATTTGCTTCACTCAAATTTTAAAAATAGTTTGTTGAGTATATTGCCTCATGTAGGAGGTAAAAAGTATGGTAGTAATGTATTTTGAGTAGTAGAGGTCATAGTGCAGAGTTCGTCCGGGGAAGTACTACCTTACCAATTTCCGCCATGAAGCTGTTTCGGTTAAAAAGGTAAGGTAAGTTGGTCAGTGAAGTTACAGGCACATGAGACTTACCAACTTCACGTCTCAGGGTCGACAACGCATTGACGAAGCCCCTGGTGTTGCAAATGTCCATAGGCGGCGGTTACCACTTACCATCAGATGGACCGTCAGCTTGTTTGTCCGTCGTCAGTTTGTTTGTCCGTCGTCAGTTTGTTTATGCCCACGAGGAATAAAAAAAAAAATGTCTTGGAAAAAAAACTGAATGAATAAATATTATAAATAAGCGTAATAATAATATAGTTAATTATTTCCAATGTTTTTCAGCTTTATGGCAACGGAAAGCAGACCCGCTCATTCTGCTATGTATCAGATCTCGTGGATGGTCTCTTAGCTTTGATGGAATCTAGTTATACTTTACCTGTAAATATTGGCAATCCTGTAGAACACACTATTGAAGGTATGTATTTTATTGCATCATTCCGTTTGAAGTTTATTAGATTGAGCAAGACCTACAGATGTATACCTAGACATATTAATAGGTTGGGGAAAAAGTTCCTTCGCATTTTTTAAGAAAATTCAAAACATTTTTAATATAGTTTATTTACATTTAACTAAAGTATGTAGGTACCATTTTGTTCGATAACTTTTTGCCATCTTGTAGGTAGGGATCCTATTGCTATAGAAATTTTGGGACTTCTGATCAAAATACTGCGACAAGTGGTTTTGACAGTCCTCTCGTGATGTTAACCTGACACTGCCTAAAGAATTCTGAAGAGACCGAAACAAGTGGAAATCTGAAGGTGCAAGGTCAGGACTATACGGCGGATGCATTAATACCTCCCAGCCAAACTCTCTTAATTTTTGCGGAGTGGCTAAAGATGTGTGAGGTCTAGCGTTATCATGATGAAAAACCACACCCCTTCTGTTGATTAATTCCGGCCGCTTTCTCTCAACTTCTTGCTTTAAACTCATCAGTTGTTCGCAGTAGAGTTCAGAATCGATGTTCCTGCATGGTGGTAACAGCTCATAATGAATAATGCCCTTCCAATCCCACCACACACACAGCATCACCTTGTTGCGAGTTAACCCGGGTTTCGCCACAGTCTGTGAAGCCTGACCGGCCTTTTACCACGACCTTTTTCGCACGTTCTTGTCGTACGTGATCCACTTTTCATCACCAGTTATCAGCTTCTTCAAAAATGGTTCGGTTTCATGACGTCGTAATAAAGAATCACAACACGAGTACACGTTTCATTAGGTTTGTTTCAGTGAGCTCGTGAGGTACCCAAATATCTAGCTTTTTGTGTACCCAGTTTTTTTCAAATGTGCCAAAAAAAATGTGCTGTTTTGTGGTCAATTCCCAGTTCTTCAGCTACGTCGTAACTACTGATATGCCGATCTTGCTCCACTTTTTCAAAAATGGCATCCATTTTATACGTAATGGGGCGACCAGAGCGACGTGCATCTTTGACATCAAAATTTCCGGATTGAAAACGCTTAAACCAAATTTGTGCTACTCTCACAGACACTGCACTAGGTCCATAAACATCGCAATTTTTTCGCAGCTTGCGTTGCATTTTTACCTTTTTTGTAGTAAAATTTTAAAATGAATCGAATTTCTTCATTAGATTCACTCATCTTGGCGGTATGAAAAACAAATGCAAATCACACATTTTCCTAATTTGAATTTGGAATTATGTTCTTTAAAATTTAAACTTTCAATGATACCAAAACCAGCCAGATACAAATAGTATAGCCAAAGAGATTTTAATACAAGTTCATACATACTATAATGCGAAAAGACTTTTTCCCCAACCTAATATAAGTAACTAACTGTCCCCATCGGTTTCACCCGCGTTCCCGAGGGATATAAGCTACAAAATATTAAAAAAATATAATATTTTCCCACACCCTTTTATCATTTTAGGGGTTAAATATTAAAAAATATAATATTTTCCCATCCCCTTTTATCATTTTAGGGGTTAAATATTAAAAAAATTAAATACGTATTTAATTAAATCTTTTAAAGAATATAAATGCCAAGTTTGAAGTTGATCAGGCCAAGAAAACATCTTCTATACAAACTTTACCCCCGTTTTACCCCCGTAGGGGGGTGAATTTTCATAAATCTTTTCTTAGTGCTCCCCTACGTTATAAAATTTTGCAAAATTTCAAGTTTTAACCCTTATAGTTTAGGCCCTGCGTTGATATGTCAATCAGTCTGCTTCTCCTTTTATATATATAGATAGATAAGTACCCAAGGCCGCGTACATTTGTTAGTATGTAAATGGAACACCACTACCGCGATAGTACCTAGTCGGAGTACCTTACAATAAAATTACAAGGAATACCTATTTGTTTTATAGAATTCGCTATGATCATTAAGAATCTAGTCCCTGGCTGCCGCAGTACAGTGGCAACAGGCGCAGCTGTGGAAGACGACCCGCAGAGGCGGCGGCCTGACATCGCGGTGGCAAAAGCCAACTTGCACTGGACACCTAAGGTGGAGTATATTATTAATTATAATTAATTTAATACATTATTATGAAAACTTTAAGATGCGAACAAGTGATTGATCATTACTTTTATGAAGTGCCCGAACTTTAGGAACTATAATCTTTTTCACATAGGATGAGTTGCAACAGTTGAAGGTTTTTTACCCATATCTTGTGAAATAGCCCTTGATTACTCTGAGATACTACACTAAATGGTTCATTGGACCTTGCTTTGTTACTGTATCCCCTTATTATGTCGAAATTAAAAACCATTGAGAAATCTTATAAAACTCCATGTGTTGTTTAAAAAATACTATAGTTAAAATTTTATGATATTGTTGTATAATGAGTGTTTTTAATTTCTAGGTTAGCTTAAAGGATGGATTACAGAGGACAATAGACTATTTTAAAGAAGAATTATCAAGAACAACGTTTTATAATAACCAGACATATATGGATACTAAAGTCAAAAGTCACCATTAGAATATTGATGAAAAGTCCTTTATTTATGTGATATTAGGGTGCCTGATTATGCCGCCATAGAGGCGTGAAAAGACGATTATGTATAATTTATAATTTACGTAATGTTCATCAGCAAAGTTTTAAATGATGTATGATTGTTTATTTTCTTAATTGTGTTCAATTTGTTTACAAATATTAAAACATATTTCTCTTATTGTTTTGAAGACATATTTTATTTATTATTACCTAGTTTAATGGCTAAGATATAAAATTGACTAGGAACTCACTCGGAAAACCATTTTTTTTTTTTTTTTTTTTTATATTTTGGTAGGCAAACGAGCAGACGTATCGCCTGATGGTAAGCGATTACCGCCGCCCATGGACACTCGCAACACCAGAGGAGCCACAAGTGCGTTGCCGGCCTTTTAAAAAGGATTATGCTTATTTTATTATTTCAATTCCCAATTGATGATATAGCAAATATTTAAAATGTAAATATTGTATATTAAAATTTACATGCAAGTAGACATGCTTTGTCCTAGTTGGAAATGGTATAAAAATCGGCCTGTCAACAAATCAGTAAGTCTCGTCAAACTTCAAGCATGATCAGAGATTGAAGCTCGACACTTTTTCACTTGCAATAGAAATCATGGTATGGCAACAGGAGGTAGCCAAAATAACTTTTTGTTTGGTATAAGCCATTTTTTCACACAGAGGCCTTTTATGGGTTCCATACCCAAAGAGTAAAACAGGAGCCTATTACTAAGACTCTGCTGTCTGTCTGCCTATGTCTGTCTGTCACCAGGCTGTATCTCATGAACTGTGATAGAGACTGTTGAAGTTTTTACAGATGATGTATTTCTGTTGGTGGCCGCTATAACGGCAAAACTAAAAAACAGAATCAAATTAATCTTTAATGGGGCTCCCATGCAACAAACTTTTTATAGATAATGGTATGGAAACCTTTGTTCGTTAGTCTGACTCGCACTTGGCCAGTTTTAATTTCAAACATTTGTTTTAACTATTATGAATGGGATGGCAAATTGTAGACTCATTGTCATGCTTGCAGTTAGTGGACTTTACACATTGATTTCTGAAGAAGTCAGCATTTTATTTATCCAAAAATGGATGTAATGCCAAACATCCTTATATTTGTAATGCTACACAATAATTTTCTCTATTTCCAAGCAGGATACTTAACTCCAAAGATTACTATTGTGTGCGTAATAAGGTATGTTTGACTAGAAAATATTCCAAATACTGTTTGAAACATCAATTCAGACTACAAACCTACCTACAACACATACTGGGTTGAACATTCCAATTATATTTGTAAGATTTCCTCTCTGCTACTTCAGTTTTACAAAGCCTTTCACCATGTGTGTGCACTAGTGTCTTATATAGCTGAAACATATCACTTGGCGATTGCTTGTGACGCACTAACATGCTGTTAGAACAGCCCCTGGACTTCCATTCTGTGTCAAATCTTGTATCATGAACTCTGTTGATAGATTTTAGAGGTGCCGTCCAGACGCCCATTGAAACATCTTCTGATTTGTAATGGCTGAAATGTAAAAGTGATATTGTGTTACTAAAGACAAACTATTTAAAACAAATAAATAAATTATCAAGTCTCAAGAACCTCAATTAAATCTATATTTATGATATTTTCATCAAATTCCACTCAGCCATTTCAATTCAATATATACGCTAAATTTAAAGAAATGTTTTACCTTAACAAATCAGCATTTGTGCTAATATAGTCAATAATGCTCCGAGAAATGATATATCCACCACCAAGTGCATATGGTAAGTAGTTGTCACACAGGAACCAGTCTTGTTCCTGCCATTTGCCACTCAGATAGACCCGTGCTCTTCCATCAAAATATCCCCAGTAAAGACCATTGTATGTTGATTTTTTTTCAAGCTTTTCCTAAAAAGTCAAGTGGTAAGGACAATAAATTCTGAGTCAACCTACATGTCAAAGAAACAGGTAATTAATCAACATGCTTCTGGCCAGCAAGGACAAAAATACAACCCTTAAACAGTTGTAACTCAGGGTGATTAGTAAAAAATATTTACATCTTTCAAAATAAATGTTAAAGATGGAATCGGTGAAGACCAATGTTCAGCATGAAAAAATAATGTGTTGTGATTTGATTGTATAATTTAATCTCTTACAATTACTGAAAAATCTGTCAATTATGTTATTTCATCAACTTATATGCACATGCCAAACCCATATTTACCTTATGACTAACATATTCAGTTATTTCAGGAGATGTCATTTCTAGTCCAAAGGCTTCAAGTTCTTTTACAATCAAATCAACTCTTACAAAAGAATCATCATCACATTTAATCAAATACTTCATCCCAGACAAGCTATTACTGAACCACTTCAATGTATAAAGTATTTTAGGAGCTAGATTTTTGTAGCTATCTTCAAAACCCTCCAGTAACAACAAGTCATTGTTTCTATTGTCTTCAGCATCTAGTTTGGTTTGTTCCAGTTCAGACAATCCTTTTGTTCCAATAACAAAAAATAATTTGGTGTGTTCCTGAGGTATGCTATGTGTCGTCCAGCTGTGGTTCCATTTATATAGTTTCTCACCATTTTCTATAAATATATTGGACACAAATTTACCCCAAGTGGCACGTATTGCGTCCCGCTTTACCACATTGTTTGGTCCACTTAAAATTACCACTGCATACTCGATTTTGGAAAATTCAGGCGTATCCCTTATTGTGTCTAGGTTATACAGAGCATCACATTCAAGTCGTAGAAAACTTATAGTTAAGCCGCAACCAACATAAAAGAAGAATAAACTGGCGAGCATAACTGATCTATAACGCCGTATTAACGAGACATGCAGCCTAGACCAAATCATAATTGAATTTACGACTTCGTAATCTTCCCGAACATATTTAGTTATTAAATGCTTATATTTCTAACTTTAACATTCGAGTATTTGGTCATCACAAATCACCACATTTCACTACCTGAAAGCTATAGAAGTACCGAACGCTGAAGGAAATTATAATCCTTACTATGGAAGTAAACTACGTCTAGGTCATACATTCCAATTTTAAGAATTACAGCTCTTTAAAATACGCAAACCGGGTACAAACAAGTTATAAATAAATAATCAAAGGACAGGGCAGGACTACCATAAACTTTTTTTTTTATACTACCATGAACTTATGAAGTGTAGAAGTAAAGTAGGACCATCTCAGTGTACTAAAAAGTGTCCCTTGAAAGGGAACAAATTAAGGTGGCGCTGCTGTAGCAAGTGGAAGACTTTTAAATAGAGCGACACAAATTATTAGAGTGGGATAGAACATTAATAAGAAAGGAAAGAAACATTTCCGTTTTGTTACAGCGCATTTTTTTAATTATTATAATATATAGACAAACATGAGTATGGAATAAAATTATACAGTGATTTAAGTACCCCAATTAATTGTAAATAGGAAATAGATAATAGTTTTAAAAAATTACCGGAAACCAACACAGCATTTCCACTTGCTACACTAGCGCTATTTCGGTGAGAATTCGAAACCTAATTTGCTGTGTACAAGGAGACTCTTTTGTGTTTTGTGTGTGACACTTTTTCGACTAATCCCATACAATATGGTCCTCCTTTACTTCTACACTCCATACATGAACTGAAACTATAGTCCATAGCTAGTAGTGTTTCTAGAAAGTCGATAAGACTATTTATATGTTCCCATTCTGTAATTAGTATCGATACTATTGGCCTCAGTTCTAGATTGAATGTATATTAAATAAGTCAAACATTATTTGGTTAACTAAAATACTTTATTTACAATTGTCATCTTACCTGCTAAGTGCCAATGAATGCTATAAATACAGCTATGAATGCTATAAATAAAGCTAATGACACCGATACTGATGTAAACAATTAGCATAGGCTATTGACGGCTTCAATGTAATAAATTACTTTATGTAGCTGTGGTTTTGTATAAATAAATTAATACGAAAATCGATAGTATCTAGCTCTGTAGCCAATTATTATTGTCCATACTACCTACTGACTACTGATGGTAGGACCCAATCGATAGATTTTATTACGTTCTTTTTATATATAAAAAAATGAACAATATATATAATAAAAATGTTTTGAAATGTCTACCTATTTGAGTTCCTAGACAAAACAATAAACAAAAGTTAAATAGTTTACTGGATCTAAATATTGTTCGAACCTTTTTTTTAAATATAAATATTTTTGGAATGTGGAATTCCATTACATATTTTGTTACCTGTTTATAAAACTATAGTACAAATCATAATTTTGCAACACAATTACACATTTCACAATTACATAAACGCATGTAAAATGGCTTTGATGGCCCAGCGAGCCAACAAATTTTGCTTTCGAAGTCTTATGGCTGCTGTACATGCTGGTCGAGATACCACGAGACAGGCCGAATACGAGTGTGTACATACATGGTGCTCTCGTAGCTTCTAGCGGCCCTTGGTCGCTCTTGGTCGGTTTTTGCGCAAAAGTCTAAGGGTCTCATGCATGAGTCTCGCGAAGAAAATGTGAGCGCACCTGCATACACTAGTTCGTTTGGTTGGCCGCCAAGAGAGCTTGCGTGATTTTTTTATAATTATAATGACTAATAGTATTAAAACAAACGCAACAGTTTCAGAGTTCAATTGATACAACGAGTCTGTACATGGTGTGCCCTTGTGTCTTTACTTGAGCTTTTACGACGAGAGGCACGTGACGAGACGAGACGAGCGTCACGATCGTATACAGCCGCTATTATAGCTTTTTATTCGTCGAGTATTTAAGTTCCTTATCGATATCAGTTATATTTAAGAATGTTTACCTACCCTCAAAATATTATTATTTGGTGCCTCATTTTCCATATTCTTTTTTCTAATCTATGAATTCTATCACATAAAGAACAACAATCTAGTACCCATATATCTGTGGATGTTGGGGAGATTGGATATAGGAAAGTATGTGACTGTAGGTGTGCTATCAGATCATGCTAATCTAATGCTCTAAGGACTTGCTGCAATACTTCAGTCGACACATAAGTACATGTTTACTTTAATATAAATATATTATTCTATAAATTCTATAATGCATTATAATTTTTTTGTTGTGTTAATTTCCCTATATCATGTGTGGGCATGTCAAGACTATGTAAAAATTTTAGTCCAAGTTTGATGCATGAGCATGATATATTCAGTACATAAAAACACAGTATTTTCCAAATTTTGAACCTTATGGAAAGTCTTGTCGAACTTTTTAGGGAATTCACACTGGCAACTCTAGGTAATAAACAGTGATATATCTGTCAAGTGTCTGTCGAAAGAGCTGACGGAGGAACTGACAAATCTAAATACATTTACTGTTCTTCAGTCAGTCAGTTTGATGTCGTATCTCTCTGTCAAATGTCAATTTCTGCTGTGCTGTGAGTGGGCATGTGTCTGTGGCGTGCGGTGTCTGTCTGGTCGGTGATCGAACGCGGAAATAAATGTACCGTAAAATATTTATTTTGTAAATAAAAGTTAAAATTAGTTCTATGCGCCAATAAATCTTAATGATTCACTGAATTTAAGACAATTTAAATAGGTACTTGCCTAATTAAAATATATAAAATTTATCCATCAGTAAACTTCAAACGTAAAGTGGGTATAAAAATAAAAAATAAAATCACTGTACAATTACGCTGCATTGAATACAATATAAGTCTGTAACGGAAAGAAGATACCGGCAAGGTACCGGCTGCAGCGCAGAGATCTATGTTGATCTGAAGTTACTTAAAAAACATACCGTCCGTGTAAGATTGCTACAGTAAGTACATATTTATAGCTCATGGTATTATATAAATATTGAATAATAAAATATCGTAGAACATTCTTTACGCATGGTTATTTCAAACCAAACTAAAAGGAGTTTAGAATATGGAAACTAATAAACTTTTTTGATACATAATCTTTTTGAATAGTTATTTATATATTAATAGATATTTGCACTGTTCAAACAGACATGAGCATACACTGAAATTATTGTCTTGGATGGGAATCAAACCCACAACCTGTGGCTTGGTAATCAAGCTAAAAGCTTCTCCAAATGGCCCATAAATTTTATTTATTTTAGATTGCTGTATAGTCATAATTTTTGCTGTAAACTGCAATAAGCTGTGTATGAACACAATTTAATATATTTTTCTACAGGTATTTAAAAAATGGAATCATTGAAGAAAAAGGGTCGCCCTCCACACCCTAGAGCAAAAGCCAATCCATTTTCAGCTTTAACATTTGCGTAAGGAACTTTTTTTAATATTTTGATAGTTCCAGTAACAACATTTACACATCTGAACAACAACCCTAGCCACCCATCTGGTCTGTAAACATAGATATTAATATATCTGTGCAACACAGATTTTATACTCTTTGGTCTGTTTATGGCAAAAAAAAAGAATTGTTCTTATGTACCTTGCAATTTTTTTTTATTCTACCCACAATCTTTCTTTTAATGCATGGTGTTTTATGACTGCTTTTTTTATATTTATTTGGGATGTTCTATGTCAAGTTTTGCCAAAATCTCTTGGCTCTATGTTTAATATAAATATTCTTGACTAAATAGAACTAGACAAAGAAGCACCTAAACTATACCCTTGTTTACTACCTAGGTTAGTTTCACATTTTATTCCTATTAGGTTACTGAGAACCAAAATACTGTGGTGATTTAATTCAATTGAAATGGAATCCTTTCTTATCCACTTTTGAAATTGATGATCTAGCAAAGTGGCTATGGAATTTTTGCGTTTTTTGGGTAGTTTACACAAAATATATATTTTATAACATGTAATAAAAAACTGTCTGCTATTTTCTATAGATGGACCCTGCCAATATTTTGGGGTGGTCTGAAAAAAGAAATGGAGGAGCCAGATTTATATGAGCCATTAGAAGAACATTCATCAGGTAAAAACTTATTTCATTAACAATTCTAATCACTGAAATACCATAAATGTGGTATTAATTATAGTTATATAAGGCATGATTGTATACAACTATGTTTGAATCAAACCATCTTAAAGGTTTTTTTTACCTTGGAAAGCTCTTTTTGAATATTATTAAGAAATCACTCTAGAATACACTCAAGAAATGTGTGTTTCGTGTCATATTCTACTGTAGAGATAGGTCCATATTAACATAGGTAAAAAAACAAAGACCTTATATTGTATGTCATTATAATACGAAACATTTATTATAACTTTAAATAAGTGGTTCTCCCAAGTGAGTACATCATTGGGTTCTTCAAGAAGGGTGTGAAGAGATTTTCGCAAGGTCGGCAACGCGCAAGTGATGCCCTCGTTGTTCCAAGCGTCAATAGGCTGCGGCGACCGTTTACCATCAAATGAGCCGTCAGCTTGTTTGCTACCTTAGTAGTACCTATTAAAAAAAATGCTCAATTAAATAGGCATTCATGTAAATGTCCATAAATTGTAGCTTTACTTGAAACAGCACATAAACAGACAAAACAGACTGGATCATTGTTTAGAATATTGGAACATGGCGAAACCAGTCACCAAAAGTAATATTATTGTTACTATGAGTAAAGTATAATATTGGAATGTTTCACAATAATAGTTAAGTTCACCATGAAAGAATAGTCTTAAGTGCACAATGATTTCCGTCCATTGTTACATGTATAAACTCAACTTTATTTCTCATCTTTTTTTTTTATCTTACAATACAATGTATTGTGCAGTAATGTTTATCAGATACACGTGGTCTCATCGTTCTATTCTTACGAAAAACGACCGTACCCACATACAATAGCTTCTATTTTCCAATGCTTTAAAAAAAAACGAGATTTGTAGGCCTATACCCAGGTACCCAGACTACCTGTTAAACCAGGATATTACGGGATAAGTAGTAATAAATAAAATTGTTGTTAGGTCCCCTAGGTGATAAATTTGCACGCCTGTGGGAAGAGGAAGTGGCTCGTGCAAGTGGGAAACGTAAACCAAGCCTCCTGAGAGTTATTTTGAGAGCGTACGCAGCGAGGTGTATGCTATATGGAATCGTATTGCTAGTCATGGAATGCGGTATTCGGTAAGTAGAATATTTAATTTGATGCTTTACCTTTAATCTAGATCCGTGCGTAACCAACTGCACGCACCAGAGGTCCAGTATCTATTACTTGATACTCGCTTGAGATTTGATAAACAAATTGAATCTGTATGTACCTACTAGGTATGTGCTAAGTACAAGGTAATTCATTCCAGTATGCAAATCCTACATTAGTTTCAGTAGGTATCAAGATTGGTTTCTTGATATATACCTACGCTCGAACTTTATTTTTACTTATTAACGCTTTACTTTCCTTTAAAAAATATGTCCCCCGCGGTTTCAACCGCGTTTCGGATGTCTTTAATCCGCAAATTGTCAAACGCGTGCAAACCTCTCAAAAGCAATTATTATTTATCCCGTTTTTGCCACATTTTTCATTTATGCTCCGCTCCTATTGGTCGTAGCATGATGTTTAATAGCCTATAGCCTTCCTCAATAAAAGGACTATTCAACACAAAACTATTTTTTTTATTCGAACCAGTAGTACCTGAGATTAGCGCGTTTAACCAAACAAACTCTTCGCTTTATATATTAGTAAATATAGATTATTATTAGTATAGGCTTCGTGAAAAATGTCCCAAACAAACAGACGTATATGACGAATCTGCCGATCCTTATTGATTTCAAAACGATGTTAATTTTATAAACGGATGACGTCATTGTCCGTATTCGGCCCATGAAGATTTAGCGAGAGCGACGAAGCGAAGCCTTGGTAGCGTAATTGTATTCATAAATTCACAGAAACTCAGTTGTCATGTTTCATGACGTACCGTCTTAAGGTTACGTCAAAAAAGAATATTGGAAAGCCCGATAGAGATAAAAATAGCACGATGGTACAAGATGGCGAACGAATGTTTGCCATAGTCGGTCAGTCAGTCGGCTCTGTTGAACCAATGCGTCCGTTCACTTATTCATAATTACCCGTTTCTGGCTTGCTTCACAATAATATGTATTCTAATAACTGAAAGGTAACATATATTTTAAGATATAGCATTTATGCAGGTGAATAAACCAATGCCTGCTATTATTTAGGACAATTAACACCTACCTAAACATAATTTTACAGAAAATCCTAGATGTCACGAACGCGTAACATGTTTTATTGCGCAAGTAGGTAGATGCTAGTTGTTACCTACGTTTACTGTCAATAGTATGGTTTTAATGCAAGTTCTTACAGCCTACATATTTGTATAACGTGTCAGATTGACCTAAATGTTTTATATATCAGTTCACCATCTTATTTATCCACATAAATGATATTTTAATTAATTTTTAACTTCTCAATTCACAATTTATACGGTTAGTCGGAATTACTATCATTCTAACTGCTTAGTCCAATCGCATTAGCAGTTCCTAGCAAACTAACATTTATAAACGAAATGGTGTTTCTACAGTAATTAGGTAGGTACTAACCTTCCTCATTGCCATAGAAGTTCACTAACAATATTGGCATGCTATATAATCTATAATTAGGTTTGATCGTCCGAGACATGGAGGTCAATATCAAAAGTAAATAATGTTTAATATAATACTTACGTCAATAAAAAAGTAATTACTCAATCAAAATAACGGGTGATTGACCCAAACAAAAACAAGAGTCTGTGACTTGTTTTTGATATTGTGTGTGAACGACCCACTTTCGTTGATAAAATAGGTAAGGTTAATAAATGTACCCACTAACTTAAATGCAATTCAAAATTCCTTTATTACATTACAATTACAGTAATTACATGGGTTAGGACTCCCCTGTTAAGTTTTTCAAGAACCTGTATTAGGAGAGACACGCTCTTCCGATTTTTAACTAACTAACTTACTATTTGATACGAATAGTGACATGGACGACGGCCAATTTAAAACAAAGAACTGATGATTATAAATGTATAACACTAGCTGCGCCCTGCAGGTTTACCCGCTTTCAATCCTGGTTATAAACCTACCTCTTGAATTACTCTATATATTGCTGAAAACTGCATTAAAATCCGTTGCATAGTTTACGATTCTATAAAGGACATACAGACAAACATTAATTTTTATATAGATTTTACTATTTTTTTTATGAATAATATTGCATAATTGGTGGGGATAGACCTATTTAAAACTCACTATACCTACATAAAGAAATTAATTTAAAAAAATAACTGCTATAAATTAATTATTAAGTCTACTACATGAGAACATACTACATATAATATAGAAAAAACTACTCAAATAAGTGGAGATCGGATGGTAATTGTTGTTGTAAAAAATAACTTCTTAAATCTATGGACATTTTTTTATTTCCCTATAATTACTCGAAACACATCTTTGTTCTTCATCACATTGTTCTAACCTACATTTATTAAAAAGCCACACGCACTATGTTACTTGAAGTCACTGTAACCTTAGAAGTTGGGAACGGAAATGTTTGAGGCATAAAATTGGCAAACGGACAACCTACAGCCTTATGTAGTACCTCCTTACGTACGGAGTTGCGAAACGAACGACAAACATTTCCGATATCTACTCATGTCAGTGGTTTATTCTATGAGACTTCATTTTATATAAATGGTAGTTATCGATCAAAGTTAATTTCTTTATGAATAGCTATAATTAGGTTACTACTACTGTGAATCCGGTGTTACCGCTTTTTGCCATGATTACGTGTTTTTGGCTATTCATAAAAAAATACTCGACCGAGTCAACCCTCAAGCGAACACGCGAATAGCGACTTAAAAAAGCGGCTAAGTGTGATTTGAACTAGCGCACTATGTGTTCCGTACCACCGTACAATATTAAACAAAACGCCGATAAAAACGTATGGGGGACCCCCAATTTTTCTTTACTTTATTTTATAAATAAATATCCTGAAATTCTTTACACAAACTAAGCAGAGCATGTACTAGAGAAACCAGATAACTGATACACTACTTTAAAAAAAAACACATCAATTTAGATAATTATATCCAGACTGAACAAACAGACATGTTCGATAATCGATCCCACGACCTGCGGCGTGGCAGTTAGGGTATCGAACCACTAAGCCAACTGGTCCGTCATCATAAATACATGTATACGAGTCAAAACATTAAAACACTGACTTACTCCAATGTTTTATCTATAGTTTTGATTTCTCCTGTCATAGCCTAGAACAATATTTTATACTCTTCTTAAAACTCCCAGAAAAATATGCAGGAGCATAGCGAAAACCCAATCCAAATCAAATTAGATAATCAAAGTAGTTTGTGAAAAAAATCACGAGCATACCTACATATATCTTTTTGAAGTTGGTTAAAAAGTAAGTTTTTTCACACTTACTTTTGAACTGGGGGCGATAAATTCTTAAAAACACTACCAACGAAAATTGCTTCGATAAGAGCATTTGTATTTTTGGAAACGTTTTGTAATCAAACTACAAAGAACATTTTTTTTTTTAAATATGATCTATATATACTAATATAATAAAGAGGAAAGATTAGTATGTAAGTATGTTTCTTGCTCTTTCACACAAAAACTACTAAACGGATATGGATGAAACTTGGCACATAGATAGAGCATATCCTGGAATAACATATAGGCTACTTTTTATCCCGGGAAAATGTGATATCCCTCGGGGACGCGGGTAAAACCGCGGGTGACAGCTATTAGTTATAATCGAGAAAGTCATTAGTTCAAAATAATAAAAACAAGGCAAAATACTGCGCATTATGAAGGTTCAACTTTCAACGTTTCTCCTGATACAGATAAAGGAATCAGTTTTGTCCATGACATCTCTTGCTTGAACTAAACTGTGTAAGTATGTATATTTTCTATAGAATCATCATCATCAGCCTATCTCCGTCCACTGCTGGACATAGGCCTCACCTATGGCACGCCACTGAGCTCGATCTTCAATTCTTTGTTTCCAACCGCTGCCAGCCAGCTTGCGTATATCATCGCTCCATCTAGCTGGAGGGCGGCCTACACTACTTTACCGAGCCGTGGTATCCTACTATAGTACTCTTGAACACGTCTACCCCAACGGATATCGGTTCTATAGAATAGATCGATCTAATTATTTCTTCTATTTTTAGATCTAATTTAGAACGGGTTTTCTATGCACTTATAAATTGGTAGCTTGGTAGGTAAATGGGTAGGTCATCATCATCATATGAGCCCAAGGATGTCCACTGCTGAACATAGGCCCTTAGATTTCCACTCAAACGGTCCTGAGCCGCCTGCATCCAATGTTAGAAATGCCATGAAATGGGTAGATTAGTAAGTACCTAATAAATGCGTATAAGTAACGAAATATGGTTAATATTTCCTGATCTATTGGTATTAGTACTTTCATCAAGTTAATAATATGAATGAAGGAAAAATACTTTAGAGATTTTGATGAGCACATTGAGTTAGTATTGGAGTGACAAGCGAGGTCACTGCCAAGGTAAGGACAATATTGACCTTTGTATACATCAAGGTACCTTACACCCTTATGGTGTTGAATTGTCTGATAGAAGTGTAATTCAAAGCAACTTTAAGATTAATTTATATAACTGATAATTCTTAAGTTTTAATAAATATCTAACTAAACTGTACATTACATATACATTACCACTAATTGGACACACTAGCTAGATCACTTCACTCAGTAGTTTTATTATGGAGGAAAAATAACTAGTTAGAGTAGGTACCTACATTGTATGCATTTGTGTTTGTTCATGACCTCGTAATGTGATATCGGTCAGCAACGTTGTGTCACAGAAATACCTATCAACTGCTAACGCGACTTGTGTACCTATTATCTAATTTGAAGGTTGTTGAAAGATGAAAGACACGTCTGGGAAGGGTCGTTCGTTGCTACCGACCGATGATATTATGTTTAGTGTTGACGTTATGTTTTTGGAATTGCATCAGAAGCGTTGTACTTATGCGTAGTTTGTTTTTAAGAGTTCTGTAGTCAACGAGGAACCCTTATAGTTCCGCCATGTCTACAAAAAGCAGTAATTTGGCATGGTTCTACATATTAATCACGTCAACAAAGGGGCTACCTCCCATACGCGTAAAGCGGGGATAACTTTGTCTCGACTATTCTGTCTCGGGTGTCGCTGAATAGGTCTATCAAAATTATTGGGGGATGTGAAGAATATTATTCGATTTAAGGATCGGAGAATGACGGAGTTTAAATATTAAGTACTTGTAATGTTGGTTATAAGTAAATAGCTATGATTTTTAGCATAGCAATAGGAACCAGGAATAGGAAAGTGGGTGAACCCAGATGATAGAAACGAGTATGCAATATAATATATTAATCATCATCAGGTTTCCATTGTAATAGCTTTTATACAATATACAATTTATAATTTTAATACGTTATAAACGTTAAGGTGTCCCAGCCTATAAGGGCCAACATTTTTTTTTCGATTTCAATACGCATACATCTTATACGTGTTTTAACACGATTCAAATATAATTAGAGGGTATGCGTTAAAAAAATCTACTTACATTTTTTTTGGGACACCCTAATATTCGTACATAGTTTAGGATCAAACAGCTGTGTTTTGAGATAATCTAATGCAGACGAAACGTATTTACTGTTGTAAATCTAGCTTTTTTGACACATTTATTTCACAGAAGAGGATACACATTCTCATATTTGTCGATTTGATGAGTCAAATGATTAAATGAGTGATATAGCGGCATCCATCTCGTAATTCTGGGAACATCACGTGATAATCGACATCGGAATTTCGACTATAAACGGCTTAATGGCTGTTATGAATACTGGGGCAGACGCAAACCTATGTGTCTGTCTAATACCTATTGAAAAATAAGGAGCTAAGGCTCCTGGTATGCGTTGTAATGCCTTGTATCGTGTGTAATGGTCTTGAGATCATACAAAAATGCCATAAAAAAGCAATAAACATTTTCCCGGCTTCCTCAATTTTCTAGGCAATTCATCCATTTTTTTCCGCGTGAAATCTTTATTATGTTCACCCACCCATTCCCAAGTATATCGCTTACTAACGAACAACATACAGTTTTTGTTTAATTATAGATAGATGATTTTGAAGACATGAGCAAGCTTTTCGGCTGTTGAAATTTGGTTCAGTCTTTAATCATTCATCTGCCCCTTTATTCAGCTAATAGAAACTTCGTCGGCGAACCGATTCACGGAGGCCTCGGAGAGTTTATTTCTCACGTCATTAGTATTATTGGTGTAGTTAGCGAAAGAGACAGCATGGAGGCCGCGACGAAACATCTAGTTAGTCTCATTTTCCTTACAGAATCGAGCCCCTTGGTTGCATGTGATTATCGCGGATAAGTTAGCGAAAGGCAGACCATCTGCAAACTCTGCGGCACGTGTAGGTCCGCATCTAACTTCTCAGAATCTACAAAATACCTATTGATTATGAGGATATTTTATGCATAAGAAAATTACCTTTTACCTTTAAGCATTCCACATAAGGGTTTTCAGAGTATGACACATGTGAGCAAACTTGTTTCTGGTTTCCGATTATCCTGTTTGTTTACCTTCTTATTCTAAGATGTATTTGTTGATTCCTTCATCTGTGCTCTTCCTTTCTTCCTACTTCTTCCTATTCACAATCGTTGCGAGGCAGCGCCATAGTGACTTGGCACATGGATGTAACTTAGCCTTCGCTGTTCAGTGCGCTACATATGATCGGGAGATTTTTTGTAGCCGGCTGTCGCGCGTCGGTCTGACGTCAAGGTCAACCTTCTTTAGGAGTGCTATCTTCATGGTACAAACAGCAAATAGATGGCCTATATTCTTCCTCAGGATGTAAATCCCCTGTATAGTCCTGAAAATATAACAAACGAACAAATAATCAAGCAGAGTTACTTTCGCAAATAAATATGGATTACTATGAATAGAAGATAGGATAATAATAAATAATAATATTAATATAAATAAATAATATAATATAGAATAAGATAAAACAAAACGTATATGTGTCAACCTCAAACAGCTGTTTAGCTCTTATCTAATGTAATTCAATGTACCTATTACTCATTAATAATTTCATGTAAGTTACGATACGTTATTTTACATATATGTATATTTATTGATAAGAAACGAGTAGGTATTACCTACATTTCGAGATTATAATGATACCGGAAGATAGATAAAATCTGTGTTAAGATATCCTTATCGGTCAAAAATTTATCTCAAGCAACAATCTTCTGATTTATATGATAAGGGAAATATATATGAGTGAATAAATTTGAATGCATGTCTGTATTTAATTTATTACCTAAGTACAGTGAATTATTTGATATTTCGGTTTGAAAGGGGGACGCTGACATTAGGGACATGAGACAACTTCATGCTTCAAGGTCGACACATATGTCCAAAGGCGGGGCGGCGCGGTCGAACAGCTTGTCAGTTTATCAGTGATGTATCGCAAAAAAAGACAATTATAAATAGAGACCAAATATAGAGCTAACTATAGGAAGATAAAGTTTTGTAACCTTGAATTAATGTCGAAAGTAACCATTCGATTTCATAACTCCTTTCACCATTAGAAACTACACACTTATTATAAACACTATTCCTAGTGACATGGGCTATGTTAAAAGCCCAGGATAGATTAGATTGGATTAGATAAACGGTAAAATTCACGTCCCAGGGTCGACAACGCATTGGCGATACCCCTAGCGTTGCAAATGTCTATATGTGGCAGGCGGCAGTGAGCACTTACCATAAGGTAGACCGTCTGCTTGTAAGTCGGTCTGTGTGCAATAAAAAAGAAATTAACGCGGGTGAAACCCCGGGGTAAATTTCAAGAACTAGCATTCGCTTTGTAAATTCAGTTCACGAGGAAGGTTATAGGCAATTTAACATAATACTGCGACTCCTAGAAGCAGCCGTAAGTCAAAAAGAAAAAAGTCCAAAAGAACGCTTAGCTATGTAGTAGTTCAATGCGCGGGCGGACGTCATTTTTTGCATAGACTACTGGTAGAATTCATTGACCGGCGAATACATAGACAAGTTTTTCCTAGAACGTGGGTATAAGTAGATCTTTAGCATCTTAAAACCGGCATGAATTTGACGATAGGATTTTTTTATAGAATCTATTAGGCGCGATTGCATTGATGGTTGTTCAAGTTGTGGATGGAAGCCAGGCAGGTGTGTACCACCGGTTACCACACGATATTTTTTTTAATGTAGGTAAAGTTATGATTAGAACCCGCTACCTTCGTCTAAGCTATCAACCTTTAAACATTACAAACTTAAATTTACTAATAAGTTATAAATTATCTATTGTACGGAATTTTTATCTATAACCAGTGAACAGCAATAGATAAAATATACATGAGTATCAAATAAAACATCGTATCTACAAAGTTTCATAATAAATCGGCACGTATATAGGAAGTGTTCGTTTTATTTATACGAGTAATGCAATGCCACGGTACAAGCGAATCGCCTAAGTTTTGTGAAACACGTGTTTCAATACGTTATACATGGCCACGTGCAGGAATTCATTGTAGAATCGCTTAGTAACAATTATTGCAAAATCTGAGCTTTAATTCTGTTAGGAAAATGACACCAGCTGCAGGATGTTTCGTCCCGGTCTCTATGCTCTGTCTGGTTCACTAACTACGCAATCAAATGAGAGGTAAGCTCTCCGAGGCCTCTGTGTGGCGCGCCGAAGAAGTTTGTATTAGCTGCATAAGGAGGCAGCTTCGTATTTATCCAATAAAACAGCTTGCAAAGAAATATTTGGATTTCATTATAATTAATGTCACATTCGACGGCCCGAAACAAAAGTGTCCAATAAAATCAATTATTACATCGACCGAGTGATTGCTTATCTAGGAACTGTCATGACAAGACGGTTCATAGGGATCCCGGAACAAATTTGATTTAAAATATTATTATACTATAATGATACTAGCTATCCCCCGCTATTATGTACTATACATATAGACAGAAGATGAAATACTTACCCTTACTTTATAATATCCATTCTTAATTCCTCTCTAGGATCCAACAGCCGCGCTTAATGGGCTTGTTCTTACTATTTTTCGGACAAGCAGACCAAACATATTTGCATAAACGATTACTGCAATTGCACGAGCAAGTCGTTAAAACTCAGACCGCATTCAATACGACGGCCAATGTGTAAGCGGAAGTCTTACGGTGTAATTAGATAGGTAGAAGTTAAACAGAAATGTATCTCAGGCAGCTCTAAACTTGCGGCACGCATGATGGCCGTTTTGACGTTTAACAATGACAAAGAAAAATAATCTTTATTCCTTTGAGCATAAGGTGCACCTATTGATGTAACAGCTTATTGTATGATGATGGAAATCAACCTTATTCCAAAGCAATACAGTTTCTTTTCCTATGACAATCTGTAACGTCAAAACGGCCATCATAGCGTGCCGGTAGTATAAATATTTTATAATCTAAATAGTGTGTATTGTATATATGTATTTTCAGGTAGAAACGCAATCCTACAGTGTATTTCTATTTAGTTTCAAAGTTATGTATGTTGTTGTTAGTTACAGTCTTTTGTATAAAACAAGAAAATAGTATGTAGACATTATTTTTGACACACTTGTTTGTAAAGTGATAAATACAAAAATATGTTGCTTATATTATAAACGAGTTCGACAGTTTGTCTCCTTTCATCTTATTGCGCATAACCTACTCAATAACAAATCGGCGCGCAATTCTTGACAAATATTGGTCTAAACATAGTATTATTTTGTTTTTTGTTTCAACGCCGTTGGAAATAGTCACTGAGATACAAAATGTCTAAATGGTATCCATCAAATTAAAAAATTATTTCCTATCAAGTGTGTTGAAAAACGTGGTATGTAGCGATGGTCATTACACTTTCAGCTCCAAACCGCCTTCTTCGGTCTACAATCAAACTCCGAGTGTAGTGACTAACATAGCTCTCTTAGTAATATCGTAATTTACTATTACAGTGTAAACTCTTTATAACGAAACTCAAGGGACTGAGCATTTTTTGTCGTTATAGAGAGTTATCGTTATATGGAGTGAACAAAAAAAAACAAAACAAAGTGAACAAACCAACCAACTTGGGCTCACTTCAACGTTATAGGGAGTTTATCGTTATAAAGGATAACGTTATAAAGAGTTTACACTGTACTTATTTCTAGTTATATCGAGTAGATAGAACCATGCCAAATTATTCTATGAAAATAAAACTATCCTCTTTTGTTTCCTCTAGGATAGCACAACCAATATATCTAGGTAAACTGGTGAAGTACTATAGTCCTGGCCAAACTGCCATAAAGCCCGAGGAGGCGTACCTATACGCTGGTGCCGTGGTTCTGTGTTCCGCGCTCAACGTATTTGTGGTGCATCCCTACATGATGGCCATTTTACATATGGGAATGAAATTTCGTGTAGCTTGCTGCTCGCTTATTTATAGGAAGGTAAGAACACTTTTATTTAACACTAGCTTTCCCTCGCGGTTTCACCCGCATTCCCGAGGGATGTAACATTTTCTCGGTACAAACATTATCATATATGTTATTTCAGAGCATTTTCTATTTATGTGCCAAGTTTCATCCAAATCCGTTTGGTAGTTTTTGCGTGAAATTTATGAGATTGTAACTCTATCAGGTAAAGATTTTTTTAACATTGGTTTAGTTGTTTGTTTGACGCTGGTGGGTCGCAAACAAAGTGTGAAACTTAACCTTGTGCCGAACTGTTCATAACATTTTAGCTATATAACCCCGAGTACGGGATATTATTCCAGCTATCAAAATAAACGAAACTAAAATCTTGCAGAAGTTTAACGATATATGTCTAATTCTGTACGCAAAAGCGACCTTCAGAGTTCCACGAAATAATCCATAGATATAATATTGATTCGCAAAATGATAACATGTAGAGTATAACGAGACTTGTATGCAAAAAAAGAAATTAACATCAACCCTTTAACCGCCGTAGGTACAGTCGGCAATATAAATAAATAATCATATTTACAAAACAACTTTACCCCCCATCTATCCATGATACGTTAAAATAAAAAAATCTGATCGTTCAACACAGGACAAAATCGAGCTCAAAGGGGTCGGTTACATACATACATACAGGTGAAGCTAATATAAAGCGTGTAATAAACAGGTGTTTAGTAAATATGTGTCTGTTAAAACCTATATTTATATATATACATTTGTACATTATGGATTACATATACAATAAACTTTATTTGTACAACACATAACAAGAGAAGAAAAAACATAAAGAAGTGGATAATAGAACAAGTGTTTACAAAATAGTCGGTCGTATTTCTTCCGGGCAAACTAGGATTAGATTTATTTTAGAGTATGTTTAATAAGTTTTTATGCCTGTACCTAAACTTGCGGCACGCTATGATGGCCGTTTTGACGTTTAACAATGACAAAGAAAAATAACCTTTATTCCTTCAAATATAAGGTGCATCTATTGATCCAACAGCTAATTGTATGATGATGGAAATCAACCTTATTACAAAGCAAAACAATTTCTTATCCTATGACAATCTGAAACGTCAAAACGGCCATCATAGCGTGCCGGTAGTATAATCAATCTTAATTAATACTTATTAAATTACCTTCTTACGCTTATATTATTTTTCAGTCATTACGTCTATCAAAAACAGCGCTCGGCGAGACAACAGTTGGTCAAGTCGTGAACTTGCTATCGAACGATGTGAACCGTTTCGACGTGGCTATCATTTTCCTTCACTACCTCTGGATAGGGCCGCTGGCCACCGTCATCATCACGTACTTCATGTGGCTGGAGATTAGCTGGGCGGCCGTTGTCGGTGTCGGATTCATGTTGGCCTTTATACCTTTACAAGGTAAGCTGATTGATGATATTTTAAATAGTTTTGTTAAATTGTATTTGGACCTCTTTTGATATTTGTGTTTAGAATCGAATAAATCCTCTGTGATGTTTGTTTGTTTTGTCTATGAACAGGAAGAAAGGTCGAATGACGTACATTGTCAACCGAGTGTCACGACTTTTTTTTAATAGTTAACGGTTTAATTGCATTTGTTAATTACTCTTTTGAAGATGATTCTGTGATTACAGTAATAATAATTTAAAAAAAACTATTTGGGTTCGATATCAAAATGGTGAAAAGGATCTTCCAGTCAATGGTACTACCATTCTATACACACCCCATCGCCAGTTTAAATTACTGTATAAATTTCATGCATAGTTATTATTAGAAGACATTATTAATAGCGATAAATGTGCAAAAAAATTAAAATCGCGTATGTCGCCATGGTCACTGCATTATCAATTGACATCGATTTGCCAGGGGGACTCATGGGAAGGGAATTTGATCATTACTGTCTCTGGGATTAATGTTCAGATTCCGTCATTAAACGACGAAAATGAAATGGCAGATATATATGTTGTAGTTAGAAGTTTTAAAGTTGTCTTTGTCAATTGACAGTGTGCCAAATATGAAAAGAACTAGGTGTACTGCCTTGTGCGTTTTGAACTGATATTTAGATTTCTTATTAAAACTAAGAAAATCGATGAGGCATATATTAAGACATCTTCGACCTTGATTTTTATAATCCGTAGAATGCTTCGCCCGAATTAAAACATAGAAGTAGTAATTTTATTGCTGTAATACCTGCTATCCCTTAGAGAAATAATCAAATTGTTGTAAAGCTCAAAATCAGTGAGCAAAATAAATAATAAATTTTAATAGTAACAGCTAGAACTACGGTCCCAATGTAATTGACCTTGTACTGAACTGATGAAAATCAAAATGAAACTGTATTAGAATAAAAGATAGTTTGCACATTGATTAATTTATTTTAATTAGTTTTAGTTCCACGGTCGTTCATCCTGACCACGGTCTGGTCAACATTCACTTAACCCGAGTAACGATCAATTGACATGGGTTCTGCGAGACTCGCGTCGCGTCGCTAAACAGTTTGATGCATCATTTCCATTAGGTATTATTGCAGTTTCGATTCATTGATTGCAAATTTCATATCATCTTACATATGAAGGCAATATAATCTTCAGTGAATGACTTCTGAATTCGCTAAGCGTTCTGTGTGGCATACATATATCACCTGTGTTTATATAGTTGGTTAAAATATGCCTCTATTTCAAAATAATAATTAAATATAGTCGCAGTTCGCGGGTCCTCAGTAAAAAAATACGTCGATTTTGTGCCTCGGCGTGTTATCTGGTTACCATAGTACAAGTTTTGCTTAGTTTAGGATCCACCGGGTGTGATTGATTCCCCGGAATATCATCATCAGCCTATCTCTGTCCACTGCTGTACATAGGCCTCACCTATGGCACGCCACTGAGCTCGATCTTCAGCTCTTTGTTTCCAACCGCTGCCAGCCAGTTTGCGTATATCATCGCTCCATCTAGCGATATATATATATAGTCATAATTTTTTTTATTGATGAGAATCTTTTTTTTTTTTTTTTTATGCCACTTGGGCCGACAAACAAGCAGACGGTCCACCTGATGGTAAGTGGTCACCGCCGCCTATGGACATTTGCAACACTAGGAGCATCGCCAATGCGTTGTCGACCCTGAGACGTGAAGTTGTTAAGTCTCATGTGCCTGTAATTTCACCCGAACTCTGCACTAAGAGCTCTACTACTCTAATCTGAAGCGCGTAGCTGACGCAAATTTTTTGAAGGGATCTATGCAGATTCTATCCATTAAATCTGAAATCATCAACATAAAGCAGTGACGTAGTGTCATTAATTGATTTTTAATATTTATTCTGTTATAACACGAAAACATTGTCGTATGATAAATAAATTGTATATCACTACATAGTATAAAGCAAAGTACATACATACATTACATAATAAATCTGTTTTCGTTTGGAAAGAGTAAATGCTAAGTTTATTGTCGGCTCTTCTCAGCAAAAGACCTTCCAAACCGGTATTAGAGTTTGAATGCCTATTTGAATAAAAAAACATTTAACTACCAATGTACCATAAGTAATAGGAGTTTTTATGGTTTCGTACCGAAATGGTAATGTAGGGTAATATTCCTTACAATATTTTGTAGCCTCAGATTCTGTACTAGTTCTCTACTGGGACTCGATTCTGTAAGGTAAATGACACTTACTCGAGGATGTTTCGTCGCGACCTCCGTGCACTGTCTCTTTCGCTAACTACGCTAATACTACTAATCACGTGAGAGATAAGCTTTCCGATGCCACCGTGAAGCGGCTTCCCGACGAAGTCTGTATTAGCTGAATAAGGGGGCTGTTAGTGATACATACGTTGATCTAATAGTAGGTATTTAATAACAGAGATACATTAATCAATGCACAATTCCTAATATATTACTTACTATAATGCCTTATAGAAAGTAACGTTCGTAATGGCAAGTACACACAACAAAAATTGTTTGTTCACTTGAAGAACTTATGACATTTTATGGTCACGCCGAAATATATATGTATATGAAGCTTATTAATAAAGCTATCTTGTATAAATACGTACCATTTGAGCTACAAATAAATTAATATTTTAAAACAACGTACATAATACAAAAATAAAATTTTTGAAAATACAACTGAGACTCGACTCTTGTTGTATATTTCAATGAACGGGCATTGATTGCAATTAACTAAATGATTTTTTTTTATGATTTAATGTGACTTTGACTAAGGGCAATCACAAAAATCTCGTCTCTCCTCTCCCCCTCTCTTCCTACCATCTCCAAAGTTAATGATCTCTTCACCTGTGCCTTTACCATGAGTTTTTAATGTACGTACTCGCTAGCGACGGTGTAAAATATTTCTATGGCAAATGTGTACAGCGCCACTAGCGGTCACCTAAAGAATTAAATCGGTAGTATGAGTCGATCGGGTTCGATGGTCGTTTACTCGCCAGTGACTAAAGTAAGTTTCGATAGCAACTCATGGTAGAGGTACTGATAATTAGGATGGGATTAGACTGAATTGAAACGTGCACTCCATAGATATTTATTGATTGATTAAATGATTGCCGACGAACCTAGCCCATTCAATATAAACCAAAAACAGACTAAATTTTTTTTTAAAGCGTACCTGGGCAAACGCACGTCAGTTCTGCGGCTGAAGACCGCGCTGAGAACGGACGAACGCGTGCGGCTCATGAACGAGATCCTGTCCGGCATCCAGGTCATCAAGATGTACACCTGGGAGAAACCCTTCGGCGACCTCGTCGCTAAAGCCAGGAAGTAAGTAATAACACAAGTTTTACTCTTAAGTTGAGAGCCTTCAGCGCTCGCCGATTGTCCATCTAAGGGTGTTATAGTCATCAGAGGTTAACACCTTCTAGTCAATAACAAAACCGGCCAAGTGCAAGTCGGACTCGCGCACGAATCGTTCCGTACCATTCCCATCTAGAAAACTGTATCATCAAAATCTCAAATCTTGTTTTCATCCCCCCATCTCGATAACTGAGTGCAAAAGCCGTTTTTATCCTATTGAGAGATAAAGTAAATTGAATTTAGAACATCGTGTCACGTGTGTTTGTAAATTCAAAACATAATTAAACCTATTTACTCTACCTCCATGGTGCCGAATTTATCATACAACATATTTAATTAGTTAAAAACTCAGACTTTTTATTTGCTACGCGCGCGCCATTTTCTTTTTTTTTGCATTTAGTCATTTCCTCACTGAGGTGGGATGAAAAGTTAAGTGTTGCACTCGAGTGCAAAGATTTTTCACGTTGTGTCACTTTTTTCACGTGGCTTTGCACTCTTTTATATAACAAATAACTATTGTTGTATGGGAGCCCCCTTAAATATTTATTTTATTCTGCTTTTTAGTAGTTGTTGTTATAATGGCAACAGAAATACAGTACCTATCTGTGAAAATTTCCACTGTCTAACTATCACGGTTCATGAGATACAGCCTGGTGACAGACAGACGGACAGTGCAGTCTTAGTAATAGGGTCCCCCTTTACCCCTTGGGTATGGAACATCACGAGTTTGATACTATAAATACAGACAAACATAATTTCTTAACTTTATTTAAATATAGCCGCTTACATACATACGCAGCCTAACAATGGTCTCATGAATATGGTTACGATGTCGACATAAATACGAGTCATAAAGTTGTTAATTCATACAAAATAAAGCAGTGAACTTTACAAGCGGTTGAGTTTATTTTATTATGCTTACGATTTACAACAACTGTCTTCATCAGCGAGTAATAAATATGACGTAAAGGAAATAAGGACGGGCCGGTTGGCTTGGTGGTTAGAGACAATGACTGCCCTGCCGCAGGTCTTGGGTTCGATTCTCACCCAGGACAAACATTTCGTTTGTTCTGTGTCTGAATGTTAATATCAGTATCAGTTGTCTGGTTTTCATAGTAAAAGCTCTGCTTAGTTTGGGATCAGATGGCCGTGTGTAAAAAATGTCGCAGGATATTTATTTAAAGAAACTTATAACAGCTTACAATCATGATGGCTTAAATTATATTACAATAAGTTGCAGGAATATAACTACGTTACTACAAACATGTTCTAGATACCAAGACTTTTTGCACGTAAAACTAAATATGAATTACCAGAGTGATTGAGCTCAGAATAATCATAACACATAAATATGATGATATATGAAAGATGTATATCTTATATATCGCACCCTCAGTACGATAAGGGCTTAACTCAAAATTTTGCCAAATGGAGTTACGATCATAGAGAGACTAAACAAAGTACGCTCTATCCGATGAAAAGTAAAACATAGTCAATTTAATGATAGAATAAGCATTCCGATACTTCTGTCTCTTTAACACCGGGACCCACCCTCCCCGCTCAGTGCGAAAGTGACCCAATCAGACAAGTGCCAAAAGTGTTTTTTTGAGTTAAGCCCCTATCGTTCTGAGGGTGCGATATTATTGAAGCTATCTATATATAAACCAAAGGGAATGCTTGCGATGGTTATCACGAGCAAGGTTAACGGATAAATCAATAACGTCTACCAACAAACTGTGCGCTTCTAAATAAGCAGGTGTTCCTCATAATTTAATAAACGTTTTTTGTATTCAATTTTATTTATTAATCATGCAAACTAATGTATGCACATAATTATAAAACACGAATAAACAGGCTGCATGTAACTATCTATAGTCTATCTACTATAAGAAGTCCCTTTTGACGTTTAAGAACGTCATTTAAAAATCAACTGTATTTGATTAGAAATAGGGTTCATCTATTGACCCCTCTCATAGCAATTGGGTACATTTCTATATAACATTCTTATACGTCAAAGGGGGCTTCTTATATTGGACAGATTATAGAATGCTGAACTACGGTAATATACTTAATATTACCAAACTCCTGAAATAAGATTGCGAAAGGGTCGACTCGAATCTCACCCAATCTCTCGTGGGGGAAAGAATGAATCATCGCTCTGAAAAAAACTGTGAATAATATTTATTACGGTTTATCGCGAGAAATCTATACTAATTTTATAAAGAGGAAAGATTTGTATGTAAGTATGTTTGTAACTCTTTCACGCAAAAACTACTTAACGGATATGGATGAAACTTGGCACATAGATAGAGCATATCCTGGAATAACTTATAGGCTACTTTTTACCCCGGGAAAATGTGATACCTCTCGGGAAGGCGGGTAAAATATGTAAAATACGTAATAAATGGATGTCTCCTAACGCAGTAATTTGGATGATTATAGGTTCTGAATACCATAACGCATCCTCGCTATCTAATTATTGTGACTGACTATTTAGCAAACCGTCTGACGTCATAGCTTTAGAACAATTTCCGAGGCCTGACGCATTTGCAATAGTTAGGACTGACGAGCATCCGGGGAATCGATAAATATTAAAATTCACATTAAAATTCACATTAATTTGATTTGGTTTACGTGGCTCCGTGTTTGCGCCTCGCATTTAAAAAAAAAAACAAGAGACTAAACCAGCACACGAAAAGAAAATCCATAAGGCAGGCATGCCAGGGTAAATCGGGTTAAAGAATAAGTATTATCTCTCACAAGAATGACAAACAATTCCTATAAATATTACATGCATACAAACCATTCGATATTTGTCTATTGGACTGATAAGTGAACAAAATATAAATAAACAATAGTTTCCTAATAAAACACTAATTTTAGATATTACAATATTCAGTTCTCATTCCATTACTTTTGAACAAAAGCAAAGCAAAAAAGAACTATACAATACAAGCCGGTTAAAACATATTTTGTAAGCGGCATCAATTTTTACTTTGCCTCAAACAAAAGAAATAGGTACTCAACGATGCCATATTATGTTTGTTATATTTCGAATGTGGAAGAGTGGTTGTTTATTCATACAATATATCGTAACTAAGCAACGGATCGATTTGGTATCCTAGAAACAAAGGTATCAAACTAAATAAAAAAAATTGAAAACAAAAACATGAATCCAAAAAAATAATAATTAGATTTTTTGTTAGATAAGAGTAGTAGCTTCTGAGAGATATATCCAACGGTATCATAGCTGCATATTTAATACTAGCTTTTCCTCGCGGTTTCACCCGCGTTCTTGTTACTCTAAACATACTTATATTCTTAGATCCAAATAACATGTCTTTGCAAAAAATCTATTATTTGATTTAGCAGTTCTTTCTGTCTTTTTACTTGGCTCCTAAAGCTCGTACCGTGAAGATAAAAAGCGTATAACCTTCTTCAAGAAAGGGGATATTAACTGCAAAAAAAAAACAATATATTCTGGTAATTTTTACGCGATGCATGCACATACAAATCCAACCGTAGACACGCAGACAAAAAATCTAATTAAGAGATAGAAATGGGTTCCATTGGTTATTCTTTAATACCCCTAATGGTTTTTCGAAAAAAAATAATGTACAGAAACGCCACTTCTAGATATTTATCATATAATATATGTATAGAGAGAGATATAAATAGAAGATATATTTATTCAGATATAGGCTAGTATATTTCGTATATTCGAGGTTTTTATCAAATCGCTACTGTTATCATTATTATAAACCCCACTGGACGCATTTATGTTTGTTTATTTATTCGGTTTACCAACGTATATTACACAATGTCTTATAGTAAACATCACAATTGACATAAGCATGATCATAGTGCAAATAAAATTAAAGGCAAACACAGCATGCTATTAAAACTAATTTAAATTAGTGCAGTGCGGGAACAAAAGGTAAGTAAACGACTTAGTAATAACAAATTTTTAACATACTAAACTTAAAAGAAATATTTTATAATTTGTACAAGAACAAGATGTCTTTTTTATGAGTCTTGTAAATTCTATTGTGCTCGTTACAAAGTCTTGTAAAAATGCTATTTACTCCAACATTGGTTCTAGACCTATTCACTGTGAAAGGCTTAAAGTTAATTATTCTAATGTTTGACCTAGGTACACTATAAATTTAAACGTGGGCTAATGAAGAACACTGTAATGTTTACAATATACCGGCACGTGGCGTTGTTTACTATCAATTAACTTAGGCTTATCAATATACAAAGTTGTTTAATTACTCTGTAGATAGTAAATCAATAAATAATAATAAATAAATATCCTGGGTAATTCTTTACATTTTTTATTTTTTTTTATTTATTTATTTATTTATAGTTTACAATAAATTTTAGTTTGCCTTAGTGCCTAAAAACCTAAGGGGTTTTCAAGCTAAGCAGAGCTTTTACTTTGGAAACCAGGTAACGGATATATTACATCTACACTAATATTATAAAGAGGAAATATTTGTATTTTTGTATGTAACGAATAAACTCAAAAACTACTGGAGCGATTTGAAAAATTCTTTCAGCGTTGTGAAGCTACACTATCCCCGGGTGACATAGGCTATATTATATTTTCAAAGAAATTAGGGATCCTTACTAAAACTCCAATAATGTAATCCAAGGTCGCGTGCGCTGCGAAAACTATCGATGATAGAAAGAAAAAAATAAGGTAATGTTACATCCCTCGGAAACGCGGGTGAAACCGCGGGGGACAGCTAGTTATATATACTTAGATATTTACACCCAGACGCAGAACAAATAGACCAGGGATGTTATGGAGCTCCGTAACCGAAACTTTCGGATATCCGATATAAAATAATATCCGAAACAGTAATCGAGTCTGATATAAAAGTTTCGGATAATTTCGGATATAGGCGGAGACTAAATGAGATACGATATGTCAGTTTTTACGTCCGTTCATTTAGATTTTTCTTTATATTTAATAATGGCTCATTGATTTGATGCGTTTGGATTGGTTTCTATGTCTGCTGATGGTCCCATAATATAATACTATACGACAAAAAGCTCTGAAAATATTCAAATTAGACTAATTTGGCAATATCTCAAATTTTCCTTACTAATACAGGAGATAAGGAGTATGAAATAATCAAATAAACGCGGTTAAGGTAATGTAAATATACAAACTCGCGTAAACAGATGAATCTCTTTTTATTATAGACGCGAAATACATCAGATCCGCGCGACGTCATACATCCGCGGTGTGCTGACCTCGTTCATTATGTTCACGACTCGCATCTGCCTGTTCTGCTCGATCCTTGTCTACGTGCTGGTAAACAACTACATCACCGCCAAACAAGTTTTCGTCGTCACTAGCTTCTATAATATCTTGAGGCAGACAATGACTGTGTTCTTCCCCCAAGGTGAGTCATTTTCTTTACTATCTATCTAATCATAATGATAATATTGAGATATAGGTCCTTAACATTCAGAGTTCACTTTTATAGGTTAATAAATAAATATCCTGGGAAATTCTTTATACACGGCCACCATATCCCAAACAAAGCAGAGTTTGTATTATGGAAACCAGATAACTGATATAAAATATATACATTTTTTAATACATATATATACTTTTTTTTTGCACTACTATTTCCAATAAGTCACCGACGCCGAAGTAAGGGAATCTTCTTTTTATTATTTTGCTATAATAAAAGTATAAAGAGTAACGACAGTGAAAAGCAAAATGGTGTTAAGAGTCTGCTATGTTACCTACCGTTTGAATGACCACTTGAGTTTTAAATGTGTACCAATGACAAAAGTTCGTGTTGTGTATTCTCTTGTGATATCGATAAACTTTATATAAATTGTTATATATTTAGGTATTGCTCAAGTAGCAGAAGCCACAATATCAATCAAGCGTCTTCAAAGCTTCATGTTATACGAGGACACTAGCAAGCCAGTACCTGGACTTGCTGAAATACAAACATCAACGAAACCGAAGGAAAAAGATAATGGCAGAGATTCCGCAGTGTCTATTAAAGAAGATCTCGAAGTACCAATTGACGGAACAAAGACATCAGATTTAAAAATATCAAAGGAGGATGAAGCCCAAGGAAATGGTTAGTACTTCCTACAAATTGATTCAGTGTCATCTTCTTTTACATAGCCAAATTGTGGTCAAACACTGATATATATTTCTCAAGAAAAAACTAACTATGTTTGTGTTAGGTGGCGAGACCACGGTCGCGGGCCGCAGCGTCCCCAAGACAGCTGCGGAGGAGGAGGCCGACAAGGAGGCCGAGGAGCTGGAGGCACAGCAGCGCGCCGAGCTGGCCGCGCGCGTGGACCAGGACGCGCGTGGGGTGCGCCTCAAGCATGCCACCGCCAAGTGGCACCTCGACCACCCCGAGAACACGCTCACCGACCTCTCGCTTACCATCAAGCCGGGCAAGTGAGTGTCCCCTCCGCTCCCCGTCCGCGCCCCCCGCCCCCTGACCCGTGCACCACGCTCACCGCTCCCCTCTTCTCCGCAGGCTCATCGCAGTGATCGGGCCCGTGGGCGCCGGCAAGTCGTCGCTGTTGCACGTTCTGCTGCGCGAGCTGCCGCTCGTGTCGGGCTCGCTGCACGTCGGCGGTGCCGTCTCCTACGCCAGCCAGGAGCCGTGGTTGTTCGCCGGTGCGTATAGTCGTCCCGCTCCCGCTCGCTCATGTGTCTCCCTCGCTGTCTCACGCTCGTGTCCGTCTCCCTCCCGCAGGTAGTGTGCGACAGAACATCCTGTTCGGGCAGGCGATGGACCGGCCGCGGTACAACGCGGTGGTGCGGCGCTGCGCGCTGGACCGCGACTTCTCGCTGTTCCCGCAGGGCGACAAGACCGTGGTGGGCGAGCGCGGGGTCAGCCTCAGCGGAGGTGAGTGTCTCCAAGTGCCGTGACGCGACATGGCGTGACGTGGCACGACGTGTCGATGCCTACATGCTCGTGTGTTGCCTGCAGGACAGCGCGCTCGCATCTCGCTGGCCCGCGCGGTGTACAAGCGCGCCGACATCTACCTGCTGGACGACCCGCTGTCGGCGGTGGACGCGCACGTCGGCCGGCACCTGTTCGAGTCCTGCCTCGTCGGCTACCTGCGCGACTCCACCAGGATCCTCGTCACGCACCAGCTGCAGTTCCTCAGAGACGTAGATCAGGTCATACAATTTTCCTACCTTGAACTTGACTTGCGAACAGCAACCACCCATATGTGTATTATGTCAAAGTAAAATCGTTAAAGTAATGGGTAACATCTACGACAAAGTCGTTACTACAGTAGGTACGTACGAGTTTAAGGGCCTACAAAATTAATATGAGAAAAGGATTTTACAGACAATAGCTAGTCTGATTCCGACACACTTATCCTACGATACTAAACATATTTATTAATGACGTTAGTTTCTAAATAAAATATAATATTTTTAGATTATTATATTGAAAAACGGTGCCATCGCCGCAGCGGGTAACTTTGACACCCTAAGCGCTTCCGGTTTGGACTTCGCGAAACTTCTGGCGCGGGACGAGCAGGAGGATGAGAAGCCACCGGTCGACCAGGCTGCCATGGATAACGAGGACTCAATACTGCAGGGCAGCTTCCGTAAGAGGCAGATGAGCATCCATTCGGTGAGTGCATAACTCGATATCCTTCTATTATTATATCTGCGAAAGCTTGTTTTACGAAACAACAACTCAACGGATTTGGATGAAACATGGCATATAGATAGTTTATAACTTGAATTACACATCATAACATGTAACATCCCTCGGCAAAACTAATAATAAAAATATATATATAAAAAAGCCTTTATTATTCCATAATTGTCATCTGGACCCCCCTTCGGGTGAAGGCCTCCTCCAGAGATTGTCGTCGCGGTTTCTTGGACCAATTATTTGTTCCGACGGTCTCTATCTCGTCCTTACACCTTGTCTTTGGTCTCCCTCTGCATCTGTGCCCATGAGGTCCTCTCCACATAGTCACGGTCTTCGTCCACCTGTTGTCAGTGTAGCGTGCCACATGACCCGCCCAAAACTAATACTCTATTATTATTATATTTGCTATAAACTTTTATAAAATATGAGCTAATGGTGACCATATGTATTGACTGAGCTCATGGTGTGACCAGGTGAGTTCAGTGGACAACCTGACGGCGACGGCGCCGCCCGAGGGCGGGCGCGAGGAGGCGGAGATGCGCTCGGCGGGCGCGGTGTCGGGGCGCGTGTACGGCGCCTACCTGCGCGCCGCCGGACACCCGCTGCTCGTCACGCTCATGACCCTGGTGGCCGTGCTGGCGCAGCTGCTCGGCTCCGGCTCCGACTGGTGGACGGGATACTGGTGAGCATCTTAATAGTTTACTTGCTTCACTTATATTCTTGATGTGATTCTCTTTGGGAGGGCTTTTTCTGAGCCGCAACCTCTATGAGTGATGCAAAAGATCGAAGAAGATAATGCACAGTGTATGTTATGCTATTCAAAAGTGATTGATGAATAATTATAATGTTTCCGTGTAATACAATAGTTCACATCTATCGTGTTTCTTTACGACGCCCTGTTTATTTTAGTTTATAAATATTTATTTTAAAAATTGTTACGTCCATATTTGTAGACCAATTACACAATTCCAACGATTCAAAATAGGCACTCTCAACCAAATTGTTGCATTCATCTTATTGGTGTCCGTTCCTTAGGGTGAATATGGAAGAGAGTCACCCTTTAAAAGAGGTGGGACCTATTGAGTACGCCAACGCTACCGGTCCGCTCTCCGCCAGTGATGGAGAACCGAAACTCGACAACCTTATATACGGCGACGGGCCGCTTAACAGATACTACTGCATTTATATTTACACAGGTAAGTGTCACTAGCCAAATTTTCAGAGATGTTCCCTTGGTACATACTGTGTGATACCGTCGAATACTACGCAAAAGTATACCGATGACCATGTACAGTAAAATCTTACAAATTATATTAAATGCATTTTAATAATCATAACCATTTCATTACACAGGCATGGTGATCGCTTTGGTAGTAGTGTCGCTTCTCCGTTCGTTCATGTTCTTCTCGATGGCGATGCGCGCGTCGACGCGGCTGCACAACAACATGTTCGCGGCCATCACTCGCGCTCCCATGCGCTTCTTCCACGTCAACCCCTCCGGCAGGATCCTTAATCGCTTCTCCAAGGACATGGGCGCTGTGGATGAGGTGTTGCCCTCGGCGTTGCTAGACGTTCTACAGGTATACTCCCGCACATAATACTGTCACCCTCCCGCGCCCCCTCTCGCTCGCACACTCACGCGGCTCGTTCGGTTCGCAGATCGGGCTATCGCTCGTGGGTATCGTGGTGGTGGTGGCTATAGTCAACTACTGGCTGCTGGTGCCGACGGTCGCCATCGGCTGTGTGTTCTACGGACTGCGGATCTTCTATCTCTCTTCCTCCAGGAGCATCAAGCGCCTCGAGGGTGTGAGTGAGTCATCAATATATGTATACATTTATATAAAATTTACTAACACACAACAATGCAATAATTTTCAGAAAATGGTAAAACAAACGCGGTTTACTACCTAACTTACTACTCGATACCGGACTACCTGTCCATATTCTCTTATCGATGTAATACATATAAGCAGAGACAAGGTTAATGATTCCAAAATAATCTGCCAGTATAAATACAAATTGTAATAAATGAATCTTTACAATCCACAGCTCGTAGTCCAGTGTTCTCACATCTCAATGCTACGTTGCAAGGCATCACCACTATACGCGCTTTCGGAGCTCAGGAAGCACTTATAAGGGAGTTTGACAACCATCAGGACCTACACAGTTCCGCTTGGTGAGTCCACACAAACAGTAATATAAGTGCACTGCTGCTTTACAATGATTATATACATGGTGGTAGCGCACACTCGTGTCCATCTCTATAAATAGATTTATGTGTGTTTCCAGGTACATGTTTATCGCGAGCTCGCGCGCATTCGGATTTTGGTTGGACCTCGTCTGTGTGGTTTACATCGCAGTCGTCACAATGAGTTTCCTCGTCTTCGGGCAAAGTATGAATCATTTTATATCATCACAGTTTTCTTTAAATATATTTAATATTTAAATATTAAAAAAATATTATAAAATATTAACTATTTTAATATCTCTTCTTTCAATTACAGGTGAATACGGTGGCAACGTGGGTTTGGCTATTACACAGGCGATGGGTTTAACAGGCATGTTCCAATGGGGTATGCGACAGTCCACGGAACTAGAAAACCAAATGACAAGTGTTGAGAGGTGTGTAATGCTTCTGCTAAACAAAATCGGTATCATAGTAAGTGGTTAAATAGACATATAATATGTGTCGTACGGTGGTGTGCAGGATCGAGGAGTACTCGCACATAGAGTCGGAGCCGCCGCTGTCGTCGAGCGGCGCGAACAAGCCGCCGCCCTCGTGGCCGGAGGCGGGCCGCGTGCAGTTCCGCCGCGTGTTCCTGTACTACGCGCCCGGCGAGCCGCCCGTGCTCAAGGACCTCACGCTCGACATCGCGCCCCGAGAGAAGGTCGGCATCGTGGGCCGCACCGGCGCCGGCAAGTCCTCGCTCATCAACGCGCTCTTCCGGTACCTATTATATACGTCTACACGTGTCCTCTACTGCCACGCTCTCGGCCGCGCTGACACCCCCTCCCGCCCCCAGGCTCGCCACCATCGAGGGGGAGATCATCATCGACGGCCGCGAGACCTCCACGCTGGGCCTGCACGAGCTGCGCAGCCAGGTGTCCATCATCCCGCAGGAGCCGGTGCTGTTCTCGGGCACCATGCGCCACAACCTGGATCCCTTCGACGAGTACCCCGACCAGGTGCTGTGGCGGGCGCTCGAGGAGGTGAGTCTCGCCTTCCGTTGGCGTCATGTCGTCACGATAGATACGTCGGCCACTGACCACACTCCTTCCGCGGTCCCTCCCGCAGGTGGAGCTGAAGGAGGCCATGATGGAGCTGCCGGCGGGGCTCAGCTCGCGCATGTCGGAGGGCGGCAGCAACTTCTCGGTGGGACAGCGGCAGCTGGTGTGCCTGGCGCGGGCCATCGTGCGTCGCAACCGCCTGCTCGTGCTGGACGAGGCCACCGCCAATGTGGACCCGCAGTGAGTACTGACATAGTTACATAGTACACAGTATGTATGTGATGACCGCAACCGACACTGACACCGACACGTTGCAGGACGGACGCGCTGATACAGACCACCATCCGCAGCAAGTTCGCCGACTGCACCGTGCTCACCATCGCGCACCGACTGCACACCGTCATGGACTCGGACAAGGTGAGCCTCGTCCCCCTACTGTTCTAACGTAACGTACGTGTGTACTCACTAACGAGTAGTACTACTATATACTGACTACTGCGCGCAGGTGCTGGTCATGGACGCGGGACAGATGGTGGAGTTCGACCACCCGCACGTGCTGCTGCAGAAGCCGGACGGAGTGCTGCGCGGCATGGTCGACCAGACCGGCCGCAACATGGCCGAGACGCTCTCCAGGGTCGCGGAACAGGTTAACGCATTACCTACATTGAATTGATTAATGGTCACATTTTTTTCGATCGAATGGTCGATTTTTTGTTTTTTTTTTATTCGTTATTTCGAAACGTAACACAAACTAAGAAGTATTTCTATAACCCTAATGGTTATCAGATGATAGCGTTTTATATATAGCGAAAGACATTTTCACACTTCACCCTGTTTTCTAATTCCAAAAATTGCAGAATTTGTACTATGAATACCAATTAACTGATTGATATATGACAATCTACTTTTTATAAAATACATACATTGTATACATACGAGTATATTCATGCACTCAAACGTGAATCCTCGGTGGGAATCAAACCCAATGTTTTACGACTGCGTCGCAAGTTGATCCAAACTTATTTAAGTAATTCAAAATTATTAACGTATTTTATTGTTTCAGGCTTATGAAAAGAAGCAAGAATCTATGAAATCCGATTGATGTAAAATAAGAGAATGCTACTTCATCGTTTTATGTATGATTTTAGTATACTTTGTTGTTCCTATAGTTGAGAGATGTACAAATGATCTGGTATTTTAATTGTTTTGCATGATTTGTATGGTTGGAATTATTTACATCACAATAATTATCGTCTGATAAGTGAAGCGATTTAAATTAATTATTATTTTTTATTATTTTATTGTATTCATATAAAACTGTAATTTGTTATGTACTTATGTCACAATCGAGCTAATTATTTTTATGAACAGTCCATCAACATAACCAAAGTTGATAAAACTTTTTTAAATCAACTGGTTTATGTTAAATGATACCAAATTAACGGTAGAATAAAAATGTGGTAACTATCTTATAAAAACTACATGTATATAGTAGTATGTACAATTTAAAACAATTATTTTATAGTGAAAAGTTCAATTATTTTTACAAATTTCTCCAAATATTTCTCGAATATCTACAATTTAACTAGAATTTAACTATTTATTATGTAATTTATATGCTACTACAACTAAGTCTATGTTACAAGAATGTTTGGAGCTTTAAACTATTCGTTTGGTGGTGCTAGTAGTTTCATTGTATTAATCATAAGATAATTACAGGTTAAATACTTAAGTAAACAATTATATGGCCTTAATGTTAATTATTTTACTTAATATAAGTACTGTTCTAAATTCATACTGGAAAAACTGACAGGAAACGTGCACTGAGAGTGTGAGTTCGGTAGAAAATTTTGGTTTCTGTAGCCACTTCTTTAGTTAATTATTATGTATTTTTTTTGATTATTGTGATATTGATTATTTTACATACGCAGTGCCTGCAACCATTGAAATAATATAGGTTATTGTGATATAGCACTAAGAGCCTGTTATTTGTTGATTATTGCAACGAAAATAAAACAGTTTGTAAGTGTATCCATGTTTTTATTGTGTAACCTGATTACGGAATTCATTTTGTGGCAAGTTTCTTAGACTATCGCCGATCGTCACTTTTTTGTTAGAATCAGAATATGTAGGTCTCGGCTTAAATATTTTTAAATGTGTTCTGATGGTCTGGCCCCTTTCCAGGCCGTGCTTTTTTCATACAGTGTCCCTTCTGTATCTTAAAAACGAGCAATGCTTGAGGATATGTTTGCACCCAGATATTATTTTTATTTTTAAGAAAGGTAATGGAATCAGTATTTATCTATGCATTCATGAATTCATGGCAGTGCATACAGATTTATTTTTAAATAACGAAATGGTAATAAAGATAATAGCCAAAACAATGGCGCTCTGGTATTAAAAGAGTTATTCAATTAGTGTATTGTTGTAGAGATAAGCTTGTACACAATTAATATGTGTCGCACTTCCCAGGAGAGCCACGATTATGGATTTGAATGCTGTATGGAGTAAAAAAATTGTGTTGTAGAACACTGGGTTGGAACGAAGTTCCTGTCGTAGTACGAGTATATTATTATTGATACAGTGTAAACTCTTTATAACGAAACTCAAGGGACTGAGCATTTTTTGTCGTTATAGAGAGTTATCGTTATATGGAGTGAACAAAAAAAAACAAAACAAAGTGAACAAACCAACCAACTTGGGCTCACTTCAACGTTATAGGGAGTTTATCGTTATAAAGGATAACGTTATAAAGAGTTTACACTGTATATGATTTTGTATTGAGTAGTAGAGCTTTTAGTGCAAAGCTGTTAAAAAGTAGGTACCTATACAGGAATATTTTTAAAGCAATGCGCAAAAAATTTCGGTGGTTCAGTATCAGTAACAGAACACATTTCCATTATTTGTTTAATTCTTTTTGTGTATTCGACTTCAAAATCAACAAACAATGGACACTATCTATTCATAATAATATCAAAGGGCGCGCGCGCCGCACGCGGCGGCAGAGCCAGCTGTTGCCAAGGCCACGGCCGGGGTGGGCGACCGACAGACAGTCGTACAGTAGCCATAATATCAATTTTAAAGTCTAAATCTTTCGTTAACGATAACTTTATTTTTTTGTACTAAAACTTTAAAATAAAAATTAGGTGTTTAATAAAACTCATTTAAGTTTCATTTGTCAAAGTTTGCGCACTGAATAAAAAATATTCCTGTATACAATTATATCATTGATTAACAAATACAAATAAATGAAATACTAGCGTCTAAAGAGCAATTATTTGAAACGCAGAAATAACTAATGAATTGAAGGAATGGCCTAGCACCCGTAGGTACTATGGATAACGTTGCGTATTTTCACCCAGCCCACATCTGCCATGTCGGTACCGATAAGGAACTTGGTTCCAATAATGTATCGGAATTCTATTATAGCACAATAAATTTCTACCATAAGAAGGCACATGAAAAAATGTTTCTCAGTGCCCTAAGCACGAACATCTACCGCGAGTGTAGAGTAACGTAAGAGTGCGTTCTCCGAGGCTTCGTTGCGCTGGCGACGACGCCGCCAGCTCGCTAACGAAGTTTGTATTAGAGAATGCAGGGGTTGGCTGATGCAACACTTCCGATATGCAATATATACTTATATCTTTTAAAATCCTTACCTGAGCTCTGATACAAAATCAGTTACCTATTCTAACAGAGAAATTTCTGAAAGAACCCAGGTTCTGAATATTAATTTTCTGGCTTGCTGATACTTCTGCTAATATTACGGCTTCAAGTCAAAATACAGTTCCGATTACATTAACACAAGGTGGTCTGTAAAGAGTACCTATATATTCTAAGATGGTCTACTACACATTATAGACTCGCAGTCAATAGTTGCCGTTTTATTAATAAACCTAAGAACCACAATACTGCTGCCGGTCAGCAAAACACTTTAAATGAGGTCTGGAAGGATCTCCTAGTTCAATATTTACAAAGATATATGTATGCATGCATGCAGACAGTACAATAACGCACACTAATATTCAAGTGCATCTATCTCTGTCCACTGCTGGACTTACTTGTATATACATATTACCATATAGTCCATATATTGTGGCTGCTGTAGCTAAAATTTGTGGGATTGTCCAGGCGAAAGAAATAAAACAGAAAACTCGTTTATTTTAGTTGTAACAAACAACATATAATTTATTCATAATATGCAATGTTCGGAAATATAAATTAAGTACCTATCACTGAATATTACATGTAAAGATTGTAATAAAACTGGTAAGTAGATCTATTAAAATAAGGCACATTTGAGTGCTACATTACTTTTAAGTAGGAAGTAGGAGGTTATCACATTACGTACCAGCCTATTTAGTCTATACTTCAATGTCTAAAAGTGTGCGAAAAGATGAGAGGTGGCAGAAAGATAATATTTTTTAAGTCATTTTAACTTTGGTTGGTCTTCTGCTTAACTACCTATCACGCATAGCCTAGAAGTAAACTTTCGGCTTAACCACTACAATACACATACGTAGTACTTACGTCATAAAATAAGTACGTCCACGTTTATATCAATAGTCATTACAAACTATAAAATTATTTAAAGATACATCATTCTTAAATTTAAATAGGTTTAGCACTTGTCAAAGCTTAGAACATAAATTATAGGTCTTGCACTTTAAAAGTTTACGAAATAAATTATAATTACATATCGTTAACTGGATTAACAGTTACTAATTAAATAAGAAAAATAAGAAAATATTTTGGTATTCGAGTCACTAACAGTCAGCATTTTTTTTAAATTCGTTTCGGAGGTTTTATACCTTAAATAAAAAGTTTGTCGAATTTTCTTTTTGATTGTAAAAATGATAGATCTACAATTGATCACAATATATCACTTCTGTTTGATCACAATATTATGCGGTTAAAAAGCACCTGGCATTATATTAATAACGCATGTTTCTCAGACCTGCAGTGCTGCCTATTCACAAAATTGAAATTAGCCTCTTATAAGCTCTATTTTCCATCAATTGCCTACAGTTACTTGTTGTTTCTCCTCGTAGGCCTGTAACAAACATTAAACATAATGTAATAAAGTTTTTAACAATACAAATGTGACCATTAATCCATTCAATGTAGGTAATGCGTTAACCTGTTCCGCGACCCTGGAGAGCGTCTCGGCCATGTTGCGGCCGGTCTGGTCGACCATGCCGCGCAGCACTCCGTCCGGCTTCTGCAGCAGCACGTGCGGGTGGTCGAACTCCACCATCTGTCCCGCGTCCATGACCAGCACCTGCGCGCAGTAGTCAGTATATAGTAGTACTACTCGTTAGTGAGTACACACGTACGTTACGTTAGAACAGTAGGGGGACGAGGCTCACCTTGTCCGAGTCCATGACGGTGTGCAGTCGGTGCGCGATGGTGAGCACGGTGCAGTCGGCGAACTTGCTGCGGATGGTGGTCTGTATCAGCGCGTCCGTCCTGCAACGTGTCGGTGTCAGTGTCGGTTGCGGTCATCACATACATACTGTGTACTATGTAACTATGTCAGTACTCACTGCGGGTCCACATTGGCGGTGGCCTCGTCCAGCACGAGCAGGCGGTTGCGACGCACGATGGCCCGCGCCAGGCACACCAGCTGCCGCTGTCCCACCGAGAAGTTGCTGCCGCCCTCCGACATGCGCGAGCTGAGCCCCGCCGGCAGCTCCATCATGGCCTCCTTCAGCTCCACCTGCGGGAGGGACCGCGGAAGGAGTGTGGTCAGTGGCCGACGTATCTATCGTGACGACATGACGCCAACGGAAGGCGAGACTCACCTCCTCGAGCGCCCGCCACAGCACCTGGTCGGGGTACTCGTCGAAGGGATCCAGGTTGTGGCGCATGGTGCCCGAGAACAGCACCGGCTCCTGCGGGATGATGGACACCTGGCTGCGCAGCTCGTGCAGGCCCAGCGTGGAGGTCTCGCGGCCGTCGATGATGATCTCCCCCTCGATGGTGGCGAGCCTGGGGGCGGGAGGGGGTGTCAGCGCGGCCGAGAGCGTGGCAGTAGAGGACACGTGTAGATGTATATAATAGGTACCGGAAGAGCGCGTTGATGAGCGAGGACTTGCCGGCGCCGGTGCGGCCCACGATGCCGACCTTCTCTCGGGGCGCGATGTCGAGCGTGAGGTCCTTGAGCACGGGCGGCTCGCCGGGCGCGTAGTACAGGAACACGCGGCGGAACTGCACGCGGCCCGCCTCCGGCCACGAGGGCGGCGGCTTGTTCGCGCCGCTCGACGACAGCGGCGGCTCCGACTCTATGTGCGAGTACTCCTCGATCCTGCACACCACCGTACGACACATATTATATGTCTATTTAACCATTTAATTTATGATTTATATGTCTACTAGTTGCCCGGACAGACGTTGTCCTGTCAAAATAAGCCCATCAAAAATGCATCATGCATGCATCAAAAATGCAGGGTTTCGATCGCAGCGCCACCTACCGGGTCCAATTGTAAATCTAAACCATTCTCGAATCTCCACGAACACACACAAAAAATTTCATCAAAATCGGTCCAGTCGTTTAGGAGGAGTTCAGTCACATACACACGCACACAAGAAATATATATATTAAGATTTATCAATTTAATTTATGATTCGCAGAAGTATTCAGCAAACTCACCTCTCAACACCTGTCATTTGATTTTCTAGTTCTGCGGACTGTCGCATGCCCCATTGAAACATACCAGTCAGACCGATAGCCTGGGTTATAGCTAGACCGACATTGCCGCCATTTTCATCTGTAATACAATAAGATATAATAGAATGTTATTCAAACAATGTTTTGATTAGTTTACACCGAATATAATTTAAAGTTATAAAACAACTTACCTTGCTCGAAAACCAGAAAGCTAAATGTAACTATTGCGATGTATACCACACAGACTAGGTCCAGGAAAAATCCAAATGCGCGAGAGCATGCGATGAACAAAAACCTGAATAATACAATTCAATTAGCGATTTAATGAATATTTATAAAAGTAGGTAATCATAAGATTTATGTACTTCAGATGATTATTTTGGTTTCACGATACATACCAAGAAGCGCTGTGTAGATCCTGATGGTTATCAAACTCCCTTATGAGTGCTTCCTGAGCTCCAAAAGCGCGTATAGTGGTGATGCCTTGCAACGAAGCACTTAGGTGTGAAAATACGGGACTACGAGCTGTGGACGGCAAGTGCAATTTGTACAGATACTTATACAGTGGTGGATACATCACTTAAGAACACTTCAAACATAAGTTTTTACAACATGTTTTTTTTTTTAAAGAAATCTGGAAATACAAATCGTTCTGAATGATATGACCACCATTATATTTATTTACATCAAAAGCGCATATTTAATAAAGGTGCGTTGCGTTATGAAAATAAAAATTATAAGGACGTTGGATTTTAATTCGTTTCCTGAACTAATATTTTAAAGAGGTAATTTTATATGTTTGTAATATTGGATGAAGGAGGTAAACTAAACAACTCATCCGATTTCTACACTATTCCAGAGTGATATAGGTTATGTATTGGGATCGAATCCCTTGGAAATCGCGGAAAGCCTTGATGCAGGAAGCTAGTAAAATAGAAAGATCCTTTGAAGTTATAGACTACGTTTGATGATTTGGAGATATACAATATGTATTCCATATATTTTAGATTTTGTCAACATAACATAGCTTCAACGAAATTATTTACCTAACCTGTGTAAAAGTGCTCAGTGCAATAAGATAAGCGTACGTAAATGTATATATTGATGACTCACTCACACCCTCGAGGCGCTTGATGCTCCTAGAGGAGGAGATGTAGAAGATCCGCAGTCCGTAGAACACGCAACCGATGGCGACCGTCGGCACCAGCAGCCAGTAGTTGACTATAGCCACCACCACCACGATACCCACGAGCGACAATCCGATCTGCGAACCGAACGAGTCGGGTTAGAGTGCGAGCGAGAGGGGTGCGGGAGGGAGACAGTATTACATGCGGGAGTATACCTGCAGGACGTCGAGCAGCGCCGAGGGCAGCAACTCGTCCACAGCGCCCATGTCCTTGGAGAAGCGATTAAGGATCCTGCCGGAGGGGTTGACGTGGAAGAAGCGCATGGGAGCGCGAGTGATGGCCGCGAACATGTTGTTGTGCAGCCGCGTCGACGCGCGCATCGCCATCGAGAAGAACATGAACGAACGGAGAATAGTTATCACCACTAAAGCGATCACCATGCCTGCAATATCAATACTCAACAATTTTAATCTAGGTCGTGATATAACGACAGTTCTTTAGTAAACCGGCGGACAAAACAGCAACCAACATGGATTAACAAAAATCAACTCTTCTAACCAGAGTATATGTAAATGCAGTCATATCTGTCGGGGAAGCTGTACACGGTGGAATTGAACTCGGTTTCGTTGACTGTTCGCTCGGACGGGGCAGTTACGTTAATTCCGACCGGAGCCACTTGAGATGTATTTGCATTTCTTTCTTCAATATTAACCCTGCGGGCAATAAGACACACAGTTTATTACCATTAACAACAAAACAGTTTTTTACTATTCGAAGATATGAAAGGATCATATATCACTCACCAATAGCTAGTCCACCAATCAGAGCCAGAGGCTAGCAATTGCGCCAATATAAGGGCTAATACCATGAGGGTGACGAGGAACGGGTTTCCGGCGGCACGGAGGTAGGCTCCGTACACTCGGCCGGACACCGCGCCCGCTGAGCGTTGCTCGGCCTCCTCGCGACCACCCTCAACCGGCACCATTGCAGCAAGGTTGTCAACTGAACTCATCTGAAAAAATAAATCCGTAATGGTTCGTTCTGAAGAGAATAGCAGTATCGGAAATCATGGGAGAGCAATTCCTAATCTGTAGAACTTATGTATGAAAATTATATTACAAATCTTACCGATTGGAAACTCATCTGGCGTTTTATGAAGTCGCCTTGTAGCGAAGATGCCTCAGTATCCGGAATGATCGAATTGGCAGTCGGCTTCTCTTCTTCTTGTTCTTCCCGCGCCACAATTGTCCCTAAGTCAATACCTGAAGCTATTAATGTTTCGTAATCACCTGCTGCAGTTATGGCACCGTTCTTCAATATAACTACCTGTAAACATAACTAGTATTTAATACTATTCTAGACTTGCGTGGGTGCTGTTCGCGGGTAGAGTATGAACATTGTGTGACCTGATCGACTTCTCTAAGGAACTGCAGCTGGTGCGTGACGAGGATCCTGGTGGAGTCACGCAGGTAGCCGACGAGGCAGGACTCGAACAGGTGCCGGCCGACGTGCGCGTCCACCGCCGACAGCGGGTCGTCCAGCAGGTAGATGTCGGCGCGCTTGTACACCGCGCGGGCCAGCGAGATGCGAGCGCGCTGTCCTGCAGGCAACACACGAGCATGTAGGCATCGACACGTCGTGCCACGTCACGCCACGTCGCGTCACGGCACTTGGAGACACTCACCTCCGCTGAGGCTGACCCCGCGCTCGCCCACCACGGTCTTGTCGCCCTGCGGGAACAGCGAGAAGTCGCGGTCCAGCGCGCAGCGCCGCACCACCGCGTTGTACCGCGGCCGGTCCATCGCCTGCCCGAACAGGATGTTCTGTCGCACACTACCTGCGGGAGGGAGACGGACACGAGCGTGAGACAGCGAGGGAGACACATGAACGAGCGGGAGCAGGACGGCGATACGCACCGGCGAACAACCACGGCTCCTGGCTGGCGTAGGAGACGCCACCGCCGACGTGCAGCGAGCCCGACACGAGCGGCAGCTCGCGCAGCAGCACGTGCAGCAGCGACGACTTGCCGGCGCCCACGGGCCCGATCACTGCGATGAGCCTGCGGAGAAGAGGGGAGCGGTGAGCGTGGTGCACGGGTCAGGGGGCGGGGGGCGCGGACGGGGAGCGGAGGGGACACTCACTTGCCCGGCTTGATGGTAAGCGAGAGGTCGGTGAGCGTGTTCTCGGGGTGGTCGAGTTGCCACTTGGCGGTGGCGTGCTGGAGGCGCACCCCGCGCGCGTCCTGGTCCACGCGCGCGTCCAGCTCGGCGCGCTTTTGGTCTTCCAGCTCCTCGGCGTCTTCCTCCGCAGTTGTTTTGGCGACGCTGCGGCTCACCACCGTGACTTCGCCCCCTAACACGTACATAGACACGACATAAGTAAACTGTATTATACCACACGAAATACGTTTATGAAACGTTTTTTTACCATTTTTCTTGACTTCATCCAGCTTTGGCTCCATTGAAGCAGTAGATACTCTCCATTGTTTCGACTCAATCATAGATAGTTTGACGTTACCATTCAATAGCGCAGCAGAATCGCAATCTTTTTTGCGTTCTTTCTTAACGGTTGAAGTTTGTATCTCAGCCAAGCCAGGCACGGGTTTAGTCGTGTCTTCATGCATCATGAAGTTTTGCAGACGTTTAATAGAAATAGATGCTTCCGCCACTTGAGTGATTCCTGAATAAAACACTGCACAATGAACAATAACAAAATACTATGCAAATTTTGTTTTTTTTATGATTTCTCTAAAAGAGAGTTAAAACAAGACATTTAGGCGCTAAGCTTAGTAAGTAGGGACCTCAAAATCCATAGCGAGAAGAGTGGGTATGAATCCCATAATGATCTTGTGCTATAGGTGAAGGAAAACATCGTAAGGAAACTTACTTAAAATACCCGCATGGCTAGCAACCATCTTTCGATTGAAAATCTGTCGCCAAGTACTTGCCAGTGTTCAGACGACGCCAGAGAGCCAGTTCCTTTCTAGGGTCTGCTTACCACCTCCCGCCACATCATCATAAACAGTGGGGAGATTATGATCATGCATGAACAAGCCTACCCTTAGTAGAAAACATGCAAAGCAAAACTACAATCGCCATGCAAAAAATTAAATAGCAAACAACAAAAATGTGAACCCTTAAAATGTTATCAGCGCTAAGACTATAAATGAAAATCACTCACCCAATGGAAAAGATACTGTCATAGTGTGCCTCAGTATATTGTAGAAGCTGGTGACGACGAATACCTGTTTAGCAGTTATGACGTCATTGACCAGCACGTACGCGAGGATCGAGCAGAACAGAGACACTCGCGTCATGAACATTATGAAAGAGATCACCACTCCGCGGATGTACGATGTTGCGCGGATCTGCTTTATTTCCAGCCTAGGCAAATGAAAACAGAATTAATACTTGATGATATTTAGAAAAGCCTAAGGATATGCCCCAAAAAAATTACAGAAAAAGTATTACTTCCTGCTTTTAGCGACGAGATCGGCGAATGGTTTCTCCCAAGTATACATCTTGATGACCTGGATGCCGGACAGGATCTCGTTCATGAGCCGCACGCGCTCGTCCGTCCTCAGCGCCGTCTTCATCCGCAGAACAGACGACCGCTTGCCCAAGTACGCTGTTAAAAAGTTTATTGTAAATAACTAGCTATTCCCCGCTGATTCCCCGCGTTCCCGAGGGATGTTGAATTTTTCCCGGAAATAATCTTATATGCTGTTCCAGGGCATGGTTTATCTAATTGCTAAGTTTCAGTACAAATCTGTTCGGTTGTTTTTGCGTGAAAGAGCAACAAACATTCTTATATCCATCGACAAACGTTTGAATTTCAAATATTTGCAGGATATTAGTAATAAACGATAACAAAGTACTCGGAAATTTAATGTTACTTCAGTGCATGACCCTCAATCTGGACCCGTACTACCATTTATTTTAAAATCCTAGAGAAATCAACACCGAAACAAAAAAAATACATCAACCATTAATATTAAAGAACAGGCAATTAACGATTTTCACGGTTTAATTGTGATGGAGACAGAGATACATCAACTAATATTAAGTGAATGCATATAAACTCTCATTCTACAAAACAAGTTCCGCAGTATTAACGAAACGTTCCATTTTTTGTATCATAGACATACCATGAAACGAATTTCTAACATGTTTAATTAAGGAAATTAAATGAAGTGGGGGAAACTATAAAAAAATATAGATAACACACAGTACGCACTTTTTGTTGTTGAATGTGTGTGTGAAATAGTTGTTGATTGGGTAAATGTAGGTTAGCTGCCTAGTCACCGTTAGTTAATATATTTATAAATACGAATATGATTAAAAAACGTATATACGTTCGAGGTATTCGTTTGAGAACGGAATTTTACCTGTAGTTGGTAGAGAAGAGAATAGATGAATAATAAATACGCTATCACCATTTGAACGCCATGCCATAATGGCATCTCAATGTCCTGTACGAAAAGCCCGAAAATCGATATAAATAGCTGTACCAATAAAACATATAAAAGTAATGACTTAATATGTTTATTTTGTATGTTTCTGTGACCTGTTTATTGTAGAGTATACACGACGGCGACACAGAGCACGTTTGCGCATGTCGAGTATAGCCGACATTGGCGTTCAAAAGGTTAATAGCATAGACTAGGGAATAGTTCCTTACTTTGTAGCGGTATGAATGCGAGCATGAACCCGACACCAACAAACGCCGCCCAGCTTATCTCTCGCCACATCAAAAAGGTCATGATGAGGGTAGCCAGTGGACCGATCCACAGGTAATGTATGAACTGGACAGCGACGTCAAGCCGGTTCACATCGTTCGATAGTAAGTTCACGACTTGACCCACTGTGGTTTCACCGAGCGCTGTCCTCGATAACCGTAGTGACTGTGGAACAGTTTATATGTACTTAAATAATGTAACCGACTCAAATAAAATCACTAAACTATAAAAAATATATATATTAGCACTGTAATAATTTTGAGATTTCTTTTTACGTGAATTTATTTATAACTTATCATACAACTAAAACAACTGGAGGTCTCCAAATGTATCAATATAATAATAATTATTATATTATTGTATTTAATCAGCCAGGTACAAATATAATATGTATATGATGTGAAATTACAGTGAGACAGGCTATAAATTATATGTTCAAAATCGATTTGCCTCTGACTCTCAAACTAGGTGGATACCTGTATTTTGAGTCACCAGTGGTTCCTCGCTTGGACTACAATACGAGTATATAAGACTAAAATCGATGAGAGCAATAACCAAACTGACTGAAATCTAAATATATGTAATCATATTGAATAGCATTGTGAATTAAATATTTTTTTAATGAATTTAAGAAAAATAAGAGCCTGGGAGGTTTATACTGGAAAAGTGGCGCTGGAATGAGCTATAATTTCTCTCTCGAACTGATCTCAATTTGTTGTTATCACAACCTACTTTAAAGTTCGTAAGCCACATGATGTTAGACGCCTACTTACCTTTCTATAGATAAGCGAGCAGCAAGCAACACGGAACTTCATTCCCATGTGCGTAATGGACATCATGTAAGGATGCACCACGAATACATTGAGTGCAGAAAAGAACACGACGGCAGACGCGTAGAAATATGCCTGTTGTGGGTTTATGGAGCCATGTCCCGAACTGTAGTATTCCACCAACTTGCCAAGGAATATCGGCTGGGCTATCCTAAGAAATCAATGAATACTCTAATTAACAGAACACAGGTTCCAGGTTATATGCGAGGGTTGTATTTATAAAAATGTACGCATATGACGCCATGTCAACGGAAAGTCGAGCTTACGTCGCGGCGTCGGTCGGCTTTCAATTGATCGAGACCGTCAAATACGAAACTTTGTTTATTGACAATTCATTGCGAAGGCTTGAGAAAAACATAATTAATTAGATTTTATCAATATAAATACGGATCCAATCCAACACCGTGGCTGAGACTTTGGAAATGCTTAATATTTGACACTAAATTCCTCTCGTATAACTCGTCCCGCGGCAATCAAATGTCGCAAGCGCCGGACAGCCGGCGAGGGCATGTCGGGGCGCAACACTTGAGTTTCGTTATCGTTAGTTTTGTTTGAATGCTTCAAGTTACAAGAAACACATTTATGTTTCATAGAACAGGGTGATGACATGTATATTGAATGCACAAATAAAACGGTTCCTGTGTTGTTTAAGACACACCGAGATCAATTTAGAGAAGTGTAAAAAATTATTACTTTATTTAATAAATATCATTATATAAATAAATCTATGAAACAGATTAAAGTTTGGTTAATTTTACCAGTTTCTTTAGTACATTTACTACAGAAAATCCATCAAACATATACTTAGATACTTGAAAAATACGAAGATGTAACACTCGTCATAATTTTTAAAAATTCTATCGGGACCGAATGAAATTTCTCCACCAATCAGTCTCTGTACATTCTAATAAGCTTTAAGCTAAATAAGACCGTCACCAAATAGGAACTAAATAAAAATTTGCTTGCTAGTTGGCTCCACATGGAACTAGGATCTAACAGCGGGTCCAGCAGGGGTGTTACCAGTGTACGAGAGGTTAATAAGTCTTCTCCAGTATTGGATAGCCATACAATTTTTAATTACATCAATTGGTCACTTAACGCAAAGCTGGATGGACTTCTTTTTATTTCTTTGGCTTCTTTTTCGAAACTTGAAAACAAATTAGGTTTTCACAAATAAAATGTGGTAAGCTTAGTGGTTACATTCAATTCTAAAACCTATTGTATTGAAAATTGGGAGAGGAGTAGTTCGAACCGTGGGGTTTTACAGGGGTCAACTATGTTCTAAATAACAAATATACAACTTTTGAAGCGAAAAAATCTCAGCTAGATTATTTTTATCTACCGATAGTAGTACGCTCGCGAGTTTCTTGGATTCTTACTTAAATTCGGTATCTTATCTTTAAATGTAAATTGGTTGATGTCGTTGTTGTATTGCCATAAGTAGGTGATAAAAGTTATAATTACATACGAGTATTGTTGGAAGATAACTAAACTAAAGGACTGTTGCTGCCTACTACCGTAAACGAAACACTTTGTATATCTGTTATAGATTACATTCATGTTTGGATTAACCTGTTCAGTTTTTTTTATGGATTCGAAGGCATCTGATGTCTTTTAACCCTCTGAACCGAAACCTGTGCAGGACAAATCATGTTGATTCCTTCACATTGTAATTTCCATGCATTCATATTTTTTTATTACTTTCCCGAGACTGACTTTTTACATGTTAAATCAACTTTGTGTGTGCTAAGAGAGTAGGGCTGCTCCCACCACTTACTGATAAAACGTCTGATATGTATTTGACAGCAATATCTAATGGACAAATCTGTCTGATTCTTTTTTCTGTTTCATCACTTAGTTCTCTGATAAAATATTTCTACACGTCTTACAGAGAGTGTATATGTATATGGGTCAGAACTCAGACCGGTAATGCCACGTGTATCGTATATTTTCAGCTTTATGTTTGATATTTGGTCCATAACTAATATGAACAAGGAAAATATGACATTTGCGGTTGGGTTGGTACGGCAATAGAGGATATAAACAGAATATTATTTTTCTATTGTAAAATTTGGGCTTAAGACAGGAAAGTGACAACAATCTGGTTTAGTCCGATGGGTCACATTCGATCTTTCCAATCTCTAATCTGGTGGTGATGACCTCAATTGATACCATTTGATACCTACTAAGTGAACAGATAAGATTTTATCCAACTCAATTCCGTAAATACATTTGAAGTTTCAACCTCTACCATGTAACACGTAATGCTGTGTTTAGAAGTATAATGCTTGTAGGGTTCGACCCGTACACCCTTATGGAAACCATGTGGGCGAGCTAGCGCATCGAGGACTTGAAGGATGGGCGTTTCACGTGATAATGAGCGCACAGATCGTCATTTACTTTACGGAATCACCCCCTCACCCGAATTGTTTAGCTCTCTAAGTTTAGATTACAAAATCGATTGATGGTTCGACGCGGACTGTGAGAGACAGCAGTCGTGGCGCCCGTCAATTTATACTAAGTAATAAAGCTGGAGAGTTGAGAGCCGTTTGTTTTTTTATTTCAACATTCAATCTCGCAAACTACCAGTCATACTACTATAAGTGGCAGGCAAAAGCAAGTGTTATATAAAATACTAACTGTCCCCCGCGGTTTTACCCGCGTTCCCGTGGGATGTCACATGTATTATGCATAAAAACCTTCCTCTTCAATCACTCTATCTATTAAAAAAAATCGCATCAAAATCCGTTGCGTTGTTTTAAAGATTTAAGCGTACATGACAGAAGCGTACATAGGGATATAGGGACAGAGAAAGCGACTTTATTTTATAATATGTAGTGATAGACTGCGAATATTACAAATTTGCCATAGTGGTCCGTTTAATATTTTTCATTCGTCAATATCTCGTCCTAGATTTTAAATATTTGAATTTAATCGTAAACCATATAAATAAAAACACATTTTATATAAAGCTGTTGCGTTGCAATGCGAAGATTTTTTTGACAAGAATCTTTGTGATCCGATAAATGGTATGGGAAGATTAGATTGTACGATAACTAGTAGATACAATATGACGTGAGGTCTAGACAGCGGCGCCTTATCTTGTGCATTAATTTAGATGGCCCAGTAAGGCTTTACTGTGGTACAGGTACAGAATAAGTAGTACCTACTTACGTTGTATAGGTACAATTTTTACATACGACATACTTTTTATGATAACATAAAACAAGATACGGCACGTAATTAAATTAAAATTATTCATGAACTTTCGGAGCACATACCCTCGAATCAGCAATTCATAGAACATGTTTGGCCCCTATTTAACTAGTTTACGCTACTAAATGCTGTCAGTATTATCTCGTAACAACATTGACAAAAATATGGATTGTGCTTTAAGGCTAGTTGCATAATGATTAGATTTGTTTGTACCTACCTAATGTTATTTCTCATATGCAATGATATTTTACAGCTGTAATAGATCACTATAGTTATACTACCATACTGACAGTTATGAAATAAAATGTCTCTACATAGTAACATACCTATTCTTCAATATCTATTGATGACTAAACTTTTAAACGGGGTTTGGTTTGACTGAGAGTATTTTGCGTACGCGAGTCGCAAATACCAATGAATCATCATTACAAAGTCTATGCCACCGGTCTGTACGCAATGATTCAAATCAACATCCCATTGTCAACAGTATTATGTATCGGCCCATACAAAGTGTTGTTTGTCTGACTCCAAAGTTCATCGAGCAAAAAATGAGACGTGAATCAAAAATTCCCAACAACTGACTTTTATCAGCACCTTGAGAATGGCCTTCATAAGTGTTCATAAGAAACTGAACAAATGGCTTTATATTATGAATTAATGGCTAGGATATTCCCCCCGTTTGACAACTCTAGAGATGTGAAGATATAAGTAGACCGAATATAGTAGGTATCTTATTTATCTATCTGTCAGGAAACATAGAAATTACATTAGTGAAATAAATAAATAACTAAATAAAATAAAAATATTGTACTTATTATATTTCACATAGTGAATAAATACAATCTATAAGTATATAATTACTAAACTTTTGCGAATAATCCAAGTTTATGGTTCAGTCAAACACGATAGGCCTCATGTTTAACATGTATTTAGGTTACACTTTATTAAGTTATTTGTATTGTTGTGCAAATACACTAATCTCAATGCATTTATGTTTAAAATTTGAATATCTTTTATGGAACATTTAGTTTCAAGTGGATATAGCCTCAATGAAATTAAGAATAGGGTTTTACCTATGAAAGAAGATTAGAGTTAATGTTTTTATTTAATTTTTAATCTTTTTCTTCAGCATGGACACATTTAAAATACGAGTAGTTATTGAATTATCGAAAAGTACAAATGAACGCACCGCGTTATTGGTTCCATTCAATGCTTCCGCTCCGGAAATTTTGTACTTAGGAATGAAATCCAGGGTCGCCCGAAAACTCGTCGACAGCGACGAATTAAAGACAATTGTGGAAGCCGATAATACTTAATCTACGGCTGAGTTAGCACCAGCTTTCAACGTAAGCATCAAAGCAGAATTTACCTCAATTTGGGATAGCCACCGTTACGATACCGTTAGGAGAATATGGAGACTAAAAATATGCTACCCACTTAACATAGAATTGAGTTTAAATTTTCAGCTCTTATTTTCCATATAAACACAACAAAAACCGCAAACATTTTTAACACGGTACTTAAAGTCATAATGGCGTCATTAAAAGTTTACATGGTTTAACAACTGCAAGGCTACTGCTATAATAGTGTATTATATAAGGGTTTCCCGAAATATTTCAACAATACAACTACTACTTAAGTAACCATACGTAACTTTTTCAAATCTATAAGAATGCATTTGTTTTGATACTGATAACAATGTAAAACATCTTCAATCAACAGTCATCGTTATCTTACAAACGCATAAAGGAAATTCTAGTTTCAATAACATGAAAGGTTAATGTGTGAATACTTATTTTTCTTACCTGACACCACATTCCATAACTAGCAATATCATTGCATAGATAAAACACTGTGCCCCGTATGCTCTTAAAATAACTCTGAGGAGGCTCGGTTTTCGTTTTCCACGTGCACGTACTGTTTCCTCGTCCCACAATCGTGCGAACTTGTCCCCTAATGGACCTGTTAAAGTCAAATAGGAAAATTTACATATAAAAATGAATTATTATTTAATGAAAAATATTTGCGTTTTGGTTGTATTATCTGTAGCAATGCATACCCATACTAAATATTTTGTATGGTAGCAGCCACGAATACCTACTACCAGAACACACAAATGAGTATACCAATGACCATGTGCAACTTACACGTTTTCTTACCCTATATCAAGCGGGAGAGCAAGATTCTAGAGACAGGAAGTTGATAAGTCTGATATGCCTGTAATTTCATCAGCCCCCTACCTGTCTAACCGAAACACAGAAATACAAGTGCATAACTGCTTGACGGGGGAAATGGATATGGTAGAAGTACTTCCCCGGACGAATTCTCCACTAAGAGCTCTAGGTACTTATTCTAAAAGGTGATTACAGTACATGTGGTTCTTCGAAAAGGGCTTGATATGAGCCTTCTAGGGTAGGGTACATTTTCCCTGTACCCATATTGCAAATATTCATATGTGCCATGTGTACCATCAGATAGAGCATCTGTCACATGAATTTAAGTGTTAAATTTACTGGAGTAACATTCAAATATAAATGACTTGAAAACTGGATAACAGTCAAAAAGGCCCAAGCTTGCTGATTATGCCCCCACTCTCCTTCCAACTCTTCCTGTTTTGAACATACAGACATATTATATGTGCATACTTAACTTTGAACAAACCACAATCATTTAAAGTGTACTTGTTTATTTTCTCTCAACAACATGATAGTATACACTTCCTCATTCTATACAAGCCACATCATTGGGAAAAATAAACCTATAAACTTTTGTAGTATTTACTTTACCTTTAATACTTTTAATTAGGCGCGCGGGGTCGCCGCGACCAAGTGATCTTCAAGATCAATTATTTTTATACCTATTAACGCTGTCAACCCGAATTTCTTGCTAGCTTCCTAACTCTCTAGTCCCCTAGTTCTAGGTCTAGTTTCTAATTTCATACCTATCAATTTGGTAACTGTAGACCCCACGTGACTAACAATGTTAGTTTATTGGCGCGCCTAATTAAAGGTTAATATTATTGTTAATGATTTAGTATTCATTACTTTCCTCCACCTCTTATAGGGACTCAACTCAAACAAAGCTGATGATTTTGTCATCACAGGCAATTCATGTAAGTGTGAATTAGACTGCAAAAAGACTTGATGCAAAGATAGTGAAGCACTGCCAATGATATTTGTGGTGGTGATTTTGAAAGCCATGGCAGTGTTTTGCAATAATGTTTTGGGTTCTAATCTTGTAATAGCTTACATTTCTCATGAAGGAAATTTCATATTATACAGACACCAATTTATGTTAGTAAGGTACATTAGAGCATCTGCCTGCCCTCACTTACTATTGTTTCAACAACCACCAGCCAGTGGCATGTACATACCGGAGACTCACTTTGTTATTGGTAAATCCCTTTTAATATTATAAATGTGAATGTAAGTTTGTTTGTTACACTTTAATGCAAATACTACTTAACTGATCATCATAAAACTTTGTACACATATTCTTGGAGATATTAGAAGTAACATAGGATACTTTTTGTGCTAGGAAAATGTTACATCCCTATTTTGCTAATCAATAGAATATAGGTATTACCTGATGCATGTTCATCTAGAGGCTCAAATAAGTCACACTCCTCCATTTCCTTTTTTAAACCACCCATAAATATTGGTAGAGTCCATCTAAAAAATAATATTTCAATAATTATAATGTTTTGCAAATAAAATACACTCATAATTTTGGCATTAAAGTGACACTCACATGAAAGTAAGAGCAGATAGAAAATTTGCTTTTGCTCTTGGGTGTGGAGGACGGCTTTTTTTGCATGATGATTCCATGTTTGAAATATATTCTATAACAATAATAAAAAGTTGTTACTTATTACTAAATTGTGTAGAACAGGCAAATGGAGCAAATGTTTTGTTAAAAAAATTGTGTAGTGAAGTGACATGTATTTTCCTTAACATTTTATACCTACTATTTTGAATAGATTAATTTTTAAGGCATGTATCCCTGTGAGGAAAATGTATTTAGCATTTTTATTATATTTATGTGCTTTCTTTTAAATGGTAAGCCTCATAAATTGTATTGTTTTTTTATTTACCGAAATTGTCGAGATTTATTTGACAGCTATGACTGATATAGAAAAACATACCCTAAAGCGTTATGTTAGGGTTCATGAGTATCGTCATACAACTCCATGAACCATAAAATTATAAGCATTAAAGATGATGTTTCTATGACACTCTTGGTTGCCAAAAGGGGCCTATAATATTTGACAACTTTATTAAGGAGTTCTTGCCTCAGTAAATTTATTAAACTTTATTTAATTATGAAAAAGTACAAGTTACACTAAAATAATATTATATAGCACATACAAAACGGTAATCATTATGAAGTTTGATCGTAGTTACTTTTGTTCTTATGGAAAATTCTTTGTTATGAAGGATTAAGTTGATGAGACAGACTAGTACATTGCAATCTAGATATAAACTTACCAACTTTTTGAATAACAACAGATTGATAATTTAAAAATATAACAAATAGCTGCGGACTGACTGACTACCTGTTACAAAACAAACTTGTAGACACTTTTTTTTAATAAATCGTTTGTTTTTCCACTACATACTACTATTGTTAGAGGAGACAATCACGTCTGCAAGTCACTACTTTTTATGAGAAGAGGCGAGGAGGATAGAACGTCATATCATCTCTGGGTGAAACCAAAGACTACTAGTCAATGCTACCATCTCTTAAAAAATATTTCCCTCTGAGCAAGCCCCTAGAATCGCCACAGGTACTTGAAAATCCCCCTAAAATTAAAGTAAAAGCTGTTACTACTACGTAATTAATAATAATGATTACAACAATGACTGATGACGATTGAATTGAAGTTATGTACATTAGTATCGACCTGATCTAAATTTATCGAAAAATGTGGACCTTGGTTCTTGTTGGTCCAACTAAAATTTGGGATAAAAAACGTGCGACGTATCGCTAGGTAAATAAATAAATATGATAGGCTGAATTGGGTTATCTCAGATTTTATAATTGTAACTGAAAAGTCCCTAAAAAACCTCTAAAAATATAAGCCCTTAAAAAAATTCCACTCCAGTTATTTTTGTTTTCTTTTTGAAGGAACGAAGATGTTACCCTCTTATGGCTCTTACACCCTTACACGGACATTAAATTGTTGGGTTAGGCACCAACAAATAATATATATATTTATAAGATACCTATGAAATATAGCGTCATTTCAATGGTCGGATCGCATTTCATTGTTTATTTATGCAATAATTTGCCAAAAATTTGGCAAAAATAATAAAATGGTAAAACCATTTCTATACATATGTATAACATTGTATATTAAAATATAGCACAGCTCAGCTCTCTGGTTTCGGCTAAGAGGAGGGCTCTCCGAGGGCTGCGCTCGCCGGGATTGGCCGTGTAAGGGTGTAAGAGCCACCAGAGGCTAAACTTCGTCCCTCCAAAATAAAACAAAAATAAAGTAAAAACTGCTCTCTGAAATTAAGCACAAAAATCCACTCGTAAAGGCCGCGTCCTACACTCCAATCCGCATCAGTCGCGTTGGCAGACCGAGACTTGTCCTCGTCGAATCTAACGACAAAATCACTAAAGCTCAGATAGCTGCAGCCGAATCTACAACTCGCGATACCTACCGTCCTCCTCGGCGTCATCGGCGTAGTTGTCATGGACGACACGCTCCGTATTCATAGTAAAAATTGTTGTTTTTGTTTTGCAAATAAAACCCACAAATAATCAAATAAATTTAGATTTAATGAGACCCCATACGCAACGACCTGAGCCCGAGGACCGAGCCCCACGAGGGGCACCACAAAATAAAAATTGGTCAGCTCTATTGTCCGCGTAGGATGAGTAAGGTTCCCAACCATACTGTTAAAAACAGTAGGTACTATACTTTTTACTATTCTTTAAAAAAAAGTATACAAAATACTGTTATTATGTCCGATGAGTGGGGAGGATATTTAAAAAATGATAATATATTGTAAAATTTGCAAGAAGCTCCAAAAATATGTTTTTAATTCGTTAAAAAAATAAAATACTGTCTTCTTTTGTAAAATACTGTACATTTTATTTCTCCGACCTTGATATACTTCATTTCTTTTCTATAAGTTTGTGTTTCATCACAATCTCACCATTGTCAGTGATGATGTGAGCCGCAGGTAGTAAGCACGTAAAGAAGGGAACATGTTCTCAAATCTAAACAATCCGCTCGATGCTTGACGACAGTTTTTCAATTCGAGGGTGGTAGCAAGCCAGGAGGGTAGGTACTGCAAAATACTATGGTTTCAACACCGAAACCTCATGATCATTGTACGATTCAAACTCACGACTCGTCACGGCATTCAGTCACTACCAACTGAGCTATCATCGCCATAAAAAACATAGGTGTCTGTTCGTTCCTACTTATTATTGAAGACCTGAATTATTGTTACCTTGGAACTAAGTTTTTCCTTAGAAACATTAATCACCTATTTCTCAGAAAAATATTTTTTACATTAATTCTCTGAACCTATTTAGGTCTGTAATCTTTGAAGTAAACCATAACGATATTAATCGAATAGATATTTTTTTTATCCAAGTATGTAGTCTAATAGGATAAGATGTATATATATAGGAAAAATAGGGAATCGAAAAGAAAAAAAATATCAAGTACATTAATGTTTACTTATTATTTTTCATTTCGTATGCATCTGTTCACAACGTTTTCAAATTAACTTAAAAATAACCATAAAAACATATTTACGGAATGTAACAAGTTAAGTATATAATACTAGAAATATATTTATGATAATAATCTATGACCTGCTTAGCTTCTTGTATACTTAACTAACCACAATGTTGTGAGAATACTTTCGTTCGACTCGTAATATTTACATCAATACATATACATGCTAGGTTTAATTTAAAAAAAAGATTAAAAAATAAGTTAGCAGAGCGAGCGTAAGTGATATAAAAAGCATTGTCATTGAACACAAACCATGGTAAGTTTGGTTTTACGTATTAAAGTGAGCAGCAACAACAAAATTTAAAAATAATAGTGCGCTCTAGTTTGCTTTACATTTACTCACTGCAGCTGCTTTACAACAAAATCCATACTTCGATTATCATATCACAGAACCCTGAATCGACGCTCCAAATCTTAACTCACTGCTGTTCACATACTATATAAATTATAGATAATCGACAAGATAAATAGTTTCGTTTAAAACAACATAAAAGTTTCCTAATGAAACACATTACTTAACCCCTCACGCTTTAACGATAATACATTTCTACGTACGTACTCTTTTCTTATGGTCGGCCGTGCGGGTAAAAAGTGCGCGAGAGGTTAACATGAAAAAAAGTATCTTAGAGCATGTACTTCCAAAGTAAAAGAAATAAAGATAAATAGATTAAATAGTAGAATTCAACCGTAATACTTTAACTTAATGATTAAATTGTCATGATAGAGATTCCCTTTGGCACAAGAGAAGTGAAAAGGAGAAAAACTTTTAAATATGTAAGTACTTGAGAAAAGTCAAAGATACTGAGATCTTAGAAAACCGTATAAAGAATTTAAATTGGCCTATACCTAAAATATCGTAATGTGATAGTTAATTATTAAAAAAAAAGGAGAACTTAACTACTCACAGTCTTCATACAAATTGGCAGCACAGGGCATGTATCGCACCGCGTGCGTTCTAATACGCAAATCGTCCAAATATTCAGTACTGGCGTTTCAGTGTCAAACACTTATCTATCACTATATTTATTCACAAATCGTAGCTGCCTACACCACGTTCAGTTAGCTATGCTCAAAGGATTTATCGCTCGGCACGCTTGGACGTATACATTTAAACGAGCGCCGTTAGACTTCCCGAGCGAGAGTTCTTGCTGTCGTCCGCTTCTGTAGAGTTCGGTTTTACCTGAAAAAATAATTTGATTAATTAGATGGAAAAACAACGATGCCAACTAAAATAATATATAGATCAGGGATGTTATGGAGCTCTGTAACCGAAACTGTAGGATAAAAATCTATTCGAAATCGTAACCGTTTCCCATAAAAATCTTTCGAATAATTTCGGATAAAGGCGGACTCTAAACAAAAGGGATATACGTTATGGCAGGTTTTTTACATGTTACTTTACAATAGTGACTTGAAAAGGCTGATTTATTGGACGCGTTCATGATGTGCCTATAACAATTATGTTTGTGTTCTTATGAACTGAGATGGATCACAGTCTCAATCTAAAATTCACGAAATTGCCCGAGATAAATCTTTATGAAAGCCTTTAACCTCCATATTCAACTGCCTCCGAGTTAAGATCTCCTTGAAAAGCGAATCTATTATACTACCGGCACGCTATGATGTTCGTTTTGACGTTTCAGATTGTCAAAGGAAAAGAAACTGTATTGCTTTGGAATAAGGTTGATTTCCATTATCATACAATTAGCTGTTGGATCAATAGGTGCACCTTATGTTTGAAGGAATAAAGGTTATTTTTCTTTGTCATTGTTAAACGTCAAAACGGCCATTATAGCGTGCCGCAAGTTTAGTTGTGAGTATTACCTGTTGGTGTAGCGTGGAGGGGGCGGGTGAGAGCGCGGGTGGAGGCGGGGGCGGCAGCGGCAGCGCGAGACGCAGCGAGGTCCAAAAGGCGCGTTCGAGCATGTGCCGCCACGCCACCAGCCGCATGCCTCGCAGCGCGGTCGCCAGCCGCTCGCCGCTCTCCTTTGCTTCGCGTTTCAGTTTCGGTAGATCCTGGCAGGAATATCAATTCATCAAAAAGAGACAGATATATGCATTAGGATTTAGTCTGCGACAGAATGAGATAGCTAGATTTCTGAAGGCTTCACTTATACCGCGTGTGATTTTTTTTAATCAAGTAAATATAGTTACTATATATAATGTACGGTATCGTTTGATAAGCGTGATAGTTTACCAAAAACCCATAAAAAACAAAGACTGGCCAATCGCCCATGCATGTTAAAGCCAAATTAACTAATATTTTGCTGATGTTAGAGCATTTTGTATGGATACCTGATATTTTCTTTGTGTTACACAAACTAGGCTTATTCGTGTGATTTGAATCTTCACCACATTAGCAATTAGGTACCGAGACAAGATTTTGAATAAATAACATAAATTCAGAACCGAGTTACGCCTTAATAACTCACTTATTATTATTAATTCAAACTAATTCAACACACATGTTCATACATAGTGTATGTAATAAAATAAATGAATCCGTTAATCACTGAATTACTTCTATTTTTAGTCTAGAGCTCTGGTTTCTTAAAGTCTATTCAATATTTTATATATTAAAAACCTTCCGAGAAAAATAGGCAGTCGAATACCGAAAATCTCATGCAAATCGCATTAGTAACTTTTGAAAACTATAATGAACAAACGTGTCAAACAGAGAACCAACTTTTTTGAAAGTCGGTTAAAAACAAGTCCCATATCTTATTACCTGCAGTAGAACGACGACGGGCGGCAGTGGCAGCGCTCGCAGCTGGCGCAGCGCGGTGAGCAGCTGGTGCGGCGAGTACTGCGCCGGCGACAACACCGCCACCAGCGACCGGCAGCGGCTCGCTTCACTCACCAGCTCGCCGTACCCTGACAGAATATAAACTACCTGTTATATCGTCCAGAACAAGCATAAAGTAAACCAACACATAAGCCAACATAGTAACCAGTTCATTTGATTCTTATATCTAAAACAAATCTAAGCTGAAAGCCTAGAAAGTTATAGCAGTGATAGAGGAGAGAAGAATTTGTGACAGAAATAAAATAAACCATTTTTTTGTATTTAAAAAACAAATCATTATCTTTTTGCAAACCAAAGTCAATATTGTCGAATACGAGAAAAATCGAAATGCGCGATTTTCGGCAATTCTCTTCGTCTCATTTAGTAAAAGTGTGAACTCACAGGTGTCAGGTTGTGTGGACAGGGCTACTGCGTGTACACGGTACTTGTACTTGAGGGCCAGCGTCGGCAGCAACGCGCCGCGGACTAGCTCGCCATCCACCGCCGTCCAGCACACCAGCACGTCGAATTCCTTCTCGAGTACTGTGGAATTATAACATTATACATTATTGATATTGTTCGATATAATATCTTTTCTGGTATCAATTATTCTTATTAATTTAAAACAAATTTATTTTAAAATTTTTTATTAAATTTGTAAACAAAACTAGACATAGGAACGGCTAGGAGTGTATACACAGCTTGGGCCATTCATTATAGAAATCTATGGAGGATGCTTAGGTTCAGCAGTTTAAAAAAAAATTGTTTGCGTTCATTTAGAAAACTTAAGATTAAAAAAAATTATCTCGTTTTTATAAAATAATTTTAACAACAACAATAATTAACATTATTTTATATTTTTAAACAAAGAACAAATGCTTAAAAACAAATCTATTTCTTTTTTAGTTTTTTTAGTCTACACCTATTTGATAAATCAAATGTTATAATGATGATACTAATATGACAATAAATTGTTGTAATGCAAGTGTAGTGGTTTACCTCTGGCTCGATGCGCGGTGGTGTGCGCCCGGGCGCGCGCGTGGCGGGCGGCGAGCAGCAGGCGCGGCGTGCAGCGCGCGTGCAGCGCCGCCGCCGACACCAGTACCAGCGCGCCCGCCGCCGCGCCCAGCGCCAGCGCGCGCCACGGCACCGCCGCGCCGCCGCCGCACCACCGGCCCTCGCCGCCGCTCGTACCATCTGAACAATCACAGATTCGTTACACAAACACCAATGCAATGGGCTAAGATAGAACATCGCGAGAACATAGCAAGCGTAGCGTCATCATATTATCGAGTGCACCAAAAAGCTGGTTTGAATAGAAAATTGAACATCGCGCATACTGTACCGTTGAGCGAAGTTCAATTTCCCACTGCATTGGTTTTTGGCGCACTCGATACGATGACGATACGCTTACGATATATTATATGTTCGTGCTTAAGGCATTGGTCCATATCGTTCAACACCTACCAATCCGAACCTCATACGAGAGCAAAGTGAAAAATGAAAATATTTTATTCAAACGCCTCTACTTACAAGCTATGAATAGTCTGACTCTAATACGTGCCTAATAAATATCCCGGGACATTCTTTACATACGCCCGTTGGACCCAAACTAAGCAGAGCTTGTAGTATGGAGACCAGCTGATCAAACCAACTGATATACCACATATGTAACCTTCTTTCTACAGGCATACTTATTTGGTTAAGGATAAAAACAAACACTATCAATGTGCAGGTAGCCTATACAAGTACTTATGAATAGTCAGACTCTAATGCGTGTCTAATAAATATCCCGGGACATTCTTTACACACGCCCATCGTATTACAAACTAAGAAGATCTTGTGCTATGGAAACCAAACCACTCATATACTACATATGCAACTTTCATTCTACATACATACTTATACAACGTGTCACAAAATAACCCGTAAAAATATAATTAATTTTCAAAGCCAACAACCCTAAGCTGTCATGTCAGGTAACCAGATTATTTAACAGAAAGGCTTGCGTACCTATTTTACCTAATAATTGTCTCCTTTTATAGTAGTTGTCTACTTTAATAGTTTTTCTATTTTTTATTCATAAAAGTCAGTTTTTTTTTTGGGGTATGTTATACGGCGTCACTACAGTTCTTAAATATTGTGAATGGTCTCGTTATAAGGCCCCATTTAACCTCCTTTCGGCTTTAGGGGTAGTTTTGTAACAGCCTGTATAGATATGAATAAACATACCAACATAATATATGAAATGTATATACAGTAAGCGAAAGTAATGTAGCAAATGAGAGTACATTAAATTACACTGTATCAACATCGTAGTATGATTTTACTAAATTATTACATTAAATAAAAATACATTTTAACTTACAGTGAAGGTATTTGGTATACACGTTATATAATAAGATCAGTAATGCCAAAAAGCATAGATAAATATATGAGTAAGTTACCTATTTAATTAATTCAATAAAAATATAAATGCTCATAATTCTCGTTCATGTGCCTCGGTTAACGAACTTGGTCAACGATCGAACATTTTGCATTCGAAGACAATACATGCGACGCCTGCGAGCTTATTGTAAATAGCTCACGTTTCATTTAGATATCCTATGTAGACGAAATGACTTAATAAACTACGCATAGCTGAGCGTCCGATAGGTGTTGATTTCTTAGTTTTGTTTGCATATGGATTTGTGTGAACTGGAAGGAAGTTAGAAGACAATTGCCTTTAAGAAAAACCCTTTAAAGGGCTTACATAAAATCATCATGATGAATCATTTTCCTTACTTAATAAGCAAGTACCTGGATGGCTCGGGATTTCTTTACTAACGTGACTTCTACCGTATTCTCTTTTTTAAAGCACTGTCATATATACCTAGATACGAATTAGATGCGATAATAAAGGGCGCCCAATAACAGTATTTCTCACAAAATATGTAACTTGAAAACCTTATCTTCTAATAACATTGTAGCAGTTTTAATTGCCTAAAAACACGGATAAAACGACATTTTCTGAAAATGAATCTTAGCTAGATTTATTGATAATCTAATAGATTTAACGCCCCCGAACCCCCTGCATACTAAATCATGAAAATCGATATACAAGAAAGGTATTAAATAGATAGATAGATAACGTAACATTGAAAAATAAATATGTTAAATAAGGAAAAACCGATAGAAACAAATAATGTACATATTACCGTATAATATTATTATTATTATATAGTTACCTACTAATTAATTATAAATGCGAAAGATTGTAAATATTTCAGGTATTTTGATATATTTATGATTTTTTTTGCAAATCTTGTGCAAATTTGTATTTATCTTAATAATATTTAATCAATTGAATCTAACGAAGAACAGAAAATTTTAACATTTTCCCGGTATAAAAAGTAGCCTATATGTTGCAGGATATGCTCTATCTATGTGCCAAGTTTCATCCATATCCGTTTAGTAGTTTTTGCGTGAAAGAGTAACAAACATACTCACATACAAATCTTACCACTTTATAATATTATTAATGTAGATTACAAAGTTATATGATACTTACATTTATAATGCACGGTGACGTAGCTCCTGGAGACGACGTCGTTGCTATGCACAAGACACACATACGTGCCGTAGTCCTGAGCTGACACCCGCTCCACAGCCAGATAAGAGCCGATGATGTCCTCGACGTCCTCGCTGTAACATGAGAACATTCATATAATTATTTATTTGGAATCGCTTCTTGGAAACTGACCATCAGGAAAAGACAAAGAGCAAGTCTACGTTTCCAGGGATTTCCTTCACCGGGTACCAGTTAGTGTATCAATAAAAACTTACCGGGTGGTCTTTATTTCAGTCTGAGTGGGTAGTAGGTCTCCCTCGGTCTCGTTCGGCCAGACTTTCCGCCACCGTAGGTCACTGCGGGCGTCCGCAAGGTATGACCGACCTGTATAATAAAACATTATTATTCGGGTCTAGACAAAAGCACATCAATAATAAATATGTGTAGACTATCTGTGGGTGTGTCATTTGTACATTAACTTACCGATGAGAGCTTCGCAGTAAAGACGGAGCTCGGCTCCCTCCTCCAGCCACTGATCTTTCGAAATGAACATTGTTCTCGGAGCGTCAGTCGGTTGTTCTGTGAAACAAATGTTACCTTTTAGATTCTAGGAAGAATATATTTATTATTATAATATTCTCGATTTCACCGAAACTACCAATACAATATACATCATGTAAAACTTTACCATGTATAGTAGTAAGAAATAAGTAGGCAAATAAGAAATGTTTGATAATTACGTACCTATGTCAACCTTCATACCCTTCACTTTGGTAAAGACTATGCTAGTTTACATATTTATAAAGGTAATTTTTTACCATTTTGCTATGGAACCTTAACTTAGGGTTTAGGGTTTGAAATATATTATTTACATAAAGAAGAAAGATAAGTCACGGCATGTACTGGTTCATAAAACTGTTAACGACAAGCGAACTCGGATCTAATCATATATCTGAAGGTAATTAAAATTAAAGATACACTGAGGCCTATTATTAAAAGTTTAACTAACGGGAATAAACATATAGTATAAAATAAAGCTGCATGGAACATAAGTAAATTATTGATTGATGATTCATCCGCATACCCTGTGCGCATTTGTGAAAGAATTCCCAGAATCATAATAAGTCGAGGAATCGAAAACGAAACCGGATTAACCCTACCTAACCTAGTCTATTGGTGCGGTCGCACGAATCACATTAGTCATCTTGGCATTGAAATATTTATTTAGGTGTCCCTAAAATATAAAAATACTCTCTTCGTGCTAATATTAGATATCAATGCTAAACAATACAGTGTGTTACATAACTACGGAAGTTACTAAGCCGAAAGGAGGTTAAATGAAGCCTTATAACGAGTCCATTCACAATATTTAAGAACCGTAGTAACGCTGTATAACATATCCCAAAAATATAATAAAACTGATTTTTATGAATAAAAATTGAAAAACTATTAAAGTAGACAATTATTAGTTAAAAAAGGTACGTAGGCGTTTCTGTTAAATAATCTGGCTCCCTGATATGACAGCTACTAGGGTTGTTGGCTTTGATAACTAATTATATTTTTACGGGGTATTTTGTAACATGTTGTATAACAATAGTAGGCAGGTAGTGAATGAAATATCGTCTGTTTTCACACCCAAACAACGAACAATTGCGACGAAAGTTGTAATGACATTCAGTATTACGAATTTGTTTTGATGTAAAGCCTAACAAAGAAAATAAAACTCCACGCCATGTTGCGGAAAATACTGCAAAATATATTTTTTACTCGTTAGACATAAAATAATAATATTACATCGAAAAGCTAAAGAGCTGCCCCCGAATCATGTTTTATTTTTTTAGTCAGGCTTTATTTATATGAACGGAAATGTCCTTACCTTTATGTGGTCGACCGTTTCAAGCCATGCCTATTTCAATTCAGCTTGATATCCATGAATATCTAACTATAGTTTATACAAATAAAGGGGGTAATATTTATAGAATACAACTCACCTAAGATATCGAGTCGAACAGTATGGGTTTCGGAGTGTGTCTCATTGCTGAGGCGGCAGGTGTAGTTACCCGAATCGGCACGAGCACCTCGCCTCGTGTACAGCGTCTGGTTAGCAGCCTCAGGGTACAGGATGAGGCTCGACACTCCCGCTGACCAAGGATACGCCACGCTGTCTTTGAACCTGTTACCAAAAGTATTCAGTCAAAACTTAACGTTCAATGTGAACATACGATCTAAAAATTGACTTGCAAGATCTGTTCCAGACAGATTAATTTGAATAGCGCAATATAGCATAAGTATATACTATGGTATTAATGGTATCATGCAGAATGCAGACTAGCTCTCCGGTGCGTCTAGGTATGTGCGAGATAAAATTTAATTCTCAGTACGTGTACGAGTACGACTAATGGAGACTCATTCCGCCATAGCGGGGTAGTGGCGTAATGCAGCTGCCGATGACAGCACCAGTTCGGCGAAATAATGGATTACATTCACTCGTCAATGAGGAAATCATGTTATTCTACATCTCGAATTAACCGCTACGGCAACGATATCTTGTGCGCTCGAGAGTTCATCCCAAATGTTTAGATTTTCACGATTGGGGTTAGGTCGATCGCGCAGCAGCTGTAATTTGTTCAACGAATCGGGTTTACGCAAACAAAACGTCGCGCGTAGCTACCGATTCCGGCGAAACAGTAAAATTTTGCGGGAGCCGTTTTTGAATCGTTTGAAAGGAAAACAAACAAGTGAGCAATGTTTCATCGCAAGGCCGTTGTTGTGATTGTTTCCTAGAATCGGACGTGAAGTGTAATCTGGTGAGTATCTTGGGCCCCGCTAGCGGAACAGTCGTAACTAACAAACCTTAGTGGTTTACCACACGATCGATAAAGCTTAAATTTATGGGACGTGTTCGACATATTACCTACTAGAATTGTTTAGAAAGTACTACGAGCAATTATCATATGCCACTGCGTAGCGGTTCCACCAGTTTTAAATACAAACGTTTAGTAGGTAGGTACTTCTATTAAGACACACAATAATCATAAACATAAGGATTATTCCGAACAAACTAGATACACATTGCCAACATCACAATACATCGCAGGTTAGTAGTAAGTAACATAGCTATTATTTGCATTAAACTCGTTCAATTTCCGAGAAAACGTTTGAGAACGTAATGTTTACAGTCTTCATTCCACTTTCCAGTGTCCCTGGGAGAACGTTGCGAATATTTTTAACTTTTTTCTTAGTAATGACTCGCGCAGTTATTATTAAGTAGGTATATTATATTAGTACATTACACAATTATTATTTTTTGTAGAGCTTTCGGGCCCAAAGTTTTAACCCACTATAGATTGATTTATATTATCTAACAGTATATATAATGTTAATCCATTCAGAGTAAATAGAATCAATCCATCGATACAACTTCTAACTACACCGAGAAACAAAGAACAACAAAAACTTCCATTATAAATCAAATCCAAGATTATTAATTAGTGAAAGTGTGCAGGTACATTTGTGTTGAGACTCAATGGCCCATAATCGTCAGAAACATGCTTGACACACGGATAGAATATGTTCGAAATTAACTCAGATTATACCTACTTTTTATCTCGGATTACGATCATACAGAACCGCGGGAAAACCGCGAGATGGAAAGAAGTTAATAATTGTAGTTAAAAATCATAAGAACTAGGTGTTTATCGCATAAATTATAATTAAAAATATCTGATTTTCCCAAGTTTACAAACCATATCCGTAACCTCTTTGAGAAGGATTTTTTTAGAAATATTAAATTTAGAAACAAAATGCAGCATACCAAAAATTATATGTAAGAAACTGTCGGAATGTTATACAAGTGTACTCACATATTTTGTATACAAACGTACCTACATCCTGCATTTACTCCTATTATGTTGGAACTATGAATTATTTTCAAAACTACACCCGTGGTCTATAAAAAGTAGCTATATTACTGAAGTGCGCCGGCAGGCGACTAGGTACTAGAGCGCCTGGCAGTGAAGTTGTTTAAACATAATAATAATCTTAAAACATTCGCTAAAAAAGGTAGACTAAAAACCATAATGATCCTTCTGTGGCATTGTCAGCTATACTGGCAAGGAGATAATTTAATTTAATTAGTATCATGTGTGTAATAAAGACAGACTTGTTTTTTAAGGGTACTTACTTCCAAGAGAGGATATTATTGCTGTCCGTCGACATTTATCCCAGATAATAACAATGTAATGTTGACTTTCGTTCTCAACAAGGGTAAATAATGATGGAATTTAAAACCATTCAATATCGAAATGACATTAGTACAGTAAAAAAGAAAAATGACATGAACACCCGTTACGCCCAATAACGTATGAAGAATATCAAGAACAGGATAACGGCCATAAGGTCCAAACAAAAAAGAAATCCCCGATGAGGTCATCCTAAGACAGCACCGTCGTCGAAGCCACTCCTGCAAAAAGTTACGAATTTTTCCGAAATAACGCGAACCGGTCTTCGACCGCGTGTCGGGTTGCAGTCCCTCAACGCTCATGAGAGTTCACCACAAATCATTCTTGTACAGCCTCCACTGACAGAAAAGATAGGTACACTGCTTAAGGTATAGCCGTATTGCGTTCAATCTGTTCTTGGAACCACAAATAATCCAGTTGTGAAATTTTAAGATGTATTTAGTATGTATGGCGGAAATGTTATGCGAAAGATGTCACCTTTTAAATAAGGGAAGCGAAAGTAATTTCCTACCTGTTACACTTAAAAACCGCTTTAACAGTTCGAGCTAGAACGATTCTCTGTCTCACTCCTCTTAAAGTTCGTAATCCGCACCTAACAGTAAATCATAAGTAAACAAACGATGGCCTACAATACTAATCAGCCTCCACGAAGGCGTAATACAGAAGGTAAGAAGTTTTGAACAGGTCTTTAGTAAAGCATGAATTAATTTCATAAAGATCGACCTAATTTTATCGTAGTTAGTCAGAAATAAACTTAACTACGAGGTTACATGGTTATTATTTAACTTTATATACAGCTGCATCCCCCGCGGTTTTACCCGCATTCCCGAGGGATATAACATTATCCCGGGATAAAACATTAGCCTATATGTTATTGAAATATATGCTCTAATTATGTGCCAAATTTCATCAAAATCAGTTGGGTAGCATTTGCGTGAAAGAGGAACAAACATCCATACACACAAACTTTCGCGTTTATAATATTAGTAGGACTTGGAAATTAATAGATGATGATTTATGTATGTTGTTCTTAGTTGTAACCCAAACAAACGGTGTAGATAACATAGCATTCATTTTCAAAGATGGCAGAAATCTATCCGACTGATTAAAAGGTACCGTAATTTACCGATAATATAGACGTTACGTTAGAAAGAGGGGGGGGAGTGACCAACGAAAAACGATAAGAAAGATGATTGTTCAAGAGCAAAAAACAATATTACTGGAAATTTGTATTAATTGTTTGCCTCTATACAACACTTCATTTGTTACTTTGTTGATAACACCGCATATCTTCGAATGAAAATAAATCGGAAAAACACAAGTAACATCGATCTTCGCGTGCGGTATAGTCTAAAGCAAGGCTAAATCGTACCAATTACAATACAAGAACAATGCTTTTTGTTTGGTGAACTTCTCAGAGGCAGATTATGATCTGAGAGCGCATGTTCATTAGGGGAAGTGGGCGAGGCATGTATTCGATTCCACTCTTCCATTGAACATATGTATGTATCAGTAGATCTGGCACCGTCATGAATTATGCTGAAAGGCAAAGTTTTCTTCCAAAGAACATTTTATCTCCAACTATGACCACTAGATTTTAATGACAGTACTTACTTCTCTTGGAGGTATGCCAACTCAAAGATAAGAAAAATAACTTGTGTTATTGTATTTTTACACGACGGTAATATCATAATTAGTGCTAAAAATTAAAAAATATTTGCTATTGACGTCGCGGATAAAAGCTAATTACAATAAAAGTAGTAAGTAATAAACTCATACATAGCCCACCAAAACCCGAAAAAGAAGAATCTGAAAATGACAATCAATAAAATACTCAGTTATTGTTGCAATCAACGTTACGTAATTTCTATTACCCATACTGACCACACTGTAGTAAGTTATTAATCCAAAAGAGATTTACAATAATATCGTAAAATAATTGTTATTACAATTTATGCAACGTCCGGGCATGTCTGGGTTTTTCTATGAGGTAAATTACGTCATTTGAGTGGTAGTGTGTCTAAACAAAAAACTATCATTTAACAACGTCTAATAGCAAATTTTTAGTAATTATTTATACTAAAGGTTCAATGTACTCCACCGTGCCGGTCCATATGACCTTGCATCCTTGCTGTTTCACTTCATGACAGTTGGCATTTTGAAACGTCGAGAGCCTGCGTGCGTATCAATTTTCGGCGGTCGCAAAAAATACAGTGTTCGTGGAACAAGAGAACCGCTTTTCAAAGGCGCAACTAACTCGGGAATAAATGTAAATAATAATGTCTCGGGCAAGCAGGTGGATCCTGAAATTATACGATGAGATAAGCCAATGAAAGTCTACATACATATTTGAACGACGATATATTTAAACATTATGAGTGATTGTTCTGAAGTCGATTCGTGCCGACAGGCAGCTAATTGGAGCCGCACGTTGCAGTTTTTCGAAGAAGTAATTAGGACTAGCAGTAGCCAACTGTACCCGACGAAGATGATGCTAAATGATATCGCCTGCGCCCAAAGGGACCGCAGGGTACCGACCCTGTTAATGGTAGGTGCCAGTATACGTAAGTAATCCTATGTTAGCATATTCGCCTGCTGATCGTTTCTATGAAGCTACCGCAATTATACTTCTCTTGCGAACTATTGTCACACACATACGCATCGCAACATAATGACGTTGTTCCTTACATTACAGCGTAATCGCACGCTTGCTCGTCATGCACCGATGACAATAATAATAATTAGGTTGTTATGTATGTGTACCTGTATTGTGAGAATGAGAGTATTCGGTTTTTTTAATCCTATTTTGTATCGTATTTCAGATTATTACTGAAATTATAAAATAAATCAAATAAATAATTCGGTCTCCCGGCTCAATCGCAATGCTTTTTTGGTAACGTGGTTCTTGCTCGTCACTAGACCGAACTACAACAAATCAATATATGCTATAAACTATCATAAATAAATGGAAAATAAACAGAGAAACGGTTAAAACAACTTGTTGAATGATCTCCATGTCCAAGTGTATTCATAATTTACGTACGTGTGCACGCAATATTTGCGCACGTCTCACCGTTCGCAATAATAAATAAATTATATATAAAATAAATTATAACGATTTCTGGCGAAGTTTGCATGCATATCATCGAATACAATACATTAGTTACTGCTTGTTAAATGTTAACTGTAAACCATCATTTTCCACTGCGCGCACCGGTAGAAAAGTATAGTGTAGAAAACCATCAGTTTTTGCACCGTACGCAAGTATATCCACAAGTATATCTTAAATATAGGTTACGGTTAATTCCTATGCATTAGTAACAGAGTCGCAGCAATAATACAGAACGGGCAGGCGTTCCAGTGGCAACAACACTAACAATTTCTTACAGTTACTGCGGTTTAGGGATGCATGTTCAGAATAGTTGAGTTGTGCGCTTAGAAAAACCGCAAACTACCGGGTACTCGATAAAAACTTGTTCGCGAAACAGGTGAACGGAAAACCGCGGTACTGGGGAGGGACTGGGGTTACTCCCGCAGCGCGCGGGGCGAAGCGCGGCGTTGGTCGGCATGACAATAACGATACGAGTTGTCTGCATTTATGTAATAATAAATTGATGCAGGCACTCTCTTCCATAGTAAATAGACACTACGCGAAGGCGAAATAAAACCTGCGGAACCATAAATCTCGGCTTTGATTTAATATTTTCTATGGGTGGGGCAGCTACTGTTTTATTAACTGTACAAACATCCATAAGTCCATGTTCAGATCATAACAATATCACAACTAGTAGAATAGTTGGTTTACATTTGATTGAACATGGAGTGTAGTAGTAGATAGAAAAACATACAGCACTTCGAATTGATAACCCGATATCTTCCTCTCCCTTTAATCACTGACTAAGTAATAGTAACCTACAACGGAACTTTTATTTGAGCATTTAAAAGATAGTTCTGTTCCACATACATAGTATAAAACAAATTCGCTTTCCGCTGTTTCCCTGCCCCTATGTATGCTTAGAACTTTAAAACTACGCAACGGATTTTGATGCGGTTTTTTTAATAGATATAGTGATTCAAAATGAGGTTTTTATGTGTTATACATGTGAGATCCCACGAGAACGCGGGTAAAACCACGGGGAGAGCTAGCTCTATATAAACCTCTCACGTAACACAATGACGAAAACCTTTTAAAACAATTTGTAATTCCTGAAATTATAAATCTTAATTCATATAATGACACGACACATTCGTTTTTAAGTACGGGCAAGGTAATTGTTCCCTGCATGCTGTAGTATACCTAACACGATATTTCTTAAGAAGGTGATTCAATCATATTCGAGGGTGCGTCATTGCCCGTGGCCATTCTGTGGCATATTTTCAAAACGTAAACTCGTTCCTGGAAGTTCTGAGGGTCAGCCGTCTGGAGTTGTTGGATGAGGATAATTTATAAAGAACAATAAAAATAACAGTTAATTCTCTCCTGGTAATAAACCAATTACCTTTAAATTAATAACAACTGAGTTGCTGTGGGTAAATTAGAATGTCGGTTTTAGAATTTAGGTTTGTAACATAAGTTTGTAACGAAATTGGAGAATATTGATTAGCCCCAATTATCACCGGTCTCTACCTTGTTCACAATAATTTGGGATCGGCACAAAATACAAGTAAATATTTATTCGATGCATTATATAAAATTATGTAACTCGCACACCAAGGGTTCCGTTACCACAACACAATATAATTACATTATGTATTTATTTACCGCATTTTACTATCTGTCCTTTTATTAGTCAGACTATTCATAAGTGCTTGCGACGGCCAATTACATCAAAAAATTAATCCCTTTAATTTTGTTCGGGATCTTTAATTATGATGTTTTACTGAATTTAAGTTTTGCACTGAAACCACCACAAGTCTGATGGTTATATGTATTACATTATGATTAACTGCAAAATTACACGTATTGTGTAAAAATTTCAAACAGCTACCCATTTCGGATAAAACGATACAACCCTTAAAAGGTGGGATACACGGAAACAGATACCCGTACCTGTACTAGGGAGATGATAGACTTTTACGTCATTGTTACGGGATTCTTTGGGAATGCTTTTGTTGACAACTTGAAGTTGTAAGACGTATATGGCTTTTCCAGTCTTACGCGAATAATTCGATAAACGCTGTGGGCTCCAAAAAATAAGGATGAAAGTGCACTCGGAAATCGGTGTACGACTCATACGAAAACCTAGAAGTATCTGTGGTTGTTAGTAATCATTGCTACACAACATATATTTATAAGTGGGAATTCCCGATGTTAATACAATACTAATGATGACTACGTAGGTAGGATGTCGACGGAATCCAGCAAAAAGTGACGTAGACGCAACATAATGTGTAGATAATCTTTCTTATATGGGAAAATGTACAGCAAACACTGCAATGCGACATTCGCGTGACCAAGCATGAAAAACGCACAATCAACGTTATAATTCAATAATTACCTATGGACAGGGAGCGTTCGTCATACTTGTAACGTAAGGGAATCGCGGTGAAAAACTTTGGAAAGGAAGGCGGCAGTTTGTATTTGCGTTCCTGGTGTCCTGGGAATGCAGTCTCGAGGCAGGTAATGACACGTCCCGGAACAACCAGGTGGCTCGGCCGACTGCGTATGGGCAAGGAATGCCACCGCCGCTGCGCCCTGCCTGGGAACACGCCGATCGCCAGCTCGCCGCGCCGTCCGTCATGTCCGCCCGCTCGACATTTGTACAACTCGATTTAGGTACGCGATAAAGTACCTACCCCCCAAGCGAATTAACTCACGAGCTGCCATCAAACTAAATGAAATGTAACCAACATCTTATAACATACCTAAGGTCCTCGTTAAATTGCACCTGTGTGTAATAGCCAAGTGCGAGTTGCGCTCTGTGAAGAGTACGCGGTGGGCGGGTTCGTACCCTATTAATAATTATATTCAAAATAAGTCTTGATTTTGTGGTTCTATCTCAAAGTTTTTAGAATGTTTGAAATTTTAAGGATTTTTGAGTTAAAAAATATGAAGACTTATTTTAGTTGGTATCCTATTAATTGAAGGGTACACATCGGTCGAATTATAAGATTACTGTGAAACACACACATCAGCAAGACTACTTTCGTCAGATTATAATTATACATCATTAACATTTGTTTCGTACATTATACTAACTCCGGTGTCCGTTTAATTATTTATCAAAATAAATAAAATACAAAAATTTGTTCGGTTCTTCCCCACTTCTTTTTTTCTATTTTCAGAGAGCGTACAGATGTTATGAATCACCACTACAATAAACAACAAATTGTAATTGGAACCTATAAGTAATAGTTTACATATTTATTCTACAATGCATTTATCATGCATTGTAATCGATGACTATAAATCATAGAAAGTGCTTTTAGCCACCTGCAAGAATTACTTGGCAAATAAACCGGACATTTTGTTCGCATCATACAAGAATGTGGATAAAAGGTATAGCTAGGGTTCCCGACTTTTTGTACGAGAAATGAAGTATATTAAGATCGGAGAAATAAAATTAACAGTATTTTACAAAAGCAATCAGTACTTTATTTTTGTGATGTTTTAAAAACATATTTTTGTGGAATATTTAACACTTAATTAATTTTTTTTAATTATTCATAATTCACTCAGCAGACATAAAAAAACAGTATTTTGTTTACTTTTTTTTATAGAAAAGTAAAAAGCATTAACGAATGAAAAAAAGTATAATACTTACTGTTTTTAACAGTATGGTTGGGAATCCTAGGTATAGCGATTTTTTTGTAGGATCTGTTGTTTGTTATGTGTATATTTAAATCCTTTATACATCTTCGCATCAAGCATCTTTTATTTAAATTATAATGTAAAGCTGACCCGGCAGACGTCGTCCTGTCTTCAATGAGTATGGAATTCGAATTGGTATCATTAACAAAAATAAAATACCATAGTTTTATTATTCTTGACAATAAAATTTGATATTAGGCGTAATGACCCTTTGAACTAACCGTGATAAACAAACACTTCTTAAACTCACTGTACATTACAGTACCATTTTCTGATATTTCATCAATATAATTCCGACCCATGCCTCTGTTTTAAACGATTTTGTCAAACCACTGACATTTATGTAAAACAACATAAGTTTATATAATAAAAAGAGGTAAGGTTACATTAGAAAACTTAATATGGTCGTTATGTTTTCTTAAATTTTCTAATTTGCCACGGAGCTTTCGTAACTTTTTCATTCATAAGAACCTTCTCCTGACAATAACAAACACAACAAAAAAAGAATTAGCGAAATCAGTCGAGCCGTCCATGCGTGATGCTGTGACCAAGGGAAATAGGGATTCATTTTTATATTTATAGATTCAGATAATTTTACATCATTGTCTTTTATTTACCTGTTTACGACGCGGACATGAATATGACCAACTTGACAGTCGGTTCATTCCTCTTGCATGGCCGACATTATCTTGCAATCATCCCATTTACTAGAAATAACTTTTATCCTCACCATCGTAACGACAATGTTATAACATAATAACAAAAGATATTCAAATTAGTTAAGTAGGTACCTTATTGAAACATTAGTACTCTACCTATATCGAAGTTCAATTATAACGATTTCCTCGATAGCAATTTCTTAGAAATCTCGTAGCCCTGGGTGTAAGAAATAATGCAAAATATAACTGTACATTATCAAGACAAAGGTATGTAAAGAAATATAAAAACCTCTTTAAAACGAATTTTCAATTATTTCAAAACATACATAGAAATAATAATTAACTTCTCTATTACGATTTTTGTCAACCTACATACGTATTCACCAATTCATCTAAACCATATATGGGTAACAACCGGCCCGCGGCCCGGATTCGGCCCGCTGTAAGATATGATCCGGCCCGCAAGACATTTTGAAAAAACACAATTAAAATAATATTACATTAGGTACTTATAGTCACTAAGTACTGCAGTAGTAAATGCACCAAGTACTTTTAGACTCGGCCCGCAAACGTATTTGCACGCTAAAGTTTGGCCCTCAACATGTCAGGTTGCCCATACCTGATCTAAACAGTTCATTAATTCATGTTTCGACAAGTTCAGAAACGTTAAATTTATCGTAAGTGTAAGCAGTAAGCAGACCACAATTTAAGACATTTTCCCTAATACATGATTGTTTAATACATTTTGATTATTTTTTGCCGGTTTATAAAATTCTAATACAAACTATTTAAATAAATATTAGGTATTTACTGTTTTCATTACCATATATGATATGATAGACGAACCAAACCTCTATAAGTATCGCACGTGATTGTAACAAACAACTTGATGTAACGTATATATTTTCTAATCTTCTTCAGATATTTTATACAACGTGTTACAAAATACCCCGTAAAGATATAATTAAATATCAAAGCCAACAATCCTAGTAAGCTCAGCTGCCATGTCAGGGAACCAGATTATGTAACAGAAAGGCCTACGTACCTATTTTACCTAATAATTGTCTACTTTTATAGTTTTTCTATTTTTCATTCACAAAAATCAGTTTTTTTTTATATTTTATTTGGGGTGTGTCAGCGTAACAACGGTTCTTAAATATTGTGATTGGACTCATTATAAGGCCCCATTTAACCTCCTTTCGGCTTCGGGAGTAGTTTTGTAACATCCTGTATACATATATCAAGGTTTCACCACAAATACTTAATGTATATTTTAATAAAAAATGAGACCGTCTCGTATAAATTCCCTGTCCATCTGAAAAATTATCATCAAAATGGTTTTTCAATGACTATTGTGAACCTACTTCTATTTTGATCTATTTTTTGTATTCGAAGTATATTGTGAAGCCAATGTGATCTGACTTTTTAATACCGTTGTCAAGTCATAGTATCAAGAACAGTAGGATAGTTTTGGGCGGATGGACGTGATCGTGGCTCGACGGACACGCTACCGGCTATGAGTGATAGATGGACAAACGCTTTGTATTTAAATGAAGTGAATGTAACATGTAATAGGAAACAGGAACTATACTTCAATAAAGGGAAGCTATCATAATAATTGACATAGGTACTTCTTGCTTCAGCAATGAATATTTATTGATGAGAAAACCGGGCAATTGCGAACTGGACTCGCACATGAAGAGAATTTATCACTACATAACATCCTAGTATAAAACAATGTCCCTTCCCGCTGACTGTCTGTCCCTATGTATGGGTAGATCTTTAAAACTACGCAACAGATTTTGATGCGGTTTTTAATAGATAGATTGGTTCAAGATGAAGGTTTATAATGTATAATACATGCATAATATAGTAGAGGAACACTGATAATTTTAGTGGCTTCTAATGTGATGTCGTAAATAAACACATTATGCGGTTACATTGCAAACCCTAGCTGAAACCTACGAGATAGATGAAGATAATGTAGTATTATATACCTTGATAAGGTCTACAAAAAAGTCTGCACTCAAATATTCTATAGTATCATTTAGTATCAGCATTAGGTGTTATAATAAAACCTTCTTAGGTCAGTATAAATGAAGTCTATAATTAACTTGCCATCATTTTAAAGTATTTTTTATAAGGGAGTAGTAGAGCTCTTAGTGCAGAGTTCGACCGGGGAAGTACTACCACCTTACCCATTTCCGCCGTGAAGCAGTAGTGCAATTGTATTACTGTGTTTCGGTTAGAAAGGTAAGGGGGCCGGTGAAATTACAGGCACATGAGACTTAACAACTTCACGTCTCAGGGTCGACAACGCATTGGCGATGCTCCTAGTATTGCAAATGTCCATAGGCGGCGGTGACCACTTACCATCAGGTGGACCGTGTGCTTGTTTGTCGGCCGAAGTGGCATAAAAAAAAAAAAAAAAAAAAAAAAAAGGGAAATATAGATACATTATTAAAAACAGTAATATGAAATGAAATGTGCAAACCGTTGTGACACCGCACTAAAATTATGTTCCATCATTTCATAGCCATATTTTTCTTCATCTTTGCTAAATGAAAGTTCTACAACTGTACTAATTTCAAGTCCTAAGCATTAGTGATCCGTGACAAATAGTTGTACAATCAGTCAAACATACATTTTGTTTTGGCACGGGACCTCAATATTGAACGAAAAATAAATTTTATGATATGATGTATATTATGGTACTAATAGTTATTATTTTTCATTCAACGGTATCATATAATGTGTATTAATTTAACTGCCTGGCTCTGGGTATTATTTTGATGACCAGACAAGCCAACAAACAAGAATATCATTTTGTGGTTATAATATGCAGAAAAGCTTGGTATTTATTTGAGCAATAACCATTTAACATTCGGTAGCCGATCGTTGTTTCTTGGCACTACGTGAAACTGCAAGTGCACAAGAATTTATTATTGCTTTAGGTCACGCGACGAATACTAATAAGGGGTGGCCGCAGTGTCGTCCGTGCGTGCTCCGACGTTGGCCACTCGATTGTGCGAAATATTAAATATTCGATTCCGCGAATTGGCCGGAAATGACTGTTTCATTATGCACGCCGGGTGCGTGAAATGATCGATTCGGTTGGCTACACTGACGACCAGGCGGCGCTACACATTAATTTGCTCAGATCTTGAGATGCTGCCAAAAAAGCAGAGTTACCTTTGACTTCATACGCGAAATCAACCCGTATAGAAAGATGCAGGTTACAATATCACCTAAGCATAATAAGGTATTTAATCAAATTTATTAATGCGAAGCTTTGAATAGGTATAAAAGCGGATGATTACATAGAGGGATATTTCGATCAGTGGTCTGGGAATGGAGTCAAGCCATGATATGGCAAAACCACAATTTCGGAATCTTCAAAACAGAAATTAAGTAGGTAAGAAAAAACCAGTACCCCTCAATCAAATAATCGGATAATATAATATATAAAATAATAAGAATATTTGAGTTTTGTATTCATTCAGATGTTGGTGGTTGTGTAATGTATGGTGACCACCTCGGAGCATAGTTGTCGCGACCGACACACGACACGTGGTGACAGCATAATAAGTCCAAAGGAGCTCGCCTCTGCCAAGATGCACGTGCGATAGCGCAAACGCGATTTAGGTAGGTTGTACGATGAGGATCGATACGATTCTAATAACATTGGATAAATGTTATATTATTATTTGATACTTTAGTTACTACGATAATTGAAACGCAAAATCTGCAGCAAGCAGTTTATGTGCGTGATTGCGTGCAATGGACAGTGGGGCTGGGGCTGTCATGGCACCCGCAGGGGCCGCAGGGCCGCGTGTCCGTCGGCGTATCTAAGACGCACGCAAGCATCTTCTCGCTAATCGGTTCATGTATCGACAGACTCACTCGTACAATTATATCGGCTTCTCGGTAGCAAATGATGACTATACTAAGCTTCAAAGTACGCATACTTATAACTTCTCCATTATAATTGAGGATAGTATAAACTCGATCGAAGACGCTGCGGCGGGCGTCCGCCACGCTCCACTTCCGTAGTCAGTCAGACACAGCTAAAGGGAGACACTGTCGAGCTCGAGAAATTTGATAAAGGACTAAAAGCCCTATTAACGTCGGATATCAAATTCTTATCCCTAGGACAAAAGCTTTTACAAAAGCTGTCACGTCACTACATCTCAGAGATATAAGAGTAGTTCGACGGGGTTACTTTGATAAAAGTAGGGTAGGAAATTATTGAGTAAATTGTTGGGAAAAAACAATACTTTATTTTTCATATAATTGATGTTAAGATGGTGTTTGCTACAATGTGAATGAGAGTCAGTGAGCAAGAAGCTTCGCATGCCGCGTGTAACCTTAAATCAGGATAATTCCCGTACTACTGCAGGACTGGCTCTTTTATTGAATAATTACCGCAGACAAAAAGATAATGGTACAAGCATAGCATTGTAATTATTAATAAAATAACTATTCTGCAACTACTAGATAATATATTAAACAATTCCATCTAACTCGGGTTATTTTGCCCTCGTTTGTGCTATTCCGATATGGATTATATGGTTAATCGAAATTAGCTATAGCTAATGTTAAAACTTGGAAATATATAAACATTGTGCATGAGTATCCTTTAGCAGTCAAGTTTTTTGCCACTGTTTCGATTCTTCTCGAGTCATAAAATGTCTACAAAGTACAATGTTTTCATACCCATATACGTGGGTAATTACTACCACATATGAGGTACTTATCACTACTGCTGTAGAATTTGCAAGAATGAAATGAAAAGAACCAACATCATCAACAGTCTGAATGTTTAGTCCACTAAAGTCGCAGACAGAATACTAAATAACAACAGACAGATACAAGATAAGTGAATCAATTTTCAATTGACGGATCAGTCGACAAAAAACATTACCTACGTATCCTAACTACTTATACTGAGAATGCGACACCTCAGCGGAGGTCCCAGGCCCAAAGCCATGGCGATTCAATATTTGCTCACGAAGGTGGTGCGAGGAACGGGGGGGCGAGCGGGCGGCGGCGCGTTGACTTGAGATGCTGGCCGAATGTTAATTTTCACGATGAAGCCATTTGCCGGACGTGCACCGGCGTCATAACGAGCTCACGCTACATTTCTCGAAACCGATACGATTCGATGAATTATGCGAAAAAGAATAATGTCTCGAAGCAGGCGAAGGATTTTCGCGTTCGTTGGCACTAGATGTTCGCTTCAAAGATTTAGTATGCTATGTTGAAACCAAAAAGTAAATTCCTTAGGTTTAACTTATGCGTTTAATATTCTAGTGTTCGATCACCAATTGATTTTTAAAATACACTTTTCAATATACTTGTGCTCGTAACTCTCAAAGTGCGAAAGCAAATTGCTGATGCGACATATTTCTCTAACATTCAACTCGGTAGTGGTACAGATGAGATCTAGTTAGTCGATGCAACATACACTGCCATGAATCTTACTAATTAATTAAGTGACATAATAGTAATATCTAGTGCATGCAGCTTTATCTGTGTCTACCTGGTGGAGGGAAGATGCCTATGTCACAGGCTTACCTAGTTTAGGCATTAGGTGCTCAACCATGCAACTTTTTAGAAATCAGCTGGCAATAATGTGTCAATAAAGAACTTATAAATTTAATAATATAATATATGTCTCTAATTAAACTTTTGTATGTAGAATGTTTGTCTCCATGCCTTTATCTACTTTTATCTAAACCCGATCAAACTTTAATAAATTGTTCTACGCATTGCAACGCATGCCGATAACAGCTAGTAATACTTTAAATGCGAAATTTGTGTGTATTTTTATGTTTGTTAGTACTCTGCTCCTTAACGGATTAACTAATTAAATGTTACTGCATTCAATGTATTTTATTTTAGCTTTATCTGAATAACGTCATTAATAAGGGAGGTAATATTTTAATAAAAAAATATATATTATAAAGCCTTTATCAGTTTTAAATATATCATTATGTACTATATCGAAAATATAAAACTAATTATCAACATGAAAATTATGTTGGATCTACGAGTAATAATCAAAGGAATTGCACTATATTAAGTGCAATTATAACTATTTTATTTTACAAGAGACGGTTCTTTAAGAACCACAAGTTAGTATTATTATTATTTATCGGAATCACCCGCGGGCGAGTCACTCAACTCACACTTGACCAGTTTTGTTAAGCTTAACTTAAGAAAACTCAAGAGGGATGCAGTCGGCGCGGGGCCTACGATCCGTTGCATGTCAAGTCAATATTGTATTTTCGAGTATTTGTAAAGCCAAGGCATTGGCGTGAGAATCAGCCGCAGCCTGTGGTGGTCAGCCTGTTCGAGCATCCGATCTCGAGTAACTAGCATTTCCGCTCGGAATTATTATCGTTTACTGACTTTCCCTTCCGAAGAGCAAAGTCTCGTACACATACCGTTGCAGTCACGCGTTCCTGTTATACACAAGAACGCGGCGGTCTTAACAATTTGTTCCGAGAAAATAGAAGCAGTGGTGCTTAAAACATGAGCACCACTTCGCCTCCATCATATTACAAATTATAATTTGACACATTTCATTATATGAAAACAAAACTAGAAAAAACAGTGCGCCTACGACATGAAAAAACCATCGGGCTCATCAATGTCACAACTCACAAGGCTGACACAACAGACAACAAGAGACATTTAATGATCGTGAGATAGTGAGACAAGGGGTCCAGGTAGCTGCTTATGAAAACTAATTTGTATGGTATACGAGTTTCGGAATGTCAGCTCGCCTTAGGCATTTCATAAAGCAGTGAGATTTTATAATGAATGTCGTGCTTCTAAAATTATAAAATGATTTATGACAATGTAGCAAATACTGTAGGTAGGTAGGTACTGTACGTATGCTATATGTTGTGAGACAAATATTGCGTAAAGATCATATTATTTAATAAAACGACTGGGATGCTAGCTCGTTGTGTATAATACAATATAATTGAATGTCTATTCACAGGGATGACTGGGAACACCTTCGTATCCCCACTGTTAAGTCAACAATTAAATATGTGAACAAAAAAAATGTTTACAAGGCATTGTATCCAACACTCGAATAGAAAAAAAGGGAATAGTAATCCGGTAAAGATGATCAAAACGGTAGATAAGTAAAACGGACCATTGTGTGAGGTGAGTCCGCCACTGCGGGTATCAAGGATCCTCGACCATTGAGAACACAAGCTAGCTAAGATCGTATCACTGTTTGGATTGTAACAAAGCAGTTACAATTACAAGGCATCGAGCCAAAGAGACAAACCAGTTAGATAATTGAAAAACATAATAAACAGCACCACCGCTCAGAATACATTGATTGAGATATTTTGTAGCGATAAGCCAATCAACGAATTTGTAAAACAATGAACCTACCTGCTTTGGGTAGTTTGAAACTGAGATATAAAAATAATCGGCTCAAGATCGAGCCATTTAAACGTGTCAAGACAGGTTGTCGGGTTTTATTTGGGCACAGTGGGATGTCAATTGGAAATTGTTTTGTATATTTATGCCCACTTTATTAACAAAACGTCACAGACACATAATGAATTCCGATAAAGATGTTACTAACTATGTCCCCTTCCTTAGACTTCTTTTATTATGTTAGAAGATGGCAGTTTTTATGTTGTATTAAATTGCGCTACTTGGTTTCTCTAGTGTTCCCGGATGATCTATCATTCTGCGTAAGTTAATGAAATTCATTCATTCATGATGGTGTGATTGAGTACCTATTAAATATGTTAAGAACGTTTCGCATTTAGAGTCTTATTACTTATTTCCTTAGATATTTTTTGCGCGAATATTTTTTGCCACTATATAGTTATCATCGTTGTCCCTAAACGCTGTCAATTCTGTACTGGTAGCGATAAGAAATTAACAATGTCAGCTCATTCAAAGGTTCATAGCCCTTTTGAGATAACCATAATGAATACTAAAAAGCAGAAAAGGACCAAATTTAAATATCGGTCCATTAAGTGGCTGGAATGTTGTAGCATGTAAGTATCAGGACATAGGAATATGATTCCCACAGCAGCAATGCAGCAAAGCAAGAAAGGTAGCAGCGAACGCGGACGATGCCGAGTGGGGGACGCGGCGCGGGCGCGCCGGTGTGTAACAAAGAGCCTTCCAGGAACCGCCACAATACTGGTTTGCGACGACGTGCGATACCTTCGCAGATACCGGCTGCGACCGGCCAGGTACACCCGCATCCGAGCCCTGAACTTTTGTCAACCGAATGACAATGAACGCCGAACGGTACATTTCAGACTCGATGAGAACTATTATTACATCAGAACGTAACATGGGCTCACGAGTCGAGACGGACGTCCGCGATCGAGCAACTCCATTTCTTGCTAATCATTACACGTACGATTTCTAGATAGCAATCATACGTAACAAAAAATTGCTACATAGATTTAGCACGGAGTTATACCGGGAATTCCAGGACGTATGACACGAATATTGATAAGGCTATAAGTTTTTGCGATACGTATAACTTATCAAAAATAGATTTATCTCTAACCGCAAGGATGACTTTTTCCGAATCGAATTAACATACTTACAAGAAATTTAGCATAAGTTAAGATTCATTCGATGGGAAGCAGTGTAGCATAAAAGTAAAAGTGGGGTAATAAAATAAAATTCCCAGGCAGTACGAACATTGAACAGCAACCCGTTCCGGCGGCGTGTGCCCGTCGGCCGTGGATTTATTGCATGGCTGCTTGTAGTGATGCCCACTCTCGCTCCTACCAGTTTATCTGACAGATAACACAACCTAAAGACGTCAATCTCGACGTACAGCAAGTAGGCAGAACCACGTCATGATTATTGATAGATTGGACATAATGCGTCTGTTTGGAAATTTAGGGCTTGATTTTAAACAAAATCTCTATTTAGACCTAAAAAGGGCTCTTATGAGGGTTATGTTTAATTGTTTACTGTGTGGTAACATACACTAACTGATGGTTCGGATACAGGGTTCATTGAAGTGAAATTTAATACCTACAGCGTAGTGTTTTTATTTAGTTGCAAAATTTGTCTTCTCAGCAGTGATATGGCAATAAACATTGATAAACAAATGAAAAATAGCTGTGATGTGTGTTTTGTGTTGAAAGGATAAAAGCAAATAAGGGCTGAATAAACCGAAAGAAATGTTTAGGTTTCAAATTTTTGAATAGTTCTTAGCATTCAGAAATACAGTCAAACGATTTAATACATTTTAGTTTCCAACAAAACCTTTAGATTACTAATGCCAAGAAACAATTTGCTTACAGGTTTCTTAGAATTGTCTCCAGTAAGTAAGTAAACTACTGAGGCGCAGTCGTGTCGCTATTATAGCAAAATAATAGTGAGTGACGTTCGTTCGTTGGTGTACGACACCGATTGGACGAATCACAGCATCACAAACACGGATATAACTGGCTTTACTAGTATTATTAATCCAAACAAACTATAATAGGTTATAATATTATGTATTTACTGCACATGTCATTATTTCATCAATGTTGTATTATATATACAAACATTATCAGCTATTTGAAATAGGGCTTTCATATTATAAGTATGATTCACATTTTAATCGAAAGTCCGATAATGATTTAACAATGACGACTGATAAAGTAACTAATATCAATGTATGTCATTTAAAATAACAGGTGCCTCGTGTTTCATAACATTTACATTTGAATTGAAAACTAGGGGAAAGTCCAGTAAGGCTGAATCATACCTAACGATTTCACGCGAAATACAAGTAGGTAGGTAGGTAAATATCAGAGTATCGAAGGTGACAATGTGTTTCAGTCCTTAGGTGACTTATCATCGGAAACATTCAAGGATTTTGCCGTAATTGTACATGTAACTTTCGTAAAACATATAAAATATTTCCCAGAACTATTTTAATGTGCGAGATGATATGGTTTGCAATTTTACAAGTTGAAGTGGATAATGACATAATACGTTGGATCGAGAGCCTAGTTATACCAAACGTTCGTGTGACTCACAAAATAAATTTAGGCTATATAAATATACTTAAAATAATATCGGAGTAAAACAGAGATATAACGTAACATGACGTTATCATAAGACTTAGCGAACCTAATTTAGACTTGGTAACAATCATTGTGATAAAACAAGGATACTTATTTCTTACTATTTAATTGTCTATTCTGGAGTGTGAGAGACTTATTTATAGATTTCTATGTAATATTTTTTATTCGGAATGTCATAGTCAGGTTTGTATGAGAGACGGAGGCGAGTGCGAGGTTGGTTGGTGACGGGCGACGCCGACGGCCGGGGTAACGAGTGCCAATCACCATTTCTGAGAAACGCACTTGTTTTCGCACCAGGTGCACTCACGCCATGTATATTGTAAAATAAAATAAAACCTCTACCAGTTGTTTCGTCAATTTTGATAATAAAATTTATGAAACTAATGATAAAGGTTCCTAAAGTATTGTCGTACTAATCTAATTTCGATATTATTAACTCTTAAAATATCGACATTCTTATCACGAACTTTACCATAGGCGGACCTCGATTACTAAGTGCGGCGTACTGCTTGACTTTACCTTCCAATTTATGAGGTATAATATGTAGGTGTATCAGAAGTTTCTAACACAGTCAATTATTTTCCATTTACTATGAAAAGCTGATTCGTTTATAGTAATTTAATTAAATAAGGTTTGATATTGTAGTTTTAATAGTTTGGTAACGGCGAGCTTCGTCCAAAATACATTGAATATGGTAGAATAATGTATCCTTTGTATCTTGTTCCTACCAAACGCCAAACAGTTCTTGTATAGTCATTACTTCCTTTGTTGCGTCGATACAATACTTCGAATAGATATTTTTTATTTCGTGGAATCTTCACAAGATTCACTCGTTAATAGGTTAAGTTGTTTATGGTACCCAAGTTGAATTGATTTCTAGGGATAGTTGCAACTGTGGAAATGTTTATTTTAGAATACGATACTCGATTAGGGGTGCAATTCTCAAAAGCGTGAGCTTTCTATATAAATATAACGAATGATATTAAAAGTGAAATTGAGGAAATTTTGTTGCTTTAGACACACCTACCTACATTTATATCGAATACACTATTAAATATTAATATCAAGAATATCATAAGAATGAGAGTCGAAGTCCAATGAGCAAACAAACTTATTTTTCTTGTTATTGTTTAGTAGATTATGAATAGTGTTATAGTTATTAAGTTTACACAAAACGAGATAAACGGGTTGCATACATCTTTACTTAGTATTATTATAACGAGATTTTGCGAATGTAGTGAGTTCGTAAATATGCAGAGGGTAATTTTAGGAACTTATTTGAAAAAATCTATCACCATTTGAACGGTCCATTATTTCTATGCCATATTACATACCGGGATAAATCAGATCTTTGGGAACGCGGCTGAAAACGCTGCACGGCAAGTAAGTACCTACATAATAAAATAACTTACCATTCAATACTCCTATATCCTTTGACACAGCAATGGATACTTTTGAATTTGTCTTCGAAGCCATATTCGAAGGGTACAGGCTCCTTGGTGAACTGCATATGGGTGGCGTTGTTCAGGAAGGTGTTCATGGAGCAGTAGCCGGCGGTGAGCGCAGGAGTCGCGCCTAGCACCACCATCGCCACAAGTGTCAACATTTCGCGTTATTCTTGCATTCTAAAACAAAGAAAACCAAAGTATCTTTTAAGTTGACTGCCGACTTTATTTAGTCCACTCTCTGGCTCAGATTAATAAAACATAATATGTGTGAACCATTAAAAGACGAAATTTGTACAGAAATCCGAGTATTTTTCTAGATCATGAATTCTAACGATTTGGCTGAAACTTGACTTACAGATAGATAGAAAATAATTAGAAAGACTTTCAAGAGAGAGATTTTGAAAGTTTATGAGATATGCGCCTGTAATGTAGGAAATGTATAGCTCCCCCTCTAGCTAACATTAAGGGGAAAATATTAAAAGAAAATGATTTTATTTTTTAACACGGTATAGACGGACATATGTTAATAGTTTTTAATAGTTGTGCAATGTTATGAAATAAACAATTTTTTGAAGTCTGTAAAATGTACTTTGGAAGCTACATTACGGCTATTTATGACATGGCGAGGAACCCATAATAAAAATGCCAAAATTGTGTGTCTACTACCAACTAACATATCCGTTCAGTTTTAGCTCGACTATATCTGACGGCCACTTTCTCTCGCTTTGATTAGATACCACGACACACTGAATAATCAAGGGTATATATTTCTTTAATAATATTTTGACAGAAGGGATTCATAACAGCCTCTTTCCCCAATAATAGATTAGATGAATAAAAGCGACGGAACTGGTGTTCTATGTTTCCCTATTTAATGTATTTATTTACAAACTATTGCAGCTCTAAACAAAACCCTACTACAATTCCTAACCAACCGACGGCATAGATGTAAAAAGACTAGCGCTGGAATTTCAAATTAAATCTCTGGAGCATTTTCGTATCGCTTAGGGGCAGGCTGCTATGTAGTTTCAGATGTAATAGGAACAGCTACTATTGTACAACTACCATAATATTCATTCACGCCGTGAAGCAGTAGTGGACTTGTATTACATTAGCCAAAACCATCGACACGCAAAAAAAAAAAAAAAAAAATTACATACTATGTTTCGGTTAGAAAGGCAAGGGTAAAATTATGGGCCCATGAGACTTAATAATTTCACGTCTCAGGGTCGACAACGCATTGGTGATACTCCTGGTATTGTACCGTCCGCCCACTTGACATGAAAGAAAAAAAATAGCATAGTTCCGTTTTATTCTTATTCCTATTACATTAGTCGGTAATCGCATATGGTAAACGCAGATATAATATGTAGATAGGTACTTGCATGTAATACATAGGTATAAGGACTACAAGCTTGTTTCGCGGCAGGGCGAGTGATTTTTGCAATTACCGACAGGCGGCACACATATCTGTCGGCAATTTGCCGCTCCTCCCGCGAGCTCCGGTGATCGGTTTCTCAGAATCGAGGTTGCATCAACTGTGCTCCGTGGTACTGCGATTAACGCACTAATTACTGCGCTCGGCTGTGTGCACAGTGGTAATACCACAGTCTTGTAGCCGCCTCGGTGACCACTGTCATTGCGTGCAAAAACTACTGCTCTCTTGGATAGTTTCTCTACATTGCTTACTACCGTGCGTTTCCATTGTCTGTGAAACTTTTAACGGTAATGGCAGGTAGTAGCTCTACTTGGGGACCAATTTATATCCATTTCGATAAAACGAGAATCAGTTCACTACTTTACTGTAATTATTTAAGTCGATTTAGAATTATTTTTATTTAGACACGACACGCGTAAAAAATATTGAGAACACATCAAATTACTCAAAATGGATGGGATAGAAATTTTTTGTAAATAGTAATTTTTTATCACTATACTAACTATCCCCTGCGTATTCCTTTTTACATAAAAGTATCTCAGTATGTTTTCATGCGTTTTATCCAAATGCGTTCAGGAAATTGGATAAAACGCATGCGTCACATTTTTGCACAAACGAGTAACATAACAAACTATCGCATTTAAATATCAGTTTGATATAAGTATTCTGTCAGAGGAGGGATTTTCTTTCAATTTAAATTTACATAGGGTAAAAACTGCACATGTACCGTAATAAACGCTGGCGTTGCGTGAGGTGAAAATAGAGCAACCGTCAATCGAAGCTGTGTAAGCTAATAAAATGTTGTAAGCAAAATTAAGCTGTGTAGTTATGAACTTAGAGTTTATTTATTAGATATCATAATCAAATAAATGGATCTATGATTATATTATATGTTGACTCAGTACACTTTTCCGAGAATTTTCTATTTGTCCTAATTTGTCTTTAGCATAACAACAGGTCAGGTCAGTTAATTTATGGATAGTAGTCATTGTAGAAATCTTCCAGATTTGTAAATGAAATGTTACTTATTTTGTGGGAAATTGCTAGCGATTGGACTTTGTGCAAGCCCAAGTGCATGTAAATTATATGTTAGGTACATAATAAATGTAATTAATTCATTATAAACAAGGATAATTATTATTTAGAGACCATTCAAAACATTCATTTATATTTTAAATGAAAATATCTATAAACAATATACCTACATATACCACAGTCCTATTGGCAACTTGTAACTACAAAATTATCATATTTATTAATGTCTGTTTGAATGAATTTTCATACTCAATCACAATGCATTATAGATTTTATTGTAACATCAGATCATTGGAATTCTTCAGAAGCGCAACAAATTAAGAGCCATGACTTTTTGAGTCATTTTAATTTTATTTGATAAAGTATCGACAGGATCCAATGGGTTCTATTTTGTGACTTCCTTATCAAATAAGGGTGTTAATTCGTACATAACCATAGTAAAAAAATACTGTAATCTGGACCATACACTACATAATATTAAATAGTTTCTACCAATAAAATGCCACATGAACAAGGCCTACCAAAAAAGATAAGATCAAAAATATTATGCTAAAATAACACAATACATTATTTAAAAGCATCAGCTCCATGGTCTGAGCTACAATGTTAGAAAACAATATAATGTTTGTACTAAAAGTTAGCCAGCTTTTATTGTGTTTTGCATAATTTCCACATAAAAATTAAAACAGTTTTCTTTACAATAGGTACCATTTTGTAAACATATTTTTGTTGAGAATCATGTGTGAAATAAGAGCCATTTACTATAAAAATATAATATTTGGATGAGTACTTGTGTTCAACTTCAATTTATTAACATATTGTTTGCGGATAAAAGAAATACCTTATATGAGAACATGGTTTTAATATCTCTAGGAGATTCAACCACCTGCCCATATTTTATGTTTGTTTGATGAATATTTGAGTTAATGTTATTTTGTATTTTTGTTACCATGGTTCATAAGTGACAAAGTAAAATTGATATTAATGCACACAAGTTGCTTGGTTTTAATAGTTGCTTGTTATATTTTTATGGTCCAAGGTGAGAATCAAGATGATTTTAAATAATGCTTATCTGTTAATCTCTGCCAATTAAATCAGATATGAGCTACCTACCTAACCTAGGTGATGAAAGGAATTATTAATATCTCATTATTCTGAAGAAATATCTCAGTAACTAAAGATAAAATTCAGTGTGCAAATAACTACAACTATGCAAATTAGGTGTAAATATTAATTTGGGAAAAAAAATACTCTTCCAGATATAAATGACATAATATTTTGTTTTAGAAATGTAACAGTTGTTGTAACAACATCTTTTGTAGTCATGTAAACTTTACTCAGATCGTCACTTATTATAATAAAAGTAAATATTATAAATATACATGCAGATTCGAATACAAATAGATGAATTAAAAGTCTAGCTACAGATTAGCGGGCAAGATTACTTAATTACTGTATTGTAGACAGTGTGTTTCTTTATATAGGGAGAAAAATATACAGATTACTCACCGTATGCGCTGGATGTCAATCCAAGTTTCCAAGAATTGAAAATTCTGTTTCAGCTTAACGTGTAGGTATGTGTACGTTTTCACAGTTATTAAGGTAGCACCGCACTTCATAAAAACTGATTCTTGGTATGTTCGTTAAGTTAAAGTAAATAGTGTATACAATAAAGAAAATTATTCCGGTAAAAACTTCTTACAATAATTTTCTCGACGACCGCACACACCTACCAACAACAAGCGCGTGGAGCAACTGAGTCCGACTGACTGACTGATACAGTCAGTGCTGCCAGGTCGATTCTACTTAAAATCAAACGAATGTCATGGAAAAAATCAGAAGAATTTCCAAGTAAAACCCCGTGGTTATTATTTATGGTAAATATATCCCGATTTTCTAATAAACATAATAATTGCATATTATTTATACATATAGAATATTCCTTACTTTTTATTCAATAGCTTAACACGTCGTGTTAATTTATCTTCTGGCCGTGGTCTACAAGGATTGGTCCCTTATCACCTACGTCTTATATGTCGATGCTCATCAAACTAACAATTTTAAAATTAATTGGATTGAACACGGCAAGATTGAATTAAGCAATTGTTTTTTGACGTCAGCTTTAATGCCTTAGAAAGTTTATATTGGATAAGCACTAATGATAATTGATACGATTATCGAAAATTGGATCTCTGCCTAAGCAATCAGTAAATTTTCCAAAAATATCTGTTCAACTGTAGACACCCTTATAAGTCAGTAGATCGTCTGATTTATCAGTATGGCAGCACTGGAATGACATGTCAGACAGGTGTTGTTTTTAAAATGTAATGTTGCCAATCGGATGAGGTTCCTCGTAAAAATATTAGATTTGTGGTCTTTCGTACAAGGTACGAAGATACTACCAGTGTCGTACAGATAAATACGAGATCCTGATATAGGGAAGTATAAACAGCTGCCTGAAGGTAAGGAACAACAGTCTCGAGATATTTGAAACAATTTTTACAAATCTATATTTATTTTTAGGTATTATCAATACCTGCCTGTATATGCTATTTATGTAGCATTAGCACTATCGATACTGTAACGTTATCAGAATTTTAACATAGTAGGTAGGTATGTATTACCGTCTAATTCAATAATATTATAAACATCTTTTTTTTATAATAATAATAACCAAGAGCCTCGAGAAGAGACTCACGTTAGGTGGCTGGACGGCACGCATAGTGAGAAAAATCCTCTCTCTGGAGTCTTGACCATGAAATTGGACCCTGTCCTTGATGGCGGTAGGGAAATAAATATATATTTTAAGATGTATTATTTTTTGTAATATTTAGAAATATAGATAGAAATATAGATAGAAATATATTTAGAAATATTGAAAAAAAATGGAATAATAATAATTCAATGTATTATTTTTTATAATTAAATATTTTTTTAAATCTCTAAAAAAATAAATAATAGGTATTATAATATATTTAATGTTATGAAAGTATGAGTATATTATAGTACGTAGTAACGTTATTAAGACGGCAAGCAAAAAAGGACTCATTGAAGAACCCACGACATCAACACAGAGGTTTTTTGGAGGGAACTTGTAAAGTGTTACTTGTTTTATTTTAATCAATTGAATACTTAAATATTTTAAAATTATAATGACATAAATTTTTAGTTTAATGAAAATTTCGGTAGTGCTCTATCCAATTAACATCACATCAAGTAAACCAGTAAGGTCAGGTGACATGACGCGACATTTCATGAGGACACAAAAAACCTACCATATGTTTTAGGACGGCCACCATTTTACTAAATTATGAATTTGGAGTGTGGTGTTAGTAAAGTAGAAAAGTAATATTTAGTATAAGCATTATAATCTTATATACGGGGCAGTTGGCTTGGTGGTTAGAGACGCTGACGGCCACGGCACAGGACGTGGATTCGATTCTCACCATGGAAAAACATTTGTGTGCATGAGCAAGTCTGTTTTTTTTTTGTTTTTGGGTGTTTAAATCTATTTAAGCATGTATTAAAAAAAGTTATTTGTAGTACTTATATCAGACAAATGGCTTCCAAGCAGTATCTACAAGCTCTGCTTAATTTGAGATCAAATAACCGTTTGTAAAGAACGACCTAGGGTATTTATTTATTTGATTACTCGAAATTACCAAAATTTCATAGCAGAGAAAGATTCTGTCTCATTACTATTTGAGTCAGTAAACAAAGTACGAAAGGTACCTACTATGATTTATGCCGATAACTCAAATGATACAAAGTTTATGTGACATTTCAAATAGTTTCGATATCATTGCATTATTTCTGATTCAATCAATTCTCAAAATTCAAAACCTTTTATTCAGTTTAGGCCCTTGGAAGACACTTATGAAGGTCAAATTTAAACTGAAGCTCATAGAAATCTCGTCGTATTTTCCTTTTGTGATTAACAAAATTATTGAAATGTAGGTATAATTGGAAATAGGGATCTTTTGGTCTATATATTTTAAAATCTAGGTAACCAGTGTGCCATTAGATTTAAAAACGACTGGATCTGGAACTGGGTGCCCTAACTTCTAAATCTCGGAATGACTAAATAGGGGTTTATCTTAGTTTACCTTGATCTCAATACCAAAAGAAGCCAACCCGGCAAAATCTTGCAACGACGCGAATTATTTTTATAAAGGGCACTGAAGATATTACACCTACAAGATAGGAAAGAGCTTGAGGTATGAAATAAAAATAAATAATATATAAAATAATATGTTTATTTTTTCTTAGCTTTAGCTGGTGTTTTCTTGGCGCTTCGGAGGAATTTGAATGCACCTAAAGCTCTGCGCACCATGACGCCACGCCACCAAGACTGAATACGCGTTGCAGACGCGCGCGAGCGTGCTTCGCGAGCAAGCCGAGCTGCGCGTTCCCGCTTGAATGTTAACCAAGCCCGCATCTCTCCCTCATGGGTATCAAACTGAAAGAAAAACATGGCATATCTAACTAATAATAATGGCAGCACCAACACATCAGTTTTTGAGATTTATTTTTGAATCCATAAAATTTTAAAAGTACATGTCCACGACTTTTTTTTGTTTTCGCCTGTTTTCGTGATGACGTTGATTTCTGGGACACGTTGTATATATTCGACAACCTACAGAAATAGGTACCTTTATAATTTAAGTTCTGGAGGGTTAATATAGCCCCATTGGAGTTTCTATATCCTCGTAAAACTGCCTCTACTACAAACTGTAGTTAGTAGATAACTTAATTTTTTTAAGAAACACGAATGTGATTAAGGCCATCACAATTGCCTTTCTTTTATCATTTAGGAGCTCAATCAATGGATAAACCTCGGATACGCCATTCTGATCTATCCGGAATATTACGGGTAAGTTGATAAGTCTGAGACAGAACTGTTCTTATATCAAACTAACCGCAATCTGTCCGTAATAAAATCAGGCCACATGGAATAATATTAATGTATAAATTAAACTCTTGTTCTCCTATTGAGTGAACTATACTACCGGCACGACACGGTATGATGGCCGTTTTGACTTTTCAGATTGTCATAGGAAAAGAAACTGTTTTGTTTTGGAACAAGGTTGATTTCTATCATCATACAATTAGCTGTTGGATCAATAGATGCACCTAATAAATGAAGGAATAAAGGTTATTTTTCTTTGTCATTGTGAATCGTCAAAACGGCCATCATAGCGTGCCGCCAGTTTAATTACTAGCTTCTGCTGCGATCGAATTTCAAATCGTTACGTGCTTCAACTAACTAGCTTAGTACCTATATAGCAAGTTTAGGTAGAGGGTTATCCATGAAAGCTATCCGAAATCTTTTGTTATGCTTTTTTAATTATTAATAACGTAAGCTTACCACTTTCTGCAACTCCTCTCGACGAGCGGTAGCTTTACGCAATTGGTCACATTTTTGAGCCACACATTCGGTTATTTTGATCGAATCGTCAGAGTAACGGTGCCGCCAATGCTCCAACAGATTTTCACGTTCCTGACAAATAAATTTGTGACATTGAAACAAATTAAGTGATTATGAGGCCGATGGTGGTATACAAAGTAGAGAACAAGCTCGCACGGCGGTACATTCTTTTTTTCAACTGAAGGGTTCAGTATCAGTATGCATCTTTCCACCGTCTCCTCAAATACGAAGAAAAATATATATTTTAATACATCAATATTTTTAATTTATATCTATACTAATATTATAAAGAGGAAAGATTTGTATGTAAGTATGTTTGTTACTCTTTCACGCAAAAACTACTAAACGGATATGGATGAAACTTGACACATAGATAGAGCATATCCTGAAATAATATAAAGGCTACTTTTTATCCCGGGAAAATGTGATAACCCTCGGGAACGCGGGTAAAACTGCGAGGGACAGCTAGTAATTTATATTTGAGCCTTGGCACAATGAAGACAATAGGTATAGCATTGTAGCTGTGTCCTAAGGTCGTAGTGATTCGATAGATTCATACGAAACTACGTAAAATGTGTTTTTCCTTATTATTATTATTATCAGAATAGTAGAGCTCTTTGTGCGGGTTCGTTCGGAGAATTTCTACCACCATACTAATTTTTGCCGTGAAGCAGTAGTTCGCTTGTATTACTGTGTTACGGTTAGAAAGGTAAAGGAGGCCGGTGAAATTACAGGCACATGAGACTTAACAACTGCACGTCACAGGGTCGACAACGCATTGGCAATGCCCCAGGTGTTGCAACCTTCAGATAGACCGTGAATAACTCAATATATGAGTTGCTATTCAAAGGTGATTTATGAATAATTCAAATGTTTCCCTGTAATAAAACAGTTTCACTTCTACCGTGTATCATTAGGACACACCCTGTTTCATTTTTAGGGCTTATAGCATGAATGAAAATGCATAGACCTTTATTTGTATCTCATAAGCTCTTAACAACTCGTCGTGAACACGTTGTTCGTGATCAGTGCGAGGAGCAGGCGCCGGCTGCCTCTCACATCGAAGCTCCATTTCTTCAAATCGGGCAAATAACCATTTCTCGGCATAGCAAATACGCGCATTTGCGTTAAGAAAATCATCCTGTAGAAATAAATCAGTTTATTGTTCCTAGTTTCTACGAATAAATGATTCAAACCACTGTCTAACAAATAAATGGGTCTAATTAAAATGATTCTACTATTAAAATCACATTTTTTCGGATCAACAAAGTCTCGTAATTTACTGTGGATATTAGTACTTAACGAGTTCCTAGCGACCAAACTCTTTCGTTGTCCAAAGCCTACAATAATCACTACATAGTATAAAGCAAAGTCGCTTTCTCTGTCCCTATATCCCTATGTGCTTAAATCTTTAATGTATGCTTAAATCTTTAAAACTACGCAACGGATTTTGATGCGGTTTTTTAATAGATAGAGTGATTGAAGAGGAAGGTTTTTATGTACAATACATGTGACATCCCACGGAACGCGGGTAAAACCGCGGGGGACAGCTAGTAAATAATAAAAAGATACAAACAAAAATAAAACAAAATAAACTTAACTTACATTAATATTATCACGAAGTATTGCTATTTTCTCTTCAGCATCACGTAGATACGATGCCCATTGACTCCGTTTTGTTTTTATTTCGATTACGATATCATTTCTAGCCCTTTGATAAAAAAATATATATTGTTTCGATGGTACCAAAGACTAGTCAATTTTAAAGTTTTATAAATAAACAAAAATAAATTAAAAGGAACAACTTTTAGGGCGATTATAGCAAGTGGATCATTCTTCAATGAGCTTTCGGTGAAAGAAAACATAATCCCTGACCCCCAAACATAGTCTCCGACTATAGTTTTTCAAGATAGAAATTCTTCAAGCGCAAATTCTGCCGCCAAGATACCTTCGATGTTCAACCAGGAGCACTTGAGAGCCAGTTCCCTTCTAGGCTTTTTGCGATTACCACCTCCAGCCACAAGGTTACTTTCCAGGTGTGATAATGACTTCTCCAAAGTAAATAAACCAAGTAGGTAGGTACCTACTATTACGCAAAACGTTCCAACCTATTTGTTTACCTAGTACTGTAGTGACATGTTCTATTTGACTACTTTGTTTTGTATCCATAGAATATAAATATAGATTCGGTGCTACCAACGTTCTTAGTTGCTCGTGGCTATTCCGCAAGGCGACAGCGGAAGAGTCCCGCTCAATGAATAGGTCCACTGCGTTCCGCAAAGTATACCAGTGTCCAATCTCCGCAACTTCAATCAACGTCCTTCTTATAACGTCCTTTACCATTTCACTAAAACGAAACCTTTACTTACTACCGACAGTGAGGCAGAACTAAGTAGATGTATTATTTTCTAAATCAGCTTAGGCCTGTAATAAGCTGCGGTCCCTGGAATTGGAGACGAGAGCTATACTGATGAATCCCGTAGGTTCTAATGTAGCAATCTTGATTTTTTGGATCATAGTTATCGTTAGTCAAGAGAGAATAGGCTACTAACGGGAAAGCGAGCTCCATCAACGGCCTCATCTCCACTTACCATCAGGTGAGATTGAGGTTAATCGCAATCACGTTATAAATAAAAAAAAACTTATTATATAAAAAGCTATATTGATAAAGGATGACAATATTGTATTGGCAGCACATAATTCGTTTTGTTAGGGGTATTAATATTTAGAGTAATAGGTATGTTCAGGAGTAGAAAAAGTGTAAAAATTATTCGGAAAAATTGAAAATTTGAGAAATATAGAGTGTTTTTTGTATGAACTTAAGGCCATAACTCATGCGAAGACGCATGCCGGGAACAAAAATTAGTTTTGAATACACATATAGGTGATAATATGTATTTTTAATATCCATCATGAACACACTTTATGAACGCTATAGTTTCATTTAATTTATTTAATAATCTTGGTTATTTCGTATGAACCACCTATAACCTATAGGATACCTATAGATACTTAAATATCTTAAGATGTACCCAGAGACATACTACCATCGAATCAATTTGCTTGCTATTGTTTTTACCATTTCAAATTCGACATTTCTGAAACATTACGATGATTTTAAACTTAACTTATATTTTTAACTATCAAATTCAACGCGAGTGAAAACGCGGGGCAAATACTTCTTGATAAATAAATTTGTATAAATATTAGAGTCGCCCTCTAATAATCATGTTAGGTAACTTACCGATCGTTTTCCAGCTTGTCTCGTTGAAGCTTCTCATTTTTATCGACACAGCGCCACTGCTGAGCCCTTATTGCAGTGGTGCCCTCTACAAATTGAAACTTCGTTTAACCAAGAGATGGCAACACTGTGCTCTTTGTAGGTTTTCTATTCTGAATGCAAACTTTTTTTTAAAAAACTTGATTATTATAATTGTAGTCAGATAGGTACGACAGATAATGTCTAACAATTACTGTGCAGTCTCAGTATCAATATATGTATATATAGGTATTACTAGGTACCTACTTACATTACTTCAAGCAAAACGGCCAGTTGGCTTATTGGTTAGAGACCCTGACCCAGCGCCCCAGGTCGCGGGTTCGATTCCTACCCAGGACAAACATTTGTGTGCATGAACATATCTGTTTGTTCTATGCCTGGGTGTCAATGTGTATCTATTTAAGTATTTATGTACAAAAATAAAAGCTCTGCTTAACTTGGGATTAGATGGCCGTGTGTAAAGTATATGCCGGGATATTTATTATTTCTATTAATAAAAAGATTCGACAGTAGCTTCTTTCTTGACAGTATAGTAGAAAAATGTGTGTGAGTACTTACCTAGAATTCTGAGTTGTAGTAATACTACCTCTAAGGACAATGCAAAAAGAAGAGCGTCCAAATTGCCAATCCTGAATAGAAAATAACATTTATGAAGACAATTGTAATGAATTAAGGCGGCATTTGAAACAAATAATTTTCAAGTTAAGTTACAATTAAGTCTATCCCAAAATTATGCAAAGGCATACAAGCCTCACGTATCAAGAACAAAGCCTTTTCTGCCCCTGCTATCTACTTCAGCTACCTACTTTATAAGCATACAATGTACTTAAGGGTGGTAACTCATACATAAAAGCTTCAATAAAATATAAATAAACATAGGTTACAAGTCTTTACGTATGACGTTGCCATTTTATACGTGGGATCTGACCTTTTCAAATGTTATTTCTCTATGATTTTGCACGGAATTCTAATTTCAAATGTGTTTTATTTTAAAAGCACGGAATGTCTTTCTCGAATTTTTAGGTTAAAAAAATTGATTAGTGATTTGTTTTGATCACACTTGACCACATTGTCACTTGCAACGAAAAATGGATACTTTATTAAGGATGGAAGCTCTCCTACATCCACCGTATTCAACATTTTCCAGAATTTAGTAAACTTCTAGAAAGTTCTAGGAAAACTTGGTAGGAAATCAAGTCAATAATACCCGCGGGGGGGTGCAAATGTCTTTGAAGAGTTTATTGCTACCCGTCCAGCTGACTTGGGCTTTCATAAATTGCCACTGCGCATTGAACATTATTCGAGTAGTATAGCTTTTAGTGCAGAGTTCGTCCAGGGAACTACTGCCACCTTACCCATTTCAGCTGTGAAGCAGTGTACACTTGTATTACTGTTCTTCGGTTAGAATGTTAAGGGGGCCGGTGAAATTACAGGCACATGAGACTTAAGAACTTTGCGTCTCAGGCTCGACAACGCATTGTCGACGCTGCTAGTCTTGCAAATGTACATAGGCGGCGGTGACTACTTGCCGGTGGACCGCAGGTGGACCGTCCGCTTGTTTGTCGGTCCAAGTCGTATAAAAAAATGGGGCCATGTGTGAATACTTCGATTTATAGAATAAAGTAAAAAAAAAATTATATTGAATTCCATAGATAAACACATAAAGCATAGGAAAGAAACATATTGTATTGGGCTGTTTGGCCAGGGAGGAAAATGAAAAATAAAAATTAAAGAAATAATTGTACAGAATAAAAATCGCTGTCAACTCACATTTTTAAAGTCATAGACTGAAATGTATAAAAAAATAATATTGGTATCCGTAGACTTCACAATTAATTCCTGGTTTATAATTAAAAAACTGATTATCGTAAACCCTTATAGAAATTATGAAAAACCTTATTCTATGAAGCAATATGTATTTACGGAGAGATACAATATTGTTGCCAGTCGTTAATCGTTCAGCAACAAAAGAGCAACGAGTACCCGCTAGGACCATCTAATGAGTTTCATCGACATTGAAGACTACGACTTGACAACGAAATACGTTTAATTTTCTGAGGGAAATATTTCTATACACAATATTATACGCTTAAAGCCAAGCTTATAATGAGAAAACCAACAAAAAGTGCGTAAAATTAAACATAGGATACGATGTACTGCCGATGCAATGGTAGATATCTGTTTGCACTAATGCAATACTCATCGGTAAGGTGATGCATCGATGCGACGGTACCTCTCAAGTGATTACACAGTAACCGAGAGGGATAGAGCATAGAGGCCGCACAGATATATCATCGAACTCTCAGAATCACACATTTTCCTACTAAATAAATGCAAGATTGGTTTATGGATTGTCATTAAAAACAATAAAATGTCTGGTTATTAAAAATAAATATAGGTAGTAGGTAGTACCTAAATTACATACTTATACTACCGGCACGCTATGATGGCCGTTTTGACGTTTCAGATTGTCATAGAAAAAGTAACTGTATTGTTTTGGAATAAGGTTGATTTCCATCATCATACAATCAGCTTTTGGATCAATGGATGCACGTTATGTTTCAAGTAGTAAAGGTTATTTTTCTTTGCCATTGTTAAACATCAAAACGGCCATCATAGCGTGCCGCAAGTTTAATTACTAGCTTCTGCTGCGATCGAATTTCAAGTCGTTACGTGCTTCAACTAACTAGCTTAGTACCTATTGCATGAGAGAGTAAATGTATTGTAAAAAGCCCCAAAATTTTCAGATTTTTTTTTAACAGTTTACCTACAAAATATTCTGAAACTAGGTGCAAACACTAGGGTGTTGCAAATTTCAACATACGGACGTTTTATTCAGTTGAAACAATAAAATAAAAATGCTTAATTGGGTAAGTACTCAAACGGGTCCATCCATCAATGGCAAGTGGATTGTTAATCGATATAATTGTACTTCAAGTTAATCTTACCTTCCACTGAACTCCATTTCCGTTTCAATTCTGTCACAACTCACGCGTGATTTAAGCTGCGACATAGTATATGATGTAGAGCGGCAATCTTTTGGAGAACTAAAAATTCTACAATGCTTCTAACAAAGAAGAGAACTATTAGGTTAGTAACAAATCAACATAAATTCGTATCACATAGCAACCCTCTTGTTTTATCAATTGAAGGAATACAACAATAGATAATTCCGTGTACAAAAATATTGACCACAAAATAGATAATACATAGAAGTAATCATAGCAATATACCCGGGCAAGTGCATTTAGATGCACACTGTAGGGTTCCACAGATATATTTACTTCTGTGGACCCAATTTTACATGACAAAGTTACAGCTGCCGTCATATCCGATTGTAATTGCATCGTATTCGGAACACTTGGCTTGAATAGCAGATATTGTCAGTATTGAACTAGAAGACTCAATACCCTCAATACTTTTCCTTAGATATATGTCTAGCCTTTAATCTAGAGTTGTATATATTTCTAAAACCTCTCTGACTTAGTTTTCTTAGTAACTTTACGAAAAAAAATATTTGTATCAAAAATATCCACAAGGAGGGGTTCGTACAATAATATCTATTTTGACATTCTAAAATTGTTTTAGTAATTTTTTTTTAATAATCCTTAACTGGGAAATTTTTAACGTCATATTTACTGAAAACAGCAATCCAAATCTTTCGGCTCCCTAATTTAATAAATGGCAAACAAAGCCAGTTGATACCATAACCCATGTACCATAGTAACCCAACCTATATGACACAAAGTAAAATCTTTCAATTGACTTTTAGGCATCTTATATAACTTTGCAAGTAAGATACATCACCTGACAGACAGACCAATAGTCGGAGTTGGAAAATCTATAGAAACATTTTTGTTTTAACTTCAGAATCCTAGAAGCCTTTTAGAAGCTAAGGAATAAAATTATAAATATCACATCAAACATCAAAACTAGCCGACTATAACAGATATGTAGCGGAAGTAGATAATAAATAATACAATACCTTTATATCAGATGAAAATAAATTCCGGTCAGATGAAGACTGATCTTAAGTGGGATGGTTGAGAGAATTAAATATATGAGTAATACTTTTCAATATCGTTATCTATTAATAAATATATAGGTCCAGAATATAATAATATCTAGATAAAGGTTCGATGAGGAATGGTTAGATAGCTACCCATATCCTCAACGATGGAGCGATCGTGGATCGACAAAATTTTATTTCCCGGAGTACGAACGTCCCAATCAGCGTAAATAAAACGTTTGTCAAAGCAATCTGGCATTCGCTGAGATTATTGTTACGTCGTGGAAAATATTTGGTTATTGATATTTTGCTGATATTTACATAGTGTTAAATTGTTGGAGTCGGGCGGACGGACGGCAATACGCCGCAGGCGGATATCGTCTCACAGCGCCGAAAATGTGTTGAAGAGTAATGAAATCACGTGGCTCTCGGAGCGTCAGTTTAAATTAAATCACCTTAATTATTGCTCGCAGACGGAGCGAGGCGACCCTCGGGCCCTCTCGCGATATGGTGTGCCTTTGCGCGCAGCCTGACGTTATGTTGTTCTCACTTAGTTATCACCTATGTAACTTAATGTATGTAGGTAAAATGATATGCTGAAACTACTCCAGTATAAATTTCGTACAACCAGAATTGAATATGATGACGAAATTACAAAAGGTGCAGAAGGATTAGATGCTTGGCTAACCAACCAATGACTAAGTAGAAATAACTCTTAGATCACATGTGCTACTGTACAGAATATTCAATTAAACAGGTCAATGAATGGCTTTATTAGAGGACTGGCTTTTGCCCAAGGCTCACACCGACTTCAGGATTTGATACACAGAGATTCCTTCACTTCACAGTCAGTTAATTTTATTTTTTTATATTTATATAGCTGTGGCCTGCGGTTGACCCGCCGCGTCGCATCTCCCGCCGCGCTATTACTTCGTTTTCGCTTAGAGTTCTATCTGACATTTATTCTTTTTGCTTGGCTTCTTAAGGGTCGCAGCGTAATGTTAAATAAAAGCCTATTATTTCCTCAAGAAATGGGCTATCAAATGCAAAAAGAATTATTTTCTTCTAACTAGTTTTTCACGTGATACATGTGCTCGCATAACTATATAGACTGCAGAAAAACATACAAAAATGTAAAAAAAATATGAAATAAGTTCTCTTGGTTATCTTTTATCACCCTTTCTATAATTTTTTATAATATGTTCAATCTACAGACATCACATCTAGAAATTTGTTATATCTACAAATATTATGAAAGTCCTGATTTGACTTTGGATTAGTTATGAGATCATCAGATGTATTCAATTTCTTTCTTGTGTTATTAACCCAAAAATATCAACTATATCTAAAAGTAAAAACCTACTATATATTCTTATATCAAACTTATGTAGGTACTTACATACATTATTTACGTTTACGACTACGGTTTCCAATTTCTGTGCGTAAAAAAACTAATTAATGTTGTCAAAGGGTCGGCCTCCGCTGTATGAAAGTTGATTGAGCTCTTTATTTAGAGCGTTTTCATGCGATTGACCCTCCCGACAAGACCACTGAAACCGAGCCCAAATCATAATTGCTTTCCGAGAAATTCCCTTTAACATAATGCAGCAGCTGTTCCACACAGTAGGTAGGTTGGTAGGTAGATATGTAGGTGGGTGACGTGAATTTAATAATGGATTCCTAGAGTACTACGACATCGGCACAATATCAAAGAGTTCAAAGAGATGAGTTACATAGTTCCCTAAAATATCTTACGAGCATGAATCGACGTCAGCAGCTATAGTGAAGGATACATTGTAACAAAGCCATAATGTTTGAACATTTTCGAGGTATTTCTATAATAAGCATGCTGACAAAACAAACGCAAATTAATAATTTAACGTTTTATTGAACGTAATTTGATACTGTATGAACTATTACATTTTCGTCTACTTTATAAGCTTTTAGAGATCATTTCATTAACATAAAAATAATTATTACATTATACATATATTAAACTACACTGTACATATAAATTACCCCTAGGTACAGAGAAATGCTAGTTAATAGGAAGTCCTCTATATTAGTAACTATAATAGATTTGAAGAAAAATATTAATTTGCTATATTGAAAATAAAACAAATCTTCTAAATTCTAAAGATAGTTAGATATATCATAATCGTTAATATTTGGCACGAGAAAATAATTACGTCTAGTAAATCATGATACTGCAAAATTATTTAATCTTTAACTGATGATTTATGTAACAATAACAAGCGTAGAAAAATACAGACTATCTATATAGAGAGGGGATACTAAAATATAGTGGCACAATACTGTTTTCACCACAAACAAGGCATGACCAAAACTTTCATATGGTGAGTGTTGAGCTGGGTAACACCACACCGCACCGTTTAACAATCACGCCGGTGCAAAACTTTGCACCCGACACACGTGCGCGATTACGATCGAAAGAATGTTCGTATGAGTGTATTCTACATAAAATACACGCTCAACAAAAGACGAAAGCTTTGCATCAGGTTTTGCAAGACGCAACGCATAACATTTGATCGTATCGTGCATCGAGAAGTCGGTAAAATAGATACATAATTTAATAAATGAGTTGCTTAATTTTTTAGAGTATTATTGGATACGCTTTGTTTTATTCTTGTATGTTATCTGCATTTCCTTCGCTGGCGAACTTAAAGAAATGAAGATAACATTATCAAAGCTACGGCCTTTCATTTACAGGCTATCGCTATGTGGAAAGCGAAAGAGAAAATTAAAAAGGTAAGATACCAAAATGATGTATCATAAGTAATGTATGCGTTGTTGATGTATTATCTTGTTCCTAGGCAGGCGATGGCAGTTGCAGGAAACGTAAAGATGTTATCAATGTCGGATGCTCTAGTTGTCGTAGCGGGTTGAAGCAGACTTGGCCCAGAATCCTAAAAAAAAGATGCGGTCACTTTATTTAGGGTTGACGGAAATCTAGCTGTATTTGCAGTAGATACTAAACTTATGGAATAGGCTGATGACTTTGTATGTTCAAATTCAAATAGGCCTTTACAAGCACTAATGAATAGTCAGCCTCTAATACCTAACTGTGCTGTAAGTTCCTAACTGATAGTAAATTGAGACTGAATAAATCTTTATATATTAGATACTAGCTGTCAATCGTGCCAACTGTCGAATGACAATAACTTCAAACAGGTTACATTAAAAAAGTTTATATTGTCAAAAGCGCTAGTATAGTGGTTAAGTTTCCTTAAATTTTCCGCGCAACTTTCGTAATTTTTTCTTTCATAAAAACCTTCTCCTGACAATTAAAAATACAACGATAAAAGAATTAGCGAAATCGGTCCAGCCGTTCACGCGTGATGCCGTGACCAAGGGAAATAGGGATTCATTTTTATATACTCGTATACGAGTATAGATGGTTAAAAAGGCCCATCTATAAATATGCAAAGACAAAATAGTTTAGTACCTTCTTCTCTTCTGTTATTGTATAGTTTTTATTTAGTCTCTAGCGATTGGCGAGCTTTAATGTTATCAATAAAATAAAATTGGAAACTTTTGCTTGTTTTTCACATGCAAATTTATATAAGCTAAATCTTCATGGTTGAATTTTGACAAGTGGGCGAACACTAGTATAATTAAACAGACAAACTTGAGGCCGCTATCATACATTAGTTTAATGATGTATAAAAACTGACCTCGTTTGCCAACGTTCTGCAGGAAGAGTCTGTTGGCGACGGCCTGTCGCTGGTTGGCTTCACGCATCTGCTTGCGGGCCACTTCCAGCAAGAGCCGCTGTCGGAGAACCTCCATGGGGTTGTTGATGGACAGCGACGGCATCTTACGCTTCGGCCGCGAGCGCCCCTCACGCAACTCCGCCAATTTCTGCGCCAATATCCACTGTTTAAGACATCATTTAGGAACTAATGTAAAACGACAGAGAAGGACATGGACATATATCTTAATTTTAAATAATTATGCTTAAAACTATAGTAATTTGTCATATTCAGCTTAGTTGACAGTGATTTACTATCAGATTGACCATCTGCCTGTTTGTTGACCTACTCAAAATAGCCTACCTATTTATCAACGGTAAAAATTAAGTTATATTATGTAACTAAGTACCTACAGTAAAACTTATTTAATGTTTTTTTTTAAATCATTGCATAACTTTATAATAAAAAAAAACATTTAGAAAATAGAATGCTTTATTTCTAAAACATGTTTCAAATTGTAAGATAACTACTTTAGAGTTATAGGGTGACAATAGATCTTAGGATTATTGTTTCAAAAACCATGCATAAGTTGCTTTCACGTACTTCAAACTGCAAGGAAATCGCACTTGTGCAGTGTAAAAGGAATATGCAAGAAGTGAATTGTTTTTTTTTAAACCTATAGTCTTGCGTAAATTGGACCATATCAAGTAGGTACTTACATTGCTGACTATACGCCATTTTGTAATAAATACAGCTAATTAGGAATACAATACGTAGTGACATTTTTTCCTTTGTTCGTTTCAATTTTGGCATGTTTTATAATAAAATGTAGTTTATATTCGTTATATGCAGTAGAATTGTCATAATAATTACATCTCTAAAATACCTCATAATTTTTTAAGAATTATTTAATTGTCAGAATAGCTTCTTTAATATAGAGTTAAAATTTTCCGCTTTATTCAACTAAATAAATATAAGTCATAAACACATAATTATGTAATAATGTCCTCGGTAAAATAAAAAGTAAATATAGTATTAGTATTTCCTTACATATTACTTACATCATAAAATTTGTTTTAACAACAGAAGTTTATACCATAAAATGTATCGTAACCCGCTAATAATAAAGATGCAACCTCATATACTAGAGACTACTCTTGTTGTGATTACACCCCTGGCATTCTGAATCAGACTTCCGATTACCCCGTCAACCCCGTTATCATAGTCGACAGACCCGACGTTCCACTCGGACTTGACTTGTCTCAAATCTAACCTCAAAGCATTTCATTTGGTCCCCTCTCAGATGACCATCGCCAAGGTCTAAGCCCTGCATATTCTCAGTGCAATTGCTAATTTCCCCTTGCTTGAAAGCCCTCTTCTAACTAGAGCCTAACTCAATCAAGTCAAAACAAAAACGTTTCATGGTGAACTTTTTAAGAGCCTCAAGTACTTTCTCTTACTGAAGAATAAAGAAATTCAACACAAAATTTACTTATTATTTACAGTATTAAGCTATAGCACATGTCTATCAGTTTACTACACAGCCATTTTAGTAGAATGTTAAAATGACCACAGAATTTAAAAAAATATGTATCATCCTATATTTATTTTATGTTACCCATAACGTAATCACAGCTTTAACACAGACTTGGGGGTTTGGGTTAGGAATTCATAGTAGGTGTGTCTATTTTAAGCTATATATTAAAAAGAACACAAAAGTTCGCTTTTTAAAAATATAAGTCTACTCAACTGCTTCATACCAGTTATCTTGTTTTTTCAGTTAATCTTTCATTTGTTTTAGCTTCCAGCTACAATACATGTTAATATTATGGTACCACGGTCCACCGGTTTCAACACAAAAATGCTTAAATCCTCACGTTTACAAAACGACAACGCTTCGTCAGCTATCACGCCTCTTCTGTGGTGGATTACCTGGTAAGTTTATATATAGAACCTTATACCTAATTCAATTCTAAACAGTATCAACACTGAATTTTTAAGGTAAAACATACAATACTAGCTGTCCCCCGCGGTTTCACCCGCGTTCCCGATGGATGTAACATTTTCCCGGCACAAAAAGTATACTATGTTACTTCTAATACCTCCAAGAATATGTGTACAAAGTTTCTGATGATCGGTTAAGTAGTTTTCGCGTGAAAGCGTAACAAACAAACTTACATTCACATTTATAATATTAGTAGGGTTCTTATTATTAAAAGTTTCAAGAAATAAAACATCATTTATTTTTATTCATGTTTATTGAATTCATAAAGCTTAGCACAATCGGTGGGTCCATCTATTTATGGTACTAATATTAACAATTGCAATGTGATAAACAAAATTACAAACACAAAAAACAATATAAGTAAGTGTGTCCCAATTCAATGACCTTTTAACGAATCTTCGACAAAGAAGGTAAGATCTGTGATATATAGCGTATGTTTATTCTTTGGGAATCCTCTAAGATTAATTATAATATAATAATAATGAAGTACCCTATTAGGACATGGGTGAAAATGTATGAGAAAAACAACCTTAATTCAAATACTATTACATCTAAAATTGAATACTACATTTGGACTTTATCCAAGTCCTATTAATTATTTTGTAAGTATAGTTAAATTCATAATTTAGTATTTTTGTTCTCCAATTTATAACATCCTTAACAATATACTAATACTGTCATAATACATTCAATTAATTACTTTAATGAAAGCGTATTCAATTAATATAAGAGTATATCTTTTTTCCAGAAATGAGCTTAAAGATTTGTTTAACATTCTTGATTTGATTAAATGTTTAGAAGTACTTCACGGAGAGCGCTGAAGGAGTCCACTGGAAACCTGCAATAAAACTTGTATTATTACTAAACAACGGCTGAATATGTGAACGAAAACTAGGTACTAAAATGGTAATGAAATTCGACAACTAGGTAATATAAATGTAAATTGGTGTCCTGTATATAATAAACAAAATCTGATTCAAAGCAAATACATTGGTTGGAATCTATACGCTGTCTGATAAAATGAAAATACATATTTAATATTTTCAAAAAGTTGTACAAATTTAAAAATAGGATAATCTTGTAGCTGGAGAAACAAAAGAGAAGAGTAAGAGAAAAAGAAGCCTATAAGTAAATTGCAGGTACGTAGATTTCTTAGTAATTTACGTACTGCGATTTAAAATAATGTTCGACTGACCACGTTTCCCGATGTCATTCAAGAAGTCCCTGTTGGCAGCCGCTCGCAGAGCCGTTGCCTTCCTCTGCTTCTCCTGGTTGAGTTTCTGGCGCAGCACCGACATCGGCAGGTCGATGGATAGCGAAGGCATTCGCCGCTTTACACGCTCGCTGTAGGTCTTCGCAAAACCCACACATACTCGTATTAGCTTGATACGTACTTTATAAAATATTATGTGCTTGGTATATCGGATAGACCATTTATATTTACATTAAACTGGGCCATTAAGTTAATGATGACTAGGTTACTTACTTTTTTAATTAACGAACTTGAACACTCAGAATTCTCTAAGGAGTTGTAAAAATAAACTTATGAGAATTTAATTGTGTACTTAGCCTACGTATTATTATTTGGATAATTGCTAATCATTTATTATAGAAGGTACGAGTATCTACTCCGTATTCTAATTCTTATATTTTTCTTGCATATTATGAAAATGAAATCTTGAAATAATTTAACACATTAGAAAATAATGTTTTTATTTAAAAAATCATACAATAACAATATCTTAACGTAATGTATAATAATATTATTTAACTTTAACAGGTTTATAATATTATTTAACTTTAACAGGTTTATAATTGGAAGCGCATCATAGTTTGTGTGACGACGACAACTTGATCACAGGTGGCCAAAAGGCAGAACGGACATCAGGTCTTCAATTTGTGGTGTTCCAGGGATCTACAAAATAAGTAAATTATGTTAACATCACGTGACACCAAATAGAGCCGGCTACTTTGTCTCTAACATGCGTCATTCTAGCTACGTCTCTACTGAATTCATGTATTTGTACTATTGCTATCGATCATGCAGACTACTCAATCCAGAGCAACTGTGTTTTGACATTCTCAGCAAAATTAATAAATGGATAATCATATACGAGCATATCATAAATAATTAACATGGTTTTCATTATTTACTCATATTAATCGGATGCAGTTCTAACCTCGTTTGCCGACGCGGTTGAGGAAGTTTCGGTTGTTGTGTGCTAGTCGTTCCATGTAGTGGTTTATGACTCCACGCTGGAGTGCTTCCACTGCAGGGTTGACGGTGAAAGAGCGACGGGTGCGCATCGCCTCCGCGCTACTTGCCACCTTCATTATATACACCTTATAGTACATTTGCAGTCCACTTAAATACACGTTGTTGTCAAATTTAAAAACCTTTCGTTTCCAAATTAAAATGCATCAAACCTTCAGAATATTATTCGGTAAGAATTAATTATTATACCTCTTACGAAATATATAGAGATTAATTGTTATAATGTACTTAAATCTGTTATGTCACATAAAACCGACAAGTGTTATCGACTATGTTAGTCCTTAATGGGTCAGGTCATCGCACTGGCTGAAGTATAAGTTCTAAAGCTCAATACAAAGTTGCATCATTGGGTAATCTCAAACCAATCTAACTATCCCGACGGTTTGTGAAAACACGTCGCTCAGTGTAGAGGTATGTCTATCCAAAACTTTAGCTATAAACCATCTACAATAATAACATTAATATAGCCAGAGAATTTATTTAGCTACCTACTTGTGATGCACAAACACGACAGCATTATTTTCATTCACAAGGGTTTCTGAGGGGCTTAAGAAGAGCCGAGCACAAGAAATGCATTTTTTCCTAATTGGAGCACTCGTTTAATATATCTCTTGCGAGCTCCAATAACATCTGACACCCTTAACGAATATCGATCGCGAATGGACCCGTACCTACGCTACGAGAACGTTCTTCTAATTGACCCTGTAGCTAATTTGCTTAACTAATTACAGACACAATTTTAACTTTAAATAACAAAAGCTTCACGAAAGTATCAAGTAAATAATGGACCTTGTTCAGTCAACAAGACTTCAAATGATTTTTGATGTAGACCGCACCATTACATACCATTATGAATATAATAATATTATTTTAACACTCAATGTTGAAATGGAAATCGACTTTCATCCCATTTGATTTGATTTGGGAAATGAACGTACCAACATGAAAGGCTAATATTATAATGCTTAATATTTAAATTGTTACACGCGGATACAACTTCAATTATTATATAAGCAGTATCGCGCGTTACTGTATAGTAAAACGGCTTTATCAATATATCATTTATATAACTGTCTGTATGTTTTACGTCACCTAACTTGTAAAGCTATGTATAATAGTTATTTTTTGAGTTAATTGCTATCTTAAAAGGAATTGGTGTTACCTGTGAATCACGAGGCATCTCAGCCAACAAGTACAGCCAGGGTGCTCCAGCTGCGTAGCGTCCGCTCATCGGAGGTACTGCATATCCCAGGCTTTCCTGTTCAATTACACTTATATTTAGTAAATATTACCTTCATCATAAAGTAACGTCGAAGGGCCGTCTTTAAACTATTGGAGGCCCTGGGCACTAGGATAAGTGGGCCACTAAGACTACTAAGACACGCTAAGCTCTAAGAGCGCGTCACACAGATCCGATCTGACGACACTATCGACGTCCAACGGGTTCCATTCCTTTCGGACCAGGGGGCCCCATGAATCGCGGGGCCCTGGGCACTTGCCCAGAGAGCCCAATGGAAAACAAGGCTCTGAGGTATCATGGTCCAAATTGCAGTGTTCGTGCATAAATTTGCAATAGTTCGATAAATATACTATTCTACAAAGACTTTGCGTCGTACCAGTCGTAGCACTCCATAAAAATCACGTTACATCCAACTATTGCGATATTTGCATATAAATAACCCTGACTCTAGGCGGCCCACGCCTGCACGGATTGATAGAACTTGCTTACACAATCAAATGTTCCCTAAATCTATGAAACAGATGTTATCTTTTCATCCGCAGCCAGTCCCGAAGGAATCTTCAATTTTCCCCATTCCGAGCAAGGCTTAGTACAATATGGACGCAATGTTATTAATATTATATCGACGAGAAATATATTTGCATACTTTTTATGATATTACAATAATACATAAGTACTGTGAGATTTCAACAAACAACTGTTCTTTATATAATTTCTGCTCATAGTTCATTTTATTAAATTGTTTGTGGAACTTACATCATCCGATGCTGAGGAATCCATCTGTCCATAGGAGAGGTCCATGGGAGCCAAAGAGTCAGGTGCGGGCGCGGCTGCTGCACTGGCACATCCAGCCACCACCGCGGCACACCAGATAGCCCACCACATCTATAACAACGAATGAAAATTATGTTAAACATGTATGTACTTCTCAGGTAGCCGGTAGGTATGTATGGCAGGTATGTCAGAAAATCGTTTGAAGTTCTACTGCTGAAAATTACTGAAATGATAAAAGTTTCCTATACATAGGTACATAATATTCTATATGTTGTACTTCAATATAAAAATAAACAATGCCATAAGTACAAAGAGAAATGATGAGTGACACTTCCTACTCCAACAACGCATTGTTCTTATTCCTTCAACTTTGTTTTTTATATTCTATACTTTTCTGTAGTAATTATATTATATTGAAATTGTGCATTTTCTGTCTTATAATGAATATTAAAATCACGTTGTCTATATGGTGAGATGGTATCGTTTTGTTTTGTCTTTGACTTAAACACGAAACTCACGAGCGTTGTGAGCGTTTTTGGAGGTGAAGTTATGAATATTCATTCATATTTATGGCAATAACCGCTATACCACTCTCCACACTCAACCGACATGCTTTCACGAATTTTCTAAAGTTTCGTCCCCTAAAAATGAATGTATGTTCATTAATTGTTAAATTATGTACGTGCCTGCTTTGTAGGGAACTGTCCTGTATTAAAGATAAATGATCAAACACTAACCAGCGTATTGAACATCCAAAAATATACAGAACATCAAATATGATCAAAATTAAATCATCAATGCGATTTTTAAGAACCTACTTAAATAATGTAAGAGCCTTGATTGACCTATGAGTAAAAATAGGTTGGATATAGTATTTTTTTTAAAGAGACTAATGCCTTCAGCTTTAACGAGTTGTTTTTTTTTATTTGAACCATTACGAGAGTGGTGTCGGATCGCGGGGGTTAGCAGACTTATCGGCTTTGCGATGCGCGTCGGACATTCGTCGTCGACGAGATTAACGTTCATCTCGCCGCTATCCTTGTTACTATTTTATTGAAAAATTTAATGTACATTTGCTACCTACATGTCGGAATATATAGTTATTAAAGTTTTATATTTTAATAATCTGGAATAAAAAGAACAAACATTTTGTTATAGCAAACCTATAGATATACTTTTTAAAACTTAAATTGATTTTATTTGAGAACGCCTGAGCTGAAAGCTTTCCCCAGAGAATGGCAGCTATCTCTGTCTTTCGCTACGACCAACCAGCGATCTATCATTTTTTTTTATCACGGAGGATTTTTTGACTTAGCGGCATTCTTTGTAATTTGAAGAAAGAATCCGAATTTTCTGACATAACTTTAACGAACTTTTTGATATCAGTTCACGGTTAAAGCTTTTCGTAAAATTTCATGATTTAGTACATATATTTTTGTACTTCCGCACCGAATGTTCTCACATATAATAATATTCTCAGTGGTAGACTAACGAGCGCGATTCTCGAGGGAAAGATTGCTTTTGATCCAAATTTGTGGTCGTTCATTGCTAAAATGGAAGGGGTCGATTGGATTATATCATTGTAAAATGTAAAAATATATGTTCCATTTCATTTATTTGTAACAAAAATGTTACTCCAGTTGGTAAGAAATGCCTTTAATTATACTACTTACTGCTGACTCGCAGAAAGGGAGAGTGGTCTATTTATAAAGGATCCGTTTCAACAAACTCTTAGTGTAGATGGTTTGACCACCTGTCCTCGAGTGATAAACACTTGTCTAACTGTACTGGTACTTATTGTTTATTTTTCTCTACGTTAATGAGTGTCTTCTCCTTCAGCAGTTTTATTTTCGTATAGATACTCTTCTTTTTGTTTATTCAAGAATAAAACGCTCAAGTATTTGCCCCCGGCCCAATTTGACAAAGAAAACCAACAAAAGCATAATTATTCAGAATCGTACTTTTATTTTATTTATTTCCTGCCATCTTTTTTTCCTTAAAACCTTATTCGAAATTTTAGAAACAATAAAAAATACCATACCTGTCCAGCCAACCAGTACCAATGGACCGCATTTCTTTTTTATTTCATAAAAGCGAAAATTTGCGTGACTAAATATTAAAGTAACGAAAGTATTATTGAATATTAAATTACGCTTTATCAAACTATTAATGACGACAGTAAAAAGCTTTGCAAACTTAATTTAAGTTTCATTGATAATATTACATTACTTTGAATTTTGTTTTAATGACCTAACCATTATACATATACACAATAAACAATCAGCTCTTTCAATGCCCTAACAATAATGTAAACCCTGAAATTTATTTTTACAACACATGTCATGATTGTTCCAAATATTCGTACTAGCTGTCCCCCGCGGTACCGAGGGATATTAAATTTTCCCGGGATAGGTTTCCTATGTATTAATCCAGGCTATTATTTTCAAGTCGGCCAAGTTTCATCCATATCCGTTTAGAAGTTTTTGACTGAAAGAGTAACAAACATACTTACATACAAATATATAATATTATAATATTGTTTATAGTGTGAGAAATATACTGTTATAGTATAGAACAATGCAAGTTCATTTCATATGATCGGCGTCGGCCGGTATTGTATGACGTCAGTGGAACAACGTCCTTCCGTGAAGATTGCTACAGTGTGACAGAATTGGCTACACGTTGGAATGACCGGACATCGGTAAAACTTTGAAACAAGGCAGTCGGGCTATTTTAATGCAATATTTTACGAGTATGTTTACAGTGGTCTATAGAGGTCTGTTATAAAATGGATAACAGGGTAGAGTTTTGATATTTTATTTCCTGAATCTTGGAAATTTTTAGTAGGGTACATTAAATCTGAAAATATACAGTTATTAATTCATGTAGGGCATCGTATCATTATAAGTACCTTGTGACACCTTGTTCAAGTATAATTAAATTAGCAAAACTGTTTTTATGTCTTAAACATGTATGCAATTAAAGAATAAAATAACAACGCCAAGTAACACTGTTTTGATAAAAAAAAAACAATGTTTACACGACTACGACAAGGCCAGAAGGAATGGTAACTATATTAGTTAAGTAAAGGGATACCAATATTCCACTTATATGCACAATACTATCAATCCGCGAAGGGATGGAAAAAGGGTACTCAACTTTTAAGGCCGTTTGACAAACGAATATATCATAAAATCTATCATCACACTAATGCTACAAATGTGAAAGTTTTAATGATTAGAAAGAAAGAAAAAACATTTATTTAAGGCAAGTAGTAAATAATAACAATTAAAAAACATAATATAAAAAATATAAAATAAAATAACTAAAAAAAAAGAAAACATTACGATTGCCATAAAATGGTCACAACTCAGCATGATGCTGGTTGTTAGCCAGCGCTGATCTTCCGTTGGGACCGGTTCGTGACTTCACAATTTGGAAAGTACAAGAATAAACACAATTTAAAAAAATATATTAGATGTAGAAATGTTCGACTCAATTCGCGTAATCTGTGATATAGTTATGAATGAAACTTAGCACAGATAATAAAAAATGGATGCGGGTAAACCACATCTCGATAAATATGTTATTGTTCCTTTGAAATTCAAATAACCAGCCAATACCTTTGTTATTCATTAGATCAATCATTGCCATCCTCAATACCTTTCGTGTAAGATGTTCAAATGTTTGCTTATTGTTCCTGTGATGGACCGTTAACAAGATATTTTAGGTTCGTTACCTCACTATTACATTTTTCGTAATAATTGTAAGATACATAAAAGCTCTAAAAATATATTTCGGTAAAACGTTGGGATAGTCAATGAAAAATCGTAAATGTTGTACTTAGTCACGTTCTCTGAATGGCCGCTGGGTCGTAATAAATTTCTTTAGATAAGCCACTTCGGATGAATGTTTCTCGCTGCTTCAGGCTGACTACCATGACTTTCTTACAAAAGTACCGTCCCTTCTTGATTACATTTGCAGAGTTATATCTCTCGTACGTCATGTTTTGTAACCTGCTCGCGAGTAAACGGTGTAATTCCACGTGTTTAATGTATAATATTTTTCAAGTCCTTGCTTGATTTGAATATCAAATATATATCAAACTAGCTGTACCCCGCGTTTATTGATATCATAAGGCTATAACCATCTACAAAAAAACCACGTCGAATGGTAGCAGTCCCATCTCGATATGTTCAGTAGTTTTGAGTTGATGGTGCGTCAAAGGAACCCTATTTTCATTATTAAATATATATTAAATAACCTGAGATATTCATCATACATGGTTATCTGATCTCCAATTAAACAAAGCTTGTTCTAATATAACTGTATACTCCTATTTACGCCTCCTGGTTCCGTACGCATATAGTACCAATGGGACACTATTACTAAGGTTCCGCTGTCCGTCCGTCCGTCCGTCTGTCACAAGTCTGTATCTTATGTATCGTAATAGATAGACAGCTAAAAGGTTCACAGAGTCTGAAAGTCACACACTACTATGGTCGCTAATAGGTAGGTGAGGTAAAATTTTTAATTGTATGGCATATATCGAATTTGACAGTAACCATACCTACATATTACGCCATGTTCATGTACACAAATGTTTGTCCTAGGTCGAAATCGAACTTATCACTCATTGCGTGACAGTCAGCGTATCTTATCACAACGACAACTATCCATCGAATATATTCAAAATATTGTTGTAGCAATAATCTTGTTATCAAAACGATATCGCCAGATTCTTATCTACAATTGGATTTATATTTGTAGTCCCTACTAATATTATAAATGTGAATATAAGTTTCACGCGAAAACTACTTAACCGATTATCATGAAACTTTGTACTCTTATTCTTGGAGATATTAGAAGTAACATAGAACTTTTTGAGCCAGAAAAATGTGACATCCCTCGGGAACGCGAGTGAAACCGCGGGGGACAGCTAGTCACTACATAGTATAAAACAAAGTCGCTTTCTCTGTCACTATATCCCTATGTCCCTATGTATGCTTAAATCTTTGAAACTACGCAACGGATTTGATGCGGTTTATTTTAATAAATAGAGTGATTGAAGAGGAAGGTTTTTATGTATAATACATCTGACATCCCACGGGAACGCGGGTAAAACCGCGGGGGACAGCTAGTCATCTATAAATCGCGAATAACACGTAAAGTGGATGAAAATTTAGCGAGATTTACACTCGGAATCTGCAAGTATTTTATTTATTACAGTAATTCTATTGTGGTTAGCTTTGGAGATTTACATTATCTTCGTGAGAATTGTACAGACTTTTTTCACTGTTCTTAAATATTTGGGGTTGTAAAGACATTTTTAGATAATTGGCCAATTGAATAGCTACTTTCCTTCTTTAAAAGCCATGTTTTGTTTCAAGTTTTTTTTTTGTTTATTAAAAACCACGGGCACTCTTGTACGTTGGTAGCACTGATCTAACCAGCGTATATGAATCTACTATTATAAACTGAATTTTGCTTTAGTTTTGCTATGAGTAAGGAATCTATCCAAAAAATTATGGCGTATTGTAATATTTTTGGGCGTTATTTAATTATATTGTATTTTTTAATATCATATTATGTTAATTATGTTGTTAGCTATTTAATAGCATTTTTAAAATTATACTTAGCGTATTTGAGATATTAATAGATACAATTTAAATATTCAACTTATAACAAGGTTTTTTGTATCGTTATATTTATTGGTGAGTCTATTTGAAATTGTAACACCTTTCAGGTGGAAAAAGCATACAGACACCATCCAATTTATAAAATTATTTGAAATTCGAAGCAACCTGTACACCGAAATTCCGGAATACAGGATGCAACAAGTGTCACCGCCAGGAATATGGGAACGGACAAATATTGACACTGCCGTGCTACGGACCGGATGTCCGTAGAGTCTGACGCTTTCGTTTTTCTTTATACGTTGCCAATATTGCTATTGCAGCATATTTCGATCGCAGCGGTGCTACAAGGTGCTACGAGGATGCTACGAACATATGCTCTATTCATGTATTTGTGGTTATGAACAGTGTCGGAAGTTCTTAGTGATTTAGAATGTTTATATTTCAAATAGCGTGACACATATATTTAGTCTTAATATAAGAGTCACGGAAATAAAATAATAAGTATTTTTCCGCCGATTTTAAGACAAGTCAAGAAATAAAAATAGCATCGTACAAAAAGTATCCGGCAATACCTTGTAAATTATTTATATTAAGTTCAAGTAATTAAATTCCTATAGTGCGTTTGTCAGAGTATTTGGTATAAATTTACCTTCTTTTTAACCGACTTCAAAAAAGGAGAAGTTTCTCAATTCGTCTGTATTTTTTTTTATGTTTCTTACCTCATAACTTTCGACTGGGTGAAGCGATTTTAATGATTCTTTTTTTTATATAAATAGGCCTGTATTTTACGATGATGTATTCTTTCACTGAAAATCCAAGGGAATCTCAATCCCGGATCTGTCATCACGGTAATCTACTTCATGCGAGTTTCTATATCCTGGGACATTCTTTACACACGGCCATCTGGTCCCAAACTAAGCAGAGCTTGTACTATGGAAACCAGATAACTGATATACTACATATACTAATTTTTTTTTCTAAATACATACTTATATAGATATTTACACCCAGACACAGAACAAACAGACATGTTCATGCACACAAATGTTTGTCCTAGGTTGGAATCGAACCCGCGACCTTCGGTTTGGCAGTCAGAGCGTTAACCACCAAGCCAATTGGCCTGTCTATATATATCCCAAGAATTTATTTATGTTCGTTCATAATCACTGATCATAATGGCAAGTGGCAACAGAATGAGTAATAACATTATAGATAATAACGGTGTTAATATAAGGTGTATTGTTACAGGCTCTATTCAGAAAACATTAAATAACAAAAGGAGAAAACAAAAGAAACACTATCACGTTGATTATTTAACTACAACGCGGTACAATAAGATGGCATATTAATAAATCCTAGGTCATTCTTTTACACGGGCATCTGATCACAAACTAAGCAGAGCTTGTACTTGACTACTAGACTTTACTAGAGATTGAGATGGAAACTAAATAACTGATATACTACGTTTTTTTTCTAAATACATACATATACAGGTGTAACAAAACTACCCGTAAAGCCTAAAGGAGGTTAAATAGAGCCTTATAACGAGTCCATTCACACTATTTAAGAAGCGTAGTAACGCTTTATAACATACCCTAAAAAAAAATTTAAAAAAAATATTTTTATGAATGAAAAATAGAAAAACTATTAAAGTAGACAATTATTAGGTAAAATAGGTACGTAGGCCTTTCTGTTAAATAATCTGGTTCCCTGACATGACAGCTTACAAGGGTTGTTGACTTTAATAATTAATTATATTTTTACGGGGTATTTTGTAACTCGTTGTATAGATATTTAAATTTAAAAAAAAACTTACCATTTTAATAGTCGGGATGTGAAAATTGGGATCAGGAAATATCTGAAACAAAAAGAACATCATATTAAGTACTAGAATTATATATTATACAAAAAGCGCCGACCCATAAATAATGTTGTCCGCTCATTCAACCTTTCAGAATAATTCGTATCCTTTTATTTAATTTTAGCTTTCACAAGAGTTAAAGTAGCAAATTCGATGATTAATTGGAATTTGACACTAAATGATTTTAAGTTTTATTGAAGCGAACATTTTTAATGGATGGTCATGTCGTAGTCCGAGTGTAAAGGGAAATGATCGACATGACCCAATTCAGACATCCAGGAAGTCGATCAAAGCCAGAACATTTTTAGATCTAACATAGATACAACATGCACAACTATAGTGTAGGTATTTCCTGATTGACAACACAGTCAACTTATTTTGTATGTCTAGTTAAAAATATGATACAAATAAATATGTAGATGGGGCACTGGTTCATTCATAAATTACAAACAAATTTAAATATTCGAATTTTTGAAATTTCATACTATGAAATTAATACTTCAGAAGAATAGACAAAGAATTTGTTTTATAAAGAAGTTCCTTTAGATGAACAACATTGTTTTACAAAGTATCCAAATGGTTCGTAGCGACTGAAGCATTCATGGAAGGCGTAAGATAAAAATAAAGCTGAAAATTGTGCTTAAATTAAATTTATTAAACATAAATGAGTCGAGATAAGTATAACTAAATATTAATGATGAAGTACCACATGAGCGATTGCAATCACAGTGTGAGAAGGTACTGAACGCTTCTGTCGAACCTTGATTATACCGAACAATGCGTTGGATGGAGCCCCAAAAGCAGATTGATCCTGTCTCGGACATTATATAAACACTTCAGCCATAATTGCCATGTTGAATTAGACGGTATAAACAATACATCTCGCTCCAGCGCCACAGGAGTACCGTTTGAGGCTTGAGACAATTACCTTATTCAACAAGGACGCAACGCGGTGCTAACAAAAAGTTAAATTGTATATGTAAATATTTACAAAACTGGTTTAGAAGTCCGATCTAACTCTCGCGGTGACAATGGTAAACTTTTAAACGCTCGAATAGCTTTTCGCGAAAAGTTATTGATATAAATATTGTCCCGCGTCAAATAAACATTTGAATATTTTTTTGATGGCAGTTATCATCTTCACAAATTTACGTATGGAATACCTACTACGTCCACATACCCTAAATCCACATACCGTATTTATATTTATTAATTAATAGTCTGTAGCTCCAACATATGAAAAAAACTGGTCAAGTGCATGTCTGGCCACACCCAGTGTAGGGATCTCTAGATTATATAAGGACGGCTATAATTCGTGACTTGTAAAGCCTGCTTAGCTATGATGATTTCCTTTTAACTTTGTTATTTAGTAGTAGTTTAGTTTATAAGGTATATAGCATATATATAGCATATATACAATTCATTTTAAAGAAAAAGGGTAAAAATAAAGCTTAATATTTTGCAAACGGATCCCTGAATCGTAAAATATCTTTATACCCCTCATATTTTTGGAAACCTTATCCAATGACACACAACACTTATTGAAATAGACAAGTTAAAAGATCCCCGCTTTACCTGTTTGGTAAAACGACCAAAAGAAATCGCAGAATAATTTCACAGCTGTGTCGGCGTTACTTCTACTAGACTCGTATTTACCATAAGACATTGTATGTGCTAGTAATTAATCAAATTATTATTGGCTGATAATCGAATGATAAATTGGTAATAATATCATAATTAGGTATGGACTAAGTACGTGATCTGCCTCACACATGAGTTCTATTCGTAGGTATTATTGAGAAAAGCTACGTGACAATTCAACATCAACAAACAATAGAGATTATTTATTATGTACTAGCTATCTCTCGCGATTTTACCCGCGTTCTCGAGGGATCTCATATTTTCCCGGGATAAAAAGTAACCTGCATGTTATTCCAGGATATGCTCTATCTATGTGCCAAGGTTCATCCAAATCTGTCCGATAGTTTTTGCGTGAAAGACTAACAAACATTTGCATTTATAATATTACTAGCTGTCCACCGCGTTTTCACCCGCGTTCCCGAAGGATGTAACATTTTCCCGGCACAAAAAGTCCTATGTTACTTCTAACACCTCCAAAAATATGTGTACAAAGTTTCATGATGATCGGATAAGTAGGTTTCGCGTGAAAGCGTAACAAACAAACATACATTCACATTTATAATATTAGTAGTGATTACAAACAGTTGCCTTATTATAAGTACTAACTGAGCTTTACTATTGAATACCTTCAATGGTAACTGCTAATTGGTATCACGTAGTTCAGAAGCTTCTAGAAAGCTTGGTCTGTGATTTTCGACTTGGAACGCTTAAGCTTATAAAGATCAGACCCTAATATCTAATAGAAGCTTACATTAACTGGAAACAATATCTGTATTCTGAATAGATTATTAATGGTAAGCGATAATGTTACCAACATAAAAGTCACCGTGCAAATCAATTTGATGGCGGTTTATAATATTCACAAGAAATCTGTAAAGTACTCAACCTCTTTTTTTTTGAAGTAGGTTTGAACAGCGGACATTTAAAAAATAATTCTTCGTGTATTTGATATTTTTCGGCAGTGTTCAAGAAAGAGTTTTTATCCAATTTCCTCAACCTTTTTTCACATAGTATCTACTGATGATATTTACGCAACTTTTTGATTGAAATCACTTCAAAACTTATTCGCGCTTGCGAATGTGGGTAGAGAGCAAAGTATAAATGATACAGTGAAATGACCTACACAAAGTATAACCTGAGAAAAGAAAACATTTGCCCACATTTATATTTGATATCGATACAGAAATGCATCAATACAGCGATTTTAGATTTTTGAATAATTATTTTGGCAGTTAGTTACTCTCTGCAAGTAGGTATACAAACAAATGTAAACTTACCAACGCTCTTCATAACCCTACTAGTTTTCGTGGTATATTTCAATTATCAGATTACATTCCATATTCAGATCATATCCCGGTATGCTACGAGATATACATGAATGCAGTTTTCTATTCTTTCCGAATTGCATTCGTGACACGTAGGTAGCACTATACACCAGAAAAATTGCATTAAAATCACACACTAAAACCTTAGACGTATTTATTGTGACGAACAATTTATTGTGTTTTAAAATGAACATGAATAAATGACCTAGCTAGAGATGTAGTTGTTTAGCTCATATTGTTGGCTGACGAGCGTGGGAAGCCCGGAAGGTACGTCGCTTTTAACTATATATTTTTTTGTCATATCATTTTATGTTCTACCCCTTCGTTTCCATGTTTTGTTGCTCATCGTATTCACATTCATACAAGCGTACAGTAACGTGCATCAGGTGCGTCGTATCGAAAACAATATAGGTAAAAGAGCAGAGTTTTTACATTATGCACTTCACGGTTTTTAATTTATTTTGTTATACGAACTGAATTAAGTTAGGACTATATGGGTCATTATTAAATTATTTAATAAGATTCAGTGTTCAAGTGCTAGAGACTCGGGGTTAGATTCCCATTTCTAGAACAGTAATATATTATAGGTATATATTCTTTGTTTTAAATAATTAACTGTACCCCATTGGTAAAGTGTGAGCAACTCCGACAATTCTCACCACCTGTCACGTTTGGGACTTAGGATAACTTTAATAATTACTCAACTATCGTCAGCTATAAAAAAATTAATTTTGAAGCAAAAAATAAGTTTGAGGATATATGTACATCTACAACACAGTGTCTGATGCGCGGTTGATCCCTGGCTTAGCTGCCGGGGTACTCAGGTGCCAAGCGCCTGGTGTGGTGGGAAGGTACCCTGATTATTTATGTTGCCATCTAATCTGACCGCGGTGGCGCCATTACAAATGTAATCCACTCCTTTGTTCGTACAATGTATTGTTAATGACTATATTATCTTGTAAATTATATAATTCTGTATAACTTTTTATTATTTTTCAAGTTATTTTGTGCAGAAAGAATAAAGTCTCTGATTCTGTATGTACTTACCACACTAAAGTGTATTATTGTATATATACATATATATGTGGTTACATTTTAGTATTCATTATATATCAGACTAGCTTTCCACCCGCGGCTCCGCTCGCGTGAACTACATTTTATATCGTGCCCAGCAGTGGGATAGAAAGCCTATATATAACCCTTCATCAATAAATGAGTTATCTAACAGTGCAATGTTTTTTCAAACCGGACCAGAAATCCTTGAGATTAGCTCGTTCAAACAAACAAACAAAATCTTAACTTTAAAATATTAGTATAGATATTTTTAATGTTAATGATGTGTAAAGTAGAAACAACTTTGTAATTAGTTACTTTACCAATAGAAGCCGTTTTCTCTAATATTTATAGGCAGTAATTTTTCACTGATAAGTTGAGCAGCTACAACTTCTAACCCAAACCTCAATTCGAATTTGAAATCGTTTTATGAAGGGTAACAGTTATATTTAAATAAGGTTTTTGGGTATTACGATATATGTATTTCATTACAAATATTAATTAACTTTGATGGGTAGTTAAAATACTAGCTTTATATTATAGGTTTTTTCGAAATAAATAAAAATTTTAACATATTATAGAACGCTGTGTTTATTTTACCATTTGGTTTTTTTTCCCTAGTATTTATGTCTATAGGCAGAAGTTCACCACTGGCCATAACACGAATGGACTCCTTGTCAGCCACCAAAATAAAAAAAGTCTATCTTTTTCAAATTTCAAAGAGAATTAAAAATGTATAAAAAATAAAACAACCTACAGTCAGAATTCTAAATCTACACATTTACTACGTCGAAATAAGTACATGCTATGAGGTGTCTTTAGGTACCTGATCTCATCAATATATTGGAACGACAACCTGGCGTACTCTAACGTTCAGATTGTAATATCCCGTCATGTCATCACTCCACAACGTTGATAAGGGTCATACAACAATTTTAATTACCGCATCAAAGACACACGCTCTGTGCCTGTTCGCGTCGAAGCCTTCCCGATAATTGTTAATTCAACTTTCATTTATTAAATCTCATATTATTATGTCAAATTTCAATTATTATACTGGATAAACGACTTTACTGAAACTGTCAAGGATTTGGATAATTATATGATCGAAACCTTCATTTCATCATCACTACATAATATAAATAAAGTCGCTTTCTCTGTCCCTATATCTCTATGTACGCTTCTTTCATGCTTAAATCTTTAAAACTACGCAATGGATTTTGATGCGGTTTTTTCAATAGATAGAGTGATTGCAGAGGGAGGTTTTTATGTATAATACATGTGACATCCCACGGGAACGCGGGTAAAACAGCTAGTTACATAATAATTCGGAGAGAAATCACAACTGACAAAAACGTTTGCGTTTCGTAGCACTGGTAGCGTTATCATAGCCCTTTCGTAGTAAACAACAAATACAAATTACTATTGTAAATATTGAATTTGCATACCTGTGGGTATCAGAGGACATTGTCTGCTCCTAGTACTCATATACAACTTAATTTACTATTTCTTAGTAAGCAACGGAGGAAAATGCTGATAGCCTTCTCACAATTAGATTATACTTGCAAAGTAAATTCATATAATGTGAATACTGAGTGAAAATCTGTGTATCTTTATGGTGTGGTGAATATAGTTCATGCAGCGTCGGTGAAAATGATAAAGTTACTCGCACCAACTTATCCAACGTTATTAAATTAATTAACACGTTGGAAAGGCTAGAAGTGCTTTGTGACATAATATTAAACGCTATAGTAATAATCAGCTACCGAAAATTCTTTTATTATAAGATGGAAATTTTTATGAGACTCGATTACAAATTGAGTTTATAAACAATCATGCGTCTCTTTTTTTGCAACAATATTTTATCTCACGTTCTTGGGCGTAATGCCGTACACAAGCTCTACTATTTAAGCATTTTATTTATTCAAAATATCACAACAAACAACTAAATCTTAATTCCTTAGTATGTGACTAGAATATCTTAAAAAAACGTAAAGAACAAAACAAATTATTTCATGAAACATTTTGTAGAAAGTTTCGCATGACATGATCCTTCTAAACACCCTTTTCAATAATTGAAAGCGATTGAAGTGTTTGTTATAGGACCGACACTATGGCCCAAATTTGAATGGACACTTTATTTTGTAACACGCTTTTTTGTTTCATGAGAAAAACAAATGGTGATCAACTAATAGGGAATTATCTCGTATTCAAGATATATGATTAAACACTAACCGGTGTATTGGAAATCCAAATATGCACGGATACATAAAATACAATCTACATTTTATAATTAATATGATTTTTAAGTACCGATCTAACCATAAACAGTTTTTATTTTGATGCTGTAAATGATGACAATTTACTATTCCATACAAAACTGTTTTGACATTTAATAAATAGTTGCTGATTTGACATATCAGTACACATCCGTATTACTCTATGGTTATTTGCATTTTTTAACATTTCGAAGCTTTTATTTAAAATAATATGCTAGAGAATCGAATGGGTACCATAAATAAGTGAAAATATTGGCCCATTGGAGACAATTGAGAAAGCTTGCGATGCATGAAACCAAGACGCCCCTTGGAACCGGTACCCGAGCACTTACACCTGCCCGAACAAACATAGCAAAGTTATATATAGCGTTCTTAGAGAGGTTCATATTACATTACAAGCCACAATATTTTGAATATAAATATAATTTTGGATATAGGCTATTTCTGTCAAACGATAAAAAATAAACACCTTTGTTTCAAAGCCTAATGAACAAGAGGTTCTAAACGATATCGTAATTAATACTCAATTAATCATCCTGAAGCAATTTATTCAATAACTCCTAACGAGTCTCGTCCGTTTAATAAACTGCTTTCAAAGGCAAGAGGTAAGAAGTGACTCAGCCAAGATACTTTACGATAACGCTAGCTATCGCTTCGCGGTTCCATTCGCCAAATATTGGTTGATGCAAACGAATAATCGCCAAAAACACAATGCAATAATAAGAATGTTTGTATTTCGTTGGGTATAAATTCTTACCCATTCCATATAGAATGAAAAAATAACAAACTATGTATTGAATAATCAAAGTATGCGGACTGCACACATTGTTATTATTAATCAAACTAAAATGGAAGAAGGTAGTGTAAAAAATGTCTATTGGAGCCATAGTCAAGCTTAGTTATAAATATATTCAGTAAAGCAGTATTTTTAAAACATGCGGCACGAATGCTGCTTGGAAAACCCTTTCATTAGATACTCATTACGTAGAGTTGGTTTATAAATCAATAAATGACCTTCTTATTACGTCCGCCATATTGTATTTAGAATGACGTCACTTAGCTTATCAAACATTTCTGCTCGATCGGATGGGGTGATGATCTGAAAATTCAGTTGCAAGATTTGTCTGCAACATATTAAGCGGAAAAAAAATTAAAAAATGTTCGGAGATAGTAATTTTTATTTTCTACTATAAAACCAACCTGTTTTTACTTCAAACTTATTTAACTTCTCCTTTTAGTATGTTGGAGACACGTACCTACATAGTCCAAACGTGACGTCATGATCATAAAGTACATGATAGTCGTGCATGAAGAGCAAACAAGATATTGGACATCATTTTACATAGTCATTGGTATCTTTTATGCCGATTCCCTCGAAACGGATAACTCGATTTCACCTGAAAACCTTGTAGCTTTTTGGGGTTCCATAGGAATAGAATAACAGGAAAGAACACTTTGTTCAATTATTTTACTTACGCTAGATACTTACGGTCTCTAATTAAATTATATTTTGATGCTGAAAGTATACTAAATCACGCAGCCATTTTTACTTTCAAACTCTGTAAGGCATTTGGCCAACTTGCACTAATTCGATCAATCTAACAATTGTTTTTATGCTCTGCTTGACATTTATAATGCATCAGTCCTTAATAAATTGCTGTTATTGGGCGGTTGATAAATAAACCACCGGATCGGCATCCGTTCCGTGATTATTTCCCGAAGCAAATTATAACATGATATTCAATTTAAAAAGTATGGAATGTTGACTTTACAGTTGGATAGCGTTATAATTATCCTATTTTATAGTTTGTAGGGACACAAGTGCATAGCAAGCAAATTGTTAATACACTTGTATGTACCACAACCCGCGGCTGCGTCCGCGCTGAATGTGCATATATGTGAAATAAGTCGCAAATAAACTCTGGTGATCAGTTGTTTTACCCTTCTATAAGTAACGAGACTTGAACATATAGCCATATAAGTAGAAATTTTATTGTACTCTGCAAAATGCCAGCTAAACGACATCTCTGGACACCATGCATTTGAAAGTACCTTAGCTAAGTATGAACAATGTCAACAATTTCACAACTACTTACATATAAACTGACCCATAAACTAAACCCTCGTGAGAAAACCACAAAATCACATCACAACCTTTGTGTGAACAAGAAATCTCTGTGCAATAGTTTTGAGTAATAATGTTGGAACAAGGTTGAAGCAGTTTCGACTGGTAACTTCTTTTGGATTTACGCCCGATACGCGAGAGATTTACCTACTGTCATTGGATTATACGGGATAAACCATTTATATTCCCGGTTTCGGATCATCATTTTGAAAAGGTTGAATTCTTGTATGCGGAAAATAAATCTAAATCCCTACCTAATCAAATCTATCGCTTTTGGTTCAATTAACAAATAAAATATACATTTGGCCTCATTGATATGTATAAAAATACACTAGGCAAGCAAATGTCGTTTTCTAATACACAAAGGTATGCTTGAAGAAAATGTTTTAGCGGCCACATATGTTGTTAATTTGATAAATTGTTGTAGATACTAACCAGTATTGGCTTGCAAAGGAAAAAAAATAACGATTCACAGGTGGTTTTCCACATTATATCAATTCTCATCCATTTCCCTCACTCATTTAACAAATGAAGGTAATGATTTAGGCTCTTAAGTATTTGAATATTCGATTCATTGCGCTATAAATCAGTATCGCGCAAGAATTGATTAAATCCTGATGACTGTGCACGAGCTGAGATTAATGACCAGAGCCGGGTGATAGAGCAGCTCAAAGGAAACAAACCTTATAATGTTCGGAAAAGCTTTCGCTCAAACCGAATGCTCGAATAGCTTTTTAATTTTCTGATAGCCCATCCACTCTAATACCTATTTATAGTGTTCTACAAATAAGAATGCGATGCGATCAACAAAATCTTCTTCCACCAATAACGCTATTTTTATATCTTGACGGAAAGTCTTTATGTATGATAAACTATATTATATTGAATATAAGAAATACGTAATTAGTTATATCTTTACATGGTATTCCATAAATAGATAACATTTTATAAGATACAACACTTTATTCGAACATTACACAAAATTTAATTAATTTTATTACCATGCATAATCATGCTAGCTAAATTATTATATACTCAGTTTTTGTTCAACTAAAATTTAATCATAATAAAGATTGAGATAAAGGAAACATTTCGTCATTGTTCTATGTCAAACTAACAAACTTTGCCCGCTTATTCGTGCTCTAATAGATAGCGCTAAACGTAGAGAGGCGCGCCTTTACGACCATTCTACTACAAGCACTACAACCCTTGTCTACAAACAATTTCCATACGTTTATACATACTCCTGTCACAGGGTTAACATTTGTATGTTAATTTTATTGTAACTCCAACGAAAAGATGGGTAAAAGTACAAATGATCGGGGCGAGGGACACGATGATGACTACAATATATGTTTATTAGTGGCTCCAAACGGTAATTTGTATAATTTCAGCGTTTTATATGGATTCAACAAAAGTGTGAGCTTAAACATTTGGATTGTTCGTAGAATACGGCAACTTGTTGCGTAGAGTGGATAATTCCGGACTGTATTTAGGCAGCCGTGTTCAAAATACTTCTGGCTACGTTTTTTCTCTCCTAAATCATATTTATGATGAAATGCAAAATTAAATGTCAAATGAAAACACTCTTTGAGTAAAAGACAGAAGGAAATAGTCATTTCAATTTAACTGACATGTGATACTGAGCGGAAGCTTTTCATTTCAGCTTTTGTGACGAAAGAGAGCAATATGAGTAAATATGTGAGATTTTCAGAAAGCTCTGTTTATAGATTGAGCTAGCTGATTGCCGACATGAAGCGACGGGTACCGGAAAGGCTGAATGAGGCTCGGAACTCCGCCTGACTTGAGTTGGGATAAAAGCGGGAAACATTTACCATGATCTCTTTTGTTTTTTTATGGGAGCAATTTGTTGCGACTTACGGCTGAATACATACTATCGTATTACCCAAATTGTACTATTTAGCCGATGTATTTAGCTATAATTTATTACTCATGTGTGTGTGTTTCTACCCTAATGAAAAAGTTGAAAGGTATAAATTAATTTCATCGCTAAAACTTGTGTAGCTTTGACACATCATGATTTATACACAGCGCTGGTGCAATATTAGAATTGCTATCCATCAATATTTGAAACGGCAACATTTTCAAATACATCTGTGGCACCTGTGCTTTAGTATTATTAGCAGGACTATACACATAGCCTTCGATCGATGAAAAAAAAACAAAACGTGCAATAATAACAAAACCAGCAAAATTTTCTTAATTTCGGTACGGAGCTAACAATTGAAATAATTTTGCATCGTTAGTCATCCCGGCTTGTAAAATCTAACACCAAATTTGTACATGGGCCGACACATTAGTTTGTTGCTAATCTCCAAGTGAGAATCAAATAACCCGCATTAAAAGTTTCTGAACGAAATATTCGCATGACTGGTCTTCCAAATGAGGTGAACACTTTAGATAGCACTAGTTTAACGAAATTTGGCAAACTTCCCTCTATATTGGTCTAGTAACAAATTGATTTTGTGTTCGTCCATTGTTGAAGTAACTATTGCATGATTATTGAAAACAATGATTACTATCCTATTTTGGTCTGTACCAACCGTTGTACCGATTCATTACTAATACGTATTAAAATTCTATTAAATTAAAGAGAATAAGCTGCACCTACTTTATTGTATTCGAAACACTGACTTATGAAAATGTGCTGTAAAATTCCACCAGTTCCACTGCAAATCTTGCATTCTACGGCGCCAAAAACATTTATCAAACGTTGTAAAGCTACTGATCCTTTAAGTATCTCTAAATGAAAACCGTCGCGTTCACATTTCACAATAATGATGTTTATTTCATTTAAAATCGTAACTTCAAATGACTGTCATCAGAACAATTAATGACAAATGTAAAGCGCCTTTAGCAATTTCACAAACGACCCGTACAGGGCAACCTGTGATAAAGTTCAATCTATTACACGTTTTACTTCATCCATATAATTGTTAAGATTCATTAAAGCAGATTTGCTTTATTTAAAGTAGGTACGTATGTGTCGCTCAAATTATTCATTTTGATGTTAAATTAGATCTGCCACATTTAACGTAGGTAGCTACTCTCCATTTATCTTGGTTAGTGCTACTCTTCTCCATAATTAATTTTCACAAGACCTTCATCAAAGTATCAATATAAATTATAAACGAATAAAGAGATCTAATACAACATTGAAAAGTTTATACCATCGTAATACTTCAATGTGTAATTACGCAAATAACAATATACAATTTAAAAAGAAAATGGCTGCTTAGGATGTATGTAGTATTTAAATTTATTCAATTATTTAAATCTCTTCTCAGATTGTTCTTGTAACGAGACTGCTATGTAATCCCGGAGGGTGTGATGTCTCTGTGAGAAATTCTTTAGATTCCCGTATCGGTTTGTGTAGACGTTTCAATTTGTCAATATAAAATACTGCGCCCTACCTACCCTACATCGACCCGCTCCGCAATATCTTAGACAATGTCCCTGCGTCAACGTCGAACACGGATCTCTGCACTTGACACAAATATAGTAACTGAAATATAACTGTAATATTTTTATATACCAACCATTCTAACAATAATAATAATCGGTAATTTGACTCAAAATAGTTGTAAAATTATACATGTTTTCATACATTCAGTATACATAAGATAGTAGCACATTTTGACCATTGATGCCAAAACTAGTTACAACAAGCAACTGTTCTATAGACATCAATATCCCATACCTTTTATGACAACCTGTGTACCTGTTCGGATAGCTGTTCAGATAAATAAATAAATGTCCAAACATTCTTTACATACGGCGTTCCCAAGCTAATCAGAGCTTGTACTATGGAAACCAGAGAACTGATATAATAATTTTAAAATACATACTTAAATAGATATTTACATCCAAGTATGTTCATGCACACAAATGTTTGTCCTAGGTGGGAATCGAACCCTCGACCTGTGGCATGGCAGTCAGTGTCTCTATCCACCTAGCCAACTGACCCGTTATAATAAATATGACTTGTAGTTTAGACCATATATTCATAAACCTCATGGTTGATCCCATCCACAGATAGGTTAACTTTAAATGCGTATCTATATTATATTACCAGAATGCAAGCATAATAATAAAAATGTCTTAAAATGTATGTTATATATTTAATCCCAACATTTTACATTTTCAATTCTAGTAGTAGAATTTGCACTTGAAACGCAATTTCATGCATTTCTGGCGAAAATTCCCTTTACCGGAACTCAAAGCAAACTTGAGCAAACATTGGAAATTCCTCAACACCGCACAATACTGAGCATACATAAATGTAAAGTGTGGAACCTTAAAATTTATATTTTATTAAACTTTACTTTTATTAAGTACCTTTTGAAAACGCGGTATAATACGTATATAATAAAAAGTAATTTGGTTTATTTTTAATTATTATTGAGAGATATTTGAAAGATTCGGTTCTGTAATAAGATAGCAGGAATAAAGGACCAATCACCTGTAGCCAGTCTACGATGAATGCCTCGCGTTTAATTAAGGAATATTACAGGCCGGTGGGTACCTAATTACGTAACTTTAAAAATACGCTTCGTTATTCGAGCTGGGAAACAAAAAAGGAAATTTCGATCGAAAGTCAATGTACTCCTATATAAAGCATTGTTAGTGAATGTTCTTTTTTTTATAAACTCCCATGTGACCTGTAGGGAGTTTCTCACTAATAAATATGTAGGAGTAGGTCCCAAATTTTAACACCTTTTAACATAGTAAGTATGTAGGTACTATGTAGGTACCACAAAAATAATTTAACTAATCTCCATTTATTAACTTCATCTGGATGCAGTTATGAAATATTAAAAAGCCATAATAAGGAAACTTTAAAAACGCTTCAAAAGTAATAAAACTTAGCAATTCCGAGAAAGCTTTTGCTTGTAAAACTATCAAATAAAAAAGAAACAGGCAAGGGAAGTGAAATAAGAGAAACCCTGCAAGCAGCTGTGCAAAGAAACCTCAGTAGGATACGAAAAAATATATCTTTATTAAAAGTAAGGAATTAGTTAACCTTTAAGAAATGTTAGGTTTAAGGACCTACTTCAATCTGACTAATGACAAAGGTGGTCAAGATTCTTCTTATTCCTTTTTGCAAATATTCAACGGCATTAAACGACGACAAAGCCACGGAATATAAATAATAATTGCCAGTAAACGAGTGCTCAGAAAATATTAGTTTAATTTGGTATCTCGTTGGTTTATCTGCAGTTTCCTCATCTTAAAGGGATCATGAATATAATAAAGGCGACAAAGACACTGACATGCTCACGAACGAGGCAAAGAAATAAGGAGCCTTCGGGCCTGACGCTCTCAAGATAGTTAGATGTTCCTCGTATTACTCACAAACGTGATTTTTTATCTTACTTTGTTCTTTTTCAAGGGGTTCCATACCATATTTTTGTAAAAAAACTGCCTTTCTAAAGACAAACAGTTTTTTTAAAAAGCTTGCTAAAGCAAATACTGACTCTTTTGACAAGAAATTAACTAAAGAACTTGCATCTAACTTTACAAGTAATATAAAATGTATCATAGTTTATTGTTATACAGAACCCGTTCCATAGGCGATTCAAACTCGTCATATCTCCCCTGTTTTATTTCTGATACAACAAATAGATGTTTTATTTATAATAGGCTTAGTTTGACCATTATATAATCATCCCACGGTTAGTGATAGACGGATAGTGTAGAGAAAACTCTATCTTTCGAAATCGAAATATATTTTCAAACCAACAAAACATTTGTGAAATAATGAATCATTATTGGCAAGGCTACCCATAACGGAATAGGTAGCGAACTTTTTTTTCCATTTAGGTAGATCTTAGGTCGAATAGAAGCAAAGGCATAATCATTTTCTTCAATACTACCCCGGCAATAATATCGTGTTTCCATAGTAAAATCTCTTCTTACTCTGTTATTAGGTCCGCGTACGAAATTAAGGATAATATTTTTTTACTCTTCCAAACGGTCAAAGATACTAAAGTACCTAGAAAATATGATCCAAAAAGAGACTATTATACTGTAACAACACCGAATCAAAGCTGAGTAATGGACCGTAACATTTAACTGCAGAAAGAGTGTATTTGCTTTTATAATTTTGCCAGTTGACTCCTATTGCCTATATAATATTATGTAGTTATATAATGACCTATTTATGAGCAAACGTTTCGACAAACATCTACAATTCAAGTCAAGTGTAAATATAAACTCTAACGGTTGTATGTATCACAATTTGAAGGATAGTTAACTTTTATTGACGCCCGTGTAAGGAATGACAAAGCCAATGCCAAGTTACAGTGATACGAGGTAGTAAACGTGAGCCAAAACAGAATACAGCCAAATTTTTTTCGTGGAAATTGACAATTTTAGAATTTCTATACGTAATTCGATTTCGGTGTGGCACTAACAAAATCTGAATAGCAGGCTGTCATTGCATGTCAAATGTACCTTTTGACATTTTACTAAACTGTTAAAGTGAAAATGGGTTTTGGTAATAAATTGTCTGTCTCTATGTATGTCTTAATGGCGATATTACTCAACTGAAAAGTAAACAAATCCGCGGGTCGTTAGTTCTTCTTTGTTCTTCAAGAGGTAAACAAGCAACAGCAATTCAGTTGTACGGTTTTATCGACATCTTACAAGTTACATTGCAAAAAACATTTATGTAACAAATGGTCTTGTTACCTGAAATGTTTTTGGAGAAATTATTTGACAAACTAGTAATTGAACCTCGCCTTATTATTATTATTTCGATTTATTTGGTCTGACAATTTTTCCACCTACTATTTCCTGTACTGTTTACCTAGATATATATTTTGGGAAAGGTTGATGATATTTTTTGACATGATACAATATTTTTTTCAACTGTTTAACAAATTATAACGATATTAACCTTTAGAAACTTTATCGTATTGTAAATAAAATATGAAAAAGTAAAAAGAGAAATTGAAGATAAATAAAGATTATCCAATATTATACCAAGTAATCTAAAATGCACTCCAAAGACGCTATGAATATTCACCGTATAATATAGATCGTGTAAGTTCCCGACACGGAAGGCCAAATAAATAACAATAAAAACGTTTTGAAACGTGTGACCGAGTGGAGTAGAAAAAACTGCCTACAACAGATACACCCACTTCTCAGTACGACTCCGCTGTCAGTTATTGTTCGAAATAAAACTGTTAAGACAACTTTACATAATATGTTTTAAATGTTATTTGTGAGCTGTTTCTGTGACATTCAAAGTTACCTGTTTACATTTCTAATGGTACATTACCTTTAGTAATAAGTGCTACAAAATCTAAATTTACATCACGGTACTCTTCATTCCTTTATTATGACGGCAGGTTTTCAATTATTTCACAATAAGTTAATATTATTGTAATAACTTCTGATATAATTCATTTCATAAAAGGGACAAAACCAGTCGACCACAAAGTTGGGTTAAGCCGGTCGGAATGGAATTGACACCGTAATGAGTATTTGAATTAGGATACAATAATAATTAAAAGTAATTGGTTATAATCACAAACGGGACGAATACAATTAATTATATTATATAGTTACTGTTATTGTTATTAGGTAAGGTGCCTTGCTAGAAATGCTGTTTTTTGCTTACTTATAATCTCATAATCATTCCAGTATTATACTAATTACCTTGCTTACAATGAAAAAAGGAAAAAGAAAAATCTTTGCGAGGAAAATTTTACTTTAAAAGAGTCAAAATTCCGAAGAGATGAATCTATTTACAAACACATTAAATACAAGACCCACCAATAATGACAGCTCGGTGATTAGTGTTAATTTAACCAATAAATACAGTAGGCATAACTACCAATAAAACTCATTTAGAAAGTTCTATCGCAAACCTAGAATAAATCAATAGAGCTGATTTATTGTAGCTGAGCAAACAGCTATAAATCAAAGGCAGGCTCGCTCGGCACTACACTACGCGGTAGTGGCTCAACTACGGGCTCACTATGAAGTGATCCCGTATATATGAATATATGACAGTATTGACGGTAATATTTACAAATGACTGGACGTCGATTAGTAATATCAGTCATGAGCTAATGATAATCTAATGAGCTCTTTTGATTCATTGCACGAAGCAAGAAATTTATAACATTTTTAGAATTTGCCGTAAATCTTGCCTACCTACATTTAAAAGGACAAGTTCCAGGCGAATTTTCCTTTTCTTGCGTATCTTTAAATCTTAATTTTTCCAGCTGTTAATAAACATAAATCAATGAACCTTCCAGCGATTAACCTTCTTATTCGAGGCACTTACAAATTGCATAATTAATTTTCTTAACCGCTAAATTGCTACAATACTTTTTAATCAGTTATTCAGCATTCCTAATTAGCAATCATTAAATATTAGAAAGGTACATTTATATTACCTCCTTGTTTTGGATTATCTGCAGATAAGAATATCTAACAACAAAAGATAAGTTAAGGATATTTATGTACTATGTATTATAATGGAAACTTTTACAAACGCATTATTAGAATTTTAGTTTTCAGAGAATGTGAAATAAAAATCATAGATTAACAATATCAAAGATTTCAAAATGCAGAACCCCTTTCGTAAGCTCACCTGCATGATTATCGTGGAGAGAGAGAGTAAAACATAACATAATTATTGGTACAATAATATCATTTTAGTAAAATTGATATTATCGTGCTAAAGCGAGGTTCCAACATCCAAGACAGGTAATTGCAGACCAACCCTTAACTTCATTCTGGTAATTTTATCAAGCTCCGTGGGCTACGAATCTTGCGGACATCGCATTGCATACCTACCTCCATATAGCTTGGCTATTATTTCTCTACCGACATTTATTAGTAAAGCTGTTTGTATAGCTGTATAGTTTAATACGTTGGCTGAAAACTTTTCTAATTAAAAGAATGAGTAATTCTGAAGTGTGATGTACAAAACTATAGTTAAAGGGTACTTCGTCATTGTAATTTGTCTTAAAATGTTATTATGCTCTCTTAGGGATGGTACCCTCATGTATGCATGTGACACTCGAATTAAAGCTCTGATCGCTTGCAATTTATTATGTAAAAGTTTGAATGTTTAAATGTCTGAATGGCTTAACGGATTTTCATGGAAATTGCCACACAGACAATTATTATAGATTAATAGATAACATTGGAATCTTTATATTTCTACTTTATATAAAAGCGAGTTTAAGAAGTACTTGTTAGTGTTTTTATCTGTTTTTGCACTAAGTACCTAGGGACTTTGTTTTTTGTTTGATTATATGTTGTATAAAAAATCTAGAACAAAAGTAACTTTGCAATCGTCGAAGTAAGTTGCTGTTGGAAATGTAATATTACAAGAAATAAGCACTTATGTAGATGTATATGCGAAGGGTAATGTGTTGGAATGACAGATTTACGTCTTATATATCGAGATGGAACAGCTGCGTTTATGCACTCGAGTTTTTACGACCTGGATTTAATCAGGAACCAATTACGACGGTGACAGTATGTCGATTGGAAAAATATCAACCAAACAAAATGATCAGTCATTTTCATAAGATTAAGACTAAACATACCATAACCGGGTCAAATGACCCATTTTGAACTTTGCATTGAAAATGCACATATCATCTTATTGCTTTTGCCCATTGACTTCATGACTTATTCTTACTAATTAATAGACAGTTATACTATTTATTTCCCTTCCTAACAAGCATATTTCATACATTCAAGCAGGAAACAAAAAGTCACATTTGACCCGCTATGGTAGAAATAGGTACCTAGTAAGTGTTGGTATGATTAGTGTTAATTAAGTTTCAACTAAGTCACTACTATTACGTATTTTAGAATGTGAAGCTGAACAGTTGTTAATAGAATAACTTAAAACAACACATTTTCTGATCATTTCAATTTATGGCTTTTCAACGTTTAGCACTAAATTGTAATATCCCATTAAAAAAATCATTCAATCATGAAAATTCAATTAGAATGTTACTTTTCTACCTAAAGGCTCTTTTTATAATGAAAATGCCGAAGGTTGGTCTGTGAGGTAATTGATTTTAGTATCCAGTAAGAAGCAAGAGATGTACGTTTTAGTCACTGAAATTAGAAAAAATAATGATAAAAGAAATGAATTTACATTTAATTTATCAAAAACAAAAAAACTTCGTGAAATAAATATTAATTTTGTTAATGTAAAACTATTGCTTGTTATAACCTAAAAGTCTTTGATTTAAATGGGCTTAATTTGTAAGAGTCACTAAAGTCTTACAAGTTCATCCCTCCAAAAAAAAAACCAACCCCTAAAACTGTTGTTAGAAGCGTCCAAAAACATAATTTTCTTTTGCTATGGATCTAAGCAAGTTAGGTATGTAAAGGTAATGTTGTCACGTCGCATAATCTTCATAAAAATTCTTTAAAAATTAAACACTTCTTGAAACAAATTTTGTGGTCCCTACGATGGTATGAAACTTTAACACTACGACACAACTTCTGCTTATTCGAGCACTGCTTGTTATGAGTTGTAAACTTGTAGAATTTTAATAGAACGCTTAATGTTGTTTGTGTTCAACGTTATTAATTTAATCCACTATTTATATATATTACTAGATCGTGCCCTGCGGTTTTACCGCAAGTGATCTAACCTTACTTCTAAAGAATTACGTGTTATTCCAAATCATTTAACTGTGTGCCCAGTATCCAAATCCATAGAGTTCTTTATGCGCTCATAAGAAAATGCAACTAAAAGAATAACTCTATGACTAAGTACGAAAATATTGAATCTCAGGCGTAGTGACGTCGAAGGCGGAGTCGAAGATCGTGGCTTCTACAATGAGCTTGAGCTTTTCGTGACGGAAAACATAATAAGGAAACCGTATACTTTGTTGTTACTGGCCTGCCTGAAAATCTACCTATGTACCGGTGTTCCGGCAGTTGTAGTTCAGAGCCTTTTAAAGGTTGCTCACACATTGTCAGATGCCCTGTTACTGCTAATACCAAGTGACAATGACCACGTCTCATCAGATGGACTGACTGCCGGCTAGGTAACCTTCTGATATATAAAAAGTACATTGATTACGTTGAGATCGACATGTAGTATTATCGATTTTACGATATAGATTTAAGAATATAAATAACGTACAATATTAAAGTATATCCCGTACAAAAGTGACAAAACTCCGTCATCAGCGCGACGGTCATTGCGGTAATCGCATGGTAAAAAGTTGCGAGGATGCGGGCGACAACAACTAGATACTACTAGTATTATGAAGTGTCTGTGAACCGTGCCCGCACGCGACGCGATTAAATACTACTTTAGGATTCTCACTGTCGATATTTTATTTTAACGAGATGAAAGTTTTATTTCTTTTACTCAACATTATTCTTAGACTCGCATGCTTTATACGGAGCAAGAATTTCAGTTTTGACGTCATTTATTATGACTGAAAACCAAGCTTCAGATAAGTAGGTAAATTTCTGAATAGAATACACTGGTACTATTTGTCATTGAATTACTATTGTAGCGCTATGTACCTACAATATATATTCCCCAAGGTGCGCTTAATATTGGAACTAACCGAAATTGTTATTAAGTTTAAGGGTCGCCCTTTAGCTAATTCATGTAAATATAATGTGCATTTTCATAACCTTTATGAGATCAGGGGGGATTTCGAGAGCGTATTTCGTTTTCAGGTAAAACAAACAAGACCACTCTTCGTTATCTGTTAAATTTATTATTTTAAACCGTACATTCTGCTAGAAGGGTTAAAGCAAATATTCATGATATATCACATTCTAAAATACATGATCTTAACTTTCTAAATAAGTGAAATATAGTTTTGGTTTCCACTGTTTTCTATTGTTAATAATGTCTATTAATAACCCTAGAGCTCCTTCCTGTTCAGTGGGATTACATCTTCAGTTTAACAAATCTTGTACTCTGCAATGGTCAGAAATGTACTGATAACGGGCAGAGAATAGCCAGCAATGTCCCTACTTGCAGTAATTATTCAAACCCCGTCCGAAGTCCACCCATTGTTCATTTCGATCCCACTTAGCGGCCGTTTGTTCTATCGCATTTCTGCTTTAAACTTTAGTCGGCACTTCTATTCTTGCTATTGTTTCGTGCATAGCCTTTTGGGACAAATTACAACAATACAAAATAATAAATGTTGCATTTGAAAATGTACTTCTCAAGAGTTTGTTATTTAACACGATCATGTGCATCGTTCGTACTTTTAAATCGAAATGTAGATGAAAGAGTTCGTCAAGTTTTTTATAGATAGATACCTAAATAAGGATAGCGGAAGCAGAAATGAATGGAATCAACTGCTTTGATCAATTTACAAGCTTGTTTACTGAATAGTAGCGTACATCGGATAAAGGTTATATTTCTCCTAGCTGTCCCCCGCGGTTTTCCCCCCGCTCCCGAGCGATTTCACATTTTCCCGGGACAAAATGTAGCATATATGTTGTTCCAGGATATGCTCTATCTATGTGCAAAGTTTCATCCATATCTGTTTAGTAGTTTTTGCGTGCAAGGGAAACAAACATACTTACATACAAATCATTCCTCTTTATAATATTAGTATAGACAGTATAAATGCTTCTAGCGTAGCTAGTTATTGGGAATTCTGACATTTTTGTGTGATTTTACAACTGTATTATACATCTTAAATACACGTGAGTTGTAATAATTTTTTATCTCGGGTCACATAGTATAATTAATAGGCACCTCAGCACATTTTACATAAGTACACATCGTATACAAATAATTTATAGATTACCAACCTCTTAAGAGTATTTAGTTCAGGAAGGTTACTAATGAGCTTCTCTTGGGACCAATATTATGTCCATGAAGGTCTGCTAGTTTATCCTACAGTCTAACTGCTTACGTACCTATTAAGAAAATTATATTTAAAGTAGATTCATATTACATTAAATGTAAAGCTAAAAATAAGATTTTTGGACCCACCTTGTCGAAATGTTGGTATACAACGTGTTACAAAATACCCCGTAAAAATATAATTAATTATCAAAGCCAACAACCCTAGTAAGCTGTCATGTCAGGGAACCAGATTATTTAACAGAAAGGCCTACGTACTTATTTTACCTAATAATTGTCTAATTTAATAGTTTTTCTATTTTTCATTCACAAAAATCAGTTTTTTTTATTTTTTTGGGGTATGTTATACAGCGTTACTACGGTTCTTAAATATTGTGAATGGACTTATTATAAGGCCCCATTTAACCTCCTATCGGCTTTACAGGTAGTTTTGTAACATCCTGTATGATGATCTTTAGAATAATTTTAATATTGCTGAAGCAGTTATTTTATTGGGTTTTGTAATTAGTCTACACTAGTACTTAATAAACATAAACTATGAGAAATACATATAAGGAACGTACATACTAACGCGTTAACACACATCGTGAGTACATACATACTAGTTCCAAAGATAGCACCGCAAATATTAATCCTACCTTTACGTTGGCTCCTAACTATACCACAACGGCCACACTCGGCTGAAATACCTACTAAACTCTATCAAACGAACAGAAGAAAGTCCATCTCATGTTTGAAACCACTTCAATGGCTGAATACAGCTCGGTTACAAACACGAAAGCAAGAATTTATATTAATACTCAGCTTATGTGCAGTGCAGAGGCGCATTTGATTGTGATAAGCCTTTTGTGCTAACCTAAGGTCTTCTTACTTACCTAGCTACTTCAAATAGATTAAACCAGTTTACATTATAATCTTTATAAAGGCTACGCGTAAGTTTCAAATTCTATTGATATTAGAAATTGAGTGGGAACCATACTAAAAGAATCTGTAGAATCGAAATTACTTAGATTCAGCGATTGCAGATCGCGTGACGTCAATAAATAGCTAAATATTAATGTTTAAACGACATAGCTCTGTAGCGGCATTACAATGACGTCATAAAATTATCGCTCCATACGAACTTTTGTATTTTCCTGTTTCATGTATTTTGAATAATTCGTCCATAATCCAGATCGTTCTAACACTTTATTATAACAGAAATTGAGATATTTGAAAATTACGCCTTTTCCTCAGGAGTTCCTTAATTTCCTTTTTTAATCGGAATTTTACCTTACTGGTCTATTTATGGCAATAATAACCATTACAATTCAAAATATTATTACCATGAAAAAAGTTAATGTCAAATTGGGAAAATCCCTTATGATATCGGTTAAAGTCATTGATTAAACAAAACGGTCTTTATAATTTGGGAATTCACTGACCATAGCTATTAAAAGATAAGCCCGTATTATTTTAAATGTGATGATAGTGAAAAATACATAATTAGAGCGCTCCTTTTTAGGTGCTAGGTTTTAATTGATAATGAGGTACATTTTCTTATTATTAGAATAGTGCCCTGAGTTACCTGAGTAGGAGTTTAAAAAGTTATTATATCCAAAGCCTTTCCAAATAAATTATCTTCTATCCAATGGTGATAAACGCATTATAAACGCACTAACAGACGGATAGAATCAGGAGTATATATCGTATTTCAAATAAAAAAAAAGACTGATTCAATTTTTTCACAACTGAAATAAATATCGGTAACATACCTTAATAAAAAAAAATACATAAAGACGATCAAAGAACCTCCTTCTTTTAAGAAATCGTATAAATAGTGGCATTGTTTTAAATATGAGATGATATTTATAAACTGCATTTCCTAACTGCAACGTTTGGAATTTACATTGGGTTTTAACTGAGAGAAGGTAAATTTAAAATACTAGGTACTATTTTTCAATCGCTAGATAAACCTTGGATCAGCTATTCTCTGAAAAAACTGTTCTAATTGCAATTTAACAGTCAGATACCGCTTATCTGGCAATAGACTCGGTAAAATTTTCATGCATAGTGATGGGTTTCATTTTCATTTGAGTGTGTTATTTAAAAAAAACGATTACTAATATTTTTATTGTAGACATAACCGATATGGTTTCTATGAAACATGGAGTGTGCCTACAAAAGTCGATTCTGTAACACCGTATTCTTTTACTTGCGAAGCAGGGTTTTACGTATAGAAAAAAAAACACTTTTTTTTAAGTTATTCTACCCGCGTTGGTGCCTACTAGAAATAAGGTACAAACTACTATAGAGACGATAATAATATGTTCTTAACGGAGTAAGGTGAGTAAAGGAAGTTGGCTCCGGAGCCTATTATATTAGATTACCGTTTGCTTTTTTTTATTCGGAATACAGAATCGATCCTGTATATATATGAATAAGTACCTTATATACAATCGAATAGCATTTTAAATCCAGTGACCCCGACTAAATCCCTATTCCTGTGAAAAACGTTTCGTAACGACCATAACAAGGAAAGTTAGTAAAAAACGCCTACCAATCACATTAACAGGCACATGCTAGTTACGTAACCAATTTGACAAATTTGTAATGAGTGGTGTTTCTATTTTTGTTATTCAGATTTTGACATGCTAAATAAAATTTGTAGTGAGTGGGGATTTATTTGTTTATTCGGATTTTGAGATGTTTAATAAAATTTGTAAGGAGTGGGGCTCTTATTTTCTTAATTCGGATATTTACTTATTCAATAAAAATTGTGGGCATTGACTATGTACTAATATTTTTTATATTTTATGTAAGATAAGTAGTTATTATTTTATTAAAATATTTTAAAACCTTGAAATAATGTGAAATAACCAGCTAAGTTAGTCTTTTCTGTAATTTAATTTAAACTTAAAATTCTAAATTAAAACATATTTATATTCAAACGCTGTATAAAACCAGTATCGAATGATAGAAAAGTAATTTAAATTTCTAACTAAACAATACTTTTAAATAATATAGGCATTTGTTAGATTTTTCCTCTTGTATTTTTGATAGGTCCCATTGTTTTAACAATATTTTATCTTCAATATAAAATAATCACATTAAAATTTAAATATTCAGGGCGTTATTTTTATTTAAAACGTTTTAGAAATAAATAAAACCTTAGAAGTAACATTTAAATGTATTACTAAAAGAATATTTTTTTTTGCTCATTGGAAATACATTAATATATTAAGTTAAACTTGAAAATATGTGCGTATAACGTACATGTGACTATGTAACAAATTAGAATATGATTAGCCACTCACCTTTGCGGAGATATATGGAGTTTCGGACTGCGCCGCCAAAAACTTTGGAACTACCAACTTAAAGTTCGCGGAGAATGTTCAGGAAAATCAAGCAAGTATGCACAGTCACGACTCACTGAAGCGTTGAAGTTTTAAGAAATATTAAGCGAAATAAATAAATATTTTTTTATAGTGGATTTTTAAAGTATGGTATCCGTCGCCAAGTTCTCTGTTGGAACGTTTGGGCGCGCCAAAGTTGTGCGGTGATGGGCTCGCGCGACGTGCTTATATCTCGCGGAAAGCAGAGCCTGCACGCATGCGCCGCGACCATTCATGTCACTCTCTTAATGACCGCCCCCGCAAACATCATCATTTTATTTTTTTCATGCCCTTATCATACATACTGTCCAGTATTTAATTGAATACAAATTAAAAGTAAAAAAAAAAATAAAAAAATAATGATTATTTTATTTTTATGAATAGTTTTTTTCAGAACAAAACATTTATTAGCAAGCCAGTATGTAATGCGTAGTTTAATAAATAAATACCTTGCTTAACGAAGTACCAAGATAGCCAAGTAAATACACTTTTTATTTTACATATGTTCTATTTAATGTTGGTATCGTTCATATGTGCAATAAAAATGATTTATACAACTTTCGAACACGATGTTAAAACTTGAAAGCTCATTTGTGTGTAAAGGAGATTTATTCCCACATTCAAGGGTAATATGAAAAATTGGATAAATCATAGTTAAACCCGTACTAACATAGATACTAACGAATCGTTAGTTTAAAAGAACCCTGGAGATTCAAACATGGATAAAAGAAGACTATTTGTATGATAATGAGTCTTCGGGGTGTTTCGAGAACACATTGTGAACACAAGTATCAAGTTTGAACTGCTGCAATAAAATTATGACATTCACTTGGCGATTATAAACATAATCCCATTTGAACATGAGTTTCTATTCGAGTAAGAAAGTAGTATATAGACTAAAATCCGGTGTTTAACTCTACATTCCGCTGAAGGATGGTGCTTGTGTTGTAATTTGTACCTACCAATAAAAATACGTCAGTTAAAGGTAACTGGGAAATTACATTTACGTCCAATTTGCTTTTTTTTCACCATGAACGTTTTAGTATTTTACCTTAAAGATATGATTGAGTTTTATTATTATGTAGCTGTTCCGGGTATGCGTTGCTATGTGACATTTTTTTTTGTTGGGGAATAATGTCGTACCTACGTAGAATAACTTACTAGGAGAAGGCATAGAGTACAAACATTATTTTTTATTTATAATTTATAAACCAAGGAGGTGGAAACAGCAAGGAGAATTGTTTGTCAAATTGGATTTCCATTGATGATTTTTAAAGATTGGAGAATCTGTTGAACTCTATTTGAAAAAGTGGATTAAATTAATACAAACAATTGATCTGCCATCGTATGATTAATGGAAAAATTATAGATACTGAGTTCTAGAACATCCATCTACAGTATGCTCAAACATAATCCACGTAAACATTTTATTTATATAAGTATTATCCATTTTTTTTTATTTGACTTGGGCGGACTAACAAGCATATGGTCCACGTGATGGTAAGTGGTCACCACCGCCTATGGACGTTTCCAACACCAGCGGCATCGCAAATGCTTTGTCGACCCTGAGACATGAAGTTGTTAAATCTCATGTGCCTGTATTTTCACTGGCTCCCTTACCTTGCTAACCGAAACACAGTAGTACAAGTGCGCTACTGCTTCACGGCGGAAATGGGTAAGGTGGTAGTATCTACTACTAACCTGCATGCATTTATACACAAATTCAAAACACAACTTTTTTTATTGTTTCAAATATATTAATTGTTTTATTAAAGGTACTTTCACCTTTTGTAAGTAAGTATAATTTACATAATTTAACCAGGAATGTTGTAATTGGCTTAATTTAAGGAATAATTCCTTTTGTATGTAATTGTTATTTAAAAAAAAAAAAAAGCTATAATGTTCCTTATTTAATAAAAATAAAAAAATACAATAACTCTGCAGTAAAAGCTCTACTACTCCTTCATCCACTTTCCATAAAATAATAGAGTGTTAGTACTTAAGGATTTTTTTTTTATTATTCCTTATACTTTATGGTACTGTATTAACATTATCTCTATCTCATGTTAAACTGAGGCCCAATTAGTGTAGTTATAGAGTCGTATTTGGGAATTTTACATAATGTATTTTTTATACGGCTAGGCTAAATATCGATCATCAGTAACAATGACCTTTCAAGGTCTTCCAAAACCTATATTTGTCTATAGACGCACGTGTAGTTCTATTGTGTACTTCTGTGTTTGTTTGATTCAGCTAATTATTATTAACAAACCTTACTTAGGCTCGAGGCGATTACTTTTGATGCATAAAATAATATTAGTTATCTGTGCATTATTTCCTGGAAATCCGTTTTACTTATGATTAGGCTTCGACTGCCAACAGTATTGTTTGCGAAAACTAACTGGATATAGTAAAATTATATTGAACATTTACAAAATTACCATACATGCCACTCTCTCTCTCTCTCTCTCTCTCTCTCTTGCTTAGGTTTATATTTATCTAATACTGCTACACGAGCACTTCATAAATTTAAGCATTGCTATCTCGGAAGCGGCTCTAAAGACTCGACTAAAATTTGTATATAGATAAGGCTTTGTATTTAAAGTTCATAAAAGGTGTAATTGCTGAAAACACAATATTTTACCCAAAAGGAGCGGTTACCCAAGTACCTTAAATTATGGAATACATGTCAGTAAATTTACCAGGGCTGATCCAATAAACTAATCGATTTTCCATGAGAGGGTTATAGAAAAAAAAAACAATTAGGACAAACAAAGATACAAAAGAATCCCAACTTCGTATTATCATCTATAGAAATATAATAGATTCGCGGAGGAGAAAATGGTAAAAAATTTCATATTATTTCTTTATATTATTGTGAAATGAAGTCAGTTTCCATTATTAGTATTATGTACAATAAATACTGGCTGGGAACATAACTTCCACGTTGTAACTACAAAAGTGTACCTGCTCTTAGGGCGAGCAGAATTTCCACCCTCAGTAATTACTTAAACTGCTTAATGACCCGTCACAAACTTCTACGCATTCTATGACGTAAAATACTTATTTTATTGTATTTTATAGACTTAGAGCACATTTTACCTGTAATATTACAACGTGACACTAATACTGCCACCGTATCACTTTTCAAATTAGCTACCGAAACTAACAAGGCTACATAAAATATTTGTAGACTGTACATTATAAGAGCTTTTAATAATTAAACATTGTTTAGGGAATGTTTTGAGTCATTGTGAGCATTTATAATATGTGCTACGGATAGAGAGAAGTACCTGTGTTTGTGCTACAGAGTCTATGTGGTCTACGAACGTGGAAATGGTATTTGACCATTTTTATGAAACATTGTGTTGTGGTACGTACATTTCGCGCTGACCCCAACTTATTAGGAACAGAGCTTAGATCTAATTATTAATATTATTTGTTAAAAAATATTGAGAACCCGTCTTAAGGTTTTACCAAATTAAATTTACAACGGATCCCAAAACATTTTCAGTGTAACTTCCTTACCTACGGAAGGTTGTTAATATTTCATGTCCACTGAATTGTTTACGAGGCAAACAAGAGTGCAATTAATATTTTTATTAGACCCCGCCATCGGCTCATCAATATTAAACTCCGTCCAAATGATTTTTATATCTCGATTAATACCCATGCCATGGAATATTCCTTTTTTTAACGGTTACCATGTGATTGCCAAATTGAGTTTGAATACGTTTAGCCGCCTACCATGAAGGTATAGTGAATATTAAAGATCTATAATCTTTCCATTTTCACAATAGCAATAATTTCTTTAAAACTAATCAAACATTTGAGACAGCGGTAATTTACTCCATAATCTTGTAATCAGTATTTTTCTCTAATACTTAGTCCATGACAAAATCATAACACTTGTAAGAAAATTTCAACAAATCGCTTTTATTAAAGTTTGCGATCGTCGAGAATTAGGTGTTATTTGCATCAGGGCCTTTAGCTGGATTATGCTAATCCTACCATTCATCTTACTTCCAAGTTTAGAGGAGATTTAATATTTCTCTGGACTACATCATTTACTTAAACAGTTGGCATTGTACCTGTACAAATGGGACCGTAACAAAAGGGTTCTTGGGTGTATTAGTGGGTAAATAAACGAAAAATAAATATATCATACATTCTTTTATGTATTACCACCGGTGTTTCGGTTAGAAAGGTAAGGGGGCCGGTGAAATTACAGGCACATGAGACTTAACAACTTCACGTCTCAGGGCCGACAACGCATTGGCGATGCCCCTAGTGTTGCAAATGTCCATAGGCGGCGGTGACCACTTACCTTACTAGATGGACCGTCTGCCTGTTAGTCGGCCCAAGAGGTCTAAAAAAATTAAAAAATACTAACTGTCCCCCGCGGTTTCACCCGCGTTATCCGATATCATATCTATATATGGCTGGCTATCCTGACCATCTAGGAAAAAATCCGCGTCGAATGGTAGCAGTCCCATCCCGATATGTTCAGGTTTTGAGGTGATGGTGCGTCAAAGGAACCCTATTTGCTTATTGTATATGTATGTATCTATATATGTATAGATACATACAACATTCAGCAAAAAGTCGCAATCTCACTTTGGTCCTGAACGATTTTTATCTTCCTTGATATCATTAAAAAGTTAATATAATGTCGATACAAACTTTTCTTTATTTTTTGTTTTTGATTGTCTTTGATGATAAAATGTCACGTCATTGGGACGTGATCATGACACGGTAAAAAACGTTTGGTTTAAAAAAAATTACTACAAACAATTTTCTTTATAATATATTTTCTGAACTAGACAAAAATATGTAATCAATTAATATACAATCCAAGTAAGTTGTTATAATGTACCACCAAAATATGTTAGACTGACTACAAAATATCTTCAAATATTCCATACAATCGTCATCATCATTACCAAAGTAATGTTGATATTGGCTGGTAGTTCAGTCAACCCAGGTCCTTTATCTTCAAGGAATGGAGTCGGGCCAGTCCAAGTCATAGACCTAACTACTGTGCAGTGAGCGATTTGTAAATCCCCTTAAATTTAAGTTTAATTCAAAGCTGATTCGATGAAAAGAACTGTCGAGTCTTACATGGAATCTGAAGATAGTTTAAGTTAAAAAATGTTACCAATCACCTCTGTGTCAAAATATACCGGTAGGTGCCGTTAGTTGCGCCTTCCAGACTTAGTGTGTACCTATACCACCATGCATGGGCATTATTATAAATCCACTAAATTGTGGTCAATCAAGCCTATCCATGATGAAAACTGAAAACATGTTCATACGATGTTGGATAAATTTACAGCGCAACATAAATTTAAAAATACTACCATGTAATTAGCTTATGAGTATTGCTTGTTAGTAGGTACATATTTTCTGAGCAAGTACTGTGTAGGACTAGTTTCTGCCTCCCGAGTTCTAGAGGTATTTATCGTTTTTATAGGACATAATCATATTTGTCACAGTCATATGTGCAAATGCAAAACATATTCTATATCTGTCCCAAATTACATAGAAATCCGTCCAGGCGTTTATGCGTGAAAAATATCAAAATATACATATAACGTTAGTGTGATATTAATAACGTATGTAACCATTTTTATAGAGGATGATGGCCTGTATATTTAACGCCTGGTGAAGGGTGGGTGACGCAGCCTGAGCGTAACGCCAACGACTAGCTAAAAATTAACATTTTAATTGTGAACGCCACACCGGTTTTGGTGCAGGCCGACTAGTCGCGGTGACAGCATCGCAACACTGGAAAATCAGTGTTTTGCCATCGTGACATCCAATCGTGCGTGTGACGAGCTCTTAATAGGTTATTATAATTTTCGACGACCCACTAACGAATGTGTTTAATTGGAACCACGTCCACGTAAATGACACTGCGTTTCATCCTTTACTCGATAGACACATTAATTTACATAAAATAGTTGAACTGACAATAATTTCAGATAAAGCTCACATCGCTTCATAATAGCTATAAAGACATAAAATTACAATGAAAATGCAAAGGCGATCCAATATAAAAGTGTCGCTCGGCTCTGGCTTGAAGAAGATGCATAACGGCAGATATTTGTTTATTTGCACGGTGGCCACGTTTCTTATTGTATTGACGATATACATGGCGACAAGAAATTGGAAAGGATTCACTACTCCTGAAGAGGTGGACCTGGGTTCAGTTCAAGTACCATCACGTGCTTACCGTCGTAAACATAGTCATTTTCATGGGCATTGATAAATCAATGTACAATCAAAATTTAACAAAGCAAACATAGGTAAGTTATTTTCTTTTAAGAATTACATTAAGAATTAGAGAATATCAATTTCTTCATCTAGCTCTTTCAAATCTTGACTTATAATATTTAAATCAGCAAAGCATGCCAATTTGTATCTGTCTGTGCGTAGTACGCTGGTCGTGGCGAGCCCGAACAGACGCCCGTTCTGAATCAGCAAGTCCCCGGCGCGCACCGGACACCGCATTAGATCTTTTACACATAACATATTATTTTTGTTCAAATATTTTATTGAAGAACCTGAGTAACTCGCTTCTTTATTAGCCATCGTCACGTGTTGCAATGATAGGCCTCGATGTAAAGGTCTCCCGATTATGTCCACTTTATCATCCCAGTCTATTTTTTTGCCGATATGAATCACATCGATACAGCCTTCCATGTTTTCGTAGCTCGATAATAGGACTAATTTCTTCGAAACCACGCCGTCATGGTATATTGGCTCAGTTACATCTATGGAGAATCCTTTTTTGCACCGCGGGCTGTAAAAAAATTACTTTTGGATACACCTAATATATTTTTACTAGCAGTCCCCCGTGGATTCACCGATTACAGGGCTTATGAGTACCTACCTGATGAGGAAGATATTTCTTTTCACTACGGGCGTCTTCCTTTCTTTCTATCAGCCGATTTAATAGAATGAGCTGAGATGTATCCGTGACGAATACTACTACTCCAATAGAACTCTAGGGAGTCGTAAGGTCCGATTAAAGGTATTCCGATGACCACGTGCACTTTACCTTTCACCAACTGGTTAACCAAAGTATTCCCATAGAGGTATGAGGTTATGTAGGAGGCCGGTGGTCAAAGTTCTTATAATGTGTGTGAACCAAATGATTGGGTACGGGTATGTTATTATTATTCCTGCATCGCCACTAATTACTGGTTTTAGTAAATGTATGTAATGTACATACAAACAAACCCCAATCAATTGTTTTTTTTTTATAAATTTACAAACCCGGATGTCATTCTAACCTTGCGACATATCCATACTTATTTGCGGTTCCTGCTAAGTAATACCTACTTAGTTCATATACTCATCTCCAACAATCTAGTTGACAAGTGCAGTTCCTCACTTTGTCTTGAATTTTACTGTGTGACCGCATGAAACTAAAATTATAAGAAACACGTTAAACTTACTTGCTTCCTATATTAACGCGAACAGGCCCAGACCTGGTACATACGCCATTTGCCAAAATTGAAGATGGGCTGACAACTGCGCCAACACACAGTAAATCTTGAGATGTTGCTGAATAAATTCGAGCCACGTATTGATAATCGTTCACATTTACGCGCATACAATTAATTTCAGTATTATTTTGAGATTTTTTTAAATTAAACCCTCTGTAGTGCATTAGGAAATTGTTGACGACACCAGCCGTAGTTACCACAAATATTGCAACCAACAAAGAAACAATTCCAAATTTACTTTTATTTGAACGATCGTCCCATGGTTTATTAATAAAATTGTATTTAAATTCATATTCTTCAAAGTCCTCTCCATTTTCGACAATTTTATTATCATCAATAGTAGCTTCCATGTTCTCAGAAATATATTGATAAAGTATTCACAGAAGCCAACTGGATTTGTAGGTACTAGGTACGATTTTTCAGAAGTGTCAGATTTTATTAAACACTAGCTTTTTCCCTCGGTTTACCTGCGTTCCCGAGGGATGTCACATTTTCCCGGGATAAAAAGTTTTTATGTTATTCCAGGATATGCTCTATCTATGTGCCAACTTTCATCCAAATATGTCCAGTAGTTTTTGCGTGAAAGAGTAACAAACATCCGTACATACATCCGTACTTTCGCATTTATAATATTAGTAGGATATCAAGATTTATTGCTATGCCTTTTTAGGCTGACTTCCGAACTTCACACTTCAGTAGCTTTGACATACATAAGTGCCCTTTTAGGGGATAAACTGAATAATTGGCTTTGAATGTAGATATTTTATTAATCTATAACACAGCTTAATCAAATAATGATCTTTAATAATTCTACTAATATTATAAATGCGATAGTTTGTATGTATGGATGTTTGTTACTCTTTTACGCAAAAACTACCAAATAAATTTAGATGTAACATGGTATATAGATAGAACACTACCTGGATGGCCGAGCATTGCTCGGGATTTCTTTACTTCTACCGTATTCTCTTTTTTAAAGCACTATCATATATACCTAGATACGAATTAGATGCGATAATAATAGGCCCCCAATAACTGTATTTCTCACAAAAGATGTAACTTGACAACCTTACCGTCTAATGACATTGTAGCACTTTTCATTGCCTAAAAATACATCATGAAATAAATCATGAAAATCGTTGAAGCCGTTTCCGAGATCCTACATAAAATAAGATACATAATATATACAAGAATTGCTCGTTTAAAGTATTAGATATCCTGGAATAACATATAGGCTACTTTTGACCCTTGAAAACGTAACATCCCGTTGGGAACTCGGGTAAAACCGCGGAGGATAGCTAGTTTGCCCACCAAAACATTTGTGTGTTTAAACGAACATGTATATTTGTTCTTTGACGGGGTATGTAATTACTAATTAAAGCCTATAAAATAGTATCTACCATGCGTGACTAACGGCACAGCATACATCTGGTTGGGGAAAGTATCCCATAACTCAGGAAGTCAGGTACCGTAAATAAACTTGAAAACTTTGAAATCCAAAGTTGTTCGATCGATGTTGTTATTTAAGGATGCTAGTCTAGAGACTTATTCTTAATTATACCTAGAATTATTTCAAATTAGACTTAGATTCCGTCCAAAAACAACCACATTTTGTAGATTAAACTATTGCAGAATAAACAACATAAAATTCAAAACAGCGTTTTTGAAGTGAAACTTCTTTAGGCGCGCCATGAGAGGATAAAATAGTATTGGCGTTACGATTTTTTAAACGGATGTGACGTTTTGGGGATGTGGGAAAGATGTGAAGAAGAATGATTTGTCAATATATAGTTTAATACTAAACGAAAGCTTCCGTGAATGTACATGGCATACATACCCTTTTTTTCTTTTCATTCGAATTATAAATAGATTCGCGCAAAATTATTTGTAAGAAAAACTGCACTAAAAGCATTTGTCTTTATTATTCAATCGTGAAATTGATTTTTGTGGTGTCCATACTCTTTGCACCGCTACAGGTGCAAAGAGTATGGAGTATGCAAGAGACATTTTGTGGTTATTATTGACAATATTAACATTACATTACTCCCTAAAAGTTTGGATTTGTGCAATTATTTGCCGCACTTCTGATTAAAGCGGCTTTTTTTTAAATTACCTTTAAAATCCACGCTCATATCTTTTAGCTTAGTTATTATAGCATCACAACTAATTCATGCCTGAATCCTCTATTACCATTATCAGGGATCAGAATTTTTCCTTTTTAAATATCTTTTATCCCAATTATACTTACATAATTGAATTATTTTAAAAGTGCAGATAACCTCCAGAATTTTCAGTTCTTGCGCGCGAAGGAACACATTATATACACGCACTCTTTTTTTTTCGGTCATGATTTGTAGTAGGCTTTCATTTTGTAGAAAAAAAAATAGTCGAGGTCCTAAAATGCCGTCACCAAGGCGGTTGAATGGTTTCGTGATAAATAAATAAATATCCAGGGTTATTTTTTTACACACTGCCTGCTCTCTCAAATAACCACAGCTTGTACTATAGAAACTAGATAGCTGAAAACATTCAATTATGTTGTTTGTGATTTAGTGACTTGAAAGTTGTTAACCGCAGATGGATTTTACGATATTATTTGTTAAATAGTCATAAGTTCTTACCATTATATTTGACGATTATGTGGAAGGTACAGACAGAATGTGAATTATATTAGATAAAAAGTATAGGTCCTGTCATAATGCCGTTTAGTTTAAGAGGCTTAATTTTATTGTAGCGCAAATCAATTAGGATCTGGCTCTCGTCGGTGGCGGGTACAAACCAGAAAATAATGTAACCAAATTACAGCCCGCATTTACGCTTTCTTACTATATTTTTTTTTTTGTTTATTCACACTATTCTTATTTTAAATTTATTGAAAATTATTGTAAAATTTTTAGTTTTACTATAAATCATTTTTACTTTTTTAAGTTTTAGTTCGCGTAATAGTTGTGTATTTTAAATAATAGGTTGGGGAAAAAGTTCCTTCGCATTTTTTTAAGAAAATTCAAAAGATTTTTAATATAGTTTATTTACATTTAACTAAAGTATGTAGGTACCATTTTGTTCGACAACTTTTTGCCATCTTGTAGGTAGGGACATGATCCCATTGCTATAGAAATTTTGGGACTTCTGATCAAAATACTGCGACAAGTGGTTTTGACAGTCCTCTCGTAATGTTAACCTGACACTGCCCAAAGAATTCTGAAGAGACCGAAGCAAGTCGAAATCTGAAGGTGCAAGAACAGGACTATACGGCGGATGCATTAATACCTCCCAGCCAAACTCTCTTAATTTTTGCTGAGTGGCTAAAGATGTGTGAGGTCTAGCGTTATCATGATGAAAAACCACACCCCTTCTGTTAATTAATTCCGGCCGCTTTCTCTCAACTTCTTGCTTTAATCTCATCAGTTGTTCGCAGTAGAGTTCAGAATCGATGGTCCTGTCTGGTGGTAACAGCTCATAATGAATAATGCCCTTCCAATCCCACCACTCACACAGCATCACCTTGTTGCAAGTTAACCCGGGTTTCGCCACAGTCTGTGAAGCCTGACCGGCCTTTGACCACGACCTTTTTCGCACGTTCTTGTCGTACGTGATCCACTTTTCATCACCAGTTATCAGCTTCTTCAAAAATGGTTCCGTTTCATGACGTCGTAATAAAGAATCACAAATGAGTACACGGTTCATTAGGTTTCTTTCATTGAGCTCGTGAGGTACCCAAATATCTAGCTTTTTTGTGTACCCAGTTTTTTTCAAATGCGCCAAAACTGTTTTGTGGTCAATTCCCAGTTCTTCAGCTACGTCGTGACTACTGATATACCGATCTTTCTCCACTTTTTCAAAAATGGCATCCATTTTATCGGTAATGGGGCGACCAGAGCAACGTGCATCTTTGACATCAAAATTTCCGGATTGAAAACGCTTAAACCAAATTTGTGCTACTCTCACAGACACTGCACTAGGTCCATAAACGTCGCAAATTTTTTTCGCGGCTTGCGTTGCATTTACCTATTTTGTAGTAAAATTTTAAAATGAATCGAATATCTTCATTAGATTCACTCATTTTGGCGGTACGAAAAACAAATGCAAATCACACATTTTCCTAATTTGAATTTGGAATAATGTTCATTAAAATTTAAACTTTCAATGATACCAAAACCAGCCAGATTCAAATAATATACCAAAAAGATTTTATTACAAGTTGTATTACATACTATAATGCGAAAAGACTTTTTCCCCAACGTAATATTTCAAACATCATTTGTCAAATAATTACACAGGTCTGCGAAACTATTTTTTTTTTTGTTTTTTTTTTGTACGTAACAAAAATAAATGCGAATCATTTACCAAAATTTTATTAATTCTATAGCCATTAAAATAAAACACAAAAGTATGCACAATTTATTATCAATATTTTTACGAAACAAAGCTGAGTTTTGTATGATATGACGGGGCAGTTGGCTTGATGGTCAGAGATCCTGACCGCCACGCCACAGGTCGTGGATTCAATACCCAACTAAGACAAACATTTGTTTGAATAAACATGATTGTTTGTTCGGTATATCCATAATTTTCTGATATCTAAATTCGATGATATCTATTTGTGTATCTACTACCTGTCCCCCACGGGTTCAACCGCGTTCCAGATGTTGTTATGTATGATGTAATGTAGTCCTATGCCATTTATAAATCTCCACCTATAGAAGTTCAGTTTTTCACAAGTTAAAAGTATTATATATATTCCAGTTTATAAACTATCTGTGTTTCAAGATTCTTCTAAATCCGACTAGTAGTTTAGGCGTGAAAGACTAACAAACATCCATGCATTCTCACAAACTTTGGCATTTATAATGAGTAGGATATAATATTAGTAGGGAGGATTTTACTTTTTATAGTAGTTTGTTTAACTAGTAGGTATATCAGTTTGTGGTTTCCATAGTAGAAGCTCTGCTTAGTTCGAAATCAGATGGCCGTGTATAAAATGTCCCAGGATCCAATAATAGTCTCCTAGATTTATTGGAATACAATCAATGTGTCAGAAAGTTAATTTTCAGGGTCATAACAAAGCCTAAAGCCTAAAGCTTTTTTGGGCGTTAAAGATTTCCTCGACAATATTTTTATAATTACGATCTTTTTTATTATTTTCAAACATTTTTACAGCCATACAAGGCCTTTTTTCTAAGATGAAAACTGTTTCAAATCCTAATCCTTAAATTTCTATTCTATATTCCTTGATCTGTTTTCTGAAGTCAATGTAAAAATATGTGACGTGAATCATTTAAACAAAACACACACAATATATCAACGCCTCGTAACAATCTACGCGTTATTATTCCGAAAACTTTTTCATCGCATTCATGTGTAATCATAGCTTATTAACATCACTAGATGGCGCTGACGCAAAATAAGCAATCGTAGAGTTCTGTCTACGCAAATAAGCAATTTAATTTAAATGACGGTGGAATTAATGAATTGTCTTCGCTAACATGCAGCTTTCTCCAGTCTCTGTTCTTATTATTATTATTCCCATGAATATCAGAATTACTAATATTACTCAATCTCGATCGATATCAATAGGTACAATTGATTAGCTACATTCCATTTTACACAAGTTCACACAATAAGACACTTATCGTATTACTTACATTTTTGCTTTTATTTCCTTGATCTATCATAATAGTATATCAAATGATAGATTTTATTTAAAAAAAAAGTATGTTTTGATTGTTTCTAATAAGCTAGAGAAAAAGAAATTCTAATGTCATTTGTCATCAGACATCAGCCCGTCAGTTCAGTTATCAATATTTCACATTTTGTTTATCAAACAATAACTACCGTATACCTATTCAATGGCCAGATACGCGGTGTTTTAAGTTAATTTAAATGAAAATCTTTTTTCGTATGGAATAGTGTGTCTGAGGTTTATTAATTAATCGAGAAATCGTAATAAACAAACATAATGCCAACTGTAATATTACTTGATGTGTCCCTATCGATGTCGCGCCCGGTGCCGACATCAGATGCCACTGAAACTCATACCCGATTTACAATAGCTTCTGCAGCCATAAACACGTTTTTGGATTATATAAGCACGCACGCAAAATTAGAATATATCGCTTTAGTATCATTCAGTTCTGTTTTTGAAGGTAGGTGAAGTCCTCATTGGTGGAGGTCAGCCCTGTCGGCACTGATACCATTATACTCAGCTCTAGAAGCTATGACCCTTCTGTATTTAAATGTATAATGCAGCTTAGTAATAATCTAGATAATTTTCAAGTACTAGAGCTCTTTGTGCCGAGTCCAGGGAAGTACTACCACCTTAACCATTTCCACTGTCTTGGTTAGAAAGGTAAGGGGGGCGGTGAAATTACAGGCACATGAGACTTACCAACTTTACATCAGAAGGTCAACAACACATTGGCAAAGCCCCTGATGTTACAAATGTCAATAGGACTGGCTGCCAGTTTGTCAAACTCCTGGCATAATTTTTTTTTAGTATAATAAAATATTGCTATTTTAGAAATGCTTGCCTGTTATTCAATTATGAATTATTTCAGTTGCTGTTCCATTTACTCGTGACTTTGACAATATACGTAGCAAGCTTCCACTACTGGAGGAGGGAGACAAAACATGTATTGACTCAGCACTTATTGGAGTTAACTCTCTTGTACTTGGAGAGTGGGGATATCAAACACCTGTGCAAATTATATTGGTAAATGAACATAACTGTATATAGTACATGTCCATACCAGGCCTGATTAGATCAATTAGTAGAAAATACACACTTTTCAGAGCATCCCTTTTTTAGGTTTATGTTTTATCTATAATTTCTATTTATGTGCTACTTGAACCACTTTTTTACGAAACTTTCACTTAACATATTTTCAGACAACATAGGAATATTTTACGAATTACTGTATTTATCCTAATAAAACTAAGCAATCTTAATGCCTATTATGATGAAAAAATACATGTGATAGTCCACTAATCAACTTATTTATGTCTGGTAAGGATATAATATATAAATAATATTTGTTACATTTTATTGTTGATTAATAGCAATCAAAACGCCAGTAAATTAGTATACCTATTACCTAGTACATAACTATACTTCCAGGAATGTTTATCTACCTCTGAATTTTGTCCTCTACCTGTACCAAAATGGTAAAAGAGATCCATTGAATTTTTATGTTTTGTCTCTGTTTGTCCCAGCTGTTTCTCTCAGTTACTACTTATACAATAAACTTGAAATTATAACAGTACATTCGAAAGTGATGAGAACTCAGTGGTTATATTGAATAATGCGGGTCCTCCAATGAGCTTGAGGTTGTGGTGAAGGAAAACATTCTAAGGAACCTATGGCATAGTGGTATTTTATATTTGCCTTGCTGGCTACCACCCTCAAATAAACATCTATATCTAAACTTAACCATGTGTTTCAAACAATACAGAGAGATTGTGGTCAAAAAGCTATTAAAAAATACCACTTATGGTAAAAATTTGTGTTAATTAAAATTAAGTTTTACTTTTTTGCATTTAATAGAGCCTATTAATTAGTATATTCAAGATTAAGTTGTTTTTATAATTATTGTATTTGACCCTCCTTGTGCATGTTCCTCTGCACTTGCAATATTTTAAATTAAGATATTTTTTTTAAATTTCAGATAACTGATGGCAACTGTGGATTTGGGTCCATTGGCAGGAGCCGCATCCTTCAAGCCCTACCATTACCACCCTCATATCCAGCCAAAATACATGTACTAACTATTGTATCACCACATGATCCATGTTTGCAGCAATGTAAGTCATATAAATTTTTTTTTTATACCACTAGTGCCGACAATCAAGCACACGGTCCACCTGATGGTAAGTGGTCACTGCCCCATATGGACATTTGCCACACCAGAGCATCGTCAATGCGTTATCAACCGTGAGACATGAAGTTGTTAAGTCTCATGTGCCTGTAATTTCTCCAGCCCCCTTACTTGCCTTTCTAACTCAAACACAGTAATACAAGTGCACTACTAATCCTATTTATATGTATTATAAGTGTAAAAGTTTGTGAAGAAGTATGGATGTTTCATACTTATTCACGCATATATTGCCTAACAGATATGGATGAAAAATACAGTAAGAACTGTTATCATATGTATATTACATTAATTTCCTGAACAATCCATTTAATGAGGTGTTATAGTCTAAATAACACGATTATCATAAAATATATGTTAAATTGTCTATACATTTCTAGCCATGCCTCTTTATCAGAAGATAGTGGACCAAGCGTGCAATGCAACAAATACTAGCAGTGCAATGATGCATGGTTCCATTTACTGTCCAGATCAGCTGTCAATTCCTAGTGTAAGTTCTATTTGACCATTATATTTTGTTTGACCAAAAATAAACTCTATTTAGCACCTTAGTGATAATTTTAGAAGTAAGAAAATATGATTATTAGTTATTATTAACATAAATACTTAACACTAATAACATTAACATATACACGATATCGACTGATCCGCCGCCTCGAATACTTTCCCGGTCACACACTGAACGCCACCACACCGCATAAAAGTCGCTGTGTTCCCGATGTTCGGTAATATTGTCCGTGTAAAGGCGTAAAAGCCATCAGAGGCTAACATCTTCTAATCTAATTCATAACTATTGTGGAATGCCCCGCCTTCCTATCCGGCTATCACAAAATTGGTTTTAGGGTCCCTTAGCAGGTTTAATATAAGATAGTTCTAGCGTTCCCGCCCTCTGAACCACTGCAATATTATTATTAAAAGGTTATTCTTTTCTTCATGCATATGGTCGACAACGCTCAAGTCATGATATGTGACTGGTGCAAATACCAGCGTAAAAAACAAAATCACCATCAACAGGTTACAACAGCAATGACGCGTCTATGCGAACAGCACTACCAAGAGTATTGGTGCTCGCTCAAATGCGGGCAGCTGGAGACGCGCGTCCAGCTGTTCCCCGCGCCGCAGACCATCTCGCACGAGGGCCCCACCACTACCTACACGTTTGCCAACCAACTGCATGTCGTTGGTTTCATAAACCAACAGGACTTAGGTAACTTTGTTGTTTTAATGTACGTAAAAAAAGTAAACGATACGGGTTTTGAGGCTCAATACTAAAAACCAACTAAGAGATTTACTAGTTTAATTATATAGATATTTACACCCAGACACAGAACGTACAGACACGTTCATGCACGTAGCTTGCCTTAGACGGGCCCTGTATTACATTGAAATAGGCCCTTAAAACGTTATGAATTATTATATGGGCCTTATAAATGCACTAATCATACTGAAATGGATATTAGTAAATGAACTAAGACCCAATTGCTTGAAATATAAAATTGTATCTTGTCAATGTTAATTATTCAGGTACACCAATAGCCATAAGTAAACATCTAGTAATACCACAGCCTCAAGTTGGCGGTAATACAACTAATAGAGAAAATTATGGATCAAAAACGCCAACAAAGGTACGTAACAATCTAAAGGACATATTTATCTCAAGTCTGCATTCTAATTAGTGTGGAAAATAATATTATTATAATTCCAGGAAGGATCAAGCACTGATGGATCGGCTACCGAAGAAGATTCGACGGACCCGAGTAAAGTTCCTAACTTTTGCGTCCTACTTCATGGTGCATTGAAGGTAGATTGAATAGATTATATAATTGAATACCTTTCCAACTCATTGGTAAAACGAAGGTAAGTAAATGTAGAATATTTTAGTTCAGGGACAAATATTTACTTATTTATGGATGGTCCCTAAAAGAAAATAATGATTCTCCAGGTGGAAGGCATGGCGGCCATAGTCCTAGTGGGTGCGGAGTGGTGGGGCACCGTGACGGTGTGGTGCGAGGCGTCGCGCGCTCGGCGCTCGTGCCTGCTGCTGAGCGTGCTGCGGCCCGGCCCCACCGCCGCGCCCTGGCTCGGCTCGCTCGACCAGCTGGGCCCGCCCGACGACACAGCTACAGGTTACCTAACCTTACAACATTGTTCCTCGCCCCATTCCTCATCTGATATGCCATTATGTTCTACTTTCAAATTCCAAACGACACTAGCTTCGGGTCGTGATTTCAAGTCAATAATGTTATGTATTTTAATTCTTTTTAATTAAATTATAGTCAGTTATTCAGCCTAGACATGCCCCCTTGAGAATGAATCCACCAAAACTTTCGTAAAAATTAACGATTTTTATTACAAAACTGTATTTATTATTTCTTAATGTGTAGGAGAGACATTCCCGGTACGTTCATGGCGGTCGTACAGCGGCGGAGGCAGCGGCGGCGGCGGGGGCGGCTCGGGGTGCGCGTGGGCGCGCCCGCACGCGCTACTCGCCGACGTACAGAAAGTGCTTCGCCACGCACGCAAACTGCCAGACAAGACGCAGCACCTATACAAAGTACGTATTTTCCTCTTATGATAAGAAAGCAAATAAAATTAATAGACGAAGTATCTACTTCACAATGAGTACCTATTTCCTACCTGATTCAAATAGTAGATACAACTGCTATATTGACAACCAAATTCAAATTCAGAATTGTGAAAACGAGTCATCTTATTTGGCTCGCACTAATGAAATTTGGTCTGTTATTACGATTTAAATTTTATAGCCTCTAAGGAATACTCTAGTCAGAAATCAAACACAGCACAGGCTTAATTATTATCAAAACCTCAATGAATAAAAGTTATGTTCGGATACTGTAACTATGACTTCCATAAGCTGTTATACTCTAGGGCTTCATTTCCAATGTAGGAAAAATCTTAGAACAAATATCAATTTACTTTCGACAGGAATTGAACCGGCTGCGACGTGCGGCGATATCCCTCGGTTTCTCCGAACTGTTGACATGTGTGGGCACGGCGCTGGAGCGGGAGTGCGCCGCGCTGCCCCCGTCGGCGCCGCCGGAGTGCGCGCTGCAGCTGGCGCACGCCGCGGCCGCGCTCCGGGACCCCAGGACAGCACTCGACATCAAACATGCCCTTCAACCACTCGCTTCAAACTTTACTGTAACGTCTTCTATGTCACATTGATCTATATTTACCATGAGACTTAAATAAAAATATTTTATGAACTATTTTTACTTACAATTATTTAACAATATATTAAAGGATAAAATGTTTACAGACTACTTTTTCTCCACTCACATGAAAAAGTATGTATTGCCAGTGTTTAGGAATCATTATCTACATATACTTTGACTCCGCTGGAATACGATGTTAAATAAGTTATTCCCGGTTCGATATAATTCGGTTAAGGTTACTGCTGAACTACTAAGACTTCGACACTATACAGGCATAAATTGAGCATACGCCTCGCTGGTATCAGGTAGGTAGCTACTTGAATAGCAAAGCTACATACGTCATTTACGGTCAAAATTAATATACGATCCCGATCTAAAATCGCAAGATTGATGTATAATTTTGACATTACGTGTATTAAAATTACTGTCAAAAGGTTCATCAATCCATGGATTTTCGAACGGGATTGTATATTAATTTTCGCCGTTAGCCACTCTACAGTGCAGGGCGGACAAGACAATCTAAGGCGTCGTTCTAATTGGCTAACCATCGTCCGACCAAATGATGCGATTTCATCGCGCGATGAAAATGGTCGCGCGATGCCGCCACAATTGCATGATTTCAACAATAGCTGCATAGTTTTTACTGTCAAGCAATATTGCTTTGGAAATTGCAAGTCACATTGAAAAAAGAAGACGTAGACCACCAAACGAGATTTTATAGCTTGGATAGCATTGTTGCACGATCAAACCCAAGATGGGTTTAATCGTTATTAAGCATTTTGTGTGCTCGCGCGATGACTTGCAAGTTTCAATTAGGGCACTCTTCATAAATGTGACCATTATCGACTTTGCTAAAAAGCGAAAACTCCTACTTAATATTCTTTTTGGTCTTTTGCACATTGGTGTTTTTAAGATCAGGGCACAATCAAAATATAGAAAGAAGTAGGAAAGTCATCCAATATTTAATCGTTTGAATTCAGTATAAAGTTGTTGTAGTTATTATTACCGCAATGAATATTTAGCCGTTTGTGGTTAGTTTTTGCAAATCCAGTATTTTGGGAGGATTTCTCGGAAGAATTGGGGAGAAAGCTAGAGAGTCATCTGGCAGCACTAAAATCTAGCCGAACCAAACTTTCAAATTTATTCGGCAATATTTATATTTTGTTTTTATGAATAAACATGTAATAAATGTACTGCATTTAATATTGTATGCGTACAGTGTGTTATTTTAACAGTAGTATTACAGGATTGTACTTAAAATTATGCATTCAGTCATAATAATGATCAACAAATTGATATGTATTGTCATCCTGTCCTGTGTTCCGTTTTTATTTAGTTTAGATGGTGATTTCGTATTCGATGATTCCGAAGCAATAGTTAAAAATAAAGATGTTATTTCTGACTCTTGGGATGAGTTGTTTTTCAATGACTTTTGGGGTACTAGTCTTAAAAGCAACCTGAGTCATAAATCATTCCGGCCTCTTACAATTATAAGTTTCAGGTAAATAAATTTCATCTCTCATTGATTTGATTAGTAAGCTCATGTATACCCCCACTGTCTGGATTATTTAAACAAGGATAGGATTGTGGAAAGCCACAGACTTATGTTTTAACTCTCTCATTTGTGGTGAGTCTGATGTTTTTAATTAAAAACAGTGCTTTCTTTCCGTTGTTGTATATGTATATATGTGTAATAATTCACATCTTCTTTGACAATGATTAAGTACTACATTTCTCAGCTCATCGGTCATGAAGTCATTACAAAAATATTGGTAATCATCAAACCTATTTAATATCGTTTGATTACTCTTTTTACATATGTTAACAAAAATTCTCAAAATAATGTACAATGGATAGTATTGTTGCTACAATTTCTTCGAGACAACATTTGGATCTAAGATTTATCAAAGAGAATTACTAAAGCTAGAACTAATGATTCTTTCATACAATACCAACAAGTGTCAAGGATTCAGTAATATTTGTCAAAAAGATCTGACTAAGTAGGGGAAGTAAAAAGTTTAAAAATGAACGCCATTAGGCAATCATTGATTTAATAACAATAATTAAATTATATTATCTAACTAGCTGTCCGCTGCGGTTTCACCCGCTTTCCCAAGTGATATTACATTATTTTATTGTTTCTATCATCAATCGTTTTCGCAGGGCACCTGATGTAAGGAATTTTTTTTACACCTTGGGTTACATTATTGGAGTTTTAGTATGGATTCCTAACTTTATTGAAAATTTTATATAGCCTATGTTTACCGCAGATAGTGTAGCTTTCCAACAGTTAAAGAATTATTCCAATTGGTCAAGTAGTTTCAGAGCCCATTCAGTGCAAACAAACATACAAAAAAACAATCAGATCTCTCTTTAAAATATTAGTGTAGACAATTATTAAAATTGCATGACACACTTTAAAAAATTTCAGATTTAACTACTTATTAAGTGGAAACAAACTATCACCATTTGGTTTCAAAGTTACAAATCTAATATGCCATGTTATCTGCTGTATATTGGTCTGGAGGACTTATGAGAGTATTTTACATAATACAAAAGGCAATGTAAAGAAGAAATGGTGGTGTGATACCAGTTTCTTGGCAACGCTAATATTTGCTGTGCACCCCATACATGTGGAAGCTGTCTGTGGTATTGTTGGAAGAGCAGATATCCTTGCAGCCATTTCATTCTTTCTAGCCTTTCAATGTTACAATAAAGCTGCAAAATCTGTGTATCAGTATACATTGTTATGTACAACTGTTATTTTCTCAGTAATATCAATGTTGTTTAAAGAAAATGGTGTCACAGTTTTGGTTAGTATTAGCTTATAACCATATTTTTAAATATTGTATTTTAATCTATACTTTACCATTTCTGTTTTGTTCAATATTTCAGGGTTTTTGTTTACTTTATGAAGTTCTCCCAAAATTTATATCAAGTAAAAATGAGAGATATCTGCATAAACCGTCTATTGTAAGAATTATTTACATCTCTGTAGCTACAATGTTGCTGTTGTATGTAAGATGGATTGTTATGGGTGGTTCAAAACCAGACTTCAAACCGACTGACAATCCAACAGCATTTGCGAATAATATATTTACAAAGGTAAAATAGTTTTTACCTTTATACTTTATTGTTTGCTTTCATAAGAACTCATTCCTTAAACCCATCTTGGTCATTTTTATACTTCTACAACTCATATTAAGTTAACTAGTACTACACTTATTGTGGTGATACATAAAAACCTTTGAATGAATGGTCTATATATTAATATTTTTATGTTTTCAGATAGGAACATACAACTACATATATTCCCTCAACTTCCTTCTATTTCTCTGGCCACAGTGGCTTTGCTATGATTGGTCTATGGGATGTATACCATTAATTGAAAACATATATGACTATAGAATCATATTAGTTTTACTAATGTATTTATATGGAGTAATTATACTAAGAAATATAATTAATAAGAAAAACAAAAACACCAGTAAGAGGTAAGAATGTTAACTTTTTATTTCACAGAGTAATCACAGTTCTTGTCTCTCTTCTTTCTCATGACCTACTCTTGAATTGAGTAGGTACCTGGAGACAGAATACATAATTTATTCTAGTGAGTCAGAGACTTTGATAATTATTTAATACCTATATTCATTAACAAAAACATCTGATAATTATTTGGTCAGTATAGATCATGGATAACATAGCCTGTGGCTAAAGCCAGGCAAAGGGTTATGTGCACTTGCTTGCTTCTTACACTAACCATAAAAGTCAGTGTCCCATGGTTTATAATTACCTAGATATATCTATATGCTACCTACAGTTTTTATTCAGATTTTTCTTATTTTGTTTCCAGATATACAATTTTAGCAGTGTCTCTAATCATTATACCTTTTCTGCCAGCAACAAACATCCTCTATCCAGTTGGTTTTGTGATTGCCGAAAGGATTCTATATATACCCTCGTCTGGATACTGCCTTCTTCTTGCTATGGGGCTTGCTAAAATAATTAATAGAAATTGTAAGGTTTGTATATTTAATTATTGAAATGAAAATGTTTTTATTCATTCAGAACTTTACAAGCACTTATGAATAGTCTGACTCTAATACCGGTTCGGAAGGTAGTTTTTTACTGAGACGAACCGGCAATAAACTTGGCAAAAAACGAACTTACATTTATATAACAACCTGTGTTATCAAGGAAGGGAATCATAGCTTCACAGTATTATTTCTTACTTTCAGCTGGGAATTGCATTGTATGCATTTTTAATTATAACATATGGATTAAGAAGTTGGCAAAGATCAATGGAATGGCAGAATGAATATAATTTGTTTATTAGTGGTTTGGCTGTTTGCCCACTAAATGCAAAAGTTCACTATAATGTTGCAAAAGTTGCTGATGCGAAACAAAAATCAGAATGGGCGATGAATGAATACAAGGAAGCAATCCGGTACATATTAATAAAAAACTTGCTCAAATATTATAAATAAATAAATTCCTTTTTTAAAAGACATTCTTTACACACGGCCATCTGATCCAAAACTAAGCAGAGCTTGTACTATGGAAACTGGATAACTGATATGCTACATATACTACTTTTTTTTTTTTTTAATACTTACATATATAGATAGATATAGCTAACCACCAAGCCAATTGGCCAGTCTAGTTTACTGGTAGTTTATAAGTAGGTAGACATCGGATTTATGCACATAACTCACTTATTACGGCGTTAATGCATATTTTAGCCTTTTTCCCAAATCGTGAATATTTCTGTTAGTAGCGGGAGGTGCACCGTAAAAGAAGTAGTTGGTCCATTTGACAGTTTTGAGCCCATTTCCATTAAATCAAGCAATCTGGATTTGATGAGCCTTCCATTAAATAGAACATTGCCGTCATCTCAACACAATTCTAAAAGTTACCAGATGCCAAAAGGTTGGACCAAAACCCCAAAACCTGCCTCTATTGATTTACAATATATTGGAAACAATGAACTATTTGGCGTACGAAGAGTTTTTAGTGCACATTTCAGCTTTTATTAGTGCATATTTGCAAGCATATTTTGGCACTTTGTTAGAGCATATAATCCAACATCTAGTTAAAAGTAAAAAAATCCATACATCAAACAAGTTTTTTTAGGGGAAAACTTTTTGCACCACTGCGATTCGAAATTTGATGATACGAAAAAGGGGACTACTCGTATATACGAGTACAACGTGCTAAAAAGTACCCCGTAAAATATAATTAATTACCTCTTAAGAGTATATAGTTCAGAGAAGGTTACTAATGAGTTTCTCTTGGGACCAGTATTATGTCCATGAAGGTCTGCTAGTTTATCCTACAGTCTAACTACCCACTTAAAGTAGATTCATATTACATTAAATGTTAAAGCTAAAAATAAGATTCCGGACCCGCCTTGTCAAAATGTTGGTATACAACGTGTTACAAAATACCCCGTAAAAATATAATTAATTTATCAAAGCCAATAACCCTAGTAAGCTGTCATGTCAGAGAACCAGATTATTAACTGACCGGCCAACGTACCTATTTTACCTAATAATTGTCTACTTAATATGTACTACTCTAGTCTACTAGTCTACTTATTACTAATAGTTTGTCTATTTTTCATTCATAAAAATTAGTTTTTTATTGCGGTATGTTATATAGCGTTACTACGGTTCTTAAATATTGTGAATGGACTCGTTATATGGTAATCTCCTAATGATGTACAAACCTAGTTTTTAAGTTTTTTTCATGTTTTTTAGCTAATAAAGTCTCTGACTAAGTCAGAGGTTGTAGTAACACCCTGTATAAGTAAATATGATTTAATTATTTAATAATAATTATTATTTATCTCTAATATTAATTAGGTTATTGTTGAATAGCCCTAGAAATGCGCTTAGCTGGTCCTTTTTTCAGACTATTTCCAGAATATTATCAAGCAATGAACAATTTGGCAATCATGCTTAAAAATCAAAAGAAATTCACAGAAGCTGAATATCACCTGCAAAAAGCAATAAGTTATATGTAAGTGTCTACTTGAGATCCATTAATCAGTAATGTAAGGAATAATTGTTGTGAAACATTAAAATAATGTGAATATAGTAGTGTCATCTAGATTGACGGTCGACCTAGCAGTGACGGTAACAGCAGTATCCTAAGCACGAACATCTATATCGAGCTGTATCGAGTGCGCCAAAAACCAATGCAATGGGAAATTGAACATCGCCTAACGTCACGGAATGAGCGGTGTGCAATTTTACATACAAACCAGCTTTTTGGCGCACTCGATACGATAACGCTACGCTTACGATAGATGTACGTGCTTAGGCCTCAGTACTGGCACTAGTGGAATTAGTGTACGTTTTAAATTGCACGAAGAGTATGCGGAGATACCTATTGGTAATTTTAATAGTTAAAATTATATGAAAAAATAAGCTTGTCTTTATATAATCAGATTATGCCGTAGACACATATCAGGGTCAAACATAGATCTGTGCCCTGAGCACGAACATTTATCGTTAGCGTATCGTCATCGTATTGAGTGTGCCAAAAATCAAAGCAATTGGAAATTGAACATCGCGCAACGTCACGGTATGCGCGGTGTTCAATTTACCATACAAACTAGCTTTTTGGCGCTCGATACGATGACGATGATTTGCGATATATGTTCGTGCCGGTCTCTGTTCCGGGTTTCCAAAGCTAGCTTTTTTACAGGCAAGAAGGTCATAATATTTTTTTTATAAATCGAACACAATATCTATAGCTAGGGTTAAAATAATGTGTTATTCACTCATCATCGTAAAAATGTATTCTTACAAACGAACCAAGTCTTGTGAACAGTTGAAAATGTTTACCGTAGATTTGGTAGACGCTCGCGCGTCGTGTGGTGGTTGCTATAAATCCATTCTTTTTCACCCTCATGAAAGGTATTTTTCAGGCATGACTTCCCAGCAGCTTGGATGAATTTGGGCATCGTTCTAGCCAGTACAGGTCGGCATGCAGAATCGCAAAATGCTTACAAATGGGCACTAAAGTACCGAAAGAATTATACGGATTGCTACTACAATTTGGGAAACTTGGTAATTGAACCGTGATTCTTAGTATTCTTTAGTATCCGAGAATATGCTTTAATATTAGAAATTGAAACAGTGGTTTCATAGGTACCTAATTTTCAAACTAATTGTACGCATTTTAAATGAAAATCTATAATGAACCTTAAATTCAATATAGTTTTTGGATGGTCAAATTTAAAGTTACTGAAGCTATTACCGTGTAGCGTTTTTTCAAATTATTTGCAATAATTCACTTTGTTATTTAAAATTTTATTTTTCATTTTTACTGTTTGTGAAATTCATGAATGTACGGATGTTTATTACTAAACTAATTTGGATGAAACTTGGCACGTAGATAAATTTAGAACCTAATTTAACACAGGATATTTCGTTACATAGAGTGCCATAACATAATGTATCCACATTTATAGTCTTAAAACGTGCCTCTAGCTGTACGCTTGTTGTATGAAGTCAATATCTTAACCTGTATCTACATTGTTGTGCCTGTTACAGTATCTGGAAATGAATAAAACAGAAGATGCTATGGACAGTTGGTTGCAAGCTATTTATCATAATTCGAAACATGTATTAGCTTGGACTAATTTGATGGCTTTGCTGGATAATACAGGTAAATCGCGGACTTTGTGATGGTTACGTGAAAACCATTTTATTTTATTGTCACAAAATTCATAGCACTTCACAATCGATATTCTAATTAATTATTTACCATATATTTTGAGACCTTGAGGTCTTGAGTTCGATTACCAGGTCAACCAAGGTGCTATTTTTGTTTCTATTTTAGAAATACCTAATGCGGCGACAATGGCGCATGTTACGTTGAGACTTAAATATCTTTGGTGGATTGTGGGTCTCACGGAGACCTCTGATTACCCCTTTGGTCATAACGGGCGTGAAGATAAATAAAATTCAAATCAAGAAGTAATCTAGTTATGTGTCTTATTAAAGATTTTGATTTTTAATCCCCCAATAATAAAAATGTGCTTCCATAACAACAATAACAACACACAAAATTCTTCGAGGCGGACGCAGTCAGGACACAAGCGTCAGAATAATGTGTACATTATTTATTTAAAATACCTACCACACGTCCGGAGAAAGTTCACAAACTTCACATAATTAATCTATTGTATAAATAAGACTTATGTCCGTTTTTTGATTTTACTAAATATAACATTTTTCCTTATTTCAGGGAAAATTGATAAAGCTCTCCAAGTAATACCTGAAGTTCTTAAAGAGTTGCCAGATTCGCCATCTGTGAACTTTGCTATTGCTAATATTTATGGCAAAATGGATCGTTACGAGGATGCTGAAGAATATTTTATTAGAGCAATCAAGCTATTTGGAAAACAAGTACAAGCTATACATTATGCTAACTTGGGTAATAAATATCCCGTATTTGTCGACGTATAAGAATTTGAGATTACTTAAACAGGCAAATTATTAGTAATCAAATGCAAGAAAGCGGAGATAGCTTTTAGATAACTAGCTGGGCTGAGAGCCCTGTGCGCTCGCTGAACTTGCTCGTGTAAGAGCTATCGAAGGGCTAAGACCACGGTTTATTTAAAAAAAATGATAACTTCATGGCGTTCTTACGATATATGTTGCGAAAGAATGCGTGCCTAACTCCGAGTGTATTTTTTTTAAGTAAAACTTATTTAGGAAACTTAATGAATTTTCTTGATGTCACAAAAAAGCGACAGTAGGGACACATTTGTAATATCAGCAAAACACGACAATATTAATCATAATGTATACCCGCCATATCCGGCTTTTATTAATTTTAATTTTTTTATTTTTGCAGGTGTTTTATACCATCGCTGGAAGAAGTACCACCTAGCTGAACAAATGTATCTAAATGCCTTAAAAATTGATCCCCATTTTAAAAGTGCACATAAGAATCTAGGATCACTGCTCAAAATAAATGTGATAGATGTAAAGTAAATACAAATTTTATTATTGTACCTTCCTAATAAAAAACAGTCAAAATCGTCTTGTATTCTATAATTTGCCTTCTGGACATTACCCATAGACATTTCTAATCAGTTTAATAAGTGTTCACAAAAAATAGGTAATTTATATTTTAAAAAAATTGAAATCTTGTTAATAGCTAAAACAATGAGATTGTAAATATCTAGCCCAAATAGGGGTCATATATTTATAACGATTAATCAAAATAGTCAAAAGAATCTTTCATTTAAAATTTCCGAAACTTTGATAGGTCTTACAAAACATCTGTTAGTCTTAAAAACTTTACATTTAAAAAAAACTCGTCTGACAAGCCTGCAGGTCGATTCAGAACATTTCGATAACTAACCGAATTGATTCGTTTGGATACCGAACTGATGTCGTAGAAGCTTAGATTCCATTACAAGGGTAAATTCATCGCGCAACTAACCCAATTTTTTTTTTATTATTTTAAGAATACTAAATTAATTGTTTGTTATAGATATATTTTATCATTATCACTAAATATTTAAAGTATTCCAAGTGAATGCAAACTTTCATTGTTGTCTGCATACTCCGCCTAGTCCGCCGACTATATTTTAGCATCCGATAGCAAGTAAAATCGCAATTTTTGTAATAGTATGTAGCTCCCGATTTTTGTTCTTCGACGTTCAGTAACTCTGTTTCGATAACTGTAATGTGAATAGCGTTACCGGATAGTTTTCGGTCGATAGGCATTAGTTGCACGGTATGACGTAACTTTCGATTCGGTATCGAAAACGAAAAATTGACTTATGAATTGCTAAGTTAGTTTATCGTACGATATCAAACCAAATCAGTCTATGGCTGAGTTACCGTAAGGTTCTGAATCGAGTTGCTGGTCTTCAGTCACATCCACTGATGCCCTTATCGTCTTCGTCGTCGTCGACAAGCGGTAGATGGTTTACCTCAATTAGGCTCAGTTATTATAACCATAATGAATATTTTGCCGTTGGTGGGTTTTTTTTTTCCTTCGAAACCTGGATTTTAGGGCGCTCTTTGGGAAGAATTAGGGAGAGCGCGAGACAGTCATTTGGCGACACTGTTCAAATCAAATGTCATATCGCAGAAAAAAATAATCAATAACCAAATCACTGTTGCCAGATTGGCTGGAATCCCCCCAAATTTGAGGGGTATTTAGAGGGAATCCAGGGATTTTTTAATACCAAACCTGAGAATAGCCGTGATGGTTAAAAATATAGTAACTGAAACCTATCAAATCAAGCTAATAACTAACTATGCCAAACATAACATTAATTAATAAATTCCGCGTGCACTAGCAAAGCACTATACTGCGTACGATGACGTCGACTCGTATACTTTGCTAGGCGGATGTATTAATTTTAAACCATGCTCAAAGATGCTTAACATTCTGAGAAAATGTACGGAACTGCAGACGTCGCATGTGAAGAAGTTGACCCAGAAATGGAAATTAATGCTGAAATAGTATAAAATTTTGTTTAATTAATTATCAACCAATACCCATAATTTTATAAGGGCTTTTTTTTTTCATTAAAGCCGGAAAATCGGAAAAGATTTGGGGAGAATGCGGTTCCGTAAACTGGCATTACTGATCCCAATAAATGTCGGGAACCGCACAGGGGATCGGCAGGCAGTAATTCAATTGCATTTATTAGATTCTAATTCATTACTACTATAAATAAAAATGGATTTTACTCTTGAATTATCAGCACTTCAAGGTGTAATGATATCTGCGGATAACGTTCAACCTTTTTCGAGACTTACAGCAAAAGGAGGTAATAATCAATAAAATCGCGTTTTTGCGTTGTATACATTAAATAATATTTTGTAAACATATATTACAGGAAATGAAGAGAAGATTAACTTAGTGATTAATAACGTTCTAAAATTCTTAAAAGATGAGAATTTTATTAATAATGATGGTTTAGTAATGGCGAAAATATCAAAGATTCGTAAATTTGCCCTGTACATTATCCTAAACTCAGATTTACCGGTACTGGAAAGGCTTGTAGAAACAGAAGGAATAGATTTAGTAATCTGGACCGTACCCACCATACCAAAATGTCTAATGTGTGAAATGCTCTGGAACCTACATATGGATATGTTTGTTTATGAAATTATTGAATTTTCTTATCCTCAGTTGGGCTTAGAAGTCGCAAGTGCATTTTTAGATAACTTCAAGTATTTCAATCCAACAGAGTGCTTAGATAAATTGAACAAGCTCTCAACAGCATGTTACAAACTTATATGTCGGTTACAACTATTTGAGATGACCGACAATGAACTATCACAAATATTAAGTGATGCCTACAATGTCTTAAAAAAGTTCTTGAAGTATTACCCTGAACCTCCACATGATATTAAATTGAACAGTTTAGATAAAGACGACTTGTATATGTACCATGGTGAATGTCTTCATTCTGCACTAACTTTTATTTATACTTGTTTGGAACAATTTGGCACTACTCATGACAGACATTCAGTTGACAACATTTACAAATCAACATTCAAAGCTGGAAGTGTTACTAAAGACTCTATACATTTTCATATGAATGATAATCTGAATGAGTTAATATTAGAATGTGTGAGTAATTGCCATATAATAATGTTAGATATGTGCAAGGATCTAGTAATGGGCATTAATGTAGACATATTTTGTGCTTGGAGTGAATTTATCGATAAAGGAAAGAGCATGCAACAGAAAATCGGTGAATTTTGTAATAAATTACGCACAAAGTTATTGAGCATCAGGAGTTTATCTGAACACCCACTTGTGAACATGTTAGAGCAAATTTCCCGTAAACCTGTTGAAATGAAGGATATTATAAATGTCACAGACACCAGTGAAATCATAGATAAAATAGACAAGGGTGGTGAAGATAAAGCATTATGGGTGCATGCACTTGTTGATAAAGAAAACCTATGCAATGATATCAATTTGGTTAACATTATAAGTTTGAACTTGGAAGCTTATCATTCAGAACATTGTTTTAGGTTGTATAAAAAGTTCAGAAATCATTTAAATACCAGTTCAAATAACTCAGACATAATTGAATTGTTGACAGTAAAAGTATATCAAAAATGCTCCAATTCTGGCAAATTTAAAATACTAGAAGAACATTTCAGTGATAAATGCTTTACTGACATGAAGGATTCTGTTGAATTTCATACTATGATGACAGAAGTATTTAATAAACTTATTCTATCACAGGACGCTAGACTCACTGATATATTATGTTTATTTTTACAAAATCCCCAAAAAACATTTATTAAGATATTTTCACTAGCAACAGAAAATACTCAACAAAAAGATATAATGATAAGAGCAATGAAAATGCTTGAAAAATATTCTAATCATTACTACAGTACAGACACAGAACCCTGTGTAATTAAAGTGACCCAGAAAATAATTGATGATCATCTTAATACAGACTCAACTCAAGAAAACTTTATAAAGTTTATGGGTGGGCTTAAAAATTTGAATATTATACCAGGATCTAAATTGTTGCTGCTGATTATTTTCCCAAATTTGCATAAGGCATTATTAAATAAAGACATTGGTAGAGTATATCTACAGCTCAAACTCCTGAAAGATTTGTACACTATAGAGGAGCAGGTGGAATATAGAGCACCAATATTGGCAATGATAGCTAAAGTGGTGGATATCGCACGATGGAAGATCAATACATTTGAGGCACTCGCGCCACCTACAATACAAATTGCATTGGAACTACAAAAATCATTATGGGATACCTACGGTTCTACTTTACCAGGTAAGATAAGTAATAACTCAATTTCTTCGTGATGTGTACAAAATTTTACAATATTAAATTTCGACATTATAAATGAGTGATAGAAAGTAATTAAATGTTTTCTATAAAATAAGTTCAAGCACATTAGTGGATTCGTATACACCCTTCTCCGAGACAGGCGCGGCGCCGGTTGTCGCCAAAATTCAATATTGAACATACTATCGGTGTAGTACAAGTTTTTAATGAAAATATCCTTCTATACAACGTGTTAGAAAATACCCCGTAAAAATATAATTAATTATCAAAGCCCTAGTAAGATGTCATGTCAGGGAACCAGATTATTTAACAGAAAGGCCTACGTACCTAGTTTACCTAATAAATTGTCTACTTTAATAGTTTTTCTATTTTTCATTCATAAAATTCGTTTAATTTTTTGGTGGATGTGAACTACGGTTCTTAAATTTAAAGAGTGAATGGAGTCCATTCAATGGACTCTTTATAAGCTTACTTAACCTCCTTTCGGCTTGACGGGTAGTTTTGTAACACCTGTAGTATACATATACACATCTTTTATATACAAGTTAACAACGTAAAATATTTTTTACAGAGTTCGAAGAAATTTGGTTGAAAAGTAAATTGAATAATTTACAAGCATTAAATGTGTATTATTATAGAAGGTTATGGAACCCACCAGGTGAAAATTTAGTTGAAGTCCTCAGTAGTACGAAAGTGCGCAATGACATTGATAAGCGCCAATTGACAACATGGTTATCACAGGTAGCTCTTCATATTGCGAATCCTTAATGATAAAAAGGTTCATAGCTTAACCTAAATGTTTTTTTTTTCTTTTTTCAGATAATTTGTTCCTGCACTCAACAAGAGTGGTGTGAAATTTGGAACAGTCTGTTGGTGTTCAATAACAACATCATAATAAACATCATGCATGACGCGTTATCCTTGGTAACAATAGCCGAAGGAGAACACCGTACAGATAATTCATGGAAATGTTTGCTCTATGGCTACAGGAATTTCGTCTATGTGATCAGGGTAATGTATATTTTAATTAATAATTTCTCTTTAGGTTAGCGTGTGAATCTTGCCTGTGTCTTATACTTTAGGTATGTCTCTTGTTATCGCTTAAACAACTAAGGTATATGTACTGGAAATAAAAATACGGCATTATATATAATAGGGATGTGTCCTGACATGTCAAATCAGCAATTCTTTATGAAATATCAAAACGATACATTCAATAATATGATAATGTATGGAGTTTTGTATGAAATAGCAAGTTGTGACGTCATAATTGTACAGCATCAAATAACATACTCTTTATGATTAGATCGGTACTTAAAAATCACATTAATGATTTAATTTTGGTCAAATTTTAATGTTTTCGTATATTTTTGAATGTTTAATACACTGGTTAGTGTTTGATCATTTATCTTTGATACAGGACACATCCCAATTTCTATAATATAATAAATATATATACTAACTGAATCATCTTACTATAAGGGTATTAGTACTTATTTCCCGGGAAATGTAAGAATATACACACACTTACTTAAATGCTCATTTCTTTTTTTTTTTTATATCAGACGGGATTCTACTTCTCAAATGGGCGTTTTCGGAATTATTTTCTATTGCTTTGATTTTTTTACTTATTCGTCTAGGAATTTGATACAAAAAATAACGTTTACATTTTCCAGGATGTATAGTGAAGTTCCTTGGATTTTGCATTTTTCGGGTAACATAACTATTTGCCTGTAAGCTATGTTTTTTAATATAACTCTTTTATTTTCCAGTATAAATTCTTCGTGGAGCCTCTTACAGACGTACAAGTCTCGGTGATCATCAACATAATCGCAGCAACAGCAAATCTTATCAAGAAAGAAGATGCTAAAGAGATCGTGACGCTGTTGTTACCTTTATTTGGATATATAACGGAAAAGAAAAAAGATTTCTCCACTTGCTTAAAGAAACGATTGGAAAATACCAGCTTAGCTGAAATGGTCAATAAAGTTTTTGCCAATGGGAACGAATGTGCTAGCATCGATGATGAATAATGTACCTAATTTAGTTTCTTTATCTATCTACCTATTATATAAGCCGCAAGTTGTATTAATAGTATCTATTAACACAGTTTAAAATTGTAGATGCAGTTGATTTTCGAATAATAATAATACAATTATAATCAGTAAATATTGTTTTATTTTCTTACTATATAAGAACGATTTTCCTGTAACTGAAAGGAGACAAAACATGGAATAAGTATAATTATGAATAGAACAAATAGATTATAGAGATATCTTTTTTTTTATGCCACGACAAACAAGCAGACGGTCCACCTGATGGTAAGTGGTCACCGCCGCCTATGGACATTTGCAACACTAGGAGCATCGCCAATGCGTTGTCGACCCTGAGACGTGAAGTTGGTAAGTCTCAGGTGCCTGTAATTTCACCGGCTCCCTTACCTTTCTAACCGAAACACAGTAATACAATTGCACTACTGCTTCACGGCGGAAATGGGTAAGGTGGTAGTACTTCCCCGGACGAACTCTACTACTCTAGAAGATAGATAGATATATTTATCAGTGGCAGGTATACGAGTAGACCTCGATAGTAGTAGTTCGAATCATATAATAAATATACTACTGATTAAACTTTACATAACAATAGAAAGATAAATAAATCTCTGTCCAAATAATAATTTTATTTATTTACATCGGCAACAACATATTTGATTTCATATTCATTAAAAATAATTTGGATTCAATAAATCTATCTTATAATAAAACTAAAAATATATTTTTTTTACCTTTTTTAGTTTGAACACGCTTATTCCTGAAATTAGGAATTGATGGAGAGATCGACACCGACCTGATCTGTTACTACATGCATTCTCTGTAACCTTATGGATATGGAATACTGGAATATGGAATGGACATACTTATAAGCTGGCGGTAATTACGGGACCCTCCTATAGCTGCCAAGGGAAATGAAGGGCCTGATGACTTGTGAAACTGTAGTAAATAATAAGAAATTAGGTAGCTTCTTATGTATAATAGTTACAAACTATCTATATTACTTATCTGACGACAATATTCTAATTTTCATTCATTTATGAAAGAGGCTGAGACTTATCTAATGGCAATAGTGATAATGGTGTTGCTTCTATTTGTAATTTCGTTTCCCTGTTTGGCCTCCTCGCACGTTTTTCCTACCTTTACCAACATTGCCGCAATATTGACCAAGTTCCTTACACATTTGACAAAGTTCCTGCTGATGTTCCTTACGGTTTTCTTTATCAAACGTCATGTCAGTTGGACGCAATTCTCTCTGAAAAAACACAATCAATTATATGGCGGATAATTCAATTAACTATTTCATTGATAAAGGATGTATATGTTTAGTAGATTGCTATTCTATACGTTAGTAATATTACAATTTTCGAAAAATACGGTATTTCGACAACTACCCATTGAAATTTATTTAAGACCAAGGCTTAGCACGCACTGCGAATAAACGCGAACGCAAGACCGCATGCAAACACGCACTGCGGCTGGCGTTTTGCTTAATAATTTTATATCAATACCACCAGTGATTTCTAGAGAGTAGCCTGTGTTGTGGCTCTGGTTTAAAAATTAAGAAAAAAACGTAAACATCATCATTGGGTACATCCACTAACAGATCAAAGAGATTGGAAAGGATACTTTTGCAAAATGTACAACGACGTGTGACAGCATCCCTATAAATTTCGTTACTACAAAATGTCTATTGGTACTTTTGATAAATTATGCACCTGCAGTTAAATGCCGTGCGTGCGCCTCCATACTATTACTATGGGACACAAAAATATCGCGCGTTTACAAACCGTGGTCAAATCATAGTAAGCTACGTTTTTTTAATTCAAACGCATAATAATTGTATAACTTATGTGCTACATTTCTCGGCGGTTTCAGACCTGCGATTAAACTTGTGCGTTTTATCGCAGTGCGTGCTAAACCTAAGCTTTAACTTGATACCTAGATAACTATTACTACTTCTTCCGGACCAGAAACATGCAAAGAAGAACAGATAAAGCTACATCAAGGATATATCTAGTGGCCTTAACTATTTAAAGAGGCAAATTAAACCCTTACCAGACTATGAGGGTAAACAGACTTTTTGCAGCGTTTGCATATCTGGTAGGAATATTGCCAAGAGCTGCGGCTATTCCAGATGCGTCCACATAAACATTTGTATTCTCCGAATCTCGGTCGGTTCTGAAATGTGAGAATGAATAATGTGATTGGTAGATCAGATGCTCAAGACTTTGCTACGTAAACGTTATCGATACTCATGGGCGAAAGTACCTACTCATGCATACGTATTATTTAGGTACATACAGATATTAGTCCTTTTATGAAGTTAATAAATAAGAAAATGATAGGGCCTGATATACGGCCTGGCATATATATAACCAGCAAGTCAGAACTAGTATTTGTAGGCAATCTATAAGACTAAACGTCTTCATCATGCCCTCCTTTGTTTCTAACAAAACGAAAGAAAAGATTTTAATTTATATTATATATCCTTTTGCCTTACCGATGCGGAAGGTTGTCGATTAATATCACGAGTATTTCTAAAACGATGTTCATTTTCAATCTGAAAAAAGAATGAATAGACAATCATCAATGTAACATATAATCAACCTATAATTACTTTATGTATTAAATATTATTTATGAAATAAATACAATCGATTTTAATTTTAATTTTGGGTTATATGAATTACGTAAATTAAGGTATTACAGCGTCCTTGTGACTTACCGATGCGGAGGGTTGCCGATTTATATCACGAGTATTTCGAAAACGATGTTCAGTTTTATTCTGAAAGAAAAATGATTACACAATCATCAATGTAACGATTTAAAAAAAATCTAGGTTGTGTACTCGTATAGGAAGGATGGGTCCGTATATCACAGCCAAACGTTTCTAAATAATATATAACGTTACTATAATTTTTCCCTTCTTCCTACGACATGGGATCCTTCAAACGAGGCGTGAAGAAGCACCTTGCGGGCCGGCAGAGTGAGGGCAGCTACTGTTGTACACTCCTGTAGCGATTCTCGCATTTTGCGCGTGTGGCAATAATCATCTTTACGTTAAAAAAGTAAAGGTGAATATTTTAACCGTCATGCCAGCATGTGATTTTTCTTTTTTTTTTTAACGCACTACAGGTTAATTACTTTACATAGACATCTCTACGCTCTCTCTGTCTCGCTATTAATGCTCATGTTTACCTTCAAGTTATAATGCACTATCTGTCCCCCGCGGTTTTACCCGCGTTCCCGAGAGATATCACATTTTCCCGGGATAAGAAGTAGCCTATATGTTATTCTAGGATATGTTCTATCCAAGTTCCATCCATATCCGTTTAGTAGATTTTGCGTCAAAGAGTAACAAACAAAACTTTCCTGTTTATAGTATTAGTATAGATGACCATGGAATTATTAGTACCTACTAATAACTGTAGGTACAGTACCTATTCACATGTTTTTTCACATTCACGTGTTGAGACGCAATATGAAAAGTAGCTATCTATTACATAGACCATTAGACATAGGCGCTACTTTCCCATAAAAATAATAAGCGTCCGAACTAAAAATGTATTAAAGCCCCTGAAGTTAAAAATACATCTGCCACAAATAAATAAAACCCAAGTTCTGTTTTGATATTATGTTAATCAAAACAATTAGCTCTCAAGTCATAATATTTTCGGGAAAAACCCTCAGTTTTTCTATGGGATTTTTATCCGATGACTAAACACCGTGGTCAGGCATTCTAAATGTTTGACATAGTAATATAGAATAAGAATAATAAATGCAAATTTAGACGTAAGTGTGTGTTATCTTGTGCATTATCAACGACCAGTAACGCATTCAATTGGGTACATATATATACGTACCATAACATTAATCATAACTACTTAGTGTTATTATGGTTAAGAATTTTTACAGAATATTAACTAGTTATGTGCTCATCCCAATCTCTGTAGATGTATACAAGGTAATCAATATTAAGCGCAGATTGCTGTTAATCTTACTTAGTTTTGGAGCCATACTGTAAAATTTATCCTATGTCTTCAATAAACAAAGATGTATGTAATGTATTCTGCGTAAAATTTTCCAAAAAAAACAAAAGAAATATAACTTGAAAATCTCGGGAAGAGGAGCACAAAAACAAAATAACAAGCTTGCGGTAAGGCTGCGGTGGTAAAGGTTGAAGTACCTAATTAATTTCAACACTTATGTTTATCAAACTCACCTCACTTGAGAGACAGGATCCCATTATTTTTATGTACGTTTGTAGGTACTCGTCAATTAATCAAACAATAATAATATCAATCTCTCGTATTTTAACAAAACAGTAATTTCACAGAATAGCAAAGATGTTTTATAAATAATATATATTTGACGACAACAATTAGCATTTAACTCAGTCTGTGTGTAGATCACTAATGTAATGTAGGTAGGAAGGAGGACACTGAAAGAAATATTAATAACAAATGTTGCACTCGTGAAAAAATTACAGAACGCATTTAATCGTTAGTAGGTATATAAAAAAAATATCAGTGCGCCTGCCGCAATGACACTAGATAAAGTGCAAAAAGGCTTCTCTTTGTAACGTAACATTTTGATTTTCGTTTAATTAACTATTAAATAGAAAATAATGAGGTGCGCTCAAGCAAAGAATAATAATAATATTACTATTTTAAATAATCGATAATCTCCGCCAGTCTACAATTTTACTTTCATTACCCCGTATAAATCATTGGATTGGATCATATTGAAATCCACAATATTGGCAGTGCACTTAGAACTTGGGTTGTTTGTTTGCTGCTTAGACTTACTTATTTTATTTACGCCCGCCACTACTAAATATTGCACAATTGTGGAAATATCCAAACTCAAAGATAGGTAGTAGTAGTACCTATCGAAAATAAAATATAGATTTATTGGTTCGGTTGACAAATATTTTTTATCATACTGGCAATACTGCACTGCGTATAGAGGTTTTAAACCGGGTACCATTGTTGCCAACATAGCGCTTTTGGCGCTAGAGCTAACATTTTTAAGTAGTGTTAGCGACCACCAAAAGTATTTAGCCCCTTTACTTTGCGCCCAACCTAGCCCCTTTTTTTAAATGTTCATTTCATTAAAATATCTATGTCTATTAAAATGCAGAACTATACATTTTTAGACACTGACCAGCGCCTTGATTACAGCTGAATATTTTGTGTTTGTAAACAACCTTCCTTGTTACACGCCTATGTTAAAAATTATTTGTTTTTATAATCAGCTTTGGAACGTGGTCGTCCAAAGATAGATACTACGACTTATATCTTAATAATGTGTACGATTTAAAATAGTTTCTAGAGATTTAATTAACCTATAAACCTAGTTGTTCTAGTTTTGTTGCAAGCGTATTAAAAATATCGAGTGAGTAGTTATGTTGGATAGGTAGTAGGGTTACTAGGACACGATGTTGCCAGTTGATACATGAAATGAGATGTGATAAGGACTTGGAAAACACATCTACCAACATAAATAAATTTCAATTATTCACCGTCTGAATAGGTCAAATCAGAATTAGTCTTAGGACAAAGATTACAGTATATAACAATATACCTTTTGTGATCTTATAAAATGTAAAATACTTTCAAATATATGACAAAATGTTGTATTGAAAATCATATTTCAGTTATTAGTATTTGCTCTAAATACTTACTTACTTTTTGTGTAAATAATTAAGTGTGATATTAAATATATAAAATACCTATATAGAAGCGTTTCTAATATCATAGTTCGCGAGATTATTAATGTTCTATGGTCAAAGTAATAAAACGTAATAATTAGATAATATAATATAATAAAAATATTTAACATAATCTGATTTACATGCAGAGTAAGCACCAAAGCACCCATTAGGTACCCCCTAGAAAATGTTATTATACCTACTAACACTAACTTTCGCACCACGGCTTTATCATCCTACATTATGAACTTGAGATAATCATTCTTTAATCCAAAGCTGTGTGCCAAATTTCATTGAAATCCATTTAGCCGTTAAGAAGACAAACATACAGAAACACTAACTTTCCTTATCATAATAATAGTTACGGATCTTCACGGAAGCCTCAAATTCTTGAGGCAAACAGTTTCTGCAGCTTTCAGGCAGGGCATTTAACTCACCAGGCTGTTCTCAAAAAGAAGTCCTACAGTCACTCACAGCTATGTGAGAGTCAAAATGAGGTAGATTAATTAAGCATGTAGGAAGCAAACTTACCTACATAGTATCGAGTGTTTTGGGTGCCATTTTCACCACTCAGGAGTTACAAGGACAGGTTTGTCGAATCCCACACCTCAAACATGAACAATTCTTAGAATATTATCTACCAAATGTATATAGGAAAGTATTTAATAAAAATAGTAGTACAGAAATTTTGTAGAAAGAAGGACACATCTAAATATTATTAAATCTCTTTTTAGGACATTGACATAATCAAAGAGAATGTATAACAAATGAAGCGGCGTTAAAAAAGATTAATATTATTGTTGTTGTGTGAAGAACTATATTAAAATTGACAGTAAAACTAGAGTAATAATGTTTCTACACATAGTTTCATTTTGTAGTTGTGATGAACCGGCAAAAAAGCATGATTTGGACGATGATATGTTTCCAAGTTCCGATCAAATCTGGGGTATGATAGGTACAATACTCGCTACAGTAGTCTGTTGGATATTTTACACAAGGGTAAATATGATAACCTACTAATATTATATATCGATGTTTATTACTCTTTCACGCAAAAACTGCCTAACGTATTCGGATGAAACTTGGCTATAGATGGCAGATAGGAATAACATATAGGATACTCGCGTAAATAATTATATTTACTATATATAATATTAATCTCAATGACTTGGTAAAGCGGGTGTAACCGCGGGGGACAAATAGTAGTTCAGAGTAGCCTAAGTACCTACTCGTATCATCACAATCTTTTAATCTTCGATACTAATTAATTCAGAAGCAGTATATAACTGGCGATAGTCAGAGCAGCTCGGTAGGTTATTTCTAGTAGGTAATATGCTTAGTCAGTGTCGAATGGCTTCTTTCTTATTATTTTCAAGGCACTCTTTGCGAAAGCATCACTAAGTAAATTTCATAACAGTATCGTAATATATGTATTATAGGTTCGATTTATTATTTTTTGCAGGTAAAAATGAGAAGAATGCATCTTCAACAACAAACCAAGCCAAGAGTAACGAACACTACGCGCAGAGGATTTTATAAAGAATAAATAATAAAAACACTATTGTAAAATAAAAACTATACTTTTAATATTCAATAACTAGTTAAATATGGCATTTCATAAAATATATTTAAATATAAAAAGATATAAAACTCATTATATCAGTGTTATCCTACCCATACACCTTGCATACAAATTATGTTAACAAAATATAGTTTGTCTTTGATTATATTCGATAAATTTTGCCCTAATTTACCAAACAACTTATTCAATAAAACTTTTATCGCCTTTTCGAATTCATCGGCGGGAATACAATTTCGTTATATAACATTTGATCTACTTATGTACTATTTATTCTAGGTAAATATTAATATGGAAGATAATAAATGTGTTTATAAAAAATATAAATCTGCTTTACTTATATTATATTAAGTCATAAAGAGTCAATTAGTATTAATACGTATTATTTAACAAATAATTAGTATCCTTGGGATAAAACTTGCAGTCCTGTAATAGATATTTATTTTCATCGTCCACTTTACCCCTTTTTAATAGATATACTAAAATATATTGATATGGAAACACAGGGACGTTGTGACGAGCGAAGAATCGCAGCTTCACTCGCTCTATGACCTTCATGTCAACGAAGCAATAATCAGCAGTGCAGCAACTGCCTGGGGTTCTGTAAATAAAAATAGGAACGTGTTTACATGTTTTGGAACGCAAACTACTCGCTGCTTTAACAAGTCCGCTACTTTTGCCTATTGCAAGCAAGCAAGCTTTTCAATGTTGTCTTTTGTCATTTATTTAGATTCTAATACGATTAAACGGGATTGCAAATAAACCGTGCAAAGAGCAACGTAGGTAGGTACAAATTACGGTTTTAGGACGTAAAAATACTATGACATCTTAGATAGTTTTCGGATTGACCTGTTTCCAAATGATGACAAACTGCAGTGGCCTTTCAGATCGTAGATATTATAAGAATTACTGAAAACCAAAATGGCAGATACTTGATTCGCAAAAATAATTAAAAGCTACTTAAACCGCCTAGTTTTTTAGTGTATTCAATGCGTATACAGGACCATGCTGAAACGCGACATTTTTAAATATATCTCGGTATAATTTTGATTGATTGATTTATTTTACGCTTTTCTTGTATGAAATCAAAGTTTCGGATCCATAAAGTGTTTATATTGATGAAAGTTAAGGTAAATTGCATGAGGAAACTATAGCACAGTGATAGGGTATTCGAAGTACCTGCATGGTATAAAATACATAAATGGCATAAAATATTGCTAGAAAAAGAAAAATACCCCGTCAAGTTGCCCACCTACGCCACAATATTACATTCACAGTTAAACAAGGTACAATCAATGTTACTAGTATTTTTACCTCGGATCATATGTTACAGGCTTCGCTTTGAGCGTCTTGAATATCATCTGATAATATTGCCTGTATTTCTTCTTCATTATAAGCACAATTTGTTTTCCCTCGAAGGGGAACCTGGCACTTAATGCTTGGAGCTCAAAATGCCAGTACACCGCTGCTCTGGCTACTTCCACACTTGTCGTGTCAATTTCTAATATTTTTGGGTGCTTCATCCACTCGTAAAGATATTCCTGAATAGATGTACAATAAAACATAATATACACAATACTGAGTGTGAGAATATGGGAGGCCTATTCTAATTTGAGGGAATATAGGTACCGGTAACCGCTATTTATTTTTAATTAGTCAAGACGTGAGAAGATGTCGTTTACCTGGACCGTGGGTGGTATGGCGCGTTAAATATCCGGCAAAATACCACTCTGTAGTTTTTGTAGGGAATATCGCTTATCTTCTTATAAGTAGCCATTAAAAAAAGTCCCTATCTTAGTGTGCCTATTTTTGTAACAAATGAAGTGAATTTCAATTATTGATCCTGCAGCCAAATAACAATAAACAGGACCTATCCGCCATAACCATTTTTCTCGAACATAGATAGGTAGGTAGGTGTTTTATATGAACCGTTATACAATCTTGTTATAAAATTTCACACATAGTGAACCTAATGAAAACATGAGCCGGAGGAATTAACAAAAACAGTCGCAGAGCGTGTGGGATATCTCAACAGTACAAGTCTTTATAAATGTGGTTTGTGATATGCACTCCTAAACCTATGGTGTGTTTCAACAATACAGTGCCAAAATCTTCAAAAATTGGTTTAAATAAGATTCATTAAAAAAAGTATTAGCAATTTGTAATATGAGTTAAATAACCGCAAACCTGACCCGACCTAGTATTATTATTATTATATTCTATAAGTAAAGTGTAATGTAAAACAAACAAATTTTCTGTAGCCAGAATTATCATTGTTAACTGTCTTGCAACAGGTCATTGTACGGAACACACTACGCGAGGTCTGCCACGCACTTTTGTACCACTTGAATAGTAGCATGCATCTGATAATGCGATATGTAAATAAGGGTAACAAGAGAGGCCAAATACTTAAACCAATAATATCCGGTTATCATAACTGTGTTGATATGTGTACATCGAGATTCTATATTGAATGCATGTGACGAAATATTCACGAAAAGCGACGATTATTTACTTCGTAATGATGCCAAAATTAAACTATTTCATTTAATCCAGGATGAAAATTTAAACCTCAAAATTAGCTTGGGGTGGATGAACCGTATCTCTTGAGGTATTAATACACGCTTATTGTATACACGCATATTGACGGCGCTTTGACGAGATTGACTTAGTGGCTAGATACCTTGACTGCCACGTTGCAGGTCGTGGGTGGATTCCCACCCAGGATACACATTTGTGTGCATGAACTTGTCTGTTTGTTCTGTATCTGGATGTAAATATCTTTATAAGTATGCATTAAAAACATAAAGTCGTATATCAGTTATCTGGTTTCCATAGTGCAAGCTCTGCTTAGATTGAGATCAGGTGGCCGTGTGTTAAGAAGATCCCATGATATGTATTATTTATAAATATATTTATAGTGCAGCAGATCAGACCCAGTAATCAAACCTATTTAGTTTGTTGACTTACTTGTAAAAACTTCTTGCACCTAAAACTGTCGTAGATAAAGTTAACGGTGAGCAGCCATTTCCCAGTAGCAAGTGCGCAGACCATCATTCCAGTCAATGTATCGTTCGGCAGCACCGCTATGAAATGCGTGGCCAACATTTCCATTTTTGTGTTCTCAGCAATCACTCCACCAAGCTCGCATATCATTGCTGATACTCTATCTCTATCCTGTATCATTAAAAAATATGTATTATTTAAAATTATACAACAAAACATTGATAAAATTTTGTAGAAACATGAAAGTAAGGATATAAGATAATACATATATCACAAACAAGTAGAAAAATACACAAAATCTTACATTAATAAACTCGGAGAGCATAAAAACTTTCTTGTCACAAGCACATTTCAAGTCTTGCTTCAATTTCCATGACTCCTCAGATGTGCCGCTAGGTGAACCATAGTCGCTATCTATTAAAAATAAAATGAAATTTTATGATAGCCAATTGAACTCATCAGTGGATATTGTGAAGCATAAAATTAAATACTAGACATCAATATCATGCCTTGCATGTAGACCATTTGATTGAACTGATCATCTTTTAACACTTCTGAGACATTCTGAGTAAAAAATATTATTACCAGAAACAGTTCCTGGCAAACTGGCTTGTATCTTAGATGTAACTTGCATCTTGGCCTTGATTGGACTGTAAGCATTCCCCTTCTTCTTGAGCTTGTAGTTTTGTATATACTTTTGAAATGGCAAATAGTTGGTGGTCTTGGCTTTTCCAGTCTCAAGTAATTTACGAAAACTAACTTTTTTTGGTGTACTTTGCCTGCTGTAGGACCTAAATAATAAATAAGAATTGACACTAGATTAAGAAAATATGATATCTCGATTGTAATAAATTTTCATTGCGATATTAAGATAGTATTGTAAGTAAAAAAGCATTAGGATCCCAATAATTTTTATGCATTAGATTGAAGTTTTGTTAGTGCAGAATTAAGTCTTTCTGTAAGACCCAAGCATGCCAATACGCGAACTTTGACTCACTCATTGCCCAATCGTGAGAAAAAACTTTTAAATGGACTTGATGTGGGTGTTTCTTTTTCTTCTTCTTTTTTACAATCTATCTCTTGATAAATATCCTCAATAGACCAACCTATTTGACGACGAACAGTTTTCGGTCTTCTAACTTTTTCTAAATTTGGCACAAAATCAACACAATCTAAGCCAGGACTGTTATATTCACATTTAAAGTGTATTACTTTCAGGTGTTCTAAATAAGCATTTTTTTCTGTAAAAATGTCATGGCAGACTGGACAAACAAAATGATGTAATTTTACATTAGTAGTGCATTTGTTAAGGTGTGCCACATAATCATTATAATTGTCATAATTATCATCACAAAGTACACAAGGTACTTGAACCTTTATAGGCTTGATAGGTGAGGCTTGGAGTACTCGACTATTTGGTGGTGTAATATCTGAAGCAACCAGAGTTTCATTACTGCTGGAGCGTTGGAGACCATTATGCTCTATTGTACAGGCTACATGACAAGTGTGTTTTCCAAGGGTACTGTAGGATTGACTACAGCATGCACACTTAACAGAATCAACATCGCTATCAGTCTCATCACTTATGTCATTGCTGGGTGCAGTGTATGTGTCATTGTTTGCATCCTTCACAGAGTTCTGATCATTCTCACCCTCCACAGATTCATATATAGTGTGCATGTGAAACTCTTGATTGAAGAAATCATTGTAGTCACTTGTAGGTGGATTGTTAATGCTTGTATCTGCACATAATAGTAGAAAAAGAAAATTGAGATATACAATTCAGTATTGCAATATGACAGGCCAGTTGGCTTGGTAGTTAGCGACCCTGACAGCTGAGTCCAGGTTGCAGGTTCATTGCATGTCTGTTTGCTCTGTGTCTGGGTGTCAAATATCTATATAAGTATGTATTTACAAAAATAAAAAGTAGTATTTGTTGAGATGATTGTTGTGAGATGTTTGGGATAAGATGGCCATATGTAATTAAATTCCAGGACATTTATTTATTTAATATATATTATGTTAACCTAACTAAGCACCCTACAAGTTGATTCATTTAAATCACAAAATGTGCACAGGAGGTTTTTTTATGGAATTAGCCTCAGCTTATGGGCTCAATTTCCACCAGTATTTATTTAGTAGTATATCAGTTATCTGGTTCACTCGGTACAATGTCAGTTTCGTTTGGGATCAGAAAACAGTATATGAAATAATGTCCCAGGATATTTACTTATGTATATATTTAGGTATGTTTTCAGAAAACTAAATAAACGTTTTACCTAACAGATAAATTGGACAAGGAATACCAACCTGGGCACTTTCTTAGTAAGCTATTAATCCTCTCACATTGTTGTTTGAACAAATATGCTGTGCTTAAGTTTTCTATGCACGACGTGCAAACTCGATCGGATAGTCCATCATCCTCGTAAATCTGTAAGAATTATTTTTAGCTTAATTCGATCGAGCCTCATATTCTGATTAAAAAAACAAATTGTATATATGTTCCTATATTAATTATGCGATAGTTGTTACTTATTAACGCAGAAACGGAATAATACGATAAAAATTAAGCTTACAACATCACCTAAGATAATCTTTAACCCAGAAGAACATTCGATACTTCAGGACCCCGGTTAGAACCACGGGTTGATAGATAGTGTGCCTAAACATTTATTCTGAATGTGGCTGTATAGATTGTTACTTACTTCAATGTTTGTAAAAGACATAACCATTTCCGATAATTTGATAGAATCATCTTGCTCAAAAATTGAACAAAATTCACCAAGCTTCAAACACAATCGACATTTATGGAATCGGTTCTCCATTTATGCTATATTGGTAGATAAAATAGGTGCTTTTAGTTACATATTCTCCTTCCACACCATTACTTCAGAATTCATTTCTCCCGCAACTTACTTCGTCACTGCGATTCCTATATCAAACCAGTTATTATTAAAGCCTAAAAGGTACTCTTTGCATCACACACATCACAGATGATTATTATGATAAAGAAAACCAGAACGACACAAGGCCTCACAAGGGTTGAATTAAATCAATCAAATTTACAAAGTTTAAATTCCAACGGCAACTACAACAACGTTTCAAGTTGTAGGAATAAATTTCCTTCCTTCGCAAATAATATTACTTGGATAGTCTATGAGCATAGTCATTAGAGATGCTACCTTCAAATCGATTAATTGTGAAATTGTTTCTTTACGGTTAAAAAATATATATTTTTGATTAATTTAAATTATAAAAGCACTGGATTGATTCCAAAACTGCAGGAATTGGACCGTTCAACTATTTAACTTCTTATTCAAAAAGTATCATACTATTTACGAATAATTGTCATTAAGAGCTCAAGTATATTTTGTGATGATTTACTCTATTCTTCCAAAATGTTACATACAAAATCAAAATGTATATATGTAATAGCACAATTGTTAATCATGTAAGTTACTGTATTTTATACTATAAATAACATTGTTTTATTTGCCTTCGATTTGAATCGATTCGTAAGGCGAACTTTTCATAGTGAATCGGCACTGACACTTCAACAGTTATTTATTGAGTACCTACGGTCTTGATACTCCCAGGATTACATAGACAGCTGAAAAAGATATAATATGAAGGCACATGCTTTTGATCGCAGCATAATATCTCATTCCCAAGAGAACAAAGTAGATGCGGGAAATCCCTGTAGGTTCATGATCAAGATTAAGACCTTACGGGGCCCATTCACTATCCCGCCTAGCAGTACGCCGTGCAAGACTACAAATCAGGATATAGCTCACACATAGTTGTCCAAAATCAGCAATTTTTGGTCTGGGAGTGTTGGGCGGAGCTTACATGCCTCTTGCAGAATGAATGGTGAACCCTGCATGGTATTGCCGACAGCCCCAGATCGTAAGATTTTTTCGTACCAGTGATTGAGATAGATTGTAAAAAAAATACATAATAATTTGTGATCGGGACAATAAGAACCCTTTAATAAATTTGCACTCTATGGCAGCTAACAATATTTATCTTTTTTTTATAAATAAATATACCTTATATCACATTTTGAGATCCCCAATTAATGTATATGCTCATGCATAACATACTTTTCACTTAGTGATCGCGTAGTTCAGACTTTAATCTATTCAAAAGAGTTAAAGAGCCGTAACCGAGTTGAATGAAATGAAGGAGCTAATTCAATACTAGTTCTGTTGATGAGCTAAAGAGACTAATGATATAAATGAACTAAAGAGCCAAAAGAGTGATATGGCTCTTTTGATCAAAAGAACTGTTTCTCTCTTTTCTTTTTATTGAGCCATTTTTCGCATCTTTACAGCAAAGCAGACTGCCGTGAATGGTCCTCTTTAGAATGCATGCGTTTAGTTTTTTCTAATAAAGCTTTTACTTGAAAACTTTTCGTTACATGATGATTGACAAATGTTGATTTTGGGCATATTGCTCTATTAAATTACTCCCTGGTAATCTGTTTTTCTTTCGTTGACATAGGATTCTCTGTCTACGCTTTCTTCGTATACAAACGATTGAGTAATTATGAATCTAGTCGTTTTGCATAACTATCGATAGTTGACCTTGAAAAACAGTAAGATAATCGATAGGTCTATCGCACACTTCATTCAGTGATACTATAGTTCTCAGTTGAAGGCTGACTTCCGAACCGGTAGTAGCTTCAGTAACTTTAAATTTGACCTTCATAAGTGCCTTCTGAGGGCCTAAACTGAATAAATGGTTTTGAATTTTATGGATAGTCAATTATTTAGTATATTATTAATTATAGACTGAACTATTGATTGTACTGATAGTTTTAAACGATACTTTTGATAGTAATTAAAAAATGAAAAATAAATAATAGTTTAAAAAAACTAGAAAACACGCTTTATATAGAAAACCAAACTAAAAAATAACAGAAAATAAATATTAATTAAGAATAATGTAAAAAAATATATTAAATATAAGTTATTAATAGATTGAAAACGAAAAAAATGTTTAATTTAAAAAAAAGTGGGGGTGCATGGTGTCATTAGTTATAAATATTTAATTGACAGATATGAGAAGGATTATCATTTCGATAATATCTTGAAAAGCACCCCCGCTTTTTTTAAAATAAAACATTTTTTTTCATATTCTTTATTAATATTTATTTTCTGTTTTTTAGTTTGGTTTTCTATATAAAGCGTGTTTTCTAGTTTTTTTAAACTATTATTTATTTTTCATTTTTTAATTAAATTTTTTTCAGTGCCCGAAAGAGTAAGTCTGAAACTGCACGCATGCGTAGTTCGCGCACTAGCTCTATCTCTCTTACTCGCATGTAAAGAATGCGGAAAGAAATTAATTAATGGCGAATCTAATTAGGATAATCGGATGCTTTGATCGGATTATTGCATTGTCATCGATCTTTGACAGGTGTGCAAAGTTTGAATTACATCTGATCGTTCAAAGTAGGACAAAATCGAGCTCAAAGGGGTCGGTTACAAACATACATACATACAGGTGAAGCTAATATAAAGCGTGTAATGAAGTGGCCTCGTCACTGTAATTGAAAATCTTTATTATAATACTATCTATAGTGCTGCTTCATAATAATATCGCATACTATTGACTTCGACACTATCGATTGTATCGATATAATCGAAAGACCTATCGATATTCTTGCTTATTCCCAAGGTGACAGTAGTCTCGATAGACTAACGAAATTCTATACTATTCCTATAGAGTGTACACACTCTTAACTATTCCACAACAACAACTAACTGTCTAGTTCATTTGTTTATAGGTTGGTTTGTTGTATGACAGACTGCTAACCAATAAAAGTTAGGAGTCCTAGATGTGTGTATACATACAATATTTTTTGGAGGAAAAAGTTAGATTAGCAACAGAAGCATAATGCAGACACAACCTAATCTACATGTTGATGCAAGTATCTATAAAGGTTCCTTTCCACGATTTGATAGACCAAAAGTGGTCGGTTATATTGGTTTGGAAAATCTTAAGTTTACCCAATATTTACGGGACGCTAATGTACAGTTCGATTTAAACCTACATTTGGATAAAGCTAAACGTAAGCCACTAGGATTGGATGTTAAATTAAATGAGCTACTCAAATTTTTACTAGAACATGAGGCCCGATTAAATTTACCAAAAGAAAGTATGTTGGATAAATCTCAATTTATCTGCTATCGTGGTCTTATGACTTGCGTCGCTTGTACGCCGTATGAAAATAGAGAGCCATGGAAAATTGTTGCAATTCTATACAAAGGTAACATATATCTATGTGCAAGGGATACTGAAGAAAAGCTAAACAGGGTGCGTAATACAACTGAGGATGAGAAACGGTTTACTTCATGGGGCTATAAGTTTGAACAATACATGTTGTCTGGTGAGTACCTTTGTCATATCAGAGATTAAAATAGTGTATTTATTGCTACTTCAGAAAGTGAAGAAATCATATAAAAGTAGATTTATCCACCCTTTTAGGTCAACATTGAAATATAATAGAAATAAAAGCAAAATCAGATATTTAGAATAAAAACAAATTATTAAAATAAGCAATAAGAATTTTTTTATAAACAAATAATAAGAATGTTTTAAAAGTTTGTAAACTGAAGATAGCAATAGCTGCTGTGCACAGGTGCACCTTTCTTTGCTTGTTTAGATTAATAATCTAAACAAAAACTATTACTTTATAAATTATTTTACATGTCTTTTTGTCAAATTTTTAATTATAAATGTACATAAAAAAATATACACAAATGAAATAATAACAAAAAAGTCAGATTTTATCAATTTGTTTTTTTAAACGTCACTTTGCTAAGTTTCTTGATGGTTATTCTCAGTTGAAGGCTAACAAATTCCGAAATGTTAATTAATTTATAATAGAAAAATTCTTTCTATGGAAGTTGAGCTGATGGTTCTTTAACTTTACATTGCTTCAGATGAACCCGATGGTAAACCAAACCCAAATGTACCTGTTGATGAAACTGAGGAGTTTTCATTAGTTTTCACTACACATATAGGAAATCACAAAATATTATATGGAGCAGAAATGGATGGTATAAGGTATATTTTATGGGTTTTGTTCTTTTGTATATACTTTGATATCAAATAAAGCTTTGTTTATTGTTAAAGGTGTGATAGAGCTCCTGTAGCCAGACCTCCATCGACTGAACTGGGACCTGATGCAATTGTTGATTATCTGGCTAGTAAGGAGTTTATAGAGCTGAAAACCAACAGGCATATTCAGTTCCCAAATCAAGAAAAAAGTTTTAAGTAAGATATTCAATAAGACTTAATAAATGAAGGTATTCCTCTTAAATTTCACATAGCAATTTGTTATCATCCTAATAATTATGATTTCTTTTCCATTGTTATTTTATTATATAAAATAATATAATATAATATATATATATATATATATATATATATATATATATATATATATATATATTTTGTTATATATATATATATATATAATAAAATAAATAAATATGCCAATCCATTTTTTCATTTTAGACGTTTCAAAACCAAGAAATGGTGGTGTCAGTCATTTCTAGTTGGAATAGACTCCATTCTTTGTGGGTTCAGAAATGATGCAGGAATTGTAGAAGAATTAAAAGAATATCATGTTAGAGAACTCCCAAAAATGTCTCGGGTAATATAAATTGCTGTTATTATTTTCTAGAAATTTAAATATGGATTATAATTATTACTTGGTCATGCTATCCCACTGCTGGGTAGGTGCTTTTTCATTTTATGTAATTATAATCAAAATAATAATAATTTACCGCAGCACTTAGGGGTGCTGTCTTTAGCTGTATCTTTTCAATAGTGCAGGCAGAGATAGTGTCCACTATGAAATGAAAATATTTTTATTCAATTAGATATTTTCACCCAGACACCAAACAAACAGACATGTTCATGCACACAAGTGTTTTTCTTGGATAGGAATCAAACCCACAACCTGCTTATTATATTGTCCAAATAAAATTGTTTAAATAAACCAAACATTTTTTGATATTTTCAGAGGTTTTGGGATCCAAATGTCTGTATAAACTTTCTGGAATCATTCATGACATATATCAAGCGGTGCCTAACAAGAGTAATCAAGCGCAAATATGGTGACAAGGCTCTGAATAATTTACAATCATTGCCATTGATCAGTGTGCTCTGCGAGTGGAGACCTGGCATGCCTGTGAAGGTGATGGAAAACTATGATCATGAAGATGACCAGATTTTACCCAATTGGTATACTGACAATTATGGTAAAATTGTGAAAGACTAATTGTATTATCATTTGACTGATGCAAAACTGGATGTGGCACACCCTACAAGAGATATAAGCTATCACATTATTGAAAAAATAAATAGCAAATACATTGCTATTGTTGTGGTGAATAAACCGAAGCCGAAGTGGATTCATTTAGTGAGTGTAGCGATACGCATATGAGAGCTCTGAGTCGCATCACCGAACTCGAGATCACCCTTATTGAGGCTCATAAGTCTATTGTCCAACTGGAGACTGCTAAAGAATCTCGGGAAAGCGATGCTACTCAGAGCCTATATGATGAGCTACTGGTATGTAACTCCAAAAATATATGTGCTGAGCTTCCCACTACTATTGATTTGACGTCTGACTGTGAATGTAGTCCACACGTTAGTTTATCAAATAATACGTCAAATATTATTTTTAATGGTAGAAATAAATTTAAAAGATATACAAAGTTTAATAAGATTATTAAAAAGACACAAACACTTTTGAAGAGACATAAAATAACACGCAACTTAAATTTGTTATTAAAAAAGGAACGTATTAATTTACAAGGTCAGTTAGAAACGTCTTATATTAATAATCAGAAGAGTAGGGACTTATATGATAGTAATACTCAACATTTGCATGATGAAATAGAATATCTTAAGTGTTCCCTAGAAGCTCTAAATGTAAAATATAGTAACGCTCAGAAACAAATCAACGAGCACATCCTAGCGACAGACGAAATTATCAGGTTAGGTGAATATAACAGTGAGCGTCTAGATTCATTAGTAAATAAGCATTGTAGCTGCTTGGGCACAATGCTTAATTCTGCTTCAAAACCAGAACTATATTTGAATAACACTGTACATCAGAAGCTAAAATCACAGCCCATAAGGCAAACGATTGTTATGAGTGACAAAATTGGTAAAGATTTTGGGCCTATCCTAAATAACGTGTCAATCGAACGTGTTACAAATAAATGTTACCCAGGGGCTTCCTATGAGCACTTAATAAACCAAATAAATTTAGAAGAGCTAAACGATAATACAACGGTTATTATTTTACATGGAGATAGTTTAACCATTAGAAAAAAAGTTATTGTAAATACTTTTAATAGGTTGCTTGACTTACACAGCCAGTTCAAATGTAAATTTGTTTTGTGTGCCTTTCCTTATTCCAATATGTTAACTCAGGAACAGAATAGGCACATATATGATTTGAATATGACACTTTATAATTTAATTCACCGTCATAGTGACGCCATGTTTTATTTTGACATGAATAATTTTATAACTAATTTTAAGTTGACAAAAGATACTCTTTATCTGCCTCTTAAGTTTAAGCGACATATCGCTACATTGTTAGCCGGTAATATTACATTTTATAACAAAGCTACTAGTAGCTTGATCGGGGATATTGTGCCTATCGTTATTGGTGATAACGAGGTACCTGGGGAGGGTTTTCAGAAACGACAAAGGCTAGGCTCAATCATTTAAATATTGTACATCAGAACATACAAGGGCTAGCTGGCAAGGAATTAGAAATAGAACTATTTCTGGAATATCATAATGTACATGTTTTTTGTGTAACTGAACACTGGTATAAAAACCATGAGCTATTGCTTAATATTCCTAATTTTAAATTATTGAGTGCGTTTGTTAGAAAATCAGCTATACACGGTGGCAGCTTAATTTTAGTTTCAAGTAATATTAAATGTAAGGATCGCAAAGACATTGTGGATTTATCTATCGAACGCACTGTCGAACTGTCATGTGTGGAACTTGAACGATTTGTTATAGTTTGCGTGTACCGTCCCCCTCTTGGTGACTTTAGTTTGTTTGAATTAGTTGTGGAAGATGCTCTTAAGAAAGCTCAAACCTGTAATAAGACCACAATAGTATGTGGTGATTTTAATGTAAATTTGTTAGTAGATTCGCCTACAACAGTTAGATTAATTAATTTGTTTAAATCATTTAATCTCAATAATTTATTCTGTGAACCAACTAGAATCACGGCAACATCTGCCACTTGCCTCGATAATGTGTTCTGCAGCTGTGATGTACTTGAAAAATCTGTAATCAGTGAGTTGACTTCAGATCATTGTGGTCAAAAGGTAGTTTTATTAGATGACAATTACATTAGCCGTCGTAATATAACATGTAGGCCTATTACCTCAAGTCGCATGGCCCGTTTCAAAAACGCTGTAAGTAGAAATATTGTTTCCATTGATATGTCACATGAAGAACCAGATAGTCTTTATAATGAACTATTCGATCTTATAAGAAAAGAATATGATAATAATTTTAAGCCAAGAACCTTTAGTGAAAATAAACATTTTATTAAGTTTAACGATTGGGCAACCGTTGGGATTTATAAAAGTAGAGCTATGTTGTATGAGCTGTATGGTATGAAAAAATATAATCAAAATCAAAATTTCATACTATATATAAAAAATTACTCTAAACTTTTTAAAAAAGTTTGTGCTTCTGCTAAATCTATTTACTTAAGAAATAAAATAAATCAATCAACCAATAAAGTAAAAACTACTTGGAACATTATTAACTCTGAAAGTGGAAAGTCTAAACACCATAATAAACGCATTGAATTAAACATTAATAATAAAGTTATAAGTGACGATAGTGAAATAGCACGTGCATTTAATAACTTCTTTAGTGATATACCTATAGCTACAACGAGCTCCTTAAATTCCTCACCAACAGACGCGGAATTAATCTTGAAAAGCAATGTATCTGTATGTGATGAGTGTTTTAAATTTAAGCATATAACACCTCACGACATACTTAAAGCTTTTAAAAGTTTAAAAGTTAAACGCACTGGCGATTTATGGGATATGTCTGTTACGGTCTTACAGGGGATTGTAGATACTATCGCTCCCCATTTAGCTCTGATTTTCAATAGATGCGTTGATTCAGGTAAATTTCCGGATTTGATGAAATATAGTAAAGTTATACCGCTATTCAAAACTGGAGATCCTAGTGACCCCTCTAATTATCGGCCCGTCTCCATTTTGCCAGCCCTTAGTAAAGTATTTGAAAAGATTATTTTATCCCAATTGCTTACTCACTTTAATTTAAACAAACTTTTACATAGTCAGCAGTATGGTTTTACGAAAGGTCGTTCTACGGTTGACGCTGGCGTGGCGCTTTTAAGAAATATTTTTAAAGCTTGGGAGAAGTCACAAAATGTCATTGGTGTTTTCTGTGACTTATCTAAGGCTTTTGATTGTGTCGATCATGACACACTAATCCGTAAGTTACGTCATTATGGGGTAAAGGGTATGGCACTTGACATGATGAAATCGTACCTTGGGAAGAGAATTCAAAGTGTTGATGTAAATAGGGTCAAATCGTCTGGTTCTTCCGTGCATATGGGTGTACCGCAGGGCTCAATCCTAGGTCCATTTTTATTTTTAATTTACATTAATGACCTTCCATTTTATGTTAAAAATACCTGTGGAATTGTACTGTTTGCTGATGACACCTCACTGATTTTTAGTGTTGATAGACTGAAATCAAACTATGACGATGTAAACGTTGCATTGGCCCAGGTATTAAATTGGTTTACAGTAAATAATCTAGTTTTGAATGCAAAGAAGACTAAATGTATTAAATTTGCGTTACCCAATGTGAGAAAAGTAGGCTGTAATTTAATGATAAATAATGAAGCTCTCAATCTAGTTGAATCTACAGTATTTTTAGGAATTACTTTAGACTCAAAACTTCAGTGGGGTACCCAAATATCATCCCTTGCGGGAAAACTCAGTTCGGCAGCTTACGCAGTGAGAAAAATTAGACAACTAACAGATGTAGATACAGCACGATTAGTATATTTTAGTTATTTTCATAGTGTTATGTCCTATGGCATTTTGCTCTGGGGCAAAGCTGCTGATATAGAAACTATATTTATTTTGCAAAAGCGGGCGGTGCGAGCTATGTATAATTGGGGTTCTCGAACTTCCCTTAGAGATAAGTTTGCAGAAATAGGAATACTTACAGTTGCATCACAGTACATTTATGCAAACATATTATTTGTCCATCGAAACATTAGTCATTTTGCTAAAAAATGTGATATGCACTCAATAAATACTAGAAATAAGCACAAACTCGTGACCTCTGCTTATCGACTGCAAAAAGTACAAGGTTCATTTCTGGGACTAGGTGCGCGCTTCTATAACAAAATCCCTGCATCGACTTTAGATTTGTCCTTGAAAAAATTTAAGGATCATATTAAAGCTGTATTGGTAAAAAAGGCTTATTACAACATAAATGAATATTTAAATGATAATAGTGCCTGGTTGTAAATGTATTGTTGTATGGTATGATTTATTTTTTTATTTGAATGCAATTTAAATTTATCTATAACTTTGAACATGTTATGGTCACAGTGATAACACTTTGTGTGTATTCTAAAATTCATAATTTTTTTTTTTTTTTGATGTGCTTCAAACTTAAGTTAGTCATGCTCGCTTTAATGCCTTTGCTTGTGGCGGCGTCGTGTGGCGGGTCGCTCACTTCCCTACAATATGGCGAGGAGGGCGATGGCTGCCACATGCGTCATACTTGTGAACAGGTGCTGCTTGTGGGGGCTGGTCGGCTTTAGTTTGTTTGTATTTTTTTTTTTTCATTACATATTTATAATATTATATTATTGTTAAATAATTCTGCAATATTGCCATAACACACAGGTATTGTCAATGAGACTAAATAATATTTTATGTAATAAATCTAAGTTTGTTTTTTTTTTTAAAAGAGTAATTGCTGAGTTTATTGCCGGCTCTTCTCAGTAAAAAACAACCTTCCGAACCGGTATTAGAGTCAGACTATTCATAAGTGCTTGTAAAGGCCTATTTGAATAAAAATATTTTCATTTCATTTTCATTTCATTTTCATTTCATTTCATTTCATAAACATAACTGAAATAAATTTGTTTAAATAAACTTTTTACTGTAACTAATCCAACAAGAATGGAACCTGGCACTTGCCAGAATCTCTAATTCCGAACAAAAATGACATAAAAATGATACAAAAATCCTGTCATTACAATGAAAAGTTCATCAAGATTTGATCCTTCAATATTAACTAATAACAAATAGTTTGAGGAAAGAAGATCATCAAAGCTCTTGAACTAACCTATAATATAAAACATAAAATGTTACAAATACCTGGTACTTTACGTACAAAATTGCGTGTTTTGAGCGCAAAAGTTTAGCGAAACTAAGATTAAAAGTTACCAAACAATTGTGCGATCTTAATCTCGACAACAGCGCCACCTACCAGGTCCATCTACAGCAAAAAAATATCCAGGTGCCCATAACTATAAAAACAAAACATCGAAATCGGGCAAGCCGTTTAAAAGAATTACGAGTACACACAAACAAATCACTTTATATTAATTTATAAGATTGAATTTAAGTGAAGTCTAATTATGTAAATAAGAAAAATGTATCGTGTACATATTTTGTGAAAATGAATTAATTTTGTTGAACGACAAGCAATACAACGAGATAAATTTATATTACATTTTTTTATTCAATTGACGGTGGGAGTCATTTTATTCTTTGCACTTACTTACGTAGATTATGTGTGAATTTTAAATAAGTAAGTAAAAACGACCATCACATAATGTGATGCATGGTAGAAATAATTGTAATTTTTTTTTATTGGTAGCACCAAAGCTACAAACAACACCGCTACGATACATTAATTTTAAATTGTTTGACTACCGGAAGAGAAGATGCTACTTTAATATTTTGTCTTTGCCTATTTATATTTACTAAATGATGTTTTTGTTTTAAGATGATTGATAGCATTAAAATGAATAACAATTTTGAAATCAGTAATTTTTACTCCGAAGTATGGAGTATTTTTTTATTTTCTAAACAGATACGGACATTTGGATGCGAAAATCGATATGTATGTTTATATAAACAAAAAGGTAATAATGCCAGGAAGAGCACTTTTATAACAATTTAAATCAGGGACCAACAAATTAGTAGGTACCTTTTTGTTGTCCACCCAGCTTTCAAATCCTTGCTCTAGGAGGCGCTACACGAAATCGGTAGCTTTTGAGGGTATTACAAAATAAAACCATTTTAAATACTATCATACCATTTATTATCGCTGCATAGCAAATGGTGTAAATTCAACATCCATAAAAGACTAATCAACAACATGGATATTTTCACTTATGAATATTACCTAGTCATATTTATTTATATATAAAAAATATTCAGAAATAAAAACAATAAACAGAACATAGGTACTTGTAATAAAGTGTCATGTATTTATACATCTACTTATATTGTGTTTGTATTTACATAACAATATTTAATTTTTGTAACAGAATCTCCATCAGTCGTCATGACTGACAATAATTTTATTTTTTTAATAACAGTAACTCCTTAAAACTTAAAATGATATAATTTTATTATATCTTTTTGTTTAGGCATAATTTATTATTAAATGTTAATTTCCTGATAAATCCTCATCCATATCAATCATCACAAAACCATAAAAATATTATTTATTACGTCAAGTTTAATATAAATCATTAAAATTCATTGATAAATTACAATTTGTTAATAAATTTTTATATTTAAAATAAAGTCGTAAAACCTAATATAAAATTTCAAATTTAGTTTGATCTGTTAATATTAAAACTTAAAACCAATAAAACAATGTGTATGACATACCTATTTACTTAAATAACATTTACTTATTGTTTTACTTCATTATATCAACATTTCACACAACATAATATGAATAGATGTAGTACACAAAAAGTTTTGCTTTTAGCTGAAACTGCATCTCGAATATATATCTCATTGCATAAGCGAGATTTTTTACAGCAGTAGAAATAAACAATGATATTAAGTCTGATTAGAAGGGTTTTCTATTAATTAACATTTTATTTGCTGTTTAAGAATATACACCAGCGTATGAATTTTATTAGACGGCGTTCCGCGAATTTCAGAATTGTATTTTTACATAAATATATTTAACTTTTTGGTGAGGTGATTATATTAATTGATACCTTCCCCATTTTACGCTTCATGCATTTTTTTATAATCAAATTTGATTAAAATAACTTCGCTTAACAATTTAATACTAACTCAATCGGTATCAAAGTAAGAAAGGGTGGAAGACAAAATACCTTCACTATTAAAATACAATTCTAACGGTCACAAAACGAACGCTATCCATTTCTCATCATGGCTCAATTCAGATATTTATAATTTTGTCAATACAAAAATCTGATATGCACTAATATGTTATACAGTTTTTAATTACAGGACTAGTCATTTACTGTAGAATGTTTATTAGTGATACTTTACGATGGCCACGGCTTAGCACACCCTTTTCCGTCTAACCTTGTGTATTGTTAATTATTACATAATAGACTATCTACCAATAGACGTACGGTACAACTTTGATCAGCCAGTAGTGCGATTTGGGTGTGCATCTAAGAGGGCAGATTTGTATAAAAGACTGTTAACTACCCTTTCCGCATTTTTTTTACTTCTCCTTCACATACTGAGTTATATCGACAGTTAGCATGTATAACCGTAGAGGCACGTCTTGATGCACCAGCGTAAATATTTTTGTTTTAATGGGACGGTGGTTTGATACTTTAAATATGGTTACCTGTATTATGAAATGAAACAGTGACAAGTAAACGACTCTAATGATATTCCAAATTATCATTTCTAATTATACGAATATTATTATTTGTAAATAAAATAAAAACTGAATGCACATACATACCAACAAGCAAACCAATTAGCAAGATTTATAGATGATTTTTGATGTTCATGAAAGCAATAGAAAGATGAGGAATTGGAACAAACATTTTTAAATATTTACATTTCACTTTTGATGCCTAATGCCCATTTTCACTAACCAATAACGAGTCGCCTACTGCTTAGGAGACTCCTAACGCATGTCAAAATGACAGTTTTTCATCCAAATTTATCATTTCGATAGATTGGATACTCCAAGAACAAAAAGTTATATTCATTAGTACCGATTCTGTTGTGCTTCGCTAAACTAAATTTAAAGTATTTCAAATAATAAATTTTGGTAGTCCTGTCAAACTATCATTTTCTCTATGCGAGACGTGAGCTGATATGTAGTAGAATCGCGTAAAAATTAATAGTTTTGTGCAAACTGACAGGATTAAAATCTGTTTCACTCGTTTCAAATTAAGGAAAAGATAGAGAGAGGTTCATCGACATAGTTTAGTTTGATGCACATCAGAGTCGGGACTATTGGTTGGTAATAAATGGCATTATCCTTATAAAATACTTGCTTAACAAAATTTACAACTTAAGAGTAATTAGGTACTAGTCGATTTTGGTAATTTGTACCAAATTGGAATATAACACTGATCACTGAGGTTCATTAGTTGCTCCTATTCCTCGAGACGAAGCGATCATAAAGAGTTATTTATTGTGTTGAAAATATCTACAAACTTTAAAACAGTCTTCGGTTTCACTTACATACACCTAGGTACATCCCTGTTGAATCAGTGTGTTATTTTGTACTAGCGTTTTAACAAACCAATTACTAAGCTTGTAAAAGGATTTTTACTACTATGAATTAGGCACAGGATTTGGAAAAAATACAAACTGATATCGCATTCATGCGTCACTACAATTTTCATTAGTACAAAACTTTACAAAAATTACAAGACAAGTTAGGCCGCACCGCCCTCTGTCGGCTAGTTAGACATAAACAATGAGACCGGTCTATGATTTATATTTTCTGCGAGTTTCCTCTAATGTATATCATGTATGCTAATTATATTACTAGTTCAAAGTAACATACAATTTTTTGTTTGCTTTTTCCTTATAAGATCAATTCAACATTTGGTTTATGACATCATAGAACATGAAAAGTGAGAATTGAAATATGAGGTGAAAATACGCTTACATATTCTATACAAAAAATTGCTCCACACTTTATGAACCTGTTGTCTTCCAATTCAATTATGCATAACTCAATAAAAACATGAGACCGGACTCTGTCACTAATTGACAAAAAAATATAAATCAAATAGTAATTACGCCTTAACGTCACTCAGGCCGTATTGGCCGGTTTAAAAGTTCATTCCGCATTTCATGCTTTCATGTAAATTTAGTATATTAGTAAAACTCCTATGTGATAATAAAATATATTAAATCTTTGTGCTAACTTACAATAAATTCATTTTTCATAAACTATATATACTATTTATATTTTCTTACGAAAACCAACTCTAATTTTCTAAGCGTGCTTGGCACGCTGTATTGGTCTGGTTAAGATTTTATCTACATACAAAAGCTTTATTCATTATGAAGTTGTTGTTGGAATTGGTTAGCTAGTTAACGACTACTGATTGTATCTCACTAAATATTTTATAAAATATATATCAAAATTTCGATGTTACTTTGTGATTTACGATGAGCGTAGATATTGTCATGAGGCACATACCATCTTCTACATCTTATTTTTACGTTATACAAACAATTACAAAATAATGGTTTCAAAATTAATTCCAGTCCAATAACAGAATGAACGAACACAAGTTGAATAAAAAATCTGTTAACAATTTGAGTATCTTTGACACTTAAGATTGATGTATTTCAGTTAGGAATTTCAAATGTATTCATAACTAATTCTATAATCTGATCGAACTTTACACGATATGCATTACAAAGCAAGTATTCCAGAGTCTGAAAATTATATTGAATTATGATGATCACTATATAATTGTATCAAAAAACAAACTTTTTAAAATCGAATGGTATCTGTTTAAACTGGTTACCGATTCAAATGAGTTTGTTAGAAATAGAATAACATCGGCAACCACCCATTTTAAGTCAACCAGTTTCATTATTGCATGTTGATATCAACATTAATTTCATGTTAAATTAACATACATATATCAAATGTTACTGTTATTATACCATGTACTCGTATAACGTATTATGTTTATAACGAGGATTACTATGGTCCTTTACAACATGCACGCGATTATTACTATCTTTACAATTCATAGCACAATTGCTTGAGCATACCTCTGGGTCTACTTTAAGGTGAGTCCACGCAACATAACATGTTATAAAACTGTAAACAGACTTGTTTTAACAATGTTGAATAACGTGAACAGGTATTAACAGATACATTATAACATGTTACTCAATCCAGACTCCCCTTTAGACTCTTAATTAAATTACTGCATTATAATGTAATAATATGTTTTAAAATCGATCGATTAGATTGAAGAGACCAATCAGATTTATATTAGAAAACAATTAATTAAAACCTCTTATAGAATACGATGATACGTAAACCGCGATACAAATGTCCTTGTAGCACTTCTGTAACTATTCTGGCGCCTTCAATAATGAAAACATTTCGGAGTTTGCTTCAGCTTACTCTAGTAATTGTTACATAGATTTTACATTTATCACAATATTATGGTGCATTGTATATTGACTCAACTTTTGGGAGTGTGCGATCCAAAATTTAAATTAGCATTTGCCTTCACTGAAGGCATACAAACAAACATTGTACTCTATTGAGATATCCAATATTTCGGTACCTAACTGTACAAATGGAAATCGAAACTAATATTATTCTATGTATTTACATGTGGTGATATACGAAACAGAAGAGCTGACTAGAGATCGACATATGGCGTTCCGTCCATTTTGTCGAGGTCGGCCAGCAAGGCGGGCGTCAAAGGATTCAGTATGTCTTCTCGCAGAATGTCGTGGAGCGGGGAGTTGAGCCCCTGATCACTCTCCACTACGGCATCGTGGATCTGAGCGGATCCGCACACAGAGTTGCCGTTTATTAGGAAATCACGATTGCTATAGCTAAACACGCTCCTATCTTCGGCGAACTGAGGAGTCGATGGCACAGACTTCGAACTGATGCCATTCGACACACTGGAATAATTCTCTGTAGTAAACAGCTCCCTTGATCGACGTGAATCTATTTGTAGATTAGGAGCGGCGCGCTGCTTGTACGGTAATGGCGTGCTAGGTACCGATCGTGATGTGTAGTATTTTGTCTTTTCACTAACCAAGTCTGTTAGATCAAATTCGATGCTATTCGTTCGTTTAAGGAAGTCTTCCACGTTATCGGTAGCGGTGGCATCGTTGGCGTAGGATTGATTGAACTGATTGCTTCTGCCGAGTAATTCATCCCCGCTTGGGATTATAAGTTGTTCGTCGGAAATAATCTGTTCAGGTAATGTGTCACAACCATTGCTCATGGTATTGTTGGTATTTAGAAGACTTTGCGTTGCGCCCGTATTAAGTACATCATTACTGCTGTCTATTGCATTGTATATTTTGTCGAGTGTTTCGCGGTTGAGGCCGGCTCTCGATATGTCGCAGGTATCGGCGAGGGATCCGAAGTCACAAAATTCATTCGGCACAGGTGTCGGCGGTACCGAGCCTACCGGTGTGTTATTGTAGCTCATTAGTGCCATGTTATTTATGCCTTGCTTGAGGGGCACGGACTGCGATCTGAATGGATCCTGTCCTTGTCTATACGTGCCGAGCGAATCTTGGAAAAACTGGCTGACTTCACTCGATAAAGGATCGGCTGACAGTGGTGGGTCTCCATTCATATGATCTCTAAATGGAGCGTTCGATAAGAAATTTAAACACAGGTTATTGTTGCCGTTGGTAATGGCGGTATTGCACTGATACATATGGTTCTTATATTGTGATGACAGTATGTTGGGAGAAGGCGGCGCAGACATCGGTTGACAATATTTTCCAGGGCCACAAATTGCAGTTTTAGGAATGAATTTCTGATCGTTTGGTATTGCAAATTGCTTAGAACATGGGTCACCGACTCCTAACGACAAGGGATTTCGTCTTTTTCTCCCGTTATGTTTGGGTATGGGCCGAGGACAGAGTCGAGATCGCGGTACTGGAGTGTTCCTAGGACTAACAAAAGGACTGGCAGCGGTGCTGTGAGAAATGGGAGAGGTTTGTAATGAACCACCCATTATAACAGTTTTATTAATTTTTGATGGACTTTGACCTCTTTGTCCGAACCCCAAAGGAGATTTTGAATGAAAATGTCCAGGGGAAGGACATCCATCAGATATCGGTACAAATTCATATTGTTGGGTTCTCGTGGTGGGACTCTGAGGCTCATTGTGACAATGGCCGTTGTAAAGATGAGGTGGCCCAACATTCGATACTAACTGATTAGGATTATTGTTTAAATAGGGTAATGCAGTACCATTCTGGTTCGGTATGGAATTGTTATATTTACCATTTCTTTCGGTTTGATTCGTCAAGGCATTTCCGTTAATTTCGGATTCATTGGCGCCAACGAGAGGTTTAAATGCGCTTTCCGATGTAGTTGTTTTTGTAGGTAGCTCGTGTGGATTCTCCTGGGAGAGTTGAGGCTCCTGATTAATTTGTAGATTTTGAGAACTGGACCCACTTTGATTTTTTAAATTCTTAGCTAACAATTCTCTCAACTGTGATATTTTTTCATTTTTGCCCTGGCTATGATCGTCTTGTGGGTCCTGGCCTGCTTCTAAAAAAGCAACGGTGCTATTCGATACGTTCGCGTCTGCAGCGGCAGCGGCCGAACGATGATGAAAATACTGCAGCAACTCCTCCTCGTGCTCCTGACTGTTGCCCTCGTTTAAGTAATCGTCTAAGTCGTGTTTGTCTATGTTACAAATGCTGATCACTCGTTCCCTGTTTAGGATTTCCGAATGCTTCTCTTCACAAATCATACCAGTTTTAATATTGATCCCGTCTAGACCGCAACAAGAGTCAGGGGTCGCGGGTCGGTCGGGCGATCCCGCCCTATCCGGCGAGGTTCCCCTCGTTCGGCCGTACGACTTCCGCTTACTGGTGCGCTCGGCCTTAGACGTCGGAGCCTTCGCCGCTCGTGTGGGACTCGCCGCCTCCTGTTCTTCCCGGGCCAGCGCCGCGGCGGTGCTTTTGGACCGGCTCGTTAAGTTTTTTGGATCCTCTAAAAAAGCAGGGTCGGGTCTGGGCGCGGGCTCGAGCGCCGCGGCCGCGTGCGAGGTGGAGGCGTCCGCGGAGAGCGCCTGCGCGCGCGCCGCCGCCAGCTTGCCGCCCAGGATCTCGGCGGCCCGCATCTTCTTGGGCAGGTACTCAGCGCGCGGGAACTCCTCCGTGGCCGGCGTCGAGCGCGCCGCGGAGTCCGTCTGCGAGGAGCGCGGGGAGCTGGCGCGGTGCTCGCTCTGGTACGTCTCCAGGATGAGCTTCTTGCCGGGGAGCGGGAGGCGCGCCGGCGGCGGCTCCGGCGGCCGGCGCCGTTGCCACTCGATGCGCTCCGTGGACAGGTCCAAGGACGCGTCGCTGCTCAAGTTAATGGGCAGGTTGTGCGTCGTGTCCGCCGGCAGGGTGAGGTCGCGCGGCGCGTACGGAGGCTCGAACACGTAAGGATCGGGTCGGTACTCGTGCACGGAGATGGCGGGGTGCGGCGCGGGCGGCGCGTGCGGCGGGTGCGCGCGCGGCGGCGCCGCGTACTGCGCGTGCGGGAAGGGCGGCCGCGGCTCGTACAGCGGCACGTAGGCCGGCTGGTAGCCGTAGCTGGCCTCGGGGACCATCTCGCTCTCGTGTTTCATCACGGGATGGTGACTCACGTACGAGGTGGACGGTGGTGAGTCACCCGTCGCATCTTGCCCTTTGTTCTTTTTTGGCCTACCGGGTGTCCCCTGCGTCTATGGGTAAACGTATTTATTTCATTACATAGAATATCTATATTGAACTAGCTTTTCCCGGCATGCATTTCAAATTCTTATTTTTCTTTAATTTCCCAGGCGCATGCACAGAAACTCCCCAACCAAAGTTTCATCGCAATCGGATGAATGGCGCTTTGATTTTTGATCGATTGATGAATACAAACAAACCAACATAATTTTTATATAGGTAAATATTAGTAACTTTGAGCGCCAAAATTAAGTATTGAATAAGATTATTGGTTCTTGTTAAAACATGGATTACCTGTAATTTGCGTTTCAGCTGTTTCATAAGTTGTCGACTGGCCGGGTCGTCCGAGGGAGCTGAAACAAAATGAACGATCAGTGTCCAACCGTCCGACATTTCGTATATTAGTCGTGATATTTCGTCTTAACAGTCCGATTACCGTGCGGTTGGAGCTGGTGCTGGTGCTGCGGCGGGTGGGGAGGCGGGTGGTGCGGCGGGGGCGAGGCGCTGGGCGCGCGCGGGGCCGCCTGCGCCGAGCCCAGCGCCGCCAGGTGCCGGGACAACTCCGACACACTCGTGAACTGTAGCCCTGAAGCCACAAACAATACATTAAAAAGGTGATGGTTTTTGAAATAATATGAGCCTTTGGTCATTTCCGTCCATTTTGAACTTCAAAATTCAAAACCATTTATTTAGTTTAGGCCCTCGGAAGGCACTTATGAAGGTCAAATTTAAAGTTACTGAAGCTACTACCGGTTACTAGAAGTCAGCCTTCAACTGAGAAGAACCGGCAAGAAACTCAGCAAAGTTACATTATTTTTTATTTTTATTAAATATTTCTTATATAAATTTTATCTATTCTGACTTTTTGGCTATTTTATAATATCAATTTTACATATTTTTATATTTAGCAATTACAATATACTTAATAAAGGTAACATTCAAAAACAAAAGAAGAAATAACAAGACTACAAAATAGAAAATGACAATAATATATACTTACAACTAAAACAAGAAAATTAGAGGTGCACTGTGCAAAGAGTAGCTATTTCCATACATTTTTATCTTCAATATAATGAACTCCCTTGTAATACGCTTTTTCTTTCAAAACTTTCCTAATATAATTTTTAAATTTATGATCGGACATTTTTGTTACTGAAAGCGGTATCTTATTATAAAATCGAACACAATTACCAAGAAATGACTTGTTTACTTTAGTAAGTCTAAAGTATGGAACAACTAACTTCTCCCTTTGTCTTGTATTAATATTATAAATATCCAATTTTTACTCAAACATTCCTATGTTTCTATGTATAAACTGCGTCGCAGAAGAGTATAAACAAACCTAATTTGGTTTCGGCCCAATCACAAACTACACGTTCATTTTCTCTTGATGGTCCACCAGGATCCTGTAAACGTTAACGAGACATAAACAATTGTATCAATTGAATATAAAAGGTGAATATAGAAGAAAAGACAGTGTGGATAGGGCAAACATTTACATAGATAGGTTAAGAGAGTCAAGACGTTTTGATTAATTTGGGGAATATAATAAAAAAAAAATCGTAATCATAATTAATAAATAAGTCATTAAAATACGCTGAACTTTAGATATTGTGAGACACGCCATACTTATATTATACAAAATCCCATAATATACAGTTCTAACAAAGTGACTTTAATGTGTGTAAACAAAATCGATAAAATGTTTCCTTTAAGTTCTAATATCTTAAATTCTATCTACAACTAGTACTAGAACAATTCCTTCAAGATCCAATCTGAGTAGGTTACATGATACTCGCATAGAACAGTTGCCCCTCTTTTTCTATTATATATTTATCGAATTTCTTATCGTGTCTTTTCCAAGTTATTTCATAGTTTTGTAACGATGAAGAAATCTATAATTTAAATTACCTTCGATGATTCTCCTAAATAAGGTAATTGTGGCACTTCCAACTTGATCTTTTTACGAAGACCTGCGTAGCAGTACCTGTGGAAAACAAATGAGCTGGTCAAAATTTATTCGCCCGTTACTTTTCGAAGCTTCATGTAGGCTTCCAACTCTCATATAGCATTATATTGCAATGGTATAGCATTATATTCTACATATATACAAGTTTCACGTATTGCGTATATATTTGCATTTATCATATTAAGTAAGGACTTAACCTGTGAGACTCATTGAAAATTATGTAAAATAAATTTACAGTGTTCATATTATTAGTATTTTATTTATTTTCAAAAAGGTACGTCAACAACACACACATTAAAGTCATTACAAAGTAATTTTGATTAATCATAGTATACAGTCTGATGTGTGTGCCAATTACAGACATACACAACGTTAATATAGTGACAACATTATATAATATATAAAAAGAAAACCCCAACTATAATAAAATATGAAATAAAACATAAAACTATAAATAGAAAAATATCAAAAATTAAATACTAGGGTATGCAAAAGTTATCCAAAAAATCTAACTGTTATAAATTTTTACTTTATACCTAAAGAGTGTGTCGAAAAAGATATCCAAATCCTCAATCTGTTTATTGCATTCATTAGTATAAATTTTTTATAATTTTTTTAACTTATTTTTGGTGCAATCAGCAAGTACCTACAACTTTAGTGGTTTGTATCTTCGGAACGTGACACTGTGAGGTTTTGTCAATTAACACTAAGGAAAATATAATACAATATTGAATAAAGAAATAAAACCTACTTCAAAATAGTCATGCTCTGGAAACTATAAAATAATTATGGTAATTAATATATTGCTAAACTAATATAAGTTATAATGTAATTAGGGTTTGTTTAGAAGTGATATAGTTCTCATTAATCATATTACATTAGAATTAAAATGTAGAGCAAAATAAATGACAACTTAATAGAATTGATTTCAATGACCCGGAAAAGTCAATTTATTGATGCATTTGAATGTCACTATCACAAAATGCGCGTCACTGATAACGGGGTGACAATGTTTATGATAACAATGCGCGACACGAGTTTGAAAAAGAATTCCTCGTGATGATAACCTCCGTTTAAAAAGTAAAATAAATCAATTTTATTCAGATAAAAAAAACTATTTCCAATATTAATTAAACGTTGCTAATTTCTTAACTTTCGAATGCCATTGTATATTTTGGGTTTTGGTAAAATTTTATAAATGTCTATATATTAAAGGAAAAGCTGACTGAAATATCAACGCAGGCCCTAAACTATAAGGGTTAGAAACTTGAAATTTGCAAAATGAAAATGAGCACTAAGAAAGGATTGAAAACTCACCCCCTGAGGGGGTAAAACGGGGACAAAGTTTGTATGGAATAACGTGTTTTGTTGGTCTGAGCAACTTCCAACTAAACACGGGTGAAACTGCGGGGGACAGCTAGTGTATTGATATTTTTAACGCGGTCTATAGTGAAGACAAGGTATAGGCTTCATTAGAGTTGGAGACTATTATAGCCACAAACCAGCTTCGTAGGCAGAGTTGTAAACAGGTTCTACATTTTGAAAATATTATTATACTATTTAGTTTTTATAAATATTTATAAGTGTATATTAATTAGTTTAATAATTGACAAATATTGATGTGTCTCAGCTAGTCAGGCAGACCCCGGCACATCCCAAGCGGCTTTTACACCCCTACGCCGTTAATGGCATTGTAGCTCCAGTAACTTTAAATTTAACCTTCATAAGTGCCTTCCGAGGGCTTAAACTGAATAAATGGTTTTGAATTTTGAATGGGAAACCGATTTGATTTGACAGGCCAACTAAATTAAACGATTTCTTGTTTCGAAAAGTTTGAAATAATTGATAATAGATTAATCTATATTTTACAGGAAAAGATAGAAATTAGTAAGTTTACTTCTTTTCAAAACTATATAGTTTAGAGAAATAAAGACAAAATCTTAAACTTCATATATAAATGTTGGTTACTGAAAGAAAATCTATTGCATAGAACATAAAGTTCGTTTTATAATTATTGTAAGGAGGCTTACGCATGCGAATGTAACTAGCATTGACCTGGTTTTTGGGTCCCGTAAGTTACAAGACTTTGTTACTATTTCGTATAAATAATATGATTTGATAATATTTTATTAAAGTATTTCAGTTTACCTGGAGTTACCGCGTGTACCCAGCCGCCGCGGCCGCACCGTCGGGTATACTTGCTTCATCACCTTCCCGAAGTCAGCCGTCGACAAAGGTTTCATATTGCTGCTCATGCAGTGAGCACTGTCGTCAAAACATATAGGTAAATTACCATTAGTTTTATAAATCATTAAGTATATAATTAAGGGCTGTCGCACATTCGCCAGGTGAACATTTGAATATTAAGACAACATCAACATCTGTTCAGATAATCTAGTAGAGAAAAGACAATTTTGAATGTAACTATTTAAGGAAATATTTCTTATTCCTCCTTTACAAATACAGTGTAAACTCTTTATAACGAAACTCAAGGGACTGAGCATTTGTCGTTATAGAGAGTTATCGTTATATGGAGTGAACAAAAAAAAACAAAACAAAGTGAACAAACCAACCAACTTGGGCTCACTTCAACGTTATAGGGAGTTTATCGTTATAAAGGATAACGTTATAAAGAGTTTACACTGTATACACAAAACAATTGACTTTTAGTGAGCGTGAAGATGGGTGAGACATACCTATATTTTTCCCTATTGGAGGAAATAATAACAATGAACTGAACCAGAAGTTGATTGTCGTTTTATTAATTTACTACTAACGATCACTGAAAATAGCTCTGTACTCAAAATACAGAAAATGGCCGCCAAACCGGAGGATATTATAGAGCTCAGCTGTCACTAGAGCAAGGCAGCTAGCGGCAGTGGACTGGAGCAGCGCGACAGAAGAAGCATACTAAACAAATTATCCCTTCAAAACGCCATAAAGCCAAGTTTTATATCAAAAGAAACTTGCGTCATGGACTTGGCCACATCCGTTTCACATTCATATTTTGATAGTATTAAATATAATCTGAAAAAATTGATGACATTCGTTTTTGAACGGCAATAAAAGTTGATATACTCACATATATTCATCATAGACATCCTGCTTGGGCAATGAGACATCAGGGTCAACTTCTAAGTGTGTCTGTATCCATGTTACAGTCTGCTGAAGTTCAGCTCTGAAAATTGGAATTAATAAGATAAAAAATTCTAATAACGCAATTGTTTTTACAATATTCTCGATATTGTGACACTTTAAATTCATAGTCGATACAGAGAGAGGGTGAAAGGGTTGTTCAAATTGCCCCAAACTATTTAGCATTCTCCAAGGGTTTACCAATTGATTCGACATATTTGACTTTCATAAATAAATCGTCATTGTTAAAAAGAAAGACTTGTTTACTCACCCAACTAACCTACCAGCCATGAAGACAGCCTAAAACGCATGCCAGTTTTCATGAAATTTTTTACGGATCTTTATTTCAGGTTAATCCAGCAGTAATACTTTTTCTCCATACAAACATTAAAGGAAAACATCGTAAAGAAACTATAGAACGACGATCCTTGGAGTTACCCGCTTTGCTACTAGCCATTAAGTTTAAAATCTGTCACAAAGCCCCTTTCGTTGTTTTGCGCGCCACTTGAGAACTAAGCCCTTAAATACTTTATGTACCACCTTGGGCCCCACAACATCAATCATAGAGATGAAATTGTGACCAATCAAAAGCCTATATAAGTAAAAAGAAATTACTGACTTTTATTATTGACAGGCCAGTTGGCTTGGTAGTTAGCGACCCTGACTGCCAAAGCTCGCGAAAAGGTCGCGGGTTCGATTCCCACCCAGGACAAACATTTGTGTGCATGAACATGTCTGTTTGTTCTGTGTCTGGGTGTAAATATCTACATAAGTATGTATTTAGAAAAAAAAGTAGGATATGTAGTATATCAGTTATTTGGTTTCCATAGTACAAGCTCTGCTTAGTTTGGGACCAGATGGCCGTGTGTAAAGAATGTCCTAGGATATTTATTTATTTAGGATATTTATATGTGTACCAGAAATTAGAGAATTTAGTAAATAATATTTTTTTCTTTTTTTTTATATACCTATATTAAAAAAAAAAAAGTTATCCATACCTCGAACCCAAAGGATTGATGGGCTGTTTAAGAGGATCGTGTGGTGGCACTCCGGTAGGCAAGCGTAAATATAGTAGTAGTCTCTCGGTACCACTTAGGGCTTCTACTGCCTCAAGCAGCTGTGCAACACGCTGTCGGCCTTCTTGACTGCAATATTATTTACATAATTAAATTCAAGGTGATAAGTTGTATATGTAGTGTGAATTTGTGTGTCCAGTAAATGCGTTCTTATCTTTTATCTTTAAAAAGTTTATTTGTGTTATTATTGTACAAGCGAGTTTTTCCAGAACTATGCATAATCGCTGTTATTATATAACATCATAAACAACACAACTTCACCTTTTATTCAGATTATGGAAAAAGTCAGTGCACTAAAAGGGGTCAAACTGGATAACTATGGTATCGGGAATAATATTATTTTGATTAATGTGTATTACGTAAAATATAACGCTCCGGTTACGCCTGAGTGGGGTAATATAATTGTATGATACATGTAAACCTTTAGGAAAACAAACAATGTATAAATTATGGTGAAAACCACATTAAAATCTATTGCGTGGTATAAAATGACTAAGCGCACAAACAAGCAGAAAGAAATAGTGATTTTGTTTTCTTATGTACTATCCATCTGGATCTGGCTGAAGCACTTGCCACAACTGATAGGCTATAGGCCTGTTTTCTGCTGTCTTCCACTAGATTTTCATTTGATTTCCTGAGTGATGTCGGTGCAGTGTGGTAGCGGCGTCGAATACCACCACTCCAACTCATCTCATAATAGCCGACTAAAGAGTACACCAATGACCTCGTGCACCAAGTGGTCAACAAAAGCATTCTCAAAAAGTTTTGGGGCCATGCAGGCAAAAATCTGACAAATCTCTTGTAATAGGTACCTATATTGTAATTAACCAAATGGGCAGAAAGCATATGTATAGCGCCGGGCAGGCAGAGGATGACCTTTCAAACTAGTGTAAACTATATATATAAAAGGAGAAGCTAACTGAGATTTCAACGCAGGGCCTAAACTATTATAACCTTTTATAACGTAGGAGAGTACTAAGAAAGGATTTTTGAAAATTCACCCCCTAAGGGGGTAAAACGGCGTTGCAAAGTTTGTATGGAACGACGTGTTTTCTTGGTTTGATCAACTTCATACTTGGCATTTATCTATCTAATCTAATACCTTTAAATGTTTGTTGTTTTGTTCGGCTTCAATGATTTTCATGACATTTTGTATGCAGGGGGTTTCGGTGGCGTTAAATCGATCTAGCTAGGTTTCATTCATAGAAAACGTTGATTTTTCCGTTTTTCAGGTAATGAGAACTGCTACAATATCATTAGAATACGAAGATAAAAAGGTTTTCAATGTCCTTCTTTAAAAACAAGTATAGGTACGGTAATAGTTACATTAGTAAAGCACGGTACTATTTAAAAAAATATTTAATTAAACAAGTGTTTTTTAATATTCAACCCTTAAAATGATAAAAGGGGGTTGCAACATTATTTTTTATCAGATTATAGCTTATTTCCCTCGGGAACGCGGGTGAAACCGCGGGGGACAGCTAGTACATATATAAACAAGTATAAATAAAAAAATTACTTTTAAAACTTTCTCTAAGAATTTAATTTAATCATTAGAATTTTCAAATAAATCAACGATTCAATCTAATGCCAAATCTGCATATTATGTTATTAATTAAATTTCCCGATAATTTTGTGTAGGCTTCAAATATTCGGCGTGTATTGCAGCTCAAATAAACTGTGGCGAAAAATACTACGTAAGCAGAGAGCTCAGATAGTATTCCATACCGCCGTGACTCGTGGGTCAAAACGGGTACTAAGCCAAAATTTATAACTAGAATAGTGCTCATTATCACAAATAAGCCTTCTTTAGAAACTTTTAATGCTCGTTTTTCGTTGTTGCATACAGTCCTTCTTCTTAGTTTTAAGTATTTTTACTATTGAATTAAATTAATTTTGACCAACTTCCAAAATGTTCTATTTATTGTGTGTTACTCCCCCAAAAATATGACAGAATTTTCAGCTTAAAAATTCAATTGGAACACTAAAAATATCTTATAGGAATAATGATAAAGTTACTCTTATACAGGCAGCAGTAATAAAGTATTGTTTGAAGTCAGTGAAAAAAGCTCCTATTCCATAAAAAATATCCAACAAAAATGCAAGGCAAGGTTTTACAAGAACATTTCACAAGCTTTTTTAAACAAATTGATAAGTCACAAATTCACATTATCAGGCATTCATTTAATTTTACAACAGACATGTATACACATGTTATATTGATTGTATTCAACAAGACAAAAATCCTCAAAGGGCACAGGCCACTCACTACAACCAAGTGTAACTGAACACTATCAACTGAAGTCAAATTTCTGGGTGTGAAACTTGACAGTTAGCCTGGAACAAACAGTTACAGCACAAGATTACCAAAGCCAACATCACCTTTTAGCAATGAAAGAGAATGCTCTACACAGCAATTATCAACCTCATACTGACTTATGTTGCATTGGTTTGGTGGTCCAAAACCAAATTTCTCACCAAAAATAAGAAAAACTCCTTAACTTTCAAAGACTTGCATGCAACTCTACAACAGGATGCATCTGATCCACACCTACTAAAGCCCTTGAAATAATTTACCTGATCCAACCTCTAGATATCTTTGTTCAATAGGAGACAGCAATAACGGCACTCATACTTAGGATTTCAGGTTCTGGAGAGAATATAACAGGGGTATTATTGGCCAACATCTTAAAATATGGGCCACTCATCTTCAACTTCTGCTCCAAAACCTAGGTACATGAATATCCAAGACCAATCCAACATTCATGAGATATGGGGATACAAAACTGCTATCGGCATTTCAATGTATATAATAAAGCTACCAATACTATAAATTATAGGACCTGTGTTTTTTTATAGATGTCACTGATGGCATCTGTATAGAGCAGAGGAATGAGAGACTGCCCACATCGTCCTGGACTGTAAGGGCATAACTGAACCACTTTTACCCCGACAAATGAGGACAACTGGACCTAAACTGCGACTAGACATTGTTTTGATACAAACACTGAGGCAGAAATAAAAGCCCTAAGGATATATTAAAAGGAAATAAATGCATGGGACAGCATATTATTAAAATGTTTATAAATAGTTTAGTAGGCATTAAAGGATTATTATGACTAATATAGTTTATTTATATTAAAAAAAGGTAAATATTAAAAATCAAGCTACTATTATAAAGTTTGTATACCATAAAGGAGACATGCAAATAAATCAGATCAAGTCTGTAAAAATTTGTATTAACAATTAATATAACAGTTTACAAATAAATTTTAACGTAAGATTGATTTTAAATCAGATTTTTTTGATTTTAATTACAAATTTTTGTAATGAGTTATGATTATGGTAAATTATGCTTACACTCCAGGTCTTATATCTTATCTACTAGGTATCATGCAAATAATCAAGTGGATAACATTGATAATTACATAGGTCCACAAACAGCTGTCTTGCCAGCAGCAGTGCAAATTTGACACTATCCACTTTTCTGTACTTATGAAGTATTGGTATGGGAGCGCAACGAACAAAAATCAGTGCGAATGATCTAATAAAAGCAAATGAGCATTACCTGAGGGTGTTTTCGACGATTTGTTGCATAGAAGCTATTTTGCTTGTGTCCATGTTGGACTCCTCGCCTCGAGTGGGATCGGCGCCAGATTCCGTGGCACCCGAAGATCCCGGAGCGTTGCTTGAGACGGCGACACTTTCTTTATCGTAAGACGCAGTTTGCCTATGTTTTGGATGATTGACATTTTCCCGATGAAGTTTCGCGTCATCCACTAGTTCTCTTTCAGTTTTAACATTTCTCGCACTATCTTCAGTTGCCCAAGGCTGAAATGGACTAGCACTATCCATTCTAGCCTAGACAGGTAAAAAAAATAAATTTCATCGATTTCATATTGAAGATTTTTCTAATCTGAATTATGAAAATGCGTAACAAAACTCCATTTTTCTTGACATTTGATCAGCTGTGTGTGAGGTGAGGTGAAGAAAAGTGAAGGGAAGGGGGTGGTAGGCAAGCACCCAGTACTGCCAGATCAAATTTTAAAATATTGGCTGACTATCTTGGGAGCGTTCCCCAACCACGCTCCCGACTACGGTTTTTCCCTTTCCACTCGTTAATAATTATTGTTTAACATTACATATTTATATTCAAAAAATGTTAAATTTTAGTGGAGTATTTAATAAATATCCGTTCAAACATAATCAAAATGCCTCTTAAGGTGACAGTTGGATATTTGATAGTGCGCCGCAATAATGCTTCAGAATGAACTAGTTCATCACGTTCAGATGAAGAGTGGAATATCATTTAACAAAATTATGATAATGAAAACCAAAAATTTTGACCACATATATTGAATCGATACGCAAGTCGTCATTTGGAACGGCTGAAGGAGTATTTTATGCGTTTGAACGCTAAGTGTACGCACCCCTTGTGTTGTGTTATGTGGAGGGTAATATTCTGACACAGTAAACAGCACCTATTTAAAACTATTTGTCACTCAAATAAAGCTATTCGAGTGAAAAAAGAAAAGTAAACATAGCATATTATAGGATATATTATAAGACCGGGATAAGATCCCCCAGGAACGTGGGCAAAACGGTGGGACGTTAGCAAGCTGCTCATAAACCAATAAAGTTTACTTAGATGAAACCTTTCCTTCAAATTAAAATTTTAAGTTTAATTTAAATTCGCTGATATTGGCATGGAACTTAATATTCCATAAACACTTAAACGAAACATTAAAAAAAATCAAAGATTCCCGTATTTTCCTGTGTCTTCATTATTATAGGCCTAATGTGCATATTTTAGAAGGAGGTAAACTGTTATTATAGAGACGGTAACAATATTGAAAAAAAAAAACATTTTTGATGTGAAATCTTCTTTAGGCGCGTTGGGCATTTTAGAGCTGGGAAAAAACTATTCAACTCGCGACTCTGTTACCGACATCCTGTTATGTGCCCGAAAGGTGTGGGTTTAGTAAAATTTTGGCCGAAATGTAAATTTTGAAAGTCATGAGACACTCATTCAATTCATTTCACATGACATTATTGGATGGAAAATATTTTATTATATAGGTCAAAATTATAGGATAATAAATAATACATCAATGAAAAAAATACTTTCGGGTAAAAATTTTACGCAACGCCATTCGCAAGTTCCGTAGTAAGTAAAGGTATCTGTGGCAGTTTTGAGTCTCGTCCATCCATAGTCTTCACTGGTCAATTATTGTGGTCACATCTGTCTGTCTGTCTTTCTGTCTACTGACTACGCTGGTCGCGGACTGGCTTGAATAAACCCTGCTTGTCAGACATAGTTGACAGTTGACTGCTTTGTTTGACAGCCTGTGTGCGTGCTTGTTTGTAAAATATAATAAAATTCTAGAAATAAATTTGCATTTTTCATGTTTATGTTTCTTTAAATTAGAACAGATTTTTTCTTGATACTTAAACTAATTATACTATAAATACTATATTTCTGTGCAATGTTTTTTTTAGTTTCTGTAATCTAATTAATAATCAATGGGAACGCCGTAAATATTTTAATGCAAGTTGGTTAGATTGATTAAACCTTAATTGAAATTTAAAGGTGAGCCACCAGCCATCACAGACTTAATACTATTAAATGATGACTGCTAACGCAACTTTATTTATATATTTATACCTATGATTATTAAACAAAGGTGCTATCTAGCCTGTGTTTTAATAATTGAAAGATTATTTGTGGTGATCAATCAACAAAAAAGTGACAGATATAATTCTCGAGGTGAAACCAAATAGAATAAGTAGTCAAAGTTTGAGGAACAGAGTGGTGCACGGTGAGGTGAGGGAATCATAGACATAGACCGAATTTTGTATTTAGGTGAGTGCAACTCCACTCTAATAAGAGTGTGCTTTGTAATTGTAATAGGTATTTATAAAATTTCTTTCTGACTTTATTATAAAGCAAATTTCTTGTGTTCATCAAAGTAGGTATATCTATTTGCTAACTTGAGAGTTTAATACATTACCTCCTAATAATGTCTACATTGCAAAAATAAATATTATGAGATACTTACTGTCCCCCGCAGTTTCACCCACATTCCCAAGGGTTATAACATTTCCCCAGCACAAAAAGTATCCTATGACTTTTTCCAGGGCATATGTGCCAAGCTATTTTCAAAATACTTTATTAAAATAAATACTTTAAAAAGTATGTAATAAATTAATAAACTTTATTTTCTATACAAAAGCTGGCAAAGTCGTCTAAATCAAGGCTTGAATGGTAATTCAATATTTGGAAGAATCACCTTTTCTGGTATGTCTTCTGCAATGACCTTGACACTGAATAACTTAAATTTCTAGTTAATTAAAAAGAAGACTACATGGACCTTCTTATAATAGTTATTATCATGGTTCTGATAATATAGCGACATATGATGAATACTATGAAATTTGATTTCTAAAATAATCAAAATGGTTAAAATTTATTAATACAGCAATATATAAAGAATATATATATATAAAGAATGGCACATACATCAACCTATCATAGATTTTATATGCTGACCTATATGATAAAGAGTAGATTGTAATAGAAAAGTCTGCATTTATGAGATATTATTTGAAATTTATTGCTTAGCTTCGCTTCTTCCTAATATTGCAGAATTTCCTGCAAAGCCAGCAATTGCTTTCCAAATTAAACATTAAATTTCATAGAAAACAACATAAATATATGAATTAGTGATGGTCATGAATAAAATAATATTATTATTTGAATTGTTGAAAGACTTAAATTTGTACTAAGAGAAATTGGCTTAAATTTCAAACAACCAAATTCATGAACGGGTGATAAATTGTCAAATGTAAATGGGTCTCTGTGTCACATCATAGTCAACATTTTATTTATTCCTAAATCAAATTCCTACTATTATGCAACTTAATTGTAAATTATGCAAGAATGTCATCAACTCAATGCAACCACCTATATGAGAAGTTAAATTTTAACATGCTCAAAGCTACATGCTGCAGATAAATATAAATGAAGAATATGTACTCGCCAAAGAGGTTTAAGTTAGAGGTAGCTACCAGCATGGTTGTATGTAATAGTACTTGAACATAAGAAGGACAATTATATGAGTTAAAATTATAATATAAATAATAATAACTAGAATATAACAACAATAGTATAACAAGACTTAACACAAATTTTTTAAATCTAGGAAGTAGTCACTGTTGGTGTTTTTGTGGAACATAAGTTCAGTGATCCTAAGTCGGTACAAATAAAAATCATCAATAGATATATTGTGAATGGTGCTGATTTTGTTATCTATTGCATATCTATTAATTCTAATGATAAAAAGAAAAAGAAGAGTTCAACTAGCCTTTGCTTAGTGTTTTATTAGTAACATATAATACTCCAATAGAATTTAATTATTACAGATTCAATATGGATGATGACATTGATATAGAGGAACATGATTTGATGGATAATCCAACAGTACAAAGTATATTTCCAGACCTTTCTGCGATAAAGAAGGAACTTTTTGAATATGATCATGGTAATATTCCTATACTCGTATATATAAAAAATAGCAAATTATTGATGTTAAGATTTAGTTACTTTTTTATAGCTTTCTTTAAAATACTTAGGAACTTAAATATTTTAACCAAGTACAAATTTTTTATAAAAAAATGACCTACAGTAATCCTTTTTTTCAGGACCGGACGGAAAGGCAAGTTTGAGTGAAAACATAAGTCACAAACCATTTATTTTTGATTGTGATAGCAGCACTGACTCAACAATTATTGAAAATCCTACCATAAGCGAATCAGTAGTACCATCAAAACAAATAAATAATTCATCTTATAAACCTAAAAAACCAAAATGCAGAGATCAAAAACTTCTAAGTAACAGACGACGGAATCAGATTGATCTTTCATATAGTCACTCAATAACTGAAAATCCTAAAGTAAACAACAAGTTGAGAACTCAAATTAAACAGAAGTCACAAAACAAAAACAAGATCAACAAATTTTTTGATAGTGATACTGTCATCAAAAAGCCAAATATGAGTAAAACAATGTTATCTTCATGTCAATTAGTAAATCCAGATAAAATAATGACCAGGATGAATGTTCCAACTATTGGAAAAATTAAAAAGAATTGCTGTAGCGTAGGAAATAAGAAAGCTATTAATTCAAGTGAAATGGAATGTCACACAACTATAAATGAACACATTGAAAATATACCTTCGTCCATGAACGATGACACTAACTTATATACCAATAAAATAATTCTTGGTTCAAAGCCAAGTAAACTTCCTGAACAGGAAAAGAAAAACTATGTGAATCATTTTATACCATATGAACCAAAAGTTACACTGCAAGATGTTAGCTCCTATTTAAATGAAAGTGGAAGATATTGCGCAGATTGTCTCATACTATTCCCAAAGAATTCCATGTATGATGTTCACAAAACGATATTACATTCTCCAAATTTATGTCCTGACGGCCATGGGAAGGATAATAGTATAAAATCAAATATGAATGGTAATCATAAATGTGAATTATGCCAAATCAATTTTACTACGATTGAAAACTTGGCAGAACACAATAAGAAATTTCATAAAGATATAGCAGAAAACACTACTAATCTTGTCAATAATTCCGTCCAGCAATCGCAAAATATAGTCCCGCATTCGTTAACTTCAAATTTTTCATGTTTCCACTGCTTGAAATTATTCGAGGATCAAAAATCTCTCATTGAACATCTTTACAATGTGCTTGAACCCAAGAAAAAAGACAACATCGTGACGAAGCAAAGCTTAATAAAACCGGTAGACAAAAAACAATTAAGTCAAAATATAGTGAACTTTCAAGAAAATCATGTACAAAGAGAAAATAAAAATGTTGATCGAAAGTCCCAAAATAATAGCTGTAAGAAAAAACGTGGAAAGTCTATTCAGAATTTGTATAGTTGCCCCGTTTGCTCTCAGTACTTCATAAGTATCGTATTTTTTATGAGTCACATGGCAAAGAAGCATAAAGTAAAACAGATGTCAAAACTTAAAAAAGTAACATTTGATCCAAAGTGTAAATACTGTTCTGTTAAAAGTAGCACATTTGTATCATATAATAAACATTTGCAGAGAAGACATAAAAATAAAAATGAATTACAGCGAATTATGAAGAATCAACCTAAAGTCATTGTCAGTAAAATACAAACTACGGCAATAAAACCACAAACATCAATAATCGTACCATATGGAAATGATTTGTCTGATTTTCAGAATGACAGTGGTTGGGTACCATTTGCAATGAAATCTGTTCTATTTAAATGTAATAAATGTGACATTCACTTTTTATCAGCTAAAGATTCCGTGCTACATGTGGAACATATGGAAATGTTGGTTAATTGGAAATGTTTAATTTGTAGAAGAATTTTTAAGGATAGGGATAAGGCTCTTCACAAAAAGCAGCATAATTTTTCTGATATTTTTGAAGTATATGATTTAGGCGAATCGGCGCTGAATAGAGTGTTGTATAACTGTCCTAAATGTGCCATACATTTTACCGAAGATCGCTATATATGTCACTATTCAACCTGTGAAATAGAAACTGTTGATTCGGCTTATTGTGATTCATGTGATATTCTAGTTGATAAAATTTCTATGCGTTTCCACCAATACTGTCATAAGTATAACAAATTCAAATCGTCAGATTTCTCTATTATTGAAACGACAACTGTTTTAAGAAATGACTTGTGTATCAAGAATCAAAATTCTGCGCCAAAGCCGGTTGAAGCAGAAAATATGTGTGTTGATAAAAAAAGAGTACTAATAAAGCCAAAACTTGATATGAAAAGAGAAAATTTGTGTAGCGCCAACAACAGTTTAAGTGAAACAATATCAATGAAGGCAAAATTTGAGGATACGAGAAAAAACGGGTCTTCTGATAATAGCCTGTGTATCGAAAACGAAAATACTGCAGCAAATATGGTAGAAACGGAAAATAATATATGTGTCGATGAAAAATCCCCCAACAATGCAGTACTTATGAAGCCAAAAGTTTATAGTGCTTTTAACGAATCAACATCTTCTGGGGTATCAAAAGAAATTACAGAACCCAATGAAATCCTACCAATTATTTATTCATGTCGAGCTTGTTTTATTGGTATGGAAACATACGATAAAGTAATAGAACACTGTCAAGACCACTCAGCGCGTAAACAAGATATATCGCCTTTACTGAAGTGCAATAGTTGTAATATTCAATTCTATCAAGGTTCCTATGCAGCTCATATAAAAGTTCATGATAATAAATGTGTGGCCGAAAGCTTGCTTAAAATATTAAGCTTCGATCCTATATATTTTTCATCTGAAAATAAGATTTGGGCGAAACATATATTCGGATCATTACCAATTGAACAATCTGCAGCGATTCTTAATAATTCAATTTACAAATATGAAGGTAGAATTAAAATGAAAGTGACACAAGATGGCCCATCATACTTAACAGTTTATAAATGTGATAGGTGTCGTAGTTTTATAGATCCCATGCTAGTATACAAACATACCGAAAATTCATGTTTTAACCAGAGAAAACATCCATGCTCCCACTGTGGCTTAACTTTTATTTCCACAGCTACTAGACTACAACATGAAAAAATTCATATTATACCTAACATTCGATTAAAATCTTACAGAATAGTCCTATTTAATAGAGCTGTAGATATGATTTTCAATAACTTAATGTTCACTAACCAATACAGATATGTTTTATATCAATGTAGAAACTGTAATGGCTTAGTACATAAGTCCACATATAATAGACACATATGCATCATGGAATGCATAAGAAAATGTTTACAGTGTGGCTTATTGCTATATAAAGCGGACATGAAATGTCATGAGACCAAACATAAAGCTCTTATAAAATTTGATAAAGAACATATAAAAGTAATTTTAATTGGCAATCAAAATGACACAAGAAACAACGTAAATCTTGAGCAACTGTTTTCATTCACCGGTACAATTTGTGACTATACAGTTTACAAATGTTCCAAATGCTCTATTTGTTTGGATACTGAAGACCAGAAATTAAAGCACAAATGTTACAGTAGTTCCTCTTATTCCCAGTGCCCTACTTGTGGCTTCACATTTATGAAAGAAAAACTGAAATATCACCTAAATGTACATGGTAATGATCCAGATTTTATCAGAGATAATATGAATATTGTAATATTTGATGGGAATACAACACCAATGCAGACTTCTGGTAAAGAAGTCAATGATTGTAAAATGAAAAAAATGAAGTTACTTGAAGAAAAATGCAATGAAAATGTTGTTGACAATAATTACACCAAGAAAGTAGCTAAAATTTACAAATGCCATTGTGGATTACATTTTCTGGATGAAAAATGTTCAAATGCACATTTCAGTATTTGTAATCCTAAAATTCGCACATCGAAACAAAATTGTTCTAAATGTGACTTGCTGTTTACTCCTAGTGATCTCTTTTATCATTTATTAATGCATCATGACGATAAGAAATTTTTTTACATGTTTGAAATTATCTATATTTTTAAAGAGTGTCCAAACTGCTATGTACATTTTTCGACTGCTCGCGAACTAAATAAGCATTTTGAATATTGTTGTGAGAAAGGAAATGAAAAGAAAATCGGCATATAATGTAAAATCTCTAATTTAAAATTAAATTTGAGTCATCTTCACGAAAACGAACGTGAAAGTTGCAGGGAAGATTTTACAGAAGAAGATGTCAGTGAAAAACAATTAGATATAACATAACAGAACTATTTAATATAGTGGAGTGCGGATTTATAGTCGCAACATTTATGCAAGAAAACTACGATATGTGTAGAAATGTAATTAAAGGTGCGCTTTTATTAGGGTGGTACCTTTGAGCAAAAAATATGACATACCATAATCGGTTTGTGTAAACTGGTGTCATGTTAATATTAGCTTCTATAATATATGTAGTGTAAAAAAATACATATTTTGTATCTATTAAGTTTTATATAGGTGTGCAAAGAAGTAAAAAATGGATAGGAATACCTGAAATTATTTATTCTACTATTATTTCATTATTAAACAAAAAATTAATACAGTTCAACGATGATTAAGGAAACTTGATTTTCGATAAACATAATCCTTATCTGTACCTTTACGAAATATAATTAAATAGTAAGGTTTTCATGTTATTTAATTTCTTGTACCTAGTTATTTAGAATATATGCTTTTAGATTAAAAATCCGGTCTAATAAAAAAGTTTATTGAACTGTGAGTCATGTTTAATTCGGTCAGTTCGGCAACACACCACCAATCAAACGATAATAATTTATTTAGATGACATGCTTTTGCTAAAATTTGTTTTATAATATCACGTTTGTATTTAATGATTCGAGTTACGTTTTTAGGGCTGCTATTTGTGCCTATATCATTAAGCAATATGTTGACAAAGTTTTGTCCCAATCGGATGAACGGTATAACTATACCATGCATAAAATATGAACAAAAAAACATTGATTTTTAAACAATATGTAACAAAGACCCTGTTAGGAACTTTTATATTTACCTACTAAGTACAACATTCATGAAATTAGAATTTAACAAAAATAAACATTGGCTAGAAGAAAGGTCAAAATCAAATAATTATTAAAATCGATACATTCAAACAAATATTTCGAGTATCTGATTTTACAAATTTATCTGTATTTCGCTAAATAGCCTACGAGCTCTGCGGCTTTTTTTGATGCGAAAGAAGTTGCCGCCAAAACCTATCGGCCGGGGCGCGTGCCTCGTATCGGTGCCACGTGCCTACCTACCCCTTTACCCCACCACCCGCCGCCCTGCGAATCACTTCCTTAGTCTCCCGCGCAACTTACTTTCGAACGGATGTAATTGTTGACCTAGTGAGTGACTTGTGTTTTGTTTACGTAAACGTTGACCATGTATTCTAACGTAGAATATTTAAACATTTCACATTAACGTCTCTTGGGAAATGTGACCGCAATTATGCAGAAGCAAGAACGTTTTGCGAGTCTACCATTACCGTCGGCGATGGTATTCCAACGTTTGCACCTACCTACCGACAATACCGGCAGTGTGCACGGACGAGACCAACAAAACCACCAAACCCGCATGCTATTAAAGGTAAAGAATTCATGTTTGGGCTGGAATTATTGATGACAAAATTATTGGACCCTGATTTTTACATCAAACAATGAGCGGTGCCAACTATCTTCGTTTCCTGCAAGAACAGCTGAGTGATGAACTTGAGGAATTAGACCTCCATATCGTGCGACGTATGTGGTTCCAACACGACGGTACGCCGCCACACTTCTCCCGCCTTGTAACAAGCTATTTCGATGCTGAATACGGGGAGAGATGGATTGGAGCGATGGACCCATCAATTGGCCTGCAAGATCAACTGATCTGACGCCCTTAGAATTTTTTCTCTGTACTGTACAGCACTTCCGGGGTACTGTGAAGCAACAGGTGCTCAAAAAACCGTGTGATACGGAGGTCGAAATGCGTTCACGCATAGTAGCAGTATTTGACCACATCAAGTCCGATGCCTCCGTTTTGTAAAGCGAACGTGAAAATATTATTAGGCGTTGCAACAAATGGTTTATGTTACATATTGTATAAATGTATTAGGCTAATCGTGAATGATGAATCAATTGTCTTCAGCGGGCGTAGTTACGTGCGTGGACAATGAATAAATACGTAATACAATATTTGAGCCTTGATGTAGGAGACCGAAAGAATCGTAAAAATCCTTAAAATTGTCGAGATCTATTAGGCTCATATTGGTCATATAGATCACACACAGCTGAGAGTGTGATTGGAAAATAAAGCCTTTTGCATTATGATCCATTAACTCCGAATTCTTTGGAAAGTTCTAAAGGTCTGGGTAGCGATGGCATTCCACCGCTCTTTTGAAAAAATGCGCTAAATCTCTAGCACTTCATTTAGACAAGAAGTATTTAAAATGCTTTATCCTTTAGTGACTGAGTTTTTAAGAATATAGATGACGGTGGGCGGTGGGTTGACGTGATCTACACTGACTTTGAAAAGGCTTTTGATCGTGTAGACCTCGTCGTCATATTTAACAAACTCCAAGGTTAAGGGTTTACGGAGATGTATTCCAGTGGATTAAGTCCTATCTAGAAAATTGTTCCCAGGCCGTGGTAATCGATGGGTTTAAGTCTTATTGTATCAATATACCTACTGGTGTCCCATAGGTTTCCCACCTTGGACCTCTTTTCTACATCGCCTATACTACTTAGATATTATATAAATAACTAGCTGTCCCCCGCGGTTTCGCCTCCGTTCCGAAGAATACATTTTCCCTGCTAAAAATTATCGTATGTGTCCAGGACATTTTCTACATGTGTGCCAAGTTTCACCCAAATCCGTTGGTAGTTTTTGCTTGAAAGAGTAACAAACATCCAAATATAAAATCTAAATGCGATTATACCAGAAGCGATTAAAGTATTTACTTTGATGATATAACTATCAGTAAAGTAAGTTAAATGTTACCGATGATTTAAAAATACGAAGTAGATTGAAGATAATTAATATTGTATGTATTAAATCTAGTAAAAGTATTGATAAAATGTTAGCTGTAATATTATAATAATAGTAACGCGGTTATTTTTGTATGAAATCCTCAAATGCCAATAACTACTTGTAACAACACCATCTGAAGAAATTGTACAATCATTATACACACAACGCTGGTGACTTCGATAATACTATCAAATATTATTATTCTGATCGAAGGCATTAGTGTATGTATTATATTATGTAGTTCTTCTATTTTTCGCTAGATAGCGATTTTTTAAGTTCATAATTTCACTCATTCCCGTGGAATGTTTCACATATATGATATTAGTAGGATGTAAATAAGGATACTTGTTTAAATGAAATGATCGGTTCTGTACTTACTTCTAAATTATGAAGTGTAGAAGTAAAGGAGGACCATCTTGTATGGGGGATTAGTCGAAAAAGTGTCCACTTGTAAACTGCAAATTAGTTTTCAAATTCTCACCGAAATAGCGCTAGTGTAGCAAGTGGAAATGATATGAAGAGAGTGAAGTGTGCGGGGTTGGTTTCTGGTAATTCTTTAATACTATTTTCTATTTGCTATTTACAATTAATTGGGGTACATAAAAACACTGTATAATTTTATTCCATGCATATGTTTGTCTATTATATTATAATAATTTAAATAAACGCGCTGTAACAAAACGGAAATGTTTCTTTCCTTTTTTATTAATTTAGTAGGTATCCTAATCTAATAATTTGTGGCGCTCTATTTAAAATTCTTCCACTTGCTACAGTAGCGCCACCTTAATTTGTTCCCTTTCAACGGACACGTTTTAGTACACTGAGACGGTCCTTCTTTACTTCTACACTCCATAGTATGTAGTTACAAGCCTACGTTGGCTGAAACCGACTCCAAAAATAACAATAATTGTAACCACATTATATTATCGTAATAATTTGATTGACTTTTATGTAGTCTAATAATGCAATTATTTTTTTACACCATTTCAGCTTACTCAATACTTCAAAATTTCAAATATTATAATTTACACTTTTCCAGCTCACCCAATACTTTAAGAACGTAATATTCAATAAAATTGAAAGATATATACGTTACAGAAACGATTTTGTAACTTATACTGCAACCAAAATAATTCCAAGGTTACAAGAGTGGACGAACAGAATATGGAGTGTAGAAGTAAAGGAGGACCATCTCAGTGTACTAAAACGTGTCTGTTGAAAGGGAACAAATCAAGGTGGCGCTGCTGTAGCAAGTGGAAGAATTTTAAATAAAGCGCACAAATTATTAGAGTAGGATAGAAAATAAATAAAAAAGAAAGTAACATTTCCGTTTTGTTACAGCGCATTTTTTATAATTATTATAATATATAGACAAACATGAGTATGGAATAAAATTATATAGTGATTTTAAGTACCCCAATTATTTGTAAATAGGAAATAGAAAATAGTTTTAAAGAATTACCGGAAATCAACCCAGCAAACTTTACTCAGTTCATATCATTTCCACTTGCTACACTAGCGCTATTTCGGTGAGAATTCGAAACCTAATTTTGCTGTTTACAAGGGGACACTTTTTCGACTAATCTCCCATACAAGATGGTCCTCCTTTACTTCTACACTCCATCGAACAGAAAAAATTAATAAATAAAAGTTATTAATAGTTTAAATAAGAAAAAATGTTTTATTGTAAAGCGTGGGGTGCATGGTGTCATTAGTTATAAATATTTAATTGACAGATATGAGAAAGATTATCATTTCGATAATATATGAAAAGCACCCCCGCTTTTTTTTAAATAAAACATTTTTTCTTATTCAAACTATTAATAACTTATATTTATTATTTTTTTTTACATTATTCTTAATTAATATTTATTAAAATTTATTTTCTGTTTTTTAGTTTGGTTTTCTATATAAAGCGTGTTTTCTAGTTTTTTTTAACTATTATTCATTTTTAATTTTTCAATAAAAGCCCTTTTGAGTGCCCGAAAGAGTAAGTCTGGAACTGCACGCACGCGTAGTTCGCGCACTAGCTCTATTTCTCTTACTCGCATGCAAAGGATGCGGAAAGAAATTAATTAATCCTGGCGAATCTAATTAGGATAATCGGATGCTTTGATCGGATTATTGCATTGTCATAGATCTTTGACAGGTGTGCAAAGTTTGAATTAAATCTGATCGTTCAAAGTAGGACAAAATCGAGCTCAAAGGGGTCGGTTACATACATACAGGTGAAGCTAATATAAAGCGTGTAAAAATATAGGTTTACTATAATAAATTTACCAACTTTTACATTATGCAAAGTAGGATTGGTAGGAAACCTCTAACTTCTGAAATCATATCATAATTCTCCGAGACAAATCTCGAGTCCAGGGTTGCCAACCGTACGAGGTTCCTCGTACAAATACGAGATTTGTGGTCTTCCGTACGAGGTACGAGGACGCTATCAACCTCGTACAATTATGTACGAGATTTTGATAACATGTGGGATCGCAGTCAAGCACTAGTTTATATTATTTAAAAAATACTTCTGCAAGATCAGCTTTTTTTTTCTTCGAGTTAGCTGTCTGCGACCATAGGTTGGAAAAAAAGCGAAAGGGAATGGAACATAAAAAAATCTCATTTCAGTATTCAAAGTTTCAAAATTTAAATGCAAACTGAGCTTAGAGAATAATTTTAGATCAAATTAGCTCTGAAACTTTGGATCTAATTAGATCTCAATGATAGGATTCTATCTAATTAGATCCTTTTAGATATTTTTCATTTTTTCTAAATCTACTCTGATCTAAGTGAATTGTAGTTAATTCAACGGCGGATCCAGGGGGGGGGTCATGGGGGTCATGACCCCCCCCTGAGCTGTTTCCAGGACTTAGGTCGACCACTAATTTAACATAATGATTTTATTTATATATTTTGTCTCATTCCTCATTCCGTGCGTGATAGTGCTTCTCTGGATGACTTCAACAGAAGATGGCAATATGTACGTACGTATATGTACAAGTTATTATGTGTTAAGTTTTTCAAGTGTACAAGAATAAAGAATAATAATCTAGTCAACATGTGCTTTTTAGGTCGAAACTTATTCTAATTCTCCGAAAATTATGATTTTGGTGTCATTCGATTCGGAATAGTTTGTAGAAACTTTTTGAGAAAATTGAAGGGCCGCTCAAAAAAAATTGCAAAAGTTATAAAAAATTAAGTGAAAGAAAAAGGGGGTTTGGTTTTTTGCAAATATCTCGAAAACTATTTGAGATTTTCAAAGTTTCAAAAAAGTTCTAAGAGAACAGGAAATTTCAGAAACAGGTTAAAAATTATAAAGCTCCATTAAACATCAAAAAAGACTTTTTTTCATATTGTAACTTTTGCTCCGCTTTCTCATGATCAAAAGCTATTCTGTTTAAAAAAATGTTATAAACAAATGCATTGTTTATAAGATAATTCCATTTTTTTTCATAATGTAACTTTTGCTCCGCTTTCTCATGATCAAAAGCTACTAAAAATGATTTTTAATCATTTTTATTTCGTATTGTTTAAAAAATTGTTATAAACAAATGCATTGTTCATAAGATAACTCCATTTTTTTTTTCGGAAATATAAATTATGATGAAAGTTATTATTTAAAAAAAAAACCATTCCTAAAAAAAAATTTATTGCTTAAAACGGATTTGTTAATAATTTTTTTTTTCTATCACTTATAATTCATTTGTTTATAATAAAAAAATTATAATATAATAAAAATATGTTTTATTATAAACAAATGAATTGTCTCTATGTATTTTTTTTTCTTTTTCTACTTAAAAAAACAAAAACAATCATGTATGTTTATATTTTTATTAGACTTTTAATTTTCTGTTCTCTTTCATTTCATCATTCTCACCTGGTTTCTTATGTTTAATATATACCTATATTTAAATACCTTATAAACAATTATAAATATGATCATACAACTTATGTAACTTTTTCTCTGAGGGATATTTATTAACAATTTTAACGAAAAAAAAAATGGAATTATCTTATAAACAATGCATCTTTTTATAACAATTTTTTAAAGAATAGGAAATAAAAATGATTAAAAATCATTTTTTAGCAGCTTTTGACCATGAGAAAACGGAGCAAAAGTTACATTATGAAAAAAAGGTTTTTTTAATGGAGCTTTATAATTTTTAACCTAAGTAATTGATAATAACAAAGCGAAAATTAACAATTTTTAAATTTTTCCGACGAAAATCTATTCTAAAGTCTTTGACAAATAGCTCCACGAAAGGAAAAAAATCTCAGATTTATAGTCTTGCAATGTTAAATATTGTGTTATAAAAAATTATAAATTAACTAATGGATAACTAATAAAAAAACGCGATAAAATTTTTTGGACCGCGGATTATTGTTCATTGATCTATTCTGTAGGTGCCTGAATTTTTTCGCTTCTTAATTTTCATATTTTATAAGTTAAAATAATATTTATTCATTAAATGTCCAAAATGGGCGTGGCTTGCGGAAGCCGGAGCACCCGTTTTCGGGCGTATTTTCAACCCTCTGGGAAAATTATAAATATTGGTCCTACAGTTCCGGGAGTACGAAAAAGAAAGAGAAAAAGTTTCTACAAGCCATTCCGAATCGAATGACAACAAAATCATTATTTTCGGAGAATTAGAAAAAAAATCGACCTAAAAAGCACTTGTTCACTAGTCTATAAATATTTTTAAGTACAGTACTTACGTACATTAATAAAATACCTACTTTTTACTTGTATCTATTGTTATAAAAATGGAATTATAAGTTCTTGACTTGACCACGACTATGTGACCCCCTCCTGGCGCCAAAGCTGGATCCGCCCTTGAGTTAATTGTAGATCTGAGTTTATCTGAATAGATTGAGATTTATTTCAACAAATGTAGATTTCTCTAAAAAACATTCATTCGATTTTACTATATATTCTTGTTGTATGTTGTTTCGTCTATTGATAAACGGTTGCGCTCCGTTTTCCATTTGGAGCAGTAAATTGCGTAGTGTTACTCCAAGCCATCGTGAATCCAGCATTTCACCATTTTTTTAATAAAACAATACTTTTTATTCCTTTAAATATAGAGAATAATATCGCTTTATATCTGAATTCCCTCATCACATTATTACTATGAAAAATTATTATCAAAAAATTTTTTAATTCACTCCATCATTGACGAATTTAATTTCATGTGTTGCAGATTTCTCGATGATAATAAAACTGTAATTTTATTTGTTTCCAAATATTTTTAATTTACGAGAATACACTAAATTATAAACTAAATAATCTATCTGAAAATTTTCGAACGATTATTTTCATTATTATGGCTGAAAACCCGTCAAACAAAATTGTCGGTAATTCTCAGGGGTATATTGGCCCTTAATAAATTTTAATGTTAGAGGTTTGAAAGTCAATATACGAGATTTTCAGCTACACATGTACGAGGAATCTTTTTTTTTGGTTGGCAACCCTGCTCGAGTTGGTAACACTGCTACTTATCTAGCCCAGCTGGGCTTCTGGCATAATATTAATTGAATTAGTAAAATTATCTTTGATAAAATAAATCAAATTAGAAATAAATCGAAAGAAAGATGTCTTATTCAGGAATATAACCACAGTTAATACTTTACACTTTAAAATTTAACCACAATTATTATATACCTACGTAAATAAGATTCATCATAAATTTTGCGGTAGACAAAACAAACAAGCAAAACTAGATGAATATTAATTTTTAATTACATACTCCTGTTCAGTGGTGACAATTTCTGTTATGCCGATGGATGATAAAGAATTACAGCGAAAGTTCTATAAAAGATAATTTAAGAGTGATATATACAGAGCATATAAACAAATAGAAGCGCTATAATTTGCGTAGTGATGATCTGATTTTTATCTGTTTTGAGAAATGTATTTCTACGAGAAGTTTTGTCAATGGATAGGACATTTGAAATTGTCTCGTGTAATTATTCTTGTCTCTATTATCTTATTTGTGGTGCCGCTCTTCACTCATTACTATTTATCAAAGGTAAGTCATTCAAATGTTTATTTATTATTTGACTAAAACATTGAATGTGAGATTCATAGGTTCTACTAAACAGCCAATTTCTGTCAGTTTAAATGCCTATATTGCAACCCTGTTTAATAATATATGGCCATTGTTTTATCTATACAATGATAATATGCTTTATGCACAATGGGCCAAATTAAGAGCTTTGGTAAGAAAAAATACACCCAACTAAATAACTAACCTATCTATTAGTGAAACAACACATGTAGGTATTGAAAAACAATTAAATATAGGTTTCTCTAAATTTACCTAATTCATATAGCCAAATACAGTTTAGAATGGCTGCAGACCAGAGGTAGCGGTTGGCTGATGTTGATAATAATGCGTTGTGGTAACTGCCTCTGATCATAATGGCCTGCCTTTTATTATAATACTAAGATATAATGTAAATAAGTGCCATACTACATACTATGACATATAATATTATGTATGGGTATATGTATTTTAAAGTATGAATGTATATAAATTGTCTATACAACTATAGAGAAGGTTACCATGGCTTACACTATCCTTGTTTACAGTATGAATCAACATCAGGATCTTTGGGTGGCAGCTCTATGCGCCATACTCTGGAAGTACTCGGAGACTTCTCCACCATGAATGTTGCTGATCTTAAAGTTAGAATAGAAGAAATGCTGAGAATTAAGGTATTACTTTCTATAAAAAGATAAAATGTCTATCCACAAGTTTAATTATGTGGCCAAATGTATCAACCCATAGTCGTAAAATAACAGAACTCATGTATTTGTCTGCCTGTCTGTCACAGTTAAAGTTTGATAACATATAAAATTTATAAAATTTTCGGAGGTCCCATATATTTATTTTATTTACTTTTTAAAATAAATGAATGAAAGTTTATCACTTGGTCGACAATAGTAGCCATAATTTTTAATAGTTCTTATTTAAAAATAAAAAAACATAATGAGATGTACAGATGTCTTAATGTTCATATTTAGGATATGGGTGTTCTGTAGCATTGGTGATTATTCTTTAATAATATTTTAGGCATCAGTATCTACCGAGCTGCGCGAGCTAGAGGCTAAGCGCGGTCGTCTCCAGCGCGAGGCAGCAGCAGCTAGCGCTAAAGCCGACAGCGCTAAAGCGGAGCATGCACGCGCCGCTGCCGAGCTGCAGCGACTCCGCGCGTCCGCCGACCAGGCACGCCTCGCACAACTGGAGGCCATCCGACGAGACTCGCCTGAACTCGCACAACCCCTTCAAATAGTACCGTCGCGACCACCTCCCGCCTTACCGCCGCTCAGCCACGGCTCCGAAGTACAATGCCGGATGTTTTCTTGCTTCGATCACTCTCGATGCTCCTTAACGTCCGGTTTCCCGGTCTATCTATACGACCCGGATGCGCACACGCTGCTCGCGGGCGCCGACGTCGATGGCTTCCTCAAAACAACTTTGCGACAAACATTGGGCTACAACACGCACATTACGCGGGACCCGAACGAGGCCTGCATTTATCTTGTCATTGTAGGGGAAGCTTTCCCCTTTGATAAAATTCCTCCGTAAGTAGATTCAAAGTTGAATCTTTTATTGATTTTATTCGATTCGACCTCAGGCATTTCATTGATTTTCATGGCTATTAACATTTACAGGACTACAACAGATACATATAAATTGTTCATAAACGAGACGGCTCTAAAGGGTCTACCCTACTGGGGCGGCGACGGACGCAATCACGTCTTGTTGAATTTGGCTCGACGGGAACTATCGGTCGGCTCGGGCGACGCCTTCCGAGGAGCGTCTACCGGCAGGGCGATGATAGCTCAATCTACCTTTACGCACGACCAGTTTCGATCGGGTTTCGATATAATCACCCCACCCGCCCTCGGACCACCGGGCGGCGACGTCTGGGCCGACTGCGCGCCCATATCGCCCGCGAGACGAAAATATCTCCTGAGGTACGAATTTATTCTACTGCGACGGATGCAAACACCTAGTACGATACCTTTTTGTTATGAATTTATAAACTACATTCAGCTTTCAGGGATCACAGCCCCCGCCGAGAGGACCCGATAGAGACTTGGATAAATCGCTGATCGAACATCTACAGAGAGCCGCGAGCGCGGCACCGGAGTCGGATCAATTCCTCCTCCAGTTCGAATGCGACCCTCCCGTGGAGCGGCGCACCGTGCTGAGCGTCGGCGACTGGGCGCTGTGCGGCACCGACCGCTCGCGCCGCGCCGTGCTGCGCGCCTCCACGTTCGCGCTGCTGCTGGCGCCCGCCCTGCGCGCCTACCGCTCCACGGCGCTGCTGCAGGCGCGCCTGTACGAGGCGCTGCGCTCGGGCGCCATCCCCGTCATCCTCGGCGGCGACAGGATCGACCTGCCCTACGGCGAGGTACTCGATTGGCGGCGAGCTGCGATTTCGCTGCCGAAATCGCGCGTCACCGAGCTCCATTTTCTACTGCGAGCGTTGTCGGACGGGGATCTGCTCGCGTTTCGTAGACAGGGGCGGGTGCTATGGGAGAGGTACCTGAGCTCGGTGCAGGCGAGCGTGGACTCGCTGCTGGCGGTCATTCGCACGCGGCTGCAGATCCCGGCGCGGGCGGCCGCGGCGACCGTGGGCGCGCCCGCGTTCAACGAGTCGTACCGGCCGCCGCGCTCGGAGCCGCCGGCCGTGGACGCGGAGCCCGAGGAGACGCTGGGCCCGCTCGAGGCGCCCTACCCGAGCCCGGCGTACCGCCGGAACTTCTCCGTGGGGCTGGTGCACGGTTACGAGCTGTGGAACGAGTGGGGCGAGCCGTTCGCGCTGTACCCGCAGCTGCCGTGGGACCCGGCGGTGACGTCGGAGGCACGCTTCGTGGGCTCGGCGGCGGGCTTCCGGCCGGTGGGTGCGGGCGCCGGGGGCTCCGGCCGGGAGTTCAGCGAGGCGCTGGGCGGCGACCGGCCGCGGGAGCAGTTCACCGTCGTCATTCTCACTTACGAGCGGGAGGCGGTGCTGGCAGCGGCGCTGGCTCGGCTGCGTGGACTTCCCTATCTTAATAAAGTGAGTGAGAATGCCATGACTCGAATGCAGCCCAGAAATTCGTAGAGACTAATGTTCGTATGTCAACAAAAGCTTCAATAATTGTGCATCATAACTAAAATGGATATTGACGTTCGTTTGTATTAGTAATGTAGCTGAATTGGAATAGCACCATATAATAGTCGATCGATCCAAAGGTAGTGGTAGTGTGGAACGGGCCGTCCTCGCCGGGCGCGGTGGCGTCGTGGCCGGAGAGCGGCGCGCCGGTGGCGGTGGTCCGCGCGGCTCGCAACTCGCTCAACAACCGCTTCCTGCCCTACCACCTCATCGACACGGAGGCCGTGCTCTGTGTCGACGACGACGCGCATCTGAGGCACGATGAAATTGTCTTCGCTTTCAGGTCAGTCTTTTTTCTATAAGGTAGGCAACTAAGTGGTACAGTATTAAAGGAACTCATTGACATAATTTCCTAATCCACTCGTAGCATATGTCTTGCATAAATTATCTCAGATGATATTATGGTATTTCAACTGGCTCTATTCGGTTGAATCACCATTTAATTATAACTCCGATCGCCATTTGTATCTCACAGTCTAAAGTCCATATGCGGTTTACTTTAATAATGTAATTGGAATGTATGTATTTATTTGCGACATTTCTTAAAACTAGATTATCTATCTTATGTTATTTGTGACTCTGGAGTAGACTTATAGCATATGCATAATATATAGTGTAACTGAGTTAGATGTTGTTTCCCTAGAGTTTGGCGAGAACACCGCGATCGTATCGTCGGTTTTCCGGGGCGATACCACGCGTGGGATGTCAACTTCAACAATGGTTTTCTTTACAACTCTAATTACAGGTAAACTTATAAGTGAGGCATTATTACATACGGACATCCAAACTAAGCAGAGCTTGTAAAAACAAAAAATACTACATATACTAACAACATTTTTTGCTAAATGCATAATTATATAAATATTTACAGGCATAAAACAAACAGAAATGTTCATGCACACATATTATTTGTCTTGGGTGGGAATCAAACCACCAGGCTAACTGGCCCACCGATTGATTATACAGGAGATTTAGCGATAATATGGCTACAAGTTCTTTTCATTTAAATTGTTTGTTACAGTTGCGAACTAAGTATGGTTCTGACGGGCGCCGCGTTCGTCCACCGGTACTACCTGTGGGCCTACTGGCGCGCGCTGCCCGCCGCCATCAGAGACTACGTCGACGAGTACATGAATTGTGAGGACATAGCCATGAACTTCCTCGTCGCACACATCACTAGGAAACCGCCTGTTAAGGTACCTTACCACATCCAAGCCTTCAGTTTAATTTATACTTTACGGCCGATTTATATTTTAATTTTGTAAACAACATGCAACAATGGATTCAAATGGTTTGACATATTATGATATAGACATATCATTCAACAACACCACGGCTCTAAACACAGCTCAAAGACTAAATAGCTACTTATAAGCGCGAAGAAAGGGATAATAAACGCCACCTTACGGTGTATCTGTTGTTAAAAAGAGATGAATATACATCATTGGTTACATTAAGATTGCACGCGACTGAATGGAATTTGGTCAATGATCGGTATTTTATGTTGCTATTTCTAAGCGCGGACAACGCATCTATAGTTCTGTATCATTGTTAAAATATTAATTTTATGCATTACTTATTGGGCTCCCGTTGAAATATAAGATTTTTACTAAATGAAATATTTTTGATGAACAGAAAATTCATCAACAATACTTCTAATTATTAATATATTTTGAGTACTAAATAAACGTCTGGAAAGTTGTTTATTTTTATCTTGATTATAATAGGGAACTGTCCTGCATTAAAGTTAAATGATCCAACACTAACCAGTGTATTGAACATCCAAAAATATACGAAAACATTAAATATGATCACAAAGAGTATGTTATTTGATGCTGTACAATTATGACGTCACAACTTGATATTTCATACAAAACTCCATACATTCGATCGTTTTGACATTCCCTAAAGAATTGCTGATTTGACATGTCAGGACATATCCCTATAATAGAGCTTAATAATTTTTGTGCTCCAGGTGACGTCGCGGTGGACGTTCCGGTGCCCCGGTTGTCCGGTCACCCTTTCTGCGGACGAAACACATTTCCATGAGAGACATAAATGCATACAATTTTTCTCACAAGTAAGTTGATACTGACATAATACACATTTAACAAACTGTTGAGCTTTAATCGTTCCTACTTAGTTGTCATTAAGAGTTGTAGGTATCATTTATTTTGTAGGTGTAATTCGGATAAATAATGAATAAAATAAATCCCAAGACATTCTTCACACATGGTTACCTGATCCCAAGATAAGCAGAGTGTACTGCTTGTAGTATGACTACCAGGTAACTGATATACTACTTTTTAATAATAATAATAAATATACTTTATTGTACACTGAAAGAAGTATGGTACAGAAGTTGATTCTTAAATAAAGGTACAATTGGCGGTCTTATCGCTAAAAGCAATTTCTTCCAGACAACCATTGGATGGAAAGAATTACATAGGAAAATACATACTTATATAGATATTTACACCCAGACACAGAACAAACAGACATGTTCATGCACACAAATGTTTGTCCTGGGTGGGAATCGAACCCGCGACCTTCGGTTTGGCAGTCAGGGTCTCTAACCACCAAGCCAACCGGCTGAAATTATTGAATTCATTCAATTCTCTAGATGACTCAGTTGTCCCGAAGCAACTCTGAATAAGTCCCTTCCCCTTTGAGTGTGCGTAACCGTATTTTCTAGCAGCTATCCCCCGCGGTTACACCCTCGTTCGAACGAGGGATATCACCTTTTCCCGTTCTGAAAATGTATGTTATGTGTAAATCCAGGTTTAGCCATACCGATTTCCGCCGTGAAGCAGTAGTGCACTTGTATTACTGTGTTTCGGTTAGAAAGGTAAGGGGGCCGGTGAAATCACAGGCACATGAGACTTAACAACTTCACGTCTCAGGGTCGAGAACGCATTAGCGATGTCCCTGGTGTTGTTAATATCCATAGGCTGCGGTGACCACTTCCCATCAGGTGGACCGTTTGCTTGTTTGTCGGTCAATGTGGTATAAAAAAAAAACAAGTTTCATCTAAATCCCTTGACAATTTTTTGGGTGAAAGAGTAACAAACATTCATTATTCAAAATATATAAATACTTAATGTTTATTTTACCGATTATTAAGGGTTTAGCGTAAGGCGACTTGACTCAACCGCCATTTTTGACGAAAGTAACATTTTTCTCAATAAATTATACTACTATGATGATGGCCCATGCACAAATTCGTTGAAGGTTGCATTTAGTTTTAATATTCAACAGCTTCGATGTGGAATGTTAAGAAGTTTAGAAGCAGTATTTGTTTTTGGGTTTTTAAATTTTCAAATAGCTTCCTGTAAAGTTTTCAAAATGGCGCTTGAATCAAGTCGCCTTTTAACCGTCGATATGATCATCAATAATTACTATTACAGGTAATGGGTTACACGCCTCTGTTGACGACTCAGTTCCGAGCTGACTCCGTGTTGTTCAAGACGCGGATACCTCACGACAAACAGAAATGTTTTAAATTTATTTAGTTAACTTTACAGTGTTTTCATATATCTTTTGGAAAGGAAAGACGGCATGCCGTCCTTTATTATTGGGAAAGACTCCCATCCCATGGGTCTGGTGTTGTGTTGTTCATAGTCATTTCACTACCATAATTATGGTAGTTTCATACACACATGTGAGAAAATAAATCGAATAAGAAAGGTGAAATATATCATGGCGAGGAAAGATACAAATACTTTTTGACAGGTTATAAATTCATGCAAAGTTTTTAGAAATGAAAACTTGTTTGAAACTCGATTAAATTCTATAGGATTAAGCCTCCAAGAGAATGAAATAGATAGTTTTCTGGAGGTTTAACTTGTACTGCATGTGATATGCATTTAACTTTTTTTTATACTTGGAGTTTACCGACCAGGCTTCTGAAAGAGTTGCCAGTTACATAAATTTCCACAAATATGCGTTGTATCTGAATAATCTTATTTAAATGAATGTTCTAAATAGTCATTATTTTAATGTTGCATCTCCTCTTGTAATATTTATTATTTTTAAGATTTTATTTTAGATTAAAGTGATTAATAATGTTGTAAATATGTCCATATATTGTGTTAAGTGAATAATAATTTTAGTATTTTTTCGAGGGTGACTTGGTTTATAAACGTTTTTTTTAATTTACACTGTCTGCGTATGAGTGACTGTTGACACGATATTTTTGACTATAGTTAGGCGATACTTGCTCATTTGCGGTCAGTTTTATGATAGAACAATTTTACTAGCTACCTTCCTATGGTTTAACCGTGTTCCCAAAGGATCCTACATTTCTCATTAAAGAATGCTATATGGGTGCAGGAATGCATTATTCCACGGCATGCTCGATCTTTGTGGCAAGTTTCAACCAAATCCGTTTAGGCGTTGGAAATTAGTGATCGTATTTATATTTTTGTTTATTTTGTAAGTTTTTATGTCTGACGTACTTGTGTAATACAATTAAACTAATTTCAAATAGGTATGCACTGAAATAATAATGACTTAGGAACTCTGATCTGTGAGTTGTAATTAGTAATGTTTTAAATACATTGTTTTATAAATATCATCATATATATAAAGGAACTTTATTACTTTATAAGTACATGAACGTAGTGAAGTTATATTATTTACATCACAAGTTGATTGTCATAAAATCATGTATCATACGTAATCATGTGTATCACACTGTGTTTTTGTTGTGACCGATGATTAATTTTCATGTATATAAATATATATTTGATTAAGTTAACTTAATTATATTTGAGACAATAGTTTAAGACAATAATCACTCGAGAAATAATAAATGAAGCGTAACATTGTTAATATGTAGTTGAATATTCATATGAAAGGTATTAACAAGTATGTAGTTTTGTAATTTTATCGGGTATTGTGCAGCTAATAATACTTCTTGGAAGGCAAACGTATACACATTTTGAAAGTGAATAAAGAAACTCCTTTCGCACTGTTGTGATTTGAAACTCGATGAAATGAAAAAGCGACACAAAAAAGAGGGAGAATGAGATAGGTTAGTTTCACTACTACCGCGCGTGAAATGATCACATTTAAAACAATAACATTTACATTCTGTATATAGGATGTAGTAATTGACCAGCCTTCTTCGATCGACCGATTTCTTCCAATCACTGTTTGGTTGGAAAGCTGACGAGTAAAACTCCTATATGAATTGTTCATTTGGCAGACATTATTAGCGATAATACCATAAGAAACGCTGCGCTATTCCAGCTTCCCTGGTTGCAGCGTTATCAAAAGGCAGCGATTCGAATCGTAAAATAAAAGGGTGCACTATATCACTGCTCATCTCCCTGGTCTCGCCTTTTAATGTTGATGCTTAGAAAACGATAAATATATCGTAATGGCAGCCATCCACGGCTCGAGGTTTTGTAGTTGGTAGTCATTTTTTAATATGTTTTTTTCCTTTTAAACTATGAGTAAACTAAGTAAACTATAATTAAGGGCTCTGACCTGGATGCCTAAGGGATTTTCTTAATTTTCGGTTATTTTGACCATGAGCCATGAGCAATCAAAAGTATAGTACCCTTGCTTTTCTTCCAAATTGAATCACTGTAACGCTAAAATGCAGCGGCTTAGGCACTTATTTGGTTGGACAAAATCGATTAATTTTGATCTGAACTTTAATCCACATCGATAATCATTTGTTTGTGATCATGATTAAGCATATAAATATCAAACAATTTTTAATTATATTTTATTTACCATAAGATACTAACTAATTTGAATGTTTTCATCAGACAATGTGAATTATAAAAAATCTAATTTTATTTCAAAATTAATTAAGAAGTAAAAAGGCTCTGCCACCACTGTTAAAATTAATCATGATTTTAATTTAATTAAGTTTTTATCCTTTAAATACTGGTCTCAAAGATACATAATAAGTATAAAATGTAACTAAGGCTGAATATATTTCCTTCGATTTAATTACTCGTAGATATATAAATAACTAACACGATGTTTTGTGAGAACCCAGTATATTCATTTAATATTTCTTGTCATTTATTTTATTTATAACAATTTTGATAAAAAATATCATTAAACGATTTGAACGTTACCGGAGTGTTTTAATTATGGTTTTCTATCAAATACTTAGATTAGATACTAATTTCGTACTTAACTAGCTTGAAGAATAACTATAGTTGGCTAGAGGTCTGAAGGAATAACCATTATTCCCTCGAATATGGGACGGCAATTCGACGCAACGACAATACCCTCGCACTGTCCCATCCCCCTGAGACCCAAAGGCCGAACGGTAAAAAAATTATATTTAGGGTTTTACTTATGAAATTGCCGTTTGGTACAAAAAAATCCGTAAAAATGTTTTTTTTTTCCTTTTTTTTAATTTGATTAATCGAATGTTATCGCCAGCGCAGTGACAATTTATCAATCATGCAAACTTCAACTGGGTGGGATACAATTGGCTCTTGGGTATTGAATATATATTGTATCAAAATGTTGTCCAATTCTGGAAAAAGTAGAAGTCTGTTGGCGTAAGGTCTGGTGAATATGGTGGATGACGGAGAGTTTTTAACCATAACTCTAGTAGCTTGTTGACCACCTGCCGCACAGTGTCGTGCAGAAGCTGTGGGAACGAGCGCTTGACCAAAACTGGCCTCAGGTTTGCGAGATTCTCCATCATTGTCTTAAATTTTCACAGCATCACGCTATGACAGATAATAAAAGATGCCAGAAAGAACGCAATAAAACGAATAGAAAACAATGAGGAAGGATGAAAGGGAAGATGAGTACTTACTTATATGAAGATGCCTATAACATTTGATAAAACGTAGTCAGTGAAACAACTTCACGTTTCAGGGTCGAAAAACGCTTTGGCAATGCCTCTGGTATTGTAAATGTCCATAGGCGATGGTAATCACTTAACATTAGCTGGACCGGTTGTCTATCTGTCAGCCGACTTGGCATACAAAATAAACTCGCTATACCTGTAACTCGACTAACAAAAGTAAAATAATCATATAAAGGGCAATGTAACGTATACAAACTTACATCTATAACAGCATAACTACCTACAGTCATTTAAGAATTACCTGTGCATAAATTTAAAACGGTAGTAACTTTGTATCAAAAGGGATTTTATAATTTGTCGGATTACTTTGAGGACAATAGCCCTTGAATGGCAATGAATTGATCGCTTGACATCTTTTTATTTATCTAAGTACCTATTTTTTTCCTGATTTTTTTTTTTATTTTTATTAATGTCGGCACTGTTTAACAAATAAAATTAAGACGAATTATAAGAGCTTCTGAAAATATAAAGTATGTTGCTAAAAAATTAAAAAATCGGTTGTTGTTCTCTGAAAAATCTGTAGATTGACTGAAAATTTCATCCAAATCAGTTGAGTCATTTTGGAGTCCATAGTGAATATACCTACACCGACTTCTATATTTTTAGATTAAAGATAAATAGAAGATAGAACACAACACTTCGCCGCTATAACAACATCTTTCTCATGTTTGAACAAAGAACTAAGAACAGCCACACGAATTTATTATAAGTGGTATACTTATAGCTATTTGATGCTGACCTTAGGCACCAAAAGTGTATTTATTATTAATGTCAATTGTATTTTTTAGCTGGCTGTATTTCGATCATCAATTTTTGAAATGTATTTAAATGTATATGTGTGTGGATACCTACTTACTTACCTCACTATGATGCAGGAAACAAATGAAAAGAAAAATAAATGTGTTTTTTATTAAACAAACTAAAATTTTACTTTCATCCATACTAAAATATTGGACTTACTTATTTTCTACTGGCTGTCCCCTGCGGTTTTACCCGCGCCTATTGAAATCATATACATATAGCCTATTATTCGCGCAATCACATAAACCAATTTTCATCAAAATCAGTCAAATTTTGAAAAGAACGATTTATATATATAGTGTATAGATATAGAGATAGAAGTGCTTGAGAACCTCTCTTCTATATTTTTAACTAGCGGTCCGCCGCTGTTTCACTCGCGTTCCCGTTAGTGCTATGAAATCCATGTTATTCTTCGGCCCATAAAGAGGTAGGTAGGTATAGGTATGTATGCAACAATTCAAGTCAATCCGTTTGAATATTATTAGAATTATTAGAGCTTTTCAAAAAATTCTAAACCATTCAGTTTAGGCCCTCGGAAGGCACTTATGACGGTCAAATTTAAAGTTACTGAAGCTACTATAGAGAACCTACATGAGTACTCGTGCGTGCCTACGTACTACATTAATGTGATAGGCGAGGTTAGTAAGTTTCAAGTGACATTATCTTTATTGATTCATTTTATCCTTTGTCTTATAGTTTGATATTTAACCGGTGGTAGGTAACGACGTGAAATGGTCGTAAGGGTGATGAACTAGCCTGGGCTTCTGGTTGACCTTGCTATTTGTAAATATCGGCTTCCTGGACGGCCGCCCGCCGTGCACCGGTTTACGAAACAAGATCGCTCTTAGCTTTACTTACATGTTTACTTTCTTATAAATACTGCTCCAAAATATAGTTCGACATCAGTCGTGTCACCGAACAACACAGACCACAATGTTCAAGCTGGTGGTGTTGTGCGCTTTCTTCGCTGCTGCGGCGGCCAAACCCGATGTCTTCATCGCTGGACCCCTGGGGGGCTACCCCACCTACATCTCACCGGCGTCTACTACCATAACGAAGCAGGCCAGCAGTGTCATCCACCCGTCGCCGCTTGTCTACAATGCAGCACCCTTTGCCTACACACACTTCATCAAGAAACGTTCGCCGCAAATTCCTCTGGGCTACTACGCGCCTAGTACCACATACTACTCCGCTAATCCGTTAGTTGCACCTGCAGGCTACAGCGCTCCCCTGGTGCATGCTGCGTCTATACTGCCGGCTGCTTCGCCCTTTGCCTACTCTACTGCGCATCTAATCAAGAAGAGGTCCGCACCGCTTTTGTCTACTAGCTACATTGCGCCCACAACCTACATCGCGCCTTCTACTTACGCTGCGACTGCACCATTGTATTCCACCGCTTACACCGCTGGAGCACCTTTCATCACATCACCCCTGCTTTCTCAACCGATTACTTATTCCCATTTCATCAAGAAGCGTTCTGCTCCCCTTTTGACCTATGCGGCCCCAGCTGCCGTATCCCACCAGTCAAGAATTGATCTTGGCCATTCTCCTCTTGTCTACTCATCGTCCGTTGTAAATCCCGTCGTGTACCCCGGGTTCTACAACAGCCCTATCTATTCCCACGTTATCTAAATGAGTGAAGGTGACGTCAAAGATCATCCCGTACCCATACGAAAAAAGTTATACAATAGTTTTACATCAGACTTGTTGTATCTTAAACCAAAACCCATGTCTTCTAAATAGTTACCAACCACACATGTCCAGGAATCTAATAAATGAACAGATTAATAAGCTACAGAATTTTGTTTTTTGTATTACCTTTCACATAAATAAACTACCTTTATGATCTTCTAAAGGTTCTGCAATTTGGTCTAGGCAATAAAACTGAATAAATATAAACTACCTTTATGATCTTCTAAAGGTTCTGCAATTTGGTCTAGGCAATAAAACTGAATAAATATAAACTAAAAATGATGTCTAGCTCGCAAACATTGAATCGGTGGAAGGGGAAATAGTCACATTTTGTAACAAACTATTTGTACATGAACATGTATTGAATCAATACTATTGATATAAAACAACAAGACCCACTATACTATATAATACTACTTGAATTTTTTGAAAAGCTCTAATAATACTAATAATATTCTAAAAAATTTAATTAATACCGAATAAACGGTTTGACTTGATTTGTTGCATACATACCTATACCTACCTACCTCTTTATGGGCCGAAGAATAACATGGATTTCATAGCACTAATATTCATTGAAGACAGGACAACGTCTGCCGGGTCAGCTAGTATAAGTATAAACTTGTCGCTCATAATTATAGTCTTCAGAAACTGCAAGGTTCGATAATAAAATCCCAGTTAAAAATTTTATTTGCCTGAGGCAACGAAGGAGTGGAGGCCCCTTATTATTTTCTGAATGCAACATCAAAATCGTTTATTGCGAATATGGGACAGTTGTTATAACAATCTTAAAACGGTTATATATTCTACCATCTGGTATGCAAATTAGTAGACAACAATAATTTCCTAGGTAGGTCCTATATTTACAGTATATTATCATTCAAACAATTATTCATCATCATCATAATATCAGCCCAGGGATGTTCACTGCTGAACTTAGACCTCACCCTTGGATTTCCACCTCTAACGGCCTTGAGCCGCCTGCATTCAGCGACTTCCAACGACTCTGCCTAGGCGTTTCCTGTACGTGGTCGCCACTCGAGAAGCTTTTTCCCTATAAATATTCTTTGAACGCTCTGGGCTACCCATTGTTACTTCAGCTGACTGACCCTAAGAGCTATGTCTAAAGCCTTCTTTTTTCTACGAATGTCTTCGTTTTGGATACTGTTGCCTAGAGAAATTCCGAGCATAGCTCGTTCCATATCTTGCTGAGTAACTTTGAGCTTATTTATACGGCCAACAGCATAAGACCACCTCAGTTCCATAAGTCATATCCGGAAATATACACTGATTACGTGATATACGCGAAGATGTGCCGTAGCTTCGCGAACGCTGCCCAACATAGTCATTATTCGATTGAGTTCCTTGTTGAAATTGGACAATTTGTCCTATAGACGTACTTGTCAACTTCGAGAACAACTTCCCAACAATTACCGCTATTGGCGCGATATGCATGTTGGACATAAATTTCGTTTATTCATTATAAGGCCTACCTGTTGGGAGATCCTGTTGAGGTCATTGAGCCAGCGACTCCGCCATTAAATCACAATTATTGCCAACAAAGAATGTACTAAAAAGTTACAATAATATATGATAAATCAAATTAAATTTCTTCAAAACTAAATTACCTTGTAACTAAATGGAACATTGAGAGCTTTTAGCGACGGAGAGTCGTTTGTGATTCCGCTGAAATATAGCTCCCGGAGTAAATCACTTTCAATACTAAGTAGTTGGTTTCGATAGTCGGTTTTGTCCCAGCTTCGTTCATAGCCTACTTTTTCATAGTGTTTTTTTTGTGTAATTTTATCAAAGATTTAACTTGACAACCAACTCATTACCAAGGCAAGGCTATCATCTTCGTAAACTTTTACCAATTCCTCCGTAACAGAATACAAATTTGCAGCGTCCATCCAAATCTCGATCGGACAGTTTCGTATACATGCAATCTTTCTTTTAGAAAACAGCTATGCGATTGTAAGTCGTAATCGTACAAGACGATTTGTGCGATTGTATTGTTGTCTTGGAATCGAAATTGAGGCGGATTTGCTACTAGATTGACCGTTGGGTGATTGTTGTTTCAATCACACATTTAAACGCAGAGAGAGAAATAGTTGGGCCGTTAATGTATCGCCAAATCGTTTTCGATTGCGATTGTGGCAGCATTACACAATCACCCTGCCGGACACTTTAAAGTGACATATTTGCGTCTTGTGCTTTCAGGTAATCGAGCGGATCCCACTTCACACTTCTTTTTCTGACGCGTTATTGTACGTATTATTTATCGACATTATTTGAGTCTAATCGATATTAATTATTAATTCAGTTTGAGAATGGAATAATATAGATCTTGTGGAGGCCCCAGCCTGCCCACCCTTTAATCCGCCTAGCTGGTGTTACAAATGTCCATAGGCGACGGTGACCATCAGGTGGACCGTCCGTCTGTTTATCGCCCCTTGTGGTATAAAATTAAACATTTGTGCTCGAGTATGTCCGTTTCTTCTGTCTGGTGTAAAATAAATATTCACATAAATAAGGTTTTGAAAAATTTTAGTACATCAGTTATCTAGTTTCGATAATACCAACAGTATAAACTCTGCTTAATTTGGGATCAGATAGCTGTGTGTAGAATGTCCCCGGATAATTATTATTATTTGTTAGTAGGAATATAGTTAACTATGTTTTCAGTTCACGGTAAGTGGTCACCGCCGCCTATGGACATTTATGGTCTCACTTTTGCACAACAACGGGTAGCGCCAATGCTTCTTCAACCCTTAGACGAGAAGTTGTTAAGTATCATGTGCCTGTAATTTAATGACGCAATAAAAAAAAGAATACTAATGACTGACCCGTGAAGGATTTGAACCTCCGCCCTCCGATGTTCAAGCTTAGTTTATATCGGCGCTCTAACCTACTGAGCTAACGAGTCTTGTTGTCACTTGGCAAAAGTTAGGTACAGTTCATGGATTACTACGTAATACGCATGCGTCAGACATTCCGATGCTTCCAGATCCAACCGAGCTTTATAGCCGGTTGTTGATTACTGTAATGTCGACACTATTGAAAGATACTTAGAATTGTGTTTCCTTTGTCATCTATAGTACGATGCCGACGATGTAGCACGCTTACCCAGAAAATGTCCATTCCCTCTGCCCTTGAATATATCCAGGTTAAAGGTGACGGGAAACACTGACCCTGGAAGATAGTTCCACTCCTTTGCTGTTCGTATTAGGAACGAAGAAGCGAAACGTTGTGTCCATTTAAGCGGGATGTTGACAACCATTCTAACCGAAAATCAGTAGGTAATACAAGTCTGGAAGTTATAGCCACAGGCTAAATAGTTAACTTTTTAATGCAAATCTGATTTTGAAAAGTGTCATTGCTGAGTCTACCGGGCCTTCTTATCAAAAGCAACCCGCATATATGAAAAAATGTATTTCATTACCATTTTGGTACGGATCCTTAAAACAGAAATTGCTATAAAAAAAATGCTAAGGGCAGAAAGAGTACCTACTTCCACCCCAGTATACTATATATAACTATACCACCCTGTAAATATTAATAAGAAGCTAATTGCGGTGGGTAGTAGGTAGATGATATCGCCGACCGCAACCGCGCGTCGTGCCCCTAGTGTTACTTAGTAGGTACCTACTCAGCTTACCGATTCTCAATTACACTACGCCGTAGTCGCAGGATAATTGATATCTACTGAGGAAAAACCAACAAAGTGGAGGTAGAATGCATACATCCTATATACCTACCGTAGGGTATTAAAGGTAATTTCATGCCACCTCAGCGAGAAAATCACTAAATGCAAAAAAAAAGAAGATGGCGCGCGCACTGCAAATTACAAAAAAAGTACACCAAGAAGTTTTAACAAATTAAAAAGGGTTGTATGATAAATTCGGCACCATGGAGGTATAGTTAAAAAGGTTTGAATTCACAAACTTAGTGCACACGATGTTCTAAATTCAATTTACTTTATCCTCTAGCTAGCGGATAAAAACGGCTTTTGCACCCAAATATCGAAGATCGAAAATACTCTTTTCACTTCAGTAGCTCAAACAAGTAGGTTTTGCGGCCTGAAATCAGTGAGCAAAATGCGATTTTGCTCACTGAGTGAGACAAAGTAACTTTTTAATTTTTGTTTCTTTAGCCTTGGGTTAATCATACACGCCAAAGAGCGGGAATAAAATTTCGTGGCTGGCGTAAAGAGTTGAATAAGTTCACAAATATTAAAATAATCGTAAAATATGAGTTAAACTAGCGACGACAGTATTTTAACACCGGAAGAGTTAAAACAGTTCAGTATAACAGTAAGTTCCTGTTCATTATTTTATCTCCTAAAGTGTTCTCGCTGCTGGAGTGAAAAATTATGTGTGTTATACGAGAGCAAAGTTTTTTTGCATCTTGTGCCTTTAAATCCCTCGCCACACTCAGGATTCAACTTTAGAATCACTTCGCTAGCTCAGGATTCAAAATCAGCACTCGCAGCAAAAAACGACTTTGCTCTCTTGTTGCACACTATAATAACTATTCCGAGATGGGGGGGATGAAAAGATAATATATGAATGTATATGTATATATAATGTTATACATTTATTATGCCATAATTAATGTTTACAGGCTCTCACACGGTTGTTTTTGTAGATCCAATTCCACGTGACAAAGACAAAGTGATCCTTCTTTTCATGTAATTTCGGTCTTAATTTAGTTTTACTTTGCACTATTTAGCATTCCAAAATTATAAAATAGTCAATTGTGCCGTCCAAGTAGTGTACTGTATTTTCAAATTCTACATTTCGAGCCGTTTGGTTTAAATATTGACGTACTCGGTTATAATATTAATTATCATTTATCAACTAAATTTACAGGTATGTATTGCACAGAGAAAAAAATACGTCAGTATACGCTCTTGTACCGTGTAATGTTATCCTATCTCATTGAAGTGGGAGTGCTAATGTTCTTGGCAAGCTACTAAACTGTGGTTACACGCAACCTGTCACGTGGAACCATTAGTACGATAGAATAACGTGAAAAAAGATATAATCTAAATGACCGTGCGCTACGATGATAAAATATTGATGGCAAATATTTCATTCTTGTTCTACAGTAAGGATAACCTTCTTTAAATAAATAAGATGGTTTTGGGATGTAAATAACTATTTATATATTGTGTTTAAAAAAAACAAAATCAGATATCAAAGCCCTAGGCCTTAGCGTTAGCACGAACATCTATCAAGTACGCAAAAAACCAATCCTACGGAAATTTTCAATATACGCGGTTTGCAATTTTACATTCATACTAGCTTTTTGGAGCACTCGATACGATGACGCTACGCTTGCGATAAATATTGGTGCTCAGGCCTCAGGTTTCCAGAGTACAAACTGTCCTCAGTTTGGGATCAAATGCCCGTGTGTAAATAATGTCCTAGGATATTTATATGTGTTTAGAAGTTTCGAAGATTTCGCGTATTGAATACTCATGTATTCTGTAACTCTTCCTTCACAATCATTACTAAAACTTTTGGTACAAGCTACATTATATTACTACAGTATTATTATATGTGTAGATTTCATAATTCCTACAATGACAGCTGTGACAGCGATTAAATGTGGACGTGATGTTATTTATAATTATTATCTTAAATTTGCCTACCAGCTTGTAAAACTCCATAGCACATTTCCAACATACATAGAAATTTGCCAATGTAAAGTTCGTCTGCAAACAATGGTATCACTTGGGTTTTCAGTCTAAAATTAAATTGTGTTAGTATCAAGTTTCACTTATTTTAAGTTAAGTGATATTTCAATAAAACACATTAAATAAAATAATATCATAGTATTTATTAAATTTAAAAATTATGGAGAAATTTAACATTCAAGTTTATTAAATATTCATTAAATGCCATTCGCTCAATGCAATTACAAAATAAAATCATTCAATACCAATCTCAAGTATCCTAGATATAATTTGAACACTTCGAATAAAAGTTTCTTTAGGCACTATTTAGATACTATTACATAAACTAAAGTATAAAACGACGACGTCACATAAATGCTTCTATGAGCTCATTACGAGTCGAGGAAGTAATTAAATTAATGTTTTATTCGATGGAGTGTACTCCTTAAATTACATGTGAATGTAAGTCGATTTATAAATTCAATAAATTATTATTTTCGTACATATTTAAGGCCTTCTCTTCCATTAGGTACTCTGGGCAAGTGCTCAGGGCCCCGCGATCCATGGGCCCCTAGTGTTTGTCATAATACCAATCGAGAACCCATGTTATGGAAGGAATGGAAGCCGTAGGGCGGCCAGAGGTTACACAGTATGTATGCAATCTTACGTGAGATCGGATCGGTGTGTCGCACTCTTAGTCTTAAGGGCTTAAGCCTTTATATTATAGTGCCCAGAGCCTCCGATAGTTTAAAGATGATCCTGTACATATTTATTTTCTCTATGGTGAAGCTGAGTAATGTTTACATAGTTAATTCTAAATCGTATGTCTTAAACTAAAAATATACCAAATAGAATAGAATATCGTATATAAAATCTCTTAATTAGACTATGTTTGAAGTGCACTTAGATAATGGGGCTGACACGACAAACGCTGTCGCTTGTAGAGGAGAGCGTCGTGAGTTAGACCATTTGTATGAACTATCCATCATCTCGATGTAAATATTTACAGTTAGTAGGCATTGATTGCTCAATATGATGACATCGTAGTACAAATAAAGGCAGCCTGTTATACTTAAAATTACGTAGATATAGTAAGTAGGTATAGATATAGGTACATTTACGAGATTTTATATTAAGATTACAATCTTATATACATGTTTTGGAGGTGTGTTGTATTGGCAGTATATACGAAGATATATATACATATAATAGGTATGTTTTCCTATATTAGTATTATACCAGACACGTAACCAACGTAGCGAGAATTTCATAAATATACATTTTTAGAGACTAAGAGCTGTGGATTTTGTTGTTGAAATAAATAAATATACCAGAAACAAATATGATTAACAGATGGTTTTCCGAATAGGGATAATCAAAACTATTTATTTAGTTCAGGCCCAAGGTCCTTGTCTCTATTCTTTAGTCCCATTCATGGAATAGGAATGTTATTTATGATTTGGCAAAAATCTATGGATTTCTATGGATGTTACACTATTCTCTTGCACACGTAGATATAGGTATGTATGTGTAGGTACTGAACCGTGTGTATAAAGATATCTAATTCAAATAAATAAAATATGACAAACTCAAATGAGTAAATAGGGATAATCATTTATATTAATACATCATTAAAACATTATTTTAAATAAGGTAAAATCTGAATATATTAATGTAGAGGGACAAATATAAGGATAATGCGTACAATAATATGTATCACCATTGTAGTATCACATTCCTTAAACTTCTTTAGGATTTATTTAAATTCATCACAAGTAGGTACTTTTTTACTGAAAAGGCTGCCAAAAAGAAAGGTTTGGGTCTCGTATTTTATTGGGTGAATTAAGAAAAAAAACAATATGAAAAAAAAAAAGGCTTTTGTCAGGTACGTAATCTTCTGCTTTAAGCTATACGTGTATACGTGTCTGGCGGGGTTAGGTACTTGTTATATTCTAAACTGCCGAGAAGTATGTATAACCTAACTTTGATTACGGAAAGTGTTAAAAGGAGTTGTGAAATGATTCGAGGTGCGTATACCCACTTTTGAGAGAAGTGTTACAGCAAAGATCTAACCCAATTCATTAAGATTCAAACTTTATTAACCTAAACGTATATCTATGATTTGTATACGCACCCGATGTTTGTTTTTTCCTGGTATCTTACAATCTAATTAAACAGGCCCGACTAAGGAGCCTGAGATTTCCTAAAGTAGATACAGTCGGTTAAAACTGACTCAAAGAAATGGAGAGCTATTGGAAAACATCTATTGCTTGTCAGAGCCTTCTAGAATCGACGTCATTTTTATTTTATTTTTTGGAGTCGTACCTCTTTTCAGAAATAATAGCTCATAGTCGGACTTCAAGGGTTATTGTTAGTTGTAGTTACAGTGGTATATGTAAGGTTGTTGGATGGAGTAGTGGCGGGAGTTGGTCGGCGCGGAGCCGCAGGGCGCTGGCACTCTGGGTCGAGGGCGCGCATCGAGTCGCGGCTTCAGGCAAGATCCTCCGCCTTGCCGTCGAGCCGCTTCAACTGTACCACCAATAATTTAAGAGTAAAAATAATGCTACAGAATTATATGTATGAGATCTGAACGGTGGCTACTACATATCTGTATTCCGTTGAGAAGAAATAATGATTTTTAAGAATTTGTTAAATAGCCACAGCAATCATCTTTTCGGTTTGAATGTTTTATTGACAATGGTTTTCAGAAATGCTGACGTAGTATAAAATAATGATATCGATATGGACAATTATCACCATATGGCGCCATTAAGCCATGTGTAGAAAATAAATAATTGGTAGCAGATGTTTGGGATGTGAAAAATATATCCAAGACTATTTGTTGAATAGAGTTGTGAACACAAAATAGTTGCCTGAGATATATGGCGAGAGCTTTAAGATTATTAAATAAGTTTAGAAATCATAAGCTTTTTACATCGAGATATTGTCGCATTTGCTACTGGATTAACCTGAAACCTAAGAACTACTGGTGCAATATAGAAATAAATTTTGAGATTCAAAATTTAACAGCTTACAGTTTGTTCCACCGTCCAAGCAGTAGTAGTAAGACGTCCAGCTCGCTTGTAAGTAAAGGGGCAAAGGTTACATAAGGTTTGTTACCGCTTTGGTATAATAAACAATACTCAGAAACTGTACCTATATCAATGTAAATGACATAGTGAATATTCAATGTAACAATAACATGTTTGCGTCATTATTCCTGCTAAATTAGAAGAACAGAGTGAAACAGCAAGGTAACAGGAAATCGGAATCTGCATTCATGACCTCTATTCTTAGTAATAATTGTACACATTTGTTTACTGCGGTAAATATATTACGTACCTACTGTAGTGATAACGTACTTCCCGTTTATTGAAAAAAAATCGGGAAGAACCTTTTCATGATTGAAATATTGAGGAAACTGAATTAAAAACCTACTCGCTGTCCTGAAAATTCAATGAATTTTGGTATTTAAAATTCAATCATTACAAGTTTTCTTTGTACTACATCTTGGGATTATAAAACTACCATCGCGATACCTTAATTGGCAAACCAGCTAACTCCATATGAGCAAATTTTTCAGGAGACAATTATAATATTATATTATTTAATGTAGACTACTTATGAAAAAAATAAAAAACCGTTGTAGGATATTTATGGATAGAATTGAGATTTTAAGATAGTTGTCGTTTTGGAAAATCAAGCCGTATTACTGTCACATACAATCTGAACCAAAAAAATATTTCTGACGAAATGTGGTGTTGGCTGGTTCGCCAATTACAGTATCGATCGTAATATTAAAATGTCTTGGTTTTATATGTAAGTTACAATCATGCTCTATGACAAATGTTTTAAGATTTAGTTTAGGAGAGTTTTGTTGTCGAACGAACTAAGTTTGAATGGTGAAAATAAATTTATTAGGAAGTTACCTCTTTCTCATCGCCAGCTACAGATCTGTAGCGAGGAGTCTCCGGAGCAGAGAATCCGTGTACGTACAACAACGCAGCTGCAATACCTCCGGCAATTGGTCCTGCCCAGTACACCTATAAGATAATCATTTATTAAGAACTGCCTCACGGCTTCAATAAATTTCATCCATAGGTTCTATTTGAAATTCTTTCTCTGTAAAGGGGATCTTATTAATTTAATCATTAATTTACACTGAAACTAAGAAGTTACACTATAGAAACTAGAACTAAAATAACTCAAATAATTTAGTCCTTTTGAAAGGTCTTTTTATTCTGATCATTTGGTGTAAAATAAGAACAATTTAAATAATTTTATTCGAGAATTCGAAGTACGATTTTCAGGCTACTCTAATAAAAAAAAATATCCACATGTTAGCAAATGTAAGGAAAGATCTCAGAATAACGTTATTACCTCAGTTTTAGTCGGTACATTTATTAAGAACCAAACTTACCCAATGGTTAACCCATTCGTTAGCAACGAGCGCAGAACCGAAAGAACGAGCTGGGTTCATGGCTGAGCCCGTGTAGTCCACAGCCAAGAGATGGCCTAATGTCACCGTGAGGCCGATAGCGAGGGGTGCTGTCGCCTTGCTGTCCGGTTTGTTAGGGTCACATACCTTTACAAAAAAAAACAGGTTCAAAACAGCGGCCAAAATAAAATTATAACAAATAATAAATCTGTATTTGCCACTGGCCGCTAGATGGCGGTATGCGTTTGTGATTAGGATCTTCCTATTCCATTATCTTTAATGAAGATGTTATCAAAAAGGATATTACTTCTATATCATAAATTTGATGAATTTTAGAAATTTTGATCGATTAGAATATTGATAATATATTAATAATGATATTGATAATTAAGAATATAAAAGACGAAAACAAAAAGATATCGTCATTCATATTTTTAAATCATGATTATCGTACTACAGTTAGATTTATTATTGTTTTTCATGGCAAACTCTACTACGCGCACCTAGGTAATAAAATGCTTTAATTTCTTCGCTGCGCTCTATTCTTTTATGTGTGTATTTTTCACATGTTTTTACATTCACCTATTTTCTGCCTTGTACGCTGTATTTGTAAATTAACGTACGTAGGTACATACAAATAATTGTGACCCAAACATTTTATTGTTTTTAAAAATAGCAAAGATTGTGTTATGTGTTGTACAGTGAATTTTCTGTCAGTAATGAACCCGTTTGGCACGAACTCTTAATGACACGTTGGATAATGTTTCGGTTGTTTATAAATATATACGTATATTTAATAAAGACGGTACCCAAACAGCTGCGTAATTTATTGATTATGGTAATCTTATAGCTATTTTGTTTCGCGGACAAATTATCGTACTATGACACGCGATGTGGCTGAACGATATCTTTCGTTTAATCTAGGTATCTTTTGTAGAGGAATTGGTATGTATTTTTCTTGTGATTTTCTATACAATTGCATTAACTTAGTCCTGTGCTTACGTGTCACACACAATACCTATTAATTAACCGTGGGACTGTAAGTAGGTGCAGCCGTTACTAATGTTGCTCATGCTTCTTATATGATTCGTGATGTGATGGTACATAGACTTAATTAAGTTTAAGATAATTAGTATTCCTTTAGAATGTTTACCGAGGTACTTGATGCTTGATGGTTTTTACTGGATGAGGTGTTTAATAAATTATAAGTCAATAGGTACCTATAATAGTGATTGTTACATACAATAGCACTGTGAGACTTGAAGCGGTATATAAACCATTGTTTTATATAAAATCGAAACATAAATGATGGTAAAATTATATCTGACTAATTCTAGCCAGAGTGTTTTTGTTTTTTAGTTTTTCCCCGTTGAGAGAGAGACCAGATCGACACAGAAGTTTTTCTACATCGTATCTGATAGAGCAAAGTAGTAATTAGGTATTTTTTTTTAATATACGTGTAAAATAATGAAACAAATCATATGACGGAACATTTCAATGCCGCATTAGTACAATCACATATAATTATAGCGCACAAGGCGGTCGTGAGGACACAACTTACTATTTACTGGAATGACATTGAGTTATTACATGACAACTTCAGCCGGATAATATACAATGAGTAATTAATTTTTCCTATATGAAAAAATGTTATTCATAGGAAATAAACAATTCAATTACTGATAACTGCCTTTGTTAAGAGGAATTGAAGGATTAATTGGCCGATTAAACAATTTAAAACCGGCGATGAAACCTAACATGAAAATAATATTTATTAGTACCCGTTTGGGTTTTAAATTGAAAAATTATTGCCTTCATATCCTGTAAGTAGTGTGTAACAGGCCCTACTCATAATAAAGTACACAAACTGATAGTATGATGTATTTTATTTTTTAAATACAGACTTGTTTGAATACTACAATTGTCGAGGGCAAAAGGACAATTTTAACATTTCATGAAGAGAATCGTGTCGTGGAGAGTGTGGGTTTTGTAAATTATCGTCAGCTATATTCGTTACGCTAATAATACCGTGTCTTGTTCTCGTATCTTCATAATCTCTATTCAACGTATTCTTTCAAATAAATATTTAAAAAGTATTAGCAGTGGCGTAGCTACCGGAGGGTTAGACGGGGCAGTGCCCCGGGGCCCCCAAGCTCAAGGGGCCTCACGGACTCTGACTTACAAACAGTGGCATAGCTAATGGAGGGCTAGACGGGGCAGTGCCCCGGGCCCCCACGCTCTGGAGGAGGGGGGGGAACAAACGATTTTAAATAGTTTAGTTGGGGCCCTACTGAATTTTTTGCCCCAGGGTCTTTGGTAATCTAGCTACGCCACTGAGTATTAGCCTCAATGGTCGAGCTGTGTACAGCTCAGACCCTGGGTTCGATCCGGGCACGCGATAGTTTGTAGTTTATTTGTCAGAAATGATTTGCTGTAACCCTAGGTGTCAGTCAATACTGAGACATGTGCCCTCTTCGGGGTAATGGGCGTAAATATATTTGTATTTACTGTGGTTACCTATACCCTATTAGGTAGTCATATAAATATACTTCAATGTTGATGTTTTATGGTGTTCCTCAGTTATTAATTCTATAACTGATATTACTATAATTTGATAGGACCATAGCAAAATTCATACGTCTTATTGTTTAAATCCGGCTTAGTAGGTACCTAGATGTCAGACCACGCAGTGTTTAATTAAGAAGCAGGTTATAGGAATTAAGAATACTAAATTATACTTTAGGACCGTTGAACTTAGAAACTTATTGACGTATCTTGCTCAAACCAATTTTCGTAAAAAGTGGGTTTACTAATCCAGCTTATTTTAAATATTTCAATCCCATTATTCAAAGGTTAGAGAGGGAGTTACGTAACAGGTAACTGGTATAATTATAGAGCGACAACACAAGATTTAAAATTAAAAAATAATAAATTGAATTACATCGTTGTAAAGCGGTTTGTAAAATAGCTACAAAATATCATCAATGTTTTTTGATATTGATCGGCTGAGGCATACGGACAGACGGACAGGACGAATCTATAAGGTTTCCGCTTTTAATGTATAATACTCACTCCACAAACGACGAAGATGAGGACGAATCCCAGGAAGAATTCAATGCCGAAGCCCTGAAGTGGGGTCACGTTACTGCCCAAACCAGTAACTCCTAGACTGCCAGCCACCTGGTCCGGCGTCAGGGCCTTCAAGAGGCCTGAGCCTGCGGCAGCGCCCGCGCACTGAGCTATCACGTAAAGCACTGCTCGCACTGGCTTCACCTTCCCTGCTGCTGCTAATCCGGCTGTCACTGCTGGGTTCAAGTGTCCACCAGAGACGTGACCTATAGCCTGAGGAACAAACCATCATTTTTCATCATGCCTTTTTTCAGTTTGCTTGTTAATTAAACCTGACGAGGCCGCATTAACCTTTATCTAAATAATATCTGACAAGTCAGATAACTCAACATATTATTTTTAGGAAACACTGTTACAAGTAGGTTAGAAGCATCAGTAGCACGAAAAGATAACACATTATCTCTCATTTGTTTTCCATAATGTAGGTGTTATTTATTTATCAACGCATTTTTGTGGGGAAAAACATTACACATAATTATTCTACCGGCACGCTATGATGGCTGTTTTGACGTTTCAGATTGTCATATGAAAAGAAACTGTATTGCTTGGGAATAAGGTTGATTTCCATCATCATATAATTAGCTGTCGGATCAATTGATGCACCTTATGTATGAAGGAATAAAGGTTATTCTTCTTTGTCATTATCAAACGTCCAAACGGCAATCATAGCGTGCCGCAAGTTTAGTGGGTAAAATGAAATCATTTACGAAGTGCTACTTAGTGTGTCAATTAATTGAATGAATATAATTCGGTATTTCAAAATAATTTCTCGTGATTTCAACGAGATGTCCGGGTTACACAAGGGGCGCCATCAGCGTAGTTACTTTATTTACACATATGTAGTAGGACCCTTAGTTGAGGCTTATCGAGCTATCAACGAAAGGATGTAAAAGCCATCTACGGCTACTACGTTCCATTCAATAAAAACAGTTAATAGCATTGACCTTTACAGAAATTATATACTTAAGAAATGAACTTACAGATACAGCAGCGAATACAGTGAGACCGAAGGTGAGGGCAATGAGAACAATGTCAGGGGCAGCGGTGGTGCCTGCGGTGACGTTGATGCACGAGCCGCAACCAAACAGGTTCAGTAGGACGTTACCTGCACAACGATCCATCATTAATATAATTTATTACATTCGGGATGTACCTATGATGCTTTCTCTGGTTCCTATTGAAAACCAGTGTCATGGCCGCAGGCCTAGTGTTGCCACGTTACAATTACTGGGAGGCCTTTTCAGCTCTTTGTAATTAAACTTAGATTAAGTTAAATAGTTTTAAGCGTGTTAATAATGAATTTATTTTTGAACCTATTGTATTCTAAAATTGGATTTCTCTTGTGTATCGTTAATTGTCAAAAAGTCAGGTAACCAATAGTGATTTCTTAATTAGTTTAATAAAAGAGAATTACGTCGTGACTGGTAAATAGAACCTTAGTATTGGGAGCTTACAGCCTTATAAATGATAAGGTAGGCAAACTAGTTAAGTTAGATGTTTGGTTGGAATAATATTTGATGATCAAAAGTAGTTATCGTCATCTGTTTGCCATATTCTCTTTTATTTGAGTACAATATAGCCTTCACAAGTTTTACCATTTACTGGGTAGGCATAGAAACGACGTAATTTTACGAACACAGCATTATTTTGGATTTAAATAGTCATTATTGAAAGAATTCTTAGACAAGGCACTCCTTAAAAAATTGGTGGATGTGAATAGAATTTTCCATCTAGGTTACGTTGACGGAATTGAATATAAATGGTGTGTTTAGACTGTTCATTAATACGTAAGACATCCCTTAAAAGGCCATTCGGTGACGTGCAACTGTAAGAGATCATTTTTGGCAATAACCATATTTCATGAAACGGATACATACTAAGTTTAATTTAGTTCTCAGTTTTTGCGTTCATATTTACGTTATTATTGAATTTTCTGCGAAATACCGGATTATGATACTAATGCAAACAGTAGGATTATCGTAAATGTATTCCAGTATATTAGGCCTGATATACGTAAACGAATGTCAGGGGAATACCTTAACACTATTGATCTCACACCAAAATGAGCGGTTTGTGACGACCACGTCAACCGGAAACTTAAATAGGTACTACAGAATAATAATAATAAATCACCTTTATTACAAAAAATCTAAGTTCATGACATTACAAATAAATTTGTAAGAAAATAATATTATATACTTTTACATATTTACAGTCAGAACATATATACATAAACTACGGCTACGGTAGGCTGGATACAGACAGGTAGGTATATCTAAAACACCAACCTCCCCTTCTTCTTAAATTCTATGTATGTAAAGTGTGGCAGATACATGCAGTACGGTAAAGTTGTGGTCTTACCAATGAACTCCGCTAAAAGTGCTCGGCTGATGCTACCTGCACCGCCAGTCAGCTCATCAAGTCCAAGCTTTGCTCCAAGTTCGCCCATGATTCTAGCAACAAAATAAAAATAATTAGGAAAGTTATTAGATATTTGATCTTAAAATAAAACTCATTAACGAAATCAAAACATTTACATTAGCTATTTAGGAAAAATTAAAAAATCTCTAAAAGCTTCGATATGCGTGAGTTAAATTTCCTCATAAAAATGTAAACAATAGGCACTGATAGAACACTTCCCCTCAAGCGTTTGAAACCATTAACGCCCTATTTTTACCAACTTTTACTTTATGCGTCGTTAGTTCGGGAAATCTGATAACATTCAACACGTTAGTTTACATATTTTGGTGGATTGGTAAACGAGTGTGGTCAATGCAGGCCGGGGTGGTCTATTCAATGCATCGTTAACAATGAGCTGGTGGCTCAGCAACAATTTACAACCGAGTGTAATAAGCGTAATAGGGAAATGGAATTGTGTGACGGAAGGACCGGAGGTAAATTATACTAATTAACTTGACTACACGCCCCGTCTGTCAACGGTCATGTACTGTGACCGACTTGTGTGTGGTAATTAGTGGGAAATTGGGAAAGCGAATTTCCGGACCTTTGGTGAATGGTCGCCCTATTGTTTATCAGAACAAAATAACCAAAATTATCCCTTCCATCATTATCAGACCTATCGCTTTGTTAACAAAGGGCTACAACGAACGGCCGAGCTATTACAATCTACTAACTGTAATATCGTACCATCTAGAGCTGTCATTTAATTTCGATGATGAGTCAATGATATTGTAAAGTTATTCAGTGTCAAATATAATTTATTAGGCACTTGGCAAGATGGCGGATTTTCCATAATTTCTTTGAAAACATTGCACATCGAGGCCTGTGCCGTTTACCGTGACCGATTTACCATAATCGGCTGTTAATAAGATATATATACCTACAGTCTATACTGCCTTTTACCCTTATTTGTATAAACACGTTCATTTATATATTTAAGAAGGCATAGTATCATTTTACTCAGTTATAAGATATTTTGTTGATATAATAGTACAAAATATTCTTTTCTAGAACTATTATTTTTTTGCCTAACTTAAGTGCAAGTGTAAGTAGAGAACATGTTTTCATAATAGAAATGTATGTTTCTAGCCATGAGGGTGATTTCATATGTATTCTTTGTAGCTACCTCCTTTCCCGTAGATTCTGACTAGGATTTTTTTTAACATAGTTTCATTTTGTTTTCATACGGTATAGGTATTAAATTGTATTGCGATATGTTATAGAATAACAATGGAACAATGCAAAACAACGGCAAGGCTTAGAGTACTAAACCACGGGTAAGGTTAGGTATCAATAACTAAAATAATGACATCAATTGTCATAATATTTAATGTATAGTTTTAAATTAAAAATATTAATAAGTTTTAAATGTATTCCAAGTTGTAAAATGGTAAAACTTAATTTTGCTAATGTGTTAAAGATAGTGTTACTGACCGTAACTATACGAATGAAAAAGGGTGCTGGATTGAAGCTATAGTTTATTTTAAATCAATTTACAAGATAATGTGCAAATACCAGCGAACTTTTCTAGTGCCACTGACTGTCAGTACTTTTAGAATTTAGAAGACAAAATAAAATATAAAAAGGTGATGTAAATAAGTTCGGTTCGTAACAGATAGATCTATCAGTCTGAATTATTACAGTATGTTCTACAACTATGCCAATCTTCAAATATTTAGTAGTTGCTATTAGTTGTTGCTAAAATAAGCAGCTAAGCGGGTTCCGTTTAACTAATAAGTGTAAACGCAACCTGGATATTAAAAAGAAAAAAACTATATCCCACAATATATGGTAGAAGAATAAAAAAAAGCTTAACATAATATAGAGACGGACATGTCGTAAACTTTATTACACATAAGTAATCCTACTATGTAATATTATAAATGTAAATTTAAGTTTGTTTGTTACGCTTTAACGCAAAAACTGCTAAACCGATCATCATGAAACTTTGCACACATATTCTTGGAGGTATAAGATATAACATAGGGTACTTTTTATGCCAGAAAAATGTTACATACCTAGGGAATGCGGGTGAAACCGCGGGGGACAGCTAGTATATTTATAAGCTGAATCTATTTTACAGTCCCTTGTTTGTTTTCGGAACTCTTAAATGGTGATACCTATTATGAGGTTCTATTCTACAAATTGTGACCACATTGCGACGTAAGTCGAGTTGATACAACGTATTAAAGTGCGGATGATGCCTTAGGTAATTGTATGGGAGGCAAACAATAATTTTCCCCGTGTTGATACTGTGTCGGAGTTATGTTAACTTGCGTGATGATGTTTATTATCCGTCATCATTGTAATAAATAGTTTTAAAAGCGTAGGTAGTCTGCCGGCTCATAAAAATGTCTTATGTCAAAGATAAACTCTTAATATTCAAGACAGATTGTTTATATGATATGTATTGTTGTTAAAAGTAACTTTTTGATAATTGTCTAAAATTTTCATTGAACATTTGACTTAGTACATTTAGATTAACCTAGCTGTATAATTATAGGTACGTTCTATCTCATTAGGGTACCTTCGTACATGGCCATTAAAATAATTTCTACCTATGGAAGCCCTAATTGTTACCCGACTTGTTACAATAAAAGAGTGGAAATAACAGACTATTATTATTTGCCGTCAAAATGATCATTAGAGACACTCATGTTTTTGTACATTCCAAAAGATTTGTGTACATGATTTAAGAGGTAAATTTTGACCTCGAATAAGGTCAAAATAATGTTCCAATCCAATAACAGTGTGGAACACAATTATAACAACAAAACAATTCATAAAAATATAATGTTAACAAGAAGGTTACTCTACATATTCAGTTTCAATAATAAAGTACGAAAGTATGTTGTCAATGACTCATTCTTACCATATTTATCAAAGAAAATTGTTTTCAATAAAGTTGTTGTGCTGTAAGTAATACCTTTCCGTATCATTATGAGTCGGTCACTTCTCCATACGAACGTCGAGTGTGATCGATCACTCTACTATTTGATTTTGTAGTTCCTATTGTGCATTATTTCGATATACTTCAACATATTGTAGAATAGTCAATAACAAATTCAAAATTTACTCGGAAATTAGGGTTCCAAACTTTTTTTTACGAGAAATGCAGTAACAGTATTTTACAAAAGAAAACAGTATTTTATTTATTTGACGATTGAAAAGTAATTTTTTTGGAGCTTCTTGTACAATTTATTATCATTTTTAAAAGCCATAAGCCGGCTTACATAAAAACAGTATTTATTATGCTTTTTTTTATCCAACAATAAAAAATATTAACGAACGAAAAAAGTATAATTTAAACTGTACTTTAAACAGGTTGGGAATCTGAAACATCTCTTGTGCCGACAAGAAATTCAACTTTAAATTTGAAATAACTAAATAAAACTTTAATAAGTCAGAAGTCGTAACAATTAAAAACAATTATAAAATAAAGTTTATTACATCGCTTATAATTTTATTGCTAGTTTAAGTTTTTTTTAAATGTTGAACACCTAATTAAAATTTTATACGAGCTCCCCATTATAGCGTAGTTAAGTAATGGTGGGTGTTGGTACATTTCTGGAGTGCTTTCGTATGCATAGCGTGTGCTGAATCCGATTTGCCTATAAACATTGAAATTATGCGCACGTTACGAATGCTTAACCGTGGCATACCATCCAAGTTAACACATGCAATGACGCACGCAAAACTAAAACGAAATCATTTTCAAAATTCAACACAACAGTTTATTTACCCACTTAGGTACTTTAATAAAATATTGTAGTTAACTTAATTGTCGGATGTTAAAAGAAGTATTAAATAACTATATGGAATACTGGCTGTCCCCCGCGGTTTCACCTGCGTTCCCGAGGGATGTAATATCGGCATAAAAAGTATCCTATGTTGTCATTTTTTATAAATGTGCCAACGGTTTTTGCGTGAAAGAGTGACAAACATCCATACATACAAACATTCGCGTTTATAAAATTAGTTACATTAATTCCTTAAAATCTTAAATAAAAGAGTAAGCAATGATTTTATTACTATTTCTCCAGATACACGTGTGTATTTGTGCGGTCAGTGACGTAAAAAATATCTACAAACGAACATCGAGATGAATATCATAACGAGTTTCTGCCGACACTGGTAACAGCAAAAAGCTACGCAAAAACAGCTATAATGTTACCATAAGACAGGCGTCAATTGAGGGGTCTCTTTTCCTCTCACGGGTCAAAGACCCCTTTGACATTGTCTGGAGTTAGCTCGAAATGCTATAAAATCCAGAACAAGATTGCACTAAAGACTTAACATGAATCTGAACTTTAACTGTTAAGATGCACTTTTTGTTTGGATTGTAATCTTTCTTACTTTCTTCTTTATACTCGGGAGTACCTAAGTTCTATACGAATCAAAACTTTGATTACTCAGTACAATGACACCTTACCTCTTAGTAACTCATTCATAGTGGTTAGTGTCTATAACCACCTTTTCCAGATGTTTTTAATTAAAAACACCGCTTTCTTTCGGTTGTTGGTTGCACTTACACGACAATACACATCTTCTTTGACAAAGACTGAGTACCTACTACATTTCTCCGGTCAGAAAGTAATTACTAAAATATTGATATTAGTATGAATTTTACATGCAAAATACGTGTGACGGAAATATGTAGTTATTATTTAGTATTTAAGACTTGTGAATTATTTTCAGATGTTTTCACGTTTATTTTGTGTTTTGTTGTTATTTACGAATACCACTTGAAGATTTGTGTGTATCGCTTGCAATCGATCGATGGGGACAAAAGGCATGCGATTGAAATACAGTGTGTGCAGTCCAACGCAACAGTCAATCGACAAACGTGGTCGTAATGCATAAGTTTATGATCTGTGTATAAAATACTGCTGGAGCTCGGACGGATCGTAACATTGGAATGTTCAGTGACACTGCCAACTTCATAAACTTTAAAAGTTATCGTTTATCAAGTAACTTAGTGTTGCCATGTCTTAAAAAACAGAGAATAGAGTAGCTAAAAAAATATTTATTGTGAAATCAAAATTCTTTTTTTTTTGGCTTTTTTTTCGTAAATCAAAATTAAATTTGATACTTAAGGTGATATTGTGGTCAAATACAAGCCTAACCACAAGGTCGGGCATCATATCAACCATCTCCCGGCAATTCAAATGCCCACTGCCTACAGTGGTGACCACATACCATCAGTGGACTGTCTACTTGTTTGTCGACCTTCTGACATAAAGAATAATTAAAAATGTACCGCGCCCCTCATTATTATCTTCTGGTAGGTATATATATTGTCGGACGTAACGGCACTGCGCCAAAAGGATTAAAAATAACATTTTCTTCAAACAAATTGTGTGATAAAACACTGATAAGATATGTAAGTACACTACTGCTACGTAAATCTCTACCAATAAAGGTAAGATACGGTCAAGATCATCGTGATTATCTAGTTATTCCAAACGATATTGCTAATAGATCACCGCTGAGCTGATTCCAAAGTCCGCACTAATATTATAAATGCCAAAGTAACATTGTTTTACCTGTTTCTTACCTTTTCACGATTATAACCTTAATGGATTTTAAGCACGGAGAGAAACATTAGCTACTTTTATCCTTAAACACTCAGTTAAAACCGCGGCCGAAAGCTAGTAATGTATAAGTGCTACCCTCTAAAATGTGCGATAGGTGAGGAATTATTGTACAAACATTTTATTAAAAGTCAGGCTTCTTATTCAGGACTTTTCAAACATCAAAATGTAGATAAAGCTATGGATAGATATGTATTATTCGCGAGAAACAATTTACAATATTTCAAAGCAAACGATGTTATGCAACATTACACAAGGGGTTTATAACGATGTCCGCGTATTGTGACAACGCAGCAGTGCGGCGGCGGCGGGGTCCCGTAGGACGAGGTATTGCGAGCGTGACCAGCGCAACCTTGGTTGCTCCATAAAGGACAGAAGCGCAGCCGCGGCGACCTCTACCCGCATGCAATTATTAGCGAACTGCAGCCGCTTAATTATTTTTAGCCTTTTATGACTATGAGAAAAACCCATGCAAATGGTAAAATAGCAATTTAATGACATACCGGATACGAAACAAAGGAAATAAGAATAGTGTGTAATCATTGCATGCCTTAGTCAGGCTCACAATCGAGATACATGTACTTAATTGATGAATGGAAAATATATCCAGCTCACCTACTAAGCCTAAAGGTTTCCATGAATAAACAAGACCGAGATGAATATTTAAATTACATTACTATATGTATATACGATTGCTAAGAATTACCTTAGCTCATGCACAAGAAGGTAGGCATCGTAACGCAGCGCCCGCTCACGCAGGTGCAATAACGTCATCTCATTTTATAGAATAAATGAACATGCAAGTAGGACCGTAGAAAAGTATGAAGCATTCGATACAATTACCATAATAAAATTCTTTTATAGACGCATAAGCATAAGTACTGTGCAAGATCTATGTAGCAATTTAGTCTTTAGGGATTTTTTATAAATAAGTCCTTTCGATTATCGTAAGAACGTTTCTGTTTAGGCTGAGATCTACATAGATAGAGCCTCACTAAACGTTGATCGTCCATCGTTTGTAAATAAAATACACAAAATAATATATTTATAGCAATGGGTGTTATTGATATATTTTATTTCATAAATGGTTTAAATTTATTTAACTCAGTCCAAAGAGGTTCTAGCTTATTTGGTCCACTACTCGAAAACAACGGCATAAGACTTTGGGTTAAAACTTTTTATCGCAGTAATGACTATCAATTATTAAAAAATAATTCCGCAGGGAATTGTTTCATTATTTACAATCTGAACAATGTACCAAAATTTACGTCGCATTCAATGTACCTATGTATTTTTATCAAATACAATACATAACATTCATACATCATTGTAAATAGTTCTGGTGTAGTTGTAAATTGATACAAATGACAATGAGGTAATCGGCTGCTTCCCTCTGGGGAGGCGCCGCGTCGAGGTGTGCCCGGCTAACGTGACTGCTGACTGACACTCATAGACTATTGTAATATTACATCTAAGGAGGTTACAAACTTTATTACTGTTCGGACTTTTACGTTGTCCCTATTCATTATAATCTGTATATGTGTTTAACTATATCTCTATTCTACCCTTTGTCAGGTTTGTACCCATTGTATGATCAATATAATTTTGTATGCGACTTGTTTAATACACCAAACATAAGAAAATTTGTATTAAAAACTTCCACTTAGCTGTTTTTTACTTACTAACTTATTTTTTACTCGTTTGATTTGTGTTTAATGAAATATCTTAGCCTTTAGTTGTTTCTCCTGCTATTTTTGCATGCAGTGTTTTCCTGTAATTGACGGGGCACGTACTTTGTACATAATCTTAAGCTTTCTACACGGTGTAGTCGTTGTTGGAAATCCTCTTCAACAAAATAAAAAAATACAATTACTTTACAAAGGCGTAGCCGGCCACAGTCAGCAACAGTTTAGTTATCAGAATATGGTATGAAAAATAATCTAATTGAACTTTCCAGTGGGGACAATTATCCTAGTCATAAAGTTAATTAGTTTTATGGCTTTTACCTAAGGGAACACATGTTTCAGTTATTGAAATAACAATGTAGGTGTTTCGAATCATATTAATGGCGGATTGGCCTATTGCAAAGGCTGGGCGCGCCCATTTGAGTCAATGTTAAACAGATGTCAATCAATATCATTGCGTAAATAATATTGTTGATTTAATATAGATCTTTAAAATATATTCAGAGGCCTAGTTAAGTTTCTCCTTATTCATCTTTATAACCTACTACTTGATATTCAAAAAAATATTATGATTTTAAATCTTGTGGAGCTAGTGGCCTAGGAGGGATTGCAATACAGATGTAATAATGATTTTAAATCTTATGAAAGGCCTAGGAGGATGCAATCCGCATTAAAGATGTAGGTAGTAGTTTCGTTAATAGTAGAAAATGATAAGAACGATACAAAAATAGGTGATCCAAAACATTGTCAGAATTTATAAATACACTACAATTCTTACCTACTCCAATACCAATCTCCAGGATGATACAAATCGAGGTATATAAAGAGGTCTATCGGATAACACAAAAATGAATGACATGCCCATCATAAAAACCTTAACAATTTAACTAAAAGTTCAAAGTAGTACCTAGTTAAAAGCCCGCTGACAAATAAAAAGACAATACGGATTATATTTGTTTCAGTGGTGCCTTTTCAGGATCTGTCACTGGATGGTACGGATTGACGCCCTACGACCTACTCGTTGGTTCCTTTATTAATGTCCTCGTCGGGCTTTTGTTACATTGAATGATGTTTGGCTATTTTTAAAAGGTATATCCACCCACACAAATTTTACAAACATACAGGTAATAATAAAAATTGTATATTCAATCAATTGCATGGGAAGGGGTAAGCAAGGAAGAGGGGTAAAGTTTTTCATATAGTAGTACCTTTATTATTATAAAAGGTATGTTATATTGTACCTATTTGTACTGTTTCATTTTCTAATTGTTAATCTCAATCGAGGATATTTTTCACGATTTCCCTACCAAAGTGGTAAAAAGGAATCCCTTATACGGCAAGACTTCTGTTTGTCTAAATGACTAGGCTGTTTTTCTCAGCAACTACAAGGGTATATATACCTATATATTATTCCAGGATATGCTCTATCTATATGCCAAGTTTCGTCCATATCCGTTAAGTAGTTTTTGCGTGGAAGAGTAACAAACGTACTTACATACAAATCTTTACTCTATATAATATTAGTATAGATAAGTACAGTTAAAGTTTGCTATGTTAGTACCTACTAGTATTAATATAGGTGTAGTGCTCAGCACCACACCGTGTTTACTACAGAATTGCTACAGACGCAGACTGACTAGATGAAAAGGTAATTTGATTCTTCACGCGCCGCTTGCAGCCTCGTTCGACAACGTTTAAATTGAAATTTAATTGCAAATCATTTAATGACGTGTTAATTAGGGCGGTATATACCTACTTAATGCTGTTAAATATCCTGTGACACTTCTTCACACAAGGCCTTCTGATCCCAAACTAAGCAGATACTGATATACAAGTTTTTCAGTATATTACTATATAAATGTTGACATTGCACCCAGACACGGCGCAAACAGACATTTTCGTGCACGCAAATATTTGTTCCGGGAGGGAATCGATCCCGCAGCCGTCTAAGCATACCTTTTATAAAAAATCAATTAGGTACCTACTTAGTTCTACACACTGTCTGGGTTTTGATAACAAGGATAGTGATAATATATTGGGAGTGTCTGTTAGATATCTATAATCGTGTCAGTTAGCCGGTTTCAATTATTTCTGACTACAATATCAATGCTGCATAAAATAATTGTTGCTGATTTAAATGTATGTAGATGAATTCACGAAGGTATTACTATTACTGTATTATCTGGGTTACAACTCGGTCTATCTATTAGATTGTATCGTTGCGATTTTGTCCTTAAAGACTCTGAGTCGACCGACTACAACTTTATTATGCGATAACGTAATTTCGATCTAAAAATAATATCTTACGTATAGATATTCACTTCAAATATTTATTTTTTTGTTTTTTTATCCTACTTATGCCGACAAACAAGCAGACGGTCCACCTGATGGTAAGTGGTCACCGCCGCCTATGGACATTTGCAACACTAGGAGCATCGCCAATGCGTTGTCGACCCTGAGACGTGAAGTTGTTAAGTCTCATGTGCCTGTAATTTCACCGGCCCCCTTACCTTTCTAACCGAAACACAGTAATACAATAGCACTTCTGCTTCACGGCGGAAATGGGTAAGGTGGTAGTACTTCCCCGGACGAACTCTGCACTAAGAGCTCTACTACTCTTAAAATATATGAACAGCTCTATTGTATTGACAAAGATTCCCGTGAAAATTTTTTTCAAGGTATTAATAGAACTTCTGAGTCATCGTAAAATATTTATAATTATTTACGTCAGTGCTAATCAACCTGTAAATTAAATTTCTTATCTATTTATCATAATATGTATTCTATCAAAAAAGGAATGTCTTTGTTTTAACGATAACAACATCACTGAATTTTACCGACGCTACCGCAATGTACCAAGAAATTATTATTAGTTTTTTATTATTTAATTAAATTAATATTATTAGTCAAATTAGGGTTGATTTCCAAGATAATATCAGAATTATTGTGACGTGGATGAAGAATAATTGGAGGTCCAATGAAATAGTGATAGGAATTGAGTGGAATGCTTAGTAGCTTAGTAAAATGGATAAAGATGAACACATTAAAGGTGGTTTGAAAGTAGCACAAGCCTCTACCATAAATTTACCCTGGTAGTGTATAATTTTGAGATAATCTTAAACGACGTCAGTGAACATTTTGTTTAAAGGTATGTGCAGTTGTGGAATCAGATTTTCATGTTAAAATATTTTCCGTAAACGCTAGCAAGTATCGATTCGGCAAACGGAACAAACTCATGGTAGATACCTACCGGAATACCGGATACTATAACGGAAAAGTTGAGGAATTATAAGTTTATTCTGTTGTATACCTAGACGTTATGCGGATATAAAAACGAAAAACATTGTACAAAAAGAGTGAATAGTGGTAGTGCTAGTGAAGATACCTATATGATCATAAGAGTAAAGGAACACAAAAAGAGCGGATGGATTGTGTGACATGGGGCATGAGTAGGTAAGTGTAGAGGAGGAAGGAAAATGTTCAAATGAGGCCTGGAAGGTAAAAGTAGAGGATGAAAATAGTTGTGGATAATTATTTCAAATTGGTATCTAAAAATATCTGTTGTTCCTAAAAAATATCCTAAATAGATATGTTTCTCTACACGATATTGTATAAGAATAAATAATAGAATGAGATTTTAAATGAATCAGGTAATTTTGTTTTCTATATACCGACTGTACAAAAAACTACATCAAAGTATAGGCGGTGAGACGCCTGTGCTGCCACAACCGCCTCGGGCTTAGTGGTGTCAATTATCTATCTTACGTACTTGCGTGTTTTTTGGTTCTCTCGGTTCATAATGGTAGTGGCCCCGAGCCGACAATAATTGCATCCCAAGAACTCCGAAGGAAAACGATGGGGTTACGCTCCGTAGATCCCCATGACTCGGTAATTTAGTTACAAAAAATAGCCTGTTTGGGCGTACGTGCTACCTCTCTTTTTATAAAAGCTTGTAAGAAAAGGATAGAGTATATAGTACTAAGTTCAACTTCCATTAATTTTTTGTTGCTCTGACACGCTTTCATTGTTACGGATCCATAAAAGTTACTATAAGATTTTTTGTATAAAATGAATGTGTACTTGTGGATGGAACATCGTTTTCTACTTTATTTAACCGCCCGTTTATATATTTGTTGGTGGAGGACTTGACTATTAGGTAGTATGTATATAGAACAACTAAAAAATAATCCGGGATCTTCTATTGAAATAGGTAAACCTAGTTATGGCATAATATACTTTGGTACAGCTAGAGCTGTAGTTGTCTGTTGAATAGTTACTCTGTTATGACTACTTATTATAGATAATCAACACCTAAGAAGTTTTTGAAGTATTTGTAGGTTTGTATCATAGCATAATTGATTATTTTTTTAATATATATATATCTGAGCAACGAATTCTGACTGTTTCATACCACAACAACATGGAATATTTAATTATGACAACGCTTGTGTGTAGCGCTCGCTCTTGCAGAACACACCTTAATGTTGGTAATATATCTTGTTTTGAAAAGAATAATTGTTGAGTTTATTGCCCGCATTTCTCAGCACAACAACCTTCCCAGTCAGCGTTAGAGTTTGACAATTAATCAGTGGCTGTAGATTTGAAAAAAGTGCATTTCATTTCGTAGCAATTTACCTGGATATTTTATGGAGCTTTTGGATATAAATGTGTTAGTATATGGTCATTACTAACTACAAATGTTTGTGTTGTGTAGGTGCAAAAGCAAATAATTGCATTCAGTATCTGTAACATGTTATCACAGAGTGAATGTTTGATAAGCTTAGCTATGTGGTGTAGAAACAATAAGGTATCTTTTAAGATAGATAGGACAGAATTGGTACATTATTAAATATATAGAATAGACGAGAAATTGTAGAAGAAACCTGAGACGATGTTTACCCTTCAAAACAAGGCACAGATAGATTTGTCCTAAACATTCAGGAGTTTAACGATACATTCTTTAAGTCTACATACTTACTGGAATAATACTTATCATAATGCTTGTAGAGTCTAAAATGTTTCTGAAGAATTTCAGAGAAAAATCATCTTCATTCTATTCCACACTTTAACACTTAATTGTCAATACGGGCCTATTAGATCTCCACGACAACTTTAGAAGTATATTTTTTGACATCTAAGTGGATACCTTAGACAGACAATCAACAAAGAGCGTTCAAGTACTATCTACTGATCAGCACATAGAAATCGTAGGTATCTCCGACTAAAGACTAGGAAGTTCGGATTATTAAAATGAATCTACGTTTAGAACCTAAAATAACAATTGGCATGCAAGAAGCGTGCTTTGTAAGGAGTTATGGAGTGATTGTTTCTTGCCGTTTCTTCTCTGAGAAAGAAGATTTTCGAACGGTAATAATGTAGCTGTGGCCTTTGTAAATATCCTTCAGGGGCTTAAACTAAATGGCTTTAAATAATATCATAGAACTTGTAGTTAACCCGCCTCGCTGGCAACAACCCTCATGTTGAAAATCTGTCGCCACTAAGCTAGTGCTGAGTTGAGTTTGAGCTTAAGAGCCAGTTCATTTCCCTTTAACTTTTACAGGGCATTAGACAATAGCATTATTAGGCACGGTTACTACATACTATCAAGTTAGCCCTCTGACAAAACAAATTAACGAGAAATAACACATCGCTGTTAAAAATTGCAACAATAATAAATTATAATAAACAACAAAAAAAGTTTACGTCATTCAATGCATAAAGGTACCTATGGCATGGTTATATTAAGTTAAAAATATATATTACATAATGAAATATTATCGATGAATTATAAGTTTCGTTACGTAATACATTGTGAATAGATGATTTGTCATAAAGCCTGCCTACGCATAAAAATATGATACTTGCCTAGCGTAGCTTTAAAGAAAGCTGTCTTAAGCAGTCATATTTGGTCTACCGCAAAATAAAGCTTGAGTTATTGCATCCTTTTATGCTAACGACTGAGGTTATGCACTAACTTGTTCTGAATTAACTATATTAACATACTTAATGAATGTGTGAATTTGATGCATTTAATTTTATATAAATAGATCAATAAACGATAAACTACGAGTATATAATGAAAATGGGTTGAATCGGTTTATCAATGCTCGTTTTACAAGAGGACGGGTAAATTGATTGAAGTAATGTTTCACAATTGTAATGATAAGAAACGTATTAATATATATTATTCAGTAGCTTCATGTATGTACTCTAATCTCCTGTGAGAGAATGGATAAGTAATCACAGATTCAGCTACGTCATGTCAATGTGAGAGTTAATGAGAGCGTATTGGCGTGAATCATGATTCAGCGGTTAGATACCTTCGTGTCGATTTTTTGCTACAAACCGCAGAATAAACTTGTTCCGTTTGTTACCTCAAGGTTGACTTCAAGTCAATTTGACTGAGGAAATAGCCACTGCTACTGTCTACCTACAGTTTTCTAAATGTGGATCGTAGTACATTTTTTTAAGACAATCACCATAATATATTCCACAGTTTGAATTACGTAACATTTACAGAAAATAACAAGTTTATACATTTTACTGTAATGTTCAGGACATCGAAACTGACAGTAATCGTCCTCTGATTAAACTCCAAAATAAAATATACATAACTTCATACTTAGGTCAATGTGAAATCCATTATAATCATATTGCCGCATTTACCTCTTTGTTATTATTGGCCATTTTCATGAATATTGAAAGCCTTTAAATAAATTCATGTCAGAAATACAATTCAGTGTTTATCGTTAATAGCAAATAAACAGACGTTTTTATCAGTCTGTAGTAATTTAGTTGAATGGAACGAGTTTATTATACAGTTTTGATTCAAAATAATATCCAAATATAATCCAAAATTATTCAGCTTATATACGTGTTACAAAATACCCCGTAATAATATAATTAATTATCAAAGCCAACAACCCTAGTAAGCTGTCATGTCAGGGAATCAGATTATTTAGCAGAAAGGCCTACGTACCTATTTTACCTAATAATTGTCTACTTTAATAGTTTTTCTATTTTTCATTCAAAATCAGATTTTTATTTTTTTTGGGGTAATGTTATACAGTCTAACTACGGTTCTTAAATATTGTGAATGGACTCGTTATTTACCCATTTAACCTCCTTTCGGCTTTACGGGTAGCTTTGTAACACCTGTATATCGCGGATATATAAAAGCTGGCAGTTCGTCAGCAATACTATTGGACATCATAGATGTATTTCTACTAAGGATCAGTGGCCGCATTCTGTGCTTTAAATAAGACTCAATCGACATCTGTAACAGTTTGAATCTCTTGCCTGGGAAATGTTAGTGTCATGACAGTGATTGATTTACCTATCACTTTAGTACTCATATAATTTTAGATCCCCGATGAAGTTTGTTTTATTAAAGATGCCTATTACTACCTATCTATGTAAAAGCACAATCTGACTGACTGATTGATCAACGCACAACCGAAACTGCTGGGTCTAGAACCATGAAGTTTTGCACAAATATTTCTTAAGGGACGTAAGTGTGCACTAAGAAAGGATTTTTGAAAATTCAACCCTTAAGATTGATATGCATATATGAATGAAATGAAAAATATTTTGCAACCCCTTTACGGGGTGTAAAGGGGTTGCAAAATATTTTTCATCAGATTATATCTTATATCCCTCGAGTGAAGCCACGGGGCACAGCTAGAAGCAAATATCAATCTTTAAAGTTCAAAGACAGCAACAGAACAACATACCTTCTTACTGTTATTCTACTTTTGTGGATTCTACTATTTTAGGCTTTATTGTGTTATCGTGACCTAAAATAATATTGGGGGTTTTATATTAGTGGTAAATACAAGTGGTAAAGGAAAGATGCAGATTGCCGTCTAATAGCTGAAGTAACACAGTAATACCAATCAGTACCAAATAAAAATAATTGTTACCTTTAAATGTATTCTGTATCTTAATTCTTTTAAACTAGGAATGTTATAGGCTTGACTCATGGTCAACTAATTAATCATATGCTAAAAGTGTTAAGCCTTCCAAAAATACGAAATTTTATCGAATTGCAATCTCACTTATTCTTAGAATGTAACCTTCAACACATTTTAATAATGATAAATTAGTCACCAAATATTCTACGAATTATATAAAATAACTTAGAAAATTTGTATTTAAAACAGTTCATGGTCATGGTATGAATTGGAAATGATGCTCAGTATAATTACGTATTATATAATATTGTACAACCGCCGGATATCCGGTCCACCTTCCCCTTAGCGCGTTGGGCGGCATCCGCCCGCCTTCCGCGGATTATAGTGCTCATTACCATAACTAATTTTCGTTTCCATTTTAGTATACAATTTTAATTTTGCTATTATGTAGTCTATAGTAAATTTGTTATATTATGTATGTAAAGTATAGCAAATTAAGTAATCTCTTCAACAAAATAATTGATATTAACATTGATTTTGCGTTTTCGGTAAAGATAACGAAATTAAATGAACTCACTGTCATTGATAATAAAATTTATTTACGAAGAATCTATTTCTATTCGATCCGCGCAGGCTAACTATAGACATTCTAGCAGACTACAATGGTTTTGCTTTTCGTCCTTGCTAAAATTTATTAAGTGCACTAACTATTTGAAATACTGTCAAATCTCATAATATTTTGGCATCGCTTCAAGTGCTCATTTAAATGCAAATTTTCAACAAATGCAGCTTCAGTAACTAGATCACATTGCTTGTAAAATTTATGTAACATGTAATTATATTTATATTGATATTCATGACGTTATTTAGTTATTCCGATTTGTAAAAAAGTATATTTTTATTCAAAGTAGGTAGCCTGCAGCTGTTCTCAAATTGTAAATATAATCTTTACAAGTATAAGCTCAGATAAGAAGTTGTAAACATTTGTATATGATTGTTGAACAGTTGTCAGTTGTCACACGCATCAGTGTTAATATCGTAATAATAACAGAGGCCCTCGGATGATGGACAGCGTCCATCTAATAAGGCCAACATTTCACGAGAAAGATATCAAGGAGACATAAACATGTGTTGCTGGAAGCAAATAAGCTAGCTGCTTCTTGTAACTCAGTTCAGTGGTCTTGAAATTAGAATAAAGCACCAACGGCACAGTCGATTGCATACCTATTGATTGCAAATTTCCGTTAGTTCATTCAATTACTCAGCATATAATTATTGGCTGCTACGAACTAACATTCTTACACACATTGACTGCAAAATTAATACAGCATTAGCATAAGAGATAGTGAGAGTGACTGCTGTCTGGTAGCAGTCGGGCCAACGGCTAACTGAAATATTACTATATTTTTCTGTCTATCTAGGCTAAAGGGCTACCTTTAATTCATAAGTATTCTGAATATTTACGCGGTGTACAGTTCAGCGGTGATAAAACTTGGCTATAGACCGGGGTCCTGCGTTCGATATCACTGAGTTTGAAATTTAATAAAATTATTTTTAATTACAATATTATTGCATTTGTATCTCACCATGGTAAACCTTAAAGTTTTTTAGGATGTTCACATCAATTCAATATTGTACTCATGTCATAACATATTTTTTTTTTAGTAAAGACTATACGAGTATACCTTTTCCAGAGACGACTTTACTTCATGTAAAATGTTGTCCTGTATAGAGATCACATACCTACTATATAATAATGCCTGAGGAGGCTGCGCCGACGTGATCTGCTTGAATGGGGTACATTCGTCGCGGGCGCCAGCTATTGACGTTGACGTTTCCAGTCACATTGTATGTCTCGTCACAGTTGTCGAGCTACACTCGTCCTATACCAACAATATGCGTGCTACAAACAACACCCGTTGGTCATTATAGCGAGCAAATTGCACACATGGACATAGTTATCATTAGATGACATTTGTCCCCCCTCAACACACAATGGGATTAATAAAGCTCTACAATCTACATCGTGATCGTGCTAGATTCTGTGTACCAAAATTATATAAGTATTTCTAGTTGGCAGTCAAACATAGAGCCGGCTTGTTCGTCTGTTTGTCGTGTCAATTTATCAATCATCGTTCATTTATTTTGAGGGTAGGTTTCCTCTCTTCCTTGTAAAATGAGGTTGAATTTATTTTTCAGGATTATATCAGTTTTTTTACTTCTATTTTAAATTTTTAAATAATTGCTTTGTCAAATAAGATAAGTATCATGATTTAACTTGGTAGTTCTTGCTAATGTTACGTTTGTCGCCGAAGTTTATGGCTATTAGTTGGGTCTTTAATATAATCCTAAAACTTTTTAATGTAATTATGTTCAGTTTTAAGTATTGTGAATATACCAAATCGTACTAACTAAAGAAACATAAATATAACCTAATAGGTCTAACTCTAAAGCCGGTTGGGAGGGTTGGTAATATCACCAAGAGCATGGTGGCTGTAACCATCCCAACTCATTCTTGGGTGTCGGATCGTAACAGAGGACTTAAAAGTATGCCTATGATCACGTTCACCAAGAGGGCTGGCGACAAGACGAAGAAATATTACTTATTATGAATTATCAGTAGGAAATATGGGTAGAAATAAAATACAGTTACAACATTGGCTTGCTAGGAACACAGTTGATTCGGTCCCTACAGGATATGTATGTATAACTTCTGTAGCAGGTACTCGTAACGAAGTTATTAAATAAAAGTGTTTTGAGTGTAAAATATACGTTAGTTACGAGAAGAATGTATCAAAGATTTTGAAAAAAAAAATGTGTTTCTTGTAAGTGAAAATATCGAATGTCTAATGATTAACAAAAATTTGGTATATTACCAATGACAGGAAGGTAACAAGTATTCAACCCCTACATTTTTCAACTATACTTCCTTCTATCACAACACCTAAAACCGCAATTTAATGGAGGTCAATTCGCAGAAATTAAAGACCAATGTCAGCGTTTGGGAAACCCATGGAAGATTTTGAAATATTTTTGTGGTTAGTATATAAGGAGAAAATAAAATCCGTCATTTTATCAGAATCAGAGAAAGTAAATTTCTTAATTTGGCATATCAATTAGGTACTATACCATCCTATAAAATTTGTGACCACAGAAAAACCAAACTTGCATAAAAGTGATTCCAAAATACGAAAAAAAGGGAAAGGGTAATCATGCTTAGAAAAAAATATTTAATTCCTACTATTTATTAACGACGTATTCACCACGAAAATAATAGATAGGCAGGATGCCTTATTCTACTAATATTATAAATGCCAAAGCTAGTAAGGATAAATTGTTACTGTTTCACACAAAAACCACTGATCGGATTTCAATGAAACTTGGCACATTGATTTATAACCCTGATTTACATATAGGATAGGATACTTTATACCCTATTAATGCAACGTCCCTCGGGAACGCGGGTGAAGCCACGGGGGGCATGTAGTGTAATATAAATGGTTGGTACTTTTAGTAGATAGAGGTACATCGGTAAGCAAAGGTATATGCCTAAGCCGATTTAAAATATTCGCCGTGTCTAATCATTTAACAAGTTTTCGTCACAACAATTGTAACACTAGTTCGATAACTACAATTGAATTAACAAGCCGTGTTGACACTGTGTTTTTATTGTCAATTATGTTACGATTTTCAAGTCTCAATGCCATTTAAAGATGCCAAAATTACCCGGAAAATGTTATCCAAAATAAGTATCGACTGTTTTGACTGAACCTATAAATCGAATTAATTTTTTTTTTATAAACATCCATTTATAAATTAGATTTATAGAGCAATTGGCATAATAAAAGTAAAAACTATCTAAGCACCGTTAGATACTTATCTATATATATATAAGGAAAATAATATTCCTTTGACACACCATCACCTCAAAACTACTGAACATATCGGGATGGGACTGCAACCATTCGACGCGCAACTTTTCGTAGATGGTTATAGGCTATATTATGATATCGATAAACGCGGGTGAAACTGTGGGGGACAGGTAGTATATATAAGCAAAATAGGGTACCTTTGATGCACCATTACCTGAAAACTACTGAACATATCGGGATGGGACTACTACCATTCGACGCGGAATTTTTCCTAGATAGTTATAGGTTATATATCATATCGATAAACGCGGGTGAAACTTACCTAATGTATTAAATAAAATAATAAATTTTCATTTATAAGATTTTAAAATTTATTATTAACCACGTGTTTTTAGGTATTACCACTCTGAACTATTAATAGCATGGTCATTTAAACGTAGGTATGACTTACTACTCTACTAGCATTCGGTTAACGCTTTAGGCGTTCCTATCTTATCTAATCCAATTTATCAATTGTAAAAACTGTTTGTTACTTTACTTTGTGAATCTCTCCGACGTTTATTACTAATTCTATCTCTAAAATTACTAACATGATTCTAAGTGTTAGAATACTTTGTGCTTGTGGTAAGTAATGTAACCTACCATCTTGCTTATTTAAGTCGATTCTAAGTTATAGACAACAATAAACATAGTAATATTTAATCGTGTAAATGAGTACCTATAAGTAAAATAAGCAAGAATAAGGTACGATTTGAATAAAATCTAAAGATCCGATAGTTTTTGTGGATGCGAGTTACTTGCCGGTTCTTCTCAGGTTGACTTCCAAACCGGTGGTAACTTTAGTAGTTTCGACCTTCATAACTGCCACTTTAGGGCCTTAACTAAATAATGGCTAAGAATTTGATACAAAAACCGGGCGCATGTACATCCGGAGTACATACTTATTGCCTGGAAACAGAATTTAACATTTTGTTTATTTTACAAAGTATAATCTTGGTTTTTATTTAATGCAGACACATTTAAGTATCTATTATATTGCATTTTCGTAGCTAATGTCATACATAATAATCGTAATGTAACATTATAAATGTATAAATGATCGTACTTGCTGCCTAATTATAGTGCAGTTTACTAATTAATTAAAAATGAGTTAATTGTTACCTAGGTTATTATGTTGGTTAGTGCCAAATTTTATTTACGATTTACCTTAACGAAGTAGGTAATAAAGGAATTACTTTAACATTGTATTTAAATATATATGTATGTACTGAAATCAAACTTATATATCTATCAGTTATGAAAAATATATTTCGAAAATAAGATATCAGAAAAAAAAAAAATGCTACATTTTTAAATTTATAAACCTCAGGAAAATAATTAAAACTAATATAAATAAAAGTTTTAATCAGCAGATTAACTTGAAATACTTACAGGTAGAAACAGCAGCACACTTAAAACGATTCAAAATTATTTGAACACAATAGTTATTGGAAACACAACACTGTATTATATTAAAACTATGCGAAGTAAAAAAAAGTTTTTTAAACAAGAAAATAATTAATTATTATAATCCCCGTTATTGGTTTATCGTATGCCGCAGCCGACTGTAGCGCGCTTTTGTTGTCGTTTGAATTAAATAATTTGAACCTGCCTTGTGCTCTTAACGAAAGCGCGCCAACTATATATTGTTCAGTAGCGACATCTATTCTGAATTTGCTACTAGCGACATCTATCATCGAGTAGGAAAATTAAAACTTAGTTATGCTGTCACCACCACAGAATACTTCATGCATGTTTAGTGAACATCTGGATTTCACATAACCCAGAATTTGGTGGTATTAATTAATAATGCTGTCTCCCTTAGTATCTTGGTAGACGGCCTTAAAAAGGGCGAACCGGACAGCCATTTCATACGGAAATTATTCAAAGTTATCGGAAATATTCAAATTATTCTTTGCGTTTCGATATTAAGGTCATGGGGAGCTATATAGAGATCCCAGCTTCACCTCAAACTACACCTATCACGGACTAGCATACCAAGATTAGTGAATTTCAAGGAATATCCTATTCAAGAGAGTGGCATTAAAAAATATATATATTGAACGTGCCTCGCTCCGTCATCCGCTTCCTAGGTTAGGGATTCCTCAGAAAAGAGGAAGGTGTATGGATACTCTTTAAACGAATGAATTAAAAACTGTGATATTATTTCTGTTCATCCGTTAATTAGGAATATATAAGGTTTATTTAGTCATTGAAATTCTCATAAGCGTTTATTTATAACTTTATTTACCTTCTTAATATCTTAGAGTAAATACAACATTCAATGATAAGGGTCAGTTTCCATTAGGACACTTTTATATTTGTAATTATGTTCATAAATTAATTTGATTCGTTTCCTAACCCAGCTGAAACAATATACCATATAAATGTACAAACCACGAAACTTCCTCGGAAGACCATTTATCGTCACGACTAGTTGTGTAAATTGGTTACTTAAGTTAAAGACAGTTATAGTTCAAAAGTAGCAAATAAAGTTATGCAAAGCAGGACCTTGTCAAAAGATTCATAGAAGTAAATATTTGAAAATAAATTATGAAATACTAGATCATCCCGATGTCCCAAGAAATATGTGGGATTAATCACAATTAAAGATAAAATGAAATTCATTTTGAATGTTGGTATGTAACTGCATATTTTTGTATATTTATACACCATAAATTGATAAGCCACAATTTTCAGAAATATCTTAGATATTGTATTGACTCATTTCATAGCAAGAGTAACTTACATTAAAATTTTAGCTTTCCCTATGAGAAATTACATAATTAAAAATAACGCACTTAGCTATTGCTATTCATATTAAAAAATACACAGTAATGTCTAGTCACCTGAATACTAGGCGAATTAGGAATAATACAAAATTATGATTATGCTTATCAAACAACAAGTGAGTCAATTTACGCCTCATCGCCTAAATCGCAGCGCATTGGCGCTGCTTTATCTTTCTTGATAAGAGATTCTTTGCTTGCTTCTGAAAGAAAATATAATGTTTAGCTAATTCAAAACCATTTATTCAGTTTAGGACCTAGTTTAGGTAGGGGAGACTGAGGGTCAGAAGAGTTAGCGTAAGATTTCGAGAGTCAGATGACGTCACCATAAGATGTGTTGTGGTGAGCGCGTTAATGAGTGAGTGAGATCGGTACACGGTAGGGGCCAACTGACACTTCCTTATATAAGACCGTGCGACGAGCTTAGGTATTGGCACATGTTAACACATCCATTCTCGTGAGTACTTTAGCACTCACACCATTATTTTAAATAAAAAGTTTTATTACTAATAGAGGCTGTATTTTTGTCTTATTGATAATACTATTACAAACCTCCGTCACCGACCAGAGAAGACTTGAGTGTTGTTGGATCTGCTGTTGGTATTTTGATACCTTGCTTAAGGACCATTGTACCATCCTGGAAGATATATATTTTTTTATTATAATGTTTTAGTATTAAAATTCGGATTGAACTAAGATGGGGAGCAATATCTACGAACCTTCATTTCAACCAGTCCCTTTTTGGCCATTGCTTCCACTTCAGCTTTGGTCATTACGATCTTCTGAACTTTGACGACCTTCTTGCCTATTTGCATCTCGCACACTTCGCCGCTACCCATTTCTGGAATCATAACAGCCATTATCAGTATTGTCAATAAATGGATTAAACAATTTTCAATAACATATATCCCATAACTGGGAAATTTAGTTTTTCGTATATTTGACAATTGCACCTATAATATTAAAGATCTCTAATTAATATGTTTTTTATTCACAGATTTTTCAATGCCCACGTCGTTGTTGTATAGGAACATAAAGCAGCCCGACGCCTTTGTTATGTGCCGCTAGTCGGTACGGCAGTATGATCAAAGTGTGGAACTACTACAGCAATTGAGCGGATCTAAACGACACCACTACAATTATGATAATAATATTTTAAGATCACGAGTCATATGTATTACAATAATTACTTACGTCGAGCGTTCACAGGCAATGGAAGCGGTTTTACTCCGGGAGGCAATGATTTTATCGGCACCTGTGAAATAAAATTGAAATAATTATGCTTTTGTGGGTTCAAATTTGTAAGTTTTCAATCCACTGTCTCAAACGATTACGTAGAGCATATGACACGCTCTACTTCAGATTTGGATCGAAATTATTAGTGTTTTTGACAACGCCAAAATATCATGATAAATACGACAGTTATTGAGGATGCAAGTATCGATTTTTGTTACTCCTCCACGCAAAACTGCCAAACGGATTGCGATAAAACTTAGCAAATGGATAGTTTATAATCTAAATTAACATATACGATTCTTTTTATCCCGGGAAAATAAAACATCCCTCGGGAACGCAGGTGAAACCGATGGAGACAGCTAGTCATATATATAGCTAGACATATGTATTAATGAATAGACCAAAAGAAAAATAACATTTATATACAGTTATACAGTCAAATAGATGAAATTATAGGTAGGTATTTACGTACTTTTTTCAACATTTGACCGGTTGGAGACACTATCGTATTTGTAGGCTTCGGTTCAATAACCGGGGTCTTGCTTTCCTGAAATAAAAAATATTATCAAATGCAAAGACGATTATTATTTAACTGCTAGTAGCATATTAATACAATTGATGGAAACTTACAGTGATGCTATTTTCAGTTGTGCTATTTTTGTTTTCTGTCTCTTTAACTCCATCTTGAGAATCATTCTTGTCTGCTTTGGGTGATTGCTCTTCTGATTCTTCTTTCCTCAACTTTGCAATTCTGGAAATAAAATATAAAACCGTAGATAGCTTATTCGTTAAATACCCTGGGTAGCAAGTTAAGGCAAAATTGTAATTCTTTAGTAAATAATTCTAGGTAATTGTGTAAGTATGTAGATAATTCTGATTTGCCTCTTTATTAGTTAAATCTTTCAATAATATACTATTTAATTCAGCAACTTAACAACATAAGACGGAACGTAATTCATGGACATCTATAATGCTGTTAAAAAACTGTGTGGTGGCAAAAAGAGCTCAACTCTGGTCACACAATGTATATTATATAGTTTAAGACATGGTTAGGTACTGACACTTGGTCCTTGCGCGGGCGACCTCGTTTCCTGGTGGCAGTCGCGGTGGCTGGAGATGAAGCTGGAGTTGGTTTCGCAGCCGGTTTCAGACTCGGCCGTCGACCTTTTGTTTTAATCTGTAATATAGATTAAGTTACATACAATTTTCTTTAATTTTTTTGGCTACTAGGGGGCGAAGTTGAAGCCCCTAGGCGCGTGTGCATTGTAACTCAGATTTAAGAATCAGCATCGACTCCGATTCCAAGTTCATTTACACAATACCACATTTCGAAAGGTGAATTATAGGAATTCCAGAAAATAGATAATTGAAAATAATACCTCAGTTTCAACTTCCTTATATTCGTCGTCATCGGAACCGTCATCAGAATCATCATCGTTGTCATCAGATTCTTGCGAGCTGCTGTTTGTACAAAACGTAATATTTACTATAACATATATTTCATTAGAATATATAATCAATGAGCTTTTACTTCTAAAAATCATTAAATATTGTGATATTTTATGAAATAGTTTTTGTAATGACAGAATTCTTACCTGTCGCGGATCATTTTGGCATAGTCCTTGATCTTAGAGGGGCGGGTAGACCGCCGGACTCCATCTTCTACAGGGTTTTTATCACTAGCGCCATTCTTGACCACACTCTGAAATTTTTGTATGTAGGTACTTAGAGTTAATTTCTCTGAGGAATGTGTGATATGCATAATAAAGTCTTGCTAGTCACTTCAATCAAATCACTATTTAGTTATAGCACACTTCATAAATAGAATACGCTATAAATGCATTAGAAAATAATCATATTGAGGACATACCTTTGGTGTTTCCTTATCATCTTTAACATCAATGTTATTCCTGGTTTCTTTAACTTCTTTTGGCTCTTTGTTTTCTTTGGTTAACACCCGGCGTTCCGGTATCTTCTTCTCTGGTACCGGAGATTTTGATGTAACTTGTGATTTCTTTTCTTCTATAGATCTGTAACAAATACTTATTCATTGAATTATGACATATTCAATTATGTAATCGAAGAAAAGTGAGATTGCGAGGATCATTGAAATTATGCTGAAAATTACAGTATTCTATACAGTTTCCTATTAGTAGAATGACGTATCATTCTAGCCGTACCTTAACTTTGGTGTCGATGTGTGGATTTGTGGCCGCTTACTTCTTAATGTAGTTACAGGCTTTACAGCTTCACTACGTGTGTTTGACGGCGTGTTTGTCTGTTAAAAAAAAATTCACGGTAATGAATGTTATTTTTTTTATATTTTAATGTTAGTATTATTAAGGAAAGATTAGTTTTAGGATTACCCTTTTGAGATCTTGCAGCTCTTTCTCCAACAACCGCAGCGATTTGTCACTTGCACCACTATTACTGTTTTCCCCTTTACTATTAGACTTCTCTTTTGGCTTTTCAGGCACTGTATGAGAACAAAATACTTTGGGTGTCTATTATAAAATAATTAATTACTAAAATTCCTTGATTAAAAATTAAAACAATAATTACCTGTTGCTTCAGTTGCTTGTTGGTTGGTACCTTTACGTTTGATTTGTTCTGCTTTCTTCAAAATAGTTGCAGTCTGTTATAAATAAAGTGCATTAATTAATTATGAGTCATTTTCGCATATAGAATGCAATATACTGATCAGTCCTTTGTTCTGTCAGTTTTTGCTGCCTCTTGACAAGATATAGCATTGTTCAAAGTGTGAACTTTCTATCGTAAATAAATAAATAAGATTTGGGCAAAAAAAATCTTATACTTAGGCCTTGTCTTTATTCTGGGACATTCTTCACAGACTAAGTAGAGGCAGTACTATAGTAACCAGATACCTGATATACTACGTAAACTTTTACATACATACAAAATGAGACACATATATCTTCATACACACAATGGTAGTAGGCATGTGTAACTCAGCTCTGAACCGGTTCAACAGATCAGATTACACCTACTTAAACTGTCGAGCTGCGGCTGAAGAGCAAACTAAACAGCTCACGGCTCACTTATTATTTTACAGTCTGTATACAATCTGTGATCTATTCTGTCATATTGAGTCGTTGCCGAACTGCGGCGCGGCAGGGGCGTAGAGAATCTGTGATCGGTCGGCAATATTTGAGCTGATCTGTGAACCGGTTCGCAGCTCACGCATTTTGATTGAGTTACCCATCTCTCAATGGTAGTGCCTTTGGTGTGACTCGAACTCGACTTACAATCTATGGCGTGATAGTCAGGAAATTTAAGCAACATGCGAACCATTCCGTTATATTAACAAACTTATTACCATTATCCATAACCCATTGATCATGCAACAGGCCATAACAATATATTGTTCTATACAAAAGCACAATATTTACCTTGGCGTCATTACTATTGTCGCCTGCTAATCGGACAATTGTGACGTCACTTGATAACTTTACAGATGCGTCTCGAGCTGAGCCTTTTTTCATCGTGGCTGTGGTTTCAACAGTTTCTAATTCCGTGTAAGTCACCTCCGGTTCACTATCTGTAAATTTTATATTGTGATTTTTGTTTCTGAAGACATCATTAAACATCAGGACATACATATCACAAATGCAAACACGTACAAACGGAAGCTCTACCAATCTCTACCACCACAATATACATCATAACAGTGGCAATATAATAATTAATTTACTTACCTTCTGAATTGACACTCTCCAACTTATCTTCAGTTTCATCTTGGGAGCTGGTAAGCTGTACAGAAAGAATATTTTATAAATATCTAAGATTTCCAAAGCATATATTAAATTTTATTGATTTAATTTGATGATAGCTAGATAATGTTGGTGGTGTTGAAACTATGATGGAAGTTGAGGTTTGGTGAAGGAAATCATCGTGGAAGCCATGTCGCTGTCACCGAACACCTCTACTAGTTCTGGTTTTGTGTGTTTACCAAATTCAACCATTTCATCAGTAAAAAAATACATAGTAAACAATGTAAATAGTTAAAAATTAAATACAGGGTCGATATTTCCAGTTATAAATTCTTTCTTAACAGAACGGAAAACTAGGAATCCTTTGTTTCTATACGGATAGTTATATTTACCATAAAATTATTAGCTTTCTTTATTTCTACCACCATGTGCCCGTCTTCTTCTTTTACTGGAAATGAAAGGAAATACATTATTCACAACATATACTAATATAGCTGTTAAGCACAATTTAAAAGTACTTTCTTTTTTGTCAAGTATGCCGACATACAGGTCGGGTCGACCTGATGGTAAATATAGTCACCGCCGCCTATAGACATTTGCAACATCAGAGGAATTGCCAATGGGTTGTCTACCCTGAGTAAGTCTCATATACCTGTAATTTCACCAGCCCTCTTACCCTTCTAACCGAAACACAAATATGCACTACTGCTTCACGGCGGAAATGGGCTCTACTACTTCTAGTAAAGTTGGAATGGCCAGGTAACGCCACATTATTTAATATGAACATGTAAATATTTATTTTTTAAAATCTATACTAATATTATAAAGATGAAAGATTTGTATGTGAGTATGTTTGTTACTCTTTCACGCAAAAACTACTAAACGGATATGGATGAAACTTGGCACATAAAGAGAGCATATCCTGGAATAACATATAGGCTACTTTTTATCCCGGGAAAATGTGATATTCCTCGGGAACGCGGGTAAAGCCGCGAGGAACAGCTAGTTGTGTTAATAAAATTCAGAATCAGTTACCGTCAATGCTGTTGTCATCATCATCAATATCGTTATCTTCTTCAGCATCCACTTCATTAGATGTCTCATCCTGTCTTACATCCTAAAAAAAATATCGTTAAATAATAGTTTTCTTACTAAGACATAACTCATGGGGAGTCCTATGATCAGCTGATATATTGATGAATCTTATTTATATTATAAATGTGAGTATATTTGTTCCCATTCAGCTACAGGCTGGTCGGATTTGAATCAAATCTCTTTATTTATCTATATATACTCAGAACAACAAAACAGATAAAAAAAAATTATAGAAACATATTTTAGGTACTTTCATAGCATTTATGTATAATGTTGATTTTCTAAATTCATTGACCGAGCATGACAATTTGTTAACTTTCTCGAGGCGGGTATTGAATTTGCTAGCTATGGTAAAAGCTAGTAATTATATTTATAAGAGCCGCTGATAAATATCCCAACTCATTCTTACTTGTACTGTAGAAACTATATATTACTAAGTATAGACCTGTTCATGCACACAAATGTTTGTCACAATATGGGCAAGACTTTCGACAATTATCCTAGAGAAAGCTCAATAAGATATTGAATAGTTACATACATTGCTATGAATCTCATCGTCGTGTACACTGGCTAAGTGGAGATCCAGTTTTTCCTTACAGGTGAAGACTAGCTCGCAGTAATCACACATAAACTCAATACCTGTAAAATAAGGGTTAATTTCGTTAATTAATCAAAATGTTGCAGTTTAGCCTTAAGTATGTAGATTTTGTCCCGATTCTGTTGGGATTAAACCAAACTTAGCAATAAACATATATTTTACATAGCTTAAAAAAACGATTTGCATTTCAGTCAGTTTCAAATCCATCAAAATCATTTTAAATGTAACCACCACTCATCAACATTAAAATACTAGGACAATTTAGGGAATTTGAATGACTTATAGTTAAGACTTTCTTTCACTATTTATATAGATGTAGATTAAATTAAGTTTAACAATACATAACAAAATCGGAACATGTAAACATGTAACATAACATGTTATTGGACAAATCATTTGACCTCAATGTTATTTTTTAAATTCATAAATATGTGATGAAGGGAAATGTAAATGTGAGTCTGTGACGTTTCATTATAAAGTATAATAGCGGGGCACATTATAAACTGTCTCATAAACAAAATCGTTTCAGGCAAGCATAGTACTTTGTTTAACAGCTTCTGTTATTACACAGGCACACAATGTACTCACTATTAATTGCAATAAAGCTAAATTAACGCCGTCACAATGTAAACGTTCTATTCTACTATGTTATAAGCTCGAACAACTATCGTGGTAGCGCCAAAAGTGTTTTGTAGGATTTGTATGGAAAATTGGACAATACGCCGTTGCGCGAAGTAAATTTTGCATAGCTTTGCTTTTTGGCGCACTCGACACGTTAGCACTACGCTTGTGATAGATGTTAGTGCTCAGGCCTCTGATCCCTGGACGCAACATACCATTAACGTGAGATTTGATATGAGAAGTAACCGCATCGACGTTAGGGAACTTCTCCTGGCAGAGCGGACAGGTGAGGTTCTGCGTGGCGTGTATGGCGGAGTGGTAGATGAGGTCGTCCTGCGATGCGAAGCTGTCCTCGCACTGCTCGCAGCGGTACTGCTCCGCCTCGCCGAAGGGGCCGCGCGGCGAACGAATCGTTTCGCGATGTTTTAGACGGAGATGTCTGCGAATTACAAATTGTCAGTGATTTTATTGAATTATTACATATTTTCGTGGGCCAAAAAATTTTATTGCTAACACATATTTCTATCCGTGGCTGTCAAAAAATCCAGTGTGAGCGTAATCCGAGGACTCCATAGTAAGATTGTATAGGAATATCGGCATACAGAGTGGATTTTCAGAGGTTTCATAAGGGCCTTAATACGTTCTATATAGACTTCCGGAATGTTATGAGATATTTTTATCTGAATTCCCAGACTTTAGAAAGAAGCATAACGTTAGCAAGTAAATGGACAATTCCCACAAAAAAAAATTTATACCAACTTTTTGCCGTACATTGTTGTAAGTTATATAGGACTGGTTCGGCACTGCGCGTTTGTTGACGCATAGTGCATGTCAAAATTTGTCTCTTAATTACGTTGACCATTCAACCATTCAGCCATTTTAATCGGTCTAAGGGAAAATGTGTTGTCGACCTTAAACAGCAGTCATAAGCCACATTTATCGACTTGATAACGTAATAAATCTGTGATAATACATGTACTAAAATAAATCCTATGCATACCTGGTGTAATGATGGGATTTCATAAAGCTTTTCTCGCAATACTTGCATGGATAGGGCCTCTCGCCTGCATGAGACCGCACATGTCTCGCTAACTTCGAAATTGTTGAAAGCCCTAAAAAATAATAAGTGTTTTAATATGCAAAAACAATAATTTTAAGGTTCCTTAAAATATATTAATTGCGCATGTTCATAGCTTATAAACTAATATGCTTTTAAGGAGATGAAGTGATCCGGCAATATTTTCTTGAAGACTCACGCTCTGGGCAGTATTTACAAGCATGTGCCAGGACTTCAGTGTGTACCACCTCTTTATGCCTTTGCAGAGTAGAAGTGTCCTGGAACCTGAGAAAAATAAAGTTCAAAAAATGGATCACTGAAAGTACAAAAAATGGATTACTGATGTTTAGTTATTAGTTAAGTTACTTGGTTATAGGTTAAGTTCATAGACAAGTTACCTTTTGCCACATAAATTACAAGGGTGACGGCGATTAGGAAATGATGCATGTATTTTCTGATGAGCTTCAAATTCTTCCTCAGAGAGGAATGTTGCTGGACAACAAGGACATTGCAGTTGAGGCAATTCTGAATGCATTTGCTGAAAAGTAATGTAAGTTATACACCATTTAATGGTATTATAACATGAAATACGACGATGGAGCATTCCTTTTTTGAATTGATGTAAACTGTATTGATACCTTTTCATGGCGCTTCAGCAGTACAAGCCGTTTGAACTTTTTGTCACAGGCAACACACGTGAATGCCATCTCATCGGAGTGTCGCCATTGGTGAACCGATAGATCATATTTAGAGAAAAATTTACTGGAATAAAAAAAATACAAAGTCAAAATATTAATATTTAAACTTGAATCAAGAATTATATGTAAGAATATTTTACAGGAGTTTCAAGTGTTCAAAAACTAGCAATAGAATAAAGCTTAAAAAAATGTCATACTCATTGCACTGGTCGCATTGAACTGTCCTCTCCCTATGTTTTTGCATTTTGTGTAGGTCAAGGAGTTGCTGCAGCGGGTAGGTGCAGTCGCACTCGTCGCAAGGCCAGCATCCATCGCATAGATCGCCCTGCTCCACCACATCAAGATTCTCCGAATCTGCACCATAACTTATGCTAATGTAGACGATTCATCTTTATTTAATTAAAAAAGCTGGCTACTCCGAATGCCCTATTCTTAACAGAATTTACTCAGCTTAGATTAATAATAAAAGAAAATTAAGATTGAAATGATCATTAACAAATAACAACAGTTTGATATTCATCGAAGATTCCTTAAGTAAAGATGATGATTATCAAAAAGTAACTTAAGTATGTGGTTTAAAAAAATAATTTAAAACTTATTCTAAATATCAAATTATCTAAAATTAACCGAAATTTTATTTCATTACTCAGTATTTCAAGTAGGCCGACAAACAGTCCCCCTAATAGTAAGTGATCTCCTCTGCCAATGGACATTTGCAACACCAGAGGCATTGCCAATGGATTGACGACTCTGAGATATTAAGTCTCATGTGCCTGTAATTTAACAACCCCCCCCCCCCCCCCCCCCCTTACCTTTCTAACCGAAATACAGCAATACAAGTGCACTACGAGCTCTACTACATCTAAGTAAATAAATATGTTTCAAAACTCACCTCAAAATAAAGAAGGATTTAAAAATCATCTAAAGGAGGATGCTGTGGGAAACACATTCTAATGTATAAATAAATAAATTTACTCTTCATTTTATAGCCATTTATAGTTACTTTATCTAATTTATAATTAATCCAGCATTTTTTTTTTTTAAGCATGCAGTTTTGCCTAAAATCTACAAGTGATTTATCAAGGCTAACTTGAAATGAAGAATAAATTTGGGATGCACATATTACAGAACCAATAAAAATAACATTACAAAACATGCCACTTATAAAATAAAAACGTAAAGAGCATATTGAAAAGCTATGAACACACGCAGATCAAAGACATAATAATTCTTAATATCTATAAACGAATAATAATAAACTTAGTACTTTAAAAAATTATATATAGCATATAAAATTATAAGGAATAAAGGAAATTAAGGAATTATAGTGTGTATAATTATGTGAAATATATAGGTATGAAACACCATAATTACCTTTACGAGCTCTCTTGGCCTTCCCCTTAGCGGATTCATTTTCATCACCAGTTATTACTTTGACACGTGCACTTTTCGACCCATCATCAGATCCATCCCCTACCTATGAAATAAAAAAAAAATATATTTCAAGAGTTAATGATTGTTGAATATATATTCTTAATTAACATTAAAATGTGGCCTGTATTCTACTAACTAAAACTCATGTATTTAAGTACTGAGCATTTTAATGTTGTAAGAGTTAAGAGACCCCAACTGTTGAACCCTGAAACCAGATATAATAAAATGTCTATAACTAGTAACATATAGTAGGTAAATTATTACCTTGACATTGTAAACATTTTCAGCATCATCTTCTTCACTCTCAGATAACTCTTGTGCAGTGACTTGTACTGTAGCACCACCCTCTATGACAGTTTTCATTATTCCTACCTCAGTAGGCTTTGCACCATTGCGGAATATCTAATAAATTACAATTATTTTTAAATAAGGGTATTCATTAGATCAACCAATACTTATATTGATTAACAAATTAGACAGTAATGAAATCCATATTTTGAATTTTTTTATCACAACAGACCAAGATGTTATTATATTATATTAGTTATGATGTGGCTAAGAGCTATATAGTGGTTCTTCAAAAAAGGGATTATTTATCTTCACTTGGTACAGAAGATTGTGTGTAACACAGACAGTGTGTACACAAAGTTTCATCAGGTCATCTGGGAATGTACTTCCACCATACCCATTTTGTCCGTGAAACAGTAGTGCACTTGTATTACTGTTTCAGTTATAGTATGGTGTCCAGTGAATTACAGACACATGAGACTTGACAACTTCACATTTCAGGCTATCTGAATGATATCTGATGATATGCAAGATGATATTTGAAAGACACTTCCATCAGTTAGAATATCACTCTCATCTCAACACATTTTCAAAAGTTACTAGATTGTAATACTGGGCAACAAGCGCTACAAATTTACTCATAAAAATTTGGAAAGATACAAATATATTGTCATAAAAACTATGCATGATTTTAGGAAGTGAAGTTAAATGTAAAGTTTTTGTACCATCATAAATTAAAGTAAATATAAAAATGAAATGGTATTTTGTAGTTCTATTGTGCATATTTTAGGCTTAGTAAGATAGTTTGGTGCATATTTCAGCCATTTCTAATGCATATTTTGGCACTTTGTTAGTGCATATAATCTGATGTCTAATGATACATGATATTGAAAAAAAATTCTGAACTGACAAGCTAACCTTAATTTATGGGTCTATTAGATAATTTTAAGCCTACAAAACTTACTTTATTTAATGAAGCAGACCAATTAACAGGTTCAAGTGAGGCCCCATTTTGAATATACTGCATTATTGTTTCATCACCCTTCCGGCAAATTTGCTTATAATCATAGCTGAGATCCATAAAAAATTTACAGCGACTGCATATATATGCTGGCATCTTATCTGAAGGGAATACCTGGACATAAAATAAAAAAACAAAATATATAAATTTTAGTTTGTACTATGTTTTCAATAACACAAACAACAGGGCAGCCTGGAAAAGAAGAACAAATAATACTATTTTAATTTATTATTCATACCTATAAAAATAAATTGATTTACAAATATCTCAATGTAGTATTTATGTGCATTTTGGAAATACAGACACCACCAGGTGGCGCTTGATACACATAATAGGAATCTAAATCCAATAGTTTACAGTTAGGTTTATTGTTTTCTTTGAATGAAGATAACCATCAATTCAACATTGAGTTAGTCAGCAATCCAGGTTCCTAGCTGTCCTGGTCTGGCCTATGTGAAAATTTTTTGGAGCATCTATTGATAAGCGTTGTCGAATGCCAACATAGATGGCGTCCAATTCATCAATTTTATGAAGATGGATTAAACATGTAATTAGTATAAATTCTTAGTTATAAAATGATACAGGTACCTCAATAGAGACGCATGACAAAATTTTCAATGCAAGAGGTACCGAATTTTTCGGTTCTCGGCTTCTGTCATATAAGCTTGTAAGCGATTTATCTTGACTTAAACAAAATCGACAAAGTCTTATGGAACCCAACGAATCCTTTCTTTTTTCCATTTTGATTTATTACGGAAAACACTGACACAAACACAGGTTTTATTCTAAATTTTCATATTTTCTATAACCTATTTTTCAACTTACGAAGCGAGAAACACAACTAGCAAGTAAGCAAGATGTAGGTAAGCAAACCAAGCGACCAACGAACGAACCAGTGTTTCCAGATTTGAAAAATAAAATTCCAGTATAGTTAATGAAATTACAGTCACCATTACAGTTAGTTGTTTCAATTTTTTTTTTAAGATTTTCTTCAAACAAAAATTATAATTATATAATACTCTTTATAATTTTACTATTATATACTGAACATTGTTTTACATACATTGAGTACATACGGTACAGTAGATTGAGTAAAATTACAGCACTACTGTAATTACAATGTACCTGGACTATGGAGTGTAGAAGTAAAGGAGGACCATCTCAGAGTACTAAAAAGTGTCCCTTGAAAGAGAACAAATTAAGGTGGCGCTGCTGTAGCAAGTGGAAGAATTTTGAATAGAGCGCCACAAATTATTAGAGTAGGATAGAAAATTAATAAAAAGGAAAGAAATATTTCCATTTTGTTACAGCGCATTTTTTATAATTATTATAATATATAAACATGAGTATGGAATAAAATTATACAGTGATTTTAAGTACCCTAATTAATTGTAAATAGGAAATAGAAAATAGTTTTAAAGAATTATCGAAAACCAACCCAGCACACTTCACTCTGTTCATATAATTTCCACTTGATACACTAGCGCTATTTCGGTGAGAATTCGAAACCTAATTTGCTGTTTACAAGGGGACACTTTTTCGACTAATCCCCCATACAAGATGGTCCTCCTTTACTTCTACACTCCATAACATGGAGACACTGAAACGAATTAACAACTAACGAACGAATGAAAGATTGAATTGAACGAAAAGTTTATAGGAAACACAACCAAACCAACAGACGGACTGGATAAACGAACAAGAGCAGGAATCTATGGAGTTCTTTTTGGCGGGAATTTGCAAAGTAACATTTTCATTTTATGAAGCATTAGTGAAATTTAAGTTTTATTGAATGTTCTCGGTGGCTTTTTGCCCAAAGAAGATTGATTCAAGTATACCAGTGAAGTGAAGTGAAATTAATGCGTGTATCCAGCGCTGGCCCTATTGCCCTTGCCGGTGGAGCGAGATTGGCTTTCAGCGCCCTTTAGTCGATGGGTTTAAATCACATAAATTCTATTTCAGTTTATTTATATAACTGTTATTGCAAAAATCAATAGTTATTGAAATTAAATCAAGAAGCTCTAATAAAACACTCGCGCTCCTTTAATTTAAGCAAAGTTCCTACTGCTATGTAGGTAATTAGCCATTTATTATGGCACCCTTTGCTACCTGGCGCCTAGAGCGACCGAACCTCTCCTCCAGGGCTGGCGCTGCGTCTATTACAAAGTTGGAAGTTATATAAAAAAGCATGTGCTACGGTTTAAGTAGAACGGCCACCATTTTACTAAAACTGACTTTTTGCGTGGACGGTGACGGATTTACTTTATCTTTTTCAATTGGCAAAACTAAATTCTAGAAAGAATTTAGCTGCCATACCTGCTAGAATTAAGAAAAGTTGTACAAACATTTCCATAGCCACCACAACCACAGGCTCGACGCGCAAATTGCGTAGTTTATGAACAGGGGTATACGGAATCCTCGGTGCGCCATGCGCCAGTCAGATTCGCACTTGTCTGCTTTTTCTATTTTAAGAATAAAATAGATTTTTACCTCTAACGGGAACACGAGAGGGTCAGCGGGGACAACAATTTTTTCAATAATAAAGGAAAGACGGAAGTAGATTCGACACCGTTAAAATATTTACTAAGGTACCTACAGTCTATAGATAACCAAGGTAATTTATGTGGATAATATTTTCCGTTAAAATCATAGAATTTGGATACTTACTGACATCGTTTTTTATTACCTAATACAGTACGAATTTCAGGCTACAGATATAATAGTACCTTATCGTTTCTAATCAAGGTAACATTATTATTTACTTTTTCACCCGGGAATCGAACCCAGGACCTCCGGGTCCTTAGCCGAGCATTACACCACTCGAACACCGAGGCGATACCTTCATATTTTAACAAAACTGCAATTCTTAACTATTTACCTTGATTATTATTAATGGGAAAAATTAATTCGATTCGATTATACGAAACTATACGCAAGTTATATTATTCTGTTTTTCTTTACATCATTAGCTAAGATATAACAAATTAGATTTATTTCAAGTATATAATTATTCAAATATAATTGACATGACCTAATCAGTAAAATTGATAATGCTGTATGCCTGGGGCATACGGTATCTATTAATTGGTCGATTACGATACATATCCTTATCAGACTTATATTAATGATTACGAAGTTAAATAAAAGACAAATACAGAAACATCTCAGTTTTAATCAGGGCATTCAAACAGCGTACTGTATATTACGATCCCAGAGTGAAAAAAAAAGTTAGAAATGCACAACAGTAGTGGTAGAACTCGTCACTCGATAGATACGGTCGATAACAACGGTTATGCACTAACCCTTACAAATAGATATCGAGGTATGAACTTGTAAGTACTTTACTGTTAACATATCTTTACTTAAAATTTATCACTTTCACCTAGTGTATCCTTATCTATATAAGCTAAGTCAAGTTGTTTGTTGTACTAAATAATTATTAGCTACTAGCAAAATATTTTTAGTAGAGTATCTTATTTCAATAAATATTAATTTTCTTTAATTGGAGTATTTGACTGTGGTGTTTATAATATTGATATTTCGAATTAGTGAATAAAGTTGGCCAAAAGCATGCCTGAAAGTGTAACGAAGTGATACAGTGAGAAAAAAGGTTTACAGTTTATAAATGGGATCTAGGGATGTAACGTAAAATCTACATATTCGCTGTAAAACTCGGCTATTCGGTAATTTTGTTGCCACAAATACGCACATCTAAGAGTTAGATTTTTGTGACCTCAACTTTATCATTGAGGGATTCCCAAAAAATAAAAATTCCCGCTGCGTATCGGTATGATTTAGGTATGTTTAGTTCTTAGCTAAATTGTAACATTTAGCTATTGTTTTATTCTAAGTATTTTTTGCTTTCGTTACTTCACGCAAGATAATTATGCAATAATTACTTTGGTTGCACTTGTGTGACTTCGCGACTTAGTGAGTTATTATTATTTGTCAATAGGTGGCGTTCAAGTTCTCTAATAAATCTCGTTAATCCTGGTAGAAAAAAGAAAACTGTTTATGAATCTACACCGCTCATCGAAAATACCGATACAATTAGTTTGGATAACTCAGTCATACTATCAAATGATGATGAAAAGGTAAGCAACTATTTGAAATAAATTTCGTAACGTACCTACAATACATACCTAAAAGTTAGTTAAGGTGAATGAAAATTTTGTAAACAAAACTTTATTTAAATAAGTAAAAATAAGAATCAGAAGTCAGGAACAGGTTATTTTTTATAGGTTTAAACATATTTCCTATATTAAATTGAAGTTAAATACTGACGTCTGTCTAAATCGTAAGGTCGCTGACTTCGAATAAAATTACATAAATACTGAATCAATATTATAGCCTAAAGACAAAGGAGGATGGAGCACTATTATCAACATTGTCCTCGTGGAAGCCAAAGGTCTTCCCGCTCACCCTGATGACGGCTCCTCCCATAGCCTTTATTGCAAAATTAGGTAAGGATATAATGTTGTAGTGTTGGGAATAATCAAATCATTAAAGCTTGGCTTTTTTATGAATACTTAATCAGCTATTTAACCATAGGAAATCGTTAATGGCATAATGATATATAAACATATATTGCTATTGGTTAAGCGCCTGATTCAGTATTGACGAACACCAGCCAAAGAAAGTACTTAGGTTATTATTGAAATAAAATACTAGTGACATTGTATATTGTTATAACAAGATTTTTCAAAATATACCTATCAGCAAATTTCTTGGAAATAAAATACTTTTACAATTTTTTATATTTTCTACGGGCTCATAGTCTGTACTCAGTATTTATTAAGAATTTATGATAAATTGTTTTAAGATCATATTGTTATAGATACTTCAGTATATAGGTAGGTATAGACGGTGACAGTAGGTTTTCAATAGTAATTATTCTAATAAAATTCCTGTAACGATTTACATGTTTCTTTTAGGTTGGGTTCAGAAACGCTAAAATCAAAATCTGTAACGAACACGCCGCAACCAGCTTGGCGCGAGCGATTCAAGCTCCATTTGTACAAAGACCATTTGTTACGGATTTCTTTGTGGGATAAAGGAAAACAGAAAAATTTCATGGGAAGGTAACACATACATATTTTAGTCAACGGGTACATGTACAATTTAAATTTTGAAGTTTGAGTCGGGTAAATAATAAATTCGATACAGAATATGTCGATAGAATAAAGACAGGTTCTGGGAAGATTTTGCTCAGTAGTAGTGATGCCAAGTTCGAACGAATGTGGTGTGTTCAAGTCCTACAATGACTTTCGAGCTTTCGATGATATAATTAGGACTACAGAGAGGGCATTTGTAGTAGGTACATCTGTTTGACTTCTTTAAAATTATATTAATTCTCCAATATTTTTCTTAAAGTTGTGTTCTAGATTTGTCTTACTTGGAAAAGGAGCGTACACATGAGATTTGGCAAGAACTGGATGATGGTTATGGTTCAGTACATTTATCCGTAACTATGTGCACCATTCGCAACACCGACGCAGCTCCGAACACTGAAGCCCATAATATTCTGGTTGATATACAAGAAAAATACGTTTGTATTTATCTTTTGTTAACGCTACTCATCTGTATTTGTATTGTTTTGTGATGTCAGGTTTTCATAAATTGTGGTTGCTGTAACTACAAAAGCTTTTTAAGACAATTTAATAGTTGGCATACACGCATTCATGTCACTTCTCTTCGACATCATTCAAAACAACGCTGTTTTATGGTAATAATATAATATTAGAAGGATACGAAAGGCCCGTGTGTTCACCTGAGAGTTTTCGATTTGAATAACACTATCATAAAGAACTTCGGTTTCTACTCTGGCGGTAACAGACGGTAAAGTTGGTATCATAGGAGAGGTGTTGCCGTTGTCAATAATCAAAAGAGGCGATCGCGCTATACCTGTCAAATTGAACTGCCATTACAATATGAATTCTGCTGCTGGCAACAGTCGTTATTTAAATCAATTACAGAAGAAGTAGAGTGAAGTAAAATTTATAAATGTCATCTTCATATTATCTGATCACATGAGCCATGGAAGGAATTTGTTCGTAGCGCTCTTGTAACCGCGTCGTATCTTCATAAAACCTGGTCTAAATATTATTGTAGACTAGTATGTAGCCAATTTGGGTTTATTTTTCATCCATAGCTCATAATAATATGTTGGGTCAATGCGGGGTCACAGATGATTAGGGTACGTACCTTCTGCGGGAGCACGAGCCTCCCTAACAAAAATGGATGATAAACTCATCCATTCAGGTGTTTAAATTCATCATTAAAAATAAACTTTTTAACAGTGAGCACTGAAAGTATACAATACGCCTTTTACACGCCAGTGCCATTACAAATAATTAAGGGTCTTTGTAAGCTACTTACCAAGTTTTAGTACCGTTTTGAAATTCAAAATCCAAACTATCACCTCTATAATATTAGTGGGATATATTAGTATACAACGCGAAATTAAAATAGGAAGGAGGCTCTTATAAAACTAAATATTATTCCGGTTCGAGTGCTTCTAAAGTTCTCACTTTAGGTAGGTACATGCTAATTAAGTAGTCAATTAATTATCAGTGGCTTATATTTTTTGTTTTATAAATATTACAACTTTTTTTTACATCAATGTTTTGTTTCCAGGCCTTATTCAATTTCGGAAAAGATTGGAAGGTAGTGGGTAAAGTAATTGTAAAAGTAATAGGTGCAAAGGGATTGAACGGAACGAACACATATTGCGCTCTAGAACTTGACAATGAAAGAGTGCAAACGCCGAGTGTTCGCGGAGCAGAGCCGGAGTGGAATAAGATCTATTTGTTGTATGTCAATATATTTATTTTTTATGTATTATATTCGTATATTTTGGTTCTTACATACTCGTAATAGGCAACATGTAGACAGGTAGACTTTAAATTCTGTCTTGACATATAAAAAGTGCCTGTAGAGGCTTAAGCACGAACGTTTCTCGTAAGCGTGTCGTCAGAGATGTTCTCAGATGTGCTCAGGGCACAGGGCACAGTTCTAGGACAAAAGGCTTCCGTAAAACCTATATCAAAATCTATCCATTCGTTCCGAGGCTTATAGCAATAAAGCATACATTCAAAGGTTTATTATTTTTTTCCCAAGTTAAGTGAAATATGTGATTTTAACAACAGAGTTCTTTAAACCTCATTATATTTATGTTTACTTTTCATTAATCATATATATGTAAAGTTGCATTTTCGTTTCTTAAATTATTATATTATAGAAACTTGTGGACTCTACCATTTCATTATACAGAATGTTACAAAAGCACCCGTAAAGCCGAAAGGAGGTTTAATGGGGCCTTATAACGAGTCCATTCACATTATTTAAGAACCGTAGTAACGCTGTATAACATACCCCAAAAAAATAAAAATAAATAGATTTTTATGAATGAAAAATAGAAAAACTATTAAAGGTGACAATTATTAGGTCTTTCAGGCCTTTCTGTTAAATAATCTGGTTCGCTGACATGACAGCTTACTAGGGTTGTTGGCTTTGATAATTAATTATATTTTTACGGGGTATATTGTAACACTTTGTATGGGTAAGTACTAGCTGCTCTCGAATACGTTGCAGCAATTAGTCTTCGAATCGTTAGTATATTAATAGGTATGTATTAATAGGTATGTCATATACCTTGGAAAACAATTCCTTTATGGTTCTCTAATTTACCAATTTCGCTTTCCCTGTAATTCTTATTCTTACTTTGACGAACATAAAAAAAAATACCAAATCGTTCCAGCAGTTTTTAAGTAGTGTACTTCCCAACGAACAGCAATTAATGGAGATTAATATTTTATTTAACTATTGCCAAACTACTTTTAATTATTTTCAGCAACGTATACGATGTTACATCTACGTTGGACTTGAAAGTGTACGATAACTCCCTGGTAAATTCGATCCGTAACGAATCCATAGGAAAAGTTTCTATACCTCTGCTAAGGATACAAAATGGCGAGACGTTCTGGTACGCCCTTAAAGACAAAAACAAAAGGAACATTGCTAAAGGGAATTGTCCAAGAGTACAACTGGAGATGACTATTCTTTGGAATCCTGTTAGTAAAAAATATGTTACCTTATTTACGTTAATTATATCTACTCATGAAGATGTAGATATTATGTTTTATATGATACTAGCTGCCCGGACAGACGTCGTTCTGTCGAAATAAATCCATACCAAAAATGCAGAAATTCGCTCGCAGCGCCACCTATCGGGTCCAATTGTGAATCTAAACCATCCAGGGGCCACCCAAACGCATACAAAAAAAATCATTCAAATCAGCACATGTACAGAAGAATTATATATATAAAGATAAAAAATATAATATTAAAATGTCTATATTAACTTGCAGATAAAAGCCGCTTTTAAACTATTCCAACCAAAGGAAGTAAAGCATATAAAGAAACCGACGAAATTCGACTTAGCTCTCGTTTATAGAAATGTCGAATTCGTACGAGATACGTTTGATTTTCTATTGGAGATAAATGAGAGTTTCAAGTAAGATTTAACATTTGGCCTTCTACTGCTTTAACAGCTATTCTCGATGAAAAAAAAAAGTAAAGAATAAGGATGTAAAGAAACCGTTGTTCCATTGAGACCGGTGTTAAGGACGTCGGAAAAGAGTATGGTGGTACTTTTCCGGACGAAATTTGTTACGATGAGCTCTGCAACTTCTTATTATCGTAACTTATTAAGATATTAATTTGAATTGGCAGTTCCAGGATAGTACTATATTTTTCGTGATAAACGCCTTTCTAGAATTAAGGAGTAACTAATGAACAGCCCCATTTAAATTATTCTTTATTTATTCACACAGGCATATGTTCGAATGGGATAACCGAGAGATATCATTTATAGCTTTATGTGGCTGGATCATATTTTGGTATTTTTTCGAGATTTGGACGTTGCCACTTCTTTGTGTGCTACCTTTCCTTTATTTTTGGATGAGCAATCTAACACATAGTAAGTATTATATATTTATTTTATGAAATGTAATTTATGTACATACACCTCGCTCAAATAGTTTGTTGGGGGACCTCAATCCCATAAGCTTATAGATACTAGCTGCAAACACTCCATCACTAAGGGCTTTTTTACCGTCGACGCAAAAAGGTAGTATGATGGTAGTTAGAGCCTTTGTTTGTGGGTGAGTTACCTGTGGTATAGTAGCTCCCAAACAGTTGTACTGATTTCCAATCGAGAGTAGTACTTGGGCTATACCTATTGGAGAGAATTCAAATTAATTTCATTAAATTATTTATTCCTTTTAAGACCTCCTTCTGTGCTGTGATTTTCTATTTCTGTGTAAAGACGATCGAAATATTTTGCTAGTTGTCTACCTAAATGCCAATTAATATTCTATCTTAATTTCCATTGTTTAGAGGAAAAATCCTTCATGCGAAGCTATGGTACCATCGATGACTCTGAACAGAATGAAATTGCTTCTGGACAGAGCCTCAGGAACTTATCACTTAGAGTGCATGGATTTCCTGAAATGACAATAACTATTACAAATGGAATAGAATACATAGCATCTTTAGCAGAAAAAATGTACAAGTAAGTCATGAACTAAGTAGATTTTGTTTCTAGATGTCAACCGTTTTAATAAACGCTATGATTTTTTTTTCATTTCAGCCTAGCCAGTTTCAAAGTGCCATTCTTGAGCTATTTAACAATAATATTATTATTCATCACGTCTTTTGTATTATACTTAATTCCATTCAATTATTTATTAATGGCTTTGGGTAAGTAAAGATTTAGATAAATATGAAATCTTACGTAAAATAATATAAATTATGCAAAATAAATACTTTTCACAGGAATTTATAAGTTTACACGAAAAAACTTAAATCCGGATAGAGTGCTGAATAATGATCTTATAGATTTCATTTCGAGGATTCCGGATAACGAAGTTTTGGTAACTTTTTTTTCTTTACCTTTTGACATCACAGTCATGTATAACTCATATAGTCTCACTAGAATCTGACTGGCCGTAAAGTTGCCTTTAATACCTTGAACCGGTATATTGAATGTCACTGAACTGTGTTGCCTTGCGAGAGCAAGGGATAGGTATGTAAAATACCAGGTACTTAAAAGTGAACAAATTTCAAAGTGTTTTAATATTAAACTACTAATTATATATTATCTTAAGTTTTGACGTTTTTTTCTGTAGTAATTAATTTCCTTTACAGAAAGATTGGAAGGAACTAAGCGTACCAGAACCGAGTCAAAAGCGTCTTTCTTTAAACATCAGTTAAATCTGTTAGTCTAGTTAAGTCTCTGTCTGCTTTTGTCAATAAAAATAAAACAACATTTAAATAGAAAAGAATATTTTATAATTTTTATTATACCTATGTATTTATCGTAAGCCTTAATAATAATTATCACAATTTGTATAGGTACGTTACAGTCTATGATTAGATATTCAACGTTATTTTACTAAATATCTCTCGAAGTAGAATCGATACATATAGGTTTAAGATATTGAATTAATAAATTTAAAAAACAAAAATATTAACAATGAAGTTATTTTTAAATTCCTATCTTCATTTTATTCTGAAATTTGCAATGAAATTATCAGCTCATAATTCTGTTTAGATGTATGGTTCTTCGATCTAATAAACATAACGTTGAAAGTCCACTTACTTAATTAAGTATTTTTTTTTATATAAAACACTCAAAAACGTCAAACATTTCATAGTATGATATAGCCCTTGAAACTCTTTTTTTACATGTTAGTATTTAATATTTGTTGTAGGTAAGGACAGAAAATCCTTAAAACAACTTAAAAGCCACAACCATTGTGAGGGGTACCTTTATATATATAACTAAATTTATTAAATGTTAGATTAAATTATGATTAGGTATTTAAACCGCAGTCTTACAACACTTCCCTAGTTAATACAGTATGATAATTATTAATAACAAATAATTAATTCCTATATTTAAATATTTTTACACGTTAGGGCAAGAATTTAGGCGACCAATGAAAACGTTTAACATATGGAAAATCAGAGGTTGATAAACAATAAATTATTATTATTTATTATTTTTAATAGTAATTACACTAACACCCATATTCTAAGACGTTTCCTCGAAAATTCCTCGACTCCACTCAATCTCACTCAAAGATTCATAGTTACAAAAACCTCCTCCACACGACGCTTCCTCACTCGAGGTGAGGAAACAACTGTCAACTTTAAGGTACATCGGGACCAACCTCAAGGAAATTTATTGCTTGTAAACAGTTACTGAAACTCATTATTTTATTTCATTAATATTTTAACTAAAATAGAATGACGTAATTAATGACATGTTATCCCGACTCCACTTCGACTCAACTTCAGTCGGGGTTACTCGAGTTTTGCTCAAGTTATAACTTAGAAAACCAATTTTGAGGATTCCTCGTGAAAATAAAATCGAGAAATCCGCAGTCTAGTTGGAGTCGAGTGACGTATGAGGAAATGTCTTAGAATATGGGTGAAATTTCTGTCGGGCATTAGGTTTCATTTAATTCCTTACAGTTCTTGTATCAATCGAGTATTGATACAAGAACTCTTTATTTAAATAATTAAAATAATAAAACACTTGACTATTCGGTAGGTTTACAACTCGTATAACTTTAAGTCCATGATGTAAAGTTATATGAGAAATTTTTCCTACATTGATTCTCTTCAACTCTACCAACTATTGACATTTATGTACATAGTTAGAAGTAACACCCTGAGATTTACCTTTCTTTCTATGGCACAATTGGATAGTAAACAATAAGCTCCAAGCAGCTTAATCTGTATGTTCTACCGTCTCTTGGCAGAACCGGATCTGCTGAGGATCGGTTCTGGAACCTTGAGCTCTTGCCATTTTCTCTGAAATTAAAAATACCAATAATATTAACTCAACCAAATGATTGCGCCTATGACTAATTACTAATTAGTTTTCGATTCGGTTACTATAATTCGGACTTATTATTCCAAAATGGTAATATGAATTACGGGGCTTTGATGTCAACCTGCATATCCCGACGTGCAAGTCCCAAAGTGTGTATCCCAAGGTGCCGAGCCTGTGTACTATCTCGGGTAAAGCACTGAAAATATGACTATTGGACTCAGACGTGGCCTTGCGGAAATCCATTATAAGATATAAAAAACAAATATCTAGTAACTAATTCCGTTGGATCTCCTTCTCTGTCAAGTCCCAAACAAGGAACCACAACGCGAAATAGATACGTGTTTCGCTTCTACAGGCGAAACACTAGATAGGGTCTTGACAGAGAAGGAAGTTTTTAGTTACTAGATTTTTGTTTTTTGTACAACTGAAGATATAGTAAAGAGATTATTTACCACCATCCTGTTATCCGGTACTCTTGATATGAAATCCAGTATATCGTTGTTGGGAACGCGATCAGGATTCAAGAATTTACGAGTAAATTTATAAATACCTGTAAAAATATAAATTAAATAAATTCTTAAGTGGTTACACTTACTTACAGTAGGTAATAATTCTTATAATAACGTAGAAAAAAATATAACTACAGTAATAGTTGTCTTACTTATTAATGTTTGTATGTTAAATGTGTAGCAAAATAGATTAATAAGCTATATTAAGGGTGACTTGTAACAAAAATTCAATCTTATGCATTCCACCCATAAATCCATTCGTTCATTTAAAATAATTTTAGGTTTTGGCGCAAGGGCGTGTTAGACAGTAATGTAATAACTCACCTAATGCCATGAACAAATAATTTGCAGGTATCAGGTAGATAGCTATAGAGGCCACCACTAATCCAGCCATTGCTAAATAACTTAGATACGGTACAGTAAAATTCACCAAACTGAAAAAAAAAACAAAAGCGTTAACACCAAACATGATTAATATGACTGAAATAAATCACACTTTTTGAATACATACTTTTTTAGCCTCTCGAGTATGGATACAATGTAGTCGATTCCATTTTTGATGGTGAACGTAAAATCTTGAAGACCACACAGTCGCGATTTTATTGTCTTGTCATCCTGTAAAATTAGATAGATTATTAATTATGAATTCTACAGTCACTCTTAGGTATAAATGACTCTTGATGTAGTGCCTCCATTGCTGGGATCCACGGTGCTATAGGCGTTATTGTTACCAATAAGTTTTGTCGCCCTACAATTTTACCAACTTTTTTAATTTACAAATTTTACCTACAAGGTTACCTACAAATTTATTTTTGCAATCCAAAAATTTTGTTGATATGCACAAGAAATCGTATTTGGTTAATGGGCCCCGTAACGTGCATGTGCAACAATAACGTTAGTGTACGAAAAACATTCATGTGGCTGAACAATATCGCTATCAACCACCGTCAAATACATATACTTGATGCTATGTACCTAGTTATTCATTTAAAGAAATGGAGAAGAATCCTCTATCCATTATGGTATAAACTTTGTTACGTTATAAAGAATCGTTAATCAAGTTCATAATTGCGTATATACTTACTTTATGAGTTTCCAATTCATCTTCTGACAGTTCAACATCTGAAGTACATACAGGTATCAGAGTGGAGTTATCTAAAACATATTTATAACTTCATTAGGTTTCTGTAATAACACATGGTTCAAGCTAATTAATAATATAGGTATTTGTCCAACTTTTCCTTATTATATCAACTGTATGTATTATTTGTTTATGTCATCTAGTATTAATAAATTAACAGGTAAGTAAGTTAATGGTATTTTTACTTGTCTCAACACAATAATTATACCATTAAGTCAAATACTAAAAGGATCGCTTTATAGTAAACTAGTACAATTCCAAAACATGTAGACCTATACATAACTTTTAAAACATGGCAATCGGTTTGTTATAAGTTTAAACTATAAGATTACTGCGGAACCCTTGAACCAAAGTAGATGAGAGAGAAGAGGAAAGGCGAACCCAAAACGGTTGTAAAGTGATAAATGACTTACTATATCCACGATATGCTGTCCAATGGTATACAAAAGGAGCCAAAAACAACATGGGTGCCATCCACATTCGAAAGAAGAACCAGAAAATGAGCCACCCCGCTAAGGCTATGGCGCACTTCTCGCGGTTATCCCATTCGAATACATACCTGAAAAAAAAAAACAATGTTCGAAAATACGAGTTACTATCGCACAGAACATCAACATCAACAGAACAAGTCGATGTTACAGAATATAAATAAATATTACTTAACAAGTAACTTTTTTTTATTTAGTATCTGGCTGGTAATAAGTACATATATTAACCAAGCAGAATTTATCACTTTATAATAAATGATAATTCTTATTTAATTCTACTATATGACACCGTACATGTTTAACTAAATCATTACAACATATAATTGCTAATAATATAATTAATTCTATGTTTATTTTTAGTAACTATGTTTATAAAAATCATATATTATGTTTAGAAGTAATACAAACCGGTAACAACATAAATAATATGCAGCAAATATGTTCTTAGTTTTAATTAGGGCCAAATCAATGACGAAAGATAAGTTCGTACCTACAGTTAATTCTGTCAAGCTATGACATAATAAATATCCTGGGACATTCTTTGCACACAGTCATCTGATCACAAATAATACAGAGCATATACTATGTAAACCAGATAACTGACTTACTACATAGACTACTTTTTTCTTCTAGGTACATAATTATATAGATATTTACACCCAGACTCAGAATATATCAGAGATATGGTCATCCACGCAAATGTTTGTCCTGCGATTTTAAAACCTAACGTAACCTATCGGGTAGCAGTCAGGGTCTTTAATTAGGTAATTGCTAAGCCAACGGGCCCTTCTACCCGTCTAAGTTATAATTTTTTTGTAAAATAGAGATTTCACTTACTTTATATGTTCGTGACACAAATTCACTAGATCAAAAATGCTCTTGATAAATCTGAGATTGTTATAAATGAGAGGAATACTGAATGTAGGTGACTTCTGAGTATATTTTGTTTCTTTAGGACTAAGGACGCGCAGGGATGCCTTTATCTGAAAATAAAGAAATTTGAAAATAGTTTAGATAAATATCAATTTGTCCTAACGTATATGGATCGGCTGGTGTGAAATAAATACTTGAAATAATTCAAACCTATTTATTCTGTTTAAGCTTCCAAAGGGAATTTATGAAAGTCAATGTTTCTGAATTAGCCACGAATGTAAGCCCTCATTGGTAAAATGATCCCCCTATTAACTTTACTACATATCTAAAATATATCTTAGACTATAATTTTTTTGTAGACCGTATCCCCTTTTTATGAAAAAACTCACTTCAGACATGAATTCAACTATACATATTTCTCAAGTTACCAAAAAAAAAGATAAAAGAAGGAAAGGTAACAGTACATTCATGAACATCCACTGTGTAAAAGCATGTAGGTATAGTACGGGTAAATATCAAAAATAGGGAACCAATTTTTTGTAGTTTCAGAGAGGAACAGCCGTAACATAGAGAAACCACACCGTAAATAACGAATTTAAGCAAATCTACCATTTTTGTACGGAAGTCCATTAGAGGCCTTGTTGAGAGATGACTAACCACAACAACCGTTGCCAGCACATATTTTTTTGTAAAGTTATAAAAAAAAGCATAAAAACTTGTTTGTTGAGTTTGTATAATTTCCGCTACATAGGCAAATGGTGATACTTATTAACCTTTTCATAAACATAGTGTTAATTAGCAGAATATATCCGAATCTGTGTTTTGCGGACTTCACATCACAGAAACAGCTCCACTCGGCTTCACAAGCATTTGGATTGCGATCTCCGATACTTTTTTTTTTTACTAGGTATTATAGTAATCTACATCAAGTAATATGCGTTGAAGTCTTTTTTTCAAACAATACCGCTCAACGCCTTCGTCAGATAAAACCAGTTGAATTCTTCTAAAACTTATTTAATTGCAGACTAAAATGTTATCCTTTTGAACTAGGCATTTATTTAGGTGTATTCGAATAGACAATATTTTTTAGTAGTTACTTAATTTATATTTGACGTAGATTGATAAAGATCAGACGAATGCTTAGAGTTATTTAATTGTCGATTGTTATAAAGCTTTTGTGGCATAGCTATACTAACTTATAGTAATATGACTTAACATCATCTACAAATTATAAATTGTCTGAACAACTACCAGATCTCTACAATGTGCATACCACGGAACAAAGAGCTTATCTTTGTTCTGTGGCGCATACTCATCGCTTTCCACCATGACCTCCGTTAACCTGCGAAGGTTGCATGAAACGCCTGAGGAGACTGGTGTTACCTATACATACATACACACATATTTATATTATACATAATTAGTTCTGCGACAGATATGCCTATACCTTTTGATGCAAAACTTGTTACGTAGTGAATGACACTGTAGTGGAAAAGTAATAACAGATATGACATTCTTACCGGGTTCCACACAATGGACATCTGAAGCTGAATCCTCGGGCAGTTCCCTTTAGCACTGGACGTTTTCGACCGGTTCTTCAGCGCGTACCATCTCTTCTCGTTGTTATTAATCCTGAGCAATGGTATCGATATTTTGCCGAGAGTATCACCTTTGATGGTTGAGATTATCGATTCATCGTATACAGTGATGTCTAATGTTGATGTTACATCGTTTATGGCACTGAAAATAATTTCAGACTTTTACTGACGAGCGTTATACATAAGTATTCGAAATTCTCATTAAAAATAACGTCATATGATGGAAATGGAAATTCTGACATCCTACTTCCTACTAATATTATAATATAAATACGAAAGTATGTATGGATGTTTGTTACTCTTACGGAGAACCACCAAACAGATTTCGATGAAACTTGACACATATATAGAAAATGCCCTGGAATAATACATAAGATACTTTTTGTGCCGGGACAATGTAGCATCCCTCGGGAACGCCAGTAAAACCGCGGGGGACAGCTATTAATTAATATTTTCTAAGTATTTAATTTGTATTTGTTTTATGAACCTTGTTATTATTTAATACCTACATTATAAGCATTTTGAGCTTTATTTTTAACTAAAATACAATACAATACTGCAATTTCAACCGCGTTCCCGGGGGAACTTATGTTTCTCGTGACTATAACAAATACTGTGGCTTTCCATCAGTGAAAGAATTGTAGAAATTTGATGATTATGAATTTGATTTGCCTCTTTATAATATTAGTGTAGATAAATATCTATAAATTTCATGTTAGTATTACTCATTCGAGTTTCCTATAAATAAATATTCCATAGCGGTAATTGCGTAAATGAAAACTATAAATAACATTGAGTATGTATGTTTAATGAATTACGCAGAAACAAAAACCATGTCATTCATCATTTTATTCATTATTTAACAATGTATGTGTGTATTCTTACTAATCACTAAACAGGTAGGCTCATTATGAATTACCATTACGGTATTATGTTTTGACACGTGGATAATAACAAGCGTCATTGCAAAATATATAATAAAAGTATTTTTTTCCTTTCTATTCTATTCCTTCTCTATGATTTAGAATGTTACTTGTAGAGTGATGTTAACTAACCATAGATAACTAAATTTCTGCCAGTGTAGACCTACCCTGGCCAAGCGTTTTAGGTCCTACTATTTTTAAAAAGGCGAAAGATAGCCTTTGATGGATCTTACGCCCTATGCGGACACGCGAATGATTGTGTGGTTGGATGTAGGTATCGATGTTTGTTATTCTTTCACGTTAAATCTATTCGACAGAATTAGAAGAAACTTGGCTAATATATAGGTTATAACCTGGATTAACACATTGGATACTATTTATCCCGGGAAAATTTAACATCCCTCGGGAACTTGGGAGACAGCTAGATTTAGAATAATTTACTTACAATGTGTAGCTCTTATTCCACGTGGGTTCGGTGGTGGCGCACACTGTATGTGTCTGTACTCTAGAATTATCCAGCTCCAGCACGCAGTAGGCGTCGGCCTTGCCACTGAGGCCTAGAGCGCTTAGTCCTCGTGCGCTGTACACTGTCACCGACATCTCCCCGACTTCGCTCCAGTCATTGTCGAGCCGATACCATGTCTGTGCAAATGACAATATAAAGGGTTTGATTTACAAGTTATATTGAAGTATAAATAGGTAACGTATACGTGACTATACATGGTAAATATATGTATGGCATTCTGTATGCCTTACCTACAAAATGTTTGCCACTATATGTATCAAAATACGCCCTCTGTAGTAATACCGCCTCCGGCGAAGACGCGGTCGCGGGCCGAGGCGGCGACCGTGCGTCCTCAGATACACGCAATACGAAGCAGGCGCATGCTGCGTAGTTAACGCTAATTTATAAAAAGTAAATCGATCTTTTCGAGGGTCGAATTTATTCAAACAGGTTTAAAGTATAGTATATTTATCGTAGTAAAGTAGCAAACCGTCGATATATTAAAAGTGCGCGTCAACTGCGCTGCACGCTTATTATATATTAAAAGTGCGCGTCAACTGCGCTGCACCCTTATTATATATTAAAAGTGCGCGTCAACTGCGCTGCACCCTTATTATATATTAAAAGTGCGCGTCAACTGCGCTGCACGCTTATTATATATTAAAAGTGCGCGTCAACTGCGCTGCACCCTTATTATATATTAAAAGTGCGCGTCAACTGCGCTGCACGCTTATTATATATTAAAAGTGCGCGTCAACTGCGCTGCACGCTTATTATATTATGGTATATGATATGATGTGTGTACTGGGTGCGTTATAATTTCTAAAAAAATACAATGGCTGTCTGGAAGAAATTGCTTTTAGCGATAAGACCTCCAATTGAACCTTTATTTAAGAATCAACTTCTGTACTTCTTTCAGTGTACAATAAAGTATATTTATTATTATTATTAAGTCTAGACATTCTGGTTTCTTTAGTACTTATGCGCCGCCCCTATATATTTCACCTATATGTTCACACAATAGATTATTCTCAATCATCAACTCGGATAATAAAAAGGGAAAATCCACTAATGATTGTTGTTGAATGCAACAAATAAGCTGAGTCGATGAGAAATAAATAAGTTTCCATTGCGTCGTTGTAAACCTGTTTGGAATATTTCCAAGCCGTGCTTAATTCTTTTTTGATTTTATTGTCGCCTCCAATATTGTAGTAATGTTTACTTTGTAGCCATTTGGCTTCATTATTTAATTTTGAATTAAACGTTTCGGTTTCCAATTTTAGTCGATTTAAATTTGACATTGTAAGGATAACAAAATCTATAAAAATAAATAATTTGTGTCTTTTTACGTATTTTGTCATACAAGTGAATGTAATATGCCATTATTATACTCGTATATCTATTATATTTGTTATAAAGATATTAATCGTTTAATTTAAATTTATTATATCAACACAATTGGGCAAGTAATTATCCATAACATCCTATTCCATCCACTGAAGTAGACGATATTTTTTTTAATCGATAATGAACAATTGTTATACCGAATTTTGAATTCCTTATCACCTAAACTATCACTCAAAATATATATAAATACTTCCCTTTTAACTTTTTAACCCCTAAGGGGAAAAAATAATGGAGTGGTGGACACTTCTTGGTGTAACCCCTACACCCTTAAAATATCTTTTTTTTTTTTATACCACATGGGCCGACAAACAAGCGAACGGTCCACCTGATGGTAAGTGATTACCGCCGCCTATGGACATTTGCAACACTAAGGGCATCGCCAATGCGTTGTCGACCCTGAGACGTGAAGTTGTTAAGTCTCATGTGCCTGTAATTTCACCGGCCCCCTTAACTTTCTAACCGAAACACAGTAACACAAGTGCACTACTGCTTCACGGCAGAAATGGGTAAGGTGTTAGTACTTCCCCGGACCAACTCTGCACTAAGAGCTCCACTACTCGAAATAAATCTGTTTAATATTTGAAGGTAACACGCAAGCTAATGCACGGAATAACACTCAATTTCGTCACCGCTTGTTCCTTTGTAGATAAACATACATCCTGTTTTTTCGTTTCGCGACAGTGGATACAAATTGAAGTTAATTTTCTGCAAGCAAAGGATCCCTTGTCATCAGGATGACTCATTATATTATTTACCGATAATTTTTTTATAATATGTGATATCTATCTCCCTACGCACAATATCATATCACATATGTATCGCCAATGCGTTGTCGACCCTGAGACGTGAAGTTGTTAAGTCTTATGTGCCTGTAATTACACCGCCCCCCTTACCTTTCTAACCGAAACACAATAATACATATGCACTACTGCTTCACGGCGGAAATGGGTAAGGTGGTAGTACTTCCCGAACGACGAACTCTGTACTAAAAGCTCTACTACTTAAAATTTTATGAATGCTTTAAAATATGGAGCTCGTTCAAATTAATTTCGTTTGAAAATAGGTACTTGAGTTAGTTACCATTGGCGTTGCCTTTTTGCAGTTTCGCGAGGGTCCGGAAACGACTTTTGGTATGACAATCTAGTACTGCCTATTCGCAAGCCTATAGTAGGCCAATTTGATAAAAAAATATCTAATTTAGCATCGGGTTAAAATTATGACATAGGAATATTCCACAAAACAGGTTCGTAATCAGTTCTGAGGTCTCAAGTTAAATGAACCGGCTTAAGGTCGTTTTTGCAAGGTTAATATTTTAAAACCGCAGGATAGAGCCTAATTGACTTAATGAAAAGCTTTTATATGAAGAATATAACAAACTTCCATAGAATATAAATATGGTCTAGCTTCGAGACCGTTTCTAGGATTTTGGGATCACTCACTCTTGCATATACCAATCGTCACGTGACAGCTAAGGAACTCCGACGAACAATCTATTATGACCATTCTCACTACACCTAGCGCAAAAAAGACTCCTAACGCATGGCAAAATTATAGTTTTTCATTAAATTTTATCAATTTGACATACCTATGTTAGGAGTTTCCTAAGTTAGGCATTGGTTAGTGAAAATGGAAATTAGCGTGGACTTTGCATTTTATGAATACTGGGGTTCGTGACTAAAGCATAAGCCTATATTTGCTTACCAACCAATACGGCTATTTACATTTCTAGCGGCAAATTTTATAGACTAGACAGTGACATTGGGTTAGAATAAATTCAATTCTTCCTTTTGAATATTAAATAATTTTCACAGGATAGAAAAAAATTTTCTACCTTGACTTATTATTCAGCACTGTTTATTTGTTAATCATTGACAGACACCACATCTTGCCATTACATAATAGTACAATGTCAAGCACAAAAAAAATTGAAATGCAACAAAGCCCCAAATTATTGTAAGTATACTTTATTATTTTAATTTACAGCCGCAAGTTAGAAGCGTGTATCGTCAATGTCACAGGCAAATTCTCGCTTAGAGGCAGGTTGACCTTACGCTTTCTGCGATAGCAGAGTCATGGTTAACTAATGTGATTAGAAATATAATAATTAACTTATAATTCTGAGATTAAAATAAAGTGTACATACATTTAAATATATTAAAATTGCGAAGTACCTATGACACAGTTTGTAAAAATAAACAGACGCTTGATAAATATTTGTAATTTATTGTATGGCAAGTGTTTGCAGGTGACTAATAGCGATTTTCCTCTTCAGTCGTGTCGTGACTTAATAAAGTAATAAACACTCACTGTATGAGTACTAGCAGGCAAACGTATTAATAGATTATCCAAAAAAATAATAAAAATTAGTAGGAGAAAGATATTGTAACTATACTCCGTAAACATATATATGTTATAGCATTAACTTATTTTGTTTAGCATATTGCATTTTGCTTGAATTTCATTACAATATTAATTGAAAAGTTCAACGACCTAAAATTCAGTACCTACAGTCGAAGTCGGACTAGGGTTCCGAAGTGGAACCAAATTGAAAAATGAACTAAATTATGACGATGTGAACAATGCTCTCTCTGAAGTGGTAAACTGGTTCACTGTAAATAATCTGCTTTAAAATGAAATGAAAACGAAAGGTATCAAATTTAGTCTACCGAATGTACGAAAAGTAGATACTGACATTCAAATAAAAAATAAAAAGATAGAACTTGTAGAAGCCACTGTATTTTTAGGTATCACTTTAGAGCAAAACTTCAGTGGGGACCTCATATATCTCGATTGGCGAACAGACTCAGCTCTGCTGCATATGCAGTAAAGAAAATACGTTCTCTTACTGATGTAGATACAGCTAGATTAGTTTATTTTAGTTATTTTCACAGTTTGATGTCCTACGGCATCCGCCTATGGGGTAGTAGTGCCGATGTCAATACTATTTTTATTCTGCAGAAGAGGGCTGTTCGCGCAATCTACAATATGAGTCCTAGAGACTCTCTTAGAGATAAATTTAAGAACATTAATATTCTGACAGTGCCGTCACAATTCATTTATGAGAATTTAATGTATGTTCGTAAAAATATAAATCTATTTTCTAAAATTAGCGACACTCATAGAATTAACACTAGAAACAATCACAAACTCGTAGCACCTGTAACTCGTCTCAGTAAAGTAAAAACATCTTTTAAAGGGCAATGTATACGTTTCTTTAATAAAATACCTAAAAACATACAAGAATTACCCGTGCATAAATTTAATAAGGTGGTAAAGAATACTTTATATCAAAAGGGATTTTATAGTATATCTGATTATTTAGAAGATAATAATCTTTGGCAATGAATTGCTCGCCTGACAAGCTACCCATTTAAGTATTTTTATAAGTGAATTTATAAATTTATATTCTATTCTAATGTGCCTAATACGTAGGCTATTACTTTTATAAACATGTTATAGTCACAGTGATAACACTTAGTGTGTATTTTTCAATTCAATATTCCTATTTTGATGTTAACAAGCTTAAGTTAGTCATGCTCACTTAAATGCCTTTGCTTGCGGCGGCGTTGTGTGGCGGGTCGCTCACTTCCCTACAGTATGGCGAGGAGGGCGATGGCTGCCACATGCGTCATGCTTGTGAACAGGTGCTGCTTGTGGGGGGTGGTCAGCATTAGTTTGTTTGTATTTTTTTTTAATTATTAGATATTCATATTATTATTGTTTAATAATTCTTCTCTTCTGCGATACAACACAGGTTTTGTCAGTGAGACTAAATAAATATTTTGTAATAAATCTAAGATTGTTTTTAAGAAGAGTAATCTCTGAGTTTATTGCCGGCTCTTCTCAGTAAAAAAACAACCTTCCGAACCGGTATTAGAGTCTGACTATTCATAAGTGCTTGTAACGGCCTATTAGAATAAAAATATTTGAATTTGAATAGAATATAATTCTTCACACGAGTCAACCAAGGAACCCTACAGTGTCATGTCTGACCCAGAATGTCGGTCATGACTATTATACTCGTAGACTAACAGTGATTTAAAGAATAATGATATTACACTTATGCATGTTTGTAACGCCAATAAAAATCCTTCAGAATACGTTATGATTACAATCAAGTGTAGCTGCAGCAGTAGCATTGTATTAACATCTGCCTTTATGATAAATAAATGGGTTATTTGATAAGGATTATTTGGGTCTTTAATATTGTAGTATAAAACCACGGCAAGACTTACGAAATCATCTCCAAGAGGTGCACAGTGGTGGACAGCATCGATGGTGGTCGGCACGTTGTCCGCGGGCATGGTTCTTGCTGAGCCACTGAGTGTGACCAGAAGGTGCAGAGAGCCGTAACCGCACTCCAGCTCCGACCACATGTCGTGTGTTCGTTCCTTCTCAAGGTGGGAGAGGTCAATGACACACCTGTCGGTATTAAACGTTTTATTTTGTACTCAATTTCTCGGCAACCAGGAAACCAGTCAAACAATAGATTTCGAAGTGCTGTAATTGCTCATTATAAAGCATGTTTTTGTTTATTGTCGATAGCAAAAAAGGCCATAACCATAATCATTTACTACTTCAAGATAATATTCGATATCAAGTCGGCAATTTAACTGAAAAGTAATCAAATATAACAAAGGGTAGTTAAACGTGGAGTTAAAAAAATTCGCATTAATTTGCAGGAAACCTGGTAGGATAACATCAAAGTTAATAAATAATATATAATAGTTAATAAAACGATAACAAATCTACATAGGCATCTAGAATACATATTAATTGGTCTGTTCCATTCTTGATATGTCAAACTTCATCTTTAAAAAAAAAATGAACATAGGCAATTAAATATCTGTTCCTAAGTTCTGATTACCCTTTATTTTGAAGAAAATTGTGAAATTAACACTAAACATACCATAACCGGGTCAAATGACCCATTTTGAACATTGCATTGAAAATGCACGTATCATCTTATTGCTTTTGCACATTTGACTTCATAACTTTTTCTTACTAATTAATAAACAGTTATACTATTTATTTCCCTTCCTAACAACCATATTTCATACATACAAGCAGGAAATATAAAGCCACATTTGACCCGCTATGGTAGAAATTGGTACCTAGTAAGTGTTGGTATGATTAGTGTTAATAATAAAATTGTGCAAGACTATAGCGAGGATAGATTTATTAACATATGGTGTTCCAAAACGATGTGTTAGCAAATCGAACTAGTTTCTTCTTTTAAATAGGTATAAAATTAAAATAATCAAATTGCTAATAGTAATAATGTATATTTTTAAACAAAAATTAAGTAGGTAGTTAAAATGGTTCATACTATGGACTACCTATGGCAAAATAATAGGATTTCCGGGATACAAAATCCGCTTATTCGATATAACTTATCAAAGTAATAATTTTAAACATTTTGAATTAAAGCTTACCTGCCCATAAAATGTTTGTGCTTTCCCTTACTCCATAATGTAACTTCTAAATTATTGTCTTCATATAAATGCAGGTTAAATCTTTCACGCCACCTTGGCTTTGATTTTAAAACTTGTTTCGATTTGTGAGTTTCTGAGCCAAGTCTGTAACAAATAATTGTTGGTTTTTTATGTCAATAAAGTCACCGCCAATGAACAGTTGCAATACAAGAAAGTCCCAATGTGTTAATAAAACCTTGTTTAAATCAAACTACTTATTTTATAAACATTTAATGCGTATGAACCTTCAATTAAAAGTAAGTATTTCTTTAGTGGAAAATTAACTAGAAACACAATACAAAATACAAGTTTTTGTAGCCATAATAATGAAATAGGAAAATTAATTCTTTGATGACTTGAGATATTAAAAAACAATAAACCTATACTCATGAACGTGTATTACTGTATGTTTTCTTAATATTCTAAGACAATATTATCTAAATTTAATAGCAGTACCTATCATGAAATGAACATTGCTTTTAGCTCCGTGTTTTTGTTTACATATTTTTTCCTACGGGTGTCAACATTTAATAATCTTGTTTTTCCATGCGATTAAGTAGCTGACAAAAAATAGCTTAAACTTATTTCTAAACAAGCATCTACGATAACTATAAGCGTGGGTATTTGACGGCTTACCGGATTTTCGTCATTGCCACACACACCTTCGTGCTATGTTATTTATTTGTCATCCCTAGAAAACCTTGTTAGTAGTTACTAAATAAGGCAATAATCGGTCAAGCATGACACAGAGAACTGTCCTATAGCGTCAGCGAGCGTCCGAAAGTGGTTTTTTGTAGATTCCAACCTTGACGTCATAGACTCGATAGAACTTTAACCTTGGAGCTACTCCTAGTCAATCGTCAAATGGATTTATAATAAGTCCTCTCTTATATAGGAAATCTAATGTTGTAATATCTAAATACTTAAAACCAAAGACACTCTTTCTGCCTGTTTGTAAATTCAGTTCTATTGAATAGGCAATCGATTTTGTTGCGTATTTCACCTTCACCTTTATTTTTTTTATTTATTTTAATTTAACTTAGACAATTTCTTCAGGCGATTTATGTGTTAAATACGTTTTCTTTATCCCGCAGGTGAAACCGGGCCGTTAGTAAAATAATATTTGCATTTAAAATGATTAGTGCCAAAGTTTATAATCACTTGTCTAAATATGAGCTAACAATGGTCTTTGACAATAATGCAACGTAGCCAAGGTTTGAACTTGTGATCCCGTGATTACAGTCTAAGCCCCTGAACCGTTGAACAATTATGGTTTTAAATAAATCTTGTTTGTTTAACCAAAAGTAACAAATACTTGAATAATATTTATTTATTTAAATACAATTTGGTGTATAAAATCAAATAAAAACAACTCACTTGAAATTGCAGTAGAGTCCATTTGGACCATTATCTGGACCATCGGGCAAGGATTTAGCTTCGACTAGCACCACGTTCACTACTGACTTCCACGACTTCTTAAGAATATCGAATTTTCTGTTTTTCCAAACGTACTGTAACAAGAGGAATGTAACACTGTTGATAACACCAAAGCAAACAAAATTGTTACGACAAATCTAAAGTTAATAACAAGTTGTGGAGACAGGCTCTTAGCATAACTAATCACTTTACATTGTTCTATGAAAAATGTCAACCAATAACTAAGAATAGACAGGAAACATGATTTGTACCTTAGGTGTAGTAGCAAAGTGACAAATGACAACAGCGTCATTTTAGCACGCTTTTGTTTTTACTTCCATTGTTGAATTAGTTACCATACAATTTACTACGATCTTATCGTTTGTTAATTCGTTTTGTAATTTTATTTTAGAAAAATATTTACATACCTTTTGAACCTTTTTTCCATGATCCCTGAGTATGGTCAATCCACTTCCGATGCGCTCCATGAATTCGGTAGAGACCGCGAGCGCTGTGGGCGCAAGCGGGTCCATCACCAGGCCGTCCGGAATTGCGAATGACCTGATGGCAATGAGCGCATATATGTTTAAAGGAAATAGGTTCACTGATAGCCGGTTTCAAGGTCGATGCCCCACTACAGAAGGGTTCGCCCAAAGCTGTCCATATAACATATTAATCAGCAAAAATGAGTGAAATTTCTTTGTTTATCGAGGTTCGCAACGAAAGTTTTAAGAAAACGTTTTCTAGGAGATTAAATTGAAGCAGAATTGATTTTACAGAATTATATATTGTGCACACGCATAAATGCATTGTATAATAGCCGTCCATGTGATCACTTACGTTGAATACACAGTAATTCATTTTACTATCCATTTATTTGGTTAGTACTTAGGACTATGCTGGGGATGATATTTGTATCATTCGCAAAGTTGCTTTAGTAAGTGTTCTCGCAATAGACTAATTTGTATGTTCTTTGTAAAAATAATTGCAATATAAGTAATGATAATTATATAGCTTTCGCTCTGCAGTTTTACCCTCGTTCCCAAGGGATCCACAGTTTTCCCAGCGCTTACCAAATTTCATCTCGATTAGATGTGCCGTTGAAGCAGTAAGAGATAACAGACAAACAAACTCGCAGTTAGCTATAATATTAATTAGGATTCTGTCCTCTAAAGTTTTCATTGGATTGTTGTTGTTGATCATAGATATAGTCTCTATAATATTGAAATTCATGCTAAGTATAGACATTTATTTACCAGTCTCGTCCGTTTGTTGATGTATACCGTAATAAGACGGAGGTCGTGATGCTTAACGGGGCCTGAATAGTTAATGCCTCTTTATTAAATAAATATAAATACTAGTTGAAGCTAAAGGGAATCGACCATAAAGGGTAATCTATGTTTAATTTATTACGTTGATAGTGTATCTATTATATATTTTACTATCGTTCCCGAGGGATATCACATTTCTCAGCAACTACAAGGGTTGTAGAACTACCATGCCTACATCTATGTAGACAATTATAAAAATGATTTTATACTTTTGATAATGTGGTTTGAAACAAATCTGAAAGGATGCCATAAGAAAATTCACTCAGAAGTTTGTATGACGAAAAATAATTAAGACTTGGTTGATAATTACGTACCTATTTTTACAGAAAAATAAAAAAAAGGATAAAAAGGTTTTAAAGATGAGTTTAAGACCTGTAAACTCAACGTAAGAACTTTACCTTGTCTAAAATATTACCTTTCGTGCGCCATTCCAACTTGGGTACAAATGAGAACTTTATACTATACTAGCTGCCCCCCGGGGTTTTACCCGCGTCCCCGAGGCATATCACATTTTCCCGGGATAAAATAGCCTATATGTTATTACAGGATATGTTCTATCTATGTGCCAAGTTTCATCCATATCCGTTTAGTAGCTTTTTCGTGAAAAAGTATTAAACATAATTACATACAAATCTTTCCTCTTTAGAATATTAGTATAAAAGTATAGATTGCTTGCCCTTACAGGCTTACATAGATGACACTGCCTCTAGGAGCCGCTGGAAACAAGTAACCATGACGAGGACTTGGATATGTGAGCGTCCATAAATTCACTATGCAGTTGTTTAAAAAATGTGTGCATCCCAATAACCCCAATTTATAATAATAATAATAATAGACCTGTTATATGTATATTTTGAATCGTAACAGGTAAACTTGAAATCTAGAAAAAGTGTGAACTACCCTAACCGCTATAAATAAATATGAGTCAATAATTAAAGGTCCCCTTAAACGTACATAAAAACGTGTAAATTATACTTATATGAGCTGACGTTAAATGATCGGGTTGGGCAACATGTTTTGAACTTGCGTCAGGTACGTTCAGAACTTTTGGAGGTAGCCAAACCTAAGACCTGTCACATCAGGTAAAAATAATAAAGTCAAAGTGATTCTAAAATTGGAATGGGTATAGGCACTTAAAATGCAGGTAAAGGCGACGAATTTCTATCTCAAATATTTACAAAACACAATGGTCTCAAGCTTGATTTAACAGCCAAAGTGCATATACATATGTATTTGTCGATTGATACGCGTTGCTGTCACAGAAGATAAAAATGAGGAAATATCGTTCGAAATTTGAAGAGGTCGGTATCCTGTTAAGGAATTATAGAAATAATTGTTACTATTTTCTTGTCGATTCTTGTGGCATGTTGATCTATTGATTCTAATGCAGGGAATAAGCGATTCGTAAACGATCTGCTTTATGTGGCGTTTGACGATTGCTATTTGTCTTTTGCCGATTGTCAATTTTAAATTAGGTATGTTGGAATTAAAGATAACATTAAGAATTGAACAAATGATCTTTCAGTGAATTTTCCGGTACGACACGGCGCCACCTACTTTAGGTTTATTTCACTATGCCTTATACCTTCTCGGAAGTGCAACCAATAAGTTGACCAAGATTTATCGAATAAACGGCATCGCCGCGTATAACATACGGAGAAAAAAACAAACAATCAATGATATCGATAAATCAGATAATTATATGATCCGATCAGCAACAACGGCAAAGGTATCTAAACCTACGCAAAAATGCATGCATTATTATAGTAACTTCAAACAATACAATTGCCAGTATTTGCCCATGACTTCATGAGTTCTTCTCAAGTGATTTCCTGGCGGGAATTCCACCTGTCAGTCACGAGTAACGAGCAATCAATTAGGTTCTTAAACGAAGGAAAATTTGTCAAGAAAATAATGTCATAGGGCCCTAATAATAACTTGTATCAATTCTTGGATTATTCTGTAAAAATAAACGAACTAAGTATTATCACTAACGTATTGTAATGGGGAAAAAATTCACATGATAGTCCGTGTAGCTTTTAATTTCATTATTTTTGTAGATAAAATACACAGAACGTGGTTTCTATTGATATAATGTTAAACAATTATTCTTTCTATATACAGAACTAGATGTCCCCCGCGGTTTTACCCGCGTTCCCGTGGGATGTCACATGTATTATACATAAAAACCTTCTTCTTCAATCACTCTAGCTATATAAAAAAACCGCATCAAAATCCGTTGCGCAGTTTTAAAGATTTGAGCATACATAGGGATATAGGGACAGAGAAAGCGACTTTGTTTTATACTATGTAGTGATTGTCAACCCGTAAAACCTTAGACTCTACTAAATATAAATATTATAGAAAAATGTTTCTCAAGGAGCGAGGTGGTTACTAATGGTTACAATAACACTATTATAGCCCCTTGTAAATATATAGGCATCCGGGATTGACGTCAGGTGCAACCGGTATCCAAACGAGCGAGACCAAATTATTATAGCAAGACAAAAAGCTTACCTACGTCATATAAATATGCCTACGTTAAAAATATACTAGTAGCTAGGAAACGTGTTTTGATTAATGTTGGAAATCACCTATTTTGTATTTTTATGAACTTATATTGTATAGCTGTAAATGAATACGCGTATGAATGTTTAAAAATTATAACTTCTTCAAAAAGTGTTACCTGACCCAAAAAAAAAAAATACAGTACAAAGGTAAATAATGAAGTAAAAAAGTTTTTATTTCATTAGATAAGTGAGTGGAATTCAAGCTAAATAAATTATTTTAATATGTTTTAAGTACTTAGAACCAAAAAATTTTGATTAAATTTACTTTAAAATTTTATTAATCTGTTATGCAATAGATCAATAAAACGCTCTTTGTAATAAGACTCTTTATAAACAGATTTAGGTTTCCACTCAAAATATAACAAAGATAAACAATTAATACATATCCATATGATGAATGTATCTTTTTGATGTCGTGCAACGTCAAAAAATTTGGTAAACTTTTATTATATTTTCTTATAATCCATTTTATATTGCAATTACTATAAAATAAATACAAATCAAAACATCATCTGCAGAATTTATTTCATAACCTTGAATCAACTAACTTTACCGGTTTGTAGGCATATCAAAATTGGTGTTATTAATATCTACTTTACACCGTGTACACACGCGTCTACACTTCATAACACGAGTCCACCAGTTTTTAAGATTTTTGTTGCGCTATTTGCTTTCTTCGTAATCTTCCAGTATCGATGACTCAATGGAGAAGGGAACGTTATGATGGCATAGTAAAACCGTGTAAAATGGCCTCGACAAGTCACCGTAAATTATTAAAAGTAGTTTCCCTCAACTAAACCAACGTAGTAGTCTTTCGTATTTATGTATCTTTAATCTATTAAGCACGCAGATGACCTTGCTCTATTGGGCCAACAAGCCTACAGACGAGAGAGCGAGGCGAAAAAAATAATAATTAAAAAAAACACGAATGATTTTATGAATTATTTTTTTTCCAAAATTCCTTATTATATTATTCCCTATTGGATTGTAGAATAGCAGATTTTTTTTTATTAATTTTAATAAAGGGACAGAAATTACAGGGAATTTTTCGTATGTTATAAATTAAAATATTAAGTTTTAGTATTAATAGTTACATGGCATATGTATATCCTTAAGCTTAACATATATATTTTTTTAATCTTGCAATAGAGTAAATAGTCAAAATCACCTAATTTATAGTGTAGGTGCATCCATTAATGAGATGCAGAATAGTACAGCTGGCAAGTGTAGGTCAAGGTCAAGGCGACGGGATGTTGCTAATGTTGAAGGCAAGACCGGATATGAAATTTGGTAACATGTAAATCCCTCCTAATATTGTAAATGTGAATGTAAGTTTGATTGTTACGCTTTCACGCGAAAACTACTTAACCGATAATTATGAAACTTTGTACTCATATTCTTGGAGGTATTAGAAGTATCATAGGATACTTTTTGTGCTGGAAAAATGTTACGTCCCTCGGAAACGGGGGCAGATAGTTATATATAAATTAGCGAGTTACTACGTGCAAGTAAAGCGTTCGAACGTAAATAATTTGGTGAGGCTTTAAAAATATACCTAAAAAGTAAACTGTACAGCTCAATTAGCTGAGGCGGCCTTACCCATTGCGAGGCTCCGGGCGGCAGGTCATTGCGAGGCCCGTTGTCCTTCGTGAAATTATGAAGTATGTCTGGTTGTTTGGTTTAGGTATTTTGGTATTTAGGTTGTTTGACAAGAAATGCTAAAGTTATACAAATAAATAAAAATTGAAAACCATATTTTTTTAAATTGCTTCGATTGCGCGAGGTCCTTGCAAGAGCGAGGCCCCGGGCGATTGCCCCGTTTGCCACCCCCTAAGGCCGCCTCTGTCAATTAGGTTTTATAATTTGCATAAGAGTGTTAAGTATCTTAATAGACATTATTTAATCATACATTTATTGTTTATTATTTTAAACTACTTTTAAAATAAGTATATGTATTTTTATTTTTTCGAAATATACTTGTTTTTATATAAAAATTAAATTTTGAAAAATCTTTTCGACATGATTGTTGATTACAAAATGAATCACCGTCCTTGTGACGTCATTTTCACTTGGGGTTTTGAGGTTATCTCCGACTTATGACGGAGTAAGTTTGTAGAAAATATCTATGCAAAGCTGCACACAATATATTTTCTTATTGATTTCCGCCATCCAAATAAGAAATGAGTTCCGTGATTCCGTCCGAGTGTACGGCCGTGACTGTCACTGCAAGAAGCAAGGTTGCCAAAATGATTTTATATGGTAAAAGCTTATGTTGAAGGTTGCCCTTAAAAATCCACCAAGCACGATGATTTTGAAAGGGTTGGATTAATTATAATATGATTTAATTACTGACAGAAATATTTCTAAAATAAATTGTTCAAAAAGAATTATAATATTTCGTAATGTATTTTCATTACAAGCCGGATATTTATTCAACCGTTATATTGTTTTGTTACCTCAAAGGTTTAAGTTGTAAATATGTATATACCAACTTCTTTGTGCTCTAATGCTTTGTATTTAAATTTTCTTTGTTAGATAGAGAAATAGATGACCTAATTAAGTAGCATAGTTGAGGGACAAGAACCTATGATAATGAGTGCCGGTTTTATTTATCGGGACTAGGAGAAATAATGGCAACCCTAGAAGTTTCTACTTGAGGGCTTATTGTTCTCATTCCTCAATTTATTGATATATATTGGCTAAGTAATAAATTTGTCCATAGTATCAATGAACATAAATTGAAGGACAGAAATTGGACACTAACACATGCGTATTTTAAAACAGATAGTTCATTATCTTATATACATACAAACCTACCTATGTAGTGATTATGTACTTACCCACGCGCAGGTTCGTATCGATAAATAAATTATGCCGCATTAAATATTTCAAACTCCGATGTGTCTATCTGTCACTTTAACGCATGAGCAAGACGGGTGCCGCTATATAACCACATTTAAGAATTTAAGCGTTGAAATATAGTATCTACTAGTTCCAAAAATTGTGTTTATCAACTACGACAGTTTGCAGATGATATTTTTGTGTATACATTTGCTTTTTGTTTATTTTTTTCCCGCATGTTACAATGTTAATGAAGTTGTTGCTTTGATCGAAAGAAAATTATTGTTTAGTTTACATAAATTGCCTTGCACTGTGTACGATTGGTCATTTAATTCAGGATATACGAGTAGTCGACATTTGCTTAAATAATTTAATAGAACCTAATGACAGACTTTTAGTATACGAGACATACATTTATTTTTGATGTATATATTATATACTTATATGAGCCGCTGTGAAAACCTACCAGAAGCCGCGTAGAAAAGAGAGCAAAAGGTTTTACTTTACATAGACCGTTATAACTTTATACACGGATAATAAACATTAACTACAATTTTATTAATATTTATTATAAACCCATAATTAAGTTATAAGTTTATTTTTAACACATAACAGTAGTTGTATACAAAATAGAGAAGCATGGTTTGTTTATTAAAAACTCACGGTTTGCTATCCGAATCTGAATTATCAGAATCAGTTTCTGAATCGAGATGCAATATTGTTATTGTTTCATTTTCACTCGGACTGTCCGAAACTTGGTCTTGTTCTGTGTTTTCAGCATCTTGCGACACAATTACACTGGGCACTGAGGGTATTTCATCATTTAGCGCTAATGTTGCAGCGACCCCCTGCGAGGGCGAAGAAACCAGCATCGTCTTTATGTCACCGTTATTTTTATAAAGCACAACAGGCGTCTGCATCGCAGACGACAGAATCTCCTCACAGTTTAGCCGAGCTTTTGTTTCGAACGATATTTTCCGCGTTTATTGTAATTACTAGGTACCTACGTTACTGAAGTTGAAAACAATTTAAACAAAAGTTGTCCCGCTCCACCGTATATAAACATTATAGCCAGTTTATGTATCACCGTTTTATTTTTAACTATATACCTATATATACAACTTTATTGTATTACTAATAATGATATGGTAAACTTCATTTAATTATAAAATTGTAATTAAATTTTACTCTAAAATTGATTCGCTCGGTTACTCATACACCGGCTTTACATCATAGATGTCACCGGCTCTCCGATCACCAGATAATTATAAATATCCCGTAAGATAATGCCATCAACACAATCTTAAAATATACAAAACGATTAAAATTAAAAATGTTCTAAGTTTGTTGAAAGCGCACATACCTTTGTCCAGTCGTAGACGCGAACGTTGCGGAGGTACACAAATGACTGATTTGGCGAGACCTCGACTCGCTTGCGATCAGCCAAGGGAATAACTCCTTACGGTGCTTTGTAGCTTTGTCTTCATTTGACTGAACATATTCGTATATCTAATTTACAATATTTTTCGAACGCCGGATGAGAAACTCTATTTTTAAAGTATTTAAACAACAAGATCGTGTTCTACCACCCAACGTGGCCGACGTATCTGTGATTTGGTTGTTATTGAAAATGTATCGCAGCGTGGGTATACGCATAAATTACCATTAGGACGTCACAAAATGAGGAGCATGTATAATGTATTATCAAAGTAATTAGGCTCGTGATATACTCAGATATTATGACATGGCGTTTATTTATAATTACATTTCACATATTTTTAATAAGAACCACAACTGCTACCAAACATTATTTTAACTTACCATTGTTACACTTGACTGCATTGAATCCGAATAAAAGATGCAACTTTTAAGTAGGTCAGTAATATTAGGAAGTCTGTCGTTTATAATAATTGCATGAGCAAAGCTGCATAATGCAAGAAGTTTCAGGTTTTCAGCTGAAGCACAGTGCTGAGATCAATTGCGCTTCATAACATAACGGTACGGGATATCTGTATCACTAAGATATGATAAAGTTATCAGCATCCACTGCGCGAGGCACATCCTTTTTTGCACGGGCGATATCTGTTGTAGTAGGTATACACTGCACTATAATTTACTTTCACGTGTCGTTCAAAATGATGACTAGAAAACTTCAGTGGAAATTCAGTAACCTAAATCACGTCTAAAATGCAAGATATTTCACTATGCTAAGAAAGAATAATGTGTATGAACACACCGGTGCGCGCCACGATAGGAATGATTGGAAACAATATGAAACGACCTTCTGGCCCAGACTAAGCAGAAAACGAACACAATAATACGTCGAAACTGCACAAAGAAAATCTTATGAAAAATTGTATACTTGTACCATTCAATAAACCAGTGTTAAAATAGTGATGTAGGCCATTTTAATACCTACTCCTCTGAGTTTCCGTGTTTCTACAGACAAGTTATTTCGATAGTAGAGACAGAAGGTAAGACGAACTCTAATAATTGAACAGTAAAAGAAAACGTTACCTTTCGTGACCAAAAATATTTATTGTTAATAGGTAGGCAATTAAGTTATAACAAGTAGCAAAAAAATGTTTTGTTCCAATAATTCTTCCTAAATCTTGCTCCTACTATCAAATAAAGAATAAGAGTACCTACTTACATACGAGTAATAGGTATGATTGGAAACATGGCCATAACATAACATAGACTTCCTTCAATACGAAGGAGTTTTTTTACCATAAGTTTGTGTTTACCCTCAATATCACCGTGGAACAAAAAGTTTGATAGGAAAGGCTCCATAAGCTACATTCAGGTTGTCGATCAATAATGTATGTTGGTGCTCAGGAGATAGATGCACTATTAGTACCTACCTATTACTTGGGTAACATAAACTAAAAAAAAGAGAAGCTATTAAGATCTTGAATTTGGAATTATCTTCTTAGACGTGTATGTTGTCGACACTACTGTATTAGGTAAGTGAGGATAAATAAAGAAATAAAAATAAATAAATAAATGTCTCAAAATTATTTGATCTACCTCTATTTCATTGAATCAATCAGGTTATAAAAATAGCGTTCTCCGCAGTTTGTTTGCTAGCAATAGATATATTATTTTAAGGTTAGCAATAAAAAAACTTGTAATATTATCTTTTAACCCATCAAAGATACTCAAATTATCAAGTACGCATATTCATGTGATTTATTGACAAGATTATTTATCACGGCGGATGTGCGGTGTGCTTTAATACTTAATAAAAAATGAAACCTTCACGTGCGCTATGGTTGAAAAATTACATTAAAAATACACAGTAATTAAACCGAGATCATTATTTTGTACTGTGTCATTAAGTAATATTTGCAGTCTTAAGGTCAGCGAATTTAAATATAATAAGAATATCAAATTCACAGCATTCAATATTTTCAATAAATTGTTATTCTATTGTCTCCTGACTGAATGAGAAATAATAATTTAATAGATTAAAATAATTTTTCCGACGTTGAATGCGAAATATATAATATTTTGTATTTCTAGGTCTCGTTGGTAAGAGCTTGATTAATAATATCAAGGGAAAAAAAGGGTCACGCCTATTATCCCCAAAGAGGTTGGCAGATTCCCCCGTTCATATTTTAAGTCACAACGTCACATTTGAGCATCATCTCTGACAAAGAAACCCGATCAGGGTTTCGAACCCCGATCCTCCTAGGCCCCCAAATCAAGCTTCATACCGCTCAACCGAAGAAATGCATATAAAATCAATCGGATTGGATTGGAGTCAACAATCTGTAAGGAGGGTTTTATTTATTTATTTGGACACAGAGCATACACTTAAATTTATCAATAATAAAAAAACAGTACAAAAAAATCTTGAGTGTTGCCTCAATTAAATGTTTTTGCTCTGCAGGCAATAGAGGGCTTATGGTTATACATAGGTATACTTATTTAAATAGGTGTTAGGGTGGAACTAAATTATGTCTCACATTATAAATAAAATAAAAAAAACGTGTTACAAAGGACCTTTTTTTTAAGTGGGGAACAAAATGATTAGGACGCTACATTTTACTTTAGAATTTAGAGTGACTGTCATGAAATATATGTATCGATGAACTACTTTCAACAGTATTGTTGTATTGTTTTTGTAGTCTATTCATCGTGGCATTCTGTCCTAGATTTCTGGAGAGATTTAGTTAAAACATTCGTTTTTTCTTATTGCATCTTTGTGATTTTTGTGTTGCATTGAAGGTAGTCTGGTCTGCAGTAATCTAGGGCGCCATTCTCGAGCCCGTGCAGGAATGAATGGTAAATCAATTGCTTACGATTATAATTATATGTAAGCAGGATGAATTTTTGCAAGACATTATACATTCATGCCCATAGCTCAGATGCCGTAATAAGTTTTTGGACCCTTCCTATGCGTTATATGTAGACATCATAATGAGGTGACCACACAGTGCTGCAATATTCCGACCCAGATCTCACAAGGATTTTTTTGTGGGTGGCTTTCTAAGGTCCTCACAATTCCTAATTAATTCCTCCCTCCAACAAATCGTTTTGAATGCCTTTGTATTTTACAAATACCAAATTTAAGTAATTACTTAGATACATTCGTGTCAAGCATGATCGATAAGATTTTGATCAATCTATAAATACACCGGTATCATGTTTTTTATTAAATGAAAGACCTGTTTGTAAACGTATCCTTAGAATGTCAAGATCAAAACGTGTTCTAAGTTAGGTTTGAGATGTACCATATACCAAGATGACGAGAATATGTCGTAGCTTCCCGTATGCTGGCCAGCCGAACTAGTCTCTTCTCTAGAATCTTGGATTCACCTCTCGTGCGAAATTGGAACAATTTGTCCTAGGCACAAATAATAGGTACTCGTTCCCAAAAATTACCAGTATTAGCCTGATATGGACGTAAGATATTATTTTTTTCGTCCAGAATACCTCAGAGTTAGAAGACAAAAGTCTACAACCAGTGCGTGTTACCGTGAGATGACATACAGAATAGATAAATGGCATTTTATTACTGGCCTCACAAATTATCTTAAAGTCGCGACAGAGTCCGAAATGAGGATATTGTTGAAGAAAAAACGCTGCGGACCTAGCTTGTAATGTTAGTTAGGTGAGGTGAGTGCAGGCCACATCGTTTGTAGAGCTGAACAATACCTGGATACGTTCATGAATAGCGACCGCGTACTGAAAAACGTCAAACGGGACGAACATCCACCAGCTGTACCGACGAGCCGGTTAGAGTCAATCGAGGGAAGTGGCCCAACACAGTTTATTGTGGACTTCTTTGGGCTGAATAAGAAGATGACAAAGCATGCATTCATAGACAGCGCAGGGAAGTTGCCATACAATCATAATAAAACCAACCCATTTCAATATTCTATAACTTATGTTTAAATATTATACATTTTAAGTATGTTTTTTGTTTATTAACATGGGAATAAAAAAACAATTAAAAAGTCCTTAAGTTGTCAGAAATTATAATTTTTTTTTACTCGGAGGGACATCCACTTTGTTACGGGACTGGCACGCTATTTTGTATTTTACGTCTTTGTCAGTATACCGCGTGTTTGGATAACTCGTGAGATACCTTTATTAAATTAACACCATTTTTTTTTACTTAGTCCTTAGTAACCCCACCCAGTTTCAGCCACCCATTTCTGACACCCCTCCCAATACCTAACGAAGGTAACTCAATAAAAAATATGCAGGCAAGTAAGTTCTAACTTTGCTAAATTTCAAGTCGGTTGCAGTTATATCGTTGCTTAGAAAAACAGCTGTGACATAAAGATAGACAGACATTATAAGGGTACCTTTTATAACCCTTTTTGATACGTAACTTTAAACATTAACTTCATTGAAGATGCATGAAAGAAAGACCGGCGAATGCAAAATGCTTATAAGGAAAGGCAACTTCTTAAGAATTTGATGAGGAAAAGAAAATGCGGAAATAAAAAAAATTGGAAAATAATGAAAAGGTTAAAGACACTATGACGCTGTCATTACCTGTCTGGTCGTGCGCTACCGGTTTGTGGTCTATACCTTTATTTTTCTGAAGGTCGATCCTTATACCTACCATATATCTACATTTTTGAATTTCAAAAGTATTATAAAGTATATTTTATTGACTTGAAAGGGTCCGAAGACGACGGTCGTTTAATCTTAATTTTGTGAAGCACCTATCAAAATAATTCAGAGTTTTTATAATTAAGCGGACCATTGTCATTGCTTATGAAAGAGCTAACGCGTAGATCGTCGATTGGCACAAACACTTCGATAGAGGAAAATTTATTTAGCTGTTGTTATCTGCCTTTTAAATTTAAATATTTGGTACTTATTTGTCCTTAAGCCTTGGATGATTGTGATTTGTGACATCATTATAGACTATATATAGGCTGAATGAATACGCACTGATGCATTTGTATCAAAAGTCAGAAAGTCTAAAGGCCGTGGGTTCGGATTTGGTGCAGCTGCCCGGCCATGGCACTGTGGCATCATTCTGTATTAGATAAGCTTTAATGTTAATTAATATATATAGTGTTGTGTACTATTGTAGGTACATTTGTCATGGATATAACTAAACTAGCCAGCTTTGTTCTTCTAATTTAATTAAATGAAATAAATGATAGAGCACGTGGGTATCTATTTACATATTTCTTGGAAACTTTTTATATAGCTTCTTCTTCGCCGAGTTCGTAGTAATTCTTGATGTTATATCCGTATCTACCTTTAGTGCCTATTTATAATAGAATAGAGTAGTAATACAATTACTAAGTAATATTGTATCGACTTTATGGTTAACCGCAAGTTATCAAGTCAAGGGGCCTATGTCGCTTGTTTCTAGATAAAGTTACAATTGTGTACTACTAGGTACCTACTTATGTCTCACCCGCGTTTATCGATATCATATATAGCTTATAACAATCTATGAAAAATTCCGCGTGGAATGGTAGCAGTCCCATTCCGATTGTTTTGAGGTGATAGTACGTCAAAGGAACCCTATTTTCCTTACATATATTGATACCTATGCATTTTAGAATTTATTTAATTCAAAGCTTACCTACTCTGTAAATAATCAGGTAGGTAACAAAGTATATAGGTAACGAGAAGAATAAATTACAATTTAAAATTTTCTTATTGTTTCGAATTGACATCAAATCGACCGTAAAATTTTAACTTTGATATTTTGCTGACATGGACAATTAACGATTTGGATACTTGATATCCTACACATGTAAGCAATCTACGATTCCCGCAAAATAAATTTATAAGTGGACTGCATCAATTTACCCAAAATAATAGAAAACGATTTGATTACGATTTGTACCAGTTTGGCTAGCAGGCACGCTTAAAGTTGAAAGCCTGTCACCGAGCACCTGATGGTTGGTTTCGACACTTTTGAGAGCCAGTTGGCTTGGTGGTTAAATACCCTAACGACTGTGTCACCACATGTCGTGGGTTCAATCTCATCCAGGATAGGTACATTTGCGTGCATGAATGTATCCGTTTTTGCTGCCCCTGAGTATAAATAATTATTTTTTAAGTAGTAAATGTAAACCCATATTATTTATATATCCCATCATAGGTACCTGCGCTTAAGCTTAGTTTAGGACGTGATGGAGGCGTGTAAAAATGTTCCAGGATTTTTATTTATTTATTAGTAACCTTCTAGGGTTTGACAGGCCAGTTGGCTTGGTGGTTAGCGCTCTGACTGCCAAACCGAAGGTCGCGGGTTCGATTCCCATCCAGGACAAACATTTGTGTGCATGAATATGTATGTTTGTTCTGTGTCTGGGTGTAAATATCTATACAAGTATGTATTTAGAAAAAAAAAAAGTATTATATGTAGTATATCAGTTATCTGGTTTCCATAGTACAAGCTCTGCTTAGTTTGGGACTAGATGGCCGTGTGTAAAGAATGTCCCAGGATATTTACTATAGGGTTTGCGTGCTCACCACATTCGGTCACATCTTCATTTACAGTTTTTTTTAAATGCACCTTCCAAGGACATTAATTGGTTGCGAAGATGATGCCATGATTACTCTTAAGTCTTTAATTGAGCTGATCGTGAGCCTATGCTCAGAAAATCGGAGAGAATATCACGTGTATTTTGTCCAATATGATTCGGGAGCTAACAATAATTCGTTCTAATTATGAAAAAAGAATTCAATCCATTTATGTATGTATAAAATCTTAAGACCTTTAGAATACCAACGTCTGAGGAGTTAATGAGACTAAATTGGCTATGACTCTTAAGCCAGCTGCCAAAATGTACCTACGAGCGACTCTACATACATACATTTCATACATAAGTAGGTATAATATTACTAACATGTTTTAAAAGACAATGACAAGTGCGAGAGGAATATAAGCGAGAACTGGTATGGAAGAGTAATTATAGCTAACATAGGCTCCGATTATGTTGGAGGTAGAAGAGAAAAAAAAAAAAAGAAAAGACAATGACTAATGATAAATCTGCAACAATAGGTTAAAATAATTAATCTCAAAGATTCGATAATTGAAAATATGATAGAAATCCTAATAAAAATCTAAAAATAAATTGCCTATTTACTTTTGTTAATAGGCAATTAGGTACCTACGTCTCGATATCGAATATAGTACAGTCTAGCAGCAAAACTGAACATTCAGCTTTATTTACAAACGAGATATTGATTACGGTAATATCCTAATGTATAGTGCTCATTTAAATATGATAAAATCTTTAATAAATTATAATATATTATTAATATATTATATTATTTAATATTTTTTAAATTTCTGTGTAAATAGGCTGCATAGTATCTTTAAAAATAAACTATTATTCAGTAATCAAATCCGTAATGGCAGCAACGATTAGCAATTAAATTGGTAAATAAGAATATTTACGAGTGTTTATTTAATTTAATAATATATAAACCATTGGTAGAAATCAACTATCTTCTGACCACAATAATTTGTAATAATAGGTTTTCAAGTGCATCACAGCTGCAGAACACATCATCTGACAAGTGACAATGTTAGATTGAAATTAACCTGCAGCTGTGTATTACTAATTAGTAATTATTATACGAACTATACATAATGAGTAGGTCAGCAAAGTAGGTACATAGATATATTTCGGAATTTTTAAGATATCCAAACCAGTTATTTGTAAAAACGAAAATTTATTATATAAAACATATCCTATTTACTTATTTAATACACATATTTTGAAAAATGTAGCATACAATTTGTGTTTAATCAACTTTAGTTATAAAATGTGAAAATAATTAGTAAGTATGTACTTAGTTGTGGAAACAGTATAGTTATATATAGAAGCATTATTCTTATTGTCTCCTTTTCACTTACTGAGAAACATTTGTATACATACATAAAAATAACATTTTTTTTTAAACTTTTATGAACTGAATTCATGAAATTGGTGATGGTTTGTTTGTTGTCTCATTAACTTGATTTAAAGTCCGGGTTAAAAGCAGTTGTGTGCGAATAGACCCAATACATCAGTCATCAAACATGAAATATTTCATATCATTTTATAATCATGAATCATGAATAAAATTATACTATTTCCCAATATATCAGTCATTTTCCTCGAAAAAAATTGAACTTTGAAATAAACTTAGTTCATGTAAAACACCATATATGTAAATGCAGTTATTAAAAATGTTTCCTGATAAATATATGCATGCATTATGTATGTCTTTTTAATACAAATAATATAAAGTTTGTAAAAACAAAATATAATAAATTAAAATGTTGTATAAAAATTTGCTTATTTCGTGATTAAATATTTTTTTCTTTTACAGAAGCTGCTATATGCCTAGTTAAGAGCTGCAAATTCCCTAATTACTTATTTATCTATAATGATTCCTTAGATCTACATATATAACACTAATAATTACTGTGGTGCACTAAATAAACCATGATTGTACTATACTTTGAACATTTAATGATTAATTGAAATTTTTAAAAACCTACACACCCATAACCCCTGAAGAGGTAGGCAAAGAGGTCCTGAGACATTTCATCAAAGTTATATTTAGTTTGTAACATATTGTGAACACTGTTGATGTTTCTTAGGCACATAACCATTCCAACGAACAAGATTTTGATCTAAGTAACATCAAATATACTTTGTTCAACTTTGGAAATGACTCCAGGATCATCTGTATCAGGTAAAGCTTTATACTGAGACAATCATTGATTGATTGTTGCAAACTAAATTATAAACATGCCTAATTTTCTTAATCTACTTAATTCCAATTTGTAACTAATCTGTAAGTTGGCAGTAACAATCCTTAAAGTATAAAAGTGTTCAATTCAAGTCATTATTTATACATAGCTTAACAACTAGATTAATAATAAAGGCCAAATAAACATGCCTCATTTACAACATAGACCAGTGTAAATATAAGCACCTTAATAAATAAAATATTAATATTGTCTAAATATAATTAAACAAAGGTCATCATTGGAATGTTAATATTGGACAGGACTCTAATACAATTATTGTTGGGAAATTTGTATTTCTAGAGATATGTAAAATGCAGTACAAGATTGTTCACACTAATTTAGCATTAGATATAATTTATTTTTCACTCAACTTCAGTCACATCTTTCACTGAAGTCTCTCAGTATAGGTATAAAATTGTTAGTAGAATATTTCATTTGGTCAAATGTGCAGTTAACTGATTAGGTGTGTCACATTTTAGTAGATGCTTCCAGAGAGCGCAGGAGCGGTGCGCGGGCCATATACTAGAAACGGTCCTTAGAAGCATGTAGATCCGGGTTGGTGAGATACTGCAGCTCTTGTAATTCTTGGAACTTTTCATGATCACGTATATGTGCATAATTTGCAGATAAACACATTAAATAATGCACCAAACTCAATATAACCAGTATGCAAGATACCATAGCAAGAATAAACATGAATTCTGCTTTCTCTACATAATCTTTACAGAATAGTTTCATCTTATGTGCTTCACATATTTTCATATCTTCCTGCCTTACTGATGATGGAAACATGAAGTCAAATTGAGTAAAGTCAATGCATGTAGACAAGTCAATATTTTTTGGTTTAGAGCAGAGTTTCCAGAATATTGTAAACAAGAATGTTGTTATAACTAGGAAACCTAGTAATAAAATCCATGTAAAAGTGAGTATATATGTTATTATCATGAAGATAGCACAGGATATCCGTCCTCCGACTCGCGCTCTCCAAGCCCGGTACACTTTCTGTCTAGTGGCTCCGGTTGTCAAGCAACCCAAACACAACAGCATGAATCCCAGTGCTGCCATACAAGCACTGCCAACGATAAATATCATTTGGAGAGCTTCAATCCATATAAGTCGGAAGTGGAAAACTTCATCGAACATGCGAATCGAGAGTGATGAGCCTCGGTACATCGTGCCACAGAACACACCCACGCCCAGGCAACACATAATCGTAGCGATGAGGGTTGCATGAGGCACCCTTGTAAGACAAGCTTGACATGCGTCACCCATTTTTACTGCAGTCCACTGAGTTTAAATATACCGTTACGCTCGTAAATTTTCTTTAGATGCACAAAGACATAATCAAAAGAGAAAGTAATTTCACCATTTGAGTTTTCAAAATCAATGACAATTTTAATTTGTTTGACAGTGACGTATCGCGTAAGTAAGACGTTTGTTTATGTCTGTTTTTTAAGTATGGTAACCAAATCGTTTTATTAAGACTTAGTTTTGCCAGTGCCGAGTAATTTATAGTTCAAGTCACGACAATCATTATACCCATATGTTTATGACGAAAATTACGACTGAACGGAAATTAGAATTATAAATTTTAAAATAGAAAAGTTTCCGCATAAATAACAAATATATAAAATAAAGTATAAATTATTAAAGGATTTCATTATGATTATTTTATTTTGTTATTTCTATGGGATCCAGGTGGATCGACTCGACTGCCATATTATTATCAATTTTATTAACCATAAGCCCAGTACTTATGGTGTGTTGGTACATAATGAATGTTTATTCCGAGACGGTCTTTACACACGGCCAAGTAATTCCAAATTTACGAAAAAAGAAAATGGTCCCTAACCGTTAATTAGGAACATTATACATTTAAATGAGTGCATTTTCGACCTAAGGTAAAAAAAGCAACGCGTACTTAGTATAAAAAAATAACCTGCTAAAATGTTTTTTTTTTCTGGCAATGTAAATTGTCAAAGGAAAAGTGACATTTGACATCAATGACAATGACAGTCAGACAACTCATCCATACCAACTCATAGTCCATGTAGTTAATTGTTTAGTAAATTTGATTTTGGGGGTTCATAAAATTAAATTACACACTGTCAGGATTCTTCTACACGCAGTGTAAAGTTTAGATCCAGTTGGTCATAATTTCAGTATAAGATGGAGACCTTATATCATCAAACAAATCAAATCTTACAAGAAGCATCAGACCTATTTCATAGATTAGAAAAAGAACAAACACATTTTGTGGACATTGAAAATGAAATCCAAACGAAAATCCATGCAGTCAATGCGTAAGATAATCTATTATTAATATAAAGCTTTAATCAATCACAGTTGTTCATTTTAGTTTTGAAAATGTTGATGTAACTTTTTCATTTTCAAAGCATATTGTTATAAACTATTTAAGCAAGCAAGCAAGTTAGTAATACTAAATAACTTTTGAATTTCAGGAACTGCGAGAAGTTAGATATATATGTATATAAAACACCTATCAATCAAAGACCTATGGCAAAAATGCGAGTTGACCAGCTGAAGTATGACAATAAACATATACAGGTATAAATATATATTATTCAGTCTACATTTAAATGACTCTACCCAGTCCCATATCATCTTATCTGGTACGAGAATGAAAGACGTTGTTTCTTCACAAATTTTGGTTGTCTTAAACCACTAATACCATTATGCATTTTTGATTTCCACAAAAATTGTGTTGATACTGTGAATGAGTGAGCCAGTTACTTTCTTAAGGGGGTATATTATGTGTCTTAGGTTCAACTACACATTGGCAATGTTGCTAGTATTTCAAATGTCCTTTTGCAGTAGTTACTACCACTTATCACCAGGTGGATAATTTGCATACTTGAAATATATACAAAAAAAGGATTTTAAGATGAAATGCTGAGATTCTGTATGTTAAAATAAGGTTCAATGGGTAAACCTTAAGTCACAAAATGCTTGGTAAACTAGTGTAGTGCTCCCTCCAGCTAGATGGAGCAATGATACATGCAAGCTGGCTGGCAGCGCTTGGACACAACAAGCTGAAGATCAAGCACAGTGGCATGCCATGTCCAGCAGTGGACAGAGATAGGCTGATGATGGTGATGATGATGAATGAAATGCTGTGTTCACACTAAATGATAAGGAACTAGGCTGCCAGAATCCTATTATCTTTAGCTATGGTATCACTTAATACTAATAGTCCTTTGCAAATAAAGACAAAAAACACCATTCATGAAATTTAATAAAGGTGGATAAATTAGAAACATAACAAGATAGAATTTATGTTATAGGCATCCCTTACAAATGCTCAAAGCAAGAGAAATCGGCGTGAACAAGAACATGCAGACCGGGAACATTTGCTGAGCAGACGGTTTGGTTATGACCACACTGCTATTACTGTGGACTACTTGGCGCAAGAACAGGTCTCCTTGCAAAATTCTCATCGGAATGTAGATGAGATGATACATACAGGTTGGAATTATTATTGGTCTATTTCTTTCTTTTCATAGGCCAGTTAACAACATGTTTGAATAAATATTGATCTCATATTTGCATGTTGGTTACCTTCATAGGCTTTCCAAATTTTTATTTGGATTGAACTTTGGTTAAATGAATTAAAGTCATTTTTAGTATTCAACTGGTAGTCTCTTGACCAGCTGGTTAAAATATCAGTTACCATGCCAAAATTATAGTTTTCCAATTAATTTAATTTGTGTTCCTACCAGCTTTGACTACAACCTCACCTACCATAGTGAGAAAGTGACTGAAACACCTATGCATTTTTTTTTATAGCTGTAGTGAATTATACTGATTTATATTTTAAACCAACTGTCCCCCGCGGTTTTACACGCGTTCCCGTGGGATGTCACATGTATTATACATAAAAACCTTCCTCTTCAATCACTCTATCTATTAAAAAAAAACCGCATCTAAATCCGTTGCGTAGTTTTAAAGATTTAAGCATACATAGGGATATAGGGACAGAGCAAGCGACTATGTTTTATACTATGTAGTGATAGTGATTAGCATATATTAGTGTCTTTAAAAATATAAAATTATTCTTTATTTATGTGTATGGCATCTCTGTTTTGTAGGTGACTTTGATACTGGTTTTACTACTGTTTTATTAGGTTGTTATCCTCTTTATTTTTCTTAAGTGTATGTTAAAATTTATAATATTAGAACTGATTAGTGTGTATTTCATCTCTGTTTTGTTGTAGACGACATACACTGTTTCTTCTTTCCAGTTAGACCTGACCATAATGTTATTTGTCGCATCTTCCTAGGTATATGATCTACTCACTTTCATTTGCGCCTTAAATGCATGATCTAGTGCATCAGGGAGTTCTAATTTTACTATGTCTATCTTTGTTCATATGTATGAATAATGAGTGATTCTCACGTACAATGCGCCAGTAGAATTCCACTGTTGTGAGTCCCATAACCCCGGTAAATTAGGGCCTTGTTTGTACTCCGTAACACTAGTTTCTGTGTTTTGTTCAATATATTGCGTGTTGCGAGACAAATAAAATTATTCTTTCTTATTTCAGAATTGGAAGTTTAATAAATTGCCAAAGTTTTTATTTTTGTTGCAAAATGAGTCCTTCATATAAGAAAATTGCTATATTATACCTGCTAAACAACCTACTTAAAGAATACTCGCTCCAATATAAATTATTAGACACCCTTTACTTCATTCTTGGACTGCATACGTTATTGATTATAGGATAATAAATAACCATTGACAATGAATTATTCGCTTGTCAAGCTATTGATTTAACTTCCATTTTTGATGTGTAAACCATCTTTAGCTGTGTTGAGCACTTTTCTTGGGATGGGTATAAAATGTTAAACTCGCGTCAGGACACGTGACCTGATCGAAAATTCGTAAGATGGTAAAAATGCACATCGTTAATGTTCATGTTTTTTTCTCATTCTATTTGCAGTAGTGTATGTGTATAAAAATATATAAGATAATTTATAACAGCTTATGTATATGAAATCGTTGAAACAACCAGTGAAATTTTTTTTTGTTTTGGTTACATCACAAAGGCCTTTGTTGACCTTGTGTATTTCTTATAGATTATTAATTAGTTATAGACTACAATACACAGTAGGTTGTCTCTTGTGTTATAGGAAAACAATGAAGTAGGTATTTTCATCACCATGGATAAGAATTTGTATCATAGATACTAAAGTAATTTATTTAGTTTCGAATAGTAGGAGTTGAAGAGCCAACATTGCAATCATTGTTCACATTTTTTTACGTAATTAACTAATTAGAAATATAATAAAGTAGTGATTATTTTGAAATCATAGGCAAGTAGGACCAAGAACATTATATGGTAAATATGTTTTTTTACAACGATGCTACTAATAATTTTTTTTCGACTAAATCGCTCTAGCTAGACTAGTTGCTAGTTTTTTTAGAAATATAACATCAGTTGCTATTTTTATTAACTGCTAATTTATGTGGGTGAGACTAGTGGGTTATTAACTTATAAGGTATCACAATAATCCGTGGATCAAGTTAATTTTAATCGTAGTTTCTAAACTTGATTATCTGATGTCAAATTAATGAACCGTGGGAAGAACTTCCTACTCATAGCGAACACTGACGGTACTCCGCATTAAATGTTCTATGTTTTAACATGCGAACCCATCCATCACCAGAGTCTAAAACCCAGCGTTGTTAAAAATACCCTCCCTACTTTTTATATATGAGCACAACCAAGTCCTTTTATCGGATCTAATCTTTCCCTATATGGTGTTTGACGGGGAAGTTAGTTATAGTCAGGAACTGTTGACACGGGTAGCGGTTTCTATTCCCATGCACGTGTGTGCATGAATATGTCTGGGTCTATGCGGGAAATAATTTAATATTATTATTGTGTTTATGGTTAGATATTTGATAAAAAAAAATGCCAATTAAATGAAAAATTTAACTGAGTTTTTTGCCGGTTCTTCTCAGTTGGCAAGGCTGGCATATGAAGCGGAGGTAACATATTGTGATCCAATAAAATAACACTATTTTTATATAACTTATTGATTCAGGCATGGTCTTGGGGAAATCTATTATAAGATTTTACAAAAAACAAAGAAATCAACCAAGTAACTAATTCCGCTGGATCTCCTTCTCTGTCAAGATTCAAACAAGGAAACGCAACAAGAAATCAATATGATTTCGTTTGTTATCACTATTTAGAAAATTTTACGAGAGTGATGTTACTTTACCGTATAAAGTACCTCAATCAAACTATCAAAATATTGTCATCAATAAAGGAAGCAATGGTTCGCAACAAATTCTCAAGGGCACTATTTTAATAGCTGTGACTGGCATTCCATTTTTTTTCACGGATATGCTTTTTTAACACAAATTCATCACGGCACACAAATGGTAAGGAACTTGTTTGGAAGAAGGTTTGGAATGGAACACACTAAACTATCACAACTATTCATACCATCATCTTTATAAATACAATAGTCTCGTAGAAGTATTACTTTGCCGCCACAAGCATGGAAAACTATAAAACCTGTTGATTGGTCTCACACGCACAATAGACATTAATTATTGCACCTTGACTATGACCCGTGATGTAATTTACAAGTTGTCCACAGCGCGGAGCACGTCGCTGTGGTCGCCTTTTGATATATTTTGCATTTAATTGAGTCATCATTGACAGTACTTCAAAATCATTGTGACGCTCGGTACTTTACATTTGTTACACTCAGTAAAGTTATTTTTCCACAAGTATAAGCACCTAATTATTGTGTTTAGAAGTAATTGTAGTCAAATTATAAACAGTTATTAAAACCTATTTGTTTTTAATGCATGGTATCTTCAAGCTTACGGAAAAATCGTGATAAATAAGGCACGTCACATCCATGTAAACAAACTCCCAGACGTCAAATAACAAAGATATCAAAAGTGCTAAGTATAATAAGCACTTACCACATTTTCTATACAAGTTTGATGCCTCAACGAACACAACACACAATGCACTTGTTCACTTACTGAAGGTTCTAAACAAAATAAAAACCAACTCAGTGTAGTTCCGACCACATCACATCAAACGTGGTCTAATAAACGTTGATATTTCTTAATTACTTCTTAATGTTCGTTGCTTAGAATTAGTTTACGTAGTCGCGGCTATTAGTGCCAGCGTTATTTATCTTATAAAGTGACGCTATAATTGTTAACGTACACGTATGTGGCTGTTAAGTGCTTATTGCTAATTCCTATATCTAATCAAACGCAACGTAAAAATGAAGTAGTCTATAAATATATAGGGAAATATATTTTAAATTCAAATATTTATGCTTTCAAGAGCATAGCGCAACCTTGGCACCCGATAGTCGTGTTAGTGGTACCGACGAAGCCAACGGTCAACCGAAACATGTTATGGTAATCGTCGCGGGGCACTTGTTGTTATTATTGCGATTTATATGTCAAATTATATGATAAATGCCTTGATCAGCCATGGAACCTGTATTTATTTAGCAAACCTACAAATTGTTTAGCAACACGCACGGTAGTAAGATTGCTTTGGAAATAAATTACCTATAAATTTATATATTATTTAGGTGAAGCTTGGGAACTAACTGAATTCCTTAAATATAAGCTTCTTTATTCTGTTAGGACTTCTCACTATTAGCATTAGCTAATGTGTTGACGATCCGGGGGTTATACTGGAGTTTATACATGTAATAATTTATTTTAAAGAAATTAAACATACTAGCGCTGTTCATGGCTAAAATTCAAAGAACCAGGAAACTTTTTAGAGTTTTCAAATTTCAACTTAGTCGTAAGGGGTAGTGAGGTGACGGATGGACATGTATCTTTATATTAGTCTATATAGACAGTATTATTATACCGAAAAATGGACAAAAAGCATTCCTTAATAATTAGGGTACAAGGTAGGTAGTTGAGAACTAAATTGATGAGAACCATTTGTGAGAAAAAATTGATTGGTTCTAGGGTGTCGACTCGAAAGATAGCGAAGAGCGTGTAGCAACACTGCAAAACGTTATTAGGTACATAGTGATAAGAATGCATTAGGATTACACCAAGCATAAGAAATATCATCATTTAATTAAATGAACAATAGAAAAATCCTACTTTTTCAGAATACTGTGCAGTTACAATTAGTTCACTGCAGTTGTCATGCAACATAATAACCGTGTCATAATTAATATGTAATTAGTGCCATTTCATAATTATACCCTTCCCTTCTCTTCCGCGAACACTTAAAATTGATTATACATGGAAATTGTCCTGAAAAATACCTTTTCATACACTAAAATGCTAACATGTAAATAGAGCTGTTTTTTGTACATCATAATGAATGCATCCATAAAAGCTTAGCTGGTATTTTTTATAAAATGATATACAGGGTGTTACAAAACTACTCGTTAAGCCGAAAGGAGGTTAAATGGAGCCTTATAACGAGTCCATTCACAATATTTATGAACCGTGGTAATGCTGTATAAAATACCCCAAAAAAAAATATAAAGACTGATTTTTATAAATGAAAAATAGACAAACTATTAAAGTAGACAATTATTAGGTAAAATAGGTACGTAGGCCTTTCTGTTAAATAATCTGGTTCCTTGACATGACAACTTACTAGGGTTGTTGTCTTTGATAATTCATTATTATTTGCGGGGTATTTTGTAACACGTTGTATATATTGCTAGTCAATCAGTTAACATTAGGATAAACGATATCGACATTAACAAAGGGAAATTAGTCGTGATATAAACAGTCTTCTCTAGTTGATGAACTCTAGCCGCCACAGATGTAGAAACTATAATTTAAATCTTCCACCACAACACATAAAACGGTCCCTTAATCTTCTATATATATATATATATAAAAGTGAATGTTTGTCTGTATGTCCTTATAGAATCGAAAACTATGTAACGGATTGTAATGCAATTTTCAGCAATAGATAGAGTAATTCAAGAGAAAGGTTTATAACCATGATTGAAAGCAGACAAAGCCGCAGGGCGCAGGAAGTATGTAATAAAATAAGCTTCAAATTATTCTTGCCGATCCAAAAGTTCGTCGGTAGAACGCTATACCAACTAAACCGGTAGTTTAAATTACCGAACATAATATATTGTACTTAGATATAAGATCTACAAAGTAATTAGCTTGTGTAATTGATTGTTTTCCCTAATAAAATAAATAAATAATAATCAATTGTCGTCCTTCAACGTATTTAAGCGTCTATAATCATTTTATCTATACATATATAACTGCAGGACCCAAATTCTCACTACAATTCTGAAAAGAATTCATAACTTTTAATCCGCTGGTCATAGTTTCATCAAATACACTAAGAACCATCCCAATGAAACTAGCATCAAATAAATAATTCAATTATCAATAAGTGCATATCGGCCCACGCGTAGTGTGGAGTTCCATAGTTTCCACGCACCTATATTTTATAAGTTGGCAATCGAACAACTTTTTTACTAATTAAAATTTTTCAAATATCCGATGATGCAGTGTTATTCTGAATCGGGTCCAGGATTCAAAAACATAAAAAGAAAAGAGTGAATTGGCTACTAACGGGAAAGCGAGCTCCATCTTCGGCCTCATCTTCACTTACCATCAGGTGAGATTGAGGCCAATCGCAATCTACTCACAAAAAAAAAATCATTACCCGTAATTTAACCTCGATGCTTAATATATCGCAAATGTATCCCTGTATCGAAATATGTTTTTCACATACCTACCGCCACAATTTTTAACAACCCTATCGAACGAGTTAAAACCACCATCAAATCATACCCCGTTTACCGAATTTATTTTATTTTGTCAGCGTAATGTCATTACATCTTCTTAATATCAAGAGTCTCTGATTTAAACTTGTCGGTCCGTCTGTTTGGGAGTTATGACGCTATAGATAGACAAAAATACATTGGCGTCAAACATTGTATTCGGAAGTCCGGGCCGTCGAAGGTTAAAAACAATTTGTCATATTGCCATTCAAATCATTTGTTTGAATTGTATCAATTAATAAAATTAAGTAATTTGCATTCTAAGCTATAAAAATCTCGAGAGATTTAATAAAAAAAATATTTATATATTTTCTGACACTGAACATATCCGCATATAAAATAACGTAATATTATTCGCCAGGCCTTGGTTGTTAGCGACCCTGACTGCCAAGTCTCAGGTCGCGGGGTTGATTCCCACCCAGGACAAACATTTTGTGTGCATAAACATGTTTGTTTGTTCTGTGACTGGGTGTAAATATAAGTATGTATTTAGAAAAAAGAAGTAGTTTAGGAGGTTGTCTGGTTTCCATAGTACAAGCTCTGCTTGGTTTGGGATCAGACGGCCGTGTGTAAAAGAATCTCCCAGGATATTTATTTATTATAATTTATTATTAGCACCTAACAATTACATCATGAAAATGAGGTCACAAGTTATAAACAATTATTATTGAATATTGTTTCTTATTTTTCCAGGTTCGACTATGCTTGAGACGTTGCGATACAACAGAGAAACATTGAAGGGAGCTCATAGAAGAATAATTGATTTAGCCAACACTCTGGGCCTTTCGAATGCAACAATATCGTTAATAGAACGAAGAATATCGCAGGATAAATACGTTTTCTTCGGTGGAATATTCGTTACATTGACTGTGATTGTACTTGTTATCATATATCTTACATAGTGCAGGTCCAGGTACATTCATTATTATATTCAAATGCTAAGAGTAAAAATACTTTGAAATCTAAATAAGATTTCTAAATATGAGAACTGAAGCGAGACAATAATTGAATTTAAAATAAAATTTTATATAGTTAGTCCTTGAAATGTTAACGAGAGCATCGATTTAATATGTATTGCGGACGACAGCATGGTATCTAAATATTAAATCTACCTTCAGGCAGTATATTTGGGGTTATTTTATGATATATACGTTAATACCTTATCTGGCAGAGCTGTACAAAAATTGCACTAACTATCAAACATTGCAGGGTATGTGTGATGAATGTACCTGACCTAATGAAGCTATATGAGGTAGCAGTACGGAGACCTATACTATCTCTCCGGGGAAAATAGGATTAAGAAATTTATTTTAAATTTGATTATCTTTTTTAGTGTGTGTGTGTATGTGTGTGGGTACATATTATGTCGAGTTCAATTTTGTTTTCTATTTCTTGAATAAAGATGTCAGAATGCATGGTTAAGAGACATTTGACATGAAAGTAAATCTTGTATTAGTTTCATTGAAATATAATCTGGTGGTATAGGCCTTAAATCACCTTTTTTTTCTTCACATAATTTATTACATTCCTACATTCATACTATTTAATTGAATAGTTTTTAAGTGTGTTGATTTTATTAAACATGATATATAAAATATATTGTAAAACTGCTAAGAAATAATTATATTGTGTTATTATTTTATAAAACTGTTGTTTCATTGTTACTACTTTACAAATCATTTCCGAGTTATGAAATGGTTTATGAATGATAAAAAATTCTGCATTTAAGGATATAAAAAGAATTTATTGCAGAATACAATAAGGCAATAAGCACAACTAATGCGCTGAACATATATCAATTGAAATGTGATTTATTGGTCTCTCTTGTGGGGGTCGCAGCAGGGCAAGTGTGGCTCGACACGCGGGCAGGCGAAGGCCACATCTTCCTCCTTTCTCGGAGCACAGGGCCCGGAGTCGTGGGGCGGCGGGTTGATGCAGGTGTCGACAGGGGGCGCTGGCTCTCGCGGGTAGTCTCCCACTCGCAATGCAGCCGGAGATATTTCAGGAACATCGCGACGATACTTCTTCACGCGCTCGTATGCGTCTGGTGCTAGACGCATACTGTCTGGTACCTGGTAAAAATAATGCTTGTTAAGTTGGTACTGTTGTTTGAACATAAATTTTCTCCCTTGGGAGAAAGAGGACTTACGAACGATATTATTGATGAAGTACTGCCACATTCATCTTAAAGAGCAGTAATACTACCTATAGGCTGTAGCAGCAACACTGAGTTCTGGTTTCAGTATTTCTAGTGAGACAGTCATGGTTTGCGAAATTCATTGAAATTGCGGTAGTTTTTGTTTTTTTTTTATACCACTTGGGCCGACAAACAAGCAGACGGTCCACCTGATGGTAAGTAGTCACCGCTGCCTATGGACATTTGCAACACTAGGGTCATCGCCAATGCGTTGTCGACCCTGAGACGTGAAGTTGTTAAGTCTTATGTGTCTGCAATTTCACCGGCCCCCTTACCTTTCTAACCAAAACACAGTAATACAAGTGCACTATTGCTTCACGGCAGAATTGGGTAAGGTGGTAGTACATCTCCGGACGAACTCTGCACTAAGAGCTCTAAAAAAGTTTGCTGGTATCAGCGTCATGAAGCTTATCTAATAATTTAAAGATTTGAAATACAGGTAGGTACCAACCGCCTTGCAGTCGACGCCGTAAGCTCCAAGGTACCCTGGTATGGACGGCTTTTCTGGCTCCTCTCCCATAGCGTTCATGGCGAGCGCACTCGGTATGATCTCATAAGAACACTCATCGCGGGCACGGCGCTCGGCTCGCTCTTTGGCGTCCTGGGAACGTTATATTGACACACCAATCACACTCTATTCTGAACTGAATTTATTTATGATAGTGGGACTATAATTACTTACAGAAGAAAGTTGAACTAATTAATGAATACATTCTTCTCTAAATACAGATGTAGTGAAAAGGTGATTTCACTTGTAGGTACAGTTTTTATAAACGTATTCCTCATTCTCCTACCGATTTTGCTGCGGCCCGATATTTTTATACGATTTACATATATTTTATGTAAAAGTAAGGCGTTGATAAAATTCAAAACCATTTATTCAGTTTAGGCCCTCAGAAGGCACTTATGAAGGTCAAATTCAAAGTTACTGAAGCTACTACCGGTTCGGAAGTCAGCCTTCAACTGAGAAGAACCGGCAAGAAACTCAGCAAGGTTACATTCTTTTTTATTTTATTAAATTCTTTTTTATCTATTCTGACTTTTTGGCTATTTTATAATAACAATTTTACATATTTATATATTTAACAATTACAAAATACGGTAAATATAAGATAAATAATATAAATAATAAAGGTAACATTCAAAAACAAAAAAAAAAAGAAATAACAAGACTACAAAATAGAAAATGACAATAATTACTTACAACTAAAACAAGAAAATTAGAGGTGCACTGTGCAGAGAGTAGCTATTTCCATACATTTTTTTCTTCAATATAATGAACTACCTTGTAATACGCTTTTTCTTTCAAAACTTTCGTAATATAATTTTTAAATTTATGATCAGACATTTTGGTTACTGAAAGCGGTGTCGGTGACTTGTTTACTTTAGTTAGTCTAAAGTATGGAACAACTAACTTCTCCCTTTGTCTTGTATTAATATTATGGATATCCAATTTTGACTCAAACATTCCTATGTTTCTACGCATAAACATTATATTTTCATAAATATATAATGAAGGCAATGTCATTATATTTATTTCCCTAAATAAATCTCTTAATGAATCATTAAGAGATTGGGGACCCATACTGTAAATTGCACGAATTGCTCTTTTTTGTATAATAAATATTGATTCTATATCCGCTGCTGCTCCCCAAAATAAAATACCATAGGACAAGAGGCTATGAAAATATGCAAAATAAACTAATTTGGCTGTCTCAACATTCGTCAATTGCTTAATTTTCCTAACAGCAAATGCAGCCGAACTTAACTTAGCAGCTAGAGTATCAACCTGAGGTCCCCACTGCAATTTATTGTCTAATGTAATACCCAAAAATACCGTTTTATTAACAAGATCAATATGGCTCCCATCTATTATTATTTGGCTATCTACTTGTGCTACATTCGGTAATGAAAACCTTAAGCATTTAGTTTTCTTTGAATTTAGTAATAGATTATTTGTAGCAAACCACCCACAGACAATTGACATAGTATGATTAACTTTAGTTAGATTTTTGTATTTTCTATCAACTTTAAAAATTAATGATGTATCATCAGCAAACAAGACAATATCTGTGAGATCATTTACAACATATGGCAAATCATTTATATAGACTAAAAATAAAAATGGACCTAAAATTGAACACTGGGGTACCCCCATTTCGACTAAAGAGCCCTTGGATGTTGTGCCAGTAATCCCTACCTTTTGTTGGCGATTTGATAAATAAGATAAAACAAGATCATGAGCAGTTCCACGAATTCCGTAGTAGTCAAGTTTTAGAAGTAGTGTACGGTGGTCAACGCAATCGAAAGTCTTGGATAGATCACAAAAAATGCCAATCGCATCCTGAGAATCCTCCCATGCGCCATAAATGTGTCTCAGCAATGTTGCTGCCGCATCGAATGTAGATCTTCCCTTCGTGAAACCGAACTGATGACCATGCAATACCTTATGCTTAGTAAAGTGACCTAACATTTAATTAAGCAGCAGTTTTTCAAAAATTTTACTAAGTGCTGGCAGAACGGAAACTGGTCTGTAATCAGAAGGATTTTACATTTACATACAACCGGACTTAAAAATAGGTACTATTTTACTGTATTTCATTAAATCAGGAAAACAACCCTGATCAATACATTCATTAAAAATATTTGACAAAACTGGTGCAATCACTGTTATTATTGATTTTACGATTGTTACTGATAAGCCCCATAAATCTTCAGTACTTTTCATATTGAGCGAATTAAAAGTATTTAAGATATCGCTAGCATTTTTATGCTCAAATTTAAAACTAGGAAATATAACTATTATGAATTTTCTGTTTGAGTAAAGATTCCGCTACTATAGGACATGATTTAAGGCTTTTAGTAGTTTTACCAGGTATACTCGTGAAGAAGTTTTCAAAAGCACAGGCTACATCTAAATTATTCGTTAAAATTTTATCATTTAAGAGTTACCTGTTCATTATTATTTCTAATTTTACCAGTTTCCGTATTAATAATATTCCAGACTGTCTTTATTTTATTATTCGCATTACCTATTTTATTACATATAAAGTAAGATTTAGCTTGATTACACACTAACTTGAACGTTTTTGAAAAGTTTCTAACATATTTATGAAATTCCTCGTTATGTTAGTTAGAGATTTTAAATGATAAAGATAGAACCATAGTTTAACTGTATTAATAGTGTTTATATACAATATAGGAATATTAGTGCGAATTTAGAAAAATAAAATTAAAATGGTAGTGGTGGTATCGTTCCAGATAGGAACGAAGTTCCTTATTATAATTATTATAAATAATATGAGACAGTATCATTTTTGTGATTATTTAAATAAAACATGGCTGCGGTGACCGTTTACCATCAGACGGGCTGTCAACTTAGTAGTTCATTGACATAATACATGCTTCTTTCAATTCAGTGCGATTCAAAATTTACTTTTAACTTATTCCTTTTCTTATAATAATTACTAATTATACTAATTTATAAATGGAACAGAATTTGAAACATGTTGTATGTAGCCTTTAAATAAATTATGACAAAAAAAACCCAATAATAAACCATATCATTTAAATTTCGAACGTAACAATATGAAAAAAAGTGTCGTTACAACTTTTCGTATGATTTTTTTCCGTCTAGCCCCCTTTCACAACGCGCGATAAGGAACTTCGTTCCAATAAAGGAAATTAAATATAACCTAATTTTGTACGAAAACGAGCACGAGTTTTTGACTACCGTTACGTTGTACATTATATAGAAGTTCAATTTTGAATAGGAATGTAGCGACTTAAAATTTTCGTTTAGTATTGTCATGCCCTAAATGGGGCCTCGGCAAGAATCACTTAGGCACGTAGATATTACAATAAAGTTCATTTAATTGTTTTAATCAAACTAAGTAGGTTATCTACCTAAAGGTAAGTCCACCTATTTCTCAAGGTTGTTCGAATAGTGAAGCTTCAATTGCATTCCAGGGAATACTATAATTATGTTAGAGCCGGGAACGAATGAAATCGGAAGAAATGTTGGTCGGTAATCTTGTAACAACTTCTGTAAGAGATGTTTATCTTCAAATTCATTCCTATAGGGAAATAATCGTTTCTAGGCGTGGCGAACTTTCTTTTTTTTTAATTATTTCTAACACAATGAGATTCAAATGCATATCATTTGTCTACCTTTGAAGGCAAAATAAAAATGTTGTTCATTGCTTCCTAACATGCTAGTTGGTAGAATAATTTTTTACCATAGGAAATGTCATGGAGTGTCGATATACGAGTATAGTAGTTATTTTGAAAGTTTTTCGTACCCAGATTTCGTAACCTACATATATTTTTTTTAACATAAAATATCATATTGTATTATTTTATTAGTTATTAATTTATAATTAAGTTAACTTTATTACCGATGTTTGCGGCGTAACAGCTTTTTCATTAGATTACGTTTTTATCATAAGAATCAAAGCGGCAAATACTTAGTAGGTATTCATCGATAGTATTCGTCTTATTTATTTGACTACTGAAAATTCTCTTCCCTCTCCCTCTAATTGGAATTGACTTTTATTCGAATGGAGCACATTAGGAACCTACATGTCGGTCTTCAAATACAAAATAAAGTAATAAATAAATCAATATTAAATATTTTGACAGGCCAGTTGGCTTGGTGGTTAACGCTTTGACTGCCAAACCAAAGGTCGCGGGTTCGATTTCTACCCAGGACAAACATTTGTGTGCATGAACATGTCTGTTTGTTCTGTGTCTGGGTGTAAATATCTATATAAGTATGTATTTCGAAAAAAAAGCAGAATATGTAGTATATCAGTTATCTGGTTTCCATAGTACAAGCTCTGCTTAGTTTGGGATCAGATGGCCGTGTGTAAAAAGAATGTCCCAGGATTTTATTTATATTTATTTTTACACACGGCTGTCTGATCCCAAACATAGCACAGCCTACGTACTATGGAAACCAAAACACTGACATGCTACATATACCTACTTACATTTATTACTTTAAATATTTACCCAAAACAGGGAAATTTTGTTTTAATAGGATCTATAACTAACCGGATCTTTGTATTTATCGCAAAAATCATCGTCTTCAACATAGTGTGGTTGTTGTCCCGGTGGATATACCGCTTGTTTGGGGACTCCACCATCGCGGTGTTCGTCTGGTGCTGGTCCACTGAAGCACACCACTTTCTGGTGATCGTCGCGCGCCGTACCGGACTTAAGAATCCCCTTTATTGGGACTAAGTTGTCGCATGTTGGCTTGCTGTAAAACAGTAAATAAATAAATATATTTATATATAAGTACTAGTGTCCCCCACGGTTTCACCCGCGTTTATCGATATCATAATATATATAGCCTATCATCAACCATCTACGAAAATTCCGCGTCGAATTGCAGCAGTCGCACGTTCCTTTATGTTTGTCGATATGTTCCTCAGTTTTCATCTGATGGTGCGTCGAAGGAACCCTATTTCCCTTATATATATAGATAAATGAATAAAGTTATTACTCATTTTAGTTGAAGTCCAATTAGGACCTTATGTACGAACATGCAATATCAGACTATTAATTAGTAGTAAGGATCTTTTGTCTTGGACGGAGGGGAAAGATTATCGAATCAGGACATTTTAACACAAAAGGTTATCCTTATTTCCCCTTTAGAATCAATCATAATGATTTTTTGAAGTATAAAATTAATTAAACCTTTAATAACACAGCACAGTATCTGCCTGGCATCTGTTTGTGTGTGTTACCACCCTTGCGCACATCCTCTCTTAGCAATGATGAGATTGTGGTCAACGTAAGCAATATTTAATTAAAAAAGAAACAGAAAGTGGTAAGGTAATTCATTTACCTTAGCCTAGTCATACGAAGAGAATCATCATACGATATACGATCCGTGGTCATCGGCGGAGTTGGTGGTCGCGGCGGGGTTGCACTACCCTCGATCACGTCAAGCGCCGCCAAGCAACGTTCCATAGCGCTTGGTTCTGCTACAGCTGCTTGACCGATCTTGTCGAGCTGAGCTCTTGTATCTGCAGCTTGTTCTTCGCGAATCGCCATCTAAGAGAATTTAAAAATAAAATGTAAGGGCGTAGATAGAGCTGTAGCTATTTTTCAATCACCGTCCATTAACATTTTGACTTCTTTGTTCTTCACCTATTGAATCGAGTAGTAGAGCTCTTAGTGATGAGTTCGTTCGGGGAAGTACTACCACTTTACTCATTTCGGCCGTGAAGCAGTAGTGCACTTTTTTACTGTGTTACGGTTAGAAAGGTAAGAGGGCCGGTGAAATTACAGGCACTTGCTTAACAACTTCATGTTTCGGGGTCGACAGCGCATTGGCGATTCCTCTGGTGTTGCAAATGTCCATACGCGGCGGTGACTACTACCGGAGTGGACTGTTAGCTTGTTTGCCGGCCGATGCTGTATAAAAAAAACACGCAAACATGAGTGACCAGCAAATTTCAACAGTTAAAGATATTTTACCTGTAGCTCGTCCTTAAGGTTGCCCTCTCGCATATGATAGTTGCGAACGTTGTCAATCACCTCCTGAGGGAACTTCTCAGGGTTTGCACTCATGTAACGGTACACGAAGAGGTCACACCCAATGATTCTGAAGCGATGCTTAAATACCGGCACTTTTGCACCTATTAGTAGAATATTTATGATAAATTTTGTGCGTAAATGTAATTAGTTTTTTAAGACAAATTGTTGGCTCAACGAAAATGGGATCCGGAACAGATAGGACGTTGATGTAATCTTTTTGAAATTTTTGTAGTAAGATAGACCTTAAGTTTAGATTAAATCAGAGGTCTCTTAAAGTTGCAGCCCTACATCCACAAAATCTAGTTCTATAATTTTTAGTAACATTCATTTACAATATTATTTAAGTAGGTATCGTAAATACTTAATTGTAATACAATTTAACTTATCTTTCGGGCCTTTACTTATCTGTAACTTTAAATTTGACCTTCATAAGTGCCTTCCGAGGGCTAAACTGAATAAATGGTTTTGAATTTTGTACTTTATAGTTCTAATGTAATTTGCCTTTTGGTTGAGGCCTTATAGAGAATAGAAATTATTTTATCGGAAAAAAGTTCAAAAGTAAAATTCAAAAGTATAAAAAACCAACCTATATAAAACTTATCGGGTGTGAAGTATGAAGGAAAGTTTGGGTCGGAGTCAGGAGTCTGCAATCGCATTGACTTCAGGAACTTGCCCTCTCTGATGCCGGAGTTACGTCGCGGGATTTCACCAATTTTGACTGTGCCATCGGCGAGACTGTAGGAGAAGACGAACTGACGCCCTGTATCTTCAGGATGGATTGAATCTAGCTCGCAGAGGTACCGAAGATACTGGAAACGGTAATTTTATATATTTATAATATGTTGACAACCCTAAAGAACGAGGTCAAAGATAAGTAGACATTGCTGCAGTTTGAAATAAGCAAAATAAAAAATAAATAGATACCTACAGTAAAAATGGCATCTACCGAGTAGATAAATAAGGCAACTAGTCACAACAGTTCGCTTCTCGAGTTTGTCGAGCGCTGCAACTTTAATTGAGTCAAGAAGAAGCTGCAAACTGCGAGGAGTATCAAAGCATAATTTATATTGTTCGATGGAAATATAGGTACAGCGACTTTAATAAAATCCTTCGCAGTCAGCGGCGAAGTTGCTTAAGTTCTGAAAGGTCGAATTAGGAACCTCAATTCTTTGAGGTTCCTAATTCGATGGATTCTATTTAATGTTTAAGCAATGGATTTCCGAAAGTACGGTATTTTGTAGCGGAAATAGTTTACATTCAAATCTTGATTATTAATATTTAGATTATTAATAATACGATAAATAAAAACGAAATGTCAATGAATATCTCACAATAAAATAATATTGATTAATATTTACAATATATTGTTGGATAGTCATTATTGTCAATATTTCGTGTCCTTCGAGATTTCCTGTACCTATTTACTTAAATCACATGTTCTGATTTCAGAGCATTAAATAATTTGGTAGTTTAATAAAAAATATATACCTTGTTAGCATTGAGGTTATATTTGATGATGTCCTTGTGTGGAGGCTTCGGCATCAGACCGAAGCAGGATTGTAGTGTATCCTCTGGAGCTCCAATACCAATGTGCGGCGGGAGAGACTGCGTACAAGATGTATGGGTAGTTAAAATACTTATTAGGGTTGTCGTGTAGTTCAGGCCAGTTGGCTTGGTGGTTAGCGACTCTGACTGCCAAACCGAAGGTCGCGGGTTCGATTCCTATCCAGAATAAACATTTGTGTACATGAACATGTCTGTTTGTTCTGTGTCTGGGTGTAATATCTATATAAGTATGTATTCAGAAAAAAAAGTAGTGTATGTAGTATATCAGTTATCTGGTTTCCATAGTACAAGCTCTGCTTAGTTTGGGACCAGATGTGTAAAGAATGTCCCAGGATATGTATTTCTTTATTATTTATCAGAATCTCAAATGCAGTTGCCGGTATCCAGCCATAGGTTTTTGGTAAGTGAAAGATTTTTATCATTCTCTTTTACAAGATTTGTAGACAGTCCGGCGCGGCGGGTACTACAAAGTATTATTTCACCGTTCCACATTGATGTATTATAATATAGACACGACATTCACCAACATCACGGTTGTCAAAAACAGCGCAAATACTAGATAATTTAAACGCGCGAAGAAAGGGAAAGAAAATAAATACAACCTTCCAGCTTACTTGACGTTAGAGAGAGATGAATATATATCGTTAGTTGCGTTTAGGCTGAGCGTGGCTCAGTGGAATGAAGTCAATTACCAAGATTTTATATTGCCATTTCTAAGCGCGGATAACACAGCTATAGTTTATATATCATTGCCATTCAACAACAATGTTTGACATTAATGAAAACTGGAAGCTCAATGAAGAATTTGAATCTACAAGCTTTGCCTTGGCAATCGATACTAATACCACTGAGCTATCACCGCCTAAAATATAGTACTAAATTATTGATATCTTCTTATTTTCCAGTTATAATTAAGTATCTATTTCAGAAAATAAAAAAAATCTTAATATTGTATATAATTCTTCTGTCCGGGATGTTAGTGAATTTGATGCAATTTTTTGTGTGTATCAGGTACCAGTGGATTCGAGAATGGTTTAGATTTACAATTGGACCCGGTAGGTGGCGATGCTATTACTCCTGCATTATTTTTTTATGGAACTTTTGTACTGACATATTTCTACAGGACAACGTCTAGTATTTTATAATAAAACCACGTACCTTCGCAAATTCTTTTTTGGTTTCTTGACGAACTTCAACTCGAGGTGGCTGCTCTAAATTCAGCATCATTCTGGCAAACGAAAAGGAAACACTATAAAACGTGACATACCTACACTTTATAATAGGGTATATTAAGTTAATATTCACCAATAGACAAAATATACTGAGATTTAGACATTAATATAAGAACATAAGTTATTACCTAAATGCGCACGTAACCTACATGTGCACCGGCAGGATTATTTTCGGGAGGTGAATCTGCATCCAAATATTATATACCTACCATTTAAACAAAGTACCTAATAAGATTTCATTTCATAATAGTGCATCCTTACTGACAGGCCAGTTGGCTTGGTGGTTAACGCTCTGACTGCCAAACCTAAGGTCGCGGGTTCGATTCCCACCCAGGACAAACATTTGTGTGCATGAACATGTCTGTTTGTTCTGTGTCCGGGTGTAAATATCTATATAAGTATGTATTTAGAAAAAAACAGTAGTACCTATATCAGTTATCTGGTTTCCATAAACTACAGAGCTGTACAAGCTCTGCTTAGTTTGGGACCAGATGGCCGTGTGTAAAAAACAAGTCCCAGGATATTTATTTATTTATTATGATATTCATAGGCGATATAATATTTGTTACGCACACCTTTACGTCGGTCAACTATGGGAGACGCAAAACTAAATGGTCTGGTCAGCAAGTTCATAGGAAAAGAGTAAAAATATTTTTTTTCCGGACATGCACCTTGCATATATTATACCCACTATATTTGTATTTACATACCTACAAATGTAACTCAAAATGGGATTTCCAATTTGCACATGCTTACATGTTAATAAGGTATCAAACTTATGTATTTACGTATGTCTATACCTATATAATAAACGTATTGTTTCTAAAGCCTTGTGTTTGACAATAATCTGACCATGGTAATTTTTTTTTTTTTTTTTTTTTTTATTGGTTACTTCCTAAGAAGCAACCCCATCTTGTACCTCCAATATAGAAGTCGGAGACCTTTTCTATCTAAAGTTTTAATTTTCTATCATAATTCTAACAGACCATGGTAATTGACGATGAGGCCGAAGGTAGTAAACGCATAAAGCATAGAAGATTTAAGAGTAGTAGAGCTCTTAGTGCAGAGTTCGTCCGGGGAAGTACTACCACCTTACCCATTAAAGTAAAGCAGTAGTGCACTTGTATTACTGTCTTTCGGTTAGAAAGGTAAGGGAGTCAGTGAAAATACAGGCACATGAGACTTAACAACTTCACGTCTCAGGGTTGACAACGCATTGTCGATGCAGTGTTGCAAATGTCCATAGGCGGCGGTGACCACTTACCATCAGGTGGACCGTCTGCTTATTTGTCGGCCCAAGTGGTATAAAAAAAAATCTGGATTTGACTATACGTACAAGCTTCCAACATCAAAGTTGGACCACAGTCCCCAGTCATGATCACCTAGCCAGGCGGATGATCTTCCCTTTTAAATGGAGGAATCCCTTACCTCGCTCCTCCATAAAGGGAACTGGCTCTCAAGTGCAGCTATTAGCACACACTACGGGTCCAGATTTTCAACTTGGAATTCAAGACATTTCTACTAATCAGTGCGATTTAGAGAAAAATAAACATTGTTCTTTGTCTGGGTGAAGTTTAATTTGAACAGAATACAGCTATATGTAGGTAGTAGGTAAGTATATCAGTTATATGGTTTCTAACGTATAAGCTCTGCTTATTTTTTAATCAGATAGCAGCGTGTGAAGAATGTTTCTTGATATTTTAATTGTGATAATTGGACTAGCTATTCACATAGTTAGCTCAATAGTTAGTACATATCAGAAAATCGAATTTATTAGTAAGTATTTGCACGGATAAGTAAGTGCATTCATGGCCGTCTTTAAACTATAGGGCACTGGGTTAACGGGGCCCCTAAGATTATGCTTTGAAGGCTTTAACAGCGCGATCAATCGCATGCGTTCTCTGTAACCTCTGGCCGTCCAACAGCTTCCATTCCTTCCGAACTAGGGGGCCCCATGGATTATTATTCTATTTTCAGTTTTTGCCGTGACTTTCTAACAGACGTAGGTACATGACTAACGGCCTTGTGCGGCAAATCTAAAGTTTTTATATCGGGATCGAATATTAATTTTGGTCGTTGAGGAAATCATTTTTTCCTGTATTAGGGCGCCCACACTGACTCCTGGGAAATTTAAAGTAAGTCGTGAAGCTGATGTTTGAGAACCTTTTGTAATTAATGAGGATATATTGTAAAATGTAATTTTTAGTTAAAATAATAAAATGAGAAGGTACATTTCTGGAATTGGAACTGACTACCGGCCGAAGTAGTGTCTACTACTTCAATTAACTCATTTAAAAACAAATTAGACAATTGGACAAGGACGAAATATCTTCAAAAGTAAACTATACAGTGTGAAGGGACTTTCAACACTGTATGATATAGACACATCAGCTACCAAGCTGTATAAATAAATAAAATCTAAAAAGTTGAAAAATAAAAAATTCTATATTTTACTTCGCATACTTCCTTGTCTTCTCACCTAAAGGCTGACTTCTGAACTAGAGGCAACTTCAGTAGCGTTGACCTACATAAGTACCTACCATTCTCGGGCCTTAATAAATAAATCGATTTGAATTTTGAATAGAACGGAGTATTCCTCCAATAAAGACATAGACTTATATATTATAGCTTAAACGATTTTTTTATTTACTTGGAGGAGTTAAATCTTTTAAGAGGTTCCTACATCTGCTTTGGAAGGTATTTATTACACCCACGCACAAACCCTTAACCCAACCCACCCTACCATGTCGTTATCATAATGCTGCTTAAGCGGACCCCGATATGAATTTATTGATGTCAGTATAATAGGTATTGGTTATTGGCATTTTTGGCCACCTAACCTGTTTATTGTTCGTTTGGATTTTAGTAGTAGTAATAGCAGTTTACTGTCCAATGTTATTTTTGAGGTCGCGGTCGTTAAAGATGAATGTCCCAGGTTATTAATTTATTAGGTACCCTTTACCTGTATAGAACAGAACAATCTCTTACTTAGTGATCAGATAATCGTGTATAATAATCCAGGATTATTTTTATCACAACTTAGAATTTTTATAAGTTGCTACCCAGGACACTGCGTGGTCTAACAAGTATTAGGCCTACATGTATTATAATTCATCTTTTAGCGTATTGCATGACAATTTGTATGTATTAACATATGGTTATTGCGTTTTGTAATCTTTTACAAATAAAGTCAGAACTTTGAGACAAACGAAAATATAATGCCATAGTTAGTTTGTATAATGTGATCGTGCAAAGCTTACGCTGCACTAGCTAACAGCTATTATTCAGTGTCACAGAAAACAAAATAGAATAAAAGAGAGATAAAGCGAGAGCCATTCTCCAGCGAGCGGCGTATCATTGTCGCAAATGTTCTTGTTATGCCTAACAGCTAACAATGGCTAATGAAATAGTCATTGTCATCCAACGATAATGTTCTGTGTGATTGTTTATTTGAGTTAGGTACTTGTTTGGGCAAAGTTTATCGGATTATGTAATTAGATATTTGGCAAAATGTGTTAGAAGTGGGTTTGCTATGCTTTGTGTTAAGTAATTTGTTGCTGAAACAAGTATTTAAGATGACAAGTGTTGCCACTGGTCAAAATCCGACCATAAACACAATTTTTTTTATTGATGACAGTAAAGTTCGTCAATAGCTACAAAAAAGCGGTATTTTGTCGTTGCTTATTTTAATAGTTTATTCTCTTTTTATAATTATATTTTATAATTAAAAATATAAATAACCAGTTAAAAAATATTTTTTAATAAATTTAATGGATTGCGGTTTATGCAAAAAAAAAAAAATCTGTTAAATACAACTTTGGGCACACTATCTACTACATACCCATAGCTTCGATATCAAGAATTTATAAGTAGTTAGTCCTATAAACTTCTGCGATGTCAGTAGAACCAAATAGTTGGGAATATCAAAGAAAAAAATAAGTCATAGGTATAATGAGTAGGAAGTAGGTACAGGAAAACTATCGTCAACGAACGGTCCGAATACCGAGTCATGTGAGATATTTTTTGTACTGAACAAGCATCATTCTTTCCGTTTCAATTTCCGACCTTTATATGTCATGTACATACGAGACTTTAGGACCATTTGACCGAGTGCCGACGTTTTCCTTCACTTTTTTGCTAAAAGATCCATTGATGTAATGGTATCTCGTATCACGGTGTAAGTATACTTTAAGTTGAATCGTGTTTCTTGCAGAACATACATAAAAAAGCAGGATGTGTCGTAAAAACACACGATTGAAGTTTTGTATTACAGGGAAACATTTTAATTATTCATCTATTGCTTTTGAATCGCATAGATTGTATTTATTATGCTCTAGCCTGTCGCCTGCCGCCTGCGGTTTCATCCGTGTTTATCTATATCATATATAGCTTATAAGCATCTACGAAAATTTCGCGTCGAATGGTAGCAGTCCCATCCCGATATGTTCAGTAGTTTTGAGATGATGGTGCGTCAAAGGAACCCTATATTGCTTATATATAAATATAAAAAAGAATATATAAATAGATAGATTCGTCACATAAAAAGGTTGCATAACTGAATTTCAAAGGCCTCCTCTAAGAAGTTTCACTGCAAAATGAAATATGTATGTATATATATAGATGACAGAACCCGATAAAAGACGAATACATAAGCTACCTTATTCTTTGTGACATCGACTTACCCGTAATATCTGCGCGTGAAGTTATCGCAGTCGCAGATCAGGAACCGCCTCCCGAGGACGAACACTGTCGTTCCAACTATCAGGTCCCGAGGTGCGTAGTACTCCGTCACTTCCTCGTCTGTCGTCTCCAACACCGTGGATGGAAAAGCCACTGGATAACCATTTTTATTAGTTTCCTTAATATGAAGATGGAAGCTTTGAGACGTAGATACTGCCTCTCAGATCTTCTGCTGCTCGATTAAATCACAGACAGTTTTTATAATACTTTTTTCTAACACAGTAGTACCTAATCTACTATTTATTTTCTAGCGATAATTATACCATTGAATAAACCTAAGTTTGAAGAAATTCATAAACAACAAATTACAAAGGCTTTGCAGCGGGCGGTTTGTTCGGTTGCAATAATTCATAATCTCTTTAGTAAAGAAGTTCGAGTTGGAGCGGCTCGACAACTCCTCAAACTTTCATAGCTTAATCTCCTTAAAAGCGGCCTATTAATATAAAGCGAGTATACCTAATTTATTCCCCTTGAAAACGTTATTATCAAAGTTAAAAATTAAGTGTTTTACTTATACTTAAACGATGCTTTTATAATTAATTCACATTCCTATAATGAAACGTTACTTCGCAAGGGCTGTGTTCTACTTTGTTACGTAATTTGCAAATTCACAGTAGGAGAAACACGATAAATGAGTGATGTGTTGTGAGCCGACTGCATGACTATTGGGATTACTCAATGCAGGCGGGCGCGTTAACTCCGACTAAGTGGAACATCGGAATGCCATTTGAAAAGTTAAAATGCGGAAACTGTGTTTTGTAATGTAGGTACCCAAATGGGAATTGTTTCAGTGCTCTGTATTTAAGCCTTATGTGAAACAAACTATTTCGTCCATTACTAGGGCTGAATGATGTTAACGTTAATACCTATTAAGCACAATTTGAAACTGTAATATAAATTTGAATTAACATAAAAATACATAGAATTAGTCAGCATTTCAGTCTAAGATTTAATTAATTGGTTTAACTTCTTGATTATTTTTTTTATGTAACAATAAGACATTCTTAATTAAATGTATTTCCAAAGAGATTACCTAATGAACTACCTAACGAGCAGAGAGAAAATAAATTATTGACTAAGCTCCGAAAATAAACAAAAAGCTTATTATAAATCATTAAATACTATAAAATTAATATAATTTATCTTTAGTGAAACTTTACCATTGGTAAGATGCAAACACATGAATCGAATACCTAATTAATCTGTATATTGGCTAAAACTAATCTAGAATGGAAACTCTGTTTAGGAAATGGGAATACTCTACGAATTTATCAAACAAATAGCTCGCGAGGGATTAATCGTCGAATAAATAAGACCAGTCAAGATCGGAAAGAACTAAATGCAGCACAGAACATCCACAAAAAAGCCATATATTAATACTATTAAAGTAACAAATTCCTTTTGACAAAATTAAGAGAATGGGGTTTGTTGTCTATGTGAACCTCATGTATATTACGAAATACTGAATGATAGAAGAGTACTGTAGAAACCATGAAAATTCCTAGGTATAAAAAACCTGTATATTGTATGTATGTTGTAAAATAATAGCCTTGTCTTTAACCTGATCGACGCATTACTGGAAGCATTCGATATTTTCCCTCACACACAGGGTCCATATAATTTCCACATTTATTTTTTATCGGAATTTTCACGCATGCTCTGACAAGCGCCATTGAAATGTCATTAAAGTTTTTGTATCGGTTCGTTCAGCTCTGGTTTGGATAACACTCTTTTGTTCCCTACCTACTTGCGATCAGCGATGGGATCTCTTGTTATCTAAATATACAGCGGCAGACGCTTATCGCTATTACTGAGTAATCAAGTTAATATCTACGGTATCCGCACATTTCTTAAAAGTTTACAGACGCCATGTCTGCAAACTGACCTTAAACAAGTTAAAGAAGTTTACACATCATGAAGTAAAAAGAAAATCTCACCGGGTTTTTCCTTCCATTTCTTTGGTAACTTCGTTTTCTTGAGAAGTAATGGAAAAGGATCTTTTCCGCCTCGTCCATCGTGAAGTTCCTGTATAAATATTATTTATACACGTTGGAGGTAACATTTTAATGTTATTAAAGTATTAGTTATTTACGGGATTACGGACGGGCGCGTCGGTTGTATGGTGCCCGACGTGTAGACGCTGATGTGGGCGCAAAGGAATTTTTATTGACCTTTGTAATTGGAGAGCGTCCTTCACACAGAACCCCAATAAATATTCATTGCTCTGATTTGTCAAGGTTTCAGTTTGTTGTATATAAAAAATGTAACCTTGCCGTATTTCTTGCCAGTTCTTCCCAGTTGAATGTTTACTTCCGTAAATACAGTATATATGGACCTTTTTAAGTGCCCTTCTAGAGACTAAACTGAATAAATTGTTTTGAATTTTTTATTAAGTTGTTAAATAAAAGTTCTTCACTTTGTAACATTTTTTATTAAATATTCTTATGGTGATCATAAAAATGTTAAAAGACTTAGTTAATTAAACTCTCGTCTTCCTCAATAGTTAAGACGGCTATTTTAGCTGTTGTGGGTTGGCATTGGGAACCTGTTTAAATTATTAATATGATATGAATTATGCCTTAACTTTCTTTGAAACTAAGATTTTATGACTAAGGAGGAAATTTATTATAAAAGACAGGGAAGTGAATTGTAACGTGGATTTTGGAGGGGCCTTGCCCAAAAGACAGTAGACGCTTTTTTTTATACGAGCTTGACAAAGATTGGGAATGTCAAACCTATTCACCCAAATGCCAAATGTCAGGGACGTTATTATTCACAAAGATTACAAAAGCTTTGTGAATACGTATCGGCCATTCCCTTATCGGTTTACGAAATAATATAGAGAAGCTTAATGTTATTTTTTGACTTGTACAGTAGAATACCGATTATCGGAATACTGATTATCCGGACATCCGATTAGCCGGACTCTTATGTCACAGCTCTAATTGTCTATTCCAAAATGTTTTGACCGCCCATAATTAAATTACTTAATGTTATTTTTTGACTTGTACATTAGAATCCCGATTATCTGAATACTGATTATCCGGACATCAGAGTAGCCGGACTCTCATGTCACAGCTCTAATTGTCTATTCCAAAATGTTTTGACCGCGCATAATTAAATTACTTAAGTACCTATATGCAATGGTATTAAGAAGCTCATAATCGTTATAGCTGGTACTGTTCATATCGTTTAGTCAACGATTATTTAGAGTAGTAGAGCTCTTAGTGCAGAGTTCGTCCGGGGAAGTACTACCACCTTACCCATTTCCGCCGTGAAGCAGTAGTGCAATTGTATTACTATACTGTGTTTCGGTTAGAAAGGTAAGGGAGCCGGTGAAATTACAGGCACCTGAGACTTAACAACTTCACGTCTCAGGGTCGACAACGCATTGGCGATGCTCCTAGTGTTGCAAATGTCCATAGGCGGCGGTAACCACTTACCATCAGGTGGACTGTCTGCTTGTTTGTCGGCCCAAGTGGCATAAAAAAAAAAATAAAGATGTATTTAAAAGCCATTTACATAATAAAAGTTTATAACATGTAATTATTGTTTGATTTGACTTTGAAATCTACATATTATGTTCCAGATTTTATTTCATCCGTATTCTACTGTACCCTATTCCATGACCTATCAAATTTCATTTAGATCGCTGATAGATTGGTGGTTAGAGAACCTAACTGCCGAAGGTCAGGGGTTCGATTCCCACCCAGGACAAACATTTGTGTGCATGAACATGTCTGTTTGTTCTGTGTCTGGGTGTAAATACTTGTATAAGTATGTATTTAAAAAGTAGTGTATGTGGTATATTAGTTACCTAGTAGCCATACTACAAGCAGTACTCTGCTTAACTTGGGATCAGGTAACCATGTGTGAAGAATGTCTTGGGATGATGTTATATAATTAAAGGAGTAAATGTAGTTGCCATTAACTAGGGATTATATCAGAGCATGACAGAATTACCTATTCGATAGGCACTCCACTAACGAAGGCTTTTTGTTGCTCCCGTTTTTATATCATGGTTTGAAATGAGAAATGTCTGTATTTATACAGAATTGCATAACGCTCGTAATGAAAAGAGCACTGACAAAGCTTCGTCTCGTGTCCTATGTAGAAACATTGACGGCTTAATTCCTTAGCTAGACCTAGGATACAAAATGGGTGGAACTGGTCTCGCACCGTGCGATTCCAAAGGTGCTTTCTGCCGCGCACGATTAAGCTGTGGAATGAGTTCCCCGCCGTGGTTCTCCCAAGGGAGTACAGCATGGGGTTCTTCAAGAAGGGTGTGAAGAGATTTCTGTAGGGTCGGCACCCCGCGAGTGATACCTACGGTGTTGCAAGCGCCAATAGACTGCGGTGACCGTTTACCATCAGACGGGCCGTCAGCTTGTTTGCTAACGTAGTAGTATAAAAAAAAGTGGGTGTGAGTGATCGGATCTATAAAGTAGATCGTTCACTTATCCGCGCCGCAAACAGAGCCACAGTTACATCAAGACTGGGCAGTGCAAACAGCCTCCGAGTAACCTACTAATATTTATTCTGCACGACCTTCACTATTTATTTATGTGATAAAATAACGAACCTACCTTTTTTAACCACGTAGTTGCGTGGAATTTTCTTAATTTTTTATAAAAAACTTATTTTATTCCGGAGTTTCATAATTTTTCATAAAGATACAACATATATTCGTTTATTTTTATCTACGTCTTGGTTCTTTAGAATATATAACTTTTTATCTTGATGAATAGCCTTACTTACCCCAGATATGCATCCGCAGTGAACCAATTCATGGAAGGATATCGTTGCGTATAGGTATTATGCCAGTACTTTAGAATTTCATACCAATAATCCCAAGTTCTTCGCGTTTGCAGCGTTCGGCGCGGATAAAGGATCAACATTCATATGATAGAAGTATTCAGTCCATAAGGACTGGACATTATTCACAAACATACCTTTACTGCTATCTTGTCATCTTGGAGAAAGTAAAGAAGCTTATATTGGCGGAGTTCACCGTTTTCTGATTCCCGATCATCCCACACCACGTCAAACCTAAAAAGAAATAATTTCATGTATAAAATTGGTCCGTAAGCTATTAGGTTAGCTCTTCTTTTTCATTTGATTACTTAATTTACTAACTAAACAAAATCATTTTACAATCCAACGATGGAATAATTTCATTCATTTCAAAAGGTAGAAGAAAATGAAAAAGCGGCCTCAAAATGTCCCACCCGGTGACACCGCGTGCACCGGGAGTCTGTGGGCTATAACGGAACCACCCGTGATTTATTAACAAAACTCTGGAGGGGTCGTGTTTATTATTACCACTGAGATAAGATTACAAGACACTAAATAAACAATGTTTTATAATACGAAACAAATTGCAATTATAATTTGTAGTGCTCTTAAATCATGAGAGATCAAGAGGCAGTAAAGACTTTAAAGTAATCGGGTACCTAAATACCGATTCGTTCTTTAGTAGGCATTAAAATAAATAATAAGAAGTAATAAAACGATTTAAGTGACATTCCCGCAAGAAGCACTAAAGTTGTGAGCAATAAACTAGGAACAGATGGTTGGTTGGAGCGAACCACGCAGAGACGCCGCCGCCGCCCAAGGCTCTGCGGTCGGCGCCATATATATGAAGGAAAGAACTCGTATAACCTCATAGATACTTGATGTATAGTAATATAGGTACTACGTGTGTATGTATTTTTTATTATAATCATTAAACCACATTTCAGTAATCTCCCAGCTAGTATATATAACCTTTCTGATACACAAACAATTTGCTTTCCTCTCCGTGGTTTTCCCAAACAAACATATTTTAGGTAATCTATAAACATGGAATTTAGATGGGTAACAATTCAATTCTGATGTAACAAACTCGACTAAGGCGGCGTTAGCTATTAGTATTTACATTGTCTATTGCGATCCAACTCTATTTTGTTTCTTCCTTTTCGGAAGTCAAATAGTTACTTTAAAGACTTAATAGGCTGGTGATAAAAGGAGATAGTTCAGTGGCTGTAAAGTCAAATTTCTTGACGGATGCTTTTCGAAGGAATTCTACAAGGAGTTGAACTTTCCGTGAAGGAAACGATTTTGAGCAAACCGTACCACGTTCGTAGCGTACTTTGTAATACCCCGTGGCTACCACTCTTGGTAAACACGGTGTTCCGAAAGTTGCAATTGAGAGCCATTTGTATTTTAGACATTGTTTATACAGGCAATAGATTGGCATTGCATTAGGTAGATCAGCATGCTTGTCAAGTTTGCTAGTGCCATAATTTGTTGTTCATTTTGTACACAATTTAATAAAATACTTAATGTATAAACGATCCATGCTAGGTACCTACCAGCGTAGGTAGGTACCAACGGTTCGCATAGCATCCACATCTTCCCGCATGCCAGAATTCCAATTTCGCTGGGTAATAAAGTATTAAATGAGCCATGGGAGGCGCCAGTCTTATTGGGCATCTAATAGTGATGTAAGGTCGGAGTATTTCTTGGATGCAATTATATGTAGAACATGTACAAATTAGGTACGATATAATGCGTTGGAGATATTTAACACATAATTGGACATAATTAAAAGCAAATCAATCATAATTAATCATATTGTCTTTAATTAATTTTACGAACTTTTAGGTAGTAATAGAAAAGTTTGACAAAGCCATGATTTTAGTCTAAAGAAAACTCATTTCTTGTAATTATTCCATTTGTTTGAAACACGCAAAGGCGACAAATTGAAATCTTTATGATATAAAACTAATTGGCTTGGGTGAACTCATACAACCGGAACAACAAAGTTTATTTGGTTTTGATTTACTTATAATTTGTACCTTTCAATTCGATTAGTTTGATTTCATTTGAAATTTAACACAATACATAGGTAATAAATGGAATTGCATATTTTTTTTTTCTTAACAGAGACCATGGTTGCTATCGATAGCTTGAGACCAGAAACTACTCTTTGAGATTGAAGCAGCTAAAGCCTGTGCTAAGCCGTCTTGCGGTTTATTTGTGCGGTTGACCGTAAAGGCTGCGGCAAAGATCAAATGTGGTTCAGTAAATGGTCGGAGCCAACGCTGTAACATATCGGGAAATCATTTCAAAAGAGGTGGTTATTGTCTTGCTACAAATACACGTACGTGGGGTATCAAACTATCCATGTTTAATAATGTTGCTTCTAATTAAATGAGGTGGACACTCTTACAGGCGCGGATCCAACCCACAACAATGGTTGTGGTCACAGCCATCCGAAAATCGACCAGCATGTAAATCGGAGTGTGAACTCGCTCATGATCAATATAGTGCATAAGAATGAACATTATCACTCTCACTATTCTCACATCAGGCATTGGATGTAATATCATCAGCCTATAACTAAGACGACTTCTTCGAATAGACCTGGAAAGTGTGACGTCACAAGTGTATTAGGGTTGTGGACCCATCGTGCCCACAACGGTGGACCCGCGCTGGCACTCTTAAGTAAATCCCTAATTTTATAACATAGTATAATGTAAGAACCTTACTTTATACAAACATAAGAAGTAAATAAAAATGCCAACCACTAATGAAACCTTCCACTCGAAGTACTTACGTACCTAAATCGAGTTGCCTTGCTAAGAGTACAGTTATCGTAGTGCCTATACTAAAATAGGTTCCGCGGAGCGTCCTATGCGGCGTTTATATTACTTTAGTATTTTCATTATAAAGAACTTGTTATTTATGGCATACTTAGAATAAAAAATCTCTGGAATAATATAGGTCCCAGTTTATGGGTCATAAAAGGCGGCTGGCACTGTAAGCGAGTGTCGAAAGGCAACTTCGCTTATAACTCACGTCATAATGATTCGTGCTTGGCGTATTGAAGGGAGAAAATATCAAGATATAAACTATACATTCTTTCACGACCACATCATCCAACCTGAGCCGACTTGGAGCTTATGGCCCGTTGGCAACAGGAGGGTAATACTTTGAGCAGTTTGCGCACTATATTGACTAAAGTCCCTACTTGACTTTGTAAATACTTTGAAATATTTACATAAACTAAGGCAGAGAGAGATAAAAAGCATTGAAGACAGAGATTTACATAGAGAAAATGCGGAATCGAACAAGAGAGCTATAAAAAGTAAGCACAATGTAGAGTAGGTGTGCGGCTACCCCTGAGCAAGCATTACCGCTTATCTAAGTTCCTGGACTTAAGTTGGCACTCGTAAGCGTAAAAACGGTATCTCGTAAACGTTAAAGAACGTTCTCGAACTTGATGATATTTTTAACAAGACATGATCAATTTTTAAGCGATTTTTTTACACAGGGAACTAACAATAAACTATGCATTCAGAATAAATATCGTCAAAATATTTAGAATGATGTCCATGTTTCTACCGACTTTTTTATGCCACTAAACTGACAAACAACTTAAGGCCCGCTGATCCAACCCTCTTAAAGTATCTTAAAATTACATCGAATAATATAACGTAAGAAATACTTAAACATTTCTGTATTCTGAAAAATGCAAAGGTAAAGACGATGTCGCGCCAAAGGGAATTGTACAGTCGGCGTTGGGTAGTCGTTAGCACAAAAAAAAAGTAAAATAGCTGGGGCGACAGAATCATTCAATTCCAATGTAGCCAAGTTTATACCTACTACAGTAACTTAACTAAGATTTATATTTATAACGTCTAGTTTAACATATACACGATATTATCCAATAACGAATCTTGGCAAATTTTAAGTAGCAATGCGTTTTCATGCAATCAAACGAATTTAGTTCTTCAATGCCTTCCAAATTGAACAAGGAGTAAGCCATTAATAAAGTCGGTAATTTAAGATAATACTATAGTTACCTTAATTACTTTACATCACTTAATAGACCTATTATCGAGCCAGTATATCTATTTTTCTATGCATCAATATAAATAAACAAACGATTTGGATGAAATGCAAAATCAATTTACAGTACAAATAGATTTAGGAAACTGAATATAAATAACTGCAGCACTCGTGTATCCGTTAAACGTCTGAAAGCATCGAGGAGAGCGGTAGGAGGCGAAGAGATCGTGATTAAACCGAGCAATTAATATAGACGTAATTCTTGGTTAGCCTAAAGCCCTACTCGAAGACGCCGTTCATGGCACCCTTGTCCAGTCTTAACCCTACCGGCTGTAGATACCAATATATATTTTAATCGGAATTGAATTTCATGCTTAAATATTCTTAGGCTTAATATAATTAGGTGCTAATATGTGTTATTAAATAGTAGACGTAATCAGACTGTTAACTTTATTTAACTACCAATAAAGCAAACGACTATAAATAAACTATACTAACAACTAATACTGATTAAGGATGTACGATCGTGCAAGGGGATTTCGGCATTCCACTGTTTACTTCCACTAGGGGAAATCTGTGGGAAATACTTCGCCCATTAAAAAATAACTCAATCTTGGAAGTAGGTACTTAAAGTATAAAATTAAAAGTGTTGGTATTCCCTAAAGTGTGATACAAACACCAGATTAAGTTATAAAAAACTCTTTGAATATATGAATTTCTAGTTTATTATAAACTAGCTGTGACCGGCTTTTTAACCGACCTATAAAAAGATGGAGGTTTTCAAACCATAGTGCTTAGTACACTATGGTATATTATTATTATATATATTCGGGCGTAAATTCTTTTGAACCAATTTTAATATCTCTCCAAGGAAGACATCCGGCAGCCACGCCTGAAACCGCTAAAGAAGTACTATTTATTTCCAAAGGCGTTTGGGCGAACTCCCGTTTCAATTTTCTATTCCGTACAGAAATAATGCTTCTCGAGCCTGAAAGTAATTACCTATGTAAACATGAGGCCCGGAGCAATTATTCAGGTGAATTAAGTTAGGTACGTAGGCAAGCTAATACAATTGCAACGATTGACGTTAGCGAGAAGACAAACCCGAGTTGCTTGAATGTTTCCCCCTCGAGAGGTGCGCTGTACAGCCAGCATATCTAGTTGCCAGTTTCAACCGAGCTCTGATTAGATTTGTAAAGCCATGTGCGATTTAATTATGTGCAGTTTAGAAGAGCCAGCCGACATGCATCGGATAACCGTATGAATACTGGTTTGTATGTGACGAGAAGTAATTTTATATATAATATTTTTGACAGGCCAGTTGGCTTGGTGGTTCAAAAAAAAAAATCAAAACCATTTATTCAGTTTAGGCCCTCAGAAGGCACTTATGAAGGTCAAATTTAAAGTTACTGAAGCTACTAAGTTAACGCTCTGAGTGCCAAACCGAAGGTCGCGGGTTCGATTCCCACCCAGGACAAACATTAGTGTGCATGAACATGTCTGTTTGTCCTGTCTGGGTATAAATAAATATCAGTATGTATTTAGAAAAAAAAAGTAGTATATGTAGTATATCAGTTATCTGGTTTCCATAGTACAAGCTCTGCTTAGTTTGGGACCAGATGGCCGTGTGTATAGAATGTCTCGGGATATTTATTTGATTTATTATTCATTCATTTATCCACACACCTTCAATAAAAAAGGCCGATTGTCTCTAAATAAATACAATAATACTTTCTACTATAAGTAGACGAATCTTAATACTAAAAACGGTCTGCCAAATCCAAGCGTTCAGCATTTCTCACATAGCACTACGCGACGCGACATAGCACGGGACAGCATTTTTCAACGTTGTACTGAAGTATCTCAGTTTGTATACAACAGGCTCGTCACACGCTATTGTACGTGTAAAGTTGTAAAAGCCATCAGAAGCTAACACCTTCTAGTCCATTCAAAATAAAAAGCCCCTTCGCGCTGAAGAGTTGCTACGTCATCCTGCACTGTGTCGCGTGGCGCAGTGTGGGAACCGCCTAAAGTAACAAGAGCGGGAAATACAGCATAAAAATTGTTTTGTTGATCGAATGTCTTTTGCAAATCGATAGGCAATGCTTAGCGGAGAAGGACACAGCCATTTGTTTGGATCCTAAAGGTATAGTATATATTAATATAGTTGGGTTTATAATTGCAGGAAGATAAAAGAAAGGGAAAGAAAAATATTTGATGTATAATATAAAGGTTTTCATCCTACGCCAAAAAAGGGATCAACAGTAAGAAATAACGAATATATAATCACGTTAAAATAAATGTAAAAGCGAACCCGATATTAGCTATTGACCAGTAGGTTTCTTATTGTAGTTTGTCCACAAAGTATATAGTTTACGGTACACAAAGAAGCGTCGAGAGAATGTTATCTTTGCCGGTAATGAGAATCGAGTCCAGGCTTCCTTTTCTGAGATCTTTTTATTTTTATTTTCTGTTTTGGTCCTCTTTGATCTCAGTGAGCTATAATGAAATGTACTTAATCCTATGTTAAGGAAATACTGCCAATATAATGTTTAACACTATTTAATATATATAGAAATCATTTTTTGAATAAAAAAAGAAACAAATTTGAAGGTTAGATCCTCCTTCGCGCTGTATCAGCACAACAGATGAGAACCTCTTATTAAATTCGGGATTCGTGTTTTTTTAAAGCCTTAATGGTCCATGTTTAAAACTCTTTTGTAATTAAATCTAACTCACGTTAAAACTTTTCCATCGTATTCTAAATAACGTCGCAGCGGGTCGTCGTGCGCCTTCGCCCGTTTAGGTGTCGGAACTTTCTTCCAATGTTCCTTCAGCGTGTACGCATCCACTGGTAATTCTTCCTCTTTAGACAACTCGATGCCTTGTGATTCTAGCCATTCCTTTAAAAAATAAAAACAGCATTAAGTTTATTCAAACTATAACAAGAGCAGTTTGTCTTTGTGGCAGTCCAAAGGGTGGCTTTGTTGATATAATAGGGGTGACATACTTGTTAATGCATTGTAAAGCTGAGTATAGTTCGTCTTAAACCAGTTTTAAGTTTAAGCGTCACTCGCCCATTATAAATACGAATGTTACCCCAAAAAATACGAAACTAGGGTAAGGAATAATACAGAAATTAAAAACGGCCAACACGCAGTTCCGTAATACTAATAAATGTTCACTTTAAATTTAAAAAATAATAATTACATGTGCACAATATTAATTTTATCGGCAGAAAAAATCAATCACTCAGAACCTATAACTAGTTTTTCAATGCATTTTATCTATATTGCTTAAAAAAGCCGGTGATGTGCGAATTGGAACTAGTATCTTTAGGGTTCCGGATAAAAATAGGTAATAAACCCAAATCTTTTAAATGCAACTACATATATTTTGACAATCTAGAAATACGAAGAGTATTAGCAGTATTTTCTAAATTGAAATATATGGTGGTAAATCAATTGTAGAATGCTACCTGTGTATACCTACCAAATTACAATTCGGAACACTTTTGCAGTTGCTGAAGCCTGAGAACGTCAGTGATATCTCTTTTTATTACCGTTATGGCACAGAACCTTAAAAAGTTTGGATATCTCGTCACCGACACGTCACATTGGAGAAGAACATCCTATCATCGTTTGCATGTAGTTTTTAAGAAAGGTTCTTCCAAAATTCAACCCCAAGCGAGAAACAAAAGAGAGGTGTTGGGAATGTATCAATATGCGAAAAGCCAGTTAATAAATATATACAGCGGCTATATCCATACGTCCCACATTATAACAATGGAGAATCAAAATGTTGATACTTCGATCACAACTTCATTATGTCGATGATGTAGTCTATGGCTACAAACGCTACTAGGGGAAGTTTAATACCCATATTACGTATATTATTATTCTATGGGAGCTCGTACCCTAATTTCAAATAGCTACTCATCGGCCTCCGTGGCGCAATTGGCTAGCGCGTTCGGCTGTTAACCGAAAGGTTGGTGGTTCGAGCCCACCCGGGGGCGGCAATTTTTTTACAATTAATCTATATTTTTCCTAACAACACACTGTTCATAAAAATAATAATAAATGTATTTTAAATTAATTAAGCATGCTTACCTATATTAATTAGGTATATTGTGTTCCCATTAAGCAATTAGGTATGATCCCATTCGGGACCAAACATATCTATTAGGTTAATGTTTTAATAAGACTGACACGATTTCGCGTACTTTGTGTTTACTTTTCAACATTGGCTGATTTGGGCTATTTGATTATTTGGGAACCTTACGTGTGAATTTATCTGTATGTCAGTTTGTGACAGGTGCTCGTTACTGCAAATTCTAAGTATTACTATAAACTTGAAATTATGCATTATTAAAAAAACGTGCAGCGAACTTAAAAGCAAGAAGAGCAAACCATGCCTTTTTAAATTGATCTTATTGCATACAAGATGAAGTATATAGTAGATAATAAATATCTATAATTTTTTTTAAACTCGAGAAAACGCATTAGCTGGGCTGACCAACTCGTACTTGACCGATCTTTTCAGAAAAATATTATTATCATACAAGAATTCCATAACCTAGTTAGAAGTTGTGAACAAAACAAGCTCAATAATGCAAATGAGACCAAATGGATAAAATCGTACCAAAACATGTCAAATGCTGATGGCGACAAATCAAATCAAATCAACAAGGAAAACAAAAAATAAAGGCTATATTCCACTCTTTGTAGGTATATAACACTTGCATAACATACCTGAATTTCATATTTTTTCGATGCTTAGTCTTATTAGGAAAGTATTTATAGACTGTGGTAATACCCTCTAGCATAGATAATATTAGACGAATAAAAAAAATGTGTCCATAATATTTTTCACATAGTCACGACAATTGAAGGTTTTTACTCATATCTTGTGAAATAGCACTTGATTACTCTGAGATTGTAGGGTAAAAGTGGGATAGACGCCCTTGGAGGATAGACGCCGCACCTTAAAAAAAGAGAATTTAAAACCAAGTTCACGCTCTAGTACCAAGTTCCTCGGACAGATCTCTTCCCGCACAGCTCAGTCCGCGCACGCGCTTCGACAGGACTGCACGTATCGCCGCTTGAGTTAAAAAAACGTTGCAAATTTTTATCGCGCTTGCATGATTCTTGTGACAGTGACATTTTGACGTGTTCAGAACTTTCGTTTTCGAAGGTAAGTTTTAAGTGTGTATTATTATTTAAATAGTATGTATCATTTATATTTATGGTGTGTTTATAAAATTACGAAATTATTTAAGTATATTTATTTATTTGCTTGGGCGTCTATCCCTACTAAAAAGGATAGAGGCCCCACTATTGACTGAGTATAGACGCCCTTAGAGGCATAAATCCTCTATGACTTATTCACAGGTACTTAGGCTATAGGTAAGATTTTAAATAACGTACCTATCTAGTTAATATGCAACTTAGTAGGAAAATTGACTTTCCAGTTTATTTATGAGCTGTTTAAAGGTATTTACATGTCGTACTTCACTGTACTTGTAAAAAATAATGCAGCGTATCACCTAATTTCATTTTTTATTTTCAGAATCAGATTCTGACCAGACTGAATCTGATAAAGAAAATACTCAATGCAGAGAATGTTTCGATGACTATGCAAGTACCAAGTCCACGGCGGACTGGATTCAGTGCCTGATGTGTAAACTCTGGTTACACGAAGATTGCACTCTATATGGCGATTACTGTAATAGATGTGGACACAAGAAGAAGCTTGCAGCTCTAAAAGCTAACCTGGCCAAAGTGAATTCAAAGAATAAGTAACCTGGCCAAAGTAAACAGTATCTCTATATTTGTTGATTATTTGAAAATTTTGATTACTGTTATTTTTTTTTAAGAAGGAAGCTTTGTTTTTTCCCAAAGAAGTCTTAAGGGACGGATTTGTTTTAAGTTTTATTATTCCTAAATTTAGTTCTGTAAAGTTTTAAATAATTTTTAATAGACGTTGTTAAGTTGCTAAGTTTACCCAAAGAATGAAACTTATAATATATTATTGCAACTAAGAAAGCAAATAAACATTTTATTTAATTTTCTACGATTTTTTTTTATTACGGAGGCATCTATCCCATTGTAGGGCATCTATACTCATGTCAAAATTTTGCCAGGGGCAACTACCCCATACAGTAGGCGTCTATCCTCAAACAATAAGTCTTTTTTAGAGCCGAATATCTACAAATCTACGGTATGCATTGAATAATGATATGAGTAGATATTAAGTATAAGGACTATAGTTGTTACAAATAGTTAACTCACTCGAATATTGCTTTAAAAAAAAAAGTTATAGTCAGCTTACAAAAAGTGGGGCATCTATCCCACTTTTACCCTACACTAAATACTTCACCAGACCTTGCTCTGTTGAGGTATACCTTATTATGTCGAAATAAACATAAACCACTGATAAATCTTATAAAACAACTAGCTGTCCCCCGCGGTTTTATCCGCGTTCCCGTAGGATGTCACATGTATTATACATAAAAACATTCCTCTTCAATTACTATCAATTCAAAAAAACCGCAACAAAATCCGTTGCGTAGTTTATATAGCATACATATATAGGGACCGGGAAAGCGACTTTGTTATATAGTATGTAGTGATGTGACACCCAACTAATGCTAATTAAAAAATACTATAGTCCTCCATACATGCCCTTCGCTGACTTATATTTTTGGTTTGACATAATTATCTACAACGATTAAATTATTGTACTGTTGAAATAGAAATTAACGAATTCACCAAGGCATCCCTTAGATATCTATAAACTGCAATAATAGCTTAAATGCTATTGTTTTAGTAAGTATATATAGGTACCTACGTCGTTTCATTAGGTGACGATCATCAAAACTATGACTATTCACAGCAAACTTAAAAATACCTTCAGGCGCCTAACAAGAATTGTATCGCAAATACCCGAAATTGTCTCATGTGTAGCTCTCATAACATTACATTTGCAACTCCATTATTTCCAGGTAGTGATTCCCTTCGGTGTAAGAGCAAGGTTGCATGCCACCGTATCGTTGCCATGAGCCGGCGGTGAGGCACTTGTCAACACTGACCTGCCTGTCGCCGGTTGTAAGACTGCACTCAGTAAATGGGTTTTTCAGGTATTAAAACGTGTCTGTTTCAGTAGAAATCGATGCTGACTCCGTGCTCTAAATATGTAACTTTCTTTTTGTCTATTCGGTTTTTTAGTTGGTTTTTAGGGTACCGTAATTCAACAAGGAAACCTTATAGTTTTGCCGTGTTTGTATATTCGCAGTTTAACTTATAGGTACATAAAGGCTGTAATTCGTCATCAATGAAATATCTTGGATAATTTTTAGCTGTGCAAATTTTACATTACTTATTCTATAATTACCTATACATTACTGTTAAATTATTATTGATATGCCAATTCCCTTCAAAATTATCTAAACGTTTTGATAACATTTTATTGTAGAACCGAAAACATACCTAAGTTCAGTAGCTAAGAAATAAAGTGAATTCATAATAGATTATTATTTGGTTGAATAATTAGAATGACCTTCATGATACCTACCGGCGTATTGCATAATTATATAATAGTGGATACTCTACACGTACAGCGTACATTACAACTTTTCTAAGGCGAGCCAAATCATCTCTCTATCAATAGTAGCGTTATCACTTTAAATGTGATTAATACCAAGATGTTCGACGGCGCATACGCATAACAAGACGAATATGAAGTTGTAATTGAACGCTCGGTCGCGTTGAAGATTGCGACGCGAGTTGAGTTCATTCGACCGACATTCGTTCGTGCCTGTGCTAGTCGACCGGTGTTGATTTTTTGTTGTGCATTAATATAACAAAATGGTGTCGTTATCCCTGGATAGCCCTGTCGTACAATCTTACATCGTATATTCTGCGATATTAGCTGTGAAACTGTTGTTCTTGTCACCATTGACGGGTGCTACGCGCATGGTGCGGGGTGTGTTCGCGAATCCCGAAGATGCAAAAACATTGAAGGGTGGAAAAGTGAAGTTCGACGACCCAGTGATTGAACGTATTCGACGTGCGCATCTCAACGACTTGGAGAACATTCCAGCCTTCTGGGTTCTTGGAGCGTTGTACCTGACTACCGGACCAGTAGCTTCATGGGCCACACTACTGTTCCGACTCTACACAGCTGGGCGCATCGTACATACATTGGTGTATGCTGTGGTTCCAATGCCGCAGCCCGCGCGAGCCATTGCTTTCGCCATACCGTTATTTATCACGTTCTACATGGGTGCACAAGTTATCCTGTACTACATCACTGCCGTGTAGTAAAATTTCTAAATTTTAAAGATTAAGTAGGTTTTAATTGGAAGACTGGTTTTTTAATTGAACGTTGGATATTGTTAAATATATTTTTTACACTATGGGTTATACTGTATTTTTATTTACATTTTTCCATTAAGACATAGTGCCGGTTAGCCGGTCGCAAGGGCAAATAGGTTATATAAGTATACGCAGTTGAGCATTAATTAAGCGTCTAGCTAATTAAACAATAAGTTAATAGCAAACACATATAGTTTTGATATGCTAGCCGGAATATGTAAACTCTGTTATAGCTAATTTTGGTCATATATTACAACAAACGACCAAATTCTATAAAACCGGTTTCCAACCGACTGGAGCTGTTGCTTACGTCAGAAGCTCAGAGGAAATATATAACTCACAACTTCATACATTATCAGTCCCCCATTCTACTTCATTCGAGCATAGATTCTTGCACTGGCAACACATACATTAGTCTATGGACAACAAATAGGTTCCATTGTATTGTTTACTGTGAAACTGTATTCTTGATTACAAATAAACATGGCACCCATTCCTTTGAGTGATCCCGCGGTACAATCGTACATTTTATATTCAGGTATATTGGCCTTGAAGTTGTTTGCAGTGACGTTGTTGACTTCAAAAGCGCGTTATACGAAAAATGTGTTTGCAAACGAGGAGGACGCGAAAGCAAAAAAAGGCAAGGTAAAGTTCGATGATCCCGATGTGGAGAGAGTGCGACGTGCGCACCTCAACGACTTGGAGAACATTCCTGCTTTTTGGATTCTCGGTGCTTTGTACCTGACGACCGGACCGGCCGCTTCGTGGGCCACGATGCTCTTCAGGATATTCACGGCCGGCCGTATCCTCCACACACTCGTGTACGCGGTGAAGCCACTGCCGCAGCCAGCCCGGGGCATCGCATTTGGTGTGCCATTCATAATCAACATTTACATGGGCGTCAAAGTAGTGTTACATTACATAACGGCCTTGTAAAAATGATATGTGTAAAATGTTTCTACGTGGTTCTTCACATTTTTTTTATGTTATAACTGTTCTGTTTTTTTGTTATTAGAAATCATGATTGTGAATTACTTATACTTAGTGGCATAAAAATCCATACTTATCTACGTAAATAAATCAATGGTAAGAGAAGTAAGTAAACACTTCGAAACAAAATGTTCTGAGAAATATTCCTCTGAGGAACAATTTCTGCATACCTAATAAAATGCATAATTCAAATGTATAAAAAAATTGTAGCTTGAACTTTAACACTAATCATACCAACACTTACTGTGTACCTATTTCTACCACAGCGGGTCAAATGTGACTTTATGTTTCCTGCTTGAATGTATGAAATATGGTTGTTAGGAAGGGAAATAAATAGTATAACTGTATATTAATTAGTAAGAAAAAGTCATGAAGTCAAATGTGCAAAAGCAATAAGGTGATACGTGTATTTTCAAAGCAAAGTTCAAAATGGGTCATTTGACCCGGTTATGGTATGTTTAGTGTTAATCTATTTCATATAGGATGAGTTGTGACAGTTGAAGGTTGTTTACTCTGAGACACCACACTAAATGCTTCACGAGACCTTGCTCTGTTACGGTGTCCCCTTATTATGGCGAAATAAACATAAACCATAGAGAAATCTAATAAAACACCATGTGTCACCCAACTCAGGCTATTTGAAAAAGACTATAACAGTTTTCTTTTTATAAGAAACTAATCACAAATAATTTATCATTGCAAGCATTCGTGACTTGGTATTTTATAAACACTTGGTTTTCTCGGCATGCGTTGCAATGCTTTTTTTTAATTAACTTCCAGGGCACGTCCTCTAGTAAACCTAATTAATAGTATAAGAACGTATAGAAGACGAACAAATTAACAAACATAATTTTTAATCGTAAATACAACATTTTACAATGAATTACAAACAACTGTACGAATAAATATACCTAACTTTTAAATCATATTTTTTACCGGCTGGATGATCTTAGATAAGATAGTAGATGAGTAGGCAAAGCATGTACCTATGCTTATATCGTGTTACCGCACTACCGGACAACAAGCACTCAGCCGTAGATACCCAGTCTGGCAACACGAAGGCGTTGGACTGCGTTGTTTTCTGATAAATTAAGTTTTACTGTACAAAATGGCATCAATTCTACTAACCGACCCGGCAGTGCAGTCATACATATTTTATTCAGGCGTGCTGGCCTTAAAATTATTTGGAGTGACAATACTAACATCGAGAGCGCGAATTCAAAAAAATGTGTTTGCAAACGAGGAAGACGCGAAAGCAAAAAAAGGCAAAATAAAGTTCGATGATCCCGATGTGGAGAGAGTGCGACGGGCGCACCTCAACGACTTGGAGAACATTCCTGCTTTCTGGATTCTTGGTGCTTTGTACCTGACGACCGGACCGGCCGCTTCGTGGGCCACGATGCTCTTCAGGATATTCACGGCCGGCCGTATCCTCCACACACTCGTGTACGCTGTGAAGCCACTGCCGCAGCCAGCCCGGGGCATCGCATTTGGTGTGCCATTCATAATCAACATTTACATGGGCGTCAAAGTAGTGTTACATTACATTTCAGCCTTGTAATATGTTAAGTACTAGTTATAAGAATGTATCTTATCTAACGTTACAAGTTGTGAGGACTCAAATCAAAATAATGTATAAAATGTTGACGATTCTTCGATGAATTTTCGTGAAACTCCTAAAGAGAAAACATTTGCTTTAGCTGCAGATTATAATGAGTAATTTAAACAAAATAACATTTATGTAATTCTCAAGGTAATTTATATGTATTGCTCAAAGTACATATTATTTTAAATAATAATAAAAAGTTATACCGCGTTATTTTGTTTTATTTACACAGAGTATTTATATACACCTAATGATTTCAATCATTAAATTAGTTACTACCAAAGACAAGTGACAAGTTTAGTTATTGTCTTCTTTCTCTGAAGTCAATCTAAACGATAGCAAAAAAACAGCTAAATATACGGTGACAAACCTACATACAAACGCTGTACCAGCTTCATTCCATCGTGGGTAAAAAATGATGCTAGAGAATATACAAAAAAACAAATATCTAGTTAGACTTGACAGAGAAGGAAATCGAGCGAAATTAGTTACTTGATATTTGTATAATCTTACAATGGATTTCTGCAAAACCACGTCTGAGTCAATTAATCAAGGTACGTACTATTACACTATTCAATAACATTTTCAAAATGGTTGGTTTACCATCCAAAGGTTAATAATTTAAATCGTATTCCGTTTTCAAGATTCCATCATTAACTTTTTTATCACAAATCATTTTATATAACTTTACTTACTTATACATATAACCTTTTGATTTTAACCTTTTTTTTTATTATGTACATACACATACATAGTGCATAAAATGTCTGTTCATTATCACGAACATACCTAGTATCTTGCGGTAAATGTTGATAATTTCGATATGAAAACAATGATTTTGCACTTCTAAGTACGATCAACATACAAAAATAAAGTAGGTACTGAGTACCTAATTATTGATATTTCAGATAAAATCGCTCAGGCATTTACGTAGCATAGAATATTTGTTTTCTCTCCTGAGGGGTCGGAACATTAGAAAAACTCTTTGTAGATAGATAAATGAAATGCCTAGAGATAATTCTTATGGATTATATATCTTGCGTGAATCGATCACAGTAACGTCAAATACCTAGGGATAGTAATTGAGTGCAAAGAACATAAAGGGCGTGTTTTGGTTTATAGGTTGGTCAGTGTGGGATATAACGGGACGGTCCCACTGTTCCTCCGGCTATAAACACATTTCTTTAAGCCTCACGACCTCCCTTTTGGCTTTATTCGAAAAGCCATTCGACGGGTTTACGGCGGCCATTCGTTTCACATTATTGCTCTATTATTGCAAAGGAACCACATTTTGAATTTAAAATTGTATATGGGACTTTATAGGTTTATTATCCTTGTTGGTAATACAGTCAGCATCATTGTTGATCGTAAGCTCAAAGCGAATAAAACTTATTATTATTGCTAAGACTAATATCCATATTTAAGGTCAAAGACTAATATATTTTGAGATAATTGCACTAGGTATAATCTCGAATCTTTACAGTCTGTGACTTCGCGTATCTCTTTTTTATTAACCACTAACAGTCTCCAGCGGAATCACCCGCGTTTCCAAGAGAAGTGACATTTTCCTGGGATATAAAGTAGGCATCTTATGTGCAACTCAACTATTTATCAAGTTTCATTCAAATCCTTTAATTAGGTTAAAAATAGTAACAAACATTCATACATCGCATGCATTCATCCATTCCCACAAACCATTACCTTTATAATATTAGTAGGGTGGAGTTATTTACAAATATAAGGCATATTATTGCACAAGAATGCGGGTAAAACAATAGGTGGAAACAGGTAATGACATAAGTATGTATAAAGAGCCTAGTGCGTTAGAGAATCGACAAAATATTGCAAAGATATATGAAATAAGATGCAAGAGGATGCGGCTCCAACGACTTCTCTGAAATTACTACACAATAACTTACCACCTAAAATGTGGTTGTTACATCATATTTGCCCTATTTCCAATTAATTGGGGGTCGACGCAATATCTTTGTTATACTTGGCCCATTGCTATTCGGTGCCTTACATATTAGAAGCCTTTAGAAGATTTTTTGCGGCCAGTAACCTTCCATACGTAAACTATTTTTGGGAATGCATTTCTTGGCTGAAAAATAGTTCACGTGTAAAGTGTAAAGATGTATGATCAGTAAAAATGTACACTTTAATATTGTCATAAACATGATGTTTATACACATTTATATATCCTGTACCTAACATGGACTATGGTAGGGAACAGCGTGATTGGATGTACCAATGATAAATCATTGCAAAATAAAACTGTCAATAAATCATAACAAACTTTTATAAGTGAAATGTCATGTAGGTTTTGCTGACACTTCTTATATAACATGAAGTTACCCACAGAATATACATTTACAAAAATACTAGCTGTCTCCAGCGGTTTCACCCGCGTTTCCGAAGGATGTAGCATTTTCCTGGCACAAAAAGTATCCTATGTGTTATTCAGGGCATGTGTCAAGTTTCATCCAAATCTGTTTGGTAGTTCTTGCGTGAAAGAGTAACAAACATCCATACATACAAACTGTCCCATTTATAATAATAAAATCATTACATATTATCAAAAAGAAAGTCGTTTTCTCTGTCCCTATATCCCTATGTATGCTTAAATCTTTAAAACTACGCAACGGATTTTGAAGGTTTTTTTTTAATAGATAGAGTGATTGAAAAGGAAGGTTTTTATGCATCAGTAGCTAGTGTAGGATATAAAATGTATATTACCTATTAGTATTCTATAAATCGTATATATTTCTGCTCTAATACAGATAATTGAAATACTCACACATTTCTGCTTACCTATTGGACGGACTTTTGGGTAACAGATTTTAAGAAGAGATATTCCGCAGCTTCGTATAGAAAATACCTACCTAATAAGATAATAAACGTTCGGCATCACAAAGAAACATTTTAGCATATGAATAGAAGACGATATTTTCTGCTATCTAAGAGTGAAAATATGTAGCTAGCGTAACATAAAAATAATATATGGCTTAAGTAAAAGCATTGAGATTGCGGACGTCTCGTCGTATTAGAAAGCCAGCGCAGCATGCAATTTTCACAAAAATACTATTGTAATAATAATAGATTCGGTACCTGTACTGTTATTTGATATTATTATAATATCGCTACAAAACTAAAGCAATGTCTAAAGCTGCACAAAATAGCAAAATGTTATTCACATAACGCATAGATTTTTTTTCTGAGGGGATTGCGATTATCCTCAATCTCACCTGATGGTAAGTGAAGATGAGGACCAAGATAGTGCTCGCTTTCCCGTTAGCAGCCTATTCACTGTTTTCCTTTCTATATACCTATATTCTAAAGCCAGAACCCTGGGGGTCCATAAACTAACGACCTGCCCATGACATAACATTTTGTCATGATTCTGTCATTCCTTGAATATACTGCTAATTTTAATATTTAAAAAATAGCTTGTAAAAATAGGTAAACATTTTATTATGTATTAGCATCGATAAATTATAATATGTATTTACGTTAAAATATCAGAATTAAATAACATTTTACTAAATATGTGACATAATCATTACAAAAAAATTATTTAAGTCAGTTCGCCAACTCATTTATAATACTAGCGACCTGCCCCGGCTTCGCACGGGTACAATATAGCTACTGATGCATAAAAGCCTTCCTCTTCAATCACACGTATCTATTAAAAAAAACCGCATCAAAATCCTTTGCGTAGTTTTAATGATTTAAGCATACATACGGATATAGGGACAGAGAAAGCGACTTTGTTTTATACTATGTACGGATTAATGATTTTTTATTTGGTTTATACCTTAAATACTTGTGTCAGATGACCCCTCTCTTCGATAGCCACAATATAAGATTACAACAGGTACAGGCAGGTAATTTAAGCAGCTTAATTCAGATAAGTACCATAATAAGCAATTAAGCTATGCATAATTTACAAAATGTGTGTGTGTGCCAGGGGAGCAATACGTATTTTGTCATCATAGTCATATGTCATTTCGCTTAAAGCAAAAACTACAAAAAAATACAAATTTTCTGTGCAGTGTATAATCAAAACCGAATAAAATTAAAAAGATACTCAGATTACTTTAAATATCTATGAACTACAAGATTATAAGCTATTCTTTTATAAATTGCATTGTCATTATTCGTTGGCAAATTATTTAACCACTTTGTATTAAAGGCAAGTCCAAGCCTTTATGAATACGTTATATCAGTAAATGACGTTAAATTTAGCTAAAAATACAGTATGATTGTACGTAGTTGATGAGTAGGTAGTAAAAATCAATTTTATTTTACAGGAATTGTTGTGTCATGCTGATTTTTACTTATTATTATATCTACGACTTTTTTAAAGGTCCGTCATTTTGAATAATCATTCAGACAATACGCTAGCTATTGGGTTTAGTTTAGTTTCCTTCTGACGTTCATACTCATTAAAGAATCATATCATCATATACAATGTCAATATATTATATGTATATATATTTTTACTCATGGACATCTGATCCCAAACTAAGCAGAGCTTGTAATATGGAATGCAGACAACTGATATACCACTTTTTTTAATTCATACTTAAATAGATCCAGACACAGAACAAACAGACATGTTCATGCACACAAATGTTTGTCCTGGGTGGGAATCGAACCCACGACCTGCGGTGTGGCAGTCAATGTATCTAACCACCAAGGCAATTTTGACCCGACAAAATATGATGAAAACTTACCTATTGAAGACATGAATTTAAAAGTGACACCTGCAATCGTATGACTGACTGATTGACGGAATCAAACGATTCAACTTGTCGACGGAAATACCTCTGGTTTGCCCGTTTTTAATAGACTGCCACATGTCAGATTTTTCTCAATAGTAACTCGATTCTGTTGTGGTCTATGTTTTTGTCGACGATGGCATTTAAGCCTTCATATGCTGACCACTGTTTTTCTACACCAGAGGTTCCCAACCGATGGTCCACAGACCACCAGTGGTCCGCCAGAGCTAAAATATGGCCCGCGAAAGATTAAAAACATTTTTGTTCTGAAATTATTCCATTGTTTTCCATTAATGCAAAATTAATTTAAATTCCTATTAAATATATTTTCTACAATAATTAATAATACCTACCTACTGTTAAATGCTCCCTGCAAACAACGAAATCAAAGTGGACCTCAATCCAAAAAAGGTTGGTAAAACCTATTCTACCTACTCTTACAATTAGGTAGGTACCTATCCTAAATGAATCTTAATTTATCATTGGTTTCGTAAGATGTTTCTAGGAAACTTAAAGGTAGGTTAGTACTTAGGCGTTAGATGTATTGAAAGTTATCAGGTTTCTCTGCTAAGCTAACTTCATAATTTCTTACACATTTGTCTATAGTGCTCACAAAACAAAGGGAGTTTTAGACTTAGGTGTGTACTGTAACGAAGGTCTATGCTAGCGCACTGGCCGTTATTACTGTTGCTGGCTGACGATAATTTGAATAAATAAGTTAATATTCGTTTTCTTATAAAAGAACTAGAATGACAGTTCGCGAGCACGGACAAAGATGTTTATATTATAAAATTTTATGGACTAAAAAATTAAAATAAATAATTAATATTTGATTAATTTCTTTGTAATTACGCCCCCGTTCACTACAGTACCTAAGAAAGTATCGGAAAGCATGTACGAACCATATAAAATTCCCAATGAATGATAACGCTAATAGTTGCAAAAAACAACAAAACATCCCTACCGAGCCCGCGCCCGTCCACAAGCCACAAGCGGTGCGACCTTGCATGAATAAACACAAATTGAATAACCTAAAAATAGCACACGTTGTTCACGACATTTCGTTTTCCCGTTGCGGTTCTCCACTTGTCAGTTTTGTATACAACTATCATCGTGTAAAAGGTAAGATTGTTACAATACATTAATGTTTAATCATTCACTTAATTTAAAGCAAGAAGACTCTGTGTTTGACAAATAACTTTATACTTTAAGGTTGGAATCACTAGGTACTTTACTAAAAATATCACTCAATATCGCCGCTGTTAGAGTAGGACGGAGATATGTATGGGAATGTAGATATCGGGTTATTGACCGCTTACTTGATTTGATACCTTTTGTAGATAGATAGGTACAGCTAGGCAGTTAGCCAATGTGTTTGCCTTGTTTGTTTGTGTAGGTACTTATAATGAAATTCGATGATGAAACCGGACAAAGGTGAGGCCATGGTTCATCCGCGCTTTGATAATAATAGATCAATATTGTCGGTTCAAAAAAACCTAATCCAGCAAATATTTTTTATAGTATCTAAAAAACTACTTGTACAGGGTGTAGATGAATAAAAACACAGGTTAAAATGCATAAAAACATCTACCTGGCTGCGAGTGACAGATTTCAAATATGTAAACATATTCCGGTTATGGGTTATGCGGCATAAGGTATCCCGCTCTTGGTCTGTAGGGATACGTCTAAACGTCAATAAACGTACCTTACTCATGTAAGATATTAATAATATAGTTATAAGTATGAGTCTTGTACAACTATAAATAATTTTACAATAATGACAAGAACTGAGAAACTTAATACAGTTTCTCAGTTCTTTAGGGTTCTGTATGTACACAAAGGGTAAAACAAAGCCCTATCGCTGTCACTCCGTTGTCTGTCAGTCTGTCTGTCTGTCTGTTTAGCATGCCTTCACGAGTTTCTAGCCCGTAACAAATTAATTATATGTATACCAGAAATTTGTATATTTAGCAACTAAATCTAATATTTAATTATTCATTAAATTATATTATTATTTTCCTTGCCCGTTAATTTATGTATATTCAGTGCTTTGATATTGTTACATGTTGTGTTCATGTAACATTTGTGAAAATGCATAACATTTTGCTAAATGACATGCTAAATAAGTCAGATAAAAAAAAATACAAAGTGTAACTTTGCTTGCCAGTTCTTCTCAGTTGAAGAAGTAATCTGTGGTTGAAGGTAGACTTTCGAATCGGTGTTTCACCATCATAGGTGCCCTTCTATGGCCTAAACTAAATAACTGGATTTTAATATTGATTTTTTAAATTTATGAAATCACTTTATTTAATATTATAATATAATTGTATAAACAATTATGTTCCTTGTCCTATGACGATGAAACTTTAGTAAGTTGTTCTATGTATAATACCTCCACTCGCCTTGACATCTCTCACTCGAGGTGAGGAAACAACTGTCAGCTTCAAGGTACGTCGGGACCAACCATAAGGAAGCTTATTGCTTGTAAATAGTTACTGAAACTCATTATTTTATTTCATTAATATTTTATCTATAATATAATGAACGTTACTAATGACATGTTACCTTGACTACACTTCGATTCGACATCAGTCGGGCTTGCTCGAGTTTTGCTCGAGTTATGACTTAGAATACCAATTTTGAGAATTCCTCGAAAAAATGCTTAAGGTATCCTCAGTCGAGTTGGAGTCGAGTGACGTCTGAGGAAACGTCTTAGATTATTAGTCCGTACTCTTGTAAAGATTTTATGACAAATTATTCTAAGGTCATATTGTATTGCATTTTTATAGATTGCCATCTTTATTAAGTATATTACTTAGATATTGTTTGAAAGCATAAGACTTCAGTAGCTACAAAATATAGTTAATATAAATTGTTAATAGTTTTCAGTCTAAATATAGTGTTGGACTTTTTACCTTTATTGGGAGCATGCCGTTATCGATATTATCCTTACCAACTTAACACATACCTTTGTAAACAGGTCACACGAGACAGTGTGGAAAACTTTGCCGTATATGCAAATATCTTTGCCGACATCAAGGTCCTTCCAATGCCAAAATTGTCCCATGTCGTTCTTCGGTATTTTATCCCTTTTTACCATTCTTCCTTGCCATAACCCTGAATTCTGTAAAAGGAATGGTGAATTATTATTGATGGCCAGTTCAATATGTTTTTATATTTTTTTGTTAAATAGGTATCTGATTGATTGAGAGGTGCTATTTTGATACATTTTCCAACTATTAATATATAAACATCCTGCGACATCATTTACAAAAAAGGTTTAAACAGAACTAAAAACGCTTTTGTTAGTTGTCGTCCGTTAGTTAATTAGTATAATAATGCTTCTAATTGGCTTATCCTATGAGTTATGTGTTGGATTTAGTTTTCCACTGAATATATTTCCTGACATGTCAAATCAGCAATTCTTTATGAAATGTCAAAACGATGGAATGTATGAAGTTTGGTATGAAATAGCAAGTGACGTCATAATTGTACAGCATCAAATAACATTCTCTTTGTGATTAGATCGGTACTTAAAAATCACATTAATGATTTAATTTTGATCATATTTTATGTTTTCGTATAATATATATATTTGTATGTTCAATGTACTGGTTAGTGTTTAATCTTTAATACAGGACAGTTTCCTATAGTATAGTCATGTGTAGATAAGGCCGAGCTATTTACACGCTAGAAAAGCTATTTACTTTTGCGTTTACGCTTATGACGGTACTTCTCTAAAGTGCACGCCACCACTAGCCCCCTTACTCCCATAAAAAACCGTGAAATTTGTGTTTCCGACTAACGTATATTAACACGCACGGTAATGAACCTTAACTGAGCTACTTGGGTCTTTCCTTACATAAATTGTGTTATTGCATTGAGTAACTGTTAGTATACCTTTGCTATTGTTACTGATCGTAACTATACGAAATGAATGAGGCCGCTGGATCGAAGCCACAGTTTATTTTAAATCAATTTTACAAGAAAATGTGAAAAAACCAGCGAACTTTTCTTGTGTAACTAACTGTCAATACTTTTTGATTTTAGAAGACAAAATAAAATCCAAAAAGGTGATGCAAGTAAGTTCGGTTCGTACCAGCTATGTTATTGAGTAGTCATAGCAAAAAATCGTGGTAGTAATATTACAGCTCTGCCCGACATTAGCCAGGTCCGAAATTCCAAACTGCTCATCTTATCATCCAGGTTAAAGTGCCTATCTCTGAACCTAACTACTAGAAAATGGTTCACCGTTTGTTTTCTATAATTCTAACCTTTAAACTTTTCTCTTTAGTACCTTTTGTAATCATAATTTTAATTTAATTTAAATATTAATTTGTAACTTGGTTTATTTCTCATTACATAATTAGTGCAGGTTATTGTAAAACTTATAAAGTGTTGTTTCACGCCTTTTATTAGTGAGAAGGTATTCATGATTTATTTGTACTGCCAATAAGATGTTAGTGTGCTAATAAACTAAAATAAATAAATAAAAATAATATTTTGCTGGGCTCGAGCAGCATTTGCCACCCGACATCACCGTCGGCGAAGAGATCAACCCGGAAGACCTTTTTTTATGAAACCCATCCCGTTAATTTATCTGTTGGGAGCTATATTGTTATAAGGGTCAGATCACACCTCGGAAAACCAATCAACAATCTCCCGACACTTCATGGTTTCTAAATCTAGCTTTACATGTTGCTTTAGCACCAACAGGAATCTTAATTATTACTACACACATTCTTGGTTATCAAGGAGAAATGAGTTGCCGATCAACAATGTACGTCATAGTTTCTAAATCCAGCTTTACATGGTACATAAACATATGCATCTTATTTCTTTTTACACACATTCTTGGCTATCAAAGAGAAATGAGTTAGTACAAGAAGTTGGATAGGGTTGAAGGGAAATAATTGCAGGCAGCTGATTTTATTTCTATTCTAGGATATATTTGCCGAAGGTCTTATTTGTATTTACTCTTAGATTAGATCCTATAAAGTATTCTCATCTCATTATTTTATTAGGTACCTACATACAAGCTACCGTTTCGCGGTTTAACCCGAGTTCCCGAGGTATGTAATGTATTTCCAAGATCATCACATAGCCTATGTCATTGTCTTTCTATTAGTTAAATAATTCTTTGTAATATTGTATCAGATTTATACTATGAGATGTTTTTTAGATAGACGGGCTTGTTGGCTTCGTAGGTAGAGACACTGACTGCCACGCCACAGGTCGTGAATTCGATTCCCACCCAGGACAAACATTTGTGTGCGAACATATCTGCTTGTTCTGTGTCGAGGTATAAATATTTATTTAAGTATGAGTTATCTGACTTTCATAGTATAAGTTCTGCTTAGTTTGAAATCATATGGCCGTATGCAGAGGCGGCCTTACGGGGTGGCGAACAGGGCAATCGCCCAGGGCCTCGCTCTTGCAGGGGCCTCGCGCAACCCAAGCAAATAAAAAAAATATTTGGAAGTTATTTAAATATTATTTATTTAAATAACTTCTGTTTCTTGTCAAACATGAAAAATACCTAAACCAAACAACCAGACTTACTTTCACATCACATACTTTTCGCAAAGGGCAAAGGGCCTCGCAATGACCTGCCGCCCGGAGCCTCGCCATGTGTAAGGCGGCCGCTGGCCGTGTGTACAGTTAATGTTCCATATACGTTATCTTATTGTAAGAGGGAAGGTATGCAAATTATTTTTACGTCTCCGCTTTCATTCCATATTCGCAACAATCCAATGTACCTATTGCCCACAAAATGGCTGAGTCCCGTAACATAGACTGGCTAACCACGCCAAGTTGCGAACTAAGTACACTAAACTGTTTATTAGATAGGTATAATCAGCAACACAAGTAGCTAAACACATCAAAATTTACAAAGCTGTCCACTGCAACCACGCTATCAATACTTATATTAATGTAAGCAATTGATTTGTAAATTTGTCTACAAAAACATGCATAAATAAGTATCCTGGGACATTCTTTACACACGGCCATCTACCGAAAAAACAGAGCTTGTACTATGAAAACCAGATAACTGATATATTACACAAACTACTTTTTAAAAGTAAATTCTCGATTAGTTTACCTATATGAACAAATTACATGATAATTTCGATCTGTTAAGTTACTTATATTGCAAACCGTACTTATTAAAACCATTGAACAACGCCAATTTATTTACAAAACGTATTTTTATTCGAAATCAGAATTTATATCATGCATAATCGATTCCGCAGGCGAACAAATTTTACGCCTGTGTAAATCTAAAATCTAAATATATTTCAAAGCGAGGTTTGACGTAATCAGCGGTTTAGCGGCATCCATGTAACTCCTCTTCCGTACCCAGAACGTTATGTGACATTTATTCTGTATGTTACGTCACGCAGCTTCGGAGTTTTAGCTATTCAACGCTGAATATTTGAAGATAGCGGGGGATAAGTTTTTTATAAATATATTTTTCAACACACGTTAACTATTTCTAACCAACTTGTGTAATAATTTTGACTATATGTACTATATACCAATAGAATACCTTTTAAAAAAAAGGAAAGAAAAATGTAAAAGAAATTATTCGAATAGTTTTTTTTTTTGAAAGAAAGAAAGAAAGAAAAAACATTTATTCCTTACAGCTTATCGATACATGAAAATACAATACAACTATTTTAGACACAGATATAACGGTAATTACTGTAAGGAAATGGACTTAGCGTCAGCATGTGCTAAGTAATTGCCGGGAAGAACAAGTACTCAGCGCTGGTTTTCAGCAAAGCCCTTGAACCACGTGCTTAACTTACCAGTAAATAATGTTTGTAGCTTAAACGAAAAATTTATAAAAACTCATTCATAACCTTATTCATTGTGTTATTTCTATTACCAACTTCACAATGCGTGCTTCAGTCAAGAACGTATATTTTACCTCCCTTTATGTTAAGACTAGATATTAAAACGATAAATTATGGGGTCTGTGCATAATGAATGCGTTCCCTAAATTCTGTGCCTAACATATATTACTGACAGAATCTTGCAAGGAGTAAAGTGTGCGCGTGTCTTCAATATACTCTTTAGTGGCATCCTACAACATGCTTGAGATTAATTGTGGTAGGTAGTACTAGTTGTAGCCGCACAACATACCTAATAAAACGACATATAATAATCTATCTTCTTCTATATATATATAAAAATGAATCTTTGTATGTTTGTACTTATATCTTATACTTCTTTACCCGATGGCAATGTTACTTTCTGAGTTGTTCTAAGGTACCTTACAAAAGAAAAATAAATCGCAAAGCAACCCAAGCCGGGAGCCACTAGTTATCTTATATATATTATATACTGAAACTAGGGTATTAGAATCATGCTGCAGTTTGGTCTATACTAAGTCCAAGCGTTTACCTAACTTTCGACAGCTCAAAAAATTACCAATTAGTGATGTCGTAATGCTTTACCGAATCGATTTCTCATAAAAATCGGCTTTATTTTAGAAGAAATTATAATCGATTGTACACAGTGATATTTTATTTTTGCTCGACGTTTTGTATTCTTCTATAAACATAGCCAGGCATTTAAATGACTATATAATATGTATAAAAATTTAATAATAATGTGAAGCACTACGGTACATATATTTCCTATTTTAGCAACATCAATCGCGCAGGTCATTCTGCAGATGTTATGGATATGAAATTTCGAATCTGGATAAGCATATGGATATATGAATAATATTATACGTAATATATATTTATGTAGACTTTGCCACATTTTTTTTTTAAGGAAATATCAAATGGAATAATCTAAATGTAGATCAGTAATTATAAAATAGAAGCCACTAGATTCTATCGATGATGAGGACCATAACTGAGTAGCTCTGAATAATTTGGATCGATAAATTATCGGACCTAAATAGCACGTTACTTCACTATAGTGAAAATAAAATTCAATAATTATGAAACTACATAGGCGTGCATATGTCAAAAGTTACATAAACGGTTGGAGAAGGTATAATAGTTAAGGTTGAATATTGACAAGTACTAGGCATAAAGGATTTTCCTTTGCAATAACAACCTTCTTCAACTACCTACTCTAGCATGCAACTAACAGTGATATGAGCTCTATACTTATTCCTGTATTTCTATCCAGTTAGCTGTTCATGGTACCCAGTCTCTTAGGAGAACAAAAGCGGCTGCAAGAGTCGCAACTCATTCATACGCAGACAAATGCGTGCTCATTTGCCAGCTCCGTTTCAGAATCGCTTATACAATTTGCGCCGTGTTCCATTCCAACGTAAATGTCAGTTGGCTCTTGTTTAACTGAGATTGGATTTCTTGGAGTTTAGTTCAATGGGGACTCACTAGAATCGCGTTATTTAACAAATATGTTATACTCGTATATGTACGGTTAACTTTTGAATTGCTCTGACCTGAATAAGTTGGGACGAACTTGTGGGAATACGACAAATCAACACCTTCATTCCTTGATCTCAATAAATTTAATTACTTCAGACTTAGTAGTACAACCTACCTAATAATGATAACAATTAGATCTACAATTTAATTGCCTCCATCCTCAATTCCCTTTGATTATCTAATAGAATAAACAAACTACAAAAGAAGACTTATAAAGACTGATATCCATTGAAATAATTTAAGTGGATACAGCGTGAAAACGCCTGCAGGGGGTATTATTCATCTCATCATTATTGAGGACGAATGGCGCATTTCGCAGTTGTCTCTGGGCAGAAAAAGATAAATAGAATGGAATCGAGAAGTGCCGCGAGCGAGACACAGCCGAGCTGAGGGCACAGTTACAGTAGGTACCCAACGGCGTCGCCCGCCGCGCCCTCTGCGCCCGAACGCCCGCCCGCCCATTCGTCGCGTGCATGCATCTCATGCTCACTCATTTAACATGAATATTCCACAGATTAATTTCAAAGGCGCTCCGTTCCTTTCACACTTCCTTCACTCTATCATTACGATGAGTTGTTCTTGTTCTAAATGAATGACATGATATTTATAAAAACACAAGTCATTATCATCAATTATTTCTCAAGTGAACGTTAAGAATGCTTAATATGAAATTGTTTTACAAACAAACGAAGTCTTCGAAGCGTGAAAGGAATAATAAGCAAGAAATCAATACAAATCGGCTTTACCTACACTGTAAGTAGAAGCAAACACATTCATATTGCAATACCGTCTAATAGTATTTACCTACCTTAGTACAGTATGCGCAATCCCTTGAATATTACCTACATAATATTTGAAATATCCAAGAACGTGTTACAAGCCCAAAATGGAAACGTATTCACATAGTATTTCTGTCTGATATAATAAAATAATATACATATTTCGAAGGGAAATAATATCGTAGGGCATATCTTGACATACGTTCATCTGAATCCAAACCAAGCTTAGCTTTTAAGCTAATTATGACTTGTACTACACAGGCCAACTATTCTTTATTAAATACTAGCTGTCACCCGCGGTTTCACCCGCGTTCCCGAGGGATGTAACATTTTCCCGGCACAAACAGTATCCCATGTGTTATTCCAGGATATACTGTATCTATGTGCCAAGTTGCATCTAGCATGCGTTTGATAGTTTTTGCGTGAAAGAGTAACAAACATCAAACTTACATACAAACTTTCGTATTTATAATATTAGTACTAAGTAGGATTGATTACTTACTCTCGATTGTAGAAATATCAAATAGATTTCTAGAGCTTACCTTGACACGTGGTTCCATAACAGTGATAGTGTCGTCCTCGAGGAAGTATACAATGTTGACGATCCGTACCCTGTAGCTCTCGTCGGGGTTTTCATAAACAGGCTGCTTAAAGAAAGCGGTGAAATTGAGACATCTCTTGTCATAGTGGACCCAATGTGGGACCACCGCTGGCAGAGCCGCTTGCTTCACCCGCCCGTATGTTAACGATGGGTCGTAGCTACGAAAACAATATTAAAAGATAAGCAGTTTAACATAGTATGTTAGAGATTTGGAGAGAAGGTTTATGTTCCATTAAAGGTCAACGAGTATACCTATGTATATATTAGGAGATTCGTTGACTGTGTATGAATGAATGTGCGACGCTGTTAAAAATCCACATATGAATTCTAAAATTCGTTGACTGCACACGAGGGTTTTCAGTTAAGTAAGTGAACTACTAACTCTATATGAAATTCATACCCCATAGTGCTTTTCCTCAAGACGGCAAGGTGTCGGTAGCGACAAGGAAAAAGAAAATACAATCACCGTCGCAGCCCAGTTAACAATCCAAGGCGAGAGTACCTTCGTGGCCGTCAGCATGCCTTCGTTGGCGCCGTACCGACTAGTAGTAAAGCGGCCATTTCCATACTATTCTATATTCCGCGAAATGACTCGAAGCGTTGAAGTTACTTTGAATTCGTGGTGGCCGATTGCCAAAAAATCATAAATATTGTATCTAGTATCGAATAGAATTTCAACTGTTTTCGGTTTGGAGGCTGGCACTCGAAAAGGGCGCCTACTCCTCGTCTGCTCCTCGAAGGGGCATTGGTTCAACGCCTTGCCTGGTTAGCAACGTGCACGTAAGACTGTCTGAGGACATTTCGAGTGGGACTCGAAGCATAATTGCTATTTGAATTGTTTACAAACTAATATCCATATTTTTTGCTAACGGCACACTTGGTAAAAATTTAATGGTGTTCTAGAAAGTATTACTGGTTATTTATTTATTATATAAGACACAACAACAGTATACATATTGACACGTTTATTAAATTAATACACACAGTTAAAAATCGGACATGTAAACCTATAAGAGGCGTGTACCTACAACATTTACCAACAGGACAATGACATGAAATAAATATTTAAAAATGAGTGAAATGAAAAAGAAATAACTTAATTTAATATGGAGTACATAAATGGTTATAAAATTGAAAAAAGTAATATAAAAGAAAATAGTGTTCATTTGACGCACCATCACCTCAAAACGACTGAACATACGAGGTGGTTGCTTCAGTAACTTTAAATTTGACCTTCATAAGTGCCCTCCGCGGGCCTAAACTGAATAAATGGTTTTGAATTTAGAATTTTTTTGAACCCTCGTTCAATAGCTGCCATTCGACGCGGAATTTTTCCTAAATAGATAGAAACGGCTAAATAATCATTATTAAAATGACTTACTTGACTGAATCATCAGGAAGAGCAAATGCATTGCTATCAACATCAGTTGCAGTACCTCCCGGACCGCGGACTGTTGTATCCGGGAATCTGTGTCCTTGATAGTAGTGCAATGAGCTTCTTAGGTGATATTGCGTCTTCGTGGGGTCCGAAAATGTCAGACCCGGGAGCTTTGGCAAACCCCACGCCATTTTAACTTAGACAGAAATTATTATACCAATATAGCAGTTATCTATAAAATATTGTGACTTTGTTATAATGCATTTTTGTGAGAGGGATGTATGAATGTGTAATTATTATTAACGTTGTTGCTAGTTGTAATTAATTTTAAAATAACCAAATTTTTCTATTTACATTTTCAATTGTATTGTAATCGGTGTACCATATAATATATAAAATAAATGATGGCTGTGGTAACATATATTATTAATCGTTTGTTGTGTACATACATACATGTCACATGTGTATGTATATGTACAACATAAACGATTATTTTAATATCGACAATGCTTTCGTGTAGCGCTCGCTCCAGCAGGACACATCTTTATGTACAAAATCTTATTTTGAAAAGAGTAATTGCTGAGTTTATTGCCGGCTCTTCTCTGTAAAAGCAACCATCCGAACCGGTGTTAGAGTCTGACCATTCATTAGTGTCTGTAAAGGCCTATTTAAATACAATATTTCATTTCAAGAGGTAACTAGATAGTATTGATCTTAATGGCAAAGTATACCTACATAGAAATTCATAGAACAATCGATCCGTACTATTTTAGAACATACTCGTAACGGGTTATTATGGCGGTGTTAAAGCTGCCCCCTTATTCATCTTATACAAACTTCGTCGACGAGCCGCCGCACGGTGGCCTCGGAGAGCTTACCTCTCACGTGATTGTGTAGTAAGCGAAAGAGACAGAGCATAGAGGCCGCAATGAAACATCATCGAGCTAATGTCATTTTCCTAACAGAATCGACCCCTGCAGCGACTAATACATTAAACCGAGGTCTTTTATGAACGTTTGTCCTGCGGAGAGAGCTTACTTCTTCATTCATAGGAGAACGTGCCGATATGCAAGTATCTATCGACACAAACTCAGGAGAGGAGATGCGGAAGTATACATGATGCTTTGACCTTATGTTTCCAAAGTTAAAGTAAACTGATCCACTTATCAAACGGGGCGACACAAACGATTTCCCCGCTTTCAACTCCATCGCAACTTCATGCGTTGGCGGGCACATTTTAATAGGTATGCTTTCGTTGTTATAATATCGGAGCAAAACTATTATTATTATGTCTTCATTACCACTGGATTTTAATGTTTATTAAAGGTTAAACTGTGATTCGGTTAGAAAGGTAAGGGCGGTGATATAACAGGCACATGAGACATAACAACTTCACTTCTCAGGTTCGACAACGCATTGGCGATGCCTAGTGTTGCAAATGTCTATAGGCGGCGGTGACCACTTACCATCAGGTGGACCATGTGCTTGTTTGTCGGCCCATGAAGAATTTAAAAAAAACTCTAGGTTTGCCAAAACCTTAGATATTACTGAGGTCAGTAAGTGGTGTCGGGAGCGAATAAATTCAGTTGCCATGTAAGAAGTGTCTAAATATTACAATGAAAGCTTTTTGTTCCATCATTACAATACCGTCCACGTGCTCTGTATTCGGCAACGGCAAGCAACGGTAGATAACATATTTGGGTAAGCTAAATTCAACATTTAGGTTATAAACATAAACACGATATTTAAACGGACTATGAATAAACTGGGGCTCGATTCTGTAAATAAAATGACACTAGCTCGAGGATGTTTCGTCCCGACCTCTACGTTCTGTCTCTTTCATTAACTACGCTATAACGTGAGAGGTAAGCTCTCCGAGGCCGCCGTGTGGTGGCTCCCCGACGGTGTTTGTGTTACCTGAATAAAGGGGCTGAAGCGTATTTATGATTATTAATCACTTTTCTTATAATCTATTATCACATCTATGATATTCAAGTATCCAAATAAGTAGATGTAACAATGGGGTTAGAGAACGAAAATAAAATTGATCCTAGAAAAAACCAAGGACATAAATTTGCATTTTATTCGTGTTTATAAATTTTATAAATTATCTAAAATCTTACCAATTACAAAACAGTCTTCAAATTTGTGTAAATAATGCTATTCAACAAACAGAAATAGCCACATACTCTATAAAAGTTATAGTGACGAGGAAAACATCACAGAAAACATGCTTTAATAAAATGAGCAAATATTATGACAGTTGCGTTGTTAAGTAAACAGATGTACTGGTCGAATAAATATAGGCGTTGCTAGGCTACCACAAAGGCAAGGTAATGTATAACCATGGCTACGCCTAAATAAAGGCCTTGTTTGGCCACCCCATTGACATGGGAAGTCAAAGATTTTTAGAAGTGAAACTTCATAAGGGAGGGCTTTGAATTTCTGATTAAGCAACCTTTATGTGTGACGAAATATAAATAACTGATAAATACAATCTATGCTATTCAAAAAATATTCATGAATAATTAAAATGTTTCCTTATAATACAAAAGTTTTACTTCTATCACGTGTCTACGATACACCTTGCTTTTTTGTTCATAGTATCTAGTTTAGTAAGTAAATTTTTAAAGGTACCTTTTTATAAGTATTAAAAACTGTATTTTTTGGGATTGAAAGTATGCACTTTTCCTCTTATTTAACATTTGACATGCATATTATGGTCCTTACTTAAATTTATAGAGACTAGCTTCTTTCCCGAAATGAGGAGCAAATATGTCCAATTCCAAATACAAATTAAAACATTAATGATCGTGCAGATTCACAAACAATTGAGGTTACAGTAAAGATAACTTTGCTTCGCCTTTTGGGTAACTGTTTATATAGACCCCATTTATATAAATAAATACCTGGAACCATCTGGTATATTCTTCACACACGACCCCGTGGTCCCAAATTAAGAGCTTGTAATATGGCAACCAGATAACTGATATACTACATATACTACTTTCTAAGTACATACTTGTACAGTACATCCGAACACAGAACAAACAGACATGTTCATGCACACAAATGTTTGTCCTTGGTGGTAATCGAACCCATGACCTGCAGCGTAATAGCCTAACCGCCCCGCCGACTGGCCCACCAAATATGTACTTAATATCTATACATAATACTAGTTGTCCCACTTTCACCCACGTTTATCGATATCATATATAGCCTATAACTTTCTAGGAAATATTCTGCGTCGAATGGTAGCAGTCCTATCCGAATATATTCAGTAGTTTTGAGATGATAGTGTATCAAAGAACCCTGTTTTACTAATATATATATATATAGATATAGAGATATATAGAGAAAAGATTACTACTGGAGATACTGAAATTGAGCGTTCCACGTCGGGTGCCTAGACACGTGCAAGTCAATTCGGGATTGTTGAAACCGCCAATTGCCAGAACCAATATAAAACAATTTTCTCCCATAGCCATTGTCGAAAGCTTACAACGCTATTTGCAGTGAATTGGATGTGTTCGGTGATAGGCTATCCACATTCAAAAAAGTTGTTTTGTAGTTGTTAAGACGCAGGGATAAAATTTTATTAATAAATTGTTTTGTCTTGTTTCTGTATTTCGATTTTTAATTTTTTATTTTTCACTTTCGTTTTAATAATAGATTTGTTTACCTCGTGATGCATGCTGTGACATCTTGAAATACTGTGCATTTAATTGTTTGTGTAATTTTTAAGTTATGTAAAATTAAAATGAAGTAATGTAACAGCTATTGATTGTCCTAAATAAATAAAATAAACTAAAGATTTAATATTTTGAATATAGTGCAATTGGAGATATTAATAGCTATGATTATAAGAATAGTAAAAAAAGGATGGGACCTTACTGGCAAAATAGTCCCTGTAACTTACTAACTAAACCATGCGATCTTTATTTTAATGTGTAACAATCCAGAATCATGAATAATTTATTATTACCCAAGGCCTTGTTTCTTCCGCCCCAATGCGACGACGGCACAGGTGAATTGCGGAAGATTAGATTTTACAGGTCCGTCTATAGTGATGTGACTCAGTGATATTTTTCTCCAGTTTATTTTATTAAATATATTATTTTTATGATTCTACTTAGTAGTGGTTTTGAAATAATTATGTAATGGGCTAGTTGATTCTGCAGACGTTTCCACGATTTCCATCCAAGAATTCACTCAAGTACACGCAAAAAATGTCATCAAAATCAGAACAGCCCTTTAGGAGTAGTTCAGTCACATAAGCACAGTTAAATTTCCTCCCCAATAATCAATACTAAGCTTTCCAACCCACTTACATTTTTTTTATGCCACTTGGGCCGACAAACAAGCAGACGGTCCACCTGATGGTAAATGGTCACCACCGCCTATGGACATTTGCAACACTAGGGGCATCGCCAACGCGTTGTCGACCCTGAGACGTGAAGTTGTTAAGTCTCATATGTCTGTAATTTTACCGGCCCCCTTACCTTTCTAACCGAAACACAGTAATACGAGTGCACTACTGTTTCAGGGCAGAAATAGGTAAGGTTAAGAGCTCTACTACTTATTAACATTCCTTATTTTCCGTTAGTAAGGGGTTAAATTTCGAAAAATCCTTGTTAAGTAGGTACCTAAAATTTAAGTTCAGCGGCTCTCCGTTTATCTTTCGGTCACTCAGGACTTGTTCTTAATTATTTACCTTAATATATGAAGAATTTTCTTGATGAATTTTAAGACCAAAATCTTTTACTCAAATAAATGAGAATCAATGGCACATATTCCCCTATTTGTCAACAGAGTACCATAATTATACTGTGATATCTGATCGCAAAAGTATAACGTAAGTAATACTTAAGTACTTAGTAAATAAGCAAAACTCATATTTGGAAGCCGGATCACTGCCACTTTTAAACTTTCGTCTTATTGCGCACAAATAATGATGAATAAGTAATATAGTTAAAAACTGATTTTTAATTTATACCAGGTTCAAAAGGTCAAGCCAAAACTGGCTTCGCATCACTATAGTGGACGTTGATTAATGCGCGCCGGCTGTGAGCGCCGATAGATGAGCCGTCATCAAAGCGTCGGCTTGGGCTCTGACATGCCTCCCATTTTCAGCCGGACTTTAACTTTGTTCTCGTTATTTCGTTTTGGAAAGTTCATTTTTCTGGTTTCTAAAAAATGCAGGCTTGGTTGTTGCAATTTATAATTTTTTTTTGTGCTATTAGAATGTATTATCTGTATATCTGTATGTGATATGCTTTAATTTATTGATGTGTTCTTAATCTCTTAAAATATCAGCTGATGAGAAGAACGAAAAGTTTTCATCGACCAATGCTCTCAAACAAGTTGGTAACAGTTTTATCTCATAAATATCGAATGTAGTATTTTGAGATATTGATTAACGATCGTACTTTTATTTTTAGCAATCGGGATGGCGTACTTATTGAAGTGTATATCAAGATGCTCACGGCTCACTGCACATTGTTATCGAGGTTATAGTGGAAGTTCTCCCCTAGCTTTCTCGGAAGAGGTTATTCAAGCCAAGTTCGAGAATAAGCCGTTAGTCGCGTTGGAATCTACAATCATCACCCATGGGATGCCTTATCCAAAGAATTTGGAAACTGCTTTAGAAGTCGAAAGTATTATTAGAGAACGGGTAAGTTTAAAAATTATTTTTTGTCATAATAGCACTGAACTCAGAAATATATAATAGACTCCAAAAATGTGCCAATAATAAATCTCTTTTCAGCTACACTTTGTTACAAATAATGATATCCAATAAAAAAAAATTATATCATATTTTTCTGTAATTTTTACCAAAAAAAAACTGAGAATTTTCTGAATATTTTGTATGTATGCTAAGCCTGGATAGAGGTAATTTACTATTCTACGAATCATGGATTGTATTTCCACGAGTGCTACGGGTTCGTAGCTCTCCCGTAGCACATGTAAAATGTATGGTAAGAAGGATGTATGGATGTAGGTCTTACTTTCAACAACTTGTTTATTTATTTATTCGTCGAGAAAAATATATTCCTTCATGCACTCTTGCTTCATACTAAAGGTGCTATGCCACATTACGCTTTAGGTAGGAATTTCTAGCACCAAGAGGATGACGTATTGGAAATATAATATACTAGCTTATTTTCGCGATTTCACCCGCGGTCCCAAGTATTGCTACTTATTCCTGCGATACAAAGTATTATATACCCTATTTCCTATTTAATAAAGCTTTATTTTTTATAATCTTTAATATTGAAATTCATGCTACTCGCTTAGAAAATTACGAACTGCCCATTAAATTTAGAACCCCTCATTCACCCTCATAGGGGTAAAATTCAACATCAATATACGAGTATATTTAAACCTAAACAGAAGCAGGTATTGTCAGACACCTGACTAAAAGAATTATGGAGACAAAGAATAGCCTATAACCTTTTCCAGGATAGTATCTTTATCCTTGCCAAATTTCATTACGATACGATCAGCCGTTTAGTCGTGAAAAGGTAATGAACAAACAGAGTTACTTTTGAATTTATAATTGTAACAATGTAGACTTCTGACCTTTACTCCACCAACGACAATGAATGTTGCCAAGACTGTCTTTGGACAACAATTTTCATCATTTACCGTTTTTTAGGGAGCAGTACCAGCAACAATAGCAATACTCAAAGGTCAATTGACTATAGGCCTATCTAAAGAACAGATTGAATATTTGGCTCAAGCGAAAGGTGTGATTAAGGCGTCGAGAAGAGACTTGGCCCCGATAATTGCGGCCAAGTTGGATGGAGCCACCACTGTTGCTGGCACCATTATTGCCGCTGAAATGGCTGACATTCCCATATTTGTCACTGGAGGTATAGGTAAGTCCATTTTGCAGTTCTTGCGATGTGGTAGTGGCGATGAATATCCCCACCCCAACTTATTCTAGGGTGTAGTAAGAGGTGACTAAAGAGTACAATGATGGCCATTTACACCTTTTACCAAGCAGTCAACAAAAGCATTTCTAAAGATGTTTGGCGTCCGGCCGTAAAAAGTATCTGCCAAATATCTTGTAATGTACCTATAACAGGTAATCCACAGAATGGGCACAGAGCCTACGTATTTAGCAGCCCCCAAATGATTAATTTAAAGCAGTATTTAATAATCATTTTTTTCCATAGTTAATACAATAACAACATACCTATATTACTTTACTGTGTTACCTCTCACTACATCGCCTTTTAGATATAAGTAATTTTAAAAATATTTTAATATATAAAATAATAGTAATTGTTTTTTTAACATAATTACGATTTTTTTTATTAATCTGTAAGTTTTACCAAACTTTAGTTTTCTTCTTCTTACTAAGGCTTCAAATTTGCAATAAAAAACCACTAGACTTTTGTAAGCTTACCCAGCAGTAACAAAATATAAGCGACATATTGTATATGAAACATTTTGAAAATCAAGTGCATTTCTCAGAACGTGGATGCAGAGGTACTCGTTTGTTAAAAGCTTTCTGTTGCGTAATATCCGACCGAGTTTCCATTACGCGAAATCATGTTGGCAGATGCCACCACATAGGTATGAGTGTACATGCAAAATGTTGTGTTTCAAATAAATACCTTCGCAAGAATGTTGAACAAATTAAGTCAAAAATACATATTTCTAAATCCTTTTTTGGTAAATACCACTTTCAATGTGGTTTTGTTTTAATAGATTTTTATGAACTTCAACATCATATCAGCCCAGGGATGTCCACTGCTGAATATAGCCCCCCCCTCGAACTGTAATTAAATTCAATTCAATTATAATTATTTTATTCAGACAACAAAGGATTCATTTCATCAGAAAACTAACAAAACATGTAAAAGTTACAAAATAAATAAATTTTATAAATACACAAAATTATCAGTTTATATAAAAATTTGCTGAGCATGGAGGTTTATCAACATATTGTAGTTAAAATCAAGATTTAGGATCTGTTGAGCAGATGGTTTTACGACGAAAATTTCTGAACAACTTACATCAAGTTCAACATGACTAACAATACGGAGTATTTAATGCTAGCAAGTTACTAATCAGGTGACTTTAACCATGCTGGCAACGGTTGTGTTTGACTAAGCGATGACAGAAGCATGTCCTATGCATGCTCATAATAATACGCCTCCGGTTCGTTAGACTTCCAAGTGGAAGCCCACTCATTGCTTCCCGGAACGGTGTAGCCACTTGACTCTTTCTTCTCATCGATTAACGGCTCTTCACGCGAAGTGGCCTGCCCATTCAGCTCACTGATTTTGCGACCTGTGACCGTTTTATTCTTCTTTATAACTCATCTCATTATGAAGTTTTGAGGATACTATATATCTAGCTAGTAATTTTGCTCTCTGAGTGATTTTTATCTTAGACCACGTTTCTGTTCCATAAAAGCGAGAAATTTATCTCAAACTAAGCCAAACCCAATATGAAATAGCTTCAGCGGTTACCAAACTAAAACAGACTGCAATAAAACCCCAATAAATAGTTTTTTAAATCAAAGATCTTAATTTACTAACGTTATTTGTGCTATTTAACTAGAAATCCCTTATAACATGCATTCAAAACATACTAACGGACGTGAAAAAGAAATATTTAGCCTTGTGCAGTAAATATATTTCAAAGCGTTCCTTGTTGACGTCACAAACGACGACAGTTGGTAGACATTTACGTTGCAGTATGTGAAGGTACCATGCCATTATTAACTCATTAAGTTATATGCGGTTTGAAATGTCACGTTCAGAAATAATAGGGGTGTACGGAATATAATTGCCGGTGAAGGAGAACGCGATAATGTTTGCTTACATTGATGAATTTTGGAGACACTTTGAATTTCAGATTTTTGAAGTGATTCTTCTTGTGGGAGGGCTTTGAAATTTTAATGCGCAACCTTTTTACCGTGGCTTCAGTTACTTTAACTTTGGCCGTCATAAGTGCCCTCAAAACTGGGTAAATGGTTTTGAATTTTGAATATTTTTGTGTGAAGTAAAATTTCATTAATGATAAACACAATCTACACTATTCAAAAATGATTTTTGAAAAATTCTAATGTTTCCCTGTAATACAAAAGTTCACTTTTATCGTGTCTTTACGACACACCTGTATTTTTTACATAAAATATATATATAAATGACCTGCTTAGACAAGTTAAATGCTTCAATAAAAGGGCTATAGTTGAAAAACTCACAATCAAAGTACTTATATTTTTTACATTGTCGTGTCTCCATAATTATGCACAGAGGCAAATTTAAGGTATTCAGGTATTCAAAATTGTTCCAGTCGCTTGGAACAATTTTATTGTATGAACTAGGATAGGGGCAGTATAACCGCAGCCGTGTAGATATAGGCTACCTTATTTCAAATGGAATTTGGGTATAAAATAGAAGTAAATCGATTCTGTAGTTGACTCAATCAATTCGTTGACTGAATATGCTGTGAATTACTCCGAATATCTACTTATTTTTATACTCATTTATATTTTTATTGTATGGTATCATGTTAAATTTGTCAGTGTTATAGTTAAGACTTTTCGACTATTCGATTCATTGCTTATATTAAAGTAACATTGTACAAGAACAAGTATACAATTGTTTTGTATTCTCTCAATTAAAAATAAATTAATAACATGAATAAATAATAAATTTAAAATAATGACTTATGATTAAAAAAAATCTAAATAAAACGACAATTCAATAAATACTTTTATATTTAATATTCTACAACTGCAATTTAAACATTGTATAATTTATCATGAAATAAATTAACATCTTAGGACATTATTTACACAGGGAAAGACTAAAGAACGAAAATCAGATAACTAACATACTTACTGCCACAACTACTTTGTTCTCATATTTGCCATGCATTGAACAGGGAGCCTAAAAACTCACCCTGTATGGGAATCTAATTATACACCAAGGCAATCGACAGGTAGATAAGTCGGCATAATGATAATAATAGAGTTTCCTTGATTAGATTTGTATTGAACTGAAACAGGATATCAAAAGAACCTCCTCCATTTTTGAAGTCGGTTAATAATCAACAGAAGTAGGTAACAATCGTAGTTAAATAAAGCAATAATCGCAAATGTAGCATGAACATTTCGATTAACCAGAACGTTGTGAGCTTACATCTGAATATCAATAAATTTCAACAATGTTATGAGTGAATTCATCGCTTGCCCGTACCGCGATCAATTAGTGTAGTCTCGGCGATGCAGCCGTGTCGAGCAGATGATGTAACAACGGCTTCCGCTCTCCATATCGCGATTTGTTTCTGTGACAGAGGTTGTTTACCTACACGTACTCCTTAAAACCGGCCAATTTACCGTTTTATTTATAGCTTGCTGTCAGACGCGGCCTTAATTGCATAGATTCCATCTGATGGTAAGTTGGTAGCACTTCCCCGGGTAGTATGGACTAAGAAGATCTAATGCTACCGAAAATTCAGACTTATTGACGGGCCAGTTGGCTTGGTGGTTAGAGACCCTGACTGCCAAACCGAAGGTCGCGGGTTCGATTCCCACCCAGGACAAACATTTGTGTGCGTGAATATTTTTGTTTGTTCTGCGTCTGGGTGTAAATATCTATATAAGTATGTATTTAAAAAGTAGTTTATAAGTTGCCTGATAGCCATACTACAAGCAGTACACTCTGCTTAACTTGGGATCAGGTAACCATGTGTGAAGAATGTCTTGGGATATTTATTAACGTCAAAGGGAGGTTGTGGGGTAGCTTTTTTTATCCTTGGGAGGGTTTAATATTCAAATTATATGTATGGCCTTTACACTAGGTAACATGCCTGTATCGTGAGGATTTACTATTAACTATAACTTTACTAACTATCCATTTATTTTCATTTTATTCTATTAATTAATTTCTCCTACAATTTTTTAGTCCTTAAAACAAAAATTACACAGCTATGATAACTAGAACTTTGATTTGGTAGGAAATATGTGGGTATATATATCAATTTTAAAATCGACCCCAGTTTTTCTAAAACCATAAAAATAATGTATCTATAATGAACATTTCACGACAAGAGGTTAGAAAAGGGGAAAATAAGGAAACCCATACCAATTTCTGGACGCTGATATCCCCATTTCTCCATCTAGACCTATCTTTAAAAGCAAAGTTTTAGAAAAAAAAAGATAATTAATATATCATATATTATTAATTAATATTTATAAGATTTACCCCATATATCTGCCTAGTGACGAACTTACATACAAACACGCATACACAACTCACTGACTCAATGTACACATTCTGATTTCTTTATTGTTGTTGCTCTTAGTTCTGTTTCTTATTTCCTTTTTTGTATTCACACTTTACTAAAATTGCTGTTGGATATCCTAATAAATAAAATAAAATAAATAAAAATTCTGTAAATATACAATATAGGTAAATAGATACCTAGTGGGCAATAAGCATGTGCCCTCATCATAACTTATTTATGAACTTAAGGTCGCTGTGAGCTATCGTCGTTTGTTACCTTACAGTTAATAATGAAATTATTCAGAAGGTATATTAGGGTAACAGCTGTCTCTCGCTTATAGTATTTCGTATTCAAAGCCTTAAATTTACGACAAGGGCAGGAATGTAAATCTTGCTTAGGTATAATGTTATATTAACTGTATAACCATAGATTTTGGTATAGCGGTGTTGCGGTCTGTAGAGGTAATTATCACATTAAAAATAGGGTTTCTATGGAGGCATTATTTACATACATATAGTCTGTATTCCCTAAAACTTAAAACTTGGGGCTCTTCAAGAAAAGTGTAAATAGGCTGCTAACAAGAAAGCGAACTTTATCACCATCAGGTGAGTTTGAGGTCAATCGCAATCCCGCCATAAATAAGAAATAAATATATATACAGAGTGTTACAAAACTACCCGTAAACCTGAAATGAGGTTAAATGGGGCCTTATAACGAGTCCATTCACAATATTTAAGGACCGTAGTAACGCTATATAACATACCCCAATTAAAAAAACAGATTTTTATGAATGAAAAATAGAAAATCGATTAAAGTAGACAATTATTAGGTAAAATAGGTACGTAGGCCTTTCTGTTAAATAATCTGGTTCCCTGACGTGATAGCTTACTAGGGTTGGTGGCTTTGATAAATTAATTATATTTTTACGGGGTATTTTGTAACACGTTGTAAATATACCACTATTATAATACTAAAAACAAAATATATTTTAAAGTACAAAATACTTTTTACCATTAAGTAAAGTATGCCTTTGTACCTCAACGTACAAGAAGTGTGTATGGCAAATTTCAACAAGATCGGTGCAGCCGTTTTGAATAGAAACAGACAGGCAGAGGCGCTTCAGAATATAAAATGACTCTGGGATAAAAAATATCAAATTAAATGTTGTAAATAGGGAACTATCCTATATTCAAGATAAATGATCAAACACTAGCCAGTGTATTGAACATCCAAAAATTCACGGATACATCAAATGTGACCTAAATTTTATAATTAATATGATTTTTAAGAACCAATCTAACTAAAAAGAGTAGGTCTTTTGATGCTGTACAATTATGGCGTCACAACTTGCTATTTCATAAAAAAACTCCATACATTCATTAAATTAAACAGACATTTAATAAAACGTTGCTAATTTGACATGTCAGTCAACATCCCTATTATCTATGTTGCGTTTCATTTTAATTCGTTCCTGTCATCCATTACTAATTCGGATGGCCTAAAGGTAAGATACCCCGAAATGAAACCATCTATGTTCCGTTCAATATGGCAGTTACCGAAGTCAGGCCCAGGATAAGTTCTTATATGTATTTACAGAAAAGCAAATTCGTGCAATTTAACTTGCGTGTCTTACCTCAAAAATAAAAATCCTTGTATTTTATAACTGAGTTGATTACATTTATGATTTATTTATTTTTTTGGGTTCCGTACTAATATCGTGAATAAGGAACCCATATGGGTGTGAGTTGTTCTGTCTGTCATGACTACAAATTTCTTTGCATTTCTTAGTTTGGGAGTAAAAATATCTGAAGTATGAGCGTAAGATAGTTGCAATACTATACAGAAAAAAATGGGAGGGTGTCGTGGAACACTCGGCTGGATTGAAGTTCCTTTCGTAGTTTATTATTATTTATATATGATTCTGTATTTTGTATTAGGTAGTAGAGCTTTTAGTGCTAGGTTCGTCCGGGGAAGTACTACCACCCTACCCTTTTCCGCCGTGAAGCAGTAGTGCACTTGTATTACTGTGTCTCGGTTAGAAAGCTTACCCCCTTATCTTTCTACTTCGTTACTAAAAATGTTATGCTTTTTTTATGAGATCTGTAAATATAATTAGAAAAAAATGTAGAATCAAGTTTGTTTTAGAATGATACGGAACCCTTCGTGAACGAGTTCTTGCACTCACCCGGTTTTTATTTTATTCATATTCTCATCGCTACATAGCTCGTAAAGAATATGTTCTCTGTTGTTTAATTTTAATTCATAATATATTATATCTTACATTCTTGTAGCACTATTAAAATTCTTTACATTTGAAATCATAGCTGTATGTACTAATCGATTTACTGTTCTTAAAATACAAAAAATATATTTAAAACAAGACGAGTAATGGTACTTAATTATATGGAATAGATTGGTCCAAAAAAATTGGCACCGTGCCTCCACGCAATCTCACCATCTCGTAGACGCTCGTAGCGCTAGATATCCTTTGTGCGTAGCGAATGACGTCATCTGCGACGCAGCCAAAATAAACCTTATTTATTATGTATGGAAGTAATGAATTCGGCGATTATGACGTAGGAGGCGTACATCGAGAAGGAGAGAACACCATGGACGTATCGGCCGATTTAAATGAATTGGGTCGCAGCAGAACCCTCGTCGTATGCAGCGGAGTCAAGTCCATTCTTGACATCGAAAAAACTTTGGAATACTTGGTAAATATCGCCGCTTCCACTTTATGTTCTATGTGACTTTCCTCTCAACGAAGTAGGTACAAAAATAGGTCACTACAAACGATCTACTCCGAAGTACTTATTCTAGTTTTGTATATATAGGTAAATACAGTATAATGTGATGGGAGTATTAAATATATTACTGACTAGCTTATGGTTATATTGCTCATATTATCGAATAAATTCTACTTATATTATAAATGCGAATGTCTGTACGTGTGGATATTTGTTACTCTTTCACGCAAAAACTACTCGACAGATTTGGATGAAACTTGGCACGTACGTAGAGCATATCCTGGAATAATATATAGACTTCGTTTTATCCCAGGAAAATGTGATAGCTGGTTACTAATAAATTTAAATAACCACAAAAAGAAAATACTAATATACCTACTGACAAATAACTTACAAATAAATACTGCTTTGTATTTTTGTTTTTACGAAATATTTTCTTCTTCATAGGAAACGCAAGGGGTATGCGTGTGTGCTTTTGGCGAGTCGCAGGAGTTCCCTGCATTCTACACTCAGCGCTCGGGGCACCGTGCGCCGCACCGCGTGACAGACGCGCAACACGCCGCTCGCGTGCTACGCGCTGCGCACTCCTTGTGTCTAGACTCGGCCATTGTTGTTGCTGTACCTGTACCTACGGAATATGCGATGGACGGTAATAATAATGGAATTTATTATTTATGACTTAGAGACCCACCCCGGCTTTGCCTGAATGGAATAATACCATTTAAACTCATAAACCTTTTGAAGAAAGTCTCTAATTGATGGGAGAACCGCATCAAAAGCTATTGGGTAGTATTAAAGATGTAAGCCGACAAACGGACATACATAAAAGTGATTTTGTTTCATACTAATGAGAGGAGAGACAGTAATCTAACGCGGAAAGTGGTTAGTTTTGTTTCGTTTTGTTTAGTTTTGTATCAGACGAAAATTTGAAGATTTTATATGAATTTTAATAGATTTGTAGGTATAAGTACATTTACGAGGATGTTGGCAATAAAGATAGGAACGATATGTTTAACTTTACGCTCACGACTTTAACTCCTGTGTACAAAAATACATAATGTATTTAAATTTTCGTTAATTGAGAAGGGTGATTGTCAAACTTTTTATTAACTACAAAAAAGTTATCTTAATGTACATCATACTAAAAAAATGTTTAAAGTGAAGTTTATTTCGTGAGCCATTAAGTAATAACTAAGTCTGTAACTTTCATATTTTTATAGAAAACGTAATAAACGAAGCTATTCGTCTGGCATTAGAAGAAGCAAGACAGAAGGGTATTCGAGGCAAAGAAGTAACACCGTTCATTCTATCTGCTGTGGCCAACGCAACTGGCGGCGCATCGCTCGATGCCAGTATCCTTTTCAAATCAAATATTATATTTCCACTTTACAGCTTAGATTTAATATTCTCCCATAAAGTTATAGCACACAATGTGAGTTTAATGTTATAAGTCAGTATTAGATTAGTATTTCATTTTCTCGAGTGGTTGAAAGGATAGCCGCAAAGTTAACGTCACCGTGGCCCTACTGACCCACCACTACAACCTACAAAGAATAATTACGTGACCATTAAAAATACTTAATTAGAACTTGGCCTGCTCGTAGCTGCGTAATACTGTCGTAAATCAAATGTGTAGAAACGCCAACGGTATTAAATGATAGTAGTGAAGCTAATTGCCACAATTTCTTTCTTTAACGACTCGCAGACATCGCCCTCATAAAGAACAACGCGAAAGTCGGCGCCGATATTGCCGTTGAATTTAAAAAACTCAAGAATGTGGACAATTTAGAGAGAGCGTCTTATATTGGATTCTCAAAGGGTGCGGCAAAATCTTCGAGACATTTTCACACTTCTTGCAATTCGCGAGCGTGGGATGCTGGGAGCAGAGCCGAGGAGCCGCCATTGTTCTCCGCGAACAATTATTCTTCGGCGAACACTGATGGCGACGTGCTAATTATCGGCGGAGCCAACGTCGACCGAACCTACAGGCTCACCGAAAACCACGTACAGGTCAGTGCTTGGCGATGATTCGATTCGGTATTATGTTACATAGGAGTAAAATAAAATACACAACGTTTTAACAAACTCTTTATTTAATGCATTTATTATGATAATATTAGCTCTCAGTCGCCTAGTGCGTACCTTCGGAAAGTTGTAACAACTCTACTGTAATAATAAAAACACACATAATAAGAAATACATTTGAAGTATTATGTAGACAATTCAAAAGATTGGATACAGTTAGTATCAATCAAGTATGTAATACATCAAGACATTTTTAATATGTTTACAATTTTATGCAGGAGCATATCATGAATTAGGTACTGCATTTGACTTACCATGATACATAGATAATATTTGATTCGTCATTATATAATACAAAGAAACGTCTTAGGACAAATTACACAAACTTGATAATCGTTCAATTGTGACGATAAAGTACGATAATTTATCATTTTACTTAAGAAATTGTTTTGATTAATGAGTTTACAGTTATAATAATTGTTACAAACAAAACTTGATCTTTAGAAGGTTCACGCAGCACATCAGAGACGAGTTTCATATTTCCATTTATTTTATATCGATTAATTTACAATAAACATAACGTCAGTAATACGATTTTATAAGCCAAGGCACATGTTACTTTAACCGTTTTTGGAAGAAATGCAGGATTTAGATTGGATCCTAGCTACAAATTATTCAACTTTCCGAATATAGGTACAAATTTTTATAAGATTGGTACATTTATTTATGTGACAACAATATTAAAAAACTATTTTTCTGCATAAATTCACAAAATATTATACCTACTCTAAGCGAACATAACATCATACTCGTCGTTACAATATATCTATAAACTTCGTAATAAGTACAAATATGTATGTAGGTATAAGAACTTTGGATTGGTGATGATCGTGCGGAGCGCGCGGCCGCCCAGCTCGCCGCCGCCGCGACGCACCGCTCGCTCACGAATATTGTTAAACTGCAGTTCTCTACACACGGCATCAATAGGTTTCACCTATATGTTACACAGCCATTTATAATTACCTAAACATTTACGTCAAGAATTCGACTGACTCGTCACGTCCGCAACCTTAAAACGAACGAGGTCGGGATATCGATAAAACGTTAGTACGAATTTTTTTAAATTCTCCTGCCGTAAATAAAAGGATTAATGTAGTCGTTTGCTTTATACTGTTCACAAGCATATAATTGTAGGCACTACGTCGTTTAAGCTCATATCAGTACTATTTTTGTCAATCTGTCCATGCACATTTACTCGCATTCTACACATTATGTAAAAATTATGATAGATAATTATTTACATTAACCGACAACATTAGGTACGTTAACGAGAATTAGACAAATATACGTAGAGACACTCACGTCTAGAATATGTAAGGAAAGCATTGGAAACAAAATCTCAATGAGATGCGTCGTTTAGCTAAGTGAAGCGGTGTTGGGTTCAGAGATCTCTAATCTATGCTACTCCTATAAATACTGTTCGGGATAGACGTGCATATATGTATGTATAAAAAGATAACAATAATACATTTACCTATAACTAAACTATGAATGGTAGATTCTATGGTAGTTTTATAAATAAATCAAAACATAAGATTATGATAAACAATTTTGTAAATTGACGAGGTTATCTGTGAATTGAGAAATGTTAATGTACAAAATACCGGTGTCAATTGCATTCGAGTAATAATAAAATTATTCTTATTAAAAGACTTCAATGAATAAAACGAGTAAGTACTTAATACCAAAGTATGAATGGAAATTAGGTAAGTTATAGAGATATCAGGAAAACCTTACGTATGTAAAATATATTAATAGTTTAGTAATTCTATTGGTATACAATCAAAAGCTGATTTGACTTAGGGCTAAATAATAGGTATAAATGTTGGTTTGATTCCCGTTATTTTAGTGCTATAATTACCCAATTACGTCATTAATACCCAATCAACTCTCGCTGCGCACTCTCTCATGTCTTACATGGCAACTCTTATGGTGGCTGCACCTCCTTCACGAGCTCACATATGTACTTATAATCATTATGGTTATCAACGATCTTCTAGCACTTCAACCACTAAACGAATTGTTTTAACCATACATTTTTTTTAACTTTCCGCACATAATCAAAGAAAAATAACTGCCAACTGTAGGAACTAAACGTGTTTAGAGCTTTGCTCGTGGAATATTCACCTCGTCTAAATTACTTGTACCCGAATCTCGTTTAGCAAACGTTCATATCTCACTGTAGAAATGTTTAATATTGATAACACTAACATTGACTCTCATCACTGGTACAGTTCATTTAGGCCACTAAACGTAGCACACAAAGTAGTCCAACTGAATATTTCCATATTCTCAATTGACAGCAGCAATAGAACACTGATTCACCACGGTGAACACAGCGTCGGTGACAGGCTGCAGTACTTGTCACGCACGATAAGATTACAGCTCGAATTCGGAGCGGGTTTGGCGGCGGTGATCGAGGCGAACGCGCGCGCCCGCGCGGTGCTCGCAAGCGGGCGCGCCGACAGCCCCGCGAGCCAGCGGTGGCTCCAACTCGCAGCCGGCGGCCGGGAACGACCGCCATCGCCGCCCGAACAACCGCTCCAGGTAACATCTTAGTCAGATTCGGGTCGCTGCACTGTCTGCCGCAAGAGGCCTATATTCCCCTCGAGCGAGTTCGCGCATTTCGCAGTTGTTATTTCCATTAACTGTTTTTGGACCGAGAGCTTCATCGTGTATACTACGCCGCGAGCACGGCTCCGAAGCACGGCCCAGCAGAGCTTCTCGTTCTCCTGCTCTTTCGGGGCTACCGCCGTGCGCTCTCACACCACCGTTTGCGTTTACAGCGTTCACGATCACCGTCTGCGACAGAGGTCCGCCATGAATCGGACTGCCGTCGAGAAGTTCGCCAGCCCCCAGTTCACTTCGCAATATTCTAATTTTCTGAATCATTTCTTTTATTTCATAACGGAGAATTCCAAGGAAGCACAACTTGAGAAATGCAATAACGCAGTATCCTAACACAAATAGTGCGTCGGCAGTTCGTCGTAACCAAACGAGCAATCGCTCTGCACACGCGGCGGTATGTGGGGCACAATGTACTGGTGTGATGGGTACCGGTGAGGTGGATGTTGTGGCGAGCAGTGCCGGTGTAACGGCAGGCGTGTGCGCCGGGATGCGGCAGCAGCTCGCCGGTAGGGTTGTCCGATTAAAGGCGGCGTAATCGGCCGGACCGGTTACTCCACAACAACGTTGTTCTCTTTGAAGCCGATCCCAGGCCTCGGAGAATTCAACGTCCGAATCGTAATCTTTTGCGAGACGTATCCGTAACTGAGGACGTAGTTCTCTGCAAACCCGTTCGAAACGGAATGCCCAATATACTCCAATTGCGGCGTCACCGACTAGAAGAGCCAATAGGGCGAGCCAATAGGCGTTGAGCATGCGCTCGGAGAGACGCAGAGCGGCAAGGCAGCCGAGGAGCTGCAGTAGCCCGGCCTGCACCGGTAACGCTGCGTAGCCGTAGAGGAAGCCAGGCTGCGCTGCGCCAAGTCCCGGCACGAGGGTGCGCCTATAGTCGGAGAGCGCGCGGCCCGCCGCCGCGCAAAAAGCGAGTGCTCCCAGCAGCAGCGCGCCGTTGCACGCATAAATCCAGATGCGGTAATAGCGCATTGCGCGGTGCGCGGCAGGGTGCGCGGGGCGCGCGGGCGGCGGCAGCGTCATGGTGGCGGGCGCCGCGTCATGGCGCCGCCCGCGCCCGCGCCGCCGCCACGCGCCGCGCCCCACGCCTCTGAAACACGATCAGATCATTTTATATCGAGGCATCATTTCACAAGGCATAACATCTGCCGTTTTATGACTCTGATTGCACTTATTTTCAGGAATAAGTGCGACAATATAATAACCAATTTTGATGATAATTATTAAATGAAGAGAGATTACTCTTATACTCACACATATAAATTTGGTTTTTATCTGACTATGATACCTTTATGGTCTTTGAAGAATTGCATTCTCACAGGAAAGCCACGGGTTTTTTTATTTATGTTCAGGCTGAGGAGAATACCTTCAGAAAAGATTTAATTTGTTTTCCAATTTAAAGCGAATATTGCAAAGGCCAAGTGATTTGCGATAGCTTAGCTGGATAGGATCATGTGAAGCATAAATCTGCATTTTTTAGGCAAAATTATCATAAATATTTTTTTACAAGGATACACGGATGTTTATTTCATACAAATTTAACAAGTGTGAGAGACCAAGCTTGCTTTGAAATTGTATTTTTGCATGAAAGATCATATCATCCATTTTATATGAGTGCAATTTAAAGTTATTCTTGAGACTATGAATAAATTAAATTATTTCCAACATTCAACTCTAACTCTACAACATACAACTCGGCAGGCCGAGAATCTGCAGGATTACGTACGAATTGTAAGGAAATAAAATTGTGATTGTATTATTCCTTTACTACACCGACCTCTCCGTTCATATTCGTTCTCTTCGTGCTTGGGCTTCAGTTTAATGTACCTAATAACTGAATAATATATAGAAATACGTTTACTTCTTACGAGGGTTCAGTACAATGGTAGGAAATGATCTAATATAGGCAGAAAACAAAAGGCCATATTATGATTGATTTCATTATAATTCTCCACCATTTTCAATATGTTCGATATATAAGTTCTTTATTTCATATTTTTGTTAGCTAAGAAATGTTAGTCATCAAATTATTTGGCTGGTTTATTCATGATTGAATGAAAACGATAGTTTTTTTTTTTTCATGGTCGTATCATGTTTTCTACTAGCATAAAACCCATTATCTTAATTGGATTGCTGTTATATTATTCATAAAAAGAATAGATGATTTATTTTTAAATCTCGTGTAACAGAGTAGCGAATTACCGTACAGCTTTATTCATATGGAATATAATTACATATTCTCATGAAATATAACTAGTTCTTGCATGGCCGGTGCTTTCAAATTTAACAAAAATGAATATACCTTTACTAAATTTCAAGTAAAAAGCAGTCTTACCAAAATGTTGGCTAGGCAAATTAGATCTTAATGTATAAATAATAATGTTCGTTGTCATTATTATGCGGATAGTCCTGCAGCTGCCTTCCACTAGGTTGTGGTTAACATAGCCTAAGGATATTCGCAATACCAGTTCATTCTGGTACGGCTAAGCATAGCTCTCCAGTGATACAACGTAATAATTATAAATACTTGCAGATGTATGCTTACAATCCGCCGCCCGTGCCGTATGCGAGTGCTCTGGCTAGTCACAGGAGAGGGCGAGCGGCCCACAGCAGCGCGCCTACTACGCCGGTGCGGGGTCTGGAACAAATATAAATCATTAACATCATTCTACATAAAAGATGAAGTTATTTAATATATTTGCTGATATACTCCGAAAATAATCTAGACTACTTAATAATAATGCTGCACAGCTCATAAAATGTATTATTGATATAGATATAGATACTACTACAAAGGGTTTCTGAACTTATTAAATACAAATACCAACATCGTAGAGCCAGATTCATTGAATAGTCGGGGCGAGAACGCGCCGAGAGAACGAGCTATTGTTGTAAGTTGTTATATCAGAACATGTGGCGCATTGTTGACTCTGCATACCGAGCCAAGTTGTGCTGTACCTTGGCAGCCATATAACGTGCTACAATATAGGTACGCAACTGGTTCCCTGACATGTCGCAAGTAGTCCACTACTACAATGCTGTCGCCAAATTGCATAAACATACATATTTCGAATAAGGTATCGTGTATTCAATTCTAGGTCTCATTCCGTATCATAGAGGATTTCAAGTAGCGCCAGTGGCAGAAAAGCTGACAGGGGACCGTTTGCAGTGATATGTTAGGTATGAGAAGGGATGAAAGCCATGTGACTAAGAGTGTGATTAATATGAAAGTGATGGACATGTGGGAACCTCTTAGACTATTAGACTAGACCAAAAAAGAAATGGATTGTGTAGAATAGTACCTAGCGAATACCAAAGGGCCGAATGGAAGAAACATACATTGTGTCCCGAATAATATCTGGGAACAAGACACCCTAGATTATGTTTTAACAGTTTCTACTGCCGACATCATTAATTAACACCTGGTTGAAAAAATGTTATCACAATATCTAATGGTACCGATAGCTTAACAAATACCAATTACCAATACGGCTCGAATTGAATTGAAAAGAAAAAGAAGCTGAGCAAGAAGCAGAGAAAACTTTGTTACTATAGGGTTATATTAAATATGGGCTTATTCGGGCCAGTTGGCTTAGTGGTTAGAGACCCTGACTGCCAAACCGAAGGTTGCGGATCCGATTCCCACCCAGGACAAACTTTCGTGTGCATGAAGATGTCTGTTCGTTCTGTGTCTGGGTGTAAATGTCTATATAAGTATGTATTTATAAAGTAGTATATGTAGTATATCAGTTACCTGGTAGCCATACTACAAGCAGTACACTCTGCTTAACTTGGGATCAGGTAACCATGTGTGAAGAATGTCTTGGGATATTTATTTATATTATTCTGAGCAATGCATTGCTTACTTGACTAGGTATTTCTTTAACTACTTATTTATTGTTTTACACAGTACGTATTGTCTTGCACGTCTTACAGGTAACATTATTAAAAAGCTTTTTTATATAAGTATACAAGATAATAATAATAAATATATTTTGTATTTTCTAGATATACGATTGCATGTACCGTAGATTTACTTTCATATATATAAATCAAATAACCTTCCATTACGTTATTCATTACATAATAATGTTCATGTTACCCATTCAATATCTATTTAAAAATTGTACCCACGTTTGCTGAATGTCTGTCATTTTCCAACTAACGTAATCGTTAATGGACACTCCTTGTAATAATGAACGAAAACCACAATACATCACAATTTGAATAGCAATTTGTTTCTGTCGTATCTGACAGTCCATGCATTTGTTTACTACTATGTACTTACACTAAAGTTAATTAATGATAGTGGAACTATTAATTACACAACTGGGACTGAATAATTTTCGTTTTAACAGACAATCAATTCTGTTTAGCTTTCTTATTTAAAAAGTCTGAGAGCGACTTGCGTCAAAATTTAAAGCTAGTTTTGTATAGCAATTGCTGTTCTAGCAGGTCTGAGGTGTGGTGCAATTATTATTTGTTAAGGGTATACCCTTATAATCTACATTTAAACAAAGAAAGGCAAATAGACAAATAAAGATTTTCAATAATTAATTATTACAATTGATATTCTATTCGGATAAAGCGATTATTGTATGCCGCGTTTGATGCCGTTACAAACGCTGGCATGACGCTATTGAAACGCGTATACTGCTAGACTTTTCAGGGCCAACCGATGACAATATAACTAAATACCACCTGATATTATCTACCTAATAATGCTAAAGACGATTTGACATTTTACCGCATCGCAACTATTATAATAAGCGTGGACAAAGACCTTTATGTCCGAGCGCGGAGGGAATCATTCCAGACTTCAAAGGTCAGGTAGAAAGGGCAAGCAGTTCTACTTCAAGCACGTGAGTAATTTACTGATATTTCACTCTTGACTTGAAATGTGACTTTAATAATCTTATTTCGTGTCGAGTGATACCCTATTATTTGTAATTGAGTGAAACGCGATCTGCACTACAGATAGTTTGTTAGTAGGAATCTATTCAATTGGAGACATTTGCTCTGGCATATATATATTGGTGTACCTAATTCTAGTCTAGTGATGGTAGAAACGCGATGCGAGTAACGAGTAGATACCATCCATCAAAACTTTCGCGTTTTATTGAGTCCGGTGTGGGTGTACATATTCCGCGTTGAAGCTTTATATGTATGTTGATAAATATACCTAATGTTAAAAGAAATTCTACATATTTGGCAGTAATTACCAGTAGTTTAGATACTTCCACGAATAATATCTTCTCAATAAATTCTGTAAAATATTCTGGGTGTACAATATTCAAAGGTGAAAATTGTGCACAAAACTCTAATAAGGTTAAGCTCTTGTTTACATTTGATAGGTAATTAAATTTATAGTGTACAAAAAACAAAAACTATGCTATTCAAAAGTGATTGATGAATAATTAAAATGTTTCCATTTAAAAAAAAAACATCGATATGCTAGAACACATTGAATATTTACTTAGCCTACCATGATATTACATTGATTATGCACAAAAATAAATTATTATTAAAGACATTAACGTCACGGATTCTTTGATGCATAGTGTTTTACGTGAACGAGTAATGCCTACAGTTGACAGTCCAATAGACGATTGTGGAGCTTAGACTTCATTCATTAGAGCTCATTACAACCTAATTAAACCTAAGACTATCCAAAATAATATTTTTATAATTGCAGTTTTATCCAATGCACATGATAAATAATCGTCAAAAGTATTCTTTTCTTTGGGCAAAGAAATCCCAATTTTTTTATCATACCGTTGACTTGCGTTATATACCTATTTGGTGTTTTATACCAAATTGCAAATTCCTACGTTTCATAGCTTTCGCGGAAACCTTCTTGACAAAGGGACACGATGGTGAGCATTTAAGAGTAAGTTAGAAGTGTATAGTTTCCATTTTGTTCACTACCAATACCTTTATTCATTTCTTTACAATACATTTCTTATTACCTACCCAATTATTTTGATTAACATTTACCAATAATCCCTAAAGAGGCAAGAGGGGAAAATATTGATAAATTAGTTTAGTTATTATTAATCGACTGACTGTGTATTGCACAGTGAAAGCTGACAGAGCAGAAAAAGGAACAGGCTATACTTTCTTCTACGAACACACAAAACTAAAACCGACGGCGGAAAGCTAGGTTATTAAAGAGTCCATAAAACTATTTAGGTCGCAACCGCCTTGTCTCTCTGCGCATATTGCGCGATAGGCTTTAGACGTCCACGAGCATTCCACGAATAGAGCGACAGCGATATTATATATATGTATACATTCCGCGAACTAGGAACGTATTTTCACCTGGTTTAGTAATTTCCTTAGTGATTGGCAATATTAGCATGAAGTGGATAGCGGGAAGGTACGTGTCGGCTCATTACGCTAAATAAATATTAACTATTTTGCTTTCACGTTGAGACAAGCATATTTAAAGGGTTTGCAGAACATTTGTTTCCTAAAAAACAAAGATTAGAATAAATTACATATTGCGTCTCAAACGGCAATGATAAAAAAGCGAATTTTGTACAGTAGTATATACTAGATATGAATAATTCAGGAAATGTCGCGGTCTGGATTCTAGTTCGATATAAAATCTACTATGAAGCTGAGGTTTTCGTTTCAGAGAGACCCACGTCAAGCGCCAGCGATGCGATGAAGTCAAAGCGTTTACTATAAAACGCAAACTCGTCTCTTATTCCCACAATATTACCGACATCATGTGACTTGAAGTGAAAACGAGATCGAGATTATGACTTATTCAGCAAGTGGTACTGGTGTTTTCTGTATGTTGGTAATGGTGGTGATAAATTGCAGTCGTACCAACCTGTCGTTAATAAATACATATCGGGTAACTTTAAGAAGTGGCGCGCCTCTTCTCCCCTGAAGATAAGCCATCACAGGATAACGAGTTGTCTGCGTAATACTTGTATGTCAAGGGAAATATTATTTATCAATCATTCTTCTTTATATTATTTTTTCTAAACACTAAATATGCCGATCTGATATTGCAATCAAATTACAGTCATGTTTGTTTTTGTTTTATCAAGATTTTGTTGAACCGATTAAAAATAGACACAATATCGACGGTAATTGCGAGTTCGACTCGCTCGATTTTCAGTAACTGATATCGGTTTTTTAACATCAAATTCATGGGGCGTTTGAAAAATCATGCAAATTTTATTATATAGCTCTGAACAATATTTACACAATATTTTTATTTCCATTTTATTATTCGCAAACAAGTTTCACACAAACTGTTTTTCCCCCTTTTATTAAAATATGGGGACATACTAAGTTGTAGAAAATAGAGAAAAGAAGTTGAAGATGAAGAGATCAATGAAAAATAGGAGCCAAGTGCGAATAGGGCTCACACACGAAGGGTTCCATACCAACGTGAAATATTTAACAAAATGCGACAAAAAATCACGTTTGTTTTTATGGAAAGAAGATTTTTCTTTAATTCTTTACTTTACCTTCATTTTATTTCCGTGAAAATTTCAACTGTCTATCTATTGCGATTCTTAAGATACATCCCACATACGTGACAGACGAACGGAGGGAAGGCGGAGCTAGTAATACCCTATTTCAATTAAGTTATAAAAAAATATTTAATAAAACTTACCATTACCGACTTCGAATTGAGTAAGCAACTTCAAAGCATAATGTTCAAATTAATTTAGTTTAAACTAAATACCTCAAGTGAGGCTAATTTCACCATTTAGATTGTGAAGGCTCGAGAGGGCAAAAAGCATAATCGTGTTTACACTAATCCCATTGTAAACGCCTATCCAAGCGGGGGCTTAAGTCCTGTACCATCCCTTAACCCGAGAAAGTTTTTTTATTTCGTGCCCGCTTCGCTTCCAATATCAACGACGCACAAAGCTATCGAAACTTATTAGTCATAACATACAAACGATCAGCCTCAATATGACAATCTATAGAATAGTAAGTGTCTACTTTTTATCACAGAGCAGACGGTTAGCCAGCTTTTCAGAAACAACGTACAAAGATAATTAATCTGTCAACAAGAGAGGGTGAAGTGAAACTGGCATCAATGTAGCTGGTAGTTCATAATACATTCGCTCTGTTTTCACACCGGTTTCCCCTTTTCATTCGTTTACGAATGTGTTTTTTAGTTTTTTGATCCACTAAGCTTTGGGCTCACTTTATTGATGTTTGTGTTTTTTGTTGGTTGCTTCCAATTGTTTTACACATTTGCTCATTTTGGTCATCAATTAATATCGCGAGGTTGTCTATCTATATAAAAGTAAATATCATGAATAATTGAGTAACTTAGAGATCAACGCATAACCTTTACTAAGTACTGAATATGAAATTTGGAGTATAGCTTATTTTAATAGGAATAGGGATTTACTTTAATAAGGTGATGGTTCCCAAGTGACAGCGTTTATACAGATTTGTATATGAAGCAAACCAAAATAAATATACTTAACCTTACTTTAGTAAAAATATATATGTCATATTTTTGTTAAACCTTCAATTAAATACGCAATATTTGTCGATGATTGTTTTTTTAAATACCTAATCGCATAAATCAGAATGAAATTCGAATCATTTCATTTTTACGTTAGTTTTCATGCCGCGGTACGCCACCGTACCGCGTTCTGGATAATACACTCCGAAAACATACAAACTTATGAAATTCGCACTCTCTCTTTAAAATTTTAGTATAGATTACTAGCAGAATGCTGTGACATAAGATATGGGTTTTTAATTTATCTATATCAATACTAATATTATAAAGAGGAAAGATTTGTATGTAAGAATGTTTGTTACTCTTTCACGCAAAAACTACTAAACGGATATGGATGAAACTTGGCACATAGATAGAGCATATCCAGGAATAACATAAAGGTTACTTTTTATCCCAGGAAAATGTGATATCCCTCGGGAACGCAGGTTATAATTCTTATAAACTAACGGATAACGGATAAAATCTATGGGATATCATCTCTGGTTTTACCTTCATGTTTCTTCTGTAATATGCACTAACGATCCGCACTTAAAAAAATTATGAAAGAGTCTGCCGAATATTATTCGAGTAGATACCTACTTGCTATGGAATACAGTATAACATTATGTAGTGTAGTAGCAATTGCGGCTGGCGACATGCCAGCAACCTACGCAGCCTACAGCTTACAGCCTCCAACTTTATCTTAGATTGCTCGATGAAATATAGCAAAAAATTGCATATCTATATTATATTGAACAAGTTTTGTTAAAGATGTAGGTGTCCAATGAGTAAGGTAAATAAATCATTTCATTTAGAAAAGGTTTGTTGTTGGTTTGGAATTTTGTTAGCTGTTATTTGGAATTGTGACGTAGGCAATTGTTATTGTGAGTTTGGCAGAGTGTTAGCCAACACAGCGACTAGTAAAAAAAACCGACTAAGTGGGAGTCGGACTCGCGCTCGAAGGATTCCGTACCATTATCTATAAAAACGGCATTTAAATCATATCTGTTGTATGGAAGCCTGATAAAATATTTATTCTATTTTTATTTGTTATAGCGTCAACAGAAATACATAATCTGTGAAAATTTCAACAGTCTAACTATCACGGTTCATGAGATACGGCCTAGTGGCAGACGTACAGACAGACAGGGAGACGGACAGTTGAGTTTCAGTAATAGGGTCCCGTTCTACCCTTAGAGTACGGAACTCTAAAAACCACTGTGTTATGTTGACCTAACGATGTTTTTTTATCGAAATCTCTACATCACTACAACTGAGCCACCACTTCAAGTCTTTAATCGAAACATGTACCTATACTTCTGTATATATGTAGAAGACAAAAACAGACTTTTAATATAAATGAACTGTACGCTTAGCAACAACACAAAAGTTAATAATTGTGTAATAAAGGTTAAGTAAACATAAATTGATATTTTGTTAATTCAAGTCTACTAAAATACAGGCTACGGCTTAGTTTAGACTCCAGATATTCCACAAATTTCGTTTTCCTACCTACAATTAAGACTTGCCAAATCTTTGTATTAAAACTATTATTTGTGGAGATGAATAAATAAACTATTATTATAAAGTGAACATACCAACGGTATTTAAGCTATCTATATATTGGGGTTATATTTGTATACCCAATCAAGATTTTTATCAATATTGCTTGGTGCTTATAACCGGAGTCTTCTGTGCCCACAGATGGTGGGCTTAAAATTCTTTTTATTTCACTAAAAGCGTTTCAACGTGTCCACCGCCATACGTGGCTCATACCCGCTGCCGAGTTTATACGAAAATTATTCCAACAAAATGTTTCATTTCTCCCAAAACCATTTGGAGTCCTACCTCTAGAGTGTTACCTCAATATACAACGAACTTAATGATTTGCATTACGTTTATTATTGCCTATTTACTGGTAATATACTTTCTTCTTCGTGATCCTTGGATACATAGTAGCCATTTTTTATATCGTCAGCTCCATGCAAAAAAGTAAAACAGCCGTCAAAGAATTGAATAAAAAAATCGGTATGTTACAGCTATGCAATGTTTGAAGCAAGTTCCCTTCTCGTTTCGTTTAGGGGCTTAATTAAAAAAATCGCTGAAGTTATTAAATACTTCATTAGTGTTTGAAAGTTTAAAAGATATTAGTTTCAATGTTCGATGAGATTATTTATTATAATAGGTTGGGGAAAAAGTTCCTTCGCATTTTTTAAGAAAATTCAATTCATTTTTAATATAGTTTATTTACATTTAACTAAAGTATGTAGGTACCATTTTGTTCGATAACTTGTTGCCATCTTGTAGGTAGGGACATGATCCCATTGCTATAGAAATTTTGGGACTTCTGATCAAAATACTGCGACAAGTGGTTTTGACAGTCCTCTCGTGATGTTAACCTGACACTGCCTAAAGAATTCTGAAGAGACCGAAACAGGTGGAAATCTGAAGGTGCAAAGTCAGGACTATACGGCGGATGCATTAATACCTCCCAGCCAAACTCTCTTTATTTTTGCTGAGTGGCTAAAGATGTGTGAGGTGTAGTGTTATCATGATCCACACACACAGCATCACCTTGTTGCGAGTTAACCCGGGTTTCGCCACAGTCTGTGAAGCCTGACCGGCCTTTGACCACGACCTTTTTCGCACGTTCTTGCCGTACGTGATCCACTCTTCATCACCAGTTATCAGCTTCTTCAAAAATGGTTCGGTTTCATGACGTCGTAATAAAGAATTACAAATGAGTACACAGTTCATTAGGTTTCTTTCAGTGAGCTCGTGAGGTACCCAAATATCTAGCTTTTTTGTGTACCCAGTTTTTTTCAAATGCGCCAAAACTGTTTTGTGGTATTGTAATATGCCGATCATGCTCCACTTTTTCAAAAATTGCATCCATTTTATCCGTAATGGGGCGACCAGAGCGACGTGCATCTTTGACATCAAAATTTCTGGATTGAAAACGCTTAAACCAAATTTGTGCTACTCTCACAGACACTACACTAGGTCCATAAATATCGCAATTTTTTTCGCGGCTTGCGTTGCATTTTTACCTTTTTTGTAGTAAAATTTTAAAATGAATCGAATTTCTTCATTAGATTCACTCATCTTGGCGGTACGAAAAACAAATGCAAATCACACATTTTCCTAATTTGAATTTGGAATTATGTTCTTTAAAATTTAAACTTTCAATGATACCAAAACCAGCCAGATACAAATAGTATAGCCAAAGAGATTTTATTACAAGCTCATACATACTATAATGCGCAAAGACTTTTTCCCCAACCTATATTTTCACATAACTTTGCAACAATATTTCGGCTTCTTTTATTAAATGTATTAATGTGTAATTGATGTAAATAAAATTCTTAAATATAGGTATGATTCATTAATTTGGTCAAGAAGCTGGTATATCGAATTTCAAGTAAATCCGAGTAGATTCATTTATTTTCCATGGAAACTTTGCCACCCCTATCTTTCTTTAAGGAGAGTCTCCTCACACACCTAAACTACTAACACCTATTCCATTAATAGAGAACTAAACTGTATTCAAGATAAATGATCAAACACTAACCAGTGTATTAATTATCCAAAAATATGTATGTTAATATGATTTTTAAATACCGATTTAACCACAAAGAGTAGCTCTTTTGATGATGTACAATTATGACGTCACAACTTGCTATTTCAAACAAAACACCATACATTCAATCGATTTGACATTTAATAAAAAGTTGCTGATTTGACATACTAGTCAACATATCTATTGTGTGAAATTGCAATACACAATATTAAATCAACAACATTAAAAAAAAATATATATATATATATAGGGGAAGGCCTGAAAGCCACATTACATAGATATTTCAAGAATTTTCTTATTTATTTACTTCTATCTGACTCCTAAGTCACATGTAGTCCTAGTTTAGGAGTCAGGGTTTCATCTTTTGTGCGTCTTTAATTAATAACCTTGTGAACTTTAGCTAGATATTAAGCATTTTGTAAGGACTTGTATCAATAAAGCATTATTATTACTTCTTAAGAATAACTTCTTCTCCTTATTTTAGGGATTATTGGTACTTATTTATTCTAATGCTACATTTGAATAGTTGGAAACAAATCAAATTGATTTCAACATCAATCATGATTACACATGATACAAGAGCGCTACGATTGGCAAATAAATAACGAAACATCAAAATATATGGGTATGGATGGTAGTGCAAATACCATTACCAAAAGTCAATGTGACAGTATCACTCACTACTATTGTAACATATTGTGCATTACAATGGTTTTTGTGCTTATTTACGACACATAGAAATCTAGAAGGCTTCATATATAGCTCGTAGAGTCAGCCAGCTAGAGTGGCAATGGGCAGGCCACATCACTCGACGAACTGATTACCGATGAGGAAGACAGGTTCTCGAGTGGCGTCCATGTACAGGAAAACGTGGTGTTGGACAACCTGCCACCATGTAGACCAACGACCTGGTCAGAGACGCTGGAAGCCGCTGGATGAAGGCGGCTCAAAACCGTTTGAGATGGAAATCCAAGGGGGAGGCCAATGTTCAGCAGACGGACATCCCTAGGCTGATATGATGATGATGACATAGAAATCGAGCCTCAAATTAGCAATCCAGTAATAGTAAATACTTATAGACTAATTGACAGATTTGTAAAAACAACCTTTTTTACAAAACCCCCAAGTAATTTGAAATACCGACTCCAAAATGGCTTATCCCTCTGCTTTTAAAATCAGTTAACAATAAAATATTCGCAAAAATTTGTAGAATAGAACATTCCCCGGGCGTCTTGACAAATTATGAACATAATATTAAATTATAGGTAATTTTCCAGCGATGCTTCCTCGTTTATAAAAAGACTTCCTCGACCGCATCCTATTCGCATTATTTATCAACATAACAAAATTATATTAACCTGTCTAAAACTTGATGAAAAGAGACGGAGCATCACACCGAATTAAGGACGTGAAATGATGATGGATGGCGTGCCATCTACTTATATTTGGGTTAAACACGCCATGCAGTGTAGAAGTGAAGATGTTCAAGTACCTAGTGCTGTATACATTTTCTTCCTCTCGTCTCGCTACGTACCCCCATAGCTTGCTGCGTAGATACACCCAACAAAACACTGATCCACTGACAGCTTTGATCGATTACAAAGCTCTCATAAAATTACAAAACAAGATCGCAAAAAGCTTCTTGTATTAGTAATTGTTTCTTTACAAGCTTTATCTTATATTTTATCCGACGCGACTTCGATGGAGTGTTGTAAAAGTGGAGATTTTAAATAAATGAGAACCTTTTCCTTATTGAAGTCGGTTTAAAAGGGATCTACTTATCTTTGTACCCGTGATGTAAGCTAGATATAATTTTCGCAAAGCAAAGAGATCTTTTATTTATATTTCTTAGTATGAAGTGATTACATTTTGTTAAATAAAATTATTAAATTTATCATATCATATTACATATTCATAGCAAGGTACAGCGACCAACAAGAACGTTATTATGAAGATGATATTAACTCATTAAAGACCAAAAATGAGTATCACATTAAAAATGAATTTGAGTTAGTAGATAATTATGCAACTTTGCATATTATAATATTTCGCTCGAATGCTATTGGCGCCGTTCCAGGTGCTACGCTTTCACTATGAGCTTGCTACGAACTTGCTACGAGCATTTGCATGCTTCTACGACCATTTAAGCAGGGCTACGTTTTATTTTACCTGAATATAGAACGATCCGAAGAACTAACGACTATTGGACAATACTATCTCTATATTACCGGTGCTAACAATTCAGGTTTCGTGATAGAATTATATATATACAGTTCTATTGTATTTCTGTGAAACGGAATTACAATTATTTGAACAATTACTTTCTTATTAAATAAGAGAGCTCGAATAAGCATTTCAGTAATTGTTAATTTGAAGTAGTTCAATTGTGCACGTTATAATACACAGGTTAAACTGTTCATGGTCAATGCGCAATATTAAATTTCGACCCAATTGAAAGCAAATTTTTTAAACAAATATTTTGAATAATCAACGCGTAACGCTTTGATTTATGAGCCAATAAAAATAAAACATAGCTCTGAGTTCCTTTCGTAGGTAAACTATATTAAAACACAGCTGGATATTTGATTTTGTTAAAGAGGCATTCTCGTCACGTTTAAGCGTGTCCTTCGATACCAAAAATAGACGTGGGCACTATTAATTAAAGCCCAGCGCTTGAGCTCACGGGCGAAGGGGACCGCGCCTGACCCGGCCGACTTCCACTATGAATGGTATTTATTGTCTATCTGATAAGATACAGCGATATTTTTAATCTATGGTCATAATTCTGTGGAAAAAGCAGGACGTAGCGTTATTTCATTTCAGCATTTAATTATTTGGACCCTAACCAAATCCAACTTGAGGCATGCTAGCGAATGGTTAGGACCACTATGCGTTTCGATAGCCTTTATACTGCTACTTTCGCGTATTCTTTCACGTTTTTGCATAATGTTAGCAGAAATTTGGTAAAGAATATGTACTCGATAAACTTTTCTAAAACAAGAATAGAATCCGCGCCAGTTTTAAATAAATTGTATGAAGAATATCCAACCGCATAATAAAATATGACTACACAAACTTTTGCTTTAGCCATATCATTTTTAAACAGGGGAAACGTAGCGGGCGGTAAACAACAAATACTGTTATTTACAGAGCGGCCGGCGCAAACCTCTGTGTGCTTAAAGCCGAGTCACATTCATATCAAAGGTTGCCTATTTATACAATTTATAAATGTGAAACGCAACTTTATGTTTTCAACCTGAATTAAATTATTTATTACGTAATACACTTTTATATTGGCGGGAGGAATGCTTTTTTTATATCACTTGGGCCGACAAACAAGCAGACCACGCCGTGCTGCGTGACCGCCGCCTATGGACATTTGCAACACCAGGGGCATCGCCAATGCGTCGTCCCTAAGACGTGAAGTTGTCTCAATATGCCTGTAATTTCACCGGCCCCCTTACCTTTCTAATCGAAACGCAGCAATACAAATGCACTATTGCTTTACGGCAGAAATAGTTAGGTTGGTAGTACTTCCCCGGACGCCCTCTGCACTAATAGCTCTGCTACTCAAAAAATTACCCCTAGAGGTACTTAAGTTAGTTGTGGTGGTTAATCATTAAGCTCCTCACAAATAAACCAATATTAAATTAATTATTATTCAATATTATAACCAAATTGTCTTATAAATAGGTACAAGTCATCTTGTAAATTTAAAAGGGGTTTAGGGATTCAGAGTTTGAGAAACCCTGATCTAATGCATAGATATAAAGCTGTATATAGATACTACAATGGATGTCAATTGCTTCAACTCCCAGGGCTACTTGTTATGCACATTGGGTAAATGCAATCAAGAAGTGGCAGTGTTGACTGTAGGGTAATCATAGAGACAATATATATAGACAGATATAATATGCCACCGTAGAATCGTATAAATTTCCATATAAAAAAAATGTGTAGAAAAAATGTGGTCTCTATATAAGATAACCCTGAGACGTGAAGTTGTTAAATCTCATGTGCCTGTAATTTCACCGACCCCCTTACCTTTCTAAACGAAACACAGTAATACAAGTGCACTACTGCTTCCCGGCAAAAATGGGTAAAGTGGTAGTACTTCCCCGGGCGAACTCTGCACTATAGCTCTACTACACTAAATTAAAACTATAGATAAATTAAAATACAAGATAAACTCTGTGATAATGAAAAAATCAATCAACGAGATGTGCCCGGTTCGGTCTATTAGAGATAGCACACATCGATCCCGGCGGCGATTGCTTTGTGCCACAGGAAATTAGTTTCGAACTTGCGAGCGAGTTCCGTATACCTACATGCCTGACGAACTTATCTACATACGAGTAGCTAACTAGTATTCAGTCAAAAACACATGTTTAGTGTTATGTTACCATACGAAGTGCATACAGGTGAATTTGATTAAAAAAAATTATAACCATTATAACCATTTGGGCCGATAAATAAGCAGACGGTCCACCTGGTGGTAAGTGGTCACCGCCGCCTATGGACATCTGCAACACTAGGGGCATCGCCAATGCGTTGTCGACCCTGAGACTTGAAGCTTAAATTCATTTTTCAGTCTTTGGTACTTACGTATCATTATCACAGTTTTTAACAGAGTTTTAGAAGCTCCATCAAAGTAATTTTTCTGGTAACATTTATAATCAGCAAAATCTCATAATAATATACATATGATATTGTCAAGTTAATCCGGTCATTCATCATCCATCATTATATCAGTCCAGGAATGTCCACATACATAGGCTGAACATAGGCCACTTGCATCCACCAGCAACGATCAGTCATTGTCTTCAGACTTCACTTAATTGTAGACATGTGGAACTCAGGTCTGAAGCGGTTCAACAGATTGTAATACAGGTTATATTATAATAAACTAGCTGTCCCCGCGGTTTTACCCGCGTTCCCGAGGGATATCACATTTTCCCGAGTTAAAAAGTATATGTTATTCCAGGATATGCTCTATCTATGTGCCAAGTTTCATTCATATCCGTTTAGTAGTTTTTGCGTGAAAGAGTAACAAACATACTTATATACAAACTTCGAATGTCATATTTATTTATATCGAATCAACAGCTTAAAAAATAAGTTTCAAGCTTCTAGCTCTAAAAATGTTCAAAAAATATTTGTACATGAACTTCTACATAAATACTACTCTGATTTATAACGATAACTTGAAATAGCGACATGTTATTATATTATAATGACGGCGCACGGCGGCAATGCACCAGGCACCGGCTTGCACTACTACCGCCAATCATTCAAAACGGTTTCAGAAAGTTTTCGATTCCTAATAACTTCATTTAAAAATACATCCCTTTACTTAGCTGGGCTAAAAGTCACATAAACATTTCATGATATGGTTCATTGCAGTATTGAAATACTAACATGCCTTAAAAAAATATGTTTCATATTTCATTTGAGTTTCGGTTCAAAGGGGCCGATGAAATTACAGGTACACGAGACAACAACTTCGCGTCTCAGGGACGACAACGCATTGGCGATGCATCTAGTGTTGCAAATATCTATAGGCGGCGGTGACCACTTACCCTGAAATGGACAGCACAAGACAGGACAAGAAAAAACTTTCATATTTATTCAAATTTATATTGTATAATTAAAATTGATCTTAAAAACAGAAAATCTAGTTTTAAAAACGAGAAAATTTTGTTACTTTGAGTTTAACTCGGGAAAAGCCATTAATCTAATTACTGCCGACATCGGTTGCAGATAAACTTTCACGACATTAAGTAGAGTTAGAATATTCAAACCCAAAGCTTAAAACTATGCTATTAATTGCTTTAGAGTTAATGTGCTTAAAAAAATGTTCAAATATTGTTATAATGTAACTCAGGTCGTTATCGATGAACGCCCTGTGGAACTTTTATATTTAGCCGAGGAGTAAATGGTCCTCCTAACTACATTATGGTAATCTTCTGTTTGCATACGAAACGTTGAATAAAGTTTAAAATAGGTATAATAAAGTTCCATATACCTAAGGAAAAAACCAATTTGTTCCGGACGATTAATGGCGCCAATAAATCTTATTAGATACCTACCAACTCCGCGATGCCCACACCAGAGTAAGCGAACTTTTTTCACATTTTAACCGAAAACAAGGTTGAAACGCTAAATGTGAAGTGATAAAAGTTTCAGGAAGGCTAATGATCGCAGACACGAAACATACCAATCTACTAACCCTTGAAATAAACATTTGCCTGGATTTTGAAAGGTTAATGACGACGACATGACAATGTGACTCGTATTTACTCAGTCCACATACGTAGTCGGTGTCCCAAATTGCCGTATTAGGTACAACCCTCGTTTTTAGAATTCCGTAATAAGCCCCCTTATTCAGCTAATACAAACATCGTCGGTGAGCCGCTTCTCGGAGGCCTCGGAGAGCTTATCTCTCACATGATTTGTAGTATTAGCGTAGTAAGCAAAAGAGACAGAGCATAGAGGCCGCGATGAAACATCCTCGAGTTAGTGTCATTTTCCTTACAGAATCGAGCCCCAGTACAACAATTTCACTGCAAAAACGTTTGTTATCAATGTTAGCCATCACACCAATCTTCGCAATCGCTGCAATATCCGACTTGCTAAAACAACATAATTATGACGTTCAAGCCAAAGCTCAAGCGAAATTAAATAAGTAAGTAATTAAAAATGTTGGATGCGGTGATACAAAAAAGCTTAAGTATGAATCTAGGTGTATTAACGACAAAGCGCCTTAATGAAGAACGTAATAAAAGAAGCTGATACCAAATTTGACTGACATTTTTATCGCACTAAATTATTTAAAACTGAAGTTATTTATCAATAACTCATTGAGTAATAAGTCAAATAAATTAATGCAATATTTGTATCAGTTTCAAAAATCTCAAGGCTTTTATTTACTCATACAACCTGACGTATTATATTATACGAGTATATTAAAAGTGCTGGGGGAAATGTAAATAATGTACCTAAAATGTCTCTAACACATACTGAAATCGATAAATAATATATCTTACTTAGGTGGCATGCCGTTGTTCTCTTACACCTTGGAAAATTCCTGTAATAAAAGAAAAAATATTATTTCCATTTATGTTTCGATACTAATGGAAAATCATGATTACGTCCGACAATTTTTCAGAATATTAAAATATCCAGCTAGATGTTATATTGAATACATTTCCGACTGGCGTATTATAATATCAATACTACAATACTAGTATCACTAGTGTAATTTATTTAGATAAATAATTCACAAAACAGCTTAGGCCCTGGGACACTTATGAAGGTCACAGGTGCAGAAGTTACAACAATTACGATGACCATACTTTTTTATTACTACCTACGTTATTTTCTTGAACTTTTAGATACTTTTATTCAAATTTTCCAGATAAAAGATTTTTTTTTGTGAATGTCACTACATATTTCTTTAAATTCTGTATCTGATTCGTTCTAATTTTAAACAGAAAAGCATAAATACAACCCTTATTTTTTACTGAACTACTCGCGATGTGTGATGCATTTAAATATGATTGACCTGGAACCACGACTTTAACGACTGGACCGATTTGGTTAAACTAATGTCGCATTATCGCTTTCTTCTTCTGTTTGTGCTGAACGTGTTTGAGATATGCGATCCCGTTTGATTTCATTCCGCTGATCGCGTTGTTCTGCAGTTTGATTCGGGAATTTGTTCGGTTTGAAACATTCCATGTTCTGCGACCTAAATTGTTGCCTCTCATTGGTAGCATTTTGCATCACTATGTAACCGATTGAGTTACATACTATATTCACAATATGGCGATCAGATGTCAAACAAAAAATAGAGGACAAAAACAAGTCAGAGTATAAAATAAAAAGTTTCCAATGAACTGAGAACCAGAGTTGGTTAAAAGTCGATTAAAAAGAATTCAATGACAAACGACAAGACAGTATTAATTTTAAAAGTTTTAATAACAAATTTATTAAAAAGAATTACGCGTCCATTTTGATGGTTTCATATAAAAGTTTCATGGAAAAAAAGCACGTTCATGTTTGACAAAATTTACCAATTGTTACACCAACATTTAAATTTTTTCTTAGCATATGACCTTACTCAGACTATTACGAACATTTTAATTAAATATTTAGCCAAAGTAATTCAGTCGTTATAAAATGATGCACTTACCAACGAACAGCATTTGATTTTAATTTATACAAGTAACATCTTAGTACATCAACATACCTACATATTTTCGAGTAATTTTTTTTCTTCTTATTTATGTAGATGGGCTGGCTAACGTTACACATACGCCACTCACCGTTGGGTTCGATTTCCACCCATCCCGTCTGGATAAAAATATCTATACACCTACATATATCTAAAAAGTAGACTCCAGTTACGATGGTACAGGCTATGCTTAACTTGAAATTGGATGACTGTTATTTATTTATGTATTTTATTTAAATTGGATTTGTCCTCTTGCTTGCTGAATTGGCTTTCAGAATGTTGCCCTATGTACTTTTAACTCTTTATTTGTAGATTGGCCCGACAGCAATTAAAATAGTTCGCTTTGTACCGTCGCATAGTAAATACACGGTAAATACCGATCATGGGCATTCTGTCGATGACGCACGAACGCGGGACATGGCGTAACATTCTCGCATCGTTTTCGTCATTAAATAATGTACGTGTCATTACTATGTCATTTTCACATTCACGCCATTCTATTCGATATGATGCATGCCTCGTTTATATCTTATTTGAATAAAGATGCACCAACAACCAATAGGAGCGTAAGACGATTGATTATTATAAGTTTTATAAACTAAGTTCACTGGAAGATACTCTAGTCTAAGATATTCATTTGCGATTGGAACGAAGCATAGCCTGCATTATGCTAGTAGATTCAAATAATGCAACTGAGTCCGGATTGTAATGTCTAGTCCGTTCGTCGTTCTTGGGGCTTCTTAACCTATTTACCCGGAAGATATAGGTATCTACTTACAATATTTATATTGTTCGGAATAATAAATTGTCATTTAAGATATAGAAATATGTACCTAATTTCTTTTAAACAAATCTGTCAGTTCTTTTAAACATCTATACTGTATTCTAATGTATGTAAAACGAAATTATTATACCACAATGTAGGTGTATAAACTTCATTACCATCTCACGGTAAACAAGCCATCATCGCTATTCGGACACTTTTATATGTACCTACACCAAGTCGGGTCAACAAAACATTCATGTCGTTTAGTATAACTAGCTGTTGGAACAAACATAAACAGTAATGAGACGTTAACAAAATGGCATCTTGCAGCCTGGTGGCGGGAGGTGCCACCTTAATTAGAGAAATTAATTCAGCGACGGCACGCGTTGTTGCCTCGCACTTATGTTCGTACATACATACTTCAAGAGTGCCTTCATTTGCTTGAAGGTCACGCACTCATAAATCTAAGGTCTGGCACTCACACGAGATTGTTTACGTAGGTTTTCATTAAAGATGCATCGCTCTTACTTATTACGGTAGGTACGCTTCTGTGTAAATATTTAAGCTTGTTCAAACACAAACACCTTATCGCGTAAAAGCGCTACAAAAAGAAAACTCTTTTCTGCAAAGAAACGGTCAGACTAGAAAAATCAAGATTCTATATTTTTATAATATAAAATATTTTATCTATATTTAGAGCTTATTCACACAGACCTAATATAACATGAAGAGGGAGTAATCCTATCAAAGGTGCGTTGCGTGTAACATGTTCCTATGAGCCCTTCGCGCGTCGCGTGCTCGCACCAACAATGTATTTATCAGCTTCGATAAGCTATTCATTTAAGCATTTAAAGCCGAACTCACATCAATCAATCACCAACCATATGCCTCATGAATATTTCAAATCCTGGTTTAAGTTATAATCATTTTCAATATGTTGAACTGTCTACCGGTAATAAATAATGTTTAGGATACCGAATTAGAATACGAGTATAAGCTGTTCGGCTAATAATGTTTCTACTCTAAAAAATGTTTATCGTGTACCATAGAGGATAAGCTATTTTATAAATAGAAAAATATAATGACTCATCGTCTCGATACTTATTGTAAATACAACAAACAGTAAGTCCAAGATTGAACTTATATAATAAGAAGAAACCACTTTTTGATTATCTTCACAGTTGGCTAGAAAGTTAGTCAAGCCAATAAAAGTCATATTCCAAAAAAGTCAGTAACCCTGCAAATTTTAAACAAAATAAATTACCTGTCAAATAGCTCTCTTACGAGCGTGTATTCTAAATACAAAATGGAGTTGCCTTTGAAAGCTTTGAAAGAACTAAACATGTTAACATAACAAAACATTATTAATTAATATCTTCCATTGAGTCCGTGAATAACCGTACCCTTTGGATGCTAAAATTAATCTCTTTCACTCGTATATTCATTAAAACAACATTTCCATAATGCAGCTCGTTCGCAAGTTACTTAGTACCTACGTGCACGTTTCTACGTCAATGTTCGGGCTAACCCTCCCACTGTAATTATATTAGAGCTTTTATGTAGCATTACAAATAAAATGATTTAACAAAAAATACACATTGGTACAAGTTTTAATAACTTTAACTTATAATGTAACAAAAATATACGTTATTTTAAAAAGCCTTATAATTTTGAAATATAAATGAATATCTGCATGCCATTTAGCACCGTAGAAGTAGGCAGAGTTCTACGTACTGCGACCCAAATTTCACTGATATGATTTCACTATATAGGCCGAAACCAACCAAAACTACCCGTAAAGCCGAAAGGAGGCCTTATAACGTGTCCATTCACAATATTTAAGAACCGTAGTAACACTGTATAACATACCCCAAAAAAATTAAAAAAGCAGTTTTTTATGAATGAAAAACTTTGTTGGCTTTGATAATTAATTATATTTTTACGGGTTATTTTGTAACACGTTGTATATTAGTCCTAGCGTGAGATCTGGTGAGTATTGTCCCCGTCTCTTGGTCACGTTACCAATTTGCTGCAGGCAATAATTTCAAACGCAGAGACATCAATTATACGCCTGATCCGGAAATCGATAGCTTTCTTATTCAGCTAATACACGCTTCGTCAGCGAACCGCTTTACGGAGGCCTCGGAGAGCTTATCTCTCTCATGATTAGTAGTATTAGCGTAGTAAGCGATAGAGCGAAAGCGCGGAGGCCACGACGAAACATCCTCGAGTAAGTGTAATTTTCTTTACAGAATCAAGCCCCAGGACCTTTGGTCTCTTCTCGGGCAGAAAGAGTTGGACTCGTGCACCGTACAGTAATAATAATAAAACCGACAAACAGAACAATCGATTTTTAACTCCCAAAGCTGTTAATTTTAAATCTTCTTTTCCATATAAGATATATGAATATATTGTCGGATGGCAGACGATAATTATGGAATGTTTGAGGTATTGTGAGACGCTAGAGTGACAGTTGCGTGAGTTTAGTTTTTGTAAATTTATTGATCTCATTTATTGTTATCCTTTTTTTAGTAGATATGTGTACTTAGTGTTATTGGTGAAAACCGTTCTAATTGTTAAAATAAATAAATAAAAATACTACTAGGTATAAGTCATGTAGCTCACTATTTTTAAGCACAGACTATACAGATAGAGGATATAAAAATTGTGGTTTTATACCGGTTCAATTTGGTCGGTATTTGCTTTAAAAAAATACCATTATTTTTGTGTTACCTTGACTTGAGACTGTTGGAGATGACATTAATTTATTAAGGCAGTAACTAGGCACCTGGTATATTTATATAATATATTAATTTACGTAAATAAAAATATCGGAGACAAACAGAGCATCGCCTCTGTGAAACCAGCTGGTGTATGTGACCTACAGTTAATTATGCTTAACACAGGATTCCAATAGGGTAGTGGACTGTAATAAAATTAGATTGCGAATTTTATCATTCATTAAAAAGATTGTCTCAAAACACCCCTAAAAATGTCCTTCAATTTTAATTTTGCGATTACAGCAAATTTTATTTAAAAAAAAAACAATTAAAACAAGTCCAGCAATTGATTATGAAAAATGATGACGTCATAAGTTAGTATTCAGTACATTATGCATACAAATTTAGCGTTTTGGCAGATGATAAAAAGTAACTGATTATACAAGGCAGTCCGGTACCCTATTGGTATAGACCAAAAATGATAACTTGGATATATATTCAAACTATTTAGTCAGTTATATCACATTCTCTTTTTATTTAGTAATTTGTTGTTCTATTTGTCAAACCATACATTCCTGCAATTCAAATCTATATACTCGTATACATTGCGTTGCCGTTAAAACGGGTCACGGAGGTAAGAGACCTAGGCGTGCGTTTCGAGCGCGACCTACAATTTCGGCAGCACATCACAGACATATGCAAAAAAGCGTACCGGAATTTGGGGATGGTTTTGCGCCAGGCTAACAATTTTACAAACATTAGGGCTTTGAAAGCACTGTACGAAGCACTCGTAAAGAGCCACTTGGAGTGCAATGCGGTCATTTGGTCTCCACACAAAGTAAAATACAAATGAATGTTAGAACGCATACAAAACAAATTTCTTAGGTTTTTATATATGAAGCAGTATGGCGTGTTTACAGGGTACACTGCTATATCCTACTTTATTTGTTTTGGGAATGGTGGGATATTACAGACTCGAAGTAAGAAGGGAGGTAGCCCTTGCCACCTACATATTCTGACAAATAAATAAATAAATAAATAAATAAATAAATAAATAAATAAATAAATAAATAAATAAATAAATAAATAAATAAATAAATAAATAAATAAATAAATAAATAAATAAATAAATAAATAAATAAATAAATAAATAAATAAATAAATAAATAAATAAATAAATAAATAAATAAATAAATAAATAAATAAATAAATAAATAAATAAATAAATAAATAAATAAATAAATAAATAAATAAATAAATAAATAAATAAATAAATAAATAAATAAATAAATAAATAAATAAATAAATAAATAAATAAATAAATAAATAAATAAATAAATAAATAAATAAATAAATAAATAAATAAATAAATAAATAAATAAATAAATAAATAAATAAATAAATAAATAAATAAATAAATAAATAAATAAATAAATAAATAAATAAATAAATAAATAAATAAATAAATAAATAAATAAATAAATAAATAAATAAATAAATAAATAAATAAATAAATAAATAAATAAATAAATAAATAAATAAATAAATAAATAAATAAATAAATAAATAAATAAATAAATAAATAAATAAATAAATAAATAAATAAATAAATAAATAAATAAATAAATAAATAAATAAATAAATAAATAAATAAATAAATAAATAAATAAATAAATAAATAAATAAATAAATAAATAAATAAATAAATAAATAAATAAATAAATAAATAAATAAATAAATAAATAAATAAATAAATAAATAAATAAATAAATAAATAAATAAATAAATAAATAAATAAATAAATAAATAAATAAATAAATAAATAAATAAATAAATAAATAAATAAATAAATAAATAAATAAATAAATAAATAAATAAATAAATAAATAAATAAATAAATAAATAAATAAATAAATAAATAAATAAATAAATAAATAAATAAATAAATAAATAAATAAATAAATAAATAAATAAATAAATAAATAAACAGCGGCGGTGACAAGAGCCCGGCGGATTATATCGTTAAGTGTGGCATGGCGGTATATGCGGCCTGCACTTTTTGCACAAGATAGACCATGGCGCCCTAGCTCATCGACATGGTATCCACAACCGCGGCAGGTGTGGCGCTCGCAAATTTCTGTGCCTAAGCGAAGACATATGGCGATACGGAGCACCGTCGCGTCTAAAAGGGTACCTATGTTGAGTGACGGAAGCGACTGCAACCAGTGACCTGATTCCTTTCCGAAACTGCTTTATCCACGTCATTAGAATGCTCAAGAAGACAAGCAAACGTTAATTTTAGCTGAGGCAAATCCCACCCTCTCTGTGACTCTCGGTTTACTGGAAGGTTTTCCCCCGGATATGAAGAAATCCAGTGAGCCACTGCATCCGCTTGACCACTGACACGAACATCAGCTATGGATAAAATTAGGATCTTGCTGATGAGTGTCAGAGTGCTGTGGGTGGATGAAAGAAATGCTGGAAGTGCTACGCTAGATGCAGTGCAAATACCGAGGCCACCTAACCTAATAGGAAGCGTTGCTTGTCTCCTCCATGAACGATCGTCAAACTATTTATATATATATATATATTTAGATTTTTGGTTAGTGATTTTTTTAAAACATTGTCAATGGGTTCAATTAAAGTTCGTAAATGCCAGATGCTACAGCTACGTAGGAGGTACAGGAATTTTGGTGTGAAAAGGCACAGTCTTAGAATGAAGAGCGCCATGTGTGGTTTTATTTTGTATAATAGGTCAGAAGACAGATGGAATTTTTCTATTTTAGAATTTATATGGCTTGGAAACGCATCGTTGTAAATAGGTGCACCAAGGAGAGAGAGGCTGTACTTGTCAGGTACACAAATGTTTGGTATTAAATTATGAAACTCACTCATGAGCTCTAATTTTTTAGCATCGCAAATGTGTTCTGAAAAATATATTTCGCATTTGTTAAAATTTAGCTTGAGACCAATGCTGTCGAAGCTGCTCGTAATCGTTTTCAGGTCTCGGAGAAGTGAAGACGCGTCTCCTGCCAGTGTTCCATCATCAAGGTACCAAAGGTTAAATTTGGAGGTTAAATTTTGAATGATAGGATTGATAGCCAAACTGAAGATAAATAACTAAATAAATAAATAAATGAATAAATGAATAAATGAATAAATGAATAAATGAATAAATGAATAAATGAATAAATGAATAAATGAATAAATGAATAAATGAATAAATGAATAAATGAATAAATGAATAAATGAATAAATGAATAAATGAATAAATGAATAAATGAATAAATGAATAAATGAATAAATGAATAAATGAATAAATGAATAAATGAATAAATGAATAAATGAATAAATGAATAAATGAATAAATGAATAAATGAATAAATGAATAAATGAATAAATAAATAAATGAATGAACGAATGAATGAATGAATGAATGAATGAATGAACGAATGAATGAACGAATGAATGAACGAATGAACGAATGGATGAATGAATGAATGAATGAATGAATGAATGAATTAATGAATGAATGAATAAATAAATAAATATGAATAATGAATGTTGTTCGTATGTCCTTTATAGAATCGTAAACTATGCAACGGATTTTAATGCAGTTAACATTAAGCAATACATAGAGTAATTCAAGAGAAAGGTTTTTAACCAGGATTTAATTAAAAGCGGGCAAAGCCGCAGGGCGCAGCTAGTATTTTATAAAAAGTGAAATTTGCACAAATTGATAATAAAATTGGCCAAAAATATTATAATATGTTTCGCTAACAAAGAAATATCTACACAAAAATATTACTTAATGTAGGTGAAAAATCCCAGCTTCCCGAATGTTTACTTTGACATGTTAATGTTAAGGTAAAAGAAACATAGCTTTGAGGCCTACTCAAGAATAGTGTAAATCCGCTACTTATCTTCCTTATTCGTGAACTTACTCCGCCATTTAGTGTACCTTATGTTTTGGTATTCGTTTTTGGCGCTGAGATTGCGAGCTAGCTTAACTTATAAGTTTTTTTTTATACTTTTTGAATTTATACTTCTTTAGGCGCGTTATGAAAAAATTATGAGAGTGAAATTTTAAGATGCGCGCGTCAATGTAACACAAAATTCTCACGGATGAAGTTAGCTGATAACGGTCTCTCCGGAACATCGCACAAATCGTAACTGTCAGTGTCAATGAGTGAGTAATGATGTTATTGTCAATAATAACCTAACAACGTCAAACACTATTATTCGTTGCTACAGACAGGTGCAAAGAGTTTGGACACCACAATTTCACGACTGAATTGTAAAAAATGCTTTTAGTGCAGTTTTTCTCACCTATAATTTCGGATATTACTTATTACGTGCGTACATAAGTACACACACACGTTTTTCATAAAATTTGACATAAAGCTTGTCTCTTAAACTATAAATTGTTATTCTTAGCGTCAATATTGCACCCGTTATTTATCTCCGCATACACTACAGATGTATTTAACATTATAGGTAGTAACACAATCTAACCATAGTATGTGATGATGTAAGCTAGAAAGATACTAGAAGACCTTTCAAGAGTAGTAATTAAATATTGAAGCACACCGGTAGGTGCTCGGTGACATATTAGTAAATGTGAGGGTGGTAGGCAGCCAGGTGGATACTCCCAAGCACCACACTACCTGTGATGTTTTTCCTTCACCAAACGCTTCTGCTTATCCGCGGCGGCCTTACCATTACATTGCGAGGCTCCGGGCGGCAGGTCATTGCGAGGCCCTTTGTCCTTCGTGAAAAGTATGTGATGCGAAAGTAAATCTGGTTGTTTGGTTTAGGTATTTGTCATGTTTGACAAGAAATGCTAAATTTATACAAATAAATAAAATTTGAAATCCATATTTTTTTTATTTGCTTGGGTTGCACGAGACCCTGCAAGAGCGAGGCCCCGGGCGAATGCCCCGTTCGCCACCCCCTAAGGCCGCCCCTATTAAAATGAATAGCCTTTTATATCCCTTTTATAAAACAAATTAATACTCTATATAAATATAAATGAAACAATCACGAAAATAACGTTAGACTCGTAATTGGTTTTGTTATCGAAAGAATCATTTCCCCAGACTACAAAGTCATAAAGAATGCACTAGATACCGACGAGAGAAATCGTTACTGCTACGGATGTAGACGTAATGGTCTGCGGAGTTAGCTTACAGTAGAAATAAGTAACAGGATACGGTTATAAAACAATTTTATATCCAAACAGATTATTTAATAAACATTGTCTTGATAAGTAAGCAGAGCTTGTACCATCAGATAACTTATATAATACAATATATTTAAAATTCTTTCATACATTAATAATGGAAATCGAACCCAAGAACTGTGCCTTGGCAGACAGGCTTGGCATATAACTGACTCATTACTAAGTAAATGAATAGTAATTAAACAAATGTTTTAAGTCATCGGAACGTTTTAATTGAGTTTACTACTGTTTGAATTGTTAATAAGTTGTATAACAGAATATTTGTACATTTGTATTCTAAGCCGGAATTCCATTATTCATTATGATTAAATTAACATTTGAACTTCGTGTATTTTTTTTTAAGTGAACATTATCGACGTAGGGGAGAAATTTAAAAATCGTCACATTTTACTGTCACGCTCGACCGTCACGCGCAGTGATGTTTTTTGTATGCATATCTAAAACAATAAAATTAATTGAAAACTAATTAATTTTTTTTCGCTAAAACCTTACATAACTTATAAAAATAATATGTCATAAAGAAAGTTCACTTTTTACGTGAGTACACTATTACACCCCCTCTTTCTTTTTTTTTAAAGATACGACGTTTAATTCAATAGCAATAGACACATACACTTCACATTCGAGCTCCAACCCAACCTAGGTAAAAATAAATGACGGATTGCCAAAGAACCATTATTTTATTTTGTATACGTCTACTCACTTCTCTTTCTTCGCTGAATTGAAAGAGCTATTCTCGGACCATCATTTGATGAATGATATGCCAAAATAATCTTCCGTCATATTGATTTTATCCCATTCAATCTCTCAAATCAGTTGGTTCTCGGAACTGTATGCTTTTAACTGAATAAAGTATAGTCTTTGTGAAGAATATATATTTAATTTTACTTAATGTTACATTTACTTAAATAACAAACAATTAATTTGTATTGTTATATATTCTGCATCAACAAACAATATTTTATTTGTTAACAAGAACGCGTATCGAAGTAAATTACAGCCCCCTTATACAGCTAACACAAACTTTGTCGGCGAGCCGCTTCACGGAGGCCTCGGAAAGCTTATCTCTCACGTGATTAGTAGTATTGGCGCAGTTAGCAAAAGAGACAGAGCACGGAGGCCGCGACGAAACATTCTCGAGTTAGTGTTATTTTCCTTACAGAATCGAGCCCCTGGCCTTTTTTTTCTTCAATTTCACTATATATACGTACATAAATTATAAGCACAAAATACCTTTTAATTTTTTACCATAAAACAAATGTTCTAGTTGATGCAACCTTTCTGTGAAGTACGTATCTATTGAAATAATGTCACTTGGTGAGTCACTCACAAGGACGAAAGAATAACATAAATCACAGCCTGTTTGTTTTCATTGTCTATATTCATATATACATTCAGAAGGTATGGTAGGTTTTTTGTTTAGTTTGGAATTTTGTTTTAAAATTTAGTTTTCTGTATTTCCTTTCTTTATTATATTTTTCGTACTCTACTAAACAGTATTCTCCAATGTTAGGTAATAGTCACGTTGTTAATGTTTACTAACTAACAAACAAATATATAACATTAAAAAGAACCCTACATAAATATTGTATGATTAGTTTGTATTGGGTGATGAATTTATTGATGACAATGTCTGCGTAAGGGTCAAAAGCATTGGTCAATTCAAAAAAAAAAAAATTTGTTTATAACTTTCATACCACAGAGTAGAAGTTCATAAATTGTATAGTGTTAAACAAGTCATTCCTTACACAAACCATAGACAAAATAATAAATTCATCATTTTGTTAAACCGTTCTGTTACATATTTATGTTCTGTCAGAGACATATTTTATGATCTTTTCATCGATTTCATATATTTTTCATTCATAATATATTTAACCAAAAGAAAAAAATCATTGATTCATTGTTTTAATAACATAACCCACAGTACACATAACAACTAGACACGTATTCATAATTATTATTATTATTACTAAACTAGTAATTAGTATTTCTGGTAAAAAAACAAGTCATTGTTTATTTTCAAATATTTGTTCAAAGTATCATCACATATCCTTCTGCAATATTTTCTTTAGGAAAATACTTAACAAGCTCTTTTTCCTTCTACATCGTCCCTGGGGACACCAATTAGTGTACCTACAATGCTTAAACAACGGGAAATATAGGACAGTATGTGGTTTTGTAACAAGGTCAAACCAATAGTGAGCTAGACCGACCTAAATGAAATTAGGTTCACCTATTTGTTTCCACCGGTAATTTTGCAGTTCAGACCTACTGTTCAGATAGTTTGAGGTCTGGTAACTAATACTCGAATTTCCTAAATGACGAGTAAATTTGTGATCGATAAAAACTAGTAGGCTTTTGAGATTAAATGACATGCTCTATATTTTTCTACTAGTCGTATTAAAATATCAACACTTACAAATATCATGGGAAAGTTTTATGTATGTTTATTACCACGTAGCTCCTGCTAACGGCTGAACAAATATCCATGGACTTTGATATAAAGTTCGTTTTGGTTATAGAATAGGACATTCGATAGTTTTCATCCTGGGACGCAAGTAAAATCACAGATGGTAGCTAGCCAACATATATAAACTTATTAATAGGTTTGCAAATCCTGCCCACCAATATCTTATTAATATAGAATAGTCACTGCGTCTGTTAGTGATCGTTATATCCTTGAACGAGTTGTCCAATTAAGATCATACTCACATAATTAATTAATCACTTCAACGATAACACACAGGTTTTGTCAGATCGTTTTTAAAAAGAGTAATTGCTGAGTTTATTGCCGACTCTTCTCAGTAAAAAACAACCTTCCGAACCGGTATTAGAGTCAGACTATTCATAAGTGCTTGTAAAGGCCTATTTCATATATTTGTTCTATTAGAACGAATTACAGCAGTTTTAGGGTCCAATAGGTGGCGCTTTAGTGAAGTTATTTATTCATCACGCTGTTACGGAATTGGCAGAACACAACGTCTACAGCTAAAATGTAAAAGTTGATTCTTGGGTGATCCAATAATTAAGATTAACCAGCAGTTTTACTTCTGCGTTAAAGGAAACTGGCTCTTAAGTGAAGGGGCTTGTCGGCTAGTTATCAACTTAACACTAAACATACCATAATCGGGTCAAATGACCCATTTTGAACTTTGCATTGAAAATGCACGTATCATCTTATTGCTTTTGCACATTTGATTTCATGACTTTTCTTACTAATTAGTAATACAGGTATACTATTTATTTCCCTTCCTAACAACCATATTTGATACATTCAAGCAGGAAACATAAAGTCACATTTGACCCGCTATGGTAGAAATAGGTACCTAGTAGATGTTGGTATGATTAGTGTTAAGGGTGGTTCAGAGGTTAGAGTAGTATCATGTATTAATTTATAGTTTCGTTCATTTACCGATTCTATAGAAAATATCAAGCGTTTGAAATACTTTCAGCTTCAAAGCAGGTTTGAAAGGTTTAATAATATGTCTTAAAATAATATATCAGTAGATAAAAACAAAGTTACAAAAATTTTAGGAAAGAATTAAGACGTTTTAGTACAAAAGGCTTTTTACAACACAAGCGATTATTTTAATGACGACAATGCTTGGGTGTAGCGCTCGCACCAGCAGGACACATCTTTATGTACAAAATCTTAGTTTGAAAAGAGTAATTGCTTTATTTATTGCCGGGTCTTCTCAGTTAAAGCAACCTACTAAACCGGTGTTAGAGTCTGACCATTCATATGTGCCTGTGAAGGCCTATTTGAATAAATATTTCTTTCATTAAAAATAAACTACATAAAAAAATTTTATAACATTTTTATGAAGTCCACGCAAGCGAAGACGTGAGCTAAAGCTAGTATTATATAAAACGTTTTCATTTTATAGCAGGTATTATAATTCTGTATTAGTAGCTAGAACGAAGACTAATAGCCCTATTTCCTTTCATTTCCTCTTTGAAATATAAGGTAACGACATACCAATTACATTATTATCGAAAAAATATCGATGTTACATCAAGACCCAAATAACTGGCATTTTTGGTTTAAAAATAGAACTGGTCCGTTTGCGTAGCCTTCCTGGAGATGGCTACCCGACCCTCAAGGGAGTAGGGGGAGGGGCATATCCACTACCCTTACAGACATGATAAATTCCTGTGAAGATAAAAACTGGGTACCAAGAAATAAGTCAGATAAATTATGTATAGACTTGTGAGTGACCACAACCCAACCACTGTATACGAATACTACTGGGGCCAATAATGGTAAGCATATAAAACCTATGTTGGTAGTAGTTCCTCTTCACACATATTATATACACGTTCCTACACTAATAACTGTAAGTAAGTACTACTTCTTATATTGAACCGTATCAGCAGTATTATAGATAAATGGAACATCTTTTTCAATTAGTTCTAGAAACGTATTTATGAAAGATTCCATGAAATAATCTCAAAGAGGTTTATTTTGTCGAACATATGTCTTCTAAAGTTACTTAATATCAATATAAACTTATTCAAAAAGATCAATGAGATATTCCCATCATATATAAAATTTGTTACGCGATTCCAAGTTCTAATAACAAAGGCAAACAGAATACCTCGTAAATGAATCCGAACATTCAGAGCTTAGGATATCTGACGGCAAACGACGAAATGCTTCCAGTTAGCCGTAGTAAGCTAAAAATAGCTTTATCCAATTACCGAGGCTCTCTCGCTCAAGTAGTGACGCGTTGTCGTGCGACGAGACGACGGCCAGTTTGTGAGCTCTCGTTAAATATGTAATCGGAACCTACCTGACCGAATGATGGCCATTGTTACTCGTTTCCAATGTCATGCTACTCCCTAAGAACATGACCTAACATTTCGTAAGCACACAAGATAAATAATAATTTATTTTAGGCGAAAAGTCCTGAAATCCTTAGCACAATAAGACGATTAGTTTTGAATTTTCTATTGTTTCATATATCGATTTAGTTAACTTCATTAAAAAACATTACATATTGTGTTTAGGTCTTTTTAGAGCCCTTTTTTTTTTTTTTTTTAATACCACATGGGCCGACAAACAAGCGAACGGTCCACCTGATGGTAAGTGATTACCGCCGCCTATGGACATTTGCAACACTAAGGGCATCGCCAATGCGTTGTCGACCCTGAGACGTGAAGTTGTTAAGTCTCATGTGCCTGTAATTTCACCAGCCCCCTTACCTTTCTAACCGAAACACAGTAACACAAGTGCACTACTGCTTCACGGCAGAAATGGGTAAGGTGGTAGTACTTCCCCGGACGAACTCTGCACTAAGAGCTCTACTACTCGAATATATGATTAAATATATATACAGCCCCCTTATTCAGCTAAAACAAACTTCGTCGACGAGCCGCTTTCTGGAGGCCTCGGAGAGTTTATATCTCTCATGATTAGCGTAGTTAGCGAAAGAGACAGAGCACGGAGGCCGCGACGAAATATCCTCGAGTTAGTGTAATTTTTCATACGGAATCGAGCCCCTGATGTAAATCATCGTGTGCCTATCTTGTAGCCTACTTATAAGTTTTAATGTGTATACTGTTTGTATGTCTTTAAATAAATAAACAATTGAATCTGACCATAGTAGCTATAAACTGTACACGTAAGTACATTATAAAATTTCTATGTGTTCTCTCATTTAAACCATAAAATTCTTTCAAATGGAACTAAAGTAAATTGGAGTAAAGCTGTTTGCTACAATATCAACCATAAAATTTATTTCCCGGTCAGATTTTACGCCTGAATTTCCTGTAACGTTGTAGATTTTATCAAGCTTTCAACAGCAACTGAATGACTTTATTAAAATAATTTCAAAGCTTAGCATAACTGCACATTTTTAACTGCAATTCGCTAATAGAAGTATAATAATTCAATAGTGATTATTTACACTGATATAATAAAGAGGTAATGTTTGGATGTAGGAAGTTATCTCCGAAACTACTCCGATGTAAAAAAATCTAAAATGCTATGAGTAACATAGGCTATATTTTAATGTCTTAATAGATTAGATTCAGCAGGTACACGGATGAAACCGCCGTACGAGAGCTAGTTTATATTATTGATGTTTAATAATATATTTAAACAAATAATATGTTTCAAATAAGCATGGACTTCCTACCTATATCAACACACCTAGGTACCTAAACAGTGGGAATTGGTACTTACCGTACAATCGTATTAATATTATAAAATTAATGCAAGTTAATAAAGTAAGTAGTAATGTAAGTTTGTAACTACATAACCGATCATCATGAAACTTTGTACACATATTTGTGGAGGTATTAGAAGTAACAAATGATCCTTTTTGTGCCGGGAAAATGTTACATCCCTCGGGAACGCGGGTTAAACCGCGGGGGACAGCTAGTTATGAATAAGAATTACCTATCGCTAAACAATGAAAACTGCATGTCTTATATATATGAGTAATGACATACTTATAATTAAATGCCCGTAGAGTAGTTTCCTTACTTCAAAACATATAATTTTAATTTACTTTTCTAATTAGGTGTACACCAAACACGCTCATACGTAGTTTTATTTATGTGTCATAATATTAATGTTTCGTATAATTCAAAGCGTAATAACTAGAAACAGTCTAACTTCCATCAACGTTTTGTGACGGAATAAACTATGGTTTGTATTTGTTCCTTATTAAATTACGAAAGGGTTTTATGTGAGTAACAAAGTTTCGGGTGGCGTTTAATTTACACGACTAGTAAGCGAAATGGGGTACATTAAGCCCTTTGGTGACATGATTGGGTCAACTAACGAACAGAGTTGAATAACAAACAATTGAGATGAGTACCCTTCATGTTCTTCGGTGTAATCTTTCTAATTTGTTACAAGTGTTTTATTTTAGTTGCAACATAGATATTTTGAAACGATTATATTTTTAAATCTCTTGCTGGCGACTGATTGAGCTGAAATTTTACATCCATGATATTTTAAAATCCAACAACAATGCAATGTTATGATGCCATCGAGCTGGTCTGATGATTGTAAGAAGTTCGAAACTTCTAAAATACACATATTAAACCCATTGCAAGCTCTGCTTAGTTTGGGACCACTGTGCCGCTGTGTAAGAGAATGTCCCAGGATATTTATTTATTATTATTCATTGTGTGTATATGAACTTGTATGAATGAAGTCATAAGGTCATAGGAACACATTTTCATTTTAGTTCAGTTGTTTAAAAGTAGATTTTTTTTTTATTTAAATTTTGTGGCTCCTTTTATGATGAGGTTTATGCAGGACAATCTAAGTTATTGTATTGTAATAATGACTACCAGAACTTATCACTACATAGTATAAAACAAAGTCGCTTACTCTGTCCCTATAACCCTATGTATGCTTAAATTCTGTATGCTTAAATCTTTAAAACTACGCAACGGATTTTGATGCGGTTTTTTAATAGATAGAGTGATTGAAGAGGAAGGTTTTTATGTATAGAGTCATTCGGGGTAACCGAGCGCAGTGGGTAAGTGTGCGAACCGAATGTATCTTCGTAACGGGGCGCGGGGGGAGGGGTCTGCCTTCGGGTCAATTCGAGGCGCTGGCGTCGCCATTTATTATTTTTGAAATACCTTTACATAAAAAAGAACAATACATTTACCTATTTAATGTAAAACTTCGATTATAATACAATAAATTTTCCATCCAAAAACTATACCATTATTTTCCTAACCCTTATACTTTGTTTAATATGAGGAGAAAAGCAAAAGTGCGCCCAATTGACCCGAATGACTCTAATACTTGTGACATCCCACGTGGGTAAAACCGCGGGGGATACAGCTAGTATATTATATATGTATGTGAAGTTTGTAGATAATGCAACTAATAAATTGTAAATGTCAATGTTTGTGCCTGTGTATATCTGTTGCCACGCAAATACGGAGCGACTGAAGGAATTTGAATGAAATTTGGCACGAAGATTCTGGATAATTGAACCCTGGGGAAACATTAGACCGTTGATAGAATTATTCGTAAGAATTGCTTTTATACCTTCAACATTATTTTTTATTCTGCTATTCACTGAACTAGTTCAAACACTATAGATTAAGGAATCACAAGCCTCAGTTCAAAACAACGAGCTGAGCAAGCGCGGAAAGATGATAATTTATAAAATGACAATACAATTGATCTTAAAATAATTTATTGTAGAATCTTCAAAGAGTCGGACTAAGAGTCCGTAGAAAATGTAAAAAGAAATAAAAAAAAAAACAGAACTAACGTTCAAATTTTCTGTTTGTACTTTACTTGCACTCTAAAAATAATGAACTGAGTCTCCAGCTCAATTTCTATTAGTCGAAATAACTACGAATAACAAGTTCCAACCCTTGAGTCTGTGCGAGAAGTTACTACGGCCCAGACAATGATATGAACTTTCCTGAACTGCTGTTTGAGAGCCACTTGCCATGCCATGCAGCAAATTAAATTTATCTCATAGGACGCGAATTGTTGCCTTATTGAGATAGTTTGTTGACACAGATACTTTGGACATTATTATGTGCTGTTGGCTCTTATAAAACTTCAAAAGAGAGGTCTCTTAGCCAGTGACTAAAAATATATCTTGTAAGTTCTCCCATAACTTAATCGGGTATAAACTGCGGCTCGATTCTGTAAGTAAAATGACACTAACTCGAGGATGTTTCGTCGCGGCCTTCGTGCTGTCTCTTTCGCTAACTGCGCTAAAACTACTAATCACGTGAGAGGTAAACTTTCCGAGGCCTCCGTGAAGCGGCTCGCCGATGCAGTTAGTATTAGCTAAATAAGTGGGCAGATTTTGATGATTATTTTTGCGATAGAGATATTTGTTTTGGGTCATAGTTCAAGTTGTTTGTAGAATTTTTATTATGGCCAAAATGTAAATATTTCTCGCAAGTGCTTTTAAAATATTGTTTTGTTTCGATTCTTACTATAATGAAGTACCAACAGCAGCAACAATAGTATAAGTATTATAAGTTATAAATATGCACCTACTTTGTTTTGTTATTGATTTATAAATATTTTACATAAAAAAATACAAAATTTATTCTATAAAACCGTAGTACCGTGTCGTTTATAAGACACTAGCCCCGAGGTTTCTGTTGCGATCATATATCATATATTAATACCATCTACGAAAAATTCCGCGTCGAATGGTAGCAGTCCCATCCCGGTATGTTCTGTAGTTTTGAGGTGGTGTTTCAAAGGAACCATATTTTCCTTATATATTATATAGCTGTCCGCTGCGGTTTTACCCGCGTTCCCGAGGGATATCACATTTTCCCGAGATAAAAAGTAGCCTATATATTATTCCAGGATATGCTCTGTCTATGTGCCAAGTTTCATCCAAATCCGTTCGGTAGTTTTTGCGTGATAGAATAACAAACATAGTTACATACAAATCTTTCCTCTTAATAATATTAGTATCGATATATACACCATTACTATTAATTAACTAAACATTGTCTTCATACCGTACTAATAAAAACATTTTTATGTTTAATTTTATCTGTGCCTTAGATTTTACTCCATCTAATAAATCGTGTGGCTTTTTATCGAAATGTATTACCGTATATCGTATCGATATCTAAAGTAGGGAGATAAAGCAAAGCAGGGTGTCACTACGTACGTTACGTCATGTTTACACAAAGCCTTTACAACTAATTAGTATGGTTAACGTGCGTATCGCAGCTAATTAATTTATCGTCTGTTTACTCGCGATAAGCATCATTCAAGTTTTAATAAAGCTGATTGTCGTATATTGCGTGATTATGGCATTTCAAACAAGATTACGTTATTAGAACCTTATACGATAAAGAAATTAATTATAATTTACTAGAGCATGCCCTGCGGTTTTACTCGCCTTAAAATTGATACAAAATAGCCCATGTCTATTTCCGTACTATAGGCTTTGTTTATGCCAAATTTTAGCTAGATCGCTTTAGTGGTTTATCCCTGAAGGCGTATCAAACAAACACGCATTCGCATTTGTAATATTAGTGGATAAAAGTTAATAACGAAAACTTTCTTCAAATGTAAAAACACCATTATTTGGTATGGTAGTGGAAAATTTTGCAAATTACTTGCAAAATGAAATAACAAAATTATTTTAATGTAGGTAGTGGTTTACATAATAAATTATGCAAGGTTTCTATTCAATGAAATTAAACAGTCGAGAGAAGCGTATTTCAAAAATAAAATTTTACATAAGAAAGGAAAACTCAAATTAACTAGAAAGGTTATCTTATAGGAAATAAGAAGTATCTGCAATTTAGAAAACAATCCCGTTACATTATTCAGGAAGTAATTAGGTAACTAATTATCAGCAGCAATTGTTGCTTTATATGTGTGCGACTGCTTTCCCTGTTTCTTTCTGACCCACTTCCCTCTGCCAAATCAAGATAAGTAGTCCCATTACTGATTCTGGACTTATTTCAAGCCATTTCAATATTGAAGAATAAAATATATTGTTTTTGTAGAATAGTATTTTGTGGTAATCCTATCCTATATCTTAATAATATTATAAATGCGAATGTTAGTATGAAGGGATGTTTGTTACTCTTTCACGCAAAAACTACAAAACGGATATGGATGAAACGTGGCACAAAGAGCATATCCTGAAATAACATATAAACTACTTTTTATCCCGGAAAAATGTGACATCCCTCGAGAACGCGGGCAAACCCACGGAGAACAGCTAGTAATATTATAAATGTGAAAGTTTGTATGGACTACAAAACGGATTGGGATGTAGCTTAGCACATAGATTTTGTAGCCTGGATACTTTTATACCCCAAAATTAAACATCCCTCGGGATTGCGGTCGAAACCGCGGGGGACAGCTAGTTATAATATATATATTCTAAAGTCAAGATGTAATAGGTTCGTTTTGACACCAAAGAGTTTTATAGAAAATTAACTCTAATGTCATAGTAATAAGGCTCATCAGTATTAACATATCATTAACCATTTGTTCAATAGATCAACCTTATTACAAAGCAATAAAGATGATTTTTCTATGATTTTTTTAGTTGTCAATACAGGACTTTTTTATCTCAACATCGTAACCCTACTTATCTCTCCTACATGTTACTTACTATGTATTTTGCTGTGCCCGGCAGGGTCCCAATGTTAATTAGATATTACTTACCACCTAAGATTTAATTTTAATATTGTGGAATGCAAATAAATAATATGAATATGAATATGAATATCTTCTATCTATCTATCGATCTATATTTTTCTATATATAGGTATATAAGGAGAATATAGGAAATAGGCTTCCTTTGACGCACCATCACCTCAAAACTACTGAACATATCGGGATTGGACTGCTACCATTCGACGCGGAATTTTTCGTTAATGGCTAAAGGCTAGCTATGATAGCTATGATAGCGATAAACGCGGGTGAAACCGGGACAGCTAGTACTATATATGCGAATGTGAGTGTATTTGTTTACTTATCTAGCTACTTATTTACTTTTCATCTGAAGTGAACAATGGATTGAATAGCTTTTTTGAATGAACGGCAACATAAGAACTGCTACTTTAAAAAAGGTACCTTACAAAAAACTTATTACATTGAATGCTATGCAAAAATGCAGTGCAATGTATGCCTATACTTGGTCCTGCACCATTCGGTGCATCATATTACAAGAGTTGGGCAGATTTTTTACTACCGGCCGCCGTTCCGACGTCAACCGTCTTGGGGAATGCTTTTGTTGACTTCTTGTTGCAAGTTACACTTGGACTTCGGTATATTAAAATTTACTATTACCCTTGGCATAAGTTATTATCATATGTCTTCTCAGTAGAAGCAACCTTTCGAACCGGCGTTGGAGTCTGACCTATATAAAGGTGCTTGTCAAGGCGTATTTCAATAAATATATTTCATTTTACACTTACCGAATACAAGAAGTACGAAGCATCGAAAAATTAATGCTTAGGTTGTTCTCGTCCAATAGGCACAATGCCCTATTACATCCCCTATAGAGTGTTTTCTGTTTATCAAATAGGCCTTCGCCTGGCCACAAAACCGCGCGTAAAGAGTGACGAGGCCGAGAATAAAGCACGGTTTCCAAAAAACACTTATTGACGCTATGCCTGCGAGATCAGAAAAGGCGTATAAGTGCCAGAAATGAATTCCCAAATCGCCGTCCGCATAAATGTCTGTTCTGCGCAAAAATAACTTTACCGCAGGCATATGTCTTCAAATGTTAAATAGGTTCATTTACCTTAGCGCACTTTGCATAGACTGTGTTAGTGTGAAATGTTTTTGCTGCACACGCCACCGGAAACCCGATAACGAAGGCAGTGACGTATAGCTAAGGTATGAACTAGTGGAGCAGGGTAGCAGCAGGCGCACTGCATTGTGCACCGCAGTATCATGCCTTCGCGCCACAAGACACACGCCACACGCCACACGCCGCACGCCATCACCCAACAAACCGAACTAAGCAACTATTTGACACGCGATTCAAGACGCTCCATTCTACATAAAATACTCACAAAATAGAAAACACAAGAACTACACCTCTCTAAATGTGAACATAGCTATAAATCGATACGAGAGACATCAAAAGGATCCGTCATGTTGACTTTGAATACGTTTTGGGTGAACAATATAGCTGCTATAGGTAAGTTTGGAGTCGGATTTAACGGATATTCGTGTGAAGAGAAAATCAATCATACAATTCACGCATAGCAACAGTGCGGCCGCGGCCGTCACAGTAACACGATAAGAAGTTTGTTATGCAGTATGTTAAATATTAAGTGATAAGCCCAAATATTCTAAAAGATTGCTTTTATTCTTTATCTTTATCTATCTTAGTGTTAAAAATTCTAATCTATAGTTAAAAGTACATAGTTTAACACCGAACATAAAAGCATGTTATTGGGTGTTTATGTGATTTTTACTTTGATTGAACCCATGCCACATTGTAGCGCGACCGTAGCACGCTACGAGTGCTACGAACACTACAAAACTACACTCGTAGCCTTATTTGGCGCTTCTACATGATTCTATTTGTATTTTTTCTTTCAATATGGCGACGATAGCTATCATAGAAAGAGGATAAAATAAAGAAGAGAGAAAAAAATAAATCCAACCTCCACTAGGTTGGATTTATTTTTTTAGTTACCTTTATTATTTTCCACCCCACATTTGTAATGTTATACACGACACTCATTTTACGAATTTAGAAGGGCATATCATAGTTTTTTACACTTCAATATATTCTTTGAAGTTCTTTCTCAAGATACCCCAAACCTGCTCATGTGCACTGGAATTTAATTTTCATCCCTTAATCACATAACCCCCGAACAATTTCATTCATAACTTCACTCCACAATTGAAGTCGGTATTTCATGGAGGTTTATACCAGGAAACCAAACTTCATTAATATATCGCTAAGTGTCTGAGTAGGTATAATAGATGTGACATACAGACGGACAGGACGAAATAGTCGAAGGGTTCCCTTTATTGACATTTGACAACGTAAATTGAATTATACCAAAAGTCAATGAGCTTAATAAAATGTAATGTTACTCATAATACTTTTAAAAGTAAAATACTAAATAAAACGATAACTCTGCAAGTACCTTTTGGTACTTCGCCGGTAGATATTTAACCGTCATAAGAGCTAAGGAGACGCACCGTGATGTAGGTAAGTGCGCTCGGACGAGGTCGAGGCTTGTGGATAAAAAGCAATCATCCCGATAGAAGGAGTTCGTGCCTTATCTCCATCGTAACCTGAGCCTCGCCAAACCAAGTTTCGGCTAAACGACGTCTTGCATTCTTATTTGGTTCAAATTACCTACGCCAATGGTGCTCAAACTTTGGTACGCATAATCAATGAAATAAAGATTGTCTCAAGGACGTGTGCCGTCAAAATTGTTACGGTTTAAATTCTGATTTTGTTTCAATTAGAACTTAACTCAATTTTTATTTTATTTTATTTTATTTCCATAGGTACAATATTAAAAAATAATAAAGAATAGAGAAGCAGAATTTAGGTCTAATCTAGAAATTGAGACCCAAAAAACGTATTTGCACAACATTAACAAAAAGTATTTACTACATGAAACAATCTAAAAAGATATATTTAACACGCTGTAAGACTAATCAATTTAATTAAAGTAACAAAGAAAACCAAGTTAAAGAACAGGACCACAAATACACAAAGAAAAAAATACATTAAATCTAATTCATGGATAGATAAATTAATGATTGGCGGATCAAAATCAAATAGGCGGCACATTCCTATTATCCATTTAAGGTAAAACATAACGAACCTATCGGCATCAATTAGAAATCAGAATCTAAATCGATAGCTTGGGGCTCACAAACATATGGTACACAAACTAATACACAACATAAATATAAGAGTGAAAAAGTATCGTTGACCTACATCAAAGAATAGGGATAGTCCGCGATAATAGGTAAAAACTTATACGACGTAACACCGGATCGTCGGACGGTAATACCTCTTGATCCTCTATCTATGTCATGTCGTACCTACACCTACTCGAAAAAAGAACTGCTAATACGGGTACAGTGTTCAAGAATAAGTAAATGTATTAGTGTATCTTATTTATAAGGATTTTTGAATAGAAACTTCTTATCCGGGCTTTGAAATTCTCATCCGCCATCTTTTTGTGTACTATGTGTTACTATTCAAAAGTGATTGATGAATAATTTAAATGTTTCCTTGTAATACAAAAGTTTTACTTCTATCGTGTATCTTTACGGCACACCCTGTTTTTTTAACCTCAAAAGAAAAAGAACGGAATATCAAAAAAAACATTCATGAGAAAAAAAGGGCCAAGTTCGGTAGAATAAAAATACAAAAAGTTCTATAGCAGTTTCTCTAACCATAGGAATGTACATTGTATAATGTTCTTCAATTATCATTGCCTATTAAAGGTAACTTGGCAAGTTATTATTCCAATGAGCTGTAGACGGTGTGTAGTCTACAGTAGACTATTATCATTAGCATCAGGCCCAGGGTTACCATATCTTGCCATCATATTTACAAACATAAACAAAAAATAAAGTCGTTTGAATAATTGTAATAAAACTTTAATAAATATTTTGTTGTGTCAGGAATCGAAATTCTGACATCAACACAGCAAAGAGCTCGAACTTTAAAAGAGCTGTACCGATCAAATATAGAACCATCCCGATTTAACAAACTTTCAATAAAAGTACCTATCGCGTTGGAATAAGCCCATCTGCTTGGGAGCTTCGAATCTACCGACAATACGTCATACTTATAAAACCTCTCGTTTATCGACGTCCGGAGTAAAAAAGAAAAAATATATCTTATGCATACAACTTCAATTGGTTTTATTGTAACTGTACGGAGGTCTACGATTCCAACTGGCACTTGTCTGGTATAATATTTAAATAGTGCTACCGAAGCTATCTTATGTACATCTGACGTCACACTAGTCCCAAAATAAATGTGACTCCTATACTGTGTTGTGTATAGGACAATAACTTGAAAATGCGCACTGATTTGATGTTACGGTGAGGTACCTTTCAATTGGATTCGTCGGAACTGATGCAAATTGATGAGCTCCATTGTAGCAGGCTGCTCGTCCGATGAGGACAGATGCTGTCTGAAATAGAAAATAAAAATACTTTTCTAAAGATGTTACGCTGTTTGTCTGATATCAGACTCGTAAATTCGAGCGAATACTTGAATAAATTATCAATTTCACTGAAACGTGACCTGGAAACTTTCTAGATGATGTATCCATCTCTATAATTTAGAAATGTTCAAAATAGGATCCAGGGTTGTACATCACTGGACCACGTAAGTAATTTGTGAAGTAGTACATTGCTTCGTGTTATATATCTACTTGTTTATTATGTTTATATCTAAGTAATATAAACCACTTACGGTGATAATCACTACATAGTATAAAACAAAGTCGCTTTCTCTGTCCCTATATCCCTATGCATGCTTAAATCTTTAAAACTACGCAATGGATTTTGATTCGGTTTTTTTAATAGATAAAGTCATTGAAGAGGATGGTTTATATCTATTAGCATCTACATTGCACCTGAGCGAAGCCGGGCGGGTCGCTAGTAAAAGTATAAATTAATCGCTAGATTAATACTTGGTATAGAAGCGGAGTCAAAGCTAAAGGTAATATCGTTAGCCAACCACAAACAGAGACCGTGTACGCACAAAGCGCTCGGCGAGGGCTCTCTCAACTTAATGAATAATTTCAGAGGGGGATAGCTCATTCTCCCTTACCCCCGAGAATTGAACTCTAAACAACGTTATAGTTTCGCTTAGAGAACACGATGTATTATTTGTTATGCTTGAAACAGATAGCTTATTTGCAAAATCCCGTTTGTATAACGCGTTGTTTATCGAAACAGTTATAGGTATGGGAGATTTTCAACTATGTAGGCATAATGACGCACGCAACGTAAAATCACGACATGACGACTCCTCCCTTCTAGCGAAAGCTCTGTTGCCACTCTTCCTATACACTATTATGGATTATTGTTAAATAACAAAATAGGTCGTGTGAGCGGTAGTTACCTACGTTAAGGTAGTCTTGCATTTGTGAGGTATGGTTTGTATCTCGATGAAGATGTTAAATATTAAAATTCAGCGAGTAACCTTTCACGCCATATTTAATATTTTAACAGAATAGAGATGTTAAGTTCTTATATTGACCTTTTATAAATAGAAGAACTATACACCATTCACACACGAGTAATTTTTAATGATCAATCACGACTTTCTGATTCAACTCTAATCGATTACCATTCCGTACTCTTGCTATGAAACAATAACATATTGTAGACATGACAAATATTGTTAAATAATTGTTGACCTTAATTAATGTTGTTTGTAGTTGGTAATCTATATAATAAGGAAAATATGGTTCCTTTGACGCACCATCACCTCAAAACTACTGAACATATCAGGATGGGTCTGCTACCATTCGACGCGGAATTTTTCCTAGATGGTTATATGCTATATATCGATAAACCCGGGTGAAACAGCTAGTAATTGTCTTCATAAAATCTGTTATCCGGAAACCCAATTAAATATTAGCTATTGTATATATAATTGTAAAGATATAATACAAAATGTCCACCCCATTCATTAATGGAACAGGTGTCGTTTGTAATACAGGCACCGGCAGGTTACGGGTCTTCCGGCGAGACCTCGGGGCAGCACGCAATATACGAAGGTACGCCCTTCCGGTCATATAAGCCACCCACAAATTTAACATTTTATTTCGCTGCATAATTAAATTATCGTGAACTTTAATAGAATGATATCTGACACCCTCTTTTTTATTTTCCCTTTTATTTCGGCGCTGTATGTCGAAATACAGGGATTTCTTTCCTAGTTCGGCAGCAGATGCTTTTTAATATAGTTACTTTTTATTTTATTTTTCTTTATTTGGGACAGCAACAGTCTTAAACTGTAAAAATTTACATAGTTTGTATTTACATAATGATGACACCAATTACAGCTATCCACGTGAAAATGGCAAAATGGAATTTTTACCAATATCTTACATTAACACTTGAAGCAAACAACAAATATATGTAAATAAAATATAAATATATGTTGTATAAGTATTATACAAAAAGAAAGAAAAAAATACACTAATAACAACAATGTGCTATATATTTCTTTATGTGAGTGTGTGTGTGAGGGTGTGTATTTATCTAGCCTACTTTAGAAGATAAGTAACAATTGTACATTTTGTGGAAATAAATTAATTAGTATTATTACTTATGATTTCGCAAACCCAATGTGACTTCGTCTGTCTAAAAGTGTTTATGTCACTGATGCTTGTTCCAGCAACTACAAGACCTATAGACTTGAAATTTGGCACAATTGCACAATTCTAGAAGTCGATTAACCGCTGTAAAATAACAACCTACATACATACTTACCCACCTATAATTTTTTATAGGAATTGGACATGTTAACGGGCTTGATGTGATGTTCCAACTTTGTTTTTCACGCTTTTTATTAGCTTCACCTGTATGTTTGTAACCAACTCCTTTGGGCGCGATTGTGACCCACTTTATTAATTTTCGTGACATACAGTTTTATCTTACGGCCAAAATGTTTATTATTTTTGATCCGGTATTATTAGTTCTTTATAAAGGGCGTATTTATAAAAAAGATTTTAACATCCCTAAAAACCATAATCATTAAATTGTTACGTATAATAGTGAAGTAGATAAGGCCAAAAAGGTAGCAAGGTTTCGCCTCTTCCGCTACTCAGTTCACGTAACATGGCAGAGCTTCCGGTGTTGAAAATCAACACCGCTTCATGTTACGGTCCCCAACCCTACTTCCCGCCAATTACAATTAAGGGTAAATATAGACGTTAACGAAAGTCCACATTATAATTGTATACAATCACCAAATACAAATGATCACCGTAAGTATACCTCTCCGAAATTATCCCTTATGGTATTATATAATTCATGCTGTGTTTAGTGTTTTTTTTATTCTAAAATAGAAATTGGAATCGCACCTTTTTTTTATTTACACAAGCAAACTTCGCATATGGATCAACCGTTGAATATCTTGGTAGGTACTACGTGCTTATTACGGTACGCAATTGTAATCGCTTGCATTCGATTTATTGCAGACCTAATTGCGCACTGTACGTTCGACGTAAATAACTGAAAGCTTACCTTACATTCGCATGTAATAGCTAGTGTGTCTCTATCAGTCCCGTGAAGGAGGAAAGAGACGGGATGCCGTTGTACCGCCGATTTAGTTCAACCGCGTTTACACTAACGTGATAATTTACGGAGACATTCCTTAATAGACTTTGTCGCCCACGTTGTCCTACATTTTCATGTATTTCTGTACAAACACGTAATCAAATCGACCTAATCATACAATAAAGTGCAGTTATTCCAGGAGATACGTCATAATTTATATTGTATTCTAACCAACTCATGAAACAAATGTTGTAACCAGGTTTAAAAGAAATTAAATATGCTGGGTCATTTCTTTTATGCAATACACTGCAATCTGATGCCAAACCAAGCCACTTTTACTAACTATGTACTACGATATTACCGATATTCGCTTGTTCACAATATCGTTAGATAGGAAAAATTATTTGTCTAAGAGTGTTTTTTATTTTTTTTTTACACATCTAAACAATACAATTCGTTCAATCCGTGGCAAAATTGTTTAATTGGAACTCTTATGGTGGGAGCTACTAATTCCAAGTTGATTGGACATGGAATTTGGCATAGTTCCACTTTGATATAATTGGTTTAGGTTCTGAAACGGGAGTCGGAATTAGAATTTTTGCTGAAGGAGTTGCTACGGAAAATAGGATGCCATAATAATTAACTGGCAATATTTTCAAATTATTTTCTTATAATATAATATGACATAGTTTTGCACTTATGAAAAAAAATACCAATCTACTTATGGAAGAAGATTGCGTCACTAAAATTCTGTAATATGTAGACAAATAATTATCTAATACATTATGAGTATGGAAACAGCAAAAACAAGTTTTTTTAAGAAAATAAAAATTATACGGAGAATCGTGCCCGAATCCTAATACAAACTTCGTCGGCGAGCCGCTTCACGGAGGCCTCGGAGAATTTGTCTCACGTGATTAGTATAATTTGCGTAGCTAGCGAAAAAGACAGAGCACGGAGGCCGCGACGAAACATCCTCGAGTTAGTGTCATTTTCCTTACAGAATCGAGCCACTGATCGCACTTGTCCGTTATTTTTATTTCGAATTAATATTTAATTGAATTTTTTGAGCTTTAATGACCTTTGATAGCTAATGTCATTGTATGTGACATTGCGCGAACTTTCATTTGAAGCTCACAATTCAGTGGGTGGTAATAGGTTATACATATTAATGAAACTGTGCGATGACATGAATAACATTTTTGAATAGTTCATCGGATTAGGTATATCATCTGCGCGCGACTTTAATGATATTTTCATAGCAAAGTTTTGATGGCAACTTCCAATGTTGGGCTTCAAATAGGCAAAATTTCATTCCTCAGTTTCGCGTCCGCTTTTCCTGTTATAATCATATTCATGAAACCAATATTTTAATCCGCGCTAAGTTAATTATTTTCTAGGACGCACGTTTACAGTGATTTATTGATAGAACGAATCAAATGTTCACTGTGCAGACTGTTGCCCGTATTAAAAACATCAACAATTTTAAAGTACGTGGTGAGTTTGCTATTTGTCGTAAGAAAACGCGACCACACTAATGGTGTTACCACATTTTACCAGTAATAATTCAAAATTCAAATTCAAATTCAAAATTTCTTTATTACATTACAAGTACAGTAATTACATGGGTTGGAGCTCCCCTTTTAAGTTTTTAAAAAACCTGTATTAGGAGCGACCCGCTCTTCCGATTTTGTGATTAAACTTGTATACATAGTAAATGTTTAAAGTTAAAAATATGTAAATATAAGATGACCAAACTTTAAATAAGATTCGTAAATTAGTTAAGGTGTGAAATGGTAGGGTGTGTAAGGATACGAAACGAAGACTGCGGGACTGACCACGTCGATCCCAGCCGGAAGCGAGCCCGAAAGGGCGAGGCTGGGCGACGGCCGGCCCCGGAGGCCTAAGGCCGCCAAGGCGGCCGCCAAGGCCGCCGCCAGGGCCGCCGCTAAGGCCGCCAAGAAGCCCACCCCGGCAGCCCCTGTTGCCCCGCCGGCCCCGGAGGAGGGACCGGGCCCCTCGGGCCAGCAGCCCGAGGAGGTGAGCTGGGCAACAGTGGCCAAGAAGGGCAAAGGCAAGGGGAAGGGCAAGGGCGCCCCCCCAACCCAAGTGCCCCCACCCAAGAAGGCAGCGCCCAAGAAGAAGGAGAAGGGACCGAAGGTCCCGAACACGGCGGCGGTGGTGATTACCTTGAAAAAGGACCTCGCCACCGCCACCACGCTGCACGCCACTATGGCGAAAGCCATCAAGGGCTGCAGCCTCGCGGAGGTCGGTTTACAACACGTGAGGGTGCGGGCCTCGATGACCGGGGGCAGGGTCATCGAGGTCCCCGGGGCGGACAAGGAGCGGGCGGCGGATGCGCTTGCAGCGAAGCTGCAGGCCATCGTGGGCGACGTAGCCCACGTAAGCCGCCCGCAGAAAATGTCCGCCATCCAAGCGGTCGGCCTGGACGAGTCAGCGACCGCAGAGTCGCTGACGGCAGCCGTCGCTGCTGCGGGGGAGTGCGAGGCGGCTCACGTGAGGGTGGGGGGCATCCGCTCCCGCTACGATGGCACCGGGTCAGCTCTGATCCGGTGCCCGGCGGGGGCGGCAAGGGCCCTCCTCGGGCGTGGTCGGATCCTGGTGGGCTGGTCGTCCATCAGGATCATTGATGCCGGTTGGGCCGACACCCATGCACTGTTTCAAATGCATGGGTGTGGGCCACACTAGGGAACTCTGCCCCTCTGATATCGACCGGAGCCATATGTGCTTCCGGTGCGGTAAGGAGGGGCACATCTCGAAGGACTGCCGGGAGGAGAAGGCGCGGTGCGCAGTATGCCACCTTTTTTTTTTTTTTTTTTTTTTTTTTTTTTTTTTTTTTTTTTTTTTTTTTACGCTGGGAAAAATGCGTTCCGCATTCCCCCCCATTGGAGGATGGGGGGGGTATGTGGGACTCCCGGACCCTAGTGGCCCGGTTTACCCACTAAACGACCCAGCGGCGCTCAGGCATCGTCTATGTGGAGAGGGGCTGGGAAACCGGCAGAGCCTTGACGTCCAGCCCCCCCCCCCGTCGACCGCCCGCCATTTATGGCGGGGCCCGCACGCCCCTCCCCCTGCAAGGAGGGGCCCGGAAACGGCAGCGACTTTACCGTTCCCGCCCAACGGAGATGGTGAACGAGTGCAATGCGGGAGAAGACGCCTCCACGTCTGTCTCCCGCCGTTCACCACCACAAGAGGAGAGAGAAGGCGACTATAATCGCCTTCTCCTACCCCTTCTTCTCCGCCTGCACAGCGGCGCAAGAGGGTCCTCCTCCCGTGCGCGCTCTGCCGCCTCCTTCTGTGACATCACATCCTCACAGAAGGAGGCGACCGCGGCCCAGCCGGCCTCGCCCCCCAGCATGGAGTTGACCACACTGGGAAGCGAAAGGTCCGGCCCGACCACTGCGACCAGGTCGCGACGCGGTTCGTTCCACGACGGGCACACCTCGAGGGTGTGCTGCGCCGTGTCCTCCGCCGCGCCGCAACCGTGGCACGACGGGGCCTCCTCCCGCCCGATCCGGTGCAGATACGATCCGAAACACCCGTGCCCGGACAATACCTGCACCAGACGGAACGAGAGGAAACCGTGGGGCCGCTCGAGCCAATCCCGTAAGACTGGCCCGACAGCGTCCAGCGTTCGGCGGCCGAACACGGCGGAGGCGAGGTCCTCCGCCCAATGGTGGACGATGGCATCCTTCGCCTCTCGCCGGACGGCCTCCCGCACCGTCGGGTCGCCGCGCTCCCCGAGCGCCTTGCGCCCCGCCGACCACTCGTACACTCTGGCGAGCACCCACGCCTCGAGCTCCCAAGGAGGGGTGCCCGCCAGAGCGCACGCCGCCGCGAAGCCCACCGAGCGGTAGGCCCTCGCCACCCGCTGTGCGATTGCCCTTTGGGGTCTCCGGATCGCGGCGGAGTTCTCCCTCCTCTGGAGGGAGTCCGCCCAGATGGGGGCCCCGTAGAGGGCCATGCTCCTCAGGATGCCGGCATACAGCTGCCGGCATCGCGCTTTGGGCCCCCCCATATTCGGGAGGAGCCACGAAAGCGCCCCCGCAACCTTCAGCAGGCGCGTCGACAGCCCGCTGAAGTGCGGGCCAAAGCGCCACCTGCTATCTAGCACCAGGCCCAGATATTTCATCTGGGCCCTTACCGGGACCCCGACGCCCTCCACGAAAATGTGGGCGTCGGTCGGGGTGCGCTGCCGAGGCGCGTGGAAAAACACCGCCTCGGTCTTATTCAGCGCCACCCTCAATCCCAGCCGACGGATTCTTCCCGCGACCAAGGATCCGCCAGCCGAGGCCAAGTCGGCCGCCTCCCTAAAACTTCTCCCCCGGGCAGTGAGAAGAGTGTCATCCGCGTAGCAGATGACACTCGTGCCACGGAGGAGAGCTCCCCGCAGGAGCCAGTCGAACCCGACGTTCCACAGGAGTGGTCCTAGGACGGACCCCTGTGGAACGCCGGTCTCCGCGCCGTACCGCCGGAGTCGGCCCGCCCTGTCTACCAGAAGGACCGCTCGGTCCGCCAGGTAGCTGGCCACCACGCCCAACTCCCGGCCAACCACGTCATGGGGGGGTCCAAATGCTCCCCGCCCGCGGTGAGAGGCAAAGTGGCGCGGATAAAGCCCGCCCGTCCAGCGCGCCCCACCCCCGAGGCAGCGGCCGCCAGCCGGCCGGAAGAGGAAGACACCCGCATGGACGTCTAAATGCCTACATTATGGCATTTCTACGTTCTGCGGGTGGGTGCCCCTACCGGCACATACGGCAAGGGTCCCACCCCCGGGGGACCCTTAGTGGCTGCAGGCGGAGGATGGGAGTCCTCCGTCTGCCTTGTCAAGCCACTGGGCGGCCGGGAGATGGCCACGCGTGCTTGGCCATCTCCCTTTGGAGAGGAAGACCCCGGCATCAGCCGGGGCGAAGACCGGTGGACATCGTGGGTAATGCTCAGCGGTACCACGGTGTCCAACCAACCGGACAGCGGTAGCACGCCAAGGTGGGTTTTAGTGGGTAAACCTCTCCTGCCTTTCTCACTAGGAGAAAGAGAGGTGAAGGGAAACCCACATATCCCCCCGTTTCTCCCAGGACAGGGGTCGAACTCATAACCGAGTTTCCCACCTTCCCAAAAAAAAAAAAAAAAAAAAAAAAGGGTGTGTAAGGATGAGTGAGTGTTGAGTGTATGTGTGAGTGTGGGAAGTGTAGGATGTGTGAGTGTAGGGAGTGTATGTGTGTATAATTATGTGAAGGCTATCTATGATGATGATCTGTAATTGAAATAATACTTATATATTTATTGAAATTTTAAAACATTTTCAGTTTCTTCATATGTTAATGTTTTAGCCAGTTTATTTATAATAAGGAACAACCAACTTAGAAAACACAAGATTGCATTAAAATGTTTTTTCTTCTGTCACACCATTGGGCAAAATAAACTAGAGATTGACTACAGCATTTAACAGTAAACCAATCCACCCACCTGTAAGTGATGCAGTAAGGGCTGTTTAGGAGGAATCAGATTTTGGAAATAATTTACCAATACAAAATGTGTTGGGCAGTTACTTCTCACTCAAACAAAACTAATTTCAGACTTCTAAATTACATTGCACACAAGCATTAGATATACATATTAGGTACACCAATTATAGCGTTATTTACCAGCGCGAATTTACTTAGTCAAAAGGATCACGGGGCGTAGATATACCCCTTACAGTGCCTGAAGCGTTAGTTAAAAAAATTTACGCCAGCATGTTGCTAGCAAAATCGGCTACAGCTACGACCAAGTGAGCCACTAAGCGTTTTCATGCGGGAATTAAAAATCCGACAAGGCAGTCACGTATTTAGCAGAAATTAACAAGACTGCTTATTCTGTTTACCGCACTGGGAGTTTAATACCAATAGTAGCTTCAGTAACTTTAAATTTGACTTTCATAAGTGCCTTCTGAGGGCCTAAACTGAATAAATGGTTTTGAATTTTGAATTTTTTTAATATTTTGAATATTTTTAATAAGTATATTGCTTATTTACCCTTCTATCTTATTTTAATCCAGCTGTGCTCGCGGTTTTGTAGCGTAATATTATATAGCCTATATTCTTCCTCGATAAATGGACCATTCGACACAAAAAAAAATATTATTCAAGCCAGTAGTTTCTCAGATTAGCACGTTCAACCAAACAAATTCTTCAGCTTTAAATATCAGTTATATGTTGTTTTTACATATAAGATTGTTTAAACACGATGGAACTCAGTTACTATCATGAATCGGCCCTTAAACGCTATCAAGTAAAGCATATAAAGAGAAGTACCATGTACTACTACATGTGCTTACTGCCCATGACAGGCGATTTTGGAGTCCACACACCAAGTAGACAGCAGATCCGTTGCGTTTTGAAATCACTACATAGTACAAAACAAAGTAGCTTTCTCTGTCCCTATATCCCTATGTATGTTTAAATCTTTAAAACTACGCAACGGACTTTGATGAGGTTTTTTTTAATAGATAGAGTGATTAGAGAGGAAGGTTTTTATGTAAAATACATGTGACATCCCACGGGAACGCGGGTAAAACCGCGGGGGACAGTTCGAATACTTATATAACACACATTGTAATAGACATTTGATAAGTGCTTGTCCTAGCCCACTTAGAATTTACTTACTAAAATAAAATTATTAATCTGATCAGCTCCCAACGGAAATAGTCGATACCTTGACCAAACTTCGCAACCTATAATAATAGATCATTCTAAATTCTGATTCGAAGGTTTATTAAGTTCTATTATTGTTACTTAGGTTATTCTAATTGCTTCGAATTCAATGATATTGGTAGATTTAGGTCTGATAGGGGCTGTAAAATCTTTCCTGTATACTAATGTATAAATTAAAATAATGTGGGACGGAAAATAATAATTTGAAGAACCAAGCAAGTGAAATGAAAATTCACAAAAAACGATGTTGATTATTGTATGATTGCCAAAGCTTTTAAAAATAGCACTTAATAAATTGTAAAATGTCGTAGCGATTATCTGTGACAATTAATACATCACTCCGTGCTATTTACTTCTAAAAAATATATAGAACATACAATAACGAGAATTTGTAACTATAATATACTTCACAAGCTCAAGGAAGTTAAGGCGTAGCGGAATACAAAATTGGAACTGAATTTTCGAGCCATAAACAAATCTCTTTATTTTCAACTTACGGCTCCGAAATTTCACTAGTATTCCCCGTGGATCTAATGTTTTTATCAGAAACTTATTCCATGTGTAAATCCGGAACATAATAGAGCTGTGTCCCAAATTTTATGCAAATCCGTTCAGCTTAGAGTCATAGCGATCAGCACCCGAACGTCCAAACTTACCCATTGGACTCCCACTTTCCCATCCCACATCCCACTTTCCATAACATTACATATCTAGGCATAATCACGAACTTGTTTTCAGAGTTACTGTATGAATAGTTTCATTTTGACGGGCCAGTTGGCTTGGTGGTTAGAGATCCTGACTGCCAAACCGAAGCTCGCGGGTTCGATTCCCACCCAGGACAAACATTTGTGTGCATGAACATGTCTGTTTGTTCTGTGTCTGGGTGTAAATATCTATATAAGTATGTATTTCAAAAGTATTATATGTAGCCATACTACAAGCAGTACACTCTGCTTATCTTGGGATCAGGAAACCATGTGTGAAGAATGTCTTGGGATATTGGGATATTATTATTAATTTCCATTTTATATTATTAAAATATTTTAGACTGCATTTTTATAAGGTTGATAATAAGACATGGATCATGACATGATTTCGGATTACTTTGAAATAAAGTTACCTACTTATAGACATACCACATCTTATATACATATACTTGGTTATATACTCGTACATACTCGTATACCACAACGTATATTTGTCATGGAATCGACATTAATCGTCCTTAAAGTAGTATTACAAAACGAAACCCGCACGTGAACCCGAGCATCTATTATCGGATTGAATCTCCAGGTACTTACTATCAGTGGAATCCGCCTGAGACGCTCATTCGTTTCCACGTCACTTGGGACGGAAAGTTGTCCAAGTTATAATAAGATTGGATTGAAATGGTGCACCTCTCTCGACTACACGTAGAGTAACACATATGTACCTAGGTAGCATGTATTTTCATTGCGAAAGTAAATAGTAATCGTCATTTTTGGAACCTTTCTTTATAACTAACATTTAATTTAGAGCATTAATACAAAATTTTACAAAATCCTAGTTGGTAGCACAGTTAAAAGAGTATCTATAACACTAACAGATCTGTATACTTGAACTAAAGATCATTAGATTAAATTGTTATAATATTTCTACTTCAATAATTAGAAATATCAATAAAATAAAATCATGCAAACATATTTCATCGACAAACTATAATTGAGAGACATTTATGGTCTCATAAATAGATATTTAAAAATAAGTGTAATAACGTACCCTTGTGATGATGAATGAAACGATACTCGTCATACTATACATAGGGAAGGATTCATGTAAAGGGGGAGCTAGTTATTTTTTTCTTTTAAATCTGTTTATTCCTGTACTTTCCAAATTGTGACGTCACGAACCGCTCCCAACAGAAGATCAGCGCTAGCTAACAACCAGCATCATGCTGAGTTGGGACCATTTGATGGCAATCGTTATGTTTTAATTTTTTTGTTATTTTATTTTATATTGTTTTTTTGGTTTTTATATTACGTTATTTGATTGTTATTATTTGCTAATTGCCTTAAATATATGTTTTTTCTTTCTTTCTTTTCTTTCTAGTGGCTAGGGAATATTTTTACACGTGACTGTTTTAATTTACAAGACCAAAATTCAGTAGTGGACAACACTCGACCATCCAACAACTGATACCCGTGATTCCAGGTTTCTCGGTACCAGGTTCAATGCAACTTGATCGTTGAGTTTAGCCAAAGTATCACTACATAGTATAAAACAAAGTTGCTTCCCGCTGTCTGTCTTTCCCTATGTATACTTAGATCTTTAAAACTACTCAACTGATTTTGATGCGGTTTTTTTTAATAGATGCAGTGATTCAAGAGGAAGGTATATATGTATTTGCATGCACATTGCAACCGTTCGAAGCCGGGCAGGTCGCTAGTCTATATAATAGGTTGGGGAAAAAGTTCCTTCGCATTTTTTAAGAAAATTCAAAACATTTTTAATATAGTTTATTTACATTTAACTAAAGTATGTAGGTACAATTTTGTTCGATAACTTTTTGCCATCTTGTACGTAGGGACATGATCCCATTGCTATAGAAATTTTGGGACTTCTGATCAAAATACTGCGACAAGTGGTTTTGACAGTCCTCTCGTGATGTTAACCTGACACTGCCTAAAGAATTCTGAAGAGACCGAAACAGGTGGAAATCTGAAGGTCAGGACTATACGGCGGATGCATTAATACCTCCCAGCCAAACTCTCTTAATTTTTGCTGAGTGGCTAAAAATGTGTGAGGTCTAGCGTTATCATGATGAAAAACCACACCCCATTCTGTTGATTAATTCCGGCCGTTTTCTCTCAACTTCTTGCTTTAATCTCATCAGTTGTTCGCAGTAGAGTTCAGAATCGATGGTCCTGCCTGGTGGTAACAGCTCATAATGAATAATGCCCTTCCAATCCACCAGACACACAGCATCACCTTGTTGCGAGTTAACCCGGGTTTCGCCACAGTCTGTGAAGTCGGTCCGGCCTTTGACCACGACCTTTTTCGCACGTTCTTGTCGTACGTGATCCACTTTTCATCAGTTATCAGCTTCTTCAAAAATGGTTCGATTTCATGACGTCGTAATAAAGAATCACAAATGAGTACACGGTTCATTAGGTTTCTTTCAGTGAGCTCGTGAGGTACCCAAATATCTAGCTTTTTTGTGTACCCAGTATTTTTCAAATGCGCCAAAACTGTTTTGTGGTCAATTCCCAGTTCTTCAGCTACGTTGTAACTACTGATATGCCGATCTTGCTCCACTTTTTCAAAAACGGCATCCATTTTATCCGTAATGGGGCGACCAGAGCGACGTGCATCTTTGACATCAAAATTTCCGGATTGAAAACGCTGAAACCAAATTTGTGCTACTCTCACAGACACTGCACTAGGTCCATAAACATCGCAAATTTTTTTCGCGGCTTGTTTTGCATTTTTACCTTTTTTGTAGTAAAATTTTAAAATGAATCGAATTTTTTCATTAGATTCACTCATCTTGGCGGTACGAAAAACAAATGCAAATCACACATTTTCCTAATTTGAATTTGGAATTATGTTCTTTAAAATTTAAACTTTCAATGATACCAAAACCAGCCAGATACAAATAGTATAGCCAAAGAGATTTTATTACAAGTTCATACATACTATAATGCGAAAAGACTTTTTCCCCAACCTAATATATAAAAATGAATCCCTATTGCCCTTGGTCACGGCATCACGCATAGATGGCTGGACTGATTTCTCTAATTCTTTTTTTGTTGTGTTTGTTATTGTCAGGAGAAGATTCTTATGGAAGAAAAAATTAAGAAAGTTGCGCAGAAAATTAAAAAAATTATGAAAACTTAACGACTTTACTAACCCTTTTGACATTATAAACGTTTTTTAATGTAACCTGTTTTAAATTATTACTCAGTCGTTTGACAGTTGGCGCGGTTGACAGAATGCGCGCTGCATAGAATAGAGGCATGGTCGTAATTATATTGATAAAATAATAAATTTATATTTTCTTAGGTGAGGCCTATGTCCAGCAGTGGACGGAGATAGGCTGATGATGATGATGATGATGATGATGATATTTTCTTAGTGCACATTTTACAGTCGATTCAATCGGAAGATTCGAATTGAATATTCATTGTTAAGACAGGTCAACGTCTGTCGGGTCAGCTAGTATTCAATAAAATTATTTTCGTCAAACACCCAAATAATATATGCCGTAAGCGTATATAAATATTTCGATAATTGAAATAAAATTATTTACCTTCAAACTACATATATAATTAGTCGATACTGATGTCGAAATTGCCACAATGCGGCACTTAAGTACTTAGCTTATTTCTATTATACAACCACATTTCATGTGACATGACATGGATCATGTTAAATATGACAATCATTATATGTACCTTCAATAGAAACTATGACACCATTACTGTTAGTGCCGGATTAACCACGAAGCAAGAGTAGCAATTGCTACGGGCCCCGCGCAAAAGGGGGCCCCGCGTGTCTAAGGTCGCCCACCACCGATTGTTTTTTTACCACTTTATACTTAAGAACCCATAGCAGACGAAAGGCCCTCCGACAATTTGCTACTGGCCCCGCGCTTGCTTAATCCGGCACTGATTACTGTTGGTTTTTTTTATGTGAAAATTCTTGAGGAAACCATTTCGTTATGATCTTCGTCTAAGTTTTCTTCTTTCTCCAAATTTCCGTCAAATCTTAACCTGTTTCATTCTCTTCATGATAATACCTTATTACTTCTTTCAGACAGCAACATAATCTACCGACATAAAAAACGTGGGGTCCATTTATTGCAAGGAGACAGCCATATGTTTCATGCATTAGTTTAAGTTTTTGACTTCCATTGTAGATACCGCGGCACTCGTGGCGACCGAAGTATTTTTATATTGTCACTGAACGTTTTATGGAATGTTGGTATTTATTAAAGGCAAAGGAAACGGATCTTCTTTTACTATCTCAGTTGTATTCCACTCCTGCTTTCATAACTTTTATTTTGTACTGCAGTTATATTTCTAATGTTTGTCAATTTATTCTCTTTGCAATTATATGGTCTTGTAAAAACTTCACTAAAATTCAAGGCATAGGCTGAAAATATCCGTCATGTTAGTCGTGAAATGTATATGTTGTAATTCATAGTTTGTCTATGGCGTAAAACGTATTGATTTAGCGATATACAAATGTTCAGTTACGAACCTATCTATATTCGAAGAAGGTTTGTTTTGAGAAAGGCTTTTTATCATTTGAAGCCACTGCGTTGAGTCTATTTTCTTTCCCTTATTTTACTTATATCTAGGTATATTAACGATGACTTGCAGAATACTGTTGCGGTGGAAGTTTGCTAAAATTCTTTAAAATATTGTGACACCATTGTTTTTCCTTTTCGTGTTATACAACTCAAAGGGCCTCCCCAACAAGATTTGATAAGAGCTATTGTATTTTTTATTTTTACAAAACACTTCACTAACTTCTAAAGCCTTTGTTCGTAGAGTCAAGGATGTATAGTTACTGGGGCCAGATTACGAGCTCTTATTTGTAGTCATCTGACAGTGTCAAATCAGGGGCCTGGTAATTTCGGTATCATGGAGGCATTTCATACTGGCAGATTACTTGTTATGACCGTAAGCATAGGTAACAAGGCAAGCAATGGGTTTGATTGAATGGATGCGGAAAAGCTGTCAAGTAAACCAAGGCATCATCAATGGCACATATACGGCCTCACTACAAGGACACGGGCCTCCTCTAATAACGAGTGGGGTTGAGGTAATAGCCCCACACAAAGGCCCAGGGGATTGGCCGAATTCACATGCTTTGAATATCTCAACCATGATTGCTCCTACAATGATTCCTTCCTTTAAACTCTAAGACCAGTGACTTAAACCTGCAATCTCATGATCATATAGCGGTGAGCTCACAACTGAGTTACGTCGCCAATCTCCCTGCTACCGCCCCTTATACCTGCCTGAATCAATTTAGTTTACTACCCTATTGCTATTCTCAATCATGGGGGCGTATTAAATGTTAGATTAAATCTAAAAGTAGAATTCTTAGTGCAAAGTTTGTTGGTGGAAGCACCACCACCATACCGATTTCCGCCGTCAAGCAGTAGTGCACTTGTATTACTGTGTTTTGGTTTCAAAAGTAAAATTACAGGCACATGTTACCTATCAACTTCATGTCGCAGGGTCGAAAGGTTGCTTAAGGCCAATAATATGTTCACAGGCAGCGGTTACCACTTACCATCAGATGGGCCTACGCGAAATGTTAAAAAATTGCAATATGATTAAATTAATTAACCAAAACAATGTAATTTCTTTTTAATAATAGTTTAGAGAATAATGTAAAATTTTAAGTGTGACGGGCGATTAGGAACTCTATTTTTTTTCTCGTTAAATTACTTATCAGTCTATATTATTTCAGACTTTTCAACTCGCATACACACATTGTACATTAAAAATATAAATAGTTTTGGTTTACAAATACTGTTTTTTTTTATATTGGCAGACAGAATAAAAAAGATGGATATCAGTTTCCAAGAGTTAATTATTCCAAAGTAAACAATTTAGCTATTGCTAGTTATTAAAACAATTATTTTCTTTTTTTATCACTCCACGATAAATTGGAGCAATCTACACTTCTACCAACATCAATAAACTATCACATTTTGCGATAGTGGTTTGAAATTTACCAAAATCGGTTATAAAATCGTGTTAAGGGTGTTTGGCCATTGTAAATATTGTGGTATTCGTTATCAAACCTTAGCAAAGTGCGGCGTGATTGGCGGAGCGCCCGGTCTAGATGTGGTCTGGCGTTGTGCCATGTCTCGCGCTGCTGATGTTGCACTCGTCACTGCCGAGCTTTGTCTCCCGGTGATTGGATATTGTTTTTTTATACTGGATAAATCTAGTTCCATAATACAACAATAGCAGTGGAAGTACCTGTCCCAAATATCGAATTGATGTTGGTATAAAGGAACATAGCTCAGGATGTATCGTGGGTTCGCACTACAATAACTTTAAGCTTTTGGTGAAGGAAAACATTATGAAGAAACCGCTGATTGATAAGTTCCCCTATTTGCTCGCTATCACCCTCAAGTTGAATAACTCGGTGTGCTGGAACACACCCCTGCACTTGAGAGTCAGTGTACTCGTATTTCGTTCTAGGATTTGAGTGCTGAATATTCAATTAACGATCCTATTCCATTAGGCAGTTCGTTGAGTACCTATGTAGCTTACATATATATCGCAACTCTTAAAACCTTTTAAATATCCAACAGCCAATGATGACTTGTTGATATTTATAAAAGTATCTCTGTAGAACCCGTAACAATAGAACCTATATAGAATTTGTAGGTAACCTCAAAACGGAACGCAAACATTTGAAGAGCAGTCTTTGATGTCACGCACACGGGTTACGACAGCCTAGGGCTTTGTCAAATTTGGGTAAAATCGTATGTATAATATGGTCATATTATTTTTTTGTTTTTTAAGTTATTATTTATAATCCATGTATCGGCAATAGAAAAATTCAATGTAACACTATTATTAAGGAACCACAAGCCTCAGATCAAAACAACGAGCTGAACACGCGCGGAAAGATGTTAATTTTTAGAAACACAATACTATTGATCTTAAAATAATTTATCGTAGAATCTTCAAAGAGTACGGACTAAGAGTCCGTAGAAAATGTAAATAGAAATTTAAAAAAATATATATGGTCATATTAAAACCTTGTAGAAAACCTCGTTGATTAAAACGCAGCTTGACTTGTGTGTAAATGGCCATTAATATTATATGAAGTAAAGCTTTGATTGCTGAACAAAGGGCGTTATTGTGGTTGGTAGGTACCAGTGATAACTGACATTGACCTGATGTCACATAGAAGTGGGTTAGGGACACGACGATGACACGCGTCCGTAGCGATGCCCTCCATTTGCGCTCGCAAGAACCTTTCTGCCGTTTAGGTTTCTTTATCATCTTTTGCAACTGTCTTATGGTGCTATATTGTAGCTTTGAAATATTCCGCAGTGTCTCTCTGTTTTGCATTCCGACTCACGGTTTGAAGGTGTGATGTATATTTTTGCATATATAGTGCTGATATGTAGGCTGTTGGCTTTTGTGGTGGAAAGAGAGTGAAATATTACTGATTTATCAAAAATATCGATAGGGATAGGAACTAGGCCTTCAAAAAATAAATTATCTAATTGAGTCAAGCCGTCAGTTTCTAGAGACATCATTTTTTGATCCGACTTCAAAATATCCTAAATAATCCTGGGGACATTCTTTACACACGGCTATGTGGTCGCAAACTAAGCAGAGCTTGTACTATAGAAACCAAATGACTGATACATTACATATACTACTTTTTTTTTCTAAATACATACTTATATATAGATATTTACACCCAGACCCGGAACGAACAGTCATGTTCATGCACATAAATGTTTGTCCTGGGTGGGAATCAAAGCCGCGAACCTGCGACTTGGCAGTCAGGTCACTAACCACCAACTGGCCTATAATATTTCATTTTCATTTCTGGCCTCCCTACAAAATATTAACATCTTAACCATAATTTTTCAATAATCACCATGATTATTTTTCTGATCAGAAGGATAATAACGATGATTTGATTCATTCGAGAGGTCCGAAAAATATCAAGTGTATCTATCGATAGTCGACGACATACGCTATTATGTTCCTCGTCGAATATCCGATGTTATCGGAGGTGTATTTCAATCGATCAATAACGACTAGACCTCGTCGCGCGAAATATAGTTCCAACTTTAAACGTATTGGAAATTGCAAACTTGTCACGATGTAGATGGTTATCATAAAAGTAATATTCAGCGAGATTCCCGTTTTATTAAAAAATATTGAAAGTTAAGCGAGAGAAAGTTATTAACTAAGCTTTTAAAGGACGGACATACAGAGGATGATTATCGGGGACTCAGAAGGAATTACGATAGGCATGTTTTTGATGTGAAACATCTAATGCGGCGGGTCAGAGCGGCTCTTGGCGTGGCGACGCACACTGCTCCCATTCCGAATAGAGGACAGAAATTACTGCAGACAACTTTTTTTAGATTTAACATTACTTATAATTTTTTTTATTTCCTAATTATATTTTCTTTTCTATTAAAATAATAGATACCATTTTTTTTATGATGCACCGATTTTCTTCTTGTCTGTAGTTGTTTTTACGAGCGACAAAATCAATATAATTAAACGCATTCTATAAGCATAGTACTGAAATTAAGTGTAGATATGCAAAATAATCATGAACTTATAAACGAAGGTTATTTATCTTCAATCTATACATATAAGGGAAGTAGGGTCCTTTGACGAACCAACACTACAAAACTACTGAACATATCGGGATGTGACTGCTACCATTCGATGCGGAATTTTTGGTAGATGGTTATAGGCTTATCCTATATATCATATCGATACACGCGGGTAACTCCGCGGGGGACAGCTAGTAGAAATATATATATGTTTTACTCAATGTCGAAAATAGCTTAATCTTACAGTAACTACATTTTTTAGTGTAGATTTTATCTAGAAACAAATTGATGCATACAGAATTCAGTTAATTTTGAACACTCCGTGCTCGTCCGACCCGATTTTAATTATATATTAGATTTGCATAACGAATGAAAGTTGGAGAGAGAGGCCAAGTATGATGAACAATCCAAACTTGCATTTGAAAAGCAGCATTCAAAAATAATACCAGGATTCCCGAACTAACATAGCACCATGGCTGGCGGCCAAGTCTACGTCCAGACTTAATGTGGTGTGAACTTTTTACGGTGCCAAATGAACTCCGGGGAACTGCCAGTGATATCAATGGTTTCGATTTAATATATTCTGAGTCCAAGGAATACAATAATAAGCGGAATCTTCAAAGTCTTGTTCATCTATAATTATATAGTTTCATCAAACCACTTTAGACGCTTCAGCACATTTCTAGGAACTCAGTTATTACAGGATGGTGAAATAGCAGTCTACTTATTCAAGGAAAGCGTTTCAATATTCTAGTGGTAGTAATTACTTTATGAACAAGATCGATATTTATTTGTTTAAAATCTTGGAATCACTACATAGTATAAAACAAAGTCGCTTTCTCTGTCCCTATATCCCTATGTATGCTTAAATCTTTGAAACTACGCAACGGATTTTGATGCGGTTTTTTGAATAGATAGAGTGATTGAAGGGGAAGGTTTTTATGTATAATACATGTGACATCCCACGGGAACACGGGAAAATTCGCGGAGAGCTAATCCAATGTTGCATATATTCACAAACCAACCAACATCAATGAAAATATAGTATAGGTATATATTAGTCCCCACCTACTATTAGTTTAGTTTCAAGAAAGACAAATTATCCGTTATAGTGTCGATCGATAATTCTATTCTATATTTAAATAAAAAGAATACTCATTTAAAAAAACAACTACAACTAACTTAATTTTAAGCACATTTTAAATAAACCTTCTTCTTATAAACATATTTATTTTCATGAATTAAAACTATGTGCCAAATAAGCATTAAATGTTTCCATAAAAATATTACTTATGCATAGTTCATAATATGGAACGTAATTACCGAGAATTATACAAAGCTCTATTTCTGTTAATCACCAATCAACAAGCTCCATAATTAAGTTCGATGTGTTCATGACACAAATGAATAAACAGAAAGCTATTAAGTTGTTAAGACCCTTGTACGAGGAAGTCGACGTAGTAGGATTAGCAATACAGAGTTACGTTGGGAAATTACTCGATAGAACTAATGTGAGGTCTATGTGTGAGTAGCCTTACAGAGGGAATGCATGTGGATGAAATTGCGACGAAACACTAATTGACATCGCAATATGTATGAGTATGGCGTTACATGAGCAATATAGTTATAATTGTTCTGATTATGGATTCCGTAAGATATCAAGGGAGACCCGAGATGTGCCTCAATGGATGGACATGGTGACTGTCCACATGCTATAATAAACGCCTCAAGAGGACACACTCGATCAGATTTAAATTGAGCTAAAAAAGTATTTCGTCTTAATCAAAGATTCAGGAAATCATAAGAAATGTTTAGTTTTACCGAAACAAATGTAGGCCTATAAATTATTCCTGGGTAAGTTCCATATTTTCTTTTGCTAAATATCAAATTCTAAATCTAAAACTGTAAGTGAATAGTTACACCATGGATTCAAGATACCCCAGGAGCGACACCTACAACATGACATGTGTTCGAAGTGCTGGGGCAAAAGTAATACAGGGGAAAGTACTCGTGAAGGATCAGTGCATACCTGTCGACAAATAAAAGGTGGCAAATAATCTATATTTCTTACCCTTTGTCACTTTTTCTGAGGACTCATTTAGTTAGCGGCGTGTCACCGTCAGCTGAGACTATTATGATTGAGGCATGACAATTTAGTAGACGTTCCGTAGTCTCGATCAATAGCCCAGTAACCGGTTCATCAAATTCCCCTCTTTGACTGAATGCAAGGAAACTCGAAATACATTCAAGAGAAGCCAAACTAACACAAAAATATTATACTTACTGTTAAAATGCATAATAAAACAAAATATACCTAAATAAATGACAAATATCCTAACTCATCACTAAAACAAAAACACGATTGTATTGTGTTTTATGTTTTATTTTATTTGTAAACTTCATAAAAAATTTCATTAATCTGTTACCGTATTTTTATTGTAACGCCAGTTTTTTTTTTAGTCTATTCTCTGTAGCTACATTGTTAATTATGCAACTATGTCAATTTTAGTTCAATAATCACAACTTTAAAATCATGTGACATGCTGTATTACAGCATAATATTGTTTCTGACTAGGGACTAGGGACTAGGTACTATGAACTTTAGAACTTATTCTAAGACATTTTTTTTTATTCGAATGACATAGCACTTTTCATCCCACGTTACTGCCACCAAGCAATCATCAACCGACTTTCTTTTCTAGAATCATTCGCTCGTTGTATAGATATATATGTTAGGTATTTAGTGCCATTATATAATCTGTGGTTATTACAAAAAAAAATGTATCCACAGACTTCTTAAAATAATGATTGAAATGTAAATTGTAATAGGGGTTAGCCTGGCCTCGGTAAATGTCATACTCTATCATATTCATCACAGGAATGTAGGTGAAACTGAGACGAACTACTACATTATGGTTTTCTAAGACAAAAACTATGTCGGAATAATGATTCACAATTTATTGTTACACTACATCTTTGGTACAGATAGGGATTGTTTGGGAGCGTATAATACGGTCCCCTTTCCGTTTAGTTTTAAGAAGGTTTTGAGTCTGTGTCCCCGATTATTACGTGAAGCATCGTTATAGCTATCGCTTCAATTCCATCACAGAAGTTCTCTCTACTTTAATCTTGTTTCGGGACAAGCCCCCGGGGTAGAGTTAAGCTACCAACCCTCTTCCTTACTAGACCCATTTGTTCTCGTTGTCTCGTTCAGAAATAGTATAGGAAATCCTACCAGTAAAAAACCTTGTAAATAATTATAGATTATATCGAGCTATCTGTATCTTACAGGTGGAGAGTGTTATTAACACGTTGAGCATCAATCTATTTATTTACACAAGACAATCTATAGAAGTCTGCGTAGAACCGTGGTAATTTGCTATTTTATTTTAGACACGGATCTCTATTTTTACCTGCCTACGTGAAGGAGAATTTAATGCTAATTTGTGAATCAGTAATTCAAGAGTGGGCTGTTGGTCTGTAGGTAGTACCTACTTATTTAATTATTTTTACTAACATGTATGTATCACACAGTCCAGCCTGATTCGAGTCACATCACATATCATTACGTTGGGTGTAAGGTACGAATTCGAAAATATATATTATCGAAGGGTGGTACCCACTACAAAATATAATAGTAAAATAACATCTTTATAAATTATACTTTACCTCGAATCATGACGTAGACGTGGCGTCGCCGCCGCCCAATTTATTCGAAAAACACTATCTTGCTGTCACATATCATATTATTTATTGTCACACTATCAATTTCAATCGCTATTGACGTGCCAATTATTATGTAAAATGAAAGTTACGCGCGGCGTTAATTTCGAAACACAATAATATAGTCCATACAGCGAGGAGCGAGCAGCGTTCGCGGAGAGCGCGTAGATACACGTGCAGTATCGCGGTAAAAATATGTATATGAAATATATATTGTCATGTGCACTGTTCAATGAGCGTTGTGTCGAGTGTGGCGGCGTGCGGCGTCCGAGCGTGCGCGCCGTACCTCTCGGCGGACTGGACTGTAGGGCTTCTGTACGGCTAGGGCGGCGCGCCCACGCTCGATACCGCCGCCTTCCCAGCGCCCAGCACCCAGCACCCGGCGCCCTCCCTACATTGCAAAATCATTTATAAAAAATCAACTGCTTATTACTCAAATTAATGTCAATATTGTCGATAATATATTTATTCTGAATACGTATTAAGTATGATTATAGTCCTTTACACTTTAGTGCTTTAATTCAATTGTTTTCCGAGTCGTTGCTTAATAAAACAAAATATGTACATTTATAGAGGCGTGGCATTGAAACGGTTATTTTTAGCTTAATCACTATATTAGATACGTTTGTTATATTTTCATGCTTAGGTAGGAATATGTATGAAACATATTTTCATTGTTGTTTACTAGTTAGGTGTTTTATTAATTTATTCAAGGACTTTCTTATAGACTTTTAGAAGTTTTATCACAAAGTTGTCAATTAAAATTGTTTCATTAATTTCCATGATGAAAAAAAATACCCAATATTTTTTTTTAATAACTCAATTGCGCATTTTAATATTCTTTTGTTCAGGGTTTAAAGCACTTCTGTATATTTATACCATAGCTGTTGCCTGCGACTTACTTCGCGTAATTGTTTAATTTTTTGCATTAATTATGTACATAAAATAATTAAACTTGCGCTAACAACTCTGGTAGTACTGTTGGTGATGAAATAATGATTTATTTAAAAAAATAGTTCAAAATATTGATAATTCATATATTGTAGTTATAAGGCTTCCATGGCAAATGGTAATAATTCCAGACTGATGGATAATTGTATATATTTAACAGGAAAATGGTGAAAAGTTATTCGTTACATTATTTTTTAACAGTTTTAACAAGCTTTGAATTGTTTTTATATAAATTTTTATTAGAATATTGATAATTGAAAATAAGCGAAACTGACTCTTTGGTAGATCTATTTAAGGGCTATATTGTTTCCATACAAGTTGCAAGTTATAAATAATGCGTGGGATGAAACGTCTAATACTCCCATATCTATAAGACCGCACCTTTTTCTTGTAGTTCGAGAAAAAAACAATTTATATGACTGATAATTTATTGAAATATTTTTGGAAAAAAAAACCATAATCCTTAAGACGTAAACAGGTAACAAACAAAAAGAGATAAGGAGTTATTTTTTCACATATTATATAATAATTACTTTTACAGAAGTCGTCAATTCGTTTAAAATAGTTAATCCTTTAGTTTTAAGTCACTCAGTACTAAGTAATGACGTAACTACGCCGTAGTCTACTCGTACGGCTCGTGGCATGTTTATCCCGTAACAGAGCGCACTCACTACCACTAAAGTAGGTGATTATCTAATATCATATGGGAAAGTGAGGTTATTTACCTTTTCTTTCATCGAAGCGGAATATATTCTACTATTTTTACACGGTCGTAGGACACGGAATTCTTATATCTGAAAGTAGATGAAACTGCGATGCCGCTAGTAAGTAAAGCTATAAACAAAGTGTAAGGTGTATGATGACAGTCTTCAATAAATTTGTGTATATTATCGTGTTTCTTTTACTTGATTTATACGTAACTAGTTTTCAGAGCCGTTGATTCACCTTCATTCTTGAGGGATTTATTGTATTCGAGTATTATAACAGCCTATCCACATCCGGAATAATCAATCTACCTTTCGAATACTAGCAGAATAGGATGTGTCCTGTATTAAAGATAAATGATCAAACACTAACCAGTGTATTGACATCCAAAAATATACGAAAACATTAAATAATTATGATCAAAATGAAATCATTAATGTGATTTTTCAGTTCCGATCTAATCATAAAGAGTATGTTATTTGATGCTGTACAATTATGACGTCACATCTTGCTATTTCATACAAAACTCCATACATGCGATCGTTTTGACATTTCATAAAGAATTGCTGATTTGACATGTCCCTATTGTTGTTATAAGTATTATTAGTGTAGATAGCTACTCAGTTAGGTTATAATAAAAATAGTAAATAAATAATATATGAATAACGTATACGACGTTTCCAAAGATTTAAATTTAGGAATTTCAGGTCGCAAGTCTTTAACAGAAATCCTAAACTAGTTTTGTACATAACTAGAATTAAATAAACGTTTGTTAATTTTTAAATTGTACCTATGTAGGTATATCCGTTAAAGAGAGCGCAAACTAGCCACAAATAAGTTTTGACTATGACATTGGTACCAGATTTAGTAAGCTATCTGTATTAACTGAAGCATTTAGTAGGTACGTACTCCATTGTATTGACAGAATACGTACGTCATATCATAACATACTCTTGCGAGGGCTCAAATTAATCGAGTTTGATCAAACTCATCAATTTCCATCAAACATGTGTAATTTGAAGCCTATAATTATCTTTTAATGGGTCTGTACAAAGTTGATGAACGCGTTGATTTCAGCTACTGTATTAAAACAAATTTTGGTTTTATTTATAAATTTATTGATATTAAATTGTATGTTTATGACACAGAGTGCTAATTACAGTGAATGACAGTAAATTTGAATATAAGTGATAAAGTAGATAGAAGAGGACCTAAATGACTTCCTCCGCGAGCCCGTATATCGTTAGTAAAACGACGGAGTGCTTTTACTAAATTAAAAATCGATTTGACCACTGATTGAGGGCTAGATTGCGTTGTCTTACGTCCACAGTTTGTCTTGCAAGCATGCTCTATAGAATAGTCTAGGCTGTGAGCTGGCCTTTCAATGTTAAAGTATTAGGTAGTAGATACTCAATTATTGTTATGTATCTAAGCAAACCTTACCTTAAATTTTATTGAATTAAATTTCGAATTCATAGTTAAAAAAAAAACATTAAAGGTACCTATATGATTTATAGCATGGTTCATAGTCATATTTATTGTTTTACTGCAGTCGTGAGAATTTAGTTTCTGCATTTCAGAGTCAGCTGTAGATATTCTAGGTTTTTTATGCATCCACTCTTTGTCATGAACCTTAATTATTAATAATACATGTTCGGGAGTTCTAGAAGAATTATACCTAGTACCACCTGTTATCAAAACGCTACTCAATGTATCAAAATAATTCTTAGACATATATACATATTTTGCTACTTGGAATGGCTCCTTACCTTTGCTTATCACTAGCTAAGTCCCGTATTAATCACGTCTAATAAATAACTAGGTAAAGATAATTACTTACCTTTTACCCAAAAGATAAGCTTCCAATGCAAATAAGTAATAAAAGAACACCGACTGGAGTACTGCACTGCACACCAAACCGGTAGTCGAGTAGTATATAAACACTCAGATTAGGTTTTAGCGCAATATAAATTACTTATTTTATTACGGGTACAAAAGCAAGTGGAAGTGGAGCACATAATGCAGCGTACTGCGGACAGTCGCGTGTTGGCCGCTGGCTGATACCATCATCGCGGTCAATGACATGCATCCACCGGCCATACCTTAGCCCGCACCAAGCTTCCCACTGGCACACAAAAGACTGAGTGCCAGTAGGTACATGTGCCAGTACTGCCACCGATTCCCCTTTGTCGCCATGCAATCCTGTCGTGAAACAACCTAGGTGATGGTAGGCGCCATTAAAATACACATGCAACCCAACATTTCTTAGTAGAACATAAATTGTGACAATAGGTATGTAAGCTATTATTTCGAGAATTTTATTTAATTTTCATAGCAGTTAGAATTTTAATTTGGATTTTATTAAAGTCCACTTTGTTTTTCTATTCGCTCGGTTTAGCAAACCGCTACACACTCTGCAATGTGTAATATGTCAAATAAATGAAGCTAAAAAATGGGTTAGGTACGTTATTTTAAAGTAAAACGTTGTATATTTTAAAGTAGGGCTAGAAACATCTATGCTTTTAATGTTATATGTATGTATATACTCCAACTGCCAAGCCACAGGTCGTGGGTTCGAATCTACCCAGAACAATCATGTACCTATGTTTATTTTGTGCCTGGGTGTAAAGTACCTATGTAATATATGATAATACATAATAAAAAAAAATAAAAAAGTAAAGTATTCAGTTATCTGGGTACCATAGCTCAACCTCTCTTCTGAGATCAGATAGATAGCCGTCTGTTAAAGAAATTGGATAACCTGTATGATATACTATTTGTTACTAAATGCCGATATTATGTTTATTTAAGTTGGATGGCAGCACACACGGGTGTAAAACAGAGCAGTCCGGCGGCGGGGTAGGACGCAACTTGGCAGAAGCTCTTTGGCGACTACGCGAGGGTCGCACGCGGCTTCTAACAGCTGTTGGTGATGACGCTGATGGCAGATACCTCAGTGACATAGCACCAGGACTTTTACTTGACGGTATGCCATCACACTTCACTAAATCTACAGAAGTACTCATGTAGGTATCCAACAAAAAACCTAATTTTAAACATCTACCAACGAATCCGGAGCAAAAAAGGTTTTACGATGATTCCACACACTTCTTTAAAACTCCACAAATGGTATTTACATGGTAATTGGTAGACACAACTAAAATGCGGGTTACTTTTATACAACATGGACTAACACACAGGGAAACGGTCCTCCTAATGATACCTATGTGGTCACCGCCGCCTATAGACATTTGTAACACCAGGGGCCAGAGGCGGCCTTAGGGGGTGGCGAACGGGACAATCGCCCGGGGCCTCGCTCTTGCAGGGGCCTCGCGCAACCCAAGCAAATAAAAAAAAATATGGATTTCAAATATTATTTATTTGTATAACTTTAGCATTTCTTGTCAAACATGACAAATACCTAAACCTAACAAGCAGACTTACTTTAGCATCACATACTTTTCACGAAGGACAAAGGGCCTCGCAATGACCTGCCGCCCGGATCCTCGCAGGCCGCCGCTGCCAGGGGCATCGCTAATGCATTGTCGACCCTGAGACGTGATGTTAATCTCTCATGATGTGCCTGTTATTCCTCTACCCCTCTTACCTTTCTAACCGAAACACAGAAAAGTTGGCTACTGCTTCACAGCGGAAATGGGTAAGGTGGTAGCACTTCCCCGAACGAACTCTGCACTAAGAGGTCTCCTTTAATTCGTATCCAATACTCGCCATCTATACTCTACCATAGATAGGGACCATTCGCTTCTACGACTGTAGGTAACAAAAAACCTGTAGGTTCTCATTCATATTTTCGCAGGGTGCACAGTGAAGAATGCGCGAACGCCAAGTTACGCTGCAATGATGGACGCTCAAGGAGAATGTCTCATAGGTCTTGGCGATATGGAGCTCCACAAACACGTGACTGTTGACTTGGTAAAGCTTTTACTTAATGGATTTCTGTTAAGCCATTATCGCACGGTGGGCTTTCATGACACACACAAAGCTTAGTAGACCAAGCACTCAGTTTATCTGGCAGAATAAACAGGTGCTTGGCTTAGTTTGGATGACTATGGTTTCCTCATAAATGTTTGTCCTTTGCCACAAGCTCAAACTCAAAGGATTTCAAATTTCGGCCGATAAATCAAAACTGCACCGTAGGCATCTTAAATAGGTTTTCTCTTAATTTTCTACTAAACGGGTACCATTCAATAACAAGTTCGCTAATTAAAACAATTAGTCTACTTAGCAAATGTTTTAATGTTTTTATAGGAACGTTTTGTGTTGGGCTTTAATTTTTGAACGAAATGAATATTTTTAATGACCTACTTTACAGCCAGTATCTATCTCGTTACGACATAATACAAACTTTTGTTAAAAAAAAATTACAGGTGAATCAGCATATGAAGGTATTGGAACAGGCGCCGTTGGTAGTCATAGATGGCAACATACCCCAGGAAACCATAGAGCACGTGCTTCAGATATGCCATCGCTTGCAGAAACCAGGTAGGTTCTAAAACTTTTTAAAGTCTGTTATTTAAGTCAGGGTCTAGACTGACAGCACTTAAGAAAAGCAAAGCTGCAGTTACTGTGAGTTTTACGAGGATCGAGTGCTACGCTGGTATTACAGCACATGTTTGTAAATCAGCTTACGTACCTAATACAGTGATAAACTTTGCTAAAACCCATATAAGTAAGTATATGCCATTACCAACACTCCGCGTCTCTACTCTACGCCTGTACATTATAAATAGGTACTGTTTATCGATTGACTTATGCTAATTTTGTAGCAAGTAAGTGTCATGAACAGTGGCGAATCCATACTTCCATACTAATATGCAAATATTATAAATGTGAAAGTAGGTAAATGTGTTTCCTCTTCACGACAAAGTGCTGATCAGATCGTAATGAAATTTGGCAAGGAGATGGGTAAGGACCTAAAAAGGGTATTATTTCCTTTGTATCAAAAAATAAACTTGAAGGTGAAATAGAGGTTAAAAGTTAGTATGAGCAATCCACAATTGCCGCGTGTAAAAAGGTTTATTAGGTAATGATTATTTATTTAATTACGCCGAAAATGCTAAAATCATCGGTGATGCGTCATGTTGGATGTACTTTAGGTACAAAGTACCAACTGAACGATGTCTGTAGGCATAAGGGATAATGAGGGTATTTATATAATATAGGTAAAAGGAATAACCTACGAGGTAATTCGCTAATCTTAAGTACGTAATAATCGTGTGTAGTAGGTAGATATACTCTGATAATTATAGGCTGTATTAATGTTCCCTTTTTTCTGGAACACTATGATAGATAAATATAACGCTCTAATATTAGGTAGTACCTACTAACAAAGGCGCACAAGGGGTGGGGAAGTCTGCACCCACCACAGTATGTTGGACCGATTCGACATTCTAGAATACCTAGATAACTTCACACTACATTAACGAAACTTTTGTTTTTTAATGGTGCCAGCCTCCTAGATACGAAGGAGTCTCTAATGGATAAGAAGAGAAAATTGACAATAAAAAAACCTTGTTTACATTAAAATATAATTATATTTAATAGTTCAGTACAATGTGCTAACTACAAGATATACTAAAAAAATATACTTATTCAATCGGGACGGATTCGAGAAAACATTAAGTAATTGTCAGGAAGCTTAAAATATTCCATTATGTAAGGCACTCATGTGTCCTGTACTTATATACTTGAAATAACGCTTCAATACACTTAAATCATAATTAATATCAAGTCTTAATTAACCACAAAAAATTTCATTAACTTAAATAATATGATTACAATCGTAAGAATAAAAGCTATCAATAATTAAGAACCCTTAAAAAAAGATCATCATGGACGGATACCAATAAGAAAAAATATATGACTTGTCATGGAATAAGACACTAATAAATCAATAGCAATGATTAGAAAACATTACATAAAGAACAAATACAAGTACAGTTTCAATATCATTTTTTTTTAGTTCATAAGTCAAGTAAATAAATGTGTCCCTCTCTCGCCATGTGCCACAGGCGTGCTTTTATTTTATTAAAAATAACCATATCAATTTTAATGTAAATATATTTATCATTTGTCAAATATCCAATGAAAATATTGATACCAGAATGGTTCGATAAACTCTAATAATCTGAGATTGGAATTACTATTACTAGGCGATAGTTTCCACTGGTAAAGACACTTCTTTTCACCTTCTTCACACTTCCAAACTACAGGAAATCACACTGAGGCAATCAAACGCCAGTAAGCGATAAACGATTTTGATTAATAATTGACTAACTATAATCTCACATAAGTTATAATAGAATAGTTTGCATATCAACTCAATATTGACGTCATTAAAAAGGCCAATTTAGGTTGTTCGTGTATGAACTATTTAAATTCTCAATTTATTAACGTTTAACGTTGTTAATTTAAGTTATGAGAACACCATTTGTGACATTCCTCATATTAAAACTAAATCGTTGCTGTTAAAGCCTATTTTTATGACGGGAATTCTACTGATCGTCAATTCACCATGGCAGTGTAAGTTCAATTATGTCGAAAATGCATTGAAATATTTTTTTAAATATGTGAGACCAGGTACCGTGTTTTGAAATTAAGCTTGCCATGATTGATGACATAATATAGCATGACAACGAATTTTGATAAAAACATTAAGTTACACGTATCCCATTTGACGTTGCTGCTGGAGTTGGCCGCGCAATTGATGCAGAGCATGCTCAGGCTGGCTGTGCTGCATTTGAGCGACAAGGTTCTTCGCTTCGAGCCGCAATTCGTATAACTTGCGAGACTCCAAGTAGAGGAGAATTCCTGCCACAGCTGTTGACATATTTGATCATGGTTAAACTAGAGGGTCTATGACCCACAATCATCAAGTGAAACCAATTACTGCTAGATATGTGTTCAGAAGTGTATTTAAATAAACTGGGACATATACAGTGCAACCTTAATAAAACGTACCTCAATATAACGACTTCCTCGATTTAACAAATTCTTCGTAATTCCCTTGAATTGTCCATAAGAGTCAATATAAAATATACCTTTACATTGCGAACATTTTTTGCGAACAACATCTTTATAACGAATTTTCAACTATCAAGAAAAAGTATACCTCTAATTAACGAATTTTGTCAAACAAAACCTTTATATAAAGTTGTAGTGTCACCAATGTATGACTTTTAATCTCATATCCTATAATCCATCACGAAATTGGATTGCGCTTTGGATCTAATAACTCTTACCGGTGGTAAACAGCTATATTAATAATGATATATGAATTAAACTATTTTTTTACCTCTTTATAACGAATTTTAGACCATCCTAACCTCAACATAACAAACCTCAGTTCAACGAATTATTTGATATAACAAATATTTACTTGTTCCCCTCCAATTTGTTATATTGAGGTTGCACTGTATTTCAAATTTTGGAATAGTTACAATGATGTCATTTATAAAATCGCTGTGGGGAAAATTTACGATGCTGGCAACCTTAATTCAAATTCAATCCACCCAATAATGTGATTGGAGAGTCCACTTTAATATCTTATGGGAAGATTTATTACATAGTACAGTTGCAATAGCAGCTGCCGCCATTTCAGAAGCTTGCAGTGAACAAAGAATATTGCTGTGGCTATAACATATTATACTTCTCAGCCTCCTTTACATGTTCCAACTTACCAAACAATATACATGCCACAACAGCAAATGCATAAGACCATGAGAGAACATTGAATGAAGGATACAGAAGCCAGTCACGACGGTAACAATTGCCTCCAAACACTGCCACAGCCAGGAACAGGAGAACACCTTTAATTTTTATAAATATATTTATAATGAAGACTTATTGGTTTTGATATGAACATATCAAAGTATTTTCTAAGAAAGTGGTGTTAAAAATTGAATAACTAATCATAACACCATACAAATCAAACTGAAATTTTACAGGATCATAAACAGAATTTTTGAAAATAATTTGGTATTGCATGAATTTTTAATAATCAGCATCATAATGTGATAATTTTCCAGTTGTCTATAAGCAATACCTACTTGATATTGCCACCATAGTAAAAGCAGTAGACGAAAAGATCCACTCATATCTCAGCACTGTACGTAAGGGCCAGCGTACAATAACACATGCCAGGAGGACCTGGGCAGTGAGAGACAATATAAGTGCCAGTGTCACAAATGACTGGACGGCCATCAACCAGCCCGGCAGCAGCCATTCTCTGATGACGTAGAACTCCTTAAAAAGAACAGTTTTTTTACATATTAGTTAGGTACTTTTTAAATAATATTATGTTATGATCAAGAGAACTTAATAATGGATTGTTCTCCTAGTTTCAAGTCAACCAATTTGACCTAGCCTGTAATCAATAATAAATACTTACTTGGCTAAAGATGTAATGACATCCATGAAACAACTTGTCAAATTGATATGATGGGAACCGAAAACGGTCAAAGCAATATTCCCATAGGCCCATATGCTTGAAGGATGAAAACACTTCTGGATATGACTCTATCCAATAGGGGCCGGCAAATGATAAAAGAAGAAATAAACCAGCCACATATGTGATACTGGCCCCAATAAGAGTAGCATCTGAAAATTAACATAATTTCTTTAATAATATTATAGTGTTAGTTATAAAAAAACAATACTAAGAATGTTTATTTCAGTGTCTATATTATTTAAACAATTAATCAATGCAAAGGGCGTGCCCAACCAATGGCTAAGTATGTACTTACTGGAGGCTTTCGGATATTCATTATCGGCTGTCATTGTAAATATTCAATTTATCTATTGCATCGGCTACACGTAGGTTCAACTTTAGCAAAATTAAACTTTATGAATTTTCATAGAATATGCGTTATTTTTTGACGTCGCTTACAAACATTAAATCGAATGAATGAATAAATAGAATTTGCAACCCACAGACTGTACGTACGATATGAATGATGGCCGAATGGGCGTTTTGTTTGACGTTTGTTCGCTTTAGAAATGTCACACTAATTGACAACTGAGTATTTGTTATCTGTCACATTGAATAGAACATACTTGGTTTGTGGTTTAGCTTTACCGAACATTATGTTGACCATTTATGTAGCGCTAGCGATTAACGAGTATCCGGAAGTTCGATCGAACTTTATAATAGCTTTTAAACAAAGTATTCAAACGAAGAAATGGGATGATCAATATCCCATTTTATCCACTAAAATGAAACCATACACCCTTTTTTTATTATGGAGACTTTTTCGTGCCCTGTTGAGGGACCAATTAATAATTTAGATTTGAAAGCAATAAATCAAAATCGTCATACTTTTTATCCAAAAGCTCGTTAAATTTAGATTTTAAAACCAATTGGATTCATTCATGTAAGAAAACGCTGGCATAACTACAAAAAATAATAAGAAATATGCGTCATTTGATACTGAGCGTATGCGCCCATAGTGCTTCCTGCGACCGTAGGACGTAGAATTTCGGAGCTCGGTGGCGAGACCGCGGCGGCATTAACTGCTGCTAGGCTAGGCTATATAACTTTGCGAGGCCCTTTCCTTTTCGTAATGTATGTGAATTTTATGTGGGTTTGTTTGATGAATATGAATTGATATTTCATTGAATAAACACTAAAAAGGATTGAGCTATAAATATTAATACTTTAATCCAATTAAATTTTTTATAAAAAGAGTAACAAACATAACGACGACAATCGAGAATCGCAAAAGCAAATATAATTTAAAACATCCAAAAACACCATTCTTCAGATGCAACTGTCATAACTTAAGACAACAATTATTCAGAACTACTACAATGTACACTATACATAATTATAAAGTGTAACATTTTAATACGCGATATTCAAATTGTAATGTATTTAATTACTAGCTGTCCCCCGCGGTTTTACCCGCGTTTCCGAGGGATATCACATTTTCCCGGGATAAAAAGTACCCTATATGTTATTCCAGAATATGCTCTATCTATGTGCCAAGTTTCATCCATATCCGTTTAGTAGTTTAATTAGCTTTATCATATTATTACATTTAGTAAGGATCCCAAGCTTTTTGTGTGCATGAACATGTCTGTTTGTTCTGTGTCAATCAAACTGTTCGGGTATAAATACCTATATAAGTATGTATTTATAACAAAAAAGTAATATATTATTTGTCTGGTTTCCATAGAACAAGATCTCCTTAGTTTAAGATCAAATGGCCTTGTGTTAATGATGAAAGAAATGATCACCACAGTAGGCTGGTAGTGATACCTTGATCCTGAGTCATGTGTTTTACGAAAAGTTTATATACAGTTCCAATTTTACGATCAAAATGTCTGCCTTAGTCCACTGCCTCCATGTTTAGGCGATTATTCGGGTTGGCCCTCTGACCTATCCCGCTCGGACATGTACCAAGCATCGAACCTCACCGGACACGATTTAATGTCGGTGGACTATTTTACAGACGAACGGATATGGTTCGACACCGACCCAAATACGTTGTCCGGCCGGACCAAGTTGGAACGTGTTAATCCTATAACATCAAAACCCCGTTAACCCAAATTTACACAAGTTTATAACTCCAAAATATATTAAATTTTTACTTCGGAACAATATGTCAACGCACTTTTTGATGTTGAATATGAGAAGAGTATGTGATCATTACTAGTGGTGGTGCCGAATAACATGCTCAATGTTAATTAGATAAATTAGATAAACTTATTCACCAATACTGCTGCGGCTTTTTTTGTTTGGTGCTCTAATAATAAAATAAAATTACAAATATAAATATTTATTTATTCAAAGAGCTGTAAACGGTTTACATTTATGCTTAAAAATATAAATCAGAACAATAATCGTAATAATATGGACGGAATAAAATAAGCAACTTACAATTTATTTATAATAATATCTTTAAATGTTCACATTCGTTCTACACAGAACTATACTTATCTTAGTCAAGGTAGAAGTCAACAATCCCTTGAAACGTACTCGCCAGTCATATAGGAAGTACTTTTTAATAACAATCAGGTAACTTGTCATAAAGATTCTTTTTTATAATATTACTCCATACTTAATCATATTTTTCAACCCAGTTCGAAACACGCTACGCGGATTTTTAGCTGTAAGGAGCCGTGTGAAAGGTTTGCTTATAAAATGTTATTCCAGTAGCGTATCTTGAGCTGCGTTCGTGGAATGCTTTAAAGGGACGTGACATAAAAACATTGAATATCTGTTATTTAATAGTGATGTGCTGTATCATATTGTTTTTAACCAAATATAAATAAGAATGTAAAGTTACCATATCGCTAAGTATAGAACTATTATAAGACAGTCTTACCGCACTTGTGCGCGACTTTTTCCTTGACTGCTCTACTGAGTGAATTCCTATTTTCTACCAGAAATAATTATTGGAATGTTAATTTAAAAAAATTATTGATGTGTCTTGTGTGAATTAAGTTGTGACATTAAATATCGAATGTCACAAAAGAAAACGGATGAGGTCGTTATGTGCCATATAACTGATGAATAATTAACTTCAGTTATATGGCACATAACCGTGCAAGGCCGGGGCGGATCTAGTCATTAATAAGATTGTATGAGAGCTTTAACGTTGTACAATATTGCTCACTTCTTAAATATTTTTTTGTTGAGGTAGCTAACTTATCTATTTTAAAAGAATATGTGCCATCTCGCACATTACACTCTTGGGCATCATGTATGTCCTAATGAATTGATTTGAAATATAAAAACAACTGTTTAGCGTATTTCTAATTTTTGCAACTTTTTTCAAAGAATCATGTTTATACCTGTTTGTTGCAAATACATTAAAAAAAAATCATTACCGGCATTTTGAGGTCGAGGCACAAATGGTTTACATTATACGTTTAACAATATGTTGCTTCCAAATACGGTGGCGGTGCTTCCAAATAAAGGCGGATATTGTCAAGATTGTACATTTACATTTTTTTTTATTATATTCTAAATGAACAACCTCTTAGATGTCCACAAATCATTCGAAACACCATAGACACTTAAAACTTTACCTATATTAATAAATAAACATATATAAAGCTACCAATAAAGTCTCGTTTTCAGCTAATATTAGTGTGTGTATAATATATTTGGTAGTATAATTAATATAGTAAATACAAAAAGAAATACAAATTAAAATCAAAATTAATTTTCATCACTAGACCATAGGCACTAACATTGTGTAAAATTTCCTTACCACTAATTTCAAAAGTTGAATGTTATAGAGATTCTTGATACACCGGTTCATTATGGTACAGATCACTACCTCTGTAGTCCATCTCTTCACTAATAGATCTTAATTAGTATGATTCACTTAATCTTAAGCCTTGGACTCGTATTCCAATTCGAAACGTGCTTGTGACTCCTTTAATTTGTTTCGTTTCTTATACTGAATGTTAGCCTCTGTTAAGAATAGTGCAGCAGCAACTATACATGCGACTGAACCCACCACACCCAAACCAAACGACCAGCCTGAAAAAAAAACAAAAATTAATTATTTTTACAATTTAACATTGGTTTTACAAATGCGTAATAAATAAAGGAAATCGTACCTAAATAATTATTTGGATGATCGGGCATCCATCCGTCTGTATTGCCAAGACATGCAAATACTATAACTGCTATAACTCCGCAAATTCCTGAAAATTATTAACATTATCATTATTTTAATACATATGGCGGAACAAACGAGAAATAGACGTCCTATTGTCTGTACCGAAAACATCAGTCGATAGCCATCCCACAAAATAAATGGGCAGGTTCACTTATATTATAAAAAAAAGCCTGCCTCTAAAATACAAAAAAAAAACAAGATAGGTGAAACCATAATTGAAAAGACATGAATTTCTTACCTGATCCTAACATAATAAATCCAATAACTTTGATCAATGTTACAAATCTGTGTTGATCAGGTCCACAACAGAGGAAGAATATTAAAACTAAAATAGCTGATATCAAAACTCCAATCAGGCACAATGTGAAAAAGAATTGAGTAGCAATCATGAAACCTGCAAATACAATTGAAATTATTTACACAATATATAATAAATTGATCAACTATATTCGATTGAAAACATACTAGGAGACGCACATTTAATATAATGTTAGATTATCTGTAGCCCAACCCTTACAAGTCATTAATTCAGTTAACGCCCTAGAAGGCCTCTTATGAAGGTTATGACAACTGAGGTTACCACTGGTTCGAAAGTTGAGATGCCTTTCTACAGCTATAAACAAAGATGTAACTTACAGATTTTACAATAAGTCATTAATTTTATAAATGGGGCATCTTTTGGGTACGGCATTACATTTGTTGATTACTCGCCGTTCCTATCCATTCTATGGTCATATATAGTTCAAATTTTACTAGGGCATTACAATTATCTTTATCTGCTACATATATAGTATGGGGAATTTATCTATTGCATTTCCATCACCACTTACAAATCATATAAGAGAAGAGAGCAATAAAAAACAAGTACAAAGAAATAAAACAAAGCAAATATTTGTGAGTGGTTCCAAAGATTGCAAAATGTAGTTAAAAACTTCTAAAATATAATAGAAGTAAAGTGCAAAATAAAAAACCACTTACCAGGTAATAAATATCCACGAATTTTATCATATCCAGTAGTAAAGGGATCATATACCCAACGACATCCTACAAAGAATCGCCTCTGATATTGATCTAAAGGATCAGATAATGATCTGAAGCAGTAATTCCAGAGACCCAATCTAAAAAAAGACGTATATATTTATTGTTTATATATAACTAGGACATATTGGTACCTACCAATAATAAAGCTAGCGATGATAGCTCAGTAAAATGTGTGTGACATACAAATATTTGTACACTGACAACAGAACCCTGGGGCCCTGATTTTGTTTCGCCTCTAAATATCATTCCTTGATTTCTCATTCATTCCCCATTTTAATAGAAAATTTTTACATTTTCTAGTCATTTAGGTTAGTTTGCAATGATTCTTTATACCTAAAAACTCTGATTAGATGTCTGAGTAAATAGTTAAGTTTAAAAACATCAGACGTATAGAAGTTGTTAACAAAAGCTCAACTGTAATACAAATTTTCACAATAATTGTGTAACTTTTCGAGTATTCAAATTACGCGATTCGGTCGAAAACGATATTAAACTAATATAAAAAAACAAGGAAGATGATTGATTATTATCCATCACACAATTTGAAACCTTCATTCTTAAAACTTATTGTGTTACAAAAATGTTTACCCCATCTCAATGTTGGATGGACAGATAGTCCTAGTAGGTAGTAATTAGATAAAATCTGAGTTAGTTCATAAAAAAGAGTAATTGCCGAGTTTATTGCCGGCTTCTCTTAGTAAAAAACAACCTTCCGAACCGGTATTAGAGACAGAATTTTCATAAGTGCTTGTAAATGCCTAGTATTTGAATGAAAATATTTTCATTTGATTAGTAATTTATTAGGTCCGAATTGACAAAACACAATACTCGAATAACGTAACAAAAAAATATGGTTTGTAATTTTGCATGTTTTAATCTCATACGCATACGATTACAAAATATATTTCTAATAGCAAGCATCTCACTAAATATAACATTTCCTACGTCATGCGCGTTTCTGTGTCATTTCTGTTATGTTTCTTACCTTTTCTGTGATTATGATTCAGTTTTAGGCCCTAACACCATGATAATTTTGACTTAAACCATTTTCTTTATAATCAGAGAGCGAAAGTGAGAAAACCCCCTCATCCAGAGTGAAATAAAACACAATGAGATCAAAAAATTAAATAAATTGACCACAACATTAAAATTCAAGGAACGTGATTTTCAGGCACTACAGAATCATAACAAAAGTGGAGACAAGGGCTAGCTCGCTCACTCATGATCCACAGCGTTTTGATGTCAATGTTAATTTAATTCAGATGAATTTTCAATCATCAATCAGCACAAATTAGCAGAGTAAACAATAAATGTTAATGATGAAATCGCCACCATATTAACTTGACTGTACCTGTCTAATCTAGCTCCCCTTATTCTGGAGTCGCTGTTTAACCAACTTGGCGTACCAAATGCCAATGCCACTGTGACAAGGGCAATGACAAACACGCCAATGCCGCAATTACCGGCCAAACTTCTATTCTTCATTGTGTCTGTAACAAAGTAATCTCAATATGAGAACTAAAGATTATGCAACTATGAAAAGGAGTATCGTAACATAAAGGTAATACGTTACTTTATTTTTTTATCTACTTGCTGACCCGACACACATTTTCCTGTCCAAATTTGCATTTTCATTATTTACCTTCGGCTTTTTACTTATTCTTTCCCATAGAATCTTATTCGCGCTATTACCAAATCAGTCCAGCCGTTCTCAGTGATGCGCATACAAACGAACAGCATTGCATTTTTATTAGAGTTGAACATTTTTAACTCCTGACAACAAACGGAAGAGAGATCGCTTGTATCCGTCAGTGATAAGGCCGTCTATTCTAACATTTTTTACTTCTTTGAGTTCTAAAACTATTCTGAATTAGAATGAGGTATTTATTTTAAAACATTTATTACTAATACTTAGATTGAAAAATTATATTCTACATGTAGTAGTAATAATGTTTCACAAGCAAGTTAAGGCTTAAATTAACAATAAAAAAATACCCTTGACACATATTACGATCCCTTAAAAAGTTAAACAGGTATAATAGTTTTATATTATCCACTTCATTATTAAAAAATACTTTATCAGATAAAAAACAAGGCTTCAATAATAGACACGTCGCTATACTTTTGAAATTGAAGGTTTTTCCCATTCAGACGCATGTTAATTACCTAGTCCAAAATTAGCACATGTCAACCACATAGATTGATGAAGTGCCCACAACCTAAAATAGCATAATAGAGAGCCTTAAATTATAAGGCTACACCATTTAACACCAAGAACAAGGTAATGTGTGAGATGAATAGATCTACAAGTAGCTGTACAGTATTTCGCAATACGCTCAATGGTGGAGGCACTGTGTATGCATGTGTTACACACAACAACTGTGATACCTACAATAAACGTAGCATAACATTCACACAAAACACACACAAACACAGAACTACAATGCCAAAAATTTCTCACGCATTACTCACTGTGAGAACTTTTTATTATTAATTTAATACTCAAGTGATCAAATTGAGTGCTCACTAAAACCAAAATGATATATTGAACCCCGTTCTAGACTAATCTCTGAAGTAATAACCTAAACATTGTACAATATTCCTAATAATTCATTGAAATATGTATGATGGTGATTATATTCACGCTTTCACGGTAGTTTTTAGTTACGACCATAAAAATATAACCATGGAAAATTCGTAAAAAATTCAGACACCCTTGACATAATTAAACAGCACTGTTGCTACTTACAGCGACAGAGTTGTTATAATTGTTGAGCCGACTAATGTACGAATGAAATAATGAATCCTGAAATCAGATATACGAAGTAATTTAGCGATGATCGAGTAAGCTCCCGATTCGTGTTGTCGAACTGATTCGAGTTATTTGCAGAATTGAATGCAGTACTGACCATGAATGTTACCCAAGTGTTCAAAACACTTTATTTAAGAAGTCTTGCACAATTTTCCCTACATAGGTGTCCCACTATTCCAAAGTAAATTTGAACACACACAACTTCAGTGTCCGAAAACTGTGTATGAAATACTTATGGTTGGGATTCATCAATTTAGGGAACAAACCAATTGGGACCTCAACAGATTCCAATGGCTTCTATTTTGTAAGATAATATTTCCAATTAGACTGTTGCAGTTGTTGGTTCAAGAATTTTCCATCTCATAGTTTGACAGTTTTGAAGGAGACACTCTTTTAACAATTTTAGAAGCACGTATATCACAAACTATTATTCATTTTTCATAAAAGTAGGAATATAATAATGTTCATGAAATCAAATTGAGTACATGATAAGATATATGGTATGATACTATTATATTATTTTGGAAAATATAAGTAATATATTTTCCCAGATTCTGTTAAAAATAATTTCAGCTTATAAGTGTTGGCATGGCATATAAAACTATTATTATTGTTCAATATAAACCGATTATTGGGGATTCCAAATTTGAGATGCATTTTCTCAGTGACATAGGTACTATAGAGAGGATATTTCAAGTTTTATTGTCTACATTATAATATGATCTTATTATAAATCCAAGAGACTTACTGTGGAAGAAATATGATCATGGAATATAAATTTATATTATTGTATAACTTGAAATTCCCTCACATGAAACACACTTCAGAACTTGAATATTGAGTGAATAGTTAGAGTAATCTGCAAGACTTTTTCTAAATTAAGCCATAACACATAGTAAACACTTCACATCATAAAAATTATGCAAATTTATTGCTAATAAAGAAATGATACTTGGAAAGATCTTGTAAAAACGTAAAGACGTTGTAACAGACAGAAATAATAGTTACAAGACTTTCCGTGCCTATCATCCGCAAAGTTAAGGTGGGGCATTGAACAGAACACCCTACCTATAACTGAAACCATACAAAAAAATTAATGGGGCCCAATTATAACCCTTGTGGCACGAGTCATGGAATACTCATTATAATCAATTAATTTCATACCTACTAAGTATTTTCGATTCAGTTTACGAACACCACAACAACAACAACAGTACCGATGGCAATGGATCACAAATAAAAGTTCTTATATGAAAATATAAAACTAAATAAACGCAGACTTACCAGTTCCTAAACTGTATTGTTTTTATTCTAACTAAAATGTCTTACTTTATTTAGCGAACTTTAAACAAAACGCTACAAATTAAGAAATCAACTTTAAACAAATACATACAACACATCCATGCACGCATACACTTTGGAGATTGGGCGAGGTAACGGCTCCAGTGCTGCCAACTTGTCAAGTTTAAATCGAACTGAATCCCTAACAATAGAGGTGCAGAAATTAGTTGTTAAAATTAAATGGAGGAATCTTTTTTCAACATTTTAATAACTTTAACACATTGAAACACAAATTGATAAAATATGTCGGATTATCTTAATATTTCAATAAATTTTAATCTATAGTATTTTAATTAGTACGTAAAGTTAATTTCTACCAAAATAAATTTGCCTGTCGACAGGGACTTTTTGCACAACATTGTTTGGACTAGTCATTTTGAACTACGACTATGATCGTGTTGTTGCAAATCACAAAATATGTATGCGTCGCTTGTCTCGTTGCATAAAAATGTGGTTATATGTGGGGTCCCCATGGGAACACCGACATTGTTGCCAAGAGGTACCTATTAGCGATGGGCGATTCTAGCAAAATAAACAATCCACTGGAAAAAAAATGTGCTATTGCGCATTCGATTGTCGATTTAATAGTTCTTCATCATGATTATTCGAGTTACAATTGACAATCTACTAACTGTACCGACGACTCGCACACTGCTCACTGCATGTGCGGTTCGTGAACATAATTCGAATAATTATAACTTTTTCATAATCAAGTGTTTTAGTCTTACCTAGTCAGAAACCTTAACTCCCACCTATTCGTAGTTCGTTATAATGTAGGTAAGTATCAACTTACACAACGACGAACGTATGGATGTTCCCTCAATCGATGGATTGATACACAATTAAATAATCTATTAGCGCAATCACATAATAACTGCAATCGTAAGTAGTGGTGTACGAACTTTTAATTTAACAATTTATTTAGAGCGCAGCACACGCTCGCCGCACCATCTTAGTAGTACGCATGAGTATAGTAGGTGTACTACGCTACAAATTTGTAGTTAAAGTTAACACGATAATCGTGTCAGTCATTATTCTCCTCTGCACGTGGTTAGTGTATAACAATCAAATAACATCAATTGCTATCGACTAAACTGAACTATCGACTAGATCGATTAGCTCTAGAACAGTTACAGAACAAACAGGTTCAATTAGTTTGCGAAACCAGGCCTAATGGTGGACTTGCAGCATTTAAACTCAAGTGGTAAAATGTAAGGGGTATCCGATACACCTCAAACACTGCCATCAAATTTAATATCTAACACGTTTTTATATAAAGCTTTTGCACACAACCTGGGCAGATTTATATTTTTCAGTAGCAATACAAGAGCACCCTCTTTGAGGATAAGTGTGTCAGATGGTTGATTATATTTAGGAACTTCACGCGTTAGGGAATACCATCCGTATGCACTAGTACCCATATATTTGTACTGATATTCTCCACTTTCCAACGATTTAACAAAGTATCACCAATGACGAAAACCTGCCTGATCGTTCTTAGGTGTTAGAATCGTAAATTCACATGTTGTAGCATCTTGGTATTTTCGGGCTATAAGGTCATCAATAGTCGTCACATTTAAGGCAAAAACTTTTACTCAGTTGCCCTCCATTTCCGGATATTATCGGATTCCTATTTTAAGGAGCCCAGCGTAATAATATCTTCTAAACTTTAAACTATTACTTATAAACAATGATTGGTACATAACTACATTTATGTCAACTCTGCTTGATCACATCGGCGTGTCAGTGGTCAGGCCCCCCCTAAAAAATAGCCCGCCAGAACGCCAATGTAGATAGGAACCTATCAGTCCATAACACAACGAAACAGGTATTTAATCATATTAACATAGGAAATTTTATAATCAATTTCTGTTTCAGTTTTCTTCGAACCCACCGATAGAAGAAAAGCCATAAAACCGTTACACTGCAAATTTAATGTTACTTTCGCATCACCCAATTTATCAGAATTAAGAGCAATGGCTTGCTATCTACAGCCCAATCTACAGGAGAGAAGAACATCCACTCAAATTGAAATATTAGATTTATGTAAAGTCGTTTTATTAAATATTAATTATCTTATTGTTACACTTGGGTCCGATGGAATTCTTATCATTAGGAATTCACAGAGTGAAATAATTGCAAGGCACTATCCAGTCACAGCTGTAAATCATATAAAAAGCGTATCAGGCGCTGGAGACTGTTTTGCGAGTGGTTTTATGCATGGTATGCTATCAGGTTTCATTGAACCAATTTGTGTGAGCATTGGCTTAGAGGCCGCTAGATCGGCATTATTATGTGAAAATTGCGTTCCCTTGGAATTTAATGTCACCAAAGCTGCTTTGGAAAAAGCTAAATACAATTCAATTTTCTTGAAGTAGAAAAATATCCTTACAGCTACGTAAAAAAATTACAGACATGTAACTTATTTGTAATACATCAGGGTTTGAGTAAAATGATGAACGTTTATAGTAAAATCTACATAAAATAAAATACAATGCAGATCTAAGTACCAAATTAAATTGATTAATATTAACTGTAGTGTCCGACCGAGTTTCCTGCCAAGCGCCGAAAATTAACAAGCTGTTACGACCGCGATCATCTCGTTAAGTTATTTATTTTTGTCAATGCATATTATTTTATTCACCTTCGGTTGCGGTCGAAGGTTGTAGCCATGACAGATTGATCGGATTCGGCTTCATCCAGAAATGGATCCTCGGTCAGACACCTCATATAATAATCAGCTTTAAATTGGGTTAGTTTAAAATAAATGCATTCCTTTACAAAACTACCTACATTCATTACATTACAATACCTACTTTTTTTACACAATTTAACAAACAATTTTAATCAGTATCTTAATTTTGGACGGAATTATTACAACAAAACACATGCTAGTGTGCAAATTAGATCAAATTTAAAAACTTATGGCTAATCATTTGTTTTGAAAGCAAATGTGAATACGAAAACCAGGACTCTATGACACTTATGCTGACAAGGCCTGGCAACAGTATATCACTGGTTTATATGTCAGTGTGGCCACCCGTGTATGCAATTTTTCTTTCTTGCATTGTATATGATGATGGCTCCCTACTTTGCATTTCATGAAGTCTTTTATACTTTTGAACTCTTGCTTCAACTAAAAAGAGTATGCCAGCCGGAAAGAGGAGTATCGCACCAACAACTCCAAGTGCAAAGGCCCATCCAAGGTCATTATGTTCCCAATTGGGCATCCAGACACGGCCATCACCTCTGGCTCCAAATGTAATAACTGATATAAGGCCAGAGAAACCTGAAAAATAAAATATTTATTAAAGCAATAATCTTTCAAATGAATATAAATTACAGCTAAATATGTTTTTTTTTTTTTTTTATGCCACTTGGGCCGACAAACAAGCAGACGGTCCACCTGATGGTAAGTGGTCACCGCCGCCTATGAACATTTGCAACACTAGGAGCATCGCTAATGCGTTGTCGACCCTGAGACGTGAAGTTGTTAAGTCTCATGTGCCTGTAATTTCACCGGCCCCCTTACCTTTATAACCGAAACACAGTAATACAATTGCATTACTGCTTCACGGCGGAAATGGGTAAGGTGGTAGTACTTCCCCGGACGAACTCTGCACTAAGAGCTCTACTACTACTAATGTGATTTTTAAAATATCTTCGTGACCCTTTAATGCATTATTATGAAAGTTATGACTTAAACTATTACGTATAAGAGTCTATTCATATATAATACATATAAGCATTATTCGCTGCCGCTGTGTACACCGCGGGAGTATGCAGTAAACCTACTGTTCAAGACACAGTGGTAGTTTCAAAATTAAGAAGTATTTTTTTAACTGTGATCACTACAATTCGAAGTTTGGTTTTTCTTACGGAATTCGTTTTTATTTTTATTGGAACATTGCGAAAGTGTTTGTGCTAGGAAACACTAATGTAACTAATGAACAAAAAACGAGTATTTTCCTCAAAATGCAATACATACTATGTAAAACTTAGAATTATATATATTATATTGAGTATTAATTAGCAACCTATATGTAAGTACTTGTATAAAATGTGCATTCCCTTAGTTATGTTATAGACCATTTTTTTAAATATACGCTGGTCACCATTGGCTGATGGTGTTAAAATGTCGGTTTCTCTGTCTGACAATGAGACGAAAAAATTTTTGCATTTTAAAAAAGCGAGTTTGAGAGAATAAGACAATTTTCCTAAATATGAACAGTTAAGGTCTAGAATTCGAGACAGAAATCAGCAGTTAACTATGTACCCTATTATATAAGACGACATAAAACAACAACTTATTGGATTGGATTGGATATAAGCTGATTCACTCAACATGCGCAAGCATGCCCTGTGTGCCAATGACAGCTATACTCAACACTAAATAATTCACAGAAAAATATATGAAATAAAGGTATTATATCTCTTTTTATGACTTTTACTGAAATGGCTAAAAACTGAAGGTTCAATGATTACCTAATTACCTTTAATGAAATATTTGATGATGTAATTTTTGCTATTGTTGTGTATACTCAATTATTCATTTTATCAATGATGTAATGTCATGTTATATTCCCAAATATTCAAAATTTACTGAGATGACCAAGATTAGTGTGTAATTATAAATTATTAAGTTTTTGTTATATTAAAAGTTTAGTCATAAAGGTTAGGTTAGGTAATTTTTCAGTATTCCTTTAACACCAATCATGCACATCCCTAGTGTGGTCCTAATAAGCCTATAATTTGCCAGCTGCCTCTCCTGCCCATACCTCACTACACCCATGCATATAGTACTTATATTCCCTGGAATGCAGGTATGTCAGTGCAGGTGTGGAAGTATAATAATATATTATGAAAGTTATCAAAGTAAATGGTAAGTCATTAGTTTATAAATTCACATACCTCCAATCACAAGTACGGTGCCCAATGTAACAAGAAGTGTCAAGTACTTCTCATCATCCTTGTCTCGGATTAAATATTGGTAAGACAGCAACATTGACAACAGGACACAACACAGTGCTACAGTAAAGAAGAACTGTGTGGCAATAAAGAACCCAGGTAGTAATATGTCATGAATAATATAATATTCTTCCTCAAATATCCACCAGCAGTCACGAAATACTGTATCATATAAATGGTGCACTTCTTCAAATCCATTAAAACAAACTTCCCACAGGCCTGGAATAGAAATATTCTCAAACATTAGTGTTGTTAATTTAAAACAATATCTAACATGATTTCATTGAATGAACAAAGGAGTTGGATAATTTATGTGAATAATAAAAAAATACAAATTGATATTTGCCACAAAATTTCGGTACCAAAGATGATACCCATTTCATTATAAATTGATGTGTCGGCGCACCAGTAAAGAATCAGTAGTCGTGGCGCACTCAACGTATTAAAAATCTACATGAACTGATTCCAAGATAACTCTACAACTGCCCTGCTGGTCGTTTGATCAAACATATGAAATGCGGATATTTGGATATTTTTATCCAAAGCAAATTTTATCGTCAATACTACTTACCAATTTTTTCAAACTTGGGATTTATAAGTTTTCCATCAGTAACAAGCCAATAAGGACTAACAAATGATATAATAATAAACACTGATGCAAATATAAAAAATCCCAGAGCAAAAAGGCCGGTCTTTGATTTATCCATTGATAAAATTATAAATAACAAACTCCGTTTTGAACTGAAACAAATAACAAACACGCCCAAAACTGAGACAAACAAACAGACATAAACTAGGCGGATGCAATTATTTTAACGGCGGAAAAAAAAAGAACTGTGAAATGATTATTCTTACTAACAGTTGGTAACACCACATAAATATATCGATTGATGCACATTTCGAAGGTTGCGTTTAGAGCGCCCAAGAAGTGAAACGTCTGTGGGTTATATGCGCTATTTTCATAAAGGCGTCTTTGCATCAAGAGGAATTTAAATTACATAACTAATACAAACCATTTGTTGATTTTTCTGGACTAATTAATGTTATAAGTCAAATGTACCACATTATAAAAGAAAATGGGCAAAATATAGACTTTAATGTGTATGTCCACTACTTGGGGAAATGGGACCTGCTCCATACCTCGATTGTAAACCCGACGGTAATTCAGTTATCAATGTTACAATAAATTGACTTTGCCGTTCATGATTTTCCTCGAATAGTCGAATCCAAAGTCAATTTGTCGTTTTCGATACCGAATCGAATGTAACGTAATGCCGTCCGAGTACTAATGCCTATCGACCGATAACAATCCGTTAACATTTTGCCACATTACAGCCAACGAAACCGAGTTAGCAAACGTCCAAATACTTTTGTTTGTGTCAGTGCCACTGTATCAACGGACGCTATGTGAAAAGTGTTGATATGATGCGTACGATACCGACCTGTAGAGGCTTAGTATTATCGTGACTTGTATTTTGAGCCTTCTTATTGCGCATAGACTTTAAGTTTGCAAATGAAGGTTTGAAATTTTTTTTTTTATACCACTTGGGCCAACAAACAAGCGGATGGTCCACCTGTTGATAAGTGGTCGCCGCCGCCTATGGATATTTGCAACACTAGGGGCATCGCCAATGCTTTGTCCACCCTGAGACGTGAAGTTGTTAAGTCTCATGTGCCTGTAATTTCACCAGCCCCCTTACCTTTCTAACCGAAACACAGTAACACAAGTGCACTACTGCTTCACGGCAGAAATGGGTGGTAGTACTTCCCCGGACGAACTCTGCACTAAGAGCTCTACTACTCGAATACATTCACATTGTGAATTTTATAAAAAAAAATAACTGTATGAATGACTGTAGCTATCTGTGAGTGAACTACTATGGTAAAATGTCTTATCTGTGGGTGGTTTATCCGGCGCAGGGCAATAGCCGATTGACATTTGACATACATACAATAGTTTATTATTTTTCAGTAGGTCGAATATTATTACAAAAATATAAATAAAATACAAACTTTTATATTACTTACTTGTATGAACATACAAAAATATACTACGGGCCTCCTTAAACGGAGGCCCTTCCTTTTGTACAAATCCTTTTCTGCTGCAAGAATTGAAAATAAAACTATTCGTAATTTGTGTAAGTCTTTAAGTATGAGTGAAAATAAAGCAAATCTCCTATGTATGAAATATCCAGTTATCAATAAATTGAATGAAGAAAAGATACAAAATGTTATAGAAACCTTGTATCAATTAGGTTACGCAAAAGAGGTGCTTATTGAAAACCCAACATTATTCAGTATATTGCCTATAACAGTTAAATTTCGATACAGTGTGCTGAAAGAATGTGGTATAAGTGATATTAAACCATCAGATATACTTGCATATTTCAAAATAGTCAAACAGAAAACTGTAGAAGAATTAAAGAAATCTGGTGAAATACTGCCACACATAAATTTGGAAAATAGACTAGCAAGTTACATGACAACATGGCCTACATCACTTACAACCTTAATTGATGAGGATATTGATTCATCAACATTATATATGTTACGACTTAAAATAATGCAAAGGTATCTTGAACTATTATTGGACATTACACAAGAGGAATTCTACCGAGGCATACAAACATATCCAACTATAAAACATCGGCCGTTAGAAGTTATCAATGAAACACTAAAAATTTTGCAATCTGTAATGATGATGCCAAATCACAAAATAAAATCAAATTTTTATCTGGTTCATGCCGATCCAGAAAATTTAAAAGATATAATATACAACTTTCGATCCATTGGTGGAATAGATGTGAAGGAAGTCATAAGGCTATATCCAAAGATTGCATTAAAGAATTGTTCTACTCTGTTTGAAATAAGAAATATTTTAAAAGAATATGAAATCAGCTGCGATGCTCAAATGAGATGTTTTAACATTTACACACTGGGACCAGAAACAGTAAGAGAAAGATTAGAGAAAGCAATAAGTACACCAGAGTTCAATACATTTGTGAATCATCCACGATTTTTGAAAATGATCTACTACAATACAACTGCTATTAAAAGGTTGAATAGTCTCTATAGACAAAATAAGAAATGTTTAAGTCTTAATATTCTTTCAGGAAGTGCAGCACATTATGAGACCTTCGAAAAAGCTCCTGGAGATAGACTAGGAAAAGGGAAAGATTTGATTTTTTGTATATCCCAGTCTTTAGGTGCTAAATACAATATGAACACTGTACGTAACATACTAAAGCGACATCCATTTTGGATTAATATACCTCTGATTCAAGTAAAATTTGCTTATCAAAAGTTATCAGGAGAATTTTCAGCAGATGACATTTATGAAAACTGTTCAATACTTCTCTATCCATGGAGTAAAATAAAAGATACTTTATGTCTACTAAACAAAAAAGATTTGCATATCGCCTATCCTTTTTTTCATGAAAATATTGATATAAATATGTTAAATAAATCTCAGAAATTAAGTTTAGTACATTATCTACTTGAAAAGAAACACTATTTTACGGGTAATGGTGTGTGGAGTGAAGAAAAGATCAAAAGGACTAATGTCACACAGACAAATCAATTAACTCAAATTAATGTGTAGTAGGTAATAAGATGAATACAATTTATTTAAAATTTGTGTATATGTATTTGTTGTTGTTACTGAGTAATCAATGTGCAATATCTTTTTATTTTTTTAAATATCCTAAAGGTATACATATATCTAAACTTGTTGGCTGGGGTCATTTCGCAATTCGATATCAAACATTTTGTTTTGTGTGGGGTCATCCAATTTAGAGAAGAGCAATTTCGTAGATGTGTTTAAAAAAAAGTTGGTTTTTAGTTAGGGAGTATTCATTTGACTTTAGTGAACTCGCAGCATTCGTTTAGTACTAAATATGGAGTGTAGAAGTAAAGGACCATCTCAGTGTACTAAAAAGTGTCCCTTGAAAGGGAACAAATTAAGGTGGCGCTGCTGTAGCCAGTGGAAGAATTTTAAATAGAGCGCCACAAATTTTTAGACTAGGATAGAACATTAATAAAAAAGGAAAGAAACATTTCCGTTTTGTTACAGCGCATTTTTTATAATATATAGACAAACATGATTATGGAATAAAATTATACAGTGATTTTAAGTACCCCAATTTATTATTAATATTAATTAGCAAATAGTTTTAAAGAATTACTGGAAACCAACCCAGCGTTTCCACTTGCTACACCAGCGCTTTTTCGGTGAGAATTCGAAACCTAATTTGCTGTTTACAAAGGGACACTTTATCGACTAATTCTCCATACAAGATGGTCCTCCTTTACTTCTACACTCCATAACTAAACTATATGTTTCCGTCACCTCCAAAACGTCACATCCGTTTCAAAAATCGTAACGCCAATATTTTATTCCCTCGCATGGCGCGCCTAAACAAGTTGAATTGCAAATATTTTTGTGTGTGCATCTCATTACTTTCAACACTAAACTTAATTAAAAAGTGGCAACTCATGAATTACAAATCGAATAAATACTAATGTATCTACGCAACGGAGATATTCAGGGCTGCTAGGGTGCGCACCCGATTCAGGTGATAAACATTGTTTGTAAGTAGTCACTTTTAATAAACACATTAGGTTGGGGAAAATGTCTTTTCGCATTATAGTATGTATGAACTTGTAATAAAATCTCTTTGGCTATACTATTTGTATCTGGCTGGTTTTGGTATCATTGAAAGTTTAAATTTTAAAGAACATAATTCCAAATTCAAATTAGGAAAATGTGTGATTTGCATTTGTTTTTCGTACCGCCAAGATGAGTGAATCTAATGAAGAAATACGATTCATTTTAAAATTTTACTACAAAAAAGGTAAATTTGCAACGCAAGCAGCGAAAAAAAATTGCGATGTTTATGGACCTAGTGCAGTGTCTGTGAGAGTAGCACAAATTTGGTTTAAGCGTTTTCAATCCGGAAATTTTGATGTCAAAGATGCATGTCGCTCTGGTCGCCCCATTACGGATAAAATGGATGCCGTTTTTGTAAAACTGGAGCAAGATCGGCATATCAGTAGTTACGACGTAGCTGAAGAACTGGGAATTGACCACAAAAGAGTTTTGGCGCATTTGAAAAAAACTGGGTACACAAAAAAGCTAGATATTTGGGTACCTCACGAGCTCACTGAAAGAAACCTAATGAACAGTGTACTCATTTGTGATTCTTTATTACGACGTCATGAAACCGAACCATTTTTGAAGAAGCTGATGACTGGTGATGAAAAGTGGATCACGTACGACAAGAACGTGCGAAAAAGGTCGTGGTCAAAGGCCGGTCCGACTTCACAGACTGTGGCGAAACCCGGGTTAACTCGCAACAAGGTGATGCTGTGTGTCTGGTGGATTGGAAGGGTATTATTCATTATGAGCTGTTACCACCAGGCAGGACCATCGATTCTGAACTCTACTGCGAACAACTGATGAGATTAAAGCAAGAAGTTGAGAGAAAACGGCCGGAATTAATCAACAGAATGGGGTGTAGTTTTTCATCATGATAACGCTAGACCTCACACATTTTTAGCCACTCAGCAAAAATTAAGAGAGTTTGGCTGGGAGGTATTAATGCATCCGCCGTATAGTCCTGACCTTGCACCTTCAGATTTCCACCTGTTTCGGTCTCTTCAGAATTCTTTAGGCAGTGTCAGGTTAACATCACGAGAGGACTGTCAAAACCACTTGTCGCAGTATTTTGATCAGAAGTCCCAAAATTTCTATAGCAATGGGATCATGTCCCTACCTACAAGATGGCAAAAAGTTATCGAACAAAATGGTACCTACATACTTTAGTTAAATGTAAATAAACTATATTAAGAATGTTTTGAATTTTCTTAAAAAATACGAAGGAACTTTTTCCCCAACCTATTATAAAATAATAAAATTTTATTTCTGATTGGATCAATTCGGTCTGCGGTTGAAACACACTGCGGCTATTACATCATCGGCATACATTTTACCTGACAAAATTGTTAGCTTACTACCGATCCGATGGCAACCGAGTAGGTTCAAACGCACAGTCCCCACTTTCTAAACCAATACGTTTGTTGTGTTCAAATGTAGTGGTAATCATTGCGGAACTGATTTTATAATTTAATTTAATATTATGTAGCGTCCAAAGTTAACCGGGCAGGCCTGACTCTTTAAAGCCGCTCAAATTTAGAGACTACATGTACCCAGTAATAAAACTTGGCGTTTGTATCGCTCTAGGTGTGGTAGCCTGGTAGCCTTGTAGAGATGTAGTTTTTATGACGCTTGTAATTTTGTATCTGCACCGCCAAACATTACTTATTTTACATAAATATCCTGGGATATTGTTAACACACGATTAATCTAATTATTGAATAGTAAAAATAATAAAATGGGCAAGTGCGTGTCTTGGGCATTTATATGAATATTAGATTAAACATTTATAGAGTGGTCACGATTGCAATAGTCGATGGTAATAGTCACTAGTAGTATATAAATAATTATTCAATCCAATATATTATCGCAAATTGTCTATCTGTGGGAGGACTGGATAACTATCAATCAGTCAATACATGACACATGTAGAACTAGGCTGTGAGTGAGTACGTACCATAATCTAGTCATCTGTGCAACTGTCTGTCTGTGGAAAAATGGCGACTTTACTTCCTCGCTCACTTGGTTTTGCGGAATCTATTTTCCTAAAATGTGGAAATAAGGTAAATAATGACATTTTACTTATCGATTCCATAATTATTCTGTTAGATGCAGTCAAGTTTATGACAAAATCGTTCAATGCCACTGCGACAAAATTATAAAAACATTACCTATTTACTGTTTTCTCGTTTCTGCATTATTTTGATTATATATAGTTTATAATTTTTTATAAATAAAATTGCCTAGCAGTAAATATTATTTAATTACATTTTTGGAGACATTTCAATGAAATAGATTTATTTTTAAATTTGACCTTGTCGTTTTCAGCTTTGACCTTACGTCATCGGTAACAGAATAGTTGTATTTAATTGAGAATGTACGAATGTTACGTCTGTCTAAGAACGTATGACCATATAATTAAGGTCACGAATGCCTAATAATTAAAGCTGTTATTTGTGGTTCATGCCGGTTCTTCTCAGTTAAATGCTGACTGTTGAAACTGTGGTATCTTTATTCGTTTGAAATTCTATGCCTTCCGTCGACATGGGATAGTTTGATTCTTTCACTGATCCAAATATCCACCCATGTCAAGAAAGTTCAACCATCACATGCATCCATTTCCTGCTATGAGCTTACCTCTAAGTACTTGTCATCAAGAGGTGGGGAACCTCTTTATACTGTTTACATGTTGCATCTAGTCACATGCCAAAGTAAGATTCATACACAAAGCATGTGTATAACTTAAAACTGTTAGTAAAATAAATATAAATGTAAGGGGCCACATTAAAAAATTGCAGACTACCTAATCAAACAACAACCCTCACAAATATTTCTTGACCTAAAGAGTATTTGGAGTGTGCAATAAGCTTCCACAAACATATCACCGAAAATGTAAATCAATGTACAAACTGACAAGGATTTCAAAAAGAACTAAAAGATGGCAACAGAATACAGCACCTATCAGTTGAATCAACCACCTGCTTGATAAATAAATAATTACTGTATTAAAACAAGCCCATTGTAAACTGCCAAAAATAGTGGGGCTTAATAGGTGTACTTGTAGGAAATGTAGATAGACTTTGATTAAATAATTTCTAATGGTTTAACTATACTCAGGTACAATGCCCATGGTGTGTTAGTATGTCTGTGTAGGACCCCGGAATATGTGTAGCCTTCTGTCAAGACCCAATTTCTAACATTGCTACCAGCCAGCTCCACCCATTTTAATTCACATCAAGTGATCACAAATTTTTTTTTTTATATAAAAACTTGAGCGCATTTGACTAGATCTCACCTGATGAAAAGTGACGATGTGGTCGAGGATGGTACACGCGAACTCAAGTAATGCAATAATAATGTAATACTTTTCTTGACAATCAAAATTACTTATGTTATTGAATTATAGAAGTCATGATACACGATGTGTGACTACTTATGGTTTAAAATTAACATTTATATTGATTCAGAATCTAGATTGATGCAGATGTTTGATATTACTGTCAAATACATTCTGTTTAAATATTAATTTTTCCCATTAGTAACAGAGTACCTATCAAATGAGTTATACAAGATTTTTCGGTTCTAATATTGGTTAATTTAGTAATAATAAGCAGCCTTTAGTTGGACTATAGGGCAGTTGCCCATTGAACCTATCTATGACCCATTGTTCTATTTCATTGCCCCTCTGATATGATAACAGTTAAATTATTCGAGAAAATAATGTTCATTCCCCGACATAAACTTTTAACTACTTCAAGTTATGACTGCAATTTCCATATGGAAAATGGATGAAAAAATCATAAGTATTCATGCATTGTTAGATATTATGAGTGATTCATCGATAAGTTGATAACTTATCATACAAATAATAAAAATATGGATGTATGAATGTGTGTATATTGACTACCACTCTACTCAATAGCTGATCAACTTAAATGAAATTTTCATAGAAATAGAAACATAATTAATAGAGGTGTAAATTGTATTTATTTATTATTATGTACACTTTCATATAACTGAATCATCAATTATTCTGTATGATTCACTTTGTATTGATTCCTTCCCACATGTAATGCAAAGATTATAGTAGGTACATGTTTTATACCATACTAAGTTTTAATAAGTACTTCAACAGTATCATTTATATATAAAATAAAATAAAATATGAAACTATTCTTTTATGCAGTTATTGCCAGCATCAGTTGCCAACAACCTTCCAAACAAACAACAAGTCCGTAACTTAAATGTACATGAGTACGTAAGTTACACTTTGCTGCGTGACAATGGCATCCCTGTGCCAAAATTCAATGTGGCCAAAACCAAGGACGAGGCGGTTAAATTCGCCACCGACCTCAACTCTAAAGATATTGTACTCAAAGCACAGGTAATTAAAAAATAATTTTTAAATAAATATTGCCCATTTATAAGCTGGATTGGATTATCAATAATTTTCCATGTTAATTGTAGGTACTTGCTGGAGGTAGAGGCAAAGGCTCTTTCAAGAGTGGACTCAAGGGTGGTGTCAGAATGGTTGATACGTAAGTACACTAGATTATGCACTTCCTTTACAATTAGTCTATGTTGATTCTGATGTTACTGACCATTGGTTTCCTGATGTAGGCCACAGTTGGCTGGTGAACTTGCCAGTAAGATGTTGAACCAGTTACTAGTGACCAAGCAAACTGGTGCTGCCGGACGTATATGCAACATGGTGATGGTCACTGAGCGAAAATTTCCTCGAAGAGAGTTCTATGTTGCCATCATGATGGAACGCAGCTTTAATGTATGTAATAATCCTTCTGTTTTAGTAATATCAAAAAAAAACAAATCAATTTTAACACAAAAGATCTACTACGCCTTATTGTAAGGAACTGATTATGTATTGGTTAGTTAGTCATATATATGGTCAATTCAAGGGTTTTCGCCGTGATCAAATAATTACAACCATTATTGACACACCTAGATGGTGCTGTTGTAACTTTTGGGATCTACGTTATTAGTACTTCCACTAATACTTTGGGGTACACATTTTATATGATTTTATGCTGCTCTAAGATAACTAAACGCTCGACCATATGATTTTATAGTATTGTTATTCCAAAACTTCACGCCAGTACTGCGAAGGGGCCATAGTAAGACATAATTAACTATCTATGCCACGCCCCGCCCGGGCCTGAAACACGCACTCAGGGGACTGATGACGTAATATAGTAACTACTATACGAGAAGTCGAGTATGACTAGCGGATTAACGGCACCCGCCGCGTGAACAAATAATCCACTTTGAAATTGAAATGCGATTCGAGCCGCAGCTAGCTAGCTAGTACACGGTAAGAACCATCTAATCCAATATGTATGGAATGTTTGAAACAGCCATCTAGGTTGTAAGGAACTAAAAGACAACACTAAAAATGCCCAATACCCTTACCATTAATCATCATCATCAGCCTACCTCATACCACTGCTGGATATAGGCCTTACCTGGCACGCCACTGAGTCTGATCTTCAGTTCACCTTTACCATTAGAGTAAAGCAATTAATATAAAAACTATATTCTTCTACTAGGGTCCAGTAATAATTGCATCCTCACAAGGAGGTGTCAACATTGAAGATGTTGCTGCAGAAAATCCCGATGCCATAACTTACGAACCCATCGATATTATGACAGGAATTACAGATGACCAAGTAGCTCGTGTTGTTCAGAAGGTATGATAAGTTATATACATTCAAATTCATGATTACTGAATTACTGCTTTACAATTTGTTACTCTTTACTCTTGGAGGATTCTTCTTTATAATAAAATTGCTGTGCAAAAAAAAAAAATTTATATAAAGATTTTTTTTACAGATTGGCTTGCAAGAAAGGGCTGAGGAAGCATGTGGCATGATCAAGAAGATGTACGAACTGTTTCTGAAAAAAGATGCATTGCTTATTGAAGTGAATCCTTATGCTGAAGATGCCATTTCTGGCCAATGTAAGTCATCCCTGCATACTATAAAACTCAACAGCTATCGTTCTTTGGTGGGCTTACGACTATGAAATAACATGCATTTTAGATACAGTTTTTCGAATTATTTATTTACTCTTTTTGTTTACAGTCTTTTGCTTGGATGCCAAGTTCCGATTTGATGACAATGCTGATTTCAGACAGAAGGAACTATTTGCCTTGCGTGACATTACTCAAGAAGACCCGAAGGAAATCGAAGCAGCTAAATTTAACTTAAATTATATTGCATTGGATGGTAAGATCTTCGTAACCACTATCATTTTGTATTTTATTTCCGTACATATCGTTTATATCGCTTTATTTTATTGGTTGTCTGTTATTGTAGGTAACATCGGATGCATGGTCAATGGTGCTGGTTTGGCCATGGCTACAATGGACATAATAAAACTGTACGGAGGAGACCCTGCCAATTTCCTTGACGTCGGTGGTGGCGCTACGGCCCAGGCTGTCGCGGTATTTAAATCATTTGAAATTATTAAAAACCAAACATTGACCATAGGAACAATCAATTAATGTTTGTTCTGTTTTCAGGAAGCTTTCAAAATCATTCTGTCAGACCCCAAGGTGTCAGCCATTTTGGTAAACATCTTTGGAGGCATCATGCGATGCGACGTCATCGCGGAGGGTATTATCAACGCCGCCAAGAATCTAAACATTCAGATTCCTGTTATTGTTCGCTTGCAGGTACATGTATTACCATTCTTCTTGTTATATTCATAACTTTTTGACATCTGTGATTTGTCTTATCTTATCACACAGACATCATTTATCACAATATGAGCTATAGAAACAGCAATTTTTATTTTTAAAGCGATCCAAAGTCCATTTGAATATGTATGCCAGATCTAAGAACTTTTGATTTTCAGGGAACGAAAGTAAACGAAGCGAGAAAGCTCATTGCGGAGTCAGGTTTGCGCATAGTGCCCCGCGACGACCTGGACGAGGCCGCGCACCTGGTCGTGCAGCTGTCTGAGATCGTCGCTCTGGCCAAGAATGCCGGAGTGGAGGTTAAATTCGATATACCTAAATATATGCTCGAAAAGTAAAACTATACAGTATTCTCACTATCTTCATTCGTTGTCTGACATAAATAATTGCAATTCATAAATCGTATTAGATATTGACCATTATAATCAAGTTTTCAAATATATTGGTATTTATTGCGCTGGGCTTCGCTCTGCTTACATGTTTGTATACGCGACACTTAAATCACATTTTCTGTATTGTAAGACATGTACATATATTATGTGTATTATACTTTAAGTGAAACTGTAGAGTCTAGTTTATACATTACGTTATTTCGCTTCATTCCTAGATAGATAAGGAGATACTTGATAGTTTTATCAGTTCAATTATATTTTTTTATGAAAACAGTTCTGTCGCGTTCCGGTTGTATAAAAATTGTATATAATTTGGATCAACTTTTTGTAGAAGTAACAAATTACTATGGCCACTTGCAATGTTTGTAACTTGAAGTATGTCGCGGGAATGTAACGTAGGAGTAGTATAAATAATTTCATTCATTAACTTATTTATTGAATTAACTTCTAGCTAGTGTAAGTGACCATATTGGTTGTTGAGTAGATAGTGCAAATAGTGTAATAATTTAAAGGGAAAATGCTGCATTTCAAGATACATGGTATAAAAAATATTTCTATGTAGAAGCATCGTGCACCAGCAGCCGATTGAAAGTATTGAAAAGTGTTGTTTGATCACCTATTATTGGAATTAATTATTGTCTATTTGACATGTTAAAAATATTATATTGTTTTTGTTAAATTTATTTTTGAGGATGCCTGTAGTCAGCTATATCCTTATTATACGTGTATCATTGCAATAATCGAGATATTTTGTGTACAATAAGTACAGTACGTTTCTTTGTAAATAAAATATATTATATTAAGTTCATGATTTTTTCGAAATATTATTTAAGAGATTTTTCTCTGAAAGTTAAGTACAATGTTATTATAAAAACTTGTCATACGTAACGTAAACAATTATACATAACACGACTAATGACAATTTCACTATTGGCTTCTTCAAAAGTTCGTTTATATCGAAATAAATTATTTAGATCTGTTTTGTTGTTTACTTCGTACCAAATCGTAACCCATTTAAATTGAGTATATTTTTTTTCTATAGTAGCTTCCCGCCCTGCGGTTTCATCCGCGATCCCGATGTTTTCCTGGTCCAGTTTATTCCAATAATCCGCCTTTCCTTTGTATTGTCATTTTATTTTCCAGAAAACTCGATGCCATCGAATAACGCATATCCATCTTTCGAATGAGTTATGGCCTATGGATACAAAAATCCCATAGCTAAAAGCACTTTCAATTTCTTCCGAAATTTTCAAAATTCCGAGAAACTTCTATTTATCTTCAGAACATTTAAAAAGCGGGCTCAAGGAGTGCGCTTACCAATGAACAGCATTAAAAAATTATATTTGTTTATATTAATCTTCAGTAGGATTTTTAGGATTAAATACAAGAAAATGATCATTACCGTATGGTATATTTTAGCTTCTCAAACTATTAGACAAGAGCCCCGTTCATGTAGTAGGTAAACATCGCTTTAACGTCGAATTCTAGGTGTTATATTATTGCAGCGGAAAAGTTTTTTTGCTTTGTCGGGTTTATCATGAGGATAAAATCGATTGAAAATGCGGAATACTATTGTCGCTCTAATAGGATTTTGATTGTTTACTGAAAAGGTAAAATGCTGTTATCCTAATACATCTCGAAAAGATTACATCGACGAAAATTTATTTAAAAGGTGCAGATGTAGGTACAAAAGTACAAGCTACTTAAGGCTCAATATCTTCAGTATGTTTTTCACAATGGATCAATTGATAAACCTACCTATATAGTTTGTTACTTTTATTTATAGATGTTCTGGCAATAATTATCGATCAATTTACGTCTTAGTAAAATTCTAACCCGTAGCTCGAAATCGTGAGTGCGTAATTTGAATTGGCAGATGTACTACGCAGGCGCTAACAAATTTGCAACTAAGTACCTACCTATGTACAATGAAACCCAAAATATAAGTTTAGATTCCGTAGCCAAATAGCAGTCATTTTATTCGAAGACTATTTATTGGCGCTAAACTTTCGAAGTTATACTACCGGCACGCTATGATGGCCGTTTTGACGTTTCAGATTGTCATAGGAAAAGAAACTGTATTGCTTTGGAATAAGGTTGATTTCCATCATCATACAATTAGCTGTTGGATCAATAGATGCACTTAATATCTGAAGGAATAAATGCATTGTTAAACGTCAAAACCGCCATCATAGCGTGCCGCAAGTTTAGGTATTTGATAACATCCACAACACAATGATGTATTGGTACATGTGCAACTGAGCAATGAAACTAATAGCCCTTCCTAAGCGACTTCGTCTCGGGTCTTCCAGGAAACCTTAAGATTTAAATGACTTGCATAGAAGGTTCTCAAACTAATCCGATTAGTGTTGCTGTTGCTTAGTGACTTGGTTTCTGTTGGGTAGATACGTATCAAATAATAGTAGTGCTATTAGATTTACGATAAATACAGATGTCCAACGCTCTGAGTTATGAAAAATTCATAGGATCAGAGAGGTAAAGTTATATATTACAACAACTTTATAGGTTTAGGTATAGTATTAGATGTACAATACCCATACCATGAAACAGCTAATTGTCATTCCATAATATTATGCAGGCACGTAGGAAATTCCTGCATGTTCCGCCTGAGGCATTTTCCTTGCGGTTATCCTTGCAGGAAATCTTAAATGAAATAACTTCTTACAGTAGTAATCAGGTTTGTTATGGTGCAATGTGATGTGGTGAGTTATGTCTAGGTACCTACCTATAGATCATCAAGTACCTACACCTATTGACCCATATTTGTATGGTGAATTCTATTCTCCTTAAATTAAAGAAATTAATTCCGTTGTTATACTTTGTTGGAAAATCGAGAAGATATATCTTGAATCGCAATTTTCCGTTATAAAAAAACAAAGTAAACCCAATAAGAGCGAAGAAAATAATCTCTAGTCTAGGCGCTTACCGACGTAAAAGAATCATTTTCAACCGATTTTATTCCTTGGACACATATCTTCGAAGTGTGGCAGGGACATCGGCCTGACAATAATTCTCGCGTAGTTTAATAATAGGTTGGGGAAAAAGTTCCTTCGCATTTTTTAAGAAAAATCAAAACATTTTTAATATAGTTTATTTACATTTAACTAAAGTATGTAGGTACCATTTTGTTCGATAACTTTTTGCCATCTTGTAGGTAGGGACATGATCCCATTGCTATAGAAATTGTGGGACTTCTGATCAAAATACTGCGACAAGTGGTTTTGACAGTCCTCTCGTGATGTTAACCTGACACTGCCTAAAGAATTCTGAAGAGACCGAAACAGGTGGAAATCTGAAGGTGCAAGGTCAGGACTATACGGCGGATGCATTAATACCTCCCAGCCAAACTCTCTTAATTTTTGCCGAGTGGCTAAAGATGTGTGAGGTCTAGCTTTATCATGATGAAAAACCACACCCCTTCTGTTGATTAATTCCGACCGTAAGAGCTCATAATGAATAATGCCCTTCCAATCCCACCACACACACAGCATCACCTTGTTGCGAGTTAACCCGGCTTTCGGGTGAGGTACCCAAATATCTAGCTTTTTTTGTATACCCAGCTTTTTTCAAATGCGCCAAAACTGTTTTGTGGTCAATTCCCAGTTCTTCAGCTACGTCGTAACTACTGATATGCCGATCTTGCTCCACTTTTTCAAAAATGGCATCCATTTTATCCGTAATGGGGCGACCAGAGCGACGTGCATCTTTGACATCAAAATTTCCGGATTGAAAACGCTTAAACCAAATTTGTGCTACTCTCACAGACACTGCACTAGGTCCATAAACATCGCAATTTTTTTTCGCGGCTTGCGTTGCATTTTTACCTTTTTTGTAGTAAAATTTTAAAATGAATCAAATTTCTTCATTAGATTCACTCATCTTGGCGGTACGAAAAATAAATGCAAATCACACATTTTCCTAATTAGAATTTGGAATTATGTTCTTTAAAATGTAAACTTACAATGATACCAAAACCCGCCAGATACAAATAGTATAGCCAAAGAGATTCTATTACAAGTAACATCAACAAGTAAGTATCATACATACTATAATGCGAAAAGACTTTTTCCCCAACCTAATATATGCGCAATAGCACCTAATAAATTAATAAACAAATATTTTTATAAAATGTTTTTACTACCTATCTTGTCTCATCTTTATTCTTATACTTCAACCATTTGGTAGGAATGTTGCGTGATGTCCAATTACTACAAGACAACAGTATAAGTTTTTTACTCCTTATTTTAGACTAGCTAAAGATAGTAAGTAATTTTTTGGAATGGACGATTTTATTGTTAAAAAACATACATAATGAATATTTTCAAAGAAATACTTAGTGGATTTATACTGTGAAAGAATCGTATGAGAGATAAATGTTATATCGTAACACTGATTACGAGTAGTTACCTACTGCACGTTTTTTGTGACGTGAACTCCGCATTGCGGAGATCCAATCCGACAGGACGATTGTGTAATGCATCGATATTGGTATGGATTTTTTTTTACTTTGACGTCGCCGCCCCTACTGCTGCCATCTCTGCGTACGCAGTGAACTAACAATCCGTATCAACAAGTTCGTAAATCCAATTTACACAATTCGGATGATGCTCGTGATAATTGAAAATATCACTAACGATGATCTGTTTTGTTGATTTATAATGTGACCAATATTGTATTACATATACCTATCGAATCCTTGAATAATTTAAATTTTAAATAATTATTCGATACCTAACCAACTAGGAGTGAAACAGATTTTTTTTCGGACGATGGGGTACATCTATTTCATTAACTTGAATTAAAATGATTATTTTTAAAAACTCTAGGTTGCAATTCATTACAAGCCTGGTGCTGGCAAAGGTGGAGGAAAGTCCGACAAAAGCATGAGTAACATTTGCGGCAATCTCAATAAGAAGAAATGATTTAAAATTTTACGGTTATTAATCAAGAGTCATTTTTATATGTTTTACACAATATACACATCCAATATTACATTATGTTTTATACCTATTTTTGAATATATAAAGTTTTTACAATACCTAAATGTATTTTATTCATACTCCATAGGTTCGCAAACCGGGCGCTAATTTCAGGGAGCACAAAAAGACAATGGGCAAATGTATACAGGGCTTGGTCTATTGGCGGCCAGCAATCATTCTTGTTTCATTTAATATTTCATAAGTTAGTATAGAATATGTTAGAAAATGGTCGTACAAAATGATGCTATTATAAATAAATGTATAGCAATTATATTTGTTTTATTTAAAAACACATTTATTGAATAGTTGTAGCGACATCTATAAACATGCCTATAATCCTTCAGCGCCCGCATCACAGTGATGTAGCGACACATCTGAACGAGTAGAAACACGCGAGAATCCTACAGCGATATTGAGATTCTCAGAGGATTTGACATTTATATACATGATCACCTAGCCTGGCGGAAGATCTTCCCTTTTAAATGGAGGAGTCGCATACTTCGCTCCTCCATATAGTCTGTTTAAGTATATATCTTGTTAGTTATATTATGGTTTTAATAAGCTTTGGATGGCTTTCTATCATATTTTTCATAATTGTGGCTCATATGGCCCAAATATTTATAATGTGTCCCAGCACACCATCAAACATAGTTGCAGTAGGTTAGTGTATTTATTAAGGCTATACGAAACCCGTTGAAACAAATACTTCTCGGCGTTGTTCCAGATGGTTCCGCTGTTTGGTTGCCAAATATTGCATTATTCAGATTTCAGTTGGCAACCTCTCTTCTACCAATGAAGTCGAAGCCAAGGAAATGGTACAAAATCAGCAATTTAAAATAACTAATACTAATAAAGTAGTATTTAACTAATCTGGTTTCCATAGTACATGCTGTGCTTAGTTTGGGATCAGCTATGATATTCTGCAATCAAACTCGACGATGAATTCACGCAGTGACTATTCCCTGTCTCTGTCTCGCAACTCTGCAATTAGACGAGTGGTCTGCTCTATCCGCGTGTTCACCTGAGCGATCATTCGGCGAGTTTGGCTTGTGAATAGCACCGCTGATGACCGTGTAAAGAATATCCTGGGATAATTATTAAAATAAAATAATGTTTCCCCGGTTCGGAAAGCGTAAATCGGGGCTGGTCTACATACAAGTTTCTATGGAAAGTTTTCATTCTGCTGCTATTTTGTAACAAACCATTATAACACTCTCGAGTAGTTGTTCCAAATAATTATAAACTGCTTTTATTTATTTTTACAACATGTAGCAGCAGCACTGGGCAGACTCCCGACATTTTTTTTATTAACACTGTAAACCTTGCTTCTGGGCGGCAAGGGCGCGCGTGATTCACCCCAGCACATTCAAGATATTCGGCACCTATAGCGCCAATAATTCAAAAACACTTGATTTCATAATTGTTTTTAATAAAACTGTACATGATTATATATTTAGATTTTTAATTATATATAGACTTATGAAGAAATTAAATATAAAGTGGACATGATCACTTTTTATATTATTATGAAAGAAAATAATGTAACTAATATTATTAACGTGGAACTTTAAAAGAAAATATTACTAAATTGTTCAAATCAAAAATAATAATTGCACTGAGATAGAGTGAGTAGTGTGACAAGAATTAAGTAGGTAATCATTAAGTATGCAGTTCACCTTAATCTGTACACATGTACATTATATGACTTCTTTACTGGGTGTAGAAATACCTAACGCTTCTTCGTAACCAACTTTCGTTTCATGTTTTTCTGTAACAAAAATAAGATCGTGTTATGTATGGCGCTGAAATGATATTTTTATAGAGCTAATGATTTGATATAAGAGCTAATACAGAATCTTATCCGATAGCTGGCTGCTTCATACACCTGGGAGACAACAGGAAGTCAACTACGTAAGGTTGTTATGTCAGTTTCAATTTGCAACCGGTTAAAAATAGTGGTTTTGCATACACTGCTGTTGACTGCAAATAATACTATAACTATTTTCCAGCAATGATGAGGTAATTTCAAATGAAAACTGATGGCAATAATATTACAATTTCTAATTCTATTTAGTATTTGCAAATGTAAAGTAGCAAATAATTTTTGTTTTCTTTCTGTATTTCATGTAAAAAGAGATATATAATTACTTCTTAGAAATAAAGGTTTTAAAAAAACCAATACAGTGCTTCTTAACTAAGAGAGTGAAATGGGGGAAGTACAGTTTGTGGAGTGGCGTTATAAATCGATACTGTTGTATATAATATTTGAACCACATAATAAAATTCGCAAGTAACCCGTAAGTATGGTCTAGAATGTTTGTATAAATAAGAGTAATGTACTGACGATGCCGTTTTGAGCTATTTTAACGTATAAGAACCGAAATAAGGTGTCAAGGGGAAGGGGAAACAGGTATTTCACGTGGTAAGCACACAAAGCTTATAAGGAAACTGACGCTCTAATGCAGCTATGGCAACACACCGGTGACCATCCATGTTGTCTGTGACGAGTTTGACATTGCAAATTCCGCGAAAAAGTCCATGTATTATTTGATGAACATCGATTCCTATTCATTTCTATGGAAAATATGGGCAGCGTGTTCACAATTCGTACATAGAATGCACATCTAACCTTTTTTGGAAGTTTTATTTTTCTTCGACTCCTTATCTTTAGTTTCCTTCTTGGATTTCTTATGCTTGTCAGTCTTTGTCTTGACGTGGTTATCAACAAGTGTAGCTGGGTCACCAATGTCCCCGTAGTCTTTCGATCGCTTTTTACCATTAGCTATGTTATCTAATTCCGGTAACATTAAGTCTACATCTTTGTTTTGTTTACTTTTCTTCTCCTTCTTTTTCTTAACAGGTTTGTCGTCCGATTCCTTTCCAGTCGATTTGGTCTTCTTCGGTGGCTTGGACCTTTTATCTAGCAGACTGGATTCCGGCGACGGGTAGTGATGTATTCTTGACGTAAGTAACTCTTCTTCACGAAGGGGCCTGCAATTTAACATTTATTTAAATTAAAAGCGTCCATAGCTCTGTGGAAGCGAAATCGTGAGCACCTCAGTCTAAACATTAGTAAGAGTGAAAGAAAAGTTAAATATCGTAAGAAAAGCAATTTATTTTCGTGACATCACTGTTTTTTGGAGGTTAAACTTACTTTAAGAAAGTGAAGAAAGATTGTTCAAAAAAATTACCGGAATGGCCATGAACAGAATTTACATAAAATAAGCATCGGTTACAGGTAGATAATGATTGCAAAAAGAACATTTGGCTGCTTCTTACATCTAAATCGTTTAGATTTCTAAAATATTTGAGACGATCTAAATTAGAAAATAAGTGATTAGTATAATATAGTTTCGTGTGTGCGGGTACTGACAGGTCAAGGTCGAGGTCGAGCGCGCGGTGCGGGTCGTCGCGCGGCGGCGGCGGCTCGTCGTCGGAGGCCGCCGCGCCCTCGGGCAGCTCGCCGCCCAGCTCCACTGTGGGCCGCGCCCCGCCTGCTTCCTCTGCAAATAACATATATTATTACATCCTTTATTTATGGACAGCAGTTCATAATTCTACTATGCTTATATTAAATTTTCCAAGAGACTGAAATGACTTCGGTATACGGAACACTTACGGTACAGAAACTTAGCTATAATACAGAGCTTAGATTATCGAAACATAAATTATCAATACAATATTTTGATAGAAATTTGCTCGTTAGTAGTGCAGAGTTCATCCGGGGAAGTACTACCACCTCACCCATTTCTGCCGTGAAGCATTGGTACACTTGTAATACTGTTTCGGTTAGAAAGGTAAGGGGGCCGGTGAAATTACAGGCACATGAGACTTAACAACTTCACGTCTCAGGGTCGACAACGCATTGGTGATGCCCCTAGAGTTGCAACTGGGCCATTCCATAGGCGGCGGTAACCACTTTCCATCAGGTGGACCGTTCGATTGTTTGTCGGCCCATGTGGTATTAAAAAAAATAAAAAAATTTGGTTGCTTCCATTAATAAAATGTGAATACCGTTGCATTAGTTTCACAGTCAAAACAGTGCTTTTATATCTCATCTTACATTTATTTTTTATCGATTGATCATATCGCTTCCTCTCCACAGATTTTATCGAGTTTACAAAAGATGTTCGATAAGAAAAATATTATTTTCTTATGTCGACTTTTTAAATGAATGGGACGTTTGTTGGCAATACCGTATTATGGGCGGAGGGTACTTTATAGTACCCGCCTGGTTGACAACCAGCCTCATGTTGATATCTGTCGCTAAACACCTACCGGTGTGCTTTGTATAAGGTGACAATCCATTGATATTGCTTAGTCCCCTTGTTATTGCTAATACCTATAGGCGACGGCGACCACCAATTTGAATGATTTAAAATAAAACATACCTAGGAATCATGCAAACCGTGCTCGCGTTTTGAGTGCCTAATAATAATGCATATTTTAATGAATTACTCGTGGTAATCATAAGTTGTCAAGGCGATATCCATGCTCGAAGTTACCTATGACGATCGACTGATCGAAATAGTCGATGTATTGAAATCGATCGTCAATCCTGCTAGCTGCTAGCTGGCAACGCGGGATATCATTAGAGCGCCTCAAGCTGTTTTAGAAACCAATCTCCTTATAATTATTTCTTGTAAGTCCCACGTCTTCAGCAGCATTTATTTAATTTTATATAACAAAAAAAATATATCTACAATTTCTCACCTTCACTATCCGACTCGCTGGAATGTTTATCTTTTCTGCTCTTACGTTTCTTCTCTGGTCGTTTCTCCTTCTTCTTTTTATTGGAATTTTCTCGTGATATTAAGTACTTATCAGATCTTTTAGCTGGAAGTAAAAAACAGTAATAAGATTAATTTCCACCCAGAACAAATATTTGTGTGCATGAACATGATAGTCTTGGTGTAAATACCTTAACATACATTTGTTCAAAAAGATTTAATATAAAAGGTAAATTAATTATCTGGGTTCCATTGTGTCAGATCACTTGTTGAGATAAACAAGAGTGAAGAAGGTCCCAGGATTTTTTTAATATTATGTTATATATTGAGTATGGTTGTTTGTTACTCTTTCACGCAAAAACTACTAAACGAGGGGGGCTTCTCTTTCCCCGAAACGATATTTGATGACCCTGCTCTAAATCTTTCCGGGCACGCACATTATGTTCGGTTCCAATAGATAATTTTTGTGAAAGAACGAAACGAACCGTGTTTGTCAAGTGACTTTCGTCAAGTCAACAATCGTCTGTCAAGTTCAAGTTTTCGTACGGTACATTCATTAATTAAAGTAGTAGGCTTAGAATCTAAACGTAATTTTTTTTTTATCGTACAAAGTTTCGGAAAGACTTTCGACTGATTTGGATGAAACTTGGTAAAAATATAGTTTATAACCTGGATTAACACACAGGATACTTTCTATTCCGGGAAAATGTAACATGCCTCGGGAACGCGGGTGATACCGCGGGGAATAGCTAGTCAACATATATTAAAAAAAGTAGTTTTTTCGGTGACTCTCTGGGTCCAACAACATCAATTTTGGAGGGTAGTTTTTTATTGTATGTCCATACATACAATAAATGTGATGATGTGTAATATGCATATTTATTTATAAAAGAAGAACTTGACTGACTGATCACTACCGGGCGATTACTCTAAGTACTCAATATTTTTTTCCCGGTCTTAAAGAGTATGCATACCGCTAGCTTAAAAAAAGCAAAGCTCTAAAGACCCAATATGGAGGCCGTGAGAAAACATAAGTAAATCTTAAAATAAATATTCAAGTCACAATAATATTTCCTACCGTGAAGTGATAAAGCACTTTATAATGGCGTAGGTGTAACGTATATAGCTGAGATTGCGCAAAATTGCACGATGTAAAGTAAACTACATGATAATAATGACAGAAATGATGATACCGAAATGACGGGGCACAAATGACGTATCTAGTAACAGTCATGCCGCATTCGTGCTTTTGATATTTACACATCATCAATCAAAATACCAAATGATAACGTTGAGATTTATTGTTTTATGCTGATAATGAAATTTGAGACCTATTGAGTGAATAGGCATTTTTAATGGTGTCACGTATTCTATTTTGTCATATTTTATCTAAATTCAGTTTGTAGACTGAGACCAACATTGTTGCATAAGTTTATAATCAAACTAGCTGTCCCCCGCGGTTTGACCCGCGTTCCCGAGGGTTAAAAAAAAAATCAAAACCATTTAATCAGTTTAGGCCTTCGGAAGGCACTTATGTAGGTCAAATTTAAAGTTTCTGAAGCTACTTCATATCATCCCATACTGTAGGTTGTTACATTATTTTATTCTTTCTATCACCTATATATATAATCTAATATATATAATTGTTTTCGGAGCGGAAATTTTAAGTATTTTTTTTACTCCTTGGGTTACATTATTAGAGTTTTAGTAAGGATCTCAATTTTTCATTTTAATATAATAATGCCTATGTCACCTGGGGATAGTGTAGCGTCCCAATGGGGATTTTTTTTTAAATCGGTCCAGTATTAAATACTTTACATTTATTCGTTACATACAAAAATTCAAATCTTTCCTCATTATTATATTTTATTATTTATTTATTTATTATTATTGTAGTGTAGATTATATCAGTATGCTAGTGACGGTATTTCGATGTCTAAAAGGTTGATCTATATAGTAAGAGTACAATGAATATGTTTAAGAGCCACTTTTACTTACCGTTGACCGTTAACGGTATCTCAAGTGCGATCTCGGCTACGGGAATGTCTTCTTGTTGGTAGGAACGCGGCGAGTCGTCCTTCAAGTAGTGAGGATTGTTGGCCTGCTCTTGACGTCGAGCCTCGCGCAACTAACATAATATGTATAAAATTAATAATTTCTTAAAGATATAGTCTTTTTTCAAATAAGAACATTCTGCACAATTTAAATGAGAAGTTGAGACAAAATGGATGAATGGTAGAGAGCTTTAGCTGGTGACATTTTAGCGAGTGAGCAAGATGATACCTTGACTCGTGTCCAAATCACCAATTTTTCATATATACATATATCTTTGTTTTTTTAATTGATATGTATACCTATTATACATTATTGAAGTGAAAACTTCTTTAATATCGTTATGATTTGAACTCCATTCAACAAAAAGACAACACAAGAAAGCGACAAACGTACATATTTAGGAATTAGCCTGCGAGAGAATGAGATAGGTAGTTCTGTAAAGGTTTCACTTAAATCGCGTGTGAAATGCACACATTTTTTACATACATTTCGCTCATGTTTCATATTAAGCCAAATTCCTTCTTTGTCACTCTTGATGTTGGTATGGAGGGACTATTTAACGAATAGTTATCCATGTATAGGTACGTACCTACATTTCAATATGCTTCCATTTTGCCTAAAATATATCTAATAAGAACTCTATAATTGGTCTAAATAAAGGTGTTTCGGTCGAGTCAGACCCTGTATCCGCGCTTGGGTATAGAATCTCATAAAAAGGATTGTTATCTCACCATGACCAATTCTTCAGGCGTGAACTGGGCGGTTGGACGCGGGTCGTGGTGCGGCGCCGCGAACACCGCGCCCCTCGCTGCGTCCGCGCCGCCCTCGCCGTCCGAGCCCTCGTCCGAGCTCGAGCTGTCCGACGACCACCGGTCGCGCGACAACCACTGCTCTAGGTTCAAGCTAAGGAAAGATCACGTTTTTAAAGAACCTGTATTAAATGAGCTTACGAGAACAATTGTAATAGTCAATCTGCAATATAGAATGTTAATGTTTAAAAGAAGGCAAGTGTGCGAACAGTTAATTCACACGCGTTCCAAATTAAATATAAGAAACGTAATACGACGCATTCTTAAGCAACATTTGTTAAATAAATTGTATATTAAATTTATACAAAACTGACTTTTGTAACCAATCAGTCATGAGTCTGTCATTCATTAGCGACCTATTTAAAAATAAATTAAAATTTTAAATCATTGAGACAATTTTTCAAAAGACAAATTCCTTGTTCTTTGCAAATCGCAATCAGAGAGTAAAAACAATTAACAACTATGCAAATCTTTGCGATTCCTGGTTTCTGAAATTTCAAAGGGTTTTTGCAATAGGTTACGGAACCCGAAAAAGCAACTTACTCAGCTGGCATCGGTACTTTCTTCTGCGCTTTGGGCGCGACTGGCTTCAATTCTCCCTCGAACAGTTCTGCGAGCTCATCAATCAACCCGCCACTAAAGCCCTCCATTTTGGTCTCACCATTCATGGGCTCATCTAGTTCCTTGACTTCTTCAATACCGTTGCTGCTGGAAATATTACAAAAAGTGTAATAGTCCACGTGATCAGGTCCTCCACATCCATCGACCGCTATGTTCATTACATTAGTAAAACACCATCATGCACATAGAGCGTACCTTTGTTCATGTTCAACAAGTAGGCCTGTGGTAAACGTGGGAGCCGTGGGGGCCGTGGCCGTGGGCAGCGTAGGGTCGTCGGGACTGAGACGTCGCAGCACCAGCGAGAGCAGCGCGTGGGCGTTGTGCGCTCGCTCCTGGACCTCCATGTCTTCGCTACATAATAGTGGACGCATGCCTGCTATCGCCTCGCGTAGTATCTACACCATAAACGTATATTTTCTTTAGTAACACTTTGGTAGGCGATTAAATCTTATTCATAGTTACGTAAAGTAAGAATAACGTGGCGCTGATGGTTTGTTTATGTTATACAACGAGCGTGAGCTTTTGGTGAAGAAAACATCGTGCGGAAACCATAGCATAGGTGGCAGGGTCCTTTGTAGTACCCGCTCTGCCGCCAAGGGTGTGTATCGGCAGAAGTACATGAACGCGCTCTAGGCTCTGTAAGCCTACCACCATTGCTTCATCTTATCCTACCACGGTATATTCGTATGCCAGTGTCGCGGAAACCTTCAGTCATTGCATGAATAAAAAAAATATTAACTAGAATAGTAAGTAATAATACGCAAACGAAAATGTACTTAAACGTGCAAAGGTATGGTTTAACCATGTCTGTAAATTAAGGCTAGATTAATAATTAATTATTCAAAAATAGCGAAGAAAAAAGTCATGTAGGTATTTTGTGATGATTTATCGTGAGATATCATGCGTTTTCTGCAAAATTTGTTCGCTTTTTATACAGTCCGATCTTAAGACTATAATAATTAACATATTTTGAACAATGTCAGTTGTGACATTGTTACGCTCGAGACTGGATAGAACTGCAATACATTTTTTTACAACAGAAAGGTAGCTTCTGGTTTTGTTTGTAACAGATAGACCGATCATTGGGTATTGGTAAATAATGTCCCGGGTAATGTCTCCACACACGCGCTGAGATAAGGTAGATCTTTATAATGCAAATTAGATAACTGACATATGCCTACTAACAAGGTATTTCGTATAAAGTATAGTAGATCGAAAGTTTAATCTACTGTAAAAAGTTCTAGGATCTGCCTGTACATGAATTTTTTTGTGACAAAACGTAGTTTTATGACTCAATTCTACCATTTTATATGTTTTGTCTGTCTGTATGTGATTTCTTGATGTAAAATTATATACGAGTATAGTCAGAACAGGTGATTGTGATGAAATGCGGGTGAAACCGCGGGGGCAGCTAGTAGTGAATAAAACTTAAAATACCAGAAAAAAATCAAGGTTATCAGAGGAAAGGATAAGAAGTTATCACGATTTGAAGTTTGTGTAGAAACTGATAATATTACAATAATGTGGTTTGAACTTGAAATGTCATTCTAGTTTACGTGGACTGATTTACTCCCATTGGTACAAAGATAATTTTCTAATGCTGGAAACATTGGTTCCTTGTTTAACACGAATGTAGTAAAAAGAAAATAAAACAAAATACATATGTATTTAGAGAGTACTAATATACAAGGTGCTACAAAACTACACGTAAAGCCGAAAGGAGGTTAAATGGGACCTTATAACGAGTCCATTCACAATATATAAGAACCGTAGTAACACTGTATAACATACCCCAAAAAAATAAAAAAACTGATTTTTATGAATGAAAAATAGAAAAACTATTAAAGTAGACACTTATTAGGTAAAATAGGTACGTAGGCCTTTCTGTTAAATAATCTGGTTCCCTGACATGACAGCTTACTAGGGTTGTTGGCTTTGATAATTAATTATATTTTACGGGGTATTTTGTAACACGTCGTATGTTAACTATAGTGCCTATAATTTAATATATATATTATGTAGACCCATTCTGTTGTGCACCGTTAAACATAATTTTATCTAATTACATCTCTTTCTATTTAAAAAAAAATAGAATGATAGTCCTGTTAAACTCGTTTTTGGCATCGAACTTAATCATTCGGACAATACTGAAAATATCTTCACTCTTTTCAACTATAAGAAAAGAATGATCGTTCATAGCAGCCATTGACATTCCAAACAGATATGTTCAATTAATACCCACAAATGTAGTTAGTAATACACACTAACCACGATAACCCGTGTATTAATATTGAATACCAAGACACAGAACATAGGCCCGAGGACGAACAACGCCAAAGAACTAACCAATAGAACATTTTACATCGCGCAACGTCACGGTAAGCGATATGATGACGCTAAGCTTGTGAAAGGCGTTCGTGCTCAGGGCACAGCCAGCACAAGCTCGTGCGTACGATGCAGCCGTACATATCAGAACTTGAGAACTTGAGATATCTATTGTACGCGACCTCTGAAAAATTAAGTCAGTTCGCGTACAAGCTCCACCGGAAGTGTACCGCGATATAAACCATTCAGCAATATTAAATGGAATCAATTAATTAAACATAGCATCCATACAGCACAGTTCCCATACTGTACAAAATTGGTCCTTCGAGCCGGAGACACAGTGTAAATCACAGATTCCATACTATATAGTATTGGTCCTTCAAGCTGGATAAACAGAGCAATTCACAGATTCCATATTATACAGTATTGGTCCTTCGAGCCGGATAAACAGTGCAACTCGCAGATCCATACTGTACAGTATTGGTCCTTCGAGCCGGATAAACAGTGCAACTCACAGATATGGCCGGCGCGACGTCCCCGCGCGCCTCGTACACGACGAGCAGCTTGGCGGTGAGCTTGAGCGCGGCGTGCACGCACACGGCGCGCGCGCGCATGTGGCCGCCGCCCACGCCCGCGCACAGCATCAGCGGGGACACCGACTCGCGCATCACCTGCTCCTCCCTGAGGAACATGCCTTCATTTCAATAAATCTGCATTGGTACAAATCAATCTGAATCTCCCATGTCCTTTAGTTGACTTTCACGCCTTAATCGCAATAAGGGCTCGCGACTTGAAAGGAAATATGTGGTGGTAGCATGTAGAAGACACGGCGACCAGGTACAGACATCTTTTGAAATTTTTGAACTATGCAGTCAAAAATAATTGTATTTTTTAGTACAGAAATTCATGTGAGATTAGTTATTTTCAGTTTGAGTTGAACAACTTCAAAAGATATGGTTGGCTAGCCAACATAGTGTGTGTTGTCAGACTTACACTCGGGCAATCCTTTAAGCTAAAATTATAGTATTGTAGTTTATTAACTTGTAGGTTTATATGTTCGGTCGTAAGAGCAAATCTCCAAAACCACTCATCTGATTTAAATAATTCTTTTACTGATAGAAACCTACACTATTCCCGGTCGACAGAGACTTAGTTACCATCTCGGGACTCGGGAGACATTCAATTACGGTACTGTTGTATGGAAGCCCCACTTAAATATGTATTTATTCTATTTTAGTAATTGAAGTTATAGCGGCAACAGAAATGCATGAGACTTAGTAATTGGGTACCGTTTTACTCTTTGGGCACGGATCCCTAAAAAAAGTAATGTAATAAAGTGTGTGCAACTGACGTGCAGTATTCGGCGAGCACGAAGGCGGCGGCGTAGAGCACCTCGCGCGAGGCGGCGGCGGGCGCGGGCGGCGCGGCGGCGCGCGCGCACAGCGCCGCGCACTCGCGCGCCGCGAACCCGCGCACGTCCGCCACGCGCGCGCCCACCTCCGTCAGCTGACCCGCCAGGATCAAACCTGCCGTCACACCTCGTACATTATACGTTACGGCTAATATTCATCAGTAAATAGATTCGAAGGCCGCAGAATCGAAGCCAATACATACCTACTATATGTCTACATAAAACACAAAAAATGTTACGTGGGTGTCAAATACAGTGTAAACTCTTTATAACGTTATCCTTTATAACGATAAACTCCCTATAACGTTGAAGTGAGCCCAAGTTGGTTGGTTTGCGTTAAAACCCACATATTGAAACACTCTTTATAGCGATACGCCATTCTCTATTACGAAGAATTACGAAGAAATGTGTTCATATTTTTAGACAGTAAATATTTATTATCGGTATTATTGTTTATGTTATGTTATCAGGTAACAAAAGACTTTGAAGCTCCGAAACATCCGAGGTCGGTCTAGCTTTTGTTATCCTTAATTGCCTTGAACACGTGCAGTATGACACATTGTTTTCTCGGAAGTGATGGTCTTCGACCAAGCATACTGGGTACCTATCGTATTATCAGTCGTAAACCTACTTTGAAACTGTTAACATGGCCAGTAAACGGAAAGCGATTAGTGTTGACGAAAAAGTTTGTGCTGAAAAAAAAAACAGCGGCCACTATCCAACATTCTTTTCGACATGCTGGATTATGTAGTAGCCAAGAAACGAACCAATTTGACAGTGAAGACATTCTACCACTGAGTGAATGGATAAGCCAGTTCAACATACCAAACAATTTTAACGAAGATCTACAATCGTACGAAAATATAGATGAGGATGTAGCCGTAACTGGTACACTTACAGATGAACAAATTGTTGATTTAGTGTCAAAAAGTCAGGAAACACCCGATAATCAAGATGAAGAAGACGATCAAGTGGACAAAGCCGAATCACCACCAACAATTCAACAAGCCCTAGATGCCGCTAAGTTGGTAGAAAAATTTTTGTTGTTTTATCAAGACGATTCCACCACATATCTAGATATGAATAGAATACATAAAATAATACAAAACAAGTACTGGCATAGCAAAAAACGTCAGACAAAGTTATCAGACTATATGTGTAAACAATAATTTATACAAGCATTTATTATCTAAGACATACATATTAAAAATTCTTGTTAATTTGGTTTTTTTTGTTCACTCCATATAACGATAACTCTCTATAACGACAAAAAATGCTCAGTCCCTTGAGTTTCGTTATAAAGAGTTTACACTGTAGTTTGACATTGTGTGACAAGGCACATCAAAATCTACTTAATATTTAACTTCGTTTGTATATTCGATAAAATTTATTGTAACTTAAAAATTTTAAGGTTCAAACTTTTTTTAGGGGTTTTAAAAATTATTAAATATGTGAAGTCACACTAGAGGGGACGGGGGTCACCGCAATCGGTTATTAGGGGGTCTAACAAATGTAACCATCTGTAACAAGGACTGAGGGACAAAAAATCATAGGTTATTTTTTTAATGTACATGTTATTAGACATCGATTTATATTTATCAATTTAATCAATATTGGTTGGAGAGTAGTTTAATAAATCCCATTGTTAAATTTGTTTATCTTTATTGTTGTTTTATCTACAGTATTCTATCAGAATGCCAACAAATGGCAGTCAGCAAATGATACCTAAGTACAGTTGTAATTGAAAATTTAGTACCTAAACAGAACCTGCAAGGGCTTGCTCTACCCAGTCACATCTTCAAGATATAATTTTCTGGGAGCATAATTTTATGCCCTAAAATCTAGCGCCACTTAAACCACATTAATATAAAATCATCAGTGCAAGAAGCTAGTATCATACCGTGTTTAGCGCTGGTCTCCATCTCGGTGAGTTCAGTGAGGACAGTGACGTACCACTCGAAGTCCACCACGTGCTGATAGTTGTTCTGAGAGCAGATCTCAATCATGCGCGTGAGCAGTTCATCGCGGTACAACGTCCCTTCAGCGCGTTCCATGTGCATCATCAGTTTCTTCACTATTTCCATTAAATTCTTTTTGGACACCTGTCGATTTAAAATAAAATACCTGTTAAAATTTGCAGATAGGTAAGTAAAGAAAGTGTAGTTTTTTCGATTAGGTTTATCTATTGGTATCTATATACTATTATGTGAAGGGGAAATTTTGTACTATTTTACGAGCATATTGTGCGCACGGTAGAGTTGAGATTTGCCGTAATTAAACTTTATATAGAGATGGAGAACAGAAAGTAGTTATACAAGTGCATTCAATTGATTAGAATAAATCGTTTAATCGTGGCATACGGCCAATATCAAACACATAATGACGTAGGTATTTGTGCCCGCAGCTGACCTAATAGAATAAAATTCAAAAAAGTAAAGGCAATGAGTATAGAGATTATACTTTAACAAAAAGAACTCAATAGCGTACAAACTTAAAAAAAATAATTAGGGTTGAATTTCGAACACTAGGCGACCAGTACTTTTAATAAATTTACTTACCATTCCATACAAGAGGCCGAGAGCTCTCAGTCTGATGGACTCGTCTTTATCATCAAGGCATGCCAGCACGAGGTCCTTGTGAGCTTGAACTGACTTAGGGTGAGATTTGAGTATTCGAGACATCGCCAACAGACCCAGGTACTTCACTGAAATAATACACAAATAAAAATAGATAAATGGAGCTGGAACGTTTGAAAGATAGGGGTAAAGTAAAGGAAAATCACTAAGCGGAATTGATCGCGGTAAGAAATAAGACCAAACCTAGTTTTGCACTTCATCGTTTTAATATATTTTATATGTAGGGTATTAATTATTATTATTTATAACATTTTCGAGACATCTAATATACCTGTGGGCATTTTTTATGGTTCTTTTATGGTAACTTGTTACGTTTTCGATACATTAAAATAAATCGTATATCATCATCATCAGCCTATCGCTGTCCACTGCTGGACATAGGCCTCACCTATGGTACGTCACTGAGCTCGATCTTCAGCTCTTTGTTTCCAATCGCTACCAGCCAGCTTGCGTATATCATCGCTCCATCTAGCTGGAGGGCGTCCTACACTACGTTTACCGAGCCATGGTCTCCACTCTAGAACGCGTCTACCCCGTTTATCTAACGCGTTTATCGGTTCTACGGCAGACGTGACCAGCCCACTGCCACTTCAGCTTGCTAAACCTTTGAGTTATCATACTACTACATTTATAGTAAATATATAAATCGAATATCATGAATACTATAAATCATTCCATCAATCAATTTATATTAATTGCTGGTGTAACATTACTTCTTTAATATTTTCCCACAGGGTTAGTCGATCAATTTTGCAATACTATCTACACGATCGACACGATCTTTATAGAGAGTATTGTGCTACTTTGGCTTTGAATTATTTATCAATGTTTAGTGGCTTTAGGAAGGTAGATAATGACTTGTACTTCTAAAGATTATGATGATAAAAAAGATACATAAATTACTACCGTATTTGACACTAACATTAAGGGAAAAAACGTTAGGTTTGCGACCTATAATTTGTGTTAATATTCTAGTTACATATGTATGCATAACGAGGATTTACTAAAAGTATGTTCAAATATTTAAAGTCTTTGTAAAGGCTTCATTTCTATTTGAATACTGATTACATACATGACATCCAGTGCGTGTAATATTCATGATTATTATTTAAAAAATAAATGTGCATGCATGCATAAATAATAAATAAATATCCCAAGACATTTTCACACATGGTTACCTGATCCCAAGTTAAGCAGAGTGTAATGCTTGTAGTATGGCTACCAGGTAACTGATATACTACATATACTACTTTTTAAATACATACTTATATAGATATTTACACCCAGACACAGAACAAACAGACATGTTCATGCACACGGGAATCGAATCCGCGACCTTCGGTTTGGCAGTCAGGGTCTCTAACCACCAAGCCAACTGGCCCGTCATGCATGGCGGACTGATTGGCGTGGTTCTTCGATACCCTTACTATCAATCCACAAATCGTAGGTTTTTGTTTGATCTATGTTTACGGTATAAAATATCTATACTCGTATGTAATCACATATATCAGTTATCCGTTTTCTATAGAACAAGCTCCATATAGTTTAGGATCGGATGGCCGGGTGTATAAAGAACTGTTCCAGGGTGCTTATTTATAATAATTAATCAGTCTCAAATCTTGGCAAAAAAAATAAAAACTAAATCGGTATTTTTAAATTATGTAGTTTATAGGTTATTTACTTAACCATCAGTTTGGTCAAAAATATAAAATAATCATACAGGCACTCTTTTCTCAGTACTTAGTAATTAGGTAAAATATTAAAATCAACGGATAAAGAAGCTGATCCTTACAATTATTTGAATTCGCCGTTAAATAAGGTTTATATTCGTTAGTGAAATCTCTAGCATTTTTTTGTATTTTTAGAGCACATCTAATTCGGAGGTTTTAGATTTTGTTAAAAAGCCCATTACAAAGGGCTAAGATAGGCCAGTACTTCTCATATATCTCGTGAATTCTGTTAAATGATATAACTTACGATTTTGATCGCTGTCCTCGATGAGAATCCTGAGTTTTTGCACGCAAAGCTGCACAGAGGCGGCATGGCCGGGCATTCCACTGCTGATGCTGATGAGCACAGCTATCACAGTGTTGATGCACTCATACAGCAACGACATCGCTGAAGTACTGTTAGGGAAGAATTTATATAAGTTCCAACAACTACAAAATTACTAAAGTTAATTAAAGTACATGTTTTATTGCAAGTAATGCTCAAAGTTAATTTAAATTAGTTTAATCCAATTAAACCTGTATTTACAAAGAGTAGTCTTTTTGCAAACTTCTCGTCTTAAAATGTATTTGGTTATTAAGGAAAATACTGCTTGGTTCAATATTTGACAGTATTAATAAAAATGTTAAAGGCTTAACGTTAACAAATACAACTTACAGTCAAGGTTGATCGTATCGTATAAAACAAAGCAATACTAGTGTAGGTGTACTTTAAAGTGCTACTGTGTAACTCAAGCATATTTCACGATAAAAAAGCAGTGGAAGCACACCATCTTCATGAAATGTTCACCTGAATTTTGTACATTCATATAATTTATTTACTCAGTCCATAACGAACACGACTTAAGGCTATATCATAAGTTTAATCAAATTAATATTCTAATAGCTGAACACGCACGGCATGTTTTACAATGCGTCTTTTTTTTAGTCACACTCAGCTCAACTTTCGCGGGCCTGCGCTCACCGAAGTTTCATTTTAATCGGAAGAATAATAAAATACGCGATAGAAAACGATTAAAACGATTAAACGCCCAAATAAACATAAATTCACTTTTATACACACATCAAAAGTATCTAGGGATTAAACCAGTTTAAACGAGTTACTGCAGGTGTTATATAATTTTATTTGGACTCCTATTGTTTCTTTTGAGTCAATTTTGTAATTTAATATAGGAACAGCTGCGATTAAAAGTAACCACTTGTAAGTCTAGACAGAAGAAAACATTTTGACAAATTATTTTTCATAAATATAATTTAAATAGGATAAAAATAATCCTCAAACCCTAGCCACTTTCAATGTGAGTGTGATAAGATTTAAAGATTAACTCCGCGATAGCCGCTGCAAAAATTGATTCTAATACACCTCAGGCAATATCAGGTGCTTAGTTTTTACGAGGAACCTAGGAATGTTGTATATTTGGAAAATCTATACAACTTTTCTAATACTTAATTAAAATCGGTCTTGAAATTTAATTTGTATGTAATAATGAGCGTAAATGGGATTCTTAAAGTATTATAATTAGCCCAAATGTATGTACGAGTATAATAGATATTAGATTTCTCCATAAAAGTAAGTAGGTAATTTTATTAATCTATATTTACTGTTCTGAAGCGACTATTATACCTTAGGGCCGCTTATGGACAGTAACCGACTCACCTATGTATTAAGTTAGTTAATGGTTCTATCAGTTTCTTGCCAAGTCGAGGCTCTAATGGGGTTAACGCACCAAACTGCAACAAACACAATGACACTACATAAGACTAGCTTATGTGGAGCAACAAATAACTAAATGTCATGACGCTAATAGCCTTACACTTCAATAATAATATTGTTATGGTATTATTTGTGTTTTAGTTGAAATTGGTAAAAAGAACTGCCCAATTTCGTGTCCAACCACGCAGTGTGTAGGGTTCTGTACAATGTCCTGAACGCAAGTTTTAGTTTTCTATGTTAGTTTAGAGACCATATCATTAAGTTCGTTCAATAAAATATACAAAAATATCTAATATGCAGTCGTTGAACATTATCTAAAAATTGCGGATATTTTATACGACCTTAATTTTTTTTTTATTTCCACCCTTAGTTGAAAAGAGGAACACATACTTTTTACGACTTTTCAAACGAATATCTGACAAACTATTGAGTTAAAATAAAAGATTTTTTTAACATCTATCTAATGAGTGTCGACACGTTTATGAGCACAGGACTTATATTTTTCATCTCTCAGTTACATGTATAGAGTCCTACTCTCTCTATACTTCATTATTACATTGCACTATCATTCATCACTTCTCATTCTCACTATAGTTTCGGAGAATATTGGCTGTGACATACGAACAGATTAATATTTGTTTATGGAACCCTAAAAATGACAACTCTCTCTATTCTTCATTATTACATTGCACTATCATTCATCACTTCTCATTCTCACTATAGTTTCGGAGAATATTGGCTGTGACATACGAACAGATTAATATTTGTTTATGGAACCCTAAAAATGACAACTCTCTCTATTCTTCATTATTACATTGCACTATCATTCATCACTTCTCATTCTCACTATAGTTTCGGAGAATATTGGCTGTGACATACGAACAGATTAATATTTGTTTATGGAACAGTAAAAATGTCAATATTTGCCATATAAATATTTCCCGTTTGAAAATTATTTACAATTCATCGGAAAGAATAATAATTTGCAGTAATTTTCAACAAATGTTTGTCTAACCATTTCATCCTTTGTGTCTTATTTATATAACTTATTTATTATGTATAAGTATAACATATTATGTTGCTAAGTGGTGATGTAAGTAAGTGATACCGATATAGTGGTAGGTAACTGCAACATAAAATATTCCAGCCTTGTAAAGTTATGTGTATATAATTTTGCTAAACTGTAAATAAAACGGTGGCATGTGGTGAATGAATCTAGCAGTTTTGGTTAACTCGACTGTTAAGTTTCACTAGTGGTACCTGCAAATGAGATCAATGAGGCTTTGTGTTATTTTTCTTCCGATATCTGGTTCATACTGTGTCATTAAACCAAACTGTGGAGAATTCATAATTAATATCATTATTGTACTTACATGATTAATCGTTATCGATTTTAATTTTATTCTCAACTATCAATACAACATTCGTCCATTTAACAATGAAATATACACTTGAAATTAATAATTCTTATCAGTCTCCGAACATAATATTCCAGATGTATCCACTTAACCGAGTAAATTCATGATTGTTTAGTTTACAAAAGCAATGTGTTCAAGGTGTCGCCAAATTGTTCATTTGACAAATATTAAACAAAATAACATACCAATTTTATGATCTTAATCAACATCCAGTTATTGGTTGAAGTAGTCATTAACTTAAAAAACACTGGAGCCAGCGAGAGATAATTTTTTGGATTTTTTCTTGCTAATTCACACACGACATTAACGGCTGCCGACTGTACACCTGTGAATAAAATAATCATAATCATAAAAGAGAATTTTACTTGGAAGAGAATAAATTGCCAAGTACTTACCAGGGTCAGGATCCTCTAATTTTTCTTTTAGTTTTGGGAAAGCTGGCCTTAAAGCTTCAGGATACCTTAAGAACACTTTGTACATCATGAGTACAGCTTTCATTCGAAGATATGGTTTGGTTGAACTCATCTAAAAGTTGAGTAAATAATAAATTTATGCAGGAATGCCCTACTAATCGGTCAGGAGACTTAGTTTCAAACTTTACTTGGTGTAAGAATTTGATCAACATAAAGATTTTTTAACATCTAGCTTTCGCCTGTGATTTCTCTAGCCTTCTTCTAAAACCTTATTCATCTCAGCAGTTATCACGATGCAAAAGATGAAGTTACATAATGTTAGCCAATCAACCATTGCATATAAACATACACTTTTACCAAATCTGTATGCATTTTGACCAATAATTGTAGCAAATTTTGATTTCCTATTCCTTCGCAGGAAAACCATACATACTACAATAACATTAATAGGGCTTAATTTTGGAAAATCTTTTTTTAAGTGCACCTTCTCTGATGAATTTGGTGTCCAACATTAAGTTCCTGCTTTTAGCAACCTAGACTGTGCTTTGTCTGTCAGTCTGTAAGTCAGTTCACAAAACGTCGTGTAAATATATATCTTTAAAAAAAAAATTGTATGGTAGTAAACTTATGTCTCACAATCATAATATAAGTAAAAGTTTCAAGTACAATAAAGTTAATTTAAAGCAATGAATTCGAAACACAAAAACATCTGTGTGTCACGCTAGAAAACATCAGACGAAAATATACTTACCAACGTCATGATATCATTTGCCAGGTCCCTCGCCAAGTCATGGGAAATAAAACAGCTGAGGCCACTCAACGCCAGTCCTGCTTCATATTGATTCTGAGCATTTAAATCTTTACGTATCATATTTGTAGTGAGCATGAGTAATTCTGAATCAGCGTGGAATGACTGACTAGCAGCTAAGTAGCCAATGCGCTTAAAAGTAAATTTATTTGAGCTCATGACTTCTATAATGTTAAATATTGCCCATGATGTATCATATCCCAGCATCTGGAGCTGAAAGAGTAACAAGATGAACAAGTTAAGGCTTAGAATTTTATAATTTTAGAATCCTTGCCCTGTCAAAACCATTTGAAGTTGGTGCATTAAATGTTAAATGGTTTTATTATAGTTCAATTTCATATATATTACATATTTCGTAACTTGTATACTTACGTATGTTAGTTTTGCAACTGCATTTGCTTTTACTGCAATATTGTCTTGGCGTAGTTCTACTTTTATTTCCTCCATACATTGTGCTATATACTTTGCCTAGAAAGATAAATATATCGTGATTCTTGGATATACAATCATTAGAAGAGCCTGCAGAGCAGCCTGTCCACTTCAGGGCAAATGCCCTGGGGCGGGGCCACCCTGCTTTCACTCTTATATATAACAAATACCATACATTTAACAATGTCACTTCCTTCATTCAGAAATGACACAAAAGATCTTTCCAACCCTAAGAAATCTCTTTGCTCCTCCTGAATGCAGTTGCAACTAGCATACAGACATACTAGGCAACTATTTAAACTAGCCCAGGGAGGCAAAATAGAGAGATAGAGGAGGATAAATGATCCTGGAGGAGCCTTTTATGGCTTTTATGCCTTTACAGGAAGATTTTTGAGACTGTGTACTGGCTTAGTACACTGCCACCATGCTATGGTGGCCTCCGATGTCCTTTAATGAAGGTTTAAGCTCATTGGAGGATTGGAACCCATGCCAACCTGTCCAGTAAGTTCCTACCTATAATAGGCTTGATATAGTCTCCTTCTTTTTGCAGTAATAGGTGCTGCTGCATCTCCTCAAAAGTTTAGGTAAAAAGATAGTAGGAGAATGCATCATAACAAATTATAAAAGGGCCATATTTTGGATCTGAATCTGAATATACACCATTCAAGGGACTGGTCTACGGTGGAGAAATTTTAAAATAAAAGTAACTAGTATTTAAAATTCTTTATTGCTATTTATATTTCCTACTGCTTGCTACATATCCAATAGTAATATATGCAATATACAAGTCAAATTCCACAAAAAAACTAAGAAAAAAGTTTTTAAATGCACAATTTTTTCTGAATTTGTGTAACACTGAATTTTCTAATAAGTTTGTTTTTAAAAAAGCAACAAAACTTAAAAAAAATAAGGACTGCACTTTGAAAATAAATTAAATATAATTATTATTAAATAACAGGTAAGTATTAAGTTATATTGTAATACTTATTATTTTAATTATTAACATAAATTACCCAGGTACACGAAATATAAATATTATAAATTCATGTAGGCTTCCGAAATGTAATATTTTTTTACTTATTTATTGCAAGAACTTATACATATAGTGCAACTATAAGTTCTTGCCTACACTTATTTTGCTCATGATTTCTAATCATATATAAAAATATTTGCACATGATTATTTAACCAATAAACATAGCTTGTCTGGTATCAAGTCTACAATACTACTTTAGTGTATTTATTTAGCCCTTCAGTAGCAAATGTATGAAACCATAAACATTATTTCTTACTGTTCAATGAATTTAGTAACATATGTTATGACATTTTGAGATATATAAAAATGTTCCGTTACTTTTGTTTATCTGGTGTTCGTATAGTAACCATATAATTTAATTATACATAAACTTTTTATTCAATATGTAAACAACATAGGGCTTTTAGAAATCTAGAAGTGATCGACTTTTCGTGCTGACTGTACCTGTTTTTAATGTTGGAGCATGATATGTTAATAATATCAGATCATTAGTTTTTAAATAAATAACCAATAAAGTTTGTGCTTAATTATTTAAGGCGTTTTACTTAGGCAATAATTTACTTTTTAATCTATTTGGCGTCCTAATGTTCCAACAACCAGCTACGTCAACTGTTTCCGAAAGTACTTTTTATTGTGCCCCAATTACAGTCGTTCCTAATCAAATCATAAATAACTGGAATGCGGCATTGACGGAGCTTAAAAATATATTTTGTATGAATTAATACATAATGGTTACCTCATTATCTTTATTATTTCGGATTCCGCGAACTAAATCCGTCAGATTTTTATCAAACATCCTTTCGAAGTTTCCTTTGACTTTTTTCAAAGCCATATTGATAGGCTTTCTTAATCAACCATTAATTATAATGTTTTCACCATAAGAACTGGGTTTAAGCGAAGAATCATGAACATGACAACAAAATTATGAAATTGAAATAAAAAAAACTCGTATGCGCAAGCAAGAATCTGACAGCTAGGGACGGACTATCAAAGTATCAAACCATAAAAAAACTCAACCATAAAAATACTTTAGGTACTTTGACTACTAAAGTGAAATAAATTAATCTTATATGTTAATTGATAACTGCGTATATGATTGATACATTTATAAGTAGGTTGCTGACTATAGTGGCAATTTGTTTTTCTGTTGTTATAAATGTAAAAAAAATACTTAAAACATTTTTTACGTCAGCCTCGTCAGCTTAGGTGGCGGATTCAGCTGTATACATAAATACAGATTCTAAGCTATTGATTTCAATGTAAATTAATAATATTTCCAACAATACAAATAAAATTGTACCTACTGAACGAACTTAATTATTAGGAATGGCAACTGTGAGTATCTGACATTATAAGATATTGAAAAGTATTCATTCATACTATTCTATATATTTTTAATTTATCTATGATATGTCATTTACGATTTTTCTCATAGAGCTTTCGATTGTTTGTAAATACTTGGTGAATACATTTATACGTTTTTACCTACATAATCATTGATTTATTGAATAGAACCAAAAGTACCAAAGAACAATCAAATCAAACGAATTCTCTTGCAAAATGATCATATTTTTAAGCGAACTTCAGAAAGAACATCTCAGTTTACTTCATACACATTCAATACAAGGTGCGTACATTAAGGGTTCCCAATAGCTCAGAAGAATAAGTTAAAAACTGAGTTCATAATAAAATAATAACTAAATAAAACTTGCCCTTTCATGGTTAGGTATTCCCCATCATTTAAAAATAATCATGGTCCTCAGAATTGCGTGTGAACCATGCTGCATTTAATATTGTCTTAAAATTTAAAGTTTTAAAATTGCCCATGTCAAACCCTTTATAATTAGTTCAAATTGGTTAGTTTAAGAACAGCTATTTTATAAGCTAAGACCTGAGACGGTGTAGAGACACATGTCTCATGTGTTAATGAGCTTAAAATTGTTTCATAAATTTTTTCATTCATTTCAGTGATGATAGATTTTTGTAAAATTGCTTTGGACTATGTAAACAATGGGATCAACCATAAGAAGTATAGTATTGCTGCGGGTAATTAAACTTTTACTATAATTTACTTATTTTGTTAATATTGGTAGAGCTAAGGCATTTATAAGTAGGGCTGCTTTCATCTGGGTTTTCCTTTCCTCACAAAATATTTCAAAACAATAAAGAATGGTAAACCTCTTAGGACAATCTTCATAGAAAACCAAACACTGGGTTGTCAAGCATTATCGACATATGCAAGAAAGTATGCTAATTTGCTATCATTATCAACAAACAAAGATATTAAATATTATTCACTCTACTATTAAAAATGTTTTTGTCAACAAAGGACAAGGTTACAAGGATGGATTTGAATTCCATACATAATATACTGTTGTTTAGTTTTAGTTAGTTTTTAGTTTAGAGTAGTGCAGATAAATTATTTTAAATTGATTTAAGCATGAAGGAACTTTTAAATTAGAAGAAAACAAACTAGAATTAGAAGAGTACCAGTTGTTATAGACTTAAATTTCCTTTTTTTTTGTGAATAAAAAAACAAACAAGATTTACCATTTAACCTAACCTAACCCAGGGGTATAGGCAGTGCATTGATAGTTCCGTCAGCCTAGACAAATCCCTATATACATATATTGATAGGTATAATACTTATGACCCAGTGTTTATGATCCTATGGAAAGCAGCCCGATTTATAAGTACCTAATTAATTTGATTACTATAAGCAAGTTATTCTTTTCAGAGAAGCTAGATGTTTCTCTATCTGTTGTCCGGAATCTGGTACATGCATTAGTTTATTTAATAGTGGAAGGATGCAAACATAATGTAAGTAATATTTTGGTTGGTACTAATAATAAAAGTTGGTACTAATGCAACAAGTAAGGATATTTATTGAAATTAAAACTATTGCATTCTAATAGATCTGTTTTGACATGAATACAATACATTGAACATAAGAATAGACACCCAATATGATTGAAAAACGTTTTTATTATGCCCTATATCTGTCAGTGTAGTTGCGTAACAATATATAACTGTTTCAATTATAGGTACCTAACTTTTTAAACAAAACTGAATTGATACTAGTAGTGCTAGTACCTTGAACTATACTCTCGTAACTTTAATGATAATGTACCGATGACACATAGACTCGATTATAACATCTATGACAATGATAAGTGATGACTTGGAGAATTATTTATTAAAGCATGGTCGCCGATCCAGAAGAATTTCGTACAATGACCCCTCATTACTTATATTAAAACACAGTTTGAAAGGACTGCTTTAATGTTCGAGCGTGACGGCAATACATTTCCGCGCGTGCGATAGAGATGAGTAATGAGGGGTCATTTGACGATATGTTTTCCTGCACGGAACCATACTTGATAAAAGAAAAGAAAATTTTTAGTAGTTCCTTTCTTTGAAGTAGCACCAAAATATATATTTTTCTAAATATTGTACCTACAAGAATCTATATTTAAATTTTCAGTTTACGTATTACAGTACTTTTATTTCATAAGTAAAATTGTTAATGTATGAAAACAATACCAATAACTTACCACCAATATGCTTAGGGATTCTAACAAATTTATTATGTTTGAAATTGCAATGACATACCTAATATGCTTCATAATGGGTTAATCATTGATTTCTTCATTCTAATGTTAATTCTCCCATCCATCTTTCTTTACGTCAACTATCCTTAATGGTGCCCATATAATAGTACATAATCTTTAATTTTAGTCTTACCTAGTAGTTAGGTCTTGAATCCTAATACGTATAAAAACACATTTACAGTTGTCGGACGCAGATTTTAAGTCTTCATTAGCGATAGCTGGTTTTTCTACTGAACAACAAGAAGTATTGGCAAAGTTGCACAGTGCAAAAAAAGTTGAACTAGTTGACGCTTTGCATTTGCTGCAGCAGAAAGATGTTACATATCAAGACTTTGCTTGGAGATTTGAAGTTCAGGTACATACTACTACTGTACTTATATTTTGATTATAAAATTGAGCTTAGGATTTTCTTTATTTAATCTGTTATTTGAAATCTTAACAGGTAGCATCCCGCTTTTGTAGCGAAGAAATAAAGCCCCGGGTTACAATGGATTTTGTATTAATGAGTCCTAAGAACTTGTACAAAGATGATAAAATCAAGAGATCTGGCTATGGTACCACAGATGCTACCAAATGTATTTCTCCAATACAAATAGATTCGTCAATACACGATGCTAAAGCTGCCAGTCATTGTCAAAATATCATTAATCATTTTCTCCTTGAATGTGATTTACCGACATTATTATATGTGACAAATAAATTAGATCAAGCCTTGAAGGAATCAAAAAGCCAACATGTTCGTAAAGCACAAAGATCTATATAGTTAGTATGTAATGCATATCCAGCAAACATGTGCGACGGGGTTTTTGGTGTAAGGGAATAACCTGACTTTATATGTGCTGCAGTAGAAAAACGATTTGAAAATGGACCGTACGTAATTTGTTTCTTGTGGACACTCGATCCTTTAGTGAAAAAGTGAGAGTTAGAATGAATCGGTCGTACTGACATGTGTTTATTAATTACTTCTGTTACCGCTATTACACCGACCAATTATATCATGAAGCACAGACTTGTTAATTATTTGGTACTTAGTACCTACCGCACTAAGTACCTAATAGCAATAATGTATATGTATCGCCAAATATCGCAGAAATAATTGGTGCCTCATTCAAAAGTATACTTATATGGGGTTTAGATGTATCCCCTGGCGAATATTAGAAAACTCGCAAATTTGGTTTTTAAAAATTTTCAGTAGGGATAATATAGGTCGCCAATTTTAAAATTTGTCAGCAAAAAATAGTAGTATCTTGTAGCGCACCAAGATAAACAATGCGCAGTGCGAAAATGTTACAGGCGACACGTATGACGAGAATGGGGATGGGTCCTATTTAAACTTAAGAAAATATTCCAACTTTAAGGGTGAAAACAATTTTGAGAATTAATTGAATTTCAACCACTTTCCATGAACCGATATTCATAATACTTAGCACATAGGTGTAGTTTTAATGGAAATTACATAGTTTTTTTTATTTTTTTTTACATTTTACACATTATACACTTTTACATTACCTACTGCTGGTCTGACGATGGAACTGTCAGGTTGGAGGGGAACTCCTGAGCGGTGTAAAGTTGTTACATCGTGATTTACCGCGATTTGGCGACTCCACACACCAGTGTCCCAAGTTTAGTGTACACCAGGGAAAATCGCAATGGCCGCGCAAATATTCTTGCGTCCTTACGCAATGAAATGAGGGCACGTAATTAGTGAGCAAGAAACCGTTATTATTTTACCGTATTTTTATCATTATCATGTACCTAGTGTACACCTGTTTATATAAATAATTGTTGGTTATTAACAATGTTGACTATATTATTATCGATGTCTGAGCGTAACAATTAATTAAAAATACTGAAAATTCTCTTCGCTTTACTGTATTAAATAAAATTTAATATTTTAAAATATGTAATCTGCGAGTTTTGATACATTCGTACCTTTGAAATATTCCTATGTCATCAAAATCGATTTTCGAATAAACCGTTTGCAGTCAAGCACTGTTCGCAATTAAATTGGGTAGGGGTTCCCCCAAAACCTTTTTATTTAACCGGTTTAAAATTAAACGATTTAGGCTCCCTGAAGTCTGAAGAGAGGGGAGGACACGATAACCCAACGAGGGTAATCCACCCAGCCCTCCCATCTCAAGGAGGTCTTGGTTATTTAGTAGATAAGGACCTTATTAACAGCGTTATGGAAGTCAGCAGTATGTCAAGAATATATGCGGCGAATTCAGCACATTCTGACCATTAAGTCGAGGCCACATAATGAGGACATCTTTTATGTTAACAATGACTGGGTACCTACCTACAGTTAATAATTATATATCAAGCAGCAGAGTCAAGCATCAGCATCACGCGGCATACATCCAAATGGATAAAATCAGTACTTTTAGCGTTCGGAGTGATCATTCGCCTAGGTACCTTCGCTGATTGCTATGCACTACAGCCTTCGAGTTTCTTCCACTACCAGCGTTTTATAGGTACCTATGGCAAACTGTAGGTTTATACATATATGTAATTTTATTATAAATTAAATATAATCCAATTTATCTAAAGGTGGTTGTTACGAACCGAACTCATATACATCATCTTTTTGGATTTTATTTTGTCTTCTAAATTCAAAAAGTAATGGCAGTTAGTTACACTAGAGAAGTTCAATGGTTTTCTCTTTTTTTGTCTTGTTAATTATTTTTAAATATAAACTGTGGTCCAATCCTGCGCACTCTCTTTTATTTCGTGTAGTTACGATCAGTAACAGTGGTGCTATGTGGTGGTATATATTAGGTTGGGGAAAAAGTCTTTTCGCATTATAGTATGTATGAACTTGTAATAAAATTTCTTTGTCTATACTATTTGTATCTGGCTGGTTTTGGTATCATTGAAAGTTTAAATTTTAAAGAATATAATTCCAAATTCAAAGTAGGAAAATAAGTGATTTGCATTTGTTTTTCGTACCGCCAAGATGAGTGAATGAAGAAATTCGATTCATTTTAAAATTTTACTACAAAAAAGGTAAAAATGCAACGCAAGCCGCGAAAAAATGCGATGTTTATGGACCTAGTGCAGTGTCTGTGAGAGTAGCACAAATTTGGTTTAAGCGTTTTCAATCCGGAAATTTTGATGTCAAAGATGCACGTCGTTCTGGTCGCCCCATTACGGATAAATGGATGCCATTTTTGAAAAAGTGGAGCAAGATCGGCACATCAGGAGTTACGACGTAGCTAAAGAACTGGGAATTGACCACAAAACAGTTTTGGCGCATTTGAAAAAAACTGGGTACACAAAAAAGCTAGATATTTGGGTACCTCACGAGCTCACTGAAAGAATCCTAATGAACCGTGTACTCATTTGTGATTCTTTATTACAACGTCATGAAACCGAACCATTTTTGAAGAAGCTGATAACTGGTGATGAAAAGTGGATCACGTACGATAAGAACATGCGAAAAAGGTCGTGGTCAAAGGCCGGTCAGGCTTCACAGACTGTGGCAAAACCCGGGTTAACTCGCAACAAGGTGATGCTGTGTGTGTGGTGTGATTGGAAGGGCATTATTCATTATGAGCTGTTACCACCAGGCAGGACCATCGATTCTGAACTCTACTGCGAACAACTGATGAGATTAAAGCAATAAGTTGAGAGAAAGCGGCCGGAATTAATCAACAGAAGGGGTGTGGTTTTTCATCATGATAACGCTAGACCTCACACATCAGCCACTCAGCAAAAATTAAGAGAGGTATTAATGCAACCGCCGTATAGACCTGACCTTCAGATTTCCACCTGTTTCGGTCTCTTCAGAATTCTTTAGGCAGTGTCAGGTTAACATCACGAGAGGACTGTCAAAACCACTTGTTGCAGTATTTTGATCAGAAGTCCCAAAATTTCTATAGCAATGGGATCATGTCCCTACCTACAAGATGGCAAAAAGCTATCGAACAAAATGGTACCTACATACTTTAGTTAAATGTAGGTAAATAAACTATATTAAAATGTTTTGAATTTTCTTAAAAAATGCAAAGGAACATTTTCTCCAACCTATTATAATATGTATAGAAAATCGTACGTATAAGTCTGATCTATTATGGATGAAATTTGGAAGGTGGGTGTGTTGTGTTTAGAGGCGTACTTTTCTAGTTATTATGTATCTACGGCTACATTCCATACCCAATTGTGTAAATAAATAACGAAAGTTGCTTGTGAGTTATTTACTTCTCAAGTCAATAAGATTTTCAGGATGTTAGTTCATCAATTAACAAACTTTATGATGTAATTTGGGAGATACATAATAGTATATAGACAATAGTAATAGACATATTATTTTGATCGGCACTGGCGGAATCAAATATAGGTAACGTTAATGATATATTGTAAAACACCACAAAGAAATATCAATTAGTTACATTTTACTAGAAAAAAACAATCATCAAAAAATGCTAACGCCAATGCGAAGTCCATAAATAGAGGTGTTTTCCCACGCCACAGTCGGCAAGACTCGACAAGCCGTGACGTCATTAGCGCTACGGGACTGCTAGTGTTGTGCGAGTGTAATAATAATAATAATGGCTAGCAGTCAAATGACTGCTGACGAACTCCTTTGTGTGTTAGGAAGTGTAGAAGAGGATGATGAATTTTCCAAAGCAACATCTATAGACGAGGATGATTTAGAGGTGAGTTTTATTTTTACGTCACATAATAAACAATAGGTAACTCTATAATGTTAATGACATAGTATTTATTAACGAGACGAGAGATGTTAAGTTCAGAATGAAAATATTGGTATGATGTTATTCTTAAATCGCTTAAGAGCGTTAACGCCAAATCCTCGGCACAATATTTAGGTAATTGCAGTGTTCTTTCCACTCACACATATGCGCACGTGACTGTGTGCGTAGAGTTGATGCACTCTCTGTTATTATAGTCAAACTAACCATGTTGATCCGTTGAGTTATGTTTAATAATATTTATTTAATAGTCAGTTTATTTTTATTTCTATTACAGCCTTGTGAAATAAAGTGGCAATTTTCAAAATCAGGCGTGAAAAGTTAGAAATGTAGTAATGTAAAATCTTACTACGATTAATATTATAAATACGAGTCTGTGAGGATGTATGGTTGCATGCTTTTTAGTTTTTCCCGTAAGAACTACGGAACGGATTTTGATGAAAAAATAGTACTTAAATTTGATTATATTATAGATTACATCAGAATAGCATACAGACCATATTTTCAAATAATAATTATAAAGGCGAAAGTTTGAGAGTTTATATGGATGGGTATTTGGATGAATATTTGTTACTCTTTTACAAAAATTACTAGCCTTTCATCCAAATCCGCTCAGTCGTTTTAACGTGAAAGCATAACAAACAAACTTATTTATCTTCGCATTTATAATATGAGCTTCGATTCTAGTTTAAAGAAAAACAAGCGTCATCAAATGCAAAAGCAACAAATAAAAATGCTATTTATAATAACAAAAATATTTAATAATATGACTGGAAAGTCGTGCTCCGTAGTGGCATCGACCTAGACTTTCTTGGGTCAACAATTTCTGGCAACAGACACTTATTATAATATTCTAATAACCTATGTTTCATTGCCTTTTCCGATATTGCGCTCTTTAACTATATTGAAGTTACCAAAAGTACAGCCAGTTGCCTTATTATGGTTATTGAATGTTTTAATTTGATCTATAAAAAACTGAAGATCAATTATTCTCCGACCTTCAATAACTACACTGGTTTCAAGCGGAACCTCTGTTTCGAGAATCTGAAAATTAAAACATACTAATCTTAACTGCTACTTACTTACTGTTATACGCACGATATTAAAATAGTGAAAACACGCTAATATCAGTGCATGAAATTTTAGTCTTCAAACTTTATTCTCACTAAAGTTTACACACCCGAGGTAGCCCCAGCTTCTATAGTTTTTTTTATTTAATTTTTTTATTTATTTCTTTTAACATTTTCTACAGACTCTTAGTCCGTACTCTTTGAAGATTCTACGATAAATTATTTTAAGATCAATTGTATTGTGTTTCTAAAAATTAACATCTTTCCGCGCGTGCTAGTTGTTTTGAACTGAGGCTTGTGGCTTGTGGACGAGCAATGTTCAAGCAACGTTCAATGATAGTGTTACATTGAATTTTTCTATTGCCGATACATGGATTATAAATAAATAACTTAGCATTTACTTAAATTTAGTTACACTTATTCATCAAAATTTATAATTCTAAATATTAGAGTTTAAGCTATTTCGGTCTCGGATGATTTCTTTTGGACTGCCGCTTTGATCTACTGCGGCTTTGATGACGGCTGCCTTTTATTGTATGCGTTCAGAACCACTTTGAGTGATCGGGCATGAGCCTGGGTTGGTGTTACTTGCTCTTGGTACTGAGACGCGTCGTGGAACTTTGAGGAAGCTCAGGTCTTCACCACTGTTTTCGTACACGACCACCTCATGCTTTTATGAGGCTTTGATGCAGCCACAGAGGTCTGCGACTTCACCCCTCATATACTCGATCACCATAGCGTCGACGCTTATTATACGAGGCGTGATGGTTTGGCCTTCAATTTCTCCTATTCTGGAAAGCACTAAACTTGCAAGAGCAAAGGGAGTCCGCTCCCCCATTCCAATAGTGCGATCGTTTTGTTTCGCGATCGCACTATTCAACAAGGGCAGCCGGCTACCTTCGACTCAGGCAGCGCATTGAAAACCTTGCACTTCATACTTGTTATGGTGGTGCTTCCGTTTAAGAGGGCGGCTAAGCCCGGCGATATGGCTACGCGCTTCGGTGATTTTGCGTTACAGAAGCTTATGCCGAGTCTCTCCGTGTTATTGTCCATGAAGAGGGCTACGCTTCTTACCCTGATTCCCGGATCCGCATACTCCCCGCATGCCATTAGTTGTGAAATGGCAATGGTGTGGACATCTATAATTGGCTGGGGAGCTGTGGGTAGTGAGGACTCGGGGACCCTAGCCGTTGGCGTTTGTGATCGGGGGTCCGGTTTATTGAGGGTACTGTTCCTGCTTGTTGCTATGCGGAAGATGGTGTCCAGATAAGACAGGAACTGTGACCTTTTATAGGGGTCTGCGAGGACGTACTGCAATTCCGACAAGACCAGTTTCATGTCAATGACGGATTCTAGGTCATGTCGGGCTGCCAGGAACCGTGGGCAGTAAAGAATGTGCCACACTGTCTCCCTAATTGAGTTGTCACATTCGCACCCTGGGGTGTCTTTAAGGTGAAATCTGTACATGTACTCAACTATTCCCTCGTGTCCTGTCAAAGCTTGCACTTGATGGGGTGTCAGTTTAGTAGTCCTTACTATCCGGTACGCCTTGTCGACGTCTGGAAGGAACGTTTTTGTGACTGTCCCAGTGCCGGAGGTCTCGTAACAGACATGCCATTTGCGGACTGATTCTTCTCTGATTTTCCTCTTGACAAAGGATAGGGGGATTTTGTCGTAGTCTTGGGTTGTTTGGTGAGCGCTGCCGACTTGGCGAGCTCGTCGGCGCGTTCGTTGCCAGTAATTCTCTTTCTTCCGCTTTAATCTTCTCGATGCACTCTTTGATGGATTTGGCTAAGGGGTGGCTCGTTTTGGCATTTTTTAGCAGGTCGAGTGAGGATCTTGAGTCACTCAGTATGCTAACGATGGGTTCCTTGCTAAGTTTCACCATCTGAATTGCCCTAAAAAGTGCGTAGAGTTCCGACTGGAATACTGTACACGCGGGATGCTGAATTTTTGGTTAATGGTGTCCCTTCCCCCCTCCCACCATGTAAGAACAGCTCCTACTTTGCCCTCTACTTTGCTGCCATCTGCATAGATTTGAGGGCCAGCGATGGTGGGATTAAGGGTCTCGGGGTCAAAATTCTCAAGGAGCTCGAAGTCCGTGGATATGAGTGTGGACGGGTGTTTCTGTTCCAAATAGCTAACGTTGTTTTCGAGCTCCTTGCTTGCTGGTAAGTAGTCGAGAGAGAGGTTTCTTTTTGTCCTGTACAGACTTGCGGCTTCTTGCACCCTCAGGTCGAGCGGGAGAAGTCCTGACAGCGTAAGTGCTGACGTAAGTGATACTGTACGGTGTGCTTTGCAGATATTTTGGGCAAAGCCTCTCTGCAGCGAGTCAAATTGTTTCTTGATTAGCTCTAGCTTAGTGGCTGAAGACCATGCGCTCAAGGCATATGTCATGATGGGCTCTATTACTGCGACGTAGATGGTTCTAGTGATCTCTCTATTCAAGCCCCACGTCACCTTTGCTATGCGTACCAGCTGTTTGTATATGTCGCTTCTATAGTTTGGGGTGACGCGGCTGCTTCTGGGCTGAGGCTGTTTAAAAAAAATTGATGTAAATCCATAGGTACATAAATATGAAATATTGTGAACAATACACTAAGTACTTATGCTTTACCATTATTTCATTTTGGATTTCGACATTTTCTCTGCTCAATGCTCTGCGACATTGCTCTGCTCGTATGTTTTTTTCTTTACAATGCCTGAAGAAAACCATAAACCAGAGTTAGTAAATAAAGTCGTAAACGGTTAACATAACATAAACATTACATTACATACATTCATAAATAACATTACATAATATAAAGGATGGTAAAAAAGTACGAGCCTTTAGGGTGTTGTTCAGAATCAAATCTAGTATGCAGAAAAAAAAAATTTAAATGGTTTAGAGAAACTAGAAGCACCAGCAATATTAGAACCACGAACATGAAATTACCAGACTATAAAGTATTATATAAGATTCTAGGGGTCGATTTTGACTGCTCACATGCAACAACTTTACTGTGCAACCAACATTGATATCTAAACGTGTAGGGTTACGTGTTTGCTCGTATTCCCCACAGTATGACCGCTAGACTCTGCCCAGGATCCATATATTATTAAATCCAGCATATTAATTAAAACGACCCTGCTAAGTCTTAACATTTAGTAGTACACCATCTCCTCGAAGAGCTGAATGCCGACGTCATTTTATTATTTTCAGGAAACCCTTGCATTTCATATCATGGGAGTGCATAAAAATAATTTGTCCGACATCCTGGGCGGTCCGCCTTATTAGATTTATAATGTCATCACTTCATGGTTAACATGAAACAATTTTTCTTGTGTCGAAAAATATTGTTGTCAATCAACTAAATTAAATTAAATATTTTACTTACCAACCCAAGATCGTTTGGTCGCACTATAAACTCACTCAGTGCCAAAGGTTAGGAGAGGTCACGAGGAGCTATACGTCCACTCCCTGAGAGACCTCGCGGCGGACTGATTTGAGCCGGTTTACGCGCACAGTTTTATAGTAGTTTAAAAAAAATTGTAATAAATTAAATTAAATTCAATAAGCTGAATTCTGTATCGTATTTTGTAAAGAGGACACTCTTTTATTAAAATACACGTTTATTTTGTAAAATTAAGTAAGATTTATTGGAGGAAATAATGAATTTCCCAACCGTGTTTTTTGTTATTTTCACTTTGTTTATTGTTTGATTTATATTATGTTAGGAGTTGATAATAAAAAAAACCTCTGATGGCTTTTTGCTCAAGGATCTGAACAATCAAATAAGTTTGTTTGTTTGTAAATTGTATTAGTGGTTTCGGATATTTTAAGCTTCGAAATGACCACTGTATTAGGAATTTTGAAAACACTGTTCGTTCATGTGGTTAGAATTCACGAATACTCTTTTAATTTTAAAAATGTTCTCAGCTAACTTTTTAGATCGAAATATTTCCTAAAATCATTAGTAATTCACACATTCGTTAGATACGTTTGTTAAAGAGATAAAATGGTTTGAAAAGTACGCTTTTTGGGCCAAGCAGGTAAAATCGGCGTCAACGCTCTTAACATTATAATTATTTTGTTGAATAATAACATATATGATTAATAAGTTTTTTTACGAAGATCGTAGCTTAATTGAAGTGCCAGCTACAATATAATTTTTAAATGGTGATACCGATTTAATATGTAGCACATTGCGAGTGCAATAATGTACCAACGGAGCATATTTGATGTGAATCAATTAAAGTGAGAAGTTAGTAATTTACCTCCGCTAAAGTTTGAGAAGCCAGGGCCTAGCGATCCACGAAATGCAGCGTTCGGAAGACTCATCGCATATGAATTAGACCGAGTGCCAGAAGTTACGTACGTCAATTTACTGAGCCTAATTAGAAAAGTGCGACAGCAGAAGGAATTAGATGACATAGGTAAGTTTACCAAGGTACGAAGAGTCCGACAAATTTATAGGTAGTAAACTAATTATTCCCTATCCCTTTATCCCTATTTTTTTTTGTAGCTATTTGCGGTGAATTTTTGGCTTGGCGTGGAAGAGGCGCCGATGCGTTTACGCTCTGGCGTTCAAAAGGTTAAAAGATTTAAAAAAATATTTGACTAGCTGTCCCCCGCGATTATACCCGCGTTACCGAGGTAAGGTTAATTTTCCCGGGATAAAAAATATCCTCTAGGTATAGGTATGTTATTCCAGGGCATGCTCTACCTATGTGCTAAGTTTAATTTAAATTCGTTCGCTAGTGTTTGCCTGAAAGAGTAACGAACATACATTATTAGTAGGTTTAGAATATTCTTAAAGAGATTCAAATTAGAAAATTTATTAAAAGACTTCGGGGACCATTTAAATGATTCGATATCATTAAATACCTATTTTATAACAGCGTCCGGGCGGGGCAATTTTAATTGGACGTATAATTTTAATATAAGCACCCCGCCTAATGGTTAAGCTTTTTCCAGGCTAATAAAATATTCGAATTGTAGGTTATATTAAATCATTGAATTTAGAAGTTACTTTACCGTTCATTGTGACTTCCAACCATTACTTAAAGGTTATCGTTTTGCTATCAGCATGTTATCTTTTACTAGGTACCTACCAACCTAGTTGATGTTAAAGTATTTTCGGTCGATCGATACTAACGAATCAACATCATATCTATCACTAAAAATAACCCTTACGCGATGGCGCATACAGAGGGAATAACCTTAAGATGTAACCATATTACGATGATTTTTTTATGAAGCAGTATGCACCTTATTATATATTAATAGTTAGATTGGTAACATTTCGGTCTAATTCTATAAAAATCTAAAATCTACAATTAAGCAATACTTATCAAGTGCCCAGTATAAGCAGGTACCTACCTAATAAACAACTGCTCAACTAGAATACCTTCTATGAAACTAAAAATAATTCTAAAATAATCTATTTCAAGACCCGTGGCGTGGCAGTCAGGATCTCTAACCACCAAGCCGAATAAGTAAATATCTATACCTTGGTAAGAATTGTTACAAGATTAAAAATAAGAGAAACAAAAGTATTGAGAATGACAAAAACAACCTACTAGCGTCTACAGACGGAACTACTTGCAAAAACTTAAGATTAAAATTATGAGATAAAAAGTACGTCATCAGATGACGAGAATGATGAGATGCACATTTAAATATCTTAAATCATGTAGCTGCAGTAAATGGTGACAGTACCTAGCTTTAAGATAAGGTGCGTTTACTAAAGGAATTCGAGATGTACACCCATAGAGAAATGCGTAATATAGAAAAATAATCCTTTTTACCCTTTTCCTATGAAATTGATGACCAGGCCTGGTCATTAAGTTCATCTCGTTTCGCGTTTCCTATAAGTTTATTTGATTTCATAATAATGTAGGTGCGTGTCTAATTTTATATCGCCTACGAATATCATATCATAATGATGCAATGTTATAAAATCAAATCAACAGTTATTTAGTATTAGTATTACCTAAATAGCTATATAATATTTGGATGCAGGTTCCTGTAAAGAATCCAAACCGCGCCCATGACTACCCACACGATATTTCAATAAAATCGAAATAATTTTAACTTATGTTTTTAGATGTAAGTATCGGTCTACCCAATTGTGTACGCCCTTATCGTAAACTATGAATAGTGTAGAAAATTATGAAAGAAACTCCAGTTTGATTTTGAGAAAATATTATCTAACAAATCTATCTCTATAATTTGGTAAGATCGTCTTAAAAATAAAAATCCAATATTTAAAAAAATCTGTGTTGTGTTTTCTAGGGTAGGTGGTTAGGTAGGTACTAACTACCCATTCTTCTTGCGTGCCATAGTATATTTACTAATCATAAAATCAATTTTCTAACCGTCCATTACTAACAACTCGCTCTTGCTCGTGGCCTGGCTCCCGCGGGGTTAACAATGTTATTTGAACTAATTGAGTGACAGAGTTATGAAGAGTCTAGTCTAAAAATCCTAGTTGTAGAAATGTTCTTTGCGATAACAAATCAAAATTATCGTAATACCATTTGAGCACGCAGCCGGATAAGAAATGATAAAATAAGTATTATTTAGAAACTAAGAGCAGCTGTCCATTCCCCCTAATATATGTTAAAGTAATGTCTCGACACCACTGTGATCAGTGTTATAAACTGCATTCGGGTAGGTAAATCAAAAAATAAAGTACAAAATTCCAACATAAACTAAACTATTCTCCTAATGTTCGTCCAGAAACCGTCAGTTCTCCCATTGTCATGTACCTAGAACGAGTGAGTGTGATTGATGTGAAGATACTTTCTCACTTTATAGGTGATTAATCCGGAGCTTTTGCCGTGTAAGTTGCGAGGGCAAAGCCAAGCTTGAGTGGAAACTGCAGCTTAATATTAAAGAGTAGATCCATTGGATTTATGAAAATCCGGAAAATAATGACACTTGCTGCGTTAAGTTAGTACTTAGTAGAGTAATGCGAGACGAGAAACTAGCCATTTATAATATATAATTTTTTTAAACTACTTAGGTGACAAACAAGCTGTCGACTACATTATATTCCTCTATCTTATATCTATGCCTACTCTAAAAGAGGTCAGTTGGAAATATGCTCTGCTTGGTCGATATATTTAGTTGAGTCTACTACGGTGGATGCATAGACTACTATTAATGTACTGTGTATACCGTATAGGTAACTACGACAACGTTGGAAACTTAACATTTGATTCCACAATTTCTATGAATAATTTTACCTCTAAATGAGAAGACTTAAAACAACAATAAACCGAATAATCTGCCAAATAAATGAGGGTCTATTGACATTTTCAATATAAAATAAGTAGAGTTTCTATTTACAACTAGGTAGAGCATAAAGGTAGGTACTTCTAATTATAGTTATTATCACTAAGGGAATTCAGCAAAGAGCTTGTTAGTCTTGTTTCTTCGTTGTCTGAAATACGTCTCGTTATTTTAAACTTTTTTTAAGACTGTTGTGATACAGAGGAGCGCCCGCCCCTCGCCGGCCGCGGCGACGCGACGTGACTCGTGATAGTGCGTGATGAGGGCAGAGGAGAGCCCCGCTACTCGCAAGCTGACTAGCGGCAGTATGTCGGTCGGCGGCGCCCGAGCTACTCGCTAGTAGTCTCTACGATTTTTGTTTAAGACATTTATAATTGTGATATTTACTCATACTTAGCCTCGCCCGGTACTTATATACAAGTAGATGCAATTGTACTTAATTTAGGGTAAATACGTACTTAAGAAAAACATTTACAGTTTCATTTGTTAATTATATTTACGCGAAAACGTCAACTCATTTTTAACTACCAGTGGTCAACGTGTGATATCGAGTCTCTACAGCATGAGTGTCTAAGTTCATTATGCAATACGTACCTACTTCTGCTGTATGGCAAAAAAATATTTGCAAATACAATCTACGATGAACTGTTACTTACAGTGTTTAATATAAAAAATATCAAAGAAATAGGTATCTACTTAGGTAGGCAATGCTTCACGCAGAACTGAAAAGCTTTTATAAAAACTGTTGGTGAAGTGGTTAAATTGGCCTTTGGACTATTAAGAAAATATAACTAAACTTTATAGATATTTTGTAGTTATCTACACTACCTAGTGAAATTAAAAACTATAAACCAATAACTTTTATATACTTGTGCATCATGGAATCGAAAGTGGTTCTTAAACAGGAGAACCCTCATGATAAAACCAACATCCTTTCAAAAATATTTTTAACGTAAGTATAATACCTTCCTTCTCATGTTATAAATATATTTAATCATATTTATATCTTAACTACAATTTTGACAACCTTATTCCTATCTCCGGAACCGTTTGTTGTAGTTAGTTAATACTTATTCATATACTAACATTCATATGTAAATTGTTCATTACTTATAGTGCGACACGATATTTTTAACGTAAGTATAATACCTTCCTTCTCATGTTATAAATATATTTAATCATATTTATATCTTAACTACAATTTTGACAACCTTATTCCTATCTCCGGAACCGTTTGTTGTAGTTAGTTAATACTTATTCATATACTAACATTCATATGTAAATTGTTCATTACTTATAGTGCGACACGAATCAGTTTCTCAAAATGTTGACGCTATATTACCCAAATAACCTCTACAACTTTGAAGGCATAATACGAAGAACTCTTTACTTAAATTAACTTATTTTTAGGGAATAAAATCAGGTCGTCTTTCTAAATGCTTATTTGTAACTCTTATATTGTAACAGTTTTGAAACTATTTCATCTCTGCAACAGGGCTTTGTGAACTTTGAAAAATCTATTGTTTTATATTTTATTCTTTTAGATATTGGTTTGTAGTTGATTGTAGTAAATTTTTTTTTTCGTTTGTAGTAGACAAAAAAACTTTGAAAAATCTCAAACCTCGCACCTATTAAAACATTTTTTTTTGAGTTACTACAATCGAAAAAAAAGTTACGACAAACGATTCATTACAATCAATTGTTAAACTTGAGTTTCGGTAAAAACCGGAAGATGGGATGTAAATAAAAAAAAATTTTTTGAGCTTTTACCAATGACAAAAATTTACTACAATCCAATAACATACCATACCAATAGCAATAAGAATAAAATATAAAAAAAAAAAGATTTTAAAAGTCGGGCGCCAACTTCACACAGCCCTGTAACAGGTAGGTAAGGCTAGAAGAATGCGCTTTCCGATATGGGTTATCAGATGTAAATGCAACAAATTTTGCACAGAAATGATTAATTGTGAGTATATATTACATATGTACTATAAAAATTGGTAATTAGGTACTTAGGTACTCAATTTTAATACACTAATTTGCACCTCCAAACATATAAATATTTTCAACCTTATCTTAAAATTAATTACGTAGTTACTTATGTATCGACTTTAAATCGAACAATAGTTTCATTTTATAAATAATAAAATTTACTTTTAACTGAAAATAAACCCGACTTCTAAATAGGAACTCAAAAGTATAAAATATTGATGTAAAACTCTAACGTATAATTCTTTGAGGTAGAAAAAAAATATCCGGTATCGCATCATACCTATCACGGTCGAATTCCGCTATCATGTGCTGAATAATGATAGCTCCAAGGAATTTGATGGTAAGGTAGTACGCCCGTAATTTCAACCCAAGGCATAGCTAAACTGTATTAAACTAAACTAACCGTAACGTACCTTAAAAGTAAACGAACTACCTGTAACTTACTCCGAACTTCACCTGACTTTATGGTAAGCATTTGCTAAACTGAACAACAAAATGTGTTTGATTGATTTTTTGATGATAATACTTAAAGGAAGTATCTTAATAGTATCCATGAGACTTTCAGGATTTATAGGAAAAATTTGATTAGCTCTGTATCTAAATTGGTTAGCATTCCGGGCGGATTCTAAAAGTTTTGCAATAATTTTTCACTTAAAAATATATTTGAATTTCTTTACCAACTTATAGATGACAAGCTGTCCCTCACGTTCCCGAGGGATGTAACATTTTCCGGGCACAAAAAGTATCCTATGTTACTTCAAATACCTCCAAGAATATGTGTACAAAGTTTCATGATGATCGGTTAAGTAATTTTCGCGTGAAATCGTGACAAGCAAACTTACATTCACATTTATAATATTAGTAGGGATATTCTAAAAACATGAAATAAATACTACGTTATTTATGGCTAATCGTATGTCATACTAATTTCATGGATTTATTATCAAAATCCAAAGTTCTGTACAATTATAAGAAATTCAACTTTATTTTGTATTCATTAAGATCTATTTGGACTAGCCAAAATTTCAATATGCACAGGTTAGTAGGCACATACCTACATGTACCTGTTATTACAAACAACTTGTTTTTCATCTCCAAAAGCGAATACTTATACCTATATATAGTTTTCGAGAGTGGCCGAGCTATTCACTGCCAACTTATGCCAGAAAAAATATGCTAACATAACTCTATCGAACTCTACTGACTACTATATCTACGAATTACTATAGTGAACATTTTAATTTTTGATATATGTGGCTTGCTGCAAAATAGCTTCAACTTTTATTACTTGTTGATTAGGTGTCCTTGAACTCAGATACTTACTCATAATGTCCTAATAAGATATAGTATCGTTTAAATTCGCTATAATTGCAAACTTTGAATAGGAAAGGATCCACATACCTTTTCCTCATGGCACTGTCTGGCACAAATTAGTGTTAATCTGAAATAAGAAGATGTATCTTCAGTGTCATCCGTCTCTTATCCTTAAAAAGTTCGAAAAGGTTTGCAATTCCAAAACTATAATAGTTATTGGTTATAATGATAACAGATTCACACATAATTGTACCAATATATTCAATTAGTGGTTAGTTTATTGTTAGGTACTGCTAACAATTTAAAGGCCACCTGAATGAAGCTGCGGGTAGTAGCAAGTCACGTGAACACAACAAAGTGATTTAGCTGTTCGTCGCCGTAACTTCAACCTTCATTTAGACTTAGACTTGCCGACCATACTTCCCAGAAATGCCCTGAGCGAGGTCCGGTCCTGCATGGGACGTCCTGACCGGAGTGCTTAAATTACCTAGGTTGAGAGCTCTCTGCGCCCAACAATAAGACCGTCCGAAAAATTAAAATTCTTTTTATCTCCATCATCATTGACAGGCCAGTTGGCTTGGTGGTTAACGCTTTGACTGCCAAACCAAAGGTCGCGGGTTCGATTCCCACCCAGGACAAACATTTGTGTGCATGAACATGTCTGTTTGTTCTGTGTCTGGGTGTAAATATCTATATAAGTATGTATTTAGAAAAAAAAAAGCAGTATATCAGTTATCTGGTTTCCATAGTACAAGCTCTGCTTAGTTTGGGACCAGATGGCCGTGTGTAATAAGAATGTCCCAGGATATTTATTTATTTATCATTAACGCTGCCTTTACATGCAACCTCATTCCACGACAGTTCAAAAGTCGCCAAGCCCATCCGTAATCAATCCGTAAGTTTAATTAACATCAGATTCGTAAAAGGTATAATTTTCCACAAAAAGCAAAGGACATTGCCGGCGTCAATTTTTCCCGATTCATACAATCTCGAAGTCTTTAAGGCAAGAGTGAATAGGCATTACTTGAGTTCGCGTGTACCATCCTCGACTACATCGTCACTTTCCATCAGGTGAGATCTATTCAAATGCGCTCAAGTTTTTATATATGTATATAAAAAAAAAAAACGCGTTCTATACTCCGTCCCGTATTAGTTGCGTTTGCAGACCATGGATATTATTATAATATGTTATGCATTAAATGCTATAAAATCATACCCATGACATGACCAAAAACTCAAAGTATTCAACAAGTTAATTTATAAATACAAGGTAGATATGACATTCTCTTCTTCGATGTAGCGAAAGCGCTAAGGAATGGTATAACGGCTTATTTTACAAGCTGTAACTCCCAAATACTCGTAACCATCCTACGACTCTTTTTTATCAAATCGGCATTTTCTTTATCGCATCGAGGGCAATACTCTCTCTCCCCTCACTTCATTCGTGCCAGTATCCCTCAGGCCACGGTACTCACTGCCATATTATTTGCACAAAGCTCCACATCTGTAAGCCTAAACTAGCCACTAGCCTAAACGATATGCCTACAGTGCTACTCTTCCTTTTAATATATTATGATTTAGAAGCTACAGTTTCGCTGGTAGACCCCATTGTAATCAATTATGTAATTATATCGTAATACAAAAACTGTGTCAACTAAAGATAACGCTTACAATATTCATTCACACCCTACACGATCCATACAATCTTGATATTAACAATCCCTCCCTCCAAATAACTTTGTAGTGTCATATTTATGATCTGTGATTGCAATTTTAGCTTTATATATCTAACTAGCTTTTTGCCCCGCGGTTTCACCTTGGTTCCCCGGTTAAATATAATAGTATGTTCTTTTCCGCCTAGTAAGCAATTTTCGGCCAAAGCAATCGCATGAAAGCTTTAATATTGTAAGTATTTCATGCTACTACTTCCTGCAAATATCGTCCTAATGCACTCTCATAGAGGTATGTAATTTTGAAAAAACGTCGATATACGTGTACGTTTATTTCTAACTAGAAGCAGGTGTATCAAATTACGTGCTAAATACCTAGCTTATTTTATCACCTTAGGGGTGAAATTTTCAAAAATAACTTCTTAGTTACGACATTTAAGGAACCTTTGTATTAAATTTCAAGTTTGTAGGCTCTGTGTGAATGAATTAGTAATGTAGTAATGCATAAATTAGTCAGTCAGAACAAGTAATAATATATGGATATGTAGTCTGACTAAACTGCCAATTTAATGCAGTTGGACTTGACGAAATATAAGAGATCCAAGTGTCTTACTCGGAATTCTAAAAGTGGCCCAATACAATCCGAAATCCCGACATCTCATTTAATACCGCTCCACTTACTCACGATAAATTACAAACCTATCGCAAAAAATGCCTTAACTCAATTTTGTTTTTTAGATGGAGCTTCAATCTGTTCCATAGGGGGTATAAGGGCGGGCTTACGGTGGAAGATCTATGGCAAGCCCGAAGTAAAGATCACTCGGGTCGTTTGGGGGACCGACTGGAACAAGCATGGTTCGAGGAACTCGAATCTGCCGCCCGGAAGGATATCAAACCATCGTTTTCCAAAGCAATTATCCGTACATTTTGGGTCGAATATATGATATGCGGATTTTTCTTCGGTCTTCTCTTCATTTTTCTCTGGTAAATGTAGTGTGTAAAATATCCCAGTAAAATACGTTGTATGATATTAATTTGACTATGTATTATCTAATAATATCTGTGTCTTTCGCAGGCCTCTGATTCCCTTCATGCTGGCTCTGTTTATAAACTACTTTTCAAATGATAAAACTCCAGAGACATACAAAGAAGCACATATTTATAATTTCTTGATGAATTTTTTGAGTGTTTTTACGTCTATAATGTTGAACCATTTGATGTTAAGTCAAGCTCGGGTGGGAATGAGAATTCGAATAGCTAGTTGTTCATTATTATATAGGAAGGTGAGTTGCATCAGAATACTTTATCTAATATCTGTGGTGGGTAACCCAACCTTACCTGCCTATTCTTGTGGAGAATATTATAAATTAAACATTGTGATTTTCAGATTTTAAGACTGGATCGAGTGGGAATGGGTAAGACGGAACCTGGACAAGTAATTAACCTGATGTCTAATGATGTAAATAGATTTGATATGGTCACGCTATTCCTGCATTACATTTGGGTGATGCCGATTGTAGTTCCTGTAGTGTCGTATTTGGTGTGGCAGCATGTGCGCTGGGCCACGTTCGCAGCTCTTGCGGTGATATTTTTGCAGACAGTTTTAGTACAAGGTAACTGATATTTTACAAGCTTGCTGCTAGATTTTTACAAACCTGGGCTGTTTTGCAGAGCTCTTAACCCTATGGTGTATCTTTAGGTAGGTCTTTATAAATTAGATGGAGATTTCACAATGACTAGAAAACTAAATGCTTAAGGTTTTCTTTACCAAATGTAGAACAAGTAGATAGCCAAATAATAATAGATGGGAGCCATATTGATCTTGTAAATAAAACGGTATTTTTGGGTCTTACATCAGACAATAAATTGCAATGGGGACCTCAGGTTGATACTCTAGCTGCTAAATTAAGTTCGGCTGCATTTGCTGTTAGGAAAATTAAACAATTAACGAATGTTGAGACGGCCAAATTAGTTTATTTTGCATATTTTCATAGCCTCTTGTCCTATGGCATTTTGTTTTGGGGAGCAGCAGCGGATATAGGATCAATATTTATTATACAAAAAAGAGCAATTCGTGCAATTTACAGTATGGGTCCCCGTAAATCATAAAGAGATTTATTTAGGGAAATAAATATAATGACATTACCTTCACTACATATTTATGAAAATATAATGTTTATACGTATAAACATAGGAATGTTTGAGTCAAAATTAGATACTCATAGTATAAATACAAGACAAAGGGAGAAGTTAGTTGTTCCATACTTTAGACTAACTAAAGTTAACAAGTCATTTCTTGGTAATTGTGTTCGATTTTATAATAAGATACCGCTTTCAATAACCAAAATGTCTGATCATAAATTTAAAAATTATATTAGGAAAGTTTTGAAAGAAAAAGCGTATTACAAGGTAGTTCATTATATTGAAGATAAAAATGTATGGAAATAGCTGCTCTCTGCACAGTGCACCTCTAAATCTCCTGTGTTGTAAGTACCTAATTATTGTTATTTTCTATTTTGTAGTCTTGTCATATTTTATTTTTTTTTTGTTTTGTTTTTTAATGTTACCTATAATAAGTGTTTTGTAAAATTGAAATTATAAAATAGCCAAAAAGTCAGAATAGATAAAAATTCATATAACAAATAAAAAAGAATGTAACCTTGCTGAGTTTCTTGCCGGTTCTTCTCAGTTGAAGGCTGACTTCCGAACCGGTTGTAGCTTCAGTAACTTTAAATTTGACCTTCATAAGTGCCCTCCGAAGGCCTAAACTGAATAAATGGTTTTGAATTTTGAATTTTTTTTTTTAACTTAATGTACCTCAAAACCGAAGTCAATACCATAAGTTCACTCCGTGTCTTGGAATTCGCTTGTCACGTTTTTCTCCATAAGTATCAGAGATAATGTTACCCAGAACTTGTTACTAACAGTACGGAACCTTGCACACTATGCGTGGTCTGCCGCGCTCTTGCTTGCGAATATGTAAACGACGTCGTTCGTGTGACCATATGGCTAATAAACCCTGTATTTACGGTGAATTCAATGATTCCCTTCTCTGCTAGGGCTGCTAAAAATTGAAATGTACCTATTGTTATTTACTAATATAAAGAATTCAAAAATAAGAGATTTTATCAGGAATGCTTATTTAGTAGAAAATTGATTTACGAAGGTCTTTAGTAAATAGTATGTACATTAATGACAGGCCAGTTGGCTTGGTGGTTAGCGCTCTGACTGCCAAACCGAAGGTCGCGGGTTCGATTCCCACCCAGGACAAACATTTGTGTGCATGAACATGTCTGTTTGTTCTGTGTCTGGGTGTAAATATCAATATAAGTATGTATTTAGAAAAAAAAAAAGTATTATATGTTGTATATCAGTTATCTGGTTTCCATAGTACAAGCTCTGCTTAGTTTGGGACCAGATGGCCGTGTGTAAAGAATGTCCCAGGATATTTATTTATATTTATTTATTAATGAAATCAATTATAAAGTACTTTTCACCCCACCGTCTCGGAAAGAGTATTTTCGATCTTCGATATCTGAGTGCAATAGCCGTTTTTATCCTCTAGAGGATAAAGTAAATTGAATTTAGAACTTCGTTACTAAGTTTGTGAATTCAAAACATCATTAAACCTATTTATTCTATCTCCATGGCAGCGAATTTTTCATACAACCAACGTATTGCACTCGAGTCCAAAGATTTTTCACCTTATGCTCTTTTGATTCCCTCGCTATGCTCGGTCATCAAAATTGAGCACGCTATTAAAAAGCAACTTTGCACTCTTGTATAACAAAAAACTATTATATGTATACTGTTGATGTGTCATAATTAATGCATGCCAAAAAGGCTAAAATTAGTTTTATCTAACGTTTAGAGTAAAACTAGTTTTATCCAATCATGTTTAGCATTTATTTTTAAGTAAATTCTAGTTGCTGTGTAAAACCGGTTTCCACTCTTAGTAGTCAGATACATATAATATTGATGTAACAATCCTATTATTTTATTATCTTACCGATTACTCATATATATCAGCCTTTATTATTTTTATTACTTTTAGCATATTTAAGCAACCTCCAAGGAGTTCTTCGCGGAAAGATCGCAAAGCGTACCGATGAGAGAGTAAAAGTTATGAGCGAACTTGTAAACGGGGTCCAAGTAATTAAGATGTATGCCTGGGAGAAACCCTTTGAGAAACTGGTTGAAAAATTACGAAAGTAAGTTGAATATGACAAGCCGGCACAATTTTTTATTTAATTTTGATGGTTAAATGTTAATGCTGACTTTTTTTTTTATTTTAACAAAATTTATATTATTTATTTAACTACCAACAGATTGGAAGTAAACTTTATAATGAGAACCTCGATGATTAAGGGTTTCTCGACCGCGCTATCGGTGTTTACTGAGCGTTTCATACTGTTCGCTGCTATTGTAGCATTTGTGGTGGCGGGAGGTGACATTCGCACGGATACCACGTTCTCATTGGTGCAGTACTTCAATCTCCTACAACTCGTGTGCAATATTGGTTTGCCTTTGGGGCTGTCATTTCTCGCTGAAACAAGGGTTACCGTGAGACGATTAGAGGTAATTTAAACCGTAATAATTACAAACTGCATTTCTCTATGTAATGTAACAGAATTAACGTAATATTTTTTTAGGAATTCCTTCTTTTGGATGAATTAGAATCTGCTAAACCGATAGAAGCTAAACCAAAGATGAAAGGGTCTGACATAATACTGAATAATGGCATGGAGAAAGAAAAATCATTTGAAAAAGATAAGCCTAAAGTAACGGGTTTAGTAATTGCTGGTGTGAGTGCTAGCTGGCAACCGGATCCTATTGTACATACGTTGAGGAATATCTCAATCACTGCGCAACCTGGAGAGTTTGTCGGCGTTGTCGGATTGGTCGGATCGGGAAAGGTAATAAATCATTTTAATAATTTATAATTATGATATGCTTAAATTTGAATTCAAATACACATTACCATTTTTCAGACCACGCTATTACAATTGATTCTGGGCGAACTTCTACCTTCCTATGGTACAATATCTTTGGGTGACTCACGCATATCCTACGCAAGTCAAGAACCATGGCTATTCGTGGCCAGCATTCGACAAAATATATTATTCGGCATGCCCTATGACCGCGTGCGATATAAGAAGGTGGGCACATTTAAATATTCAATTCCAAAATAATCCCGAAACATCAAAGAGAAAGGAAGAATATGAATTCTAATTTCATTTTGTTGAAAGGTGGTGACGGCATGTGCTCTGATCCGCGACTTTGAACTGTTTCCGGCGGGAGATTCAACACTGGTGGGAGAGCGTGGGATCAGCCTCAGCGGTGGTCAAAGAGCACGTATCGGTCTCGCTCGCGCCTGTTATAGACATGTATGTATTTCCTACTAACTGTGTATAATCTATAGCAAATCCTAATCAAATGTTGTGGCGCCACGTCGCGTAGTCGTCGACGTAATATCAATGAGTTTAGCCTTGAATCCTATTGGATTTGTTACCACAATACTGGTTAGTATTTTTATTCTTACAGCTGGCCAATGATTCTGTGGGCAATGATATTAAAATATAGTATTTTCAACTAAGTGCCTTATAGATTTCCCAGCAATTGTAATAGTAGTAATAAAACCTAAATATTCCTGAGAAAGCACTCAAGCTTGTTTCCTCAAAGCAGTTTTTATTTGTGCCAACACCGGCAGTAGAAGCGATAAGATCGCAGTAGTTCTAGCTGATCATCAATTTGACATGCTGCTAGTGAACGAAATATTCTGGTAAAAGCATAATGTACAGACTACGTAGGAACACGTGCGAATCTAAAAATAATTACCTGTGTACGCGGATTTATAGTAGAAAAGGCAGACAGCGGCCCTGGTTCTGTAGTGTATATTATATTTTTTTACTTAACATAAATATGAATGAACCTCCTTTTTTGTATCGTTAAAAAGTAAAGGAGGTTTGCAGTTCTGTCAGTTGAAATAAAACTTTCCATTTCAAAACATGGCAACGTCAGTTCGACAATGACTAAACGAAATTAAAGGCAACTTTATCTTTATAAATAGAACAATAGTTATGTTTTAGATTTAACTTGGCATGAAACACAAATTAATTGGCAAAAATATACGGCAGCTACATTACTTCAAAGCTTTATGAAAATACAGACTTCTTTGTGGAATGCCTTTGGGGACAATGGGTATCAATATCATATTTTAATTCACACTTTTATTGTATTTTAATACCCAACTGACGTTCTTAAATAATAACATCAAAGTAATACTTAGGTAAATGTATAGTAACTACCATTACCATAAAATCAGCTATACAAATAGGTTGCGTGACAATTTGCGTAAGGAAGAGTACATAACATAATCAGTTTGTTAGCATATCATTTAATTATTAAGTGTTTCTTTACCTAGATAGCTGTATAAAGATAACATCAATTGTAGTAACGATCGAGGTAGTCAGGAATCAGAAGGTCGATGGAACGCTCTGGTACCTACTATTAATTCTGCAATCAAACTCGTCGGCGGAGTCACGCTGTGGCTATTCCTTGTCTCTCTCGCGAGTCCGCAATTGGATGAGAGGTCCGAGATCTGAATGTTCCCCTGCATGATGACTCGTTCGAGTTTTGGTTTGTGAATAGCACGGCTGCACCAAGGCCAGCTAGGTCGCATTTAAGCTCTAATCTTTTTTCTAGACTTTGATTATAGATATATGGTGTTATATATATAATTATATATGGTGTTTATATAAAAAGTATTAAGGATTCAATATTATAAATAAAGATAATAATAATAATACATATCGATTTCTATTTATTAAATACAGACGGTCTCGTCTGTATTTTACACACATGTTGTAGACATGTGTTTGACTACAATTTCACCATGGTTAGTTATGGACTTTGGGTGTGTTATACGTGAAAGTGACTCTTAATTGTGTGTTGGAACACACCCACAGATGTTAGGCGGCAGATTTTGAACTTTAGGATGGTAACCAGCAAGGCGTTGGTTACTACGTAGGTACGCTACTACTATGGTATGATTTCCTCACGACATTTTCCCTTGTTTTTTTATTGACGGACTCAAGTTCGTCCCAGATTACTAACATCTCCGAAGGAATAGAAGGCGTTTGACTATGCCGGCATTCGGCATTCTTAATGAATACACAGCTACACCCGGTTTTAGTCGGTCAGGGCCGTTATTAGATAAGGATAGGCCTGGGCCATAGGAATGGGCACAAGGCATGAATCGAAATATTTAAATACATGTAGGCTATTCCCTCGATCAATCAATCAGTATTTTTAAATCAAATTCATGCTAATTCCCACAAGGTACCTACCCAAATGCATCGCCATGAGTTGCAGCAAGCTATAGTAACTGCCTCAATAATCGACAATCGGTCTTGGTGTTTCATAATATGGCAAATTAAAGCCGACTAAATGCAAACAACCATTGGCATTAAGAAATCAAGCACTTTTTTATGGTTTTAATATTTCGATGCTCCTACTATAATACCTACCTAATTTAAAAGTTTATGAATAATTAAATAATACGTAATGTAATTTTACAACATTTTTCTGTCCCCCACGGCTTCACCCGCGTTCCCGAGGGCTGTTACATTTTTCCGGGATAAGAATAGCCTTTTATGTTATTCCAGGGCATGCTCTACACTTCCACTATGTATAATATTATGTATTAGGATAGTGACGGACTCGATAGTCCGTGATTAGATACTCTGACTATCATGCTATAGCAGGTGTAATTGTGTAATGCTCTTGGAATCGTCGTTGCAGTCAATTTTGCAGTACATTGACGTTGCTACGAGTGTTGTCCCACCCTGCTAGCGCGCTGAGCCATCGATCTATTATGGAATAGGGCTCCACATTGAATCCGAGAGAGTTACCCAATTAGGGGGCCGGTCAGGAGTTCGATTTCGACCCAGGACAAATATTTTTGGACATTATTATGTATTTTTGTTCAGTGTATGGCTCTATGTTAACTTAAAGTTGTGGAGATCTGATAGAGGCCTAGAGGAGAGAAGTATCATAGAAAAAGAAGCCTTATGGCCTTATGATAAGCATCATCATACAATTAACCATTGCATAAATACATGCATCTTATCTCGAAAGCAATAATGTTGATTTTTGTATAACATTCTTAGCAATCAATTGGATCTCGACAACTTTAGTTAGAGATAGCTGTGTGTGCACACATGCCGTACAAACGCTAGAAAACTACATTGTTATAAGTGACATTAAAAAAAGCTCTTGCTGATGTAATCAACTTACAAACCAAGTAACTACAATACCCCGCCACCCCTAGTGGCTGCTTACGTAATTCTTGAACAACCCCTAAGCAGAAGTGATTACATATATTAAAATCTGTAAAAACCTCATAAAGTTCTCATCGACTATCATTTTTCACTCTTTGACCGAGAGAGTATTAACTTTTGATCAAAGTTAATTACCAAATCAAATTTGTAATTATATGGTATGAAAAAACCTCAATTCCATCTTAATTTTCTGAACAAATTGTATCTACCAAGTTGATTTCCTGCTTCCTCTCTATGTTTACCTCATATACTGTCCTGGTTAAGTTAATGAGAATGAATACTGTAATAAAATATTCACAATATATCAAGCAGTTAAAATTGAAATTAACGCGAAATTTATTTTAGGTAACGATAATGATTTGTGTTTACAGGCGGACATTTATCTTTTGGACGACCCACTGTCTGCTGTTGATACCCATGTGGGGAAGCACCTCATCTCGGAGTGTGTGATGGGTCTCCTGCGTCACTCCACGCGTATCCTGGTCACGCACCAACTTCATCACCTGAAATCTGCTGACAAAGTCGTCATATTGCGTGATGTAAGTGTCAGTAAACTACTTTGGCATTGAATCCATGTTATGTCTGGTGATAATAACGATAAGTCATTTGCAAATGAGAAACTAAGATGTTTTTATACATTTTACGTAACCTTCAAAGTCTCGCAAAAATCGCATTAATATGTAGTGTGATAATTTAATATTAGAAAATGTTCCTGTATAAGTAATAAATTCTCAAAAATGTATAACATTTTTGAGGAAAATCTCGGACTAGATTATAGGTATGTATGACAGACTAATATGTATATTCTACAATATAATATCTATTTTGTTCTTCTACCGTAAATTATTGGGTATATTTAACAATACATTTGCTACATGCAGTTATTAAGTTACAATTTAGCTGAAATTAAGGCGTCAGGCTAGCACGGGCTGTGCTTTAAATTTTTTCCGTAATTAAAACGGTAGGTACATGAGAATATAATGATGTACATATGCCTTTAAATGTCGCGTAGCCGGGCTAGTCATAGGTACTACATGAAAATTTGATCTAAAATAGTGAGTCAAATTGTAACAGTGGGGCTACTCATGGGCTGTCTTTATGACTTTGTTATATTCTTAGTTAGTTTTCGTATAATATAATAACTTGTTGATAAGAAATAAGAAAATTCTGCAAATAAATTTAATTGATTTCCGATAGCGGAGTCCCGATTCCTATATCGGGAGTCCGCCGAGGAAGTTAAATTTACGCTCCCGATGCTAATGGCACGTGGTATTCGGTACACCATTAAAATTTTACATAAACTTAAACTATAGAATCAAAAGGATTAGGTACTAACTTAGTGTAAATGGCAAAACTCCATTAAATAAATATAAAAAAATTTGACAAATATTTTGTACCAAAATTATCTAATAAAAATTAAAAATAAACTCACCATTGACTAATAAATTGCTCTTCAAATTTAATTAAATATGGATAGATTCAATAGTCATTGCCTGAAATTGGGTAAATGTAGATATTGTACGATGTTTGATGTATAAAGACAATGAAATGAGCAATCGTTATGAAGGACATGACTTTGCAGTTTTGCCTAAAAGATAACTAAGGTTTGATTAGATAAAACTGCGATGGCTGTAGTATCAATCACCGCCGATTATATAATTAATTAGATAGGTAGATATATCTGTATGTAAAATGTAATCTAATTTACTTTTGTATTATCGTGAGAGATTATTCATTGTTTTGTAAACAAATATCATTAGTTCTTTGTTTAGTAAATAAGTTATTTTTAGATATTTCTTAGGCTTAGGTTTCTTACCTAAGTAAGCCTAAGTTTAAATAGTAGATATTATGAAACATGTTACATTGGTTTCGTAGCTTATCTTATCGTCTGATATTTACTCTCGGCTGCTATCATCGTAGCTGCATGACTGAATTCCGATATAAGCAATATCGAATCGAAGTTATGTATTATTATATTATGGAATTAAATTAAGTAATTTATTTATTTATATAATAGGTACACCAACAACATATGCACACAAGAATTATACGACACATAGATAAAGTTATGAAACCTAGAAAGAATAGGAAGCAAATATTATATAATGTCCCTAATAAAACTCTACATACTAAACTAGTTACATTTAACTAATAAATAAAACAATAATTTATAAATAAACTTTGAATTTACATTATTTGAGTCGTCTAGAACATACATTTATAGCAGGTATATATCTAAATGACTTGGGTAGGGCAAAAAGAACAATGGAAATTTGGGACTACAAAACAAAAAATAAAAGAAAATTAAGACACAATAATAAAAAAAATAACCATTAGGCCATAACTCACAAGCTCTTATAATTTGTGATTAAATCAAGGGAGATATATTTGTAGAGAATGCAGGTCTCTTAATATCATTGCTGCTTTTCTAAGCAGCTACATTATGTTACCAACTTAAATTTAGTACAGAGTGTGATCTTTACCAAAATAAAGTCAGTATTTTATTATTGTAAGTAAGTGCATGCGGAAGTCCAACTAGCACATGTGCGTATTTATTTTTATGTGCATTTTATAATATCTATCCACAAATATTTCAAGAGTAGGTACTTGACTCCGCTAGCTTGGTCCCATATATAGTTTGTAATGTTGTTTTATTAGTGGAATAAGATAACGCGTAAGACTCTAATAATAGGCTTCGTTTAGCTGCGGCTTAATTGCAATCCACACATCATTTGATTGTAGAGTTAAGACGCTGGCCCTGGACTCTGAAGATATGGAATCTTCATCTCTTAATGGCTCGAGTGTCTCGAATGGAATATTTGAATGAGATAAATAAATAAAGATAATTAACTACTTAAATGTCATTGATATGTATATCTTTAGGTCATCTACAAAACCTGATAGGTATTAAACTTATTAAGGACAAAATATTTTATTAAGAATTTCTTTTAAAACTTTTGTCGGACCGTAGTACCTACCTACCTACCTAAGTAAGTGTGTACTGATATAAAAAATGTTAAATAAAAGCGGTTTAAATCCAGATTTTGAATTTGAAATTATCTATGGAATAGCTTTTTAATTCACGACTTGAACTTAAGTGTATTTTATTAGTGCAGTCAGATTAGAAAAGGATAGGTACATTCTACCTTCTTCTTTAAAGTTATCATTATGTGGTGGCAGGCGCCCCACACCATTATTTTATATTTTTCTATGCATACATATTTTCTTATTTCGTATTATTAATATACATGTAGCCTTTTTGTTTGTAATACTATTGTGGATTGTATTCATTTCAGGGTGAAATAGAAACTCAAGGCCTATTTGATGAAGTTTCGCGATCGCCACTATTTGCTGAGCTGCTACAGGAAGAGGAGCAGCCGGAGGAGCCAGCGCGTGCGCAGTACCTTAGGCAACGTACCTTATCTATCCAGGTAGGTTAATTACCTAGAGAAAACAACAAATGTTTGTGACTTTCCTTTTTATATAGTTACGTCTCAATGATATAAGTTTCTTTATCCTAAACTTATTTCGGTCACCGCTCACGATTCTTGATGTATTTTCTAGAATGGGTTTTTCGAATGATATCAAAGTCGAAGTCACTTAAAACAGCTGCAAACAACCGCATGTGGTGTAATGTAGTTGGATTCTGTCTTTACATTGCATCATTGGTACAGTCAGCACTAAACCTACATTCAGTTAGACGAATATGACGATGGGTATGCTATCTTATATCGTAAGACAAAACTATAAGGTAGTACAACAGCAGGATTGGCATTTACAGCGCAATAATGCAGTACCTTGTAATTTTTTAATATTATCTTTATTTCTTCGTTTGATGTCAGCTTTTTTAATTGTTCTTTTATCTGAGATGATCCTGCCCAATCATATTCGACGAGTGTTCTTTAATTCTTATTACCTTAACTTTTCTCGGACGCTATCTACTTCGCCTGACTACAAGACCTATAAGTACCTATACCTAGACTCTATGTGTTATTCACAGATTAAGAATTAAAGCTATAAACTTATGCAGTACCATCCAACCGTCTTAGTGACGTCATTTTCACGTCAAGCCAAAAAGTAAGGTGCTGATATCTTTGATTAGGGTTAAACGATTTGTCAGTCGAAAAAAAATTATGAGCACGTACCTACTACTTAATAAACATAGTAGCAATAAACTAAGCTAGGTTTTTAGTTTAGGTCTCGTAAATTGATACAAAGAAGGTTTTTTCTAAAATTATGTGAGATACTATAATAGTTTCGCATTTTCACACGCGTTCCTGAGGTACCTAATGTAGTCTCGAGATAAACAAATCCTCGAATACATTAGGTATAGCCAATAATGTTATGCAAATACGAACAATTTTCCTTGTTTTAGTCCCACACAAGCACAAGTACAATACAAGATGCAAGCAATTTTGATGAAAAGGAACAAGAAGAGGCAGCTGAAATTATGGAAACCGGTAAAATATAAACATTGTTTACTTATTTAAAATCTGCAAATGTCTTTCCTTATTGAACCTATTTGAACTTTGAAGCATAGGAATTCGTCTGATTGGTTTCCTGTTGTTGTGGGTGGCGCTGTTGTGAAAATTTAGTATTAGAGTCCGACTATTTATAAGTGCTTGTGACTTATGTTTAGTCAGACTCTAATACCGACTTAGTAACCCAGATACAGAGATACAGAACAAAGTATATCATTGTTTTAATTATTTACCTACTCGCCCATCAATCTTGCATCGTGAGCCGAATAAATAAATCATTATAAGGAAAGAAAATATATAGTTCAGCTGGCATGAATTTTAATTATTCTTAATTAAATGATCCCTGTGGTCGACTGGTATCAAGCTAGAGACCTGTAGGTTCTGGGTTATATTCTTGGTCAAGGGATTATTAACGTTCGTTGTTAGATATGATTACCTGTAGCCCAAGATTGCTAAAGCCAAGAAAATTGACACAAATCACGTCGGGACTTAAAATATCTTCGGTGGATAGTAGGTCTTATTACTGATACCTCCTAGCTCTTCAACCTAATAGGCGTGAAGAAATCTTATATTATTAATACAATTCGGCAAAACTGTTGGAGTCAAATCACACGTTTCCAAGTCGATCACATTCACCAGAACATTGACACAGCTGATTCATCTCGCATGTAAAATTTAATTTGCGTACTTCTGAATCTGTGTACTCCTCCTCAAGATCGTTAATAAATTCATAATAAAATAACATTAAATTTTTACTGTGTTTACAAATTCACGAAATTATCGTAGTAGATCGAATAGATCGAAAGTATTGTAATTTGAGCCGAGGCCTAAACACGAACATCTTTCGTAAGCGTAGCGTCATCGTATCGAGTGCTCCAAAAACCAATGCAATGGAAATTTCAACATCGCGCAACGTGACGGTATGCGCGGTGTGCAATCTTCATACAAACCAGCTTTTTGGTGTACTTGATACGATTTGATGTACTATGCGTACGATAGACGTACTAGGGGCACAGGACAATACATGTCGGGTTAGGTAATATTTTAATAAAATTATTATTATTAATTATTTATTTTTCAGGGCGTGTCTCGGGAACAGTGTATGCGAAATATTTTCGCGCTGGCGGCGGCTGGGGTCTCATTTTTCTGACCGTCCTCTCGATTCTTGTAGCTCAATTAGTTACTTCGATGAGTGATCTCTGGCTGACGCATTGGTATGTACATCAATTATGGTTAATGATGTGGCACTTTTTGGTTGCCGATTTGGATTCTAGATGGACAAAAACTGATCGGTAAAATCCGTATTAGTCAATTAGTTTACATCTAGGACGCCTCAGTCAGGGTCAAGTTTATACTTCAAGAATTAAAGCACCCATTCCTATTATTTTAACTGGATAAAGAATAATACGAGCGTGTTGGTAATCACTCGTTCAATCGCGAATAGTGGACCTTTCATCAAATATATCCATAATTTGACGTTGATTTAGTCGATTTTTTTTACAAGAATCAGTCATAAGTGTTATCCAATACTGCAGCTTGTTTATTCTGAACGAAAATATTGGTGAGAGAGCGAAATGCATAATTGAGCACTTTTACCTAAAAGCTGTATCTATTAAATAAGACTTTAAAATACTTGTGTCAACATTTTGATAGAAGCCTAATAACCATTTATAAATTTTTATAGGATGAATGATGTAGAAGCGGCACACAAAACCGAACATAGCACCAGAACCAGTAACAATTTAAGTGTCACTGAAACTACTCCATTACCGGAAGTGTCGAATGCCACTATGAAAAATCTCACCCAGAATATAACAACTACGGAACAAACAATAAATCATTCATATTATATTTATTTGTGGGCTATAGGAATATTTGGATGTATCGTGCTTACTACTTGCAGGTATGATTTTCATTTACCGCCTTTTATCGCCATAAAGCCTTAACAAAGTTCCACAACACATTGGTGTTTCAAATTTCTATAGGCAGCGGTGACCACTTACCGTCAAGTGGAACTACCCGTCTGTGCTTGACAACCTTCTAACATAAAGAATAATAAGATGATAATAATAATAATAATTTATTTAACCAGCCAGATACAAATCAAACAGTGAGACAGGCTATAAGATTATATGTTCAAAATCGATTTGCCTCTGACTCTCAAACTAGGTGGATACCTGTATTTTGAGTCACCAGTAGTTCCTCGCTTGGACTAATTTTTTTTTTCTTTTTATTAGGAATGGGCTTGCGTTTGACCTTATAGAGTCTTATTTTTATATATGTAAGCCTTACAATATAGAGCTTAATAATATAATAAATATAAACATCAACATATTAAGGCTAATTAAAACTATAGCTAGTATAAAAGACGATGAGAAATAAAAGTGACTATAAAAGATGATGAAAGATAAAAGTAATGAGCATTGGAATTTTTTCAGATCAATATTATTCCTATGGGTATGTATGAGAAGTTCAATAAAGCTACATAACAAAATGTTTAGCAATATTCTGGCCGCCACCATGCGTTTCTTCGACACGAACCCTTCAGGACGTATTCTCAACAGATTCTCTAAGGACATGGGTGTCGTTGATGAGATTCTACCTCGAATGTTTCTAGATAGTATTCAGGTAATTCACATGCTAACTTTTATTACTAACATTTTTAAAGGGTTTTAAACCTTTAGAAGTAATAATTTTAATTTCGAATATAATTTTTTTACCATATTATTAACTGTTTCAGATATTTATGGTAATGATCGGTATTTTAGTAATGGTGGCCATTGTGAATCCGTACATGCTGTTAACTACAGCCGGATGCGGTGTCATCATGTATATATGGACGTTAATATACCTCAGCACAGCTCAGGCTATAAAAAGGTAATACTTTATTTGGCCTAATTGTTTGTACACACGAAATTATTGCGGTTTCACCGTGTTGCGGTATAATAAGTATACTATGTACATTTATGGGATTTACAACCAAATCCGTTAGGGTCACGACACGCCCTGCCCTTGCTCCTTGCGCGCTCTGTAATACACACAACGCCGGCCCTATAGCCCTTGCCGGTGGAGCGAGATTGTGTTTCGGCGCCCCTTTGTCGAGGGTTTTAAATCACCAATTGTACTTCAGTTCAGTTTAATAAATAACTTGAATTGCAAAAATCAACGTTTATTGAAAATACATTGTTAAATCAAGCAGCTCTAAATATAACGCTCGTGCTTCTTTAACATAAGCATAATTAGCTATTTATTTTAGCGCCCTTTGCAACCTAGCGCTCTCGCTCTTCTCCAGGGCCTTTGTGTACACACCTCATAAATCATATTGGAAAAGACAAATGAACTATGAAAAGTCAATTTACTTAAAATAATATGCCTATGTTTTAATTATTATCAGGGTGGAGAGCGTATCACGCAGTCCTGTGTTTTCGCACGTGTCTGCAACCATGTCCGGTCTAGTGACGGTGCGCTCCTGTGGGGCGCAGACCATACTCCAAAACCAATTCGATGATAAACAAGATGTACACACTGCCGCATGGTGAGTAACCATAGTTCAATCTAAATTACCACATACGTTGGAAAAACATAGAGTGGATTTTTGAACCGGGTAGTAAGGTCGGTACCTCAATGTTGTAGCTACAGGGAAACGTTCATAGGTGGCTGGCGTAAACTTTTGGAGATATTTAGACCTGTTTAACAGATTATGGAAAAAATCTGGTTATCATTAATTGAAATTAATTCGTCTAACTCAGTACTTCGTTTAGTTCGTTTTTTTTTTTCATTAATATTAAAATTATTTATATTTTCAGGTACTTGACACTGATCACAAATACTGCATTCTCTATTTGGCTGAGTCTCATTTGTGCGACGTATGTTATCGTCGTGTCTTACTCGTTCTTACTCCGAGATGATGGTAAGTTTCAATCATGAACGATATGTAACAAATGCTTCATTGGTATACTATACTGTTATCTATGGCGCCTAACGAATAGGTACTTTCATGCAGTCAGCCAACAGTCCACGCAATTCCCAATTTAATTATACTGTATAGGTAAACAAATATTTTTGTAAATTACCTATAATGTAGTTTCTGCACGCATGCTGACCTACATTATACCTCACTAGTTTCTTTTCTTTCTTTCTTACACGGGAACACGAGTGAAACTGCGGTACGGAAGCTAGTAACTTACCTCCTAAATTTGATTCATTTCATCAACACGGGTCTTATATCCTTATCCTTTTTTACAGGTACAACAAAATCCGGTAACGTCGGTTTGGCAATAAGTCAAGGCTTGATCTTGGTGAACATGGTCCAATACGGTATTAAACAGACAACTGAAGTTATATCTCAGATGACTAGTGTGGAGCGCGTGGTTCAGTTCACATCGTTGCCGCAAGAAAAGACAGACGGTCAACCGCCACCTGCTGACTGGCCACAACGGGCCAGACTGATCTTTAAAGACCTCTATCTGAGATACGATAAAGATGCTGAACCAGTACTCAAAAAACTCAATATAGTCATTGAAAGTGGTTGGAAAGTAAGTAACGTAGTGTTTTTTGTCAGATGCCGATTTTGTGGTCTTATTACTTGACTAAACGGACAGAAAACCAGCAATATAACATTTTATAAAGATTGATATAATATTTATTGATATAAAATTTAATGATAACAAAAGTATGATTTCGACGTCGTACCATAATTTACTAGCCCAAATCGATTTATATTGGTCTGAACTTTAAATCCATATCGATATAAAAAATGAGTAATTATTTTACCAAAACGCTCGCCAATTTCCTAGTGACTAGACCTGAATTTACAGCTACCTAATTGTTTCTTCGTACATGCCAAGGTTTGTTTCATTTTAGGTCGGTGTTGTTGGCCGCACTGGTGCAGGTAAATCCTCATTAATTTCGGCTCTTTTCCGATTAGCGCCTATTGAAGGAAATGTTTACATTGATGATGTTGATACTGGTGAAATTGCTCTGAAGGTGAGTACAATACTAAGCTGTAAGATCCGTAGACCATTTGACTTTTGTATGTATGTACCTATATCAATCTATATGTATATATCTACCTAAAAAATGTTAACGATGCATGTTTTAACTTCAACACAACTTTATGTTATTAAATCTCTCTTTATGTTAACGTTAATTTTATTTGCAGGAGTTAAGGTCGAGGATCTCGATTATTCCACAAGAACCAGTACTATTTTCAGCTAGTTTACGCTACAATATGGACCCATTCGATAAATATACAGATGAGGATATCTGGAAGGCGTTGGAACAGGTATATATAATTAATTAAAATTACATCGGCAACAGAACTTTTTAAACAATTAGCACTCCTTTTCGTGATTATAGTATGTGCTAATGTGAAAGATAATTATACCCATGTGAAAGTCACTGTTTATTTAGTATGCTAACAAACCGGAACGAACATGTATGAATCCACATTGAACAGCAAATTTAACCAATAATTACGTTTAGGTGGAGTTAAAGAACTTAGTAACATCATTGTTCGCGTCTGTGGCGTCCGGCGGATCGAATTATAGCGCCGGTCAGAGACAGTTGGTGTGCTTAGCACGAGCCGCCCTCGCTCGCAATAAGTTACTCGTCCTCGATGAGGCTACGGCTAACGTTGATCCTAAGTATGTATATTTCATCACTTTATCGTAAATAATAATAAATAAATAAATGTCCTGGGACATTCTTTACACACAGTCATCTGATCCCAAACTAACTAACTTTTTTTAATTACATACTGACTGATATTGATATTTACATCCAGACAAAGAATAAACAGACATGTTCATGCACACAAAAGTCAGACATGTACACAAATGTTTGTCCTGGATGGGAATCGAACCCACGACCTGTGGCGTGGCAGTCAGGGTCTCTAAGCACCTAGCCAGCTGGCCAGTTAAATGTTTTGATAGATAATCAAATACTTATTATAAATGTTGATTACAGTACTGATGCCCTTATTCAAAAATCTATACGGAAATATTTCGCTGATTGCACCGTGGTGACGGTGGCTCACCGTCTGCACACTGTAGCCGACTCCGATAGAGTTGTTGTGAGTATTCATTTCATAATCACGTTACTGATTTAATTCTTATAATACTAATAATGTGAATGTTTGACTATCTGTGACTCACGCACACAGATAGAGTATGTTTATGCCGGAAAAAACATTATAAGAACGCAGCGCGATTATAACAGTGGACGGATGTAATAATAAATGTTTACTATACCAATCGCTTTGCAGATGAATTTATTGTGATATATAGAGAGTATATCTAGTGTAATTTAAAATACTAGATGCGCCCCGCGGTTTTGCCCGCTTTCAATCCTGGTTTTAAAACCTTCCTCTTGAATTACTGTATCTATTGCTGAAAACTGCATTAAAATCCTTTCCATAGTTTACTATTCTATAAAGGACATACAGACAAACATTGTTTTTTTTATATATATAGATTATATTGCTTATTAATTAACACGAAATGTTTATCTTTAAAGGTGATGGAAGCGGGTGAAATAGTAGAATGTGGACATCCTCATGAATTGCTGCAAAATGGAGAGGGACATTTTACTCGGATGGTCCAACAGCTAGGCCCAGCATCCGAACAGAGTCTGCGTGAAATTGCACGCACCGCTCATGCAGAACATATCAAATATGTCGACGCAGATTCCGAAGTTCAAGCATAGTACTTTTTATATTCCAAAACGAATGTATTTTATATAAAAACAAACATGGACTTAGGAAGAATATTATACGCTTTCTGATTTTGTGTACAGTTTCAGTGCCTTTATAACGTTACTTAGTGTAAAGCAACCGTCCGCACAAAGTCGTAGCTAATCTGTTAAAACAATGGCTAAATAAGCCTTCCAGTTTTGGAATTATAGGAACTATGATTATCTATTTATAATGTTTATACCCAATGTTTTACCTATGACAAAACTATTCGAAAGTGATGCGAAAATCGTTCCTATACATAGGTACTTAATTTGTATGTGTGTTCTAATAGGTGTTACCAAATGAAACAGATTTTCTCAAAAAGTATGTTGTGTCAAATGTTTATGTAGAAAATTGTAATTATCTAGAATTCTTTTAGGGTATTATTTACCACATATACGGAGCTGTGCAGTAATAATCGTAATGTACAAATTTTTTATCAAGTCATAAGTTTTTGACCCAAGACATTAATTAATTAATTTCCACAAATAACGGTACTCATTAAATTAAGTAAAACATACAGTTATTAAAAAAAATCTTAAGCATAAAAACAAGTTTAGTGCAAAGACTTGAGTCCTTAAGACCTCCAATAATAAGACTAGTCGAATATTTCAGAGCTGAAGTCTTTATGAGCCTCAATTTTCAGGAGATTCGAGTTTTGTAATGTAAAGGACTGAAGACAGAGTGCTTTCAAAAGAAAACAAAACACCGTTTATATACTTGCTTCAGTCTCATTTAAGATTAAATACATATGTGAGTCCTATTGATTAAACTCGAGTCTCTTACTTTAAAGCTCAATTTCACTCGAAGAAGAAAGTCGTGAAACTATTAACGAAGAATTAAGAAATTGACTTAGTCTTAAAAGTAAGAAAAAGCCTCAAGTCTTTTACAAAACTATTCACGATCTGGGGTACGATTGTCAGACTTTCAATATTAATCACGATCGATATTTATCAAAAGAAATATTGTTGTGATGTATAAAAATTACATATTAATTATATCTCGTGAAGTAGAACAAGTACTTACTTGAGTACTTAAGATATTTTAATTTGTTTTTTCAACATTTATATATTTTTATTATATTTATATACAATAAATATATATTTTCTATGACTTTAACTTGAATTTGAAAACATTGTATTTCCTAAATTGTACCTATAATTGATTCAAGTGATATAAACTGTGAATGCGATCTACATTAGGTAAATCTCATAATGGACCAAATGATTCTAATGCTAATACATTATATTTACTGTCCAGTATAATTACTGTCACAAAAAAACATTGTAATTATTTTGTAATATTGATTAATTAGGTATTAAGTATATTATAAAATAATTAATTATTTTTTTTTACTTTATCAACTTCGGTCTGTTTTACTTATTAAAGATTGAGTTTAGGATAAATATTTATGTTTTCATAAATATTCTTTGTTCATTTTTTATATTTCACTTCTTAGTTTTTATTTATTTTTATTTAATTGTTATTCATATCCTGTACTTATAAAATGTTTTTTATAAAAAGCTTTTTTATTTACATATCCTATGATGCAGTTCAAATAGGTTGGGTAAAGAATAATACGCATAATGTGTAAAAGCTAACATCTTCAAGTAAAGTCTTTAAAAAAAGGTCGGTTTAAACATTTACGGAGCGGAAAATATTGTTGCTATTGTAAGTAGAAAGGAGACGAGGCTACCTTCCCCGAGCAAGCCAGAGATCAATATTCTGCGTAGGTACTTGGTGATTATGTCAATACTAGTTTTGTAATTGCTCATTGTATTGGATTCTTCTACATCACGTGGCCTACGTAAATACATGCCATCAGTTGCTTGCATCATGCTTTCAGTGCCCTTAGCACGAACATCTATCGCAAGCATAGCGTCATCGTAGCGAGTACTCGCACAAGTGACTAGGCATGTGTAACTCAGCTCTGAACCGGTTCAACAGATCAGATCACACCTACTTGAATTGTCAAGCTGCGGCTCAAGAGCAAGCTAAACAGCACACGGCTCACTTATTATTTTACAGTCTGTATACAATCTGTGATCTATTCTATGGAGTGTAGAAGTAAAGGAGGACCATCTTGAATGGGGGATTAGTCGAAAAAGTGTCCACTTGTAAACAGCAAATTAGTTTTCGAATTCTCACCGAAATAACGCTAGTGTAGCAAGTGGAAATGATATGAACTTAGCAGCATAAGCAGTTATAAACAGAGTGAAGTGTGCTGGGTTGGTTTTCGATAATTGTTTAATACTATTATCTATTTGCTATTTACAATTAATTGGGGTACTTAAAAACACTGTATAATTTTATTCCATACTCATGTTTGTCTATATATTATAATAATTTAAAAAAATGCGCTGTAACAAAACGGAAAAGTTTTTTTTCCTTTTTTATTAATTTAGTATCCTACTCTAATAATTTGTGGCGCTCTATTTGAAATTCTTCCACTTGCTACAGTAGCGCTACCTTAATTTGTTCCCTTTCAACGGACACTTTTTAGTACACTGAGATGGTCCTCCTTTACTTCTACACTCCATACTACCTCCATAAATAACTGAGATGGTTCTCCTTTACTTCTACACTCCATAGTTTCACTATCGTGAAAAGAATGAATGACATTACATTGCAAGGAAAGAATGATTCGTTTAGAAATTATCTAAAATATTTATAACACTAATAAAACATTTTTTACAAGATGCAACAATAAATGATAAATATGAAAACATGTTATTATGCTTAGATTAACGGTTTTACAATATAATTCATAATAAGTAATTCTTTTATTATTTAAAATTTATTTTTAAGATCTAGTTAAAAAATGATTTAAATAATGTCGAACGAAAATAGGCCGTCATGGCCGTTAGTTAATAAGTTAAAAACTGAAAATTTTGGCGCGCTAACTGTGTAAATTGACTTCTATGCAAACAAACTTTTGTGAGTTATTCTAAGAACGTACGACAAGGAAATTCTTTAAAAAATATGAAGGCGAGCCACTCTCAATTTGTACAATTGGTGGAGTTCATGGAGAGGTAAGTACCTAACATAATAAGATTTATTTTAACGTAAAGTTATTTCCAACATACGTAATTTTTTTTAGGAATGAAGACTTGTCCGAACCATCTAGTGAACCACGAGGTCGCCATTGGTGCGGCATAAAATGGGAGCTCGCCTCCTTACTCAATAGCGACGGCACAGGCGATTCAAAGAATGAGGACAAGTGGCGCAGAGTTAGTTGTTTATATAGATTGAATAAGTACCTACATAGTAGAATAAAACTTCATTCTTAATAGGTAAGTATTAATCTTTGACTGCATTTCTTTCAGGTTAATGTTTCCTTTCCCATTGGAAAAGAACTTCATGTTAACATTGCCCATGTAAGTTGATTGGTATATAATAATAAAAGGAATGGAGCAATTTAAAAAACAACACCAAAAATAAGGCTGCAAGGGTCAGGTGATCCATGATGGGCACTGGTGGTGGACCTGCTTTAAAAGCAATACTCACCAATTTAGAGAAGAGGGTTCGCCAGATAATTGGGGAGCAGGCTGCTAATGGAATGCCTACCATCGAGGAAGCTGGCTTTTTAGTCCAGGTTTGTAATAGTTTAAGCATTGGTCACATTTATTCACATAACTAAATAATATGTATTATTGTTTTAGTATAATTATATTAATTTATTAATACCCTAAGCCCCAGTAACAAGGCAACCATTTCAATGAAATTATAGCATTATAAAATATATTTTTTTCTGCAAATTGCAGACTGCATTGGTGATTTTCTTCAATAACCTCTACCTATCTACAATGTAGCAGAAGTATCTTAAACATATGGTCAGACACTACTTGCCCTTGAATTTGATAGAAGTGGACCTGGTGTACTAAAATACAGGTTACAGCCTAGTATAGGCTCCAGAACTACAAATTACATCATTCTACCTACAATTAAAACTAGCCATATCTTTATAGCTGCTATTTGTGGAGTTGAATAAATAAATTATTATTATTATATTATAGTGTAAATCTTATAATGCTAAAACTATAAACTATGGTTATGGTAGGTTTATGATATGAATACAAGGAATCATTCATATTACCACCAATCAATAAAATTGAGTTTTGTCTACACAACATACTGGGGTGGGTTCACAGCCCATTTTATGAATTTACTAGTTGTGCACCTGAAGCAGGTTTTCATTCTCTTAACTATAAATTTTTGAACTTTAATTATAATGTTATCAAACAGGAACCAATAGATGTGCCAGTTCCTGTTAATTTTGTGAGCAGTCCACTTACACTCACTATTGAGCCTATTGGTAAGTTTTATTTAAAAATGTGATATTATTTTGGTTGTTTTGAAACATTACTAAAGTGGTGTAAGCAAGCAGCATTTATTTTCTTTTTTTTTCTTTGGATTGGTTGTTTTACTGTGTTTATAAAATTAATAATCTTTATTGAACATAATGGTAGTTTGTTGGTGTAATTAAATAAACAAGTCAAGTGGTGGTCGCACCAGGGCCAGATGTCATGATATTTCTTTTTAATGTGCATCTCATGTGGCTAGGAAATTCAAACATAGAAGAATTTAAGTTGACTTCAAAGTTGTTTGACCTTTTCAATCAAATCAACAATAGATCTTCCCAAGTAGAAGCCTGGTGCCTCTTTGCTGCATGTAGAAATGGAGGAAAATGAACCCATGATTGGCCGGTATAAATATTATATTTTTATTTTGGGTTATTAACTTATCAATATTTCTTAAAGGTACAAAAATAAGATTCATGGATGGAGTGGTGGCAAAGATAATAGCCCTCTTTGTAATCCTAGTCATAGTGTGTCCTCCCCAAAATATGTCGTAAATCCCTAGTGGTAATAGTTAACTGTTATTGCCACTATGCATTCCTATCCTATGACTTTCCGGTTTGGAGATCACTGATAGCAAATGCATGGGTGAGTGACAATATTAATAATATAAACTTAACTAGGAAATTAAAGTGTACTTTCCTTTTTAGGCGTAACAAGGGAGGATCAAACACAGCCTCAACTCCGACGCAAGCGAAGGAGTCTGAATTCAGATATTGGGAACCAGTTTTTAGAGAATGAAAGAGAGTGTGATAGGCGATATTATGAAATAGAGAAAGAAAGGTTACGACAAAGGGATATTGAGCTTAAATTGCAGGCTCAATGGTTAAAGTTTATGAAAGAGCCTTTAAATGTGATAGCAAGTTTAGTGACAGGGAAAAAAAGAAATGAATAAAAAGTTTTATTTTATTTTTGTTAAGTATATTAAATAGTAAAATAAATTGTTTATAGTATATTTTTTTTCAATTATAACGGTTAAAATAATTATATAAAATAGGAATAAAAAAGTTCACTTAAATCTACTTAGGTATTTGTTGTGGAACTAATGGCCTAAGTTCTTAATTAAACCGCTGTACCACCATATCCCGCATTGCTCTGCCCCTAGAAAGGTCGTCTGTCCGAGTGCCCAACTCTCGCATCATCTCTGCTCGGGTAATTGCAGTTCCTACTGTTGATGGTTCGAATGCTGGCTCAGCAACTCTAAATCTAAGGGCGATGTTGTGTAAGACACAACACGCAGTGATGAGTTTCGCACTCTGGCTTGCAGCGTACGGTCCTTGCTGAGGCACCAATTATCACTCTGGTGCGAACATACATTTTATTATATTTGTCCTGCGGGCAATATCTATCTGGGTCGTGAAACGGTGTCATTAGCCAGGACCGTTGAGGGTAACCGGAATCACCTGTAATGAAAACCTAATGGTGTAATTAGAAATACCTACAATTATAGCAATGTACTAGGTAAGTATGTGTATGTAATGTCCAACTGGTAGGTAGATACTCGACATGCAGACTTGAGCGAGCATACTTGTCGAGCGTTTTATTCCTTGGGTTTTAATTAAAGGAAATATACATTTTGCCAAGAGAAGCTATCCGTCTCTTGAAAAAAAAATTCTCCAGGCTGTCTCTTTTATTATTCTGTAGAAAATATTTAAAATAATTAATCAACTAGTTTTACCTATTTAAATAGGTATTTTCTTTTTGATTGAAATTAAAATTGATCGTTTCTCTAGTCCTTGACGATATTCACTGAGGATTATCATTTCATGATCTATCTGTTAATAAACATTTTACAAAAATACAAACAAAAACAGGTTACACACCTTAAAACCAGGTTTGCTCGCTATTTTGCAACAAATGCATGTGTGGGTTCACGGCACTGTTTCCCAATTAAAGCATCGTGTGCTGCATCGCCATCATTCACCGAGTTCATAAAAACTACTTATTCGTCTTTCGAAGCCCCTAACAAAGCTTAATTAATGGTACATGCTTTAGATAGTTATATACTACATACAGATAATTGCATCTAGATAACTTTTTATACCACTTATTTCCTGTATGTTACACTAGCATATCTCATGTAAATGGGTATTATATGGTGAATAATTACACAATTTTACTTTCGATTATTTATATATAGGTATAAAAAAATTGTGTATACCTTTTTTTATCAGTTCAATAATATACATCCATCTTTTACAAAACATTAGTTATTACAAACACTATTTTGCTTACCTACCTATAATATAAAATACATCATAATAAAAATAGTATTTATCAATATTCCTTGGACTAGGTAGTTCTGAGACACAGTACTGAGATGAGAATCTAAGATTATCTTAAATCTGGTTCTGCAACTTGCATTGACAATTTTATATTCAAGGAAACAAGTTTTTCTGTGTGGTAACTTCTGCTTCTAGAGCTGCATGGCCTTTATCTATAAAATGTCAAACAATATTGTTTATATTAAATTTTTGTTCCCCTTAATACAAAATTAAATATCTACACTACAAACTTTTTGATTATCTAAGCCATGCTCTGTAAGCAGAGTCAGACTAGGTCGCCTGCCATACTTAAATTCCAATGAGCATAGAAACACACTAGAAAATCTTATTTTTCTATAACAGATTTGGCCAACCAGTTCCCAATGTTATTTGGATGAACTCATATTGAGAGCATGCTGAATCAAAGTGATGGCGTTATGATTTTTTTTCAACTGAACAATCTCACCATAGTAAATGATGGTGGGGCCAGTGAAGTTGGTAAGCACATAAAGCCTTGAAGGCTATCAGAACACAGAGGTGTTTGAAGGCAGATTTTAAAGTAAAGGGTGGTAGCCAGACTGATGGGTACTACAAAGTACCCTCCTACCATGCTGTGGTTATCTCACTGTCTTCCTTCACTGAAAGCTCTAGCTCATGGTACAATTCAAAACAGCAACTCTTGTCGCAGCATTCAATGTCACTACCAATTGAGCTATCATCAACTTACAGTATCATTCGTTTTTTGCAATAAAAATCAAAAAGGAGGTGGTAGTGCCACTTACTCACTTAATATAGTGTTTTTTCTTATTCATAATTTACACCAGTTGTACTTTTCCATTCTTGACCAGAGCAGCAATAGGTTTAAATTGCAGAATATGCTGTGAGCCTTCTGTAAAAAAATACAATTTCATATTGCATTACAGATTAAGAAGATGGATACTTATAGTATGTATGATATAGTGTATTTACTACATACCTTCTAAATCAATTTCTTCATCTTCTCCAGTTAGATCCTCTAGCACAACTCCGGTTACAGTTTCATTAGCTTTCAAAAAGACATAACTTTGAATATTTGGAAAAACTGCCATTTTATCCATTTCAAATATTTGCATATTCCCAGGTACTTTATTAAGGATAACAGATTTTAAATGACTCTCCAAGTTTTGCAAATAATCAAGAGCATATTTGTATTCAGTTGGTGTCAAATAATTATTCCCAGACTCCATTCTCAGTTTTTCTTCGTTTATAATGTGGATACAGTACTTTTCTAATTTTGCTAATCTGGTTTTAAGATAATTACAAATTATAAACTTGATTCTGCTCAGTTCCATTTTATGTATAGAAGCACGAAGGTCCGTAGGAGGCAATTTGTTGATATTTCGCTCCATGTGTTTTATTTGCCCTAGCATACACTCTACCATATCATTTCGATGTGGGAGGATTTCTGGAGCCATACGTTCATTTTGCCACGCACTTTGAAGAGTTTTCAATACAGTTTCTACAGTGATTTCTTCCTCATCTTCACTTAAATCTCTTTCATTGATCAAATCCATTTTCAATCATTAACACATTAGCCGCGATCAGCTGCAATTTGAGTGATCTGAAACTTCTGATCTGACTGAAAGTCAGTGTAACTGACAGTCTAGTGTTGCATACATAGTATAAAATATCGTAAGTCTGTTGATACTATCGTAACCGTGGGAAAAAGTGAGAATATCGACAGAATGCAATTTTGAAGCCAACTTATTTTTGTCTATATGCCTGCAAAATATTTAGGGCTTTATAACTGTAACTGTCTTCGTGGCCTATTTTAAAGCTTTCTTTTTTATTTATTAACATCTTTTAGTTAAATGTTCATTACGTTATTTTCTTCATAACATCGTAACTCGCAGAATGGCATTAATTGTAATCTAACATGTTTTTACCTACATCTACAAAATATCATGACAGTGATAAAAATAGTTGATTTATAGTATTATCATTTTCCGGCAGATAGCGCTGTTTCCAGCGTTGTGGCAGCCTCATTATATGCTTCTATGAGCACTCGATGGGCCTCGGCAGCAGATTTTTTTAAATTAAAGTTTATTTGGCTCAAATTTTGTCACTTTGGATAAAAAAAAAAAATAATGCTAATACGGAGTAAATAATATGATAGGGTTAAGTTGTTCTTAAATGATCAACTTAATTTTCAAGCCAGTTATCATCTGTGAATTCGAACGTAAACCTCGTGCCACGCCATCTTTCTCAAAACGGCGGAAACTTATTTGTACACCTAATATTATAACTAACCGCAAGGCTTATTCAGGACTTAATGTACGCCTCCCAAACACAAAAGTATTAAGGCCATTAATTATGACCACCCCAGTATGGTCTACTGCCCACCCTAAGATGTAGGACCGGTTCTAAATTCTAGGATACCTACCTAAATAACTTCACACAAGATTAATGAAACTTTTGTTTTTCTAATGTGACGCATAGTTTGTTGTTACTATTTATGTACATAACAACATTCTATTTCGACTGGGCTTGATCTATTTTTTTGAGTAGTAGAGCTCTTAGTGCAGAGTTCGTCCGGGGAAGTACTACCACCTTACGCATTTCTGCCGTGAAGCAGTAGTGCACTTGTATTACTGTGTTTCGGTTAGAAAGGTAAGGGGGCCGGTGAAATTATAGCCACATGAGACTTAACAACTTCACGTCTCAGGATCGACAACGCATTGGTGATGCCCCCCCAGGTGTTGCAAATGTCCATAGGCGGCGGTGACGACTTACCATCAGGTGCACCGTCCGCTTGTTTGTCGGCCCTTGTGGTATAAAAATGAAAAAAAATTGGCCATTTACCCTAGATGTTACGCCAATGGTGAAATGAAGTGGGTAAAATAAAAAGTCTCCAAGAATATATTTCCTATGAATATGACTTAAATGCGTGAGACTGTGAACTTTGTGAGAATCTATTTTAAAAACTCTTTCACCGATAGAAGACTAATTAAATAAATATCCCAGGACATTCTTCACACATGGTTGCCCTGATCCCAAAATTAAGCAGAATGTACTGCTTGTACTATGGCTACCAGGTAACTGATATACCTACTACTCTTTAAATACATATTTATATAAATATTAACACCCAGACAGAACAAACAGACATTTTAAGTTAATACACACAAATGTTTGTCCTGGGTGGGAATCGAACTCACCTGTGGCTTGGCAGTCAGGGTTTCTAACCACCTTAACAATTAATGATTGTATGAGACTTATCACGGTAAATAAATACGTACTCATAAATATTATTAATTCCCACACGATCTTTTCCTTCACCGAAAGTAAGTCATATTATGATTCGAACCTACGACTATCACGCCATTCAACTTGACCTACAATTTGCTACAGGTATGTAAAAAGATCAGTACGTAATATCATCAAGATCAGTAAGCAATACCTATATATGTGCTTGCTTAGGGCCCGGCTGAAGGGTGATGAAACCCCCACGCCCACGCTGCCGCTACCCGACCTACTTAAACCTTGACTACCTAGACCTACGAAAAGGGGTCTTTGTGTTAGTATGGAAAATCATACACATTGATGCTAAAAAGACGATGCGGCAATGGCCATAAAGGCGACTTTTCATTCTGAGGATGCGGGAGAACCCCTTTAGCAGTAAAGTGTAGGGTTCCATAATTAGATAAGTTGGTCGCCTATTACTTGGTTATCTAAGCAAACGGATCTCAGAAAAGAAAAAAATTACGATGTGAACGTGCTTTTTTTTTAATCCTATTCAACGACACCCCACACAATAGGGTTGCGGACTGTATTAAAATAAAATTTCGAATTATCATTCATCACAAAGATTGTCTCAAAACACCCCTATTAATGTCCTTCAATTCTAATTTTGCGAGTATACCAAATTTTATATAAAAAAAATAATCAAAAAAGTACAGCAATTGAGTATGAAAAATGATGACATGTACTGAATACATTTTGCATATAAAATTTGCGTTTTGACAGATGATAAAAAAAACCGACTTCACAAAAAGAAACTATTCCAAAACAAACTAATACGCACTAAAAAGAAAAATCTATTTGCATTATTAGACTACTTAAAAGTCAATCAAATTATTACGATAGTATAATGTAGAATCTGAAGTACACTGACATTTTTTTCTGAACATGAGTAGACCTACTAAACGTGATTACTTAAGGTGTATTATGTATGCCTACACATTTAAGGATTTTCCTCATTTTTTTTCAGGATCCCATCATCAGGTCTTGTTGTAATGATCATGGAACCATCTGTGAAGTTTACCCTTTTATAAATCATTAAATCTAAATCGGTTGGCGTGATATTGAGTTACTCGTTCATTTGTCGCACACATACTTACTGCTAATTTTAGACTAATATATAGTTTTCTCATGGATGCCATTGTCAGAACTGGACCAAATTGAAATGGGACCAATCGGGAAGCACCAGCTTTCAAATAAAAAAAGAATCATTAAAATCGCGTCGCCCAGTCGAAAGTATTAAAAAAACAGACGAATTGAGAATCTCCTCCTTTTTTTTAAGTCGGTTAAAAAGTTAAGGTAGTCCGGTACCCTATTGCAAAGAATTAATCTTCTTCTTTTAATGAAAAATTGTCTATCTATTCTCTGTACCAATTTTTTTTTTCTATGCTTTGTCAGCGGGATTAATATTATTAGACTACAGCTTTTTTTACCAAGATTCTCAGAGGGCTTGGAGGAATTTTAATAAGTGTTAATTATGGAACCTTAAAAAGATGCATGATGGACGCATACCTCATTCTGATGTATATATAAATATATATATGCATACATACTATATATATATACATATATGCATACGTATATACCTACATGTATGCATATAATCCTGTTAGCGAGCAAATGTAGATACTCCCCGTGTACTTAGAACTGTAGCCTCATAACGATATTAGAGACGTAGGATATACAGGGAGGGATTGTAATGTTACCACTATAATATTTGTACTATACGATCTTATTATTATGCATGATAATAGATTAGATAATTCTGTATTTTTGGATGTATTGTTTACCAATTTCTAGTTATTTTTGAGTTCAAGTTTTCAGTACAAAAAGTAGAACAATGAAATAGAAACGTCTGAAAAAAAACCTTTAGTGAGCTAGTTCTAACTTGGACGTCGCGCGGCGCAATGTGGCCTCTGAGATCGGACCTCTCACGGTGTTGCGTTGTTAGCGAAAGAGAAGAAGTAAAGAATCTGCGGCGACACATCGTCGAGCTAATGCAATATACCTTAGTAGAATCAATCCCCTGGATAGTAGGAACTATAAAGCACTTTCATGAAACATTGGTTTTCAGTTTCAGGCTAACAACCCCAAATAGTTATAACTTGTACGAAATAGTAGCAATCTGCTTTGATGCAACAATATATTATACTTAATATTCACCCCCTTTTTTTGCTCTTTGTATTCATACAATTTGTATTTTTTTATTGAATCTGGGAAAACATTACCAGCTTACTACGTATGCAATGAGAGCGGTTCAAGAAAAGGAATTGGCGGCCTTTACACAGAAAAGGGACCCTAAGCATTTTTGTTAAAACGAACAGCAAAGGCGGTCGGATTAACAGAAAACGAAAGACGGCCCCACAAATAATGTGTTGATGCCATCATAAAATCAGAGAGCCAAAAATATTTCGCGGGGGCACAGGACTAATAGGAAAGATTGGTTACAATGAGTAGGAACCTACCTTTTAAAAAATATTACGAACATGTAAAGACAATTCTACAAGTGCGGCCCTGTAGAAAATGTATAAGAAATAAGTACATTGGGTAGTAATGTATTCACCTTCTAAGATGTCTATTATCTAATTATGAATATTGATTTTCGCAAGACGATGTCGCACATTTTCTTATAAAAGACGAGGGCGCACTTGCAAGCATCGAGTAGCCTCCACAGCCTCGGTAACCCCACACGGGACCGGTTTTATTTAGCAAACTAAACTAAAGACTGAAGTAGTTCGAGTATCGATTTTCTTCAGTATTTTTTGTTACTAAATATTCCGGAGCAACTTCCTCATCCCAATTTATGTAAGTGTAATATTTATATCTATAAAAATCTATACTGTCATAAAACTGTAGAACCATTGGGACTGCACATTGAAAATATTTGCCAAAAATGTATTGCAGTTGATGTAGGGACAGAATACAATAAGACAATTTTTTAAGCTTTGTATATCTGTTTGAAAACGCTAATCCCTGAAATTACTTGACGATTTTAACGGGGTGTTCACAGGAAACTGGGAGGTAGCTTGAGGCCACATAAAAATCATCTCTTTATTTGTTCCAATATGTTAAACTGCGTAAAAGTAAACCTCCATCTTTTTACTAATATAATTATTTTTCATAATAACCAGAACAGATCAAAATACTGTAAATTCATACAATTAATCCCTGCATATAATATATCTAGTTAAAAATGTGTGGAGTGCCCGAGGTTCAACTTTAGGCCTATGGAGTGTGTTGTAAAGTGTAATAAAGTACCAGTTTCCACAGGTTAAAGAAAGTATAAAGAAACAAGTGAGAACATGACTATCGCAAGCTTAGATCCCGGCCCAGGGTATGCGGCTCTTCAAGCTTGGGGCGGTCAGGTTGCGGCGTATGGTGCGTCGAACCAAACCGTCGTAGACAAGGTCCCGCCGGACATGCTGCACATGGTCGATCCCCATTGGTATGTGTACTCCACATAGTATAAAACAAATTTTCTTTTCTTGTCTGTTCATCTGTTTAACCGCTAACTTCTCCTAAATTACACAACGTATTTCAATGCCGTTTTCACCATGAGTTAGATAAATTTTCAGGGAAGGTTTAGAATATATTATAATAAACTTATAATTTATAAAACAGTATTTTGTCGGCGATAAAATTATTTACATGGCTTACGTAGCTTAAACCTTAAGATTCTGACGACCTATAAACATTATGAACTTGAGAATTGTAGTTCTTCTAAAATCCTTATGAAAACTCCGCGATAACATGTCTGTTGACTCACAGTAACCATTTCTTTAATTAAAACTATATTGTGTAATATATTAAGTATTGAGTAACGAAAAATTTGGTGCACAGATTGTTTATATTTAATTTACACTAGTAAATTCTATAGTTGATGGCAGAATCTTCACATTTTCACCTCTTTTTTTCTAAATGACACCTGTGCGAACCTCGGCGGATCGCTAGTTATTATTATAATTTTCACCGTTTTCCTAAAAATGATCCTTTTTCGTGCAGGTACCAATTTCCACCAATGAATCCACTCTGGCATGGACTTCTGGGCTTCACTATCGGCGTTCTTGGCTTCATCTCAATCACTGGCAACGGAATGGTTATCTACATCTTCTCATCTACAAAGGTTTGAATCTTATGGTTGAATAACTGGCCAAGTGCATGTGAGATGCACGCACGAGGATTCCGTGCAATGTTCTTAATAGCAAGGAGTTATAATTTGAAATCTTTAAACTGAAACAAATGACCACTTAAGAATTGTTAAACGCGCCAGGTTCAGAAGATGAGATTGCTGAAAAGAGCTGTCGTTAAATTAAATTAATACAAGAAGGGAATTTGCACTAAATTTTACAAAGAATATTGTGTTTTCATTACCTTCTGGTATTCATTTATTTGTTCTGTCCCAGGATATTTTGGTGTACATGGCCGGCGTATAAAATGATTATGTCCATAAAAAAGAATAGTGATATACTTATTATTATTGTTATTTGAACAGAGCCTCAAGACACCCTCTAACCTGCTTGTGGTCAATCTGGCGTTTTCTGATTTCCTTATGATGTGTGCGATGTCTCCGCCTATGGTTGTTAACTGCTACAACGAAACTTGGGTATTTGGTAAGTTTACTTTTTTATCATAGTTACATATAATTTTTGGGATCTAAGTTTACATTGTAGTAAGTATTAACTTTCTTAAATTCTCAGGACCAATGGCATGTGAAATTTATGCTTGCTGCGGCTCTCTATTCGGCTGCGCATCGATCTGGACCATGACTATGATCGCCTTTGACCGCTACAACGTAATCGTGAAGGGTATTGCTGCTAAGCCTATGACCAATAATGGTGCACTCCTGCGGATCCTCGGAATCTGGGCTTTCTCACTCGCATGGACACTGGCACCTTTCTTCGGCTGGAACAGGTAGCTACATAGGTCCAGGCAGTATACGATAGTTCCAAAATATTGGCTTTTGTGTTTTTTTTTTTTTTTTTTTTAATATAAATAACTTGAGCGCATTTGACTAGATCTCACCTGATAGAAAGTGACGATGCAGTCGAGGATGGTACACGCGAACTCAAGTAATGCCTATTCACTCTTGCCATAAAGACTCCGAGATTGTATGAATCGGGAAAAATTGACGCCGGCAATGATGAAAGCTCCGATGTTTTACAACCAGGTTTAGATGAAACACAAGGATTCCGGTATTTTCAATAACAGCTACTTAAAAATCCTAAACTAACCACTTTTGATTAAGAACATCGTCTATCTGGTGGTTAAAATATAAAAGTAAATATTTTCTTTAATTTACAGTTTATATCTTAAAGCACCTTATAAATTTTTCCAATCTTTCACATTTAGGTATGTGCCTGAAGGAAACATGACAGCATGCGGCACCGACTATTTGTCCAAGGAATGGCTTAGCCGAAGCTACATCCTGATCTACTCGGTCTTCGTCTACTTTATGCCTCTTCTCCTCATTATCTATTCATATTTCTTCATTGTCCAGGTAAACTATACAATACATGTATTATTATTACCTTTTTGGGTATCATTATAAACATCAATGATATATTAATCTATCTTTACATTTTAGGCCGTAGCTGCTCACGAAAAGGGGATGAGAGAACAAGCTAAGAAAATGAACGTCGCTTCTCTTAGATCATCGGAAGCTGCCAACACCAGCGCTGAATGTAAACTAGCCAAGGTTCGTATTAACTAATTTTAATTACGTATTGTACAGAATTTATCAATGTTTAATGGCTATCTAAAAAACACGACGTAAATATGCCATTCTGAATTTCCCCGTTGAAGTTGATGAAGTGAAAAATATTTGGGCATCATGCAAAAGTTTTACACGTGCACATTTATCGTTTTAAAATCATGTACGCTTGTGGAGTACCTAGATAGAGGTTACCTAATGATATATTTATTTGAGTCAATAGTCAATATGCCCTGCTTAAAATCTTAAAAAGAGTATAAAATAGAGTTAAAAAATAAATAAATAGATAGACACTTAAATCGACAATTTGTAGTCTTCAAGTTCAATTTACGCATAAATAATTTTGTTTTTAAGTTTCTATGAGAATGACTATTAAAGATTTTAAATTACACCTTTCTTCATACAAATAAAACTATATATCATTCTTAAATGGAGATTATCAGCATATGTCGAAAAGACTTTGAAATTTTGGAAACTTTCAACAATTGGTACACAGCATACCCTTACTCACTTGCCCTTGCTCGTTTTTCAGCACAAGATCTTTTTTCACTTCACAGTTCTCTCAATAAGGTTTTCTAAAATGTTGTTACAGGTAGCTTTGATGACAATCTCTCTGTGGTTTATGGCATGGACTCCCTACCTTGTAATTAACTACACTGGTGTATTCGAGAGCATGCCGATCAGTCCCCTGGCCACCATCTGGGGATCTCTCTTTGCCAAGGCTAATGCAGTTTACAACCCGATTGTGTATGGTATCAGGTCAGTAACAATACCTTCAACGTTATTTACTTAATAAAAAAAAATGTTCTTAGGCAGAAACAACAAAATAATTAACCATTAGTTGGTATTAAAAATGACCTAAATGGAACTCCTGAGATTATATATGATCCCTACTAATATTATAAATGTGAATGTAAGTTTGTTTGTTACGCTTTCACGCGAAAACTACTTAACCGATCATCATGAAACTTTGTACACATATTCTTGGAGGTATTAGAAGTAACATCGGATACTTTTAATGCCGGGAAAATGTTACATCTTCCGGGAACGCTGGTGAAACCGCGGGGGACAGCTAGTATTATATAATTTTTAATTAAATTTTTATGTTGACACAGATTTTTTGCCAAATCTACCTCAATGTAAATTTTTCTTAATGTTTAAATAAAACGACGTGCTCGCTTTACAATGTATAATTTAAGTGTGATTTTCCCTCCAAAAGTGACATGAATAAAAAATAAATAATAAAAAAGTTATGTGCCAGGATTCACTTTTACCGCTATCTAATGGCAGTGAATAACCTTTTTGGAGTTTTAAATAGCGCCAACAATTATACCTTAGAGATAAACAGCCAGTCGGGTTGTGTGGTGAATGGTGATTGAGCGTCAGTGTTTGTGTACTTAGATTTTTCTTTTATTACATGATAATGTTACAGCTGAAATATTTTTATAAACTCTTCTTGATATTTAATAATTGGTGAGCTCGGTGATTGTAGATTTTTTTAATTTGTTTCAGTCACCCTAAATACCGGGCTGCTCTGTACCAGAGGTTCCCCTCGCTGTCATGCCAGGCCTCGCCAGACGAATCGGGCTCCGTCGCCTCGGGCGCCACTGCTGTCTCTGAAGAGAAACCCGCCGCGTAAGCGACACCGTAAAGACTTCAAGCGATCTGGCGACTGGACATTGTCGCTTTTACAGGACTCACGATTATGCCAAAGCGATGTTATTTATTATTTTTATACGCAAACATTTACATTTGTACAAAGCTATAAACTTGAGCACAGAGCGTGTGCTGGTGCAAAATATTCAGGAGTGTATTTTTTATACCATTTAGATTCAACGACTCCTGCATATTTTGAGTTCACGTTTTGTGTACGTATCAAGTTGTACGTTGCACACATTTCTTATACTTTCCTTGTAAATTGGCCGACGACATAGAAAAAAATACCAAAAAAAAAAAACCTAATTTATATTACAAATTTTATACTATGCATCTATGCCGTCAGGCTGTCCCTCTATCCATGAGACTGCTCCTTAGTCATAAGATGATTATAAGTAGCCAAGATACTACAATAGATTTCTAATAGACGAAATGAACACCATAATCTTGAACCAATAAAATAATAAATCGCAAAGTGGTTTGTGACCACATTAAACCCATTTTTGTATTTTATTTTAATCCACCTTCAATTTCCAACATTGATCTACTTTAATCTATAAAATTACATGACCTGACTGACTGATTCATCAACGGTCAGGCGAATGTTGGACGATGAAGAAAACACACAAGGAGGTGCAACTGGTGTGGTAGGTATACGAGTATAAGTTTGTATCGGCAAAATCTTGTATTAAGCCGAAAAAATGTTTTTTTTGCACAGAGTGCAGTTTGCACGTTTCTACAAACTTCATTCGGGAAAAGGACATAATTATTATGCTTTATACCCTGCAAAGCGGGTAAAACCATCGGGTTTCCGCTCGGCCAGTAGATATTTAGGATATATAATAGACAATTATCGTTATTGTATGTAAGTACATGTCAACTGATAAATTAGAGAGAGAAAACGTTGCAAAATAAGGTTCATCAGAGAAAACTTTTTAGAGTGCCGTACCGAAATGGTAATAGCAGGAAGTTAAAAGTGAGACTTCAATGTTCTGCCAGTACTTACTGCTGGTTTCTCAGCAACTAATAATAGGATCGATTTGTTTCTAGTAAAAGTTAAAAGAATATGATATTTTATAGATATCAGAAATAGGGGTTGCAGTTTTAAAGACGAACGACAAATAGGATTACATTGAACAAGCAGAGAACATATGAAGCGATTTTGTATGGTGTATTATTATCTGAAATAGTAGTATAGAAATTATATGTGCAAAAGTTTAATTAAAAGGTTTACGTTTCCCTTCCCATACATCAATATACGTCAGAGGCTAAGTGTAAGTTTGTAATATCATATAAATATTTTTTCATAACTTATAATATCCGTTAAGTATGTTCGGTTTGAGTTGCAACGACCCCTAATTATAACATTGAGTTCCTATACCTTTTTACAGGACATGCTACGGATCCCTTCACATTTTGACATGCTCGAGGTCGATTTTGGTTCTATAAACAACCCTTCCAAAATAAAAAACCAAGCAGGCCCCTAGTCTAACTTTATGGACCAAGCATTTCGTTGCTAGGCAACCCAACATTCTGGAAATCCAAACAATGCCACATTTCTATTATGTGTGTTTAGTTCTGTTACTACAGTGGCTATATTCTATTTGTTATTATATCATTTGTGGCATTACACTAGTGCATTCAACAGAAATTCTAAAATGTGAAATACATTTTTTAAAATATTTGTGAGTGAACTTAAACAAATACCTACAATGGCATACAAGACTTCATATGAACTTCACCATCACTTCCCGAAGTTGGCCGAAGAGTCCGGCTTCAGTTTTAATATTCACCGTCCTCGTGTTCATGTAGACTGGAATAAAATTAGTGAGTAGAAGTTCACTTCAAAAATCAAAAAATAAAGTAACTTGTACACACATGTAATTCAAATGGAATTACCTACAATTGACGTAAATAGTTATAAGACGTCCAATTAATATAGTTTAACATAATCTATACTAATATTATAAAGAGGAAAGATTTGTTTGTTTGTAATGAATAGGCTCCGAAACTACTGGACCGATTTCAAAAATTCTTTCACCTTTGGAAAGCTACATTATCCCCGAGTAACATAGGCTATATTATATTTTAAAAAAAAAATAGGGATCCTTACTAAAACTCCAATAATGTAACATAAGGTGTAAAAAAATGACGTGAAAAATTCCTTACGTCGCGTGCGCTGCGAAAACTATTGATGATAGAACAAAATCATTTACTACGACTTTGCAGAACTCATCATTATCTACAAAAAGTGTCGCGAGAGCATATGTCTAAATATTATAGTTATGTCACAGTAAGCAGTTTTTTATTCTAAAATATTAATTTATATATGCCGCCTCTTGAAAAGGTTCTTCATTTGTACCTTGGTATTAATCCTCATCAAAATAAATTATATTCAAGACGGCTTTAATACCTTTTTATAACTTTGTGATTTATTTAATTCGGACATTTCATTCGGAAGATATCACGAGTTTAAAAATGCAAGTATTAGAAAAAAGTCGCGTGGTTGTCGCTCACCGCGCTCAGCTAGCCAGCATGCGATGTAGGCTCCATGTAAGCGTCACTGGGGTACGGGGGGGGGGGGGGGGGGGGGGGGGGGGGGAGTCAATGTAATCTACACTCATATTATAAAGAGGAAAGATTTGTATTTTTGTATGTAACGAATAAACTCAAAAAGTACTGGACCGATTTTAATAATTCTTTTTTCATTAGAAAGCTACATTATCACTGAGTAACATAGGAGAGGATTTACATTTTCATCCAGGGAAAATGTAAATCCCTCAGGAACGCGGGTGAAACCGCGGGGGACAGCTAGTCTTTAAATATGCAGAAAGAATATCAGAAAATCAAATTTTTGATAAAAAATAATTTAACAGCATTATAATTTTTTTTTCTCTCTCTGGTTTAATTTCATCTTTCTGCATCAGGAAGTGTCGTAATGGAAATGGATCCTTAAACCACTTCACGATCTTAAATTAAAGTTTACTGCATCATGACATCGTACCTACCATACCAGTGTGGACCACACGGCGGAATGACTAATTGCATAAAACTTCATTCGATTAATTCGAGCCCTTCTCTACTTTTTTATTTCATGTCAATTCTACTTCATTTTTACTAACATAGTTTCTTTTACAGAATTAATTGATATAGAGCACTTGATAAGGGAGAGAAAGTTTGTAGTTATCGAACAACATTTAAATGATGTAAGTAAATTATTTATTTAATCGTTTTATTTTCATAGAACCTACTTATACCAAATACCAAAAATAGTTTATATGTTAATTCTAAAGAACAATGTGTGAAAATAGATGACTTTAGATTCGGAGGTAAAAAATATTTAGACAAAGGTCTGATTAGACAGATTTAACAGGCTTTTAAAAAAAGCAGGTACCTACTCAATTCGTGCAGAATTCAAAATTCAAAAAAATTCAAATTCAAATGATAAGTATATTATCTATTATACATATAATGTAGGTATGTATTCGATCCCGATGCAAAATCTCTGGATTGGAACAGATTATTGAAAACCTTGTGCTATATAATATCAATGCATTGTTTATGAATCTGGCCTAATATTAACATAATAATATGTTTACAGTAATTAATTAATAAATAAATAATTAGGTACCTAAGTAGTCACCTTTATTACGTAAAGGAACCTCAGTACTCAATTTTCTTCGTTATATACTTAATATTTGTTTATGACTACTTATTGTTTAGATTTTAGACTGTGTATTGGAATCTGAGTTTGATGTGCGCATTCTCGATGAGGGCGTTATGAAGATGTTCCGGTTAGCTCAACTTACAGTAGAGTATCAGCAATTCTGTCGTCACTACCTCGACCGAAGTGTGTACGTTTTAAGAGAGGAGATAAATTCACTAGCAAAGGTCATTACATATTCATTTATTACAATCCTCAAATACATTATGTAATATTTGCGACTTTACATAGGATATATGATAAATATATTTTTGCAGGAACTTGATACAACCAAAAAAGAATTTCGAGAAAAGGATGAAGAAATAAGAAAACTGAAACGAAGGATGCGGCAAACATTCAAAACTTCACTTCCATATGGCAACGAAAATATAGCATCTATGATTTTAAAAACATTAACACACAAAAACGATATATTTACCCCATCACTGAACGGGGGTCCACATAATTACAACAAATGTACTTATTGTGACAAAGTATTTTTGAATCAACTTTATTTGCAGAGTCATATGACAAGACGACATAATAATATTTTACCGGAGTCCCCGCAAAAAAACGAGCAGGAAAATCAACAGGTCGAAAACATCAAGTTTACTAATGAAATCATGGAGCTAAAATCAAAGCTACATGAGATGGAAAACATAATTGCAAACCATAACAAACCAATTGATCCGATAACCGTAGAGCAACCAACGAGCGATACAAATATTGATAAATGTAGTCAAATTACTGTAAAAGAAACAAAAGATGCTGAAGTTTCAACAAATAATGAAGATTACTTATTAAGCAAAATTGAGGAATGGAAAAAAGAAGAGCATGTAAAATATAGTAAAGAAATAAATATGCTAAGAAATCAAATAATGGACACCATTAATTCCATTAAAGAAAATGAAATTCAGAAACCTGTTCAGAGTTACACTAAATCAGTAGATCAGCTTCAATCTACCATCATCCAACAGGGTGCAGAAATCCTGGCGCTCAAAAAAGAGTTAGATAATTCTGTTAGTGCTTCATTACTTTTGCACAATAGCTTAATATTTTCTAGTTGGGACAAATCGTATTTAATTATATTTTTATTCATTTCAGAAAGCTAAAATAGAAAAAGAAAATGGCGAAATGAGCAAGGAAGCAGAAGCGCAAATATTACTGTGGGCAAAACGTGCTGAGACCCAGTCTCAGCAATATGAGTTACTTCTTCAAAAGCTCAATGAAGTGACTAAAAATAGTCAAGAGTCACGAACACTCGCTAAACCTGAAAAAGAAAGCATCCCTCAATTGCAATCAGTGTCTCAGCTAAGCAATGTAATTATTTTATTCATTTATCACATAATTAGTATGTACCTGTTAATAAACTGAAAGGCAACTGATAATCAATATAAATAATAAGTATGTCTATCAGTTAAATTATTACGGTACCTCGTACGCCTAGTATTTCCATGTCTTCAATAGGATCATATCAAATCAGATTGTACTTTAATGTCATTCTTAATTTACGTTATAATATATACTAATTATAAAGATAATTCTATAGGGGTGTAGCTGCGTGCATCAACTTTTTAAAATAATACTATAATTACTTTTCAGGTTTCGAACCAGAAATTAATCAACATAGAACCAAATAGCAATAATAAGCAAAAATCAATAAATACCAAAATAAGAAACGAACAAATAGCTGATAAAAAATATCTTGACCTACATCTAAAGGCACAAGAGCTTTTAAATATTGGCTCTACAGGATCGTCATCTTCAGATTCCTCAAGCGTTGAGAAAGTTCAATCATCCATAAAAGAAATAAAGAAATCACGAATGCAACAAGAAAATCGTAAAAGCATAAACGAAGGAGAGCTAGTGGCAAAATCTACTAACGTTAAAAATGCTAAGAATGAAAAACCTGACAAGGCTGCTAAAACAATAGTAAAAAAGATGAAGAAAGTAAAGCCCAAATTTGAACCTAAAACGACGAAAGAGGATAATACTCTCATTCCTAGTCCCGGAAGGTAATGTCTCAAATTTTTGTTCTTTTTACTGACTTGAAGTTAAGTTCTTGGCTAGCTTTACCATACCTACGCGATTAGTTCGAAGAGCGGATTCTCAATTAAGACCAGTAACTGCATTAAGTGCGCTTCCTGTGCGGCTAGGACCAGGGTGCAGGGCGTGGCTGGAGAGGTGAGACTAACGTGATATGATAATTTGGAAATCGGTTTGTATGGTGGCTCGGTAGGCTCTTACAAGATGAGACTGTGTGGAGCGTCACAACCATCCTCGCCGGCGCGAGACGAAAATGGGGTTGACGACTTTATGTAGGCGGTCATCGGCTGCAATCAGGGGGAAAGTTACCTAGAGGTCATACGCACATACATATCTCTTGAGTTTATTATAAAGATAATATTTGGCATGACGTCGAATGTAGGTCAATGTGCGGGAGACCTTATGCCTACCTTCAGTCTCCCATCAGTGTAAATAAAAAATCTGATAGTTCCTTGATTTACTATAAAACTCGATGATGTGTACATAACTGATTCATGGAGCGAGAGGTGGAAATTAACATTTTGTTCTATTTCTACTCTTTTCATATTTTGTGCGACCACAACAAAAAAAATGGTAATAATGACACAACTCTAAAATCTAACAAAAACATGAAAACCAAAGCTTTATTTTCCATAATACCATATTCATATTTACGGATTTAATATAATTAGAATATTGAATTGTGGAAGTTTTCATAAAATATGATATTTATGAATGAACAACGAACCTACGAAGACAACAAAACACCTTTTTTTTGCAGCCCAATAAAAGTGGTAAGAGCTAAATTAGTGGAAGAAATAAATAATCGCTTAGTTGCAGCAGGTGTAGACCCATTAAAAAATGGAATTCCACACAATATATTTCAAAAGCAAAAACGACAATTACAATTACAGCATGAATTAAAGTCAAAGGTAAGAAGGTACAATTGAAAAGGTTATCAATTTGTTAGTTTTCGGTATTTTTTCTAATGTATACTTATTTATTTCAGAAAAATTCAGCACAAGACAATGTAAGACATTCCATCCTAACATATTTGGATGCAAGTACAACAAAAGATGTGCCTATAATGAATGATTATATTTCACCTTCTAAATTAACGAAACCCCTCCGAAATCTCACGGCTGTGATATCTAATGTCAAAAGTAAAGCGCTATCTCTAGTAAAATTAAACGAAGGGAATTCAAAAGACAAACACAAGTGTTTGAACTCCAAGATCACCAAACGAGCGATGTCTTTATTGAAAACTCCTCCAGGTTCTACAACCTCCAGTCCCCTCATCCAACGGCAAAATACAATGGAAACGAAAGTTGTTAATAAAACGGAATCTAGAGCTATTGAGGATAAAAACATAAATAGTCATTTAGCTGACTTAAAAGTTAGAGACGAAGACAGTGTTTCAGATAATTTGTCGACTGAAAGTGATCACAACTACTATAATAGTGCTTCTCCTATTCAACAATCATCGAAATCTGTTGAAAGTTTAATGAAATCGCCAGTGCAGCGACCAGCTTCGGCTTATGTAGACAATAATCACACAGGAAGCAAATACGCAATAGATAATGGAGATTATAACATTACGAGAACTCAGTCAGAAACATACATCACAGAACAAAAACCGAAATTGAAAGGATTAAACAGTCATTCACAACCAATATACAATAAAAACGGTAGCGATGACATTGAACTTTTAGCTGGTGCTCGATACAAAAAGGCTAAAAAAGATGAAAATACAGATGATAATATTAAAAAAACTAAAAGTGTTTTGAAAAATGCATCGTCAACTTGTTCTTTAAATAAAAAGAAAGTTTTATTCGATATGGAAGCAATACAAATGAAATCTGTGAGTGCGTCTCCGTCACAAAGTACAGAGAAAAGTGATGGTAAAGAAAACTACGAGTTGGGTATTGTTAATCTTGATGGAGAGGAGTGGGATGTGTCGAGGCAAGTACCAATCAATATTTAAAAAAAATTCAATAATTTTTATGCGTTTGTAAATTAGTCTAGACTGCGTCAAAGTAAATTTTTCTATAGGATTTCTACAGATTACATAAAGAAAGATACAATTGATTATGCTAGATAAAGCTAATTGTATTTAAAATTGAAATATATACAAAATCAATACACAAATAAAATCGAACAACTTGCTGGATACTTAGAACATAACACTATCTCGTGCTCGGACTGACATGCACTGGGCTGTTTATTATGATCTATATTTATAACCGCGAGATCTGTTTTGGCTATTTTACTGTGCGCCCACTGAAAATGGGCAATTATGTATTATTTCAAACTTTATATTTGATAAATGTATCAAAATTATATTTATTCGTTATTAGTTATAACATGGGTACATTTAACTGGTTCTTAAACAGCGGAAGTGATATATTAATAGATAGACACACTTCGTAGCCACCGTTCATAAAACCCTAAAAGTAAAACAAATCTTATTTGTTACAGTATTGAAAATGAGCTTTTGAAAAATGACACGACGATTCAAATTAACACGCGCACAAGTCCGAAGATTGCTGAATTGAAACAAACTATAGAATCGCAGTTGGCACGACGAAATCTGACATCTACATCTGCTGTCGTTGGTGGAGTGGATGTTTTAGCAGCTGGGGGTTTACGAAGAACTGCTAGTATTGGTGGAAGTAACACTAGCTTAGGCAGTTCCATTCTAGATGATTCTGAAAGCATACCTGTTGTTAATCAAATAGCTTTTGTTAAGCCTAAAAAAGTCACTGAAAAATATGATAGTGATGTAGACATTTCTGAGTTCAGTATAGACGGTGGCGGTGATAAAAATGATAAATTTTATTGATTAGTATTAATTAAATAAAATGAAATTAATTAATTTAAATAGACCTTCACAGGCACTTATGAATAGTCACACATAAGTGTAGCGTATAAACACCGGTTAGGAAGGTTGCAGAACTTATATTTTCATATAAAAATTCAATTTTTTGCATGAATATACTGCAACGCATCTGTGAAAATACGTATAAATTCGCCTAAACTATTCTCTGAGACACCGGAGAACTCAAATTATAAATACTTAGCTCATACATACCGCTCTTATTTGCATGAAAAATTTGAAAAAATGGCCTCAATGTAACAAAACACATACATATGCAATGAAAGTAGGTAAAAAAAACTGTGTGATTTTACTAACTACATAAGCAGCTGGACTGAGTTTCCCTGCAAGACAATATTTGTGCCCCCATTGATGTTTTAAATCTAAAGTCTTCCATAGAAACGTTAAACTGTTGCCAAGATGTTTTATATTTGTTTAAGCAAATTTTAGACATTTAGTTTTTCTTGCATTTAAAGCATTATTGACAGTAAACTAATATAATACCTGAGATAATGAATGCGTTTACATCGTATTATTATTACATCATTGTATTTCCGTGAATACCAACAATCTGAGTAGGTACGATTTCATCAAATCAAGTAGGTACTGCACCCTTAACTTCATAGTAATCTAATTTAAGTGTGTATATCTGATGACCAACACAATGAAACAAAAAAACTTTTGATAAATAACTGCACGCAGAATACTCCAATAACATTCTGTAACTTTTCCCAAGGTTTAAAAGTTGTTATAATAGTGCTACCTCGGCATAAACAGTAGAACGCCCTTTTGTAAAACCTATCTACTAGTAGTTTATGTTAGTGCCTACGATTATTGTAATTCGTCTAAAAATTTATTCTGCTGTCTTTTTAATTTAATTTTATATTGATTCTATATTTATAAAATGAAATACATTTTAATAAACCATAGATAAACATTTGAGACGGTAAATATGTACATTAAAACGGCAACTTCATAGTAAATAAATACCTATTTTATTATAAGTTTCAAAGTGTCCCTGTAAGTCTGTTTGTTACGACCACAGCATTGTTTTTAACGATCGTGGAACAGCTGAAGGTAGTTGTACTATAAAATCGAGATGGTGAAGTCAAAAAGACTTTTCTGTTTTATTTCTAACACAAGATGTAAAATTGTAACTATTTTATTAAGGGTATAAATAAAATGATTATACCATTTGATTTTGTTTTTATCACATTTGAATCAATTCTATCAGCATGGACACATTAAAAATAAGATGTTATTTTTGTTTATTAGTTCCGTCGTAGTTAAGTGATAAAGTTGCTCGATAAGCTCATGTCGATATGATGCTCGATGATCGATGCCCAGAAAAAGCACGAATATTAAGCCTATAAGCGATGCAATCAAAAATAAATAACTATCGATTGTAATTATAGTATTCTCGTAAATGAGACTATGGCCAATAGTATTGTAAGTACAGCGGCTCTTGTAGTTCAATTATATCGATACAATTGCATTGCCTCAATAGTATTACCCCACATTTTGAGCTATCCTAAATACAAAATTTCGAGGTCAATAACCGATTGTTCGCCGTACGTGGTAGTAATGCACCGACATACAATATCCACAGGATTAGGGACACTACAAATGGACGCACGGGACGCGATTTATACCTTCCATTGCGGAAAAGTTTATTTTAAGAATGAACCTACTGTTCGCCTGGTAACTATAGTCATCGACGAATTTAAGACGGTCAATCTGATGATACTCAATCTACACTACTGAGCTAGCAGCAGCTTCCAACGCTAACGACTCGAAAGATGCAAGACAGTCTATTCAATAAAAAACCCATGTGTTAGTTTTCCAATTTTTATTTTGTGTACAAATATGTCTACGCCTCCTTCTTCGTGTCGGTCTTGCCACCACGGATTCGTCCTGTCCTGCGCGCAGCAATGAGACCAACCTTGCGACCAGCTGATGTTCCTCTCTTGACAGTTGAAGCCTTACCTGAAACATTCATTATGTTAGTTACTACTACTGAACCAGATATAATACCATGTAATCCGACATTTTGGTAGGATAATTCCACTACTGTTAAGAATGTTAAGGTTTAAATGTTCAAGCATCTATATACAAAACCTTTGATACTTTAAACCATATGTACTCATTATTGAATAGGTACCTACTAATAGCTATTATAGTTTTGACGTACCGCACACATTTTGTGTAGTTGGGAAAAAAGTATCCTATGACATTGTAAACATCCAAGCTACCATTGTAGAAACGAAAAGCGTCAGAAAATCAGATTAACTCTTTCTCATCTGTATAAAATTAGTAGGGATGAGAATGAACACTTGACACTTATACTGACCTATATGTTGATGGTTACCACCTCCGTGAGGATGCTCTACAGGGTTCATGGTAACACCACGTACATAAGGCCAGCAGTTACGCTTCACCTTGTACTTGTGGTAAGCACGACCAGCCTTTAGGATGGGTTTGTCAATACGACCACCTCCAGCAACAATACCTGAAATTTATGAAATGTTTTGTAATACCTAAACCTTACATTTTTTTTAGATTTATTTATAGTATTGCCTCAGAAAGAGCCTCTGTGTAATCATAATAAAATTTATCAGAGTAGGTAAGTGAAAAGTCATCATGTCAGGAAGTCACAAATTAAACTTATTTAGTGTAATTTGAAGTTTCAGGCCGATTATTAAATATTACTTACCAACCATGCCTCTGTTACTTGATGGTAAGACTTTCTTGGCGCCTGATGGAAGCTTGACCCTGGTACGTTTGGCATCAGGGTTGTGCCCAATAACTGTGGCAAAGTTACCAGATGCACGTGCTAGCCGACCTCTATCTCCCATCTTTTCTTCCAGGTTGCACACAATGGTTCCCTCAGGCATAGCGCCTACAGGCATAACATTGCCTGTAAAGGAAATAGATGTTTCCTTAATTGTTTGTTCATTTAATTCTGATTAAGGACAAATGCATAAGCATAGAATTTATGAAAAATTGTTACTTCAATGGGTGAAACTTAATGGAATTAATGGAACATTCAATTGAGAGCAAAGCTGTTTCAAAAAAGTAGTAATAATAACATACCAACTTCAAGGGTAGCTTTTTTGCCACAATAGACAAACTGGCCAGTGTAAAGACCCTCTGGTGCAATGAATAGCTCTTTGCGTGTCTTAAACTTGTATGGGTCCCGGAAGTGGACAACTGCCAGTGGTGCACCACGACCAGGGTCATGGATGATGTCCTGAAGATAATTTAGCAAATAATTTTTGTATTTGAACACTCATTTAATCAAACTAACTGTGCCTTTTGTAGTCTCCAGCTGCATATTTTCTGGACTGTAAAGAACTGTTCAGAATCAGCATATTTGGCTGGTTTACCAAATTTTTTTTAGCCGAATATTCCATGATTTCAAACTTTTATATGAATACAATCATTTATAAGTGGGAAGGACCTACTCATAGTTTGCCATGTATTATTGATGATTGCAAAAATATTACCCTTAATTAATTTTATATATATATTTTATGAAAGTTTCCCAAATAGTATGCAACACCATATACCTAACTTTCATATATAGCCACAATAACTGTTATTTATTGAAATTATTATTGCCATTAGTGTTGTAAGGCTGATTTTGTAACCTAAAATATTTGGACTAAAAAATTTACCCATTAATAATCATAACAATTTCATACAGATAACACAAATTCATTTGATTGTGTATAAAAGATACTTATTCAAATGATGATGCTACTAGTCTAGGTATGTAAACATCAACTTATCATGATTGTAGAGCCTGAGAATCAAGCCCAAAACTGGTGGTTTAGCTTGATATAGGTGCTCTTCACCCAGGAAATGTAAAATGCTATGGTGCTTAGTTTTCAATTGCATGTTTGTTGTTTATAATTTATATTGCAATGGAACATGACCTAATTGTTGGCATAGATATGACTGACAACCACTACGGGGCAAGGTATAAGCAAAATTTTATTATCCACGAGCTGTCCATGTGTTGATAATATTTTACATAGATCCCCAATTCAAAGAAGGTTGTGTAGAATTTTGTCATGAGCGTTAAGGGGACTGAACACATCGTTTCTCTAGTTGTTTAAGAATATAAGTTTTACCCCCCTGCTCCGCCTTGGTATTATATCTACTCAAATATATGAAGTACAGTAAAAAACTTCTTCGATTAAATTCTCATATTTCCCACTGATAAGTATTTATTTCATACCATGCTTTATATTTTTTTTGGTTTATTGTTAAATAACTTTTTGAGACCAGGATATTTACCTTGACTACTCCTTTGATGTACCCATGGCGTTCAGCATAGTCCAAAGAACGAAGTTTAGGGGCTCCTTTCCTTTTCTTGGTATGTGATACGAATACAGATCCGGCACCTTTACGTTGAGCACGAATCACACGACCCATGGTTGCGTCCCGTCACTGAAAGTTTCAATGATATGGTTTACAAAGAAAATATAGTTGTAAGACCATTAATAACACTATTGCTATCTTTAACAAATAATTTACAAGATAAAAAATTGCAAAACCAGTAAGATATAAAAGGATATAAATTTAGAACCTATAAACTTAACGTACATCGAGTTGACGGTCACTATAGAAAGAAATTTTATTGTACAGGAAACAGAGTTGCCAAGTAAACTACCTTTTTGTAGATGCCTAAGTTGATTCGATTCTATAAGAGAATCGACTATTCTCATAATATATAAGATTATTGAGTATCGAATTTTGATGTCTTGGAGACGGTTAAGAATCAATTCATAGTACTCGAACTTTCAATTCTGATAGAAACACTGGATTTTCACAATGAGTTTAATTATTTTAACGATAGTAATTTAGAGGTCACGGTGATCGTGACGTATATGTAAGAATAGATGTGTTGCTAGCTCCTAAGGCTGTAGTCGCAATTTTGAGTGGTCTGGTGGTCGTTACCACACCGCCCACCACAACCTTGCACACACTTCCAGCGCCTTGCTTGCGAGCGCGAACAAAGTGTAACCGATAGCCATCGTCAAGAGTTCTTAATCCGGATCCATTGCCTACTTGGAAATCTATTGAAAATGAATATCCAACTCTATCAACAATCGCTAAACGCTATTTATCGATAGTTGCTACATCAACGCCTTGTGAACGTTTCTTTTCCCATACTGGTCAGATAGCGAATTAACTTCGTAGTTGATTAAAACCTGACCACTTTAATATATTGTTATTTCTAAGATCGATGCCGGAAAATGTGTGGTTTTATTAAAAAACCATTTTTATTATTAAGTTTTCCTTTAAAATGAACTGAATTGAATTTATAAATCGTTGTCGAGTCAATTATTGGTTTAAATTTTAAAAGAAAGAAAGGGTATAAAATATATAATGTAATAATAAAATATATGTCTTATTATCAGTTCTAATATGTTTTAAAAATATTGAAGTAAACGAAAATAATTATTGTGAACATGATGTTTTTATCTATTTTTTTTCCAATAATATTAATAATAATTAATTAAAAATAATAATTAACAATAATTAAAATTGATTCTTTTAATCGAACTTCAAAGACGGAAGATACTAATCGTAAAAAAACGAGTCGATATCGAGAATCGATTCTTTGAGAAATGTTAATCCCTTCTCCCTTTTCTCTCTTTTGTATTATGTATGGAAGGAAACTTTTCTTTCTAGCCAATGTCTGATTACTTTAATTCAAATCACATAAAATAACACTATCACTAATAGAGTAGCAGCCCCGGGCTCCCAGACATACATTTCCTGTAACAGACAATATGTGGGGCTTCGAGTAATGTACATTGAATGCCAGGTTTTAGCATTAGAGGTACCATGTGAGAAAGGTAAAAAAAAATAGGGCTAACTTATTTGAAATTCTAATGGTTAATTGTTATATAGTTTATTAGTGTCCGACCGAAACTGCTTTTTACGACCGAAACCGAATTTCGTCAACGATCTCGGATTCGGCCGAAACTTCCTCATAAGGATCATGTTTTAAGAGAAAAATAAAGAAAAGGTTATTATAATCAGTCAGTTTTTTTTACCTTAAATCACATTACTCTGCAGCCTTTCACATTTTCACTTATTGATAATCAAATCAAAATCAACATAACAACCCTAAAGGAAATACTTTAATTGGCCCTTAAAAATACTTAATAGGTGAGATGTTCATTTGAGTAAGTAGACTAGACTCATTATTCTTTTGAAGATTATTCATGCTTATATTTTATATAATATTAAACATAAAATTGATTGCTCTTTCTGTCTGAATAAATTTGTCCAGCAGCACTAAATAATTATTCACTGGAAACACTCGTCGGTTGAGCTGATAAGAATTTTAGTGTCACCTTTCTCAAAGACAGAAGAAGACTAGATTCCCAGTAAGAATAAATATCTGCACGTAGACGCGGCGAAATGTGTACTAATCTTCTTCGCTTGGATGGAATTTAACGCGCCGAACATGACCGAGAACAGTACGAAAACTCCCCGAACGCAGTTTCGGTTTCAGTCGTAGTTTCGGCAGGTTTGCCGCCGAAACCGAAACTCGACCGAAACCGAACTTTCGGTCGGACACTGTAGATTATATTCCATAAAATATGATTATAAAGTTATATTCAATACTGCCAGACGCTTTCCACCGGCCATAACTTCCACCAGACGCTTTACAGATTCCAAAAAAACTTAATCAAACATTTATATACACAGTCATTCGACAGTGGGTAAAGTCCGTTCTCAGGACCGTATACCTACCAGATAAGATCGACATCTGTATGTCATACATACAAAGACTACTATTGTAAAACTTACTTATAGGGAGTAGTTTAATCTATGACTCTACCTACTTCTATCCATGTGCTGATTACGTATACATACATATACACTTAAAATTTATAGTTTATAACAAAAGGTCTGATACATACGTAATGAAAGATAAACCAATAGAAACTTGGCTTTAATTAGCTATTTTCAAAAGCCATAGAAATAATATATATTACAATAGATTGACAACAGTAATCAAAGATGACAACTGGTATTACATTATGAAGTACTATCAGCCAGTTAGTAAGGAGATTATACGTCATTCACCCCCTCTATGTTTTCTTGATCGAGGAGGTAATCATTTAGACGAATTGGGAGTCTCCTTAACCTTGCTGATCTACGAACGGCCTGAGGTAGTTCGGCACCGTTGTTATCGGCTTCAGGAGTTCTAATAATTTCTTCTTCATTATTTTCATCATCGTTTGAATGATCGTTTCTGTTTTCCGTATTTCGACATCTTATCTCAGCTTCATCCACCAACGTAACAGGAAGCGGCGCCAAATGCCTGTTAGACACCGTCGATTCCTGGCCATTGCTGCGTCTCACGTACGAGTAACTTGGGTTACTATGCAGGAGCTCAACTTCCTCCACATAGGGATCAGTCTTTGAACCTCGTACATATTTTTTTAACAATACTGGACCTGGAACGAGCCACGATGGAAGGGATTCTCCAACAGGTGTTCTTCGAGGAAAGTTAAATAGTCTCTCGTGTGGAGTGGCATTTATCGATGTGCACAAAAGTGAGCGTACGCAGTGTAGTGACGGTTTTAAAGCTTGCTCCCAATTTTCAATGGGTAGATTTTTTGAACGTAAGTAAAGTTGTATTGTTCTCCAAAGAGTTCCATTCAATCTTTCTACCTGGCCGTTTCCTTGCGGATTATACGGCGTTGTGCGAGAAGATGCGATGTTACAATTTCGTAAGAAGGTCTGCAGATCTTCTGACATGAAGGAAGCACCTCGGTCACTATGTATATATAGGGGTTGACCAAATTCAAAAAATATATTTCTGAGACAGTTTATGACAGTCACAGAGGTCATGTCCGCGCAAGGATAGGCAAACGGATACCGTGAAAATTCATCTATTATCGTGAGTATATACTTGTTCTTAGTATTTGATGGCAAAGGACCCTTAAAATCAATATTCAGTCGCTCAAAAGCTGATGTAGCTTTAATAAGTATTCCTTTGGATTTTGCGAATCGTGGCTTAATTTCTGCGCATATTGGACATGAGGCAGTCATTTGCTTAATATCATTGATAGAGTAGGGCATATTTTTCTGCCTAATCCAGTGGTACATTCTAGTTATTCCTGGATGAGAAAGGGCATCATGTAGTTCATATAACTTGTTGTTACTTATGGATGCGCAAACTCTCGAGAGGGCATCAGCTGCAACATTTTCGTTACCTGGTCTATAAATGATGTCATACTTGTAGCATGATAGTTCTAGCCTCCATCTTTCAAATTTGTCGTTCTTTATTTTGCTTGTATGACTTTGGCTAAAGATGTGGCTCACGGATTTCTGATCTGTGATAAGAATAAAATGTCTATTCAGTAGATAATGCCGCCATTTTCTGAGACTTTCAACGATGGCACAAGCTTCTTTTTCTACAGAAGCATGCTTGCGTTCACTGTCTGATAGCGTTCTTGAAAAGAATGCAACGGGGCGACCTTTTTGGGAAAGCGTCGCGGCTAAAGCAAACTCGGAAGCATCTGTTTCAACTGTTAATATTTCCATTTCATCAATAGCAACCAATGCTGCCTTCTGTATGTCTGCTTTTAGTTGCTGAAAGCTGTTCTGCACAGTCTCATTAAGAGGAAAGTGGGTTGCATTAATTAACGGTTGGATCTTCTCGGAAAATTTGTTGACCCATTTGGCGTAGTGAGCAAACAGCCCTTGTGCTCTTTTGAGTTCAGCGGCATTAGATGGTAGCGGCAAATTTATAAGAGGAACAAGTCCATCTTTATCAGGCTCAATCGTATTATTTGTAATCGTGTAACCCAAAAGGCTTATCGTGCTTTTGCTAAAGTTACATTTTTGCTCATTTAACGTTAGTCTGTATTTCTTCACTACGGCCATAAATTGTCGCAAATTTCTATCGTGTTCCTCCTTGTTTTTGCCACAAACAGTAACGTCATCGAGATAAGCGAAGATTCCTTGTAGCTTTTCCTTATCGATAATATATTCAAGAGTTCGTTGAAAGGCGGCTACACCATTGGTAACTCCAAATGGTATTCTCGTGAATTGATAAAGTTTTCCACAAGCCTCGAACGCAGTAAAATTTCTTTCTCTTTCTAATATCGGTACCTGATGATATGCGCTCTTCAAGTCGATCTGGCTAAAGTAATTAAACTTAGCTACCTTTGAAACAATCAATTCTATGTTAGGAAGTGGGTACGCGTCCAGGCATGTAAACCTATTGATAGTTCTGGAGTAATCGACGACCATGCGCTTGCGATGTCCTCCACCACCAGTAACCAGGACCTGAGCGCGCCATGGAGATATACTTGGTTCTATTATACCATCTTTTAAGAGTTTTGCTATTTCTATCTTAATAAATTCTTGATCTTCTTCGCTATGGCGTCTAGATTTAATAGCGACAGGAGCTAAGTCTTCAGACAGGTGTGTAAAAATGGTGGCTGGTGGTACAGAAGCTTCCATTACACAGATTTGGAGAGCCTCTCTAGTACCTCCAAATTGGAATTCAAGCTTAGAATGATCTTTCAAAATATCATGTCCAATTATAACATCTGCGCATAAGTTGTCCACTATTAAAAGGGGACGGTTTACATATTTATGTTTGCTAATAATAAGAGTAGCAAAACATATTCCATCGACATATGATGTGTGGCTAAGCGATGCCAGATTAATGGTTTGTTTATATGGTCTTTCTTTCAATTTCATCATATGAGCTATATTTTTCTCGATGAAACTCACAGAACTTCCTGTATCTATGAGAGCGTCTACGATGATATCATTTACTGTAATGGCAACTGTTGCTTGTTTTAAAGTAGACGGCGATGCAGCTGAAAATACAGTGCTGATAGACTTTGGTTGTGGTACAGTAGGGTTTATAGGAGTGGATATGGCATTGCTAGTGGTGGAGCTCTGTGACCGACAAACTGACGCAAAGTGTCCTTTTTTGGAACATATCTGACAAGAAACATGGAAAGCAGGACACTTAAACCTCTGATGAAGATTCCCACCACAAAAGAAACAGCGCTTTGTTGATTGATGTCTTGTCAGAGGAACTGATACTGCAGCACTAGAACTTGGTGTGACTTGCGGTTGTGAGATTTCTTTAAGTAAAGCAGGCGTCGACAGAGCGTTTAATGTATTAGGGATACTAACGCTCATTGTGGCGGAATCTTTCTCAGCTGTTTCAATGGTTACGGCCTGCTTAAGAACTTCATCCAAGGGTATAGAGGTATTTTCTAATAAACGTTCTTTAATTTTAGGTGATAGAATACCTGCTATAAAGGCGCAACGTATCGCTTGATTTCTATGTTCTAGTGCCGAGACCAATTGGAAGTTGCAGTCTTGTGCTAGTAGTTTTAAAGTACGGCAGTACTCCGAAATCGTCTCATCACTTTTCTGTTTTCGTGTAGCAAGAATGTGACGGGCTAAAATCTCATTTTGTGGCGTAATGTAGGTTTTGTTTAAAATAGATACGGCATCATCGTAAGACTCGCAGTCTCGTATATGAGTAAAGATATTAGCAGTGAGGTGGTTTGCTAGTAACTTAAGCTTTATTACATTGTTAGTTCCGTGCGGAATTTCTTCTGTTAGAAAATTAGTAAAGGTATGAAACCAGTGTCGCCATTTTTCACCAGCTCCGGAAGCATTAGTCTCGACGTCAAATTTTTCCGGGCGAAGGTATCTGGCTAGATAGCTTTTTTTTCCTAGCTCTTCTTCACCTTCTGCATTTTTCTTCGACATATTAAATTAAAATAGCTAATTAAATTGATACTTACGTAATGAAAGATAAACCAATAGAAACTTGGCTTTAATTAGCTATTTTCAAAAGCCATAGAAATAATATATATTACAATAGATTGACAACAGTAATCAAAGATGACAACTGGTATTACATTATGAAGTACTATCAGCCAGTTAGTAAGGAGATTATACGTCAAGGTCTAACACTAATAGTATTTCCGACATATTCAAATTTCAAGTAATATTGATCATTATATTATGTCTGTGGACATATTTTCATAATTTTAGATGTCACGACACAAATGTCATTGCGTTCACGTGTAGCAATCATTTGAAAATTGAAATTGGCTTAGATTGGGTAAATATTTCGCACTATAAATATTACATTTCTGTAATTATTATGACGCTATCTAATCGAACTCTCGTGCAAATTGCCGCTTGGGGAGCTTTAATTGTCAGCTCTTCAGGAATGTATTTACAACATAAATTGGTGGATAGATTCAGAAACTATGATTATTATAAAAATGCTTTGAAAACGTTACGAGCGCATCCAGGCGCAGTTCTCTATCTAGGAGAGCCCATCAAGGACAGGCGATTCAAATTGAGTGATTCCGAAAATAACTTTTCTGATGGTGGATCAGCTAGATTTTGTGTTCCTGTAGTTGGTCCTAAGGAGAGAGGATCTTATTATTTTTGGGCAGAAAGATCAAACGATGAATGGACCATCATACGAGCAGAATTAGAATTAAAATCAAAGCCTGAGTCAAGACTTATTATTGTAAAGTGATGGCTCCTAGAATTTTATTGATAGCAGATAAGCATTACAATAGGTATTGATTGTTTTAAGTAGGTAATTTATCACCAAGTCTTAATTGACTAATCACATATAATGTGTTCATTACTTCTAGTTTGCTTTTTGTTATCCTTTAATATTTCATTTTCAGAAAGTGAATGTTTAAGCATGTTTGTGGGAACGTCTAAGGAAAAGTTTTTTTATCACAATACTTTATTGTGCTTAGTAAAAAATTTACAAGGTAGAAATATAACATTCGATTTACGTAATGAATCTTGCATATGTGGACAAATTGAATCAGTGGATGGGTAAGGATAATACAATAATAATCATTTAATGTCCTAGTGTCTTCTTACATGGGCAACAATAACACCTGTTTTATATGGTGATGTAACTCACACAACTAATGTACTTACATGCAACTTAAGGGATACCTTAGTGCTTGAAAACCTTTTTGGAGATTAGAAAATTATAAAATGAGGCAAGATTGAGATTACAATGAAAATTTTACCAAACTGACAACTTTTATTTTATTTCAGATTTATGAATATATCATTTGTCAATGCAGTGTACTGTGATCCACAAGGCAATGAGTTTCAATTCAACAATCTGTTTGTACAAGGTCGTAACATAAGATATGTACATGTTCCTGAAACTGTAAGTACTTACTATGTTACACCCTTAAGCCAGCAATACATGTTGGCCATTGCTCGCTGAGCGAAGGCTAGATCTTGTGTAATGCACTCATTCGTCTAGCCTGACCATAAGCTGCCATTCCTTGTCGCTCCTAGCATTGATGGCGAGTGCGTGCAGGCGAGTGCCAAGCAGTGCTACCAACTTTTAAATCAACCACTAAAATACCAGAATTCATAAAAATTAAGACATCATGGTCAATAGTAGTTTTCATGAGAACAAAAATAAAGTATTTGTGTTTTCATGGTTGAATGTTTTGCTAAACCACTAGCAAAATACCACCTCTAAAATCCATTGACGATCCAGTGACTTCTCCACTGAAAGATTGGTCTAAACCACCATTTTAGTGGAAAATTGGAAGCACTGGCGCCCATGGGTACAGTACGTTTACAATTGGGATTGCTCCAGTGGCGTAGCTAGATAACCAAAGGCCCAGGGGCAAAACACTTAGTAGGGCCCCAACTAAACTATTTAAAATCGTTTGTCTCCCAACCGAAGCTTGGGGGCCCTGGGGCACTGCCCCGTCTAGCCCTCTGGTAGCTACGCCACTGTTTGTAAGTCAGAGTTCGAGGGGCCCCTTGAGCTTGGGGACCCTGTCGCACTGCCCCGTCTAGCCCTCCGGTAGCTACGCCACTGGATCGCTCACTGCGAGAGGTCACACTTCGCTACAGTGTCGGTTCCGCACAAATCTAAGGCTCTCGCCGCTATCCTACGCTTGGAAGATTATGGCTTACATGTGGGTAGTTCCAAAAAACTTGTGTTTTGGCATTGGTTTCAGTTGGAACTGGTACACTCGCCTTGTAACAATTTAGCTACCCTCGCGTTCGCTGAGGTTTGGCTTACATGTATTGCCGGCTTTACAGTTTTGTTGCGTTGACATCTTGTTAGAACCATTTCTTTAAAATGCATAGGTATATTATGATTTTAACTAAAAATTAATCCAAGTTATACTTAATACCCTTACTTTTTGACGAGACGTCTAATAAATCGATGAACGCTGCCTGTATACACGGAAAATTGACCCGTTACGCTCATTGTACATTCTTTTATTAATAAAAAAAGTAGCATCGGTCGGCGAGTGCAGTAATAATAGGTTATATGTTACAATTTACTAAAAAATTATGGTGATTCATATAAGTGATGACAGATATTTGATTACAGTTTATTTCTATGAAAACTTGTTCATAATTATATTTAAACTTTATACCTAAACGCCAGTTTTAAAAGTTAATTACAAGTTATTGAATTTATATTAACAATGTCTTAAGAATTACAATAAATTATCAACATTTCATCAATGTTTTGTTATGACGTTGTCACGTTAATCTTATCGTCCGTAAACCGAGTTTACAGACAACCATTATTTAATATCATTTTCGAATAGAATATTGACTAAAATTATTTCCATTCAACACGAAAGGTGTAGAAACCATAAGGGTATAATAACCAAAAATTCTTGAAGAAAAAGAATCTCAAAAAGCAATTGCACAGTTAGACGAGTTAATGGCTGAAAATAGTTTAGTAAAATGTAAAGTCTGTCGGATATAGGGTTTTTAGTAGTAGTTCTACACCTTTCCAAATTGTAATTGTTTCGTTATTGAAGTTATACTTTTAAGTTGAAATATATTTTATGAAAAGAAAAGTAAATAAATGAAATCAAATTGCATAAGTTTTATTATTGTAAATACTAATGATATTTTTTTATCTTTTCTACTAGGTATCAATATTAGCAGCTGTCAAAAGTGAATTGAGTCGGCAAAAAAGACCAGTACCTGTCAAAAAGGCCACTGATCAATCAAGAAAAGTGAAGAAGGCGCTTTTATCGCACATGCAAACTGTTGCTTCTTTGGAAACCAAGTGATTGTTTATATTATTTCCGAATCATTTGTTTGAACTGATTAAAACTTACGTGTTAAAAAATATTATATACTTACTTCTTAATAGTTATCGAGATCTATTATAGTTATGTATCGTGATGCTGATCTTAAGCTGACAGAACGGGCCTCCGCTACTGACGTTCTGGGACTTACACACGGTTATCTGATCCTAAATTAAGCAGGGTTTGTAGGTACTGCTTGTATAATGCAACTAGATGAATGATGTTACCTACTACATATAGTAATACTTTTTAAATACATGCACAGTATGGTGGTTGTGCAGTGGCTGTGTGTGATGGGGTGACGACCACACCCCATCTTATTATATCATATTAGAGTATATCGATGACCACCTGCACTTAAACCTTTCACCAATTGTTCAACAAAAGCATTCCCTAAAAACGTTGGCGTCAGGCAGGCGGTCGGCTGTAAAAATACAAGAAAATACCTTGGAATTGTGGAATAATGCACCAAATGGCCAAAAACTCCGAATTAATTTCACATCCGTAACCGTAATAAATTCATATATCCGAATCCGGAACTTCATATTCATAACATCCCTAATTTAAACAGTACCTATGCTAAAAATAATGTAACAATGTTTAAGTATGCCATCAAAAGTTATGCCAAACTAGAAGAAAAGCTAAAAATGTATGCAAATCAAAGGAATCACATTTTGAAATTATCGCTGCCTGCTGTCTCTTTCCACTAAGTTGGCTGGCAATACTTGCTGTCAAACAAGTATATGATTGAGTCTTTTTGTGAAAACTCTCGGAACTTCTTATTGCGTCAGTTTTGTTAAATGTTTTTTTTCTCAAATAAACTTCTAATATACTCATATAACTCTAACGGCTAACACTCACTGCCATGCTGGATCCGCCTGGATCACTCCTATTTTTAAACAAACTCAATAATAAATAAAGAAAATGTCATCATCTTGCATAGAATGAAGTATGACATAAACGGAAACAATGTATTAGATTTATTATTATTTAGTGCTGAGCAATAAACACATTTTATTCTGGGATGTTGTATGTTTGTAAATAAGAAAAACATTTTTACCATGTAGGTAGTTGCAGTATAATAATTTATTGTTAACTAACAAAGTGATTGTTAAATAAAAAATCCATAGACTATCAATGACTTATTTTTAAAGTTAAAACAATTGTAAAATAATTAATATCTTGCAATTTACAATATTATATGATGCCCAGTTGCCGCAACTGTAAGGAAAAAAAATAATTACATGATATGTGCGTTTTGTACCTATTCGAAAACAAAAACAACTAACAGAGATAAGTTACTGTAGACATCTTGATAGGGCAAAAAAGTCATATGTCGGTCGAATAATAGGTTGAAGACTATCTTTCTATTATCTTATCGCCTTTAACATGGGATTTGTTTGTACTTCTACACCATAGCTGGGTACCGTTAATAAAATAGTTAATCGCCAACACGCCACTAAAAGAGAGTAAATTTTGTTAAACATTAATATTGGCATGTGCTTCAAAATTTAGGCAGGAAAAGAAAATTTATTAAACGAAGGGTGTATTATTAGGGTTTTTAATAATTATTATTTAGACATCAAATTCATATCAGAAAACAGTAATTCATCGCTATCTTATGACTTATGGAAAGTGCATCCAGCTATTTTTTAATATTCGCCAAAGACGTTTGCCGCTGGCGGTACTACCTACACGACTTTAAGAAATATATTAAATAAATAATAAACGGTACTTACGAATCCCTGGCGCTCTTTCTCTTTTTGTAAGACCAGTTGCGTTTGCATATCGTCAAATTTTACTATCGCCGATAATACTTTAGCTAGCGTTACGGAGTGTGAACCTGATCCAGTAAGATATTCATAAAGAATGTTTCTTAAATATTCCAATTCAGTATTTTCTTGTAATGAATGTAAATGTCTTAAGCTCACTAGAGCTTCATCAAGTCGCCGTTCTAGTTTTTCATTAGATAATTTTAATTTCTCATTTTTTTCATAAGTTTCTTGCAAATTTCCATTAACAGACCTATTTATATGTTCAAGATCTTGCAGTCTCTTTTCCAAAGTACTATTTGCTTCTGATAAATGTTTATATTTTAAATTTAATGCTGCGTTTTCAAATCCCGTCTCAAGAGATTTATTTTCATTTGATTGTGTATAATTTTGCAAGTGTAATTGATCTTTAAGTTCCAAGTTTTCTTCAACTAGTAATGTGTTTTCTCGTAATAAATCATCAATTTTTTCCTTTCCCATAAGAACTTCTGTTTTCAATTCTTCAAAGTCACCAGTTTCTGAACTATGTTCACTAGTTGCAATTAGTTCTCTTATTTTATCATTCAATTCACTGTTTTCTTTTGATATTTTAGTCAAATAACTTTGTAGGCCTTCAATATCTGACTGTAATCGTCTATTTTCATCTTTTAATATATCGTATTCAGCTTTCATGGTTATGTAATTCTCTGACATTTCATGATTATCAACGTTTGCTTTTGTTTTCTCGTCTAAAACATTTATGACATTTTCCTGCACTTGGATTTTATCTTTTTCCAATATTTCATCTATTGCGTCTGTTTGTGAACTCTCGTCTAATTTCATTACCAATTTTTCACTTTCAATTTTATCTATTATTTCTGTCAAACGATCCTTTTCCAATTCCATTTCAGCATGTGATTTTCGAACCTCATTAATTTCAATTTCAAGAATCTTAGTATTTTGCAAACTTGTGTGAACTTGATCCTTTAATAATATATTTTCTTGTGTCAAGATCGAAATATTCTCGACTTGTTTTTGGTGGAAATTTTCTTTTTCATTATAATCATTAATTTCTTTCGTTCTATCATTTATTAATTCTTTTTGCTTTTCTTGTAACTCGGATAATTCAGTATTTAATAAAGAGATTTTGTTTTCTAAATGTTTTACTGTTTCAATTAAAACTTGTTTATCATTTTCAACTGCTGAGAGGTTCTTAGCAACATCTAAATATTTAGACCTTTCTAGTTCAATAGAAGACAGAAGTTCTTGATACTTTTTTTCACACTCTTGAAATTCACTTTGAATAAACGTAACCTTTTCATTTAATTGTTTTTTTTCTAATTCTAGCCCTTGAATAGTTGAATTTAAGTTATTGGTATGTTCCTGCAATGAATTTAATTCCTTGGATTTTGCAACCATTTGTTCACCAGTTTTTTCTAAATTTGTTTGTAATGCATTGTATTTAACTTCTAATTCATTGTATTTATTGTTACTTGTCTCTATCTCACGTTGAATAAACTGATTTAATGAAATATTTATATTTTCCATGATAGCTGATACCATGTTCTTATTTACTTCTTTAAGTAATTTTGTTTCTTCCGATGTAAAATGAAGGACTTCTTTTAATGTGCTAACTTTGCTGGCCAATTTGTTACACACACTTTTCACCTTATTATAATTTGCAACTTGTTCATGTAATAATATATTCTCCGATTTCAATGTCGAAAGATTTACATTATATTCAGTATTTTGTTTTTGAATCAATTCGTGATTTTCCAATAGCTTTTCTATTTCTGACTGCAGTTTTACTAATTCATCTCGCTCTTCTTGAATTTCGTGTTCAAATTTTTCATACTTAGATTTCCACATGTTCAGCTCTTCAAGTAATTGTTCTTTTTCGTGATCTCCTGAATGTTGTGTCCGCAGATCATCAATTTCTTTTTTAATTTGTTTGAGTTCGCTATCTAAAATACCCATTTGTGTACTTTTCTTTGCATTTTCTTCTTTCAATTGCGAATTTCTATTCTCTAAATAAACATTTCTATCAATCATAGCCAACTTTTCAGCAGTTTCCTGTTTTATTTGTAGTTGCAAACATTTTGATTCTTCGTCAGCTTTTGTTTTTAATTGTTCAAGGCCGTGATATTTTTTCGTAAGCTCCTGTATTTGTGTCTCCATATCCATTATAATTTTTTTGGACGAATTGAGTTCATTTTTATCATCAATATGTTTTGAATTTGTTTCTTCCAGTAGCGAAATATTATTTTTATAATCATTAATTTGATTATCAACAGTTTGCAACTCGTTTTTAGCAGCAGACAAACTATTTTTTAAAGACTTTATTTCTGTTTCTTTTTCTTCTAGCTCTTTATGTATACTAAGTTTATTTTCTGCTAGAGATATTGCATAGTCCTCTTCTCTTTTAACAAATATATCAATTTTACTCTGGAGCTGTGAGATCGTTTCTTGGGCTTTTTGTAAATCTATCTCAAGAGTAGACAATTCTTTAGATTTCGCAAAATCGAAAGCATTGATTTTATTTTGGAGCTCTTCATTTAAGTTACTTAATTCTTGAACTTTTAGTTGTGTTTCACTATATCGATCAGTTATGGCCTTGAGCTCGTGATTTTCTTTATTTTTGTTTTCAAGTTCGGAGGAAAGAATTTGTACTTCAGCTGTCATCTGTGAATTTTTTTCTTTACTTGCTTTAAGTGATTCTTTGTACTTATTTATTAATTGTTCCATTTTTTCAATCTTATTATTGAGAATGGCTAGTTCATCTGTTTCAATTTTTGACTGCTTGATATCTATTTCGCTTGTTAGATTTATAAGTTGAACTTCATTTTGATTTTCAGTCACAGCTTGATCTATAATTTCATTATGATTAACATGTTTTGCATCTTCAATGTTTGAGATTTTTGTATTCTCTTGAAGAAATTCAATTTTTGTGTTTAATGAATTTATTTTCATATTCCTTTCCTCAATTTCGACACGAAGAGCTTTTTCGAGGTGCGCCTGCATGCAGATGCGAATGATCAATCACAATAAAATGGCTGACAACACAGGTCACTCGCAACAGCCACGAGAATTATTTATAACTAAAATAACTGGCTGCCGAAGTGTGCAGCAAGTTCAAACAGAATGTATGAATAGTGTTACATAGCTTGTCTGGTCAAGAGTAGCTATTGCGATTGGCCCGTGAATCCAAAAAATGTTAACTAATATGTACAAATAAATTATATTTAAAATAATAATTTCCAATACCTTAGCACTTTGTTCTAAGGAACATTGTTCCCTTAATTCCGATATTCTTCTCAGAGCTTTATCTTGTGTTTCAACCAACACACTCTGTAAAAATATTAAAACAACCTTATTATAAAATAAAAGGGTACATTTTCCTTACATTCTTCACTACATATTACTCCCTGATTCTATATATGGTCCATTGTCGAAAGTAAAAAGACAAACCGATTTTTTTTAAATGTAACAGAATTCTGTGATTGGAGACAAACATTGTTACAGACGTTAACCCCTCGCGCGCTTTTTGCCTTTATCAAAACTCCGTCTCCGGACACCTATTGATATTTTTTAATAGAAAATAATCAATATATTTTTCCCAATGCTGTATAGCCTGATTAAAAATACCTACCCTTGCTTTGGCGTTTTCCCTCTCCAATAACTTATAATGTCTGGCGAGATCTCCATATTGGGTTCTGTACTTTTTGTAGCGGTCTTGGGTGCGCTTGTATGCCGAATATATTTGCTCTTTGGTAACCCTGTCAAGGCTAACAGATCCACTTGAAAAGCCCCTTTCCTCAGCTTCACTTGCAGACACCTCCATATCAGACTATGAATATAAAGACCAAAATTTAATAGTGTCATTCCTAATATAAATATATTATGTATTATATAACCATACATAAAATAAATAAGGTAATTATAATTATTCATCTCACCTGCAAGTGATACATTGAAGGGGTTTCATAGCTTGGCAGTCTAAATGAAACATCACTAGCAAATGAACTATTTGATAGTCTTCTTTGCCGTTGACTTTCCTGTAATGTTATAAAAATATAATAAAAAATTCAATAAGAACATATCTCTTTACGCCCATTATTCTCGAAGAGGTAGGCAGAAATCTCAGGGCCACCGAAGTTTTAAGTCCCAACTGGACATGAACAAACATTACTGTCGTCACAACATTACCTGTCCCAGGGGTCATCATAAAAGACCTGGGAATCGACCCAGGTCCTCTGAGTCTCCAACCAAGTTTTATAAATATCCTGGGACATTCTTTACACACGGCCATCTGGTCCCAAACTAAGCAGAGCTTGTACTATGGAAACCAGATAACTGTTATACTACATATACTACATTTTTTTTTCTAAATACATACTTATATAGATATTTACACCCAGACACAGAACAAACAGACATGTTCATGCACACAAATGTTTGTCCTGGGTGGGAATCGAACCCGCGACCTTCGGTTTGGCAGTCAGAGCGCTAACCACCAAGCCAACTGGCCTGTCAACATAACAGTAACTCGAGTACTGATACGATTTTTATATTATAGAGAAATAATTCCAGTGCAGTTATAAAAATAAATATTAAAAGTACTTATTAATATGTCTTACCACTATATCGTGGCTAGATGAGAAATCCATTGTTTCAGGATCCATATCTGGCTTTATATGTGATGCATCCTGGAATGTATTAGACTGTACATTTGCTGAAGACTGATTTTTCACAGATCGTGATTGTGGATTATCTAAAACAAATCAAACACATTCATTCAATAAATACACAGTGAGCATAATCTGTTGCTGAACATTTCCAAAAACAGTAGACAACTTAGTGCAAGGTGTAAATTGAATATGGGATATTCTTTAAGGACACAGCTTACTTACACCCCACTGTTTCTAAAAATTTACATAACAATATCTCTGCATTAAAATGATAGGGGTGCAAGAGAATACAGCGCACATTTTTTGCACCAATCCACTGCGGGACTGGTGTCCATTAATCGTCTCTTACCCCCTGAAGAAGACTTGTGAGTGTAAACAACAATGGTATACATATTAATAAATCAATAAATACAATGGATGTTTATTTCCCAATGTGTAATATCTCTGGGGAACACAAGTGAAACTGCGGGTGACAGCTAGTAATATTATATAACACAACTCACCATTGTCGCCAATAGAAAAAAGGTCACTGTTGGTGATATCAGATATGCTGCTTGATGCTGATGTTACTGCAGCCTACCCATAACAGAAAATAATTTTACAAAAATTACATTTATTGTGAATATTGTGTGAAGCTTTGTAATAACTCAACAAATTTTAAAAATATGATAAACAGTTAATAGGACAGAGTTGACTCATAAAACCCAGTTAATCTGTTACACACACAAATGAAGCACAACTCTAACTGCATCTATATTAATTCAGATTTAAGTAAGATTTGTGCACCCTGGGAGGGCACAAGCAACATTCATTCACTTCTGGGCTACTCAGCTAAATCATTTGAGGTTGACGCAATATGAATACTTTCACTCCATTTAGGCAGCAAGTGGTCAAAACCCGAGATGGCAAAGAATTTCATTAACCACCAATAGAATGATGATCATTATAAAAAAAAATCTAACAACTCCTGATTGTTTAAGATGATTTAGTTTTTACTATGAAGAACCTAAATTATTTGAAAAAGATGTTCAAAAATATCTTTAGTTGTAATTTGTAATGCCTTTAATGATTTTAGATATACATGATAATTACTCTTAAGTTTACTGTAAATGTAAGAAAACCAAATATAAAAGTATACAGTTGCATATTATAAAAAGTCTACTGAAAAAACTCTGAAAACCTCTAAACCAGCCTAAAATAAGTTATAGTAAGTATATGGAAAAAGCCACTGCAATATCAAATTCTCAGATAAAGATCTAGGGTGCCCGTGGATGCTCTTACGGAAGTAGCAGTCGAGAGTAGTCCTATGAAAATTGCTGTAGAATACTTCTGTAAATTGATATTTGTGTCAAGACTGAGGACATTGAATAGTCACACCTATCCATAAATAAGACTCATGCTGAGCTGTCGTGCCATCGTCATCAATAAGTTGAACTTATAAAAATTTGAGAAAATAGTAAGTACCAATCGCTAAAGCAACACGAACGACGTAGGATTACGAGCAAAATTTGGTACCTGAGCAGCTTGAGCAAATTGTTGTATTCTTTGGGGCGAGGACTTCACTTCCTCAGCTAACTTGTCTTTAAGTTTTTTAAACATTTTTACGTTCCTTTGCACATTATATTCACAAACTTCCTAGGATCAAAATAACATCAACAGATTAGATTCACCATAACTGATCTAAATAATAAAAGGAAAGGCACCTACACTGTCCGTTCTCTACATACAACGAATATTTAACTAATTCATAGAGAATCCCGTCGTCAGTTTCGTCTGTTTGACAAGCGAAACTAACATACAAAAAGATTCATGGGATATCACATGTGCAGTCATTTTAATGGTGACCAAGTCAGTTTGAATTTTACACAACGAATATGGAGTGTAGAAGTAAAGGAGGACCGTCTTGTATGGGGGATTAGTCGAAAAAGTGTCCACTTGTAAACAGCAAATTAGTTTTCGATTTCTCACCGAAATAGCGCTAGTGTAGCAAGTGGAAATGAGCAGCATAATCAGTTATAAACAGAGTGAAGTGTGCTGGGTTGGTTTTCGGTAATTCTTTAATACTATTTTCTATTGGCTATTTACAATTAATTGGGGTACTTAAAAACACTGTATAATTTCATTCCATACTCATGTTTGCCTATACACCGTGAAATTTAGGTTGTTGTTTTCCCGCGGCTGAACAACTTGCCATAGGGAGTACTTTCGAAGCATAAAGTAGATTTTAAAAAATAAAGCTGTTTTTGTATTAAAATATATTAAAAGAATATTCGACAACTCGAAAACGAGAGAATCAATAGTACCAAAGGGCTGAATATGACTCCCATGCTGCCCGACAACTTTATGCCGAGCCGCAACACTTTGAGTCGCGACAGTCTTCGCGGGGTTCTGAGTTATCAGCTGATTGAACAACACGCGTGTGAACGGCCGCGCGCCGGTCGGCACCCAGCTTGCTCTGAGCGTAGGGCAGGGAAGGTCGTCGGGAGCTATCAGTACTATTGTTTCGTGGTCGTTTTCGAATTTTGTTTTTCACAATGCTAAATCTGCCATTTTTGGTTTCTAATGTTTTATTTGTATATAAAACGATTGTATAACCAAGACAAAACCATTTCACTGCGGGAAAACACCCAGCTAAATTTCACGGTGTATATTATAATAATTTAAAAAAATGCGCTGTAACAAATCGGAAATGTTTCTTTCCTTTTTTACTAATGTTGTATCCTACTCTAATAATTTGTGGCGCTCTATTTAAAATTCTTCCACTTGCTACAGTAGCGCCACCTTAATTTATTCCCTTTCAACGGGCACTTTTTGGTACACTGAGATGGTCCTCCTTTACTTCTACACTCCATAACAACCAAGTAAAGGGGAGGCCTAGGCCAATTAAACAAAATGAAACCTCTATGGTCCTTCTTGAAGTTCTAGGAAGCTGGAATTTGGTATACAGTAAGCGTATTTGTTAAGGATAGTAGGTTTGCGTAGTTCCATTTGTTATGAGATTTGAATATGTACATACTACATAAACAACGAAAAAGAGAAAAGGTTATTAATCTTGGCAACTTTTTAATATTTATAGGTTTTTGTGGGATAACTTTCGATAACTAGAAAAGTTGTAGTATCGAATCAAATCGCGCAAGTAGGCGGCCTTTAAAAAACCTCACCTGGGCCCAGTGAATGTTAATTTTCCAAAGTTGATGCAAATATGCATGGCCCAAAATCGAATCCATGTTATCTCTAGTATATTTTGAGCAATTACTGTATTTGAAGAATTTTTCTAAAGCTGTTTCTTGGGTGAGAAAAATACAGCTTCAGCAAAGTTATTTGTGTTGATTCTTAATTGTCTTGTAGGTATTTATCTAATACCTTTAAACGAGCAATTCTTGTATATACAAATATATATAATTAGGATCTCGGAAACGGCTCCATCGATTTTCATGAAATTTAGTATGTAGGTATTTTCGGGGGCGATAAATCGATCTAGGTAGGTTTAATTTTTAGAAAACTTCGTTTTATCCGTGTTTTTAGGCAATGAAAACTGCTACAATACCATTAGAATACGAAGGTAAAAGCACACTTAAAGGTACGCCCTTTATGATCGCATCTAGTTCGTATCTATATATGACAGTGCTTTAAAAAAGAGAACACAGCAGTAGTCACATTAGTAAAGAAAACCAGAGCAAAGCTCGGCCATACAGGTACTTATATTTATTGATGAATTAGTATGGAATATAAATTTAAAATTTCATACTATAAAAAAAGGATATCGATATTTTTATAAACGTGTTGGATCTGTTTTATAATTTTATTTGCAGTTTCTAAAGAGTTTCTTTACGTTGGCCGAGGGCCACGGGGCCTTAGAACTTCGATATTCATTTCTTCATCTTCTTCTTAATTAAAATGGCGACATTCATTTCAAAGAATCTAATGGCCACAGTCGTGAAGTGAAACATGCCATTCAAATTCAAATAGGCCTTTACAAGTACTTATGAATAGACAGACTTAATACCGGTTCGGAAGGTTGTTTTTTACTGAGAAGAGCCGGCAATAAACTCAGCAATTACTCTTTTTAAAAACAATCTTAGATTTATTACAAAATATTTATTTAGTCTCACTGACAAAACCTGTGTTGTTGGCAGAAGTGAAGAATTATTAAACATAATAATATGAATATCTAATAATAAAAAAAAATACAAACAAACTAAAGCTGACCAGCCCCCACAAGGAAAAAAAATATCAAAAACAGGAAAGGTCCTAGGATAGAGCCTTGCGGGACGCCCATCGTAACTGTTGATCCAGGGGATAGCTTTCCATTCACATCAACCCTCTGAATTCTATTACTTAAGTATGAGTTCAGAAGGTTAAGCGCCTGGTCTCTTATACCATAGTGATGTAATTTCCTGATTAACAACTCATTCTGAACACAATCAAATGCCTTGGACAGATCACAAAAAACAACAAAAATATCTTTTGAATCCTCCCAGGCAGCAAAAATATGTTGCATAAGCTCAACACCGGCATCAGTTGTTGAGCGACCCTTTGTGAAACCAAACTGTTCATTATGTAAGAGGTTATTACTATTAAAATGTACCGTGAGCTGATTAAGAATATTTTTCTCAAAAACTTTACTAAATGTAGGTAGTACAGATATCGGTCTAAAATTTGTAGGGTCAGATATACTACCAGCTTTAAATAAAGGCACTACTTTACTACATTTACTAAATCAGGAAACACACCACAATCAATACACTTATTAAAGATACAAGCCAAATGCGGTGCAATGCAATCAATTATAGAATTTATAAGTTTTACAGAGAGTCCCCATAGGTCAACAGTTTTTTTCATATTAATTAGTTTGTAAGCTTTAATTATATATACAGAGGTAACATACGAAAATGTAAAGTAATCAGTACATTTAGTTACATTTTCCTGTAGTGATGAAATGGCGACGGTGGGAGACGAACTAAGGGACATAGTTATTGAAATTGGAATATCAGCAAAGAAAGACTCGAACACGGTTGCTACTCCAATGTCTGATGTAATTATTTTATCATTTATCATCAGTCGAAACTCATGGTCGCGCGCTTTAGCTGTACAGGTTTCTGAATTTATTACTTTCCAGGTCATTTTAACTATATCATTACTGTTCATAATTTTACTACTAAGAAATTTTGACTTGGCTGCTATGCAAACACGTTTAAATAACTGTGAGTATTTCCTAATATAATCTAAAAATGCAGGATTTTGATTAAATGGTTTTTCACTATATAATTCATATAATTCTCGTCTACTTATATGTACTCCCACCGTCGCCCAAGCACTGAACGCCATTTCAGCTTTCTGTTTTATTGACTTCGGCTTAAATACATATATTCACTTATAGTGAAGTTAAAAATGGTTTCATAGAAGTCATTCACATTATCAGCCAAAAGTGTTGTTAAGTATACTAACTTTTCCTGAATATTACATCTAACTTTTTAAGGCGACTTTCACTCATAGGTACACACTTAATATCTTTTTTTAGATCCTTTTTCCGGGATATATTAAAAGAGGCTATCTGACCACAATGATCAGAACTTAATTGACTAAAGATGGACTTAGAGACAGGCTGCAAATTCGTAAATATATTATCTATGCAGGTTGCTGAAGTAGCTGTAATCCTTGTTGTTGGTTCCAAAAAAAGATTTACAAGATTATAACATAAAAATAAAGATTTCATTCTGTTACTCAGAGTATTATGCTCAAAAGTTTGATATTAAAATCACCACAAATTATTATATCCTTATTGTTTTACTTAGTTTTAGCAATGCTTCATCCATACATTTTTCAAACAAGTCAAAACTCGCAGAAGTGGGTCTGTATACGCTCATAACAATGAACTATACAAGCTAGGTACTTCAAAAGTACGTTCAATTGACAGGCTCTGAAGAGCATTACGCACTTTATACTTTATATTGTTTCGAACAACTATCAACGAGCCGCCATGTATAAAATGTTGTCTACTGAACGAACTTGCTAGCTGGTGGTTACTAGAGCTGAACATGAACTGATGCCAATGTTCAGTAATACATAAAATGTCAATGTTTTTACAGTTCATGAACAGCTCCAGCTCGAGATCCTTGCCCATCAATCCTTGTATATTTTGGTGTACCAGGTTTATATTATATTTATCACATTTATTTAAATTATAATAATTACAATCATTATCTGAAATGACTGGGCAGGATGAGATCAAAATTTTATCATGATTATGATTACAACTACTGCTAGAGGGGGTCTCTATTGTCTTATGGCTTAATTTAAATTATTTGTAATAACTTTCAATCTAGTAGTGAATGAAGTACTTCTTCGAAACACACCTTTCTTGGAAAAAAATCCAAGGATTGTAAATTACCTAAGTCAAAAATATTATGCTCAATAAAAGCATTTGTTTGTTTAGCCATACATTTGGCTAAGTTAATACAATAATATGATAGCGATTCTGCTATTAGTCTCTTAAAGTAATTTGAAAGATAAAAATTATCCTTCATAAAATAATTATTTTTACCAAAATAACTATAGGTGAATAAAATGAAATTTGTCAACTGTGTTGACATGTCAATGTATGTAAAGTACAATTTAAATTATTTCTAATAGAATTTTCTGTCTGTGGTACACATTTACTAAAAGGAAAAGGAAGGAATTTGTTAGCCTACGTCAAAGGCAGCAGTGATTTGATTTTACTTTATTTTTCGTAATTGTAGTAGCAAACGTCGTAAAATTAGGTATCATTCTTACTTTGTATATTCCGAAAACAATTCCTAAAACATCTAATATCCGTAACCGAAACTCTCAGATAATTCGAAAGAATAGGGATATTATGCATTTCGTTGCTTCTCTGTGTAAACTGCGTACTGTCTCTATCTATACAGAGTGACTGGTGAGATACTATAGCGATATAGGCGATCATATATGATAAAAAACAATAACATTAAAAATAAATATTAAATTACTTCTTAGTAAACTTAGTAAACAGTACACCGAGAGTCCCGTATTTACCTGCGCAATACTTGGATACCGCGCGGACGCACGTGTCGCGCAGCGACTAGAGAGTATAATATCCACATTTCAGTTATTTTTAGAGAAATTTTGATCAGAAATTAAGCACCTAATTTTATTATATAATTTTAACGAGAATCGAGTACCGAATACTCTCCATAAGTATCGAAGGTATCTCACCAGTCACTCTGTATACATTATTTATATATTCTGTAATTATTATTATAATGAAATTAATAAGAAAATATATTGATTTTATTACCGAAACTATATTCATTTTTATTAATTTACTCCATATTTCTTTATCGGTTTTAAATGTTTCACATCTATCGAGTAGTTTACCGAAATACCTAAAAATAAAGTCGGCATCGCTATTTATGGAAGAGTAATTAAATGATCATTGAATTATAAGATACCGATGTGGACTTAGTCTTTTCGGTTCAATTACTACTTCTAAAGTAACGCTTGTAACAAAGCAATAGTATACTATGGTATGGTAGCAAATTTGCCTTTTCGATGCATCGAATTAAAAAAAGTGTGAGCACCCAAGGTACTCAGAAGAATTGATGTGTAATTATGTGCGCTTGTATTAGTTCAGTTTGCCAGGTATTTGATATCTGACATCTCCTCAGTAAAAGTAGGGGCACATTTAAAACTTAATCGATGTATATTATTTGAGGGTGCCAGAGGAGATTATTAAAATTGAGAGTAGAGAGTAAAAAAAATCAATAAGTACTTGCATGATTTATTTTAAATGTTTTTTTGAAATTCTGTAGTATACGAGTATAACACATAAGGTACATTTATTCAATTCATGCCTGCTGCGGGGGCACTTACAATGGTCTAAGTTACTGAAGCTGTCACCGGTTTGCAAGTCAGCCTTGAAATGAAAAGAACCGACAACATTTTTTTCTTGATAAAAATACATTATTGATCAATATTAATATATTTGCATACAGCAAAATGGAAAGGTTACAACGACAATGAAAGAAACGAATCTATACCAACTCCAATTTGCTGTTGTTTATTTATGCAAATAATTAATTTAATTGCATTTAAAAACTTACTATGAAATTGTTGATGATAAATAAATTTGGATTTCCCCCCCAAAACTAAACTCAGGCTAAGATTTGGGGAGAATGCGAAACCGTAATCTGGCATCACTGAACACACGTACGTCGTAAAGAATAACCTGTAAGACGTAGTAATTGTTAAATTGAAATAATTGTGAATCTTGTGTTTTGGATATACTAACATGAGTACTTCTAAAGGAAGTACTACCAGAACCAGACCACAAAAGCATCAAAACAGAACAGCATTCAAAAATAATTTACATGACACAAGTGTTAAAACAAAGTTTCTAAATACACTTGAAATATTCGGTGTATGTAATCGCTGCAAAGATATTATTGATTGGAAAATCAAATACAAAAAATATAAACCTTTGACTGCACCACGGAAATGTGTTGGCTGTGATCAGAAGTCTGTGAAACATGCTTACCACATGCTTTGTTCCAAATGTGCAAAAGAAAAAAATGTTTGCGCAAAGTGCTGTAAGCCTACTGAGGTGAGCACTGCTGAAATATATTATGAACTATTTATTGTATTTTGTTCAAAGTTCAGACTGGAAATTGTAAATTTTTATTATTATCTCTGCACAATGTTACAAAAGACATCAGATTTACCGTATTATAATTGCATCTTGCAACACCTTTTTTATAGTGTAAGAAATGTAGCATTGATTACCTATAGGATATATCATGTAGATGTAATATTTAAAAATTTTAAACAAGAAATATTGTTTTCAGCTGCAAGAAGTAAGCTTAATATCTTTTGACACTAACATAATTGTGTAATAGCTGCTAAATTATGGTACCACTCATACATGTTCATTATTCTATGTCACAGTTTCAGTCTAAAAGTAGTTAGGACCAGTTACAAACTGATTTTACTGTTACTTAACCAATGGGAGACATGCAGGACTCTTTATTCCAAAACCATAAGATATAGCAGGGGCTAGCTGGTAACTTAAATTTGCAGGCACACCAAGACACATGCTTAAATATGTTTCCAAAGTAAACTTAATTTGTTTTAATTAATATTTCAGGCTAAGGAGGTTGATGCTGAGGTTTATGAAAATTATGATTTTGCAACAATGCTTAAGGACTTGCCTGAGAGGAAACGTCGATCAATTCTTAGGTTGGTTACTGTTATTTGACCATATACAATCCTCGAGTCTTTGGAATGTAGTTCCACTACTTTGTAACACAGGGGACTTGCTCTGAGTAAAAAGAGATCTATATTCACATCTGTTACTCGTTGATGAAGTCGATATTTTCTTGGGATATTTTAGATATTTACCATAACTTTAAATATAATGTACCAGATATAGTATTTGTATCCCCGAACAAACCAGCAAGTGTAAAAACACCCATATTATGGTTTATCTCTTAGTGTCTTGGTAAAATTGAAGTACCTACCTAACTTAAAAATGTACCAAATCTTTGCAGACTTCATGATTGGGTATAAAGAGAACTAGAAACTAGAATATTGTAGTATGAATTCACATTATGCACACGTCATAAACATAAATTAAAATAACATACTGTCCTATCATAGTCACTGTAAGTAGTAGCATGCAAACCCATAACATTACTTGAGACATTGTGAAACAGACCATTTATATTAAATTGCTGCATTGCTTATTAACAAACAAAAATAACATTCCAGATTTATAAACAAACATCCAGACGGACAACAAAAAATGACACCAGATTTATTTTCACAAATTGAGGTTATGCTAATGAAAATGGATAATCTTTTCTTAGGAAAAAATGTGGATCAAGATGAGCAACAGTAAAACAATGATAATGAAGAATTTAAATAAACTACTCTAAAACATGCCGTATTTTATTACCAAAGTTCAAGAGAGGTCTTCTAAAATGATAGTAAATTACCAGTGTGGAAATTAGATAGGAGTTTCACCTCAGACAAACATGAGTTCATTAAATACGCTGCCGCACAATCAGCAACCGATGGCGGGTATTAGTGGTCGCCACAAGTGGTGGACAAGATTTATCATACATGTTATATGGTATCGCCGCACATAGAGCGTTGGGCTGCGTACGAACCACAAGCTATGAAGCAGAGCAGAGCACTTGTGGCGACGTCCAGCCACCGGCTACCGGTGCGTTCTCCGGTTTCGTAAATGAGCATGATGGATTCGCATTTCGATGTATCTAGATGTGTTCATTTCTGACATGCTCTGAGCCCGACCATTTGGGACTTGGGTCAGATTAAAAATAATGGGGCAAATGGACTCGACTGGTGGCCGCATCTAGCCACTACTGGCTGTGACTGACTGCTGGCCGCATTTAGTAGCTCCGCTGAGCTAATAGTGGCCAAGTGTGTGGCAGCTCTTAGTTCTATCTCTCGGTGATTAAATATTATTACATCTATGTTTTAGGTTTGAATTTATACTGGACGTAGACGTAGGTGATCTAATGCCTATGTACAAAACAATTTGTTTTTACGAATGGTTAGTATGTACAATACAGTTTAATTAGGTTTTCGTATAGTAAATTCAATGCTTGAAATGAAATTATTTTTATTGAAATACCTCACACCTTTACCTAACATAACATTTTTTGGTCTCCTTGACGTGTTTAGAGTGGATTCAAAAGGCAAAATTCTATTCTACACTTGCTACAATGAAATTTAACTTACCCAAGCGCTTATTAATACCTACTCTGAATCATAAATCGGTTCTGTAGGTTTTTTTTACTGAGATGATTTCATAAAAAAATATGAAATAAAAAAACCAAGTACACCAAACATCTTTTATTAAAAAAAAAAAACACTGATTAAAAAGAGTGAAAATTGAAAAAACAAAAGAAAAATTATCACTTTACAATAAGATATAAAATTTAATAAAAAAACAAGTAACCGTTATGATTTTCAATGATTGAAAAATTTTGTGCCAAATTTAACAATCGAAAACAATTATTTAAACGTACTTGGCGCGCGTCATTGAGTACCCCAATTTCTTTCATAAGTAGCTGATGTAGCGCCAGAAACTTGGTATGGAAAAGGAGTATAAGAAGTATGGAAAAGAAGTACAAGAACAACAATTGTTTCACCACTTCCACACCAAGTCGTTGGTCCCACTAATGATTATTTTTATGTTTTCAAACAAATCTATTAGAATTAAAATTCAAGCTCATTCCTATTTCATCACGGATTAGATTACATTTATACTCGTATGAATATAACGCTTGCTTGCATTTTAATTGAATCAATAAAAATAAACAAATGATTTTTTTACCGGGAAGGTAAAGTACCCACCCAGTAGCTCAGTACGTGCCCACTCTGTGTATTCGTATATCTTCATTTGCGAATATAGACTAGTTCCTGAGCAGCTACAGGGTACTTTACCTTAGATGTTTATTAAATTGTTTTAAAAAATTTACACTACTTCTCGAACTGATAGACGACGTTTATACTTTATCATAGTGATATTGTGGAGTCATTTCTAATACATCGGAAAAAAATTGGGATACTCAATGACGCGCGCCAAGTACGTTTAAAAAATTGTTTTCGATTGTTAAATTTGGCACAAAATTTTTCAATCATTGAAAATCATAACGGTTACTTGTTTTTTTATTAAATTTTATATCTTATTGTAAAGTGATAATTTTTCTTTTGTTTTTTTTTTTAAATAAAGTACACCATATTTTTTTTAATTTTCACTCTTTTGAATGAGTGTTTTTTTTTTAATAAGAGAAGTTTTGTTTACTTGGTTTTTTTTATTTCATATTTTTTTGTAAAATAGTATAGTATAATAGCTTAATATTTTTGATGTGACAAATTTGAATGAAATCACTGCCATCTGGCAAAATAGTTCTGTATAATGGTACCGAGGTTGGGATCGGCAGACAGCTTACTAAATAATAAAAAATATATACTCATATAGTAGTGACATCTGGATGCGACTAAAACATCGAAGAAGTAATCAAACTGATCGCTCGCCTTCTTCCTCCACAAAGCCACCAGTTGTGCTATACGCAGCCATATAACTCACTGTCATTTTCCCTTTAAGGACTTTGGAGGTCTCGTTGTTATATATGGCTGCCTCCGCCTCCTCGAGTAACGTGTTCAATAGACTTTCGTTTTTCTGTTGAAAGGTTTGCATGATCTTGCTACACGTCATGAGATTGACCTCTTTGGTCGCCCTTATGGTGCCTAGAAACTCGAGGAAGGCGATATGAGTAAGCGAGCTGACCTGCACCATGTCGGCTCTCTTCCTTACTACTGGTGTTAGCTTGGGATCTTGGGGGGTGTTTTTAGAAAATCCTCCACTGCGACTCCCTGTGTTTCCGTGGCTTTAGATATACTTGATTGAACCCCTGGCAGTATTGATGGTTTTCATGATTTTTTTACACCGGAATCAAACGAAAAAATATAGTAGTATATGTGTAGTATATCTGGTTTCCATTGTACAAGCTCTGCTTAGTTTGGGACCAGATGGCCGTGTGTAAAGAACTTCCCGGGATTTTTTTTATCCCGGTTTATTTATTTGTTTGGTTGGTTGGTATAATAGCAAACTGCAAGGTAGCTGACAGTGCACAATTACATGGACGAGAGAGACTATATATAATGCAAAGCATATAAGTATAAGTATATGCGCATTACACACATTGATATTATTAAATTTATCGCCGGCGTCCATACTTTAAACAATTCGCCCTAAATTTGTAAAATCTCGTAAAATCGAAAACAGGCAAGCAAAAATTTTAAAACTTGAGATATATTAAATAACTGTTAAAACCCATTTTTTTTTTGTAATATGTAGATAATTCGTAAAAAGAAACTTATTAAAAATAGTGTGAAGCGTTATAGTTAGTATAAGTCTTGGCAATAATAAAAACCTTGAGAGGTGTCAAGGGACATTCGGATGGAACGAAGATACGCATTGGGATTGACCAAAACGCTGTGTCAGGTATTAAGAAAAACTTGCAATCTCTCGTCTTTAGTATTAGGTCTTCAATAAAAGATCAAGACTGTGCTAATAATTACTAATTATACAAATTTATAGATGGAACAGAATTTTAAACATGTTGTATGTAGCCTTTAAATAAATTATTAAAATATTATGAAAAAAACAAACCCAATAATAAAGCATATCATTTAAATTTCGAAAAAAAATGTCGTTACAACTTTTCGTATGAATTTTTTCCGTCTAGCCCCCTTTCACAACGCGCGATAAGGAACTTCGTTCCAAAAAATTATAGACCCAAATATGTCAGGAGGTTATGTTGACTTATGTTAGAGAATATAGACACGTTGTTGTCTCACGCCATATGTTGGACGTGTACATGGCGCGAGACACAATGGTGTTTCCGGATAAGTATTAGCAATCGCCAATTTTATTTTTTTTTAAATTATACAGTGTAAACTCTTTATAACGTTATCCTTTATAACGATAAACTCCCTATAACGTTGAAGTGAGCCCAAGTTGGTTGGTTTGTTCACTTTGTTTTGTTTTTTTTTGTTCACTCCATATAACGATAACTCTCTATAACGACAAAAAATGCTCAGTCCCTTGAGTTTCATTATAAAGAGTTTACACTGTATTTAATTTATCCAGCTACCTACATATATTTAAAAGATACAAACTGGCCAAGTGCATGTTGGGCCGCAGAAAATATATGGTTCTGTACTTGCCTGTCATGCTTTTGTAAGCTGGTCGTCTATTACTATTTACTTGTAAAGCCTACTTAGATGTAATAGTAATACTTTTAACTGCGGAGAAAAGTAAACTTCCAACACAGAAAAAACAGTAAACTTCAAAAACTAAACTGAAAACATAATTCTATAAGTCTATATAAGACTACTACCACATATTTTTATGTTTTCAAAAACAGTTGTTGAGCTTGTAGTAAGCATTTGACTCTTAACAGAATTTACTACTTTAAATGTTGTAAGGTGGTACAGAATCCTTCGTCCAGCTTGCACTTGGTTTTTTTTAAACATAAATGACACCACATTAAAGAAATAAATCTTTAATCAATAAACATCAATATATTTTTCTTAATAATGTAATAATACTAGGCCTAGTTTTAATTACACGTTAGCAACTTATATTAAAAACCGTAAATACATTATCCCAATATTCACTAGGTATCATATTGACGAGCCAGTTGCCTCGGTGGTTAGAGACTTTAACCACCACAACCTCACAGGTCGTAAGTTTAGTATTCATAGAACGCAGCTCAAATAGAGAAGCAACGAAGTGTTATACGTGCGTGCAAACACAAAGGAGTCGAGAGCACTCGTACAGAGAGGGGTTCAATGAGCGTCATGCCGTTTCCTGTCACGGCTTACAAGTCGGTTTTATTGCCAAGACTTTAATATAGATTTTTGCCAGAGTCGAGGGAATATTCACTTATTGCGCGAATGAAAAAGAAAAATGATTTACTGAAATGTTTTACTACAATGTTTGACAAGCAAACGTAAATTTATTGTAGATTTTAGCGAAATCTAAAATAATGTAGTTTTATTATTGGAAACATTTTTTTGAGGTTTTTGACATATTATATATATTCTCGATTCAGTCAAGTTTTTTTGTGATTATTATTCTTAATTTTGTGAAATTTACCTGTCGATAATATTGAGAATAAAAAACCCTGAATAACGCTATCGGTTGTGTTTCAAAACAAATAATTGTCGACTATCGATTAGTTCATAGACGACTGGCAACACTAGAAGACGTAATAAGTCACGTTTTGCCGTTTCGACGCTGTAAAGTGACCATCTTTTGGGATAATTGGTATACACATAAATATCTAAACCAAGAAACTTCAGGTATCTATTTTTAATATAAAATGTGTGATAATTATCTCTAGATTTGGAATGCCCTCATTTATTAATGCCACAAATATGGAATGGCCATCCTGTGGTTCCTAGACAGTAACAGCGACATCTAATAGATACCCTGCTGAAAGGAAAAAAAAAATAATAATCTGAGCATTATAAGAATTCGATAACTTATTCAACCTACTCTTGAGAAATATCTATAAAAAACAAATATTATTATTTAGAATGTGGTAAGTTTAAAGACTATGAGTGTGAAAAATCTACATTGTCAAAACCTCATATTTAAAAGTCAAATAACGCATACTACTTTTGCAAAATTGCAAAGCACTTGATCTGTTGTGAAACGCACTTTGCTTGTAGCACACTACCTGCCTATGTATTGGGAGGGGTAATCTTTTAGGTCATCCAGCCCCACGCACCGCGTCAATCTTTCGAGCTATTAGTTATTTTATTAAATGTCTTTGCCGCGGGACTATCCTGCAGAATTCAGGACGCCTGGCCGCCTTATCGAGTACCGTGGTCACGTTGCATGCGGTGTGGATTAATCTGACATGACATTTGTATACAGCAGTATTTGTTCTAAGCAATTGTTGAGATCGATTTTACTGAGACTTTATGAGCATCGTTTTGTTCATATTGTTGTTATTTAATCATGTTTACCAAAAAAGCGTAGTTATTGTTGTATCCAATATTTGTTAACAATTTGGTTTACTGTTTCAATTTTAAATTTTTTTGATAAATAGCTTACAGTTCTTACATAGATAGGCATTTCTTTTTATATATAAATAGGAAAAATCGCCGTGTTAATCAAGTGATCGTTTCTTTTTAAAAAAATACAAATTAGGATTTTTAATTAAGTAATTTAGTTGAATTTTATTTCCACTGTGACAATTATCTATTTAACAACGAATTAAATTGAGTGATTTTTTTATGGTGAGTCTTTTGTTTGTCATTTAATTGAAACCATTAATTTAAATCAGTGAAAAAATGGGACCTTATAGAACGAATTTCAGTCCGAAAGTATTCTTAGGGGCAGTTGCTTAAGATTACCGGATTATGAAAAGATTTGACTTATATTAAATATATTATTTTATACTTTTGCATTATATATTAGTTTTACTTGCATTTAAAATGTGAACACAAATTGCAAAATATCTATTCTCTATTTTATATATATATATACATGTATATATATTTTGAATATTTTTTTATTATATTCTGTACATTATTATGCCTTAAAAAATGCACTTTTTTATTTTTTTATCATTTCTTATTTGCATAATACTTAATTGTTAAGTTTTGCCAAAATTACCTGTAAGGTTTAATATAAAATGAACTAAAAGGTACCAGAAATTCGTCAACACACAAGTCTTTATTAATTAATGTTTTTACGGATTATGATTAAATATTAGAAACTAGCAGTTTACTTAATATTTTATTTACTTTAGCTATGTACATATTTGATTATTTTTATTATTTACAAACCTATTATAGTATTTTTGTTTTGAGGAAAAGTTTTTTGAAGTATCCACATACAGTGCAACCTTTATATAACGTACCTCAATATAACGACTTCCTCAATTTAACAAATTCTTCGTAATCCCCTTGAATTGTCCATAAGAGTCAATATATAATATACCTTTACATTGCGAACATTTTTGTGAACAACCTCTTTATAACGAATTTTTACTATCAAGAAAAAGTATAAATACCTCTAATTAACGAATTTTGTCAACCCAAAACCTTTATATAAAGTTGTAGTGTCACCAATGTATGACTTTTAATCTCATAGTATGTGATTCATGTCGCGACATGTTTCGCCACGCTTTTGTTCGTAAATCAATCATTGTTGTTTTTTTCTAATCAAAATGCACAAAATTGAGATTAAGCTACTACATATAACCACATTGTTGATTCTTTACCTTTAATTCGTGAGTTTTGTTGTGCGAATCTTTGAAATTAACATTAAATTACCTACATAATGTATGTACCCACAAAGATATGTACCTACTTTCACGGATTTTACTGCATTTAATTTTGATTATTAATGTAAGAAAAAAAAATTGTTATTTGCCTAATTGTTTTTAAATAGAAAATACATACAGTAATTTGATAGAAATGTGTTATCATTTATTAGTAGAAGTTGTTCACTATAACAAAATGAGTACGTAATGTTGAGGTGAATAAAACTATTTTTTACCTCTTATAACGAATTTTAGACCAACCTAACCTCAACATAACAAACCTCAGTTCAACGAATTACTTGATATAACGAATATTTATTTGTTCCCCTCCGATTTGTTATATTGAGGTTGCACTGTATAATACTGAGATGTGTTCTTCGATGAATATGTTTTCCACCATGTATGAGGCAAAGACTAGCGGCTGACAACATCTTTATTTAAATACTTACATTTCAAGATTGTGTATAGTTTTGGAATAGTTACCATATCGCCTCCCAGTTATTCGCCTCTTTGCCATAAATTTCAAATTGCCGCCGCTAATTTCTAAGTAAGTACCTAATATATTTATGCGGTTACCCCTGCGTTCACGAGGGATGTTGCATTTTCCCGAGATAAATTTACTCCTTATTACATCAACAATCGGTCAGTGAAAGTCCCGTCATAATCGGCCCGAGATTATCGGTTTCGGAACAAACAGTTGGAGACAAACATTTAATGAAAAATTTTTTGTTACCTATATACTTTCTTATGCATTAGTAAAAAACTGTTTACAAACAGACATTTAAAAATTCATTTATTGATTTCTTTTGATTTATAACTAAAATAAAACAGTGTGTAGGTAATGTAACATACATTGATTCTGATACCAGATCTTTACTGATTAAAATAATATTTGTTGCAGGAATGAAATGTGACTGAGTACGTCAACATGTCGGCATCTGCAGAAACAGTGCCGGTGGTGAACGAACAGCCTCCAGCACCGGTAGCTACCACTGAGGGATGCACGCCTAAGCACACCGTCCACTGGTTCCGAAAGGGACTCCGACTCCACGATAACCCAGCATTGATAGATGGTATTACTGAAGCCGCAACCATCAGATGCATTTTTATCATTGACCCTTGGTTTGCTAGTTTTTCTAACGTTGGGATAAATAAATGGAGGTATGTTTACTTCCATATTTTGTACATAGGTACAAGCTTTTCTTTGGGGAGTTTAGAAAACACATAGCCATATCGTTCTCAAGTACGTAAATGGCTTACAACAATCAGCATTAAATGTTTGTTTATATTATATACTATATACTATTTATAATTGGATAAGTAAGTACTATGCTTTAAAACTGTTAAAACTAAATCGATTAAATCCGCTGGAACGCGTTTTGGTGGGAACTTGCGAAGTGGCATGGGGTTTATTTTGATTTCCTAATATTGTGTAACTTTGAGATTTATTAAATAATTTTGGTAGTGTTTTATTTAATAAAGATCAATAAATACAGCAGTGAGGTGAACTCGTCAGTGGCTAGAAATAAAACCTAGAAAAGGATTTAGTTGCCATCCATACATAAAATTAAAATGATGCAGAAACCGCTGTCGCGCCTTTTTCGGGGATTAGAGATTGTCGAATCCGGTAGGTAGACAAACTATGCTTCAATAATCCTAAGGTTGTGGATCTTTTATTTTAAACCAATTTGATATTGTTGCATACTGTTAAAAAGTTATTATTTACATTAATTAAATAACTTAATAATAAAAGAACTAAAAGTATCAACTATGTGACAACCAATAACGAATCTGAAACAAAGAAATGTTGCATAGCACCCATGATACTAGCGGCGATTTTCCATCGAATGGTTATGCCAAGTCCCTGGGCAAAAAAGTAGGTAGTGTGTAGAAACTGTAATGGTGCTTCACTGTCGGTTTTTCATAAAAAATATTTACAAAAAATAATGGTTCAATATCGCGCGTTGTATTCAATACAATTGTCTAGTCGATCCGAGGTAAAAAGTCCTCAGATTGCGAAGGTAGTAAGTTCCTTGTGTTGGAACATAATATGACATCTTCAGACGGCACATAAACCAAACTTGTGGTACGGGTACTGTTGGTAGATATGTATTTGGTCAATATTAACGAAATAATTTTACAGGTTCCTTCTTCAGTGCTTGGAGGATTTAGACGTTAGTTTAAGGAAACTGAACTCTCGACTGTTTGTGGTGCGTGGACAACCGGCTGATGTACTACCAAAACTGTTCCGCGAGTGGGGCACGACTGCTCTCACGTTTGAGGAGGACCCTGAACCCTACGGCAGGGTACGCGACCACAACATTATATCCAAATGTCGCGAAGTTGGAATCAACGTCGTAACGCGTGTATCTCACACACTTTACAAACTAGACAAGTATGTACAGTTCCTATAGGTACTAAAATTTAAATAAAATGTTACTATATGATGTTGAATACTTTCATAATAAATCTTTTCAGAATTATTGAACGTAACGGTGGCAAAGCACCGTTGACTTATCACCAATTCCAAGCTATCATAGCAAGTATGCCGCCGCCTCCGCCCGCCGAAGCTACGATATCTGCACAAATGCTGAACGGCGCCACGACTCCGCTGTCGGACGACCATGAAGATCGCTTCGGTGTACCCACCCTAGAAGAACTAGGTGTGCTTTATTTATTGTAATGTGCATTCCTGAAACAACAACCGTTGCTAATTTTATGACGGTCTTTTACAGGATTCGAAATAGAAGGTCTTAAAGCTCCTATATGGGTTGGCGGGGAAAGTGAAGCATTGGCTAGACTAGAAAGACATCTTGAGAGGAAAGCCTGGGTGGCATCATTTGGACGACCTAAAATGACACCACAGTCATTATTGGCGAGCCAAACTGGATTATCCCCTTATTTGAGGCAAGTTGGTAAAATGAATAAGTTACAGGTCAAGAAAATACTATTATTAGTATAAGTATTGCGAAAAGCAACGAAGTAAATAGAGGTTCACTAACATTATCAAATTATGTTGTTTAAGAGTGCGATTTGTTTATAATGGCTAACTATTAGTTTTAAGTCATCATCGTATAGATACATTTTATTTAGATAAAATAATTACATTATCATGGAATCTGCTGATGCCCCGTGTCTATGGGTATGAAGATGACAGCACAGTTGTAGAGAGATATCTGCCGGGTACTCGGGCTAGTAAGGAGCTAATTCAGTCCGAAAGACAGGCTAGGGTAGAGCGTACAAATATCTCACTTCAGGCAGTCTCCAAATGCGGCGAAGCCAATCTGGTGGGATTCAACGCTGCCAAAACACAGGCGTGTCTGTTCACTTTCCATCATCGGATATCCCGTCGTTCGGCGAGTATCCACCCCTATGTTGTCGAAACTCCTACGGTCCGGACTAAGCGTTCCGCCTCGTCGTTTATACCGCGTACATCGAGGGACTGGAATAACTTGCCTGCTTCGGTCTTCCCGAGCAACTATAATTTGGGTGTCTTCAAGGCTAGAGTGAATAGGCTCTTAATAAACTAGTGCGCCTCAACATCTAAGATTGCATCACTACTTACCATCAGGTGGGATCGCAGTCAAGCACAAGTTTATATTAAAAAAAAAAAAATCTATAGTTAGAATAACACAATTTGCTTGTTTTCCACTAGTGCCGCAATTTTCTCAGAGGATTTCGATGAAAATTATTCATCTGTGGAGTTATAGACCTATAGGACATGTAACCTTATTGACATACTGTTAAGTATGAGACAAAACAAGACATGAACCATTGTGTAGGATTTATTTTGATACTAATTTATATTTTTTAGGTTTGGATGCTTATCGACTAGATTATTTTATTACCAGTTGACTGATTTATACAAAAGAATAAAACGAGTGCGGCCGCCGCTGTCCCTTCACGGTCAAATTCTTTGGCGAGAATTTTTTTACTGTGCTGCAACTCGCAACCCAAATTTTGACCGTATGGAGGGTAACCCTATATGCGTACAAATACCTTGGGATAAAAATCAAGAGGCTCTTGCGAAATGGGCCACTGTAAGTTGTTTTGAATTTATTTATACACCACCTACGTTCCCGTGGGAACTTATGTTTTCTTCAGATAAAATATTGTCTAAGAATGCCCTAAATAATTTGGATCTGATAATTTATATTTAGCTCTTATAGTTTTTGAGTTTAATAATGGCGACATACAGAAGGTCACACAGTCATTCTCGTTACGTAACCATTGTAATTAGCAGTTGCGGTAAAAATATTTAGGCCTCGTCTATAAAGAAAGGAACAAAAATATTTATACACCTCAATAACTTACAATTTTAGGGACAAACTGGATTCCCGTGGATCGACGCCATAATGATACAACTAAGAGAAGAAGGATGGGTACATCACTTGGCGCGGCACGCTGTGGCCTGTTTCCTTACCAGAGGCGACCTGTGGATTTCATGGGAAGAAGGGATGAAGGCAAGCATTAATATTATATATCGCTATTTAATAAACTCTGAACACCTATTAAATCTTAAAATGATATGTAAAAAATTAAATGGTGGTCAGTTTTCATACACAGATCAATATATTGAAAACTTTAAGTAAGACTGTGCCTTAGGCCCCGTGATCTAGCCGAACACGAATATTGGGTAAACTTGCTGAATATGCCGGATACCGAATATGTTCTTGCTTTACTATCCGTCGATAACAGTCATAATATATTCTTAGAGAACAACTGCTATGAAGTTATGAAACAAGTTCCTATGGGGTGTAATAGCCAAATAGTGTATTTTGTAGGTTGGTGAACACTGCTTTAAATTAAATACTGCGTTTCTATACTATACCGAGCGATGTGTCTTTTACCGAGATTGAGATTTTATATAATTCTGATGATGCATTCCGATGAAGCCAATTTCAATATATAGTTATACTCGTAAATTTTACAGGTCTTTGATGAGTTGCTTCTAGACGCCGACTGGTCTGTCAACGCTGGTATGTGGATGTGGCTCTCGTGCTCCTCCTTCTTCCAGCAGTTTTTCCACTGTTATTGTCCTGTACGCTTTGGAAGAAAGATAGATCCTAACGGTGATTTTATCAGGTACCTGAAAACACTAAGTTAAATATACATATATATACTATATATATATATATTCTTAAGGTACAAATCAAACACAAATTATGTAAGCAGCGTTCTTAAATAAACTAAACATATTTTTTGTAGGGAATTATTAATATATTATTTTTTTATACTTTTGATTTAATCGAGTCGCGTTGTTAATTTTTTTGGACCTTATAATGAATATTTAATTTATTCTACTACCTAATATGTTAATAATGCAAAAATACCATTTCAAGATTAAATCTCTGTACCCAACCTTGATAATTTACCTTTGATTGTAAAATATTACCGAACAAAAGAATAAACGGCCTTTCTAATTCGCCAGGAGATACATCCCAGTACTGAAAAATATACCCACCCGGTACATCCACGAGCCATGGGAGGCGCCTGAATCCATTCAGCAGTCGGCGCGATGCGTCGTCGGTTCCGACTACCCACTGCCGATAGTCGATCATCACAAAGCTTCACAGATCAATATAGAGCGCATAAAACAGGTGTATGCACAACTCGCCAAATATAAACCCCAAGGTAAATTAAGTGCTTAAATTGCAATAAAAAAAGTAATGAAAGAATGTCCCAGGATATTTATTTAATACGTATGATTGTGTTCCTAAATAAACAGGTTCCTTATAGGTCCGCGTAATAGTGTAAAAGCCATCTGAGGCTGGCACCTCGTAGTACGTCCAAAATTCGTCCAGACTCCTTATATAAAATTATGATAATGATTTACCTCGTTTTTAAAGATTCCTAATTTTTATAAGTCGCATACTTTCATAAATCCATCCAGGCTGCATTTACTATCGTTGTAGTCGTATCGTATTTGTTTGCATCTTATTTTATCTTAATTTCGCGCTACTTATTTAAAGATGGCGCTATTAGTCTATACAATCAAAACTATAATTAGCAATTAAACAAATAAGTGTAAACTTTTTCCCCCCCTCTAATACATGGTTGGTTCATACCAACTCTAACGCCTTGCCATGTCGGTGATTTTCTCATCACTATCCGTGCACTTAAATCTAATATTGTATTTTTTCAGGTGCCCTAAATCCTAATGTAGTGCAGAGGCCTAATGCAATGCAATCATCACCAAGCCCAACTTCGATAATCGCCAGCATCAATCAGTCAAATTACTTGTGCAGTCAAACGCCTGACCCACAAACAACACCCCAAAACAATCCATGCAAGGATAGTGAATTGTTCCAACGACCCGCAAAATATGTTAGTCGAGCGGACACTACCAAACAACCACAACATAAGCAAATTGTTATTGTTCAACAAACTGAGGATTCCAGTGTAGTAACTGAAAATGCGGCAGGCTGTTCACCAACTCAGAAACAGTATACTAACAGTCAGCCATTGGACTTTAAGACAAATCAAATTGCGGACAATTTGAAACCAACAGAAAAACAAGATAAATATGACTTTAAGAATTTGGCTATCAACAACTTTGTGCAGAACTTTCAATCAAATAGTCAAAAATTGTATGAAAATATGCAATTACCTAGTAATGAAGTTTACACACAACCGACAGTAAAGCTTGATAGTTTCATGAAACCAACATATTTTTTGCCCACATTTCCGGACAATGCGGAAAAAACAGTACTAGCGCGTAGTGATAACATACAGTCGTACGTGCCTGCTTCAATAATTGGAATGAAAGAAAACAATACTGAAACTACCAAAGAGAAGTCTGATGAGAACACACATTTAAATGAAATGTCTATAAACGGAGACAGGGCATTTAAAGGAGATACTCAAAGTAACATAGTAACTAATCAATGCGGATTTGATTCTCCTAATGATAACCAATAATAATTGCGTTGTATTCCAGCAAAACGCTTACTATTGGGAATGTCGAAACATCGCAGTCGTCATAGAAGAGTCAACTCTACCACCTTCTATTCTAATGTAATATTTTTTTCGCATATGGTTATGTAGTATATTGTCCGCAGCTGTTGTTGTATTGGCAAATTCTCTGAATAAACAAAATTAAACTAGTAATTTCGCGCAAAATATCTGGATATATTCCAGAAAAAAGTAATATTCCAATAAAAGTAGAAAACAGAAAAATAGACTATAACATCCTACGGCGAAATATTCATAGACTTTTTCCTCGAATGAAATAAAAATTGCACCTACTTTTAAAATGTCTATTAGATGGACATGGATGTATCATGTGTAACACGCGTTAACGTGCTAAGTGTATGGTAGTGACGTGAATTTTGTATGTCTTGATGAATAGCAAGTTTCTTTTGTATTAGTGTGAATCGTCAACTCATTCCAAAACTATGTAGAAGGTCCTTAATTCGTATGGACATCTATATTTTTTAATTTAGAACTACCAAACCATGAGTGTTTTGTCTGACTTTATTATATGTGATTAAATGGCTATGTGTATGTATATCCTGGTGTTTCTTTTTTTTCCAAATCAACCTTTAGTAGGTATACAACCCTCTTTGACGAGGCGAAAGCTTTCGACAAAGTGTGGCACGACATCTTTATTTTAAGCTTTACACTAATGGTGTGCCACCGAGGCTCGTGATCATCCTACGACACATTTTGTTGAATCGTCACATTCGCTACCGAGTGGAAGGGGCAGTATTGTCATCACCCTAGTTCACCCTACTTTAAAAGTCAAGCTATTCTCTTTTTTAAAGTTCAAAAGTGATTGATGTAAAATTAAAATGTTCACCTGTAATACAAAAGTTTGACTACTATCGTGTCTTTACGATGCACCTATTTTTATCTTTAAAATTCATAAATATCACTCAGCAATTCTGTTTATAGTCAAGCATCATATCGTAGTAATTTCGTCGTAATTATTTTCGTGTATTTTGCTAATATCAAAGTAAGGGGCAGCGATTCTTTCTAAAAATTATCCAATCGTGAATCGATTTGAAACGGAATCTGATGCATCGATTTACAAATAAATCGAGCATTAAAGACTGATTTGCTTAACATCAATATACTTTTCGATCTGCTTTTCGAGTTCGTGTTATCAATATAAATCCAATTTTGGAAATCTTTTGCGGAATCTTTACTCAAGCAGCATATTCATAATATATTTCCAAGTTTTAAATTTGACCATATTAATGCTAGCGATATCTTAATAAATTTTAATTCGCTCAATATGAAAAGTACTGAAGATTTATGGGGCTTATCAGTAACAATCGTAAAATCAATAATAACAGCTATTGTTTGTACCTGTTTTGTAAAATATTTTTAATGAATGTATTGATCAGGGTGGTTTTCCTGATTTAAGGTGGTTGCGTAGCTTTCCATACATTTTTATTTTGGGCAAATATCTGAAGTTACGTGGGTTTTTATAATTTTTAGTAGTTTTATGGGGTTATTACGAATATATAGTCTCGCCTTCTTGCATATCAGCCGAGAATATTAAATTCTATCAAAGAATCAGGTATACATAAAGACATTTATTTCACAAAATGTCAAAAGTTGTGAATTCATATAGTTAACAGTTCAAAATTCAAAACCATTTATTCAGTTTAGGCCCTCGGAGGGCACTTATGCAGGTCAAATTTAAAGTTACAGAAGCTACAACCGGTTCGGAAGTCAGCCTTCAACTGAGAAGAACCGGAAATAAACTCAGCAAGGTTACATTCTTTTTTATTAAATAATTTTTTTATATAAATTTTATCTATTCTGACTTTTTGGCTATTTTATAATTTCAATTTTACATAATTTTATATTTAGCAATTACAAAATACTTATCAAAAACAAAACAAAAAAATAAATAACAAGGCTACAAAATAGAAAATAACAATAATGGCGTACTTACAACTTATACAAGAAAATTAGAGGTGCACTGTGCAGAGAGTAGCTATTTCCATACATTTTTATCTTCAATATAATGAACTACCTTGTAATACGCTTTTTCTTTCAAAACTTTCCTAATATAATTTTTTAATTTATGATCAGACATTTTGGTTACTGAGAGCGGTATCTTATTATAAAATCGAACACAATTACCAAGAAATGACTTGTTAACTTTAGTTAGTCTAAAGTATGGAACAACTAACTTCTCCCTTTGCCTTGTATTTATACTATGAATATCCAATTTTGACTCAAACATTCCTATGTTTCTACGAATAAACATTATATTTTCATAAATATATAGTGAAGGTAATGTCATTATATTTATTTCCCTAAATAAATCTCTTAATGATTCCTAGTGTAATCACAGGTCTATCCAGTCTGTGGGTTTGCTCTTCATCTGTTTGGGTTTCATTCAATTTTAAATAATTGTATAATTTGATTCTGGACTATAAATCGAATTAAAATAACAATTATTCGATCCACAAAATTGATTTTGATTCTTCGATCTCAGATAAAGATGCGAAAACTGTCTCACTAAAAAGAAAAGAGAGATATAGCTCTTTTGATCAAAAGAGCCATATCACTCTTTTAGCTCTTTAGTTCATTTATATCATTAGTCTCTTTATCTCATCAACAGAAGTAGTATTGAATTAGCTCCTTCATTTCATTCAACTCGTTTACGGCTCTTTAACTCTTTTGAATAGATTAAAGTCTGAACTACGCGATCACTGAGTGAAAAGTATGTTATGCATGAGCATGTAAATTTGATTGGGGATCTCAAAATGTGATATAAAGTATATTTATTTATAAAAAAAAGATAAATATTGTTAGATATTAGTTTTATTTTATAGATATGTGAATATTCTTTTGCGTGTTTTAATAAATGTTTTTTCGTTCTTTTTTCTTTATTTCTAGTTGCGATAGTAGATATGGATCGTAATTTATTATTATATGAATATGATATAAAAGTTATTAATTTGTAATATAATTTAAATACTCGCTTTCAAATAGCTCTAATTGCTTCAAAACAACTAACACAAATGTGGGTGTCTGTTTACCTAAACACAAACAAAACAATGTTATTCGCCACAAGAGTTAATGCGCCAAGGTAGACATTAGACTTAATTTAGCGTGTACACGCTTAGTGAACGAGTGTGCGTACGTAATAATTATTTTTCTGTTCGGCGGTGATCGGGGAAGATCGGGCACAGTCGGACGTTGCGTCGGTGCACCGACATCTAATGAGTCAAAGAGCTAATTGAGCCGTTGAACTGACAATTGAGCGACTGAACAAATGTGAGTCAGATTGAAATAAAAGAGCTAGTTCATTTATATCTCTCGTTCAGGAGCTACCCAACTCTAACTCAGATCGCGATCCCTAATGGCAGTCGACTGACAAGTTCCTTACCGGTATTTATCCACACAAACTACCAAGATACTACTGTTATAGATTTTTGTGGGTTTTCAAAGAATATAAGGAGGGAAAATTATTAACTTGAAGACAATACACAATACACTTCAGGTAAATTATAAATAACATTTTAGACAAAGCGAAGTTAAGTACATGTTTTACAGCTTACAGCATTGATAGGCATCAATGCTGACTTACCGTGGCTTATTCGTAAAAAAAACAACTAAAATTGTATTCATGTTATATAGTTTAGTAGGGATTGTATTATTCTATTCATGCAATTTGTCTCCCACCCATGATAAACCTACAGAAATAATGTAAACTGCTCCGATCCGTTTTGTACACTGCAACAGGTGTAATTTGGTAAGCATATTTCCAATGTAAGTATCTTGTATTCAAAAGTGACAGCTATGTAACTCACTAGAAATGCAGCCTAAATTGCACAATTCAATTTTGTTTTTGTCCTAGTTCTCCTCACTTAGATTTTTTTCCTTATTTGAGGTATTTCGCACAGTGCCATCAAATCTTTTGTGGTAAACAGTCAATGGACATCCTACATTCTTTATAAATATAAATATATATATACAGCTAGCAGTACATAGATCTGCTCCTCATGCCACCCTGGTCTTTCAACGAATAAATTTATGTGTGTAAACCAAGAGAGCATTTCACTATAATAAGTAAATGCATCTTGAAAAAAATTAGGTTTATGTTCTTACTTACCAACCCATTAAATATGTGTTACAAACCCCATTGTCATGTATAAATAATTTGATATTCTTACATTAGTTCTCACCCGACTTTAAAACTGTGTGTAAATAGGCAATGAGCACAAGCAAAAGTAAGAGGCTATCCAATAATCAACACTTGGTACTAGTTTAAGGTGTTCAAAGGGGGTGAGGATAATACCTAAATCAAGGGGGAAAATCATGAATGGATAATCCTTCTTTTGGAAGCTCTTAACCAGGGTTCTACTGTTCTTGGTAGTACAGATGATAAAGAAAGTTATACGCAGTGCACTGTCTGGCATGCCAGGCCGCTCTTACAACCATAATGATGTCCCAAAATTGTGTGTGCATTATTATTGTTACATAATGAATGAGTTACACATAGTTATTAATGCTGGGTTACTATATACGATCCCGATCTAAAATCGCAAGATTGAAGTAGAAATTTGACATTACATGTATTAAAATTACTGTCAAAAGGTTCATCAATCCAGGGATTGTATTTAGTAACCCGGCATTAGTCGAGCAAAGCAGGCTATAACCCCATACATGTATTACCCCTGTGTGTATATCCAAGTATATTCCAGGTACGTGATATGATATTGATCAATGTTACTTCTTTGCAGTGGCATTATGGATAATGATACTAGTAATGATGTTGATTGGTCGGAAGATGTGAAGCCCACTGAAATAACTGAACCATCTGGAAATTATTGGTAAACCAATCATTTTATTACTTTGAAATAATATAAAGAGTACCTATTTAGGGGATAGACTTAAATACTGATGTACTAGGACCATTTATTGTACAATTTTGTTTATGAATTATTGGTACAGTAAAGATCCGAAGAGCATTTGATTGTTAATATAATATTTAATTCAATTTTGTTTCCTTATTTAATAACCACTAAGAAGTTTGATATTTGTAAATTGTTAACATTTTGTATTTTTATTATAAAAGTTATTTAAAGTTCAATGCCAGCTGCATTGAACTATTATTAAAAATTAAGAAAAAAGAAACAGTTACAATGTATTTATAGTATGTATGTGATTTTTTAGGAATGAACGTTATAGTAATGCCTTTGGTGACTACAGGGGTGGATATGGACCAGGTGGTGGATATGGATCATATGGTGGATATGGACCAGTTGGTGGATTTGGACCACGTAGCTATTTTCGACCAGGAAATTTTCGACCAGGAAACTTTCCGCCAGGAAACTTTCCGCCAGGAAATTTTCCACCAGGAAATTTTCCACCAGGAAATTTTCCACCTGGGAATTTTCCACCTGGGCCTGGCTATTATTTTCCTACTTATCCACCACCAAATATGTGGGGTCGTGGTTTTGGCAGTGGTGGCCCACCAGGTCCTTACAGGCATTCTGCAGAAGAAAGGGGTTCTAGATATTTATCGCGTAAGTACTCTTATTATCTCTAAGTAGTCTATAATAATTTAACTTATAAATAATAGCAAACGAATATACTGTCCACTGGTGAAAGGATCTTTCGACATGGCGTTGGCAAAATAAGGCGGCTGCGCTGCAAGGTACGAGTTGGTAATGTAAGCTGCGATGGTGTGAACTCTATCAGCAATTTTAGTGCTACAATGTATATAGAACCATAGCCATTATACTTTATTACCATTTCTGGAACGGGTTAGTTGGCGTGATAGTAATTATTACAATGACTAACACACCGCAGCTCGATTCACAGCTTAGACAACTAAAATTGGAACCCAAACGATAAAAATGATCGCGAATCTATGCTTAATCAATCAATACAAATAAATAAAAGGTTACGTCTTGAATTACTGACTGACGACCAACGTACAGCTCATACCGCCATATACATAGAATGCTAAACATACACATTAAAGAAGTATTTTTATAATACCGCACTCCAAGCGGATAGAAAATGAGTTCAAAGTTTTAACAAAACTCCTCGACTTTATCAGGCAGTTGAATTTTTTGATGTAGACTCCCACGAGAACGATTCTGACTAGTAATTCAAAAGGCTTTCATTTTCCGTTAAGAGTGTTATGCGATGAAAACATATTATCTCAAGGTCAGTTTTATGAGTTGCCTTTAAGGCAACTCTGGTTATATTGGCGTCCTCCAACAAAAGCGTTGGTATCAAAGACATTATTTAAAACTCTCGAGTAACTTAACGGCGTCATTGAAAACTACCCCAATTTGTTAACAAATGCTGGACGAATAATCCCGGATCATATTTTCTGTAAAATATTTTTTATCAATAACAACACTTATATGGAACAGAAGTAGTTTTTTGGTTAATCATCGCACTGCCTATGCACTGTAAATGTCTGCTAGTTTGTCAGCTCATGTGGTATAAAAAAAATGGTACTGTATGCACGATATTAAATTTTCCATAGTAACCAGCTTTTTGGCGCACTCGATATTTGACGTGGTCGTATCTTTTATAATAAAATTCAATGGATTAAAATACATATACCAAAAAAGAAGGAACAACACGGTGGGTGCGTGATAGTAAAATATAGGGCTACACTGCCGACTCAAGCCGCTCGACAGCTGCGATGGCGTATGAATGAGAGGTGCCATCGAAATAGCGCAAGTCCTACCTGCCTATGTATTTGTACCGTTTAGTTTTTTTTAAAACGAATTGTTATTGAAATGTTATTTTAAAGATTTCGATCTTACATTCATACTTTTAAGGGCTTACGTCTAACATGCTGTTGTCGTGTAACATGTTACACTTTATCATTACTCATAATATAATTACAATTGATGATTTAAATTGTACCTAGGCACTTGTATGAGGTAGGTACGAGATAAAAACTGGCCAACATATTTTTAGTATTGGAGAGTTTCTGGCCAATACAAGCATATTTAGTTGATTTTATATGAAACTTTATTGGTAATGTTGGCAAAACTTTACATTATATTTGTATTTTGCAAATATAAGCAGCAGAAGCACGCTGCTTTTCTGACGATTTTCGCGTTTGTATGAAGCTAGTTAATAGGCGTACACGGACGGGTATTGGAGGACTGGTGTTGCTTATGCATGAAAATGCCCGCCCACACACTGCCAGAGACGTTGCAAACATACTTGCCGCAGCCAATATCAACGTCCTACCATGGTTTACTCAATCGCCAACTTGGATCCCATAGAGCACGCAAGGGATCTGCTTGAAAGAAAAGCTCTGCCAAATATGGCCGTACACACCAGAAAGTATTTTTCTGTTAGTACTTTCTTACTCTATGGGATGTAGATTGGGTAGTCGGTAAAATTACCATGTAAACTATAGCCATCTTACTTAGGACATGAATACTTACCTATTTATCTTTCTTACAAATAAATTGAGATTACAACTGTTTCTTTACAGCCCGCTTGCACTATGTTGGTAAAACACATTCGAAGAATCAGAAAAAGTGGATACTTGAAAACCACGGCGAATTTCAACAAGGCAGAGAGGTAATTAGAGGATTTGACAATGTAATTTTTCAATAGGTATTTTGTCGACTTCTTTGGTTCACATAATTTTATAATTTTTACGAACTTACTCCAATCTTTAATAAATAAATGTTAAATTGTGTGTGTTGTTTGTATGTATGTTGATCTTCAGCAACAGTTTGATTTACTCAAGCATAATACTTCATTGTTATGTTTGGTGTTCATTTGTGCTGCTGTCTGCGTCTTAGGCCAATAGTTGATAGCCGACAGCAAATATCAAGTGAATCTTATGTGAACATTGTCGTCAAAGTAAAAGATTACATTGTAACAAATCGTCTGTCCACACGTCTATTGACGTGGGGTTTCTATGACTCTCTTTATTTAAATTATACAAATTGTATTTCGAATTAGAAGATGCTTTCCGTAAATTATTTTTTATTTCTTGTTTAGATCAAATCTCGTTAGTATCAAGTTATCCGAATAGATTTGTTACGTTAAGTCTCTTGTCAATTTCTAAATATAATGTGCTATTGTGAAACACTATAAATTATATGGGCTGAATTGTAATTACTTGTTAAGGATCCCGATTGCCACGCCATAGGTCGTGGGTCCGATAACACCCAGGATAAACATTTGTGTGCACGCCCTGTCTGTTTGTTCTGTGTCTGGGTGTAAAAATAATTATAAGTATGTATGTCTTTAGCAAAAGTTGTATATGTATGTATTATATCTGTTTTATCTAGGTTATCTGGCTTCTACAGTACAAGCTTGTACTGTGATGAATGTAAAGAATGTCCCCAGGTTATTTATTTATTACAAATAGGGGGGAGGGGGATGCGAGAAGCGAACATCCGGCATTGAGCTTTCATACCGCGGACTGGTAGGCGGTATGGCTCTCCCGTCGTCAAGTGTCGAATTCGATGCAAAGAGAGAAGCCGCAGGTCGCAGGTTTTAAAATAATTAAATATACAAAAGACCCGGTCTCCGTGCAATAAATTTTAAATTTATAAAAAGCATAAAACATGCAGACTATGAGAGTTCATAACATTTTCCAAAAGTTGGATGTGCCGCTGATTTAGACGTTTTACTAAGGAAAATTTATTTTTAATAAAAATAAAATTCGTATTAAACAATTTAAATGAAAAAATAATGCATATTTCAATTTATGTTTATTTATTTCACCACCTATGAAGCATGATCTCTTGGGGGTGTATCGCCTACACACAACATACACCTTATGTTTCATGTAGCCTTCGTGTAGTGTAAGACAAAACGAGCGCATTGGGTCCCGTATAAAAAATCTGACTGCCCCCTCCTGAACCAGAAGCTGGGTACGCCCATGGTAGAACAACTCATATACTTAAGTTACACAGCCATCGCATAAATAATATGAGAAGGCACCTTTGCCTGTAGGCCTTTACATACATACAAACATACATATTTGTAGAGATTTGAATACTCACAAAGTTTTATGGCCATAAAACATCGAGATGCAGTCATGGAGAGTCTTTTGGGAGCGAAACCATCCGAGGCCGAAATAGCTTAAACTTTAATATTTAGAATTATGAATTTTGATGAATAAATGTAACTAAATTTAAGTAAATCTTAAGTTATTTATTATAATCCATGTATTCGGTAATAGAAAAAAATCAATGTAACACTATGTATTAAGGAACCACAAGCCTCAGTTCAAAACAATGAGCTGAGCAAGGGCGGAAAGAAGTAAATTTTTAAAAACACAATACAATTAATCTTAAAATAATTTATCGTAGAACCTTCAAAGAGTACAAAATGTAAAAATAAAAAAGAATACTCACAAAGTTAACATTCATTTATTTCAGATTCCATTGAAATCTCGGGATCTGTACTGTGAACTGTGCGATGTGCAAATTACGTCAAAACTTCACGCGGAGTCTCACTATGCGGGAAGACCGCACCGCGCGTATGTATATTTAGCCTACTTTCAAAAGGAAGGACTTTCAGGGAGGAATCTCATTTGGCAGTAGCTTCAGTAACTTTAAATTTGACCTACATAAGTGCCTTCCGAGGGCCTAAACTGAATAAATGACTAAATAAAACATTCATTATGAAAAATTTACGAGAGTAACTAGAATTATTTATGTTTACAGGGTTGTTGAGGGTCGTAAAGAGCCGAGAAACACATTCTTACATCAGAAAGGCACGGAAAGCCGTTTGTAAGTATTTAAAATATGAAAGTGTTTATTAAAAAATAAAAGAAATTCAATGATCTATCTATAGAATTGGTACTGATATAACTTGAACGTTATAAGTTTATTGCAGGCAGAGACAAACCACCAATAACTCAAATACGTTTGGCGGTGATCTTTAAAATTAAAATATATTTTTTTTACATGAAATAACATTCGTTACTTTTGTTTGTCTGGCTGGAATAAATAACGGATGTGCTATTCTCCATAAAGACTGCTACTTACACGCCGCATGGGCAATCTATGGTCCAGTACCCGAATTGTGTAACTCTCGGCTTCAATATGGAACTCAATTTCATAATAGATTGATGGTTCGGCGCACGAGTAGTGTGGGAGAACACTTGTAGCACCGTCAATGTACTACAAAATGACTGCAACGACGATTCCGAGAGCATTACACAATAACCCTACAGGTCGGACATAGGTTTCATCAGAAAATTGAGCACGTAGTTTGTATGAATTGGGTTTTGATATTATATGTTCATGTGTAAAGTATCGATATTGTGTTTCTAAATGACATGTTCCAATCAATTGTTGCATTTTTTGAACATTAGAGAGCAGCTCATTCGTCGGGAGAAGAAATGTCTAAAGACCGCCGTGAAAGGAGATAAAAATGTGGTCCAAGAACTAAATGACATCAACCCGGATTTGTTCTGCAATATTTGCAAGGTACTGAGGAATATCCTTTCATTAGCATTATATCATAGTATAAAACAAAGTCGCTTTCTCTGTCCCTATATCGCTATGTATACTTAAATCTTTAAAACTACGCAACGGATTTTGATGCAGTTTTTTTAATAGATAGAGTGATTGAAGAGGAAGGTTTATATGTATAATTCATGCATAATATAGTATTTTTTTTGCGCTTACATTGCAAGCGCTGGCTGAACCCTACGAGATAGATCAAAATAATTTAGTACAGTATTGTACACCTTGAAAAGATCTACAAAAAGTCAATATTCAAATATTCTGTGGTATATTTAGTATCACCATTGCACCCGTGCGAAGCAGGGGCGGGTCGCTAGTATAATTATAATATAAGAGTACTAGTACACGATCGTTTTATAGTTGTTCGTCTTACAACTACGAACTTTTAAAGATTTTTCTAGCGTCACGAAAGATCGAAAAAGAACGGCGTAGGTTTTTTTTTAGTAATTCTGCCTCGGGTACAATAGAGGGTATTGGGATTCTGTATGACTGGTATCTATAAATGAATATTTTAGGTTACCGAGTTATACATAGGTTAATCCCACAAAGTAATACGATATCTCCATACAATCTTCAAAACCCAATTGCACCTCCCAAAAGGATGGTATTAGAACGTGGTATTTATTTTATAGTTTATTATTAATATGTATGTGTATTCGTTTCGAGAAAATGTGGCCATGGAATAGGTTCCACTACTTCCTTGTTTGTAATATGGGCCGAAACACATGTTTTTATGACCATAACAAAAAGTTTCTACTCCTAGACATCATTTTTAGCCCATAGGTATCTGTACTGATACTGTAATCTGGCTAAGGATAAATAAAAAAAAAAGTAAGAATAAGTTTATTGCTGTCATCGTTATACTCGTATTGTGTAAAATAATTCAAAATTCAATTCAAAAATTCAAAACCATTTATTCAGTGGAGCTTATTCCTTCGGAGGGCACTTATGAAGGTCAAATTTAAAGTTACTGAAGCTACAACCGGTTCGGAAGTCAGCCTTCAACTGAGAAGAACCGGCAAGAAACTCAGCAAGGTTACATTCTTTTTTATTTGTTATATAAATTTTTATCTATTCTGACTTTTTGGCTATTTTATAATTTCAATTTTACATAATTTTATATTTAACAATTACAAAATACTTATTATAGGTAACATTAATAAAAACAAAACAAAAAAAAAAAAATATGACAAGACTACAAAATAGAAAATAACAATAATTAGGTACTTACAACTTAAACAAGAGATTTAGAGGTGCACTGTGCAGAGAGCAGCTATTTCCATACATTTTTATCTTCAATATAATGAACTACCTTGTAATACGCTTTTTCTTTCAAAACATTCCTAATATAATTTTTAAATTTATGATCAGACATTTTGGTTATTGAAAGCGGTATCTTATTATAAAATCGAACACAATTACCAAGAAATGACTTGTTAACTTTAGTTAGTCTAAAGTATGGAACAACTAACTTCTCCCTTTGTCTTGTATTTATACTATGAATATCTAATTTTGACTCAAACATTCCTATGTTTCTACGTATAAACATAATATTTTCATAAATATATAGTGAAGGTAATGTCATTATATTTATTTCCCTAAATAAATCTCTTAATGATTCACGGGGACCCATACTGTAAATTGCACGAATTGCTCTTTTTTGTATAATAAATATTGATTCTATATCCGCTGCTGCTCCCCAAAACAAAATACCATAGGACAAGAGGCTATGAAAATATGCAAAATAAACTAATTTGGCCGTCTCAACATTCGTCAATTGTTTAATTTTCCTAACAGCAAAAGCAGCCGAACTTAATTTAGCAGCTAGAGTATCAACCTGAGGTCCCCATTGCAATTTATTGTCTAATGTAAGACCCAAAAATACCGTTTTATTTACAAGATCAATATGGCTCCCATCTATTATTATTTGGCTATCTACTTGTGCTACATTTGGTAAAGAAAACCTTAAGCATTTAGTTTTCTTTGAATTTAGTAATAGATTATTTGTAGCAAACCACCCACAGACAATTGACATAGTATGATTAACTTTAGTTAGATCTTTGTCTTTTCTATTAACTTTAAAAATTAATGATGTATCATCAGCAAACAAGACAATATCTGTGAGGTCATTTACAACATATGGCAAATCATTTATATATACTAAAAACAAAAATGGACCTAAAATTGAACCCTGGGGTACCCCCATTTCGACTAAAGAGCCCTTGGATGTTGTGCCGGTAATCCCTACCTTTTGCTGGCGATTTGATAAATAAGATAAAACAAGATCATGAGCAGTTCCACGAATTCCGTAGAAGTCAAGTTTTAGTAGTAGCGTATGGTGGTCAACGCAATCGAATGCCTTGGACAGATCACAAAAAATGCCAATCGCATCCTGTGAATCCTCCCATGCGCCATAAATGTGCCTCAGCAATGTTGCTGCCGCATCGGATGTAGATCTTCCCTTCGTGAAACCGAACTGATGACCATGCAATACCTTATGCTTAGTAAAGTGACTTGACATTTGATTAAGCAGCAATTTTTCAAAGATTTTACTAAGTGCTGGCAGAACGGAAACTGGTCTGTAATCAGATGGATTCTCCCTACAACCGGACTTGAAAATAGGTACTATTTTACTATATTTCATTAAATCAGGAAAACAACCCTGATCAATGCATTCATTAAAAATATTTGACAAAACAGGTGCAATCACTGTTATTATTGATTTTACGATTGTTACTGATAAGCCCCATAAATCTTCAGTACTTTTCATATTGAGAGAATTAAAAGTTATTATGATATCGCTAGCATTAATATGGTCAAATTTAAAACTTGGAAATGTATTATGAATATGCTGCTTGAGTAAAGATTCCGCTGCTATAGGACATGATTTAAGGCTTTTAGTAGTTTTACCAGGTATACTCGTGAAGAAGTTTTCAAAAGCACAGGCTACATCTAAATTATTTGTTAGAATTTTATCATTAATTTTAAGAGTTACCTGTTCATTATTATTTCTAATTTTACCAGTTTCCGTATTAATAACATTCCAGACTGTCTTTATTTTGTTATTAGCATTACCTATTTTATTACATATAAAGTAAGATTTAGCTTGATTACACACTAACTTGAAAGTCTTTGAAAATTTTCTAACATATTTATGAAATTCTTCGTTCTGAGTTAGAGATTTTAAATGATAAAGTTCATACAACCTATCCCTGCTCTTACGAATACCTTTTGTAGCCCAGTCACTAAATCCCATTTTACTATTTACCTTCACTATTTTAGTAGGACAGGCTCTATTAAAATTATCGCAAATCCCAGACAATAAACCTTTATACAAGACATTGGGCTCATCACTATGATATATTGTATTACAGAGTTTCAGCTCTAAATTATTCTTAAAGGTGTCTAATCTTGCCTTAGTAGTAGGTCTAATTACTTTCGTTACTTTAAATACTTGTCTTTTAAATGGCAATTCTATTAATTGAGCCTTATGATCCGAGCGAACACCACTAATAATCGATTTCCCTAGTATACTACTATTAGTTAATATATTATCAATACAAGTAGCCGAAGTGGCTGTAGATCTTGTTGACTCACTAAACAATAAATCTAAGTTGAACGATTTGAATAAGGCAACAAAATTCCGACTTTCAGATGAATTACTAAGAGTATCTACATTAAAGTCGCCACATACAACTATTGACTTGTTAGAATTATTAAATAACTTACGAAGAATCTCTTCCATTAAAGACGTAAACAATAAAAAATTTGATGCCGGTGGCCTATAAACACAAACAATTCTTTGCTTTGTTCAGACTTCTTGTTAAATTCTGTTGATGTCGTTTTGTATTTTTTGTATATTTGTTTATCTAATGTTATATTTAATGTTTGCTGAGGACCCGCCTGTCCGCGGCTAAACTTAAAGATTCTAAGGGTACTAATTGGTTCAATCGCTATTTTGATATGTAACGTTTCTTATTTATTTTAGGCAACTATGTCATGTTCAGAACAAATGACCATGCATTTGAACGGCAAGCGACATCTTACGAAGGAAAAGCAGCATATTTTCAAAACGATGAAGGCGAAAGACAAGAGTGGTGAGCATTATTTCAACTTTCTCATTTATATGATATTAACATTTCATAAAAGTAAATGACCTGTAAAGTAAATACTGTTTGTACCGGGTCACTATACTCTACCCAGATAGTATAGCTTGTTTGAGCCACCTTCAATAGCTCGCAGACTCAGTGATTCTGACTCTAGGGGAGATACAGTGGCATGGTTTGGACATATCATACTCTATGGTTAAATTAATTAAACACTAGCTGTCCCTCGCGCTTATACCCGCTTTCCCGAGGGATGTCACATTTTCCCGGGATAAAAAGTAGCCTATATCTTATTCCAGAATATGCTCTATTTATGTGCCAAGCTTCATCCAAATCTGTCAGGTAGTTTTTACGTTAGAGTAACAAACATCTATATATAGAAACATTCGCGTTTATAACATTAGTAGGATAAACTATGTTAATTTTTTTAATATTTCCGTGTCTTACAGCTCAAGAATACAAGGTGGATACTAAGGACACTCCCGAGGAAGGTAAATTCTTGCTTATACACGATCTATTGAATTTAATGTTTTATTTCCTCGGTCGAGAGCCCTCTGCGCTCACCGAAAAGTTCGCGTAAGGGTGTAAAAGCCATTTGAGACTGACACCTTGTCCGACTCAAAAAAATCATAATTTCAATCTATAATATAACTAGAAATAAATAAAAGGGGGAAAATAAATAAATATCCTGGGACATTCTTTACACACTGACATCTGATCCCAAACTAAGCAGAGCTTGTACTATGGAAACCAGATAACTGATATACTACTTATTTTTTTCTAAATACATACTTATATAGATATTTACACCCAGACACAGAACAAACAGACATGTTCATACACAAATGTTTGTCCTGGGTGGGAATCCCGCGACCTTCGGTTTGGCAGTCGGAGCGTTAACCACCAAGCCAACTGGCCTGTCGATAATATAATTCATAATAGGACAAAGGTTTATAAGAGGAATTGCTTATATAAAATAGCCCTAGACACCAGAGCTCTAGGGTCTAGACTTGAGTTACGGTTGTCAGATCCCAAACTACGCAGAACTTACGCTAGGTAACCAAATAACTAAATTTAGTTACTACCAATATTTATAGCGCAAAATTGAGGCAACCCCGATAACTGTATTTCTAAAAACAACTTTTTTTAAAAGACCTACTTACACCCACACTCAAAACAAACAGAATTATTCCTTTACAAGTGTTTATCTTGGTCTACCTTATAACACGCCAATTGTTTTAATTTATAGATACTCAAGATAAGAAGGATGGAGAAAGTGAAGATCAAGACAATACTTTTGACTGGGGGAAAGGTAGTGGAGCTTGGGATGAAACATAAAAAGTGAATAAATTATGCTTAATTTGTTTAATATTAATGATTAAGGGGGATGATTGTAATCCCAAAATAGGTTATCATATATAGTGGTAACCACACAAAGCATTAACGATAATTTAAAGTTACTGGCTCTCGAGTGCAACTGCCGGAAAGTAGTAGAGCTCTTAGTGCAGAGTTCGTCCGAGGAAGTACTACCACCTTACCCATTTCTGCCGTGAAGCAGTAGTGCACTTGTATTACTGTGTTTCGGTTAGAAAGGTAAGGGAGCCGGTGAAATTGCTAAAACTAATAAAGTAGACAATAATTAGGTAAAATAGGTACGTATGCCTTTCTGTTAAATAATCTGGTTCCCTGACATGACAGCTTACTAGGGTTGTTGGCTTTGATAATTAATTATATTTTTACGGTGTATTTTGTAACACGTGGTATACCGAAGCATCACAAAAGTATTAAACAATACTTTTACAACTTACGAGGTTATGTTGATGTACACAAATGTTGGGTTGGGAATCGAATCAACGAAATGCGGTTTATCTAACCCTAATTCCCACCCACCTTCTACTATGTTACTTAAGAAAAAATATTGTTATTTATCGTTTATTATAAGTGATTTAACCAATTTCTAACATACACCAATTTCTTGTTTCATGTAGTTACGATGAAGATTCTGCAGGGTACTTGAAGATTTTCCATCATCAGGAAGTGTCTGTCGTCATTATATCATTTGAATTGTAACCCTGAAATAATGTTTCGATTATTTATTATAATAAACTGATAAATCAATTATAGACTTTTTAATTTAATAATCACGTCCTAATGCCTAGTTATGCACATTAGATTATCTTTACCGATTTATTGCCATATTTGCAAGAAATTTTAATTCAATACTTTTATCAATACCTTTAAACGAGTAATTCTTTTATGTAATTATATATCTTGTATTATCTTATATCTATATATATTAGGGTCTCGGAAACTGCTCCAACGATTTTCATGAAATTTAGTATGCAAGGGGTTCCGGGGGCGTTAAATCGATCTAGCTAGGATTCATTATCAGAAAATGTCGTTTATACGTGTTTTTCGGCAATGAAAACTGCTACAATGTCATTAGAAGGTAAGGTTTTCAAGTTACATCTTTTGTGAGAAATACTGTTATTCCCAATAACAGGCGTTATTATCCCCATCTAATTCGTATGTAGGTATATATGACAGTGCTTAAATAAAGAGAACACGGTAGAAGTCATATTAGTAAAGAAATCCCGAGCAATGCTCGTTCATCCAAGTACTCTTTAATTATACCAGTATGAACATATGAATGTTAGGATTGTTTTCATTTACCAGAAGTTCGAGCTCATCGAAAGACTTTAATATAGGTTACAGATTCTTAATACACCGATTTCATACGTATCTGACGATATCAACTTACCATCAACAAGTGGAGTGCCTAGGACGCCGACGCCGTCCTAAACAGCCGCGAGTGAATCCAAACCACAGCGCTAAGGCTAATACCACTAATAGACCAACCAGTAACACTCCTTGCACTTTTGGATCCGAAAAATTTATACCGCTCGGTTCGACCGCTGCAGGCTGCGATTTTGACTTCGACGATGAAGATTTTTTTACGGCAGATGAACTTTTTGACATTTTCGTTGAAGATTTTTGGTCTAGTTGCCCCATTGTGCCTGATATTGTTGTTTTTTTGGCATTTTAAAATTATTTACCTATTTAATATTATTTAGCCATTAGAAAATTTTGTGTTTTCGTACTTGAGTTAAACCATGGTGACAGTGTATATGGTCCGAATGATAATGACAACGTGATGACAACCGTCTATCAATGTTTAGTTCTGTCGGGAATGTAAAAAGAATGTATGTATTATACATCGAATTAGTACAGTATACTGTATGTATAATAAAGAGCTTTTATTATTTGGTTAAATTAAATATTTCTTACTACAATGCAATACACACATCAAAAGTGTGATCTTGACACCATTGAAATCAAATTAAAATATCTATAAAATTGATTAAGAAAAATGTTTTCCTTGCCTTGACATTAAAAAAAGAGTTCTGGAAATTGAAGAGTTCTGAATTGTGGAATAACGAAATCTATTCAAACGCGTATTTTATAAGGCCCTATAATTGTTCCGTTCGACATTCATGACGTTTTAAATGAAACTCTAATCATAATACTTATTTTATATTTTGTTAGAGGACATGAACCTCAATGGCATTCGCAAAGTAGTTTTAACTTAAAAAAAACTTATGTATAATTTTGCCATATCAAGACCGATATGATAGCTGTACAATTTTATAACAAAATAAATAATACAGTTTCCTTCCTTAACCGCACATATCACTTAAAACTATATAATTACACTAGTATCAATAAATTCTTTAATCTGCATTGGAATAATGAATTTCTATACGTTACCTGCCTCTCCTATTAGCTACTTATTTATTTAGTATGAGACAGCCACAGATAACAAATAGGATACGTTAAACATAAAAAGAAAGATTCAATACAATGCAAAGGTTTAATTTGCACCCTGATGGTTTGACACAACAAACATTTTATAATAGTATCTTTTAGTATTACATCAATGTTGAATTTTGGCGAGGTATCACCACAAACTTCCATTACCTTAGGCAGGCCTTATGTTATTTGTAGAGATAGTCTAGTTATTCATAGCTTAATTCTCTATTCCAGTTACCTACTGTTTTGCCTTGAAACATCAAAAAAGTCGAAACAACATTATTCCAACACAATTGGTAATTATAGAGTTACAAACTATTTCAGGCTTAAAAATAGTATTACAACGAATACGGCAGATTGATTATTCAATGACCCCGCCACTTTTGAGGAATTTATTCTTTGCGATCTGGTATAGTTGCGCGGACATTTTATCACTGGTCTCTTTCACCATCTTTGTGAAGTAACCTTCAGGGTTATTGAGCAGTTTGTAAGGATGATCAAATTCAACCAGACGTCCGGAGTCCATAACCATTACTCGGTCTGAATCCATGATGGTATTGAGTCGATGAGCCACCGTTAGGACTGTGCAGTCAGCAAATCGAGTTCTAATAGTTCTTTGGATAAATTCATCAGTTCTGAAACATAGCAATTCGTTTTTTAATTTCTTGAATATGTGGAATAAAATAATCCTAATGATAATATCATGATAGCTTCCGGGTTTAAATTTATTATGCCAGGTTCTTTTTGGTTAATAGGTTTAGGCCTGTGTTGGACCACCTCAGAGGAATCTGGCACCTGAGTGTCTCACAGACAGTTTGCACTGCACGCTGAATGCGCAGTCGGTGCGGTTGTGTTAATTAGACAACTGTCGGCACACCGGCTTACTCTCAGATTGACCCAACATTAACCTGGCAGCTATTCGAAAACGAGGTAAAATAGTAATATGAACTTCTGTTACTAGGTATGGTACCTACGAAAATAGATAGCATCTAGTTCGTACATCTTAGGGAATTCTTGTTGAGTATTGTTTAGAAAAAAGTGTTTTTTTTCTTTCTTTCTAACAGCCAATTTGTGATTTGAGAATTTCGAGTAGCCCTTGTAAATTTTGTCTTAATATTTAACCTTGAGTGATGACCAAAGAGAGAATGAAATAATAAGAGTATCAATAAAGAAGGCGTCAAATTTTATTCAATAGCTCTACCTGAAAAAGTTATTTAGCTGCTGGTTTGTCAGGACTTGTTTTGTACAAACAGTACTGATTTATACTTACTTAGGATCAACGTTGGCAGTAGCTTCGTCGAGGACGAGAATGCGGTTGCCGCGGAGGATGGCGCGCGCGAGGCACACCAGCTGTCGTTGTCCGAGGGAGAAGTTTGACCCGCCTTCCGACACTTTGTAATCTAACGATGGTACAGCTGCCTTAAGATCGACCTGTGGAAGACATTCCCAATATGTAACTATTGTAGGTACCTACTGTGTTTTGTTAATGAAAAGGTTTCCGAAAATTTGAAAAGAAACTCTTTTCTGACACGTGAAAAACTTTTCTTGTTCAATAAAATTAAAATTACAAAAAAAAGTAAAATTACTGCCCCACTTAAATAAATTATACCTACTATAAAGGCACAGGTGAGTCAGAGAGCACATTACATAAGAAAGTTTTGTTCCGTATTTTATAGTCTAAATAACAATATCTTTTAATTAACGAAATACCATGAAAACGTTCATTGAATATTAAAAAAAAACATTAATTTCAAGTTCGGAACTGTGATGGTCGACAATCATCCAAAATAAACCATAATAATATAATAGCGACACATGATGGGATAAACGCTATTTATACCTAGATATAGAATTGTTCTATAAATTGCCAAGTAAAGTACTAACTCTATCTAGAACTCTTATAATACTTATAAAAATACAAAGCATGTTCTTGCACACTTACAGCTTCAAGAGATTTCCAGAGTTGTTCGTCGTCATAATTGTTGAAGGGATCCAAGTTGTATCGCACCGTCGCCGAAAATAGAACTGGCTCTTGTGGGATTATTGATATCTTGGACCGCAATTCCTGTATCAAGAATAAAATATTAGACACTAAATCTTTAATCAGCTCAGTTAGCGGCTAGCCGTTTTATGATATCCAGAACTTCAATTTTGTTGATGTAAAATACTCGTTATTACTTATATTTTGAAAATCCGACTTTGTTGTTATCTTGGACAAGATTCCTATTCAATAACCTTGTACCAATAGTTTGATTTTCAAGTTTACAGAAGAGATCAGTCTAGAACAAATGATATTTTATTAGCATTTTCTGTGACTTTTCCTGGTTATCTGTAGAACAATGCAGGTACAATTATCTAGATATATATGTGGGTTTACCTGCAATGCTAAATAGCTAGTTTCGATGCCATCAATCAGAACTTGACCTTCCACGATTGCAAGCCGGAATAAAGATGAGATAAGGGATGACTTTCCAGCACCGGTTCTGCCAACTATACCAACCTGTAAATAAGTTAATGTAAGAAACTAATTGATTCAGGCGCGTCTTGCGCAAAATTTTTGTAATGTGAGTTATAATGTAAGTTAATGTAAGTTTTCTGCCTGTCCTGTTGCCGGGTTAATGTGAGAACTACCTAAATATAGATAAATAACTACGCAAAGGTTGTTGTGTGGTTATCACTCATTATACTAAGCATATTTTATACACGGTATCGTACCTACCAAATATTCTGAATTATTTTAATAATAAATTCGTAGTAAAAAAGGAACAGAGACCAAGCCTTTTTAGTCTTCATTCAGTAGATTTGGAGTTCCTACTCAACGGTTACATAAAATCCTTACTAATATTATAGATCTGAATGTAAATTTGTTTGTTACGCTTTCACGCGAAAACTACTTAACCGATCATCATGAAACTTTGTACAGATATTCTTGAAAGTATTAAAATTAACATAGGATATTTTTTGTGCCGGGAAAATGAAACATCCCGCGTTAACCCGGGTGAAACCGCGGGGACAGCTAGTAATGAAATAGAAGCAGTGGTTTTTCCTTCACACGGCTTTCGAATCCCAAACAGAAATAGTATGTACCTGTCATAGAAACCAGCTGACTGATACACCTACTAACATTAATACTATAATTATTACTAACTAGCTGTCCCCCGCGTTTCTGAGGGATGTAACATTTAAGTAATTACCCTATATGTTACTCCAATATATGCTCCATCTATGTGCCAAGTTTTATCCAAATCCGTTGGGTAGTTTTTGCGTGTCAGAGGAACAAACGTCCAAACATACAGACTTTCGCGTTTATAATATTAGTAGGATATAGATATTTGTACACAGAAATATATCAAAGCTCATGTTAAGGACGAAGCAGACTGTTTCTTACTTTCCATCCGCACTCTATAATTAGATTTAGATTCTTCAGCACTGGCAAATCTTCTGGCGTGTACTTCATGTAGCAATTACGGAACTCAATCTCACCGCGCCACGGCCAGCCTTTTGGTGTTTCTTTTTCTGAAAATTTTAAATTAAATTTGCAAAATAGAAAATAGAAGTGTTTCTTAAGCTAGATAGGAAGATACCAATTAGGTATATCTTTAAAGCAAAATTTAAGAATTTGAAAATTAAGAATGTTTAGCATGTATCTACCTAATACGTACAACGAATGCGTCTCAACTTTACAAAAAAAAAAATATATATATACCTCCTTTCTCCCACTGTGGTTCCCGCTCAATGTGTGTGTATTGCAAGATACGTTCCACGCTGGTCATCTGTGAGATTACCTCAGCAGTTTGTCGCACGCCGAACTGCAGCATTCCGGTCAAAATGAGGGTTTGCGATATCGCCAAGCCCACGTTCCCAGAGAATATAGTTTCTGGTAAAAACAATGACATGATTATTATCTATCACGAGAACTACAATACGGATAAAAGTAGCAAAATCAAATTGATGTATTCGTTACTCGAAACAGAGTGCTATAATTACATTTAGGTTGATGCGATTCAGAATTTTTATATTTCTTGCAAAGACGCGGTAATTAGAAGTCAGGACGCGTAAAAACATTTCAGTACGTAATCAGTAGTCACTCCATCCGAATCGGTAAACACAGGTCATTATAAATATATTATTTAGAGTGCTTGCAAGACCTTTCCTTTTAGAAGTAGTGGAGGTATTACCACCTTACCCATTTCCACCGTGAAGTATTAGTGCAGGTGTATTACTTTGTTTCGGTTAGTAAGGTAAGGGGGCCGGTGAAATTATAGGCACATGAGACTTAAAAACTACACACAAAGACACGATAGAACTGAAAATTTTGTATTACAGGGAAACCTTCGAATTATTCATCAATCGCTTTTGAATAGCATAGATTGTGTTTATCATTTTCATTAAATAATTTATTTGTCGTCGCAAAAAAAGGTTGCGTATCAGAATTTTAATGCCTTCCCACAAAAAGTTTCACTTCAATATATTAATAATAAATACTTACTACTATCAATGACAAGGAAGGCAACGATGACTATAGCTAAGTACAGCACGCATATGAAGTCCAGCCAGAAGCCGAGAGTGACTCCACTAGCGAGGTAGCTGCTCCATGTGGATGTATGAATATCCTGAGAAAAACTTAAGAGTCAGAAAGATAATTAATAGAGTTAGAGTAATTAAGATAAATATATCAATTTTTAAAAACACAATACATTTAATCTTAAAATAATTTATCGTAGAATCTTTAAAGATTACGGAGTAAGAGTCCGTTGAAAATGTAAAAAGAAAAAAAAAAAAAGAAGGTAAATATATCAATATGTTACAGATACTTACTTGGAATCTGTCAAACTCTTGAATTAACCTTTGTTGAGCACCTGACGAGCGAATAGTACTAATCCCATTTAAAGTAGCTGACATGTGTGAGAAAACCGGGCTTCGAGCTGCAATGACAATTTAAAATACATTTATCTATTGTCAGAAAAAAATCCTTACTAACCCAGACATTTCAAAAAATTACTTGATAACTCACTTGTCCCTTCAAGCCGTTTTATAGATTGCGCTGATTTTAGGTATATTTGTAGTATAATGTAGAACAGGAGTAAGATAATTGTTGTTGGTAATAACGTCCACACCAATGCAGCTGCATTCAGTGCCAATATACTGAACATCACGAGATAGATTTGAATACATTCCAGTAGAAAACGTGGCAGTAATTCGTCTAATGCTCCAATATCTTTAGAGAATCTGTTTAATATACGACCTGGAAATAGAAAAAGATAATAAGCATAATTATGTTTATAAAATGAATTCTCAACGAGGTTTGATTAAATGTTGATAAAAAGTATAAATCTAGACCCTGACCAAGGTTCGTGACTAGATTAGCATAGCTTAATCAGCTTTAACTATATAAGTTGATAAATACGCGCTCGACTATACTTTCGTAAAAAATGTAGTCTTTCAATTCAAATAGATCTGTATAAAACAAACGAAAATGTAATGAGAATGTAGACATATAGGTACCTGATGAGTTTGTGTCGAAGAAACGCATAACGCCCCGTAACATTGAATGGAACATGTCATTGTGGAGGTTCCTGGAAACCGTCATGCACACCTTGAAGAACATTAGGGCGCGGGCCGTGATGAAGAATATGCAGCAAACTATCAGCGCTGAATACACATATAGATACTGTGATGTGTCCAGAGGGCCGATGTATGCATGGATGTCCAAATCTGGAACAAAACACACCCAAGTCATAAAACCTGTTGATACAATGGGTCTTCAAATGTTTCTAATTCATAGGTGAATTCATTTATTCTACAACCGAGCCTATAAAAGTGTTGTTGAACGTATTTTTGGTAATACCAGGACGCCAACGTCGAAGGGCTTGAATAGCGAACACGTTTCCAACAAGAAATCATGGAATTTTTGCTTCAAAAGGCACGCCTTTCGGCTTTGAGGCCTGAATCATAGAGGAAGCACGTTCCAGGTGACAATATGTTGGTAACAAGTACGCCCATTCTTATGTTAACCCTAGCATGTCAACATGTCAAGTGACACCACAGCAAATGCTTTTATTGAAAAGTTTTACCCTGAATAAATTAGACTGCAGTGTGTTTAAATATTCTTGGTTCCGTATTCAAGACTTATGTAAAATTTTAACATCTTGGATATCCGTACATATACATACAAGTCATTTGCTATTTAACTCGACAATACCAGTATTTACTGGTTATGGAAGGAGTCAATGGTGAATCACGTTTGATGTAATAAAATAAAAATAAAACATTTTTGTGATCTTACCAGGCCGTAGATCATCTCCGGAGAAGTAACTCGATATATTGAATGTGCTATTTTTTGGCGTTATAACTCTGTCGTAGTCTTTGGTTGTACTGTTTGTTTCTCTTTCTTTTTGTCTCGTTACTTCATTAGTCCTGTAAAATGTTAATAGTCAAAGGTTATTACTTTGTTGTAATATCTAGATTTCAAAAGTTTATTGGTTATTTAAATTTATATGAGAAATATATTATTTGTTCAAGCGCTAAGATATAATAAAATTGTTTTGGCAGACAGATCTTATTTTTATTATGAACTACTAGACAGATACAGGGAATGTATTAACTAGCAGAACCTTATTGAATAAAGAAAGGACTCTGGACTTCATAAGGCAACAAGTAAGTCTTTCCATCAAGTCAATTACAATCTGCCTCAGAAGGAACAGGGCCTCGACTCAGCATTAAGTTGATATACCCACAAATCTATTGACGGATATTATGTCAGTGCTGTATTTACGTCGGTGGTTTCCATGCACGTTAGGCTAACTTAACTTGGGTATAAAAAGGACTTAGGAAAGAAACAAGCATCTAATTAAAAATAAACTTACCAGAATGTTACCCAATAATCACAGAGAGTAGCAGATAGTTGACCTATAATCAGTAGGAAGATCATAAAGGCCAGACGTGGCGCGCGGCCACCAGCTCGAAGATACGCGCCGTAAACCTGCCAGCCCATCGAGCCGGATTCTCTCTGCTCCTCCTCCATTTCTTGGGCAGGAACTTCACCGCCATTGGACTCTGTTAGTGATGGCCGGCGAGTCGTTGATAGCTGAATAATTAAAAGTAAGTAAGTACCAACGTTAAATTGAGAATAACTTTGGACATGATGTTTTTGGTTCTTTGTTAAACAGACGGATGGAAAGGTAAACTAAGATTAAACTCAGAGAAGAAAAATTTGATTTATTCAGTACTAGCTGTGCCCTGTGCCTTTGCCCGCTTTCAATCCTGGTTACAAACCGTCCTCTTGAATTACTCTATCTATTGCTGAAAACTGCATTAAAACCCGTTGCATACTTTACGATTCTATAAAGGACATACAGACAAACATTCATTTTTATATATTTAGATAGATAGATACCTAGTAATTGTCGTACTTACCTTATTAAGTAATATAGAAGAAGATAATATCTATTTAATTAGCTGCCCTAATCAAGAACTAAATATTTTTTTTTTATATTTTATACCCATAGTCGAGAAGCTTAGTTCGTTTCTTTCGTCATTACCGCTGCTTCACAGGCAAGTAGGTAACAAGGTAACATAAATAATTTATTTACCCTGGCAGAGGTTCGCCGGGATAATGGAGGTGGTTTTTCTTTATCGGCATCATCGTTTTCCTCATGGGAGGAAGACAACAGCTTTGCGAAATCTTTTCCGGAAGTCAGCAACTCATCATACGTTCCTTTTGTATCAACGGCGCCCTGGTAATAATTAAAGATGTTTGAAAAACATGAGAAAAAGAAAATCTATAAGACGTCTGAAAAATAAAAAGATTTCCTTGCTGTCACTCTGCCTTTTATACAAGTATATAACAATAGTTTTTTTTTCAGAATTTTCAAACACAGTTAAAAATTAGAGAGACACTAATAAGACATGAGAATATCGTTGGTCAAAAACAGTAATGGAAAATTTCAAAATATTTATGTTTTGAAATTTAAAAGATGGTTTAACTTTTTAAATGCTAGTTTACCTCTTATAAAATTAAATAATGTTTTATTACTTTTATTTAATAATATGCAGATTTACAACCGATTTCTTGAACGGAAGCTATATTTTTATGATTTTCTACCATTCTGCATACCTATCTCTCAATACGTGACATCAGAAATGTTCCAGTAATGACTCTGACCGACGATATGTAGTCTTCTCTTAATTTTGGCCCCATATTCATAAGTAAGGAGTGAACTAGCTGTCTACTAGCAGTGTACATACATTATGCATGATGATGATGTAATCGGCAGCCTTAAGGTAGTGCAGCTGGTGCGTGACCAGCACGCGCGTGGTGTGCCGCAAGTAGCCGCTGATGCATTCGTCGAACAGCTGCCGACCCACGTGTGCATCCACAGCTGACAGGGGATCGTCCAACAGGTAAATATCTGCCTGTAAGTAATAAAAGATATTTACTTGCTATGTTTGTAGTAAATTTTGGTGACAGAGCGCAGGCACTACCGTAAACAGCTTGGGCTTCTTTTGACGCCCTCATTTCTTTGTTGTTTTAAAGTATTTTTTTATATTCAGACTTATAATTCGTACTTTGTACATGTCACAACTCTGATCGATTGTTAGAAACTAAGGTAAACTATACTGTTCAGAGACTATGCAGTTCTAGAAACAAAATGAGGACAACTCATTATTCACCACTTCTTGAACCTATAGTTAAAATAATTATTGAAATTGAACTATTCTGAAGCTATGCGTGGCCACATAGTTGGGTTAGTCAAACCAGTCGGTTGACTGGAGAATTTCCTTAGTTTTTTCGTCGGTGAAAAATTATTCCATCCCGTGGTAATTGGTATTCTTTCAATATATAAAAAAAAATAAAAGATGTTTTTAAGTACTCCCGTATCGCACTTCTGAGATTAATAATACTTAACAACAGTGTGAGTTCACTTGGAAAAACTTTTTTTTTTAATTTATTTTGAATCATTTGTTCTTTGTTTAAAAATATTTGTATATTGTGTAGTTGAGATGGTACGTATTTAAACAAGATAGCGTTATTACAATTATTTTTTATATATTTTATCGTACCCATCTTAAGTTTTTTAAGTGAACGCTTATTTATTTTGTTAGGTGTGATGAGTAAAGATGAGAATTGATGCAGTTCCAGCCAAACAAGTCAATTAATTAACACCATGAAGGTGTACACTGAACCAATAATTATCTAGTGGGTATAAACTTGACAAGTTATCTAAAATTTGTATTATTCTCTGTAAAGAATAAACTCAAAAATTACTGGACTGAGTTCAGATATTCTTTCACTATTAGGTACTTAATCCAGAAGTAACATACATAGGAAGTAGTAGTATTAAGTAGGTGGTATCATAATGTTCTAATCCCAGGTTACATTAGATCTGCGGGGAAGCAGGTGCAATAGCAGGTAATTTAAGATTCCCTAACTATATCTCAAGTTTCTCAGAAATAAATATAGTGTGCCCCATCAGGTATGTCATGTAGACTAATGTGACCCATTAAGTATCATATTCTCTATTATCAGGAAATATGACGACTTACTTGTCTATACACTGCTCTGGCAAGATTGATCCGGGCCCTTTGACCACCCGAAAGCGAAGCGCCACGTTCTCCTACTAGCGTCTGGTCACCATGTGGGAATTGCTGGAAGTCCTTCTGTAGCGCGCACACTCTCACTACCTGCAACAACAAATGGACGTGTCAAACAAATTTGTGGTTAAAAAAAGATTCTATCACAGCGTTTAATTGCTAATGGTTTCAAGTATTGCTGGACATCTCATGGTAAAATTCTTTTAAGAAGAGTGGATGGGTCATCTATAGTTAAAGTAACCAGTGAGGACGATCTTGAAAGCCTAAGGTGTAATAAATGACTAGTATTGTTTTATCATATAACTTTTGCTAACTTAAAATCCTTGTTTAAATTCGCTTCACACTTTTTCAGAACTGTTTTCGTAAATGTTATTTTATACTTAAATTTTAGTACTGTAATATCACAAATATCTGTACACATGTCCACACACCAACACACACTCAATTACACTTATCACTACCAACATAATACAATTACCTACACTATATACATTCATCAGTTAAAAGTTAATATTTTACAAAGCTTCCATCGAAACCTATTAAGTAATACCATTCAAATGTTACCTAGTATTAAAATATCACTTTTCTTTTTTAACGTAATAACTTATCCGAACAGAAGAAATACCTCTATAACAATATTTTGCACTCGGTTACCTATTTTCATTTTTTTATGGAGAATAACTCATTTATTACAACAGAAGTTGATAACATAGAAGAGATAGAATGTCTCTCTCTTAGTGATTCTAATGGATGCCTTAAACTTTTGAACATGGATGTGATCAATAAGCTTGCCTTTACGATTCTCACAGTCAACATACGGAGCATAAACTTTAATTTTGATTTATTTGTTGCATTTGTATCCAGTCTCGATTTGTTGGTGGATGTTTTCGTTCTGACTGAGTGCTGGACCAGTAACCTTAACCCACCGCCTTGTCTTGATGGCTATAATATGTTCTGGACCAAAATAACTTTAAACCAAAATGACGGCGTGGTCGCTTACGTCCGAAGCGAAATTGAGGCCTCGTCATATGAACCTTCATTTTCTGAAGGTAATTGTCTCATAATTACGATTTTGCCATATACTATTGTATGTTCTTATCGCCCACCTAGCTTTAGAAATGCTAGTAAATATTTGGAATCAATTGATGACGTTTTAGCTGGCATTTCTACTAAAAATATAATATTCACTGGAGATATCAACTTGGATATACTTCCTAGTAACTTATCAACTAATGCCTTAGAGTATTTAAATATAATGGCCACGCATGGTTTACGGCAGGGTATTAATCGACCTACCAGGGTCACTACGTGCATTGATCACTTCATGATCAAATGTGATGCTGCTTGTAAAACGATTGTCTTTGAGCAACAGCTTACTGATCACTCCCCTATTCTACTTTACATCGATAATACTAATATGAATAAACGTGTTAACACATATTGCAAAACATCTATTGACTATGAGGGAATCGAAGAATGCTTGATGAAGGAGTCATGGAAAGATATATTCTGTATTTGCGATGCAAATATTGCAACTGATATGTTTGCCACGAAACTTCTAAGTATTATAGATGAGCATACGCGGATTAGAAAAGTCACTAAACGGCACCAACCACTTAAGCCGTGGATCACAAGAGGAATTGTTAAATGTATTAGGAAAAGAGATAAATTGCACATGAAAACAAAAAGGGCACCACTAGACATAACACTTAAAGAAATATATATTCAATATAGAAATAATTGTAACAAAATAATGAAAAAGTTAAAGAGAGAGTATTATAGAAATGAGTTAACTAGAAATCAGAAAAATTTAAAAGAGACTTGGAAGACAATAAAGGAAGTTTGTAATATTTCTCAGGCCAAGAGGCCATCACAAGATCTGCTTGATATCAGAAGTAGTCCTACGCAATCACTTAACGATGTCAATTTGTATTTTACTGCTATAGGTGAAACGCTTGCGAATAATACGCTGCAAAAAATGGGAACTACAGCCAGTAATCTAGCATTCATAGCAAAAGACCTGAACCCACCGCTAGATTCTATATCATTGTTCCCTACTGATCCAGTTGAGGTCAGGAACGTTATCTTAGGACTCAAAACTAAAAGTTCACCTGGATGGGATAGAATTACGGCAGTACTACTTAAGAAAAATGTCATAGCACTGGCTGAACCCATTACATTCATATGTAATTTAAGTTTCGAAACTGGAGTTTTTCCAGCCACTTTAAAAAAAGCTGTCGTATGTCCCGTTTTTAAATCAGGAGATATCTATAATCCAACAAACTATAGACCCATCTCCCTTCTCTCTACGTTATCTAAAATCCTGGAAAAACTTGTAAAGGAGAGATTAATTAAGTATCTTAAGAAAAACAATATCCTGAGTAAAAATCAATATGGTTTTAGGGATGGCAAGTCGACAGAGGATGCAGTTATGGCACTAACTAACCAAATTGTATCTTACCTTGATAGTGGTGATAAGTGTGTAGGTGTCTTTCTGGATCTTCAGAAAGCTTTTGACACGGTGTCAATACCCATCTTATTAACAAAGCTGGATAATGTCGGAGTAAGGGGGCTTGCCCACAACTGGTTTGCAGATTATTTGATGGGACGTTCACAGCATGTACGGGTGAATGGGCATGTAAGTGATGATGCATGGTGCACCTACGGTGTACCACAGGGTAGTACTCTTGGACCCATTCTTTTCCTCATCTACATTAATGATCTTTGTTGTTATGCCCTGCCCGGCCTAGATTTAATAATGTTTGCTGATGACACTGTCTTACTGCTTCACGAAAAAACTTGGGAAAGGGTTCTTATACTGGCCGAGGACTGTCTCGCTGCTGTGACACAATGGCTAGAGAATAACCTTCTATCCCTCAATGTTAGCAAAACAAAATTTATGTGCTTTAGTAAAACATCTGCAGGTGAACCTAAAACAAATATTTCTCTAAAGATACATACTTATCCCTGTAACCGCAGTCACAGCCCTGCGCTTTGTAGCTGTTCGACTTTGTCCCGCGTTGACTCTATAAGATATTTAGGTGTTCAAATAGATGATAAACTTAGCTGGAACAGTCATATAACATCATTGTCTTCAAGGATGAGGAAACTCATATACATTTTCAAAACGCTAAGAACTATCTCTGACCATAAACTTCTTATACTGACCTATAAAGCGCTTTGTGAGTGTATTGTAGGGTATTGTATTTGTGCTTGGGGCTCTGCAGCTAAATCCCACCTTCTTTCTATCGAACGGGTGCAGCGTTCTATTCTCAAAGTGCTACTATGCTTACCTTATAGGCACCCTACTACCGCTGTCTATAGCGAAGCTAATGTTCTTAGTGTAAGAAAACTTTACATATATGAATGTATACGACGTTACCATAAAATTACAGTCCCGTACTTACCTGAGGTATCTAAAAGAATCGACAGATGTCCCGTACCACAAGTTAAAACAAGATTTGCGCAAAAGCAGTTTAATGTCATTGTTCCACATCTCTACAATGCATTATTAAGCAGAGAACGAAAACTAAAAAAGTACGGTAATATTAAATTAAAAAGAGCAATCATTTCTTGGCTTAAACCTTTTGACTATGAAGATATTGAAAAAATGCTGATGGATTTCTTTTTCTGAAAGAACTTGTAGGTATACGTAAATAACACACAGCTACACTTTAAACACGTAAACACTCACTACACATACATACAGAGCACATACACACACTACACATATATATTCACTCACACGTCTACTCCACATACACGTACAAACACACCCCACTATACACATAATCATTTGTATATAGAATAAGTTTACTTTTATTTACATAAATTTTAGATTGAGTATGTTTTAATAAGAAAGGGCACTGGCTTCTGTAACACAGGTATGTATGCCTAGCGCAGAAGTCAGAGACTGAATTTAAATTGTGTATGATTATTTATGTGAATAAATTTATTATTATTATTATTATTATTATTAATTGCTGTACTTATAAATAACTTGGAAATTTGGGTGTATCAAAAAACACGACTATGAAAATGTTAAAATTGTTCACAACACGAAACTACGTTCTGGTGTGAATCTAAAATTCGCCAGCGGGTCTTAGTTAAGACTGAAGCTATTTTAAAAAAAAGGAGGACTATTTAAATATATACCAAAATACCAAGATATAGGATTCCATTTAGGATCTCCAAGGAATTTTCATGGAAGTTCCACTATCCTCCACTAGGTATGCAGACATATAAATCAAATCCAATCACCTCTTTATATTTCTTGGAATTGTAGGGTAATCCAAACAATATGTTCTGTCGAACGGTCGCCACAAACAGCCACGGCTCTTGGCTCGCGTACGACAACGGGCCGGAGAGATATATGCGACCACTAGTTGATCGAAGCTCATTGAGTAGTAGTTGAAGCACCGAACTCTGCAATTAAAATATCATAGAATAAGGCATCGCGATGAAGGAAAACAAAGGAAACCTGTATGCCCTATTAAGTCATGTAAAACGGCATGTAAAATTGTGAAGACAGCCTATACACACTTGTTCTGTGGCATTTTCGTTGTAAGCCTGGCCACCAAGTGCCTTATTTTTTTACCCGAGCCTCTGGCTCTTTCTCAATAAGAGCAGTTTATGATGATGCGTACTAATAATTAAAAGATAGCCTACCTTTCCAGAACCAACTGAGCCAATGATCGCACAAAGCTTTCCCTTGGGCACAGTGATGTTGAGGTTGTGAAGAGTAACGGGCCCATCTTCCACCCAATTGGCGCTTATATCTTGTATGAGGATACCCACGTCGGGGCTCACTGGCAAACTGCTTATCGTTTGATTTATCAGAACTTTTTCGTTGCATTCGAAACCTGAAATATTATTTTAGTCTAGAATAGGTACATTTTTATGACTACTGCCGTTAATCAAAAACAGACATTTATGTTATTTTATAGTATGCTGTCAGTAATCAGATAAAATAATCTCCAGAAAGAAGATGGCATTACGACGTTAGACGCAAATCCAAAACATTAATTTTGACGTGTGCAAATTAAAAATATTAAAAAAAAATACCCTTATAAATTGTAACATAATTTAAAGTAACTAATTATTAAATCAATCATATTTAAAGTGTCAAGGGACACTAAATGGCTATAATTTTTTTTATATTACCATGGCCTAATTCTCAAACACATAATTCCAGCCGCGTGCCTCGAGTCCCTCAATCAAGTTGACCATGCATTATTTCGGTTTTTTAAAGATAAGTATAAATAATTGAGCTCACTCACCCGGATTGTAAATGCCTTCTTCATCAATTTTCTTGAAGGTGTTAGGGCGCAGGTCTATTGCGCTCAAGTTTTTCCTTTTCTTCTGTTCAACTCTCTGCACTAGCTTCGCAATGTCTACATCAGGCACACTGCGCAGATCCTCTCTTTCATCTATTTATACATTGTTATTTTTATTTAATGACGAGCCAAATTTGGTACACTTTACAAATTTACAATCAAGTATATAATGTGCATGCTTTAAGTAATTTCTTTAGAATTATATATAAAATCTTAGCAGCTCATGACATCTCAACATTTAAGAAAACAAAATGATGTAAGGTAACAAATGTAAGGAAGGGCATATGGTTGATGATTTAAACATATATATCTTTATAATGAGTGTTAGTTAATTGATAAACTCTTCCACCGTTTTGAGTATCACACACAAGTTAGTAGACACATGTTTGCAGCACAGGTTTCACAGAACATGTTTGTTAACACAGCAATGATGAAGAAATAATAATGTCGTATTTTACTGTAGTTTAGTACGTTTCACACTCAAATTATTATCGTTGTTTATTGAACTCGTACCCAAAAGCATTAAGGCCTCAATACGGCGAATAGAGACAAGGGACTCCATAGTGTTTGAAAGAGTCGCTGGTAACGTGATAGCAAGTGTCATTTGTAGAATGTTGAACATTTGAGCCATCGGGAACGCCTGTGAAAATCATATGTGCCTAGGTAATTTAATTTGTCTTTTTATATTTTCTCCACTTTTTGAGTAATTATTAGTAAGCGAGAAAATTAACATTATTTTCACTCCTAACAATTTCATAGAGTTAAACGCTGTTCTCTGAAAAACCGTTAACGTACTCTTTTGTAGAAGTGCTACGTCATGAGTCAAAGAAGGGAAGTGTAGTAGATGAACTAAAAGCTGCATACAGCAAGAAGTATAGTTTAGTTATAATAGAAGCGTTTAGCCGTTACTAAAGATACTTAAGTTGTAATGTTATTCACAGAATCGAGTCTCAGTTCATTTATTAGACTCGTAGAGAGATAGTGGAAAATAGGGTTGTATAAAATGCGTGTCACATGCATTGTGGCGAGCACTTGTGTGCAATTTCGAGACCCTAGTAGGGTCTCACGTACCGAACAACATGAACGCTTCGAGGCGTTGTACAGAAATCAGCGCCTCTGCCAAAAATGATACGGCGTTTGACATGATTATCGAGAGGGTGCCTTGTAGTGTGTTGTAGAATTGCGCCAATGGAAATACCTGAAATTGGTACACGTATAGTTGTGGTCCAAACAATTTCATTAGTTAAGTCAAGACAGTTAAATATTTTTAAGGTTTTGAAGTAATTAGCTTCAAAATGAGAAAAGGATTGAAATTATTAAATTAATTTTGTATTTTTTCTGTATATTTTTATGGGACGGTCGGTGTGGAATAGTGTGGATGTTTAGATGACGCTTACTGCCACGCCACTGGTCGTGGGTTCGATTCCTACCCATTTGTGTAGATCATGTCTGTTTGTTTCGTGTCTGGGGGTATATGTATATCATTATGACTAAGCGTGTAAAAATTGATACAGATGTATACATTATATATAATTAATCTAGTTACTATAGTACTTAGTCTGGAATCAGACTCTCCTGTGTTAAAAAAAAGTCGCACAATATTTATTGTTTATTATTAGGAAATCCTATAAATTTTTAAGTTTTATTTTCAAGACTTCTTCGATGTTATCTATGAATAATCATCTTAACAAGCACATGATGTACCTATGTTAAAATAGCATAATCTAAAATGCTCGGGGGATAAAAAGGCCACTGGATAATTCTTAGGAAATTTGCGAAAATCTAATACGTTTAGTAAAGCAAATCATTTGATAGCTACTGATTTGTAATTTCTGAATCTCGCCGATACTTAAGCAGTTATTCTGTTTAAAAACGTAATTAATATTATCAGTTGTACTTACAATATCCGCGGTGACTTGGTAGCCGAATAAGGAATAAGATAGCAGTGTGATATAGAGCGTTAGTCTCTCGGTGAACACCATGAAGCTGAGGTAGACCCCGCGCAGGTACGATGCAGATGTGATGCATTTGATCTCGTTCTTACGAGCCATCGCAACAACTTGCTCGAATGGCTTTTCCCAGGCATACATTTTAATCACCTAAGGAATTAATTATAAACAGATTAGTAACATCAAAATTCAAAACATTTACAAAATACTTAATATAGGTAACATTAAAAAACAAATAAGAAATAACAAGACTACAAAATAAAAAAAATTACTTATAACCTAAACAAGTAAATTAGAGATAGACTGCACAGAGAGCAGCTATATCCATACTTTTTTTTATCTTTAACTAGCTGTCCGCCGCGGTTTCACCCGCGTTCCCGAGGGATGTAACATTATTTTGTTCTTTCTATTAATCAATAGTTTTTTAAGCGCTCGCGATGTAAGATTTTTTAAGTAATTTGTTTACACTTTGGGTTACATTATTGGAGGTTTAGTAAGGATTCCATTTAAAAAAATATATAATATAGTCTATGTCAACCAGGGATAGTGTAGCTTCCCAACAGGGAAAGAAATTTTCAAACCGGTCAAGTAGATTCCTAGCCTATTCAATGCAAACAAACAAACAAAAAAACAATCAGTTCTTTCCTCTTTATAATATTAGTGTAGATATAATGAACTACCTTGTACCATCAGAAAAGAACTTCATGATAAATACATTTTTTTGAATATTTTTTTGCCAATAAACCCGACAAACAGGCTTACGGTCCACCTGATGGTAAGTGGTAACCGTCGCCTATGCACATTTGCAACATCAGGGGCATTGCCAATACGTTGTCGACCCTGAGACGTGAAGTTGATAAATCTCACGTGCCTGTAATTTCACCGGTCCCCTTTCTAATAATTCTAAATAGTAATGCTTCACAATACATTTCGGAAATGGGTATGGTGGTCATTCTTCTGAACGAATTCTGCACTAAGAGCTCTACCACTTCTAAATATTTATATATTTAGGCATATTGTAATAAATGTTTTTTCTAGTTTAGATATGTTTTTCTAAAAACAATCAAGGCTAATTACTGATATCATGTTTTAAAAATGTACCAACATTATTTATTTTCTGTTAAACGTGGTTATCCTTGATTAATTATTAAAATTTCATTAATTTATGTAGGTATAACCAGTATTTAATTTAATATAAATAATTATGTGTTATATGAGAATGCCATTCAAGGAGAAAGAAATTAAAGAAAAAAAAATAGATTTTCGTACAAACTTAATCAAAATGTAAACGATTAAAGTAAATTGGCAGTTGTCTTGGTGGTTAGCGACTCTGACTGCCAAGCCGAAGGTCGCGGGTTCGATTCCCACCCAGGACAAATATTTGTGTGCATGAACATGTCTGTTTGTTGTGTGTCTGGGTGTAAATCTTAATATATATATTTCTTGTGTGCGTGTGTATGTGACTGAACTCCTCCTAAACGACTGGACCGATTTTGATGAAATTTTTTGTGTGTGTTCGTGGAGATTCGAGAATGGTTTAGATTTACAATTGGACCCGGTAGGTGGCGCTGCGATCGAAACCCTGCATTTTTGTATGGGCTTATTTTGACAGGACAACGTCTGTCCGGGCAGCTAGTATCTATATAAGTAAGTATTTAGAAAAAAAAGTAGTATATGTAGTATTTCAGTTATTTGGTTTCCATACTACAAGCTCTGTTTAGTTTGGGACCAGATGGCCGTGTGTGAAGAATGTCCCGGGATATTTATTATTAAAACATAATTTATTTATAGGTAGGTATCTAATATTCTGCGAAGGCGCTATGTAAACTAATAACATTACTAGTAAATGGATCATCAACATACCTGCATGCCATTTATAATTTCGTCCATAATTCGCACTCGCTCGTCAGTTTTGCACGCAGTCCTCATCCGTAACCTTGCAGCCAATTTACTCATATAAGCTGCAAGAATAATATTCGCATTTAGGTAATCCTTGCTATGACTAGTGTTATAAATGGTTTATTTTTGAATTACGTAATAAAGAAAATATAGATCCTCTAGATCCAGATTTTTCATTATTACGAACCACTTCATTGCCACGAATGTACCGAATGTAAAGTAAAAGGTCAAAATAAATAAAATTCATGCTACTTCCTATATTTCCTAATAATTCATAATTATAAAATTGAATCAAAATTTTGTATTAAAAAAAAAAAACCATAAAGAATATCTAAACCTACAATGAGATTAAGTATCAGGCACCTAAGAAATAGTGACTTTAATAGTAGCTTGCATATTTTTGTTTCATTTAAATATTTAAATCATTAATAGCCTCGGCTAAATAATATCAAAACCTCGCGACTCATACGTGACTTCATAATTCAAAGAAGCGCGGTAACGCTTAGCGCTGCGCTGCGCCGCGCCAGTGCTGCACAATTGCATGAAAATTGTATTCTTTGTTTCGTGTGTTACGTGTGTTACGAATTATAATTAATGTTTTTATTACAAAAGAACAATTTGAATAAGGGCAATTAGATAATCTTTATGAAACAAATGAACGTGTTCGATGTTTAATTACCGTTTTTTTAACTATTAAAATTGCCGTTTAGCGATGGTTTTGCAATGTTCTTCATCAATTGACTTATATATTAATTGATTATACTATGGTTGTGGCGGAATTAGCCCCCGTAAGTAATATAATGTGATGAGGTTATAAAATATCGTTTTCATAACCGTATAAAACGTAATTTATCTATGTTTTGGTGGGAAATTAAAAGTTCTAATTAATTTTATTTTTAAATCATGGAATTCTATTTTTGAAATCTGCCACTGTAAATTTTCGCCACCATTTTTTGCACCGTGCGATGCAAATTGACCCTAAAGACAATCGTAAGCCCTTTTTCCGTTGGCTGGACCCTGGTTCAACACCTAGCCAATGCCCTTAGCAGGATTTTAAAATAAATATTTCATTAAAACGTACATTGAACTGGTATAGTTTGCAGCACGATGCCGATAACGCCGACAATAGCGGCATAACCAATTTTAATGTAGATGAGGTAGCAGACGATCACCACTTGCAGCGGCAGCAGCCAGATGAAGTGCGTGTAGATGAAGGCGTAATCGAAGCGGTTCACGTCGTTGGAGAGCAGATTCACCACCTGGCCGGCGGTCGTCTGGGCAAGGGCGCCGGAGCTCATGCGCATTACCTGCCCAAAATATTAATCAAACACCTTATTGGAGACAATGCTTGTATTGGTAAAGAAAGCGTTGAATAAATAATTTATGAGCAGATTGATACACTTGAAGACCAGTGCCAGTATAAGCCTCCTTGACGTTGTGCATGCGCCAGTGACAACCAGTGAAGGTATAGCGGTACTTATGGATATTGTGTAGGTCTGTTCTGTGCATCATTTAAATTTTATCTTGTGATTGAGTAAGTTTCTACGGAATACTAATAAGCAATGTTCTTGACGTTGGCACACTTGCGAGTTTAATTCGGTGGTTATTTTTTCTACTTTGAATTTATCTTGTGTTTGATCGCAATCGATTGACATGGCCAGTGAAAATATTGCCAAATGTGCTAAGCACAATGCCTAGAAAGAAACTACCTCTCATGTAGAGCCACTGGGACCTATCGATAGGTGCTTGGCAGTTTTTGACTTGAAGGTGTTGACAGACTGTTGCGTACTCAAAAGTAGATACAACGTGCTATCGTGGTTCCCTAATGATGTTTTCCTTCACCGAAAACCCAAGCTCATTGTAACCCCCCCCCCCCCCCCAGTTATAGCATAATAGACATATATTTCCCTTAATTCTATAGGTAAGTTTTAACGTATTTGAACTAGTCTCACACCTTTCTATAAATAAGTGAACACGCTGCGATCCGAACTTTCATGCCAAATTGTTGTGTGGAGTATGTGCCGTGGTGGTTGAGGAAGGCGATCATCAGCGACATGAGGATGACAGCCGTGGCGCAGTACACCGCTTGTTCATAGGACATGTCCGATCCTGGCTCCCAATAAGCAAGCATCATGCTCAGAGCGACTGGTTGGAATGGTCTGTATAACAATTTCAAGATCGTATTATACGCCACTGCTTTGTTATTAATAGGGAATACTTATTACAGTATCTGCGCACTCTTAGTATGGATTCAAAAGGTTTTGTTAGTTAACTTCTAGTCTGTGGAGCTGTAGGATTGTCCTACAATTAATGTCAATACACGTGTTTGTATCTTATTATAAATAAAACTGTCAACATTTCCACAGTTTCGCCATGTCCGTTTGTCGTTGCCGCTCAGAGACTCTTGTTACTAAAGGCTGTAATTTTGCATGGTTATACATATTAATCAGGCTAACCAAGTTGTGCAATCATTTTTCCTCCCATACACTTAAAGCATGGATGCTTTTTTTTTTCATCGTGTATGGTGTTGCTGGATACAGTTTTTAAAATTATTATGGATTATGGGTAGGGGGTATGTGAAATACATTTTTAGCTTAAGGGATTACGATATATTAAGCTTTATAGTGGTTGTTTTTTTATTTTTTTTTGTAAAAAATTACGAATTAAAAGGTATGTAATTAATAGGTCAAAAAAATAATTTAGTAGTTTTATTAAGATTATTTTTTTCAGATTTCAATTTTCTGTTCTGCTACTTTTCAACTATATGGGTTCAGCAGTTTAGTAGTAATAATTAACGTATCAAAGAGACAGCAAATAAATATCATGTAAATTTATTCTTGAAAATTATGTAGGTACGGTAAGGTGCGTGAAATAAACTGTTATTCTTAGCAATTTAATAACTCCATAAAATGAGTATTATTTATTTTTCAGACGTTTGAACAAAAAATGCTTCTTTTGCTACCTTTATGAGATTGATGTAGCTAGGGTTTTAGATATATAAAGAGACTCTGATGTAAATACTTGTGAATGTAGCACATCATCTGTGATGCCTGTTAATATATAATGCAAGGTATTCTTTATATTATTCGTGACGTACTTTTCACGTGACTGTGTCAATATTAAACGAATAAAGAACTCACTTGAGTATAAGAGCTTGTATAAGGAACATAATTCCGGAAGGTGCATAGCTCATCCAAAATGCCTTCGTCATCGCTCGTAGTAGCGATGGTCTCCGACCACACCTGTCTGCAATTGCAATTTCTTCCAACCATTTTCTGCAACAAAAAAACGTTTTTCTTAAATGGGTTTAAATAATATATTTCTCATAAAAAACTTTACAGTTTACATAAAATGAGATACAAGATTTTTCTTTTTAAATAGGTTTAGCTCTGACTGAAGCTAATAGAACAAAATGGTGAAGAGAATAGAGTAATTTATAATGTACACACATAAGTTTATTTTTATACATACTAACGTATAAAAATGTTAATTTATTTTTAATTAAGAAGTTAGGTGCAATAATCGAGGTTGTAATTAATTAATTAATTAACTAGGTAATTGTACTGCAATAAACAAACAAAGAAAGTACCTTCTGCTTTTGCTTGCCGACCGTTATTAATACTCAAACCAGATTACAGATTGAGCAAAAGAACATACAGACGAACATAGAACCTCCTTTTTTGAGCTCGGCTAAAAATAGCCACGAGCAAAAGCTTCTTGTCGAAGGACTGAGATAAGAATGTCTATTAATATTGCCGAGATCGTATCTTGCCGTGTCACAGAAAATTCATCTTTATTACTTTTAGGATAAAGTTTATCTATTGATCCAATGGTAAATGGCATGATGATGGTGATGAACCCTATATTAAAGCCATTGGGTTCATTTTTGTACAACTTTATGTAGTGAGTGTAAAAAGTGAGATGGTGTGTACCTTACGAAGATTAAAAATAGCTTATATTTAATTAGCAATTATAAACAAGCCTATGGAGTGGCTATTCTGGTTTTCAATTCTAGTCCTCCATGTTTAGTTGGAAGTCTGCGCTTAAACTATATTAGCTTTTGGAGTGATTCAAAAACCAAAGCATGTCCATTCGGATTAGAATACCCTTTCTGACTAACCCTGTATACATGAAAAAAACACATAGTTATTTAATGCCTAACGTAGACATGCTATCTTAAATAATGACTGAGAAAGACACGTGTCGCCTTCACATAACCAAATAACATTAACGAGTAAATTAATTAATAAACCTTGAACCATTGGATCAGAGAAAGTTCAGATTTGTTTATCCGGATTTCTTATGTACCTATCTGCCTACACGGTCGAGACGAGATAACGAAACTACGGGTATTTTAGGCAAGTTATTTGTCAGTTTATAGAATTCACAGTGTATACCCATTTTGAGATGTATAAACATATATTTTCACCATTATAAACACGTAATTTATGTTTGTTAGAATAATCTACGAACGAAAAAGCATTAGAGACTAAAATTTAAGGAGTTACAGAATCTATAGGAGTGATTCCGTGAACTTTATACCAATGATTAGAAATCACTAATAACTCTTTATTTAAAAATACTACTTAGGATAAAGTAATTATTGTTATTATTATAATACCTACTTATATTATAAAGGGAGTACGATCTTTGTGACTTTGTATGTATGCGGAGGGTTATCTAAGGAACCACCGCACCTTCTTTATAGTATTCCAAATAGCCACAGTTATAATCCCGGAATACGTAAAATCCCGTAGAAACGTGGATGAAACCGCGGCACGGAAGCTAGTTTAGTGTACTTCTACTTCAGCTTACTGTTCTGACATAGACCATTAATAGAGGTATCCCTATAATACATCATTAAGAAACTTATTCATGGAACTCAGGTTATGCCTAATTAAAGAATCAAATGGGTTTTATTTGATAATTTTAATTTATTATGAACAGTATGAAGGCGGTTAAAAATATTGCGACTACCACAGATTAAAAATATCTCAAATTTATGCTAATCATTAATTTCTTCGATTACCGATTGGATTGGTTACCGGGTAGGTCTGAATATGAAGTAAACCTTGGGTGTGATATTCAGACCGGATAGGCCATAAACTAGTAATAAAGACTTTTTGACCAGCTCCATGTCATTGTTAGGCAATAGTTATTTCCTTAAGTCTACTTTATAAATTACTTACTTACTCTTAATTATTACGTACTTCATCACGGTCATAGGAATTCTATAAGTTTACTTCAGACGTCAGTTGAATACTAATCATTTGTCTATTATAAGCGTAATTGTACATTGATATTGAAAAACAGTAACACTAAGTATGTGGGTAGATAAATACTTTGATTTTTAATTGATATAAACATCCGGTTCTGTGTAGGAACAATACCTTGACACTTGGTACTGGCTCAACATATTAGTGGAAGCTAATTTAAGTAACGAAACATGGACATTTAATTATTACGCTTTGTTCTAAGTTCCTACAACGTATGGGATTTAAGTATTTCCCAAGAGCTATGGGGTACATTTTTTACAATGAGTTCTCTACAGTACTAGCTGCGCCCCGCTTCCAATCCTGGTTATAGATTCCTCTTGGATTACTCTATCTATTGCTGAAAACTGCATTAAAATCCGTTGCATGGTTTACGAATCTATAAAGGACAGACAGACAAACATTCATTTTTATGTATGTATATAAAGAAGATGGTTCTGTTAGTTTTCGACATTTTGATAAATTTTTGCTTATGAGACACTTGAGCAAATATAATTCTTAAAACTACTTATATTATCTAGTTGTGCCCCACGGTTTTATCTGCGTTCCTGAGGGATATCACATTTTCCCGGGATAAAAAGTAGCCTATATGTTATTCCAGAATATGCTCTATCTATGTGTCAAGTTTCATCAATATCCATTTAGTAGATTTTGAGTGAAAGAGTAACAAACATACAAATCTTTCCTAATTAAAATATTATTGGTATTAATATAGATTTATATAGATACATATATGCAAAAATAATAGATTGTTTTTATTACTGTATTCTAAGTATTTACTTTTATATGCTAGTAGGTAGTTATAAATTAAAACCATGCTCAAGATTGCCAGGTATTGATGTCAAGAATCAGCTGGCCTCGCGAGTTTTTTCATTTGACTACTACAAGCAAATCATACTATCCCAGTAGGTAATTAGGTAGGTAGGTATATTTATGTTTAATTAACTGTATTTTACAACCAGTTATTTGCTCATTCTGTATTGTTTTGTAAGATATTGATGTTAATGAACTTGCAACTGAATGTTTTACGTAAGTTTGCCTCCGACGGTGTCTGGGTTTGCGCATTCCAGTAGCATAATCATTTATGCTTTTTTTGGATGGGACCTGAGTAGGCAAATGCTGTAGCAAAACTTACATTGTGTCGATTCTATGCCGGATATTATCAAGTACGTAGTCAGCGGTTACCAGTGTGCGCTATTAATAGATAAATAGAATACCAACATCTCAATGTACTATCGGTGATGGGAGAGTTATGATCTGCCAACATTACTTACTCACGACGTACGGAATGTCTGGGGACGTATCTCGAAAAGAAATCCTGTTTTATGCTTTTCTTATTACTAGATATAAACTGCGCGGCGTACTAACTATTACCTCACAATTTATTACTTACGATTACCTTAAGTTTCTCTAGAGAGAAAATACTATATTTAAAATCAAGGCAGATAAAGATTGTAATTTAAAGGAACTCGTTTCTTCCCAAGTTCAAAACTGCTTTTGATTAATTATCTGTGAGTGTTGTATTTTATAATCAACAGATACAACAAGTTTAGTCTTCGGTTTTAAGTGTCGATTATTTAAAAAAATATATATCTTAAATGATATCGCGCCGAAAACTGCCTATTTAAAAATGTTTGCCCATTACAAGTGGTAAGAGCTAATATAGATTAATTTAAGTATAGATTTTCATTTAGATGTTACAACTCCTTTTGATATTATTCGTACGATATTTAGTGTCCTGGTAAAGGTTTCTGCAGTTAGAATCAATGCAGCTCGCCCAGTCAGAGATACGAGTATATAGGTATAATACGCATTTTTCATGCCATATAGACACCCTCAGATATATCAGGCAAGAAATACCAATGGGTTTTATCTGGCCCAGTTGTATCTCTAAGCTTTGTATACTAAAATAAATAAATATCCCAGGACATTCTTTACACACGGCCATCTGATTCCAAACAAAGCAGAGCTAGGACTATGGAAACCAGATAACTGATATACTACATATATATACTATTTTTTTAAATACATACTTATTTAGATATTTACACCTAGACACAGAACAGATATGTTCATGCACATATATGTTTGTTCCGGGTAGGAATCGAACCCATGATCTACGGCTTGGTAGTCAGGGTATCTAGCCACCAAGCCAACAGGCCCGTCAGCCGGCCAACTATTGATAGTGTCCTAAGTATTGGAGTAAACTTCGCAAACATTTCTCACAGAGATAAACAAAAATAAAGGTTACACGTGTTTACTTTTATTAAATGTAAATTAATTTTTAATAAGAATTCCTAGTAAAACTAATTAAATGAAAAACTTCTTACATAACTTAACAGTCATATATCAACTTAGAACAACAATTGTCATTCTCAAGGTGCAATGTTGCAATTACCTTGCCATTCTGGGTATAGGACCTATATTAATTTATTTAAAAGAGCTTACGAACCAAAACATTCAATATGCAGTTATGTTTAAAGTTGAAGCTTAAATATTAGATAATAAGTAAATGTTATAATTTACTTACATATTTAATGTGCTGTGGGTTTCAAGTTGAAAGACACATATGTTTCCACATTTCATAATCTAATCAATTATTTATTTTTGTGCGTGATCATCTTCACTACATAGTATAAAACAAAGTCGCTTTCACTGTCCCTATATCCCTATGTATGCTTAAATCTTTAAAAATACGCATCGGATTTTGATGCGGTTTTTTAATAGATAGAGTGATTGAAGAGGAAGGTTTTTATGTATAATACATGTACCATCCCACGGGAACGCGGGTAAAACCGCGGGGGACAGCTAGTAATATAAATATATAAGCAAAATAGGGTTCCTTTGACACACGATCACCTCAAAACTATTGAACATATAGGGATGGGACTGCAACCATTCGATGCGGATTTTTTCCTAGTGCTCATAGGCTATGTAAGATATCGATAAACGTGGGTGAAACCACGGGGGACAGCTAGTGTGAATATATAAACTTGTTTGACATATAAGGCTTTTATTTTTTAATTAGCTGGACATTGTAGGTATAAATTAAGATGTACTAAAGACACTGAAGGCGATTCACTTGATTCATATTATTACACCAATAGGCAGTGAATCTTTAATTACCTTCCTGTTCTGTAAGTCATATCCTGTTCTTGAATCAAGTCATGATATAAAAAATACAGGGTGCCCAAACATTTAGTGCTGTTTTCGATCTTGCTTGCTGCTTTCGAAGATCGGTAGCTTCTAAAATGTATATTAAGTATAGATTATTTCTAATATGCAAAATCCTACTATCCCATCTTACTTATATTATTAATCCGAAGGTTTGTGAGGTTGTATGTATGATGTATGGATGTTTGTTACTCTTTCACGCAAAACCATCAAACGAATTTGGATGTAACTTGGCACATAGGCAGGACATATCATGGAATTACATATTTGACTTTGCACGCTGGGAAGAAGTAACATACTTCGGAAGCGCGGGTGAAACTGCAGGGGACAGCTAGTATGCAATCTACCAACAACCAAACATATCTGAGTAGAACCTACGTAATTGCCGCTTTGTCACTTCCTCTTCATTACAATAGCCGATGTTTAATTGAACTGCATAGGTAGTTACCACTCGGTAGCTCGATATAGCCACCATGAGTCGATGTCTTCACTGTCTTTTTCTTATTGTTTTAAAAAGCTGAAAGCTCTGGCTGGCAGATGGGATAGTGTTCTGCAGAAGCATTGGGTGTCCACATTGATAAACCCCCATGCCCAGCAATTTTTTTTATATAAATTGATAATTTTGTGTATCTATTAAATTTATTTATTTTATAACTCTTGCTTGTCTTGTTAGTTTTAAGAAATGGATCCTTTGTTGTCTGAATAAAATAATTTAGATTTTTTTTTATTTTAAATACTGTGCAAAGCACTAAAACGTACATGTAGCCACATAACCTAAACCTCAAGGGGTTTATCTGTAAGTGGCGAGGTCGTTTCTTTTTGCATTCCGATTAGTTTCCACGCACGTATTCGAAATATTTGTATAAAAGCGTTATACAACATTCTTGCAGCACGTTGTTTAGTCTTTACTTTTACTAAGGTTATACGATGATATTTCAATCAAGAGAGAGTCACGGGCCACGGCTCGAGGGCCATTATGTCGACCGTTTGCTCGGTCGTCGCCGCTTCGCCTTGTCCTTATTTTTGGTCCGTCTTATGTGTATGTCGTTTTACACAATCTATCTAATTATTACAAGTTACCGAGATTCGTGATAATACCTTTACGTGACCGACTGTCGCCTGACGAGCGTATTTTGACCTTACTTGTACACCTTTTTTTATTGGTTAAGTAAATGATCAATTTAAAGAATCATCATTAACGTTAACCTTTGGTAATTGAATATGGCTTACTATTCTCATTTAATGCTTCTCAATGGCACTTACATAAAAGGACTTCCGCGTAGTTAAAAGAAGTCCGGGCCACTCACACAATATATTTGACCAACGGCAACGTGGGTAAAGCAGTAGAGTAGAAGTTAAGTAAATACTTTTATCAATTAACTATAAACGTATCTTTCGACCCCAGTAACTGTTTAGGTACCTAAGTAAGTCCCATACAATAATATTAACGTCAAAAACAAATAACAATTACAACCATATTTTTATTTTTCATTAAGTAAATAGAGAAAAGTTGTGAAATAACAATACAATAGATCATAATGAGTATTAACAGTGACGGCACACAACTGGCATTAGGTGGGAGACTAACCAACACGTATATATAGCACTAGCTGTCCCCTGCCGTGTCACCCGTGTTCCCGAGGGATGTAACATTTTCCCGACATAACAAGTAATAAAAAATATATATAAAATAAAATTAACTCCAAGAATATGTGTACAAAGTTTCATGATGATCGGTTAAGTAGTTTTCGCGTTAAAGCGCAACAAACAAACTTACATTTATAATATTAGTAGGTAAGTTAACTAGCTATCTATTTTATAATTACATTAAATAATTTCTTTGAAAAGCTGAGGAGTTTTAAATTGATAATTCTTGAACACCCTACCTAAGAACGCATTATTTATACTAATAATTATAATATAATATATAATATTAGTATTATTATAATATTATAATATAATGACAGGCCAGTTGGCTTGATGGTTAGCGACTCTGACTGCCAAGCCGAAGGTCGCGGGTTCGATTCCCACCCAGGACAAACATTTGTGTGCATGAACATGTCTGTTTGTTCTGTGTCTGGGTGTAAATATCTATATAAGTATGCATTTCGAAAAAAATAAAAAAAGTAGTATATGTAGTATATCAGCTGTCTGGTTTTCATAGTACAAGCTCTGCTTAGTTTGGGAAGAATGTCCCAGTATATTTATTTATTTATTTAATTATGTTATAAAGAGAGTTTTACAAGTTTCTTATTTATATGTTTTATCTTTGGAACCACTGCACCTATTTAAAAATAATCTTTTACAATTTACGCGGGAAACCGTTGGACGCTAGTAATATGAAAAACAAATCATAGAGAATAAGTAGGTCGGTACTTAAGTATTCTTTATTCAAATTCAATTGTTTGTAGGAAATATTTATGACTTAATAACTGTGACTATTTGCTTAAAAAGACTGCATATTGTTACCTGTTTTTTTATTTTTCGGCTTCGCTTTAATACTTCTAGTAAAGTACAAAACTAAAAGTTTATTGAATATGTAGTTATATATTCGATGAAAACACAAAGTCATTAACATTGATTGCACTATATGTATCTATGGTCTAGATAATAAACTAATACGACCTCGATACGCATCAAATGCGATGCGGTATTTACCCCTGATTGGATTCAAGTTTAATGAACATATATGTTGCGGTCAAAGGTCTTTAACTTTAACTATGGAGTTTCAGACCAATGTAGTTTTAACCGGTGTAACTGGACAAATACTTCTGATTAACTTCTATTGTTTATTTTTATAACCACTGGAAACAGTTTGAAATTAAAAAAAAAATCTATTCAGATCTTGAGTGGTGACAGCCTTCCTCGCTACAGTCGTTGCACAGCCGCATGCTTTTAAGGGCAAGTTTGGTTCGGGAGTTTAGATGGAGGAGGACAGTATACAAGAGGAGGGCGAACGTAACGTCTGACGGTTGAGCCTCGGCAGACCCTGTGGTAAAATGTGTATTATAAAAAATATATTATGTGGTAAATGACCGATAGAAAGTCTGTACTTTCTATCGGTCATTTACTTAGTATGCAAGTGCGCACATTGAAATAATTTGGAATAAAAGTTAATGGGCACGATTTCATCAAACTGAACTGTCGGCGAACTATCGCCCGACTGCTAAATTTGTGTGGCACTCTTCGCATGTACATTTACCGATTGTTTATTCGGCCAGCTCGACCAATAGTTCTGTTTGCTCCGAGTACCTTTTACATAATATTGAAGGAATAGGTACTCTGATGTGAATGAGAAGAAAAAAACGATGCGAGAAATAGAAAGTCTTATGTATCTTTGCTCGCTATTGCTAGTCCAATTGATTTGACATGTTCGTTGAAGCTGGTTATGTTCATTCACACACCGGCGCAAATTGAGAGACGGACTGATAGAGTGGAGCCTTCGACACGGTAACGGAAGTGACAATTCACCAGAGTCTCAAAGAATGGTCACAAGCCTCGGTGGGACACCCTTGGTCTATCCTTATAAATTAAACCTTCGTGTAACACTTTGTCGAACGCTTCGACGCGCCCCGTTATCATAATCCTGCTTGTACGTTCAATGAGATATCTTCGACGATTCTATGGACTTCTTTCAGTGATATATAAAAAGTAGGACCATGAGGGCGCAGGCTCAAGTCACTGTTCAACTCACGAATGGATTCAAGCCAACATCGCCGCATTGTGGGAGAAATCACCATGCCCGCGAAGTAATATTCAAAGGCATGTGAATTTTTCCAACATACTTGATGAGGGGGTCCTCATTTTAAGGAAGGGCTCGTGACTCTGCCGTAGAAGCTTGCATGAGAGATGAGAAAGATGATGATGATAATGTTATCAAGTTTTGATACATCGCCATTAGGGTATAATTATTTAATAGGACATGAAAATATAATACCTAAGTACTAACTTAATAACGTAACATAATTAGGTACTTAAATATTCAACTAATTCAGGTATGTAGTGGTTGCAGACTAAGCCAACTGTATTCTGCATATAAAATTTTGTCGTGATCGAGTAATTTGACTTAATAGTACATATGTGCATATTGAACACAGATAATAAACACTACCTACGCTAAATTTAAAAACTAGCACACGCTTTGTTAAACTGCGTATCGAGTAGAAGTAAATCTTTGTTAATTTTCTGTATATGGTATCTGACATGAAATTGGTTAAAATCTGCAAATACCTGCAAGCATGTTGGGTATCCTCCATTACAGTCGTAGTAAACCTACTTTCAGATTTTTCCTCATATTCAATATGTATATTTTATTGCATCCGTTTTAATTATTTTATTGATGTTTATGTTTTGGTAGAAAGATAAAACGATTCAACAGAAGAGAAAATGGTACTTAACTATTTTGTGACACATATAAACCAAAATTTTGTATTTTATGATAATGCATATAAAGAAATAGAAAAAATAAACTTACAACTCTACTTAAAATTATATATAAAGCAATAATCTATAAATATAAACTGAATTTAGATTGTTAGAGCTGTCTATGGGTAAAGTTTATTTAAATATTTTTTATATAACTGCGTTATAGATTTCCCCGATAAGTTCAGTTAGAACTATTTTAACCTGCCTCCTTATATCAAAGGTTCACTATGAAGGTATTGTGTGTCCACAGCTTATGTATTCAGACATAGAATGAGATTAATAAACTTTTAATTCAATTTTTTTTTATGAAAGTTAAAAATAAGAAAGATATTAGTTACGGTTAAATTTTAAAAGGTCAATTAATTTTGTCTGGGTTGTTGAAATTTTAATACTTTTTATTCGTTAGTCTGAATAATTTCACATTTTCTGCCAAGCCTTGTACGTACATTTTTGGTCATACGCCAAAAAATATGTTACATAAATTATTTTAAAGTGTTGATAATTTTAATTCCAAAATATTAATGATCTATATATTAACATTTTGGAATGGGCAAAAATCATACAAATCATCGCCGTAAGAAACACCACATAGGTTTTGCACACCCAATCCAGTAATTTCACATTATCTATATCTATACTAATATTATAAAGAGGAAAGATTTGTATGTAAGTATGTTTGTTAATCTTTCACGCAAAAACTACTAAACGTACCTATATGGATGAAACTTGGCATATATAATAGATAGAGCATATCCTGGAATAACATATAGGTTACTTTTTATCCCGGGAAAATGTGATATCGGGAATGCGGGTAAAACCGCGGGGGACAGCTAGTCTATTAGAACATCACTTCCATACTTTTTTACCTATTATAGATGCGGGTAATGAAGTTACCATCAATTCGCAAGACAGCCTTTAAACAAAGCACCAGATAAATCTTTCAAATCCTAAAGCACCAATTGACTATATTACTGAAGCTATAAAACATACAAGTGAAGGTCGAGTGGCCAATTTGGTCCAATTGTATTCAGGTGACTTGTATTCATCTCCCATGTTACTTTGGGACTTACATATCTTCGTTCAGTTAACTCTGCTAATCTCTATGGACAGAATAAGTGTGAAAAAAAAACATCAGCGAACTAAAATGTAATCTAAAGGCGGCCGTCACCAGCTAGTATCAAAATACAACTAACCCATGCAATTCTCATTGTCTACAAGTCAATCACACGGGCTCACTACCTTTGCGCATATTATGTAAATGAATTATGCAGATTTAATCAGCAAGTGTGTGAATGTCCAGGCACTAACTACATAGGTAAGTACTGGTATGCCATGAGTCAGGAAGTCTGGTATGCCACACGAACTGCTGATCACATTTTATTAGTGATCGACCTTGAATCTTCTTGTGCCAGATTCTTCTATTATCGACCACGGTTCGATGTTTAAGTTCAAACGAAGGTTCAATGAAGGCTCCGAAAGTGAACCTCTCTAGTCATTGCGTAGTTAACGAAAGAGACATAGCATAAAAGCCGCGATTAGACATCGTCAGGCTACAAAATCACACCCCCGAACGTAAAGACTCTTGAAATATGAAAAACAGCTCAAGTGCGTCTTAAACCATATAGTAAAAGTGGAATAATGTAACGTAGTTGTAACGTTTATTCAAGTGATTCCGAGTCCTGATCGACAACAGGATGAATACGAGATCTGAATAAAAGGTCATGATTGCATTTCTACTTTGTTGAAAGGGCACAACGAGGATACACTCAAACTGTTAAAACGGCTTAATTGAACAATTGAATTTATGACTGGGCTTCAATTCGAGAGTCATCGTTTTAAGTTGACTAAGCTTTAAACAACGACGTATGTACATAACGTAATGGTTTAACAAGTCGCATCGTTGTCGCCTTGATTAGCACTTCCATTCGCACAGATTCTAGGCCTTTGTGTCATCATGCACGCACAGTGCGTTGTCGCCGCTGCGTAACTACGCGGGGCCAACTTACAATTGGGCATTTTTATTGGATGGCCAGAATGTAATTACCCGGCGCGGCGCGGGCGCGGCCAGACTGCAATGTCAACTTGTGGGGAAAAGTATATAGAATTATGCACCCGTTTTTCTACTGACCAGCGAGAATCGAAAACGAAGACGACACCGGCGCTGGTGCTGCTAGCTTCCCGCTTCCGGAAGTTTGGCAAAACTGTATTGCGTAATTATAGCAATGCAGGCATGTAGGTGAACGCTTTTTCAGACATGCGAAGTAGTACATATTCTTGACAAAATAAAGCTAATGTAGGTATTATCTAGAAGTCTGAGTTTTATGGTTGGGGCAATCGAAAATTATCGACGTTGTATAGCAAAGGTAGAACTTTCAATTCACCTCAAATAACTGTAAACTTGCTGCATATCTGATTATAGTATATTAGTATTTATTACGTAATTATTTCAGTTCATAATATTTTTTAACGACTCAAAGGAATTATAGTACAATTCAGTGATTATATAGATTTTAGATCGTGTGTCGTTTGCTCTGATTTATTGACACTACGCCTACGCCAGCTTTGTTAATGTTGTGTCAATGCGTTATTTACATAACCGGTATTTAAAAGAGTATAGACTATGAATGCTCACGTCAATCACGCCTGCAGTGTATATAGTATGTATTTTTTAGTTCAGTTTCCCTATGATATTAATGTTAGTAACTTTCCAATATATATCCCAAAGAACAAATTTTATTACATACATAAGCACAACACCTCTTTTTTTTAAACGACATGGGCCGACAATCAAGTATACGGTCTACCTGATGGTAAGTGGTCACCGCCGCCTATGGAAATTTGCAACACCAGGGGCCTCGCAAATGCGTTGTCGACCCTGAGATGTGAAGTTGGTAAGTCTCATGTGCCTGTAATTTCACCAGCCCCCTTACCTTTCTTACCGAAACAAAGTTATACAAGTGCACTACTGCTTCACGACGGAAATGAGTAAGGTGGCACTTCCTCGGACGTACTCTGCAATAAGAGCTCTTCTACTCTAAAACTCTTGTCATGGATGAAACATATTTAGATTAATTTGAAGCTTAAGCTGGAGGACTTGGAATTAATAATTAAATAATTTATAATTAATAAGGACTGTTTACAAGTATCGTACTAGGTGATACATCACCACAAAGGTATATCTACATCAGCCAGGTAAATAAGAAACAGTGGGACATTTGCTGATCTGCTCGTATCAATTAGTACTAACCAAGGTCATCCAAGAGAATAAATCGGAAACATCAATATTATCTATACAAATACAATATCGCATATTTTGTTTTGACTCTTATTTACCCAACCAATCTATGCTATATCAGGTACTGTAATTTTATATAGAGATAATGGGAATGTTAGTTTGTATGTATACGTAGGGTAATCCCCAGAACCACGTACAATATTAAATAAATATATTTCACCACTTGAACGGTATATTATTCCGGACATAGGCTATGTTATCAATCCGGGATACATAAGAACCCCCGGGAACTCGTATAAAACTTCGGCCCGGAAATTTGTAATAAAAGGCTTATGGATAAAGTTACTATAATTTGCAAACTTTATTAATTAGATAGAAACCTACTGTTTCTAAATACGTTTGTTTTACTACCATTGTATTAGGTAAAAGTCATCATTACTATTTTTCTTCTCCCCGGCACTTTTTCTTTAAAAGTTGATCCGGTTGTAATTTGTCTTTGGAAGACTTATCCGGCACAGTTGCCAGAACAAAAAAATATTTAGGTTACCACAGTATTATATGGATAATTCAACCTCATGATGGCTTTTTGTAATAATTGTAAATCAGTTTTTTGAACCTAAAATTAAAGAGACACATCCGTTGAAAAAGGGTAATCGTTGCTATAAGCTATAAATAGTATTCATACAAATACTTAACAGTTTTTATCTATGTTTTGGTTATATATGTTAAGGTTTTTAATGTCCTCAACTTATATTGTATACAAAGTTCAAAATTCAAAACCTTTTATTCAGTTTATCATCAACCCGCGGAAGGCACTTATGAAGGTCAAATTTAAAGTTATTGAAGCTACTACCGGTTCGTAAGTCGTTGGCTGTAAGTTGAAGGCTAACTGAGAAGAACCGGCAAGAAACTCAGCATTTTTTTTTAAATAATTTTATATCAATTTTATCTATTTTTATATTTAACAATTAAAAAATACTTAATAAAGGTAACATTCGAAAACAGAAAAGAAATAAGTCGCGCCATATACCGCCATGTCGACTTCATTTTCGACTTCAAGGTGTTTTCGAAACTATTATAGCAGATTGACGTAATTGGTACTAGTTGCACTATATACAACATCTACTTCATATTAAAATTTGATGAATGCAGGTTATATTTATTTGGTTAATGATGGCGTCAAAAGATTGGGTACGATACGATGCTAGGTAGGTAGGTACATCGGTATCTTTAGTTCCTTAATACGAAATTAATAGATAGCCATTAGCTAGTCGCATTATTATGACGTATTTTATTTGCGTCTGTTGCAGGGATATTCGGAGTTGAGGCAGTTGAATGGTACACGACAGCAGCTAATACTACGACTACCAAAACAACATTAGGATAATTTTCACACAGTAAAATTATTCCTACCGATCGGAATAGCATCCAAGTTTTTGTCTATGTTTGTCAAGTACATAATCGAGTTTCAACATTAGATGCTGAAAGTAGTAAGAAGATTATAAAAGTAATTTTATTAAATGCCTAGTTAAACTTTTTAAAATGATTATAAAACAGGAGTGCGAGAACGAGTTTAGATTTCCTTCAAAAAACTCTGAAGATTGTAAAAAAAAATCTGCGACATGAAAAACAGTTTTGATTATACCCTACAACATTATATATTATATCGATACAGATCGAGGAAGTTATGCGTTAAAGATATTAAAAAGGCCTTTCGAATTTATGTTTTCTTAGAAAATAAATCCTGCTGCGTAATGAATTTGACGCAGCAGTATTCCTCAATACTCATTGTGTAATTTATTCCCAGTATGGGAATGCAAAAAAGCAACATACAATACAAGTAAATAATACTTCATTGGTCCGGCCGAAACTGCTTCGATCTGCGCGCATCGACTCCGGTGTGAATAGCTACAGCCGATGGCGTGCGCGCGAGTGATTTCATCGGTATTCGAATATAACGCCATTGGCATCAGGCCATTAATGAAATGTCGTTATAAATAATTAACGATAGTGACATTCTTACAAACGCAACGATAAATAGAACCAGTTTTGACAATTTTGTGGATGCGTCAAGCCGAACGAGTCCAAAGTTCTCTCTTGAATTGGTTAATGGCGGTCCGGTTCCTGTGTGGTACAGATAGTTCTGTTATCGAAGTGCCGCCCGTCATCTTCACATTACCCAATGAGATGGCTGGTACATAATCACAATTACCCGGAACGCTGGCTAAATTAGACAGGAAACCAGCTTGTAACAACTAAGTATTACGCTTAACTTTTTTTATTGTCTACCGGTGCAACTCATGACCGTGCTTCCTATTAGCAATCAAAATTATTCAGTTCGTTCTCGAAGACAAGTGAGAATAATAAACATTATAATTATAATATTGAGGAAATTGCTACTGAAATGTGGATTACGTTTATATCAAAGCGTAAATAGTAATTTCAATTGTTTCTTCGCGTAATATGAAATTTACGAGGTTCAAATAAGTTAAAATACGATCAGCGACACTCATAAAAACTTTACCTAAGTATTGTTAAGTCATTGAAAGATATAAATATATAGCATTTACCTACGCAATTGAAAATTGTTCCTTGTTTCTAAGAAATATAAAAATATTTTAAGTATGGTTATACCAGAAAGATAAACAGTTGGATCATATGTTTTTCTTATTTATTACCATTAATTTGTTAGTGTGTATCTAAGTGTGAAACGACCGCATAAATGTGCTGATGACAAAATAAGGCATGTTTAACACTTCTCAGAGTACTCACGTAGGTTTTTACCTACTTCCATACTTTGTCATCATGTGAAGATAGATAACACTAATTTGTCACGCAATTTTATTTTAAACGATTTTTCGTATAGCTGTGAATCATTACCTACTAGCGGTTTATATCATTAGTTGACGCGTCTTGTTAATATGTTTTATTTTAGTTAATTAAACATGTGATTGACGAATGTTCTAAATTTTTCAAACATTAAAATATCATTTGTCGTTGAACTGGATTTTACGATGATATCGAACGTGACTGTTCAATTTTTACGTTCAAGTTCTTATCTAAAAATGTAGGGTTACTGACTGACTGCCGGATAAGTCCTAATGCGTTTTAAATTAAGGAAGTACATCCTATTGTCTGTCTACTTGTTATCAGAATTAAGTCGAACCTACTTGAACGTTCAAAGAAATGATTTAGATTGGCATTAATGTGATAATTTTACTGTGTTCATGTTCTGCAGAAACAAAACGTCAGTAAGTAAATATTTTTCTGTAATTCATTACCATTATAGGTACATCACCAACGTGCGATTTGGTGGACTTTCCCATTATTGTAAATGTATGGTTTTCTTTGGAGTACAGAGCTTCTCGGGCGCAGCAGATTCTTCTGTTTTCTATTTTCTAATGTCTAATTTCCATTTGGAATGAGGCAGCGCATCGATTTACGACCGCGTTCAAATCAAATCTGCGATTACCACAGCAACGTAACAAACACATAAGAAAATTATTTCTACTGATCGGAATTGAAACCAGTCCGAATAACGAGGAAAGCGTATTTTTATTTTTTCACGTAAATGTGAACTCCTAAATTGCATTTAATAAGGAAATAGGTATACTATAATTAAGTAGGTTGATTAATTTTTAAACATGACTTTATCAGTTGAATACAATACCAGTGATTATAAATACATGTGTAACAGACAGTCTGTTTTTTTTTGGCTTTCGATAGTTAATAGAATGTTGCGTCAAGGATAATTACAATGAATGCTAGTCTACCTACAATAAAATTATATTGTTTTTTTAATGAGATGTAAATTATGGAGTTAATATGATATTATTATTACAAAGGCACTCCACAGTGTACGTATGAAACAGATTAATATAATATACGGAGGATTATGAGTATAATGTCCGTTTGTAAGTTTAGCATATCGAGCTTTTAAAGATGGGCTGATTTCTGCTGCGGGAGATGGATGGAATCAGAAGATAATTAGAAAATAAATTCTATAATTATTTATAACTAAGTTTATTCAAAGGTCAAACAAAACCTTTGGCCAAAACCAGAGGTCTCTAAGTACAGCGGTAGAAGCCTGTTGAAAGCATATTTGGAAGTCTCGATTCCCAGAAATGAGACACCGAATAAGAAGATAAAATACCAAAGTAAATCTGCATTCAGATTCTCAATAAAACTACAATATCATTCATATCTAAGTTTTCAATGCCTTTGTTTAATATTCTTAGAAGAATGCGTTCCAGGAGTTACATGTTTTAGCAGACAGAATGGAATAAAGTGGTTGTTTGTATTTTTAAAACATGGTGTGAACTAGTGACTATTTGTTAAAGGCGTGCTCAATAATGGGTTATAATTACATCGAAGTAAAAATAAATAAAATGTGCATAAATTGTTTTGATGCAATTATTGTGAGTACCTTGGTGTAAATTGTTGCACAAATTGACAAGAAAAATGCAAATGGTATCTCAAGAGCAATTACTAATTACATACAGTAGAATGCATACCTACCTACGTTCAGGCTACTTGGTGACTAAGGATAAATGAACTTCGCCTTAGAGAATATTGCTTGGTTACCTGGTTATACAATTATTTAAACCTGTCTGAAACTGGTGCTGACTAAGAGCGAGGCCTGGAGAGCTTACAAAAAAGAATAAGTCTGTGTAATGTGTGCCTATAAATAATCATTCTAGCCGAGCTTCAACTTTGTGGGATAATAATTTGTACTATTTTTAATATTACATACTTCCATTATGTTACGCTCAGCCAAGGACCAACTTAATTAAATTCCGGATGTTCGAACACAATCGTTTCATGTAAATAATTTTATTATTTAATTTAAGCTACAATTAATTACAAAATGTATTAATGTATAATAAGTTGTTTATTGTAGGTTTGAATCTATAAATAGGCTATACATAAGCAAAATAGGGTTCCTTTGATGCATCATCATCTCAAAACTACTGAACAAATCGGGTTGGGACTGCTTCCATTCGACGCGGAATTTTTCGTTGATGGTCATTGGCTATATATGATATCGATAAACGCGGGTGTAACCGCGGGGGACAGCTAGAAAAATAATAAATATAAGTTTTATATCTTCTTTATAGCTTCTGTAAAATACTAGTATCGATGGGACGCGGCTTTACTCGGCTTCCCGAAGGATCGAATGTTTCTCGGGATAAAAAGTATTCTTCCCCCTGCTTATTGGCTAGAGAGAACTGGTTTGAAACCCAGTTGCAAGACCGTACTAACTATATAACTGGTAATGTAAAAAAAGCCTGTAAAAGTACCAAAGCGTGAATGGGACGAGTTATATCAAGCCCCCGGCGCGCGTTGAACAGACTTATATGGCGAGGGGCGCGACACTGGACGTATTTGTATTTTATAGGCAGACGTGCGTAATAATAGCATAGAAAAATTCTAGAAACCAGTTCGAAAACCATCCAGAGCATAAAAGCTCAGAACTATACAATTTCAATACGGTAATGTGTGCAGTGTAATATCAGTTGATGTTTAAAAAAGCATGTATGATTTAGATTGTGTCTTGAAAACTAAGAAATGACTAATCCATTTTTCAAGGATTGTGATTTGGGCTACAAGAGGCGCCTATGTTTTGTAGAAAGGGGAGCCGATAAAACTCCCAATTTATATAGACGATACAATTTGTCTTAGAAACGAATAAAGCGCTTTAAGATAGCGCCTTTTTGATTAAAGAATGCCACGAAGGTACTTGCCTACATTACCTTTTTTTTTGTTTCTTAATATATATTTTTTTATTTCTGTGTGTACAGTTTGCGATTATCGCGTAATTGAGTAGGTAGGACCTATATTGAAATAATCATTGTTGATGTTGTTTAACTTAAATAATTCTTACATAATATGTATAACGTATATTTGAACAGTTGCGGCAAATACTACCTACCTGTCCTCAATATTTTTTCTTAACACTGCACAATAAAGAACATATTCTTTATGGTTTTTTTGGGACTCGGGAACTAGCCTTTTGCCGCGGATTCAGCTGCGGTTCCAGGATTAAAAGTATCCTGTCAACTAGTACCTACTTTGAATAGAAAAGTTAGGTACGCATGTAGGATGAAAAGTTTATTATAATTTTAAAACTTTTTTTTCTGGTTAATATGCCATAGTAATATGTTTTCTCCAAACAAATTTGACTTCTCTATGACTTTTTTTTCTGGTTAATATGCCATAGTAATAAATTTTCTACAAACAAATTTGATCTCTCTAGGGGATGATATAAGAAGGCAAGTTGCGTATTTAAGGAACATTCCATTATTTTTAAATCAAGTGTCTGCTCTGTGTATTTATAATATCTACTCTATTGATATTTTTTTTTTGCATTCCTGTCTTAGTTGATGTTAATGCCATTACATTACACGTAAAACGCAACTGGCCTTTCTAATTGAAGCCTTTTGGGCTGCTCATATATAGGTAATTATGTCCAAGGTCAAGAGTCAACAAAAAATTATGAGCTAATAATTATATAACACCTTTCTACCGATAATTTACCAATGGATGTTAAAATCAATATTAGCAAGTATATATTTAAAATATGTAGTCAGTTATCTGGTACCATAGTACAAGCTCTGCTTAGTTTGGGGTCGGATACATGTACACATGCTTGGGAGTGCAGTCCTGTACAAAGCCTTTGTTTCTGTAACCTTATTATACTAATTGGATTGTTTTTTGTTGTGTGCCAAATAAATAAAAGGTGGCCGTGTGGAAAAAAATGTTTTCGGTATAATAAAAAAAAAAATACAAAAACCGCCATCGAACAAAAGGCTTTAAATTTATTTCAAATATTTTTCTCTTTTTAAACTGACACTGAATAAAATTGTCATGATGAACATCTTCATAAAATGATTATCGGTAGGTAACACAGAAATATATGGAAGTTGTAGATTATTGTAATACAGGTAGTATTAAATAGTAGTATGGAAATCAAACAACCTTTCCATTTTTTTTACTATCAACCGGTTTTCAACCTATTTATTGATTAATAATGATAATTAGGCAAATACTTAATAATACCATGATGAAAATGTACCAAAAATGTTCAACATTCAATAACATACGTATACGATTTAAAGCAATTGGAAGTATCTGATAAATATCCTGGGACATTCATTACACACGGCCATCTGAACCCAAACTGAGTAAAGTTTGTACTATGGAAATCAGATAACTGATATACTACATATACAGGTTTTTTCTTCTAAATACATACTATTATAGATATTTACACCCAACAAACATACATGTTCATGCACGTTGTGTCCTGGGTGGGAATCGAACCCGCGACCTTCGCTTTGCCAGTCAGAGTCACTAACAACCAAGTCAACTGGCTTGCCATCTATAAACTCGTATACATATAAACTAGTAAAACAAAATATTGTACATATAAAACCTGTTATACAATATTAGCTTTGCTAAATTGGTTTTTATAATTAGGAGGCTATAAGGCTATTTTTATATTACTGTAATGGTATTTAAGTAAAAGTGAATTTTCTTACACCTGTTTCTATGATGGTCTTTTGTTTTATTCGAAGTTCTAAGCGTTAAGTTTCATGGTTGCTCACGCTACAAAACTAGAACCTATTGTTGCTTTAATTATTGTTGTTTGAAATATTTAATAGTAATATATTAATTTTTAATATATAAAAATAAAATAAAATCAGAATAATTGTAGTCTTTTTACAATATTTTAAATCGCATAGATTGATCAGCGTGACATTTTGACGTTAATAATAATATTGCATCGTGCGTATACGTTTTAAGCTATTTGCGTGAAATAAATTAGTTCCGAAAGCATTAGACTAAATATTTTAGAAGTATTAGAGCTCTTAGAGTTCCGCCGGGGAAATACTGCCACTTTACCTATTTCCACCGTCAAGCAGTATTGCACTTGTATTCCAGTGATTTTAGAAAGGTAAGGGGGAAAGAAAATTACAGGATAATGAGACTTAACTACTTCACGTCTCAGAGTCGACTACGCATTGGCGGTGCCTCTGGTGTTGCAAATGTAAATAACTAGCGGTGGCCAGTTACCATCAGACTCCTAAAAATTAACACTTCTAAATTGAGTTGTAGGTACTACAGAATAAGAAGAAGTACCTTCTACCGGTCCTTCTTCAACAAAAGTGCTTAAAGAGAAAACAGCGTGACAAAGATCGTGTTAACCGCACGATGGAAACTGTCCAAAACAGTGATTAACGGTGTCATCATGTTATGTTGTTTGGATCCAATATGCCCTGTGATTACGCCATTATTGGAAGGTAGATATTATGATGCAATTAAGTGATTTATTATTGATTATATCATAATAATAGTGTATAGAACGAATGTTTTCTAAATACATTAGTAGATAGTGTTTTTACAGAAGGTTTTAGTTATTTTTTTTTATGTTTAAATTCAATATAACTAATTATTTTTATTTTTGTTTTATATTATAGTAATATATATATTTTTTGGTTTTTCTATTTGATGTAGTCTCGTTAATTGATACATAGTTATTATTTTCTGATTTAAATGTAGTCTGAGTTCAGTGAATGTTGTACCATACTAATAACTTCATATGTTGTAGGTGTTCCTTTATGAATGAATAAAAAAATCTTATAAGTAGTTTTCATTTAATATTGGCTTTAATAAGTAAGGCCACATGTAGAGGAAAAAATAAGACAAGTGAGCTAAGGTGACCGAATGGTGTCCAAGACAATACAATAGAAAGAGAGGGAGACAGCGTCGGAGATGGGAAGACGGAGGAAATGATGGAGAAGGTAGACACAAGACCATACTTTATGGTAAGCCTATAGGAGGCCTATGCTGAGTAGCAAGACAATCTTCGCGAAACTGGTGTCAATGATATTTTATTTTAGTAAATAAGAAAGATGTTTTATAAGATTCTTTTAATAAAGGCCATATTATTATTATTAATAAGCACACTCCTACGTATCTGTTAATACAATAGGTAATATAGATGCTGTTGTTTCTAATAAATATAAATAAATGCAATGTTCCGCGAATCAAGCCCGTAAGCTTGCAATGTGTGATATACATTGTCCTCTTTTGCAAGATACAATATATCTTGGAAATACCGGCTTCAATCGCTTTATCGATTAATAAAGCGATATGCGTGTTTCTGTTAATTATTGGTAATATATTATTTATTAATTTATACTATTTACAGACACTTGTTTTTTTAAATACTGGTTGAAAAAATATTATCTATGGCCTACTGCTACGTATAAATGTTGAAATTGTAACAGATACGGAAAGTCTAGATAGTTAAATAAATCTTAATCCTTATGTATTATAAAACAAAGTTGCTTCCGCCGTTCGAATAGATCTTTTAAACTACGCAACGAATTTTCATCAATAGACAGAATTATTAAAGAAGAAGGTTTAATTTTTTATTTATTACCAATTTAAAAAAAAATAACATACATCACATAACTTATACACAGCATTTGGAAACCACAAAGGTTTGTAGTAATGCTAAACTTAATTGTCTACATCAAAATTATAATAATAATTGTAATACATACTTAGGAAAGTTGGTCTAGATTATTAAAATATATATTTAACGTTATTTATAAATAACTAAGGGCTTATTTTGTATGGCCATTACTAACTGGCATCTGGCAGTTTATTTGAAATTATACTGATTTAAATGGACTTATCCGAGATATAGCTGATCCACGATTTATTAAGTACTAGCTGTCCCCCGCGGTTTCACCCGCGATCTTGTGGAAAAGTAGCCTATGTACTATTCCAGACTATAATCTACCTTAGGGCCAAATTTCTAGATTTTGAGATTTTTTGACAAACAATATTTTTATCTTACGTAAAAAAAATATATATTTATATATAAATTATATTAAAAAGAATCCAATGTTACTTCTAATACCTCCAAGAATATATCTACAAAGTTTCATGATGATCGGTTAAGTAGTTTTCGCGTGAAAGCGTAACAAACAAACTTACATTCACATATATAATATTAATAGGGATAGTAATAAATCAAAATAAGATTTTTGTATGGAACTTCTGGAGGTTCCTAGACGTAAACCTTCTAGGATCCTGTCAGTAATGTATTTTTTATTTATTTATATAGGGATGTAATAAAATAACGGATCGGAAGTATTTACTTAGAAAATCTGAGTGGGTTAAAGTATAAAGTTAGCTAACTGGGTTCGTTATCAGTAATCATTTAGAGTAAGTTATTTTTTATCAGGATTCACTATATAAGTTATATATACTAATTATGTAACAAATATTATAGTATTTACATTTTGGTTAAGTTTTTCGGTGTGACTGTTTAGTCAGACCTATTAGAATCTATACATGTGTCATATAAATAAATAAGTGAATGTAGAAATGACCGGTGGAAGGAATGAATGGAAAAAACCGATGTTAGGTAAATTATGTTGAAGCAATATAATGTAATTTTTTTTTCGATTCGTTTGTATATACCTCACCTTGCAATTACTTTACAGTAAGAAACTGCAAATTGTTTTTATTCTTTTGTGCATGTTGCTACAGGTGTTAATATACGCGTTGTGCTTAGCTGCATCGAGCGTGTATATGTAGTTGTGCTGACTTTATATCGGATTAGAATAATTAAAAATAATTACATGCGTCTACTGCACAGTCCCAAAATATAATTTGACTCATAAATGGCACAAATATAGGCTATACGAGTAGTATGACAGAAAATTGTTATTGCTTAGGTAAATATTATAGGAACTGCTATTTATTTAACTGTTGTGTATTTGGCCATGGACGAAGCGGATTTTATTAACATGTCTTGCTTGTTAAAAGCCACAAAAGTACTTACAAGTTTATTTTTCATTTTTTTTGCGCATCACCTTGTAGCACTAAAGGTCATTTGTAAATTGATTAAGTTGATATTGTACGTAGAGAAAGGATGGGAATTCAAGACGCGTTGTGTTTAGGTATGTAAAAAATAATTACTTACTTTTCTAGGCGATCACCAAGTTTATCAGAATGATGACTATCTTTGGGCTTGGTGAGGTCGGCGTCGTACAGGTCCCGCTTGTAGCCGCGCCAGAACGTGGGCATCATCCAGATGAACCATGTTTTGGAAAATATATTTGCTCGTTTGTAGTTATTTGCCTTTTTCTCACGGTTCTTAGGTGGTATTTTTTGAGGATCGCTGGGATCTTTATTTCCACTGACCATTTTTATTTATAAAACAATAGTTAATATTTAATAAACAATAAAAAAATATATTTTGTGTTAGTCCACGCGTTTTTAGCTCGTTTCACAGAAAATTAGTGCGGTTTTAGAATCGACATTTCGTCGAAAGAGTCGCGGTAATGGCACAAGGGCCGCGGTGCGCTTGCGCGAAGCGCTTGATTAGCAACAACACGAAGCGAGCGCTAACCTCTCTCCGATAGACTGGCGCGCGCGCCGTAAGTGCTGGTTTATAAGTATTACTATGAAGCTCTTAGTAGAAGCAGCAAGACGAAAAGCATCGTGAGGGCTGCGGGCGGCGCGCGGCGGTGCGGCTTGACGCGACGCCATCAACTTGTCACCGGCCTGACGCTGATGACGTACAGATGTTAAGCTTAAGGTTCATAGGAAATTGCAACTCAGATACATATACATAAGTTCCGCAAACTGTTAACCATTTAGCTACAGTAGGTGGATAGGAATATTTCCATGATTTGTGCATTAATAATTTCTGAGAAGTTAAAACAGCAGAGTTATCATTTCTGCTACATTGGTCTCACTTCTTTTTGTGGTGCCTATAGAAAGTTCCCTACTTAAACACTAAATTCAAAACCATTTTTTCAGTTTAGCCCGCGGAAGGCACTTATGAAGGTCACTGGTTAGTAAGTGAACCTTTAATTGAGAAGAACCGCCACAAATCTCGCAATGGTTAAAAAAAAATATGTTTATATAAATTTACCTAATATGCCATTTTGACATATTTAAATATTTTACTAGTTATCCCCCGCGGTTTAACCAGTGACTCCAAGGGATGTTACATTATCGGTTAAAATACACGGGTAAAATATTAGGTTGGGGAAAAAGTCTTTTCGCATTATAGTATGTATGAACTTGTAATAAAATCTCTTTGGCTATGCTATTTGTATCTGGCTGGTTTTGGTATCATTGAAAGTTTAAATTTTGAAGAACATAATTCCAAATTCAAATTAGGAAAATGTGTGATTTGCATTTGTTTTTCGTACCGCCAAGATGAGTGAATCTAATAAAGAAATTCGATTCATTTTCAAATTTTACTACAAAAAGGTAAAAATGCAACGCATGCCGCGAAAAAAATTTACGATGTTTATGGACCTAGTGCAGTCTGTGAGAGTAGCACAAATTTGGTTTAAGCGTTTTCAATCCGGAAATTTTGATGTCAAAGATGCACGTCGCTCTGGTCGCCCCATTACGGATAAAATGGATGCCATTTTTGAAAAAGTGGAGCAAGATCGGCATATCAGCAGTTACGTGTAGATGAAGAACTGGGAATTGACCACAAAACAGTTTTGGCGCATTTGAAAAAAACTGGGTACACAAAAAAGCTAGATATTTTGGTACCTCACGAGCTCACTGAAAGAAACCTAATGAACCGTGTACTCATTTGTGATTCTTTATTACGACGTCATGAAACCGAACCATTTTTGATGAAGCTGATAACTGGTGATGAAAAGTGGATCACGTACGACAAGAACGTGCGAAAAAGGTCGTGGTCAAAGGCCGGTCAGGCTTCACAGACTGTGGCGAAACCCGGGTTAACTCGCAACAAGGTGATGCTGTGTGTGTGGTGGGATTGGAAGGGCATTATTCATTATGAGCTGTTACTACCAGGCAGGACCATCGATTCTGAACTCTACTGCAAACAGCTGATGAGATTAAAGCAAGAAGTTGAGAGAAAGCGGCTGGAATTAATCAACAGAAGGGGTGTGGTTTTTCATCATGATAACGCTATTTCCCGGCATCTTTGTCTTTAATGTAGTATAAGCTACCTTGTAATGACGCTCATTCTTAACTTGCTTGATATGGTTTTTCAATTCAAGATCAGACATCTTGGTTACCAAAAGCGGTATTTTATTATAAAATCGATCACGTTTTTTATTATCAAGAAAGGCTTGTTAACTTCAGCTTTTTTACTTAAGCCTTTAACTTATCGAACAAATTTAGAAACAGTTAGTTAGAAGATTTCAGTTCGATTTTATCCTCGCCCTCCTAGTACGGATTAGTAATAGCAAACAACAATAATTACTAAATAAATAGATACCCGAGACATTTTGTACCGCATCTTGACTGCAAGGTGCGTCTTCTTCACCATTCTACGAGCATATAGGTTATCTGTATTTAATTAAACAATGATTATTTTGGAGGGAACGGAAATTTACAATTTTTTTTTTTAATCTGGAATAGTTTTACCGCCTCTTTTAGATAAACCGGTATCCGATTTTTTTTCTTATTCATTTTATTTTTGACAAGATTTCGTCGTTTGCCGGACTATTTGCTTTGAATACACCTGCAGAAGGCTTTAATCTCACCATTTTATTCGTTTCAGCATCAAGGACCTAAACATCACAGGTTTGAATAGGGCTAATTGCGCAATCGTTTTACCTGTAATAAATGTTATAAGTCATTTTATTCTTAGGAATTCGTTTTATTAAATTATTAATAACTATAGGTATTTTAAATTCTAATGATGCTAAATTTCTGAGAATAACTAACACGAGAGTCAAGTGATTCGTTAAAACATAAATAGATTGTTAATGATTTTCTGAAGGCTTTGCTGTTTTTATGACTTTAACCATAAGAATGTAATAAATTAATTAATTAAATAAATAACGTTCAACGCTATCCACGCTGCCTTACCTACTATCAAATGTATTTGATATATTGTTAGATATGCTATTTCCATCGGTGTCAAAATCATCAAGTTAATTTTATTTGTAAACTGTTAATAATGTAATGTTAGTAATGTAAACTTTTAATGTCAAAGTTAACGGTTTGCTGCTTGGTTAGGTATAAGAAAAATAATTAAAGTGCTTTGATGCTAAGAGTAGCTTTTAAAAACACACAATTTTAATTAATTATAAATTTAATGCGTGTATTCACGATAGTTATGGGTCTAAGACTAACTTGAATTCTACCTTAAATCTATGGCCTGGACATCAGACCACCGCAGAGCGGATCGGCTTATCATTCCGTCAACCGACTCAGCTATTCAAGGTGGCTTCTAGAATATAGAGTGCTGACACGAGTTATGGGTAGAGTTGACAGACGTAACTACCTAATTATGTTTATTATTGGAAGGAAACTTCACATAATACTAGTACACCACTGTAGAGAGTGGTCAATATATAACCAGGCACATAGCTACATAAGCTTAATTCGCTCAAGGAAAATAAAAAAAAAACAATTATAAAATCGAAAATACGCTTTTCGTCAAATGAATAATTTTCTACATAGGTATTTATAAAATATAACTGTAAAACCGTCATTTGTACATTGATAAAATATTCGCCGAAATGTGATTGCGGTCGATGTAGGGAGTGTAACAAATTTCAGAATACATTGAGATCATATTTGACGATCCAAAACTACTAGACGAATTTTCGGTTCACGAACAAAAAATATAGGTCTTAATTTAAATTTAGGCGAACGAAACGCGCCGCATCTAGAAATAAAGAAAAACAGTCATTCAATAAGCTGGTACAATTTTCTAACTCACGGCCATTTTATCATTTTAACTATGACCATTTTAGTACCGAAGTAAAAAACTGTTTTGTGCCTATAGGAGTAATTGTCCGCGTAAGAGCCACCATAGGCTAACTAAACTTCGTCCCCTCCGAAAAAAATAAAAAATAAAAGTCTATGGGAGAAGATTTTTATACCATTTGAAGAAGGAAGAAGTCACAAATTTAAAGGAAAATCGATAAAACAATCCTACTAGCATTTTAGGTATTAGGTACTCCATGAATCGTACGTTTCATTTTGAGATAAGATTATTTTCGGTAATAATGAATTTCATAGCTATTCCAATTAATAGAAACAAAATTCGTTTCAATGGTTGCTCCATTTTCATATCACGGAAAATAAATCCTAAGGAAAATCCGTTTAGTCCGAAGGAAAATTTACTCGAGCAGTAAAAATATTATAGATATTTATTAAAACAATTACACCTTGTTGCTTCTCAGGATAATCCTATCGATAAATATTGTGAATGCAATGGTTAAGCGTTTGTATATTTGTCCTTCCTTTATGTCACGACTTAGTTTTTTCTATGCGAATAGTTGATAGCATGGACAGCACTGGGTACTATTTATTCTGGAAACAAAAATAATGAATGTAGAACATTTCCTTTATAAAGTGATTTCGATGTATTTGTAAAGTGAACAGCAGTTAAAAAAAACATTCTTTTATAAATTAAACAAAACCAAGCTTTTACTGCGTTACTTGCCGGTTCAGTTTATTTAAAGGCTATCTTCTGAGCTATGACCTTTATAAGGGTCCTTCTAGGGCTAACACCGATAAATGGTTTTGAATTTTTGTTTTTTTTTTCTAGACAGATTTCAAAATAAGTGATTACTTTTACTTAGTAGAAAAATGCATGTGTATAGCATAGATATGCTGTACAAATTCGACTCTAATGATTTTATGGTTCTTTCATGGTTATGTTTGAGTAAGTACCTACTTATTGTGTTAGAGACTCATTAAGATGAACATTTTGATGATGCTAGGCTACAAACTAGATATCCTTGACTGTACGTTGATTACAAAAGTCTCCACCATCTATTCAGCCGCAGGTAACAGACATGCCGACATCGATAAAGGCTCGAACATCAAGGTCTGGTCAATTATACCTACTGATATGAACTTACAATACTGATATAGTATCAAGTCAGTATTTATACAAGCTTTTGTTTAGTTTCAACTGTCTTGATGTATGTCTGTCTGTTATCAAATCTTGCAAGTTAAATTAGATTCACTTCCCGGTTTCCAATTGAGCTGAAGTTTTACACACATATTAGGTTTTGGTGAATACGTATAATGTGACGTCATTCTCAATACAATATGGTCGTCGTTGAGATGATAATTTGTAAAACTAAAAGCCACCTGTATGTCTTGGGTGACTCCGTTTTCTCAATGTAAAAAAATTCTTTTTTGTAATTCATGTATTATTCATATTTTAAAAATAATAATGCAATAATGGTTTTATGCCATTGGTACACATTTTCAACTGAAGAGTTGAAGCTAGGACCCCTACCACCATGATATGGTTTGCAAAAGCTTAAGCTCACTCTTGGTTTGAGACCTACTTACGTCACAGCATTTGAAGTCACTATCACTCGTTACCTTAATCTATACCTTCAGAGCTTCCACCCCACAATTTCATTCTAGTTCCCGGGTAGCCTCGCTACGTTCTTGTCCAACCAGTCATTCCCTGTGCATAAATCAAGTCTATCCGTTACTACATTAACAGAAGAAAGGATAAATAAACTAACGTTTTCATCAAGCAGGATTTCTCGTAGGTACATGAATGTCGGTTGAAGTAAGTGCTAGCTGTGTGTAGGTATTGATGATATACAATGTCGTTGAATGATTGATGTAGTAGATTTATACGGTTCCGGTGGTATGTGATCTTTGTATTGAATTGTTATTGTAGTGTGCAGTGCAGTGGGGTCATCAGACTGGCTGGGGACAATGAGATGGACGACAATACGCCTCTATTGACACACCGCGTGACGACTTACAGCGTAGTGCCGCCGCGCGCCAACGCCGCCGCCTCGCCGCGCCGCCCACGCGCCTCTCCACTCCACGCTCCTCTTTCTGCTTTCCAGGTGACGTCCCACTGAACTAACGGAAAACTTAGTAAAGGGCTATGTGACTATGATTCTGTTTACTAGAGGACGTTGTTTACTATAAATTCTCATCTACTGTATTGAATAAGGCAGCTAATGAGCACGTCATGCCCGTCTAGTAGGTATCTGTTTCCGATAGTTTGCTTTCTTAGGAGATCAACTCCAATCTTTTTGCCACCGCGATAATTTAATCAATTCAATACAAAAAAAAAGATTGCCGGGATACGTTTTTATAAACGGAATTTTTGTTACCTATGTTAAGGTAGAACATCTTAACTAAATTATTGAACCTATAGAAAATAAATCTTAGACGAACTACCTTTTCTTCTCAAGTCAGTAAAAATCTAGGTTTGTAGATCAATACAATCGAAAGTGAACACCTTTAGATAACGTTCACGATTATTATTCGATCTCGATCCAAAATGTTTAGATTGATGTACTTTGAGCGAAATTTGAATGCAGGCGTTATATCAAAAATCTGCGTCATCAATTTAGCGATTTTGGATCAGGATTGCTTCTGATTTTAACCGCTGGGTTAAGATCACAATTCTAAGGCCCGCTAGAATTTTCCATTTGATTGTTTCAAGTACAATATCATATCGTAGTTCATATTTAAATCGATGACATGAATTTGTAAAGGTAAACAACTTGGAATTAATAGCAAGGCCTTCGTAAATTGTTTTGTCTGTTAAAGTGTCCGCTGTTCCGTTCGCCTCGACCGTCGATGCTTGAGTAGCAAATCTGAGGTGAGCGCATTATTCCACACATTATTCATAGATATACAATCGTGCTGGAAAAAACCGAGACCCAGTACTCTTACTCGTAAACCGTTACACTACTTACAAATAACGGATCTTCCCACGGATTAATGAAATAAACAAAATAAAAAAAATATATTAAAAAAATTATATTGCCCTCGATTGTCAAGTAAATCCAATTTGTAATTAGTACTTTACTACTGGCGTGACTGTTGTAACTAGGCAGAGTTTGTTACGACACTATGTCACAATTTACTTCTTTTGGTAGTTAGTTATTATACTTTTGCTAGGTAAGCTAACTGTGATGGTTATACGACGTTTGGTGAGATGTTGACTGATGGTATGGTGGATTTAAAATCCAGGGATATCTTGCCATCTGTATTAAAGAATGCTTGTTGTAAGGAAACCAGATAAGAGATTTTAGTTAAAATACAGTTTTGTATGGTATGTTTAATCACGTAAATAGTATTAAACAGAGTCTTTCTATTTCTAAGATATTAAGCCTTTTTTTTGTGTTTGACTGTGCTGTTCTTTTAAACTACGAAATGTACCTGAATGCGGTTTGTACAATAATTTTAAGAATTTGTTCCGGGGTGTTAATATTTGCAATACCTGTAAAATTATTTTAATGATAATTGGTAGAAATATATTGTATGTTTTGTAATAAAGTCGTTGAGGGACGGTTTACTCGGCTTGCGCTGACTAACACACACACACACACACACATAGACACTTTTTTCACAACATTTATTACTATTATTACACATTATTTATTTATTTATTATTTACTTATTTGACCATTTGTGACATTAGAGTTTTGGGGGGCCTGGAGTGCTAAAATACTTAGTTTAGACTCCAGATCTCCCACAAATTACAGATCAAATCTGTCATGGTTTTCATAAATGTTAATAATAAGTACCTACTACCTAGACCTACCAATTGTAAAACTCTGCTCAATTTTGTTATCCCTAATGTTGTAATTTGTGGAGATTAAATAAACGCATTTTTATTTTATTTTAATCTATAAAAGCTACATTTATTTTCTGAGGATGATCATTACAGACCAATTTGGGTTTTCAAAATGAAGTCAAAAATATGTTTCGTATGAAGCTATTATATTTTGTTCGAGAGTACAGTAAAGTAATGAAGATAAAAATTTGTTTATACAATACAATTTACAAATCCTCCGAAGAGGTACTCGGATCTCAGACATTTTACCGAAGACATTTTGTTTCCTAACGTGATAAATGGTGAGCAAAGTCGCTGTCTCTCGAGCAATCAATCCCAGGCTACAGATACCTAATCATTTCTACAAAAAAGAAACGTCAATTGTATCATTCCCATCCAGCATCCTGGGAGTCCATTGGACCGCTGATGCTGTGTAGCCATATTTATTTTATAGGAAGAAAAAATATCTTATTCCAAACTTATTAATATTAGAAATCATTAGATTATTTTTTATAGTAGAGAACCTTCGTGCACGAGTTGACTAGCCTGACTTTAAAAGTGCTAGGGAGATAAGAATGGCAAAAACCATTATTTTTCTGATCAAGATTCATAGGCGATATCCTTTTCGTTTTAAATATTTTAGAAAATTTATAATCAATTTACCCGCGTTCCCGAGGAATATCACATTTTCCCTGGATAAAATGTAGCCTATATGTTATTCCAGGATATCTGTGTGCCAAGTTTCATCCATATCCGTTAAGTAGTTTTTGCGTGAAAGAGTAACAAACATACTTAAATACAAATCTTTCCTCTTGATTATATTAAGCACTTTGTTATTGAAAAATAATAAAATAAGTATGTACATGAAGTATGTATAAGAAAAAAAAAGTTTTAAGCCTAGCAGTATTACCAGAAACTACTATTGAACTAGAATAATTTTCATTGGATGTATAGGACTACGCCTAATGTTCACATTCAGGCAAGGTCTAATAAGTCCTTGATAATAACTCAGTAAATTATTTTTTTTAAACAAGCTTTTTCGTGTCTGCTAGCTATTAAGGAGTTCCCTCGTCAGGCCCGACCCTGGGTGCATTATCCAGGTAATGGTGTAATTTTAAACAAACATTAAAAAATTATGTTCCCAAAACATGGGGTCTATGCTGTTGACCGTTGAAGAGTTGCTTCGTCTGGAGCCAATTCTGGGTCTAAAATTGCCATTGTCATTGGAACTGAACCAACTTGTAAAATTTCAACTCCGTAGCGTAGAGGAAGTGGTTCCAATTCAGATTGCAAGATTTGATCCAAACTAACATACATCGCAAGATAAATAAAGCTTGTAATGAACTATAACCTTGGATATTGTGTATCTTTCACCAATAAAAGTAGCATTTTGAAGATTGCTTACCTATTTATGAAAGTAAATTTATAATTTGACACTGGCTGGAATTATTTATGCTAGAAGTTGATAGGTTGAAGAATTAAAAGAAAAATGTCATAAACAATAAATTTTTACCTAAAAATGTGTTCAAAATTTTTATGATGCATCATAATTTCAATAAATATTTTGTAATTTTTACAAATGTACAATAGAATATTGAATTTAAAGTAAATCACTGTGTAAATCTCGTGTCAGCGATAGGTGAAACAATTACTTAGACAATGCATGAAATCATAACTAAACATAAATGTTTGAATAATACAGAAAATATGGATGAAAATCAGGTAAACCACTAATATCCCAAATTAGGTGCCATCCATCGTTGCTTGGTGATAACTAATCATCGGCGAATGGTATCTGTACATACAATGTAAGGTGGGTACAATAACTTGAGATATCAGACAATAATGGTTGCTCTTCAAATTGACAGGGTCATAATACAAAGGAATCCGAAGACCTATCCTCAAGAAAACCGACGTCAATGAGCTCTTTAATTGTTTGGAATGTCTCCAAAGTCTTAGATAACAAGCCTTACATTGATTTGAAGGTAATAGAAGTGACATTATAAACTTGGTCTCTTTCTGTAGTTAGATTTTTTGTTCCTGTTAGTTGTATTGCCTTTATAATTTAAAAATGTATTTATTTTGTTATACAGAGAGGGCTAAAAGTGGCACAAGAATGTCTGGAGCTTGACACTCGCGATGTGAACACAATCATTTCTCAGAACTCCGAAGAGCGACATCTTGCGTGTGCGTTTCTCGCCTGGCAACAGCTCGGACATAACGATTCCGCCAGCCTCTATCGGTACGTAAGTAACAGCGGCACTACAATGAACCCCGACACTCTGCGTCTTCGCCATGGGTAAGTCAGTGCTACAAATAACTATGGTAATCAATCACAAAATTGATGCGGGCCCAGGGTTCAAATGTTCTCATTAGCATCAATGTCACCGTAAGTACGGGAGATTTCTAATTACCTATGGTAATTATACCACGGCCAGACTATAGTTTTGCATTCCTATTCCCAGGTTTATAGAGGAGAAAAAGAAAAACAATGAATTATTACCTAAGAATGAAACACACCTAAGCATCAAGACGGTTGAACATAAGGAATCACAACCTCCAAAACACTTCTGTTGCTCAAGCTTAGACTCTCATTTAGTGGGTCCAGTGGTCAAATTGCCAATCGAGCCGAAAACTGTATTGCGATTAGATTGTTCCCACAATTCGCGCCCTGTATTAAGAAAATCAATGGATAATGACTTGATTAATAAGATTGATGTATGTAAGGATTGATCGAACAATACTTTTCGTTACTTTTAATTCATGATAGTTAATTAATATAAACTTATGTTTCAGGCATGTTGCTTAGACAGTGATTGTGTGGATCGTTTAGCAGAATTAGATTCGGTGACGAAAGAATTACGGTCCCGTGCAGGAAGGTTAGCTCGGCGTGAGGCCGAGCGCGTTGAACTTCTCGAACGTGCTGAGGCCGCATGGAGGGATCTTGAATTAGGTTTTCAGAGGCGCCTACTATTAGCAGAAGAAAAGGAGGAAGACATGACCAAACAGGTTGAAGACATGTTTTCCTATTACTTTATTAGATAGGTGATTAATTATAGTGGCGGTCAGGGGGTGTAAAACTCGGCTGGTATTCCTTGGTTCGATTCCTATTGATGTGTCTATACATAGAAAAGACCTTCTGTATCTTGGGATGGGTGATTGTACTCGGCGCTGAGACTCCCCAACTCAACCCGCCCCTCTTCGAGAATATTGGGTGTAAAGATATTTCAAAACTTTATCATAGTCATATTTTTTTAAGTACTTACTTTCATTTTAAACTCAAGCCCGCCTGTGGGACTAACGTGTACATTTTTACCATAAATTTTAAGTAATATTTGTCGATTACAGATTCAAAAACTGATTGAAGATCGGAATGGATTTAAAAATGGGTGTTTACTGGCAGCAGAACTGCTGAAAAACAGGAGTGATGCAGCTGAGAAAGATCGCAATGGTTTGCAACAAAAAGAAAAGGAGTTATGTGAACGCGCATGTACTCGCCTGCGTCTAAGCGAAGAATCTGCTCGAACGGATTCAAGCCTTGCCGAGCAACAGTGCGCGGTTGCACTACTTGAGAGAGACCTTCAAGTAAACATCTCAACAAACATATCTTTTATAAATATCCCAAGACATTCTTCACACATGGTTACCTGATCCCAAGTTAAGCAGAGTGTACTGCTTGTAGTATGGTTACCAGGTAACTGATATACTACATATACTTCGTACCACCAAGCCAACTGGCCTGTCAAATATATATAGCATATTTATTTCTATAATACATTGGACTGCGAGAAAAGTATGGGTAAAGCATATCTTTCCTAAGCGGTCTAAAGGCATAGCACAGGCAAGAATTGTTATGATAAATGTATCTCAATTAAATCAATGTAGCTAAATGGATTTACAATACGAAATTTAGAAACTACAAAATTGCAGATAGGTGATTAGAACTTGTTACCCAAAATAAATTCTTCTCCATATATTGTCTACGGAATACTAAATGGTACATTAGTATTACTACTGTCACCACAAAGAGGTTTAATGCTACATTTTATATGCCTGACTTCTCGTGCATGTTACTATTGGTTGATACATTTTTACCTTGCACGGACCGGTGGAAAAGGCCCCATCGCATAGTATTTATCATTATAAAACTTTCAGGCGCTGCGATTACCTTCATCAATAATGTGCGCCTTGATTATCCGGGGAGTGAATAAAAAACACCTATTTACGTTTGTACCCCAAAATTAGGGTCGGAATAATGTTAACATCATTAAATCTTCCGAGAGAAGAGATTTAAATCTTCTCAACACCTGTACCCTTCTCTTTGCGTGGAAAAATAATGTCTTTGATTTTTTATGTTAATGTTATTATTTCTTTCTGTAGTGTCAAATATAAATAAGTTCACACCTTTTCAATATCTGATTACGATGTTCCTAATTATTTGGGGTCGGTGCAATCATTTTCTAGATATGGTTGGTTTGATTTTGCAGAGATTTTACAGCTGACCTATTGATCATATCTTTGTATATTACTTAAGGGCGCGATATATATATGATATAAGAATGTCTTAAATTATTAGTTTAAAGAAGAACAAGCAAGTCGAAAGGTGTCGACACTAGAGGGCGAAGTAGAGGCGGCGCGCACACTCACACACGAAGCCGAACGTGCTTTGCGAGCTGAACTAGGCGCTATCAAAGAGCAAATAACACAGGTCTCCGTTCAATTGATAGATGAAGATACCAAATGTGTTGCCATAAAATCAGAGGTACCATTTTTTTTGAACTATTCCATAGAATTTTTATTATTAGAAAAATGCTTTGTATAGGTAAAATTATATGATTTAAATAGGCGTTTCTTATTAACGATCTATGATCGCCTGTTGGTGTGGGCTAAATTGTCTGACAGCTGAGTTGTGGATTCGAATAATGATTTCTCTTTAGCTTTTAAATTACTGGTCAACTATTGGAAACATCCGAAAAGATATTACTCAGTTTTGCACGTCTATATATAAAATTATGAAATCAAGCGTAGTATATTTGACCTTGTAACGCACTAGAAATTGGGGTCATTTTGACCTCATCGCACAATAACATGTTATAGGTATTTAAATACGCTCACTGTGTGAGCTTTTTAGTTTTTTCTTTTTATTATGCCAAGTAGGCTGACAAACAAGCATACAGTCCAACGCCTATGGACCTTGTTCCGGATGATTGTGGAATGCTTTATGAATCTTATTTTGAAAAGGGTAGTTGCTGAGTTTATTGCCGGCTCTTCTCAGTAAAAGCAACCTTCCGCACCGGTGTTAGTCTGACCATTCATAAGTGCCTGTGAAGGCCTATTAGAATAAATATTTCATTTCATTTCATTGCAACACCAGGGGCATTACTAATGCGTTGTCGAACCTGAAACGTGAAGATCTTAAGTCTAATGTGCCTATAATAGGGATGTGTCCTGACATGTCAAATCAGCAATTTTTTATGAAATGTCAAAACGATCGCATGTATGGAGTTTTGTATGAAATAGCAAGTTGTGACGTAATAATTGTACTGCATCAAATAAGATACTCTTAAGATTAGATCGGTACTGATAAATCACTTTAATGATTGAATTTTGATCATTTTTAAAGTTTTCGTATATTTTTGGATGTTCAATACACTGGTTAGTGTTTGATCATTTATCTTTAATACAGGACACATCCAAATTGCATCGGAACCCTTACCTTATTTTTACTACATACTATTATGGGACTACTTACACTCAATCCCAGATAATAGAGGCTTTAACAGAAGTGCCTACCGTATGGTTTGTCACCATTGAGTAAAACTGTTTTATTTTTGTAACTCTTCAAATAAGAATTATTATTCCATAATTAATAAATCATCAACTCTGCAAGGACTCATAAAAAAATGACAATTGATTAACCCATACTTTATTTATTCACTAGCGGTCCCCCACGGTTTCGCCCGCGCTCTGAGACATGTAAAATTTACTCTGGATAAAAAGTTTCCTATGTGTTTATTCTACGATATCTACCTTACACCCAAACTCGTTCGGTAGTTTTTGCGTAAAGAGTAACAAACTTTCACCTTTATAATATTAGTAGGATAGATATATTTGGCACCATATTTACTGAATATATAAAACTAAAAAGCTTATGTATGTCTATATTATCTATATATTATTATTTACATATGCCATAATTATTTCATACCTCTAATTTGTAACACAAAAGAGGTTTGAAAAAAAAACATAATTCGGTAATAAAAGTTTGTACGTTGGTACGTTGTAATGAATTGTATCTTTTACCTACATCTGTTTAGTTTTTTTCTTGTATAATGTATGTGGGGTACAAATAAAGTATATTTTACGGTATCCCGTCATCTTATACATTTGGAGGAGTGCCATACCTATTTGTAATTTCAAAGCGTTAGTTCGATCGGTATGCACATTTTGCAGTCGAACTTACTTAGTCGAGCATTGGAATGTCTTTTATTATATCTTTGTGTTACAAAGCCGTAAAGCCGAAAGGAGGTTAAATGGGGCCTTATAACGAGTCCACTCAAAATATTTAAGAACTGTAGTACCGCTGTATAACATACCCCAAAAAAATTAAAAATCTGATTTTTGATGAATGAATAATAGAAAAACTATTAAAGTAGACAATTATTAGGTAAAATAGGTACGTAGGCCTTTCTGTTAAATAATCTGGTTCCCTGACATGACAGCTTACTAGGGTTACTGTTGGCTTTGATATAATTAATTATATTTTTACGGGGTATTTAGTAACACGTTGTACATATATACGAGTAAAAAACAATGTCTAACATGACATTGTTTTTCACACCATTCATGACTTAAGAACGGTTGCATAGATCAATGATCTTTGATTTTCTGGATAATTTCCGGTCCGAATAGCAGAATATGTAATTAAAAATAAAAAACTAACAAAATTGTTTTTTTATTAAAATTGGTTGGTTTTCTCTAACATTTTGGTTATCAACGCTGAGGATATAACTTTAGTCCTCGGGAACACGGGTGAAACTGCGGGGCATTTTTCCTAGATAAATATAGGCTATATATTAGTTTATGATAGAAACCGCGGGGGAAAGCTAGTAATTATATAATGCTATTTACAAAAACAATATTTTGTAAAGTATTGTAGAATATTTGAAATAAAACAACCAACATTCAGTCCGATCTTGATTGGTTGACATTGACACAGAATCATACCTACATAAGGGAAATATCTTACTTCCGTAATTTATTCTTGCCTATCACAGTAATAATAATTGTCTCGATTGTGTACATTAGATATTATCATGGGGGCAGATTTTTTACTCACGTTTAATTTTTAAAATAGTATACATTAGTGTCTAAGAATAATTTAAATTATGTAAAAAAAAAAGTAACCTTGTTGAGTTTCTTGCCGATTCTTCTCAGTTGAAGTCTGACTTACGAACCGATAGTAGCTTCAGTAACTTTAAATTTCTCCTTCATAAGTGACTTCCAAGGGCCTAAACGAAATGGTTTTGAATTTTGAAATAGGCATTTTTGCCGTATTGATAAACAATTTAAGTGTCTCGTTTTTGCATAAGATTTAATCAGCTGCGCTATAATCTAGTCCGAGGTCATTCAAATTCTTATTGTCGTTCCGTTTTCACGTTGACTAATTTTATTATATTCCATTTTACAGCTTACAGACTTGAGAGAAGAAAAAATGGAGATAGTTGAAGATTTAGAGGGTTGTAAAGTATTGTGTGACGGTAGAATGCAAGGAAAGGTTGATGAACTGATGAAGAAGAGAGAGAAACTCTCTGAAATCAAAAACCAGGTGTTGGAGTGTCGATGCAAACTGCCGGTTGACGTCGCCGTGGAGGTGAAGCGTACACCTTCACTAGCGGCTATGTGTCGGTGCGCACCAGAAGATAAATTACTGGTACTTAACAATATAATACAAATATTATTATAATACTAAAAAATAATAATACAATATACTTTATTTGTACAACACATAACACAACCCACATATCCAAAACTATATAAAAAAAATCATCTTTTGTACGTTTAGGTCCCCAAAACTCGAGCATTAGTATCGACTAATGCTCAATATGTCCATCGGGACTGACTTGAAATTATTACACAATATTGAGTTTCAATAAAAGAGTGTTCTTTAATACTTTTTATGTCAAAGTTCCCACGGGAACGGGAAATCATTCACACCCGACTGAGCTACAGCAAGGTGTGGTCGGTAAAATAAAATATACTTACAAAAACTCCGAACAAGCAAAAATACAAGTTAAATCTACACCAAAATATGTGAGGAGGTTATGTTAACTCGCGCCATATGTTGGACGTCTACTTGGCGCGAGACACGATTGTGTCTCCGGATTAAATGCATTAAGAAACCTTAATACATAATAAATAATTGTAGTTAAGAATTTAGATATGAATAACAACTAAAATATAGTTAAGTAACGCAAAGAGTAGAGATTGGTATATTTTCTTCGTAAGATTATATACTTAACTATATTTTAGTTGTTTTTCATATCTACTTAGAAAAGTTGATAAAGGCATATCCTATTCTTATAAATCATTTAAGTACTTTAGTTATTTTAGTATAGTTACTAATTTGATAGGCTATTAATAAAGGTTAAAAGGTATTTTATATTAGTTACTATGATAATACAGAATTATGATTCATTTCGCTGTATTAGGTAAATCACCTAGTTATATTAACTGTGGCTGCTACTAGGAAATATGACTAGGTAATGATCAACTCGATTAGAACCATCTTCCCACCATTCCGCAGAATGTTGATCTTTCAGATCAGGGTTTTATAGCAAGACTTTCTTAGAATTTCACTTTTAAATTTAAACTAAAATATAAAAGAGAAAAGATTAAATTTTTTGTTTCCTTGCTACGATTTAACTCAAAAACTATTCGACCTACGTAAAAAATTATTTCACCATTAGAAAACTACTTCTTTACCGAGTAACATAAGCTATATTTTATCCATATTCCCACGGGAACAAAAACGGCAACTAAGCAGGTAAAACCGCAAGGCGCTGTTAGTATTTTATTATATTGTAAATTTATAGTTTCAGAAAATAAAAAATGTTCTCTTACGGCTGATCAATATGGCTATGTTTGTTATCGCTTATCTACAAAAATACTAATGATGACTTGCTATATATAGTTGCGTCAGAAGATTTATATCATTATTTCCTCATTATCTTTGTATTTGCTTATTCGTCATGACATTTCACTTTTTAGGATTCTTGTTCCTGCACATCGTTACGTAGCCAGCTGCTCTCCAATTTACTGGCAGATTTGTTCGGAGGCTTGCAATCCGAGCTGGGTAACAATGGCTCCCAAATGCCTTGCAAGTTGTTGAAATGTCTCGAGGATAACCATAATTGGGACCGTGCTAGCATAGTCAAGTCAAATCTAAGAAGTTTCTTCTCGCAGCTATTGATTGGGGAGCTCGATATTGCTATCGCTACTTCTATAGAAAATTATCATGCTAAGGTAAATTAAAAAAACAAAAATTTATATATTGTACCGATAAATTGCTTAAATTTATCTATATCTTCAAATTAATTTTATGCTATGAAGTGCTAAAGTTTGTATATTTGTAAGTTTGGATGTAGGAAGTAATCTCCGAATCCACTCGTCTGACTTTAATCATTCTATTACCGATATAACACTACCCTTTTCCGGATTATTCGGTTATGCTATAATCCTCGGAAACGCGGGTGACACCGCAGAATGTTAGCTAGCATAAAATAATGTAAAAAAATTATAGTGGGTTGGTGCCTCCTGTGCTGATGTTGCCAAGTTGACACCGAGTCCAGGGGAGACTGAAGATGAAGGCTGGCAAGAGCGTGCGCTAGAGCGTCGAGCACAAAAACTCGCTACCAAACTAGCTGAACAATTATTTCAGGAGAAAGCTGACCAACTTGCACAGAGAGCTAAAGATATTGTCACTTCAGGTCCGCCACCTTGTGAGTGTAAGCCACAATCAGGTAAGCTATTTAAATGATACTCTAAGTGACCATCCTTTATGTATGTATGTAATTTACCAGCTGACCCACGCGATATCATATATACCTAGCCTATGAGCATCTACGAAAAATTCCGCGTCGAATGCTATCAGTCCCATCTCGATATGTTCAGTAGTGAGGTGATGGTGCGTCATAGGAACCCTTTTTTGCCTTATAAATATAGATATTACGTCACATGATACTTGAGATTTTTTTAATCTGTGGTCACACTTGTTAGACCCCCTCCTCACTAGTGTGACTAAAAATAATAATAATATAAGTTAAATTATAATTACAATTATATCTATTTTTATTTCATTAACTCTAATTTAATTTGATTATATTAAAGAAAGATACAAAACTCTGTGACAATGTCATACTTTGTTGACTGGTCTGTGTCGGATGGCTTCTTACATGTAGTTTTTAAACAAAACTTGAAATTCTCAAATCTTCTACTTTTAAGAAGTAAAATGAAAATATAACGGTTAAAGAACTTAATTTTCGGAAAAGATTTACAAGTTCACTTACAGAGAAAATACAAATTAAATATAAATAAAGTAACAATAAATGATTAAATACGTGTGGGTTGCTAGTATAAACAATTCAATCAATAATCCCTTAAGTTCAGGCTTATTTTCCTTCCTTTTCGAACGAAGTTAATTAATAATTACCATTTGTTGATGGTATTACGCCTAGGTTACTAATTACTACTTAACAATTTTCTGTTCTACTATACCTTATTATAAATACAAGAAATATCCAGTTAGTCACAATATGTATAATATATTAGTATAATTGTGTCTCACAGTTCAACACAAGTCACAACTCACAATCAGTCGATGGCAATTTTTTGTTAGCTAATTATAATAAAATGAAATTAATACTATCTGTTGCCGGCGTGTGTTACTATGCGTTTTTTTTGTGTCAGGAACCTTCGCAGGTATATGTAGAGCCACTCACAAAATTTACATCGCTATACGATAAATAGTGAGAAGGCATAGGCCACAGACATACAAACATAATTTTTATATATGTAGATAGATAGAAAATTATCGGTGTCGTCTTTTTACCTTCGGCTTGTCAAGAGAGCCATTGTTTTCATGTCAGGCTGTCATCTTTTTGCCAGTCTAGTCCGCCAATCAAACCTTGATCTGAGAAGTTGAAATAGGCTCAATAATTACCAGTTATTAAATCTTGGCACCATGTAACTTACCCTTGGTCTTCCCTTCCGTGCTTTCCTTTAACCTTTCCTTGTATGACAATTTTTTTTGTATCGCTTAATACATCCCAATATTTTCCAAATTTCTTTAGTTCACCTATAAATATATTTACCTCCTATATAATATGTATTTGATAAATGATAGAACTTATCTCATATTTGAAGAAATTTTATTTTCACAGCGGTATATCAATGTCTTGTAAAGCCCAATCCAATTGGAGCGGTCACAACGTGTCAGGAGACCGACTCCTCAGCATACTGGCGCAGAACTCAGCAGGATGTTACGCTGCTAAGGGTCCAAATAGAAGATCTTAAAAAAGTAAGTAATGATACACATCAACTTCAAATCTGTCACTAATAAGTAGGGTTTAATATTTTATATTTAATGGGTTTTTATATATTGGATTATTAAAATCCAGTGAATAATGAAAAAAAAAAAAATAACGAATGCCATTTTTAATATTTTACATATCATGACTTTATTTTTTATTGCAGTTTTCCTAAAAAAACTTTTTTTTTGACAATACATTTTTATATTATATAATAGAACTATTGGTATAGTAATATATTGGTTTTATAATATTCAGACCAAATTGTAAAATATGATGTTTGTTTGTAACATTTATAAACAGGTAAACATTTTTATTGTTATATTTAAAGGCGTCCATCAAGAAAGCTGACTTGAAATTAATGGAAGACAAAATTACTAAAATTGTTAAACGAACTTCGGTAAGTGACAAAATGTTTCCTTTAATAAAAACTGCCTAAGAACACATTTTAACTAACGGCATTTCGCTATGCATGCCTATCATTTTGATAACAGCACTGGGCTATGGTGAAAATATACGAAGATGAATAGTTAAGAAAGAGTTCTAGATTTTCTTTTCTTGTTTTATATGATTCATAGATTTATCTGAGCACTGTATTGAATATATAACATTTAACATCGATTGTTTAAAATTTTTAGGCGTCTGAACCTATGAAGCCTGCTGCTCTAGCTGACCACTTAAATCGGACAGATGAAAATATTAAAAGAGAAAATAAAATTTATAGAGTTTTGAATGCGGAACAAGACTACAACAGCAATAGCATAAACGATAAACAATATCCAATAAAAAGAAAACAATTAGAAAAAAATAATAATCAAAGAAAAGGTAATAAAAACCATTCAAGTCCAAATGAGTCAATTGAAAAATGTAGTAAATCATTTAAGAGACGTGGACAATCATTTGCCGTTAATTTGTGTTTATGCTCCCAAAAGGATCTCAAGAAATTACCACAGCAAGATTCTCATAACCAAAAATTATTAAACAATGACCGTAAGATGCCTTGGAAACAAAAGCCATCGCATAATGAAGTCGCACAATTATCCAGCATAAAGCAAACAAAACCAATAACAGCATGTCTTCCATCGCAAGAATTAATTAACTTGGATGACAAGAAATCCTCTGCGGAACCATTATGTAAAAGTAATTGTGCTTGTTTAAATAAAATACCATCAAATACATCCATTGATAAACTTCTAGAGACTTTAGCAAAATGGAAATGTGATTTGATTGAACCTCGTGAAAATAAAAGTATTATAAATGATCAAATCCTTAATAAAAGCTGTTCAAAAGATTGTAACGTTTTAAAACACATCGACAGTCCTATAGATAAAATTCATGTTATAGACCAAGATTTGAAAATCAACAAATCGCCACTGAAACTAAGTAGTATGAGAATGAAAAGAGATACAGAAGATTGTTTTGACTCTTACAATCAATTGACACAAGAACTGAGCAAGTCCACAGAATTAGAACTACCTATTCCCGCTTCCAAAGAATCCGAATATATGGGAGCAGTTAATTTAGATAAAAGCAATGAACACTTTTGTAAATGTATAAAAAGTAAACGTGATTTAATTAATGACTCCAAATGTTCATATAAGTCTACCAAATTAGATGCATATGATTGTGCAAAATTATTGGACAATGCAAATAATTTGTATGATAAAAATTTGCACTTAAAAGATGAAGATACAAAAATAAATTCGGAAATGAGTAACACGAATGCGAAACACATAAGAAATATAGATGACGTTAAAAAACCAGGCCTAAAGAAAGTTCTTCAAACAGAGCTATTTCCACATGGATGTGATTATTTTATAAAATTTTTAGGTGTTACACTTGCGAACACCGATTCTAACAAGGTTTTTAATAGCACTGACGAGAATGATGACGGTTCACCTTTTGTTAACAAAATCAACGAAAGTAGGTTAAATAATTTGCAACCAAAAAAGGATGTTAAATTAGAATGTCCAACTTATAATAATCAACGTGGAGATTATATTGTAAATGAAGATAAAGCTCTCGATATTCAAAGTTTTAAAGATATTTCAGAAAAAATACAAGAATGTATATGTTGCGAAATAGATGGATCAAAAGACCTAGAAGTAAATACATTTCATTTATTAGAGGAACACTTGAAGGAAAAATTAGAAGAATTTAAGCAATCTACGTGTAAATCGTCATGTATATCACCAAGTGAAGAAGAAAAAATATTTTCGTCAATATTTCAGAAAGTCAAGCATGTTATTACTGAAAGTACGAATAAAATTGCGTGTAAGTGTTCTAAAGATATGCAATCACAGGGAAGCTGGAACAGAGCTTACGGCCTTTTGCAAGAATATCTTAAAATAAAAATAAAACGTGTTCAATGCCTGTGTGTATCCTCAAATGAAAGTAAAGATGTTATCTTACCGGATGTCTTAGAAAAAGTGTGCACTATGATAGAACAAGATTTTCAGCGTCTACAAAATATTTGTATATGTAATACTAACGGCCCTGTTGCTAAAAGTGTATGTCTTGAAAAACCCGTAAAAGATATAAGTAGAAATGTGTACACTGTTTCAAATTATACAAATGATAAAATGTCGCAACAAATATCAAAATCTATAATACCTAGACAGAATATATCGTCTCAAGTATCTAATAACCTAGGAATGGATACAAAGTCTTGTGATGCTATGGAAAAGGGTACTAAACTGGTGCAAACACTGGAACCTAATAACAAAAAGTCCATGAAAAGTTGCCAATTTTCCCAATTAAAACATAAAGACTGTAATTGTGACTCCAGCTTAGCTGATAAAAGCTCTAAAGTTTCATCTAGCCACTGTACAGATTTAACAAAAAAGAAAGAGTATTGTAGACCTAAAATAAACGTAGGAAAAAAAAAAGAAAAGTGTTCAAGCTGTCCGGTTTTCAATGAAATTGAAAATGCTTGTGTACCCAAAATGGAACATAGTAAGGATGATAAACGAGAAGATGCAAATACACTTCATATTGATGATAATAGTAAAATACAATTAAATCTTACGAAACATAACCTGCCATACGTAGGGTATACAATAAATTGTACTTGTGACAGCAAACTTGGTACCTGTATTTGTACAAAATCTATTGTTTTGGCAGACAATGATAAAATAAATACTTTTTGGAAAAAAATAATTGCTGATACCGCACGTTCGTGTGATGTTTCTTATGTCATGAAGGGTCCCCAAAATACGGTAGATGATAATTATAAAAACTTAAACATACACAATACAAATACACATGAAACTGAAATATGTATATTAAGTAAAGATGGACGAAAATCAAAGGATTCATTACAAAGAAAATATACGTCTAATAATACCACAAATACTTTCGACCAACGTTTAAACATAGGCACAGATTGTTTTCATAATGATGAGCCTATTGATTGGCATGACTGTGGCTCTCAGATGCATACAAACTTGACTATAGATAAGAACAATGAATTTGAATCTTTATATTTCCCTGCAACATTAAGCAACCACAAAAGTCAAGGAAATAGTGAAATACAGATTGATAACGGAATGAAATCAAATAGTGTATCATCAAATTGCGAATGTAATATGGTACCAATTTGTCATGTAAAAATGCTTGTTGAAAATATCGAAAACAAACTAATACACTCACAGTGCACTTGTGATTCATTAACATCCAAAGTCTGTCCAATTCACTCTAAAGCAATTAACTAAGATATTCGAAACGTCTTTAATTAAAATGTGGTACCAAACAATCAGGAGACAGCGATTTATTTTTTATGATTAAACATGAAATTGTGCAATCGTTTAATTTTCATTAAAATGTTAATATAGTCCATGAAAATGTTTTATTTCAAATAACAATTGATTCGCATCTAAATTTTTAACTAGTTTGTATGATTTAAACCGATAAATGTACTGTAAAAACGAGCATAGCTATTCTAAAACTGTTTGAGTGACGATACTTACCAACTATATAAATTTATTGTTTCGAAAATTTTGCGCCGTATTAGCAAAATAGCCTTTTTAATCATAGATGTATGTTGTGAATAGTAATAAACTTAACAAAAATCTACGAAGAGTTCTCAAAAGTTGTAGAGATTGAGGGAGAAGTTTATTAAATACCATTCCATTTATGACCCATAATAGGTAGGTTTGGCTGCAGTCTGTTGTCCGACTGCAGCAGTATCTATCTTACATCATCGACACCCCGTTATCGTAGTCTCACGAGTAGATAGTACAAGTAGTCACTGGAACCTTTTTTCATATTTGATTCCATGCCTCTAGAACTTAAGAAAGTGTAATAATAATGTGTTGTCTACCAATAAGAAGTTTTAGATAATGTATAAGTTATAATAATCTCGATAATAATATGTCATACCATGCCATATACAATTTTTGCTGATACTTCATCTCAGCGTACATACACACTCATACACACACACACACACACACACTCGCATCATACACACATGCATTCGTACTGATATACTCCTACACAATCCCACATACTACCCATTTACATTTAGGTTATACAACACTGTCAGCAAAAATACTATAGACACTGATTGGGGATCATAAAACGATTACTGTATTTGCCTGCGTCTAAAAGGAAATATCACTTTATTTGACTGTTATACTTACTTACCTTTCTTATGTACTCGTATGTTTCATTTCTGCTCCTTACTTTTTGTATTAGTTAATCCAGGAATCATAATTGGTTTATGATAAAAGTTGTATTTTTGATTGTAGACATGTTCTGTAAAATAGCTGTTGGTTTTCTAAATAAATAAAATAAATAAAAAAAATAAAAAATGTATCATGATAGCTTTACCCTATGTCAGGGTAGGCGAACCTTTATGTATCAACGTGCCATTTTTTCTAAAGAATGTTTAATAAAGTCATAGACGTACCATCAAATAATTTTGACTTACTGATTACTTGGAAAAAAAGAACAATAAATACTATCAAAACTTTTTATTGACTACAAAAAAGTTACATTTTACAATGTTTTTATTACACGCGTATATTAGTGTAGCGTAAAATTAGTGTGACTTCTGTTGTTGCAGTGCCCAAAATATTGAGTAGCGTGCCATCAATGGCATGCGTGTGATTGGGTCGCCATCCCTGCCCTATGCAATTGGATAATTTTTAGTTGTAATTATTATTATGATAGTAGGCTAAGAATTTCAAAAAAGTTTTCTTAACATAAAGCAGACACGGATAGCTTTGTTAAGTTTTAGAACCTGTGACCCACCAACATAATGTAGATATTGATGATGTCACATGAATACCGTATAATTACCAAACAAATAACCAAAAACCAGATACAAAAACAGACTGAAATATACATAATTACATTTAGACCGTAACAGTTGCTGCCATTTTCTCGTGTTTTATTCAGTTGCACCTGCAGCTATATGTTACTTTTGGAGGAACATTTTATTATTTAGTGTTGCTATAGAGGTACTACTTACGTATTTGTTGTATGTTTGATATTAGTATTTTCCTATATTATTAAACGGTTATTATTGCGTTAAGATATTCAAAAGTATTCTTCATATAATATAAGTGTGTAAAAATGGGCCGATTCAAAGATTTTACTAACAAAAGGGATGAAGAATACGAGAAGAAAGTATGGCAATCAAATTTTATAGTGAGGTGGTTCATTTGTTGGGCATGTCCAATGATTATTACGGGGAACAAACGCGATGTGGAAGAACCGGACTTATTTGTTCCCAGTCGAAAATATGACTCGATGAAACTTGGAGAGTATTTTGAAAGGTGAGCCAGAAGAAGGTTGTAGTTTTCTATAGTGTTGTTACCAATAAAGTTTTGCGAATGTATCTCGAGCTTGAAACTTTCTTACAGCACCTGTTTCTATACTACAGACACTGCTATGTTACTAATACTCAAAAAATATTAGATGGTGCTAATGTAAAACAAGTTATTTCACAATTACAAATGTATCCATAAAATTTAACATTTAACGTGATTAGTAGGAGAGTGAGATTTACTGCCTTAGTTACAATAGAACTAAATTAAAAGGGCTTCCTCATGACATATTATGGACGATCGCTACTGTGCCCTGAACATCAATCGCAAGCGTCATCATATCGAGTGCGCCGAAAACCAAGGCCGTGGGGAATTTTACATCGCGCAACGTCACGGTGTGCGCGGTGTTCAATTTCCAATACCAACCAGCTTTTTGGCACACTCACACTTACCATGTGGCACGGAGAGGGACTTTCTACCCTTCCTATTTGTTACCCATGGGACTCGAGTAAAACCGCGGAGAATAGCTAGTAAAGAAATAAATATCAAGTGTTAGCTTTGTAGATAATTAAATGGGAACCAAATGAATATATACATACTGACTTTTTCATTATGCCAAAGAAGAAACAACTAAAACCATGATATATAAAATATGTAGAATCTATCATTTTATAATGCAATCTAAATAATTAGAATACAATAATTTTCCACCATTCGACTTTTTTTATAATTCACTAGCTGTCCACTGCTGTTTCACCCGCTTTCCCGGGATAAAAAGTAGCTTTAGTCTCTCTCCATAGGCTATGTATGTGCTAATTTCCACAAAATCGGCTCAGTCAGCCGTGAGAACCCAACAAACAAACTCATCATCGCACTTATAATACTCAGTTAGCATTGGACTAAATGAGAAATACTTATTCAGAAAATATTATATTTACAGGTTTTGGGTCAAAGAATGCTATTTAGCAAAAGAAAATGAGAGAAAACCGTCTTTATGGAAAGCATTACAATGTGCATATGGGTGGGATTTTGTACCTGGAGCTGTTCTAGTTTTTATTAATACTATTGCAAGGTTGTTTTCAGAGAATAATAATTTATCTATGCTAGAATAATCTGTATTGTTATTAAGTAGTCGGGTAACCTCTTTTACCTTTTTTAAATTACCAGCTAAGAGCTGCCTAGCGCTTAGAAAGTCCTAACGCATATCAAAATGTACATTTTTAAGTATTAGGAGGCTCCAAAGTTACTGCTTTACTTAGCAAAAATATACATCAATATGATTATTTAATTAACTGATCAAAGCATACCTTATATCAATAATATAAAATTAATCGATACTTTATTTATAATCTAATTAAAACATCAATGACTTCACCAATTTACCAGGTCCAAATTAGAATACTAATTTTCATTTTTTTACAAAGGATGATTCAACCCTTATTATTTACTATGCTCCTGGAATATTGGTCTCTACACTCGGACATAACTCGTAAAGAGGCTGGCCTGTATGCAGTGGCAATGTTGGCTCTGAACTTCATTGGCATTATGTGCCAACATCACAACACCCTTTTTACGACTCGTTTAAGTATGAAAATGAATCTTACATGCTCTGCACTCATTTACAAAAAGGTAATTTTGCTCGTATTTCTTTTTTTATTCAAGTCCTCAGATTATTGATTTATTTTATTGTATTTCTTTCTATGTTATTTTCTTTAGTCATTCACAATTTCTTGCAGTATTATATTAGTGTTAATAGAAATAATAAATACAATAAAAAAAATGTGAAATAGAACATTATATAATACAAAAAACAAATATCTAGTAACTAATTCCGCTGGATCCTTCTCTGTCAAGTTCCAAACAAGGAAACTCAACAGGAAATCGACACGTGTTTCGCTTCTACACGAAGCATCTTCAGGACATATTAGACGCTGTCACTGACTCGACGCACTAGCACCACAGACGTGTTACCTCGCCGACCATCGGACAGAAAGTGAAAGTGAGATCCAGCGGAATTAGTTACTAGATATTTGATTTTCTTTTTAAATCTTACAATGAATTTCCACAAGGCCACGCCTGAGTCAATTAGTTAGGTAATGGAAAAATAAAAAAAAATATTATTTTCAGTTGCTGCGGTTGAATCAGACATCTCTGAATGATATCACAAGTGGGAAACTCGTAAATCTTCTGTCTAACGATGTAGCCAGGTTTAACTATGCGTTTAGACACGTGCATTACATATGGGTACTGCCCCTACAGCTGATCTTCATACTTTACTTTCTACATTATACCGCTGGCTATGCGCCTATTGTTGGACTGCTTAGTGTAATCTTTCTAATACTTCCTCTTCAAGGTATTTTTATGGTCATTTATAAACCTTTAATGAAGTAAGTTAAGGTTTCAGCAGGTAATAATGATGAATATTTTAAATACAGAAAGATATGAAGATGACAGGATGAGAACTGAGATAGAAGATTAAATTAAATGTACTTACTATTCGGTTGTCTCGCGCCCCAAATTATCACTTTTATTTAAAAAACATATATATATATTACCTTGCTTAGTTTCATGCCGGTTCTTCTCAGTTGAAGGCTGTCTTCCGAACCGGTAGTAGCTTCAGTAACTTTGAATTTGCCCTCAGCGGGCCTAAACTGAATAAATGACTTTGAATTTATTTATTAAATCTTATGATGATGACATTTGTTTTAGTGGGACTTACTAAAGCAACAGTTTTTGTAAGACGCCGAACGGCACATAGGACTGATAAGCGGATTAAATTGATAAGTGAAATTATAAACGGCATACAGGTGTTTTATTTTGTCTATACATACATTAATATACAATGTTATCTATTACAATTACCTAGTAAATTTTAATTTCACAGGCCATCAAGATGTATGCATGGGAAGAACCCTTTCAGTTAGTGGTGAAAGCAGCGCGAGAGAGGGAAATGTTAGCTCTTAAAACGGCTATATTTATCCGAAGCATGTTTCTTGGATTCTTACTATTCACGGAGCGTAGTATTTTGTTCTTTACAGTCTTGACTCTTGTAATTACAGACTCCGAGGTCACTGCTACTGTGGTAATTATTTTAAATATAAAATTATGGTAGTAGCTGATGTGTGTGATTTATGTTTACTATCACAGATTTTGCTGCAAGCCGTAACTTCTTAAATTGAACCAAACTGGCTCACTTACTGGGCTAAGTATAAAATTTACTTATTTATTGAGTAGTAGAGCTCTTAGTGCAGAGTTCGTCCGGGAAGTACTACCACCTTAACGATTTCCGCCGTGAAGCAGTAGTACACTTGTATTACTGCGTGTCGGTTAGATAGGTAAGGGGGCCGGTGAAATTACAGGCACATGAGACTAAACAACTTCGTCTCAGGGTCGACAATGCTTTGGCGATGCCCCTAGTGTTGCAAATGTCCATAGGCGGCGGTGAACACTTACCATTAGGTGGACCGACCGCTTGTTTATTGGTCCACGTATAAAATAAAAAATGAGAATAGTCTAATGGGCTCGTATGTGACCGTCGAATAGAATCAAGACAATGCTTTTTAAAGCAATTCTACTTATCTAATGTTCCTATTTCTTTAATTCCAGATCTATCCAATAAAACAGTTTTGTAACATTGTTCAGATGAATGCTACTATGATACTTCCGCTAGCAATAACAAATTTCTCTGAAATGCTCGTTTCAGTTGAACGCATTCAAGATTTTTTGGCACTGGGTGCGTTATAATTATAATTATGTTCTATATTAATTAATAATAATCTTAAATCATGATACGTATATTTTCTTTCGACAGATGAAAAAGGGGACCTTAAAAATAATACAAGAACTAATTCTGCCTTAAAAACTACTGTAAAATTTAATAATGAAATACCTCATATGCAACCAAAATCAGTTTTAGGAATAAAATATATACAAAAAAATGGTATGATTGAATTGACTAATAAAAATTCCTTACTTAAGATTGCTTGAATATATAATAAACTATTAATTTTTCACAGTAAGCAAATGTTTGGACAATGACAATGCAGTAAAATTTACAAATGTTAGTGCATCCTGGAATAACACTGATGCCCTTGATATCACGCTGAAGAACATATCACTGCAATTACGGAAGAATAGATTACATGTCATTATAGGACCTGTTGCTTCTGGAAAAGTATGTTGTATTCTAAATATAATATATATATTATTTTAATAATAATTTATTTAATCAGCCAGATACAAAAAAATATATATTATGTGACAATTACAGAGTGAGACAGGCTATAATATTATATGTTCAAAATCGATTTGCCTCTGACCCTCAAACTAGGTGGATTACCTGTATTTTGAATCATCAGTGGTGATATATTTTAGTATAATATTAGAGAGATGTTTTTTTGTTGCAGTCGTCCTTACTACAAGTAATTCTAAGAGAGTTACCGATTAGCGAAGGTAGTATTAATATCAACGGACGTGTCTCGTATGCAAGTCAGGAATCTTGGCTATTTCCAGCAACTGTCCGGGAAAATATTTTATTCGGGTTACCTTATGACGACAAGAAGTACAAAAAGGTACGCGTTTCCTTGTAAACTTTTTGCGTATTAGCTAATTTATTACTTTACTAGCTGTCCCCGCGGTTTTACCCGCGTTCCCGAGGGATATCACGTTTTCCCGGGATAAAAAGTAGCTTATATGCCATTCCAGGATATACTCTATTTATATGCCAAGTTGTATCTAAATACGTTTGGCTGTTTTGCGAGAAAGAGTAACCATAGGATACCGGCATCCGCGGTTTCACCCGCGTTCCTTAGAGATATTACATTAAAATTAATATTCTTTACACACGGCCATCTGGTCCCAAATTAAGCAGAGCTTGTAATATGCTACCAGATAAGTGATATACTACATAATATACTACTTTTTTTTCTAAATACATACTTATATAGATATTTACACCCAGATACAAAACAGACATGTTCATGACACAAATGACACAAATGTTTGTCCTGAATGAGAATCGAACCTGCAACCTTCGCGTTGGCAGTCAGAGTCGCTAACCACCAAGCCAAAAGGCCTGTCTGGCCGTACAGCTGTTTTAGCGTGTTTTGAGGAACAAATATCCATACATACAAATTTTTGCATTTATAATTTTATAAGTTTTGTAAGACTTTTTAAATATTTTTATAGGTATGCAGTGTTTGTGCATTAAATATAGATTTTAGCCAATTTAAATTTGGTGATATGACTTTTGTGGGAGACCGTGGTGTTGCATTATCTGGAGGTCAAAGAGCTAGAATCAACTTAGCCCGAGCGGTATATCGAGAGGTACGTTGATTAAATTATGTAAGTTTAATTACTTTTAAGGTTTATTACTATATCCATTTCATTTTTTGTACCGTAGGCTGATATATATTTACTAGATGATCCATTGTCTGCCGTTGATACAAATGTAGGAAAGCAGTTATTCGAAGAATGTATCAACGGCTATTTACGTGGACGCACCTGTATTTTGGTAACACATCAGATTCATTACCTAAAGGCTGCCAGTACTGATCAAGTAATTGTATTAGTGGAGGTAAATGTTATATTTAATTTTATGGTTTATATACTTAATGGTTAATATGTACCTATTTAAAAACTTTTACATTCTAAGGGTGCCGTTGAATATTCCGGTTCATACAACAATCTCAACAAATCTCCGAAGCAATATTCGCTTAGGTTATCTACACGGCGAAGTAATGACCTTATCAAAAACAATACGGAAATGAATGTGAGTATTTTAAAACAAGGAGTGCCTGCACTAATATTTTAATGATTCCGAAACGTTTAATAAATTTTTTATATTGGGTGACATATCGACTAGGCTAGACTAGAATAAAGGTGAAACCACATATCCTAGGTTTTATTTGTTTATTGCATTGTAATTACTTAAGAGGTAAAAGGAGGAAATACCGGTTATATTAAAAAAAGTACTTAAGGGTTGGTAAAAATTGCCGGTACTTATTAGTTATTTGTCTACTATAGAGTCGTTTATTTATTTATATTACAGTTTACTAAAATAATGCAATTTTTACAGACTGGAAGAAAATTATCAGTCCATGATATGCGAAGAAATTCTAATACGAACTATTTAAGTACGCAAGATAAGCATCAGATCCAAGAATCGGAAAAGAGAGCTAAGGGTAATTTAAAATTAAAGGTTCTACTGAAATACCTCAGTTCTGTGCAGTCATGGTTTTATGTGTTGAGTGCTGTTTTGACGTTAGTTGTAACGCAGATAGCTGCCTCTACAGCCGATTACTGGTTAAGCTATTGGTACGGTATCAGTTAAATTGCCTACAATTATTTTTTATGTTTTGTCAAAATATGTTTATCCGTATTTTGTCTGTTATCACAGGACTAATCAAGTGGATAAAAATCAACAACGTTTGGCCGAAGGACAGACACCTGGTATTTATATGATAGTAATAGCACATTATTACATCCTATTAATGTAAAGAACCAAACTTATGCCTAATAAATTTCAAATCTTTCAGAATCGCTATCGTTACTCGATGAATTAACCACATGGCAATATCTCTGGGTATACGGAGGCCTAATACTTTTTATAATAATTACATCACACGTGAGAATAATTGCTTTTGTAGTGACGTCTTTGCGTGCTTCGAACAACCTTCATGACCTAGTTTATAAAAATCTAATAGTATCCGTTATGAGATTCTTTGACACCAATCCGTCTGGTGAGTAATTACATAGGTACTTGATGCAATTAAGTTATCATTTTAAATGAGTACTTTATTGTAATTTAATATTTTTAGGACGTATTTTAAACAGGTTTTCTAAGGACATGGGGGCTATGGATGAGTCGTTACCTCGAAATATATTAGAGACGACCCAAATGTTTACGTCCATGCTAAGTATACTTCTACTAAATGCTATCGCTCTCCCATGGACATTGATACCTTCTATTATATTTGTGATTCTCTTTGGAATATTACTACACTATTATTTAAATGCAGCTCAATCAGTGAAGAGGTTAGAAAGTACGAGTGAGTATCTCCGCCATAAGTCCATCTTGATTTTTAACTCCCGTTGCAAAAACGTCGGGGTTTTATAAGTTTGACGTATCTCTCTGTGTGTGTATGTATGTATATGTGTGTGTGTATGTGTGAGGGTGTGTGTGTGTGTGTGTGCGTCTGTCTGTGACATCGTAGCCTCCATACGGATGAATCGATTTTGATTTTGCTTGTTTGTTTGATAGATGTTATAGTTTGTTGGCATTGATAATATGAAAATAAAATTACAGCAAAAAGTCCAGTACTTGGAATGGTACATACAACTATGGCAGGACTATCAACAATTAGAAGTTCCGGTGCGGAGAATGGACTACTTAAACTCTTTAATGACGCCGAGGTTGTTGAACATGTCATTTTATGTGATTTTACTGTGGTCATTGCGTGAATCATAATTTGTTTCGCAAAATTAGACGTTATCTACACAGAAATAAACAGGTCTTGTAAGCGTAATGCAAGAGTGATAGATAGTTAATCGTTGCATTTAGAAACCCCTTTTTATCATATTATTATGAGTGTTAGGTATACCAGCGTACATTTTATTCTTACACTAGAACATGCTTCCGACACTGTTTAAAATCATACTTTTTATATGCTTCATACCTTTTTAGAGTTCCTTGCCAAATAGTAAAAGAGTGACACATATCGTGTGACCTGTCTCTTTTTTCTAAAATGATCTAAATAGTTAAGTGAACGTGCATAGCCATGCATTTATGTAACTAGTATTTAACTATGTTCATACCTATATTTATCTACCTACAATTTGATTGCTCGAAATGTAAATATCGATTTTTTCTAAATTGTACCTAATATACTACTTCCGAGCGCCCGAACTCAAAAACGTATTATTGCAATAATGTACATACATCTCTTATAAACGTTCTTGATATCCGTACATGATCTATGTAAAACGCAACTATACTCGATATATTCGTAGTTTTTGTTGGTGAGAAAATTAAAAAATATTTCTCTCTTACAGGATCTTAACATAAGCGCATACTACACGTATCAATGCGGGTCTGCGGCATTTGGTTTATATTTGGATATTCTTTGTCTTTTATACCTTGGTGCAGTTTTAACCATTTTCCTTATATTTGACTTTGGTAATTATTTTGTAATAAATAGTCTGTAATTAGCAGGGGCGTAAAAAGTCTACTGAAAGTCATTTTGTTTCAGGTGATTCTATCCCTGTTGGTTACGTTGGTTTAGCCGTAGGTCAGTCTATGGTATTGACAATGATTTTGCGGGTTGCCGCACGGTTTACTGTAGATTTCTTAGCCGTAAAGACTGCAGTGGAAAGAGTTTTGGAGTATACCAAACTACCTCAAGAAGTGAATATGTATGATGCACGTAAGAACTACAATTCTAGCTTTATTAGAAAATTGTTTAGGGCCGAAATATAATAAATTGTTATTATCAGAAATATTAATCACGCATCGATTACATTGCAGAAAAATGATGAATCATTATTTTGTATACCTAATTAAAGATCTTTTGGTGATACCACCAGGAATAAAAGAATAGTTCTTAATAAAAGTGGTATACACCATTTATTTTGGATCACACGAGTCTGTAAGGCGTGGTCGGTTGGAATTGGAAAAACCCTGATCTTTTATATATTTAATATATTTTCACCGATCCGTCATGAGTGACATCTCTACTAGATACGGTGGCAGTCTTACCAACCAGTATTATAAAAAGGTGCGACCATGGAGGCGCCACACCACCCCCCTACGGAGAAAAGAAACTGGGGGAAAAATTAAAGGTTAAAAACATTCAGAGATAAAAATACAATGGCATAATACCAAAAAATAGAAAGAAAAATAAAACACATTCTAATCTAAATTCTTAAATCTAACTCGTCTGCCAGACCGAGTTGTGTAACTTTTATCAGCAGGAGCGGATGGCTGAGGCTGAGACTTACGGTAGGCAGAAGTTTGAGGTGAAATGGGCTGAGGTTTAATAGCTGAAGGCAGAGCTGGTGAAACAATAGGAGCAGGCGTTTGATATACAGAATGCTCAACAAAAGCAGGTTTTACTCTGTCGACGCTCACTGCAACTCTCTTGCCCCTGATATTGAGGGTTAACGTTTTCCCATCATCAGCACGTTCTAAAATGGTGAATGGACCCGAATACGGAGGCTGCAATGAGCGCCGAACGGAGTCGTCACGCAGAAAGACATGAGTGGCTGTTGCAAGATCCTTAAATATGAATGAGGCTGGCTGACTATGTCGCGAGGCAGGAACAGGTCGTATTTTCGACATTTTGTCCCTGAGTTGGACAACAAGGTCAGCAGGGTCCTCAACTCTATTTGGAGGAGGAGAAGCTACTAAGAATTCACCAGGGAGCCTTAAAGGTTCCCCGTACACCATTTCTGCTGCGGTTGCCTTCAAGTCTTCCTTGAAAGCAGAACGCATGCCAAGAAGCACTAGGGGGAGTGCTCGAACCCAAGAGTCACCGTGATACATAAGGGCGGCTTTGAGCTGACGATGGACACGCTCAATCATGCCATTAGCACACGGATGGTATGAAGTCGTCCTTATGCGCTTGGTGGCGAACTGCTTTAGGAGTCTGCGAAATAAATCAGACTCAAATTGGGTGCCTTGGTCAGTTGTTATGATAGAAGGCACTCCAAAACGAGCTATCCACTCCCTAGTAAAAGTGTCAGCGACTTCGTCGGCAGTTATCGATCGCATAGGCCAAACTTCAGGCCACCTGGTCGTCCTGTCTATAGCCGTGAGGCAATAACGAAACTCGTTATAGACAGGAAGAGGTCCGACGATGTCGATGTGGATGTGTATGAATCGACCAGAAGGTTGGTCGAAGTTGCCAAGGGGAGCAGAATTGTGCCTCGTAACCTTGCTTCGCTGACAATCTTCACAAGATTGCGTCCAAATTTTGCAGTCCTTCTTAATGGAAGGCCAAATATATCGGTCTGAAACAAGACGCGAGGTAGCTCGTACACCAGGGTGGCTCAAACAATGCAGTTTGTTAAACACCCCTCGGCGGAAGGAGCTGGTTAGGAAGGGACGCGGCTTTCCTGTAGAAACGTCACAATAGATAAAAGTAGTAGTGCCCGGAATAATGACCTTGGTCAGCTCAAGGCTACTGCCATTCCTTAGCAAGTCCGCTAGCTCCTCATCATCACCTTGAGCTTCAGCGAGCGCTTCAAAGTTTTGTTCCAACGCAATAGCCTCAATTCGTGACATAGTATCAGCGACGACATTGTCTTCACCTTTTATATACTTTATGTCAGTCGTGAATTGGCTGATAAAAGAAAGTTGGTTCAGTTGCGCTGGGGGAAGCTTTTCGCGGCGCTGTATAAAAGCATACAGTAATGGCTTGTGGTCAGTGTAAATGGTGGCATACTGAACTTCAAGAATGTGGCGGAAATGTTGTACACTATCGTACACCGCGAGAAGTTCTCGATAATAAGCTGGCCACCCTGACTGCTGAGGAGTTAGCTTTCTGCTGAAAAACGCCAGCGGAAACCATTCACCATTGATCTGTTGTTCTAAGGAAGAACCGACGTGGATGCTAGAGGCATCAGTAAAAAGTCCTAACGGTGCGTTACTAATAGGATGCTGAAGTATTGTAGCATCTGATAGGCTCCGCTTACATGCGTCAAATTGCTGTAACAGTTCGGGTGTCCATGGAAATGGTTTAGGACCCTTACTGTTGGTAGCGACCAAGGCATCAATAAGTGGTGCCTGGAATTGAGCGGCATGCGGCACAAATCGGCGGTAGTAATTGAGCATACCGAGAAAACGGCGCATACCTTGTACGGTTTTAGGAGGGGGAAAATCTAGGAGGACTTGGATTCGCTCCTGTGGTGGTTTGGTGCCTTTGGCATCAATGTGGTAACCCAAAAAGACAACCTCACTAGCCCCGAGGATGCACTTGGAAGGGTTTAACACAACACCATATTCCTGCAAACGTTTAAAAAGGATTCGCAGATGTTCCTTATGTTGAGCCTGGTCTACTGAGAAGACCAGAATATCGTCAACATAAGGAAAACAGAAATCAAGACCCCGTGTGACCTCATCGATAAAGCGCTGGAAGGTTTGACCAGCATTTCGCAAACCGAAGGTCATGAAAGGAAATTCGAAGAGGCCAAACGGAGTAACAATAGCTGTCTTGGCGATGTCCTCTTCAAAAACGGGGATCTGATGGTACGCTTTCACCAAGTCAAGCGTACTGAACACGGTAGCGCCAGTGAGGTTGTGTGAAAAATCGTTAATGTACCGAACAGGATAACGATCCGGCACCGTCCTGGCGTTCAAGGCGCGGTAGTCGCCGCAAGGGCGCCAGGTATTGTCTTTTTTCGGCGTCATATGCAAAGGCGAAGACCATGCGCTCTTAGAGGGCCTTGCAGTACCACACCGGATCATGTCCTCAAATTCCTTCTTTGCAGCTCTTAATTTCTGCGAAGCGAGGCGACGAGGGCGACAACACACTGGAGGACCATCCACAGTCTTTATGTGGTGGACGGTATTGTGTTTAATGGTCCTTGTAAGACCAGGTGGCTTTGTGATCTCTGGAAATTCACCAAGAATATCCGTATAGGGTGAATCGCTGGAGATGACCTTGACACTTTGATGGTCAAAACTGACTGCCGAGGCATGGCAGGACATTCCGGTAATGCCATCCACCAACCTCATACGATGGCAGTCAGGTAAAAGATTGTAAAAACCCAGGAAATCCGCCCCAATGATCGCCTTCTTGACGTCGGCAACCACAAATGACCAAATGAAATCTCGACGAAGTCCGAGTTCGAGGGTTAGGTTGATGGTACCGAAGGTCCTTATCTTAGTACCATTAGCTGCACTGAGGTCGTAGTCAGTAGATTGCCTACGACTTGAGAGCCAGTGATAAGGAAAGCAGCATAAATCTGATCCGGTATCGACGAGGAACTGGCGCTTTGTAGCCTTATCGGTAACAAAAAGACGGCGGCTCTTAAATTGGCAATCAGCTGCCGCTGATACTAATTGCCGGTTATGTTTTCCGGTACCCAGTCGCAAGGCTTGATGCATTTGCTTGCTTTGGTACCAAACTTGGTATGATACCAGCAGTGCTTGGAGTTAAATGATGCGGGCGTTCTGCTACGAGCGCCTGAACCCGAAGAACGGCTTCGAGAGTGACTTCTTTGCCGTGCGGTCCTCTGCAGAGCGGCTACCTGATTGGTCAGGTCCTCAATTTTTTTGGTCAGCTCTGCAAGCATCGGTAAAGGAGCGCTTGATGCAGCGTACACGTTTGCAGGGGCGGGCGAAAGCTCCATAATTTTATCGGCCAATTTAGCCACCTTGTCCAGGCCGAGGTCTGCTTGTGCAGCCAGGATAGCCTGCACCTGCGCAGGTAGTCGCCGTAACCATAGCTGCCGTAGGATGTTCTCGTCAGTGAAAGTGGTTCCAGCGAGGGAGCGTAAATGCCGCAGAAACTGGGACGGTTTCCGGTCCCCAAGTTCCTCGTCACTGATGAGTTGCCTCACCCGTTGCTCCTCAGATGTAGAGAGGCGTCGTGTTAGCTCTTCCTTGAGCTTGATATACCTCCCTTCTTTAGGGGGTCGAGTAATTATGTCTTCAACCTCCCCGGCTAAACGCTGGTCTAATTGGCCTACGACATAATTATACTTGGTAGCATCTGCGGTGATGCCAGAGATTTCAAATTTTGCCTCTACCTGGGCAAACCATACTGCTGGCTTGTCAGGCCAGAACGGAGGCAATTTTACACTTACCTTGTGCACATTTCCACTGGACTGAGATGCCTGTATATCTAAACGCTCCTGCAGAACAGCATTTTCTGTGAGGAGCTGCTTTAACTGAGCCTGCATATCATCAGCCATGGTAAATATATATAGGAAATGTGTATAAATTAAAAAGAAACAAAAGGTAGAGCACGATAAAAAAAATCATAAAAATGTTCCCGAAGTGTAAGATAAAAAAAATAATGAAATGTTATAGAGGGAGAGGATGCTGTGGTGTCCAAAATTGCAAATATTTGTGCAAGTATACACAAAAAGTATTATATAAATGTAACAGTTTTATCACAATATACAAAGGACAGCACACAAAAATTCATGAAATTAAGTTGTAGGTTGTACACCCTAATACACAAAATTCATTTTAAAATACCAATGTCAAACACTATAACTAGGAAAACACATATAAAAACACCATACCTTTCCCAAGCAAACACAATAAAATGATATACATAAAAGAACAAAATAACATAACCTTACTGCCAAATACGATGATAAATTTAAATACAGTGTAAACTCTTTATAACGAAACTCAAGGGACTGAGCATTTTTTGTCGTTATAGAGAGTTATCGTTATATGGAGTGAACAAAAAAAAACAAAACAAAGTGAACAAACCAACCAACTTGGGCTCACTTCAACGTTATAGGGAGTTTATCGTTATAAAGGATAACGTTATAAAGAGTTTACACTGTATAAGTAAACTTAGTGTCCATAAGCACAGTCACCATAGGTTGGGAAAAGTTTTTGTCTCCACTGGAGAATGTAAAATAAAGAGAAAAGTAAGGTGCCTTTAATATCCAAGCGGGATGGGGTTATTTAATGCACATTCACTATTACTTCACAACGCACAATAGAGAAAGGCTTGCATCCACGTAGCAGGGTAGGAGGGAAAGGGCTCATGCTTGAGGGTTCAACTTGCATGGTGGTGCCGGCGCGACGGCCTTGATCAGGCCGGTGTCGCGCACGTTAACACACGCAGGCGAAATAATTAAGCACCCATGTTAGTAAGGTGGGGGCGAAGCTCCAGACAGGCTTAAGTAAGATAAGCAGGCCTCCACGCCCAGGATGGACTCGGATTGCGCGTGATCACGTCGGGGTCACCAATTTGGTGATACCACCAGGAATAAAAGAATAGTTCTTAATAAAAGTGGTATACACCATTTATTTTGGATCACACGAGTCTGTAAGGCGTGGTCGGTTGGAATTGGAAAAACCCTGATCTTTTATATATTTAATATATTTTCACCGATCCGTCATGAGTGACATCTCTACTAGATACGGTGGCAGTCTTACCAACCAGTATTATAAAAAGGTGCGACCATGGAGGCGCCACAATCTTTTTGAAGATATTGATTGTATGAAGATTATCAGTATTAAAAATATATCTCTTTCAGCAATACAGCCACCTAAAAAATGGCCGTCAGAAGGTCAATTGATATTACAAAATGTTTCCATGAAGTATAAGCCGGATGATACACCTGTATTAAAAAACTTGAATTTTGAAATTAAAAGCGGTTGGAAGGTAATGTAAAAAAGCCAACATGCTTAATATGCGCTCTAAACATTTTTTATTTAAATATGATGATGTATTGTCTAGAGTCCGAACGTCGACTTCTGGCCGAAGTCGAAGTTGATAATCTGAAATCGCCACAACCTTTGATCGAAGCCTGATAAATTTAATTTGAGATTGGCGCATATGAAAAAAAAAAGAATATTTTTAATATTATTATTAATAATATAACACCGAAATATCAGTCAAAAATGCCAAAAAAATCAGTTATAATATTAATTTGCTTAAAGGATATTTAACAATCACAACTGTTTGTTAAATTACGGCGCTTGCCAGAATCGTTCGACTTTGGCCAAAACTTCGATCCATGAGCAAAAACTATGATTTGATCACACGCTTGTGGTGTTTTTAAGAGACATCAAATATTTCCATAGGCCTCTACCGTCTCGGTAAGGATAATTTTCATGGCCATAATTTTTCTCTGTCCTCGGCTATTCTAGCTCATTCTGGGCCGGCTACTTTTTTTAGGTCGTCTTCCCAGCGTTTCTTATGTCGGCCTTTACTTCTTTTGTCATATCTGGGATACCACTCTAATAATATTTGGACCATTTCTCATTTTTCTCTCTCAAAATGACTGATCACTATGACCTGCCCAATTCCATTTCACTGTTTTGCATACTTTGCTCCCATATTTTAACTCATATACCATTCCAAATCCCATGAAGAAGGGGACTTTGTATTAAAGTGGATATGTAAAGGTCAATGAAAAAAGTTATGTCTCCTAAAATTTCCAAATTTTTTATACTTTTATGTATTTATAGATGTGACTGTACATAGAGCGGTCTCAGTAATTAAGAATTATGTTCGCTTTGGTTAAAGTAATGTACAATTAATATAATCTATGGTTATATTTAAATCAATGTTAGTTTGTGTGTCAATTCTAGATTCGAATACCACTAAATCGACTAAGCTCATATTAATGACTTATATTAATTACGTTCTTATAAAAAATTAAAAAATATTTATTTTCTCCTACGTAATTCTTATGAAGTTACAATGAATATCATATTAAACGCGAATAAAGTTACATTATTGCAATGAATTCGCTTAAATAATTTTTTACGGTATTCAAATTCAAAAATTCAAAACCATTTATTCAGTTTAGGCCTTCGGAGGGCACTTATGAAGGTCAAATTTAAAGTTCACAACCGGTTCGGAAGTCAGCCTTCAACTGAGAAGAACCGGCAAGAAACTCAGCAAGGTTACATTCTTTTTTATTTGTTATATCAATTTTTATCTATTCTGACTTTTTGGCTATTTTATAATTTCAATTTTACATAATTTTATATTTAACAATTACAAAATACTTATTATATGTAACATTAAAAAACAAAACAAACAAAAAAATATGACAAGACTACAAAATAGAAAATAACAATAGTTAGGTACTTACAACTTAAAAAAGAGATTTAGAGGTGCACTGTGCAGAGAGCAGCTATTTCCATACATTTTTATCTTCAATATAATGAACTACCTTGTAATACGCTTTCTCTTTCAAAACTTTCCTTAAAACTTAAACTTTACCAAATTAACCGATTTTTAATGATGAATGATGATAATGATTTAATTTAGGTGGGCGTAGTGGGTAGAACTGGAGCCGGGAAGTCTTCGTTAATATCAGCACTCTTCCAACTCTATTCCGTGGAGGGCAGTATTAAAATAGACGGCATTGATATCCATAGCATATCTAAACAGGTAAGGGATGTTCTATTTCACGAAGTCCGCACACGCCTGTGTTGTGTGCCGTGCATAAATGTGTTTTGAGCGTACTGCAGTTGTACAAAAACCAAAGAGTACTGTGCTCTGAGCACGAAGCGTATCATCATCGTATCGTATCGTCATCGCATCGTCATCGTATCGTCATCGTATCGTCATCGTATCGTCATCGTATCGAGTGCACCAGTAACCAATGCAATGGGAAATTGAACATCGCGCAACGTCACGGTATGCGCGGTGATCAATTTTCCATGCAAAGCAGCTTTTTGACGCATTCGATACGCTGACGCTACGGTTGCGATAGATGTTCGTATAAAGGCGTCTGATGCTTACACAACCAGAACCAGAAGTGTAGCCGTGTGCTTATATATATGTATAGCTGGTGTTATCGTGCGTATCATTTAGAATGAAAGTGCAAACCTAATGGCGATTTAATTGCTTTTACATATTGCAATCAGATGGCACGGATTTCATATATTATAAACTAGTTTTCGACCGCGGTTTTACTTTACGCTCTAATGTTTTATTGGTTAAAAATTGTGTTTTTATCCAAAACATATTCTAAGTGTGGAATAATTTTAATCTAAATCTGGATATCAGGTATGCGTAATTGCGCAACAAAGATCCAAACATATTATCGTCGGTCTAGATGTGATAGCTCGTACATGCAAACTGCTTAAGGCTACAGGAGACACAAAAAGCTTTATTTAAAACTAACTGTAACAGGTAAATATTTTAATTTTATATTTTTCGTTTTTGCCGTCAAATGTTTTTTTTAAAACTCCAGACATTACGGGTAAGCACTGAAAATACTATTTAAAGCTTTCTGCATATTACGAGTTATCAAATTTAGACCGACGTTATATACCTTATACTAACTTATGTGCCCTGATTTCACCCGGTTCCGGGCAGTATAAATAATATCCATTATTTTATTTATTTTATTTTATTTTTTTTTTTATTTTTTTTATTTTAGGGAAATTATCGACTACAATACATGTTACAATAGTTAACAGAGTTAATAGCAAAAGAGTCAATTACAAATTTCCACTTATAGAAACAATTTAAACTTGTAGTAAGCAAGTACGAGAAAAGAAAAAAAAAAGTATATATATATATATATTTTTTTTTTTTTTATTATGTTATGTTAATCCAACACATATTCTATACGTGTCCCAAATTTCAGTAAATCCGGTCAGCTGTTACGGAGCCGAGTAACAAACATACACCTGTAACACATTCGCATTAATTAAGTATTTATTAGGATTTCCTAAACACCATTAATACGTCATGTTTTGTACCTTTGTAGGTTTTGAGGTCAAGGATATCAATAATACCACAAGCACCAGTGCTGTTTTCTGAGTCTCTACGATACAATTTAGATCCTTTCTATCACTATAGTGATGAGCAGATATGGACAGCTTTGGAACAGGTTGGTATACCATAGACAATTCTTTGTAAATGTGGATTAAAACAATATTATTAAGACAGTGGTGTAGCTAGATAAACAATGGCCCTGGGGCAAAAAATTAAGTAGAGCCCCAACTAAACTTTTTAAAATCGTTTGTTCCCCGCTTCCTCCAGAGTTTAATGGCCCGGGGCACTGCCCCGTCGAGCCCTCTACCACTCACTACGCCAAACAGTACAATTCCACAGGTATTTCTTACGTAAAATGGTAGGTCATTGATGTATACTAAAAACAGAAAAGGCCCTAGAATAGAGCCTTGGGGTACACCCATATGCACAGGAGAACCAGATGATTTAGCTCCATTCACATTAACACTTTGAGTTCTCTCACTAAGGTACGATTTCATCAAATTACGTGCTGCACCATTAACTCCATAATAGTCTAATTTACGCGTAAGTGTCTGATGGTCAACACAATCAAAAGCTTAAGATAAATCACAGAACACTCCAATAACATTCTGCGACTTTTCCCAAGCGTTGAAAATTTGTTTTAAGAGTGCTACCCCGGCATCAATAGTGGAGCGACCTTTAGTAAAACCGTACTGCTCACTGTGTAAAAGTTTATTTAAATTAAAGTGAGCAAGTAGTTGCGTTAAAACAATCTTTTCGAATACTTTGCTTAGGGCTGGCAAGATAGAAACGGGCCTATAATTGGTTGGATCGCTAGAATCTCCGATTCTATAATATATTTTATAACTTTGCTATGTTTCATTAAATCCGGAAATTTACCAAAATCTACGCATCGGTTAAAAATTAGAGCTATGTTTATATGTTTATGTAGTATGTTAAATAAATCATATTAAAATGTGTATACTTGTAGGTTCACCTCAAAGGAACAGTACCGTCCCTTGAGTATAAAGTTGCGGAAGGTGGCAGCAACTTTTCGATGGGTCAGAGGCAATTGTTATGCTTGGCTCGAGCTATTTTGCGCTCTAATAAAATACTCATTATGGACGAAGCTACTGCTAATGTCGATATACAGCGAGTATAACATTGTATCTATGGTTTCAATAAGTAAACTGTAACTTTTAAGCAACTTTTTGACGTTTTTTAACCTTGACCCTAAATCAGCTCTAGGGTGTATTAAAGGACTAAAGAGCATACCGATGTTAACTTGCCAGCACTTTACTCCTTCAACCAAGTAGTCAATAAAAGGGTTTGTAAATAATATTTCATATTGCCCAACATATTGGACCATTATATTTTTGGGCCTGCTTGGGCAGGCAGTGCGAACATAAACATATTATATTTTTAATAACCAACTGATTGAGCTGCGGCCTCAGCTTATAAATGTAACTCGCTACTTTATAATTGAAAATCAAATCATACAAGTAGGTTTTATGTTTTGTCATTGGTGTTGTCGTAACCTGGCTGCACGAACTCAGTGATTGCTATGTCACTCTAGGGATGAGCATTCAACGGCATAACGTCAGAGAGAGCCATCGGGCGCAGATCCTATGGAAAACTCGATGTCAACAAAAACATACACATGTGGCAGGCTACCGAGGTCGTTTTAGTGGGCAATAATCCCACATAACTAGACTACATCCTCAAACTGTAACTGGGTGTCATAAGATTTCCCCCTCGACAATAACAAAAAAAAAACTTGGTGTATTTAAATCAACTTTGAGCAAACGGAGACTGATGAAATATCTCCTACAAATTCAATGATATGGAGCCCTAATAGTTTACCTTTTACAGAACTGACGCGTTGATTCAGAAGACGATTCGCCGCCAGTTCTTGTCTTGCACGGTGCTCACAATCGCGCACCGGCTTAACACCGTCATGGACTCAGACCGCGTGCTCGTCATGGACAAGGGGCAGGCCGTCGAGTTCGATCACCCCTACACATTGCTCTACAACCCGACTACCATGTTCAGTCTCATGGTAAAGGAGACCGGAGAAAACATGAGCAAAAACCTCTTTGAAATTGCGAGGACGAAATATTTTTGTACAAATAAAATTTTATATATATTTTATTTTTTATTTATTTACGTATATTATTATTTTATTTTCAAAATATATTTATTAATCAGGAAGTCTGTGTGGTGACTGATCACGCCGTTATACTCGAATGGATTAGAAAGATGTCTGAACGCGTAATCTTTCGAAATAGGTTACTTACTTGGATAAATAATATTGCATTAGATAGCCCGAATCTTGAGAAAGGTTATAAGCTATTTAAAATCACATTACGACCCTTGGGAGCCCAGCAAATAGAACAATAGTCTGAAATAATGCTAAGCTAGAACGGCTAGGCCATAACTGTAGCACTGACTTCGCTTAGGTATTCAGTTACAATGCCTGCGGTATGAGCCCTGCCATTGTCCTGTATAAAAATAAACTCTTCGACAATAAAATGTGCGTAGAGTACCACATGAGGGTCCAGACACTTCGATGCAACGTGAGCCATTTAATGATGGTAAGGTAAGCGAGGACCCCATAAGTAAGTTCGGTTTTTTCATCAGCGCTTATGCCTCTCCAAACCGTCCAGGAACCCCACCGTCACTGATACTTTCTTAGATGCAGCACAAAAACTCTCCCTCTCGTCGATACACGTTTCTTTCTTCCATCGTTACCATACAGCATGGTCTTACTTTCGCCTGAAAAGAGAACTTTGCTCCATTGATGGTATGACCAATTTAAATGCTCACGTGCTAAGGAAAGGTGCGCTCTTCGGTGGTCTACCGTCAATTTTGGGCTATTAGCTGGTTTATGAAGTTTCAGGCCACTCTCCGCCAAACTTCTTCTAATACTCGAATCACTCACAGTCAATCCTCGAACCTCACGGAGCCGCTGCTGTAATTGAATAGATGGCTCTTACACCCTTACGCGGACAACTCCGGCGAGCGCTAGGGGCTCTCAGCCGAAAATACATTTAGATTTTAAGCAACAAGCACACTGAGGGTGCCCCCTGTGGAGCTCGGACCTCGGGCTCAGGGCGTTGCGTGGGGGGGGGGGGGGGGGGGGTCAAAAGACTTTACATTATCTGATTTACTTATTAGTGGTTCTTTATTTCAAAACAAAAAACAACAACAATGAATTATTAGAGAAAGCGCGGCTAACGTCCAAGCCGGCGAGGACGGTATCTAGGCTGATGGCCTTGTGGGTGTGTAGTATCGCGAGCTGAAGATTCGGCTGCAGCTGTCTGAGCTTTGGTGATTTCGTCGTCAGACTCGGCGAAGGCGTGCCTCGGTCTGCGAACGCGACTGATACAGGACGGAGTGTAGGACGCGGCCTTTATTATTAGGGGATTAATGTGGTTTATTGCAGAATCGAAATGACGGCGAGAAGCTCCTTTGATAAATTGCCTGATGGTCGGCAATCGTAAATCCATGTGGAGTTGGAGATTTCGTGCAGTTGAATAGAGTTAAAGGGATTTCTTAGAGAAACTGACACTGATATACTGGTCATCTTGCTCCGACGTTTATAATTTTTTTTGTCTCATTACATTGCGATATGTCACCACAAGGGCATTTATCAGTGGGTTGGTTAGGTTTGTTTTGTTTTTGGCATACTCTGTATCCGACCTGTGTCACATCCTACTTTACTACACTGTTGGAATTTAAGTGTGACGTGGGGAATCTTCAGTTTCAATTTGCAAATTGCAGTCTGATGTCTTCCATCAAGACATTGGCCATGCTGTTCAGATGATCTTTAATTCTTTCGTTGTACGTTTTTGTATGGAAGAGTTTTTCCTGTTTGACTGTGGTCATGTGCGAGACATGATGAAGTTCTTGACGGTTATGGACGATAACCGGTGCCGAAGATTCTGTTTTGGAATCTTTGCATGATTTCGATTTTGGAATGGGATATAGTCCCCCAGAATTGTATTCCGTAAGTTTAAAGCTTTTTAGCGACAGTTGTGACCTATTAACCAATACAGCTTACGTAGTTATAATCCTAATTGCTGTTTTCCTAATCTTGCTCAGACGTGAATCGATATCTACCAAATTCTGGACGGTGAGTAAACATACCAGTCTCCCGAGAACGCTGATACACTATTGACATCAGAGATGCTAAGATGAATCATGCAGCTACAACATGCTGACTATATCCTTAATTTAGCAACGTCACGACTTGGACGGCTTCTGTGGCGAGGTATCCATATTTGTTGATAAAAAATCTCTTTGGTGGGATGTCACAGAGCTTAGTTAACAATCACGCTCAGCTCAAAGCTCAGTGAAAAAGACGATATTTTATGGAAAAAATGTGATTAAATGTAGAAATGCCAACGGAATACACATTGAAAATAATCTCTAAATTTCCCATTTATTCAATGAAAATGCGATAATTTAAATTCAAATTTAGAATGATGGTAAGCCATTGTGTAGACTAAACTGCCAGCTATTTAATGACGTATTTATTAAATGCTATCAATCCTCCTTTTTATTTACATGCTGCCTGAATAGTACTTCCAATATTTTTTTGATTGTTTTGATGAGAAGCGTACCTATATATTATAAATTTATGAGAAGTAATTGACTGACTGTGTACCAAATCCTGAAATCTGCGCAAGCGAAGCCGCGCGCAAAAGTTAGTACCTATGTAAATTTATTTGTTTCGTCAACTAACCTTTTAGTTTATTTTTATATACATATTTACAAAGATAGAAATACAACACATATAAAATGCAATATAAAAACTAATCGTTAATCGATAAGAAATATTTAATCATGTGTGAGTATTCCGTTACAATATTATCATAGTTATATTATTATCACCAGTTATATGGCTCACGATTTAGTAGTCAGTCGAGACGCTATTGTATAAGGGACATAATTATAATACTAGGTAGTTAGTTTTGCAATTTTATTTAAATCATTTAATTCAGAATGTGTTAAAATATTTAAAGTATGTGTTAAAAAATAACATTTATTGAAAATACTTGGACCATATAATAATAACTTAATCATGGAGAATGATACAAATAATAAAAACGAATCTGTAGGAAATGAAACAAAGAAGAAAAGAAGTAAACCTAATATACTTTCGAGATTATTTTTTTGGTGGGTGTGTCCTGTGTTAATAAAAGGAAATAAAAGAGATATAGAGGAAAGGGACCTTATTGTTTTAGCTAAGCAATATGATTCTGAAAAACTAGGAGACTATTTTGAAGGGTAAGTACTTTTATAATTAAATTTTTTAACAACATACATTACTACTGAAAAAAATATAGAGAAAGTAAAATGTTAGATGGACTTGATGTTGCATCTTCATTTATAATTCGGACAGCTGATGAGTTAGGCAATGCTTCTATCGTCTCAGTCCGCTCCAAGCTTTAACATCTTGGTTGCAAACTCAGTGTGTGTTTTAAGCTCCCCATTTACTCCCCTCGTGCTACAATAGTTACACAAATACACCAAGTTGAGTATCTTTAAAATTCCAAATTTAAAAATATTTTACTTGTTCAATATGTTACTATTTCTGGTTTTGACATTTCACTGCACTTTATAAGAGCTAGAATGTTGTAATTGTGAATTCAGAACAGAAATTTATTTATAAAACGTGGATATAGGTACATACATAAAGAAAAAAGTCCGTAGCGATAAATATAATAACCATGAATAGTTCGGAAATAATATTTGATTTTACGATTAATTAGGTACCTAATGCCATCCGAAGTGATTTAATTCATTCTTCGGGCTTATCATCACCCTTTAGGGACGGTCGGTGGCCTAAAAAGTAAGACCATTCTTATTTTATTTCTCGTACATATAAATCATTATGTCGGCTGGAAATTTATATCTTTTAAATTCTTTACCCTTCTTTCACATTGTTATACAAAAACAATACATTTTATGTTTCCTGATAATGATATGTTTGTATTTTTCATATTTATAGTATAGTAGCATTGTTCATTTAAGATATGACGTATTGTATTAATATACAATCGTGAATTAGCATCACTTGTTAAAATTTAAATTGTAAAGACGTTTATCATAAATTTATCGTCGTTAAAAACATTTTTTATTGATAATTAATATGATAACTTGATATGTATACGTACCTACATTGATTAGGTTAACACGTATATATGATAATAAAGAAAACAATAAAATAATTAACAGGCCAAACTAAAATGTGTAAATGAAGTCAATATGTTACTGGTACAAAAATAACAATATCAATTTTTTACGGATATTTATTGTATTCCCTCTTACAACACAATCATAATACATATTAAATTATACTTTTAAATCTGTATGTCGTAAGATGTTTACCTAAACATTATTGTATGAAACTCTTAGGTATTAGATAAATAATAGGCTATTTAGATGAAGGTCCTATCCTATTAAATCCTGCTATTATTCTAAATGCGTAAGTTTGTGAAGATGAATGTATCAATGTGGATGTTGTTTCTCTTTCACGCAAAAACTATCGAATGGATTTGAATAAAACTTGGCCCATAGATAGATCATGTCCTAGAATAACATAAAGGGTACTTTTCTCTGTAAAATGTAACATCATAAGGGAATATGGGTGAAACAGCTAGGCTCAGCTATTTTAATATTTTAGTTCTCTATACTTAACCGAACAGCGAGTTAATAATCCATAGGTAGTTCTAATTAGTACTTATGTAGTCGATCATACATTGCTATTAAATAGAATAAAAAATGAATTCAAACATTGCAGGATCGTCGATAAAAATAGCAATAGCTGCAATGTCACCCGCAGCTGCGCAACTGACGATGACGCTCGCGTTAGTACCTATATGAATCATTTCACAGTGTTCTTCTTACCACTAGTATTTCCGCTAAAGATATCCAGTACATCGTTGTCTTACAAATATACTGCCAAACCGAAGGTCGCGGGTTCGATTCCCACCCAGGACAAACATTTGTGTGCATGAACATGTCTGTTTGTTCTGTGTTTGGGTGTAAATATCTATATAAGTATGTATTTAGAAAAAGAAATATATCAGTTATCTGGTTTCCATAGTACAAACTCTGCTTAGTTCGGGATCAGATGGCCGTGTGTAAAAGAATGTCCCAGGATATTTAATTATTTAAACTATAGAATTCAAAAACTCATGTCGTTATAGCGTTAAACCTACTTACGTTTGTGAGGGTGTATGGAAGTTTGTTACTCTTTCACGAAAATACTACCAAAGGGATTTTTATGACACTAAGCACATTATATAGTACTAGCGACCCGCCCCGGCTTCGCTCAGGTGCAATATAGATACTAATACATATAAACCTTCCTCTTCAATCACATTATCTATTAAAAAAAACCTCATCAAAATCCGTTGCGTACTTTTAATGGTTTAAGCATACATAGGGATATAGGGACAGAGAAAGCGACTTTGTACTGACTACTATGTACTGGATTAACACATAGAATACCTTGTTAAAAAGGGAATGGGGCCGGTGAAATTACAGGCACATGAGACTTACAAACTTCATGTCTCAGGGTCGACAATGCTTTGGCGATGCCCCTGGTGTTCCAAATGTTCATTGACGGCGGTGACCTTACCATTAGGTAAATCGTCTGCTGGTTTTCCGGCGGTTAAAATATTAACTTATTTCGAAAAAGCATTAGATCATGTGTACGTCAACGGCAACGTCATTCAGTCGCAGTCTAGAGACCTAGGTCTGCGTTTAGTTTAGAGATATATTTATTGGTTATAATTTTTCATTTCCTTTTACAGATATTGGTTGAAAGAAATAGAAAATGCTATAAGAGATAACAGAGAGCCGTCATTATGGAGGGCTGTGCGAAAAGCATACTGGCTAGCATATATGCCGGGGGCATTATATGTGGGGACCATTGCTATTGTCAGGTGAGATAATATACACTACAAAATTGCTTAGTTAAACTATATTTTTTTACGTTAGCCGGAACGGTTGTTATAAATTAGATATCCTTATTAGTGTCACCTTCTCCTTGAAAAATGTAAAAAACAAATTATTTACAGCAGCCACTGAAAGTGTTCCGTTTTCACGTTTCGGCACTAATGACAAAGTTATTCTTCGTATACTTCTATTAAGTAGATCGACATTGAACAATAGCACTTATTAAGTATTTGTATTTGATCAGGATTATTCAGCCATTGATGTTCGCGGAGCTTCTTTCCTACTGGTCGGTCGACTCGACGCTCAGTCGAAAAGATGCCGGATTCTACGCGCTGGCCATGTTGGGGCTCAACTTCGTTGGGATGATGTGTCAGCACCACAATTCACTGTTTGTGGTTAAATTTGCCATGAAAGTGAAAATTGCTTGCTCCGCCCTGATATTTAGGAAGGTACGTGATCTTCTAAATGTTTAGTATATAGATACATGGTCAATGGCTTTATTAAGACTTCTTTATAAGTACCATGTTTCATTCACTCAACAACTATTAGGGAACTGATTCCACTTTAAATAAAACCACGAAATGCTCACACACAACTTGTGTATTGGTATAACTCTAAAAATCTCACAACGTATTTACTGACGTTTATAGCTGAAGTAGAACCAAATGGTAGTGCGGTGTAAAATCCTAGTGCAGCCATGCAGTAACATTTTATAACAAATGAAATGGTTCTGAGTCCGACATACCTTTAAATACAGACATGACACTATGGATGGATTCAAATTACCAATAACCACCAACACTATTCCCGTGGGTTAACATTTTGTGCAAATCGATACAAGAGCCTTATACACTTGACTATGTAGTCATATATGTATATGCTTTAGTTTAGATTTTTGTTTGCAGTTGCTACGTGCAAGTCAAGTCTCGTTAGGGGAAGTTGCAGGCGGTAAGCTTGTGAACTTGCTGTCTAACGATGTAGCTAGATTCGATTTCTCATTCATGTTCCTGCACTATTTGTGGATGGTACCCCTACAAGCAGCTGTCGTACTATATTTCCTGTTCGAAGCCGCAGGATACGCTCCATTTGTCGGCCTATTTTCCGTTGTGCTCCTGATTCTTCCTCTGCAGGGTAATTATTATTAAAACGAAAAGGTCTTAATAACGTACCTACGTTGAGAGCCTGTTTTAATTGTTTTTGCTATTTCAGCCGGCCTTACCAAGCTCACCGCTGTTGTTAGACGAGAAACAGCTCAAAGAACTGATAAACGTATCAAATTGATGAATGAAATTATTAATGGGATTCAGGTTTGAACTGTTTGAATAAAGTACATTTATTTTAATTATTAAGTGAATTTTTAAATATTATGAATGGGTCTAATTTCAGGTTATAAAAATGTACGCATGGGAAAAACCATTTGAATTGGTAGTGAAAGCAGCTCGAGCTTACGAAATGTCTTCTCTCCGAAGGTCTATATTTATTCGGAGTGTGTTTCTTGGATTCATGTTATTCACGGAGCGCAGTATTTTGTTCTTCACCATTTTGACAATGGTACTCACTGGAACCATGGTCACCGCTACAACGGTATAATTGAAATCGATGATATAAATATACGTATAAATGATAAACATAACTTATTTCCATATCTACTAATCAATTCCTATTTGTTTCAGATATATCCGATCCAACAATATTTCAGTATTATTCAGATAAACTTAACTTTGATATTCCCGCTTGCGATTGCCAGTTTGTCTGAAATGTTGGTGTCTTTAGAACGTATCCAGAACTTCCTCCTTATTGGCAAGTAGAACTAACCTTTGTTGTATGGTTTCATTTATATAAAACTAGCTGTCCCCCGCGGTTTTACCCGCGTTCCCGTGGGATGTCACATGTATTATACATAAAAATCTTCTTCAATCACTCTATCTATTAAAAACAACCACATCAAATTCCGTGGCGTAGTTTTAAAGATTCAAGCATACATAGGGATATAAGGACAGAGAAAGCGACTTTTTTTTATACTATGTAGTGATTACTAATGTCCGTTTTTTTATTTTTTTAATAGATGAGAGAACTGACATAGCTATAACACCAAAGTTTAATGGAACACCTAATAAACATATGTTTAATACGAAAAATAAAGAGCAACCAAAATATGTTATTGCGAGTAAATATTCTCAAAAGGGCGATGGACCTAAAAGATTGTCAGCTGGTAAGACTAGAATACATTTTCATATTATTTTATGTTATATGAAATATATTTTTACCCGTAGTATAATTTTTTGTTAAAGTTCATAGACCCCCATAGAGTCTCCCTTAAAGACCAGAGTAAAAACATAACTGTTTTTCTTTCCTCTACGGATAAGGCTGATTATTACTTCTTGTATGAGAACAACTCTGAAATCCACCCATTTTAATTTTGTGAAATAAATATATTTACGAAATTCTGATCTTTGGTATCTTTAACAATTAGTTGAATTAGATTTTTAAATTGTCTTTAAAATAGAAAAGAAAATGCCCAGTCAAAAGTAAGGCATTTTGAAAAATGACATAAAAATATCTGAGGTTCATGCTAGCTTGTGATCCATAAACACTCTCTGTAATCCTGATTAAATGGAGCTTTGCATAACAGTCATTCACATGTCTAATTACAACAATTACAGAGTTAATTCCATCGCCTGCCACTGCGATGGATTCTGAATACGCTGTACAGTTATCGAAAGTCAGCGCCTCATGGAATAATTCTAAAGAAGATATGACCCTCAAAAATATCTCGATGAGGATGAGGAAGGGAAAACTGTGTGCTATTATTGGCCCAGTTGGATCCGGAAAAGTAAGCATGAACCAGACTCAACGAATTTTATTGTTTTTTTTTCTAAGTATAACATTAAAACTGTGATTATATTTTAGTCATCGTTACTGCAAGTACTTCTCAAAGAGTTGCCGATAATGGATGGCAACGTCAACTTGAATGGTCGAATTTCATATGCATGTCAAGAACCGTGGTTGTACCCAGCTACTGTGAGAGATAATATTCTATTTGGGCTACCGTTTGTAGTGCAAAAATATAAGGAGGTAGTTACTTTACTTATTCTTTTCTTCTGTATTTGTATTTATTATATTATATCTAACAATGGGTCCAGTTCGATTTAGGACAATATGATTTTCCGCAGAGGAAAAAATGCTAAGAAAATCATGACAGGGTTTATGAGCTAGCTAAAATGAAAATTCCATCACCAAGCAACAGCTGCATAATACCTAATACTAACCTAATAATAAATATATATTTATTGTACAGGTGTGCAATGTTTGCTCATTGATGCCAGATTTCAAACAGTTTCCGTACGGAGATATGTCTTTGGTCGGAGAGCGCGGTGTCTCCTTATCGGGAGGACAAAGAGCTAGAATCAACCTAGCTAGAGCGATTTACCGCGAGGTAAGAATAACTTATGTAACTATTGGATCTTCATATCAACATGATAACCGTAATTAAATATTTGCAATGCTATTACATCTGTTACATACCTATTGCTGCCATATATAGCTCTATGTTTATTTCACGATTATTTTATTAGATTACTAGCTTTCCGTTCCGTGGCTTCACCTCCGGGATAATGTACCTTGCAAATTAATAATAATAATAAATATACCCCGACGTTCTGTACACACGGCCATCTGGTCCCAAACTAAGCAGAGCTTGTACTATGGAAACCAGATAACTGATATACTACATATACTACTTTTTTTTTTCTAAATACATACTTATATAGATATTTACACCCAGACACAGGACAAACAGACATGTTCATGCACACAAATGTTTGTCCTGGGTGGGAATCGAACCCGCGACCTTCGGTTTGGCAGTCAAAGCGTTAACCACCAAGCCAACTGGCCTTGCAAATTGTAAAAAAAAAAACAATCAAATAGGTTCCATGATTCCAGAGATTACCCTCCGCATACAAACAATCTCAGATAATTCGCACTCTCTCCTTATAAATTGACGGAACAGTTGGTTTGGTGGTTAGAGATACTGACTGCCACGCCGCTGGTCGTGGGATCAATTCCCACCCAGGACAAACATTTGTGTGCATGAACATGTCTGTTTCTGTGTCTGGGTGTAAATAACTATAAAAGTATGTATTTAAAAAGTAGTATCAGTTGCCTGGTTTCCATATTACAAGCTCTGCTTAGTTTGGGATCAGATGGCCGTGTGTAAAAGAATTTCCCTGGATATTATTATAATGGCATTGGTTTAGACGCTTATTTCATCATAAATAATATATTTCCAGGCAGATATATATCTTTTGGATGATCCCTTGTCCGCTGTGGATGCAAATGTTGGAAGACTATTGTTTGACAGATGTATCAAGGGATATCTCGGCGGCAAAACGTGTATCCTAGTCACGCATCAGATACATTACCTTAAGGCAGCAGATTCTATTGTTATTTTGAATGAAGTAAGTACCTACGGTGTATTTTTTAATTTATCTGAGAATAAAAGTAGCTGCAATTATTTAACATAAATGCATATTCTAGGGGTCCATTGAGAATATGGGATCTTACGACGAGTTGGTTACATCCGGAAAAGAATTTTCACAATTGCTGTCAAATCTCCAAGAAGGTGGCGATAACGATGAACAAGTCCCAGACAAAGTTAGTATACCACATATATATTAATATACGTTTTAATATGATTTTTCTTTCTTGAAAATATTAATATTTTGTTTTATTTTAAATGCATAAAGATGCAGATGAAAAGTATTGTTCATATTTAAAGGTACTTAAAGATGTTTTCATGTTAATTATTTTTTACAGTCTGATAAGCCGTCATATCTACGTGGTGTATCAAAAATTTCTGTAAAAAGTGATGATGGAATTGACCATAAAGCCCAGGTTTTAGAATCAGAAGAACGTGCCAAGGGTAACTTGAAGTGGTCTGTTGTTTTAAAGTATCTGCAGGCTGTTCAATCTTGGTTTGTGGTTTTTAGCGCCATAGTGACGTTAGCGATCACGCAGGGTGCAGCCACTACTGCCGATTACTGGCTAAGTTACTGGTAAGTAATTTTTTTTTTATACTATTTGGGCCGACAAACAAGCAGACGGTGCGCCTTATGCTAAGTGGTCACCGCAGCCTATGGACATTGGCAACACCAGGGGCATCGCCAATGCGTTGTCGACCCTGAGAAGTGAAGTTGTTAAGTCTCATGTGCCTGTTTCACCGGCCCCCTTACCTTTCTAACCGAAACACAGTAATACAAGTGCACTACTGCTTCACGGCAGAAATGGGTAAGGTGGTAGTACTTCCCCGGACGAACTCTGCACTAAGAGCTCTACTACTCTAATAATAATTAATTAAGTAATCAGTTGTCAAATTGAGCTTGAAAAGCAATGTCACTCTTTCTGTTTCTCTTATAATCACATAAAATTCATATTTATTAATTTTTAATACAGTAAGTACTCATATTACTGTGACTGTATTTTTCTGGCCCATTATCAAAGTTCTTTGATTTTTATTCTTTATTTTATTATTTTCAAATAGGACTAATCAAGCAGACGCCTACGCACAAGCGCTACCCGATGGAGTTGAACCAGGTATGAAAAAGGGCCAGTTCACAATGCCCTTTAAATTACATATGAATTAAGTCAGCGTTAGCAATATCCATTAATATCATCTACCCTTGTTTTTAGATTCTGGTTTGGACGTGTTGATTGGTACTTTGACAACAGCACAATATTTATGGATATATGGCGGCGTAGTGTTAACGATCATTGTTATTTCACACTTGAGAATATACACCTTCGTGGTGATGACCATGCGTGCTTCCGAAAATCTTCATAGCCTAGTATTTAAAAATTTAATTGCTGCTGTCATGAGATTCTTTGACACAAATCCTTCTGGTAAGCCCTTATATAATATTTAAGATAGTAACTTTCAGCTTTGCGATTTTCCACGTGTCTCAGAGTCAGAAGGGTCTTATGATATTCCGCGATACATAAAGTCACCCAACATGTTAATGCCGCCCCCGAATTGTGTAACTGTATCAGATTGTGGAAGCCTATTTTATATTAGATTGATGGTTTGGTGCGCTATCGGTGTGGGACAACAGTAGTAACACCGTCAATGTAATACGAAATTGACTACAATGACGATTCCGAGACCATTACGCAATCTTAAAAAAATACTTTTAATACAACGTGTTACAAAATACCCCGCAAAAATATAATTAATTATCAAAGCGAACAATCCTTGTAAGCTCTCATGTCAGGGAACTAGATTATTTAACAAAAGACCTACGTGCCTATTTTACCTAATAATTGTCTACTTTAATAGTATTTCTATTTTTCATTCATAAATCACTTTTTTTATTTTTTTGGGGTATGTTATACAGCGTTACTACGGTTCTTAAATATTGTGAATGGACTCGTTATAAGGTTTCATTTAACCTCCTTTCGACAGGTCGTGTATTGAACAGATTCTCAAAGGACATGGGTGCTATGGATGAACTCTTGCCTCGAAGCGTTTTGGAGACCATACAGACGTACCTGTCTATGTTAAGTATTCTTGTCCTGAACGCGATAGCTCTGCCCTGGACTATAATACCTACAGTTGTTCTGCTGATTATCTTTGTCATTCTATTGAGATGGTATTTAAATGCAGCTCAGGCCGTTAAAAGGTTGGAAGGAACAAGTAAGTAGCGTTTACTTTGCAAGTAACTTATAGTAGATCCGGCTTCAGGATTAGTGCGGTTTGCACTCGACGCATGCGCAATGGCTTAAAAGCGTCGCACAGCTGGCAATCGCTATCCTCGTCTGACAAATGATATTACGCGCTAACTCTCTTTCACTCTACATTGAATATTTATCGTCTTTAACAGTCAGCAACCCTTATTTGTGGCCAGATTTAATTGGGTAACCATATATGATAATAAATAGAAAAAAATATTGCTTTAATTTGTTTTATTATTAATAGATTTACTTTATGAACTTTTACTTTCATATACCTTATGATATGAATCTATTAATTGTGTAAAAGTGTATCGAAATCATACCCGTTTACACCTGGCTGCGAAGAGGTGCGGCCAGAAGCGCAACGGCAACCATGATTTTTTAGAATCTTTATATAAATTGCCGTGAAATAGACGAGATTATATTTAAAAACATGTGTACGATTTTTTTACGAAAACACATCCTGTATGTTCTTATGCCTAAAATGAACTATTTTAACCAACAGCTAAAAGTCCCGTCTTCGGTATGATCAATTCAACTATATCCGGCTTATCAACGATTAGGAGCTCAAATTCTGAAATGCGTCTGCTCAGATCATTCGATAATGCTCAGGTAACTCAGCTAGTTAATATTTTCAATCACTATATTTTGTTATCTATTGAAATAATTGTCTTTATTGAACAAATTCAAACTTTCAGGACCTCAATTCTAGTGCATTTTACACATTCATGGGTGGATCAACCGCTTTTGCGTTATACTTGGATTCACTTTGCTTAATTTACCTTGGAGTTATTATAGCAATATTCCTATTGATTGATTTTGGTATGTACAAATATTTTACACTTAGTCTAACTTCGATTCTGTAACGAAAATGACGAAATAGATGTTTCGTCGTGGCCTTATGCTCTGTCCCTTTCGCTGACTACGCAATCACATGAGAAGTAAGCTCTCCGAGGCTCGCTGACGATGTTTTTAGTAGCTGGATAAAGGGGCTACCATCATGATTGTCTCAAAATTATGTCAAAATCAGACATGTATAAATAAATAAATAAAATAAATATCCTGGTACATTCTTACCCACGGCCATCAGGTCCGAAACTACCGACCAAGACTAAGACCTTCGGCTTGGCAGTCAGAGTCGCTAACCACCAAGCCAACCGGCCTGTATTTAAAAAGATATTGATAAGATCATTATTATTTCCGCAGGTACTATGATCCCTGTGGGCAGTGTTGGTTTGGCTGTGAGTCAGTCAATGGTGTTGACAATGATGCTGCAGATGGCAGCACGGTTCACTGCAGACTTCTTAGGTCAAATGACCGCAGTTGAGAGAGTACTGGAGTACACCAAATTGCCGCCTGAAGAGAATATGCTCGAAGGACGTAAGGTTTTTTTTTTACTTGTGTGAATTTAATTAGAATCAATTCATATTTTGCTAGTTTTTTAAATATTTTAAAATATATAATTATAAAGTAGCGTCAGTAACTTTAAATATGACCTTCATAATCGACCGTGCCTTCCTAAACTGAATACATGGTTTTGAATTATTTTTTTAAATAATACCTTTGTAAATTGTTTCCCATCGGCATCGAGAACAGGGATAGTTACCGGTGGGCAAGGCCCCAGAGAGAGGGACTTCCTCACTATGCGTGCCGTGTCCAGGAGTACTGCCTTCTGAATCTTATTATTATTCATTAGTAAATGCTGTTTAACTATCATGACTTACAGTGAACATGATTTTTCAGCTATTAAACCGTCGAAAGAATGGCCAATCGAAGGACAAATAAAGTTTGTAAATGTCTTTATGAAATACAGTCCCGATGACCCTCCTGTACTGAAGGATTTGAATTTCAATATTAGTAGTGGTTGGAAGGTAAGATATCCTATACCTAGTTAATCTATGACTTACTTTTATATAAAACTAGCTGCACCCTGCGGCTTTACCCGCCCTAAATCCTGGTCATAAACCTACCTCTTGAATTACTCTATCTATTGCTGAAAACTGCATTAAAATCCAATGCTTAGTTTACGATTTTATAAAGGACATACAGACAAACAATTTTTATATATTTATATTATATAAAATATAATTTATTTCAGGTCGGTGTCGTGGGGAGAACCGGTGCTGGAAAATCTTCGTTGATATCGGCGCTTTTCCAGTTATCTAATGTAGATGGCGGTATTCACATTGATGGAGTAGATATCCGTGGCGTGGCAAAAGCGGTACGAACACTATATTATAAAAATGCCCAAGGGTCGGACTCCCAAACGAAGGGTCTCGTACCATCGTGCAGTATTTAGCGAAACGCCTTTTATTGTTTTACTTCATTTTTATTATTTGTTTTGACGTTTCCCCTACAAACTTTATAATGGCTTTTTGGCCATAATCAAAAATATATTGTTGGCATATCACAATGAAACAAAGCTTGAAATAATAATGTAACCATTTATTTTTCTAGAATTTAAGAGAGAAAATATCAATCATCCCACAAGAGCCGGTGTTGTTCTCTGCAACACTGCGTTACAACTTGGATCCGTTTAATCACTACAGTGACGATGACATTTGGAGAGCTCTTGAACAGGTACGTATTGCCAAAACGTTTGAGGTATTTTTACTTCAAAATTTTATTTCACTTTGAAATCATAAATAGGTACTGATAATATTAGAAACCACCCGCTTGTACTGCCTCAATTCAATTAGATATCAAAAGAAGTGCTTTTATAAAACTGAAATAATTAGATAACCCTACATTGCATACTGTGCCATATCTGGTACAATCAAAATAATGACGTCTAGCATTCGTTTAACATTTATTGAAGCTAATTTTATTTTCATTAATAAAGGTGGAACTGAAGGAAGTGATACCGGCACTTGACTTCAAAGTTTCTGAAAGTGGCAGCAACTTTTCAATGGGACAGCGTCAGCTGGTGTGCCTCGCCAGAGCCATTTTGCGCTCTAATAAGATTCTCATTATGGATGAAGCTACAGCTAACGTAGATCCTCAGTAAGTACAAATTAGATAACAACAACAAAGTTAAAGTGAGTTTGGATCCCTTTTTAAAAATATCGAAGTAAAGTCGATAAATAACAAATTACCTTAACTGCAAATTATGTATTTTTACTATGAAATAAATATTGACTGGTTACTATGTGTTACAGAACGGACGCGTTAATTCAGAAGACGATCCGCCGTCAGTTCCTGTCGTGCACGGTGCTCACGATCGCGCACAGGCTCAACACCGTCATGGACTCGGACCGCGTGCTCGTCATGGACAAGGGGCAGGCCGTCGAATTCGACCACCCCTACACCTTGCTCTCCAACCCGACTAGCATGTTCAGCCTCATGGTTAAGGAGACCGGAGAAAACATGAGCAGAAACCTCTTTGCAATTGCAAAGACGAAGTATTTTAGTGAAAAATCAGAGTAGTTAATAAGTAGCGATAAGTACCTACATAATTGTGAAGCAAGAATATTTTTTGCCATGTATCTAATAAATTTTAACTTATAAAATGTATGTTATTCTTAAATACCACTAGCTTCCGTCTTGCAGTTTCACCCGCGTTCCTGAACGTACTAACGTACGCTAATGTTACTTCTGGATAATTAAAAAAACTAAAAAAATACGAAGGGGGTCAAAATCATGTTCAAAGATTCCGTTACATACTAACATACTATCATACATACGTCTGAAGCTAAGGTTGTGTAAGGAACAGTGGATTTGTTAGATTTTCATGAGATGTTCACTCACACTATAAATAAAATAGCCATATTACTTTTGAATGAAAGATAAAATGTCCAATATTTGTTCAGCTACCTAAGGTAACTTGTACAAGTCAAATAAACCACGTTCCAAGTCAGAATATATAGCTGCGCCTACCCAGAAGTAAAAGCAAGCCACAGATATGTTTGTTGGCCCAGTATTAGTAATCTACGATCGCCATTTGTCCGTCTGTCTCTCTGTCCGTCAGACTGTCAAGTCAAGGCTGTATCGTTTGACTCCCTTATAGGTAGTGGATATCGTACATTAAACAACAGATGGTAGAGTATGAAAGGTAACATAGTTACTCAAATAATTCTACACTCTCATAAACAACAGCTGCACAATAGAAGCGTTCAAATTATTGGCAGCATCAATGTCTTCAAATAAACACGCATTTATCAAATACCTTTATACATTACTGCATACAATACATAGGTACTTTTATATAGAGATATTGTAGTTAAAAAATTGTTTTAATCAAATGAGTCTAAGTACCTGCAATGTTCATAAACATAGACAATAAGCATGTCTCAAAATTTTGCGCAGTGATGTTTGATAAACTGTATAATTGGTGATTTTGGATTAAAACCATCAACACCAGAACTCATGACTCGAACGATGGACACGTTGTTCTTTTTTTAAACCAATTTTGTTCTTCTACAAGCTTGAAATTTTGTGCGAAGGTTCTAACGTAAGTGAGCACTAAAAAGGATTTTTTGGAAATTTCACCCCTAAGGGGAAGAAATTGCATATACCTGATACCCTTTGTTCTGTGCATAGGAAAGATATTTTAAATGAGTTAACATCAAACCTCGATAGATGGCGTTGTTTATTTAAAGCTGTTTACCATGACGAATAAAACAAAGGTTTTACAAACAATTATCCTCCTGTATAGATCCTGTATTACGACGGGCCAGAAGGCTTGGTGTTAAGGGACCCTGACTGCCGGGCCTCAGAGTGTGGGCTCGATTTCAACCAGGGACATAGTTTGAATTTGTTAATAAAACTATTACACTATCTAAAAGGTAAATTATTCTAAAAAGGCCACGCTATAACACCCGGGATACATTTATTCTGTCGGGAACGCGGGCGAATCGCTCGTCTATACAATGACATATAATAAATCTATAGGCGTGGTGTTTTCTGTAAATCGAAAATTGTAGGAAAAAATATAGGTGCGTTAAAGGGTAACCCACAGAACTATTTCTACCATTTTTGAAATGTTTGTCTATTTAAATTTCCACCCACAAATTGCAATTTTTATTTTCAATATCTCATGAGAACAAACATGTGGTCTTTGATGGTCGTGATATTTGCAACACCAGGGGCATCGCCAAAGCGTTGTCGTCCCGGAGACGTGAATTTCTTAATAGGCGCTAAGGTTCCAGGTATATTTTATTATCTTTATAACACGGGTGAAACTGCGGGGCAAAAGCTTTCACACCAACTTGATCGACCAAGGAGTCTGCATACCTTAGTTTATCTATAGCGAAGCAGAATCAGTACTTCTATGATGCCTACACCGTAGTGCCTAGCCTCTATGGAATAAATTGTCAAAATGAAGTACTTAACCTAAATACATATCTACTGCAATAAAAAATAGTAAATTAAATAACAGAAAATAAATCATGACAGTTATATATTATAAAAATATACTTCTAAAAAATATCTAATATTATTTACTAATCCATGAAAAATGGGTTGCTGCGGCAGCGATGAAACGTGCTGCGACACATCCCTGTTCAAAAACCCTAACGTTATATATATTACGGTGGTGCTTGTGATGGTCATCGCCTACCTAGCATGGTCGCTCTACAAGTGTCAGAGCTGCGGCCGCTGATAAGAGAACTTGTCAAAATATGAGATATTATGAAAGTGCTAAGTACAGTCGTCGACCTGCTGGAGTTGAGGTAAGGGTAGTTTCTTATGTGGTCACACACGTATCCATGTAAGGATCCCTCAAATAAATTTAGATTTACATAGTCCTATGTACTCAAGGAGGAACAATCATATAAAATCTTGGAGTACACTTATTAATTATGCGGTTGTACTCGCACTGCATGAAAACATGGAACAGTAGAAAGGTCAACAAGTAGATTAGTTATTTATATTGTTTACGAGCGAGTAATTGATTTGTTCTTACATGTTTTTGTATTATATTTCTTTTCTCTTCGTCCTTTTATGTATACACTAGCTGTCCTCCGCGGTTTAACGGATCGGTTGAGTAGTTTGCAGATTCACTCCTACATCCAAACATACAAACTTTACACATATTTAATTATTATTTTGGTGGAGATTTCGTTTATTATTAATGTCTCCCGCGGTTTCACCCTCCTTCCCGAGCTTCGGGGTCATATTTATTTATATAAAATCAACAGCCTAAAAACCTTTTCACCCCCCCCCTTTCAACCCATTACAACCCTTTCTTCGCATTAAAAAGTAGGCTATGTCGTTTAACAGGCTCTAGACTATCTGTGTACCGAATTTCTTTTGAGTAGTTCGGTTGAGTAGTTTTGGCGTGAAAGCGCGACAGACAGACAGAGTTACTTTCGCATTTATAATATTAGTAAGGATAATTACTATTAAAAGGTTGTAAAACCTCCTTTTCTTACTTAATATTGACATTCAAAGACAAAATACATCGAGAATTTAATGATTGCATTTTCTAATGTCAATGAAATGGTCATCTAGGAAATGACAAGAAGTAAAGTAGAGTGACTTCTGACGTTTTGTAAAATTTGCAAAAAATAACAAAATCATGAAGAAATTGAGGATTATATAAAATTACTAGCAAAACAACAAAATCTACCATGTGCAGTGAAAGGATAGATCATGAAGTATAGGTACAATGACATAAAATGAGTTGTTGCGAAGGCGGCTGCACTAATAAAACCTGGGAAGTGTTTTTCGAAGATCACAAAGTCCACGGGCTTTTCCTGGGCTTGTTTTTGATTATAATGTTTCTTGCCTACCTTGTATATCGATGTCAGCACCCCAGGCAAAGTTTACTCTGCATGTTCAATTCAAACTGAGTAAGTACACATATATGTACTAGCTGCTCGGACAGACGTCGTTCTGTCGAATAAGTCCATACAAAAAATGAATCTAAACCATCTAGGGCGCCATCCAAACGCATACAAAAAAAATCATTCAATTCGGTCCAACCGTTTAGGAGGAGTTCACTGTCAACACACGTACAGAAGAATTATATATTTAAAGATATAGATAATTTTAATTTAAATCAACTTACTAGACTAAACAACTTAGGTACATTATAGTATAACAATATTAATATTCGTATACTCGAACATTTCATATTTAATAAAATATGAGTATTTGTGATTCGATGAAAGTCCATGGATGCCCATAATAATAATGTTCACTCTGGTGAAAGAATCACTGGGGTTATTATTGTTCATCTGGCGTTTTCTTTCAGATTACTCTGGAAGTAAGCATCTTTGGCCACCTGGAATAATTGTGCACTATTCTTCTCTCCCGTCTCCCGCACCATCGACGAGAGATGGCTGTTGGGGTCCGATAGAAGTATGTAGGGATGATCGAACTCTGCGACCTCACCGGTGCTCATTACCATGACCCGGTCGGAGTCCATAATTGTATTGAGACGGTGAGCAATGGTAAGCACAGTGCATGTCTTGAACTGGCGACGTATCGTCTGTTGTATGAAGTTATCCGTTCTGCAACAAAACAGACTTCGGTAAAAACAGTGACCCTATGGTAAATTCAAACATTAATTTTACAGTTAAATCGAATTCAGTTATTCTGCAAATTAAACATGACTTGCTTTAATGACAGAACTTACTGAGGATCAACATTGGCTGTGGCTTCATCCATGATCAATATCTTGTTGGACCTTAGAACAGCCCGCGCCAGGCACATCAACTGACGCTGTCCGACGGAGAAGTTGGCGCCTCCCTCAGTTACTTTGAAATCTAGAGAAGGAATAGCTGATTTCAGGTCCACCTGCAATAAAAATGTAAAGATTTAATATTTCAATAAATTATTAATAACAGAAGTAACAATATCTCACTTGGTTTGATCTTAATATAAAATGTTATCCACCACGTAGTTTTTACTTAGTTGACAACTAATTCAAAACGTTTGCACATTCAACTCACCTGTTCCAACGCCCTCCAAAGGTCATCGTCGCTGTAAATGTCAAACGGATCCAAATTGTATCTAATTGTAGCCGAGAACAGGACCGGCTCTTGGGGTATAATTGATATTTTTGATCGCAGTCCCTGCAAATATTAATTTGTTAGCAGCTTTCTGTTACTGTTACCTAGTAGTAAATTTACCATATAAATAAGTTTTCATGTCGGTGAGTATTTCATAGGAGTAGCTATTATTGAATACTGTGTAAGTACCTACTACTTTTAGTTATTCCATTTTGTAATTTATATTTATAAAGGTATAAGGATCATTTTAAAGCCATCTCGTCATTTAGGCAATTTTTTCTACAATTCTATTATATTTATTTATTTATTAACCATGAAACTTACGTCTATCTTTACAGGCAAGCCTAATGCGACAGAGTAATTGATTTTATTATCTATCTTATATCTAATCTATACTATTCCCAATATTACATTGTTTTCCTCTACAATGAAATACAACAAATTTAGGTAGTGCAGAGGTAATAAGCAACCTTTGTGAGTTCGTTCAGTGAACATGGGAACATATCAATGTGGTCAAACAGTGTGTTGAGCAGACTTATTAGCCGCAAGAGGAATTATAGGCACATCTATAACATGACGTATCTGGTGTATCACGTAGGGTCTATAAATAGTAGGAAATTGGTGCTGACGTACAAGCTACTCCTCCACTAATTGTCATTGGAATTGGTACCAAAGCGTACCAGACATACATACTCCAATTAGCTTTTATTACTAATCTAATGTATTCTGGAACACAGCCTATGTCACTCATGAAATGTGTATCTTTCTATCAAATTTATAATTAGATAAATGGTTTCCGAAATGACCTACATTACAAATTTTACTTAAATTATTATTAATCTTATTATATTAATATATTATTATTATATTAATTAATGTAATACACATCTTACAATAATTTATCAGAGTTTTTATGGGTACTGTAAAGAAAAACGAGGAAAAAAAATACTTAATTATACTATCAATATAGATTGGCTTAGAAATCATAAAATGTGTACCTGTCTGGATATATCTGAGGTATCAATACCGTCAATTGATATTAATCCATCGATGTAAGCAAACCGGAATAAAGCTGATATCAATGACGATTTTCCAGCGCCTGTTCTGCCCACAATGCCAACCTGAAAATGAAATTTACAGAACGACTGGTAATAAATTGGACAAATTGTACAAAAAATTGGATATTATTATTAGGTATTTACTTATTGATTTATATAAAACAAGAAAACCTATATAAGATACAGTCAGCAGCAGAAGTAGATGAGCAACTCAGGTATCCAAATAAGTGGTTACAAAAAAAATATCTCTATAAAAATCTGTTCCAATTGTTTTGAGCATAATGAATTAATATCTTCACGCCACTGAAGAGGTGGGCAGACATCTCGATAGTTGACCTAAGTTTCTGTAGTCTTTCTCTAGGACACATTCCAATCCCAGGCATCATTCGTAAAAATAAATATCAAATGTAAGCACCGACAGTGTTCACAAACATGGGAACCAAAAACCAAATCTCAATATTTTGACTGCTCGCTTGTTACTTTTTAAAGTGAAATTTCTTATAGGAGGGCTTTGAAATTCTGATAAATGAACGATAAACACAATCTATGCTATTCAAAAGTGATTGATCAATAATTTAAATGTTTTTCTGTATTACAAAAGTTTTTTTGACCATTAAAAATAACAAGAATCTTAAAACAGTTTCGTTGCGTAGACACATTTTATTTATTCGATTAACGAGATATGGGGGTTTACCTATATAGAAGTATCTGATAAATGTATATTTAAATGATACTGATGCATACGGTTGTCAATAATAATCAGTTTTTTTGGAAGTTTAGAATTATTTGACCTATGCTGCTCCTATATATCTCTTGTTGACTGTACTGCAAAATAAATGCAGTATTAAGTAAATTTCAACGAGCAAATATTTATTAAAAGTAGCTTGGTCCACTTCTGAAAGAGTGAATGAAAATGTACTTCAGTAGATCTAATTACTAACCTTCCATCCACTTTCAATTGAAATGTTCAAGTTTTTGAGCACAGGCTCTTCTGCAGGACCGTAGCGTAAGTATACGTTCTGGAACACGACTCTTCCTTGTGCTGGCCAAGTAGGTGGCATAGCAATCTCTGCAATCATAAAAAATGGAATTAATTAACTAAGCAATCATCTAACTTTTTTCCCGCCTGGCAATGAATGACCAGCTATAAAATTTGCGCAACACAAAATATTTTTGTCAGCGAGAAAATAGCATTAATGTTTTATGTACAGTCACGTTTATAAATATGTTTACACTCATAATGGTTTGACTTTGACGGGCCATCTGGCTTGATGACTCTGACTGTCACGGCGCATGTCGTGGGCTCGATTCCCAAGCAGGACAAACATTTGTGTCCATGAACATGACTGTTTGTTCTGTGTATGGTATGTAAATATTTGTCTATGTATGTATTTAAAAAAAAAACTTGTGTATGTAGAATGAAAATTATCTGGTTGCCATAGTTCAAGTTCTGCTTAGTTTGGGATCAGATGGCCGAGCGTAAAGCATGTCCCAGGATATTTAATAATTATTACCATATTTTATTATATTGTTGTCATTTTTTAATTAAAAAATCAGAATACACTTCATCAAGTTGTTGCCATAGAATAGTGTTCAGTACTTTACAGTAGTTCACAGTACATATCCATTGTAATGTTCATACCGTTTGGTGGTTGCTGTAATGAATCATACCGAATATCGGAAATATCGGTTAAATATCCGGCATCCGAATTGTGTAACTCTCATAATAGATTGTATACGATTATGAACTTACTTCTCCCTGCGTGGAAACTAATTAAATAAAAGAGAAACTTTCTGTGTTGTTAGATACTCCATATAATAATATAATATCCTGGGACATTTTTTACACACGGCCATATCATGGAAACCAGATAACTGATATACTACATGCTACTATTTTTTTCTAAAGACATACTATATATAGATATTTACACACAGACAGAGAACTAACAGACATGTTCATGCTCACAAATGTTTGTCCTGGGTGGGAAATGAACCCGCGTCCTTCGGCCTGGGAGTCAGTGTCGCTAACCACCAAACTGGCCTGTCAATTTATTTAACGTAATTAAGTACTAGGTAGATATTACATACTTCATATAAAGTAGTGGTCGCCTAGCGATCGAAATTCAACCGTAATTCTTTATATTTTTTAAGTTAGAACTTATTGAGATTTTTTTGTCAGAGTATAACCTCTTTAATCATTGCATGAACTTTTAATATTTTGTTCTAATATATCAGCTGCGTGCTTGTTCAAATACGTCATTATGTGTTTGACATTTTACGTTGTGTGTGTGAGAAACGCATAGTAGTGTGTATAATTTAATTAATTTTATGTATTGCAAACGTGTTTTATATAAAAAAATAGCTTTATTCACTTCTACATATAAAATTGAAACTGGTTATATTTCAAGTTCATACGTTCGCGCAATTTTCTTAAAATAATAAATTTTTAATTGTTTTTTTATTTCTTAAAAAATACACAATAATAACGTAACCATATCCTTTTTATGAAGGCATGGTCTATACTTATACCACAGCTATATATAGGTAGGTACGCCAACTCAAATGATACACGGTGAATAAAAAAAATACACCGTGACGAGAACATAAAAGAAGATTAAATTTGTATGTCGTCTGATGAATTGGTTGGAACGCAATCACACAGCCGCCCCTCGGCGCTTTCTGGTGTTTTTTTTATACCCAGCCCTGAATAATTAGGTTGGTATAATGGCATCAGGGCAGCCATTGATATGAAGCATACATTTTATACGTGTACGACACTACCTACATCCGTGAAAATGATCTGGTTACTAGATCAATTTGGAAAATATGCATATAAATATCCGCAGGGCATTGTTCACACATAGTTACCTGATCCCAAGTTAAGCAGAGTGTACTACTTGTAGTATGGCTACCAGGTAACTGATATACTACATATACTTATTACTTTTTAAAATGCATACTTATATAGATATTTACACCGAGACACAGAACAAACAGACATGTTCATGCACACAAATGTTGGTCCTGGGTGGTAATTGAACCCACGACCTACAGCTTGGCAGTCAGGGTCTCTAACCACCAAGCCTACGGGCCTGGCGACTGGCATATATAGCAATCAAGGTTTTAATTATTAATCTACTGTAAATTATTTGCTTGTTTACGATATTTTCTTTGTTTATAAGTTTGTTCGATTACCAGAGCGAAGCATTCATTGCGGTATTAAGCTGAATTTTATAATGGAGCAATGTAATAAATAACATTATTTATTACAAGCATATTTTGCTTATAGTGGTGCATCTTACATCAATTAAAATGTTAGCTTGCACTTCCGAGAAGCAGCAATTATAAAGTGTAGTAGAATCGAAAAGCATTAAATATTGTGTAGTTATACTAATTATAGAGGAAAAACAACTTACTTCCTTCAAAAAGGTTGGGTTCAGTCTCTATGCGCGTGTACTCGAGCACTCGCTCGACGCTGGTAAGTTGCGCGAGGAACTCCACGAGCATGCGCGCGCCGTGCTGCAGCATCGTCGTCAGCGTGTTGGTCTGCGTCACCGCCAGACCCACACTGCCCACCGTGATGAAACCTATACATAAATTTGCCTTTATATCTACTAGTACAGCCAGTAATGTAACTAGATGAACCGATCCAAACTTTTTAATCACTACAACTATTTATAATATGAAATGATTACGGAAACAGGCGTTAGAAATATATCGATCTACATACTATCCTATTTCCTACCAATATTATAAATGCGAACGTTTGTATGTATGGATGTTTGTTACTTGGTTGCTCTTACGCAAAAACTACCGGACAGATTTGGATGAAACTTGGCACATAGATAGAACATATCCTGGAATAACATATTTATTACTTTTAATCTGGGGAAAATGTGACCTCCCTTGGAAACGCAGGTAGAACCGCGGGGGACAGCTAGTACAACATGAAGCTGTTTATTTTGTTGACCGTACCAACTAGTCTATACTGTGGGGAAAGATAGAAAAAATAATAAAGCTAAAGTTTATTATGGAAGCGATCCCAATATATTTTTACTTCATTAGAGTGCTAATGAGTGTCGGAAAATCCAGAGAGGTTTATTTTATTTTTATTCTTTCTTTCTTATTTAAAACTGATCAATTACCTACTCTTTTTCACTACGCTTATTCAAAGGTCGCTTCTACGTAAAAGCTTTAAACACAAACAGTTTTTTAGATATATTACAAGAACACAAAAAAATATATAAGTTGGCACACTACAAGTTGGAAAAACTGAGAAAACCATTAGACTAACTTAAGAAATAATCAATTAAAAAGAAATGTTTTCTTTCATTCCTCTACCGATGCTAGTATTCAGTAAAATAAACATAAAGAGTTGTCGTCTACAGCAAAAAGAACATGACTTGAGTAAATAAACGCGTAGAAATAGATTCTCTTTGGACATGTAACATTTAAATTCATAGAGAGTACGACGCTCGACAGCTACATCGCTGGTATTCTGTCCTTACGTTAATTTTCATTAGCTTTATCAATTAAATTTCCGCAAACTTTATTCAGTCAAAAGTGTACCGTACCGTAACTTTTTGGTAATGTAATTCATACCTAATTTTATGGAGGGGAAAGTTTACTTTGTCATGTTTAATTGGTTAAATTATTGATTCAGGACAAAAAGTCGCACGTGATATGCTTTTTATCCGTAAAAACTTAGTTACCTATGGTACTTACCAAAGTCAATATATAAGAAGACAAATATGACCACTGTAAGGTAGATAAGGCATGTGGTATCTAAATAAAAGCCTAAAGTGGTACCACCACCTAAGTAGCCATTCCATGCCGAAGTGTGCATATCCTGTAACAAATATATTTGTATATATTAAGCCAGAAAACAAAAGAACATTCATAATGTTCCGAATAATTGTTTTGTTTGTTTTTACCTGATATCGGTCGAATTCTTCAATAAGCCTTGTTTGAGCCTCTGATGATCTGATTGTAGCAATACCATTGAGTGACGATGTCACCATTCCGAACACTGGACTTTTTGCTGAAAAACAATTGAGGTTCTTATTTATAGATCCTGAACGTATCCAATAAAAGTTTTTGTCGATATCGATAAAATATCTCTGATTCCCAGCCCAATTGCAACTGCATTCAGCCATTGAACATTGGAAGCGAAGAGACAATATTTGATAGTGCCGGATAATGGACTGCTAAATCTGTTCAGCCGTTAATACCGGTTGCTATTAGGTTTTTTATTAGTTACTTTTTTTGTTAGTTTTACTTATTTTTTTGTTAGTTACTTGAGACTGTTTTTTTGTTACTTCTATTATTCTTATTATTGAGTAAAATATTCAAACAAACTATTATTGCTCTATTACTTATTCTGTATATTTACTACAATGGCTCAGAAGGTTTAACAAATCATAAACTACACATATAAAAAATGTTTTTTTAAGCATATAGTTTAGAGGCTTGATTACACATGCAAATAAAACTCTTTTTTAAAGACATAGTTTAGAGGTTAGATTTCAGTGCGGTGATTACTTAGCCAAATTTTACTCACTTGTCCCTTCCAATCGCTTGATACTCTGTGCTGTCTTCATGTACACTTTGACGTAGAAAACGAATACAATGAGTAACACGATAGAGGGTATCATTGTCCAATACAACGCTATCGCATTCAGAACTAATATAGCACCCAGAGTGCTGTATATCTGGAAGACATCCAACAACGTTCTGGGCAAGATCTCGTCGAGCGATCCCATGTCCTTGGTGAACCTATTCAAAATACGACCTGAAGAAGAAACAAAGTTTGTAACAGCTATAAAATAAGCAGTGTTTTAAAAAAACGTCTTCAAGATTCCCAACATTTTGTTCATAATTCTCCAAACATTAACCAATCTAATTATGTTTTTACAGACAGATTTTTTTATTAATTACATTAAAGAAGCACTAATAAACCCAATTTAATGTGCTTCAGTATTACAACGGAGGTAATACAGATTGAACACATGCTATATTTATTGTTACTCATGGTCAATCATGTTCAATAATAAAAGTTATCGTAACTTCGGAAAACAAGCTTCAGGAAATCAGATCATCAATCAAATAAAATGGATGGTCCATTGTTTTCCTATCGATAAACATATAGCAATAGGTATAGTGTAGGTACACGACCGATTTCAAATGTATTTCGGTATTATTGTAAAATTACCTGATGAGCTAGTATCGAAGAATCTCATGATTCCCTTGATCATAGTGGAAAACATGTTATTGTGGAGTTTATCCGATGCGGAGACACAGAGCTCCGCGAAGGGGAATACACGAATATTTGTAAGCAAAATACATGCAATTACAATACATCCATGGATGATGACATATTGGCCAGTGGTGAACAGTCCCACTTGGACGTCCAGACCTGGCTCTGTAAACAAATGAAAAAAGTAGGTCATAGACTGGTTCGCTTTTCACAAATAACGAACCTTGACAAGCGCAATCCAATTGATGATGTATTATTTATCCACTGCATTGCAAATTATATGTATTTCTGAGAAAGTGACCTTAGTTATTTGTCGTTTCCAATATTTATATAACACAAATATGTACTATATTTCCAAATATTTAACAATTTTAACCAAATAATTCCCTCATACCCAATTTATTGATTCAACATTTATTGATGCTAAATTCTATAATATTTACATAGTGTAAAATCGTTACTAATCTACTTACAATATTGTTTTAGTTGACATTGAAACAACCATTCTTATACATGGGTATTGTTTTGAGTAAATATATGTTAGTGGCCATATGGCATACGAAAAGTAATTGCTATCTGGCGAGAACAAAGCAACAAAATATTTTATTATAAAACAAAGTAATTATCTTTTTGTCCTCTTGTCTTTAGATTACGCAATTACGCGATTAAGCGAACATTTAGATAATACCCACATTTATATTATCCCAGTCAGGTGAAGCCGTAGCAGATCACTAGTATTTTATCGATAACCTATACTACCAGCACGCTATGATGGCCGTTTTGACGTTTCAGATTGTCATACGAAAAGTAACTGTATTGCTTTGGAATAAGGTTCATTTCCATCATCATACAATTAGCTGTTGGATCAATAGATGCACCTTATGGCTGAAGTAATAAAGGTTCTTTTTCTTTCTCATTGTTAAACGTCAAAACGGCCATCATAGCGTGCCGCAAGTTTAATCAAATTAGCCCTGTATAATATAATTTTGTAGATACTAACCCATATCAGCTCCGGCTAATCCTTCCTCGTAAATTGCCATTTGATTCGACCTTTAAAACATAAAAACATTTTGTCAGACCGTCATATAATTGTTATTTAAAATTAATGATTTATTTTATTGTTACTACTGCACAAATTTTATTGTTCCACGCTGCAGGTTGTATCTCTCCTGAGGTCGTGACATAGTGACAAAGCTAACGACGCCTCGTTTATCAATATCGATTTCGCATTGAATTCACAAGGGGATAAATAATATGTCATGTAGAAATGGAACTATAAGTAATTTTATATTTAAAAATACATATTAAAGATTATGACTATGCATTACACAGTAAGCTATTTTATTCTAGATATTCTGTCACTGTGTTAGAAATTCAAAATAAATCTAATTTGGCACCCTAAAATTTTCCCTGGAAATACAGATTTTCTAGTCCGCTAAACCAGTGTTAAAGAACAGCTTATGTCAAGATCTGAACGGTATCTTTCAATAAAAACCACGCTTATATAAAAATCCAACAAAAAAAAAAAAAAAATTTGAATTAAGAACAGTGTAAATAAGAAATTAAATTTTAAACATTTACATTTTTAAATTAAATTCAAATTTATTTTCTATTTTTTTGTTGGATTTTTTATATAAGCGTGTTTTTTTAGTATTTTTAAACTACAGTGTAAACTCTTTATAACGTTATCCTTTATAACGATAAACTCCCTATAACGTTGAAGTGAGCCCAAGTTGGTTGGTTTGCGTTAAAACCCACATATTGAAACACTCTTTATAGCGATACGCCATTCTCTATTACGAAGAATTACGAAGAAATGTGTTCATATTTTTAGACAGTAAATATTTATTATCGGTATTATTGTTTATGTTATGTTATCAGGTAACAAAAGACTTTGAAGATCCGAAACATCCGAGGTCGGTCTAGCTTTTGTTATCCTTAATTGCCTTGAACACGTGCAGTATGACACATTGTTTTCTCGGAAGTGATGGTCTTCGACCAAGCATACTGGGTACCTATCGTATTATCAGTCGTAAACCTACTTTGAAACTGTTAACATGGCCAGTAAACGGAAAGCGATTAGTGTTGACGAAAAAGTTTGTGTGATACGTGCGATTGAAAAGGGAGAAAAGAAAAGTGACGTTGGAAGGCGTTTTGAACTAAGTCAATCCACTGTTGCTACCATTTGGAAAAACCAAAAAACAATTCTACAGGCGGCGCTGGAAGGAAACTTGTCTAAAAAATTAAGAAAGCCAAAATTCGAAGACTTAGATCAGGCAATGTTGTCGTGGTTTAACAATCAGCGCCAGAATAATGTACCCATCTCGGGGCCAATTGTAAAAGCAAAGGCTGAAAAGTTTGCCAACCAACTTGGCATAATTGACTTTAAAGCATCTGAAGGTTGGCTCGGAAAATTTAAGCACCGTCATCAAATTACGTACGGTAAAATGAACGGAGAGGCGCGGGATGTCGATATGAATGTGACTAACAATTGGATTAGTACAGTGTGGCCTAAATTAAAGATGAAGTACTCACCAGAAGACATTTTTAATGCAGATGAAACTGGCCTTTTTTTCAAGTTGACTCCCGACAAAACTTTAAAATTCAAAGGGGAAAAATGTATTGGAGGAAAACTGTCTAAAGAGCGTATTACAGTTCTAGTGGCTGCCAATATGAGTGGCACAGAAAAAAGAAAGCTCTTAGTTATAGGCAAATCGAAAAACCCTCGGTGTTTCAAGAACATAAAACAGTTGCCAGCTACGTACAAAGCAAACAAGTCAGCTTGGATGACATCGCAGATTTTTGAAGAGGAAGTGAGAAAATGGGATGCTGAATTAAAATCACGGAAAATCTTGCTTCTAGTAGACAATTGTCCTGCTCACCCAATCATATCTAATCTTCGAAACATAGAGTTACCATTTTTCCCAGCTAATACAACCAGTATTTTACAACCAATGGATCAGAGTGTAATTAAATCCCTAAAGGGCCACTATAGACGGAAAATGTTGATGGATATGATCGAAACTGACGGCAAGGTCTCGATCAACATGCTACAAGCAGTGAACTTCATATCAAAAGCCTGGCAGGAGGTAACAGCGGCCACTATCCAACATTCTTTTCGACATGCTGGATTATGTAGTAGCCAAGAAACGAACCAATTTGACAGTGAAAACAATCTACCACTGAGTGAATGGATAAGCCAGTTCAACATACCAAACAATTTTAACGAAGATCTACAATCGTACGAAAATATAGATGAGGATGTAGCCGTAACTGGTACACTTACAGATGAACAAATTGTTGATTTAGTGTCAAAAAGACAGGAAACACCCGATAATCAAGATGAAGAAGACGATCAAGTGGACAAAGCCGAATCACCACCAACAATTCAACAAGCCCTAGATGCCGCTAAGTTGGTAGAAAAATTTTTGTTGTTTTATCAAGACGATTCCACCACATATCTAGATATGAATAGAATACATAAAATAATACAAAACAAGTACTGGCATAGCAAAAAACGTCAGACAAAGTTATCAGACTATATGTGTAAACAATAATTTATACAAGCATTTATTATCTAAGACATACATATTAAAAATTCTTGTTAATTTGGTTTTTTTTGTTCACTCCATATAACGATAACTCTCTATAACGACAAAAAATGCTCAGTCCCTTGAGTTTCGTTATAAAGAGTTTACACTGTATTATTTATTTTTCATTTTTTACTTAAACTGCTAATCCTGATTATCCTAGTAAGGATGACGGGTCAAACTATTTAAAATATTGAATTGTCATCGGTCCTTAATAAGTATGCCACATTTCGAGTTAATCCGACGTCTTGAAGGGGGTCAAAATCATGTTCAAAGATTCCGTTACATACTAACATATGTCTGAATAAAAGCGTATTAAAAACCATGTGCCTACGTCAGCTAAATTTAATAATGCAGTAATACGAGGTATACAAGAATGAAGCTAACGTTATTGCAACAAGTAATCACCTACTGGAATATCGTAATGATTTACGATCACGTTTGCAATCGATTTCATATTTGAATGCAATATTTCTATGAATAAAATCAATCGCAATCCGTATTATAAAGTCGAAGCGATACGTTCGCTGAATTATTATCAGACATGTAAGTGAATCAATCCTTACACTATGGATTTAAAATATGTATATCCTACTAGCTGTCCCCCGCGGTTTCACCCGCGTTCCCAAGGGATGTATCATTTTTCCGACACAAAAAGTATCCTATGTTACTTCTAATACCTTCATGAATATATGTGAAAATTTCATGATGATCGGTTAAGTAGTTTTCGCTTGAAGGCGTGACAAACAAACTTACATTCGCATTTATAATATTAATAGGATTAACGCCAAGTAATATAATAAACAAGTTCTTCTACTATATTATACTAATACTATTGATTCAATATTCTATAAATATTCAACGAATAAAATTAGTGTAATCTTTGTTGTGGCTACGGATCAACCGGTTTAGTTTGTAGGATATATTTGTATTAATAACTCACTAAATACGGATTAACATAATAGAACCTGTGTGGCTACGGCCTCACGACCCGCGAGAGAGGCTCTACGTTGATCGGATATGGGTTATTAGTATCTAATAACCAACTTACATTTCCGAGGTACATAGTGACCATACCTGTTACTCAATTGATAAATTATTCATATATTGATAAAATCAATAAACAAAATAACATCCTTAATTTTTAACTATGTAAGTAACACAAACTACGCAGGTTAAATACTAGATGAGCGTGCCATCAATTCATCATTAAAATGTTAGATTAAAAAACTTGTAGACTTGCCAATAACTTATCCAATAGTCAGCAGCTGCGGCACTGGCAGCAGTCAGCAGAATTAGTGCCACCGTGAACATTATAAAGCATGAATTGCCTCCTGAGCGGAAGTACGCGGAGATCACCTCCCACCGTAGGTTGCCCGACTGCCTCTCCTCAGCCAGCTCTTTTTGTGCCTCGTATTGAGGCATTTCCTCGCCCTCATTTACGCTTGACACACCACGTAGTAATAGAGGCCTCTCGTTTTCTTCCATACTCTAACAAAATTATGTATAAAAGTATTATCTGTGGACTATTTATATAATTTACTCTTCTTAGTTGAAGACTGACTTTCGAACCGATAATTTTAAATTTAACCGTCATAAGTGCCCTCCGCGGGCCTATACAGAATAAATGGTTTTAAATTTTGAATAATAAATAAATATCCTGGGACATTCTTTACACACGGCAATCTGGTCCCAAACTAAGCAGAGCTTGTACTATGAAAACCAGATAACTGATATACTACATATACTACTCTTGTTTTTTTTTCTTAATACCTACTTATGATTATTATGATATTTTTATTTTTATTAATTATGATATTTACACCCAGACACAGAACAAACAGACATGTTCATGCACACAAATGTTTGTTCTGGGTGGGAATTGAACTCGCGACCTTCGGCTCGGCAGTCAGGGTCGCTAACCACCTGGCCCGTCGATGTATTTTTTATGTGTGTGTAGATGGGACGGCTACCAACAATTATAATTTGTTGAATATTTCCCCAATATTTATCGAGGTTTGTTTAACTTGTTTGTATGTTGAAAATAAATAAAACTTTAAATCCATGCGATGCCACTGAAAAATGTCACTAAAAAGCTCACTCTTTAGGTCCATACTCTCTTAGAAGCATCCAGTAAACAATAAAAAATGAAATGGCAATTACACGAAGGTGAACAAAGATTAGTCGCTCTCTTAACACTCACACTCGATAGTATTCGTTAGCCTTCATTCACTTAGGGCCGGCATAAGGTAGGTATTAGGTGCATGGCTATTCTGTATTTACGAATATATCTACGATAACCTATCCAAACTAAAAAACTAGAAAAAAGATTCACGAAATAGATTTGCAAAAACCTTTGTGATTAAAAATTGGACAACAATCCCATAGACCCAATTATTGCAAGAAAAACGCAAACTAAGGAATGTTCCTACCGATATTGGCGTAGTAACAAATTTCATGCTACAACTCAATGCGCCAAATCCACGATAGCGTCCCAGTAAAAAAGAACTATCATTATTTAAGTATTATCTTATTGATTCTGATGACTCTAGCTCCAGTGTACATAACAATCAAATTAAAAAAAAGTATGAATATCCACGATCGTTACATTATTTGTTTTCCTAGGAAACCATTAACCTATTCCGACTGATACGTCGTTCAATTTTATTTAATAGAAGCAAATTCAACAGAAACTTTGTAAGTAGATTTTTTTACAGTCAGTGCTCATTAAAGTCATTCCACGAACACTTACCTTTGATCCTACACTCTCTGAATCCTTTTCTTTGCTCTCCTGAAGCGAGGTAAGTAGCATTGAAAATTCTTTTCCGGAACTTGCGAGCTCATCAAATGTTCCCATATTTTCTACTCGGCCCTTTTATGAATAAAACAGTGTAAAACTTTAAAATCCTAGAATATAAGTAGGTAAATGTATTGAAGAAAATAAATATATGTACAGTATTATTTGAGGTACCATATTTGCACGGGTACACCACGCCGTCGCCGCGCATTGTATATGTGCATGTTGTGCTCACATGTTTTTTATTATGTTAAATTTGTCTCCATTGTCGAAACAAAAGACGAATGCGTAGTGCCTCGACCAAACCAAAAGGTTTTTAGGCACTACGTTAATTGTAAGCCTTGTTATAAACATGTGTGTATAAATAAAAATATATTGTGAGTATATTATTATGGCAGAGGCTCGACGGCATGATGTTATACCCTGGACTTCTAGAAAGGATATCATCTAGTTTAAATCTTATTTTTTCTTGCGTCCTCCCAGTCTTGGTGGGGAGTGCAACGGTTGTCATGCGGCCAAAATTGATAGGTACATATTTGCGTTGTTTGAAGTCGCATGGCTAGGACCGTCAGACCAGAAGCGCGTAAATTATACAAAGGTTTATCGATCCGTCATCAAGTTGTAGGTCATAGAATAAGCCTTACCATACAAAGTAACTTAGCCATTTTACCCATACCGAGATTAATCAATTTATTTATAGCTGTTATTTGAAGTAAACGACTAGTATTTATGTACATTGAAGTGAACTTAAAATTATAGTAGTTTTGTTTAAATAAATAAATATTTAAGAATTCGCTGTAGTTCTGTACGAGGTTTGATTTTAAATGCTAATGTATAAAATCAGTAGTAAAAAAAAATTACAGCTGTGCTCGTGTTAAATCAAACTTACCTCATTCAAAACTATAATGTAATCGGCAGCCTTGAGGAAGTGTATCTGATGTGTGACGAGCACGCGGGTGCGTCCCTTCAGGTATCCATTGATGCATCCCTCGAACAGCTGCCGCCCTACATTTGCGTCCACAGCTGACAGCGGGTCGTCCATGAGATAGATATCAGACTATAAATACAAATATTTTAATTATATGGATGGTACCTACATGAATCCACCACAATCAGGCGCGGTCTCAGACTGAATTTGGGGGGGGGGGGGGGGGGTCACTAATAATAATACAATATGCTTATTTTATTTTGTAAATAAACGGGAAAGTTTGGATGAATGGAGGTTTGTTACTCAAACACGCTAGAACGGCTCATGGCTTAAATAGTTAGGTTTGCAAACGATGTAGGTATATACGGGATGTTACAAAACTACCCGTAAAGCCGAAAGGAGGTTAAGAGAAAAACTATTAAAGACAATTATTAGGTAAAAAAGCCTTTTCTGTTAAATAATCTGGTTCACTGACATCACAGCTTACTAGGTTTGTTGGGTTTGATAATTAATTATATTTTTACTGGGTATTTTGTAACACGTTTTATAAATATTTATATTATTGAATAAGTTAGGGAGTGTTCCATATGGTTGTGAAGTATTATTTATTGTTAAAGAATTAAAGGTACAAGTTGCTTTATATGTCTTTGAGTTTGAAAAGTAGTAGCTTTAAAAACAGTAGTAGTTTTAAAAAATATGTTATTTCAACCCTTCTATTTCGCGTCGGCATTTTTTGTCCTCGTATTAAATTTAATGTAAGCTGTGTGGACAACCCTATTCAGGAATGAGACCGCCTGTCGACAGACAAACCGTATCCTGAGAAAATGCAATACAAAATATATCCTGAACAAATGCGCGTCTTACTCCCGCCTTGAGGGTTTCATACAAACTTGTATGCTGATACTTCAATCACTGGTATTTCACTAAGAAACCTCTAAATATTGGTCTAACGAAAAGATAAGCCAACTTGAAGGACAAACTTAACGGCGTACCTGTAAAAATACTACCACATACATCAATGTACGACACAGACAATTCTCCAACTGCATATTTAAGTTTGTTATCCTAGAAATATATTTTTGAAAGTGATATAACAAATTCACGATTTTCTTTTTTTTTTCCTTTATTTGTTCTGTGAGATCTTGCTTCTTGCCAAATCTCATGTTTCTAGGTCAGCGAGAAGTATCCTATAAGTTTTGATTTATAGACGAATGTCAAAATATGCGGCAAAAATAGGCCTATTTTTCTTATCAACATAGATTTGGAAGTTTGACTTTTATAACTCTAAGGGATAAATCTTATGTACCTATAACATAGATTTCTATTTAATTTCAACTTTATTCCTCCAGGGGTACCTTAGACGAAGGGTCTTGATAGACAGACGGACAGTGAAAGGGACCTATAAAGGTTCCTTTGTCCCTTTGAAGCCCGAAACCCTAATAAAGAAAAAAATATGATTCCGGCTTATTCCTTGACTATATTTTTTATTGCATAAACTGAGTTATATACTGCTTATATGATATTATAATAAGACCAGAAGTTACCTAGTGTTGATATATTAGATCATAAATGGTGAAAGAGTGAAGTAAGTAGATGATGGCCAACTGAGCATTTTAACGACACTTGTCACGTGTTTGTAGTTGCTCACTCGAGCTGACTATTTTAATGAGCAATCACATCCACATAGCACCCGTTAGAACTTGGATGGAGTCCACATTCTTGTCCCTTCAGTAAATGTTCTTAGAGAATCGTAGAACGGAACAAAACTATACAACATTCCCAAGACGTACTTTAGTCTACAACAGTAATTATCAAGGTCTGTTTGTACAAGGTTATTTCAGCAAAAAATATTTTCAATGAAATTCAATATTGATCGACTTTTTGCACGTTACTACAAACGCTAAAGTTAAGGCTTCAGTTTATGGATAGCTTAGGTTGCGGTAGACGTACATAAATGATTAAACCAAAGGCAAGCTATTTGTTACTGACACCTACTTTGGTACCTACATTTTTTTTAATACTTTGTTGTTAAATAAACAGATTTTTACATCAGCTGGCCATTTATTGTTAAGTATTATTTGTTAAATGAAACGATAGCTTTACGTAACTATGCTATGACATTCGCAAAGATCATAATGTCTCTTTTTGGCTTTTTTTTATACCTAATTTAAATAAAATGAAAGTATTAAAGCTTTACCTCTACGCACGCTGAGCTCGAACGTCACTTAGCTAGTGAGTCAGCACTTCGGGGTAGTAACTATTAGGTAATAATTTGCTGAAGGGTCGGCCTCGATGAGATCGATAAAGAGCGAGGATGACGAGGAAGATAATTTTATCATAATTATTATAAGTTGGTTCTCAGTTAAATTGCGTAGAGTACCATCCAACCAAATTGCAATCGCATTCACTATCGGCATGAATTTAATAAGATTCGCTATAATTATACAGAAAATCGAATAATAAGCCGATAATATTCCGTACGCCATGCGACCATGCCATCCATGTTATTCTGAACAAATAAAAAACCAATTACCTACCTCTCTGTAGACGGAACGGGCCAAATTGATTCTGGCGCGCTGGCCTCCGGAGAGGGACACTCCCCTCTCTCCCACTAAAGTCTGATCTCCATAAGAGAATTGCTTGAAATCCTTTTCCAGTGCACATACTTTGCAGACCTAAAATAATAATAGAAAATTGAGATAATATGTTGATATGAACCCACCGGCTTAACGCAGTACTATCTATGTTGTTTACCTGAACTGCCGAAGAAGGGTCATGTTTTTCGATTCGATATGTATATATCGACATATGTCTAATACTTGAGTAAGATCTACACCCACTACCGTTTGACACTTGTCAATATATGAGGTGTCATTAGATTCGTCGTAGTTATGGGAGTGATATAGGGTATATCAAAAAAGAGTAAAATTATATATTATGAGTATCAAATAAAAGTAAATAATAATAAAAACGTATTACCTCAAAAGCGAAAATCATGCTTCCATGATGTAGTGCAGGCGGTACATTTGATGGTATTTTAAGTGGAAATTTTAAAATTACAGTAAAAAAAATTCTTATCTTTGCTTGTCCCCATTTGGAATACATAGCCGATAATTCAAGCTGCCGGGTTTTTGTTGAACTGATTTAGCAACGAATTCGTTTTTCAAATTGAAAAAGAATTGAAGCTAAAATGCAATATATTTACGTACCCTCTTGTATTTTTCCGGTTCGTAGGGCAGGCCAAAGAGAATGTTTTCCCGAACGGTGCTGGGGAAGAGCCACGCCTCTTGGCAAGCATACGAGATCTTGCCAAATATTGAAATTGTGCCAGTGGCCGCCGGCAATTCCTTCAGTAGCAGTTGCAAAATCGAAGACTGCGAACAAAAACAAATAATACTTACCATATCTTTTTTTTATATTTTATACTTATTTAATAATGCACTTAATAATATATTTTAAAATTGTTCTTTGGCACATATACACCCCTGCGTTTATCGATATCTTATATATATATAGCCTATAACCATCTAGGAAAAATTCCGCGTCGAATGGTAGCAGTCCCATCCCGATATGTTCAGTAGTTTTGAGGTGATGGTGCGGCAAAGGAATACTATTTTGCTCTTATAGATTATAATAAGTCTATTTAATATTCTCTTGTGCATCAGACTAACCATTGTTTTAATCTATATTAACCTTTTCACCGTGTTTGTTTAAACAAAACTATAATTTTCTTAAGTGATTTAAATGCACAAATGAATAGTGTTTTTTTTTGTTGATAAAAAATATCAGATAGGTACTAATTGAATTGATATTAATTAATCAATAAACAGGTTTACGAAATGACCTGCAATTTTTCACGACGTGGGCTTTGGTACATGATAAATAACCTTCCTTAAATTCAATGATCAATAATTAGTACGATCGAGTACGAACATAAAGAATTTCAATCTTTGTTATTCTGGCTGGATAATTAACGCTATTACGTGGGTGTAGCGGTTTAATATCTTGACTGCTACGTAACACGTACTGAATGGATTCCCAGCCAGGACAAACGTTTCTTTGCGTGAATATATCTGCGTCTGGGTGTAAATAAGATTTTGATTTATTTAGTATACTTCAGTCTATATATATTATATACTAGCTGCGCCCTGCGGCTTTGCCCGCTTTCAATCCTGGTTATGAACCATCCCCTTGAATTACTCTATCTATTGCTGAAAACTGCATTAAAATCCTTTGCATAGTTTACGATTCTATAAAGGACATACAGACAAACATTCATTTTTATATATAGATAGACATATATCTATTATTTTTGTCAAATGTACAAAGCTCTGCTCAGTTTGGAATAAGAAAACTGGATGTAAAAAATATACCAAGATACAAAAAGTAGGTACTTCATACTCCATCCCACATCAAACTTCAATAACATGCGATTCAAATAATGTCATTACAAACATGGAAATGTCATTTGACGAGCGATTTTCTGCTTCAAACTAGCTTTACTTATGTTTCAAACTGCTTACGAGGAAAACGATAATCCTACTAATATTATAAATGCGTTTGTAAGAATGTGAATGTTTGGTACTTTTTCACGCAAGAACTACTAGACGGACTTGGATGAAACTTTGCAAATAGATAGTTTATAGCCTGGATTAACATTTCAGATACTTTTTAACCCAGGTAAATGTTACATCCCTCAGGAACGCGAGTGAAACCGCAGGGAACGGCTAATATAATATAGTTAATATATACTCGTATAAACTATATAGTTTGGCAAGGAAAATTGTATGTGTAATTTATTATTTTTTACTTTGAAATAAATGATTTAAAAAAAAAAGTTTCAATCCAGCAAAGGGAAAATGAATGTGTTCATTCTCTCACGCGAATTGAAAGCTATTATTAACATTCTTTAGGCATATGTAAGTATGTAACATTACTTCAATTAATCAAAATACGTCGGCAAAGCTTGAACGAACTTACTGTTCGTAATGCCACGCCAACTGGAATTAACTCCGTATACGCAATGCAGCAAGTTGAATGCGTACTAAAATATATGGAAACAATTTATGATTTCCGGGAAGTTATTTTCAATTTAATTTATTTATATGTGTTGCAGTAATATTATATCAATTTTTTTTTAAATCATATCTACTTTGTATATTTTTACTAGTCGGTACCTAGTACACCTTTGTAATGTATAATGAAAAAGATTTGTGAGTCTAAACGAGCAATTAGGATCTCGGAAACGACTCCAACGATTTTCATGAAGTTTAGTATGCGTTAGGGGCGTTAAAACGATCTATCCGTGTTTTTAGGCAATGAAAACTGCTACAATATCATTAGAAGGTAAGGTTTTCAAGTTTCATCTTTTGTGAGAAATACTGTTATTGGAAGCCCTTTATTATCGCATCTAATTCGTATCTAGGTATATATGACAGTGCTTTATGAAAGAGAATACAGTCGAAGTCACGTTAGTAAAGAATATCCGAGCAATGCTCGGCCATCCAGGTACTACTATTTATTTGACTACTATGAAATGTTCATATGTTGTTGTAAATGGACATACTTAGAAAGAAAAGAAGCGTAGGACACAGCTTGCGTGACATGAAAAGAACGTAAAGAACCGTTAATTGATGCGAAATACCCATAGGAATATTCAACTTGTACACACACACTGTCTCACACACACACACACACACATTCTCACACACACACACACACACACACAAACACACACACACACACACAAACACACACACACACACACACAAACACACACACACACACACACTCGCACCCAACTCAACACTGAACACCATTTAATTTAACTTTGCACTTAGATTATAACATTTAATATCTTTCTCAACATCCCTAATATGTAAAACTTATAATTAGTCCGTGGTGGAAGAGGCTGGTTATCCATAACACAGGCTTCGGCTTAGTTTGGATACCAGTTTCTCCTACAAACTATAAAAGGCTCAAATAATGTTGTCTATCGTTTTAAGTAGGTTATACTAGTTTGTAAGGAGAAAGAGAATAAATTATTATTATTATTATTTTTTTAAATGTTTCTTTGGGATATTTTTGTGGGTAATCTAAGAAGTAATTTAAAACTTCATTAGCTTTCTAGCAGCCAAGATGTTGATCTATCACACATAACATAAGGTCTTTATTTTGAGTGCTTTATTTACATGTTATCAGAAATCCTACCTTTCCCGAGCCGACAGCACCGATGATGGCACACAGCTTGCCTTTTCGCAGTCGCATAGAAATATTCTTGAGAGCTAAGAAATTCGGGTCTCCAGTCCAACTAGCTGATATATCACGCAGCTCCACCGCTGTGTCGTCGGCGTGCGAGTAACTGCGCAATCTTTTCTTTTCCGGTTTCATGTTACCTGAAGCATAACATGTATCTGAATAATAATATAAATGGGAAAGTTTGAGAGGGTGGGTGCACGAAATGCTTAATTAGAGTTGTAGAGCTCTTAGTGCAGAGTTCGGTCCGGGGAAGTACTACCACCTTACTCATTTGGGCTGTGAAGCAGTAGTGCAGTGGTGTTACTGTGTTTCGGTTAGAAATGTAAGCGGGCCGATGAAATTATATGAGACATAACACATTCACCTCTCTGGGACTACAACGTGTTGGTGATGCCCCTGGTGTTGCAAATGTCCAAAGGCGGCGGTGACCACTTACCATCAGGTGGACCGTCTGCTTGTAGGGTATTTAAAAAAATACTACTAAACTGATTTGGATGAAAACTCCCTATCTTGGGATAATTTAACGTCCTTAGGTATCGTGGGTTGCGGGCTGGTAATCCTATTTGTCTTAGTCATTTATTACCAGTAAAATAATATGTGCATATAATTTCAACAGAGGATGCCAAACAGAGGTATTAAAACTATTTGTGGTAGAAACTCATCTCTAGGGGGTTATAAGAGAAAACTTAAAAGTGCATTTAGCTACAAAGAAAGTACTCGTTTACTTTAGCTAAACTAAAATGTTGCTCAACGAACTTCTCCCTTGTCTTGTATTAATATTGTGGACGTTCAACTTTGACTCAAACATTCCTATATATCTACGTATAATAAACATCATATAACGTTAGGTTGATAAGTCTATTAAAATAGTAAAGTCTATTATTATTATATTATTATATTTTGTAGTATTATATGGATCTCTATAAACAAATCTCGTTATGATTGAATGAGAGCCATACTATAAATTACTAAACTAAATACACGCATTGGTCTTTTTTGGTATAAAAAAATATTTTATATATCTGCTGCTGCTCCATACCTTACACATACCATAGATAAGAGGCTATTTATATTAAATAAACAATTTGGCCGGCTCAACATTCGTTAATGTTTAATTTTCCATACAGCAAATGCAGCAAGACCTAATTTAGCAGCTAAAGAATCTACATGGGAACTAAATTGTAATTTGTTGTCTAATGTTAGTACAAAAATACAGATTTTTTAACGAGATAAAAATCTCCCTTCTATTATTATTTGGCTGTCTACTTGAGTCCATTAGGTAAAATTAGGCATTTTGATTTCAAAGTATTTGGTAAAATATTGTTTGTAGCAAACCATTTAGAAAAGGTAAACAAGGTATAATTAACGATGTAAGTTCCTTGTCTTCCCTATCAACTTAACACAACTAAAATTAATGAAGTATCGTCAACAAACAAGATTCTATCTGAAAGGCATAACGGCTAATTTACTACAAAAATGATAAATAATTACGCTAATAACAAAAATGGCCCTAACATTTAACCTTTCCCCATTCTGACTAAGCCCTTTGATGTTGTACCAGTAATCCCTACGTTTTGTTGACGATTTGTTAAATAAGATTAAACAAGCTTATGAACCATTCCATGAATTTCCGTCAGAGTTCGGTTTTAGAAGCAGTGTACGGTGGTCAACCAGGGCCGGATTACCCAGGGGCCCGCGCCCTGATAAACAAAAATTTTAAGTGGTTTTTCAAGTGTGACGGAACAAACCCTCCATAATAATATAATACATTTCCTGTTTTTTTTTAATGTGGCTACACATAGACTGTTTTATGGAGAGTGACATAAGACTACTTTTAACTGCATGACACCGCGGGGGACTAGTTGTGAATATAATTGCCTTTTTGTAGAAAACGTATATTTTAGGAAGTTAGTAAAGGGTCCCTGCGATGCATAGCCTAGGGGCCTCGACATGGTATTTCCGGCCCTGTGGTCAACGCAATCAAAAACCTTGGATAGAAGACGAAAAATACCAATTGCGTCATCCGATTCCACCCAGGCCCTAAAAATGTGGTTCAAAAATTTTAACGTTTAAGTTTAAACAAATAGGACATAATTAAAACAACGAGTAGTTTTAATTGGTGTACTATAAAAGAGGACCTCAAACGATTTGATCATTCATTTAAAGTGTTTTTGTTTAATTTTTTATCCCCTATATAGCTATATCCCTATATCTATTTAATCCCCTATATAAAGAGGGTTGGCGTCACGCAGACGACTAGCCGAAAAGAGTCTGGAAAATCTCTTGTAATTATGTAATGCACCGGATGGTGACGGACCAAAAAGACATTGGCCAACCCTAAATAACTGGAAACAGAGCAGGCAGACGATGAAGAGTACAATAAATATATTAAAACTTTTTTGCGGTGGCGGATACTCATTGTTTCTCCATAATAGATAAATATGATTACAGCTCCGATATAAAAATAAAACAATTAATTATTGTGTAACATAGTTAGTCATGTACTACTTCATTAATTATTTCTGTAACATATTACCAACTGAGAAACATCGCGCAATGAACCGTTAACCGATAATACTGTTAATAACATAATTAAACTCATCTCATATTTCACGATAATTAATCTGATTGCAAGTTTATTTACCTTCTTGTAAGAAGTTATAGTTTTTTTTTTTGTATTTGTATATTTATGTATGTCTCTCCTACAAAAGATACAACGCTAACATTAAAATTTTATAACACACAATATATGTGAGGTGGCGTGTTACTTCATTTAGAGGAGACCACAGCATCCAAAAATATTAATAGACAAAAAGTAACAAAAATAAAATCAAATATAAAAATACAAAATTATAAAATCAAAATTAGTAAAAGTAGAGAATGAGCGCATAAAAGTTGGAATTTCAAAATAGCAACAAACTTTATAATAACTATAGTTATTAATTGTGTGATGATATATAGGTACTTACCATTACTAATAGGGTTTTTCGGAAAGGCATCAGTTGTAAGCTGATAGGAGAGAGGTCGTACGGCTAAATCGGCTTTAGTGAAGCTGCTAGACATGTTGTTGAACAAAGTCGGCTTCGAATCTGTCGCAGGATTCGGCATCAAGTCGGGTCTGTCTTCTATAAATTAAAAAAGATACTAGTTTTGGCAGTGTGCTTATTCACTTCGCCGACATTACGCAACGCTATGTACCTACATTCGCTACTGAAATTCATATCTGGGTCATGTAAAAGGAACGTAGAGAATAAAAAAATAATAACCGAAGCGCAGTCTTGGAGAACGAAAACAATCAGATTGAAGAGGAGCCTACTTATCTATTTATACAAGTGTACTTGCAGGGGCTGTTACTTTTTGTGAGGGTTTCTAATATGGCTAAAATTAAGGTTGCAGCTTGGAGAATTGGGCCAGTGCGTTTAGATTTATACGATTAGAAAAAAGGTTCTAGAAGGCGAGCTCCCTTTTAGAACCTTTTTTAATCCAATTTCAAATACATATTAGATTATTTGTAATGAAGATATTGTGTGTGTTGGACCGTGTCTTAAGTATGACCTTATTGATATGCCGTTAACCTGATATGCCATTGGACAATCGAACATGCTCTCAAATAAACATTTGTATTTAAAACCATTGTCTGTAATAAATATATCGTCATTGTTCCATGTGTTATGTACCTTTTCATTGATGCGTTACTGATAAACAATGCAGTTACTATTGTATGATATCAAAACATTTTTAATACTTAAAATACTTACGCAGTGAGAGGAATTCTTGGACTCTAGAAATGGAGACAATGAGCTCGGCTGTAAAGGCGAACACGAGAGGCAATATCAGCGTGATATTTATTTGTGCTGCGCTCATAAACTGCTGCAATGGGTAGATCTAAAACATACAAATAAAATACCTATTATAATAATAATAAAGTTAGACAAAGTAGATCAATGATTGTAAAATGTTACTTACCACATTCGCAGTCATCGAATTTCCGAACAATATGAATGTTAGAATAGTAATGAAAAGTGCCGCTCTTTCAGTGAAAATCATAAAACCGAGGAAAACTGTTCTCAATATGGTGGCTACTCTGACTTGTTTGAGTTCTTCCCATCGCTTATTACCGACCACTTTCTGGAACGGTAGCTCCCATGCATACATTTTTATTACCTGAAATTATTAAATATTTTGACGTAAGCGCAACTGCGGAACATAAATATCAACCATATGTGTCGTTAAAAAACCCAATATCTATACAACGAGTTTTTCACACAGTGACTCTACTCGTATTCCAGTAGGATCTGATTTCCAAGCTAAAGTTTTATTTCGTACAGTTTTATTTTTGTACTTGCTGTGCTCCGGGGCTTTACCGGCGTTCCCGAGGATGTCACATTTGCCCGGGACAAAAAGCTTATATGTTATTCCAGGATACGCTTTATCTATGTGCCAAGTTTCATCCAAATCTGTCCGTCTTGCGTGAAACAGTAACAAACATCCATACATACAAACATCCATACATACAAACATTCGCATTTATAATATTCGTAGGATTTATCTAATATTCTTTATCTAGGATTTTATTTCGAACATTCCTTGCTTGGTACACCCCTATACGCCCCTCCACTATGATGAAAGCTACCTCCTTTTCATGTGTCTATTACAAGCGGCTTAGTCAACAAGAGAATAAGTTATCTATAAAAATTACAGCGTAATTTATGGTAATACAACTAGAATCTATAATAAATAAATATCTAGGTTAATGACGAGATTAAATCATTCGCTCTTATCTAGATTATCTTACTGTTTTCAATGTACCTGCTTGTTTTATAATCAATGCACGTAGCGTCGTATCAACGTTTACGTGAGTCCTACCTTCAACATGTTGAACGTTAGATAAGTAACCAAATAACTGAGAAATATTATGTCCTTAACTATAAGAAATATCATCTATATTACATATACCCGTGTTCAAAATTCAATACTATTTATTCAGTTTAGGCCCGCTAAAGGCACTTATGAAGGTCAAATTTAAAGTTACTGAAGCTACTAAATATAAAGACCATCACTACAATTTTACCATCTAGTTTTATTACTTGGAAATAAGTCGGCACGTTAATATTTTAAGTGATATTATAAAACTCATATCTCTAAGACATTAATCGATCTAACTCGATCGACCGTTTCAAGGTCGATATATCAACAATACATTATATATTCGAATTCATAAAGTAAGCTTCACCTTAAACAATACACGTGAAACATTTATATAATTAATGTCAAACACCTGTGTCGAGTAGGTACTTACTTGTATTCCATTGATAACTTCACTCATGACTTTTATTCTTTCATCGGTTTTTTCTGCTGTACGGAACCGAATCTTGCCAATATACTGTCCAAGACCACCTATAGGTATAAAGTTGTTATTAACAAAACCATGAATTTTATAGTAGTCTGTCTTAATTTTATTAATGGAGTGAAATATATATATAGTATGGAAAATACCACCGTATCAATTATACGGGGCCCCGGGGCAGCAGGGGCCCCGAACGTAAGCAAAAAGTTGTAAAAGATTGCCCCTCATCAAAATTTTATACAGGGCCCGTCCAAGATACGCCACTGAAAATAAGGTTCATTTGACACTCCATTACCTAAAACCTACTGAATACACCGGGATGGGAATTTTTCCGGTTATAGACTATTTAAGATATCGTAAATGGGCGCCCTCCAGCTAGATGGAGCGATGATATACGCAAGCTGGCTGGCAGCGGTTGGAAACAAAGAGCTGAAGATCGAGCTCAGTGGCGTGCCATAGGTGAGGCCTATGCCCAGCAGTGGACGGAGATAGGCTGATGATGATGATGATGATGAAACGCGGGTGAAACCTGAGCTAGTAAGTTTATAAGGTATTATTTGGTTATGCTTAATCAGTATGAGATCAGGAGTGCAGGCATCCAATAAAATATCATATTGTAACTCACTTATTGTAAGGTAATTGCAAGGTTTGTATCTTATGGTGTCTGTAGTTAAACAAGGAACTCTACAATATTCTCTAATCCGCCTGCATCTGTGAGTCTGTATATCTGTGTCCATGATACTGATAGCAAAACAATTTTCTAATTCGTCTTTTATGTTTGCCTGAATGGTTAAAACCATTATTTAATAACTAAGGCTATTATTATCATTTCTATGAGCCATCGTAATGGGAAAGAAAATGGTGTCAAATAGAGCAGACATTGTCGAAAGTGTCAAATTCCAGTATGTAACTAACACTAACTGAAATTCGTAGGTACCATTAAAATATGTTGATAAAAAAGTTAAATATTTCAAAATCACTGAAGACTGAAGTAAGTATACGTCCATTTATTATAGATATTCCTGATAACATTACGTTGGTGATTAAAGGACAAGATAATTCATATTAACCATGTCATTTGAAATAATTATGTCGTCATGTCTATCGTATGCGTTTTATCTAAATAATCAAATTATCGAAATTACCTATATAATCTGTGAAATTGAGTCATTGTCATCGTTAATTTAAAGTTAAATGTATGTAGAATAGAATAGAAATATTGTTTATTAATGTAGGCCTTCACAACCTCTTTAACACTAAACATACCATAACGGGTCAAATGACCCATTTTGAACTTTGCATTGAAAATGGACGCATTATCTTATTGCTTTTGCACATTCGACTTCACGACTTTTTCTTAGTAATTAATATACAGTTATTATACTATTTATTTCCTTTCCTAACAACCATATTTCATACATTCAAGCAGGAAACATATAGTCACATTTGACCCGCTATGGTAGAAATGGGTACCTAGTAAATGTTGGTATGATTAGTGTTTCTTTTTTTTTTTTTTTTAATATCCTGGGACATTCTTTTACACACGGCTATCTGTTCCCAAACTAAGCAGAGCTTGTACTATGGAAACCAGATAAATGATATACTACATATACTACTTTTTTTCTAAATACATACTTTTATAGATATTTACACCCAGACACAGAACAAACAGACATATTCATGCACACAAATGTTTGTCCTGGGTGGGAATCGAACCCGCGACCTTCGGCTTGGCAGTCAGAGCGTTAACCACCAAGCCATCTGGCCTGTTAGTGTTAAATCGTCTTTACATGGTTTTAAATAAATAAATAAATATCCTGGGACATTCTTTACACACGGCCATCTGATCCCAAACTAAGCAGAGATTGTACTATAGAAACCAGATCACTGATATACTACTTTTTTTTCTAAAGACATAATTATATAGATATTTACACAAAGCCAACTGGCCTTTTGAAAAAAAAATTACACACAATGATATTAAAACATAATTATTTTACAATAAAAATACTGAATTGGATAGCTTGTCAAGCGAGCAATTCCTTGTCAAAGGTTATTATCCTCTAAATAATCAGATATACTATAAAATCCCTTTTGATATAAAGTTACTTTACTACCTTTTTAAATGTATACACGGGTAATTATTGTACATACCTTGTATTGGCAGGGCAATAATAATCAAAGCAGCCAAGCCGATAAGAGCCGCATATCCAGCCTGCATGTATCCCAGGTAGCATACAGCCACCAGTTGCAGTGGGATAATCCACACATAATGTAAGAACATGAATGCCAAGTCGAAACGCTGAAGGTCGTTTGATAGTAAATTCACAACTTTACCCGCCGTCGTCTCTCCTAGGGAACCGTTGTTCATGCGCATTATCTAAAAATAATATTGACAATTGTGTATGAAGTGTCATGTAAATAAACTGAGGAATCAGATCAGTTAACTGTGTATCATAAATACTCAGCTTGCCACTGTAAAATATCATGAACCAAGATAATATACAACGTGTTACAAAATACCCCGTAAAAATATAATTAATTATCAAAGCCAACAACCCTAGTAAGCTGTGATGTCCGGGAACCAGATTATTTAACAGAAAGACCTATTTTACCAAATAATTGTTTAATTTAATACTTTTTCTATTTTTCATTCATAAAAATCAGTTTCTTTTTTTTTTTGGGTATGTAACATAGCGTTACTACGGTTCTTAATTATTGTGAATTGACTCGTTATAAGGCCCCATTTAACCTCCTTTCGGCTTTACGTAGTTTTTTTAACATTCTGTATAAGGTAGGATCGTTGCAATTCCTTTTAAATATGTTATAATTATATTAATGGGCACTTACAACAAACAACTAAAGTTGTCAAGTCTACAATAACACATTACGACAAGAGCTGTGCTGGTCTGAATTAGGTTCTGACCTACATTTGCTATAGTGCAAATTTTCAACTGAAATTTCAATTATTTTTCATAAGGAGCCCATTTTATCCGAGTATTAATAACATATTACTGTCCTGGGTGAGAATTGACATACGAACAGCGGCATGACAGTCAGGGTCTTTCACCATCAAGCCAATGATCAATGAAACAACAATACCAAAATACAAATTACCTTTCTGAACATCAAAGAGCTCGTAGCGACTCGAAGCTTCATTCCATATTGCTGACAATAAATAGCTCCATGGTGATTAAAGAAAGCCGCTATCCAGTTGACCATGATCATGGAGATAGCATAGTATCCTGCGACCTCTCTTGTCATGTTAGAGTCAGGTGACCAGTATAGCAGTAACTGTGCGAAAAGAAGTGGTGACCCCGTTCTGTGAAAAATTGATTTTTATGTTGGTTTTCTCGACTATTGCATACTTTACAAAACACAAGAACAACCAATACTCTTTTCTATAGTTCTAATATCAAAATAGGCTACACAATGCTGTGAAAAGAAAAGGAGGAAAAATATACAGTTAAACTTTATAATTTACTTAAAAAATTACATAAAACTTTTCCTTCGCAATAATTTTTTCGTCACTTTTAAAAAGCTAAGATATTAATTAATTTGTCGGATTACCAAGCCACAGTAAAATTTTGATGGCAGTCAAGAACAATATTATGTGCATGAACATGACTACGTTTTATTTGAACAAGCCAAGTGCGAGTCGGTCTCGCACACAAAAAGTTCCGTACCGCCGTACAATATTTATCGAACGACGAACATTATATTTATCCTACGATTTTATTGCCTTTTAAGTTATTAACGTAATCCCCTACCTAACCATAAAAAATATCCATATCTAAGTATTGTGAGCCCTAAAACAACACTTATTTTATAATATATTTTATAACAAATGTTAGAAAGAAAATATTTGAATACCTTAGTGCAACATTCATGAACTGCATGATACCACCTGGTATGAAAGACCAAAAGAAAGTTTTGAAGAGTACTTTTACAAAAGATGGCTCTCTTCCAGCAGCTCTCGCTGCTGTCTCCTCCTTCAGCCAATTTCTGCAAAATAAAATATGGTGTTAAACCTGAGCTCTGAAAGCCGATATCCTACTTCACCTAAATCTTACATACTCCGCACCCTATGCGCTGCATTATACAAATATTTTGGAACATTTTGTCTGGAAACGTGGAAGACATATGTAGATCTGTTAATTTTATTGATAAAACATCATCGTAAGATTTTAATAAATTACTACTAGGCCTTCCTTTGTTTGCCCTTCACTTCTACTCGTAGTTTCACGTCCTGTAAATAATAATCGACTGCATTCAGTCAATTACGTAAATTGGGCATAATTTTGTTCTGCTCTTAAATGGCCAATTTTGCCAACAGAAATTCTAGATAATTTCCGTAAATTTTCGTTGCTCACTATGTAAGGTTTAATTTAGGATTCAAGAGGTTTTCTTTTGCTTTATGTCATAAAAAATAATTGAATATATTAAAAAAAAACAACGCATCGAGTGAAATATCTTTACACAGTTAGCAAATAAAAAAGAGGATGCAAAATAATAACAAAAACACCTTTCGTTTAATCCCCGTGGAACAACGACAGGAAATTCGCATATTCACGCATTCGAGTGTCATTTGGACCCTTTTTATCACTTTCATAACGACCATGAATAAAAACTAATTTTAAAGCGAAAATTCAATTTTTTAAAGAAGGTGAGATATTTTAATCAAAAGATTACTTTATAAATTTAAATCTACTAACAATATGGATTAATTCAAATCTTTATTACTTGTACTGAATTCCATATGCATCATCATTAACATGAACATTGCAAGTATTCATTCGTAAAGATGATATTACATTAAGCTTATCTATAAATACTTTACCTATAATTTTGTTAGTAGTAATCGTGACAAATTATTACATAAAATCCGATATCAGCAAAAATCGATACAGCGCTCATACCGTTACCTTTTCCTGATGTAGTAAGCGTGATCATTTCTTTATTTACGAGTTACAGATAACAGAAATTGTCGTTTGTTTAAAAAACTAGATTCTACCTTGGAATTCATTCAACATAGATATTCCAAAAACCCTTACAATTCATAAACACATGTTTGTTTGTATGTCAAGAAAGTATTCTAGCTAAATTACAGCATAGACCTGCATCAAAAAATATGGTTTCTTTGTCTCGAAGGTACTGCTATCAAGTAGCTGTGACTCTTGTAGGTACAACAGTATATGTACGTTAGAGCCTACCTGATAGGTTATCTGTTAATAATATGTTCATACGCCAATTGATCAAATAAAATTGTAGGTATAACAAAACACCTACATTTAATCAATTTACTAGTTATGGATGTGACGATGCAACAAATAAATAAAGGCAATGAACTTATTTAGAACTTATTCGTAACTCATTTAAAGTTATTTTTAATAAGTTTGGTTGGAAAAGTGACATTATACTTAATACGTATGTATTCATATTCGTATAATTTATTTGTATTCCACAATATTAAAATTAAATCTTAAGTGGTAAGTAATATCTAATTAATATTGGGACCCTGCCGGGCACAGGCACATAATGTACGGTGTAGGTACATTATAGAAAATTCTTATAAAACCTTTTTGTGTAGAAAGTTAGAAATATGTGACCTAATCATCTTCGAGGCAGTAAATATTATTAAAAGATGACCTAAAAAACAATAAAAACTACAACTTCATCACAACTAACAAAATTTCAAAAAATAGGTATAAATATACGTATTTTTGTATTTAAAAATTTTTAAATTCTTCGTAAGAATTTTAAAATTAAATAGGTCCAAACGGGTTAAGTTGTGTAGGAAGTCGAATGAATGCTATAAATAAACACAGATCATATATATTTACTAAACCTACAAAATTATGTTTATTTATTAATGTTATAAATTAAGTTATGCTAATAGCATAGTTACCTTTCTAGTTTGTCGCCTACAAGTTTTGAATTATAAAGACTCTTGGCCGGCACTAAGTCGTACTCCTCAAGATCGCGCTTATTTCCATTCCAAAACAAAGGAAACATCCAACAGAATAAGAACCGTGAAAACAATCCTGGCACTTCTTTTTTTGGGGGATCTTCTTTATTTTTCGGTAATTTTTTTTCATCATTACCTTTTTTGGTCCCCATATTTGCAAATCACTTTATTTTTAAATTTCCGCAGTAAATTAATGTTTATTTTATAAGTCAACCTTCATAGTGTTGTATTGAAAAGATTAAAAAAATAATGTTTTATTTTATATCTACGGACGGATTGGCGCCGATGCGCACACGGTACGATCTTCTACAGACTGTCTGCAACACGCACGGCCAAATAGCTACAACTGAATAATTATATTTATTTTTAAGTATATAGGTATATAATCAGTAAATGATTAATAATACTAACGATCCGCTTCGCGTAGATGCTTACGAGCGCTCTACATTTTTGAATTCTTATCTCATTTTAGTTTTATTAATCTTAGTTTCTGGTAAGTTTTTATCAACAGTTGCTGGTTTTTTTGCATCATACAAGTAGTAGAAGAAAACCTGTAACTTAAGCAGGAATAAAAAACATGCTCTTTTTTTAAACCTTTTGTGAGATCAAAGTTTTAAGTTAAAAAAATCAGTTTTACCGGAACAAAATTTGTGGAGATGAGAATATGATTGATTGTGATCATATAAATATGGGCAGTTTAATCGCTGGCTTTTTTTAAACTTCATTATGACAAAAAAACACAATTTCTTTAAAAAAAATTGAACCTATTAAAAATTGTGTAGTCAAAGATTGCGTATATCTAATCGAAAACGCTAACAAGCGTGGTCATGCACACACATTATTTATGTTTAATAAACTTATACTACATTGTTCACGTACTTTATAATCGCAAAATATCAGCTCATTTATTAGGAAAAGATAGGAAAAGTACTGAAGCTACATCCGGTCCGGATGTAGCTTCAGGTCCTGCCTTCAACTGAGAAGAACCGGCAAGAAACTCAGCGAGGTTACCTTTTTTATATAATTTCTGTATACATTTTATCTATTCTGACTTTTTGTCTATTTTAACAATTACAAAATACTTAACACAGGAAACATTAAAAAAGAAATAACAAGACATCAAAATAGAAAATAACAATAATTACTTACAGCCTAAACAAGCAAATTAGAGGTGCACTATGTAGAGAGTAGCTATTTCCATACATTTTTATTTCCAATATAATTAACTACCTTGTAATACGCTCTTTCTTTCAAAACATTCTTAATATTTTTTTTTATATTGCCCATTACAATTTATTGCAAGGTTGTTTCTACAGTTACACTTTGTAGACAATTTCTCGACTGTATCGGGCGAGTCGTATCTTTTGAGGGACCTTATGTTCATGCGGGATAAAAGGGATATTTTGTGTAAATACAATATTCTATCAGTATGCCAACTTTCGTTCAAATCCATTCACTTTTTTATAGGTAATTAGTGTGATAACATTCCACAAGAGAAATAGGTATTATTCGTGGCCTATTGTCTTTTGGATCTCTATCTAAATGAAAAGTATCAGCACTAGACTCAAAATACTCTGGCCTATAATGTTTGCTCTATTGCTGCATAAAAGAGTTATTAACGAACAGACTGACAGCAAGTCTCTTGCAGCAAAACAAAGGGCTTTCATAAAAACTAACGATAAATTTAACCCCCTTAATACCTTCCCATGTCGCAAAGACCTATAAACTACCTAACTGTCAAATTTCGGCTTCATACGTCAAGTCGTTTTCAAGATTTCGTGTTTAGTCAGTCAGTTAATGAGCGACCTTTTGCTTTTATATACATACTTACTAGCCATCTCCTGCGGTTCCATATATATGTATATATGTATGACCATGTAGGAAAAATTCCGCGTCGAATAGTCGCAGTCCCATATGTTCAGTAGTTTTAAGGTGACGGTGTGTCAAAGGAAAGTATTTCGCTTACATATGTCTAGATAGATAGACTCGCTGTTCCCAGCATGCCTTTCTATGCAAAATAAATTTCATTATTTTTCGGTCAAAAACCGTCATAGGCATGCGTTGAAAAACTCTCTCAAGTTACATCCCTATTCGATAAATAGGTGGTATAAAAATGCTATACATATTTTTTATCTAATTTCCCAAAATTCACTTAACATTTTTATTAAGTTCCTATTCCTTATAGCTGAATGACTGACTTTTAAGATATTTTACATCGAGCTTGATTTTGCAGGCTCTTGAATTTCTATTGTTATAAAGGGATGTAGGTACAACATACCACTTACCAACTTTTTTAATTACTTTCGTTTAGTGGCAATACCGAACTGAAAATTATGAAACGTTACATATTAATTGCTCAAATTAATAAATAAATATTCTGTTACAATTATATACACGACCATCTGTTCCCAAATTAAAAAGAGCGTACTATGGAACAATTATGATATACCCACCAAAAACCCATGTTTAACAACCATACAAATGTTTGTCCATATTAGGAACCGAACACCTATCACGTGACAATCGAGGTATCTAACTAACACGCCACCTGACGTTGTATGCAAATGTCATATGATTTGCAATATTGATTTGATATCTAAATAGAACACAGAGTTTTAGAGACGGTAGTGATATCATTCTAAGCGTATATCGACTTTTAGTCCTCGACACCCTTGTACCTACTATTATAGCTCCTACTTACGACAAACAAAAGAGATTTCGCTACATACGCAATTTCATATTAGAATTTGATACTTTTTTTATATAAATTGGTGCGTGAATGTTGAAGTGAACCAAACAATAAATAATAAATATCCCAGGACATTCTTCACACATGGTTACCTGATCCCAAATTAAGCAGAGTGTACTGCTTGTAGTATGGCTAACATACTGGTAACCGATATACTACACTATTATACTTTTCTAAATACATACTTATATAGATATTTACACAGACCAAGACACAGAACAAACAGACATGTTCATGCACACAAATGTTTGTTCTGGTTGGGAATCGAATTGATGACCTGCGACATTGGCGGTCAGGACTCTAACAACTCAACAGACCCAACATATTAAAATAATTTATGTTACTCAACGAAAATATACATAAACTAGTTGTCCGGACAGACGTTGTTCTGTCGAAAGAAGTCCATATAAAAGCGCCACCTACCGGGTCCAATTGTGAATCTAAACCATCCAGGGTGCCACCCAAACAAATACAAAAAAAAATATGCAAATCGGTCCAGCCGTTTAGGAGTTCACTGTCAACACACGTACAGAAGAATTATATATATAAAGATATAAAGAATAAACAAAAAATTATCTTGGTCCGTTCGTACATAATCATTTGTTTATTGATTTAATCGGGGTTAGCACCAAATAAAACGAATACAGGCAAGATAAGAAAATGAAGGTGTTAACACTAAATGAGCTTGTGATTATATACTCGTATACCTATATACATATATGATATATATATGATGCAATTAAAATTTTCCTGTGTGTGTATTTATACGTTTGTCGGAAAATCCCTCATTATCATTAATAAGAAATATCAAACCAAATTTTATATTGGTATCTACTGTATAGATGACTACGCGATGATGCATTATAAAATTGTGATTAATCATGAGTGGAACATTTATTGCCTGCCCGTTAGAGATAGTGTGATATTGCCTAATTAATTTTGCTTGTAATACCTATCAGCATTCTGTTCGCGACTTCTCATGCATGGACTTTTATGACTAACTACCAGCATTATGTTGCGTCTCCTCGGGCATTGACTTGTCATACGTACTACCAGGATTATGTTCGCGACTTCTCATGCATGGACTTGTAATACCTTCTACCAGCATTATTTTCATGTCTTCTCATGCATGGACTATTAGTACCTACTAGTAGCATTCTGTTCGCGACTTCTCATGCATGGATTTTCAATACCTAGTACCAGCATTACGTTCGCGTCTTCTCATTCATGGACTTTTAACACCTACTACCAGCATTATGTTCGCGACTTCTCATGCATGGACTTTAAATAACTACCAGCATTATGTTGCGTCTCCTCGTGCATTGGCTTGTCATACCTACTATCAGCATTCTGTTAGTGACTTCTCATGCATGGACTATTAGTACTTACTAGCAGCATTCTGTTCGCGACTTCTCATGGATGGACTTTCAATACCCACTACCAGCATTCTGTTTGCGTCTTCTCATGTATGGACTTTTAATACATACAATCAGCATTCTGTTCGCAACTTCACATTCATGGACTTTTAAAACTTTTTCAATTTAAACAATGATAATGTATCCACAAATAGGACCAAGTATAGCGAAAAGTAAATCAAACGTACGGTTTACTTGTTAATTGAAATAAATGGAAGAAAATATATCGGAATTTATTCCTACTTTATAATCCGCTTGAATGTTTAGGTACGTAATACACAACTACGCTTGCAAAATGCGTATGTTAATCCTTCTATCTGTAAAAGAGTTCGCAGATCGCAGACGACTCTGGCAGGCAAAACATCGCCAAAACCAATAAGAAAAAAAACTTGTTAAGCTCTTTCGTTTCTTAGGGATGCAAAATTGCATGGAATGCAGCTCCATTTTATACATTGTTATTTTTCATCGAAACACTGGTGTTGTTTGTTCATTCATTGATTATCTTGAAGGCTTCAGTTGTTTTTACCATCATAATATTTCTAGAACGTAAACAGTTCTTTCTTTTCTTTTTGCAAATCGTCTAAAAACCCTATCCTATATTAAAACGTAAATGAAAGGGTTCATGGTATTAGCTTTTTAAAATCACTAATTAAGAATTATTTATAACATATTAATAGAAATAAATTTAATCTTCACGGATTTTTCATAGATGGAATTTTACTTAGCTAAGATTTATTTAGAATCCGAAATCTAAGAATGAAAATACTAAGACGGATTCCACAAAAAGCAAGTTTACTTGGAGCCAAGATTCCTAAAAAATATGTTGTCAAATTTGACCTTTATGAATGAAAAGTAAAACCTATACTAGGTACAATGATTATTAAATAGTTCTCTACTTAACTAGAAGAGATTATAATATTAAAGTTCCTCCTAATTACCCCTCAGTGTACAATGGCCAATTATTTACATAACCCTACCAATATTTTAAATGTAAAAGTTGATGAAAGTTAGGTCAATTAACTTTTAGATAGAATGTTATTTTTATCTCGGGAAACCATAAGATCTCTTGACTCACGACGCTTGTAGAACTGCAGGGTATTTAAATCGAAATTTTAATTACTTTCAATATGCCTAAGTGTTTTATTCCGTGTTACGTGAATTTCTAAATATAGCCTGTCATTGACCTAATAAAACGTTTCAGTACAAGAAAAATATTATTATATAGACCAAGGTTCTCCGTCAATAATAAATGATGGCGCGTATCGCTGCGATAGTGTTCGCGCTGTGGCAAAGTGGTAGTGGTATGGCGATGGTGGCGAAGTGGCGGTGAGCGGCGGCAGAGTGCGGGTATGCGGCGCGGCGGTCCCGTACCCCGTGCGTCGCGCGTCGTGCCCCGTGCCGCCGCAGTATGACATGGCCCGCGAGCCGCCCGCCCGCGCCCGCCCCAGCCAGCTATCGCTGCACCCCAAACAAACCAGACACGATGTTAAACTACTTACACCATTGACCATAAATCATGTGTCCGCTTATAACTGTGCCTTTAAACACTAAACGGAAAATCGTTAGATAACTTTTTCTCTAACTATATCAATAAATAACTTTTGTGGAAGATTAAATTTAAAACAGTGGAATATTAACAGTTTATATTAGTTTAATTGAATCATTGCCGTTATAAAAGCTGCTTTGATAGTTGGAACTTGGTAAATAAATAAAGCAATGACCAGTGAAGTATAACGAACAAAGAAAAGTGTTTACAAAAAAAAGTAACGTAGCAACGGATTACATTTAAATATTAAATACTTACATAGTTAAATTATGTCGCATCGTTGAAACGATTATGTTAGGTACGAGTATATTCAATTAAAATTATTCCAGTGTTTTTTTGTCACACATACATTGAAGCGTATTCAAACATATTCTTCGTATGAAGTTAATTGAAGACCTTAATAGTAATTGTTATCGTTGCGCTGTCGGTATCATTACTTTTCATTTGATTTTTCTTAGTTAAAAAACAAAGTTCAAATATTCACAAATCTAAATAATATGAACACCTTGTAACGTCATTTTACAGTTGAGTTTAAGTATGACCTTTGGCATCTTTCTTTTGATATAAACGATCGATATTTTTGCCATCCAACAGCGGCTTAAGTTTGCGATATTCAGTTGCTGCATAGAATATTTTATCTTTTATTACGTTGCTTAAATATCTTATTCAAAAATTATATTTCTTATCGAATTCATTATAATAAGTTAATTAACTAGCTGATAAGTACATACCTAAGTTTAAGAGAGCTACGGAACTGCCTAATACTTCTGTTATTACAAAAACTAATAGACCACCAAATTGCAGTATCTTTAGTATCAATGCAATAAACATCTGGAATATATTTTAATACAATATACCTTTTAATACAGTTAAGTACAATGTATACAATTAAATATATTAAATGAGGACAGTTAGTGTTATATACATATGTATATTTAACCCGACGATCAGTTGTGGTCATGGAAAACGGTGCCTTAAAATATGGGAGCAATAACAACAACAATGATATCGTCGAAGAAAAGGTGGTAAGTATTCTTGTATAAGTCATGTATTTAGTAATTTAAGTATGTAGTAATTTTATTTTATATTCATTTTTTTTAATAATATAAACTAGTGCTTGACTGCGATCCCACCTGATGGTAAGCAGTGATGCAGTCTTTGATGTTGAGGCACTCTAGTTAATATTTTATGCACTCAATTTTAAAGGAATAAATTACTAAATTTTAGAATAAAATTACTATAACTTTGATCTGACGTGAGGTATAAATATTTTTAAGTCAAATTGATGGACGTAAGTTCAAAAATAAAATTGTCTTCTATCTAAACCCTTTAGTTAGTAGTTAGCGTTTAGTCGTTTAGTTATAGATAGTACATACTATTAAATAAAGCTTAATTTAGGAAGTACTTTTCTGTGTACCGTCAGTACAGTACAGGAGAATTAGTATAGATTTTGGAATATAACCGAAACCAAAAACGTAAAACATTTTCATGCCATCCATCATAGTTAGATACGTCATGTATGTCGGGCTATATTGGGATAAAAAATACATTGCAGACTCAGTATTAGGGTCTCGTTGGATACACTCTATCGGTACGGAAGTATTTGCAGTAATAAGTTTTATATTTATTTTGTTTTTTATACCGCATTGGCCGACAAACAAGCAAGTAGTAGTAGAGCTCTTAGTGCAGAGTTCGTCCGGGGAAGTACTACCACCTTACCCATTTCCGCCGTTAAGCAGTAATGCAATTGTATTACTGTGTTTCGGTTAGAAAGGTAAGGGGGCCGGTGAAATTACAGGCACATGAGACTTAACAACTTCACGTCTCAGGGTCGACAACGCATTGGCGATGCTCCTAGTGTTGCAAATGTTCATAGGCGGCGGTGACCACTTACCATCAGGTGGACCGTCTGCTTGTTTGTCGGCCTAAGTGGCATAAAAAAAAAAAAAAAAAAAACGACGGTCCACCTGATGGTAAGTAGTCACCGCCGCCTATGGACATTTGCAACACCAGGGGCATCGCCAATGCGTTTTCGGCCCAGAATGAGAATTAACAAATACACGTGTAGTTAAGTCTCATGTGCCTGTAATTTAACCGGTCCCCTTACCTTTCTAGCCGAAACACAGTATTTTTGCTAGTACTACCTACTGCTTATTGTTGGTAATGGGTAAGGTGGTAGTACTTTCCCGGACGAATTAAGAGCTCTACTACTTAAAAATAGTGTAATATAAGTAAAAAGAATGGTTATTGTTTGTTGTTTATTATTTTCAATAACTGGTGCATGCAGCTGTAATCGACCAAATGCTGTTTTGCGATTTCCATGGCAGCTAAACAAAAAATGCTTAGTTTACATTCCATTCAAATATTTAAGATATAATATATATTGTTCAACCCTATCTTCATATACAAGCAAAATATTTTCATTCATCGACTAAACACAGAATTTCGAAAACTACGTGACTTGAAGACGTCAGCTACGAACGGATTTAGCGACAGGGCCGAATTAAGGTTTTAAGACTTAAGTTTATATGGAAGTCTAAGTTTTCTGCAAATTCGCAAGTATGTTTAATGGGGAATCCTTTATTCACTCAGCACCAAAGCAAGGGGTCGACAAGATTTTTGGGATAGACATATTTATGAGCCGGAGAACGCGATCGGAACCGCGGGGGATCTAGTTACATATATTATTTTTTGTATGAGTTATACAGAGCACTTGAAAATTAAAATGATTATAGCACGTCCTGATCTCAGACGGCTAGATAACACCAGCATTTAAAGTTATTGGCAACTAGCCTTGTGAGATTGGATCAAAGGTTTGTTCAATCAATTCATACGAGGTGCTGAAACAATCAATACCATCACTGATGTTCTCTATAACACGTTAACCTCGTTTCAACAGCTATGAAAAAACATGTCGTGCCAAATTTTTATTTTATGGAGCGGATTCATGAATTACGTGTTACCAAAAAGTTCTACCTATTATGTTAACTTATCCGTGAACGATATTATTAAATTTATTTTATTATCTATAGTCTCTGGCTGACAGAGAACTTCTTTTTTTTTAAGCACTGGTATGTATTTCAAATAAAGAATCTAAGTTCTAAAATTCAGTCCCTAAAATGAGTGTACGGTATGTAAATGATGATTGATTTGTATGTTTGCTTCTTAAATTAGTACTCTTTGGTTGGAAATTATAGGGGGTTTAAAAATAATCTAAACTTACTTTTATATAACTGTAGAACCAGCATATCTTTACATGGAAAATATTTGCCATAAACTTCGATTCTGCTTCTTCAAACTTCGGCTTCGATACTGTAAGGAAAATGACAATAACTCGAGGATGTTTCGTCGCGGCCTCTTTGCTCTGTCTCTTTCACTTACTAGGCAATAACATGAGAGATACGCGCTCCGATCCGTCTCCGACGAAGTTTGTATTAGCTGAATAAGGGGGCTGATTTAGAGAGTGTAACTTTATACACTAAGATCAATTTGAAAACTGTGTCCGTGTGTCAGGTAACTCGAACAAACTTGGACCAATATATTGACCTAATATCATAAAATTGGCTCAAAAAAAATGAAAACTGTCACGCATACATAGGTGTTACGACGAAATTACATACCAATTGGTTTTTACAACCTCTATTAATATTTTTTCAAAACTTTTTAAATTATATGAAGTAAACCATATACCATAATACCATATTCTGAGTAGTATAGTTTCAAATGTTAATTTTACCAACAGCAAAAAATAAGAAAGTAGGTTGTGTTACATAACATTGTACAATTATTCTATGGAATACAAATTTCAAAATTGCGGTTGTTATACTTAAACTGAAAATTGCACATATTTCTTAAGTTAAAAATTTTTCTTGTTCATACCAATTTTCATGAAACGTTTTTTTAAGGTTCCATACCTACCCAATGGGTGCCAACGAGTCACTATTGCTAAGGCTATCCGCTATCCGATCGTCCGTCTATCTGTCAGCGGGTTTTATGTCATTGACCGTAATAATATGTAGACTATGTTGACATTTTTTCCACTACGGCTACTATAACACCAAATAATTAAATTAAAATAGAGTTAAAAATGAAAGGGGGTTCAAACAAGAAACGTGATTTTTTCGACGTTTTGTTTTATATTGTACGGTGGTACTGAGCCCTTTGTGTTCAAGTCTGACTCGAAAGAAAGGACAACGGTCGTACTATAACTTAATTTCATACATTAAAAGTTAAAGACACACACACTATTTACGATTTTAGAAACACATAAACTGAAGTCAACATTTTTTTTGCGAAATTGCCGAATATTTTTTCATTGTTTGGAGTAACATTTTTTTATACATTATAAACCACTTACCATTCAAATTTCAATTATGTCGTGCCAATAGTCGATATTCCAAAAATAAAATGGCTATGACAAGGTGGAATAAAGTTTATGATTCCGTTTTTTGCCCTTTTTGCGATAGAACCCTCAAAACCATATATTTTCTTTACTGAGTATTAAGTCAACTTTCCGCGTCCATTAACTAATAACATTCTGAGCGTTAGAACATTGGGTAGGGATAGAGGGACTGACAGATAGACTGACGGACAGAGGAAAAGATAGATCGATCGAGAGATGGATATTTGACTAGTAGAGCTCTTAGAGCAGAGTTTGTCCGGAGAAGTACTAGCATCTTACCCATTTCCGCCGTAAAGCAATAGCGCACTTGTATTACTGTGTCTCGGTTAGTAAGGTACATGAAACTGAACGACTTCATGTCCTAGAGCCGACAACGCTTTGGTAATGCCCTGGTGTTGCAAATGTCTATAGGCGGCAATGACCACTTACCATCAGAAAGACCGGGTGCTTGTTTGTAAAAAAAAGAAACTTGTGCATAGACATACGGAGGTATACACGTACAGACGCACACGACAATATTATTCTGTTCGTAGCCATTTGGCTACAAAACCTGAAAAAATATATACGGCTATGTTACTTCCGACTCCCAGTCTCGGAGTTTACGGCATTACGGTATCTCCCTTAGGAAATATGTAACTGACCTATTTAAAATATTCTATTACGTTCTTACTAAACTATTTCTGTAGCTGCAGATTTATTAGCATGTCTCAGATTGTTTATGGTATAAATAGCAACCACGAACAAAATATATTTGTTGTAGTTAATCGATTGATAAAAAAATAATTATTTAGTTTTTAGTATCTAGTAGAAACGTACCGAATAAATTGGATGACTTATGTAATATATATACATTATACACAATATATATGCATATACATTTAATTAGCCATAAATAAATTTATTTTCTTTATATTTTGTTATTTTCTTCTTCAAATAAACAGCAACACAACCCTACCAACTAAAATAGGTCAGACAAAACTATCGTACTTTCAGCATAATGCAATGGGGTATGGTACTGTAATACTAGAGAAGTTCATCGAAGTGAAAGTGTTGCAGTAACTATGCAGTAGTTGTAACCATGTATATATTGCAATCTACGTCACGTGATATATCCAGTGGCTAGTTATAAAGAGAGCTGGTGAACCGGCCGCGATACTCACGATTAACACGCGATAGTTCAAGGACTCCACGCCTTTTAAAGCAGATAACCAAATAGACTCCTATAGTGGATATAAGCTACCTCCTTCGCGATATTGCGTAACTCGAGACATCAAGGTCTCTCTATTGTATAATACGATGTACATTTTTAATAATTTAAGCATCGAACAGAATTTGAGCGTACCAATATCGATGTATCGATGACAACCCCAACTTTTAGCAAGATTAATTATGTTTGATTTTTTTTTATTTACAGTAGTTATAGTAATAGTAACTTATCTTTACTTAAATACATACCTACTTATGTGCATTTGCATATTAACTAATTTTACATGAGGCTATTAAAAATATGCTGTCAGGTATGTATACATAATTTTGTGTAAAAGAAGTATAAATTTAGATAGTATGTATATGTGTTTTTTCTTTTCTGTTTGTGAATTTTTATTGGCTATTGACGAGCTTAAGTGTCATAATGCAGGAAAATATATTAAAGTTTTCCTCAAATTTTCTAATTTCGCCCAGCGGGAAAACACTAGTAATATTATTTATAAACAGGCTCTACAAGAAGTTTTGCTAGAAGTTCTATATAAAACATTGTTAACATTCAGCATCATAGATGGCGCTGTACGTTCTAAATGTGTTAACGTTTCTTTCATTCCATTGTGGATAGGGTGGGTAAACTCGCAGGTGTTGCTCACGTGAAATATTCCCTATGATGAAATGGTATTGAATTTAAATCCTTAAATAAATAAAGCTGAAGAGTTATATTCATAACATGATATTACTATATACTAGAGGTCGTCTAGCGAAATTCGACCGTAATTCTATATATATTTTAAGTTTGATCTATTGGTTGGGGAAAAAGTCTTTTCGCATTATAGTATGTATGAACTTGTAATAAAATTTCTTTGGCTATACTATTTGTATCTGGCTGGTTTTGGTATTATTGAAAGTTTAAATTTTAAAGAACATAATTCCAAATTCAAATTAGGAAAATGTGTGATTTGCATTTGTTTTTCGTACCGCCAAGATGATTGAATCTAATGAAGAATTTCGATTCATTTTTAAATTTTACTACAAAAAAGGTAAAAATGCAACGCAAGCCGCGAAAAACATTTGCGATGTTTATGGACCTAGTGCAGTGTCTGTGAGAGTAGCACAGATTTGGTTTAAGCGTTTTCAATTCGGAAATTTTGATGTCAAAGATGCACGTCGCTCTGGTCGCCCCATTACTGATAAAATGGATGCCATTTTTGAAAAAGTGGAGCAAGATCGGCATATCAGTAGTTACGACGTAGCTGAAGAATTGGGAATTGACCACAAAACAGTTTTGGCGCATTTGAAAAAAACTAGGTACACAAAAAGCTAGATATTTGGGTACCTCACGAGCTCACTGAAAGAAACCTAATGAACCGTGTACTCATTCGTGATTCTTTATTACGACGTCATGAAACCGAACCATTTTTGATGAAAGTTAATAACACATGAAGAAAAGTGGATCACGTACGACAAGAACGTGCGAAAAAGGTGGTGGTCAAAGGCCGGTCAGGCTTCACAGACTGTGGCGAAACCCGGGTTAACTCGCAACAAGGTGATGCTGTGTGTGTGGTGGGATTGGAAGGACATTATTCATTATGAGCTGTTACCACCAGGCAGGACCATCGATTCTGAACTCTACTGCGAACAACTGATGAGATTAAAGCAAGAAGTTGAGAGAAAGCGGCCGGAATTTATCAACAGAAGGGGTGAGGTTTTTCATCATGATAACGCTAGACCTCACACATCTTTAGCCACTCAGCAAAAATTAAGAGAGTTTCGCTGGGAGGTATTAATGCATCCGCCTATAGTCCTGACCTTGCACCTTCAGATTTCCACCTGTTTCGGTTTCTAACATCACGAGAGGACTGTCAAAACCACTTGTCGCAGTATTTTGATCAGAAGTCCCAAAATTTCTATAGCAATGGGATCATGTCCCTACCTACAAGATGGCAAAAAGTTATCGAACAAAATGGTACCTACATACTTTAGTTAAATGTAAATAAACTATATTAAAAATGTTTTGAATTTTCTTAAAAAATGCGAAGGAACTTTTTCCCCAACCTATGATATTGATGTTTTTTCTATCAGACTATATAACCTCTATGGTCATCGCATAAAACTTTTTTGAATTTTCTTCTTTTACATCAGCTTGGAGCGTGTCGCAAATACGTCATTATGTGTTTGACTTTGGCTGTATGAACATAAGCTATTTAATATTGTAAAATATGTCATGCTGTCAAACGTATGGCAGTGTGTGTAAAGTTTATTTTTATAAATTGAATGTATATCTAATGCATTTCATATAGAAATATGCCTTTATGGACTTCTTCTCCATATAAACTTTAACTGCGCTATTTTCTTAAAAAATGGCTTTAAAATATGGATATTTGCTTACAAAGTTAAATTAAATGTATATTTTTTTTATTAATATTTATTATATCATGTACTAGCGCCCGCGTTCCCGAGGGATGTCACTTTTTCCCGGGATAAAAAGTAGCTGTAAAATGTTATTCCAGAATATGCTCTATCTATGTGCCAAGTTTCATCTAATTACGTTCGGTAGATTTTGCGTGAAAGACTAACAAACATCCATACATACAAACATTCACATTTATAATATAAGTAGGATGAATAAATATTATCAGCCACTATTACGTACTACCGACCGCAACGGGCAGGTTTGACCCTAATGTCGGTTTGAAAGGGAATCACTACATCAAATTATTGTATTGACCGACCTGACGTCGCGAAACTTCGTTGGATACCTACTCGCCAAAAGTGTCAGAATCACCTTTAATTTGCTCGCGATTTCAGAGCCATATTCCTTTCTCGTATATTATTCTATATGCATTCAGTACACTGCTAACTACCCATTACATTTTCTTATGTAATTCTTTCCATCCAATGGTTGTCTGGAAGAAATTGTTTTAAGCGATAAGACCGCCAAGTGTACCTTTATTTAAGAATCAACTTCTGTACCATACTTCTTTCAATGTAAGGTATAATATGTAAATTGTAATAAAAAATATAAATGTAAATGTAGTAAAGTATATTTATTATTATTATATTTTTAAAAGAGTTCCCTTACCTTTGTACTAAGAAACTAAATAACTATATTATATATCATCTAGAATTTACAAAATAATATTTATTTGTCGCTTAACATTAATAAAATCTTTGAAATTAAAGGCAAAAATGAATTTTGTAACGACAAAATAAAAATAACTCTTTCTCAACAAATAATAGGTTGGGGAAAAAGTTCCATCGCATTTTTTAAGAAAATTCAAAACATTTTTAATATAGTTTATTTATATTTAACTAAAGTATGTAGGTACCATTTTGTTCGATAACTTTTTGCCATCTTGTAGGTACATGATCCTATTGCTATAGAAATTTTGGGACTTCTGATCAAAATACTGCGACAAGTGGTTTTGACAGTCCTCTCGTGATGTTAACCTGACACTGCCTAAAGAATTCTGAAGAGACCGAAATAGGTGAAAATCTGAAGGTCAGGACTATACGGCGGATGCATTAATACCTCCCAGCCAAACTCTCTTAATTTTTGCTAAGTGGCTAAAGATGTGTGAGGTCTAGCGTTATCATGATGAAAAACCACACCCCTTCTGTTGATTAATTCCGGCCGCTTTCTCTCAACTTCTTGCTTTAATCTCATCAGTTGTTCGCAGTAGAGTTCAGAATCGATGGTCCTGCCTGGTGGTAACAGTTCATAATGAATAATGCCCTTCCAATCCCACCACACACACAGCATCCCCTTGTTGCGAGTTAACCCGGGATTCGCCACAGTCTGTGAAGCCTGACCGGCCTTTGACCACGACCTTTTTCTTACGTTCTTGTCGTACGTGATCCACTTTTCATCACCAGTTATCAGCTTCTTCAAAAATGGTTCGGTTTCATGACGTCGTAATAAAGAATCACGAATGAGTACACGGTTCATTAGGTTTCTTTCAGTGAGCTCGAGACCCAAATATTGAGCTTTTTTTGTGTACCCAGTTTTTTTCAAATGCGCCAAAACTGTTTTGTGGTCAATTCCCAGTTCTTCAGCTACGTCGTAACTACTGATATGCCGATCTTGCTCCACTTTTTCAAAAATGGCATCCATTTTATCCGTATTGGGGCGACCAGAGCGACGTGCATCTTTGACATCAAAATTTCCGGATTGAAAACGCTTAAACCAAATTTGTGCTACGCTCACAGACACTGCACTAGGTCCATAAACGACGCAAATTTTTTTCGCGGCTTGCGTTGCATTTTTACCATTTTTGTAGTAAAATTTTAAAATGAATCGAATTTCTTCATTAGATTCACTCATCTTGGCGGTACGAAAAACAAATGCAAATCACACATTTTCCTAATTTGAATTTGGAATTATGTTCTTTAAAATTTAAACTTTCAATGATATCAAAACCAGCCAGATACAAATAGTATAGCCAAAGAGATTTTATTACAAGTTCATACATACTATAATGCGAAAAGACTTTTTCCCCAACCTAATATATCGACAGGTAAAAGGCGACTTGACTCAACCGGAATTTTTGACGAAAACAACATTTTTCTCAATGAATTATACTACTATGATGATGCCCATGCACAAATTGGTTGAAGCTTGCATTTAGTTTTAATATTCAACAGCTTCAATGTGGAATGTTAAGAAGTTTAGATGCAGTATCTGTTTTTGGGTTTAACATTTTCAAATAGCTCTCCTGTAAAGTTTTCAAAATGGCGCTTGATACAAGTCGTCTTTTAACCGTCGATATATTATTAATTTTCAGCTAAATAATCATACAATCAATGCATGTTACTAATACCTATTAAGGTCTGTAAACGGTCGTTCTATTTTACTGCTGTACTAATCCGGGCCTAACATGACTCGCCAGAGATGCAAATGCCTTATTATTGAAATTAATTAAGTGTTCTCCAATTGGGTGGCCATTCAATGTAGTATTACATCTGTTGGTCCTCTGTTCTGTACGCAAAGTAGTGGGCAAAGAAGTCAATAACTAAAATAGAAGTACGTTCAAAAGATGTGAAACCAAAAACATTTATAGTAAAAACAAATTCACCTAAGCCTGCCGCACCTTTAAGTAAATGTAGGTACATACTGTTAATACTGTTAAAATATTCAACCCTCCATAATAATACAAATCTTACTACTACTCCGTATTTATTGCAAAAGTTTGGATCGATATTTGGACGCTAGAACGGCTGAACGCATTTGGATAAAACTTGGCACAGAGATTGATCATGGTCTGGAATTGCACATAGATTTTATCCCTGGAAAATATTACGTCTCTCAGAAACGCGGGTGAAATTGCGGGGGACAGTTATATAATAAATGCGAAATTTTGGTGTTTGTGTTTGTTACTCTTTCACGAAAAAGCTACATAACGGATTTGGATGAAACTTAGCACTTATATAGCACACATATATATATCAGTTCATTAATTATAAATGTATTACTACTTGCCGGTCCACGGATTTCCCCGCATCGAATAAAAGTCGCCTCTGTATGAAATTTACCGCCCTGTCAGTGTAAAGAAAAAGCATGTATGCGTATGTAAAGTTTCAAATGATTTCGATTTGGAATGATGATTGAATGACATTCAATGATGATGATGACTTTTTATTTTGTAGTAAACTGTAATGCTGGAATACTTATACAGTAAATACTATATTGTCAGATTAATCCACCAGTCATAGGTAATTTTTATTCCACTTGGGCCGATTAACAAACGGTGACCACTTACCATCAGGTTGACCATCTATCAACCGTCACCTATGTAGATTTTCAACAGGGGCATCCCTAATGCGTTGCCGACCCTGAGACGTGAAGTTGTTAAGTCTCATGAGCCTGTAATTTCACCGGCCCTTACCAAAACACAGTAATACTTTTTCCACATACATACTTCATGAACCTTTTGCCAGCCCTAGACGATAATATTAGGTTGTTGTGTATTTTACATTTCGAAATTTGCATCTTACTGTATTTGTACCGAGTTTAAAGCAAATACGACTATTGAATAAACTTACCATAAAAACGTTTAACCCCCTTTTCCCCCCTTTAGGGATGGAATTTTTATAGAAGGAGATGTTTATATGAAATAGATAGCATGATAAGTCTTTTATAAATCTTAAACCCCCATTTTACTACAGAGTTGAATTATAAATTGCCAGAAATACGTGTTTCTTAAGTACTAAATTAAAGTAATATTTGAACTCTATATATTTTATATATTCCCTTAATGCCCTGTCATCAGAAGAGCTAATTAAATAATAACACTCATTCAAATTTCACCCCTATCCGATGAGGATGTAATTTCCCGAAATCCTATAGTATATTTTCTTAATTTATAACCGAGAGCTCTAGTACTTACCAGTTGTTATGAACCTTACTTTAAAAAAATACGTTTTGTCATACAAGCTTTCAGAAATCCTTTCGACGCTAATGTTATAAAAGGAATCTATGTGGCAAATTTTATTTGGCGTGTTTTGGGCTGTACGTTTAAAGATCAGTCATATACCATATTCTTTTAATTTTAAATTTTACTGGAGAACCTCACCTGCCTCCCCTGAATCGGATTATATATGTGTATCATACATATAAATCTTTCGGAAAAAGTTCTCAAAATGATAGTAAAATCTACATCAAAATCTAATCCGTAGTTAAAAAGACAAAAGCGGAAAAACATACAGACCGAAATAATTACTTTGTTTTTTGAACTTTTAATTCATTAGATTTATACATTTCTTAGATAAAAACATACATGTTTATAAATTGTTTTTTTTTAATTATCACATATAACATATCTAAGGACATTACAAATTATTATACTACGAAAATTTGCGAACATAAGATTGTACTTGGCCTCGTAGCGTTTCGTAGCAATTGCGTAACCGCTCTACGCAATGCAAAAGTTAAATTACTTATTATACTTCTTGTGCCTAAAGAAAAATTAAGTCGGTCGCAAAATTTTTTATAATATCTGATGTAAAAAAACGGTAGTAACGAATGTATAACAATGGTATCATAAGCACGTATCAAGCTAAATATTTAGTTAGTGTGGACTAGGGGGTTAATATCGAGCAGTCACGTGACCGCTGCGGTAGATACGTATGTACAATCGGTGGCACGACGCGACAGCGGCATGGCGACACCATGCGTTCCAGCTGAAATATTCGATGAGTGGAAGGGGAGGTTGTGCGAGGTCACGCCTGTGCTCGGGTGTCTCCGCCGGTGCTCGGGGCTCCGTACGGTCTCGACGCGCGCACAGCGACCTCTTGCGTGCGCCGCAACAGTCCCCCATCGAGTTTACGTCCGGCGAACACGCTGCAGACTCTGCCGCCTCTCACACTGCCATCGAATTGTTATCTAAATATCGTTCCTAGGCCCCTCGCCTTTAGCGAACGAATACGCGATTTATATCTAAAACGTATTTGCAAAACTTAATATAAAATAATAATCACTTTTGTTATAAAACGCGCAACGTTTTGTAAATGAGCCTTTAGCGCTAATCGATCGACTGCATTTAAAACTAAAAACTATTGTTATCATTTTGCAATCAACCTTTGCAGATTTTGTTATACTGCGATAAGGCTTTTGAGTTTTGATTTTACATATTGTCTATAAAGTGGTCGTATTAGCTTGTGCGTATCGACTAGTTAAATATAGAGAGTGGTGCCGTCCAGTGCTTAGTTCAATCAGTGAACAGTGCGTCAATTGCGAGAGGTGTTTTCGTCGTTCTTTGGTTTGCGAGCCTAGCAATTTATATTCTTTCGGTTATTTCTTGCTTTGTTTTGTAATTTTTGTGGAAAAACGCGATCCATGCTTGGAGTTATGACTACCATGGTATGGTTTCCTTTGTCTACATTATTTATACTTATTTATCTAAATTTATCTTCTTAGTAAAGGAGGGTAGAACATTTCACATAAATTGGTGCATTTTAGACTAATAAATCCATTAACAAAACTTAACAATATGAAGAATATTCATTCATGTATTCGTGCTATATACCTAAATGGTATGGTTACAAACAAGTAGAACTAGTAGTTGTTATACAAATATGTAGTAGTGAATTGGCAATATTTTTGTATTATTACTAACATCACACATTTTGACCATCAATGCATTTTGATGCTATTCGCTTTTGAAGCTTTCGTATCAATTAATTATCATCCAAGTAGGTATGCGCAAAAGTGCTGTTTTTATATTCAATTTGAACGATGGCGACAGTCCATTGTAAAACTTATGCAGAGCATGCAGCCCCTCCCACCTTTCACATTCTGTAAGAATTCCCAAGGAATCTAGCTTCAGCTACGCTTCCAACATACGAACCATAATTACCAATTCAAAACTTCCGTCTTTGCCATCTTGGACACGGCTTTTTCATCCGCAGGTACTTGATATCTATGCTGTATTTATAGTAAGTATTTATTGCGCAATGCTGCTATTTAGTAAAACAACCGCGCATGTAAAAGTTAGTAAGTTTAAAAAGATATTAAAAACAATATTATATTGCATACGTCTTGTTAACATTTTATTAATTTGAATGAACAACTAGTCAATGAAATCGTAAATATACGTATTCACAAACAATGTTTAAGAATTTATCAATCACTTAACGATTTGTTTGATAAGTCACAACTTTGAAGCGTAGTTATAGGGTTAATTTTGAATTGAACCAACTTTTCTGGTTGGTGCTTAAGTTTAACAAAATATAAAAATGTATTAAATGGACTTAGGACATATGATTCTGAACAAAGTAATGTTATATAGTATCGTTGTATTGGAGAACCATACAACAAATATAAGAAAATTGTACTAAATTAATATGACATCTTATATTATTGGTTTATAAGAATCACCGTCGGAAATAAATACCTCGTTATTTGTATTGTATTTTTGTATGCAAAAAGCTTTATAATTTACTTCTAAGATTAGATTCATGGCCCGAAAAATGAAAGATAGATACCATAAGATACGGTTTTTATTATTTATCGGATACCCAGTTTGAGTCGTGTTTCATTTAAATAAAAATAACAATAGAACATTTTCGATACCAATTATTTTTTATGAATCCTTTACAGATTAAATGTTTTTCCCAATGTGGAAAATAAATTTTTGATTAAAATTCAAAACCGTAATAGTCGTTTACAATAACGGTACTGTAAACGTTATTCTAGTGGATATTTTTTCTTTTTACATATTGGGAAATATAGCTCAGGCAAAGCAAGTCGTTCTCATGAAACTTTAAAATTGAACTCATGTAATTATTCTGGCTTTACCTAGAGGCTTTACCTTTCTAACTAGGTAAATAACGATAGCAGTTTTAACATTTGAACAACGCCAAGTTAAGCGAGCTAGCTATTTTCATAGCTATTCACAGGAAGCATCGCAAGGTATTCTTCACTCTCCCCTCCCATATTTCGGTAGTCGATATGTCTAGAAGCTGGGGCTTCGTTAAAAACGACCTTTCAGATCCATAGACTACAGGTCGTCTGCCCCGGTCTCTCCACAACCTAGATTTCACCAGTAGGTACCAATTCAACATTGATTTAGGGTAAGAGGGCTGAAAAGGAAAATTTCTATATGATGATCTACTCATGTGTCAGACAATATTTATAGCGATAATTGTACGTTCCCGTCCAAATCTCGCGTCTCCCACCATGGTAGCGCTGCGTTCTCAAATAACAATACGTCAAAATACTTTTAAATCAATCAGCCGTTCAAATACATGTCAGACCACGCATAATGGTTCTCTACCACGTCCTGAATTCCAAATTATACTTAGCAATGTTAACACATTACATAACATTTTACAGTGATACCATGAAAACTTTTCGTAATCGAATGAATGGTAAAGAAGTCGAAAAAACAAATAAAAAGAACGTTTTATAAATATTTGTTTAAGACTTGATATAAAAAAATTCCATTGGGAACATGGCTTGGATTTGACTACCATCTCACCATGGTGAATAATTGTGGCTACAAGTGGTAAAAATGAAAGGCTTAAGTCACCACTGGCTCTCAAGTGCAGCTAACGGAATACGCCGGTGTGGCGTCAGATTTTCAACTTAAGTGTTGGTGCTAAAAGTACCCACTGTACTCGCCACGGCATTGGACATTTGATTAACACCATGGCAAATTTTTGGATTTAAAAAAAAGTTATTCAACTTATATTGCTCCTCCAAACCAATATTTACCTTCTATATGAAAATTTAACTTTACCTATTTACTTAATAAAATTAATTTAGTATTTGTAAAATTTATACGCGACAGCTTGTCAAAATATCTGGAGAAAAGAATACACTATATTGAATTGTTTGCATATTGACTTCAATATTATTTGTATGCACCAATTTTATATACTGATCATGATTTCCCTGGCCTGTTCCCAAAATTAATTATATATAATAATTCGGCGCGTACAATAAGGTTCTTCTTCCAATCACTTCATTATATTTATCTTTATCGTGTTATAGGAATTGAAATTTTGTTGACATTGCATATACATAATATAACTGTACCAATTAACATTTTCAACGGATTTCTTAAAACTCTGCAACAACCGCCGCTGACCACCAGTCTCATATATCAATGTGCAATTCAAAAGAGTAAATGCTGTTTTATGATCATTCATTTGGTTAACAACGCGAAGAAACGTCTCGACGCTCACGTTGAACATGTGCATAGAAAGATGAAAAGAACCGACCACCCATTGACACACTTGAATGAGGCACGGCCTCGTTCTCCGCTTTCAGGCGCTCGTAGCTCTATGCCTATTAGTCGCGCTCTATACTCTTCAACTACAATCTTAGCCGACATTTGCTGGGAGCCTACGTTGATGCCTGCTAATACTAATGCGTATTAGAATTTTCAATTGCGATTCAAACCCCTACTCTATCACTTTATTAATTTTCAAAACCATACCATAGTAAACATATCGCCGCCGTTCGTTCAACGCATTCGAGGCCATAACATTTTCTAATACGCAAATACGATTATCGAATTAGACAAAGCCGAAGATTCTGAAGTGCCCGAGAAGATAAATAAGCATCTATGCAAAATACGGCAATCGCACTCCTCGAGTCGGCGTCGGCCTTCGAAAGAGCCGTGCTGGAATGTGAGTACCTGGAGGCGTCGGAGCACGGTGGGTTCCGGTGAGAGCGTTGGTGCGGCAGCGGCATGGACGAGCGCGGTCCCCCCGACGTGCCGTTGATCGTGACCCCGCCGTGCGTGGGCGGCGCGGGCGCAGCGCTGACCACATCGCGACGCGCCGCCTCCGCCCGCGGCTCCCGCGATGACCCGCTACCCTCTACCTGGCGCTCCTCAGTGCGCGTGCGTGACACCGGTTTCCGCGGCTCACGCAAGAGTGTTGTACGCCTCGAACCACCCTGTAATGGCCTCAACGGGTTGCCAGCCATCGGCAAGGAGGTAATCATTTATCTCTTTGCCTGATTTATGTTGCAAAAAATAAGTGTTTTCGTTGTTGTTAACTGTATATGTCGTATGCTGTCTTTGAGTATATAATGTAATTATTATATGTAATATACCATTTTTATTATAATGTATTTTGTAACCATGACTGTAAGACAGTGCTTTGGAAAATAATATCTTAACAACATGCGTGAAAATTATATTTAATATTAGGGTAAATCGACGTAACACGATTTACACCACAAATGTAATAACATACCTGTACAGCGTGTGGAAACCAATTATTTATTAACCTATTTTGTAGCGCTAACCTATTATGTCGTTAAGGTATTTGTAACAGCGGCGATAGACTTAGTTAATTATATTTGTCGTTTTCACTTGATTGAAGCAGCACATTTTGTATGAAAAGGATTTAACTGTTACTGAAAAGAACATAATTGTATGCACAAAAGTAACTATTGACTTTTCAAATGATAATGTAACGTAAGTTAAAGTAAAGAAAAATGCTAGGCAAACTTTTTAAGCATCCGCGAACAAAATTTATGTATTATAATTAATATCATACTTATATCCGAAACGCTGGGAGGAGGCTAATATAATTTGAAAAAAATACTAACTGTTTGTATAAAAAAAGACCATCACAAACCACAATATGACTCTAATGTCTAAATATACTATTGGCTCCTTAGACATAACTGATTGACTCCGTCAAGCTGTATATAACGCTTAGTTTGAAACTGAATTCCTAAGTTCGAGACTCACGTTGGGCAAGGAACAATTGATGTTTCTATGTTAGAAAATTTACTGCCTTTATATTAGAAATTAATGACTAATAAATAAATAATTAGTTTCGTAACGTACGGCAATGATCACCACTAACATGTTCGCTGAAATGTTGATCTCACTTCTTTGACTCCTGCCCCCCACATCGATGAAATTCGGAGCAAAGATACTCATTTTCTTAAACTTTTGTTATTTCTGCATAATTTTCGAATACCATCGTATACGAGACTCGAAAATTATAAAGATGAGTTAGGAACTCCATATTAAATAAGTGTAGGTATGCAGAGCATGTTGTTTTTGCGAAATGGCTCGCAATTTTGCGTAAACTCAGAATATGGCGTGAAACAGACCTCATCTGCATAAATGAAAATATTTTTTGTTAATAAATCGTTAAAGTTAAATGCTGAAAGGCTGAGGTCGTGAGTTTGATTTCCAGCCAGGACAAACATTTAGGTGCATGTAATATGTATGTTAGTAAGTAGAATATCGTTAGGAATAGTTCCATACCGCATTATTAGCTTTGATAAATACCGCAAAAGAAAAAAAAGTAGACATATCGAGATAACGCACTTGCTCACTTCTGACTATGATTATTAAGACAATTTTCTAAATCCTAAAAGAAATACGTACTTTTATATCAAGTTACAATTTAGAAGAGAAAACTTCTTTCTGATTAAAAAAAAATTATACTTATTTTTCCACTGCTGATAAGGCAGAATTGGAATGTCCTCGTCATTAGCAGTTACAACGTTACCATAGTAGGCACAAGCTATCTTAGTTAACAGATAGCCAGCCGTAAGTAAAAAAAAAATATTCAAGGATATTAATTTATTCTAGTATCTTGATCATATTCATGAATATTTAATATCAGTTTAATTCATGCAGCCTGAAAATCATTTAAAATTGTAACTTGATACTATCAATACTATTGTAAATACCACCAAAATTTTCATTTTTTTTTATCATCAAATCGACAGTACACACAAAATTGGTCAATCGTTAAATAGCCCTGCACTAAGTATAAACCAGCCCCATATATTGCTCTGTATTATTTTTAAAGGTAACAATAACATAATAGTGATGTGTCCTGACATGTCAAATCAGCAATTCTTTATGAAATGTCAAAACGTTCGAATGTTTATTTAGTTTTGTATGAAATAGCAAGTTGTGACGTCATAATTGTACTGCATCAAATAACATACTCTTTATGTTTAGATCGGTAAATTTTGAACAACATTAATGATTGAATTTTGATTATATTTGATGTTTTCGTATATTTTTGAATGTTCAATGCACTGGTTAGTGTTCGATCATGTATCTAGAATACAGGACAGTTCCCTATTATGTAATTATTATAATGAACTGTAATACGGTGATATGTTCGGTCGGTTAGTTTTTGAAATAATAAATTTGGTCCGTAAATAATACCAACACAACAGAGCTTAACAAAAGGTAGTATTAGGGCTACCAACTATTAGAATATTAAAAATTGTGTCCGACTTATACGCAGGCGCAGTCCGAAGGGGAGGGTCACAGGGGACATGACACCCCCCAAATAGTAAATGTCAAATTGAAAAATCTTCTAAAAAATTACAAAATAAAAATTTCAGGCTGTGACCGCACCCGCTTATACGTTTACTGTAGCGTACTAAAATTCCTGCAAATTATATAAATTACAAAAAGACAATAGTGAATAGGCTACTAACGAGAAAGCGAGCTCCATCTTCGTCCTCATCTTCACTTACCATCAGATGAGATTAAGGTCAATCGCAATCCCGTCATAAATAAAGTTTTTTTTTTTTTAATAATTAAAGACTCAGGTATCTGTGGTTATTTTTTCTTAAACTTCTGTATGTAGAGATTCTCGTTGCTTTAAGCATATTATATTACTTAACAGATTAACGTGCCTGGTAAATTGAGGTTACTCAATAACATTGAATGTTACTACTTTCCTTCATTCATGTCTTTTAGCTAGAAACGCTTATTAACGCGACTTATAAAATATGGAATGTTTAAGATTCATTTTGATACTATGCTTAAAGTGTATTACATTACGGTACATAATCCTTTGTACCTATGTGATGTTAGTTATTCAGACATTTTTTGTATATCATACCCATTATTATACGTACCTTTTTCTTCTTTATATAGTACAAAACAGTCGCTCCCGCTGTTTGTACCCTTATCTTTTACTATGCATCGGATTTTAACGCAGTTTATAATCATTATATAAAATAATTTAAGAGAAAGGTTTATATGTATAATACATGTATGTATTCGTGCGAAGCCGAGGCGGGTCGCCAATCCTACAAATATTATAATTGCGAATGTTTGTATGTATGGATGTTTGTTACTCTTTCACGCAAAAACTACAGGACAGATTTGGATGAAACTTGGCACATAGATAAAGCATATTCTGGAGTAACATATAGGCTTTTTATCTCGGGATAATGTGACATCCCTCGGAAACGCGGGAAAAACCGCGGGGGACAGCTACTTAGATATAAAGCATTGTCGTTGTTGTTCGCAGGTACTGTCACTGGGCGCGACGGGCGGCCACAAGGGAACCACGCAACCTTCTCACCCCTGCACTATCCTCCACCATTCTCCTTATAAGGTAAGCTCGTTTATATAGAAACTTATAATTACAGCTAGCTTTGTTGTTACAGCATAATAGAAATATTCAATGTTAAAATTGTCGCAACTGCGTTAGTAAATTGAGTACTAGCTAATGGTAGACTAAACAGAGCTATTGGTAGACTAAACAAGTATAGGCTACCGTAATAAATCATGATTACAATTTGTGATTACTAGACAAAAAGTCAATCCATATATATAAGGAAAATAGGATTCAAAACGCACCATCACCTCAAAACTACTGAACATTAGGATGGAACTGCTACCATTCAACAAGGAGTTTTTCGTAGATGGTTATAGGCTATATATTATGATATCGATAAACGCGGGTGAAACCGTGGGGGACAGCTAATTACATCATAAATTTTATTGTAGTCACTGTAAATGGGCTAATTTTATTTTAAGCATTTTGTAGACATCCAAAGAACCCTTTTTTATACCTATATTCAATTGTAACTATTTATTGAAATATTACAACTTAATGAGATTTTATTTTAATATATATCCGCTTGGGGAAGTCACGTTTAGTAGGTATTCTCAATGCGTCTTCATGCCCACTGTTTAATAAAACAGTAGTTCTCAAGATTACCTACCGAAATTAGTACCCTACAAAGTTTTGGAACTAACCAGAGTAGAGGCATTAATAAATTAGTTTCAAATTGAGGATAATGACTTCGAAACACTACATTGTCTATGGTTACAAGTCTAGCCTAGCCCTATACTGGGATTTTCATGAAAAAAATATAGTATGTTTTTAATTATCTTTAAAGAAGTATGTTACCTAAATTTCAACCCTATGATCCTTTTTAAACCCACTGTTAAGCATTATAAAACTCTCTATAAAATTTAGGAGTAGGAAATGAATGTAATTTGAACAAGAACTAGGTTACCTTCCCTTAAAATAATACATATCAGTCATAGTTAACATTTAGAAATAAAACAGTTTGATTTACACACGTATACACACGTTAGGAACGACAAATGTTTATAGTAAGTAAGTACTACAAAAGCAACCTAATGATTGTCAAAATGACCTCGCCCAACCTCACGGCACGCGAAAGCGCAACATTTACTCACGACACCGTTAGTGAGTCAAATAAAGGGAATATTCCACACGAAGACACTAAATGTTTGAATATTTCAGATATTTTTCACCAAAATATTACCAAAAATAATAGATTTAATGTAATTTGCAGGCCGCTTGGGATTGGTTGATTCTTATACTGGTCATCTACACGGCGATATTCACGCCATACGTGGCAGCATTCCAACTTAACGAACCTGACTTCGACAAACGTTCCCGAAGCTTCGGCGAGGATCCTATCGTCGTTATTGACATGATCGGTAAGTAGAAAAATTTTAAATACAGCTCAGTTTGTAATACATACCCACAGTCTTTTCGACATTATAAAACTAAAGAGAATCATTTTATTTTCAGTTGACGTCACCTTCATCATAGACATCCTGATAAACTTTCGTACGACGTTCGTGAATACGGCGGATGAAGTGGAGTCGGACCCCGCAAAGATTGCCCTCCACTACCTGCGAGGATGGTTCCTCATCGACCTCGTTGCGGCTATCCCCTTCGACTTGCTGCTCTTCGGCACCGACACAGATGAAGTGAGCTGCTTTTCCTTCCACCCACTACATTCGGTTTAATTTTTCATACGATACACTATATTCAATTTAGCATATTAGAGACAACAAAATTTTTTGGCTGGTCCTCTCTAAATAAAATAAAATCTTTAGTCGGCTCACTGTAAAGTACAAGCTCATCAATTTTCGTTCATAGCGGGTAATTTTATCGTGAGACGCGATAGTGAAACGCACGTGCTATGAACTTACATTGAGTGGGTTTGCTTTACAGGATCTTTCCCAGACGATCAATTGTCCGAAAAATATATCGATGTCTAATGTTAGCATATAGGAAATCTCGAACATTAGAGTCTTAATATGATAAATAGAATTATGCAAAAACAGTGTAAAACATGAATTTAAAAACTGCATAATGGTTAGAAGTGGAGGCCATACAGTAAAACAAGATTAGGGTAGCGAAGCACGATATATTCCGCATAGCGAAGGGTAAAATAGGTCATAAGAATATGAAAGCGAACTAGGTCAAGTAAGGGCAGCACGATAACTATTTCAAGACGAAACAATATATAGTTAGTCACAAACAACTCTTTGAAATTGACAATGTTTGAATTTTCTGTCGTGCGGAACTAAATTCTTTCGGACAAATGAAGATCTGGGCTTTTCATGCCAATCAAATCACGTAGTTATGGAATGCAGTTATAGCAACTGACACTTGATTAGGAGATCACATATATATACCAATCATAATGGGATCCCACTTTTTTATTAAATCAAGTCATTAGTGTTTCGTTATCAAATAATATCAAAATCTGTATAAATCGATAAAGCTTTCATATCATTCAGTACGTTTCATTGATTTGTGATTCCCTTTTATTTGAAACAGTACTTACATTTTTAATTGCCCTTTAATTTTTTTTTAATAATTAGTACTTACCTAAATGTTCTAATTTATTTTATAATTTTCTTATACTCATAATATGGAGAAAACCCGAAGGTGGGTGCGTATTGAACTTGTAATACCATTTCTTGTTACAGCAGGGGCTGGAAAGTGATGAGGTATACCATCTTTGTGAACTATTTTTATGTTGCTGCCACTCGATTTTATTACATTTTAGTTGACATATTTTATTCATTTATTCCACTAGCATTTGAAACCACTAAGTGAATGCGTTAATGGAAGATAAGGACGCTTCCCATGAGCAAAGTATTACAATCATTTTCAAGTCGTTCACAGTGCAGGACATCCAATGGATAAGCAATGCTATATCACGAGCTTGATCACCACCGACTAGGGCTTACCTGATAACAAAGTGATTTGATAAGTCACAACGTTTACTTATCAAGGCATTAAACGTACTGGATATCTACGTTAAAATCAACAAATAAAACGTGGAGCATCTATGGCATTTCAGTGGTGGTGCCGTCGACGGTAGCCGATAAGGTGACCTAATGAGAGCGTTCACTTTTATAATATAAATATTACAAAACCAGTAGATAGTAAAGGTATAAATTATCTGATTGCGGTAAAAAAAGTAGTAAATTTACTAAGAATGATCAAAATGAAATGTATATTAATATGTAAACTTTAGTTATAGGCAAAGCATTGAATAGTACCAACCTTAGTTTGAATTTGTGAAACTGCAAAACCAGCATCCATCCATTAGCTTATCATAGTACCTAAAGTAAAAGTGCAAAAGCCACGAAAAGCACAGAGCTTGGTAGCAAATACGCTCACACTTCCCAGAAGTACATCTATGTACAAATACGCTCACACTTCCCAGAAGTACATCTATGTACAAATACTCGCCTATTCCACGACATAAAGAACCACAAAGTTATAGTATCGATCCAGAACATACATAATAATGTTATCTACTTACTTAAAGCACCCACCTTACATTAAGCAATCAAGTGTTTTGATGTTCATTATTCTTATTACCGTCCATTTTATTTTTATGATTATGTTTTATAAAATGTTTACCGATTGTTTTATTCATTGAAATATTAACGTAGATTTATAATTTGATGTTATAATTGCATTAATGTTTGAGCTATTTAATTTTTAAATATTTTAATAAATTTTTATTAAGATTTTTTATTTTGTTTACCTGATCCTTTGTTCCGCCACCCTAATACCATAAATCATAAATTCCTTAAAATCAATTCTCCCTAATCAACTGACAATGTATAATAATTAATCAAAGCTTAGTAATATCCAAATTAAATATCCCTTTAACATGAAATCCTTTCCTTAATTATACAAATACTTAATTTACTAAACAAATAAAACCAAACATTTTTTTGTTTATAAATACATATTATTTTGAACATTAGGAATAAATAAAATTCCTCTGAATTATATGTTATGTAATATTTTATAATATAAAACAACATAGAACTACGTTACTTGTAAAAACGATTTTTCGAATGACAAATAAAATTCAAATGATTAATTGGGCAAAAATCCAAAATAGTATTAACAAACGATTAAGATAAGTTTTCTCAAACTGACAATATATTCTTTACCAATATCGAAAACAATACAAATACATTCATCTACAAACATTGTAAGTAGATACCCAAAATAATTTGATTTATTATTATGATGTCATCTAATGTAGGTGCTACTATAACTTTGTATCTATTAAAAGGCAACGTTACTAATTTTGAGAAGTAAAGGCATTTTTAGTTATGTCGTAAAGAGAACATTAAAAAAATATTACCATAAACATTAGCTACTCTCTACGAGTGCTGAACTGTGAGTTAAACTTTCAGTAAGTATACAAATAAATTGCTAAGTGCAAAAGTAGGTAAGTTACATACAAAGTCTTAAAAACAATAATTATGTTATTTTACAATTTATTCCAATTTCGTTGATTACAGTAGGTACTTACTGACCTTTTGATTGTTCTGTATGATGCACCGTGTTTTGATAAAATATCACTCTTTAACTGTAAATAAACCAAATACTTTTTGTTCAGAATAGAAATCACCTAAAAGCTGCTAAAACTGAAGGTTATTTGACGTTAAAGTGGTAACTTTTTTCAAATTAGAAGTGACTTGCTTTACTACAATACTATGTATTTACTAACTCAAAAGTTAAGACAGTTATATGCACCGCATTATGTACGATGCCAGCTAATTTTATAGTTTAAAAATAATCGCTTGTAATTCTGCAAAATATGTCAAAGTTTGGTTGAGCTGAAAAGCATTATCATAGGCAACTTTTGCTTAGTTAGCGTGGTTTTCGCTGCGAGGCCTCGTTGATGCTATTTAGTTCTAAGCGAACGATTCATATACTGCTTGAGTTGGGTTTGCGGCTACTTGCCTTGCTGCTGGGGCTGGCCTTGGCGCGTTCTGAGCTGACATTGTGGTGGTTGCAGACGACGACCCTCATCGGCCTACTCAAGACGGCGAGGTTGCTGCGGCTCGTGCGAGTCGCACGCAAAATTGACAGATACTCCGAATATGGGACTGCCGTCTTGCTGCTTCTAATGGCCACGTTTGTCCTTATAGCTCATTGGCTGGCCTGTCTATGGTGAGCGCTATTCTAAATGCCGTATTTCCAATGTTTATTCTCCTCCATTCAACTTATTTTCATATTTACAGGTACGCAATAGGTAGCTGGGAGCGACCTCAGCTTCATGCACCCATAGGCTGGCTCGACGCGCTCGCTAACGATGTTCAGGCTTCATATGACAACTCTACAGGGCCTTCCATGAGGTAAATTTACTACAATCAAGTTAGAAATACGAATAACACTGATTGTCTCAATTCTAAAATTCTTTATCGTTTTAGATCTCGCTATATAACCGCTTTATACTTCACTTGCACGTCCCTAACGAGTGTGGGCTTTGGTAACGTAGCGCCAAATACTGATATGGAGAAAGGATTCACTATATTTGTCATGCTTGTTGGATGTGAGTATGCTTGACGTATCCTGCTATTTCTGTAACGGTAACTACACATAACACAACAAGCTATACATAGCTAACTTACTGTTAATATTCACAGCTCTCATGTACGCCAGTATTTTCGGAAACGTATCAGCGATAATACAACGATTATATTCTGGAACGGCTCGTTATCATACTCAGATATTGAGAGTACGAGAATTCATTCGATTTCATCAAGTGAGAAATAATTTCTACTGTTTTATCTACTTAATGCGTTAACGCAATTTAACTAACCTTTATCACGTACTTGGTGCAGATCGCAAATCCTCTCCGACAACGACTGGAGGAGTACTTCCAGCACGCGTGGAGTTATACCAATGGCATCGATACGTCCAGTCTCCTCAAGGGCTTTCCTGAATGCCTCCAGGCAGACATCTGCCTTCATCTCAACAGAAATTTACTCGCGAACTGTTCTGCTTTTGACGGTGCTAGTCCTGGATGTTTGAGGTAATCCCTTACTTTATAGTTTATATCTAGTACTATTTTTATAAAGAATTTAATGTAAGTAAAATTTGTAATGTATAAGTAGATTTTTTTTTGGCTTAGAACGCCATGAGAACTCTATGTAACTCAAATTACGTTTCCTGTCTTGTCGGTACGACATAGCGATGCTCGGCATCTTCAGTATGGAAGGGTATATTCGTATATAACACAGCTTCACTGCATAACTTTGAACGAAAGTATACCGACAAATGAATAAGTGACAGGAACGCAGTATTGTTTCGGTAGCAAAGCGTGCCGCGCCAATGTTATACCGATCAGTCAAGGAAGGACTTAAAGAAATGTTTTTTTTAATTGTGCTTATCTGCGATCAGTCCCAAAGTATAAGCATATTTGTTCCCTGTCGTTGATATCCTCTCCAAAGAGCTCCTCAGCGGGAGACTCCTCATCCTTCATCATCTGTCACCAAATTGAAAGGGTCAAATAAATTAATTAAATATTCATTTCCAGAGCGCTATCATTAAGATTTAAAACGACGCACGCACCTCCCGGTGAAACACTAGTCCATCGAGGTGACGTTCTCACATCACTTTACTTTGTATCGCGTGGTTCGATTGAAATTTTAAAGGATGATATTGTTATGGCTATCTTGGGTAAGTTGGTTAATATTTTTAAAATATAACTTGTGACTAAAAATGCAGTTATCTATATGGTCTCTAATATTTCAGGTAAAGATGACATATTTGGGGAGAATCCATGTATTTACTCAACAGTAGGGCGCAGCAACTGCCGCGTGCGGGCGCTCACGTACTGTGACCTGCATCGAGTGCACAGGGATGACTTGCTTGACGTGCTCGATTTCTACCCAGAGTTTCGCTCTTCATTTGTCAACAATCTGGAGATAACGTATACTATGAGAGATGTAAGCATATCCTCAGGTGTAAAGGACGACATGCCATTAATCGAAAGTATATTTCGATCATTCTTAAAAAAAATCGATATCTCTTACTTACTGTACATTGACTGTGATTAACATTGTAAATTGACTATCAAACAACAAGATTTTTGCAATTTGTGACTTTTTGAGTACACCAATGATGGTTGGTCATAGAAGTTTTTGATCAGTATCGGCTGGCATAAAATAAATTGTATACCATTGCTATTTTTTGCTAACTGTAAATATTTTTGAAAATCTGTGAATGGGTATCAAAATTCCATAAAAAGATATGGATAGTCTCCTAAGACCATTTTCGTGTTGCTGCAACGGATAAGGTACTTCGCCTTACTGCCCCGCTGAGCGTTTCCACCCTGTATAGTTGTGTTTTTTCTCTAGTTCTTAGTAGTTCTTCATTATAATGCACAGGAAGAGCTAGGCGGCATTGAGCCTCGTCGACGCATGCGCTACGAGAATCCGAATGACGCGCGGTTGCTTCGAGAAGCATACGCACGTACCACGCGCCGACCGCACACTGAAACCTTCGCAGAGAAAGTGGTGTGTATTAACCTTGTATGTATAAATGCACCATACAATACAATAATATTTTAATATTAAAAAAATATCTATGTATGTGAAAATGTCATTCAGTATTAAAAGATACGAACAAGACGATACATGCGTAAAATAATCCGTCGTATGGCTACAAGCACTACGAAGCTACGGCTGCAAGGGGGCACGAAACCTCATTGACCCGTTCGTAGGCTCGTAGCTCGTAGTTCGTAGGCAAGTATACTAATACTAACATTTAGTTTTGGTCGTTGCGGCAACAGCGGCTTTCTCCCGCGCGACGCTTGCATTGTAGTCTAGGCCAGGTAGAAGTACATTATCAAATATTGTTACTTAGAAGACACAGCATAGTGATGGGGTGTATTACTCAATTTAATAACATTTAATCAATTTATATTAAAGTATTATATTAATTTCTAGGACTCTCAATGCAGTGACGACGACACTGAATCGCCGCAAAGTCGTGGCATCATGGAATTCTCAGCTGACAAAGCCGGCCACGATGTCACACCCAACAACTTTAATTTTAGCAAGCAACGCTCTACGACTCTGAACTCAATCACAGGTAAGATATATATATACAGCGCAATGGAATGTTCTGTTTCATTGAGTTATTCTAATTTTGCCCGTACCTACACCACTGACGCCCGTGTGTAAATAAACAAAACGATTGTCTCTCTACGTAACTCACCGACTTAAACACGGGTGGCATGTTGTGGTTCTCGTATTACCTTCCTGTCTATTTTATAGAGTAGAAACCTACACATAGAAAATGAATGGATCAATTGTGCATTTCCCGTTATATCATATTATTAAGTAATATTATTCTTCTTTACTCATTAACCCTCAAGTTGGTCATTACCTCCTTCTTCAAGAGACGGGTAAGAAACATGTATATTTATATTTATCTCAACAACTTTGTCAGTTAAATATTATATATATTATTTGAAATTTAAGAAAAGTTTATTTTAATGAATACAAACGTTAGTGACTTTTGTTTGTGCTATAAAATTACAGAAAGTAAAGTTAAAAATATACAAAAAGTTATGAGTTATTATTTAATCTAGATACAAATTAAAAAAATTATTAAAGTCTATTAATTTATTTTATATCATTTGAAGCTGCATGTATTTCGCTTGATCTTCCGAATCTACTATTATTTACTCCTATTTATTTTTAATGGGGCGAGGGGCTGCGGCGTGGGGTACATTTATTAACTACGAAACACTTATGTTACACAATTATTATATACACTGTAGGTAATGAGTTTTACATATTGATGACAAAGTTGTCGCTTTGCAGATTTGGTCTCATAGAAAAGTTGTTTATTACCTTGGAAGTGTTGCCAATTAATTTGAAATCAGCCTTAAATAAAACTTACTTTGGTGGGTTTGCAGTTCTTAGGATAAACATCAAATATTGAGAGTTTGTTTGTTGTTTGTTTGTATGTTTGTTCTGTGTCTGGGAAGAAGTATGTATAGCACTTATCTGGTATCATTAGAGTAAACACTGTGTCGATGAACTGGTAGTGGTGTTTAATGAGATATCCCTGAGCATTTAAAGAAATAGTCAATGAGCGTAATATAAAGCAAATCATGTTAAGATTGGAACAATTCTAAAATATCAGAAGTCTAAAAAGAGTATTTTGATGCCTAGTATAAACATAAATCATAGATAATTATGCTACATAGAACATACAACAAATAATGATATATATAATAATAATAATATATAAGTCAGGCTAGATAGTACTACACAGTTTGACTCGTAGGTGAATGATCTCTTAAACATTGCAAATCAAATGACAATCGATCTTGGCAGTGAGATAGGCTTTGATGACCAGTTGATGCCATGTCAATGTGTAAATGATTGTGTAATGTATCGCGTATAATGTATCATCTGTCACCCTGCCCCTCCGGTGCCCCTCTGCCCCGCTCTGAGCGCGGCCCTTGTGTGCAGGCATGCTAGCGCAACTTAAACGGAGCTTCCCAGACCTCTACCACCATAAAACACACCAGCCGCTACACAACAAGTACTGTAAGTGTGCATAAACAACTCTATAGTGCATGTTTTAATGATATTATTGCATTGATAATACCATACGATACCCCAGTCTTAAAGGTGGAATATTTAGATAACGACACAAATTGTAGAAATGAATGCACTCTTCTAACTGTATGTACGTAAATGCCATTCATTAAAGCCATATTAGTATTATCCTTAAAGTCCAAGGATTAATTAGAATCGTAAGAATACCTAGCTACTCTATAACGAATACCTAACAATATTTTTAAACTACAAGTTATTATAATGTTTATGAATTGAGTATTTTTCAGCGCAATCAACACCTCAAACATATAGAGGTAGAGCTGCAGGAGTACGGCGGCAGTCATCAGTAGGCCCGTTGAACGATACGTCGCCGCTGACCGGCGGCGGTGCGGCAGGGGAGCCGGCCGTGAGCACCCCTGCGCACAGCACCACACTACCTGTATCCAGCCTTAGTACAAACCCAAGCTCGTACTATACGAACGCATCGCCCAGTCCACCGGGAGCGCCTCTCCCGCCCCAACATGTCTCTTGCGACGACATACTCGCCCCGACCGTCCCGCCCTCGGCTGCGCGCACTCCATCCTGCCGTTCCGCCCCGCATTCTGCTATCAATCTTCACCAAACAAGCCGTCCCGCTGCTCTTGCATTTTCTAATGAAAGGACTCAAAATGCAGCCCAGGTAAACAAATTTCTACAGTTAACATTATCAGCTTTGCTTTTTTTTTTGGAATGGACGACGATCTTAGCCTCTGATGCTGTTACATTCTTACGTGGACAATTACGGCGAGCGCAGAGGGCTCTCTGCCAAAGTGCTCAACTCACTCATCTCATGTCTATACGAGGCAGTTTCCAATAAAAAAAGCATCCTGAGATAATATACAATAAAAATATAACAACAATAATACCCTGGGACATTCTGCACAAAGGGTCATCTAATCCAAAACTATTCTTTATAACTTAATATATAAATGTTTAAATTATTTTAAAATAAAAGTTTTTTACATTACAGGAAAGCGTATCGCCACAATATCAGAATGTGGGTACGGCAGCAACAGCAACATCAGTAGCGACAGTGCTCACGCGCATAGAAGAACTGAGCAGACGCGTAGCTGTGCTGGAAACCGGACTCACTGCGGACGTTCGTCGAATCCTACAGATATTGCAGGCCCGCGATGGACCCATACACCATAACGTACAACCGGCGCACACCCCTTCGCAGCCACTACCTAAGGCTTCACTTTCGGTGCCTCAAACGAACGACGTAAGTTAAAAATGTTTAGTTTATACCTATAGAATTATAATGAATACTCATATAAACATTTTTTTTTAAACCTTCAGTGGGAATGGAACTGGATCGGGGACCGCGAGCGCGAGCGCGGTGGAGGGCGCGACGGACGAGGGGAGCGCTCGGACCGCACGCCGGGGGTGCAGCGGTCCGCGTCGGAGCCGCACGCGCCGCTGCCGCCGGCCCTGCCGCCGCCTCCACACTCGCACTCGTTCTATAGGTAGTGTGAGGCAGGCGAGACGAGCGCTCCCCGCTCCCGGCCCTCGACGCGCTCGCTCGCTGAGTCCGCCTCGTGCGGCTCGCTGGCGGGCGGCTCGCCGGCCGCCCCCGAGCCGCCCGCGCCCGCGCCTGGAGGCACACGCGCCCCGCGTGCACACTTCCACTTTTGCCGACGCATCGCGCAATCCCGTCACGCTGACGCCCGGAGTTTCCTCTGACGCGGCCGACCCGACGCATGGACCAATTTTGTACTTCCGTTAACGCCTAAAATAACACGTCCTCGCAATCTCGCGAGCGGGCGGTACGCGCCGCCCGTGCCGAGTCCATTTGTAATAAAATATAATATTTCATGATCGTTAAGATCGAAGTAAAACCAATAAGATTGTCCAGCAAACCGGTTCGGCTTATTGAGTAAAAGGGACTAGACGTTTGACATTATTAAGATAGCATAATATTACACGAGTGGTTAGAAACGCAATAAGTGGTGGATATATTGGGTGCTTTACTTTTATGTAATTTACATGCTTTAAGAGAAGTCGTTTTTACATTATTACATATTATTGTTATAATGTACAATAGCACTATCTGACAGTATTATTCTTAAACCATCCGGTGAATATTTTAATTTTTGCAAATTCCGATATGTTTTAAAATTACTTCATCTCTTCCTATATATCTTAATGTGTTATCATAGATTTCAGCCGATCAGAATGAGGCTTATAAGACTGAGAGACTACGTAATACCGTGAACTGTATTTCCAGAAGAGAGTACTTAAACGATAAACGCTTTCTACCCGTCCTTGCTCCTTGCCTTTACATAGTAGCTATATGTAATATCTAACACTACTATGTCGAGAATCAATAGAAATGCTCCTTGTGGAAGTGCGTTTATGAAGATTCACTCGACACAGGTATACACTTGCCGCATTGTCTTCAATGATGCATAGCTACGTTAATATTTTAACATAAAATATTTTCGATTTTATGTATTTGTTTAATTAAACACTTACGAATATAATATAATAATTATAAAATTGTTTCTCGACGTCGATCATGGAACAATTGCACTACAGGCTACACATAGGTACTCGTACTTTAAAGTTAAAGGGATTAGTGAATACTTACCATCCACTTTTCATCTTAATTTATGTAAGATTTTCTAAAATTGTGGCTCAAAATACTAACGTTATGTTAAAATGTATCCTAGTTACGGATTAAGAAATTTCGCCAATATCAATATATAAGCAATAATAAAACTCACCGTACTTTAAGATTCTATACATCGTGATTAGTCATATTATTATGTGAGTGGCTGTAACATCCAGAACTAAGCTTTTCATTTTATTCAGATAGTGCTAAATATTTGCATGTTTGATTGTTATTATGTTTCTTATGGCATAACTTAATCAATAGTATATCCGTCTCGCTCCTTCATAAATTGGACGTTACGTGACAGACAGAGAATTAACGTTTTATGAATTCGGGGTGTATATTGTAAAATGTGCGACAGTTTACATGCACAGTCGTTTTCGTAGTACCAAAGAAAGAATTTCTCCATAGCATTCTTCGTTCAAACAAGATGGACGGTATGAAGGCAATATACCTACTTCATTATTTGCCTTAATAAATAAGCATTTATTCACTTCTGTTATAATAGATGCCACAAAATTATTATTTACCTATAGAAATAACCATTTACAAAGAAATGTTATCTGTATCCATTGAGATCGCAAAGAATTAGAAGTTTCTCACAATACCTACCTTTAACGTTCTGTGAATCATTAATGTTATATCATCGTATTATGTATGTAATTGTGAGATTATTTACAAATTCAATGATGCATCGGTAAAGCGTCGGTTGCTTTCAGGTATTTAATTTCGTAATAATTATATTTCATATAAAATAATCGATTCTAACCTTTCTAATACTAAACCTAATTCGATCGTTGTTTTAAATTGGAACAGAACACACAAACTACGCATTATTAATTTTAATAATATTTTTAAGTTTATCGAGCAATGATTTAAAATTCCTTCAGTACGAAATTTACAATTGTTATTGCATGGTAGATAATATCGCAAAAAATAAAGTGTACTTTAAATTGCATAGACAATACGAAATTAATAATAATTGCAGGAAAATAATGATGGTTAACATTCAAAATATCGATGCTCGGTCAATTTAATTATTTATTTTAACATTTTAATCGAAGTAGTCGTTTATTCTTTGCGTTTTGAAGTTCTATAGTTCTAGCACGATGATAACATAAACAAATTAAATTAAGTGAAGAGGCGTGATAAATATATACAGCCATTCAAATCAGCCGTTTGTTGATAGAGGAGTAGATCATTAAAACTAGCTGAGATAATACATTAGAAATCAGATACCGCACATATTGTTCAATAATATAAAGATTCACATTATTTCACGCGCGAAGTAGCTATATTACATTGTAATTTGTAAATATTTTAGATACCTACGTAGATATAGGTTTGTAAATTGGTCAATTCCCATATGTACATCTATATTCTTCAATCTATCTAGTTTAACAAAATTAATTAATAGCTTTGCTTTTGAATAATCACTCATATAGGCCAGGCACACTACACTTGCGGCACGCTGTGATGGCCGTTTTGACGTTTAACAATGACAAAGAAAAATAACCTTTATTCCTTCATACATGATGATGGAAATCAACCTTATTCCAAAGCAATACAGTTTCTTTTCCTATGACAATCTGAAACGCCAAAACGGCCATCATAGCGTGCCGGTAGTATAGTTCTACATGTAGGTAAATTACACCTATTTGCTTTTGTAGATGTAGAAATTTCAAATTGCCTGATTGTCAAATAATAGAATGTCTTTATCGACATATATTAGATACTGTGTAGAGAAATCAAATGTTACATGATCCTGGATCCACTACAGATACCTTTAGACAAAAGTGGGGCTCCGGATGATTACCTAAACCATTTTTTTTAATAAAAAGTTCTAAATTGCAAAGAACAATAGTGAAATCTTATTAATCTTAAATTGAGCGTCTTGAAGTGTATACAGCTTTTCAATCTGCAATCTTAACTAAAACAGTATAAGCCGCATATTTCTTTCTCTATTTAATAAATTAGACTTTTAGAGTTCCGTCCGTTTCATCAACTATATATATATAAAGTTACCTAATATTTGATATAATTATATGTTGCTTTGCATTGTCAGTATTCATGTTCATGATATTGGAAAAACATTACATATTATATAGAATAGTGTTCCTCTGTATTCATTATATACATATTTGTCTGATTCAACAATTCTATATTTTCTTCGTTTTCACTTCCTAAGAACTTTTTAGGAAGTTTTCCGTGTGTTACCCGTGACAATAAGACTTCATATTTCAAAACATCTGAATATCTATAAACCTCTAAAAATTCAAAAAACAAAATCTTGCAAAAACAAAACGGTAAACTGATTAGAATATTTCACTTCAGGATGTACCAATTAACTTAATGCATAGGAGTTCGCTATTGTTCTTTATGTTTCATGTGCCTCTGACTTCCACTTCTATATATTTCGAAATCCAAAGTTGTAACAGGTGTATTACAATGTAAATCTCTAAAACTCTATTCACTATGCCTACCTATTTCGACTGAGTTATATATTATATTGTTAGAATGTTAAACTATTCAATATATCATGCTTGATATAAGGTAAGGTACGAGTATGTTGTACTTTTTGTGCTATATGTTTTTGTTAATAGGAATTAATCAAGTGATGAAGTTTAATAATAAGTCAGCTTATGAATTAGAAAACGATCTCTTAATTACGAATCGATGTTACATAGATATATTATAATAATGATTACCTACTAAGTGCACATAAACCGCATTAACTAAATATGTACCTATCAAATGTTTTATATTATAAGGAATTCTATACTCACATGCGTTCACGCCGGCCAGAGATCAAAGCCAAGCGTTAGATCTTACAAAGTATCTGACTATCCCATTTAATTAGATGGGATCTTAGGTACTGGTTCTCAATGAAGGGGCCCGTACCAAAATAATAAAAAAATGGTATGGTAAAACATCAGTGTTTGTCTGTATGCTTTGACTGTTTTTAGAAACTATAAATGCAAAAAAAAATATTCTAGCTGTCTGCTAGAAATATGGTACAAAGAACAAGAATTGAATTTTATAACTACTGGGAAATGAGATATGTAAAGCCTGAAAATCTGAAAGCGGTGTAACTACGGCAAGCATGGTGTAATTATCATTCCAATTAAAACATTTGCTAGTTTTATTATCAGATATTGTACATGCGCGAATTCAACTCGCACTGTCTTTTTTATTTCATCAATTAGTAAATTAATAAAAGATTTTAAAATAGTAGTTAAGGTTACAACTTAATATTTGTATTTCCCATATTAATTACAGCGTGTTCCTAAAGCAAAATACTTCAATTCAGCACTTATTTCAAACACGTTAACAAGGTTTTATTTGATCAAAACATAATGATAATTAAAAATACCTATTCAAAAGAAATTACCTGTTATCAATAATGAATTGCGGTAACTTCTGTCTACATTAATAAACTCATCCCTATAAAAAATCTTTTTGATTAGCAAGGTTACTAGTTCTATAAAAAAAAATGTGTTTAATAAGGTAATAATTGAAACCTAAATCTAAAACGTTCTAGGATGATCAAAACCCATTGATACGCTAGCTCATCAAATTAAGACAAACATGGCCAATTTTAATTGATAAAGAATATGTACTTAGCATCTGACACAGACATTCCTTAAATTGTTATAATAACAACGAATACTTTCAAACTTTAATTAGTTAGTATAAGACTTTCATCAAACTCAACCCCAAAGCAATATCTTCTCTGTGCTTGATCGGCGCAAAAAAACATACTTTTCAGACAAACACTAAAAATAACGAGTTCTATTTGTACTGTAAGTAATTTAAATTATTGTAAAGAAGGAATAGAAAAAGGCATTGCGGTGTTAACTGCATCCCTCTGAAAAACTTAACTATAAGTGTAGTTTGTAAAGCCGTTACCATGCGAAATAATGTTCGCTTTATCATTTGAAAATTGTTTGTTGCCTTGGAAAATTTGTCACAGATAACTGGTTGTTTCAGCTTCGAATATTCCCACCACTATATTATTAGATATATCGTATTGATAAGTTAAGTAATTTTGTATTTCAATAAAAGCGCAAAGTTAACGAGTGCAATGATTGTATTATGTAATTTTATCTGTGATCAAAATTTTATATTGTTAAGCTGAAATATGGAGAGCTCGCAAGGAGAGTGGAACCGCTTAATACAAAAACTTATTTATACATTCTGAATAGAAGCCACAGTAGCGCTGCTCGCGTTAATGAAGAATTATAAAGGTAGGGCTGAGTACAATATCAGATGAGACAAATGAGTGTCTACAGCCATGGGCACAGTAAACTCTTCATAGGTATATAGAAATAACATTGATACATACAATTAGATGAACATTTTTTTCCGAGAACTGATCGTCTACATACAAACTATTTTGGTTTTTCAGAAGCCATCCAGTGTAGTTGGCAAACTTAATCTTTTCTATCAATCTCTAACAAGGTCACATACCAACTGATTTATCTCCTACACTTTTAACTGATATCTCTTGCTGGATCAATTCGAATAAGTTAATGGGATGTCAGTACTGTTTTAATGTTTCTAAATCTTTGTTATAACGCATGTATAATCAATCTGATCCTAAAACTACTTTAGAATCGTCGAATGTACTTTCTTAGTCTTTTATTTTTGTGGTAGAGTTAGCCTTACTCCATTATACCATTTGCGATATAATACCTAATTTGTTTTAAATATTTTCAAAAACTTATCGAATTATATTCTTCCACTTAAAATGTCCGTTGACATTTGAGACGGTATCCAAAGTTAATCTTATTATCGGGAGACCAATGAATCAAATATCCAATAATCACGACGATAAAAAATCTAACAGCCCAGGATATAGAGATGGTTTTCCATCAACCTTTCTCCCTTCCAAATTTTTCTTCAACAACATCGCGATGCGCTGTGCAGTGACTATGCACTTCATATTTCAGTTAAAATTGTACATATTTATTAATCTGAGTTTTAAATTTAATGTAATACTGAATGTAAAAATAACACTATATATATGTAAGAAAAATACTTATTACATTTTTCAATTACTTACTAAGTTACATATAAATATCACGCTAAATATTAAATATTGTAAGTTCTGTTACACTTAAACTAAGTTCTGTTATTAACAAAAAATGTTCTGAAGCATGATGAGTATTTATTGATCCATCAGACGTCTTAAGATAGAAAGTTAGACAATTTGAATTGTTTTGGCGCAATTGGCATCACCAGCTACTTATCTCTTACCAATACAAAAAGTACCTTGCCTGTTACAATTTAAGGTCATTAATAAACATTTGAATATCATCAGCTGGAAAATAAAACATTTTTAATGTGCTAAAGATCATTGTTACACATTATAGTATTACATACATGCAATGCCCATAAAAAACAACTTTATTGTTTTTATTAAATCAACATTAACTTTGAAATCGTACCTAATTACAAGATACAGTCAGATTAAATAACCTATCTGCATCATTGGTTTATATTTTTCAGTTCACGCGTATATCAGTTTCGTTAACTTTATGTCAAAACTGTATTTTCTAATTTTGTGTTACTTTTGTGATCCAAGATTTGTCACCGATCAATGGTAGTGTATTAAAAAAATTACAAATATATTCTACACCGCGTTACTGGAGCCGCCCGCTCTGTTCACAGTTGAGGAATTGACATTTCATCATTACTAAATCAGTTAATAAAGAAAATATTTTTTATTTACAATTTATACAGTCCAGGGTTTTTTGAAGATTTTGTCGGTATCTTACGAAGTAAGCAAAAATCTAGAAAGTAACATGTCACTAAGCGGTTGTTGTTGTCTTTACCTAAGTTTATAGTTTTAATTGTTAATCTGTGGAAAATAAATACTTAAAACACTTGTTGTCAGGCGATGAGGATGGCGCTAATTTGTTTGGTAGGTCATATTTGTGACTTATGACGATGAGATTTGGATTGAATAGATTCATCCTTACAATAACTGTTTACAGTTTCGTATCATGACTACAAGCGTAAACTATAAGATATTCGACTACTTATACTACAGCTTGTTTCCAATTGTGTTTTTGCTTCAGTTTGTAAGAGTTTGAAGGACTTACTCATCGTAAATTTAAGGGATTTTTATCTTATCGATAAAAATACCAATAGAAACAAATTATGTAAGTAATTCAATGTTACCAATATACCGTATACATTAATTTTATAGGTTTAAAGATATTACAGCGATTGTTTCCATTAGGTATCGCAAATCATTAATTTTAAGCACTGCCTGGAACGATGGTAGGTATGACAGTTTCAAGTACATAATGCCACAATATTTTGCTTTAGTCTGCATACCTATTATACAACGTTATTACTGATCGGTGGATCAATAAGAAATTATAATATTATTTACTGAATTTATTCATTTTATTCATTTATTGTTGAACGCATGTACCTACTTTAACATACTTATACAGAGCACATTTTATTAATCACATAGTTAATCAAAACTTGTCATTCATTGAACAGCGCAAAATTCTCATGAAATAAGTTCAGTGAAATAAAATATCACGCACATGCGACATGTTGTTTTATTTTGTGATATTTTTTATATTTATTTACCCGTATTTATGTAATTAAGAATTACATTACACAACAAATAAAAATGGTTCTAAATAAGTCGATAGATGGCACTGAAATTTAGGATAAAATTCGCACATTTTTTTTATACCACATTGGCCGACAAATAAGCAGACGGGCCACCTGATGAGAAATGGTCACCGCAGCCTATGGATATTTGCAACACCAGGGGAATCGCCAATGCGCTGTCGACCCTGAGGCGAGAAGTTGGTAAGTCTCATGTGCCTGTAATTCCACCGACCCCCTTACCTTTTTAACCAAAACACAGTAATAAAAGTGCACTACTGCTTGACGGCGGAAAAGAGTAAGGTGGTAATACTTCCCCGGACGAACTCTGCACTAAGAGCTCTACTACTCAGAATACTGTTAATAAAGATAATATAAATATACATTTAGGGCTCCGTCAAATATTATGCTTTCCAAAAGGGTTCCATCACCATAAAAGTTTGAGAACTGCTGCCGTAGAGTAACGGCGAGTAGAGACGCATTTCGCGCCACCTTATTCAGATTTTTTAGAACAGTTTTTACATGTTAATGAATTTATTTTTAAGTGGATACTACAGTCCGTATTAATTTGAACATCAATCGCTATTTCCGTAATATCTGACCAATGAGTATTATGATATATACATGTCATTCAACATTTCGGCTCTCAAAAACAGCGTACATATTAGACCCGCGACGAAAAGGAAAGATAATAAATGCTACCTTACAGTGTACATGTTATTAGAGAGAGATTAATATAAATCGTTAGTTACGTTAATAAATATAGAATAAGAGGTACGTGATTTGTACGTGAGTATGGAAGTCATTTGCCAATATTTCATACCTATTAGAAATTTAAATTGCGCGCTGCAGGCACTTTCAATCTTAACCAAGAAAATAATGGGGCCATACTTTCAATATCTCGATACTCGATAGTAAGTAAACTTCACATTAATTTTTTATTTTTTATTACAATATTCCTAAAATAACTGACCGCGTAAAACTTACGTTACTATACGAACAATTTATAAATTATGAATATGGGTACATAGCTAACAACTCAGACAAATTATAAATAAAAAAATGACCCTAACCTATACTTTAATTTTATCACTTAATTCTAATTTATCACTGCTATAAATTGTCTTCAGGTTCAAGTATACATTTACGGTCATTCAATACATAACGTTATCGACGAAGCTGAAAATGATCTATGTAAGTTAAATACGTGGCTAAACCATAACCTATTAACTAGAAATATAAATACATAGAAATACAAGCTGCTAAAAACAAACATACATGACTTACAAATAATTCAAAATAATGTTATGAAAGTTCTCTTCAATTACGACTACCTAACACCTACTAAAGTTATTTACAATAAAACTAAACGTTTAGTTTAGTTAAGGTAATGGTAAGTTTAGTAACTTAAAAAAAATTACAGTTTATTAATACAAAAAATACTAACTAAAAATATACATACACATATTTCTTTCATGCATAAATCACACCGCTATCATACAAGAAACAGGATAATATAGAACTTCCCTCCATTAGAACATTGTACGGTAAAAATAATTTACAATATTAGGGAGCTCAGCTATATAACAAATTACCTAAAATAACTATAGACTCAGTAACAGTAACCATAAACCCTTTTAAAGGAAGATTTAAAATGTACCTTTTAGACGATAATAACTGTCAACTATAAATAAATATGTAAATTGAATTAAAGGTGTAAATATTTATATAAGTATGTATTTAAAAAATAAAAAGTAGTATACTTGTAGTATATCAGTTATCTGGTTTCCATAGTATAAGCGGGACCAGATGGCAGTGTGTAGAGAATGTCCCAGGATATTAGGATATTAACCATAATACCGATAGATCACAGAACAAATATAACATATATTTGGCAATTGTATAAAATTTATCATTTTAAGTGAACTATGTAATGTTCTTTTGAGAAATAAATTCATTAAACCGAAATTATCACGATACGTTTATCAATTTTTAATTTGTTTGGGTTTTATTTTCGGAATTGATGATCAATGTTTCTGCTTTCACATGGGGCTCCTTAAAAAAGAGGTAAAATATTTGTTACCCAATAGAAACATTGTGTATAGGTGTTAAAAAAATATAATTAGATCTACTAACTTTTCGAAGCAGGATTGGTAGGAAACTACCGACTTCTGATATCATATCTACCTCCAAGACAAATTCCGAGTTGGTAACACTGCCTATGACCACAGCTGACATGATATTGACAGCCGGCTATGTTGTTTTTTTTTAAACTCGTGGTTTTAACCATCAATAATACTTATTTATTACTACTGAATTCTAATACACTAAAACAAAGTACAGACAACAACAAGAACGTATTCAAAATTGTATGGAGAATTATCATGGACTCTCATAACTTGATAACTATTAAATGCCACAAATGCCGTCATACATTGCTACAAGACACAGATATAAACACAAAAAGTGGTACCTGTGATCCTCAACAATGTAACAGCTACAATATCAACAACATCATCTACCTGATCGAAGATAAACTTCCAGATTGGATTCGAACAAGGATCGAAAATGAACAATGGACTAAGGGAAGATTAAACTGTGAAAACTGTGGTAGCAGAGTTGGATCATTTGATTATGTATCAGGAAGAAAATGTGAATGTAGGAACTCTGTTTTGCCTCCTGTACATTTCGTTTCGAGTCAGGTCGATAGGCCAATATCATTGAATAATATACTGGGCTTCCCACCAGCAGTGATTTAGATCAGCTGTATTTACTGTAAGCAGCTGATCTAACTTTTCTTACCTTTCTATTTTAATTGTATATAATGATATAATATAATATTAAGTATTTTCTATAAATTATTTAATAATTATGTTATATAGATACTTGCTTAAAGTTAACTTAAGAGATATTGAGTATTATTTAAGCGACAAATTGAGTCCCAATGAAAGTTGTGACTGTTTCTGTTGATGCACATTACCTAAAGAGACACAAAGAATTCTTTGTAAATATGACATATTTAGTCTACCTTTTCCTTCACTAGTAATTTATTAACCTTGATCCTCCTATCTCTAGTATGTCTTTATACAACTTAACCATTGAAATGAAGTAAATAAGCTCCAAACTAGTACAACAATGTGGTGTTGCTGGCATAGTCGGCACCCAGTACTGATGAGGTATCATGCTTAAGCTGAATAGTCCTTTATTAAAGTAATTTTTACATTTAAAAAATCAGGAACTATCATTTATGAGACAAAATACATTCTTATATACCTTACAAAATAACAATTGAATACATCAATACTAGACATGGAACAAGTAGTAATTTGCCAAATACTCAACTTAATAAAAACCAAGACAAAAGAACTAGTGTTTTTGCATCAGAATATTCCTTACAAGAGTGAGATAAATAATAATTTCTATTATAGATTCTTCAATATTTCTGCTGTTTCTGATTGTTTTATGTATCTATAATAAATATAATATGTATAAAAATAATGATAAAAACTGGCCTTTTGTCTTTATATATCCATGCAATATAATTAAGCCGGAGTACCCAGTACTCACTTATGATCAAGGTCAAAAAAAAATTACCAAGGTCGAATTTAAAGTTACTGCAGCTACTACCAGTTCGGAAGTCAGCCTTCAACTGAGAAGAACTGGCAAGAAACTCAGCAAGGTTACAATTTTTTTTAATAATTTTTATAAAAATTTTATCTACTCAGATTTTTTGGCTAAAATATTTATGTTTTTATATTTAACATTTACAAAATCCCTACTAATATTATAAATACGAATGTAAGTTTATTTGTTACGATTTCACGCCAAAACTACCTAACCGATCATCATAAAACTTTGTACACACATTCTTGGGAGCTATTAGAGGTAACATAGGATACTTTTTGATTGAGTCTGAGTTTGTGGGTTATTAATATTTGTTTCTATAAAAGCCAAATTAGAAATATATATATAAGTATAATCAATTTAAAATTACTGTTTATTGTTACTTCAATTTCAGATCAAATTTAAATTAGCTATTTATAGCCTTAATCAAAGCAAAATCATGAATAACTTCCTTGAAGTAAATTTTTTGCTATCTCATGCTTGGGAGTCAACATGTCAAGATTCCCATTAAGTGTTTGTCATTGTAGTGTTTATTATCAACATTAATTAACTGAAACTCCTTTCCCAAGACACACCCGAAAGGGTGACACTCAGATGAGGGCAGTAGCTCTCACAGCACCCACCGAGCGCCGCCACTGACTCCTATGTACTTAATTATTATCAGGCCAGTAGTTTAATGATTCATAGAGAGACTTGACTTATTAATCAAACAACAAAGTACATTTTCACATGTAATTATATATTTTATAAGATATAAAAATCATTACTCCACTACCATACCAGTTGGCACTGCTTCATTAGTCTCAATGTCTCTGCATTGAGCGGCTTGCAATTCTCTCCGAATCTAGAAATTATACAAATAAATCAATAATAAAAAATTGTAATACTGCAAGATAATAAATAGATTAGTAAATATTAATACAAACTTCTTGAGTGACAGTTGGATGAGATTGTTTTCTCAGCAATTCCAAAAGCGCATCCCTCTGCTCTGTTGATATATCTGCTTTGTATCGCTGAACAAACGTCAATAATGCTTGGTGCCACAACACTGGCAGCGTGCGCGTGTCTGACTGAAATCTTAAAAACCATTATGTTTGTTAGTTATAAAAGTGAAATCAGACAAAAGTGTGCCCTAGTAAGTGGAAGTAAATAAATTAAAAAAATGTGTACCTGATAAAGTGGAAAACAACAGAATCAACCACTCTGTATGGCAATGCATATTTCTTGTCAAACAAGATCCTCAGAAATATTGAATTTGCACCTGTGTAGTCCATTTCAGCAATCTTAAGCAATGCTGCACTAGAATGCAGTACAGGTACTGAGTTTCGTGCTAGCACCGACCCTACTATAACTGCTTCACGAAGTGTGCAATCTCCTGCCTGTAATCACACATAATATTGTTAAATCATTGCAAAATAAAAGCGCATTATCAAAACATATTAAAAAAGACGTTGTCAATCATCTATCCAATTAAATGACCAAAACAAACAAGTATTAACTCACCTCTAATAATGGCAATAAAATACCCTTCATAAAAGCACCAGGCTTGAATAGAGACTTTCTTAATGCTTGGTATAAGTGGAAATTTAAGCGTTTGTATTCAGCAAGGTCATCTCGAACACGAGGCAATAAGACTAAGTTATAAAACCGTTGTGCCATCTTCTCCTTCAAGTTGGACGCGAAAATTCTTGTTGCCTAAAAAAATTAAGTCCACTATGAATAATGTTTTATTCCAGAAATCCACAGAGAGACCTATCGCTCCAAGTTGTATGTGTAACACAACAAGCTGAAACCTATCAAAGTTATTATTTATATTAAAAATAAAACAAATATTTTGAGAAATGTTAAACTACTCATTTTTCATATTAAATCAATGTTTTAAATATGATTGAATAATAATGCCAAAAATATAAAACCCAACCAAATGTGATTTAGACCCGCCCAAAAAGGGTTCCGTACAATAATAACAACAAAAATATTTATTTATAACTTGAGACAGATCAAACAGAGACGTTCATGCACCAAATGTTTATCCTAGGTGGGGATCGAACCCACAACCTGTAGCATGATGGTCAGGGTCTCTAACTACCAAGCTATCTGGCCCATCAAACCCAATCATAATTTTTAGATGCTACATGTTCTTCATGGGGACTACCCTTACTTTCAGATATGTATTTTTTTGCCATAACAAAACTTTGTACCTTTCAACCAGCTACCTTTTACAGTTCAAGGTACCTACACTACAGCTGTACCCTCTATAAAGATAGGCAGACAGACAATGTAGGTTTAGGGTCTGGTTGGGCACCCTATAGATAAAGCTAAAATCCTTTGGCTCCATTGAGGTAAAATTATGGTGAACAATTGTTTAGTAGAATTAAGCACTGGCAAATAAAGCAGCACAGTGCTATGGGCTGTAGGTTAGATTGAAATTATTTTGATTACCTGGTACATAGCAGCTGCAGACCAAGTTGTAGGTTCAGTAATATACAATATTTGTTCCCAGTTTTGTAAATGTGGTACCATTTTAAATGCCTTTGGTAATTTTCCAGATCTATACTTTTTTAAAACATCTCTGACACCTTCATACATAGTCTTTATCCTGAAAAGATAATTAATGTTTATAATTAGCTTAACATTTGGAGGCTTAAATTTTATAACTAGCATGTTTTTGACCACATTGTATGAATATAATGTGACCTTATAAACTAAATGTACCTACAATGCTAGGCTGCAGCTCTGTATAAGCAAATTTAGTTTACAACTTAAGAGATTCTTGTATATAACCTTTATGGTTGCTATTAGAAAACACATGCAATAATGAAGATGCCTACCTTGGATCAATATTCTGTAACTTCAAAGTTTCAACATCTGAAAACTGTGTTTGAAGTTCTGTATGTTTGTCAGTAATTTTATCTTTAATTATGTCTGCAAGAGTACGGGTTCTTTCTGGTCTGGAGGACATGAACATCTTAAGGGCTTCTTCATCGTCTTCGTTTATTTCAATATTGTCATAGTAAGTATCTGGCTCTAAGTCGTCATTGTCAGAGCCTGATTCACCATCTGATGTGGCTTCTAAACACAAAATAGTTTTTTTTTAGTAAAGTTTATTTATTAAGGATGGCTGTAAAGTCATAAACATAATGATACTTAAACTAGATAAGTTACTTAGACTGGAGGTTCATGCACAACAGTATATAAGCAAGAACTAAGTAAACAAGTAACCATTCTTTTTAGCAGCTAGTTACCATAAGAGACCTTCTTAAAATGCTAATAGGTCTCTCAATAGAATGATAAGTAAAAGGTGTCCTGAGCTCTTCAAAATACATTATAGTAAATTTAAGGAAGAAGCGTTCCCATGGGATGTCACATGTATTATACATAAAAACCTTCCTCTTCAATCACTCTATCTATTACAAAAATACAGTATCAAAATCCATTGCATTGTTTTAAAGATTTAAGCGTACGTAGGGATATAGGACAGAGAACGCGACTTTGTTTTTTACTATGTAGTGATTTGAATGCAAAAAGACTTGATATTTGGGTGCCCCATTGAAATTTTGTGTATGATTCCTATGAAAACTGTTGATGCAATAAGATCGCTCGACATAAAACGATGGCCTAGTTTAGATACATTGGATAACGCAAATTGATTACCGTCATTTATTTTTCCTTGGATTTAAAACTAGATCACTAACAGTATACAGAATATCATAATTGGCTCTCAGTCTATTAACAAAAGATGTGTGAGGTATCATTACCAAACACACATGTATTTATAACATAAATGGAAAAAATATTTAGCATTTACAATTGCTCTAGCAAAATTATAATAATTGATGTGATTATTTAGCTCACAGTACCTGGAAATGTAGGAATTGTCACATGTTTAGCGGGCGCGGTCCCTACTTCACCATCGCCGAGTTCGACTTGCTGTCTGCGAGCAGCTTTCAAAATTTTCTTTGATAGTTCTGGATTGACAAACTAAAAATTGCAGGTTAGAGTTTGTAAAATGTATGTACCTATGTTTCGTATAATATTATTTATAGCTCAATAATGTTCTTTTCCCATTCACATTATTTTCATTACTTCGGGAAAATAATTTTTACCTTACCTCATCATCATCATCGTGTCTATTGCGTTCTTTAACTCTATCCTTAGAACTCACGAACTCTATCTGATCTGCAAGGGCCACATTTTTGCCAACTTGGGACGGCTTCAACTTTTTCACTTTGCCCATTCTTGTAATTCTTGCTTGCTTAGTTTTCAACTTTTTTGAGGTAGTTGATAAATAAGAACATGTGATTGAATATAAATTATTATAGAGCAAGTGACAGGACAGATAGATGATTTGACAATTGACAGGTATTAGCCAGGGCTGCCAGTAGATATTTTTAAATGATTCGGCCATGTTTCTGAAATTATACGAAATTGTAAGGATACAAATACTAAACATACAAAATAGTGATTATTAATCACGTGAAATTTCCTACGTTGATTTTTAAGTGTAAAGCTCCTGTAGGATCGTTGTGATTTGAAACGCTAAGAAACCAAGAAGCGACACTAACAAAAGACAAACATAAGAGAAACAAAGACAACAGAGAATGAGTTAAGTAGTTTTCTGGAAGTTTCACTTTTATTTGTATTGTAGCCCCGAATTGTAGTAACATGTAGGACTTTTAGATACGTGAAAGTCTGGCGAAACTTCCGAAGAAATTACAACCCCAGAAGTTATACGAAATTTGCCATAATTTAAATGGAGACTATAATACCCTAAGTTGATATGAACGTTTTTTCTCATTAACTGCGACCACCAGGGTGGCGTCGAGTGTAGCACAAGCTACAAGTCAGCAGATTGGGATGGATTTCGTGATTTCTACGCATCGTACCCGACGATCCTGTCACCTGTGCAGCTGCAGTCGCTGAAGCGATACTGGCGGGTATGGAATGTTACATCCCTAACCCGCTAGTAGCTGTGGGGGTGGAAAAACGGCCGTGGTTTAATCGGTCCTGCAAAGAAGCTAGACGTAACAAGCAAACTTTGTTTGAGGCTTGGACCACGGCCCGCACTAATCAGGACACTAACATCTCTGATGCGAAACGCAAGTTTAACGCTGCCTCGAAGTTCAGTAAGCGATTATCGCCAGGGCTAAGTTCGATTTCGTCAGCAGAATTGGCAAGATGCTGACGAGCGTCCCCTCTGGGTGTCGGGCTTTCTGGTCTCTTCCCAAAGCTGCTGAGGGAAACTTTTGTCAGTCGTCCTTGCCACCACTACGGTTGCCGAATGGGAACCTGGCCCATAGTGCTAAAGAGTAGGCTGACCTTTTAGGCTCTCTCTTTGCTTCAAACTTGACTTTGGATGACGGAGGCACCACTCCGCCTACCATCCCGCGGTGTGACAGCTCCATGCCGGAAATTCGTATTTCCCAAAGGGTAGTCCGGCAAGAGCTGCTCTCCCTGGACGTCTATAAGTCGAGTGGGCCAGACGGTATACCGGCAGTGGTTCTGAAGCGGTGTGCTCCTGAATTGTGTCCTGTACTAACGCGCGTTTCGCGTTTTCGCGGTTTCCTACTCCAAGGGACAAGTTCCGTCTTCGTGGAAAATTGCCCACGTGCACCCTGTGCCCAAAAAGGGCGACAGATCAGACCCGACGAATTACAGGCCGATCGCCATCACCTCCCTTCTCTCCAAAGTGATGGAGCGGGTGATCAATACACAATTGCTGAGGTACTTGGAGGATCACGACTTATTGAGCGACCGACAGTATGGCTTTCGCCATAGTCTCCTAGTGTACCTCACGCATCGTTGGTCACTCACCATAGAAACTCAAGGTGAGGCATTCGCGGTGAGCCTAGATGTGGCGAAGGCGTTCGATCGAGTCTGGCACCGGGGTCTTCTATCGAAGTTACCAGCGTACGGGCTCCCAGAGGGATTATGCAAATGGGTCACCAGTTTTCTGTCCAGCAGATGCATAAAAGCCGTCGTCGACGGTAATTGCTCCGATAGCATGGACATAAACGCCGGTGTCCCGCAAGGTTCTGTGCTATCCCCAACCCTGTTTCTTCTGCATATCAATGATATGCTGTCTATTGACGGCATTCATTGCTATGCGGACGACAGTACTGGGGATGCTTATTACACGGGCCGTGCAAATATCCCTCGTTCCGTGGTAGAGGAAAGCCGCGAACGACTTGTGTCTGGAATCGAGAGCACACTTACTAGTGTCTCCGATTGGGGTCGACTAAACCTAGTCGATTTCAACCCCACTAAGACACAAGCCTGCGCGTTCACCACTAAGAAAACCCCATTTGCTGTGGCTCCACAATTCCAGAACACGTCCCTCAACATCACGAAGAGCATCGGAATCCTTGGCGTTGATATTTCTGACGGCGTTCAGTTCCGTAGTCACTTGGAAGACAAGGTTAAGCTGGCATCTAAAAAGCTAGGTGTGCTCAACAGAGCCAAGCGGTACTTCACATCGGGGCAAAGACTGCAACTATATAAGTCGCAAGTCCGGCCCCATATGGAGTACTGCTGTCATCTATGGGCGGGGGCACCTGGATACCAGCTTGGGCCTTTTGACTCGGTTCAAAAGCGTGCCGTCAGAATTGTCAACGATCCCGAGCTCACAAGCGGTTTAGAGCCCCTAACTCTAAGGAGAGACATGTCCTCCTTATGTGTTTTTTACCGCTTGTACAACGGACTGTGTTCTGAGGAATTGTTTGATTTGATGCCCACGGCTACTTTTTACCATCGCACCTCTCGCCACAGACGGGGAGTTCATCCTCACACATTGGAGCCAAACTGGTCTCGCACGGTGCGATTCCAAAGGAGCTTTCTGCCGCGCACGTTTAAGCTGTGGAATGAGCTCCCTGCCGAGGTTTTCCCAAGGGAGTACAGCATGGGGTTCTTCAAGAAGGGTGTGAAGAGATTTTTGCAGGGTCGGCAACGCGCGAGTGATACCCACGGTGTTGCAAGCGTCCATAGGCTGCGGCGACCGTTTACCATCAGACGGGCCGTCAGCTTGTTTGCTACCTTAGTATAGTTAAGTTAGTATAAAAAAAAAAATTACTGCTAAGCGCTTTCAAACATAGTATTAGTAAAATCAATAAAATCCCACTTACACTCGTAGGTATCAAATCATTGACAGTGCAACCACGATACCCCACATGACATTACAGTTAGCTTAGTTTACACCAGCTCTCTATCATTTTCACTAACTACGATCACGTGAGAGGGGCGGTCTCCGTGGTCTCAGACCTCAGAACAGCAATAAATACCTAATAAATAGGCCAAGCCATTCTTCACGTGTGGTTAACTGATCCCAAGATAAGCAGAGTGTACTGCTTGTAGTATGTCTACCAGGTAACTGATATACTACATATACTAATAATACTGAATACCTACTCTATGTCAACCATATGTGCAATACTATAGAGGAAGGCTCTGTATACCAGTTTGCCGATGACACTTGCATCGTGGTAGCTGATAAAGATACTGAAAAAGCTGAGAGTCTTCTTCAAACGAACTTTAACTTACTATGCAAATGGTCGCACGATGTTGGTCTCGTCATAAATGCTGACAAAACCAAAGCCATGCACATATATTCTTCACATAATAAAGCAACCTACACTCCTTCCATCAAACCTCATAGCCATGACTGTCTGCACGCAGTTTGTGCCGGTAGTTGTAGCTGTGAAACATTAGAGTTCGTTAAGGAACACGAGTATATTGGTCTTATAATCGATAACAAAATCAATTGGGTCCCCCACATTAACTATGTATGTGATAGACTAAGATCTATCCTGGGCCGAATAATCGTACTTAAACATAAAATGCCATATAAAACCTTAAGGCTACTACTATACCTAGCTCTAGCTGACTCCATAATTGGCTATGGTCTCAGTAGCTACGGGAGAACCTATAAAACACATTTAGATAAAATCTACAAACTACAACAACGGATTCTCAAAAATATAGTACCACTTAAAATTAAAACAAAATACTAAAATGATTACTCTGAACTATTTCATTATTGCAACATATTGCCAGTTCACAACATGGTTAAACTTTATATCTTAAAAGACGAATTTAATAACATAAACAACTTAATCAAAAATACACGACATCCAAAACTAAGAACGTTAGCGAACATGAATACCTTTAGCTTGCCTAGATTTAACAATATATATGGTATGAGAACATACACTTACATATTACCAAAAATAATTAATGAACTTCCTGTGGACATGCAAAATGAATGCCTCTGCAAACCTAAAAAATCAAAATGTAAATTAAAAAAGCATTTTCTGCAACAGAATGAACTAGTTTAGTTAAGCCTACTAATTTACTAACATTTTTAAATTTACTAACATTTTTAAATGTAAAATTTACAAATCCACTTTAATTTTTTTTATATAATTCCGCTAATCCGAACTCACTAGCCATATATAAGCCCATAAAGGCTTTTGTGGTTTTAAGTATAAGAACGATAACTATGTATATTGCTATTTTGATCAGAAATTAAAAAAAAATATTAAGTACTAACTAATTAAATACATACTTATATAGATATTTACACCAAGACACAGATCAAACAGACATGTTCATGCACACAAATGTTTGTCCTGGATAGGAATCGAACCCGCGACCTTCGGTTTGGCAGTCAGGGTCTCTAGCCACCAAGCCAACTGGCTAAATAAATAATACGTCATTATCGCTGGCGAAGCTTTTGTCCCCTTCAGCGGTCAATTAAATGTGTTTATTCGTGCGTGTCAATGCCTTTTATCTTTTATGTATGTATTTGAGACGACCTCTAACAAAAAAAAAATTGCAATATTTACTTAAAATTGTATTCAATATGTGTAGAGGGTAGACATATTATTAGGTGTGTATGTGTAGTGTCCTTGATTGAATCTGTTTGTGGAAGAAAAAATAAAGAAGTTGTACAAATTTCACTATATTACACTATATTGCACAATTACATCTCTTAATTATCTGAATTGAACCGAAACAAACTTTATAAAATATATAAGTAGGTTACAGGCGACTCAACAAATTTCGTATCCAGTATCGTTGTATGTACTAAAAACTAACGAATGTGTGTTCTATATTATGCGTCTCGTTTCACGGGCTTCTATTTAAAATATTCCCGGACAGGATAAATATGACTTAGTTAGCGTATTAGTATTACCTTATTTGGGCAGGGTGGCATCATTGGCGTATCAAGTGTTATTTTTTAGGGGGGGTTTTTCAAGGGCCAGCCTTGAGATGTCACGGTCGATATAATCAAGCAGAGTTGACATATACATTGTTGTTACCTAGGTAGTTACGAAAAACGAAGCCTCACATTAAAAAAAACAAATGTTTCGTTAATGTTGTGTGAAGTTATTTACGCATTTTTGAATTTCGAATCAGTCCAACACATGATGTTGGACTGATTGTTGGGAGGACACTAGACCATACTGGAATGGGCACCAATCGACGGTGATGCCGGACGCTTTAGTCATAATTAACAGAACATAATTAATACCGTTTCAGGACATTTATTATTATCCATTTACATATACCTAATACCAACAGACGCATATCGAAATTCTATATCACAATGCCAATAAAAAACGAATACCGTCCTATATGACATTAGGAAACTGCGTTAATTTATTATAGTCCGGTCAATTTAGACATAAAAATAGTGATCAAATAAAGAAAATTCCGACAGAGCCAAATCTTCGTAGAGAACTTAGGTTTACCACAAGGAATAAAATGTCAAAAGTCCCCATCAGTCCCATGTGAGCTTAGGGACTTATTCGGGGCCCAAGGTCAAAATTTTAGGTTTTTTGGATTTTTCTCGAAAACGGTAAGTTCGTAACGTGGTATCCCCGGTAGGCCTATTCCACGAACCTTTATGACGTTATTTTCAGGAACAATAATTATTAAATAGTATGAAGATTATTGATATGGGTTACTGAGTTTAACTGTCGTTCTAACTTTTGTTTAATGTTTGTTACTTTAATCTGACTCATACTCTTCATATTCAACTTCAACAACCATGTGTTCTTCTTGTTCTTCTTCTTCTCTTTCCTGTTGATGAATGCTTAGAAATTGTTCACATGAAGATGAATCAGTTGTCTCTTCATCAAAATCACATGAATCTTCCTCTCTTGTATTTAATTGAACATTTGAGCAAGAGACACCTTGGCAATTGGTACAGAATTTAATTTACCATTAAAACTTGACCATAAAAATAATTTTTGAAAAATAAATGCAATAAGAAAATTAAAACAACAATTTATTATCATAAGTAGTTTCGATAAGCAGCAGTTCTCAATTGAATGATTCAATGACTTGAATTATATCTTTTACATTTGAGTTGATGAAATTGAGAGCATCTTGCACTGCAGAGCGGATATTGGATTGGACCACCTTTATGATGATGTTGTCGAAAATGGTCACGAATACTCCGATTACAGGGTTCACGAGCCAGTCGGTCAGAATGTTACCGGTCAAACGCACACGAAGACGTCTGAAAATAATCATACAACTTTAAGCACACACGGAACAACTACACATTCGGTACACCCACTGTAGACTGATCCAAATCAGAAACGGTACCATGTCTCAACCTACTTCTTACTAATATGATACTTATCTGAAAGTGGAAGCTGTACCCCTATAGCCCTACTCTTCCCCTATAATAATACATTTTCGAGCAGGAAATATTTGTACATTTGCAGTATTCAAGTATATCAAGTTAGTACAACATTTCTTTGAAGGATTAAATCTGCAAAGAGTTGGCAAATTAAGTGGCAAAAGGTCTTGTTATTACTGTCAAGGAACCGACGGTCGGTGGAGAAAGGGAGTCTTAAAGAAAATGACGTGGAAAACTTTGTAACAGTCAATATCCCTATACATATGACCTCAAAAATGTGGAGGAAACTGGTGCTGGTAGTAGTCAGCAGGGGACAGGAAAGATTGAACTGCTCTGAGACTATGAAAGATAACGATGATGATGTATCAATGGCATGGGTAGGCTCATATGTGTGACTCGACCTTATAAAAAGAATAAAAATACTAACCCAAGATCTGTTAATGAAAATTCTTGTAGATGAATCTCATCATTGTTAAAGTCCAGAAGAATATCTACGTTGACGACGAAGCGGCTCAAGGAGCCGATAATGCCACCAGTCGGACCCAAGTTCATTACCTTGACTGCATACCTGTACACAAACTGTGGAAAACAACATTTTTGTAAGTATATTCCAAAAGTTCTTGCTATAATTTGAGATTATATTATTATAATATTAAACAAAATATCTAGTATTTTCGTTTTTAAGTTAAATCGTGTTTTACTTTAATATCTAATGGTGTGGATACCTAGAATAATGTCACTGTATTAAATAGTTTTTTTTTTGAAGACAACGGTAACAGAGCAGTGCTCTGTGGTGCTCTACAGCTCTATATATATATATGTGGTTATAAGAAAAAAGTCTGATCTTCTATGTCTATGATACTTACTGTAGGTAACATCTTCCTATAGGTACCATATTAAAAGCAATTACCTCAAGGTTGGTGAATTGAAGCTGAATGCGTACGCGTAGCATTTTGGCGAAGTAGTTCACTTTTTGGTCACCTGATCGACCGACATTCACCAAGCCTGTCATGTAACCATTGTGGATTCTTAGCCATGCACTATATGTGATCAATACTGGTCTCTATAAAATAAAAATAATATTTATAATTGATGTGCCTACCTGCCTAGGTATACGTAGGTACATAAGCACGGAATTATATCTGCATATTCTGTAGAAACTCAATGTGAGTTACCTATATTATAAAATACAAACAAATTTTTTGGAGTTGGTAAAATTATCATTGTGGGCAGATGTAAATTTTTCACACTATGTCTGGTTAAAGCACTTGGTCGTTTTTTGGGGGGGTTCCATACATATTTCACATTTTCTCAACGTTCTTTGATCACCTCTATTTATAACACACCTTACATTAGACGCTATAATTTGTGTTTATATAATATCTATTCATATTTTAGCAACAAAATATTGTCGTGAATAAGTGGTCTTATTAAAGCATAGAGGGATTTGTTTTAATCCGATATAAACTATTGGTAATTAAAACTTCATAAGCAGGTACATACGACATCAAAGCCCTCTTCAATATCTGGCAAATCCATGGGGTCGAGTCCATGAGTCTCGATGAAGGGCACGAGCATTGAAATGGTGCTGTCAACATAATTATTTACGTCTGCTACTAAGCCAAGACCTTCCCAGCTATTCCTGAAATCAAGATTAAATTATTATTATATAGATCTCAATGCTTTTATTGGCGATCCACGTTTATCTTTCTAGATTCTTATTTATAGATTGTTCTACTTAGCTGTAAATTCGTATTCATGGAATTTAAGCCCAACTTACTTACAAATAAAAAAACTTAAAGGGAGCTTTGCTAATAGGAGAGACACATCAAACTGGCCTTTCGGAAAAACTGACGCTGATGGGGGCAGTTTATTCTAACAAAAGTAACCACTCTAAAGCATAATATTTCGCAAACCTATTCAATATTTTGAAAAACTTTTTCAATGACAATGCTTGTCTTTCGTGAGTAAAATAAAATTATCACAGCTTTACGTTGTTGCGCTTTTGCGGCTTTTTTTCTATATGGTTTTATTTCACAATTTTTTTCGAATCGATTAAAAAGTTAAATAACAAATAGGTATGGCTTTGTCAAATTACCTACAGCTTTTTAGTACTATAGACTGTACAGACTGTAGTAGAGTCTGTAATTTAAGCCGCATGACGTGAAACGGACATGGCGAATCTAGAAAATCTATTCGTGGTTCAGGATATCATACCTTAAACAGTATTTAACTACCAATTAGAGTATGTTAACTACGGTACTATAAAACAATAACACCCTGAGGTCACAATTTGTTTTTAATTCACATGTTTGAAAGATTTATAATACGGCCACTATTTTAAGTTTTGAGTTCGCTAGTCCACTTTGTCAATACTAGAATACATAAGGCGTTGTTTTTATATACAGCACTTATTATTAAGGATATTATTGCTTCAATGCAAAGACAGTTCTCCAGTTGAACACTTCGGAAAGAAACTGCGTATAGTTTAGTTACATCAGTAAACATCGGCGATCACACCTAAGCGGAATAATTTAAGAACTTACAATTCACTAAGTAATTTTGTAGATGGTAAAGTTTTGGCATTGATGCTGTTTGCCTCGGCTGCAGCCAGCAGCAGAGCAAGCACCACAGCAGTATATTTCTTGTACATGACAATTTCAAAGCCAAAAACTCACTAATCTAGTTACATAGCTACTTAATATTTTTATTTATAAGAGCTCCTTACTAAATGATAACAGTATTTCAATAATACCTTTATCTACGTCGTTATTTAGAAATCAATGCCGATTAGTAAGGATGATATAAATCTTAATTAATGAGTTTACGCAGGTAGCTATGTAAGTTTATCAAACACTTACGGTATTAGGTATAGGGAAAAATATAAACAAAAGCGACACGGCGGCGTGTGGCACTCATCAGGGTCATTATCACAGATTTAAATGTTGGTTTATTATCATCGATGGTGAAGGGATTCGCAGTACCTATAAAATCAGGGCTAAAATAACCCCGATTTGAATAGCTTCTACATGCCTACCCCCAGATCTCTGACTCAAAAATTTCGTATTACTCTGCTGTACGCAAGTCTGCACCTCGCGAGAGTATAAATGTTCTATGAGTCTGCACGTCTAGATATCAAATAGAAAATGAGCAAAACTAAATATTTTACCATATAAAACATACAGTAAGACTTGTACGTAGACTTTCTTATTGCTTACGCAACGAGTGGTTTTCCTTTTTTATTTTACCTGGTACCTGGCCTTGTTTGTAAGCATACTGCCCAAATACCCCCTATAACATTAAAACCAGGGACCAAATAATTCAGCTATTTGACTACTAATTTCGACCAATTAGGTGTTCGTCCAATAAGCATCCAAATCCGTGGCCCTGTCTGGAAGTGACACACCGCGGTGGTGACTCCGATGAGTCACGCGCAATTTTTATTTGGGAAATTAGCACACAGTTGTGGAATTTTAGCGAATTCTCGCAAATTCTCTACTTAAGGATCGATGGCTAACACCTAGTCCATCCAAAAATGCTACCACGCACTTATATAAGGTAAAGAGAAAATACTTAAAATGATGTATTATCAACAACAACCTAATTTCTGATTTAGCCCCTCCAGGTTATTGGAACGTGACGTAACGACATGGCTACAACGATGGGGGTGCTAAGTTAATTGGGGAGTGAAATGATCGAATATTTAACAACAATTGATCTCTTTGTGTGATCAATAGATTGTTATTGATCGAAACGTACCTATAAAATTAAATTATACGTTGTTTTTCTCAACTAATTACGCCAATCGTCAATACAATCAATTATGATAATAAATTAATTGCTTCATATAAGTACATACCTACTATTGCACAGTCATTATATTCTCTTTAGTATCTTTATTAGGTAGGTACGTACAAGTGACACATTATTAGATTATGTACCTACCGTTAATTCCCTTGACATTCAGATTTTTTTTTCACACGGCAGTATGAAAGCGAAGTTTACAAAGCTAAAGGGCGACACTGGCTATGGATTTTATAATAACACGCAAATTATTACGAGCCTCTTTCGACTGCCATAACTTAAAATCTGTTTGACCACTTGCGATTCTGCGTGTCTAGTAGGACACTCTTCAGAAGATGAGAAGACACTACTAGAATGTGATGTTGTGTTCCTGCGGGAAGGACGCCAGAGCTCTATGAGTGAAGCGGCTCGTGCATCATCTATGGTGCAGTCGGTCGTGCTAGCGGAGGAAACCGATGCGCACTTGACAGACTGTATCTGGGGGGACCGGAGGCCCTTCCATCTGCCGAACCAACAAAGAACATCACCGGTATAGTACTTCCAGCACATTTGGAGCACCGTGGAGCTTTACTTTGCATCAGATGAAATGAAATGAAAATATTTTTATTCAAATAGGCCTTTACAAGCACTTATGAATAGTCTGACTCCAATACCGGTAGGGAAGGTTGTTTTTTACTGAGAAGAGCCGACAATAACCTCAGCAATTACTGTTTATAAAAAACGAACTTAGATTTATTACTTAAAATTTATTAAGTCTCACTGACAATACCTGTGTGCTATGGCAAAAGTGCAGAATTATTTAACAATAATATAATATTATAAATATCTAATGAAAAAATAAATACAAGCAAACTAAAGCTGACCAGCCCCCACAAGCAGCTCCTGTTCACAAGTATGACGCATGTGGTAGCCATCTCCCTCCTCGCCATATTGTAGGGAAGTGAGCGACCCGCCACACGACGCCGCCGCAAGCAAAGGCATTAAAGCGAGCACGACTATGATTATTCGTAAACCTGAGCAGTTGCAGTCGCTGAGGTGATACAGGGGCCATGGAATGTTAATTATATATCCCTAACCCGCTACTAGATGCAGGAGTGAAGAAACGACTGTTGTTTAATCGTCGGCCGGGTGGGTCGACCTACGTGGCACATTTTTTTTTTATCATAAATTATTGTTTCGTATATAAAACGAATTCAAGCAACTTCAGACTAATGACTGTCGTACAATATGATGGCAACCTTGATATCCAAAAAAATATAATTTTCATTGTTTCTAATATGTAACTCCCAATAAATGTACATACCTACATTTCAAAAAGTTTTCATTTCCCACTTCGCTTTTTTGCAATTATCACTATGTTTATAGATTACTAGCTGTCCCCCGCGGTTTTACCCGCGTTCCCGAGGGATATCACAATTTCCCGGGACAAAAAGTAGCTTGTATGTTATTTCAGGATATGCTCTATGTGCCAAGTTTCATTCATATCCATTTAGTACTTTTTGCGTGAAAGAGAAACAAATATACTTACATACAAATCTATCCTCTTTATAATATTAGTATAGATAATTAACACAAAAAAAACCTGTAAGACAGTATTAGTTAATGCAATGCCGGCTGAATGTGAAAGAACGGAAACGAGCCGGTACCAAACTCGCAAAGCCAGGTTAGTTCAGACATAATCAATATCACAACACTCCCACTGATGACTTGTTCCACGCAGACCAACGTCGCTGTCGTTACGGAAAATATCATATCTACCATCGCTAAATTATCCATCATAGATACCGGCGTGCAACCAAGTCCCATTTATTTACACAATAATATCATAGTTGTAAGTAACAACGGAAGCGATGTTTAATCTACAATCATTTCGTTCGCAGTCCGCAAACTTTTTGGTTGCATAAAATTAAACTGATAGCTATAAACATACAATACAAATATAATCTTTAAGTCCATCGCAAAGCGTTCATAATAGGCAAAACTTGATGGATACCCAAACGTTACCGGCCATTCATAATAATGAATAATGTAAAGTAATTATTATACCGAAACCGATGAATAAAATAGTAGAAGTCACTGAACCACTCGAGCATATGATTAAAAAAAAATAATGAAGGTTATATGAAATTAAATCGTCTGATGCTAATAAAAAGTAGTAAACAACTGCGAGCTAGGTACGTATATTCAAACATATCTCATTAAATTCAAAATAGCGAATCCTTGTGGATGGAACATGCCTAAGAGTTATACAGCAAATGGGCAGGACACGATACTCCTAAATAGAAAAAGTTCTTGTCTACGAAGCGTCAGTGGTACCCCGACATCAGGCTTACCTATTCGGACGTGAGAGTAACATGGTTCGCAGTTTGTAGAACCATAATGCTTCGTTCAGACCCAGCTCTTGGATTTTGGCGACGACGACATCTACCCCAAGCTAAGCGAGCTCCTTGGTCATATCGAATGTCTCCCCGACGGCGATCACGCTTTACGCCAGCGGGGAGCTCAACAGAACCCCCTATGCAATGAATGCCATATGAATATATAAGGTTCCTCCGCAGGGGGCCCAACTCTGACCCGTGGAACTCCACACGTACCCTCCGGATTCTCGTACCGTCTTGATCCATGTACAAATGCACCTATCGCGCAAGTATTCCCCGATCAGGCTTTTCAGGTAGGGCGGCACCTGATGGAGACCTATATAAAATTTATAAAGCAGTTCTAGTGTTTTAACTACTTTCATTGGTAAGTACGCTCGCAATTCGGAAATTCACGAGTACCTGGAAATCCCAACCATACTCAGCCAACTACAAGGACCGTTTGACAACTCACCCAAACCCGTTATCCGGTATACTCTTGCAGCCTAATCCAAAAATAAATCACACCTATGTACTTCATTTAAATATAAAATCGGTTTGCTACCTGCGTCGATCAAAATAATAATAATAAATATAATCATACATAATCCATAATCTGGATTATTCCACCCACATAAACGTTACGACGTACACTGTGTTTGTAAAACCCGCAATGATATGCACATATACTCAAACCACGAGGCTAGTTGCATATTAATATCGTGGGGGAACCTAGTGTGAGTCCAAGTCACACTTGCCTGGATTTATTGTCTTTCTAGACTGCGTGTTTATCACAATAGCCACGAAGGTATGAATGACATGAACATCTTCAAAGGACAGCTTGTTCTAATACATTATCCACGAAATAATATTTTGATTAACTTCTACGATGGAAGTCTGGTGCTACTTAAACCTGGAACATGGTTCAACGGTAACAATGATACCATTTTATAGAGTTAAACTACAAACTAGTAAATGAAAAAATGTCTGGAAAATATTCATTATATTTCATTATCGTCATTGCCCAAAGCCCAAAACAATCATAATAAATAACTTATTTATAACCACTATACCATTTAACAATATAAATAATACCTAACAATAACACATGGTTAAATGGAGCCTTACAACGAGTCCGTTCACAATATTTAAGAACCGTAGTAACACTGTATAACATACCCCAAAAAAATAAAAAAACTGATTTTATGAATGAAAAATAGAAAAACTATTAAAGTAGACAATTAGGTAAAATAGGTACGTAGGCCTTTCTGTTAGATAATCTGGTTCCCTGACATGACAGCTTACTAGGGTTGTTGGCTTTGATAAATTAATTATATTTTTACGGGGTATTTTGTAACACGTTGTATAGTAACTTAACTTATATTAAATTAATTATGTAGAATGTAAAGTATTTCGAGTATTTTCCAATTTGATTGCAGATGTGGTGACGTGTCATGTAGCTAGGCTGAATTATTCAGAATAAGTGAATACAAATACATGTACGATCACCTATGACCTTATCAGACATTTAAATATCCAAAGACACGTAAACTAAAGTCACCTTTATTCTTAATTACATTTATCATATTGCTTACTTACAACAACAAAAATGTCATGTTAAGTCAAATTAAGTTATGAAATGTATTAATTTTAATAACAATCGTTAATTTAATTTCTTAGGATTGAGCATTTTTTTTCTTTGTGTCAACATATGGCCAAAGAGAACAGGGAATAGCGGAATGTAAAGGAACATATAGAAAATTAAGAAGTAATAATAGTTGAATGCGACATTCCATGGATTTGGCATCGATATTGTGAACAATTTCTTCTCAGCAACCTCGTTGAGTGAGTGATACATACAGAGCAGTTCTCCGGTTATGCCGAGAGGATAGAGCGCAAGGAATGTAGAGTACCTGAAAGGAGCAGAAAACAACCTTAGAATTGGCTTAACAGTAAATCTTGCTATCGTTAGAAATTCTGCAGATATCTATCTGATCTATAAATATATAATCAATATAGGCTTCCACTGACGCACCATCAATGAACATATCGGGATGGGACTGCTACCATTCGACGCGGAATTTTTCGTAGATGGCTACAGGCTTTTTTTTTATACCACATGGGCCGACAAACAAGCGGACGGTCCACCTGATGGTAAGTGGTCACCGCCGCCTATGGACATTTGCAACACTAGGGGCATCGTCAATGCGTTGTCAACCCTGAGCCGTGAAGTTGTTAAGTCTCATGTGCCTGTAATTTCACCGGCCCCCTTAAATTTCTAACCGAAACACAATAATACAAGTGTACTACTGCTTCATGGTAGAAATGGGTACGGTGGTAGTACTTCCCCGGACGCACTCTGCACTAAGAACTCTACTACTCGATGAATAGTAGAAAGCTATATATGATATCCATAAACGCAGAAACCGCGTTCAAAAGTTGGTATATACATATATGAACCAGATATTAGGTCATATGATATCTTACGATACACCTTTGTTACATTATACCATACCGCAGTGATACTTGATACAAGTCTAATTGACGTTAAAAATATATTTTAAATTAGTATTTTAATGGTGAAGCAGGATAACACCCTTGTACTCGTACACTATAGTGTCCTCTTTTGACGTTTAAGAACGTCACAAAAAAATAACTTTATTGCTTACTCGCTGTACCCGCGTTCCCGAGGGATATCACATTTTCCCGGGATAAAAAGTAGGCTACTTTTGTACTATATGTTATTCCAGGATATACTCTATCTATGTGCCAACTTTCATCCAAACCTGCCCTATAGTTTTTGCGTGAAAGAGTAACAAACATCCATACATACGAACATACTTAAGTATTTCTAAATCTAAATTTGCTTGCTTCCGTTCAATTTTGAATATACCTTAATCCAAGACACCTCTTCACATCTTCACGAATTCGTAAGTTAGGATATTATTAGCACTGACTTTTGAGATACAGTCTGAACTAGTTCAGAAGGTACGGAACTATATTTTTAAAGTAACTTAAACTAAAGATACAAACACACCTTAGCTTTAAAAGTATAATGTACGTATATGCTTCCTGTATTCTATTTTTAAGGTTTATTTTTGGTTAATAAAGTTGTTTTTTATATCCAAATATAAAAAAAAAAATATTCTGTTTTTTTTATTTAGTTATTAGATAATTCCCGCCGATCTACTATTATAATTTGAATGCTGTGCTCAGCTTTAATCGGAGTGTAAATTAATTATTGTTTAAGTGTTTTATTTTTATTTTAATTGAGTGTAATAATTTACAGCCTTTGTATAAATAAATAAATAATTTTGTTTTATTGGTAAAACAAAAAACAACACAATTCATGAACGGACAGGTGATGAAATGAGAATGATAATATTCATTGCAAACCTAAATTACTTTAACCCTGACGCTGATCATGTTTGTTTATACTTTATAAACAGTTGATGTTGTATATATTATTAAGTTCATAGAATTATATATGTATTTAAACAGATTTATTGTATAATTCGTTTAGTTTTTTTATACATCTTGGGCCGACAAACAAGTAGACGGTCCACCTGATGGTAAGTGGTCACCGCCGCCTATGGACATTTGCAACACTAGGGGCATCGCCAATGCGTTGTCGGCCCTGAGAAGAGAAGTTGTTAAGTCTCATGTTGCCTGTAATTTCACCGACCCCTTACCTTTCTAACTGAAACACAGTAATACAAGTACACTACTGCTTCACGGCAGAAATGGGTAAGGTGGTAGTATTTCCCTGGACGAACTTTGCACTAAGAGCTCTACTACTATATATTTTTGTTAATCGATGCATGCTTTAGTTTCTTACCTCAAGAATAATAGGGTTTGTGGTACACTGTTGAGTAAATTAAGAGTGTAGTATGCATATCGGATGATTTCCGTGACGGACCAGGCAAGTATGCAAAGAGGTAATCCGGGGCTAAGGGTGGCTCCTTGCGTAGCTAACAGAGCTCCGCATACGAGGAACATTCGCGAGTACACTTGCATGAGGACCACGAAAACGCCAGACGGTACCAGTCCTATGGCAGCGTGAATAACCTGAAAATAACATTCAAAATTAAATAAATAAATATCCCGGGCCATTATTTTTACACACGGCCATCCGATCCCAAACTAAGCAGAGCTTGTACTATGGAAACCAGTTTCTTTTTTTTTTTTTTTTTGTGAAAGGACGAAGGTGTAAGCCTCAGATGAGTCTTACACCTTTACGCGGACAATTCCGGTGAGCGCTTAGGGCTCTCAACCGAAAAGTATGGAAACCAGATAACTGATACATAACATATACTACTTTTTATTTTTCTAAATACATACTTATATAGATATTTACACCCAGACACAGAACAAACAGATATTTTCATGCACACAAATGTTTGTCCTGGGTGGGAATCGAACCCACGACCTTCGAGTTGGCAGTCAGGGTCGCTAACCACCAAGCCAATTGGCCTGTCAAATTGTTATTAACTTGCTCATCTTAGGCATTTCTCATTTAGGGCATTCAGGAGAAATAGTGAATTAACACACAAACTCGTAACGATTGCTTACACCTCATACATCCACTCATTTTTTATAACCAACCGCGCCCTAAAATAACAATGTAATATTATTTCCTCAAGCCGCCCCTATTCATTTGCATATGTTTATTCCTAACGTATTATTATTCGTGTGCCGTGAGCCGTGATAATGAAAAAAGAATGACCAAGAGCGATTATTGGATAAATTAGCATTCCAGTAAATCTCTGGCGTTGGTTCAATTCATAATTTACCAATCGTATTTAGAAAGGTTTTATCAAAGTTATCAAAGTTATCAAAGGCTTTGAATCGGACGCGTTGAGACGAAATAAGCTAAGGCGTGCCACAAGGCTCAATGTTGGCCCCTCTTTTCACGGTTATACATTTTATAACATCAATATGCAGCCAACCTATAATCTTAATTTCATCAAAATAGCGCCACTAGACATCGATTAACTTCCTGTAACATACTGGTAGTCAGATAGGACGAATCTATGAGTCTGTTGTTGGTATTTGGCTACGGAATTCCAAAAATGTTGAAAGCATTGTTGTATCGATGCCATAAAACGCCAGGTACGATACACTATTCAAGTGTCAATCTCTATGGTCAAAATTGTATGCATCTAAGTGCAATCGTTTTCAAAATACGAGTGTGACAAAGTCACTTTCCGCTGTCTGTATGTCCCTATGTATGTTTAGCTCATTAAAACTAGAGAATGGATTTTTTTAATAGATAAGAGTGACTCAAGAGGAAGGTTTATACGTATAATACATATGATATCGCGGGTGAAACCGCGGGGGACAGCTAGTATCACAATAATTAGGTAGATATAATGGATGAGCTGACTCATGGAAGACCATTATACCATTAAAGAGCATTTCTTATTGATCTTTAAATTGTATGCAATATGAACTGCAATGTGAACTGATCTCGTGGATTTAATGATGATAGGACCATAAACTCAGGTTTGCACTATTTAGTAGCAAGTAATTTTCTGCACAATTTTTGGCATTTTCATTTTTAATGTAGGTCATTAGGATTTAAACTATAATTAACCTTTCATCAATTTTTATAGACTTTTTTAAAATTTCAATAAAAAAAATTGGATGTGATTGAACCTTATATCTCCAATTAGCCATGCAGTATGAATTTGCTACTTGAATTTATACCAATATTAACCACTAAGTGATGACTTTACAATATTTATGCTAAAAAATGACAATCTACAAAAGCCAATCACAGGAATAAATAATAAAAAAGATATTTAAGATATGTAAATGACCACAATTTATGCTAGGTATTTGAATACAATGTATGTGTTGAAGTTTGTAATAGTAAATGTCTTCATCATGGAACTGTATCCATCTGTCACTGTTAACCTTATACACCTCATTAACATACAGTATTTGTTTTGAATATTTTCTCATGACTTTGCTGATCAATAACTGTATAGTATCAATTATTCCAGCAGTTTTATAACCAATTATGTAAATTCCATATTGATAAATAAATTTAGAACATTAAAAGGGAAAATATATTAGCATAAATGATCAAATCTCGCTGTGCAAAGAAACATAATAAACCAGTTTCGAAAAGATAAATTATTTAAAAACCAGCAGCAGGGAAATCTCTATTAAAATTTTTTTTTGGTCATCAACTGAGTTAAGCAACAGTCTGTCAGTCAAACATTTGTTTAAATTGTCAAATCTTCAATTTAAACAACCTCTAATTATCTGCTTATTTTCATGGTCGACGTGAAAATAAGCACAAGATGTAACAAACCAAAAAATGGAATGTCAAAGTAATCATTTTAATGAGATATTATATACATATAGTTATTTTTTACTATATATATAAAAATATATAGTAAAAAATAACCTGAGACATTTTTCTTGTTTTATCTGTTCAATAATATTTAATTTAAAATTAATTTTGTTTAGGTTTCCATACTACAAAATCAGTAAAACCAGATTGTTATATCTTTCTTATCAATACAACACATTTATATTATATATACTGCAAGGTTTTCAAGATGATAGAATAGAAAGTTGTACCTATAGCCCATTTCACTATGCAAGCCAGGGCACCATGTGTTTGGAATTGTTAATATTTCACATAAACAATAAGCATCTCATCAGTATCTTTGCCAAAATCTATATTTTCCTACAAGAATACATAGTTTAGAAGCTGCTTCACAATATACTTAAATAAATATTTACCTCCAGAATTGCAGCATTTTGAAATATTATTACAGTCCACTTGATTTCAGTCCAAAAAGTATCTAATGTGCCACGGTTCAAGAAGTGTAATAATGACTGCAGTAAAAGATATGTCCATCTGAAATAATTATTTCTAAGTAAATAGGTGCCTACCACAATATTTAGTTTTAAAAATAAAACAAATACTAATCATTAATTGTACTATCTATTATGATTTTTTTATATTAAAATAACATGTACCTAACTACTAGTTGGTAGGTACTGAGTAAGAAAGATAGAGGCAATATAAAAAGCCAGTAAATAGGCAGGAATAGTTAAGGAATTATTTATTAATAATTTATCTTACTGGCTATTGGTACTATTATAAACCTAATTGTTATTTTCTTGTAATCTTTAATAATAATATATAATAATGTAGAATGGAATAGAAACGACAACAATTGATTACATCACATAATACCATCTCTGTTTGTCCAATGAATTAGCATTCGCACCATCATGCCATGACGCGTGAATTCAACTTTAATATAAGTTTGTCACAAGAAATAAAAAAATCAAATGGCTTTATGTCACGATCATTGAATAAGACTAAAATCAATTCAATAACGAACTTACCCTAACGTTTGAATACCGTTGTATGAAATGAGATATAATTTTCCAAATGTGGAAGGTCCTTTGCTTTTAACTTTCTTTGTAGTTGATTCGGGCATATTCGTTGATATTTGATTGCAATATTAGAAATCTTTCTAGCTTAGTACAAAACAATACGTCTAATTTCTAAATTTTCAAATGACCGGACGCATTTACGACAGACTTAAAATTGATTACACGTATTCAGTGACTATCTCGGTCCAAAGAGTACCTCTTTTATGAGTTCTGAGGCGGTTCATCCACAATCCACGTAAATAGTAGCACCTACCTATTTAATTAAAAGTTAAACAGCTCGAAAACCCTAATACATCATAAGGGGTACAATCCTCACCTTTTCGATATTTTATAATACGATAACAATAGAACGTTCGATATTTTCAAGCAGAGGAGACAGTTGTTCGATAAAAATCGATTTCATTTTTATAAAAAAATTACTTTGTCAGTGTCGAGGAATTCAATAATTCAAAACCATTTATTCAGTTTAAGCCCTCAGAAGGCTCTTATAAAGGTCAAATTTAAAGTTACTGAAGCTACAACAGGTTCGAAAGTCAGCCTTCAACTGAGAAGAACCGGCAAGAAACTCAGCAAGGTTACATTCTTTTTTATTTTTTATCAAATAAAAATATATAAATTTTATCTATTCTGACTTTTTTGGCTATTTTATAATATCAATTTTACACAATTTATATTTAACAATTACAAAATACTTGATAAAGGTAACATTCAAAAACAAAAAAAGAAATAACAAGACTACAAAATAGAAAATAACAATAATTACTTACAACTTAGACAAGAAACATGAGACTTAACAACTTCACGTCTCAGGGTCGACAACGCATTGGCGATGCTCCTAGTGCTGCAAATGTCCATAGGCGGCGGTGACCACTTACCATCAGGTGGACCGTCTGCTTGTTTGTCGGCCCAAGTAGCATAAAAAAAAAAAAAAAAAAATTAGAGGTGCACTGTGCAGAGAGTAGCTATTTCCATACATTTTTATCTTCAATATAATGAACTACCTTGTAATACGCTTTTTCTTTCAAAACTTTCCTAATATATATAATGTATAACTTTACTACTACTCTATAGAATAAGAAAAATACAAACTTTGTTGGCATGACTTATAATTTTGAGTGGGCAACACCAGTACAACAATTTCAATCATTAATCATCGTCAGTGATGCCAACATAGCTCTCTCGGAGCTAGATCTAAACATTTTTTTTTGCATGTTTAGCATAATGTACGGGACATGTACGGGGGCTTTTGCCTTTTCAGCCAAGCAAAATCTTGTCCAATATCATCTTCTGCCAAAACCATAGACGTATACACTGCCAAACGAAAAGAAACAAATTGTCAAACAATAGCTTACCAACTATGGAGTGTAGAAGTAAAGGAGGACCATCTCAGTGTACTAAAAAGTGTCCCTTGAAAGGGAACAAATTAAGGTGGCGCTGCTGTAGCAAGTAGAAGAATTTTAAATTGAGCGCCACAAATTATTAGGGTAGGATAGAAAATTAATAAAAAGGAAAGAAACATTTCCGTTTTGTTACAGCGCATTTTTTTATAATTATTATAATATATAGACAAACATGACTATGTATTAAAATTATACAGTGATTTTAAGTACCCCAATTAATTGTAAATAGAAAATAGTTTTAACGAATTACCGGAAACCAACCCAGTACACTTCTCTCTGTTCATATTATTTCCACTTGCTATACTAGCGTTATTTCGGTGAGAATTCGAAACCTAATTTGCTGTTTACAAGTGGACACTTTTTCGACTAATCCCCCATACAAGATGGTCCTCCTTTACTTCTACACTCCATATTACCAACGTATAGCTTAACACGTATAGAGATCCCGCACCCACATAGTTCTCGTGGAAATTTTATATTTTCCTGCGGAAAAAGCCATGTCAATGTCCTTTCTTATCCTATGTTTTGTCTACAATCTACACCCAAACTTTTTACTTTAATTTATTTGCACTGCTATGCAATGCGATTTTATAAAAAAATCACCTACTTAACGATTTGATAGTAAAAGTAGATTCGGGAGATAATAATGTAACAATTTTATGTAGTGAAACTTCTTTAGGCGCGCCATGAAAGGGAAAACAGAATTGGCGTTACACTTTTGAAGCGGGTGTAACCTTTTGGGGATGACGGAAATGGTTGCTAGATATGTAGTTCAGTATTAAACTAAGGCTATCTGAATGTATACGGGATACCTATTTATATACTCGTATTACAATATTTTAATTAAAATTATATGTAGATAGATTCTTGAAAATTATTGGTGAGAAAAACTCAACTAAAAGCATTTGTCTTTACTATTCAGTCGCGAAATAGATTTCTTTGATTTGACTGTTATATTGTTGCAATGAAAAGCGAAGGTCTTTATTTTTCTAGGCTTTATTTATACAATTTATTATTAATTGCACGAATCTAGGTAGTTTTTCTACCTATTTCAATATATTGCGGTTTGGCCCGAAAACCTGTCATGGACTTGGCAACACTGAGTTACTTTAATTGATTGAATGGGCATTCTCTCGTTCTTTCACGCTTGAAGCTGTTTGCGCATGGTAGGTTTCTTGCATATATTCTTTATTTTAAAATCGCCACAAGACCGCAGTCTTAAGCGTAAATGTTGAACTGAAACATTTAATTTCTGTCTTTTTGTTTTCAGTTGTTGTCGATTGAATAATCTAACACAATGGTTGCCGCAAAGAAACAGGTGAGTTTGAAACACGTGTTTCTAATTTTCACATGGACTACTGAAATGGTTATTCATATTGTATTGAGTAACCTTCATTCATAAATTATATGTCCTAAATAAAGTGACCCACGATAGGCTCGCAATTTCATAGTTAGCGGGGTTGAGGATGTGTCATACATTTTTTTATAGGTTATAAATTGTCCATGAATTCATCATTGGTACAATATGCATTTATAGCCATCTCCATAGAAAGCTGTGCCATGCTCTGTTGTCTAAACTATGGTCGCCTTATGATTTGAAACTCGTCTATGCGAAGGTTTGAAGGTTAAAATTTACATCAAAATTTTATATTTACAGAAAAAGACTATTGAGTCTATCAACTCGCGCCTTGCTTTGGTTATGAAATCTGGCAAGTACTGTCTTGGATACAAGCAGACATTAAAAACACTCCGTCAAGGCAAAGCCAAGTTGGTCATCATTGCCAAGAATGCTCCTCCACTAAGGTGAGACTACTGAGAAGTAGAGTTTCCCATTTTTTATTATACGGGAAGCATATGGAGTCAAGTGGCAAAGAAGTATGGATTCCCTAACGTGAGTGAATGATGAAACAGTATCATCACATATACAATTCGCTAATCAGAACTAGGCGGTTACAAATTTAATGGGTATAATGTCCTCATTGTGATCATTGTTGTACACCAATCAATCTACTAGATACATTTAAAAAAGCCAAATTTAAGCAATTACATCCTGAGGGCCCAAGCAGCAATTAAAATTCCTATTTTGTACTTTGCTTTTATTCAATTAAATGGAAAATATAACATTTTGATGATAACCCTAAATGATTTGTTACCTTAAAATAATTAAAACCTAAATTTGCACTATTTTATTCTGAAATATTAATGATCAAGTTATGATAGTAGACTGTTTTCATTCACTCACACATGTGTGGGAAACCTATGGAGTAGTTGTTGATGCCATTTGCTGAACATAAGACAGGTTTGTTATTATCTTAGTTGTGTATTTCTTATTATTACTAAGTGATAGTGGTTCTGACTATTCTGGAATCAACTTTCTGGTTTTAGTCCATTCTGCAATTTAAATTCACCTTACAGTTATTATATCTCTCCAAGTTAAGATAGTATAGGCCAAACCTAAAGTAAATGCAGGAATACTAATTTTGTGGCCAATTAAATTTATTTTAAATTAAAATCAGTAAATTTTTTATCAATTCTTATAGGATAAAGATTCATCATTTTTATATAAAGATAAATCAATGCATCAATTTCCATTCTATTAGGCAATAATGTATTACTACCCAAAAAAAAAATTACAAGTAGTGAGTAGAAACAATCTTAACCTTTTTAGCCATATAAAATGGCAAAAAATATAAAATCAGCAATAATAAATTCATACAGATGATAGGTAGGTACTAGTAACACCTAAATCTAACGGACTTTAATATTATCAAATAAGTATAATTATTATAAAAGCAAGACTTGTTTGGTTTGATGGGCCAGATGGCTTGGTGGTTAGATAGCTTGACTGCCAAGGTGCAATAATAAATTCATACAGATGATAGGTAGGTACTAGTAACACCTAAATCTAACTAACTTTAATATTATCAAATAAGTATAATTATTATAAAAGCAAGACTTGTTTGGTTTGATGGGCCAGATGGCTTGGTGGTTAGATAACTTGACTGCCAAGGTGCAAGGCTGGGTTAAGATCGTACCCAGGAAAAAAAAATTGTGCATGACCATGTCCTCTTGTTTTGTTTCTGGGTGTATCTATATATGTATGTATTTAAAAAGGTAGAATTAGTATATCAGTTGCGTGGGAGCTACAGTACAAGCAGTACACTACTTAATTTGGGATCAGATAACCTTTTGTGAAGAATGTCCTGGGGTTAATTTATATTAATATGTGACGGAAAGTTTGTTGTTAGTCAGAAGACTTAATTGATGGTTATGTATAATAGCATTGTAGTTTTATACAACAAATGCTTTGAATTATGTTTATGATAACTAAATGTAAATGTCAAATTTCTTTCTGTTTATAGGAAGTCTGAAATAGAGTACTATGCTCTTCTGGCGAAAACTGGAGTACACCATTACAGTGGAAACAACATTGAGTTAGGAACTGCTTGCGGAAAATACTACCGAGTATGCACCCTCGCCATCACTGACCCTGGAGACTCTGACATCATCACGACACTTCCTGAGGCACAGCCTTGAATCTAGATTTAATATAATATTATAAATTACAAAATGGTTTCATTTAATTACCAGCTTTCTCTGTCGCAGTTCACCCATTCCTGAGAGATCCAATTTATTTCGGGATTAATAACATAGCCTATGTCAATCGTATAAACATATTTAGATATTAACTAATATTACTCTAATTAAATACTATGTTTAAGCTTACAAAGAGGAAATTACATTGCAAACTGTTACATACTACTTCTGACTATAGGGTAAAAATATTCGCTGTATCGATACAATTGATATTCTACAAATACTATCGAAAGTAAGTTAAATAAAAACTTCAGTCTTGAGCGATAGTAATCAATATTTTTGACGCAAATAAGTTAATTGCTTCCATATGGGGGGCCAACTCAAAAAAGGAATGATAACAAAATCCATGTTACTGTTAAAATGTTAACTTTATGAAAACATTGTTGTGAATTTGGTAACGTTAACAAGCCCTAGCCACCCAATTTTTTTTTCAAGAGTAAATAGTATCGATAGTAAGACTTTTCAAGACCACGATTTTATCGTTATTGCTGTTACTACTACTATTTTATTCCTATTCCAAACAACACTACTCCACAAAGATACAAATTCATAAAGTAGCTACGCACTCTCCCTTTTAATTGAAATTATGTATAGACGGGACGTAAAATCCATCATACATACCCAGTGGTGGATTTATACTAGGGGCAGTCGGGGCTAGTGCCCAGGGCGGCAAATTTTCTAGGGCGGCAAAATTTGGAAAGTGAGATAAAATTTTCTATACAATATGTAATCTGTAGCTACTAACATAAACAAAAATATACATAGAAAAATACAAAAGCACTTAAAATTACATTAGTTACTATATTATGTACACTAATAAAACAAAACCGAAAATTTTGCTAAAATAAAAGGTCCTCTAAATGCTCCATGGTACCCATGATACTAGCGGCGTTGCCCCGTTGGATGGTTAAGCTTAGTCTCTGGTCAAAAAAGTCCCTGGCTCTCAAGTCCCCAGAGGCTAAGACCAAACGCTTGCCTATATCCTCAAAGGCACATTTTGTGTCAGATGACCATGGGCCCATGGTTTCCATCGCAAGAGCTGCAAATTCATAGTCGTCCGATAGACATGAGTATTTGCGACGCTTGAGGATCTGTGCATTTTCCGCAGCTGCTCCTGCCCCGTGACGCGTGCTTGAGATGTGGGAGGGTGCCAGTGTATCTACACAAGTAACGTCCCACACCAGGGCACGACCTAGTCGCCACGGCACTAATGTCATACCATAATTATCTAATTCTTTTAAATAAACATTTTATCTTTCAAGAAATATAATTCAAGTATTATGTATCGAAAAACGAGTTAAAAATTACTTACGTTCTACAATGGGTGCAAATAGACTTAATAGCTTAGCTATTCTATGCATAGAATCAGATGTGCTTCAAAGTTTATATGGTGAAGATTTAATCGACCAGTTTGCAATTCAAAAAGTTAGGCGTGAAAAAAATTATGCAATACTAATATAAGTCGTTCTTAGTGCAAATCTTATAATTCTAAGAAAAATACAAATATTTTATTATATTACTATAGTATAATAAATAATATATGAATAAATATAAATAAAACATAATGTAACTATTAAAATAAAATTTAAGTCATAGGGCGGCATTTTCTTCAGTGCCCCAGAGCGGCACAAATTTAAATCCGGCCCTGTACATACCATAAACTTAATCTAACTTAAATTTTAAGAAGGAAGGAATTCAAGGCTTTAAACCTTAAAAAGTATACGATGTGAAGTAACTACGTGGATTGACAGTATTTGAATTGGGTGACGAGGAGACCAGAAGTAATAGCGTTGCTTTACGTTTGGTTTCACATATCGGTAAAATCAATAAAATATGCCAGGGCCACGATCTCGGATTCGAATGCTGACGGTACCAAAAAATAATTGTTGGTCTCTGAATCAAAAGTTATACAAGTGTTTTTCAGGCTACACTGTATCTCGGATCGGTACTAGACCACATATCTAAGTTTCGGGTAGCTCTCTCGGTGGATGGTGTTATTAGAACCGCTAACATCTTTCACTTTACGTAAATAATACATTTGCTTGCTTTTTTGTTTGTTCGGCGCTGACAATTTTTTTTTGGAATTTACATGTGTGGGTTTTTCATTATTTTTCGCAGATAAGTTTTAAACAATATTTTAATAGTGCAGTTGGGTCAATGCCATGGCATGGAGTTTTTAGAGTGGCCTGTTTTCAAATGTAAGTATTATAAGTGTTCTGCCATGTCTATCTATAACAGCGGTCGCCTAGCGATTGAAATTCGACCGAACAACTTTATATTTAAGTTTGAACTTTATTGGGGTTTTTGTTGTCAGAGTATAACGTCTTTATTCAATGCTTAGAATTTTTTGTATTTCGTTCTTTTGCGTCAGCTGCGAGTGTGTACAAATGCGTCATTATATGTCAAACGTTACTCCACACTCACGTCACTTCCACACACTACCCCATGGTAGCATGTAATTAATTTAATTTATTTCTAATACTTTTATTAAAAAAAAACGGGTTTGTGTACTTATACGCACGTAAGAAGTTATACCCGAAATTATAGATGATAAAAACTGCACAAACACATTTTTTACTATTCAGTCGTGAAATTGTAGTGTCCAAACTCTGTGCACCTGACTGTAGCAAATAATAATTTTTTTTGACGGTGTTATTGTCACTGACAGTTCGATTTGTATGATGTTTCGGCGAGACCTATAACAGCTAACTACATCCGTGAGAATTTTGTGTTACACTGATGCGAGCGCATCTTAAAATTTTACTTTCATAATTTTTTCATAACGCGCCTAAAGAAGTATAACTTCGATTATAACACTGAGATAATGACATCACGCTTTCGTGACAGTTCATGCAATTCCGGTAATGTTCGACTTCGAAAGATCAAGAAAATAACTTATCAAGAAGCGATACAGTTGATTTTCTTATGACATTCTTGAACATCAAAACATTATTGATTACATTTTACATTCAATCAAATATTGACAATATAAAAATACGTTCTTAATGATTTGAAATGTCACACAAAAATCATCTTTACTCCTTCACAGCATTGTTCACATATATCATCATATAATAATCCAATTTCTATACATTCCTTTGAATCTCTGTATATGGTTCTAAACTCAAACCAAATATTAAGTAAGAACTTTAAATAATGTTAGACAAAAATGAACCTTACTCCTTCACAACATGGTTCAACTGTATCATCATACAATAATCCAAGTAATATGACATTCCTTTAAAGCTCTGTTCAAGATTCTAAATTCAAATCTAACATACGAGTTAAGAACTTTAAATAATGTCAATCAAACCTTCACAATATACTAGAATATACAACTTGAACATAGTTATCGATTTTCATACCACCTAGAACTAACTTCACGACGTAGAATTCAGGTGTCGGTGTGCGCGCGCATCGTAAAATTTCACTCTCATCATTTTTCTCCTTCGCTCCAAAAGAAGTATAACTTCAAAAATTGCTTTATGCACTTCTTCTCCATATAAACTTTAACTGTGTCAAATTTCATGTTCATCAGATCGCGCAATGTTCTTAAAATGGAGTTTTAAATTTACTTCACGTATTAATATATGTATAGATAATATCATCATCATCATCAGCCTATCTTCGTCCACTGCTGGACATAGGCCTCACCTATGGCACGCCACTGAGCTTGATCTTCAGCTCTTTGTTTCCAACCGCTGCCAGCCAGCTTGCGTTTATCATCGCTCCATCTAGCTGGAGGGCGCCCTACACTACGTTTACCGAGCCGTGGTCTCCACTCTAGAACACGTCTACCCCAACGATTATCGGTTCTACGGCAGATATGACCAGCCCACTGCCACTGCGACTTTGAGTTGGTGAACCAGTCGCACCGTCAATGTCCACGTCTCGGCTCCGTAAGTCATAACAGGTAGGACGCACTCGTTAAAGACTTTCGTCTTCAGACATTGGGGTATGGGCGATGAGAAGACTCGACGGAGTTTTCCAAATGCTGCCCACCCCAGCTGTACCCTTCTGCGAGCCTCCTTCTCGAAGTTGTGTCTACCCAATTGCAAGATCTGCCCAAGATAGACGTATTCGTCAACAACTTCGAGAGGAACCCCGTCAAGGGCAACCGGTTCCGGAATAACATGCTCGTTGAACATGATATTTATATATGTTAAAATAAATGTTTGTTTGTTTGTACCCCGTGGGTTTACGGATTTCTGTTTTAAGGATATATTTGTAGTGTTCCTTAATTGAAACGTAACCATAATTAATTATTTAATAGCAATAATTTATCTCTTTATCTCTTGTTTTAAACAGTTAAGTTAGAGTTATTTTAGATTAGTCTTATTTTTATTTTCGGTGTAACTTTTCCATTTTGTTTCTTTATGTTATCATATTCCTATCTTAATTAAAAAGAGAATACCTATTTGATATTGTTATGATAAACGTTGGTGCAGTTTTTAGTTTTTTCGTCACTCTGGTAACAATTCCTTTGATTAAAATTATGAAACACCGGCTATAAGATTTGGCAGGTAACAGTCTACCTACCGTGGATTCTCTGTCTACGGCCTAGTTATGGAGTGTAGAAGTAAAGGAGGACCATCTTGTATGGGGGATTAGTCGAAAAAGTGTCTACTTGTAAACAGGAAATTAGGTTTCGTATTCTCACCGAAATAGCGCTAGTGTAGTGAGTGGAAATGATATAAATAGAGTGAAGTGTGCTGGGTTGGTTTCCGGTAATTCTTTAAAACTATTTCCTATTTACAATTAATTGGGGCACTTAAAATCACTGTATAATTTTATTCCATACTCATGATTGTCTATATATTATAATAATTATAAAAAATGCGTTGTAACAAAACGGAAATGTTTCTTTCCTTTTTTATTAATATTCTATCCTACTCTAATAATTTGTGGCGCTCTTTTTAAAATTCTTCCACTTGCTACAGCAACGCCACCTTAATTTGTCCTCCTTTACTTCTACACTCCATAGGCCTAGTATAGTCAGTATAACTCTATCCTCTATGGTACAGTCTAGTCAAGACCAGTATAGTGTTTTATCTGTGGCGCAATGTTCGGAACCGTATGATAATATTTGTACACATTACGTGCCGAGCATAGAACATTTATACTCTCAGTGCCGAGCGACGTACGATAGCACATCATTATCGCACGCAGATTGTACGATAACTTCCGCCAGTCATGTAAAGAGACTAAACCAGGGTTGTTGATATTTAAAAAAATATCGGATTTTCGATATATCGATATTTTTAAATATATCAATATCGGAGTTCGATATACCGAAACAAAATATCAATATTTCGATATATCGGCTTTATTAAAAAAAATCGTAAGTCAGCTCAAAAATGATTACACAGCTTATAGTCCAGTATATTTATTAAACAAAGTAAATTATAAATGTATATAAGTTTTAGGTTGTAGTTCTAAGTCATTATTTTTTTAATTTAAATAAGACGATTATGTATACCAATATTTTTCAGTAAGAGTTTTTAAAAATACTCTTTGTTTTACGATTATTAGGCACTAAAAGATTGATTATAAAAGTAACTCGTTAAGATGCTAAAGATGTAGCAGTATAAATCAAATATTTAACAGCTATTTCTGATAGCACGGGATCTGAATAATTTATTTTATTTTTAAAAACTAAACTTAATTTTCATAAATAAGATACGGTAGATTAAGTTTACGATGAATTGCGAAAAAAAAAATTGTTAAAAAAAGTATCGACCACCAATATCGACATTTCAATATCGAACTATCGATATATCGACCAAAAAAATATTAGTAATAAATATCGATATTTCGTAATAAAAATATCGCTATTTCGATATTTTATCAAGAGTCCTAGACACTGCCCTTTACTTTTTACCGTAGATCTAGCATAGGGACTGTACTATTTACGACAATTCTACGCCCTGGTACGATGTGGTAATAAATATATATAAATAATAATTAGCATTATCCTGTTTTGTACCCCCTTAGTGCTGCTATAGTGATCTACTGACAGCAGCATATTCTATGGAGAGCAGTGACAGATAGATTGCTTCAGTCAGGTTGCTAACTAACACTGCTGTAGCCTAGTCTTTGGCCTTAGATGTTTGCTTTAAGCTTATTTGATTGACAGTAAACAATTGATTTCCTTTTTTCAATTGCCAGTAATAATTCGGCCAGTGGTGAAGGTAAGGCTAGAAGGAGTTTTTTTTAAAGTGTAAATCCTCATCCTTATGACCAGGGTCTGCACTGCATGTTCTCCATATTCGTGTCAACTACATGACTACAACTACAATTCTATGAATTTTCATTGGGAAGTAACTTCGAATTTCGAGGCCTTATAAAGAACAGTGCCATCGCTTTGGCATTAACTTCAAAATGTTCCATGTATTTCACACTGCAGCAGCTGCAGCTTTACTAAGCGCAGGTTAGGCTGATTACAGTGTGTATATTGCAAGGCAGGCATACCAGCATTATCCACTTGCCTCATCCCAAAACTAGGCCCCTTATAACATTCATAATATCACATAATATTACTGGCTCAACTGGACTTAAAGATATACTTACTTTGTCCTGAGGGTCTTGCTGGTGCTTCATGTGTCCATAGGTGATGCTGACCTAATATCATTTAGTGCACAATCTGCCTGGGTGTTTGATTTTAGATTTTATGAAAAGAAAGAGCTAGTTACAGTCAACTAACAGCCATCATTAGTATTTAACCCTGAACCAAAAGCCTTACATTGATGACAGTTATGTTATTAATACTCAGATTTTACTTTAGTATACGATATATCAATAAATTATCAACAGCATAGAGCTTTTTTATCTCTGAACATATTAATCAGTTATTTTTTGTGTGTTTAGAACAATGAATGATCAAGAAAAAATTGTGAAGTATTTGTTAACAGTAGAGAGGTTAGCTGATGAACTAATTGCAAATAGGCAAAAAGTCAAAGAAATAGACGCAAGAAGGAATGACCTCCGCGAAGCAATGCGGTCACTTTCAAAATCTTCACAAAAAAAGTGTTGGTTATCAGTTGGATCTATACTCATCAAACATGATATTAATCATACAAGATCGCTACTGGAAGCTGATCAGAAGCAGTTAAATATAGATATAAACAAAATAAGATCTGATATGAAGGTACAGTGCAATGAGTTAAGAGATTTGGAAATGCTACCTCCTATACCTGGATTGATGTTGGTGCCCATTTCACAAATCGAAACTTCAGGATTATCTGAAGCTGGACTATTTTTTCTGTGAGATTGAACAAAATAAGATAATTTTCGAGTAGTAGAGCTCTTAGTGCAGAGTTCGTTCCGGGAAGTACTACCACCTTAACCATTTCCGCCATGAAGCAGTAGTGCACTTGTATTACTGTGTTTTCGGTTGGAAAGGTAAGGGGGCCGGTGAAATTACAGGCACTTGAGACTTAACAACTTCACGTCTCAGGGTCGACAACGTATTGGCCATGCCCCTAGTGTTGCAAATGTCCATAGGTGGTGGTGACCACTTACCATCAGGTGTACCGTCCGCTTGTTTGTCGGCCCAGGTGGTATTAAAAAACCAAAAAAAAAAGCCATGTACTTTGTGCGAAATGGCGTACGTAAAAGGAAATATATATAATTACATAAAATAAATTGTTGTTGTAAAAACATGTAGGATTATTTCATTTGTAAATGCGGAAATCTCATAATATGTACTGTGAAGTTTATTTACAATAGAGAGATTAACAATGGTTAAGTGTTTTATTAACATAACCCAAATTGCTTTCTGAAAATTAAATACGTACTGATTACAACTGTACGTCATGGAATTATTTGCATTATTGTATAAACCACTTAGTAGACTATTGTGTATCAGTTTGCCAAATTTCAGCAAGATCGGTTCCGCTGTTTTGCTGTGAAAGCGTAACATACAAATAAACTCACTTTCGGATTTATATTTAAATTACTCACTCGGTCCGATAAATTCGGAGTAAATTAGCTGTGACAGACAGACGGACAGAAAGACACTAGCCTTCCAGATGCGTAGTTCTTAATGTCGATGTCTACATAAAACATCTCTGCATATTTGCATTCCAGTATGCCAGCCAGTTCTGATCAGTTTACGCCTATGGCCGTATAATTATGCTCAGTAGGGCACCCGCGAGCCGCGGGTTGAGTATGGGATATCTATATCATACCTACGTCTTCTTCTGATGCCAATCCCTTTAATGCTTTCGTTGACTACTGGCCTGACCTATACTTATTTATGTATTTACACCTACACAGGCTAATTGCAAAGTACGCCAGACTAAAAACTGGCGTAGGAATACAGTTTTACTTATGTGTGGAAAACATGCTTAGTATTAATTTCAAAAATTACTTAACACTAACAAGTCTGAGTTTAATGTAGATTAAATTATTAGTAATATACTATACTAATCATTCAATAATAATACCTAGTCTAGTAAAAAATCGGGATCATTTTTGGCTCACTCCTCATTTACAGCCGTAAGTGAAACACAAACACTAAAATGGGGCTAAAAATCAAATAAAAAAAAGTGTTTTCATATTTTATTGGGCTAAGGTATCCTCAAATAAAAAGTCATCAAATATATAATTTTCAATATGCACAGTTACATCTTTATACATGTGTAAATAATATAGTACATAACAAATAAATAATAAATAGTACCATTTTTTTTGGATTTATCCATCAATAAAAATTGTAGTTTGGTGTGATAATCATTAATGATACAAAGTGACTTGACTAAATGTCAATTTGTTAAGTGAATTAATAAACTTACATTGTAATGAAGAATTTTTACATTAATCTACCTAATTGTTTTTTTTGTATGTTTGTCAATAATTATATTGTTCAGTTAAAATAATAACCAATTACTTTTATCATCACATCACCCAACCAGCTTATCATTATAAATAATATTACTGACATCTGGATGTTGGAGCCCATGAGGTAATGAACTGAAATTATATTATGTAATTTTTAAGCCATTTTTTGTGAATAGTATCTACATTATGTGGATATACAAAAAAAAACGTAAATAACTTTAGATAACAGCTATAACAACCCACTCAGAATTAAAAAAGCCGCTCACGTAGGCTGAAAATAGCTTATTGCCTACCTTGGGGTCTGGCCCTCTAAAAGCATTGTGGTGAGAGAAGGTTGGCTGGTAGTCTTAGCCCTGCAGTAGGTTGATTTGATTTGAAAGTAATCCTCATTAATAGACAGTTATATTTTTTTTTTTAATCGTAACTAAAACCTTTTATTCCCTCATGAGCTCTACCAATGTCAATAGATTATATGGCATATATGAATCAATAGTTTACTTTGAAATACATTTTCTTTTAGAAATAAACAATTGCAACATAATAAAACCTAAGCATATTAACTTACTTATGAATAATTGTCAATATCAAAACATTTAATTCTATAGGTTATTGCTTAATAATTATATATTCCTTAGTCGATTGTAGTGAAATTACAATGTTCAGTACAAAATGCCACAATTTCTAAAGGGTCCTCGAATACTTGAATGTAATATTTTGTGGATTGTCTTTTGAGCACATTAATAATCTGTCACTATCACAAGTCTTTGAATTCTGAATGGCCAAAGCACATTTTTGTTATATTTACTAAACTACTGGCATTTTCCTGTAGAATACTAGCATGTACATAAAGGGCCAACGTGTATAGTACAATCACAGATTGCCGGGCGCACTATTCACCTCTAGCGCCTGCCGACTACCAGTTTGCCATGCCCGGTTTATTGAGCGTCATAAAGTAAATTTGACAAGAGGAACCACCTTTAGCAGAGGAAAAGAATACTTTGTCATTTCTCTCACATAAAAACTTAAGTCGTTGTGCTTTCTTGTGCATAAATACGCCATCAAGATGACCGCTTTCGACTGAGCGGATTTCTATAGCTTTATTTCCCCAACCCATAATTTGTCCTGTACCTATATAAGCGACTGACGTTGGCATTTCACCCCACTGTAATTGAAAAATAATATTTATTAGTCATTAACATAAATGCATGCATAATATAATTTATAATAGTCCAACTTAATTAAATAAAATTTGAGTTAGAATCCTACAGTGAGCATAAACTTGCACAAAAACATTGTGTGGATACGATATCATAATGATAAGGAAATTTGTAGATATCTGTTGGCAACCCCACGCGAGTTGAAAATTTGTCGCCAAACATTTACTGGTGTTCCGACAGTTGCACTTCAGAGCTTACTTACATAAGGACTTGTTTAGTTCGGCTACACATGCATCACATTGTCAACCCCCATAGTATTATTGACGTCTAGGCGCTGATCAACATCCGGACACAAAAAAAGAGGTGATGTAAGTTGCCGAGTCGTTGGTCCTATACTTAGTAAACAAAAAGATCTGTGACCAATAGGCATGAATCATACACTTTATTCATCAGTAAAACTAACTTCCACCATGCAGTAATCCTGCACCTAAGTCTCCTTATTTCTATAGTATCCTTTGTGCTCATCTGATATATGATCTAAATGTTAAAACTCATTCAGCCTAATCACTGTATTTGAGAGTTATTAAAATGTACTGACCTGCAGGACTATATTCTTGCTGACGCGCCCATACGTATTTACGTATACACCTTCATTATCGTAGCATAACAGCAACTGAACACCATTAGAATTTGGAAGAGGTACAATGCAATGTGGAATAATTGCTCCCTGTGTCTGAAAGAAAGTAAACATTTGTAGCTCAAATAGAACAAATCGTTTAATTAAACGATTTAAATATTCCACTTTTTTTTAAACAACTACAATAAATCACAATTAAGTACTATGATTCGCGCTGTTAAGTTAGATAACAAAGAGACATCAAAGGTCATCATTCAATGCTGAAAATATTTCTATTAATCTAGGGGTTTAATTACTGCTGCGCCACAGAGGAAGTCAATTTCCATACAGGACAAACTTTTGTGTGCATCACTTTTTTTGTTCTGTGTATGGGTGTAAATAAATTGAAGTGTGAATACATAGGAAAAAATAAGTATGAAGCATATTTCAGTTATCTGGTTGCCATACAAGCTCTGCTTAGTTTGAGTTGCCGCGAACCTGAACGTCTATCGCAAGCATAGCGTCATCGTATTGCCAAAAAACTGGTTTCTATGAAAAATGTAATTCCGCGTACAGGCTGTGACGATGCGCCATCTTCAATTTTCCGTTGCATTGGTGTTTTGCGATAAATGTTCGTGCTCAGGCCTCAGATGACCCTATGTAAAGTATGTCCAAGGATATAAATATTATTTCCCTACTCTGTAATTAGGTCTAACAAAATATGCTGAAAATATGTCATCTGTTAAATACATGATCTGAATTTTTCACAATTTCATTTAGCTGAAAAAGTTGCCATTCCGTATCATATACTTAACTTGGAATACTTTCAGGTAAGTTTGTTAGACCTTATATATAAAGAAACTTACATGCTTTGGAATATAAATATCGTAGACTGTGGCAGTGTCAAGATCAACAGCGTGGAAACCATCTGCTGAACCATAAATTACTTTCAGTCTTGTGCCTTCTTCAATAGTTAGGTCCACTAACAGAGGCCTGTAATTAATAAAATAAAGATAAATCTTTCGTGAGGCCGGCGTAAGCAATTTATTTTTTATGGTATTGTCACGGTGAAATGAATGTGCCATTTTCAGACAGGACTACAATTACAGTCTGGGAATTTAAACCAAGTATTTTTTTATGAATAGTTGACATGAGGCCTCTGATTTGATCAGAAAAAGTTCTGAAAATTGATGCTTCAACAAGTGAATCAAAATTATGTTTATTCGTTTTATAAAATTCTAGCTGCCCCCCGCGGTACTACCCACGTTCCCGTGGGATGTCACATGTATTATACGTAAAAACCTTCCTCTTCAATCATCTATTAAAAAACCGACCTCGAACGATTTTCTCGGACTTTAACCGCACCAAAATCCGTTGCATAGTTTTAAAGATTTAAGCGTACATTGGGATATAGGGACAGAGAAAGCGACTTTGTTTTATACTATGTAGTGAAGACGACGAATAAGGCTGTCACAAAATTAAATATTAGAGGTAGTTCCACGATTGAGATTGTAAACTTAAGTTCCATGCAAAGTAAACAATGTTATACCTATGTTGCAGTTCTCCGAAGTTTTTGAAAGCCATAAATTTGTGATATGGTTTAGGCGCCCATGCATATATCTCAATCGAGTCTTTAAGGGCGATTACAAGGAATTTTATTCTTTCGTATTTGACAATACGGAAGTGTACTGCACCCTGTAGTTCACCTACGTTAATCCATCCATTCCTTCTTTCTGCTTGCTGTGATGAAATAAAATAATAACATTATTTTATATTTAAATGCAAGTGAAATAAATATGAATTATCCGATTTTAAATAACAAGACTATGATTTAATGTTAGATAATTAAGCGCTCGGTTTTGTCGAATCTACAGTTTTCTTAGGAATTACTTTAGACTCAACCTTTTGTCTGAGTTATATGACATCTCTTAAATCGGGAATAAGAATTCCTATAGCACTATAGTTATCATAGTTCTAGGTAGTAACCGTGATGTATCCGAGTTTTCTAATTCTAATGAGATAGTGTAAAAAAGCATTAAATAATTAATACTAACATCACTAAGTCCATCAGTGCGTAAGATTTTGGACTTAAGCCAGCTAAGATAATATACACGAACACGATTCTTCTTTCCAGAAACCGTCACAAGAATATTTTGTCCTTCTAAAACTTCCATCTGTTGGAAACGTCGTCGTGAGATCAATTGATAAACCTTGCCCTGCCCGGAGCGATCGAGAAGCATCAAGCCATTTTCCGTACCAATCAGTAAATTGACACCTAAAAGTGAGAAAATTATAAGTAAATTAAAAATTAAGAGACCGAGTGATCCTTTATTAGGTCAGTAAATACTAATTTTGTCTGTATTTTCTTAGAGTGCCTTACCCCATAAAGCCGCACAGAGAATCTCGGAGTTGAATCTCTTTTTGTATTTCCGTATCTCGGGTGTATCAGAAGACAGGTCGTGTCCCGTGGGCGTGACGTTGACGTTGACGTGACTCTCGCGCCGAGACGCGTTGCCGCCGGAGCCGGCCGTGCCGCCGCCGCTGCCGGTCGAGCCCGCGCCGAACCCGAACGTGAGGAACGAGCGCTGCTTCTGTTGCAAGGGTAGGAACTGATGATGGGACCCCACCGACGAGTTGGAGGGGGAGTGTTGCAGTGGGTGCGGCGACGCGGCCCCCGAAACGAAGGACTTGGACGGCGTGGACTGGACCGAGGACGAGGGGGGTGGGTGGTGATGATGGTGGGATAGAGGCGCGCCACCGGCTATCGCATGCCTATACTGTAAAAGAGAAAATAAAACAACATTATTTCATATATCCCACAGACGAGTAGCTCGGAAACAAGACTAGTGAATTTAAATATTTTGCTGCATGATTATCCTTTTCATTTACCTTTGTATAGGTTTATTAAATAATAGTTTATTGGTTAGTCAAGTAAGGCCATCTCCCAGCGATTAGTTTCATTTCAAGTAAAGTTGGAAAGTTATTAGCTTGATTTTTATTATTCACGAAAGTATGAATCATAACTCGTGATAATGGATATGTATGTGACGCAGGCAATATACTAATAGATTAGGTGAATACTAATTGATAGTTAATCAGGATATGCTGCAATTTGTATCTTAAGAATCTGGGAATAATAGAGTAGGTGACTGTCATATCTGATCAGTATCTTTTTTATTAAATGTCGAAACAATAGTGAATGTGGAGATTTCTATAAATCTAGGCAGTGGGGTTATAATTGCACAACATCGAATTATAAATTATCTCTTTGTGGGACTATTAATTTAAAATCATAGCATAAATAATGGCTATCTACAATCTTGCTAACCACTGACCAGTTCATCTTTATTTGTCTTGAATAATTATCTACCCACCCTATTGTACACTATACATTTATTTTAATAGCCTTATTCCAATTCCTATTAAATGGGCATTGTCTCAGATTTTCATGTTTTATTTTAGAGCTACATGTCAATTTGAAAATTTGCCTCTGTTAATTAAATACCTTTATTACTTCGAAGCTTTTTTTATCATAAAACCCTACAAAGTAATTGAAAGGAAATCGAATTATGCTCGAGCACTGAGCGTTCTGCAGAGTAATAATAAAAAAAATTTGTCTGCAATCCTAATATATATTGTACTGGCAAAATCAAAGCGGGCTTTATTCCTTCAAAGGTTAGTGTTATCAATTAGTCAGTATTATTTCAAATAAGAGGAAGTAGGTGATATTTTTATTTTTAAGCCATTTCTTTCATAACCTTTAAGGTCGTCGAGACAATAAAACCCATGTATTACCCATATCTGTAAGCATTCAGAATATCAAGGAAAGGAAGTTAAAATCTCTTAAGTTTACTTAATTACAAGTTTATAGAAATATACCGTGCTAATCACGATAATACACTTTTCTTACAATATCTTATTTCAACTATTTGCCGAAACTTTCTTTCATGTGGAATACTACTGTCTATGATCCATAATGTAGGATGAATGCATTGATATAAAATGCAAAATAATATGTCAGAAATCCCTTCTTCTGGCTATTAGCTCTTATTGTTTGATCTTGTCTGTACGAAAATTTTATTTTTATTTCGTATGCAAGACTGCCATTCAAGGCATCATGTGGTAAAAAATTATAAATGTCACACATCCTCGAGTTTTATTTTTGCAATTTTATTCTACGAAATGGTTGACAATTAATAAAATAAGACAATGCCCATTGGGGACGAAGTAAGTAAATCTTGAAATTACCATTTGCAAAAATATACCAATGCGGATAATATATTTAGTGCTCGATGTATTATTTAGTCTGAACAATTCATATATGTATTTAATAATGTCCAATAATAATATATGAGGTTATTATATGCTTAGTAGATGCACTGATCGATTCATGGAGTTCCGCCAGACCACATTTGATTACGGTTATAAAGCTTCCCTGATAGTACACTATTCTACCTTAAAGCTTGGGAATAATCGATCTGCATTCGATGATCAACATGACATTTCCGTACATTATGAAAGCATATCTAGAAAATGCATAAATACATACAAAGAAGAAGTGAAATACAGATCTAACTTTAACAAACAACAATGATCTATGAAAATATTTTAAGAAGCATATCTTCTTGCATCAATTCGATTCGTACTTACGCAGTGGTAACAGGTGCCTGCAAACCGGTGGCGGAGTGGCTCCAGGACGTTTGCATGATTGAGAACCATTATCACATTAATACGGTAAACCAAAAAAGCTTGACACCACACGTGATCCGTAACAGGATCTCCCAACTATAAGTTTCCTTCTGTATGATCAATGATTTGAGTGGAACAGTTAATGTTTGTATTATAAATATTTTTTACGTTTTAAATTATTCATCCGATCTTTTGATTGCTGGACAAACCTCGAGTAAGCTAGTTCTCTGCTGATTCATCAGTTACGATTTGAATGTGAGCTGCCAGATAACGTGGCTTTTGAAATCGGGCTTTAGGCGAGAAGTTTGAATATCGCCTTGAGGACATAACCAAATATTTACTATTAATATTATACTAACTTTATTAAAAGTATTAATTCGTATATGTTATACTGCGGTCAATTTTTATTGCAGCATCGATTTTAATAAAATTTCTGTGTCAGATTATTAATAATAATAATAATTTTATTATTTAATAAATTTGCACAGACACTTAAACAGTTACTATTCCAAGCAAATAATTAGGATGGTAAAGTTAGGGAGTTTAGTGTTTATTGAGCTCTGGAACTCGTGGTAAGAATAAACTTGTGTTGCGAGTTCCAGCTCTCGCTCCAGGTTTTATGCGGATTATTACATGACATTACGTGAACCCTGGGATCTATGAATCGAAATGAGGCTTGTCTCCTTTTTGTTAGTGCCTCTAAATTACACTAAATGAAATTTAATTCTGTCACGTTTTGATATCAGGTTGTGAGAGGCACCCAGATCTACATAGCAAGTGGCTTTAGAAAATCGCAACAATTAAGTACTTTGCAGTAATTTTGTTATGAATTATGATATTAATAAAAAAAATATAAGGTTGGTATGTTGCCTTTTAATTTTTGATAGTTTTCGATTGTACTATCTCTGAAATCTAAATTTGCAATGCCGTAATCTCAGAAAATCTATGTAATTTTTTTTAACCCTAGATTGCTGTGTTACAGAGATTCAGATAGCCCTACCAGCCTGATATTTGATGCTTAATTTATTTTTTCTCTACAATATGTCCATGTAAAATAAATAAATGTTATAATGAGTTTAAATATTAATAGATCACGGAAACTTATGTCGGGAGTCCTTTACGCATTATAGCAAAATACAGTATTGACATAGTAATATTAGTTATTATAATTAATTCAATAAATGTTTATGTAATATTTGAGTACCTACATGTTTGGTGTATAAATGCCAAGTAAATAAACGATGGAAATAATGTATTTAACCCCCATGAAAATAATGCAAAACAAAATTGGCGTAACAAAACTATTCGGATATTATTTTACCACCTCAATGTAGCAGAAAGCAATCTGTGGCAACGTATGTTTGACATATAGCATATCTAATGAGTAACTTGAGCACATTGGAATTACATAATGAACCTGTTGAAGATGGTAGTAAGGCATGTACTACTGTCAGGAATGTGTAACATTTGCTCACCTCCTCGCTGGTTGATTTGTCGTGACGAGGTGGTGTGGTCGGCTGGCCAGCTTGACTGAGAAGATCGGGTAGCACCGAGCTTGTCCGAGAGCCACTGCCGTCGTTGCCGGCACTCGATCGACCCTACATTTAATTTAAGCAAGTGATTCAGATTCATTCACATGAAATAAAACGCTCATTACATGTCTATACCGATACTGTTAAGCTATTTTTTCATAATGCTTAGGTATATAATAAACTAAAATTCACTTGTAGAGTTATATTATAGCTCTTTCCAGGAATTGAACATTATATAAGCTATGGTATTAATGTATGTATAAGTGTACCAGTGATATAATTTATATTTTGATACTGTCTTTAAATACAATACATAACAAAAAAAAAAACAAAGATTTATCTATTATTAGCATTATACATAAAATAATGTTCTGTAACTGGAGTATTAATAATTACTGTTTCTATTACATAAGTCGTCGTGATACATACAATGGTAGACGAATGACAATAATTTGACAGACAAAAGAGCGCGACATACACAGCAGCCAAAACATGCAATGGTAAAACACATTCACAAAACCGATGATTCTCTTTTCAGCTTCTGTGATTCGTTAGGCGGCATTCCTAGTAGTTGTTAATGTTCTGGTGTCGAGGGCACGCTTTATTCGTTATGTTGATTTTGTTTTCTTGGCAGGAAGACGGTATTCGCACACAGACATCAATTAGTAATGGTTAATACAATTATTTTCAAGCTGCGATGAGTGCACAGGTTAGCAAAAATAAGCAACGATAAGTGATAAGTTTACTTTTGTTATGTTTATTAATACAACTACTTGTCTCATTCCGTTCCCTAATTAGTTTAAGATAATTAAGTACTAGATCTTATCAAATTATATACGAGTATGTGACCGCTTGTAACAATATAAAGAATTTTAATAAATCACGCCAAATAGTAAGACGTATGAGCTATAACATTCATGAGTATGTTAGATATGCATTCATCTAATAAACCTTTTATTGTAGTGTTATTGTAAAAAGAACCATAAACCATTCCCACAAATAAACATGTTAAACGTACCAAAACCATTAGCTACGAAACCAAGTAAAACACCAGTCCTTTAATAGAAGCATATCTTTTGTACAATGTTAGTATATCGAACCCTCATACCAAAATGTAAGTATATAAATATTAATCAAACTATCCTGAGCAAGGGAGCATTTACCTGATCCTGAGCGAGTACCGCTTCCTGCCCACAACTTGCCAAAAGTTCTGCGTGCCGATTATAGTGGGAATTTCTTCGAAATACTATGTCTGATTCAGTCTTTTCTCTACGGGGCTTAACGACATTGCTCGTTTCGGCCACATTGTCGACGATCGATTTGCTCTCGAGCGTGTTCGCGGTTAAATCAGGCGTGCCTGCTTTTTCGAACGAGGCACCACTCGTGAAGCAAATACTAGTAGCTGGTGAATCACTGTTGACACTGCTCTGGCGACTCGGTCCGTTGCTTTCACTATCTTGTCTTATTAGCGCTGCAACGGTTTTAAGAGCCTCAATAGGATTATTCGCTGTCGTTTTCCTTTCAGAAATCCTCTTATCGCTTTTCTTCACTTCCCCTTGTGCCGACATCTTTAGACTATCGTTCATTTTTATAAATTCTGTCAGGATAGGTTCACCAGAAGCCGGTGGTTTTATCACTTGTTTGCGAGGATTATTAAAGATACCGCTAGATCGCATTTGTTTCATAGCTCCTGCTTGATTTTCATGTTTCGGAAAGTATATGGCCGAGTGACGCGCGCTCGGTAGTGGAAACAGGTCGGAATTTTCTCTGCGGAATCCTCTAAAGAAACGATTGGGAGTGTTCACTTCCGAATCTTGCTCTTTTTTATACTTCAACATATCGGACAGTTTATCGGATGCCGGTTTGTCGCCGGGTTTATGAAAGATTTGTTTGTGGCGTGAAGGGGGAGTGGCTGTAGATTTGTATTTAGACCAAGCATCTTCCATTTCAATTCGGGATTGTCGCTGCAACTGTGCTCGCTTCTGTTCGGCCTCCTTTGTCGGATCTCGTTTTTCCTCATCGGCCGCAGTCCTCGATGGGAAAAATCTAGCAAAGTCCCAGTCCTTCAACAACACCGCCTCGTCGACTTCGGACTGCTTTTTATCATTCCCGGCGTTTTCTCTCTGTCGTTTTTCAAACATGTCCGATACAAAAAGTCATGTTAAATCAAAGGAAATATATCGAAACATAATTACATCACTACGCTGAAATATTGCTCACTGATCTTACTTTGGCGTGAGAAATCAAATTATTAAATACCTAAAGACCCTATCGTCACAGTGTACGTACAACTGTAAGCCTGGTGTTTCAATGGATATAATTAGGTGTAATGTAATCAATGAGTAGCTAAACGTTGTTAGCACAAAAACAGCATTTGTAGTAAGTATGTTATAACGAGGGCTTACCCGCTTCATAACGAGCGTGCGGTCTGCGTGTGCGTCATCGTCGTCGGGCGTGGGCGGCAGCGGCCGCGTGGGGGCGCCGCCGGCCCCGGCCCCGCCCGCCCCCGCCGCCGCGGGCCCCCCGCCGACCCCACCTCCGCCCCCGCCGGACCCATCCTCCGACACCGCGCTTAGACCCGGCCTGTAGCAAAACTCGGGACTAACAAGCCAAAAGAAACAAAACGAGGGGAACGAAAAGAAATCACAACAAAAATTGGGTGAAAAAATGCAAAAAAAAAATATACATAAGATATCAGGATTAGTAAATTGTAATCACGTTTACATTTAAGGGTTGATGCTGGAAATAGTAGATTTATTCCGAGATATTTAATTTGCGCCGTTTAACATAAATTAATAATATAAACAAGGGATTGATCACGTCTCAACAAAGATCAACAACTGTCAATGAACGATCTTAAGTTTGCGCATCTAGACGCAAATCCTCTTGGTGCTTTTTAGGGTTCTGTATCCATGACTGCCAACGGGACCTCAGAAAGCTTCAAGTGTTCTAAAATGGACACTATAGTTAACTAGGAGTTTTTTTTTCTGTATTTTAATATTGTACAATCTGTGTGTGACTCGCACTTGAACACTTTCAGTGCTATTAGATATTATTTGAAGATATTGCTTAGAGGGATCCATTGGAGGTGAGAGATTAACTAATGCAATCAAAAAATGTAATACCCTAGCACTCACAGTGGTTTAGGTGGATCGCTGGCCAGCAGTGTGCCATCGTTACGAACTCGACCGCCGCTCTCTTCGGCGTCGGAGTCACTGTCGGTGTCATCGAATGTTGGTTCCGGAGCGTTCCTCTCAACTGGAGGACCTGTATTAAAGATACAATATAAGATTTAATAGGAACACAATGGAAATAAGAAATATACAGCAAAAATGTATCAATAAGAATCTTTAATAATAAAAAAATATATAACAAACCTTGTCCATTAGTAGGCGCCCGTGGAGGTCGATTGGGTGGCTCATTTCCGGACACCACACTGAGTTCGTTCAGTTGTGCAGCTAGCTTATCCAAGTCCTGCAATAGTATATACATAGTTACAATATAATATTGTACTACAACAATTCTAATGAAATATTTATGATTATATATAGATACATAAAGAGACGAAACAACAATTAGCAAATAATAAAACATAACCCACCTCTGGCCTTCGTGGTGGAAGCTGGAGTTGAAGTGTAAATCGGATGTGCAAAGAAAGTTAACAGCGTGACATGAAAATAAAAACAAAAAGCTAATAAAATAAAAGTACAGACAACATAATATACACATAATACAATACTGCAATAGGCAATTTAGAACTTTTAGACGTTGGTGACTACCACCTTCAACCACAATGTTACTTATCATTCTGGTCATACACAAGGCTTTACAAAGTAAAGAAATATATAATTAGTTTAAGCATAATTGTGTGGAACCATCCAATCGGGCTCGTCTGTGCGCGAGTCAGATAAAAAATGTTATCTAAGTGTGTTTATTTTATTAGCAATCCAACCGTTAAGTCTCGTGATTGTGGCATACAACATCAACATCACAGACTTTATTATTATATTTTACTACTAGAGACTCGCCCCGATTTTGCACGGGTGCAATGTAGATATACGTACATATAAACGTTCCTCTTGAATAATTTTGTCTACTGATGAAAACCCCATCAAAATCAGTAGTTTTAAAAGATAATACGTACAGATGGCGGGTAGAGACTTTCTTTTATACTATGTAATGGTCATCACGAAAAAATAAAAACAAAATCTTATGACTCTCCTTATCCGCGCGCGATTTCTTACGCGTGATAACTTTAAATGAAGGTACTTTTCTTTTTCATATGGCCATTTCCATGAACTAAAGCCGAATTTCAATAGTTCTTAGTGTGGTTTTACAGTGACGCTTACCGTCCGCGCGGGTGGTAAGCGCGGCCCGTAAGCCATCCGCGACCGTTGGTTAAACTATGTAACGATCCAAGAGACGCAAAGCACGCAGCCCGCGACGCTTACCAACCGCGCTGGCGAAAGCGTCACTGTAAAACCACCCTTATTGTATTCTGTTACACTCTACGTATTCTATGTTTTTCATGTACTGACATGATTTCTACAGGTGTGAAAAGTATCCATAGAAGATTTTACCCCTCGAATTGTATTTAGATAAAATATTTTGAAGGTAGTGTCGCGAGCCTTCACGTTGCAAACAACAAACAGGCAAATGCGAGCCGGATTCTCTTATAATTTTAGGAGCGAATCGAATCGAGGTTCGAAGATTTATATGTTAATGTAGAGTTGAGTATTCACCATAGGTTTGAACATGTGATGCGAGCCGCGCTGCGGCGGCGGCGGCTGCGGGCCGCTGGCGGGCGGTGTACCGTTGTTGGAGCCCGAGCTGTTCGACGAGCCCGACGACTTCGGCGTGGGTGGCAGCGGCCTGTCATCATACATACATTTATATTTCCTTACTTGTAATGAACCCTCATTCTCAGGGTTAAAGTCCTATTCTACGACCAAATATATTATATTGTTAAAATATACCGATTTCATTAAGATTCAGAAGTGAAAAATTAACAAACAGACTGAAAGACAATATTACTTAATGTTAGTAATGACTATGGAATAAACTTTTATTTTTTAAACCCCATTCATATTGTTGTATACTTAATTTAAAATCAAATTTCAAACGGTGTTTATGGAAAGATTGCATTTCAGTGCTTTATTAGTAGTAGCTAGGATAAATAGCCTAGTTTTGTTTCCATAGAGTTGCTAGTTATACATTAGTGAAGACTATGAATATAACTCCTGTTTGCTTCTAAGCCGTACCACGTCTTCACTTTCCAAAGAGATTGAAGCCACGTTAGCCTAGGTATATTTTAGTGAAAAGTAGTAATTACAAGGTAAAGTAGACATTTCAAATGTTAGTTATTGAATGAATATTTACCTATATCTATTGGGCTGTTGTGCTTGTGGATCTGGCACAACAATCAGTCTTTGTGGAATGGAAGGCCTCGCCGGTGGGCCAGGCTCTGGAGTACCAACAAACGACACAAAAATAACGTCACAGTCGTGTTATTTCAAATATCTCATTATAATGAAATGTTAATTTAATTTACCTGGAATTTCTTCACGCTCCTCACGTTTGCTGTTGCGTTTAGGTGGTGGTTGAGGTTGAGGAGCTTCGGCCGTTCTGATTTGTTTGAGAAATTAGTAAGTTAGAAGAAAAATGGAGAAAGACAATAGGCACAGAGAGAAAGCGTGTAAAAATGAGTAAAACCTGGGGCCTTCTTGTATCTGTTGGAAGTTTCTGCGCAGCGTGTCCCCGCCCTGGTGCGCGGCCGCGTTGTGCACGATGGAGGAGGGTTCCCCAGCGACTGCATTCTCCTCCTCTTCACCTTCTGACCCTGAGTATTTGTAATCCTCCCGCACAGAGTTGTCCTGCTTTCTTTTTTTACACCGGTCTATGTGATCTTTCAATTGTATCCTCACCTGCCTCTCCGTTGGTTGATCTCTGTATAGAAATAAATTATTATTATATTGATAAACTACAAGATTTAAAAAGCAGACTATCACATTAGAAACATTACCGTATGAAAGAATGTTTCAAAAGTTGCTCTGTGTAAGGCCTCTGATGGTAGTCTTTAACAAGTACTGTTTCGATGAAACTATGAAACTTCTTTGCCCATTTCTTGGACTTTAAACGAGGCGGCGGGTTTCTGAAATAATACGGAAAATTTAATACATTTGGATCCAAATATAACCCATATAAGTTTTCATATAAAAAAACCAGCTGTCCCCTGGGGTGTGGGGTATGTCTCTCGCGTTCCGGAGGTCTGTAATGCCCGAACTGTCAAACGCGCGTAGTTAAAATAGTCGTAAATCATTGCGCCTTTTCTGTACTACTTATAATATGCATGTATTATACATTTAACATTCCTCTTTAATCATTCTGCTTTAGGATGAAAAACCGTCGCGTAGTTTAACATATAGACGGCGGGAAACGACTTTGGTTTATAATATGTAGAAATTACCTTGGAATAAGAAACAGGGCTCTCATAGGATGAAGGTCGCAGAGAGGCGGTTGACTTTCAGCCATCTCAAGAGCAGTAATACCGAGAGACCAAAGATCAGAGCGATTGTCGTATGTAGCGTCAGGGTTCTCGTCACAAGCGATTACTTCAGGGGCCATCCAGTATGGGGTACCAATGAATGTGTTTCTTCTACCAATAGTTCTATCGAGTTGTGCTGACACTCCAAAATCCACTATAAAGCAAGGTTTGTGTCAAAATTAATGAAATCAATGGATCTATCTATCTGAACATTAATAAAATTTTAAAGCCCTACCTAATTTAACTTCAGCATTGTCAGTAAGCAGCACATTCTGTCCTTTAATGTCCCGGTGAATAACTTTGTTTGAGTGCAGATAACTGAGACCCCTTAAAATTTCTCTGCAGATGTATGATATCCATTCTTCCTTCAGTGACTGCCCCTTTGTGGACTTCACCAAGTCAGTAACAGACCCTGAAAATGGATTTTCCACTTTATTAGTTATATGTTCATTCATGTCATGTTTTAATCATTGTGATTTGATATTATGACAGTTAATGGAGTTTAATAACATGGGTGCTAATCTACAGAGGCTTGCCAATCAGCCACACCTTTGTGAGTGATTGGCAACTTGAATTGGCAGATAAAACATACCAACTGTAATTTTTTTCAATCAATCACCAAGAACAAAATCACAGATAAAACATTAAAATTTTATGATTATAAATTATTACATACCAGCACCACAATACTCCATAACCAACCATAGCTGGTCATCTTTGCCTGGAGGACTCTTTTTGATAAAGGCCCCATAGTAAGTGGCAATATTACGGTGGTTTGAGTACTTTTTAAGCACATTGATCTCAAGCTTTATTTCCTCTTCTTCATCCTGTGTGACATCCATAACTTTGATGGCAGCAAGTTGGCCAGTTTTAGTGTGACGACCCTGTCAACAATTATCACGAACTTTACCAACTGCATGATCAGCTTGATGATAAAAAATATATGTCTAGTTGTTAGGAAGGTTATGTAAATTTTCACATGCATGATAGTGCAAGTATGATAAATCTACTATTCTCTGACACATCGCGCCGCGCCTACGACCTGCTTTCCACATCAGTATTTCTTATACCTCTAATATTGTATTTAATGACTTATAATAAAAAAATGTGACCTTGAGCAATGAATCAATGATTATAGATAGTAGGTAATGGAATGATCTACTACTCATAATCCCTGTCAGTGACGTCGAATACAGTGACGACGGTAATTAATAAAGGTGAAGGTAATTCTTTTGCCAGATTTAGTTTTTAGGGTAGGAAATCTTAAGGAAGCTTTGTAAGCTACTTTCAAGTACCTGCAGGTAGAACATTTGTATCTAAGCACCTACTGATGTGATCCAAAATTAGCCACATGATTGTTTTATACCATGGTGATATCCATTAGCCTAATAATCCTAAGTCTTTTTTATTCTAATTTGGTGTCACTGAGATTGTAAAGGAAGATTGTATTGGAAACAAAGAGCTGAAGATCGAGCTCAGTGGCGTGCCCTAGGTGAGGCCTATGTCCAGCAGTGGACGGAGATAGGCTGATGATGATGATGATGATGAGATTGTAACTATATATATATATTTTTATATATATTTATAATAATAATAATTTATTGATTCATTAATATTAGTTAATACATGGTAGTGTTATATCTTAGACTAGGTTATAATTATAGTAGCTTAGCATCTGTTGCTGAGCTAGGCAACTGAGACTTGTTCTTTTTATATTCCAAACATAGTTTAGACTGAGTCATTTGTTTTCGATGATTATTCTGGTGTAAATTCATTGAATCTATACTGTTCCTTTAAGAAATTATCATCAACAGATGTACAGGCATGAATATGTCTAGTTGATGAGTATCTGAGTGTGTCTATACAAGTATATACTGAAGAAGTAGTTTATTTATTACAATATCATTGGATTTGCATATCAAAAATGTAAGAGAATATAGGTAATATACGAGTATGCTAAGATTTTCAATTGATTTGATTGTTTTCACCTGGTCTGGTTGACAAAGCACAAAGCTCTGTTTAGTTTGGAATCAGATAACTAGGATGATCAGACGTTTTTGAAGAAATAATATTCCATGAAGACATTTCTGAAACTTTGTAAAATCTTCCCATTGATTCTGTACTAATTCTCACGGTAGAAAAATATGTTTCAAAATCTCATCATTCTTAATTAATGTCAAATTATTGATTTTCATTTAGTGCTGATAACTCAATATCAACAATGTCTTTCAATTCAATGTGTTATCATTGTAAGACTTAATTTGATAGATTTTATCAACTTAAACTTTAACAACTGTATATATTTATTATTCAAAGTTTTTACTTTTCATATGAATTGAGCATGTAGTTACTAAAATGCTAACTTAGTAGGTAACCTTGCTTTATTGTGTACTATTATACTCATCACTATAGATAATGTTATTTCAGCATGGTAGGTACCTAAATCCTACAAAAATTATAAATGTGTAAGTTTGTATGTGTGGGTGTTTGTTACTCTTTCATGCAAAAACTACCAAACAGATTAAGATGCAACTTGGCACATAGATAGAGCATATCCTGGAATAACATATAGACTACCTTTTAGTCCAGGAAAACATAACATCCCTCAGGAATGCGGGTAAAAGCGCGAGAGACAGCTAGTAAGCAATATAGTAGTCTTCAATATGAGAAACCTCTTTTGACATTTAAGCATATCACAGAAAAAAAACTTTATTGATTTCAAAAGGTTTATCTATTGATCCAATGGTTAATTGTATGATGATATAATGGAACTTATCACAAAGCAAAAAGGTTGATTTTTCTATAGCATTCTTAAATGTCAAAAGGGGTTTCATAAGTTGACCAAACTATATATTACTTAGATAGATTATAATAAACACCTAAACTCTGAACAATGTACCCATCAACCCACTCAAAAGCTGTCAATATTAACCCTCATGGACACAGAAATCCAGACAGTTGTTCAAATTAAGTTCATTGACATTAATAGCCTCTAGTCTTTAATTGTAATGCTCTCATTGATGCCTATTAACATTTTTTTTTCTAATTGGTAACTTTTTGTATATTGAGTCAGTACAAGATTAGAAAATAAATCAACATCAGTGATGAATATAATATTATCAATGTTAAAACCAATAAAATTATTACAATATTTTTATATTAAAGTTAATAAATTTGCTGGTAGTAAAAGATTAGAAATGTAACATGTATTCATGCCTTCACTGTGATTAGTTGTTCAGATGGTATTAACACAAAAATTACATGACAAATTATAATAATTGACCTGTATGAGATGACTATCCTAGTTCAATTAGAAAAAAACAAGTAAATACCTTGTACACTTGGCCATAGGTACCATTTCCGACTACTTCAATGAGTTCAAATATCCCAGCTGGATCCTGGAATAAAGCATATAAATTGCTAGGTATGTAAAATAGAGCTTTATAATCAAATCAAAGAGAATCTTCACAAGTTATGATTCACGCCCTGTGAGATCATTGCCCTTTGCCCAGGTTCTTTTGTGAGTTTTAGGTGCTGCTTTCTTCAAAAGCACTAGAATTTATGAATACTATAAATAGTTTGCTTAAATAGTTTACCTTTAGAGCGCTGAGGTCAATGTCGTCTAATGAACAATTTACAGACGGTGCTAGTTGATGCGCCATTTTGAGTTTATTGTCACACACGAAGACAAAGCACGGGAACCTCACATCAAATGTATAAACGTATAAAACTCTTAAATTATGTCATTGGCAATGAGATTTTTTAATATTTAACAATAAACGATCAAGTTATTAGAAAAAATCATTGTTTACACTTAAAATAAGTAATTTACAGATACACAATCCATAGGTACGTCGCTTACACACACCCGGCAGGGATGCCAGATAAAAAAGCATCACAACAGATAAAACACGCATTTAACACAAAAATGTGTACAAAAAATAAAAGTTTTAGTTTGTGGATTTATAAAAACATATTTTTTATGCTTACTTACAATGAAGTCCCTACATTAGAAAGATTTTCTAATCCTGTTTTTAATAAATAGGATATTGAAATCAATGCGAGCTGCTAGCTAGCTAGTGCCATCTAGGGGAGCATTTCAAAGAAATAAAATATATTATGTTACTTTATGAGTATAGTCAACACTCAGCACCAAAGAGTAAAATAATACCTTAGGAAGTCAGCACGTTAGGGTACGGTTCGTGGGCCCAGTCACACACATAGGATTAAAAGGCACATTTCTAATGAACTCTATTTTTGCAAAAAAATAATTTTGTTAACGACACTAGTGCCATCTAGGTGTTGAGCATTTTTAAGAAACGAATAAAAGTGGCTCATTGGCGGGAACATGCGAAGTGGCGTTGCGATTTATTTTATCTTATCTAGTAGGTACTACTAAAAGATCACTATCTAAGTGTATACATTGATAACCGGAAACTGCTCTAATGATTCAAATTTAAATATGGATTTAAATATATATTTTCCCCAATAATGTGTGTGTCATCAAGATGGTTTTAGTTTGGTTTCAGTCGTTTATTCGTGGTAATTTTCTTATGACTAGAGTACTATAATTTCCATAAACTGACATGCCTATAAACCGACAGCCCGAAATTTTTAGGATTAATATTTACTTTATATTGCCATCTTTCTATCATTGATTTACCTAGTTTCATTCAAATTATAATTACTAAGAGGAGGGGCCTATGGGGGTGGCCAGCCGGGTAACCTGAGGGCTGGGGTTTCCCTTCTGCTGGGGCCTCGCGCACCCGCGTAACAATCCGTATAGAAAAACATTAGATCGGTAGTAACAATATTATGTACTATTGTTGAGTATATATTGAAACTCAAAAAACCGCTCAGATGATTTCTGAACTCTTCGAAGACCTTAGCTTGATTAGGTTTTAATTATCATTGTTAATTTCTAATAAACAATTATCCTTCAAGCCTTCAAGGATCATCATTAAATCGAATTCCACAAAGACAAGGATCTCGCACAGATGTAAATACCTATCACCTGGAGCCTCGCAATCGCTAAGTTGTAAATATGCTAAACGTATGTTGAAAATGAATTATTGTCAATTGACAATATGCGTAGATGTGTTATAATACATTGCGATTGGATAAAACGCATTATAAAATACCTAAATATGAATTATTTCCTAGGTATGAATCTTATTCTGAATATTTTTCGCCATTTCAGCGGTGGAAATTACAGGCACATGAGACTTAACAACTTTACGTCTCAGGGTCGACAACGTATTGGCGATACCCCTGGTGTTGCAAATGTCCATAGGCGGCGGTGACCACTTACCATCAGGTGGACCGTCTGTAGTTTGTCGGCCAATGAGGTATAAAAAAATCCCACACACGTTAATAAGAGTAAAGAATGATTAATTTTACATTCAGTACTATATGCAACAAAATGGTTTATTTCTTTTGTAAAACAAAAATAATATATCTACTTATAATAGATAAATTTCCTCCCGGTATATTTATTTAGTTTAACAAAATTTATGTACCTTTAGTTCAGAGGCAGTGACGACGAATGGCTGTGAAGGTCATGGGTTCGAAACCAACAAGGTACTTGGGCTTGCGGTAAGGTAATTTTATTTTTATGTGCGTTAAAAATGAAAATATTTTTATTCAAATATGCCTTTACAACCACTTATGAATAGTCTGACTCTAATACCGGTTTGAAAGGTTTGTTTTTTACTGAGAAAAGCCGGCAATAATGGTTAGGAAATCATAATACAGTGGTGCCAGTACAGTACCTTTTAGTACTGGCCTGGCCGACAACCACATTCGCGGGAAACCCTGTTGCAAAGTACCTACAGGTTTGTTATGGCAGCTGTACTTTCCCAAGGTGCATATGCTTACTACATCGGGCCTTATCATCTTAACTTGATCCCATCCTCATCACTTATCATGGTGAGCACAAGTCTGAAATTCTCAATCCAAAATCTGACAAGCGCGAGACTGGCTTGCATACTGAGGGTTTCGTAAATATTTGTATGTAAATACTCGTCGTACGTTCATCACCGAAAGCGTCATAAGGCACAGAACATTGCTCTTACGGATTAATAATTCGGGTTGAATGACAAACTTACTCTTTATCCTCCAACTACAATAAAATGTCAGATTTTATTGGCATAAAAGATGAGAATTACTACGACTTCGCTTTATGCAAAATTCCGTGGTCAACATGAATAGCTAGTTTTAAATTTATTGGCGGGAGCTTAAATATAGGTTTTTTATTGCGTTGACTTTCAAGGTTAATTTTATAGAGCGCTAAGTGACTTTATTTTCTATTGCACCAACTTCATCCAACCTCAGATAGTCGATGGTTATTTTAACTTGATCTTTCACTGGTCCGACAACACATTGGATTAGTCCCATAATAATGCGCGACCCATATAATCTATCTACAAATGCATATACTCCCAATATATTGGAACGCGGCCTGATTATCAAACGGGGAAGAGGCAGATATTAGTACTACAAAGCATTAATTCATGAAATAAAATGATTATGAACTAATCTTCCTAATATTTATTGCTTTGTTACTTTGTCTTTCCAATCTTCTTTTTCTTTTGGTCTCTTGTGCGATCTCGTGTATCCCTCTAACATAACGATCAGAGAACTTGTTCTTAAATAAAAAAAATTATTGTCTTTTCTTTTTTCCTATTTTTCCCATTTTCCTGCCATTTTTGCTCAATATTGTAGCTCTTTTATTGTTTTCCCAAATTCTTAGTATGTTTAGGCTTTTAGCTATCCATTTTCTTCTCATATTCTCATTTCCAGCTCCTGCTTTCGCACTTCTCTATAGTTTCTATCCATTCTCTTCAATTTCCCTGTCTTCCTTTCTCCTTCTGTCATTAATTCAGATTTCTGTTGCATAATTCCGTTTGTAAATTCTGTCTTGTTGCATTAAATCCTACATTCTTGACATTCATAATCACGTTTACAATCTTTCAGCATTTACGAATATAATATTAGGGCTTTACCATTACTACTTTGCGGCGACAAACATATACTTACCTACACTATCTGAAATTTGGGCTTTTGCCAACGAAGTTGAAAGAAGCATTTCACATGTACTCGTATTTTCATTCACTGTCTTTTTTGACGATTGGAATATGTGATATTTTGGTACCTATTAGGTAAAATACCCGACCAATACGCAAAACATTTGCGATGGGTTAAGATGCTAACCCTTTATTGTTTGGTCTTAACTACATAGTATAAAACAAAGTTGCTTTATCTGTCCCTATATCCCTGTGTATGCTTAAATCTTTAAAACTACGCTACGGATTTTGATGCGGTTTTTTTAATAGATAGAGTGATTGAAGAGGAAGGTTTTTATGTATAATACATGTGACATCCCACGGGAACGCGGGTAAAACCGCGGGGGACATATTAACATAAAGCGTATATTCGGTGAAGCTAATTCAGATCAGCCTCAGACACCCAGAGACCATCTGATTTGGTGCGCTCGCGCTGAAATCGATTTAGTTATCTACGGTTTAAACATACTGTATATATACCATTACACTATATGCATAAAAATCAATTGTCTCTATTGATCGGGGTGGTAACCGAGTAGGTCTTAATAAGGGGGAACATTATTTGGCTATCCATCATCTAAAACACTTCATCTAATTTCAAAGGTTTTCACACTAAGTGACGGTAGCAAAACAGCAATTATTGATGAAGATCTTTTAATTTTTTTGAAGCGCCGTTTGTGGTCTAGATTGTGGGTAATTGTAAAATTAACTATTTCCAAAGAGAAGATACTTATGTGTAGGTATTGGATACCGGTTCCTAGCCTAGATAGCGTGCTAGACACGACGTATGTCGGTTGTTGCACAAACCCAAACTAAAATTATTGACTAGATATTATAGAAGTAAAGTATAGCCACGGTGCTACGTGCGCCCGCGCGGCCGTGCATACCGAATCGTAAGATCAAAGCACGCATAGGTAGTTACTTTACCTACTCCAACACCCACACGGCTGTGGCGGCGCGCGGCGCAAGGCATGTTTCGCGGCTGTGTGTTGAAGTGGTAGCACACAAGCGCATTCGAGAGACAACACTAACAAAAGTATAATAAATGTTACCAAGACACGAGCACGGCGTACGGTACTATTTGTTCGGGAGGGAGGTTGAGGCACTCATACAAGCGAGGGAGAGGCTGTGTCGGCGCTGGCAGCCAGTTTACCGTTGCGAGGCGCGTTGTGCGGCCGGACGCTGGACCGCCACCCGCGCGCCGCCGGCACTAGATACTCTTCGCCGCAGCCTGCGTCCACTACCCTGGACTGCACCACCGCTATAAAGACTTCCGAGCCCTCTGTGCACCCTCGCGCTTTAACGGCGTATATGAACTTACCACTTGTCTCGTTCTCAACATTTTGGGACGAAGTGCTACAACTCGTGCTTATTTAACTGAAGTGTTAATCCGATTTCTGATTGTTTGTTGGATCGATTCTTCGACGGTGAAGGTGAGTTCTACCTTTATTTCAACTGCTTTTAATTATAATGCGTATACTTTAATACCTTTTGGATGACGATGACGTCTACGTCATCTTAGCTCTAGCTAAAGCTTGGCATAATGGTACTTGAAATTGTTAAATTTGGTTAATGTAACGCATGCATGCATGAAAGCCATATAATAACTACTGAAATTAAAAGTCAAATACATAAAATTGCTATATGGTACGACAGCGAACGATTTTTTTATGAGAGAGCCAGAGAGAATGAGTGGGCAGCGTGGCAATTACTTGCCTACTGTGTAGTTTACCTTATAAGAAGTTATAGGTACATTTTCCAAGTGTATTTTACCCTTATAGGCTTCTTATAGAAATGAAGCTCAGGTGAGGATAATAAATTACTTACGGAAGAACTAGTCTTGTCGTCTCTGCATAATTTACCTCCATAGTTATTATTAAACTATATCGTCTTTGTAATTTTGGTTTTTCCTTAAATTCCGATAACTTTATTTAGGGAATCATTATGTCAGGTTTCATGAAAAGGCATTACGCAACCCGTAATTGAGTAACAAAGCATGCATACAAATATTTACTCCAATATGTAATAAATATAGAAGGTCTTAATTAATAAGTATATGTAAGTAGGGTATCAATTTTTTAGGCAGAAACAAACTTGTCTCTACTGCATAGAATCTAGGACTTTTTTAATAGTGTATATATATTTATGCACTCTTCCAACTTGTTATAGGGTAATGATCGACTTTTGGGAAATATGACGATGTAACTTTTATTCTCTTAAAACTATATTAATTGGATAATCTAGGTATCTTATTAAAACCTTTATTCACTCCCAATACTAATAATGGTGAAGGTAGTAAATAAAAGAAGCAAATGCTTTACCTTTTTAATCCAAAACACTATAACCTTCTGGATAAAACTTATGGAAATAGCTGCACTCTTAATAGTGTACTATGTGAGTATTTTTACCTCAGTTGAAGGTTGTTTTTTAGACAAAGTGCACCCTTAGTGACTTACAATAGTAAGTCTAAGCCCTAAACAGAATTAATACCTAGACTAAGGTAATAGACTAAATAATTATGAACTTTGTTACATTTCGCGCGTTGAACTCTTTTTGAGGAAAGAAGTGCATTGTCCGTGACAATTGTAAATTCATTTTAAAATAATATAACATTGACTACTATTTACTTTACTTTTAATAATTATATTGTCATTGAAGCTAAGTAAAGTTATTTCAAGTTATTTCTCTTTCAACAATATTCAACATTGATAAAGTCGATAATAATAAAAAAAGGTGCCTTACGTTGGATAATCAGATCCATTTCTGGTCTATTTCATTAATTTCTTAATTTTATTTCACTTTAATATCTTTCACAGTACAATTTCTTATATATTTTAATATTTAATATTGGTAAGAAACAATTAAATCAAGATAAAACATGTTTGATTAATAATTTTATACAATAAATACTTACAAACCAATACCTAATTAAGGTCGTCATAAACTGATTAAGTTTGTGCATTAATTTAAATTTAAACTAAATTAATAATTGCTCCAACTCAACTCATAAATTATTATCCTACTAATATTATAAACGCGAAATATTAAGTATGTATGTTTGTTCCTCTTTCACGCAAAAACTACCCAACGGAGTTGGATGAAACTTGGCACATAGATAGAGCATGTATTGGAATGACATATATGCTACTTTTTATCCCGGGAAAACGTAACATCCCACGGGAACACGGGCGAAACCGCGGGGACAGCAAGCATGCTATAATTCCAGCAAAACAAGTACAAAGCTACTGCATTTACAACTTACATCAAAAATCTTATTAGAATTTTTGTGCAACTTTTATAACAATAAATATTAAACACCATTTACCATCTATATCTTGTTCATATATCCACAATATCGGATCTATTCCACGTATCTTTGAGACGAGCCGGTTGCCGTGGTTACCATATACCCTAACTACCAAGCCGCAGGTCGTGAGACCAATTCCCACCCAGGACAAACAATTTTGTGTCCATGAGCATGTTTGTTTGTTCTGTTCAAGAATGTAGGTATTTATGAAATTACTGGTATATTATAGAATATCTGATAACCATAGTACTATTAGTTTGAGATCAAATTGATGATAAAAAAAAATTAAGTAGAGGCTGTGTCACATTTTGTATAGAGAATCTTTTTAATAATGATATTTAACTTAAGTTCAAGAGAAATCCGACATGGTATCATTGAGCCTAAATGTAACAGTAAGATGCAACTACAGTTAAGACATGACGGCCGTAAAATTATTAATTGGAGATCAAGTTTATTTTATGCAAGATATAATTTGGTATCACGGATTTTCATTTGAAATTATTTTGGGGGTTAATTATTAACATTTTGTACAATCATTTTCCAGAAATTTACGATTACATCATCTATATTGTTGTTTTAATTTGTATTTCTTTAAAAAAAATGTTTGGAAATATGTGGAATATATGGATAATGGGATATTGTATGTAACGGAGGAGGACGTTGGTGTCTGCGACACAGTTTTTATACTATTGCAGGAACCACTGTTTTTTCAATGGTACCATATGCCATTGTTACTAAATAAATATTTTGATTAAAATTTTTAAATATTTTGAAAATGGGTATAAAAACAACGCGAGTATCCAAGATATTTAAATAATTATAGCTGTCCGGACAGACGTTGTCCTGCCAAAATAAGTCCATACAAAAATTCAGGGTTTCGATCGCAGCGCCCCCTACCGGGTCCAATTGTAAATCTAAACCATTCTCGAATCTCCACGAACACACACAAAAAATTTCATCAAAATCGGTCCAGTCGTTTAGGAGGAGTTCAGTCACATACACACGCACACAAGAAATATATATATTAAGATAAAACTACCGGAAAGCCCCTTACGGGCAACCTAAATGTCCAGTGACTCAATCAAAACCTGACGGTAAAAATAGTAAAAAAATATCTATAGAGCCATACCGGACTTAAACAGGGTCTACGAGACTTATTTCTTATTCAAAAACTAAATCCGGCTCTACATACTTACCAAGTACCGAAATGATATTGGAATCAAACCACTTAAGAACAGTTTAGTATGTCAAACATGTGTAGCAAACATAATCTGAATCATTTTATCGTTTGAATCTTTCTTTACTAGTCGGTGTTACCTTGAGTGAGGAATAGAATTAGACAAAGGATCAGCAATGTTATAAGAATTCGCCCGTAACGATACGAGACAATAAAGATGGTATGAAGGCTGTTAGCGGAGGGGGTTTAGTATGTGCATTGTGCCTTGCTAACCTCTCAAGTCGCAGCATACATATTTTTATTAATTTCGGTGCTAATTGTAAGGTATGTATTCAGAAACTTGTGTATTTGTCACACGTCAACCTAATATTTTTGAACTTTATACATTGTTTAAACTTGTGGCACGCTATGATAGCCGTTTTGACGCTTAACAATGACAAAGAAAAATAACCTTTATTCCTTCAAACATAAGGTGCGTCTATTGATCCAACAGCTAATTGTATGATGATGGGAATCAACCTTATTCCAAAGCAATACAGTTTCTTTTCCTATGACAATCTGAAATGTCAAAACGGCCATTATAGCGTGCCGGTAGTATAGTCAAGAGAATAAGACCACCAACTCAAACATTTCTCTAAAATACGTATTTATATACTAGCTTAAGATGCTGCGCTTGTTCTTCAATGGTATGGCGGGTGGCGTAGTCAGCCGTGATCTGTCGCATTACACAACTTGGATACTCCGCACCACCCTCAGCCATCTATGCAATAACTATTCATATTATAATTCCGCGTATTCTTTCAATAATATCCGACTAGAAATAAGAAGAATATGAATTATAACTAAATGGAAAATATTCATCGAGGAAGATAGTTTTAATGAAAAGGTATCTGTGCTGAAGTACATCTTCATTAACTTCGGAGAAAACCTGTCTTAGGATTTAAAATAGTAATATACAATAACAAACAATCATTCATAAGTATGGTATAAGTAGAAGTAGGATTGTAGGATACAGGAGCCCAGATAGGGCACGAAAGTGCAAAGTATGATCTAAGCGCAGTTTCAACATAATAATATAAATCGCATAGAGTATTTTAGCTGAAAACCATTGTAACATCTTCAGTCTGGTAGCTATTTGGATTGTGACAAAAACCCAATTTTGTTTCTGTACTTTCTTATATAATAAATATATAATAACCCTTTGCTAGCTGTGAGAAGTATAGTGTTGGCTTTCAAAATTTTCGTCCAAAAGCCCAATCTTCTAAGTCACTACGGGTAGGTAGTAAGTAAAACAATTTATATTTTTAAGGTGAGGCCTATGTCCAGCAGTGGACGGAGATAGGCTGATGATGATGATGATGATGATGAAGGTAACGAAATCAAAAAAGTAATCCTTATCATTGGGTGTATTATTATTCGAACACCTACATAATAAAAAATAGAACAGGCGCCAATGTTCAACAACTACTGACCTTGATTTTTTGTTCCGTGATTATCACATATTGTATTTACCTACCAAAATATGTACATATAATTTTTTTGCCAAACGAAAATAAAACACGACAAATGTAGCTAACAAAACACTACTTTATGTTCGGAAAATATTTAGCTTCTTTCTATGTTTAAGAACCGTTACTATTGTGTTCATAGTTACATAAAAGTTTAAGTAAGTAATATTAGTTTTTGGTAGTAAGGTGTGATTTTCGTAACAAATCATCAATTCTACTCAAGACTTTAGTCCATGGACTTAAAGATTTTTATTTCACAAAGGGAATCCACGGGCTTCGCGATTGATACCCCTTCTCTAAGAGTTCACTAAAACAGATCAATTCGTAAAGGCGTACTTATGTAAGTGTTATGTATGAGCAGGACTCTACAGTTTTACCTTTTGTATACTGTCTTGCAGTATGCAGCCGGGAGTTGTCATGCAGATCCAATTGTGATCAGCAAATTCCAGCCTCAGTTAAGAATGCTTTCCTATCATTATTTTCATATCATATCAATAGCTGTCGTTCCACATAATAGATAAACTTTGGTAAATAACATCAGTACTATACACTTATATTGCAAAATAACGTGAGCACCTATTCCTTCCTTTAAGGAAAACTAAAACCCAAAAAAAGGAAACAAAAAAAAATATATTTGTATTATTTTTAAAGTGACATTTAAATGTTCTAAATGTAGATATCAGTTTGGCAAAATGCCATTTTATAGGTTAATAAATAGTTAATATGCAAACATGAAATAAATTCTTATAGTTTTTGTCGCTACTTCAACCGGAGTCTTCCGGTACCGAGAAATAATTTCAGGATATTTTAACCACACAAAGAACGTCAATGTTTTTTCCAAAGAAACCGGACCTTATGATAACTTTTACTTGGACTTTGGAGGCTAATTATGCAATTATTTAGCACAATTTCGGTAATCGCTATTCAATTCTTATTACCAATATTTATAATATCAGTTAAAAACCTGGGTGTTAAATGCAACAGGTATTTTATTTCCAAACTTACCTAATTATTTGTTTGGTGTTTTTGCTGAAATGTTTTTTGTTAACACGGACCAGCTACTACATTAAATCCAAATACTGCTGAAAACATCAAAAGCCTTCCCCATGGATAGAGAAAAGTGTCCCTATATCAGGGAAAATCGTTAGTCGCTTTTATCCATAATCCATAACCGATCTTGACATCGCATGGAGCCCTCCATGCGATGTCAAGATCGGTTATCGAATTATTGTGTGAGGTGGCCCATTGCCTCTTCAGCTTACTGACTCAGCGAGCTATGGCCAAACATATGGGGAAAGTTCTTATAATTCAACTGATAATCATGCCATGATTATGAGTCATGATAAAATTGAGCTTGAAATCTATATGTAGGTGAAGTTCTTCTAGCTGAGGTCAAAATCATGATTTCATTGAAGCTGCCAGAAAAAATAGAAACAAATTTATTTGTGGACCTAAGCGCACGTTCCGTTCAGGTAACTAAATCGCAGGCTTCAACAGTTTATTTTTTGGTGATATTCTTTATCACGTATTCCAATTAGTATTTATCTTGGGCGCTAATTAAGATATAATTGCTTATAGATCGTTTAGTGGTCAATTTGTATCAAAATGGGTAACGAGAAGCCTTGACCCCTTGCGTGCGGCGGGCGAGGCGCGAGGCGCTAGGCGGAAGGTTGGTGTGCGCCCGACCGCGACGTACTCCTGCGCAGAAAGTGTTTGTCCTTGTGACACTACAGCGCGTGACCTTTGGCCCTGAAATATAAACAACTAATCAATTGACACTTTTTTAAGTTCATGGTAGAAGAAAATTTCGTAGCCTATAAAAACATGTTCTTTATTATGTATTTTAATTTACATTATCATCACAGGAACACATGGGTTCATGGATGAGTCAACTTTATTCGTTATCTATTACAAGATGAATTATTTTTACGATACAACTAATCAAATCAAATACAAATTTTCTCTGCGAATAAGCTTTTGAAATTAGAATGAACAATTGTTATTACCGCAAAATAAGACTTACTGGAATGTTTCTGGCCTAATTTTAACGTCATGACTGTATTTCAGTCAAATATGCTCAGCTTCAGACAAAATAGAGAAATTTATCTAATACCTAGATGATTCATAGGTTTGTTTACCTTAACTCATAATTGTGAGTTACAAAATAATGTACGTACCTCGTAATAAATCTCAGATAATTATATTTTATATGTATTTATTAATTAACAGATATAATAATAGTTAACATCAATAAATAATTTACTGCAATATACGGATATATGACGATATGTCTGATTAAGTGAGTAAGTAAATAAAGTTTTATAGTAACGAAATTATTGTATGGTAAAAGTATAAAGAAAACATAAAAAAAGTAATTGTATAATTAATAAAAATAAAACAACCATCCACTAAAACCTTATTGCACTATGGATGGCAACAATAAATGAAATTTATCCGGAAAATTGTGTCAATTAAAAACTTCATGTTGTTAAAACAAATGGTAATGATGAGAAATATAGTTTTGGAATTTAAATAATGTTTTTATTAACTTAGAGCAATTAATTATGATAAGTAAAAGCATTAATTTTTCATACATCGTGAAGATATGTTTTAGATAACTTTGTAATTTGTGCATTTTAATATTTAAGAAATGCGGGTTCGTTTCTTTTAAAGGCCGAGGCGTGACTAATCTGCACATTAAGCTTAATATGTCGAAATACACTCAAACCAAACATACCTATAAAGATTTTCTTGTTTGTGCATGCACACAAACACACATAAACATCGGCCGGTTGTTTTTGTCGAATATTAGAGTCGAAGAAACCGCCGAATACCGCTAGCAGTGCCGTCGGTTATTGCTCTCGGATTCCGCAACAAATTAACATGTATTCGGTACGACTACATTTTATACCTAGTAATTTTACGTTAAAATAAGTTTCTATTATTCTACCTGGAAATATTCGACAAAATCTTTCGAATGGATCTTTGTAAAACGGCTAGTTATTATTTCAAATATGTATTTGATGCATAAATTATAATTCAATATAAATAAAATGCCATTATTGCCGTATATGTGTGTCAACAATCAGGCCGACTATGCCGAATGCCTCCGCCCGCCCGACCGAGCGGTCGCGAGAATGAGGCCGGCCCGTTTTGCATTTTGCACCAACTTACTTTTGTTTGACTGCCATTTGTTTAACAGCTTCTATTAACTCTTGGCAAATTACACGTGGTCGTACTAAAATATAATATATCATGACTCAACCAAAAAGCTTTTATTTCATGTAAGTACCTATTTAAAAAAAAACTTAATAACCTTTCAGTTTTGCGAGTGAGTCTTAATAGCTAATATTACGTTTTCATGTATTTATTTAAGAAATATTTTTCTTCTGTGAACATTTATCTGATATTGTCTGCATATCTAATTACATTTTGAGTTCAAAACTATCCTGTATCGTACTTTATACACTTTTATATCGTACTTTGGGTTTTCCGACGCCACGTGTGTTTATTCATTTAACACTGTATAGTTAATTCAATCGTGCCATTTCTTTAACTTTCAAATTTACATTTTCATTGAAGATTGTTTTAAACATGCTCCATTCTTCTTTGAAATAAGTTGTATGTGGTCTAGTAAAAGCTATTAATTATTAAGCTTAAATATATTGAGCTTTAAAATAAATTATTGTCGATGTCCCCCGCGGTTTTACCCGCGTTCCCGTGGGATGCACATGTATTATACATAAAAACTTTCCTCTTCAATCACTCTATCTATTAAAAAAAAACCGCATCCGTTGCGTAGTTTTAAAGATTTAAGCATACATAGGGATATAGGGACAGAGAAAGCGACTTTGTTTTATACCATGTAGTGATAAGGTAGATAAAAACGAAGAAGATACTTACTAATATAAAGACATTTATTCGTAGCTATTGCCCTGTGGTTTCACTCATGTCCCTGAGTTCGGAGATAAGAGTGAATGCTCTTATCCACCGCTGAAAGAAACTATGTATAGGTACAAAATTTTATGAAATTCAGTTATGTCGGTACGGAGTCTGAGACGCACGAAAACAGACTTTTTAATTTATTGAACTTACTCCTTAAGAATCGATTTTTATATATAAGGCCTCCGGTATGGAAAACTTATGAGAAATACATCCAAACGTTAAGTCAAAATTGTCACGTTTAGTGTCGGTGTCGCATTTCGTGTGCAACTCGTCTTGCGCATCCCCCAGCTAAGAGTTTGCACGGTTGTGTGGAATTAACAAATAACAACTGTCAACTGTCGGATTTTTGATTTTAAATTTTTATATTTTATTTATATTGATATCAATTAATATTTATTCGTATATTGAGAAAATTAACAAATGAATAAAATTTGCAAAATATTGTAAATGAAAATAACCTATTCGTGTGATAATAAACTGATGTCGTGTGTGGGAGCTGATACACACATATTCTCAACTGGTTCCGGACCTATCTTAATGTTAAAAAATACCACGAACAATAAAAAAAATAAAAAATCCTAAACATAAAAAACTATTGTTATATACCTATGTACTTACTAAATGACTGTAATGACTTAAAACCTGATTTAATTGATTGATTTCACAATTGTTTTTTTGTATTTTGTTCCTGGTTGACCTGTAACCTAAGGAATAATATTATTGATAAGTTCTTAATAACGTGGTAAATCTGGGTTTAGGTTTACTACCGACCTAAAATCGAATTGTCGATCAGTTATATAATAAAACCTTATCAGTTAACTTGATTTAAATATATGTGATTCTCTAATGTTAAATCTAAAGACATCAATTACCTAATGTTATATATGTTCTACCAAATCTATAGTTACACTCCATACATGTAATTCCCAGAACCGACCCGAATTATGATAGCAGGTGACATTTGGGTGAACAAATTCTCATTTTTTTTATTATAACAATACAAATACTGACTACAATATAATGTGTATCTTAGAACTATTAGAAAATATTTCACGATGCACAATTCTATTGGTATTTTCTAAACCATAATTTATTACACAGCTGTCAGTTTAATATTAAATCGAAATATAACGCTATTAGCGTATCGTCGTATGTTAAACGAATTAATGTTATGCTGGATATCTAATAGTGTAAAGAACATATAGAGTTGTGGTAAAATCTGGCTAGTCTAAAATTAAGAACTGGTTTATTGTTGGAATATTCGATGATAGAGTGCAAGTGAAAGTCATGATCGTACGTATAAACAGTTCCGGTTTATCTTAGTTTTTATCGTTAATTAGTAAGTCTTTTCTTTTTGCTTGGAATGTAAACATCTGGCTAAGTACAACACAAACACTTAATGCGCAAAGTTTACTAGAAATACCTTTATTAGTGGCATCTATACATGTCAATAAATGTGCTTTTTAAATACTTGATTGAGTGCTTTAAATTGCTCAACTAGCAATACCATCCAAGAAAAGAGGATGAATAGAATATTTGATGGCCGCAATTTCTTTTCTGGAATGGCCATAGAACAGACATGGAAAAATACCGGTAGCTTAGCATTTGTATTTATTAAATATGAAATTAATAAACATTACGAAAAAAATATGTATATATAAATGACAGGCCAGTTGGCTTGGTGGTTAACGTTATGACTGCCAAACCTAAGGTCGCGGGTTCGATTCCCACCCAGGACAAACATTTGTGTGCAGGAACGCGTGTGTTTGTTCTGTGTCTGGGTGTAAATATCTATATAAGTATGTATTTAGAAAAAAAAAGTAGTAAATGTAGTATATCAGTTATCTGGTTTCCATAGTACAACCTCTGCTTAGTTTGGGAACAGATGGCCGTGTGTAAAATAATGTCGTAGGATATTTATTTATTATTTATTATTACTTTATAATATGTAGTAGTAAATTTTGTAAATATTCCATACTTTTAAAACATTATTTATTCAATAAGATAGATATTATTGTCACTCATATTACCTACCTACTCTCTTACTATAAATGCGGTTCAGTGGTGAATGCACCGACCCAGGAATGCATGTTTAAATTATTGTTCGTACTTCTTTAAGCTGCTATTTATATTTTTATGTGGCGTACGCAGTAGTTTCACCACTGGCTTTTCAGTTAAAATATCGTGAGGCCCAACTCACCAAATTCAGTGACGTATTATGACGAAGTAAAGTCATAATGAAAAGTGAAAATAGAATATATTTAATATTATATAATCAAATATCGGCATTCCATCTTCGATTTCGACTACAATAGATTTATAGCTCAAAGTTATTAATAACATTACAACAGCACGCGCTGGATAATGTAATTTCAAACGTCCTTCAGTGACAAGTCAATGCGGAAATTAAACGGCTAAATTACTACCTACATTCAGTGTGCAACGTACGAACCGTACTACTGCTGTACCTAGATATTTATTTAGATTTAAAACTATTTCTATTCGTCTAAATAGGTATCATGAGCTCAGTCCTAATTTAAACTATACACCTGCGGTCATTTGTTTTCAGGAGCTTAAGCTCGAGCAGAGTACGTGAATTGAATTAGGTATTAGGAAATATTAAAATATGCAAGCAGCATCTCCAGACGTCCTTGCAGACTGTTTCCTTTATATATTTTTGCCCAAATATGTACTGATTTACACAAAAATATGCTAAGGAACTATATGCGATATGTTGAACAAAATGTATGTAGTCACGTAGCCGAGCTCCGAATGTCTACTGTCTACGCTGTCGTCAAACATTTCAAATGACTTTATAACGTGTAGTGTATGTACAACACAGGTAGTACTCGGTTCGTAGTATTCTTGTTTCGCCAGAGCTGCGACACAAAAACTACATTAATGTCATTTAATCGGTCTCTCAAGCGTGGGATTACGAGCACAGATTTAGGTATAAATTAAATTTTAATTCGTGTTGTACTTTTCCAGCGGCGGCTATACTGACCTTCAGCTTTTAACAATAAACCGAAGCATTTGTCATGGTAGTTAATACAGATAGATAGTATCTATTCGTTTTCTTTTGTTTTACTAATCCAGGAATATCGTTTATACACATACTGCGCTCCATACAAACATTTCTTATACTATAACAACGGGTAGATTGTTATATTTGAGTCACTATGGCCATACGATCATCATATTATTATCTACATCCTGTTCCGTCTGTCTTTGTTAATTGTGGTAGCTCTTGAGGTTTCAAATTGGGCTTTGTCATTACTGCAATAATAAAATGCGTCCCAGATGAATCTGCAAAATGAATAAAACCACAACAGTGGTATCCAATTAAGTGGATTGCTAATAAAAGTGAAATCGAAGCGAGTGCAGTGGCCGCGCGACTGCGGCACGACGAGCGCGACGGCTACGGCCGTAGAATACACACTCGCTACTAGTACCTACTGTCTGACGGCTCTCAATCTCATTGTATACTTATTGTACTCTTGCCTAAACAAAGATATCAAAGCTTTCAGCAGCCGTTCAGATATACTCTATTGAGGAGTTGAACCCCATCAGGTCAACTATATTACTAATAAGATAAAATCGTTGATGGTCTATTCAAAATTTATTTATTATCATATTGACCCAAATTTGTTTGTCAAAACTCCGTAAAAAGTGACATTCTGTTGGGTCTAATTCATTGTCGAAGGAATAAAGTGAATGAGAAAGAGTCTCAAGCTTCAACAGATTAAAGCGTTCTTTAGCGAGGTTAGCTTTTCACAAAGAAAACATAATTTTTTTTCAAAACGGCAGTAATTCGTATCCGTGCAGTAGACTTTTACAGCAAAGGCATTAACAAACTATCAAGAGAATTTGATTTAATAAATACCTTCTTTAATTTAATAAAACCTGTTTATAATTTCCCATACAACATGGCAATGTCAAGGATAAGAAAACTATACGAGTATAGGCACGACAAATTAGTTAATCATCGTTTTTAATACACAATGTTATTGTTATCGCACGCAGGCAGCACAGCGTGGCCTGAACACCAAGTATCGCAAGGGGGACGGGCGGCGGCGGAGGGCCGGGCGGCGAGGCTCGAAGTTCGGTCTCGGCATGATTTATCGCGAGCTTAGATCCGGTTCGCGCGGGCACCGCAGCAGCGCCCACGCCTTATTTTGCTCTATTATCGCGCCAAAATGATCGCTCGACACAAAATACAATTATTATTCGCTTACCTTTGTTCCGTATTGAAAGCCGTAACAGACTTTTTCACTTTTATAAAATAAAACAGCGATAGCAGAAAGTTCAGAGCTTTCTTTCGAATGAGGCAACAGCATCGGCAACTATTGAGCTACTTAAATGCGCTGAATCAAATGTGAATAATCAAAAAAATCTAATCTTATTAGGCAGGTTAGATACTTGCATAAATATTTGTCTTTTGTAATTAATTATTTCCTCAAGAATACAAATTACGATTTGCGATTGTACAACATAATGAACATTTTTGAGTTCATTAGCTATTAGATAGAAGTAAATAAAATATTTGTGATGAATGTTGGTTTACTTAGCTTCTTTTTAAGTACATACTTTCTTCAAGTAAATAGCTATTTAATTTACGGTATAAATCAATACTTTTATAAGGTCAAAAAAAAATCTAATAGGCAATACAAGGGTTTGTGTAAAAAGTCAGTGAGAACAGCAAATTTGAATGCCATCAACTCATTCTCACTGAGTTTATGTAAATATTATTGCTATTTTGACACGCGTATTAATATTGGCCTAGCGTGAGAAGCGCCGACAATTTAGTGCCCGTCAATTTTATTGCAATTTTTAAATCATTCACGCAATAATATTCGGCTCACTTTTTATGTTATCAATATTTTGTACGCGTTCGGTTTTCTTCAATACCCAATCAATATTTAGAGTAAAAAACATCGTTAGTTTTTTAACGAAATAGTTTTGTCCATACCTAAAGGTTGTCAACGGTACCCAAATACTAGACCCACGCCGCGCGCTGACGCCATCCACCGCACAGGCCGCGGCCCCGCGCAGTCCGTTTGTCTGTCAATGGGTTGTATCGACGAGAAATATTTTACGCTTTTTGTTACTGCTCTATCTTTAAAACGGTAATATACAAGCGTCAAACTTGGTCTGATTCTAGTGGAAACTCTTTAGCAAAATATTGTATATAGGCGGTACGGGTACGATTTTACTTTGCAAACTTGAGAATCGGTAGCGACGGGTGTATCCCGTCAGCTAAAATTAGAGGTTCAACCTACCGGGATAGAACTCGTGTTAGGTCCGTAGTTACATCTCCAGATGAATAAAACTCGTTTCTGAAACAGAAAGTCTGAAATTACAAAACGCCGTGATTATTCATTACTTACTTTAAATAAATCAGAGCTTGTGCTATTATCTAGACACATCACGATCTGTATGATGTGAGGCTCACGGTGAGCGCGGGCGATGCCATTGGAATTTCATCTCTCGTAAAGACTTACTTAGAGGTGATACGGTGACGTGGCGTGCGCGTGGCGCGGTGGCGATGGCGTGCCGTGTGCTGCCGACAACATCATGTTACGGTTAATGTTAGCTTGCATCACACGCAGCGCTCGGACGATGACGCCGAAAGAGACAACTAAGGAAAGTCATGACGACAGATTTGTATTAGGTATGATCGATACGAGAAACATTTTATGTGCTATTACAATATCTATGTGAATACTTTAATAGTTTTATTGTTATCTATCTTTGAGTTTTTTCCTTTAATATATTCATTAAACTTCCTTTGAATCCAGCGCAGTGCCTTGCCATTTTTCTGTACCTTGCACATTAGTGGCGGTTAACTAGTGAGGTGGTTTCCTCGTATTACTACAGTCTTGCTGACTCCTCGCCGTCTACCATAGCGCAAACCAGCAGCGAGAGGTCGATACCCACAATATTTCAGTGACAGCATTAACCTTTCTTAACTATTGAGATGAGAACTTTCTTCTACTCGACACTCGCCCGTCTGTCGAGTTCAACTGTCAATACATTATCGTCAATGATTGCCCGATTGACCTCTCACATTTCTCTCTATCGGTTCACTTTTTGTACAGTGATAGTGTTAATAAATAAATTCCGACCACCATCAATATTATAAAACGTTTTGAACTGAAAGCCAATTCTAAGTTTGAATTGGTGTCACGCAATATTGATTAGAAGGACAAAAATCAACTCGTTGGTTGGTCGCGTTACTGATTTTCAGTTATTGCGCCAGTCATAAACCTGTTGCCTACTGCTTAGATTGAGAAAGATATATGCAGGTATCTATCATATTTCATCTACACGAAATGTCATAGTAGCAGTAAGTGAAGAGTGACCGATACATATACTTATAACACGCCTTTGATAGTGGATATATTCACGTAATATTTAAGATCTAACCTTGATTGCACTTTAGTTAATATTCCCTTCAAGCTATTTTTTTTTATGCCACTTGGGCCGACAAACAAGCAGACGGTCCACCTGATGGTAAGTGGTCACCGCCGCCTATGAACATTTGCAACACTAGGAGCATCGCTAATGCGTTGTCGACCCTGAGACGTGAAGTTATTAAATCTCATGTGCCTGTAATTTCACCGGCCCCCTTACCTTTCTAACCGAAACACAGTAATACAATTGCACTACTGCTTCTCGGCGGAAATGGGTAAGGTGGTAGTACTTCCCCGGACGAACTCTGCACTAAGAGCTCTACTACTACTAAATTATCCCTTCTTTAACTAAATTGCTATTGAAATTACTAGTAGCAGTCAAGCGTAAGCTACAATCCAATTCCTAGGTAAGATAAAATCTATTTTAATTCGTATTAAGAAAATTATAGTAGTAGTCTGGAGTTCAGAGGCACGTACAAAGACTGGCGCTCTAATGTGCGTGTACAACCGAATATTTACGCCTTCTTTTTCCAGACTTCGAGGAACACATGCATATGTTATATGGAAAACTGGTTGTAATATATAAAATGATCTAGAATGTTAAATCAATAACACAGCCCAGTCAAGGGCAGTAATCTAGTTCTGCGAAGGCAATACAGGAAATATTAGAAAACTTTCAACGTCGTTAACGATCGTCTATGCATCAGCACATGTTTGCTGTTTGTAAACACTTCCGTTCTCTGCATTCAGTGAAATGAGTGATGTGGTTCCAGGTCGCGCGCTACGATTCAAATCTTGATTTATTTATTTTATATATTTAATCTGTACCGAGAGATGCGATTGTTTTATGCAAACTCGAGCATTTAAATGCTTTTTCGGTTCATTTTTGGCTACAAGTCAATAACAATGTAACATAAAATTATAAATAAATGGTTTTGGAATGTGCTAAAAATGCTCGAGGTGCTCCTTGATGACCCTTTGTCGTAGTTTCCAACCCCCCATTTCAGGCCCTATTTTCAATATCTAATGAATATATTACCTTGAATGGAGCAAACATATGCACCAGATTTATAGTCTACGGCATTTGCAGTTTCTGAGCTTACAGACATCAAAATCTCAGGACCGTTCGATTTTTAACCATGTGGATACGACACCTCGAAAAAAGTTGGTAATTTGCAGGCACTACCGAGTTTGTAGTACGATTAACATGAATTTACTATACGAGAGTAGAACCGCTGTGCTTACAATAAAGTAGCAAGTAGCTCGCTCTTGCGTGTACGGCATATTTATTGTAGTTAAGTATTCCATTGTAAAACTATAAGAAAATTGAACACACTGACCGACCATTGATTACTTTCGAGTATTAAAATATTTTTGTAGTTGTCGGTTGTTTTTTTTATATCTTTGGTTCTTTACGATCTTAAGTACTTTCAATAAGTTACGATTTTAATGATAAAATTTCTTAAAGCAAAGTTTAGTGTGTCACTACTTTGCATAGTTTTCGATGAAAGAATGTAAAACCATTATGTTTCGACATATTAATTGAATCCAGAATATCTTTTATAACTCTAGTAGATAATACTTTTAGTTTCGTTGAGCTGCCTATATTGTAATTGTTATTTTGTATCGTAATACTAAACCTCTTCCTCGCTCGTCTTTCATTAAGTCTTTTAACGACTGTTGCACAGTAATCAACACGGAAAACATGCTACGAGATTTCACGTAAAATTTATATCCACTCTAGACATTTATGTCTCGACTTGAGTGTAAGGGGAATCGATAAAATTCTCGGGAATTATATTTTGTAATGTTCCATCATAAAGTTTATGTAGCGATTATAACTTTCTAAGAGAACTACGAGACATTAGATTTTGCTAATGATTAGTAACCTATCATGCACTGCACCAGTAATAAAGCCCAAAATTCATTAGGCTATACGTATAAGTAACGTAATGACGACTGCTAATGTCAGTGTAGTGTCTATCAGTAACTAATTAATCGTGTAGACATTTAGTAGTGTCTAATGGTTCGCAACGAGGCCTTTGCGTCCGCGTAAGCACTCGGCGCGGCGCGGGCGGTGTCGCGGTGGCGCGGTGGTAGCGGAATGAGGTCGACGCAGAGGGTATCGGTACCGCTTGTATCTAACGTACACTTAAATTACATCGCCGAAAAGAAAAAGTGTACCAATAGAGCTGTGTAAGAGCTAGACGTAAATCAAATTGAAGATGCCCGATAAAGTGGATAATAATTAGTGGAAGACGTGAAAGCGTTGGGAGAAAAATTCGTGAGAGTTTGTGTTAGTGTGATTGTGCATTTGGCGAGGGACATCCGGTTGTGAGCGATGCTCGGCGAGCAGACCCGTCGCTGATGTATGCGTTCTTAGCAGACACTTGTCTTGTATCCGTTATGGTAAGAAGTCATATTAAATAGTAAACATTCCCTGAGTGACTGACCTACATTACATAGATATTTTTGAATGTCCGATTTCATTTTACTGACAGCGGTTTTATCTATTCTTAACTGATTATGGTGATGCCGAATGGAGTGGCAGTAAGTTAAACAAGAGTAATGGTTACAACAATACTTTGCACACAGAATTTTTATAAAAAAGCCGGTCAAGTGCATGACGATATATGAAAATCATGGAACATTCTTTATTTGCGGCCATCTGATCCCAAACTTAGCAGAGCTTGATTAGTAGAAACCAGATAATTGATATGCTAAGTGTACTCTTTGATTTTCAAAATTAATATTTATATAGATATTTACACCCAATTATGCAACAAAAAGGCATTATAAACAAAGATTTGTCCTGGTTGGTAATCAAATCCACGACCTGTAAAACGCGGCGGTAAGGGTTACGTATGCACGTTAAATGTAAAGAGTTTTACGTCTGATGATTATTTTTCTCTAAAATAAACTAAATATTTAAGATTTCGAATGATTTTGAGACATATTTAAGACCTCTATATTTATAAGCGACCAAGCTGTTACTACAGCCGATGCAACGGCGTCATAATTACGTATATCTAACTTTAACGAATTTTCAGCTTTAAATCACTTATAACTAGTTCTAAGTTAAATAGTAGTAATTCTTACTTTGAAGATTTTCCGGATTTCTACTACTCCATAATCAATATACTCGTATATAAAAATGAATTCTTTTTTTGTTGTGTTTGTTATTGTCAGGAGAATGTTCTTATGAAAAAAAAAAAGAAAGTTGGGTGGAAAATTAGAATATTTAAGAAAACTTAACTTTTCTAATGTAACCTTACCGCTTTTGACAATATAAACATTTTAATGTAACCTTACGGTGTTTGACATAAATGTCAGTCGTTTGACAATATCGTTTAAAATAGAGGCATGGGTCGGAATTAAATTGATAAAATAATTAATTTATCATTACTTAGTGCACATTTCACAGTCGATTCAATGGGTAGATTCGAATTAAATATTCATTGTTAAGACAGGATAACGTCTGTCGGGTCAGCTAGTATATAATATAAATAAAAAAATATGTAAGTAAATGCTAATATCGGATTTCTACTATCATTTCAATAAAAATATCACCGTGTCTTATGAATAAATCAACAGTTAAAAACAGTAATACCCCATTGTATAAATATTTTATAATTGTATGACAACATACACTCAGCAAGTGAGTCACAAGGAATTTAGTTACTCGAGAGACTCTGATATAGAGAACAGCAAAAATTCCAAAACGGTGCTACAGATACCGATAAGGTCTTGTTAACATTACTGGTACCTAGCCTGTGGATCCACATTGACTTGATAGTACGTAGATGGAGATGCTCACGTATTTGGGTTCGATTTTCCATTTGCGAATGGATTAAAGCAAGAACTAAGAGTATTCTATTTTAGATTAAATGTTATGCTAAACGTTTTTAAATATTTAAGTAAATTACAGCTTTAATTTTTCGTTTAGTTGCAAATGATAGAAATGAAGCGATGTGTCATTAAATAATGGATCATTTATAAATTACATCATAAATTATTCAAATTAACATACTAACGTGCTGCTTATTATTAAAGTAATAAATAGAAATTGATTCTTGAAATAGAAGAAAATTACGTCACTTCTAAACCTAAAGGTATATCTACCTATTATATCTAAAAATCAGTATAATAATAATATTATAGTAATAAATAAATATCCTGGATTATTCTATTTACACACGGCCATCTGATCCCTTAGTAAGCAGATCTTGTCCTGTGGATATACAGGCTGTTACAAAACTACCCGTAAAGCCGAAAGGAGGTTAAATGGGGCCTTATAACGAGTCAATTCACAATATTTAAGAACCGTAGTAACGCTGTATAACATACCCCGAAAAATAAGTCCAATATAGGTACAACGTGTTACAAAATACCCCGTAAAAATATAATTAATTATCAAAGCCAACAATCCTAGTAAGCCGTCATGCCAGGGAACCAGATTATTTAACAGAAAGGCCAACGTACCTATTTTACCTAATAATTGTCTACTTTAATAGTTTGTCTATTCTTCATTCATAAAAATATTTTTTAATTTTTTTGGGGTGTTATACAGCTTTACTACGGTTCTTAAATATTGTGAATGGACTTGTTATAAGGCCCCATTTAACCTCCCTTCGGCTACTGTACGGGGACTTTTGTAACATCCTGTATATTGTTGTTAAATATAATATTTATTTCATTTTAATTAGTGGCATGTAATGGAAAATAACGAAATAGCTATGTAAGTTGTTATATATATCTTCAAAACGAGTTTCCAAGCTGGTCTCTAACTGTAGGTGTGTCATCGAAGATGCAACAGATAGTTCTTATTGTTATTATTAATATTGGATGCAGTAATCAATTATATTCAAGTTCTAAAATTAATGACTCATCAACCAACTAAAGAGACCTAGGAATTTGATAATGCTAATAGTGTGGATTTATTGTACATTTTCGTTTAATTAAATGTTATTATTTAAATATTTGCAAAACATTCTTATTTGTTTCAATTGTACCCTTTGTGGTACCATTGTATTATCTTCTTATGTATACTAGCTGTCCCCTGCGGTTTCACCCGCGTTAAACGATATATATATACCCCATAACCATCTACGAGAAATTCCGCGTCGAAATGTAGCATTCCCATCCCGATATCTTCAGTAGTTTTGAGGTGATGATACGTCAAAGGAACCCCATTTTGTTTATATGTACATAAATATAGGTATTATTATTACAAATGAAAATATAAGAAACTTTTATTTTCAGTATGTTATGTTATTAATATTGTAAATCTACCAATCAAGTTTGAAAAACAAACTTTAAATAGATCAACCACTCTCACTTATAATGGAATTTGCCACTACGGTCCACTTCGATATGCAAAGAAGCCGATTAGCCACCCACATTCACACTACTGCACACGTATTTACTATGTATGCGGTACATCTATCTATAAGAAATAGTCGTACATACTAAAACATATCTGAACTTTTCAGGTAGGTTTGTACAATCCTCTAATAATTTGAAATACTTAGTGTATTTCCACTTTTTTTAATGATAATATATTATTCAATATTTTTCTTCCTTGTACATTTTTTTAAACACGGCCATCTGATCCCAAACTAAGCAGAGCTTATACTATGAAAACCACATAACTGATATACCATAAATACTACGTTTTTAAATAAATATTTCCATCCAGATACAGACCGACAGACATGTTCATGCACATACATTTTTGTCCTGGGTGGGCATCGCACCCATGATCTGAGGCGTGGTAGTCAGACCACCAACTTGCTCGTCAAATTACTATTATAATTGTTACTATACTAGAAATACAGTATAAAGCTTTTTGATTAAGTTGCTTTATTGTGATTTCGCTACTACTGAAGCTACGAGGGTGAAACCGCAAGCTACTAGAGAAACGACTAAATGTCATCAATCTAAGCAATTCTCATTCAACCGATCCATATCATTAATATATAAATATTATCAATAAAGGATAACTTGTTTAATCTAACTTTTAGGAACAAACATTATACCTCGATAAAACAACATACGAGTCTTGACTAGCTCTAGAATAGAAATTTGTAGCTCGTTCTTAGCATCAATGTCAATAACTTTTTACAAAACCATAACCTCTTGTACGTACAATTATTATCGACAATACCCTATATTAACTGACTGAAGTACGCAAGAAAAAGTTTATGAAAAGGAGTTAATATCTTTTAAAATACGTTACTATGGATAGATTATGTATGAAGCATCTCATTATTATCATTTAGATTACCTTTAAATTTGACCTTCATAAGTGCCCTTCGCGGGCCTAAACTGAATAAATGGTTTGGAATTTCAGAATTGATATTTTACGACTATTACGCATATGATTACGATCTGAAGTCCATCTGTAAATTGGATACTAAGTTAATAGATATCCTACTCATATTATAAACTCATAGGTTTGTTTGTATGGAATCATGGATGTATGGATGCTTGTTCCTCTTTCACGCAAAAACTAACCAACGGATTTGGATGAAACTTGGTACATAGATAAAGCATATATTGGAATAGCATATAAGCTACTTTTTGTGCCCGGAAAATGTTACATCCCTTGAAAACGCGGGTGAAACCGCGGGAGACAGCTAGTAGAGTCATAAATTCTATTTGCATGTACATGCGTGTGGGCGCCGTGCTCCGCGCTCTCTTAACCTTTTAGTAGAAGAGTAATTATTATTTAATATCAGGCAGTAGCAACTAGGCAACGTAACGCCCGCGTTGTTGTGTCAGGTACCTCCATAGGTATTCACTAACCGGTAGGTATTATGCAACAAGCCGGACGCAGAACAATGTTAAGTGCATTATATTTATATAGCGCAAACCGCGGCTTCGTGACTAGTCCGATCCTGATCGTTCGCAACACGATGGCGGATGTGTCTACAATGTCATGAAATATCTTCCATAATAAGTCCTCTAGCTTCTTGAGGTATTTAATATTACCGCAATTATAAGTAAATAAATACGAAATCGTAATACAAAAAATGGTTTTGTTAAATTCTCATAGACAAGATTTCAAAGAGCACGTAGTTTGAAGAAGTTTTTCAATTATTCGATAATTTTTAAGTGAATTTGAATTGTTATACAGCTTTGGTCTATTAGAAAAGCTTTATAAAAATTTACTACGCATGATTTTATAAGCATGATCAGTATAAAAGTATATATATAACACATTTATTCCCACATGAATACGACACTTACCGATATTTAATTCAGATTAACATTTAATAATGCAACTAAAATTGTATGTACAGTATGAATCACTTCCCAAGCACTTGTGTTACGAGTAATAATTGAATGTAAGAGATAGTGAAGTCGGTGTGCACTCAGCTTTGTTTGATAGTTAGTGATGACAGGGAACTAGGACTGCACGATTCTAATCATTTTGCAGCATTTTATGATTTTTTTTTATTAAGAATATACATATCTTGTCCAATAAATAATGATAACTTTGAATAATATTTGATTTTAAAAGGTCATATAGGATTGGTTTTGTATTATGTTGTATTTAAATATATTATTATCAAAATTTATGTTTGTATGTTGGCTTATACTATTTATCCTATAGCGATGAAACTTAAGGTAGTTGTTCTACGGACGCCCGGTTTATAAAAAAAAACAGAGTACCGCATACCGGGAACAGGGGCTCGATTCTGTACGGAAAATGACACTAACCAGAGGATGTTTCATCGCGGGCTACGTTCTCTGTCTCTTTCTCTAACTACGCTAATACTACTATTCACGTGAGAGATAAGCTCTCCGAGGCCTCGGTGACGCGGTTCGCCGAAGAAGTTTGTATTAGCTGAATAAGGGGGCAGCTAGTAGGTTATGAATTATATAATATAAAACGCGATATAGAAAAAATACACAAATTCAAAGTCATAAAAAAAATATGGAAAACGCTCTTCATCGTACCTAAATATCATCCATACGTACATTAAGTAAATATATTAATGCGGTGGATGAAACCGCGAGGAATACCTAGTGTTGAATCAATATGTACATTGTTAAAATTATCTTGTAAATGGTGTAATTTATTAATGAATGAATACATTCATGTATAGGCATTTAAATGGACAAAATTACAATTGCATACTAGTTTCTGGAGCTATCTTACTTAATAAAGTTAGCAGACGCTCTGTCTGGGCGCCACTTTGTGGAACAAACTAAACACCATTTTAAATGTTGGACGAATACCGACGACCGTACACATACAACAAATACAAGTGTAGGTGATATATCTCTTCGTACCTACATACATAATGATTCGTAAATATTTGTACTTCGAACATAAATTTGTTGTTAAAGTACGGCACAGAAAATAAATTTTCCGTATCGTACGCGCACTCTCCAATGAATAGTGAAGCAATCAGTGTGATTTTATATGTAGACTAGCTGTCCCCCGCGGTTTCACCCGCGTTCCTGAGGAATTTAACATTTTCCCGGGATAAAAAGCCTATATGTTATTCCAGTATATGCTCTATCTATGTGCCAAGTTTCATCCAAATCCATTTGGTAGTTTTTGCGTGAAAGAGGAACAGACATCCATACATACAAACTTTCGCGTTTATAATATTAGTACGATACTTCTTCCGAATAAAATAAAAAAAGGAGAAAGTGTGAGTCTGTTCTATTTTCAATCATGATTAAGATACATACTTAACAAACTTATAGCAAAACGAAATACCCCAAAATTACAACCTATATAATATGTAATATGACTATGAATAATAGAGTTAATTATGTTACTTAAATATTGTTAATGATGATTGTTACCTTCTTGTAACATTGCATTCCAAAACAAATGGCATACCTGTATCGCTAGAAAATACAGGAAGTTAACAAGATAATTATAATATCAGTGTATGTATGTATATATTGTAATAATAATTCCAATGAACTAAGACTTTATACTTGTAACATATAGGTACATGTGAAGCCTGCGAAAGTGGCATTGCTGCGAGACAGACAAGTTGCTAATACAAAAGCAAGTATTAACAAAAGTTTTCACTTGTTTTAAATCAAGTTAAGTTAGGAAGCAATAAGGTTTAAATTACAACTATAAGGCGAATTATACTTATACAAAAATTTATACAAGTTTTTCAAATCTGTATACTTATAAAATTATTGTTAGTTTTAGATAGGTATTATTAAGTAAATATTTTAGTTAATTAACCCTCATGTAGGTGGTAATGTGGGTCACGTAAATGGTCAATTTGAATTATCATTGATTGCTTTTATAATTTTATTACCGTCAATAAAAGAAAAATCCGAAATATAATTGACATAAATGAGATCGTTGTCTGAAATCATTTTTATGGACCATTACGTTATAAAAGTACGTACGACCATAAGTCAAAATCATAAAAATTCAGACATTAAAAGCTAGAAAGGACAGTGTTGTGAAAGGCGAAGTATAATTTTGATTTTCGTTAATATCGCGTGTGTAATTGACGTGCACTGCTCTGGATATATCAGTCAACGCGATTAACTCTGTTAATGAAGAATAACACACGAGAAAATACGTTTAAAACGACAGATATGGTCGCTCGCTCCGTGTCACCGAGCCGGCCGCCGCGCCGTCGTCGTAGGAATGCAGAGCAGTTTTCAACAGAAACGAGCATGATGTTTTTGCAATCGATATAAATGCATTTTTGATAATTAAAGTTGAGACTCGTTCGAGTCGATGGATGCAAATTTATTAAAAACGATTTATATTTTGCCGGTTGCTGGCGGAATGTCGTGCATGGTATTATTTACATAGCAAATACGCGTGCGGCTAACGTAGCTCGTGACTATGATTATAGAGCTGCATTATAACGTGCGCTTAATGCAACGCTAAGCTGCGTAATGTTCAGACAATGGCTCGGTTCTTAGAGTGAAAACGGTCAAATTAATGCGGAAAAGAAAATAATCTATACTCGCAGAAAATATCCTTTTCACTTCGTTACTTTTCCTATTCCCGAAGTCTAGCCGTTACGGGCTATTTAACAATGATGGACACTACGGTACTGTGGTAAAATTCCAGCATCCACAATGAAAGTAAGCGCGATGCACGATGCGGTCATTCGTGATCGTGAGGCTACGCCGCGCGTGTATGTTGGAGGCTATTGCGGTCGGTTTCACCTCGCACTTGTATCTTGTGATCTCACAGAGGCGTTTCGCGCGCCTTTTTTGGAATAACTCGAGCAAATTTTGTCGGGAACTTTTATTTCACTTCGCGACTTGCACTCGAAAATCGGATTTTTATTTTAATGAGCCAGTTTCGCGGTATCCTCTCGCTCGCACCCGTTGCGCCGTACTGAATAAATAAATGAGTTGCTTGCTCTACTTTCTATGAGATCGTTTCTTTGGGCGGCCCGATGAGACGCACCGTGGCATTGCCTGTGACGCCAGCCGCGCATTGTGCCCGCCGCACACCGGGCCGCCCGCGCCGAGCGTCGCCTCCACCGCGTGCGCATCAACAACATTGTTCTTTTAGTAGCTGCACAATAACAATTCTCTTTGAAATCCATTTCATTATTTTTTTTCTCCATAAATTTAAGTCACGATTTATATAGTATCTGATTTCTTTGTCAGAGAATACCAATTGATCTAGTGTTCAAAAAGATTCTGCAAGCGATTTACTTATTTATGCGCTTGTCATTTTTATTATTTTCCACATTTCCTATGCTTGATTGCATAAGTTTTTTTCGATTATGCGGGTTTTATTGGTTTACCTAAATGTTCATAACAATTAACTTACTTAAATTAGTATATTAGTGGAATTGCAAATTTTGAGTTATATCATATATTATCTCAAAACATCCAATAAATAGGTAACTCTTTGCTTTTTAATATGTGTACAATGAACATATTATTTAGGTAGCATTGGGTTTGAATTTAATTCAAACTTATTGGTTGTATTTATGGTCTAAAATATACAAAAATATAAACTGGAAAGAAAGTAAAATTAATGAGAACAGGTTTCTAACAATTTTAGACCGATAAATACCTGTGTTATTTAAATCTAGCCAAGTTCGGCAACACACCTCGCTCTACCTATCAGGGTATTGCTCAAGAACGAGATCCCTGCACATGATTCATCAGCTTTACACTAGTTGACGAGACAGTGTGATGTAAATTATATTCACACACCATTTTCAACACAATTTCGTAGCGCGCTTGCAAGTATTCAGTCAATATACGAGGATATGAGTTCATCTCAGTTCATATATGTGCATCATAGCAACAAATCTTAATCAATATAGACGTAAATGTTCATATACACATGCGTGTCGATTAAAATTTAAATCCTTAAACGTTCGAACCTACTTGAGATTGAGAAGGTTTTTTATTTGTGGAAATAATTGGACTTGTATTAAACTAAAATAAAAGTAATTATGTACTTGAACACGGAAAGTTGCATTTTAAATTTCGTAAATATGTCAGTTAAGTGTTGAGTTAAGAGCTGGAAAACTGTACATAAAAAAATATGTATATCTGTGGGTATCAATTGAAAAAGTTTCAACTCATATTAAACCAAACCACAGTATGGCGCTATATGGATCGAACTGAGTATAAAGTGCATGTGTTACTTACCGGACGTGGAAAGGACTCGGTTGTTATTATTAGTGCAATGCACTTGCATGCGTCACTACGCGAAGGACGCGCTTTGTCTGGATCAGGTGGTCGCGCGGCAGGTGAGGGGGCGCCGGGGCGCGGGCTGCGGGGAGAGCGGAGGGCTCGAGGCCGCTTCCTGTCCCAGGACTGGTTCTGCGGTCTGCACTACTTTGTTTTGCAGTTTGCACCAGTTTCAAAGCATGCAAAATGGACAACCTTTAACACTCAACGCAACCGTTAACACGCAAATACTTTATTGCGCTCGAATAACCCAGTCATGAGATTTATTTTACAATGTAATGGGCACGATATACTGGCTGTTATACGTATCCATGTGTATGGTTCCTTATAATAATATTTGAAGTTACGGGCAGGTCATGCGTTAATATCTGTCGAGATAAACTTTATTAGTTCAAGAGCATTATAACAGAATGAATTGACGTTGCATAATTATTAATAAGTAGGTATTGCTACAAGTTTTGCAAAAATAGGACAATACTTTGTTTGTTGTACTTCTGTTATCACTACATAGTATCAAACAAAGTCACTTTCTCTGTCCCTATATCCCTATGTAAGCTTAAATCTTTAAAACTACGCAACGGATTTTGATGCGGTTTTTAATAGATAGAGTGATTAAAGGGGAAGGTTTTTATGTATAATACATGTGACATCCCACGGGAACGCGGGTAAACCCATGGGGGATAGCTAGTTAAAAATAATAAAAATAAATAAGATCTTGGAACATTCTTTACACACGGCCATCTCATGCCAAACTAAGCATAGCTTGTACTATGGAAACCAGATAACTGATACTTTGTATACCACGTATTTTTTATACATACGAGTATATTATTCAGATATTTACACCCAAACACAGCATCTTTGTTTCTGAGGTATACAAACTGTAATCGTTGGTTAACATAGTGTGAGATATTTCATTTTCATACCAAATAACCTCTCGTTAAATATGGAGCACTCGATTGCGTATCACGTTTATGGTCAGTAATGACAGCGAGTAGAAAGCTCACAGCGTTTAATTCCCAAGATACTCATGATTTTCGATAATAAAAACCAATTTCATTTCGATCTTGCCGCATTTCAGCGTTTTATTTCCAAAAAAGAAATCGCAAGAAAATTCTTTGAGTACTGTGAGATAGTGTAACCGATAAGCTTTCAGATTATTACATTTTTATATTTTGTTGTTTTTAGACAAAATATCTATAATTTTTTTAAATAAGTAATTTATAAAAAATGCTAATATAAAATCATTTTATTGTATCAACACGAAATGTTCTTGTAAATACTAGTAGGTACGTGATAAATGTATTATTATAATATTTTAATGTACGCTTTGTGCAACTACATACATACATTAACTACCATGTACATAACTACAAAAATAATTGGCCAGTAAAATTTTAAATTGAAAAGAACGAATTAATTCACAAATGAATTAAATGAACAGATAAGTGCACGTAATATATCTTGTCTACTCGTTGTATAATCTGATCAAAAATAAAACTTGCATTTCCTGATATTGATTTGTTTTATTACTTCGTCAGGCTCAAGTTTCTGTAATATTATGCATTTAAGAAAAATATACGGTTCATAAATTAATTATCTATTCTTTTTTACAGATTAAAAAGACGCTACTTTTGGGTGTGGTGTGAAACAAAAAGGTATGAATCGAAATAACGTTTATTTTTATTATTTATATCGAGATTTTTTTTTACTTTTTGATCTTGTCAGTGCAGTTGTCTCGGGTCTGCATGACGTGAATGCTGCATGATTTTATAAGAAGGTGAAAGTCACTTGCGATAAGTGGTTTCATCTTAATGTACCATACCTACTTGCTACAGTTAGTATCTTCAATTAATGGATTGAATAAAGTGACTTCAGCTTAAAAAAATTATAACAATGCGGTCATAACAAGTCTTCGAAGCACCAGATTGCCACAATTCCGTATCATTGGTAAGGCTTCGCGGTTTTCGGCCCACTGATTTTTCCAATAAATTCACGCAATAAAAAGACTGTCTTTACTTGTTGTAACTTGAATTTATTGAAGTTATGAATAGTGTAAAACTGTCGCATTTAAAATACTTATAAATATTTATATCAAGGTGACATTGACTAAACATTAAAATTTATTTTAAAATATAAATTACTATTTTATGTTTTAAACAATTTTTGAATTATTAATAATGATACCGGTGCTGTAGCAAATTTTTTAAGCTTATTTATTGTCACTCCAAATTCGTATCAATTAATAATAATAATATCCTGGGACATTCATTACACATGGCCATCTGATCCCAAATTAAGCAGAGCTTGTACAATGGAAAGCAGATAACTGATACATGGTAGGGAATCGATACCCACGACCTAAGGTTTGGCAGTCAGGGTATCTAGTATCCACTTACCAACTCGCGTGCCAATAAAAAAAAATATGGACATTTAACTTTCTATGACAATCAACCTATAAGGTATCGTAGGATCCGATCTTATGTAATCCATAGCATAATGCAAAGGTCTTCAAAGAACCTGGACTAAAAAACTAAACCGGCAATATCAACAATCATATCACTGTCAGATTTTTTTTCGTAATAGACAGCATTCGTAACCTATGCACCTCGAGTTATAATAGATGATAAAGATAACATCCCACAATGATGGTACGCCGTTAACGTTGGGCAAATGTCAAGGGCAGGGCATCGGTCGGTCTGAGAAAACGAAACGCGCTTTTAGGCAAGCGTTGAACGATGACATATTCAAAAATAGCAAACAGGTTATACAAAATTATTATTATTCATTGTGCGATAAATTTGCAATATTAGATATCGTTTTCTATTAAATTTACAGATATATTTTACGGTTAATCATTTTTGACATCGTTAAATTATAATATAAATTGTTCAATCTTAAAGGTGCCATTCTACTTAGTTTGTACTTAGCCAGTAGGTAGCCAATTAAGGACGTTGGGGGCACCAATGATATATAAACTATAGATACGTTACCCACGCTCAGAAATAGCAACATTAAAATGCGGGTAATTTACCAAATTTCATTGAATCGCGCACCAACCATAGCGAGACGGCACACGTGGCACATGGAGGAATCAATAACGTTACTAACAATGTATGTTCATCTCTCTCTAGCAGCAGGTACAACATTAGGTGGCATTATTTTTTCCTTTCTTCACGCGTAGCTATTTAGTATTAACTGTTTTTGAGACTTATATTGGTTAATGAGGTGTCTATGTTATAATATGTCTTTTGGCGACACTGGCATGCTGGGGCTCGATTCTATAAGGTAAATTACATTAACTCGAGGATGTTTCATCGCGGCCTCTATGCTCTGTCTCAGTCGCTTACTACGCTAATACTACTAATCACGTGAGAAGGAAGCTCTCCTAGGCCTCCGTGAAGCGGCTCGCCGACGAAGTTTGTATTAGCAGAATAAGGGGGCTGATTGGCAATGCTTATTCCTTTTAGTCTCGGGAAATTATGTCCAGCACTCGAATAGCGTAACTCTCTTCGATTCAAATTTAATGCTGATGTCATAATATGCTTCGACGCGCATGCAGAGCGCATCTCTACCCCAATATCATCTAAACAAGTTTACTTTCATAAGTAGTTGGCAGCTTTCGCCATTTTTGGCATTCAATCGATCGTAATATTTGAATCAGAAAGAGAATTCACTCGCTATCAATCATTAATAAACATAGGTTATAATATTAACTTCAGTTTGAGCCTGTCTCACTGATGCGATGTCTTACCTAAACAGGAAATGGCTAGCTGCCATTTTTCTCATTACAGTTACATTTGATTAATGTCTTGTTTGGTTATTATCTTACCTTAACCGTGAATTATATTTATTTTTATTTTTATTGTCAGTATAATAAATATAGGTAGTATATTCTAATATACATTAAATATCCCTACTAAAATTACAAATGTGAATGTAAATTTGTTTGTTGCGCGTTCACGCGAAAACTACTTAACCGATCATCATGAAACTTTGTACACATATTCTTGGAGGTATTAGAAGTAATATAGGATATTTTTGTGCCGGGAAAATGAGACATCCCTCGGGAACGCGGGTGAAACCGCGGGGGACGGCTAGTATAAATGAAAAAAGTATAAATCTAAACGTAGGTTATATTTTGATTGCTTATGAACAATTATTTTAGTGATATATCGAATGGAAAAATTCGGTCAAAAGTACACTGTATTTCACAGCTCGATCTCAATTTAAGAGTAAATCTAAATATAAAGTGACCTTTATAATGTATAATTTCCCGCTTCTCTCATGGTAGATAAGTATAAAAAATATTTGGCCTCCTCCGCTTCGCCAGTTCCGCATATGCAGCTCCTTCGCCTGCGCTTATGCTCCTTCGTTCGTGTTATTGATAATAAACATTATCAGTTTTTTTTTTTTTTATACCACATGGGCCGACAAACAAGCGAACGGTCCACCTGATGGTAAATGATCACCGCCGCCTATGGATATTTGCAACACTAGGGCCAATGCGTTGTCGGCCCTGAGAAAAGAAGTTGTTAAGTCTCATGTGCCTGTCATTTCACCGGCCCCCTTACCTTTCTAAACGAAACACAGTAACACAAGTGCATTACTGCTTCACGGTAAAAATGGGTAAGGTGGTAGTTCCGGACGAACTCTGCACTAAGAGCTCTACTACTCGAAAATTTTTATTTAAAGTTTATTTAATATTACGTTTCAAAACCACATTCTTGTAGATTAAACCTATTAATATAATAACGTTAAACATAAGATATCTCGTGAAAATCAGTCGCATTAGAAATTGCATTCTTTGCGTAACTCTCAACTATATTGTATAGGTAACATCGCCGCAATCAAATTTCGAATAAACGAGTTTTCGTGCATTTAACACGACTATTAATAAGCATATATAAAAACAGAAATAAAAAGTCTTTGTGGCTGTTCGTTAATAACACACGGGCCATGTTGCAAAACCAGTTCTTAAATTTTATGAGGTAGTATTGCATATAGTCAGTACTATTTATATTAGCCCACGAAACCATGTTTGAGAAGTCTAATTTGTGAATATTTAACTTCAATCGTATTGTTGAAAAAATAGCAGAATCCGCTTTATTTTCATTTGACAGGCCAGTTGGCTTGGTTAGCGACTCTGACAGCCAAACCAAAGGTCGCGGGTTCGATTCCCACCCAGGACAAACATTTGTGTGCATGAACATGTCTGTTTGTTCTATGTCTGGATGTAAATATCTATATAAGTATGTATTTAGGAAAAAAAAGTAGTATATCAGTTATCTGGTTTCCATAGTACAAGCTCTGCTTAGTTTGGGATCATCGTGTGTAAAGAATGTCCCAGGATAATTTGGAAATTACGGCACAGTACATTAATAAATGCCGCTGCAAAAACGATCACCAATTAAAAGATTTTATATAATATGTGATTCCAGAAAACATGATCATCAGTTTCAAAAAACGATATGGGTAATGATAATAAATAAATAAAAATCCTGGGACATTCTTTACACACGGCCATCTGGTCCCAAACTAAGCAGAGCTTGTACTATGGAAACCAGATAACTGATATACTACATATACTAGCTTTTTAAATACATACTTATATAGATATCTACATCCAGACACAGTACAAACAGAAATGTTCATGCACACAAATGTTTGTCCTAGGTGGGGATCGAACCCACGACCTGCCTCTAAACCAAGCCAGCTGGCCTGGAATGGAGCAGGTCTAAAGCCTAGTGTTTGAATAAGTAACACTTGTTCCTATATACGGTTAACATAATTTACTTACGTAAACGTATTGCACAGGAGCCGTAAAGGGCACGGAACACTGGCGTCCGCGCGTTGATGTCTTTTGTACTGCAGAGCACTTAATGGAACTCGCTTCGTAAATCGTTGGATTTGGCATTTATCTTCAGTCGTCGCACTTATCCTTTGTGCCTTGTTAACTGACATTTATATTAATAATGATGTACAATCATTGAATTTATAATATATACGAATCTAGTAGTGATTACACCATAAAACTTTTTAAAATTTGATATAAACAAATGTACGCATTCTCGCAATTGGTTACACGGCTAAAATATTTCAAATATGTTCGTAAGATATTTTAGAATTTTAGCGTCTATACTATAAGGTTCATAATCGCGTGAACGATTTTAAAATATGCGAAATTTGTGTAAGCAAAATTATAGTAGGTTCTTAATTAGTTTTTTTTACATCACATCTGTTTGTAGGCCATTTGAACGATAGTACCAGTAAGCATTGTGTAGCAAATCAAATATGGAGCATAGAAATAGAATAAAAAGATAAAAATAATCCATAGACACTATTGAGCATAAGGACACTTGATAAAAAAGTTTTATTCAACTCGGAAACTCCAGTGGAACGATAATAATATAGTGTCAGTGGTAAAGTGGAACAAGGAACTCGCATAGTGGTGACTGGTACGTTGAACCTCCCAGCACGCGTGTGTGTGTGCACGCACACGCACACACGGCTCACGTACACACACACGTACCCACCGCATTGAACACAGTGCACCGACAGTACACACGTTGCACGCGTCTGTGTGCGTCTAATACAGCTGTGTGTATTAATCTCATTCTTGCCGCGATAGGTAGGCGAGGTATGATAGTCGAGCAGAGTAATTTGAAATTTATTGCTCTCATTCTAAAGTTCAGAATTGAATCACAACGTATTCATTGCAGTTAATCAAAATTTTATTAAAAATTCTAACGTCTTATTTTTATGTGAGTTACATATTGCTTTAAGCGTATGTCGATGTGTGATTTTCTTGTTCATAGTATGCTAACAAATTAACTAAAAATGATAACTAAATAAAAACCAACTTAACAATCTACTCGTTCTTAGCTTAAAATAATAACTACGCCTTTTAATAATTGTAGACACACCTGCTACGTTTCTATGTGACAACCATAACCTGCAATCCAGTTTTAGGGTTTTATTAACTAACTATAATTGTACGTCTACGCATAATAATACATACCTATACAAGATATAAATAATATTATATTTGTTTTTTTAAACTTGAGCGTATTTGACTGGATCTCACCTGATGGAAATTGACGATGCAGTCGAGGATGGAACACGCGGACTAAAATAATGCTCATTTATATTATTTGAGCCTCACGTGATGAGTTTCTGCCGATATATGTATATCTTAAATATTACTTCATAGAGAAAAGAATATCTACTGCAAATTGAAGTACGATAATTTGAAAAATAATATGAATTTTCTCTTTCATTTACGAGTCTGGTAGAGAAGCGATTAATAAATATCTTAGGACACTCTTTACACACGGCCATCTGATCCCAAACTAAGCAGAGCTTGTACTATAGAAACCAGATAACTGATATACTACATACACTACTTTTTTTTTCTAAATACATACTTATTAAGATTGATATTTACACCCAGACACAGAACAAACAGACATTTTCATGCACACAAATGTTTGTCCTGAGTGGTAATCGAACCCGCGACCTTAGGTTTGGCAGTCAGAGTCGCTAACCACCATATTTACACCTATATAAGTTTGTATTTAATAACTTTTAATTTTAAAAGAGCGCCAATGTAGATATAAATGTTATTAGTATAATATTAAATGCCCCAGTAGTACGGCAGAGCTTATTCTGACATATGATTGCGGCAATAGCGCGTGGTAGTTGCCGCCGCCGCGTGCGTCCTTGCTCGCTTGCTCAACTCTCAATAAGTACGCCATATTGCCTATATTGGCCTCATCGCATTAAAAGCTTTTGAGCACCAAAATAAAATTGATAATAAGAACAAAAAGGTAATTAAAGACGATTGTAATTGTTTAAAGTGGTGCACTCGTAGTGCTGGCGCCGCAGTGGCAATGGCGTCTTGGCACAAGTCTGATCGCTGACCTTTGATGAAATCATTTCAAAGTTTTTGGTACAGTCATTGACATCCTACTAGTCATGCTATAATCCCTACTAATATTATAAATGTGAATGTAAGTTTGTTTGTTACGCTTTCACGCGGAAACTACTTAACCGATCATCATGAAACTTTGTACACATATTTTTTGGAGGTATTAGAAGTAACATAGGATCCTTTTTGTGCCGGGAAAGTGTTACGTCCTTAGAGAACGCGGGTGAAACCGCAGGGGACAGCTAGTAATATTATAAATACGAAGTTTGTATGTATGGATTTTTGTTACTCTCACGTAAAAACTACCGAACGGATTTAGCTGAAACTTGGCACATAAATAGAGCATATATTGAAATAACATATAGGCTACTTTTTATCCCGGGAAAATATTACATCCCTCGGGAACGCGGGTGAAACCGCGGGGGACAGCTAGTATGCTATAATTCCAGTAAAACAAGTACAAAGCAAGTCTACTGCATTTACAAAATTCATCAAAAATCTTATTAGAATTTTCGTACAACTTTTCTAACAATAAATATTAAACACGACTTACCATCTCTATTTTCTTCATATATCCACAATATCGGATCTTTTTCACGTATCTTTGAGACTTGGCACTTATATAGAAAATGCTCTGGAATTACACATAGGATACTTTTTGAGCCGGGAAAATGTTACATCCCTCGGGAACGCGGGTTAAGCCGTGGGGCACAGTTAGTTATAAGCATAGGATAGTAATCTTCAAATCTTCTGGAGCCCATATATCTAATACTGTGTATTATTCCACTCTCAAAGTTCTATGCCGTGATAACGTCTTCCCCAGGCATTCTTCAATATCTTCTAAATATAGTTGCATAGTTAGCAAAGCACTGCACTTACAGACTTAAGTGATAATTTGCTTATTATCTAAATAAAAAAAAACCTGGGTCATTTTCTTTACAGACGGCCATGTGATCCCAAACTAAGCAGAGCTTGAACTATGGAAATTACAGATTTTTTTTCTAAATACGTAATATATATAATATAGATATTTACACCCAGACCCATAACAAACAGAATTTTTCATGAAAAAAAATGTTTGTTCTGAAATCGAACCCGCGACCTCCAATTTATCAGTCAGAGCTAAACGCCAAGCCAACTGGCCTGTCAAAAAATATTAATGAATTTTTTCTCTAATATAGTTTTTTTTTTAAGGGACGAAGGTGTTAGCTTAAGATGCCTCTTACACCCTTACGCGGACAATACATCTAATAGAACATGAGTATAACCAGGTAGATGACTTTAAGTCAAAATATACGACATATATTTCAAAAACTACAACAAACAAAAGCTAAAATCTGTTTATAATAGATAGCTGTCCCCCGCGGTTTCACCCGCATTCCTGAGGGATTTACATTTTCCTTGGATAAAATGTCTATGTTACTCGGGGATAATGTAGCTTTCCAAAGGTGAAAGAATTTTTGAAATCGGTCCTGTAGTTTCGGAGCCTATTCGTTACAAACAAACAAATCTTTCCTCTTTATAATATTAGTATAGATTTATACCGTCGATTGTACTCAATCGAACACGTACGCTAACGTTGTTCACAAAGTCTGATTGCGTAAGGTCACAATGCAATTTGTAGACAAATGTCATTAGTGATGTGATAAAAACGGATCTTTATCAAGTTTTATAATAAAGGGGTCACATTGCGTGCGCGTGCTTTACGATCTTAATTTTGGATTACAAGCTTACTATGTAATTAATTGAATCATTCGATTAGAAATATTATCTTATTAATATGGCAGATAGAATTAGACAGGCTAGTTGGTTTCGTGGTTAGTGACCCTGACTGCCAAGTTGTAAGTCACGGGTTCGATTCCCACCCAGGACAAACATTTGTGTTCATGGACGTGTCTGTTTGTTCTGTGTCTGGGTGTAAATATCTATTTAAGTATGAATTTAGAAAAATTTAAAAGTAGTATATGTAGTATATCAGTTATCTGGTTTCCATAGTACAAGCTCTGCTTAGTTTGGGACCAGATGGCCGTGTGTAAAAGAGTGTCCTAGGATATTTATTTACTATTTATTAATCATCTTATTAACATTGTTAGTTCGACTGTCACACAAAACGACCTAATGAATTTGGACGAAACTCGGCAAATATATAGTTTAGAAGAAAGAAAGAAACAAATTTATTTGTGACAAAGGGAAAAATAACACGTGAAAAAAGTTAACAAAAAGAAACTATCCCCCGGGTTTCACTCGCATTCCCGTGGGATGTTACATTTTCCCGGTATAAAAAGTATTCTATGTGTTAATTCAGGTTATTTACTATCTATGTGCCAAGTTTCATACAAATCCGTTTGGTAGTTTTTGCGGGAAAGAGTAACAAACATCCATACATACAAGCTTTCGCATTTATAATATTAGAAGGATAACTTGGTTTAACACACCGGTATCCTAGGCATTTAGGAAAAATGTAATGACGTATATAATGTAATGAAGTTATTGTGTGAAAGAGAAGCAAATATATACCCATCGTCCCAAACTTTCGCAATTATAATATTAGGATATATTTAATTTAACTGAGACTTAAAAAGTATAACAAAAAAAAAGTTAATACAAAATAGCGTTTTATCAGTATTAGTAGTATCTCCAGTGAATTAAAATTTGACCTTCATAAGTGCCCTCTGCGGGCCTAAACTGAATAAAGGGTTTTGAATTTTGAATTAAATTTTAAACTATGCATAATGATGCCTGTTGGTGTATCAGTTTAATACCATGACTGCTGCAGGTCCTATGTTCGAATCTCACTCAACATAAACTATATGTTTGATCTCTGTAATATCTGGATGTAAATATCTATATACTAGCGACCCGCCCTGGCTTCACTCAGGTGCAATGTAGGTACTAATACATATAAACCTTCCCCTTCAATCATTTATTAAAAAAACCGCATCAAAATCCGTTGCGTAGTTTTAAAGATTTAAGCGTACATTGGGATATAGGGACAGAGAAAGCGACTTTGTTTTATACTATGTAGTGATGTACATATTTGAAAATAGTAGTTATAAGTATGCTAGAGGAGGCATCAGAAAGGTATTTGTTTTCTATAGTATAGATAGCCGTAGTGTATAAAGAATTTGATATTGTTTGTTATTGTTGAGTTTTTATAATAACATAGACGATAGCGCATTTATTCGTTAATTTATACTATGTAGTGATGTACATATTTGAAAATAGTAGTTATAAGTATGCTAGAGGAGGCATCAGAAAGGTATTTGTTTTCTATAGTATAGATAGCCGTAGTGTATAAAGAATTTGATATTGTTTGTTATTGTTGAGTTTTTATAATAACATAGACGATAGCGCATTTATTCGTTAATTTCTAGTAAAATGCCAAATAATAGTGGTATTATGTGAACAAGCTCTAATAGACTCTACAAATGAAATCATCATTAATCTTGCTGCAATTAAATGAAACTTTATCGAGCTAGATTTATATGAACTAGATACGAGAAGCAACAACATAAAAAAAATGTTATCAAGATAGCATTCAATACATGTCCGCTAATATTTCTTGCTGTTTATATTTAAGGCATTTATCTGAGAAATTCCGTAATATCCGTTAGTAGGACTAATCCAATGCACGCATACACGAGCATATTGCACACATAGAGAGGTTAACTAACACAAGGAAGCACACGTGCGCAGTGGTACCAACAGCGCGGAACGAGTTCAGAGCGACCTGCTGCGCCCGCGCAAGAAAGAACTCAGCCAAGGACGCCGGCGTAACGGTCCGCACGCGGGGCGGGGCGGGGCACGAACGGGGACCACGGAGGGGGGGCGGGAGGTGTCCCGCTAAGACAGATATTAGAGGGACCATATGGGAACCGAGATGTCTTACTGATCGTAGAACATTATGAAACATTATAGTAGATTTTATTAGTAAGAGATCCAATGATCCAAAACATCGATTTCCCCTGCAAAGTTCAGACGAAAACTCAACACGCAGCGTGTTACCGTTTTCCTCAATTTTTATTATTTCTTTTCATTAACAGTTTCAAACTAGTTAATCCAACAAATTACGCAAACGAACACAAAATGAAGTTGCAAAATTAAATGGGCTAATTTGTTAACAACGCCTAACAAGAATCTAATAGGTAACACTCGAGTGAAGAATATGTTATGATGATAGACGTGTCCTAAATAAACATAATTCTTAGGTAAATCGAATTTTAAGTTCCTTCGCCCGGCCATCGACCCTAAAAACCTTATTTTACGTCCCACTCTCGCTCCTTAATTTTAGTATTTTCGTCTCGTAGTCACGAATACCGCTGTTCTGTCTTTATTTTGTTCCATTACGGCCAAGAACAATGACTATTCGTCGATAGGACCGCGTGCCTATATCCATTCTTTTCACGCAGCGGGCGAGTGCGGTCGCCGCGAGCGAGACGAGCAGCTTTCGGAAGCGCGCGAACGACGCTAAATGTTTTCCAATTCTTATTGGGCAGCTCGGAGCTTAAAGATGGCCACTCAAAGACCGTTTTCTCGTTACGATAACCTAATTTTATAACATTGCGTCGGTAGTTGTTCTGCTTAAATTTCAATAAGGCAACTCCATTAAGTTCGAATGTCAGGAGGTAATGCGAGTAAAAAGACACCGACCTCGCGGTGTATGTTCGCACGCGGAGCCCTCCCCCGCCGCCTGCCGCGGCCCGCCCCCCCGCGCCCGCAGCCTCCCGCGCTCGGTCCCGCCTCGGCTGCCACTGCGGGTGATTCAACTGTGTTTGTTCAGAAATATTGAAGGTTTGCCGGACGTCAACTTACACGGAACTACCTTCAGCAAAAGCGTATTTCCAGGTATTATTTCAATAAACTCATACCTATAGAGCGCTCATAGATAAATTACGATCTCGCGCGACGACGATCGTCGATCGGTTACGTGGCATAACGATAGTATCAGTTTGTTGTTTCCTGACGGTTTTAGAATGCCATTGTCAGGTATCCTGCCCATTGATATCATCTTTATGTAATATAAATGACAATGATTTAGTTTATCGTGTCCATTAGCGGAGTTCTTTAGTAATGTTATAATGCAATAGAAAAGACATCAACGCGCGTTACACAGTTATAGACTTAAAAATCAACAACATATTGAATGCGCATGCTCATTCTTTGATATGGAGTTTTTGTGGAAATCCTTTAGAAAAAAATAATCAAGTACCTACTGCATTTGCCCATTCTTATTAAAAAATATTTCTTATTCCATTCTGATGTGAACCAATCAAGCTTTTTTGTCACATCTACCTCTATTCACACATATCTGTTTAGTTATTTGTACAACCGATACATATTATGGTATAGTGTTTTAAATGTGCCAGTCACACCGGATATTTAGGCACAACAAGCGCCAGGTTCACTAAGTACATGCTTTTCGCATTTGTCATTGGATTTTTTTTATGGTAATTATGTTGCGGATCATAATCAAATCCTGTTCACATATTTGTGAATGATCTATATTCAATTTACCATACGCGTTTGACCGCTATTACACAACAGCCTGTGCTATAAATAAAATAAGCTTCGAAAAAGCTTCGCTAGAAAAATAACTGAGATTTTGTTGATTGTTTTGGTTTTATGTTAAAAAAAAAAATGTCCCCCGCGGTTTTACCCGCGTTCCCAAGGGATATCACATTTTCTCGGCATAAAAAGTAGCCTATAGAGATATAACCTGCCTAGAGCATACTCTATCTATGTGTCAAGTTTCATCCATATCTGTTTAGTAGTTTTTGCGTGAAAGATTAACAAACATACCTACATACAAATCTTTCCTCTGTATAATATTAGTATAGATATAAAATTGAATAAAAGCAGCTTCAGCTAATGCTATAGTATACTATCAATATCTGTTTTAAACATGCGTTATAATATACGTAATTAGATATATTTTTTGTATTACACAAAAATCGTATGGGGTATTTATTTTCGTTGCCTAATGACATCGTAAGATACATTTTCTAACAGTTCATTATTTCATCTGAAAATTACTTTCTGAAAAGGTCTTTAGTTCAGCATATTGTTTACTACTTTACATTTCCAGTTTATATGTTCAAGTAAAATATATAATATATAAAATATAGAATATACAGTGAATATTAATATACGCAAGTAAAACCATATTGTTTACTAACAAAGAAACAATTACCTACTAACGCCCCGGAGCGCGTGTAACAGGCTACCGTGTTATCACAAAAAATATTTTAGTAGGTAAAATTCGACAGCGTCATTCAACAGGAAAACATTCCAACAGTTTATCCTTCAGAAACAGAAGAATAAATTCTAAGCCTCATAAAAAAAACTGATTAACGAGAAATACAACAAAAGTGCGAGTTATAGGTATTCAATTAATCGTGCCAACCACCGCAGTGACCTTAACATTTTTTGTAGTGATACAATTTCGTGCAACTTCCAAAAGCAAGAGAGATTGATTTTCCACTTAAACGATCAGGGGCTCGATTCTGTAAGGAAAATGACACTAACTCGAGGATGTTTCGTCGCGGCCTCTATGTTTTGTCTCTTTCGCTAAATACGCAATCACGTGAGAGGTAAGCTCTCCGAGGCCTCCGTGGCTTGCCGACGAAGTTTGTATTAGCTGAATAAGGGGGCAGCTTACGAATTCCTCATTCTAGTTGCGTGCTGTGCTGTTGCGGCTCACACCCCAAACAAACACGGTGACGAGCGGCGCGCTGGTCGGCGGTCGCGACAGACGGTCTATTCAACTCGATTCTCTTTATCTAGTTACGTGTTATTTTGTATTATTTTCAATCGATTGTTGTCAGGAAAATCATCATGAGGTTTGTAGGTCATTTAATTATTTGCCTATTGGAACTGTACTTTAATATAAACAATGGGGTCTCGCACCGACTGTTTTTTAAGTAAAATTTAATTTTGAATTGATTTGGACGATCTTATTAAAATTTTATTAGATAAAAAAGTATTATAGATAGTGGTAGATTAATAAACGTTTGTTTATTAATTGGCTTTGGGCAAAATAATGATTTTTTATATTTCAGTCAGTGGATCGTTTTTTTTTTAAAACAGTTAGACATTTCGTCACAGATAAATAAGGCAATCATAGCACAGTTGCTATGACGTCAAAAGCCATGACGAAAGCGGTGGATTCAAACTCAAATTTGCGCTATCAGTAAAACAAACCGTACCAGGAATGATAGTTTATAGGACCAGCCTGGCTTCCTTGGTTGGTTGAAAATATGTCATCAAAAACTGCAATCTATCTATACCTACCGGTTTGTTCTACCTTCTTTTATAAGCTCTTATCTATGATTTTTGTGCTCACAGCCTTCGGCTACGTGCTAAAAGTAGCCAAAAAGCAAGTGGAAATTGATGTGAAGTGAATTGAGTAGGTACCTACATTTTTCGATTATAATCTCTGTCATTGTTTTAGATAATTAAACATCAGCGAACTCTCGCTACCATGTTATCTATATTTTTGATCTCAAACTAACATCGGCCGAGTAAAGAAAAACAATTTCATTTATTCAAGATTTATAATTTATTACCTCTTTATTTCATGGGATATAAGATATTCTCTCCGCAAAATATGATACTACATACGTACAAACTAAAAGGTAGTGGAATTACCAACATCATCAAAATTTTATTTAGAATAATCTGTCCGTATACTCTACTATTAAAAGGAAAAAAAACCTATGTTAAATAAGCGATCATGCCTACGTTTAGGCATATTATTTAAAATTCTTAATAATATTATAAACGCGAAAGTGAACTTGTTTGTTACGCTTTGCCAGTTAAACGAGTGAACCGATTTTGCTGAAATTTGGCACACACATAGCCTATGGTATGGAGAGAGACATAAGAAACGGAAGGGACAGTAAGTTAAATAATATCAAAAAAGTTATGAGTACGAGCCACAACGGCGTGTAGTTCGTATTCCGACATTATTTTGCAAAGTTCCACTTACAATTTACGAGGAACAAGTCGCGTTTCGCAAAGCTGATTGCCGAGCTTTGAGATTGGTTCTCGAGTTTGCCGTATCTAATTTATCACAGATGTGCATCAGTATAACAACCAAAGCAGGGACCAGCGTGCGAATCGTTTACCAACATATTGCAGGTGTCAATCCCGCTGCATAAATAACATGTCCAAACTTCCTGCTTTCTACGGGATTGAGTATATTTATAAATCTCGTTGAGTACGCTTCTCGTATATTAGAATTGGAATCATACATCAGATATCTTGAAAGCACTTAATTTTACAAATTAACATCTAGTGCATGTCGTTGGCGGCATGTTCACGTTTCCACTTAAAAGATCACGATTTTACTTAGCTAATAATAACAAAACTGTAGAACCAATGGTGGGTCCAAAAACAACGACAAATTTTCCAGACTTAACACAATACACCAATCAATAATTTAAACACGTCGTGAAAATAATAAACGTGGACTTTTGGTATTGTAGTCCTGTTTTGTTAAATAAATAAATATCTTGGGTTGTTTTTCATAAACGGTTATTTGATCCCAAAACAAGCAAAGCTATGGAAACCTGATAACAGATATAGTATTACTTCTTAATATTTTTACTTAAATTTACCTGCACGAATCTTCATAAAAATTATTAAAACAATGCAGTAATGTGAAGATTTTATACTTATTATAGATTTTAGAATTATTATTGTGTCAATCAACTCATCAAACATTTCTTGTAACTTTTTTTTTTGCATTTCGTACTATAATGAGAAAAAAACGGCCCTCCTTTGGTTAATGTTTCTGAGTTGATTATAATGACTTCAAATTTGGTTCGCTAGCAGAACTTGCTTATCCACATCTATATAAGGTAATAAAAATAGTTCTGAAATAATGGGGGTTCAGAAGTTTGGCCTAATACGGCAATATTATGTCATAATCATATGTCATAATTTTATTTTTTTATTAATTTAATAAAGTATTGTCCACGGAACACCACGAGGCCGAATCCAACTCGCACTTGGCCCAATTTTTATTTTGTTAAATATCAATTCAAATTAATTAAAAAACGTATTAATCAAGAATATTTCTTTTTTTTTATACTACTAAGGTAGCAAAAATATAATAACATAAAATAAATTAATTTATTAATATAATTATATATTATAATAAAATTATAATCCATAATAATATAAAAGACAAATTTCAATACTTAATTAAAGTCTTACTTCGTTAAAAATTCAATACAGTCAATGAACTTAATAAAGCTCTTCCTTACAATCTCGCAATACGTAACGCGCCTCAGAACTACTCTCAAGTAAATGTCAATATTTGGAGCACTTTAAAGGAAAGTTATTAAAAAGAATATTTTCACTTGGAACCTGCTGCAATTACCTTGATAAACAGCACTAAAGAATGAACCCTTCAATTAAAAAATACAATACCGGTTGTACCGCAACGGTAGCTTACCTTTTCTTACCAATTGTAATTTGGCTATATTCATTACGAAAGTTGCTTTGTAAAGTGTCACAAGCGAATAACAATTGAAATTTCGAATATTCATAATTGTAATTTTGCCAGAGATGATAAAATCAGTTAAATTATCAACTTTTATGACGACATTTCATAAACATTATGTACCCAGTCAAAAGCTCGGTTCAGTAAAAAAAAAAATGGTTACCCGTTATTTAGAAATATTTAAGACTATGATAGGCATTCATTGTTAATTTCTACAAGGGTATTCTTTATCGTTTATTCCACATACACACACATATTTATAACAAGTGTGTCATTTGGACAAACTGATAAGTAACTGCAACTTCATCACGACCGATGATAGAAACTTGTAACCAATTAAAATGTGTACTATCTATAAAAAATAACTATATGCTCATTGATTTGAATTGCAAACGAGCGCGTCACATCCTCGACCGGATTCTGTGTCTCGCATCGTTATCCGCGATGCTTTAATTGGCGGACATGTCCGGTATTTTTCATCATCGCCTGTTCGGATGGCCTGAGACCGGTCTAACATTTGCAAATTCGATTTGATAGTTAGCATTCGTGCAGATATAGACCGTAAATGCTATTCGCGCACAATGGTTTCCAGTTTAGGTTATAGATGTCGCGAAGCTTTGCACTAAATCTTTTAGTATCGATCTATGTTAATCGATAGGACATTAGGTGCGTCGGTAATGGTCAGTCCTGGCTGAGACGCAGCTGCTCAAGGCTGCGCGGTGAAAGGATCCGATGTGAATCTGGATCATCTCAGCATCCGCGACCTATGTTTACGGCGCGGCGCGGGTGTATCGCGCAGAATGAGAGACGTACGCGACTTCAACCGAATTAAAATTGTATCTTTATTTAGTGGTCAGAGAAGTGAGGATTGACAACCTAAGAAACCATATTTGCATGTAGAAGTAAAGGATTGACATTATATTGTATATGTTTTAAAATAATAATTTCATCGCATGGTTCTTTCTGTAATACAATCATTCAACAGGAATGCAGAATGCTATAATAATTATTATCATCAACATTTTGTTGAACAAAGAAACGATGTCTGGTCCACAAATAAGTGTACATCGTTGCGAATGATAATTATTTATGGTGTGCTCGATGTACGACACGGCTTCGCATAGACACCACCACAAAATATGCAAATGATGCTAAACTGCAACGTTACGAAATGTACGTACAACTCGGCCGATAGACGAGATAATACCTATAAATAAGGACAAACTATTAACGGTGAAATAAATTGATGTGAGATCACGACTTGGAAATTATTAACTTGAAGTTATTTGCACGCTGAAATAAGACTATTACAAATGTTGGATATTTGCAACCCCCGACACCGACGACAAGCCTTTCGATGTGTTAATCTATCTATATAAATCTAAAAGGAGAAGCTGACTGTCAGCAACGCAGGGCTCAAACTAAGGGTTAGAAACTTGAAATTTTGCACAGGGCTTCCTTTTATAACGTAGGGGAGCACTAAAACAGTATTTTTGTAAATTCACCCCCTAAGGGGATAAAACGGAGGTGCAAAATTTGTATGTTACAATTTGTTTTCTTGATCTGATCAACTTCAAACTAAACGCGGGTATAACCGCGGGGGACAGCTAGTGAGATGCAGATATCGTTGTTTATTAAAGTGACAATTTCTAAAATACGTTATAAATTACGATGTTAATTAATAAAAAAAACTGCATCACTTAATAAATATCTACTTGAAAGTCAGTTTATTTATTGCGAAACCAATTTGAATGTATTAAAATATTTGATTTATTAGTCAAAATCACATAAACTGGATAATGGATGTATTTACAAATATAGATTTATTACGCAATCGTCAACTTTAAGTAATTGCTGGATCATTCCGGACCACGCACAGTGAAGGGTCTAAGTCGGGATGAACGTTGGCAGTTTTATTTTTATTCATTTATTTATAACATAATCCACAGCACTTAAAGATAAAAATGACACGAATCTTTTACATATAACTTCAGACAGTTAAGGAATAACAATATAATACTTTATCTTCTAATTAAAATAAGAAGACACCAGTATGTGTCCGATGAACAGAGCATTTATAAAAAAAATAAGATTTACCAGTTTCATTGTACATGATATAATATTTTTTTATATATACGTATACAAAAGGAAGTACATATATAAACAATATTAATTCTTTAACTGCAAAAATAATGTTGTTATAATGTTGTAATGGTATTAAGGACTATGAAATATAAAGATAACTCTCACCTCTTCTGCAGTTACAAAAAATGTGTAACCAAAACGTTCAGAAACTGCACAACTTATTGCATTGCAACAATAGCATTGTTTAATTGCTATTAATTTAACATTAAACAAAAAAAATGGTAAGTACTTTCTGTATTTAGATCAAGTTGACTCTCTCGCAAGTATAAATAAAATACTAAATAACTATAACGTAAATTTACTTAAAAGCAGAAATAGCCAAATGCTAGTACATTATGACTAGAATGTTATTTGTTTTTTTCTTTCAATTGTTATCGAAATTGTTTATGTTAAGGGTTCAGATATATGCACTATTCGCTTTGAATTCATCCGACCCTTCATGCAAATACCCAACGAAATACCGCCCGGTATTTGTTGCTACCCATAGCGGTTATTAAATATCGCATGAATCAATAACTCCGGCCGCTAAAATGTTTTTCCCCTCTTGGGGCGCGACGTGGTCTTGCAGGAAATAACCTATAATGAAATTCGGTCTCCGTGGTGTCCTTTATCCGATGACCTCATAAAAATGTGTGATTGTACTTTTTTGCAATAAAAATGTATATTTACAATGGAATCTCAGATTTGGACGAATTTGCCGAATAGACATTTACCACCTGAGTGACGTTATGTTACGTATTTTTCGTATTAAGCATAATATTATAATTATTTGACGTATTAATTTCCACTATTACTTATGCGTGTTGCGTAACCGCATCACTAATATGCATGTTAGATATATTATTAGATGCGGTGCGAGATATCACATAGAGCTAATTGCATGACTCTCTTACTTATTACCCGTTTATACCACTAATAAAATTAAACACGATTATGTTACATACAAACCAATAGGGTTGCGATCATTCTTTTATTTTTAAATTGTTACTAACATCAGCAACAAGTGTCATTTTCTATAGTATCATAATACAATTATGAAAAAATATATTTGGTAGAACTTGTCGCTGTCTCTTTTATTCAATTCTAAAATAGGTGAGAGGTATGTAGGGTAGTATAGAGTAGTAGAGCTCTTGCAGACTTCGTCCCGGGAAGTACTACCACCTTACTCATTTCCGTCCTGGAGCAGTAGAGCACTTGTATTACTGTGTTTCGGTTAGAACGGTTCGGGGGCCGGTGCTTGTGTGTCGGTCAAAGTTGTATTTAAAAAAAGGTGACACACCAATATACACCCTAGGTGTATATTATTTACTCCTATTAAATATCTGTAATATCTTAATGATTTTAAAAGTAATATAAACTATATCAGTTAGTATTTTTACTTTTATATTATTTATTATTTTAGTTATCTTATTGTCAAATGGTTTCCAGAGCACAAGCTTTGCTTTGTTTGTGTTCAAAAGCCGAGTGTAAAGAAAGTCCTAAGAATTATTTCCTTAAATAAATTCAACCCTCACGCTTCGAATTGCATATACAATAAAGGTATAAACGAAGTATATAGACTATTCTACCTATTTGCAACTAAATACAGGCAGATTTGTATAAACATGGTTTATTATGCGCGCTATAATTTTACTTCCCGAATGGCAAAGCAATAAGTTGCTATAACCTGCGATGTTTAATTTATGACGGGCATGATACTCGTACGTGAACGAATAATTGCATTGACTTTTGCACTAAGTTTTATTATAATAAAATTAATTACTTTGTTATTAAACTACATAGTTTTCAATAGTGTTAAGGAGTTCGTTTAACCTTGCTTTATTAATGGCATTTTTATTATTTCTTACCACTTATATTTATCACTGTTTTGACATTACTTAGATAATGAATACATTTTTCATGAAGCTTTTTGGCTATTTCTATGTTTAATACCATGCTAGCTATTTTACTCGCGTTCCCGAGGGATGTGACTATTTCCCGGAATAAAAATATGCTATATGTTATTTCAGGGTATGTTCTATCTATGTGCTGAGTTTCATCTAAATCTGTTAGGTAGGTTTTGAGTAAAATAGTAACAAACATACTCACAAACTTTCGCATTTATTTTTTGTTTTAGATAATATTTCTATATAGATATAATAAAGGTACCTACATAATGTAAAATATATATTTCTATATCATTAAAGTGTGTCGAAAATGACTTAGTACTGTGTATAAATAAGGAAAAAAAATTAGGCCTCATTAAAGTAATAAAATAAGTACAGATTCTTTGTTATACCTTTAATTTAAAAGTCACGCAGCTAATTAACGGGTAAAATTTGAAAGCAATAACATCACCAGGTGCTACTTTCCTTTTCATCGCATCTTGTTCATCGTATTGACCCGACTGTCAAAAGCTTTACGCCAATTTGCCTCCGTATTATATTGGCATACCTCGTACATAATCGAACATGCATGTTAACTACCAATTAGTCAATAACTTCATTTATTTTCTCTAACATCGTTTACGTCGTGGCCGCTGATGCGCCTGTCAAAGCATTATATCAGAAGTTCTTTTGTTTGTGGATCAATTGTCAAGCCTTCAATAGCATCAATACAACCTTTACAATTGCGAGTTGTTTGATGTTCTAAATTGATTATGCCTTTTAATTTCTTATTGAATGTGTTCGCTTCTGTGATTATGGAATAAACCGTCGTACCTATGTATAAAATATGAATGCAACCTCTAGGATAGTTGTTGGTACTCTACGGTTTGCCGTTGAATTAATTTGTAAGAGAAATCTTTGATATCTTGGAAAAAGCTTATAATAACTTCATTTTCTTCTACTGTCTAGCAGTGATTACTAAATTACAACTAGCAACTGGTTACGGCTGTCCTTTTAAATCACAAGCAGTTTCGGAACAATGCTGATGCTTGATAGGTCGTTATTATTTTTAAAATTTACATATACAACGTCTTATGGCTCTTAGGTTTTCCCTGGATTTCAATATAATGATATTATCTCAGAGCATATTCTACCAGAGGACTATATTTTATTCAAATCTGTTTAGCCATTACGGAGCAAAATGATAACTAACACACTAACTTTCGCATTTATAATATTAATAAGATAAGATAGGATAAGACAAGATATATCTTTCATAAATACACTGCGTAGGAAGGCAAAATACATAATAAGAACTTTATGGTATATTCCTTGTATAGCTAATTGCAATTACTGTTCATGAAATGGTGTTGGTCAATCTAAAAAGCAAAAGAAGACAATTTTTTACTCCGTTTGACCTCATACCGCCAATCGAAGCTAATAAACTGTGTAACTTTGCCTATAGTATTGGTTTTACTTTTCACAAAAAACAAAGTTTTGGTTAATCGTATAAAATTTCCGTAGGTATAGTTTCTATAAATAATATGTATGTTATACCTAAACGTTCAGGGAACAACAGAAATAATCTATGTCTTCTACCGTTAACGAAAATTTTGTCATCTAATATATTGTCTATCAGATTTCAATATAGACTTAAACAAAGTAAAGGCTTTAATAAATAAATACGGCTATTAATATTTTCCAAGCAATATTAACATAAAACATATTCCCATTTTAAAAAAGGCACGTGAATAAGCACAGGCGCGACCGAACAATTTTTTTTACGGTAGCCGATTCACTTTATTTACTTTACAATATCGATTTTTATCTCAGTAATACCTGTTAAGGTACATTTTAAATAACAGTGATTAAAACACCATAAGAGAGTGAAGGTAGGTGGTTCGCACGAAACGAGATCGAACCGGATCCAAATCGGAGGGAACGTTTTCTGTAACTGGAGCAGACGGCCCGGCTCGAATATCGCCCCTTATGTCGATAATAAGATTTTCTTTCGAACACCGCAATACAGCAGTTTCTCTTTTTTGTGAATGCACCTGCGATGTAGGGCAATCTTGGCTTATTTCGAAATGAAATCATGACTGGTATGTACTTATCGGACAAATCACATTATTATAGCGTGGCTATATTCTTAAACGGATTATTTCATATGGATGGGCTTTTGAATCCAATTTAACAATAAACGTTATTATAATTGCTGATTCTTCGCTAAAATATTAATTTCCTATTTTGGTAAATAAGTAAGTACCAAATTAAATGTTCGTAGTTTATTTATGATCGATCAATAATAAAGGTCCATTGCATCAATAATGTGTTTCTTAAATTTAATTGATTAGCCATTACTTAACAAAAGCTTTAGTAGATGCATAACGTAATCGTGTCATATGGAATAAAGTCACAAATTCATAAATGTACCGATGTATTTTTGAATAGGATAAAGAGGTCATCACTGCATAATTAAGATAAACCTGAACAACTGGAAACACCACACCTCCTGTAATATATTCACATACCGCAATCAATAAGATCTAGAGAAATATTAAGGTTTGGTCATTTTAGTTAGAATCGAGTTTGGATATATAAAAAAGCTCACTGTGATATATATAATGAAGTTAAATGAACAGCTATCATGGCTATGTAGACTTTAGAAGTTAACGTGTAATAGGCGACGATCTTGTTAAATGAAGGTCCTTGAATAAATAAAAAAAATTTCATTGAAAATTACTTAAAGGACTTTGTATGTTATTTTTGCAGTCGACACGATGCTTAGCTGGTTTTTAGTTAAAGACACGTAAAGATTATTGCTTGTCCATTTACACCATATCGCATTTGAGAAATACTGTTATCGTATTAAGCCTATTTCTTAGGTTTAATTTATGAAACGTCTTCGAAGCCAAAACATTAAATATGTCTAGGTAAATTTGCATGAATCGAGTCATTATTTGCGAGCGACGACACGACACGCCGTTGCGCGGGCGCACTATTCCTCGAGCCGCGTGGGAAACTCGGCCAGCCAGATACTATTCGATACAGACACTAGCCATATTTTACGTCAGAATTCGACGCACTCCAGTTGCGCGTAAGTAAGTAATCTGCGCCATTAATGTCACGACTAGATTGTGCATCCTTGCCGAGCTCGGACTCACCACTCTCCCGGTTACCATAAATCAGACTGTAAACCGCAATCGACCTGTATCAACATTTATTACGGCCTCATGTTCAGCTACAAAGTACCGAAACGTTTATTATCTGCACTTAATTATATTAACTAGATTTCAAATATAATTGCTACTAGGTTGATTGAATTGCAAATATCATTGCATAAATTTCGCCCAGCTTTGAGCTTTTAAAACTGACTTTAATGATTTTCAGGCAATGGTTCAGTGATAGCCATGTTTCGGATGACAGGCACAAATCTCAAAATGAGCTTGTAATTTTGCGCTTTTTAAGAAAACTATCGTACCCTAAGAATAGAAATCTATCATCTTGTAGGTGTCTACTGGTTTTGTTCTATTCTTGAGAAACAAATTGGACAAATTATTGTCCAATCGGTTTCTACGTATAAATTTAATTTGAAATAATGTCAGTAAAGAATATGAGAGCTAAATAATTTCCAAAGCATGCCCCCCCAATTACATTAGCTGTAATTAACACATGTCATTCGCTGTTGATCGCAACACCCGCCGCGGCGTGAGTCGCAAACTACACGCAATGTTAATTTCACTTTTACTGCTATCCAACTTAAATACATAATAATGTGGCATAAAATTGCAACATGCTGTGTGTATGAAAGAGATCAAAGGCTGAACGTAGCAAACGGTCATCTTCACAGAAATGTCAAAGGTGAGTATGCGCGGTCTCGCCACGAGTGCCCACCGGCCACCGGCGCGGTCTGGTATGCGACCACCTCCATTTATGGCTCGCTAGTGGATTCCAATACATACACATGAAATGCATCACTATTATACAATTCAGTATAGTGTCTTATCTCGCGATCCTATATGTAAATGTTGAACAAAATAGGATCTTTTAATGAGATAAAACATCACTTTTTAAATAACCTATGTAGGTATATCTAAAGAAATCAATCACTTAGTTAATCAATGCAATCAAATACATATTTAGGTATCTACTTAATATACTTGCTTGTAATTACCACCAACTATAAGATGGACAGACGTCAGTAAGTTAATTATAATTACTGAATACAACGCAAAATAGTATTGAGATGAGAATATAAGTCAGTTATTAAGGCATACTGCACATAAGGTGCTTTCATGTCCCAATTTCACACAGAAAAAGCCTTAGGTCGGTGTAAATATACCGATGCAGATTATGTAAAACCGCCAATTAAAATACCGTAGCAATGTCTTTCATAGCATATCGAAATTGAATTCACAGAACAGTTCTCTCGCTCAGACCTACGGAGTAGGGACACCGGTGCTCCGTGCACCCCTCACCTGATCACGAATGTACACCACTATCGCTACAATCGAAACTGTAGAGCAAAATTGTCCGCTTATTTTTGTTGTAAATAAACACAACGCAATTTGTAGACATCATTCGATGGCTCTCAAAGATAAAGTCGGGTATTGTAGTTGCGTTATTGAGGCCATTTATTCCATGTTAATTAAAGATAACGAGCGTAATCTAACGAGTCTACCGATACAAGTAGCTGGTAGGTATCTACTACGTAGAGTAAGTCTGACTGTTAGTAACTGTATAACGGATTAACTAAATCACTAGTGATTTTATAACCATCATATTGTGCTTTTGAACATAAATATACTTGTATATTCTTAATGGAGACTACGGCAAATATAAAATGATTATGCGATAGAGTCGCAACGTATAAACTTAAGCAACTTATAAAATTTGTTACAATTTGTAGACAGAATTTTAACGCACTTAATAAAAGTGTTCATGAACCGCGACTATGTCATATAGTCGTGATTCCATTGGTTAGTGGCTGCGTCGGGCCGGTGCGGCGGCGGCGGCGGCGGCGGCGGCGCGGCGGCGCGGGCGCAGCGCTGCCGGCTCCGTAGCGTGGCGTAACCACACTCGTTAACCCACATGCACAACCACCACTCAGATAAAGTCATCAAAGTCATATCCCAGTGAAAAACTTTCTGAAATTCACAGTATAAAAACACCGAAGGGATTATAAAGTTTGCTCTAAGATCATTAGGAAAGATCCACGATATAAATAGAGCTTTGAAACATGTTATAACAAAACTCAATATCTCATTTTACGAGGTGCATGCCGACATTAAAGCTTACAAGCAACGGTTTTAATGCTGCATTGCGATGCGAATGTAATGCAAACCCGAACCAATTGCAATATCAGGCACTTATCGGTAAATTTAATAGCTTACAAAGCTATTACACGACCAGATTCGCAGAAAAACCGCTACGACGACCTTGAAGCTGGTAACAATAATAATGCCTACCTGCATATATCGACAGAAACTGGGATTACCCACTGCAAAATTTACCCGGCGACGTTGTATTTTAACACTACTCAGAGAGGCTTTTGATATTTAATATTTTAGACTACGTACATACCCCACCAATTTCCACGATGAAAAATTTCAACTCGATCATGTTAGCTTAGGCTTACCTGTAATTGTGAAACAGGTCTTAAGTAATGCCGAAAATACTATTTTAAGAGTGTTAGTTGCAACACAATTTCGCATGCTAACTTAGTGTTTCGCTCAATGTAATGACACGTTGTACACAATTTAGTGCAGTTTAAAATATCTTTGTGATGCAACGACGTAAAGTACTGATTGAATGTTGAATTTTACGATCTGTGGTCTACAGTAACTTGTAAGAGTAAATATATTAATTTATGATCATCAATATTTAGTTTTACTCCATTCTCTTACTATGCAGTAAATAAACGTTTAGCAAGCTGTGAGCTACGCTGTATTATAAAGTTACCTGCGTTGTAGCGTTGGGTTGAGCACTGACTTAACTTATTATATTTATTTCACCACTAAAAGAGAACGACGGCACGAATAAGTTTCAAGTAATATGTGTACGGTGGGCCGACGTTATCCCGTTTTCAATATTCATTTCAAATTCATGAACAACTATTGACATCAATGTGAATTTAATCATTCCAATTCAAAATGATATTCAGTAGCTAGTTACTATTGAGCAAAATACATCACGTTACATTAAAGTGTACACTTACTAGATATCTATATAAAGTAGTAAATAATAGGTTAAAGTTATAAAGACATATTCAAATAAGAAAACGTCGTTAATCGAATGATTCGCTTATTCAAATATAGTAGTTTCAGTAGCATTAAATTTGACCTTCATAAGTGCCTTCCTAGGGCCTAAACTGAATAAATGGCTTGATTTTTTGAATTTTGAATGACCTAATCTGGAATTAATGAAAGTAACAACTACTGTTCATTAAAATTATAGCTTTATCGCCGACAGATATTATATAAAAAAATGCATAAGTTGTACCAAAACAAGAAACCCATCAAGCAATAAGACATTCCTATTGATGCATGTACTGCATCAATAACAATAGTATACTCATAATAATTCAGTCATCAAGACAAAATAAATCAGTGTCAAAGTGTCAACTATGACTATATTATAGTTTAATACATAAATAAATTATACATAAAGGTAAATAATATTTCGTCAAATATATCCACGAGTTACCATTATATCAGCTGTCAGATGAAACATTATACTGGGTGTTTCGGTCCCTCGCGCTTGCTCCAATTCATCGTGTCGTTTGACAGACCTTTCTCATTTTACGTTACTGGGTATTAAATACAGTAAATCGGTTGGATATATACAAAATTAAACAACTGTATCCATTTAAGACTGGTGGAGCAGACTGAAAGTAGCACATTAAAATCTGTGAAAATATGTAATGTGTAGGTAGTATCAAAAAATTATCGTAGTCACGTGTTAAGGTTTTCTTGTGACGTTTAATTTATTTCATGATGTCAGTAAGATTTTATGTTCAGTTTTATTTTGGGATGTTCAAACTGAGTGGTTGAAACACAACTCGGCTGGCAGCAGTGGTACGCGCGCGCGCGGCTACGTGATGCCCGATAGGCACGGCTCGTGACTCGCTCGCCCCGGTTTGGTACAGGATCTAAAGACACGACCGAACCGAGCTTATTAATTAAACATTCAGATACGGACATTATTTCGATTGAAATTATATTTTATATTAATGCTGTCCTATAGTGTTTGTTTATTTTCACGAAATTAACATATCTGTTTCTCTCTTTTCCAGATTAACCTCGTATCAGACAAGAAAGACTTCATTGAAAATATGGCATACATCATCGGGTGCAATTCTCTCTCAATCAAGTTCCTGGCGAACTGAGTTCTTGTCAAAGAGGGAATTGGGTTGGGGTGAATAATGGGAAAAAAGAACGTACGGATCAAGTTCTCACACACGATTGGTCCACCGATTGACTCGAGCACGTTGGGCACGTCGGAGTAGCACCCCAGCCCGCGCCCGCTCTCGCACTCCCACTCTCAGTTACCGACGCTCTAGCGCTGCCAATAAAGTACAAGTCATACCGGGTTATTCACTTATTTAAATTTAGATTTATTTATTGTAGTACAAAGACAAACTTAACACAAATACGACGAATTTGATGTAGCAGAACCGACAAGAGAACGAACCGAGCTACAGTCCTCGGTTGAAATTGAAACGGTAGTCATGACGGCCACTGCCCCAGAACTGTCAAAGTCGGATTTCTTTGATTTCGTGACGTCGAATGAGGTTACCGATGCTCAGTATAAACAACAGATGCGCTCTGTAAATGTGTTCATGGAATCACCAGACTCGAGATCGAATCCCTTGCTTTCTGAGGAGCCAAAAGAACAAAATAATAATAGTCTGCTGAGCGTAGCAGGTGCTCCTAGTGTCGCCCCGAGTAGTATGGCCACAGCCACAACCTCTACTACGCTGCAGAGTTTCGACTCTATTTGGAACGTTGACAGAGAACGCGAGCGCATAGATACCACCATGTTAGAAGACCTTAACAAATTTTATTGGAACCAAGACACTGAAATCAATGGTACTCATCCATGCGCAGACCCGACTATATCGAACAAATTAATAAATAACACGGATGGACAAATATATACGCTTACAGTACTAAATCATGACATTAGCGAATCTAGTTCGAATCGATATTGGAGTAAAGAAGAAGATGTGTCGATGTCCAGTCCTACGGATATGGACCAACCGTCGACGCTAGATCTCGAATCTATATTAAATATGAACGGCTTTCCTAATGACTTTAACAATGATCTACCTAAAGTGGAAGGTTTTAATTACGAAGAAGGTGATTCAGAATCACAAAATACAGACCTGAGTACAGCTAATTTAGTTAAAGTGGAACCATACAGTTATGAAGATAACGAGTTCTCAAACGAAAAAAATGATGACTCACATAGTCCTTCTCTAATCGGTGCACCAACATTATTAGAAAACCAAGTTGAATTTAATAATAATAATAACGATTGGAAAATTACAGATCAAAATACAGAGTCGAATGAATCATTACTTAGAAGTGCTTTACAAGGAAAAGCTTTTATTAGATATAGCACTATTCAAAAGAATACTATTACGAAACTCGATGCGAGTGCGGAATTGAAAAAGGTCATTAATAACAACAACAAGGCCGACGTTCCATCAATGTACCAGGACAACAAGGACGTGGATTTGATGATGGCAATGTCTCCTCAAAGCGGTAACTTAAATATATCGATTTTGTTAGAAGACCCGAACACAACGGTTATATCTAACGGAGAAAATCTTAACAATCCAACGTCAACGCAAAGTGTCGATGACATTTTGCTCTCGCAACTTGACGCTAATTATCCCGAAGATTACGAAAAGTTAAAACGTATAGCGACGGAATTGGGAGAATCGATGCAGCCGTTTTGTACGGTAGAACCTATCGATACGCGTAACGTGTATAATATACACCACGTTAACGGTGAATTGGTCACAATGATCCCCACCGGGGAAGTTCAGCTGCCGCAACATTTGCAAATTGTGACCGCATCGCCTACCGTGACAAGCACAAAAACGCTAAGCAAAAAGTATAAAAGAATACAGAATAAAAATTCACCACCTACTGCTCAAGTCCAATCGGGCACGGCCATTCAGGCTGCTACGTCCACATCGAACGGCGTGAGGAAGGAAAGGTCGCTCCACTACTGTTCAATATGTTCGAAGGGATTCAAGGACAAGTACTCTGTGAACGTGCACGTGAGGACACACACGGGCGAGAAGCCGTTCGCGTGCTCCCTGTGCGGCAAGAGTTTCCGCCAGAAGGCGCACCTCGCCAAGCACTACCAGACGCACATTGCGCAGAAGAGCGCCGCCGCCAACGGCGCGGGAGCGGTGAAGCCCAACAAGCAGAGGTAACCGCGCCGCCACTGCGCCCGTGCACTCGCTCCACGTCTCAGCTCGCTCGCGTTCGTAGTCAATTGAACTTTGTCACAGTGATATGATAACAAACATAAAATTTTCTTATAATCGAATACCTAAAGGCTGAAATATCACAGATGATTTTGGTAAGGTGCTAAATAAAGTAGTGATTATAGAGAAATAAGACAGTTACGAAGGACATGTACGAAGGTTCTCATTCGTTATCTTTATTGTTAATTTGTGTGTAATTCCGCCCGTTACCGAATAATGTTTAGCTTTAGGTAAGAACAGATACTATTTAGTGTTTATTGAGATTGTAATAAACGATATTGTCATAGGATGAACATTCCATATTTATTAGTCATAAATGTTAGTTTGTGTTAAGAGTCATAGGTATTTACGTGCATTTTTGTGTAAGGTATTGTTTTGTTCCTGAGTTTTCATTAAATTTTACCTGTCTTTATGGCTCAAATTACATATCAATTAGGTAATTGTAAAATATACCTACTTAATTGATTTATTAATATGTAATGGTTAAACGCAACATCAGATAAACAGTGAACAATGATGAGCCGGCGCGTTGGATTACTGCTCGCCGCCGCGCCGCCGTAATTTCTCCTGCTGCGCGACCGACTAAACTTTCTAAAAATAAAATAAAAATACAGAGTAAAAGAACGAACATTTAGAACCTACCATCTTTCACCGCTTAACTATCTCATCTCTACACTATCTTCCTCTTAGTTCGGCCCGTCTTTTTTTATTATGAATGGCGGTTCTGTCTTTTTTAACACTTTTGTTTATTTTGTTAGCATATGTATGAATTTACTACTTAATACTCTTAGTTAAAAAATATAAGTACAAAATAAATAGACGAAGATCCTAAAGATTTGTACATTATATAGAATTGAGTATATAGTGAGATGGTATGAATTATGAAAGCTGGTTGGAGACGGGTGGTTCGATAATTTGACCATCCATATAGGACAGTGCAGTGAACGGTTTTCAATCCTAATATTATATCTTTCCCTCAGCTGGGAGAGGCTTGATTGGGCCCAGATTGCTATAAATTACAAATACAAGTGGTGTTTCGTATCTTCGTAGTCTTTAAAATTGTACTCCCTTTCTCGTCCAGCAAATTGGCCTTTCTTTGTTCGTTCCGTGTGCTTGTAACAGTGCCTCGCCCTGCTATTATTTTATTAACTACTAGAATCTCGGACATTGTTTACCGAAGTATTAGACACCTATGTTATCGACCTGTCTCTTCCCATAATTTCTATAAACTAGCGGTGAATCTTGAAGATGAAAGTGTATGAAAGTATGAACATACATACCGCTATTAGTGAAAGTAATTGCCTAATATAGACATCATTTTAATCTAATTCTTCGTCATTTTCAGACATACCTATTCTTAAGTGCACATAGCACGTAGGTATCTGAGTGTTTGTATTGTTTTTGTGATACTTTTACTAGATTGGTTTAGTTTGAAGACTATTCCTTTATTTTTTGCAGTTTCTCAACATAGTACCTAATTGAAACCGCATATAAAAATAACTGATGTAAAACAGACTCAAAATTCTGTCTATGGCTCCTTATTAGGTTACAGTAGAAAATTATTTATTAAAAAATGGATATTCGATTCAACCTTGATATTAAGAAACGTGTAGGTATAATGTGTATAGAATAGTGGTCGTTTCATGACACAGCAGATTATGAAAACTCTATCTTCAACTACATGTGTTATCGCCTCTTATATTTAATTAGTTTTCTTGTTTCTCATTAAACAACTTTGTACAATTGCAACAAGAGCATCATGCACCGAAACTTAAATATAGTTTGAAATTAGATAAAAATTGTTGCTAGATCTAGTTTTACATCTTGGTGCAATTCTCCCTATACAAAAATTTCAATAAAATTACCACATTAAACTTTTCCTCCGAATTAATCGATCGACATTCATCGATATTCTTATAAACTGAACACAATAAACACATTGTACCAGGCAGTATTTTATAATAGTTTAATTATGTACCTACTTACTGTGATTGAAATTAAACCACCAGCATTAAGGTCAAGTTGACTGATAATGTTGCGGCCTCCGCACGTCAATATTGGTATCACACACCCGTCCATTCGACAATGTCATTTTGGCACGACCTAGCATTTTTTTGTGCGATACTTTTATCATCTAGGTACCTACCTACCTAGTTCTAACAATAGCATCACAATAAAAGATAATTTATTTTCCGGAAGCTCAAATGTCTTAAAATATTCTGTAATTTATTTATTTTAATAAATTCTTGTTCTTGGACCTATGACTGGTTATTCCTATATATTATATCTATCGCGGCCTGTTTCAAGTACGATGTTAGAGACTATTCATTATATTGTATAAATTTAATACATATCTTGCCAATAACAATACTGTTAACATTACAATTTTAGTATTAGTAACGAGACACTGCCTTAATCACTCCTTTCTGCCTGAGAGACTTCGTATACCTACGGTTTTTGTACGACCGATTACAAAAAAGCTCGATATTTAAAGTACAGGATTGTCATACTAAATGTTGTTGGACATACACTGAAGTAGTGAATTGATTGGTATTTGTGGTGTGTGACATAATATTAAACGAGTACGTACGTAAAGTAAGAGACCTCTCAGTGTAACAATAGTTCGTTCTGGATACAAAAATTTTACTCTTACTGCGTCCTGTTCAGAGTCTTTCAATTCCTAACCAACTCTAAGATGCAACGAATTGAATTCAAAATTGTGCACGCATGTGTAATATTTAGACTGATTTTGTACCTATTGTGTGTTATCTCAAGATAGGTTTGTGTGCGTACATGTAATGTTGTACCTATATAGTTTATACAAAGTGTTTTCTACATATTTTTCCGTAACTTGGTATTTTTATGAATAGTTTATAAAGCCAGAGGAAACTCCTTTAACAATACTCATTATTTTGTAAATATGTACGTATAACAAACTGATTAAGATGAAAAATAATTTGAGAAGTAAATTTTTATACTCTACCAATTATATCTCATTAGATGGTATTTTGAAAAGTTAGCGAATTTATAGATTTAATAAGTAATAATAAACATTGAGAGATTTACCAGTTTATTATAAGAGACTATGGCTACCTTGATATTTTATGTGAGTGCATAAATAATAGTTGTTAATATATTCTTGTAATATATTAAATTATTTTTGTTTTGAGAACATTATTTCGAAAAGGTTTATTAAATATTGATCGATTTTTATTGCATTTGTTCCTGAGTTGATTATTAGATTTTATTGATGATAATAATTATGACTTGTTTTTAAGGTTTCTTTGAATAATTCATGCATGAGTAATTTAATGTATATGTAGTATCAGTGTAGCTTTAAGGGCGACGTGGATGATTGTTTCGTCCAGCGTCAGCGTCTCGGGTCTTCCTTTTGCAACATCGTCCATTGCGATATTAGTTGATGATCGGAATTGCAACTATATATCATTTTTAATTGACGAATACAGATAATAAATAACATAGATAATAGTGGACAGCGCTTGCCGAAAATTTATTCAGTTATGCCCATTCGTTGAATTATGTATTGCTCAAATTAGATCAGCGATTGGATAAAGCAAGCAATAAGGGGTCATCCACTTCATCCTTAAACTGAAACCGTCCGTCCTGTACAATACTTCATTATTTATTTATAGAATTAATGGTTAAGATGAAAATGGAAAATAAAAAATATATTTGTATTTTGATTAACCGGAGCTGTGATTTTTGCTTATCTGTATATCTAAACAGTGTCACTTTGATGATCGCATAATTCGTCGATTAACAAAACCACCATTTGATAGTCGACACTGATTCTGAGGCTTTCCAAACTAAGTAAATATCTTTATGTGATGTATTGCGCCTAGTTACACTGACTGTGAGAGCTTTTAAACAACGCATATTTACAACTACCGTTTATTTGTAATACATATTTGCTTGTGATATGAGTGTAAAAACTTAAGTAAGATTTGATTAATCTGTACGTCACACTGCTGAAGTCGACACGGTGCAAAACGTCGCATGACGAGGAAAAGCCTTAACTAAAGCGTCAGACTTATCTGTCAGGTTAAATCTGGTCACGTTAAATCAGTATCACGCCGAAAGGTACGTGTAATGTAACAAATGTAGCTACCACTATTTTTTTACAAGATTTTACAGTTTTGTAATGATATTCTTTTATTTTTACTTTCCTATGTTAGTTTGCTAATAAAATGTTTTTTATAATATTATATCTGTTTTATTTATTTAAAGGTACATTTTCAAACAAACCAGGAGTATCTTCAATAATAATTAACTGTAGACGCCAATGCGCTGGAGGAAACCTTTAACAAGATATTAACGTCTGTAGACAGTAAACACAGATTAAAAAATAAAACGACAAGTTCTTGATCAATAAAAGTAGATCAGTTCTATAAATATTTAAACGGTCCACACACAGTTACAACGTAGCCCTGTTAATTGGCTGCAGAGGAACAACATAAATCCTCAAGTCGAAACACAAATCTTGTATAATAAGGGAAAAGAACAAAACCGATGTTTCCGGGCTTTACTATCATTTAAAACGTATGCACCATCTCCGCCATACACCAACATATATGGCTTTTTATTTAAAATTGTCTTTGTTTTAGATATAAAACTCTTCTGTTTTTTCATTAACAATACATTGGTACAATTGTAGAACTTACATTCTAATCTATAAGTTACAGTTTAAATTCTAAGGTATGAATAAAAATGAAAGAAAAAAAATGCAATAATGTTTATTTCAGCTTAGGCCCGCAGAAGGCACTTATGAAGGTCAAAGTTACTCACCACCGGCTCGGAAGTCAGCCTTTTACTGAGAAGAACCAGCAAGAAACATAGCATTCCGCATAATAAAAATGTAATCATTGTAATGTAACCTGAAATTATTCAAAGTAATTCGATCATTTTTATACCGCATGGGCCGACAAACAAGTAGACGGTTCACCTGATGGTAAGTGGTCACCGCAGCCTATGGACATTTGCTACACCAGAGGCATCGCCAATGTGTTGTCGACCCTGAGACGTGAAGTTGGTAAGTCTCATGTACCTGTAATTTCACCGGCCCCCTTACCTTTCTAACCGAAATACGGTAATACAAGTGCACTACTGATTCATGGCGGAAATGGGTAAGGTGACTTCCCCGGACGAACTCTGCACTAAGAGGTCTACTACTCAGCAAATGAATTATTAGTTAATACAAATATTCAGCAAATTGGTTACATAATGTTGTAGTTTCTAACAGTTTTGATGAATTTAAAAGCTTCTCTTACATTTGCGGCTTAGTTGAAATATATCTTACTCCATAGGAAATAAACATCAGTTAGTTTTGTTGTTGAAATAAAGAAATAAATATATTTGTACAGAAGTGGGCATATCAACTCGCTCCTGCCCGGTTTTACTTTATTTTGGCTCTAGTGAATAATGATATATAGGTAAATATAAACGTTTCAAGGTTTATTATACCCAACAATTAAAGTAAGATTTCCTGGTAGGTTAACATTATAAAACAAGTTTCTACAAATGAGTCAAAAATAAACCAGTTGTGGTCAAATTTGTGACAGTCGAGTTAAACATGCTGGTACATTTAAGGAAAAGCCCAAAACTTGTGTGTGAACCAAAGTAGTAATTTATTTCTGTATGTAACTAATATTAAATTTAAATTAGTTGAATAATGTTCAAGTTACAAATACAATCACTGGTAACTACCAGCTGATAGACCTTTCATTAAATGAAAGCACTTTCTTTAATAAGTCTATATCTTCAGTCTTCACCCCTGTCATCTTTGAATTACGGAAGTGGACGAATATAAAAAAAAAGTACAAACGTAAGTAAAAACTTTTTTTTTATATTCCACTTGGGTCTGCATACAAGTATACGGTCCACCTGATAGTAAGTGGTCACCACCGCCTATGGATATTTGCAACACTAGGGGCATCGCCAATGCGTTGTCGACCCTGAGACGTGAAGTTGTTAAGTCTCATGTGCCTGTAATTTCACCGGCCCCCTTACTTTTCTAACCGAAACACAGTAATACGAGTGCACTACTGCTTCACGGTAGTAAAGGTGGTAGCACTTCCCCGGACGAACTCTGCACTAAGAGCTCTACTACTCCAAAAACTATCTATACTACCTGTCCCCCGCGGTTTCACCCGCGTTCCTTAGCGATGTCACATTATCCCAGCACAAAAAGAATCCAATGTGTTATTCCACGGTATTTTAAATATATGTGACAAGTTTCATCCAAATCCGTTTGGTAGGTTTTGTGTGAAAGAGTAACAAACTTCCATACATACAAACTTTCGCAATTATAATATTAGTAGGATAAGTAGGATTAATTAATAATGCTAACGAACATTATTGTTACAAATTATTAATTAAAAGTTATTTATTTTAATGATAGATACTTATAAACCTGCAAGTAATGGTATTGACTTTAAAATCACCTCTATAACCACTAATATATCTATAGGTATATTATTTCATACAAATCTTATTTTTATTTTTCTTTATTTGGGACAGCAACAGTCTTAAACTATAAATATTTACATGGTTTGAACTTATAATTATGAGACCAATTACAGCTATCCACGTACTAAAATAGAATTTTTACCAATATCTTACATAACACAAGTTTGAGGCAAACAACAAATATAAGTATGAGTATTATACTAAAAGAAAGAAAAAAAATACACTAATAACAACAATATGCTATATATTTAATAAAAATCTTGGTCGAATAATCCAAAAAGCTAATAAATCGCAACCTTTACTTGCAATGAATGTAAAACTTAATTGTTGTAACTTAATTATTAAAATCCGCCCAACCCATTGTGGTAAGTCGATAACAGTAAGACAAGTTAACAAAAGGCACATATATAAAATAGTTGTAACATTGATCGTCCTCGGGGCATTGTTTCTCATTAGACAGTTCCGGCGCACATGCACCGAGCTGTGAGGTGGTACTTAGTTCTATTGTAAACTCCGCGATCCTATCGACGCCACAAAATACTTCCGATGGATTTAGGTACCTGCTTTCCACTCATTGTTTACTTACATCTGATATGCTTCTGATACATAAATAGGTCTGCATCCTCGTCCATCACACTACAATTAATATCCGAGTATTATACAAGGAGGTGAAACTGAAAAGGAGTTGGTATAATAGTTCTAAATTTAAACTTAAATAAAAAAGCACAAATATTCAACTCTCACTCTAAGAACAACATAACATTATAAGTACAATAAATGCTTATCTGAGAAATCAACGAACGTAAATGTTTTTTATGTCGGTTATAGACACATTGGTTGAATCCTGTAGGTAGTTACAAGATTTTCTTTATTTCAACAGAGGCTTAATTCTTGATGATAATAATACGGTATTGATAACTTTAAATTGAATATAACGTTCAATGATAAAGCATTAAGGAAAGTGATCAGATAAACGGTAGTTCCGCAGGCTACGTACATAGTAACCTAAGACATACCAGGGACATTCTTTACATACGGCCATCTGATCCCAAACAATGCAGAGCTTGTAGGTACTATGGAAACCAGATACCTGATATAGTTACCATATATGCTTCATTTTTTCATCCAGACACAGAACAAACAGACATGTTCACTCACACAAAGTGTGTCCTGGGTGGGAATCGAAACCACGACGTGGGGCATGGCAGTCAGGGTCTCCAACCGCAAAGCAAACTGGCCAATCAATATATACAATATAAATACATTGAACCCTACCCATACTCACTCACTAATCAAAGCTAATAAAAAGTGACCACCAAGTACTTAGCTCCATACCTACTCGTCAGAAATCCAACATATAAATCGTACCTGATTCCAATATGAAAAGAAAACACAAATACTTGTAGCATACTTAATGCAAACAGACATGTGAATATTGTAAAGCACTTCAACTTTCTCTACCTGATGGGCCGTCAATCATCATAAATTAGAGACGATTTTCCAGTTATCACTTTGATATAACTTTATGTACATTGATTACATGAATATCATATGTATAAATATTACTGTAAATGTACCTATAGTTGCGAGGTAACCCCATCACAGGTATCCCTATATATAATTGAGGCAACCCTGGTATAGTTACCAGGGTTGCCTCAATTTTTTTTACCTATAACTAAAACCAAAGTCACGTATTTCTTAAAGAAAGTTATAAAATGAATGTACCTACTATAAAAGTATGAATTGAGATTGCTCGAAAACTAACTAGTATATGCTGGTATTATTTGTTATAAACAAAAAGATTCGTTTGTGTGATTGCTTTCAAAGGTACCTTATATCTGTTTCTTTTTATTTCTGTCTCTTTTTAACTGTAACTCTATTATTCTTATTGTTTATTTGTATTATAGTATATATATACTATATTCAGTATAATAAATACTCGTATATAAAAATAATATTCATAGTAATAGCAGATAATTCGCAAGTATATTATATTTATTGAAATTTCAACACAAATTATATAGAACTTTCTTTCGTTGGTGATTTTCACACACAGTTCTTTAAAAGATCCTTAAAAATATAAAGAATGCTGGCGCAAAATACAATATGGTGGTATTTTAATTAATACATTATTATATACATTTATTAATATGTCTTTGGGAATAAATCAATTTTATAGTAGATACTTATGGCAAAATCCCCTTAATAAGTAACTAAGGTTTAGAGTGAAAATACAGATAAACTGCTAGACATCATTAGCGCAACGACAGGAAATCATACTTTACGAGTGAAAACAAGACATTCTTCACAACCAACCGAACGATGCAAGGTGTAGTACAAGTCAAATCACATAAATAGCAATGATAAATGAGTTATCTTCTGTTCAATTTACAATGCACAACAATTTATGAGAGTCATGTGGAAAGTCGAATTTTAATATGTACCCTGCTTTACATTCAGGCAATTTACATTCATGAACTCGCAAATGTTCTGTGGCTTCAACCGCGTAAGTAGGTACCAAATTCTACAATTTCTTTAATCCTATAGGTATATATTAATGAAACATAGTAGACATAGATAAACCCTTTGAGGTTTGCGTTATGTGGCTACAAGTAAGTTTTAGTGCTTTGTACAGTATATTAAATAAACCAATAAAATATATATAAACCTTTATTTCTTATGTATCAGTCAGTATTTTCCATAACAATTGTAATATGGTTTTGTTACATAAACTTTCTTTAAAGGTTACTCTCTGCCAATTTCCATCAAATTCGGTTACGCTTAAACTAAGCGTAAAAACAGAACGGGCAAAGAGATTGACAGGCTGACTTTCTTTCGGCCACAGTCGCTTTATAATATTAGTAAGGATAGCTCACAAATATGGGCGAATACTTCTTTGTTAACGACTATACAATGTGTTACAAAATAACCCGTAAAAATAGAATTAATTATCAAAGCCAACAACCCTAGTACTAAGTCTACGTACCTATTTTACCTAATAATTGTCTACTTTAATAGTTTTTCTATTTTTATTATATCTATTATTATACAGCGTTACTAGGGTTCTTAAATATTGTGAATGGACTCGTTATAAGGCCAGATTTTACCTCCTTTCGGTTTTACGGATAGTTTTGTAACAGTCTGTATATAAACCATAGACTAACCCTGCCTTAGCTTTTTAATGGCCCGCTGAGTTATATAAACTTGTAGATAACACCAACTGTCTGAAGCCATTTTGATGAGTAAATCACACAATTCCAAGACCTTTGTTTTCTAACTTTATCTAATGCGTATAGGCGTTGTATAGACCTAACAAAATCTAGCAATTCGAGCAATTGTGTCGAATTGTATAAAGAATAAAGAAAAATAAAATGTATTTTAGAAAACTAATTGTGACTTTTAATGGTTCCATAGGCAACAAGGAATCCTTATTTACTTATGAAAGGAAGATCTATAGCTAATTAAAAAAACTAGAACGTTTACATAGATTACAGAAAGCAATTAACAGATCCTCACGGTTAGAAAAGTATAGTTTCGCCATGTTCAACTGTCTGTCTGTCCGCGGTTTCACTCAGAGTACTATTGGTATTTAAATGCTGTAATGTAGCATGGTTTACACGTATCAATCACACCGACAAAGCTGTGAAATAAAATCGTACATTTTTTTTCCTCCGATAGGTAATGCGGGGTGATATTTTTTTACTAATCTCAATCATGTGGTGGAGCTGACATTTATCGACTCGCATAATATGTAGGCATTTGTTTGCAAAAGGAAATGTTTGCCTACAAGTTAAACCGATGGTTTTGGATATGTAAAAAAAATACGGCAGTAGTATATACCTATTATATAACAAAGTTAAAAAAAAATCTATCACAGCTGAGTAGGCTTTACAAGTTAACGAGTAATAGTCAACCATCTTATAAAATATACTGGATTACAGACAGCAGAATGGAGACAATTACTTGATGTCATGAAAATATACAAAACAAAATCGTACAAAATTAAAACTAGAGCATTATAAATTGGTAAGGCTTTTGAAACCCTATACTGCATACTACCCGACATGCACTTGTTTAGATTTAACTCTATTCATAACAGATTTTGATGTGGATAGCCGCTCTCCTGGAATGATTTGATTTTTATTAGTTAGTTATCATAAATGATCATGAGCGTAACATAAACAAAAATCGCGAAATAAGAAGATACTTACCTACGCGGAAATACTTTCGATATTTTTACACCACATGGGCCGACATTCCAGCAGACAATCCACTTGATGGTACGTGGTCACCGCCGCTTATGAACATTTGAAACACCAGGCATCACCAGTGCATTGTCGAGGCTGAGACGTGAAGTTGTTTCGTTTCATGTGCCTGTAATATCACCGGCCCCTAAACTTTCTAACCGAACCACAGTAATACAATTGCAGTACTGCTTCACGACGGAAATGGGTAAGTAAGGTGGTAGTACCTACTTCTCCGAACGAACTCTACACTAAAAGCTCTGCTACTCTAAAGCTTAAAGAAAATCATGCGGTTTGATATACAACTGTTATTATGGACCAGTTGGTTGCTGGTTACAGATCCTGACTGCCTCGCCACAGGTCGTAGGTTCGATACCCACCTAGGGCAAACATTTGTGTGCATAAACATCTGTTCGTTGTGTCTGGGTGTAAATATCTAAGTATGTATTTATAAGATATCAGTTATCTGGTTTCCTTAGTAGCTAGTTTTTTTATATAACCTTATATATAAACTTAAGGCGTCCTATATAAAATATCCTGGGACATTCTTTTACACACTCTGGTTCCAAACTAAGCAGAGCTTATACTATGGAAACCAGATAACTGATATACTACATATACTACTTTTTTTTTCTAAATACAGAGTAAGTAGAGAATATTATAGATATTTACACCCAGACACAGAACAAACACATACGTTCATGCACACAAATGTTTGTCCTGGGTGGGAATCGAACCCGCGACCTTAGGTTTGCCAGTCAGAGCGTTAACCACCAAGCCAACTGGCCTGTCAAATATATGTTTTTATGTGGTTTTTCTTTTATTGATATGATTGATTAAGACTGGTAATAATGTGTGGATACGCTAGGCATAATAAAAAAATTAAAAACCAGCAAGTGCGAGTTGGAGTCACACAAGAAACCATAATATTTATTTGCAATATGTTGTTTTCATTCAAAGTTCTAAATTTTATTTTGTTTTTCTTGTAATAGGTATACAGACATTTTGAAAGCAAACTTCGGAGATAAAAGGGGTAGAAGTGTTTTTCTTAAAAGCATGGCTCATCCAGATTCCCTTTTCAGACTCAATTTTCAACATTTAATTAATTTATCACCCTGTCATTCGTGGTCCACTGCTAACTTCACACAAGGCACCCACATCCAGGCCCATCCAGCTATCCCGGAGCACTGCCTTCTGAATGAAATGGATCAAGGGCCAGTGTTCCAGCCACCTAACTCGAGCCTCTTAAGGTGTTAGTCGAGGCTCTTGGCCGTTAGGTCAATGGTTGCCATATCAATGGCCCACATGTCGACAACCTCATGTGCAAGCTAAGGTACTTGCATTCTTTACCTTTTTCAATAACCACATCAACAATCATTGCATGGCGTGCTTGGCGATCTATCAATACTATGTCAGTATATCAGTTATGAAAGATCGATCCCAGTATAGTGTGATATGACCGTCTTCAAGGACTGGTTCTGGCACATATCTGTAATACGGCACCTCAGACATCACTAAGCGGTATTTCAGGGCAAGCTGCTGGTGGAATATCCCGGCTACTTGGTTGTGCCTGTACAAGTATTCACCATTTGCGGGACGCGGTTAACCAGATTGCCTGAGGGATCGACTAGAGAGATGACGTGCCCAGCATATGTCGCAGGAAAGCCCCGGTAGTTGTTCGTCATCACCACCTCGTCCATAATTACACAGTCACAAGTAAATAATATATTTATTTTGTAAATATTTTATTCATTAGTTTCTGTAGTAGATATATGTACGTACCTATATATGAATCATGGAAAAAACATACTGAACATGTCTTGAATTTATTATATGCCTTGTGATTTTGTTATTTTATAATCTTATTCACAACACGTACATAAGACATTGCGTTTATTTGATTCTAAATCTTTATTTCAAGGTCTTTTGTCCAACTGTAGGTATGTACATACATAAATACTTACATATATATGAAAAAAAAAAAGATAATAAAAACAAAAATGATGTCACATCGTAACTAATCTTTTATTAAATTTTAAATAACTAATATAAAAAACTTATAACAAACTGTCATATTGTGGTGTATAAATATTATTTAGTACTTAAATTAAAATCATCACTGAAACAAACACTAACTTTTGGAAACATGCTTATACGAAAGAATCTTAACTACGAAAAAGTTTACTATTTCTATTCAAGACAATTTGATTCCAAATTGCTCTTCATAAACTATAAAAAAAACAAGAAAAATAAATAAACAAATCTGTCTATGCTACTTTATTGGCTATGGTATGGAGGTATCACTTAACGACACTAAGATTTGGGCGATAACAAGCATTTCCCTCCTTTGGCTGAAAAATCCTACCCCTAGATATTTGTGCCACGGTAATAATAACTATTTCAGTTTTCTTAACTTCCAAGTTCATAATCACAATCTAAAATTACAAGAGAATTCTCTGCGTTTTACAAATAGTGAAGTAGTCGTTGTTGTAATTATAATGAATTCTTATCAGTGTGTATACAGTATGTTTATATAAATAGAGGTCCTACTAACTGCTATGATCAATTTGCTTTATTAACCACTTACTATGGGCAATCCAAAGAATTTCCACAGCGATACTTTGGGAAAATCCTTATAAACCATTATATTGAGTTCTTGTTTCTATTTTTTCGGGTCTCTGTATACCCCCATAAAGAGAATGGAGCTGGTGGGACGCTCATAAATTACATATACGAAGGGAAAGTTCGCGACGAAGCGGCTCGGTTCTGCAGGGCGAGATGACCTGAACCCAAATATTGCAGTAGCTGCAGCTGCTACCGTACCTGCAACACAAAATTAGTTACATTCATAACTTTGTTGTTATATTAAGATTCTATTTGTCCTTTTTCTATTTGTGATTATGTACTTAACATATACATTTTATATACTAATGGCCGCATCGGAAAAGGGACGCGACAAAATAATTTTAAGTACATATATTCATAGTTTCACGCCTTAGCATATTGGCTAAAAGTCATTTTAAAAGACGTATACAATATATCCAGCGACACCCCACAATGCAGAAAATGAGTAAAAAGAGCATTACGTAGCCGAAAAATATGTTTATCCTAGATATTAATCCAAAACGTTGTCTAACGTTAATAATACTATTAGCATAGTACTATTACTATTAGTATTATTAACGTTAAACATAGTATATATCCATGACAAATTACAGCTTTTTAGTGCCAAGAGTTTCTGAGTTGGTTGACATAGAGACAAACGAGTTAAAGCACAAAATTAATGAAATACTCTTCATTAAACGCACCTTCTTCGTCGAGCTGAATCTTGGCTTTATGAACGGCGTCATCAAATAGAACACCGGGCTGTTCTGTCAGCGTACTGAAGTCAGCGGTCTCGTTGAACAAACCACCAGCGCCTACTCGTTCCAGTACCTAAACAATTACGTCATTAACATTTATTATCTTGTCTATAAATACTTCTAGTTAACTGTAAAATTTAAGAAGAATTTAGTTATAAAAAATGTTAAAAAATACAAAAAGATGTTGGCAACACTGGCTTTTCGATGAAGGAGAACACCGTGAAAAAACCTTCATGGCCAAAAAAGTTTAATTTCGGATAAGTGTTTGAATTGTGAAGTCAATTTGATATTTGAAATTCTGATCAGATTCCAACGTTGCCAGTGAAGGTCGATGCCCCAGCAATTAACTGATGATAATGGAGTTACCATTCATAAATTTATTTTTATTACTAATCTTGATATTTTTTGCAGTATGAACAGATCGTTTCAAGTACCTACTGGACTCACAACAGCATAATGATTGGGACTAAGGCGTTTTTGTTTATTGTGACTCTTTATAATCATCGGTAACCTTTTGAGCAGTCGCGAGTAAGTACGGGAATAGATTCCTATTTAAACGTCTCTCCATCGCTCTGACATTGGCTCAAATACTTGTGACGATGGATTATTATCGTAGGATGTTCTTATTTACCTCTCTAAGCGGAAGAGTCCTCTCCATGGTGAATTTAGGAATCTCGACGATGACTTCACGACCCATGTAGCTCTCCTCAACAACGGCAGCCAAGCGTTCCGGAGTCAGGTTAGCAATAATGTTGGTTACACCTGTCATTATAAAGGAAAATGTTGTAAGCTATTCATAGCCTTAAATTTATTCCAGGATATGCTGTCCGCTAGTTTTTGCGTGAAAGAGTAACAAACATCCATACATACAAACATTCGCAAGTATAATATTACTAGGAAGGATGTGAAAGCGAGTTGTTTGTTTGTGCTTCCTTCACGTCTTAATGAAGTAAATGATCGGCTTGATGGCTTGAAATAAACGAATTTTATTTTATTAAATGGTATTCCTGAACGTAATCTAATAGAATATGTTTTGTATTCAAACAGGATATTCTGGATACTTTTTATCAACTGATAAAACACTAGATCGCAACTCGGATAGGTAAAACCGCAGGGTGAAAGTTATAATAATAGTTTATTTATTTCTTCCCACAAAGATACATCTGCCGACAAACTGCTATGCAGTTTGGCAGATTTCATGTATAATTTTAGTGGTTAACAAATTTTGGACAAATAAAAAAAAAAAAAAAAAACATACATTCTTATTGTCTAGGATATACGTATTAATGTAACAATAAAAAGGAGAAAACAAAAAAAAAACAGTACAGTACGAGAAACATATTAATTGTGGGAGGACAGGAGCCCAAACTAGGTAAGCCCTGTGCTATGGGTCTCCTGGTCTCCACTCCTCAGAACAGGGAATATTTTTAGCTAGTCTTGTCCTATATAAATTTCGCAAGAAAGATAAATCATCAGTTATGAAAATGATGTCTTCTTCACCGAATCATACGTTGATGTTAATTACTCAATAACACTTTTCGGATTTGATATATGACGTACATAGATAGGAAGAAGTATCCTAATTTAACCCAAATATATTTTATTCCTCTAGAATGTGGATGTGTGTGGATGACAGTATGGTGCAAGTTTTTAGGTAGTCAAATCAAAATAATGGTTACTAACCTTCCTTCATGGAGTAAGGTGGCAGAAGAATATACATGCTGATGTCATTGCCTTTGTATGGAAGCTCCAAGATCTGGGCACCCAGCTCATCGCTGACCACTACAAATGATTTTCTGATTAATTTTCAAATGATCACTTCAAAATAATACGTTACCAAGTGATTTAGGTCACAGTTTAATTCAAAATTCAATTACTAAACATGTGTAATGTAAATAATAAGGACTTTTGTAATGAAATCGAAGGTTAAAGTAACGGTACATCCACATCCAAGTAACGTTTTGTTGAGTAACATTTAGCAACACGATAACCTTACCAACATAATTCAACTTTTAGTTTTTTACATAATTATTGTTGGTACCCGTTGTTGCCCTAACACTTACAAATGTTGCTCCCCAAAAATTAACCTCGGTGTGGATGCACGTTTAGTCTTAACAGGTACCCTTCCAATCATTTGCCTACTTCGTTTTTTTTTGCATATTTTTATGTATCCACTAATTTCTAGAAAAACAACTTGATAATTGCAAGATTTAGAAATATGTCTTTTTATACTTAGTAAATAATATAATCATTACTGTAGTGGAATGTTCCTTTCTGCTTCATGAAAGGCACAAGGGTCTGGCGCGTTTCAGAAACGAAAAAGGCCTCCTTCTTAGTCCGTTCTGCCGGAAACTTCGAAGCCCACACTCCTTTAAAGTAAGCAGCATTGGCGAGCACCAACTTCGTGTTTTCAGAAACTCCATCACGAGGCAGCAAGTCCTTGATATTGTTTTTAGTCACACGAGAAACCCAATTGTTTATGTACTCACGAGCTTCATCGGGGTTTTCCCGGATATTCTGTAAGCATTTATGAGTAAATTGTAAAAAAAATATACCTACATAAAACCATTTGAAAAACTTTATTGTGCCATTTCAAAACGGCAAGTTACTGGCTGATATCTTACAATAGGCTCGAGTTCCTCTCCAAAAAGGTCAAGTAAGCACTGTCGCACTTGCAAGCCATTGTCGACGAACAGTTTGTTGGCGCTGGTGAACTCGTAGCTGTCACTGTTGTTGTTTGACGCGCGTGACCGCCTATCCACATTGTATGCTGTCATCAAGTTAATTTTGTCCTGGAAATTTGAAAATTAATACTTTAATATAATTATCACACGTACATTCAGGCACGGTCAGTTAATTTTAAAGATATATTGCTTAAATATTGTTGACTATGGTTAACTTCTTAATTCTCCAAACAATAAATATGAGGGACAATAATTCAAAGAAGTAGTAGTTCTACAACTAGGTACCTAATTAAAGAATTCATAATTTGCTTACCATATTATTTGCAATTTCCAAAGACTTTTTCAATGATTCTTCAGTTTTTCCACCAGCGGAAAAATAAGCGAGCAGCAAAGAATGGTATACGGAGAAAGGCGAGAAGAATATGTTGTCATTAGGAACAGCGGTGTTGATGGCATTGAAGAGGTTCAATGTGAACTCTAGCTGCCCTCTATAGAGGGAGGTTCGGGCTTCGGGATTCAGATTTTTCGCGTCATCTTTGGTGAAACACTGGCTGTTCACCGACACAGCAATCACAAGCACAAAAGCAGTTATTTTCAGCATTGTGCATCTGGAAAGAAAAATATAAAATATATTATGTTTTTTTCGTTACATTCTCCTGGGATAAAAAGTGCTCTACCTATGTGCCAAGTTTCATCCGAATCCGTTCAATAGTTTATGTGTGAGAGTGTAACAAACATCCATATATCCCACCCAGCCTGATATTACAGTAGAATCTCACTAATCCCACCAGATACAGCATTTAATTGTTTCAATACCTACATATCGTCCCCGCAGTTGGGAAATTAATAATTCTGATTTTGTTGTTCTGAGATAAACGCGATTTAGTGGTTTTTTTTGCAGTTAATGTACATTAATATTAAAAAATGTGAGACAATTATCAAAGTAGTGTACCTACGTCCAAAGCCACTAAATTTTACATTTGAAAATATTTCGTGTTTAATAAAATCAATAACTGCATTTATTTTACCTTACTTTACTCTAGCAAATGGATTTAGGTTGTAGGAAAATTAAATAAGTAGCCGAAATAAGTAGCTGATTGTAGTTACGGTATAAAAAATATTTGTGGCTAAATGAAACTACTTGGTTTCTTATGTTTTATTTAATTATAATTAAATGTAGAGTTCGGTTTGTTAAAGCATAATGTAAAAGGTAATCAGGCCCACAAAATATATAATTACCGACAAAAAAAATTTATCTCTCATTATTATTTAACATAACTGAAAAAAAAACACTAAATCGCGTTTATCTCAGAACTACAAAATCAGTTATTTATTTTTCCAACTACGGGGACCGATGAATATGATGTTATAATTCTTCGAAACATGCGATATTAGGTTTATAAACAAAGATTACGACTTGCACAAAAACAGACCTCAATTAAAGATTATTTAGTTAACTCAGTTAGTCATTTATTTTGAAAACAACTAAGTGTATACGAGTACATTGAACAAGAACACCAAAATACTGAATTATTTTTATTTAATTATATTTTATTTATTATGACTTTTGCTATACTATCCAGTAATTCGAACATTCCAATAATCCGGCACCCTCTGGTTTTTAATAGTGCCGGATTACTGAGATTCTACTGTAGTAGCAAGTATTAGTAGGATGTGTGCTAAATTTGATTCAAATTTATTTAGTCGTAATACGTGCTTGCGTGTGCACATTTTAACATCTAAGCAATCACATTTTTTATAATACTTTTCGTCACTTTCCCTCCTGAAGTTTTAGCTCTGTTCCCATGGGGTCTAATGAATCCATACTGGATTCCTACATACTACATACGAAATTATACCATAGACACGTGACACTCAGGAATAGTGTAGCGATCATTCAAAGATTTTTTTAAACATCCGCAATAGTGGTTACCTTACACAAAGACAAAAATTGATTAAATGTGTTAATGATTTACAATACGAATTTAATATGAATATATTTCATATTGTGAGTGTTGAGCTTGTACTATACCTACAATACGTCAGTCCTGGAACCAATGTCCAATTTACTTCACATTTAAACCAATTGCGAAATCATTATTGTTTTAGTTTTGTCCGATTTTATTTTCATGGTTATTGTATTTTTTTGTGTGAATTCAATATTTCAATAGTTTTTTAAATGAGAACAGCTGAATAGATGGTGGGAAATTTGAGTGAGCGTGATAACAAGAGCGTTACTACACGGTAAGTGAAGTCCGGTCCAGAAGAAGAAGAACTAGATTATAGTAGAATATTAGACTATAATAATTATTTTATATTATTTGTCTCATATTATGAAAAATTCTCACGGTTAACCTTAAAACCAGCTTCGAATCTATACACCGTTCTATTCAGGACATAAAAGCATTTAAAGTATTCAAATGATTTGCCGAAAATCACACGAGCAAAGCCAGACAGACTGATCACCAACCGGCATTTCACATGCGCTTTCTCTGTGGAACAGCAAGGGGGGGAGGGGACAGCGACCGATGCCTTTGCGAGAGAAGTGAGCGAATAACGATGATCAGAAAGGGTAAGGTAATCCCTCTATAAGTCATCAATATGACTAATTTTCCCTGCTGTGATAATTTTGCTAGGTTTTAGTATAGACGTCCATCATATCCTTTTAATATTATAAATGCGAAAGTCTGTATTTATGGACGTTTGTTTCATTTCCACGCAAAAGCTACCAAGCGGATTTGGATGAAACTTGGCACATATATAAAAAATGCCCTGGAATAACACAGAATAGTTTTTGTGCCGGGAAAATTGTACATCCTTCGGGGACGCGGGTGAAACCGCGGGTTGACCACTAGTATAATAATAAACTACATCAATGTGTTCGGTCAATTATAAAAAGGTGTATGATGATGTCATCTGTTAGATTTTGCTTAGTACTACTTGATGAATCACGCGTAAGTATGTATGTGAGCTGTACTCAATGATTTTATTTTTATACCTTTACCTAGCGTATATAGTATATATACACAATAGTAGAAAGTGTTGCAAATTCCATAACAATGCCAAATGTAAGTATTGTTTGTTCTACCTCGCATGGAAAGCCGCTTAATCACGTGAGTCATTTATCAGCTGTACGCAAACGTCATTAGGTAACTGTATTCCATCGACCTCGCTCACCGGAACCTCCCAATATTAAAAATGTCCGCAATTGGTTACAACTGCCTCGTCTTGGTTGGCCCTGATTGCATTTATTATAACTGCCTTAGCTGGGAAAACCCCAGTTATTCAAAGAGAACGAGTGAATGTTAGGCACGTAACCGTGTTCTTTATTGTTACCTGATTGATCCAATACTTCGATGTGTGCAAATGTATACAATTACTGACATAAATAGGAAGGTTATACAAGCGAGATATATAGCGCAGTATGTATGTCAGGCTGTATTTATATAAAACAAAACCGGTCAAGTACGTGTATTGATGACTTCTTTATTGCACGAATGACTAGACAGTTTCAATCACAGGCTGTATGATGAGTAAATGAAAATACCTATTTTGGATTTTACCACAAATAAGCGTTTATTATTAGTTAGGAAATGGGAAGATTTGTTTAATAACAATACTATTATTAATCAAGGTAAAATAGGTAACTAAGTTAATAAGTGATTTTATTACATTCAACTTATGAGCTATTGTTTATGGTGTTTTTGATTTACATTAAAGAGTTGTCCTAACATTCATTTAGTTTAGGAGCTACAGCTACTTTGTATAGGATATTTATCTAAATTATCTATTAAAAAATGTAATTTTGTGTAGAGGCTTTCAACAAAAAAATCCCTATTACGTTATCAGATAAAGAAGCGGTACGTTCATGGAGAGTTCGTCTGGCGCTGACGTCAGAGGGAATCCCAATCGGAGGCGAGTAGGTCACACCCACAATGGCGCTATTCAATAACAAACATAATACACGGATTTCCCTTGGAAACTCGCGAGCTGGAGTGCCGAGGTGCCTTGCTATGGCGAAAGTCAAGCAACGCGTCATCCTCGAGCTCGACACATTTATTACATAACAATCGGACCGCAGATTACGATATAAGTATGTATTCTTTAAAAATAACGTAACAACCTACCTACCTTTGTTTATTAACTTAGGAATTAGAAATACAAACTTTTCTAGCGCCTTAAACGTAACGAGTAATGCTAAGATTTAAATTGTTTAACGAAGAAAAAAGGTTTTTAAATATTTGCATTCAGCTAGATGTTATTATTCAAAACACTCCACGGTAATCTCCCTAGAAAAATAGTAACACTTCATATTGTATGTCACATTCATTTTTGATGTCGCATCGGATTATGTAGTTAGGGAAAGAGATAGAACATTGAACGCGCGCCGAAACATCCTCAAGCTAATGTCATTTACCTTACAGAGTTGAACCCCAGTGAATTGCTTACCATGGCTTCGTATTATATCACATATATAATAAAATAAAATACTTTACTCACTTTTAAGACCTTAATTAAGTACCACAGTAAGAATTTACCAGATAAAATCACAGGTAAAAATTCAGAGTTGATCCTAACGTCAAAATTCTTGTATATTGATTTTGAAAAGTAGTCGTCTCAGACATTTCCTGTATAGTGTACATAAAAGTGTGGTCTCTAAAGTTCCAGTTACGCATAAATCTTTTCGACAATATGAATCGACCATAGAACCCGCTGCGTTGTATTCAATCTCCAAAATTAAAAACTGCGCTCCGCTAACGGTATCTACAAATCAATCCTTGCATAAATCGACCATGAATACACCAGCAGCAGTATCGGCAGGCCCGATTCTGTAATGCTCTGGTAATGGAAATAGAATTCAATTTGCCGATACATTGACGGACCTACTATTGCTATCTCTCTCTGAGCATAGGTGTGTAAATAAGATAGCAATCACCCAACGGTCAATCTAGTGGCGAATACGCCTCAATATCGATTCCGAGAGCAGTACACAATCGCTTAGCAAGAATTTACTGATTAACATTGTTTACTTGGCTTTTTTGCTCAAATATTATCCAGTGTCACTCTTGACCTCGACTCGAGTTGCCAGTTGGACCATTTTTCCGAAGCATTGGAGCCACCTACGCAACGCTTGCATAAGATCATTGCCGTGAAATCCGTTGTTACTGGAATACCAATAAGCTCTACACAATAGCTACCCTGTTACTTACCATATATTTTTGGAAGCACACCGGGTATTGATTTCAGTTACCAAGTATCGGCATTGAGGTTAAAATAATTAAGTGATATTATTTTAACCTGCAATGATATATTGCAACCAAACTCGATAATGAATTCACGCGGTAACTATTCGCAGTCTCTCTCGCGACTCCACAATAGGAGTGGGCGATACAAATCGTATATAGATAATATCTATATATTGGCACAATATCCAAAACCTATATATTGGACGGCACTGAATCTATATATTGATATCAGGAATTTAGTGAATACATAACAACACATATCACTAACGTACCGCAGTATCTATGATATTCGGTTCAAACTGATTCGGGTATTATAAGTACCTAACCGAAGACCAGGAGTGATGCAGCTATAGATGAACCAGCGAGAGAGATACGCTAATGAGTTATAGTAACTTTAAACATTATTTACAGAATCATAGAGTATAATACCGAATACATTATTGTCTAAACATATCTAAACACCCATCAATATACGTCAAAGGATATTGAAATCATATGATATTGTCAATATGAAATATTTTTTATTCACTTTTTTTAAAGCGATATTACCCATGCCTACTCCACAATAAGAGGAGAAGACCGCTATCCGCGTGTTCACCTGAGTGATCACATTGCGAGATTTTGTTTGTGAATAGCACGGCTGACCAGAAAGGAACTTCAATTATCTATTTTTGTTTGGTTCACCAAGATCAAGAGAAGTAAAAGAGTCGTAAATTCGGTAAATAGGCATATATGGTTAAGGTCTGATGTTCAAGACAGTAGTATCTAGATATTTATTTTAGTTTAGAACAATTTTGGAATGGACTTATGTAAGGAATAGTGTCATCGAAGAATATCCATCAATAAATAAGGACAAACAAAATAGTATAGAAGAAGGTCTAAATATTTACAGTATATTTTGATAGATATTATAGACAGGCCAGTTGGCTTGGTGGTTAGCGCTCTGACTGCCAAACCGAAGGTCGCGGGTTCGATTCCCACCCAGGACAAATATTTGTGTGCATGAACATGTCTGTTTGTTCTGTATCTGGGTGTAAATATCTATATAAGTATGTATTTAGAAAAAAAAAAGTATTATACGTAGTATATCAATTATCTGGTTTCCATAGTACAAGCTCTGCTTAGTTTGGGACCAGGTGGCCGTGTGTAAAGAATGTCCCAGGATATTTATTAAATTTCAACTCTTAAATTTATTCATGGAATCTATTATAAATACGTATATTATAATCTGCCTATAAATAATAATATATATAAGTACTTACTTAGGGTCATAAAAAATATTACAGGCTCAATAACCTTTAACCAAAAAAAATTCCTGGGAATCAGATGTAACAGCTGATTTTCTTTAGGAACAACTACTCCTCTTTTCGATTTTGTTTTATCAATGTTTTGGTACATTTTTCAATTCTAGTGATTTTGTATAATAACTTACAAGGTTTATCACTAACCAATTAAACAATACTCGTGCCAAGTCCCTTCAGGAATTCTGTCATAATTAAACTCCATGGACTAAGCAATTTCAAATTTAAAAATAATGATCGAATTTGTAACTTCTTTTTTTCGGTGAAAAATAAATTTCTTTACATTTTGACTACAAAGGCAGTCTATTCATTGACTTCATTGTTCGCATTCTCATTCAATTTAATTTTTTTGTCCGAACACTTTTTTCGGTTTTAACTTTCCAATAAATGAAACCTGCCTACATTGAATAGATATAGCGAGCAGTTTTTTCGAGTTTTGCTTTTTTTAAATTAAACTGACTTACGTGTGAATACGCACGTGGGCCATAAATATGGTCTGCCACCCTACGAAGTTTATTGGCCGTCATTAAGCAACAAGGTTGATTTTCCCTTGCAATAATATTCTTACAGTTAGTAATGCTCTCTCTATCATGTATTACAGAAATTGCCAGTTACATAGAAAAGTTTACCTATAAGTAATAATAATAATATCCTGGGGACATTCTTTACACACGGCTATCTGATTTCAAACTAAGCAGAGCTTGTACTATGGAAACCAGATAACTGATATACTACTTTCTTTTTTTTTCTAAATACATACTTAAATAGATATTTACACCCAGGCACAGAACAAACAGAGATGTTCATGGACACTAATGTTTGTCCTGGATGGGAAACGAACCAGCGACCTGCGACTTGGCAGTCGGGATCGCTAACCACCAAGCCAACTGGCCTGTCACAAATAGTTAACGTGGACTGAATAATATTCAGAAGAAAATTAAAAAGAACTAAATAGTGCCATAGTGCCAATTCGCGAATACGAAATGAAATAAAATAAAAAAGGAAGATAGTTTTGAAAGAGGATTTATTAAAGTAGAAACCGAAATAACTATTACCTACATTCGGGTAAATTTTAAGGAGTTCGATAATCTCTTGTTTATGACTATTTGTAAAGTTGGCTACATTTTCTGCAGCCCCGTCCCTCCGTGAATCGACCGACGACATTAGTATCTTGTGTTACCGCCAGCTGCGTCTATGACAGCTCGGAGACAATCTCTCATTGAGCCCACGAACCTTAAAGCAGACAATCAAATCCGCGGGTTTCCTCCCATATCTCGTTACTTTACCTTTCCAGAGGTTCTACCGTTCTTTCGTTGCGGTTCGACCATCTTTGGGTTGTTATCTGGAATTTACGGTATTAACCGTATTTCCGGGTTTGCATTGAATGAAGCACGTGTCACCCTTGTTTTATGCAAAAAAACAATTGTCTTGTAAAATAATAAAATTGTGCAATCACTTTCTCAATAAGAAATCCCGATGGCAAAATTGCATTTTAAAGAATATCTACGTTATCTAATTCCGACGCACGTGGTGGCAAACAACTCAGCTCCCCAACACCATCAGCAGCCATAAATGTTTACAGAAATTTGTTATACTATTTTTTCTTGACATCAAAATAAATATAACAATAATACTTCACATGCAGCTGCCAGTGATATTTTTTTTTCCTTCAGTAAAAAAGAGTTTTTATCACAAAATATAGAAATGGTTTCCATTATATAAAAGACAATGAAGATTATTTGTTGAAAATGATAGCCTAAAGTATTGATAACAAAGGTCAAAATAACATGACATTGCATGTCACGTACCTTAGATAACAGACAATACGTCATAGTAATTGTGAATCTCTTTAATTTTTAGTAATGAAACCTACTTCAGCGTTTCTTTCGTTATACAGAAAGTTTTGTCAAAACTGGTAGTCCGCTTTCTTGACCGACTGTACCTACTTATGTCTATTATATTCGCGCATAATTAAAAACGTAATTATCTACGAAATGAATAACTGCAGTGCAGAATAATATTTGCAGTCTGACCACCATGTTATCGCAAAAGCTAGATAAGTGGTCTTGCATTATTGCGCCTTCCGCAGTTTAGACAACCAATGTTTATAAAAACTGTACCTATCTATTTGTGCAGTATAATTATATCTACTAAGTACTAAATTACTATTCCCAAAGTATATTTTGTATGTATTTACTTTATATTTGACTTAAAAGGCGGAGTAGAATTTACTTTGAAGAATGTTTTTTTTTATACCGCAGATGGTAGTTACAGCTTTACGGGAACAATAAAATTATAAGGAATCTAGTATTCTAATGAGTATATATCTATCTTTCTATATTATCTATCTATATTATATGAGTAATAATCTCTCTTGGTTATTTATCGCAGTTTTAGATGATTAGCTATTGTTTTGGCATGATTGAACTACAGTATGTATGGGTTATATGTTGTATTGTTTTTAACAGTGCCAAAAAACGATTGTCCATCCATCTGTCCTGGAACTCAAAACTTATATTCAAATACTAGTTGCTCCCGCGGTTTCATCCGCAGTATCAGGATACAAAATCCTCCGCCAAGTCGATCTGTACACCGTTTAGACGTAAATTCATATTATGATGAGTAAGCAAAAAGTAAATTACATTTTTACGCAAAATTCACTTCATACGTAAAAATGTACTAACTCTACCCTGACAACAGCCTGGCGTGGAGCCATAAGATTTCCGCTTTTTAAATATCAAATTTGATTTACTTCAATTCATTTATCAAATAGCATTCAAGGTGTGGTAGAGCTGAGACAGCAGGTATAAATGAATAAAAAACGAAGGTGTATCAGCAAAAAATGCTATTGCAAGAGCGTCACATCGCAGTATTTTCTTTATAATTAAAGCCGACAGTCCAAAAGCCTCGTAACAGAAAATAGTACGTAGGTACCTGTTCCGTAATACGTAACGTCTTTCTCACATTTAACTTTTAAATTTCTTGCATTATTTTCTTTCGCTTCTATTTTAAAAGTAGGTAAGGCAATCTCGGCCTAATGAATAGATAAGAGTGAGCTATATTGAATCCAGGAACGATTAAAAAAGAACATAATTAAAGTCACAATGCCAAAAAAGAAAATCGATACTACCATGAGTAATCAGGTTTAAGTAAGCTTTTGAAGAAGAGTTATTCATAATTCAATGATCGTGGCTGCTCGTTACCATGTCGCGCAAGATCAATAAATACTATTTAAATGACAAATACGATATGCAACATACCCATTGAATACTTTAAAACAAAAAATGCATTCTCACACTAATAAGACTCTTCCATCTTTTGAATCATCTCATTTGGTTTAAGCGAAGACAGGTATACCTACCTACACATTTTTTTATCGGCCAGAACAACTTGTTTCGCTACATAAAAGAACAAAACAAAGGTGTTCTATCAAAAAACTAATACTTCACGATACAACTGTCTATTAAGAACAAGAATTACTCAGCATGTGCAACGAATTCAAACGACATGGATGTTTATGTGCGCGTACAGTTGCGAAAATTCGTCATAGTAAATTAGAAAGTGTGCATGATAATCTCCGGCCAGCCGGTGACAGACCAGTCATATGTTGAATTAACACAACCTAATACAATTCCTATCAGGCACATGCCCCATACACATGGGGATTATGTAGGTACACTATGACAACAAACTCTACTAAAGAGTTCTGACCAAAATCAAACATGGTATGTGTTGGTAAACCATTAGCATAATAAGGTAAAGAGCGCTCGCTCACGTAAAAAGCTGGTAAAAAAAACAAACAACTCACCGACGGTTGGCCTTATAATAAACGCAAGTTTCTTCTGTATTCCTTTTGTGTCTCTTTACTAGACTTTCTTGATGACGCCACAACGAGAGTATTAAAAGAAGTTTTACACGGTATATTAAAATGGGTATCCTCGTTCAGCACGTAACGTTGTGCTAAAGCGAGACTCGGAGACAGACTGAGTGAATGAGGGCCGGTCGCTATCCTCTTTTATGTTAGTATTGTAAACTGGTATGCGCTTGCGCATCAGACGTTGACAACGGGAGGTTAAGTTAAAAAAGAAAATATTTATTATTAAATCGCCCGCACAGTAAATCAATAGTGTGTTATTATTATTTAATAAAAACTGGTAACTATTATTGATCAAACAGTCCGAGTATGAATTGTGTTGGTTGCACAAAATGCTTGTAGCACTCTGCGTTTTATTTATGTGTAGATACGTTTTAATACTCTAGATTCCTATGACGCACTTAGGATTATTAGAATTATGAATAGAGGAGATTAAACTAGAAACTTTTGCTTAAAGCGGTTAAGTGCAAGTCTGACTCGCACAGAAAGGGTTTCGTAACACCGTACAAAATACACGTTTCTTGTATGGAAACCGTAAATTTTTTACGTGGTCGTAGCGGCCATAGTACCTAGTACACGCTCTGTGTATATGTGTGTAAATATCAAGTGTCTACCTATCATAGTTCAAACGATACAGCCCTGCGGCACCTTAGTAACAGATTTTTATAAGGGACCCTAAAAACTATAGTTCCCACAATAGTTTAATTCTCCACCCGCATAATTTCCTTTGAAGAGAAAATAATAATTAAAAAATTTAGGTTTATGGTTTGCCTAATCTATACATGTTTAAAAAATGAACTGCTGTTCGTTAGTCTCGTTTAAACTCTAAAACTTGACGGACTTGTTTTGTTCGGTTTTATACAGAGAGAGTTTGTGTTTGTAAATGAAAAATAATTGGGAAAATACTAAAAAAAAAGCTTTAAAAAATAATAATCCATAATTGGTAATTTAGTATGACAAATCTTACCAACGTGCTATACAAAACTGTAATTTCTTCCACAGGCACTTCGGCTTACTCTAAACGTTCGTGGCAAAACGCGTTTATATACTTATTGGTGAATTTAAGAGGACTTTGTGATTTTTTTTTTGATCTGTCATATTTTGCCACAAGTTTTAGCGTGAATCGAGGACTCACTTGTGTTCTTTCCAATGCCGAGAAGGAGACGAGCTGAAATAGGTCGTCGAAGTCAATCAAATGTGACGAGTTACCTTCGGTGATAACCGCACTGATGACCAGCCAACGACAGATAATGATGATATGCGTTTGAGAGCGACTAAAAATAATTTGGATAGGCTTAGAATGCAATGAGTTCCTCCACATCAAACACAACAAAGAGCACGACACAATGAATATGAGCGATTTCACCGAGCGGACGCAGTACCCGTGAACCTGGAACGTGCAACATTATATTACAATCCAGAATTCGATTATGATGCCGACAAATCAATAACTATTGGAGAAATGAAAATCCTGTGAACAATGGAACTCGCGGAATTTACCTCGTCGATGTTCCCGGAGGGAAGATGTCGATAATCTCTAAGCAACAATTCATTTGACAATTGTCTTCCTTCAAATTAGTCGACACAGTTATTGTCACCAGGATGATGTAGTCAACTATCCCACAGAATATTTGAAATCGCTGGAATTTCCTGGACATCTCATGAGTTGCTATTTAAAGTAGGCTCAGTAATCATCATGTTGCGTAACATTAATCAACCTCGACACTATACATGGGAACGAGACTAGCTGTGAAATAGCTAATAACGTCATCGAGGCAACGATCATCAAGGGAAAACAATGGAGAGGACGTTTTAATTCCGCCTATACCGATATTTCCAACGAATTTGCTATTCGATTTTAAATGACTACAATGTCCCTCAATTCAATCCACTTAATTTCAATTCCCTTTGCGATGGTCATAAATAAATGACAAGGATACTCGTTGGAAGTTTGTGGAATTAACTCGGGAGTTTCCCTATTTCGCGTACACCTATTATATTATTTGTCGCATATTCGGGCGTCGGAAAGCTATCATCTTTGTATTTCTTTTGCGGTGCGAAACATCGCAAAAGAAAACTAAACATGGTGTACAATAAAGCTCTAAATTGATTACCTTTATTTATATTTCATGTACCTACATAAAGGACATTGCAGTAATTTTAATTGTAAGCAAGATTCATTTGATAACCTAACGAAATTCATCCCGTATAAGATCTAGCCAGTATTGGCTGCCAATTGATCTCCATAAATTGTAGTTGGAAGGTAGATTAGGATTAATTATACCGAAACAAAAGTCAGAAAAATTTTATTCAAATCGGTCAAGCCGTTTTAGACTTTTAGCGAGACTAACGAATCTAGTTACGGATAAAAGTAACTAACAGCTCGCATTTTGTTCATAAAAGTATTATTGCCAGCCAGAATTTTTCGGAAATTCCTAGATAACTGGAATGGACAATAACTGGACAGGTCAGTTGGCTTGGTGGTTAACGCTCTGACTGCCAAACCGAAGGTCGCGGGTTCGATTCCCACCCAGGACAAACATTTGTGTGCATGAACATGTCTGTTTGTTCTGTGTCTGGGTGTAAATATCTATATAAGTATGTATTTAGAAAAAAAAAGTAGTATATGTAGTACATATATCAGTTGTCTGGTTTCCATAGTACAAGCTCTGCTTAGTTTGGGACCAGATGGCCGTGTGTAAAAAAAAAAAAAAAAAAATGGAGCGGAAGCAATCAGTTATGTACGATTTGAGAATCAGTCATAAATTTTAAGTAAAAGCAACATCCAGATATTCAATTCTGAAATACGGAAAACTTACTCGTAAATTCACTAAGTATAATATAGTTCACAAAAAAGGATTCTGTTTTTTTATTTTGGATTTGAAATCTTAATCATATCTATACACAATCTTCCGATTCTCACAAGACCCGCATGACTAGAAGCAGACAAATGAAGCTCAGCAATGCTATTCTGCGAATTGTAAAATTACCTACACGGTTCACCCAGCGAACCGCGTTCGACGTTGATTTCGCTAAGCAAATTTTGGTATTCCCGTGCACCTCAAATATCTGAGTGACGTGAGGTGAGTTTAAAATGGCCGCGTGATGTTGGTCATGAGCTAATGATTAACGCCATAACAGTCCTTACGAATCGATATTTATCGGTTTTTCCTTTTTTGCATTTATTTTAATATACAATTAATGCAAATTAATTAATAATATATAATAATACTAATTACGTATATGTTTAACTATTCCAAAATGAATATCTATATTTATCATACAAATGAATCATTTAATTTCTACATGTGGCAGAATGAGTTCAATACGTGTGCGTCTGATGCACAAGGAATCTAAAAATCATTGACTGTTTTTAAAGTGACGAATTTGTACTTCACAAATTCGTCAACTTCTAACTAATAATTTTAAAAAATCCTGCAATTGTCTTATCTTTATATTTTTAACCTTATATATTATATATATACTTTTTTTTGTCAGCTATCATGATGGTGGCACAGTGAATACACATTTAATATATTCTCTAAGGATGATTATTGGCCGTCGCAATGTTAATCTTCGTAATCCTCTTGTTAGCCTAGATATGTTCATAACAACAGACCTATCGTTTAAATTAAGCTCTCAGCGAGGTCACGCACTGCATGTAACAGAGCGTATTCCTCACTAGTTTATTTCCTTCATTCGCGGGGCTATCACGAAAATTTAAGGAATGGAATTGAGCTGCCCTTTTAAATCATTCCACTTTTAAATTTAAGGCCAAGGCAAGGGATGGCCCGTTAAATCTCTACGCAGCCTACACTAGACAGCCATTTACTTTTTAAGATTTGCATGTTACTACTTTCGGTCATTTCATAACTTAGTTGTACATAGTTTGTCCGAATAGATGTTTTCGAATCCAGGCACAGAGAAATTGTGACCATACCCCGCTGAGTGGGTTTTAGCATATTTATGAACAGAGTGAAGAGTGAAGATACGAACAACTTCCTAAATGTTGCCCACTCAAACATAGTTTCACCTCTTTGTGAACCTAAATACTTGGTTTCCTATTATATTTTCTTAAGTAAATACATACAATACTATCAGAAGAGATTACTTACCCATCTTTGACCCATTGAAAAATTTAATTAAATTATGGTCCGTCCTGCACTGCATCTAGAGAAAGTGTTATAGAAATACATTCACAAGCTTTCGGATGAAGGTCAAGTCAAGACATTTACGGTTAAATATCATTTTTTATACCGTTGGTAGAAATAATTATCTGAATCAACTTCACCGCCTCTTTTGGGTTTAACTGATTGAACAACAATAGAATGATGCTTGTATCAAAGAATTAGGGTTGTTATAGATTATTCCGCATTATATTGCCTTTTGAAATTCATGCCGGAGAAAGCAGCATCTTCCACAACAAAAAAAAAACATTTAAGTGCATGTCTGACCGCACATAGTGTATTGAGTTACTTTAGCTTACAATGTCAAGTTTATTGAATATATAAAAGGTTTGTGTAACATAATATTTTACAATGATACTTTTTTTATACCACATGGGCCGGTAAACAAGCTTACGGTCCACCTGATGGTAACCCCTGCCTATAGACATTTGCAGCACTAGGGGCATCGTCAATACGATGTCGACCTTGAGACGTGAAGTTGTCAAGTCTCAAGTACCTATAATTTCCCCGGCCCCCTAACCATTCTAACCAAAACACAGTAATACTAACACTGCTGCTTCACGCGGAAATGGGTCAGGTGGTAGTACTTTCTCGGACGAACTCTGCACTAAGAGAATATGGAATGGACTATGGAATAATGCTGATATTAAAAGGGATTGAGGTATCTTGTTCAATCCAATTTATCTACTAATATTTTACTGAATGTGAATAATGCTCGGTAAAATTATTTTAGAAGCAATTATATAACAAGAAACCTCTATCTTAGAACATATTTAAACATACCGCATAGTTAATATAAAAATAACAAAATATACTTCCATGATACAAGGATCTTTTAATCGATCCTGATACGAGATTTTTAAGGAAAACCAATCCCATTTCCACCATGACGCAGTAGTGCATTTGTGTTTCGGTTAGAAAGGTAAGGGAGCCGGTGAAATTACAGGCACATGAAACTTTAACAACTTCACGTCTCAGGGACGACAACGCATTGGCGATGCCCCTAGTGTTGCATATGTCAATAGGTGGCGTTGACCCTTTACCATCAGATGGAACGTCTGCTTGTTTGACGGACCAGAGAGACAACTTATCAGTAAGTTGTATAAAACCTTTATTGTTCTAGGTTTTCTGAAATTTACAAGACAGTACTAACTTTTAACTCCTTGACTGCGCCCTGAGTTAGATACGCGTTTCTATGATTATTCAAAACTGACAACTCCAATTCATAAATCGTAATGTTTAAGCGAGAGACCAGTTTTAATATTATTAAATATAATTTTTGTCCCTTTGAAACTGCAAATTGGAAGATTAATATTGAAAATATATATAAAAATTACGGATTTTCATATCAACTTTACCACCCCTTTTAAGTTTGCCGTAAGTATGTCATTTTCACAGAATGAAACCCTTATAGTGACACTGTCGAATGGTGTATTAAGCAGTGTTTCTTTTCCACAATCAACGTGTTTTAACAAGCCACAGAAGATCTTCGGTGCGTCAACATAAAATACAGTTCATCTCGGAAATAATTTCGCAACATAAGTACGAGATGGTTTAACAAAGAAGGTTGTTATGGGAATTTCAATAATAATAATAATGAAAACAGTAACTTTTTATTACGCAAATTATTATGTTAGTACAAAAAAATAAAGTCGGTAATACATTTTTTTCATTATAACACTAAATCTTCACATAGCTTTTCGTCGTACCTTACATAGTATTTACCGTTAATTATTATGTTCTGATTATTCCATCTCTATGTAATCTTACATGTTACAGTAACTCATAGGAATTTATAAGATATAAATAACATCAGAAGTTTGTCGATATTGATTGTACATACTAACAAGGCACTTCTAATTGGCCAAATATTATGCAATTTTATAAACACTAACTGTACTTATAAAAAAGGAATGTTCTCATACCGTTCCTTCAAAAAATTATAACAAATTACAAAACTGTACCTGAATTGGGTACAGTAACATCATAAATTACATCAGATGTAGAATTCGTATGACAGATGACCTACTTGGGAAGTTTGCCGACTTCGTACAAATAGGCAGCAAACAGTTTTATCTGAAAATAAAATTTTAAATTTATTCATAGAAATAAAATATTAATAAGTGTGTGAAATCATCGAGAAATCCCATTATATTTTACTCTCCGTACGTGATATAGCGCACGATTTGATAATTACCGCCTCACTGGTTTCCTACATCAGTCATATAATAATTCTAGTATTCTGTAGTAGGTATATGAGTAAATAAATAAACCTTCCCGTATAAAAACCGAACCGGAAACCGCAGAATGTTATTGTCTACACGTGACACTAATATTATAAGATTCTGTTGTATCTAACCCCGTTCCCGTTTAGTCACATGGGAAGGTAATACCTACTAGGTATTTACCGTGTCGGTACAAAACAAATCATCATAAGAGCCAGACCTTGTCCATAGAATTCGATCACAAACTTGCTAGGCGTTGAATTTTGCTCTCATTTTCAAGAAAACTTTTATATCTTATGCCATATTTCATTATTAACATTTCTAGATACAGTCGGTATGATTACTTATAAGAGCATAAACTAGCAGTGAAAAAAATATTCCAGATTTTTGCTTTCTTTGTAAAGATTTCGTAGTACGATGTATACAGATAAAGTACATTAACATACAGCGGCGGCCTTACCCATTGTGAGACTCCGGGCGGCAGGTCATTGCGAGGCCCTTTGTCCTTCGTGAAAAGTATGTGATGCGAAAGTAAGTCTGGTTGTTTGGTTTAGGTATTTGTCATGTTTGACAAGAAATGCTAAAGTTATACAAATAAACAAAATTTTAAATCCATATTTTTTTAATTTGCTTGGGTTGCGCGAGGCCCCTGCAAGCTTCGCCACCCCCTAAGGCCGCCTCTGTTACATATGTACATCAGCGGATAGCATTTCCGACTGCACTTTTGAAGAGATACCTATATTCATATACAGCTACCGTTAACACGTTCGGCGCTGGCAACGATTCACTGAGCCTTTGCGCTATGCCGGTCGAAATTATCGTATTCACGGATGAGTGTCACTGGGATAGGAGTACGAATTCCGTTGATACACATCAGTGTCAACTTGTATTGCATAAACGTAAAATAGTAAAATGGTTATTATAAATGCTATAATGCATATGCCCCGAGAAAAAGGCTAAAAATCACGCAAGCAGGTCACTGACATGGCATGGGTAAGAAGTTTTAGATCACAGACGCTGTGTCACTGGCACCGAGCGTACACACGGCCTTCAGTAATGAAGGAAACTAAAAATATTTAACGGGACGCCTGCCAAATTATACTCGTACATCAGATAGTCACACAACTATGTTACGAAACGGAACTAAGGGAGCAACAGAGACGTTAAAACGTGTGTTGCAGGATCATTTACACTGAGGCTTAGTAATTCCACCCTTCCAGATTATTTAACGGAAAGGCCTACGTACCTTTTTTACATAATAATTGTCTACTTTTATAGTTCTTCTATTTTTCATTCATAAAAATCAGTTTTTTTTTTTGGGTATGTTATACAGCGTTACTATGGATCTTAATATTGTGAATGGAAATGGAATTAACCTCCTTTCGGCTTTACGGGTAGTTTTGTAACATTCTCTATAATAATCTCCGTTGATACATGTGTAAAGGTCACAATATACTTACGCCTTCGATGTAGTTGCGAACGTTGAGCTTCTCGTTCTGCGAGTGCGCCATGTCGTCGCCGGCGCCCATCGGCAGCAGCAGCACGTTGCACCCGCTCGCCTCCTGCAGCGTGATCGTCACCGGGATCGATCCGCCCTCGCGGGACATGTCCGGGTCGGTCTACGGAGCAATATCATATATTAACTACTACTATAATAAATATCCCAAGACATTCACACGGTTACCTGATCCCAAGTTAAGCAGAGTGTACTGCTTGTAGTATGGCTACCAGGTAACTGATATACTACATTATACTACTTTTTTAAATACATACTTATATAGATATTTACACCCAGACATAGAACAAACAGACATGTTCATGCACACAAATGTTTGTCCTGGGTGGGAATCGAACCCGCGACCTTCGGTTTGGCAGTCAGGGTCTCTAACCACCAAGCCTATATAATGTATATTACACTATACATTTACGGGTATACTGAATTTTATAAGTCCTTTAGCAGATTTAAAACAGCATAAATAGTTTGCAGTAGATTATCACAATAAAAAAACAAACGGGCCAGTTTCCTTGGTGTACATACTGACTGCCACGCCGTAGGTCGTGGGTTCGATTCCCACTCAGGACGAACATTTGTGTGCATGAACATCTGTTTGTCCTGTGTCTGGATGTAAATATTGATATAAGTATGTATTTAAAAAAAGTGAGAGATTCGGGCGTACAGTTCAGAAACCATAATGAATGCATATATATATTTCTTAAACTATTATTCGAGGTTAAGATAATGATTGTTTACTTAGAAATATCTAATATACATGCTACTGAAGTAGAAAATTGTGATGCATGCCACTATTGTATCGAAGTAAGCTTTATGAATCGAATGAATTCAAGGCTAAAATAATACTAATCGTTATGACTGAGGCTGAACAAAGGCGAGGAAAACAATACGATAAGTAATTTCGTAGAAATATGTTGTAATAACAAACATAAAAAAACAACGGCACATGAAAAAACTACATAACTCCAGGTAGAACACTTAGTTAACTTTATGATATCTTAGCAAATTATAGGTAAACTTAAACAGGTACTTTGTTAGTTTCGATGAAGGTGGTAATCGGATTTGAAAATATCTTTCATGAATATATTCATGTGTATGAGTGATATCTACACTTTTCCTGAGCGTATATAGTGTGTGTGTTATAATACTGGGATACTGAGCCCTCGGCATCGCGGGTGAAACCGCGAGAAAACTAGTGCTTGTAAATAATAACAAAACCATACATCATTAATAATCTTTCATTTCATTAATATTCTCACGGATTAATATCTTATCTATTAGATTTATATAAAACAGAAATAAATATCCTGGAATATTCATTCAAAATTCAAAACCATTTATTCAGTTTAGGCCCTCAGAAGGCACTTATGAAGGTCAAATTTAAAGTTATTGAAGCTACTACCGGTTCGGAAGTCAGCCTTCAACTAAGAAGAACCGGCATGAAACTCAGCAAGGTTACATTCTTTTTTATTTTATATCTTTTCTGACTTTTTGGCTATTTTATAATATCAATTTTACATATTTTTATATTTAACAATTACAAAATACTTAATAAAGCTAACATTCAAAAACAAAAAAAAAACAAAAAACAAAAAAAAAAGAAATAACAAGACTACAAAATAGAAAATGACAATAATTACTTACAACTTAAACAAAAAAAATTGAGGTGCACTGTGCAGAGAGCAGCTATTTCCATACATTTTTATCTTCAATATAATGAACCACCTTGTAATACGCTTTTTCTTTCAAAACTTTCCTAATATAATTTTTAAATTTATGATCAGACATTTTGGTTACTGAAAGCGGTATCTTATTATAAAATCGAACACAATTACCAAGAAATGACTTGTTTACTTTAGTTAGTCTAAAATATGGAACAACTAACTTACATCTTACACACGGCCATCCCAAACAAGACAGAATTGTTACTATGGTAACCAGATAATTCATAACCCGCAAAAAAAATCTGTACATGTAGGTGTATGCAACGTGTTACAAAATACCCCGTAAAAATATAATTAATTATCAAAGCCAACAACCCCAGTAAGCTGTCATGTCAGGGAATCAGATTATTTTACAGAATCTATTTTACCTAATAATTGTCTACTTTAATAGTATTTCTATTTAATCAAATAATAAAAAAAACAGTTTTTTTATTATTTTGGGGTATTTTATACAGCGTTGCTATGGTTCTTAAATATTGTGAATGGACTCGTTATAAGGCCCCATTTAACCTCCTTTCGGCTTTAAGGATAGTTTTGTAGCACAGGTATATATATACAGGATTTCAATCACAGAAGTATGTCAGGCTTTTCATATGTGTACTTGTACATTACCTGATAGATGAGCTTGGTGGCGCGCGCTGCGGCCTGGTAGTGCGGGTGGTCTGGGTTCTCAGTCCACGCGCGGCCGCTGCTCGCGGTGATGCTCATCTTGTTGGGGGACCCTCGCTCAGCCCACTGCCATCATTATAAACAACCATGAAACATATTATTCCGCCTCATCGTTAAGAAATAATAGAATTTTGACAGTACGGAATTAGACGAGAGATATATTAACACTATATTCTGTTTTGGAATTTAAAAAGTTCAATAAGATAAAGATAATATTATATTATAGCTATCTTATTGATATATATTGGGTTGGGGAAAAAGTCTTTTCGCATTATAGTATGTATGAACTTGTAATAAAATCTCTTTGGCTATACTATTTGTCTCTGGCTGGTTTTGGTATCATTGAAAGTTTAAATTTTAAAGAACATAATTCCAAATTCAAATTAGGAAAATGTGTGATTTTCAATTGTTTTTCGTACCGTCAAGATGAGTGAATCTAATGAAGAAATTCGATACATTATGAAATTTTACTACAAAAAACGTAAAAATGCTAAAAAAATCTACGATGTTTATGGACCTAGTGCAGTGTCTGTGAGAGTAGCACAAATTTGGTTTAAGCATTTTCAATACGGAATTTTTGATGTTCAATATGCACGTCGCTCTGGTCGCCCTGTTAGGGATAAAATGGATGCCGTTTTTGAAAAAGTGTAATAAAAAGTATTATATTTATAGTATAAGTGGAACTAATACCATATCTAGTATTAATTTTAAGGAGATATTGCCGCCAAAATTGCCGTAAACAACAAAAAAGAATGCGATGGAAAACCGTGAAAGTGAAAACTTCTCTTAAAAACAAATGCAAAACATAACAATAAAACAAAACAATTGTGGTAGGTATACTACGACAATTACGGAATGTGTTTATATGTTATTTACACACCTTTTTGTTAATAAAATCAAACACCAACTGTTCAATTTCCTCAGGCTCTTGATTTGGGACAATTCGAATGGAAAACTTTCCAATAACTTTCCCTGGAATTACTGTCTTCGCACCAGGTTGGAATGCAGCCCCTGAATATAAGCAAAAATCATCAAGAATCATCTTCATCATAGCAGCCCAGCTCGGAGTCGCTGGAAGCCGCTGGATATAGGCATAATTTCTCTCTTCGTATTATGGTTGGCTGTACACAACCCAAAAACACATGATAGGTAAATGAATTCAATGTTACTTTCATACCTTCAATGCCATGAAGTGATAGACTGGGGTACCTCCAGCGATGCATAAGTAGCTGTTCTTTGACACCATTATGTGCTAATTTGGGGGCTGATATAGAGTTCCTGAAACATGTTATCAATCAGTATAAAAGTACAATATACAAGCAAATTAATAAGTATACAAAAGCAAATTATTATAATGCTTTTTTTACTCCAACATGGTGTCACTGATAATGTGTAATGTAGGTATGAAATGTGTGTGTCACACAACTTGTGTGAGTCAAACCATGTTTCAAAGTGCATCTGGACTATTTATAGTAGTACTACCATGATACCAAGTTCCGCCGTGAAACAGTAGTGTATTTCATTACTGTGTTTCGGTTAGAAAGATAAAAGGGCCAGTGAAATTACTGGCACATGATATTAACTACTTCACAAGTCCGGGTCGCCAACGCATTGGCGATGCCCCTGGTGTTGCATAGGTCAATAGGAGGCGGTTACCACTAAGCATAAGGTGCCTATTAAAATCAGCCAATGTGGCAGAAAAATAAAATATATAAGTCATATATTCATCTAGAATAAAAAATATATATTATTCATTTCTGTTTTGGATGAATACAAATGTTCAATTTTATCAGAAAAGCATTGTGAATGCTGATAAACTGTGAAGCAGAAGATAGTAAAGTACAAAATTGTATAGTACCTATATGCCTCAGGATCAAAGTCAATAGTTGTGTACAATTTCTTCTCCGTTTCTGTTAAAGGAGCCACAGATTTGTAGATATCTGTTATCAGGATTTTGCCATCTTTGTCAACAAGCTCATTCATTAGGTAAATTAGATCTGTCATAGCTGTAAAATACAATATTATTAGTAACATATGTTGTTATTATGTACCACATCATACTGACAATGGAACCCTACACAGCACAAGACCCAACACAAGTTCTCTAAATACAGGTGAAACCATGTGTAGATGCTAGCAAATATGTTTTTTTTTATATTGATCTAGATTGATGAAAGTCAATTGTGTAATTAATTATATAGATAAGTCAATTGTGTAATTAGGCAGTCAGCAACAGAGTATCTCATAACAAAGCAATCTGTTTAAGCCTTTATCAACTGATAGCTGGCTCACAGTTTATTGCCAAAGGATTATTATCCGTTTATCTAATGTAATTGGAATTTAATGACATATAATTTTACCTTCATGAACCGTTCCACCATATACACCACTGTGCAGATCCATTTTAGCACATTCAATTTCTAAGAAGTAGTAGCTTATTCCTCGTAATCCATAAGTGATACAGGGCTTAGTTGTTCCCAACCAGTAATTGTCCGATATGCAAACATAATCAACTGACTTGAAGAAACCTTCAGGTTTCAGTTTATCCATTAGAAGGGAGTCAAGACCTTCCGAACCAGATTCTTCCATGCATTCAAGAACAAATTTTAAATTCACTGGTAGCTGTAAACAAAGAAAGCATACAGCATAGTATTTTGACATTACATAGGTACTTATGTATACAAAAATAACATACCTCTTCACCAATGCCTTTAAAAGCATTAATAGCATGCAACCACCCAAGCACTGGTCCCTTATCATCTGTGGATCCTCGACCATACAATTTATCATTGCGCTCCACCAGTTCAAATGGATCGGAGTCCCAGCCATCAGACTTCAAAGCCGGTTGGACATCTAAGTGCCCATATATGCAGATTGTGTTTTTCTTGGGATCCTATAGATTTACAATTTTAATTAACAAAGTTTTTGTTGTTAGCATAATTATGTTAATATATTATATTATTTGATTTTACAGCTCTAGGTATCTTTGTATTACAAAACTTACTAAAGGATAGTTAAAATATAATTTACTGGAAGTTTTAACCTCAGTTTCATCTTACATTTATTGAGAAAATTATACAATTTTATCTATTTTTCCTAAATTCCAATCCAATAAAATATTTCATGTAAACTAATGGCTAAGAGAAATCTCAATGGAGAAACAATAGGACAAAGGAGAACAAAGAAAACCAATATTGAGTAGTAAACAAAATATGTTTCTAGAGATGTATAACTTACGTTTCCCAATACACCGATAAGCACTGGAGGTAATTTAACCTCTTTTCCATCTAATGTCTGGAACCCTACTTCCCTTAATTCAGTGGTGGCACCGACATCCTTCAACTTCTCCTGCGTCCAGTGCACCATACGTACACATTCATCACGATACTTCGCATCACTGGATACCGAAGGAATTGCTACAGCTTCCTTCAAAAGATTCTTATAAGAATCTACATTCTGATCTACAAACTTAAATATTTGAGGTAATGTTTTAGATGCCATCTTCCTTGGTAACTCTTTTGGAGTAACTGAATAGGCTCGGCAAATTGAATGATTACGATAATTGCTGCTAAGTATTACTGCCCTAGTGTACGCCTGCAGTCGCGAAGCATTATAAATTCGTAGCGCTGATCTTTTTATCAACGACTGCGAAGTCATGATTTTTTTTTAAATTAATTCAGCTCAGTGCTGCCAACTCAATGTCTGTATCTAAAGCTTGTGGTAAATACAATAAGAGCTCGACTATTTATAACAAAATTTATTTGGCTTCGTCCTGGATATTAGCATAGGCATACCTCGCACTAAATTGAGTATAGATTCTGGTGATGATGTTACGTTTCTATTATAAGTTACGGAGCTCTCGCCATGACCTGTCGAATGCTAGCTACCTGAGCTAACTAGCAACACTGTCTAAAAAAATATTTTAGTAGAATTTATAAATAATAAAACGAATTAAGAAATATGGAATAAAATAATAAAAAATAGTAAAGTTTCGATATTTAAAATCAATACATTTCTATTACTGAATATAGATCTATCTATATATAAGCAAAATAGGGTTTCTTTATCGCACCATCACCTCAAAACTATAGAACGTATCGGTATAGGACTGCTAAAATTCGACGCCGAATTTCGTTAATAAGTGTGAAGTTTTTTAGGTATTCTAGAATTTCGAATCGGTCCAACAACATAGGGGTGGGTACTAGACCATACTGGGGTGGGCACGGCCAATGGATCCAAATTTGTGGACTCTATAAAATCTAATGCCGAATACATGCGGCAACACGTAAAAATATAACATTCTTAATTTAGTATCCAGTTATTTTGGTTTTCCAATATTTTCCGGTTATTACAAATCCGAAAGGCGAAAGATAAATACAAGACTTCATAGACTGGAACTTCACCAGAGGGTGAGATTAGCGGTGGAAAGATGCTAGTATTTCGTAATGTCATTATTTTCACTCGACTTAATTACGCCCTCGCCCGCGGCTAGGCATGAAGGCTAGCCTGCCAGCCTTGAGTGTACTGACTAATGCTCATGCTTTTCAATTCGAGGGTTTTACACACTTTCAAATGAAAAACTATAAATAATTAACAGTTTACTCGATTTTTTTTTTACAGAATCTAAGCTTTACTAAATCTCTGCAGAGGATTTAAAGAAATCTACCTAAAGAGCATGCGCGTTTAATAAGCTACATTATTAACCTAAGAGCGGGGTAACAGTGCTATTTTACTAAGCATTTAAAACTATATATTGTGGGTATGAAGACTTTCATCGTTTTACATTTTTGATCAGTTTGGGAAACAAAAATAATGAAAGATATGAAATATTCTTCAAGTTAGTTTAATTATCTCTAGATTACTTTAACAAATGTTGATCTTTACTACGTAGGTACTTCAATCGCTTAAGTTAAACTTAATAAAAGGAGTTAAATATATAAATAGGTTAATAGTTTTAACAATATTTTTTTTGCAAATCTCATGGTGTCAAAAGCTCAAGTTAGAATCATAATTTTATAAAACTAAATTACATTCGCGTCTTTCATACGTATACCCTCGTCCAAAATTTTGTTGTTGGGCATCTCCTAGCAGGGCTTTGATCACGGATTTGCAAACCGACTGGATTGGATCAAAAAATAAATGGCTTATTAGATGCCACATAAAGTCAACAGATTATAACTTTAGTTTTAATATTTCTCATGTAAAGTGATATATAATCCTTTGAAAAATAAATAACTTCAAGCATATAAATATCAATTTTTGGTACAGTCAGCACTCAAATCCGAGTTCGAGGCCCTACAATTATTTTCAAAAAACATACGGGTTTACAGCAACAATCACACATTATTGTGAGGAAAATAAAAATAAATTATGTTGGAAATGGATGGAATCCGCCCGTATCAGCAGATCACATTTTGTGATTCTTGTTGACGTTGGGGCAAATTAAACAACAGGTCGTACGACTTATACATAAATAATTAAACATGTTTCTTAACTTTTAAAACAGGGGTGTTATAAGACTGTGGGAAGTAAGTAAAAATCCTTCTATCTATTGTCTTAAATTTGTATGTTTCTTCTGTGGCTGGGTGTATTGTATGTATAATATTTACTTTTCGTAGTAAATCAGCTACATGGTTATCATAATAAGAGCCTATGCACAGTTAGGATCGATAGATGTTCATGTATAAACAAATGTAGCATGGTAAATATATATTTTTTATTTCTGTGGAGTTGGTTGGAGTGGCTGCTGCAATGATACTCCGAGCGTTTGGCGGTGCGGAACGGCGGTAGTCGGGCGGGTACAACAAACCACTGTGGTAACCGTGCCGAAAGATTAATCTATTGTAGGATTAGAAATAAGCCCATACTGTGAGATCTTACTACCACTGACCGATAGCAACAAAATTAACCATCATATTAAATTGATTAATAATAAATACTAAACATTACTAAAAAAATATAGAAACGTTGTCATGTTTTGATAACTAATGCTAAGGTTAAGAGCTCAAATATTGAATGTGGAATGATTTTTTTGTGAGTTTTTCGCATTAGTATATAATAATACACAGCCATATTTCCAATACTTCTCGTTTTTTCTCAACAGTTGACCGTCCTTAATATGCTGAAACAATAAATATACAAATTATTACGAAAATATATAGCTATTTTATTACAATGGAGTCATTACACTGGGTGAATATTGCAAGATGTCACATAATACTTATATTTTTATTAAAAAGATTAAACGGCTATATAAAAATAATACCGACGTGATAAAAAGTACGGGTACTGTAAGCACTGTAGGGTTCGTAGTTGCATAATGCATTGCATCACTAACATTACAAGGATATAATGCACCTACTTTTAATATATTGGCTAAATTCATCTAAGTAATTTATTTATTTAATGGGTACACCAACAACATATGTAGGTACCTACACCACAATTACACGAATTATTACGAAGTTTTTCTTATTACTACATTTTATAAGATGGCGGACTATTATTTACTAACTTTTAAAGCCTATATATCGATGATAGTTTTTCTTTTAAATTTGTTAGATATAATTCAACCTATAATTTTTTTTTTCCGATTACAAAAAATATTTGATAATTGAAATATTGAAATATATGAATAAGATTTTATTTTAATATTTTATGGGCGTGATAAATATGTATAACCATGTCATATTTCTGCTTTCGGTACCAAGAGTTTCTGAGTTAAACTGCGGGCGGACACGGACATGGTAAATCAAAGGGTTCCGTGTTGACTATGGAAACCTAAAAATCGGCACATTGTTGTTTGTATAAGGTTATATCAATTCATCGAATGGACAATACAGTACCTACCCCATTTTTATCACACGATAGACCCTTTTTCTAAGGGCCCTATATTTTAGTAAATAACAGGTATATGAGTAATTCTCACCCAGAAGCAGCATCATCATTCATAATCGACCCTGAGGGTGCATTAATAAAGATGGTTCTAGAATGTCTCTGCAGCCAGAAGGTGAGTAGCGTGACGGTGGCAGTGGCGCACAGGCCTGCGATGGCAGCGGCCCGCGCGCCGCCGCCGCCCGACGTCACGAACACGCGCGCCCACATCGCGCGCCACACAGACTCCGTCCATGTCGAATACATGCCCGATTTCATGTCGTAATCTGGAAGTTACAGGAATAAACAGAAACTGAAGAGTATGTTATAGCATCAAGAATGATTCATGTTATATACAATCTAGGAGCCACTTTTAAAATGGTCTCGGAGAAAATGTCTGATCATAAATTTAAAAATGATATTAGGAAAGTTTTGAAAGAAAAAGCGTATTACAAGGTAGTTCATTATATTGAAGATAAAAATGTATGGAAATAGCTGCTCTCTGCACAGTGCACCTCTAAATCTCTTGTTTAAGTTGTAAGAACCATTATTATTTTTATTTTCTATTTTGTAGTCTTGTCATATTTTTTTTTTGTTTTGTTTTTTTAATGTTTCTATAATAAGTATTTTGTAATTGTTAAATATAAAATTATGTAAAATTGAAATTATAAAATAGCCAAAAAGTCAGAATAGATAAAAATTTATATAACAAATAATAAATAATGTAACCTTGCTGAGTTTCTTGCTGGTTCTTCTCAGTTGAAGGCTGACTTCCGAACCGGTTGTCGCTTCAGTAACTTTAAATTTGACCTTCATAAGTGCCCTCTGAAGGCCTAAACCGAATAAATGGTTTTGAATTTTTTGAATTTTGATGTTCAACTCATTGAGTTGTGACCTTTCCGATAATTATACCTATTTTATTATTATTATTAACTTATTACTCACCTGGAATAATAAAAGCCGGGCTAACAGCTTGACTGAAATTCATGGTCGTTTGAACACATATTCCGCTGTGATTCCAGCCTCTGAGCCAGTAATGCGATAGGCCCTGAAAAAAATTATGACACAGATAACTTTTCATTTTCAATTAATAAATGAATCTAGATCCTTACAACGCTTAAGATGCCTACCACCTTTGTTCACTTGGTCATTTCACTGTAAGATAACTAATAAATAGAAATTCTAAAACTCGGTCTAAAAACATTACTAAACTCTTGATGATGAGCCCATGGTCCGTTTTCATTAAAAATCTATATGCGCAGGTTGAATATAATTATAAATACACACTGGATTGTGAAGTTGGTCACAGGCGGTGCGGTTGATCTGCAGGTGTTCGCCGGTGAGCAGCGCGAGCAGGTGGCCGGCGAACACGGGCGCGGTGCCGGCCCATGCCGCCACGCCCACGTACAGCGGTGCCGGCTTCTGCGGGAGCTTCTCCTCACTGTTCAAGAATACCATCCAAAAATGTTTAACAGGATCAGGCTATGAAAAGTCTGGGCAATTTTTTGGTATTGTCTCCCAAATTTCGAGAAAATAAAAAAGGATCACAAGTAAGAAGTAGTATGGCTCTTCGAGCAGAGTCCGGCCGGGGAAGTATCTTACCCATTTTTACCCAGTTTACACAAGCCTTTGAGACTTAACAACTTCATGTCTCTGGGTCAACAACACATTGCCAATGCGCTAGTGTCGCAAATGTCTATAGGCGGTGACCACTTATTATCAGGTGAACCGTCTGCATGTTTGCATAAAACATTCATTGCGAACATCTTGACATAAAAATAAAAAATGTGCATCACCTGAGTCTAAGCTACATTTTTTTCCGAGAAAATATTCAAACACGACTCTCTTTTACTTTTATTACATTGCTATATTTAAATTGAAATATCTCACTCGAATTTCTGTTATGCTCAAATAAGTCTGCAATAGCAATCTGACCTGTTAGAACTGCTGGCGTAGTCGGCCGCCAGGAGAAGTCGACAAGCCTGGCTCTTCAGGAAGCAGTACAACATCTCGTCCACCTGAGTAGTTCATGAAATAAAGTAAAATAGGTTGGCTATATCATTGACACGGTTTTAGAGTGAGAGGAATAAAAATAATCACTTATATTTTGCCAGAAACAGGCGAAGATAGTATCCTAAATTGCCAGCATTGTGTAACTCTATCGAATTCAATATCGAAGCCGATTTCATAATTTAAATTAATTAGAGCCAAGATACATAACGCCAATATATTAGAGTTAGTGTGTTTGAGTGTGCCGGATAGATATGTGTGGCGGCGACGTCGGCCTCAGCTGGTGGTTGTATCTCGTGGCCGCACTAATCTGGTGAACGAGGCGCTCCTGACGCGAGCACTTCGCACTCTTAATAAGGTTAACAGAGGACAAAGACATATTCCATTGTGCATTGAGTGAACTCACAAAGATGACTTTATATATTTTATGGGGTTTAAGAAATGCTTCACTGTCGAATTAGTTCTCGGCGAGTGAGCAGTGTGCATCGACGATTCCGAGAGTATTAAACAATCAACCTGCCGGTTGTTATTACAGAGTTAGCTTACCAAGTGAGCGGATGCAGTTTCGTTGCCCGTGTATTTCTTGCCAGTGACTTTTTGATACAATGTGAGCGCCAAACCGGTTGCAAGCTTCGATATCTTCACCTGCGGGTCGGTTAACTTCATCGTACCATTGGCAATGAGATCTTCTGTCGATACAACTATAAAATACATCAATATAATATATCAATACAGCCATCCGAAAAATATGACTTAACCCTAACATAACAAATGCATCTTAAGCTTGACATCATGACATCTGTGTGCAGTTTTCTATACTCAGGTGTAATACACACTATTCCGATACCGGGAGGATGAACTGACAAATTTCGCAGTTCTTAAGAACCTGGTTTTTGAAGCATTTTTTACTCCGCTTGGACGTCACGGACGCGTCGTCTGAGCTTAGCCGATTGACGTCGTTTATAATATAAAATATACACGAAGGCTTCTTTAAATATACCGTTTGTTCCCACTAGTTCTACTAAAGAGTTAGCAGATTGTCGGCGAGGGGCTTAAAATTGTCACATAATAAAATGGAATTTGCACTTACACGTTCCATTACTGCCAATAGTAATATTATGATAAACAAAATTAATTTTATCATAATCATCCAAAACGGAATGGTAGAACATGTTTGTGAATGCATTCTTATGGTCGGCAATCAAAACTTCGGGCAAGACTCCATTCTCAGTAACATTTTTGAGGATTTTTTGGAAAGAATGCAGCGATGACGGCGGTAGGTCAGGTGTTATCACTGGCGATATAGTCATGTTGAACTGATTGATGTTAGTCGACAATTCGGCAAGAAACTCGTTTATCTGTAGAAAAATGGTTAATATGTATTCTATTATGTATTACTACATACATGATAAAAACTTATAAGATTATTTGAACCATTCATGATTAACATGTTAATACCTGTATTTTTGAATGTATTAGTGTGTGTCTTGTTGGTAAATCTAAATGAATAAATAAAATAAATGACGAGTTTAAAGGCCGACTGTTGGCTTGGTAGTTAGCGACCCTGACTGCCAAACCGAAGGTCACGGGTTCGATTCCCAACCAGGACAAACATTTGTGTGCATGAACATGTCTGTTTGTTCTGTGTCTGGGTCTAAATATCTATATGTATAAGTATGTATTTAAAAAAATAGTATATGTAGTATATCAGTTATCTGGTTTCCATAGTACAAGCTCTAAGATACGAGATCCACTCAAACACAAAATTTCATAAAAATCCGTCTAGCCTTTTAGGAGGTTCAGTCACATACACACGCACAGAAGAATTATAAAGATTAGTATGAATTCCTTAGACTAAAAACTCACTCCAGTAATATTAGCATTGTAAGGCACGAAGGCGTTCAAAGGCCAGGCTGTATCTTTGCTATATATGGGCAATGAGCCTCCGATTTGGCCCAGCTCTACATGCAAGTCAATGTCGCGTGGCGTAAGAGGTGCCGCGGGGGGCCATGCGCCTTGCCCGATGTCGTACGCGACGCGCTGCGACCCAATGTAGTCGAACGCCTCACCATTGAACAGCGTGAACAATATGTTGTTATCTGTAAAAATATAACTTTTCTCAAATTCTAATGTTATAGGCCTATAATTTTGTTATAAAGGTATTTAAAAATTTCGTTCTATTTTTTTTTTTATATTATTGCCTTCATTTTTACATTTTATATTGTATTATTATTGTACATTGTGCTCTCCATCCCGCGATTTAGCGCAATCACTATTCAAACATAGATCACCCCTTTTAATCTCACAAGGAAGATTATCCACCACATTGATATTTTCAAATTTCTTGGAAACTGCCCATGTGCGTGTCGAAACACGCGCTGAGTAGGATTCGTGGTACCTAAGTACACCTGGACATAGCTTTGCCAGGCGTCCGGATATAGCCGGACATAGTTAGGCTTTTTGATTGCGTGTCCGGCTAAAATAAACGGTGTCCGGATTTTGTTAGGCTTTTTACATTTCGCAAACGAGCTGGTAATAAAAGAAAGTTGATTTGATTATACATTATTTTTGTCGTACCTATTACCTAATTAATACTGACACAAATCCTGAATAATGTAGGGTGTCCGGCCTTTTCACCCAAATGTCCGACCAAACTGACTGGTCTGTCCGGCTATAAGGTTTGCCGACCTGGCAACCCTACCTGGACATATAGGTTATTGAAGGACTGGCTACCCGGCCGATTCAATCTGCGTGGGCTTATAAATTGTCATAAAGGACCTTGAACTGTGTTGATGATGTTGATGGTAGATATAGTTCACTTTTTATTTATATTTGAATTGAAGAGGGTGAAGTGTTATATTGGAGATTAAGTGACATAAGGGAACGTAGCCATACTACGTGACTCATTCAGAGGGGGGGGGGGTCTTCAGAATACCTCTATGGAAATCTCGCGCCTTTAAGCTTTATTCAAATATGGCGTGCCTTTTTAAGCAATTTTTTTTGTCATTCTATTTGCGAAATATCGTTGAAAGCCGTATTTATAAATTACTATGTACAAATTAGTCTTGGCATATACTACACGTGGTCACCAAGGGGGGGGAGGGGGTAAAAATTGAAAAAGAATGGGTCACGTAGTATGGGTACGGTCCCTAACAAGACTTACCATACAAATTACCATCGGCATAGGGAATCATTTTAGCGAGTGTAGCTGCTGTTGTTATGAGAATAGTCATGCCCACGACTGAACTGGCTGCACCAGGTGACGCCCCTGAAAAAGAATAATAACAAAGCAATCAACCAGTCTGATCCATGCACTGATTGAGCACAACCTATATAATGCAGTAGGTACTGGAAAAGAAACAATTATTTGACAACAATTTGATACAAATCCAACAAAAATAATTATAAAATGAAGTTTTACCATCAAAGAGTGATGCCGTATCAATCCTAGCTGTGACTAGAGTGACAACTTGTTTTTTCGTTTTCTTTTCCTGAAACAAAAATATATATTATCATAATAATATAATGTCAATGGGATGTAGCTGCTACCTCTATATTATTTTATAAAATCTCACCTTTCTTGGGAATAGTGAGTAATACACATTATGATCACCTAAAGGATCACACACTTTTGTTGCCGTTAAAAGTGCTGATGAAGCAGATCTGAGAAATAAACAACAAAATATTTGTTTTATACAAAAATAAAATATGCTTATTTTTTTATGTTTTCAATTTCAATAAACTAATATTTTTACTAACCGTCTTAGGCATATTTCGCTGTTAACTGCAGCGAACATGAAAGAATTCAGTTGAATTGAACACAGGGGCTTGCCTCCTTGGTTGTCTTTGTCTAGATTATATCTGGAAGAAATGTGAAGTTTTCTTAAATATTTTATGGTTTTTGTGTGTGGTATTGTCATATATACCTACCTATTGTCATCTATTAACAACGCTTAGGGGAGTGAACAAATATGAGCAAGGACAAAGAAAAATCATGAAACTAATAAGAAGTCGCGTTAAATCTTTTTCCATAACATATAATTAAGTAATTTATTAATGCCCTACTATACGCTTGATAATGTTTTACAAATAAAAAACATCTGTCTTAAATCTACGTACGCATATTCCAAACTGAAACTAAACTGGTAGAAATAACATTGATATATTAGGTTTCATAGTAAGCATTAAAAGAAAATATACTAAATTAATATAAGTACATTAAATATGTACACTATCTAATTCGTTATATGAAATTGGTGCTAGCCAGGGCACACTTACAAACCTACAGTAATTGGAGTTTTTTTAATAAATAGTTATTTGGCTCGGTGGTTAGAGACCCCGACTGCCAGACCGAAGGTCGCGGGTTCGATTCCCACCTAGGACAAACATTTGTGTGCATGAACACGTATGTTCGTTCTGTGTCTGGGTGTAAATATCTATATAAGTATGTATTTAAAAAGTAGTATATGATAATAATAATATCAGTTACCTGGTAACCATACTACAAGCAGTACACGCTGCTTAACTTGGGATCAGGTAACCATGTGTGAAGAATATCTGGGATACTTATTATATAGTTTTTTATAAAGTTTTCAGTCATATACCTTACCTAATCTCCCTCCTGTATTCATGAATATGAAAACAGATTTAGTAAATAGGAATCTGTCAAAATCACTTCTTTGTTTTATTTTCCACCCTTGGAGATTGAATATCGCTCAAAACCATTCAGCGATAATATATGGATATCATTAATAATTGCCGACAATATCGAATAAAATATAGACTAAACCTCTGAGTAAGATAATTATGAAGTACTAAAGAACAGTAGTTCTTCTAAAATTTTTTTTAATACCTCGTGAGCCGACATACCAGCACACGGTCCACCTGATGGTAAGTGGTCACCGCCGCCTATGGACATTTGCAACATCAGAGCATCGCTAATACGTTGTCGACCCTGAGTCATGAAGTCGTCAAGTCTCATGTGGCTGTAAACTTCACCGGCTTCCTTACCTTTCTAACCAAAACGCAGTAATACAAGTGCACTACTGCTTCACGGCAGAAATGGGTAGGTACGGTGGTAGTACTTTCCCGGACGAACTGTGCACTAAGAACTCTTCTACTCATTCTAATTCTTAAAAACCACAGCGATGGGATAAGTCTATTCTTGGGCATTCAATGTAGAAATTGTCTTTTATAGTATATCATTCTAGTTAATAAGTACCGAATTTTACATCCCTTTTTCTAAATTACACCCATGAGAAGCTGGGGCAGCTAATATGTTATAATTATGATATTCCTGCTTTTTTGTCGAGGAATACCGTTATATCTTCACATTTCATGGTCAGATCATAACGAAATTTACTAAGGAACTGTTCTCTATCAAACACTTATACATAACATCAGTATGGGGGTGGATGGGGGGAGATTATAATATGCGCACCTTTCAAAGCAGTCTTCAATCTTAATTATTTCTTCAGCACGTGATACCGGCAAAAAGAATATTGGAAATGGTATATCCCTCCGTAATAGGCCTGTGCCTTGTTCATTCCATACACTGCCACTGGTAGATGAAGAAGAACACTGACTCCCTGGAGCAGACGAATATTCATTTGGACACCTTGATTCTTGACTAAATGATGAGGCACTAAGAAGATAACAGAAACTGTTAATATTCCATTTTTAACCATAAAACTGCTTTAGAAATCTTAACAAGTCATAACACTTACCGATCTGTCGTTTTGTCATATATAAGAACTCCAGCAACGTTTTCAGAGTGATCCATAAACAAATCCACTACTTCATGAAACATTGATGTGCTAATCACAGCCATGTAAGGACCTGCAGTAGCATTGTAAACCAGCCACTGAGCATCACTTATACTCTTTATCATATGTACCACCCCAACAGTACCACTGTCGGGAGCTGAAAATCAACTCAATTGATAAAATATTTTCCAAAATTAATACTTAAGATTCGAACAGGGGAAGTGTGAGTTGGACTCACACACAGAGGGTTCCTAAAATATTTTAATATCTACATCAAGCAGCCCTCAATGCTTAACTCTTTCTGTCACACATATTACCAATAATAATACCAATATTTTATGACTGATGTGCGGAGAAATGTAGAACTCAAGTCTTTGTCAAAAAAGATGTGAATTATTGTGTAAGTGCAACCAACAACCGAAAGAAACAGCTGTTTTTAATTTAAAACATCTGAAATAGGTAATTAGTTACACTAACTGCTATGACTGAAAGAGTTAGACCTATGCAAAAACATTTCCCACACATATCATAAAAAATCACCACAAGTTGACATCAAATAGACCTGTTTTGATAGCTAAGAGTGTTATAGAAAACATACCCTATGGCATTATGAAAAGGGTCACCAGTTACAAAACCTTAAAAAAATGCCTTTCTTAGCTATCATAACAAACCCTTTAGATCTCAACAACTGAAATTAATTTTAAATGGGAAGCTTTGTTAATTTCAATGGCACTATAACAATAACATCAATATGCTAATGGTGATACATAATAATATCATGAATAATAAGAAACATTATGTCTAGTGAAAAATAGACTTACTTGTGCATCCAGCTTGATGAGTGCCATTTAACCGTCTGAAACATGCTGCACCTCCTTCAATAGAAGAGTATATCTGCTCATTAAGCCTTTCACAAGTAACCCCTGAAACTGATATACTAGATTATATTAGATAACTAGATTACAAAGGCAATATCCCTTGTTGGACAATCTTTAATACCAAATCCAGAAGAGTGTATAAAATAGAAACAATATAACTAATATACTTTCTAATAAACTATTAAATAATGGCAAATCCTTTAAAATTGTGATGTTCTGTAAATATAGTTCCCTAGGTTGATCTATATATATAAGCAAAATAGGGTTCCTTTGACGCACCATCACCTCAAAACTACTGAACATATCGGTATGGAACCGCTACCATTCAATGCAGATTTTTTTCTAGATGCTTAAAGGCTATATTTGATATCGATAAACGTGGGTGAAACCGCGGGGGACAGTTAGTTATCTATATTACCCACTTACATGTCACTCCGCATAGAGCTATCAATATCAAATTAAAATACTGTAGCGTCATATTTGCTTCATTCAATTTGATATAGTATGTTTCATATGCGCTTCACAAAATATTCTTTCACAATTCAGACAAATCAAATTATCACTACATACCAATGACAAATTGTCAGTAAACAAATGATGATGAATTCATTTCATGATTGATGGATATAACAAGGGTTGCCAGATCTAACAATGTTCCGTAATTTGAATTTCCAATCTATTTCCATATAAAATTCATTCCTCCAAAGTTTCTAATGAAATCCGTATTTTACATAGAATAATTAAGAACACTCTTATTAACTTTTTTATAAATACTTTAAGCGAACCTTCGAAATGGACACACGGAACAAAATGATAATTTTTACTTATTCATTTACTTGCTGTCCCCCGGGGTTTTACCCGCGTTCCCGTGGGATGTCTCATGTATTATACATAAAAACCTTCCTGTTTAATCACTCTATCTATTAAAAAAAAAACCGCGTCAAAATCCATTTCGTAGTTTTTAAGATTTAAGCATACATAGGGACAGAGAAAGCGACTTTGTTTTATACTATGTAGTGATTTTGCACAAATGACAGCTATCATTACACGAATTCCCTAGCGATAGTGTAAGTAAAAATCATTACCAACTAAGAAATTCAAACAAAAGGTTACATGTACATACAGTTACAGTATACACAACACTGAATTCCTAAATTCTATCATGAATGTCTGAGCATTTCGATATATTAAACTGCAGTTTATTTTTTTGACTCCACTCGGCCCCTCTATCTGCAAAAATCATTATTATTATCATCCGTCATGTACATCCGCTGGGTAACAATGTAATATCGGGGCATTCGTAACCTCTATGAAATCCACCGTCTCCCTCTCAATAAATGCGTAATCCATAGGTAAATCGATTTTAATAATAATCGGCTTTAAATAATTAATGCTTATTCCATATTTTCTAAAAATTTTTATTGAAGAATTGAGATTGAATCGAAGTGAAATGTGTTATAAGAAATCATTAATTAATTATTTTATCAATATAATTCCGACCCATGCCTCTTATTTTAAACGATATTTACAGCGCGCATTCTGTCAATCGCTCCAGCTGTCAAACGACTGACAATAACAAAAGTTTATATTGTCAAATGCGCTAGTAAAGTGGTTGTTTTCTTAAATTTTCTAATAAAATTATCCGCGCAACTTTCTTCATTTTTTCGTTCATAAGAACCATCTCCTGACAATAACAAACACGACAAAAAAAAGAATAAGCGAAATCGGTCCAGCCGTCTATGCGTGATGCCGTGACCAAGGGAAATAGGGATTCATTTTTATATATATATAGATTTTTATCTAAAAATGTCATTCGAGACACAATTGTTTAAATGTAAATATGTTCGCAAATAAAGGCTTTATTTAATATTATTATAATTCCATATTTTGAGAACTCATTTCGCCAAATTCTGTGAGCATTAATCTGAATGAGGTGATGGTACAAAACGTAAAGGTGTGATAAAAAATACATTGTTGAATTCTTATATGTATATTATTATGATTAAAACTAATATTTGTTATGATTAACAGTATCATATTTCAAGAGTAGAAGCTCTACAACAGAATTCACGATTACATTTATAAAAACAAGCAATTCATAAATTTAAAATACTTACTAATAAAATCGGTATTCTTAAGTAAAATAAGATTCGCCAAATGCACGTCAATTGCAAAAATAAACAAACATATACATTTTATCCAATATCTGTTAATCACAAAATATTAATCACTCTGGGGATGCTACGAATATTAAGTCGTCTATTATTTAATTATAATGTGTATTGCATAGACCTGCAACGCGTCAAGTTATCACAGCACTTGTAAAATTGCGGTTGTCAAAAGACGAAATATTTACAATTATGGAGGATATAGTAGTTAACCCCCAGAGGAAATATTTTGAAACCCTTTAACAGTCAATGATAAAATTCACCCTCAATCTTCAGTTATGAGTACATATTAATTTATTGACATGTAACTAGTCAAAAGTTCAGTCACATCTAAGAAACAGGATATATTTAATTCTAGATTGGATTACAAAGTACCGATTCAAGAATTTTAACTCCATCTATAATGATTTATTATTATTAAAACTGATTTATCGGCGGTGGCGGCGCCTTCTGTTATTGGCGCGAGGAGCTCTATCGTTCTGAGGTAGGCCATTCAAGGGTCCGCTGGCAGGCGCGGTGATCACCGGCGGGGTGATCACCGGCGGGGGGATCACCGGCGGGGGGTTCACCGGCGGGGGGATCACCGGCGGGATGATCACGGAAAAGGTGAAAGGATTGCCCGCGCTGGCGCCATTCTGTCTCGGTGTCCTAGGCATTGTCACGCCCATGGCATAGGCCGGAGCGGGCCGATCCCCCAAAGGATTGCCCGCGCTGGCGCAATTCTGTCTCGGTGTCCTAGGCATTGTCACGCCCATGGCATAGGCCGGAGCGGGCCGATCCCCCAAAGGATTGCCCGCGCTGGCGCCATTCTGTCTCGGTGTCCTAGGCATTGTCACGCCCATGGCATAGGCTGGAGCGGGCCGATCCCCCAAAGGATTGCCCGCGCTGGCGCCATTCTGTCTCGGTGTCCTAGGCATTGTCACGCCCATTGCATAGGCCGGAGCGGGTCGATCCCCCAAAGGATTGCCCGCGCTGGCGCCATTCTGTCTCGGTGTCCTAGGCATTGTCACACCCATGGCATAGGCCGGAGCGGGCCGATCCCCCAAAGGATTGCCCGCGCTGGCGCCATTCTGTCTCGGTGTCCTAGGCATTGTCACGCCCATGGCATAGACCGGAGCGGGCCGATCCCCCAAAGGATTGCCCGCGCTGGCGCCATTCTGTCTCGGAGTCCTAGGCATTGTCACGCCCATGGCATAGGCCGGAGCGACCCTAAGGGGGGCGGTTATCGGTCGCGTGGGTTCAGGGGAAGAGGGGTTTTCAAAGGCCGCCCTCAGGCGTTGCCGCATTCGTCGGCGCGCGTTTCGCGACATATAAAGTCGCTCGTTACCGGGTTGGTCATTTTCCGTGGGTGGTTGGGTAGGTACTTCAACCGACGACGGGTTGTCGTTCGCATCCGTACTCTGTCTGTTCTGAGACTCTCTAACCTCGATTCTAGCGCGCATTTCCGCTTCGGAACGCGCCAAGGCGCTAGCTTCGCGGCCGAGGGTTGCGAACGCCCTGGAGAGTCTCGCTACATCGTTCTGCAAACCCTGCAGGAAGGGTTCAAGTTCATGCGGAGCGGCGGGGCTGTTGGTACCACGGTTGGCGACGCGCAACACGGCACGCGGCTGCGTCTGCGTTAAAATCGCGTCGGGAGGCGTGCGCCGTACGGACAACTTCCCGCTGATGGACGCGGGCGCGATAAGCGCTCTCGCGTCCGGTCCGGTCACGGTTAAGCAGTGACCGCGCCTCCTCAGGGACCCCTCGCATGATCTTACCGACCACACCTGTGAATTAAATAATGATAATTAAGATGACAGAATTGAATGTAATAAAGCTTAAAGGCAGTGTGTATATTGTAACGAAAATGTTATAACTTTTTGCGTTTAATCAACTCTTTTAAGTGGATGGATAAAGAATCCAAAATAAAAACATTCGGTAAATTTTGTGCAATAACCGCCAGGACTCCATTGCGGTTCTCCCATACTCATGTTAAATTGACGCAGACTTTTTGCGTATAGCCACAGTAGTAGTCTGCTTCGCATGTCCGCCAACATGCCAGGGTCAATACTGCGGTAGAGTCGCGACAGTGCGCTCCTGGTATTGTATTATTATACCCGCAGTGCGTAGGCTTGCTGTTGGAAGTTGACCTACAGGGTACTCGTGTAAAAATACTAAAAAACATTCTGTGATTAAAAAATTGTATCATGCATTGCATTGCTCTGCCAACATCCTGTGTTCTCACTCAAATCTTTTTTTCAAGTCAACAGGAAGGCCATTTTAAGTATGAGTGGAACTAACCCAGGCCATTTTTGATCGAGTTTGTAACCTTGGATAATTTACGACGCACGGCCAATTGAACGAAATACAAACTTACGGAGTCAGAAAATATTGCTTCCCGGTCATTTCCAGATATAGTAATAGTGTAACAAAATTCGTCTGCCACCCATGGAGCTGCAGCTATCGACAACCATGTACATACAATGTCATCTGTAAATTAAAAATCAATACATAATTATTAAGTAGTACACTAGTGATTAAAGATATCAGAAATCAATCACTTGACTTACTGCTGACTTCAATTATAAGGAAGAATATTCCCATATCACTAATTCGAATTGCAGTGACAATTCTGCCAGGAACGGTGGAAATCTGCCAAGCTTGTACATATTCTCCATTTTCAGATTGACTCTGCAAAAAAGCTTATTGCATTACTGGCAACTCCTTAATTCCATAGGACAAGTTTGAGCAGTATATAATTATAGAATGATAATTGCATACATTGAATATGTATGTTATAGGAATTGGTAGGTGCAGGTAAGTACTCAAAACGTAACAATGATTTCATTTATATTTTTTAATTATGATATGATTTCATAATAAAAAATACAAATTGGGTATAAATTACAAACATACGAGTATATATTAATTACGTCTATGCCCCTTGAACGAATATGATTTAATCGGGATCGTGGATGTAACCTGGGAAATAAAGCTAGTTCCCATGTCAATAAGAAAGAAAGTACCTCAATGAGTTCGGGGGAGTGAAAATAGCGCAGGTGGTTGAGCAAGCGCCCGGATGGAAGGCGTTCTTCTTTGCCATTCTTACAACAGAGGCAGCGAAAAAGGCCCTTACAAGCTGGAGGTGGCCTCCTTGGGTCCCGCTGTAAATATAACGTTTTAATATTCAGTAGTATACAATTTGTTGGTCGATCTTATATAATACATAAGCCATTAATATAAATAAATGCTTTATTTCGTGAAAACAGCATCATCTATTAAACAAACTTGTACCTACATTTGACTCAGGCTCACTGACATCAGATTCAGCAGGGTCGTCGCTGACATCTTCAGAGGTTGTTTCTTTAGTAGGTGTAGCACATTCAGAAGATGCAGAGCCTGTAGTAATTTTTCCACCTAATTTCTGAAAGCGACAAATTCGTGACTGTACAATAAACCTATATACCTGAAACTAAATTAATTTGTAAAAAAAAAATACTTACAAATGCTCTTAACTTCTTAACATTTGCAATAAGTTCTTCCATAGCATAATTACGCGTTCCAAAGAAAAGGGCGCGGCACACTGGACATACATCGAGACGTAATTTGCAACGGCCACAAACATGGTGTCCTTCGTTACATTGAAATATTTGACCAGATGGTATTTCATAGCAAACTGGACATTGAAGCAAGTCATCTAGGTCAGGTAATGCATCTGCCTGTAGAAGGAAAATCATATTAAATGCAAAATAAATGTTTAACTTTAAGTAATCAATGCATAAATATTAATAATTGTACGCCAATCCGAAAGCTTATGTTGTTTAAAGTTTTACTTCCGTAGAAGGAGCATGCCAAATTATACTGAATAGGTTGTGTTACTATCGCACAATCTTAATCGGGCAGATTATTATTTTTTTTTTTGGATCATGGTGCTAAAATTAACACTATCATTTTGATTTGAATTGTTTTTTTATGTGCAACAATAAGCCTTAAAAATATGACATCCTATATGCCGTTAAAACTCCATTTCCGGATTTCAAATCCCCATTTCCTAATTAATATTCGAACAACACTGTAATAATAATAAAAAAAAGTAAAACCGGGAAAATTCAGGGCTGGTACTGAGCGTTACAAAGGCTCAGTAAGAACCTGGCTACAGGAGCAGAATGTTTCGATGGGCAGTTGGCTTGGGGGTTAGACCCTGCCTGCCACGCCGCAGGTCTTGGGTTCGATTTCCATCCAGGACAAACATTTGTGTGCATGAACATGTCTGTTTGTTCTGTGTCTGGGTGTCAATATCTATATGAGTATGTATTGAAAAATTTATAATTTATCAGTTATGTGGTTTTCATAGTACAAGCTCTGATGCCCTGATGCTCTGATGCCCTGATGCCCTGATGCCCTGATGCTCTCAAGCATTATGTCCCAGAATTATTGGCAGGCACAATCACTGGACCTGAGAGATATGTTCCAATGAAAGTATAGCGATTCCCCAAAAATGTGACCCAAGTTACTTCCATTCCAGCTTTCATCCCCTATATTAAATCTCCCACAGGGGTAGAATTTTGTCAAATCCTTTCATATAGGAGGTCAACGTCATGACCAGCACCTTCTTCCCAAAAATCTGTTATATATTGCGGAGTCAGACAGTCATTCCATTAGGTTTCCTCATAATAAAAAAAAAGGAAAGATAAAAAAAAATAAGAATATAATAGAAAAAAATATTGCATGGCTTCAAATCTAAGCCCTAAGAATAGATTTATTTTGGGTAATGTATCAAAAATGAATATAATTTTCGTTCTTTTTGCATGTCACAGCTGCCATTAATCAAGACTTTTTATGAAATTTTGATGGCACTTTTTACAATATTCCTTCCCTGCGAACCGTGTGTCCATCCCTCTATTTTTTGAACTAAGGGGTAGAATATTTCTTAAAAAATTTAATGTAGTAATTGAAAACACTTACATTGAAAATTGCTTAGATTATGATATGTTGCGTGGTTTTTCAAATGAAATGCTATCAGTTAGGTATGTTGTATTTAACTATAAAAACTGGTTTGTCTGAAATTTAAAGATCCAAAATTGGGACATTTATTTAGTTGTGTGGAATGTTGAAAATTCTATAAGACTCCATAAAATCTTTTTTCATACCCTGGCATATATCAGGATGTCAATTTCTAGAGCTATTTGTTGATTTCATTTCTTAAATATAGAATGGCGCGTTGAATTCTCAACTCATCTCAAAAACACAACTAGTAAGGCATATGGAATTGTTGTATTTAATGTACCAAACTGCCATATTGTGTATATAAACAACAAATTGTAAGAACGCCGATTCATAATGAAAGTTGTAAGCTGTGACCAAATAAAATTCTTTTGATTTAAGCTCTATCGTTAAAACCGTAATATATACAGGCGATAAACTAGATAAAATGCAAACTCATAAGTAAAATAACAAATAATAAAAAACGGCCGAGTGTTAGTCGGGTTATGTTAAGGAACTCAAACTGAATGAAAGAAAATAGATGTTTTTAGGATTATCAAATACATATTGAATATATCTCTTGTGTGTACAGAACCCTTAGTGCGGGAGTCCGACCCACACTTGGGCGGTTTTTATTTTGTTTTACTTGGTATAACCTCCATGGGTCCATATAACTTCAGTCGGACCTTTTGGCGTGCTTGGCGTGCCGTTTCTAAAATGATTTTGGTGTATGTTACTGCTCTACCACCAGCATATTCCCCAACTTGTTAAGGTGGCGGGATTGTGTTATCTATCGCTTCTTCCAGGCAAGTCCCAATCATTGTTTCTGGATTATGTCTGATCTAAGCTGACCACTCCATGCAGACAATAGCAACATCTTGAATATATGAGTCTGATAAATAAGTAAAAGAGTATGCAGTGATTTTAAATCTCTTTTAAGTGTCAGTGAACCATTTGATGGCCAATTACTCCATACAACTTCCAGCCAAAATATTGCCCACACCATAACTGTTCCTCCTATAAATGGCACCTAGTTGATACTGTTTTCCTGAATTTATAATATTAGAACTCATTGGAAAACTAAACTTCTCTCTATCATCTCTATGGAAGCCTTAATCTGGCATGTGGATGTTCCCTAAGATTTATGGACCATTTGCTGGTTTCCGAAGTCCTTGCAGTGTTGTGTCAGAGCTTGCACATTTTTCTCATATTTGTTTTGATGACTGGCTTAGTCCTGCACAGCCAAGAGATATCTCTTTTTCATAGGCATGATAAATGAGATTTGTATACAGCCATTTATTGGTCACTTGAAATCGTTTCTGTACTCTTTAGAATATTAGCAATAATACTACCACTGTTTCAGCTGTCCTATGATGGATTTCTTCCTGCTTTTATGGCAGTAATGATTTGTGAATATTTTTCAAGTTATACTGATATGATGCTGCACTGAGTAGCATTACCTAGCCAAGAATTTGTTTCAATGGTGACTCAGTTTGACATAATAAAAACAAATATGAAATAAAAGATTTTGGTAAAAATAAAAATATAAAATTACAAAGAACTGACTGACTGACTCATTTATCTACCGGACCAAACTGCAAACATAAGCGAGCACTAAGAAAGGCTTTTCGAAAATTCATTCCCCCAAGGAGGTAAAAACTACAACTTGAACTATGAAAGTGTCTATAGAAGTTCAAAGTTTTTGAAGAAATTGGTATTTGAGATCCTCTTTCTGAATAAAATAAAATGTTGTACTCTTGAGGGAATATTTTATGTCAGGGTCAATAAAATGTATGCCAATACATACATTTCTTTCTGTTAGACAATTCTGTTAAAGTTACAGAAATTGGATTAAATCATTTGTGTGGAAAACCTTACCCCTATATATTTGATTCAAACTTTGTACACAATTTAAACAAGTATGACCATGAAATAAGATTTTTAAAGTTACTTATGAAATTTAAAATACACAAAGTAACCTACAGTAAAAGGACATGTATAATTTAAAAGGGCAATTTAAAAACTTATTTCATACAATGAAGATGGAGTTAAATTTGTGTGTTGTTAATTTCAAGCACATGTTTCTAAGAATTGTTTTAATTTAATTATTTGAGTAAAAAAAGTGTATTATAATATGTTTCATTCCATAAAATAATTATTTGAACAAAAAGTATAAAAAATCCAAATGGCCTTGATATTTAAACAAAATATTCAGAATCATAATTTATTAAGATATTGGATTTAATTTTTTTATTGCATTAACCATATAATTTATTTTATTTTTTATTTTAGGAACATACATTAGATGTATCAGTATTCAACTCAAAATGAAACAGTTTGCCCTGACCTAGCATATCGAAAAAAAATGAAGGTATTCTGAAGACTGATGATGTAGGCACTTTATTTTTATTCTAATCTTGTCTTTTGGGTATAGTAATTGTATGATTACCTACCTACTACTAATTTACTAAGCATCTTTGAATGTTAATGTATAGAAAAATCACACGTGAGACACGAACAATTTAATTATACCTACTAAATATTTTACCCCGCACACACGAAATAAATGCCATCAACTCAAATAAACGGAAAATTGTCTTTATTGCGATCAGAAGGGATTAATGTAAAAATATCCATTTCTATATATTTCAAGGAAAAAAAACCCTCTCTTGTCAAATTACTGCTGAGAATTATGCAAGAAATAATGAAAATATGGAGGTAAATCTGAAGAAAGATAATATGAATAAATTCATGAATATGAGAAATGTAGAACATTCGACACGGTTGAACAATGGAAGTTTTTGTATAAACTCAAAATTATCCACAATTTTTTTATTAACAAACCTTGACCCCAGTCGTTTCAGACATGGTAAAAATACTTTCTCCAATCTGGAGAAAATATGGACAGTATTGCAATGTCTACAACTAAATGAAATCCACTACTATGATTCTTAAAGAATTTAAGTTCTAGTTTTTTTACACAAGCAGTACACAGCTGTCGATATTCACAAATGGCGTCTCAACTCAATCAATAAAACTCAGAGAGAATATCTGCATTCTGCAATACGTTTTAAATTCTCAACGTCAAGAAGTGTTGTCAACAAAAAAATATACCTATGATACTATTATTGTTTTATTAAATACTTATAGTAGCACCTCGTGGTTTTACCGCCGTAGTTCCTGATCCTAATTAGGATGATTTGATTTAAGTGAAATGGAGTTTATTATGCATTTAATTCTTAAAATAAAAAGATCTGATTTGAATTTTCATAATCCCGCCAAAACTCAAAAAAAAACTCAAAAAATTGGCAATTACTAGTTTCCACAAATAATAATAGGCTTCATGTAGCTTTGAATTCCATGTCTATTACAATATGATGTCTCTTTCTATCGTATTATAAAGTACGTTTTTTAAAAGAGTGCCAATATATAAAAAAGATTCAATTATTTGTTACTTCTCCAGGCTTGTTAATTGGTCCAAGATTTTGCGAAACAAATAATGACATTCATATGACGTTCCACTGCGTTGAACGTATTGCCAACTAAAGAATTTAGTCTCCCACTCCTGTATTCTAAGTAATAAACAGTTATAGACAAATTGTATTAAGATTTTCATTACTTGGAACTCAATTTATAAATACTTAAATATCGAGTTAAAATAATAATATGGTAACCATATATGTATTAAACCGTATAAAAAGATATAGCACATCTATCTCTATCTCAAACCAGCCACGCTAGCTAGCTCACACTATAGATTTTCACTCTACGTATGGAGTGTAGAAGTAAAGGAGGACCACCTTGTATGGGGTATTTGTCGAAAAAGTATCCACTTGTAAACAGCAAATTAGGTTTCCAATTCTCACCGAAATAGCGCTAGTGTAGCAAGTGGAAATGCTGGGTTGGTTTCCGGTAATTCTTTAATACAATTTGCTATTTACAATTAATTGAGGTAAATTTTATTCCATACTCATGTTTGTCTATATATTATAATAATTAAGAAAAATGCGCTGTAACAAAACGGAAATGTTTCTTTCCTTTTCTATTAATTTAGTATCCTACTCTAATATTTGTGGCGCTCTATTTAAAATTCTTCCAGTTGCTACAGTGGCGCCACCTTAATTGTTCCTTTTCAACGGCCACTTTTTAATACACTGAGATGGTCCTCCTTTACTTCTACACTCCATAACTCTATGGTTGGCACCATCACTCCGCCACCACGAGCGCATTCGTCAAATCAAATAATGCGCGCTTCCCCGGTCTCCTGTCCATTTCCGTCCCTTTTCCAAAATCACTCCCACAAAAAATCTCCAGCAACCGAGAGGAAAGATGTTGAACAATTATTTTAACATCAAAATCATCATATTTTAAATTATGAGATAACCAAACTATAATTTAAACATAAGTGTTATGGATGATTTTAGCTTAGTATTAAAAAAAATTGTATTTTAAAATAATAAGATTTTATTGAAAAATTGTATAAAATCATTGTGACCAATATTATATAAATATGGGTCGTTAACGCGTTTCGTTCAGATTACCTTACCGACGCCATAACTCGTATGTCTTTAATATTTAAAAGCATTCATCAAATTTCATTTTGATCATTAGCATTATTTGGTACACGCGTAATTTAAATAATCAAGGATTTAATGCCAAATAATCATTCCTCTGCAATTAATTTCCTAGCAAACGTTCCTTCTTAACAAATAAATTTACTGGATGGTAATAAATATGTTTAGAGTAATGGCCTGTTATTACAAACCGATATTGAAAGCACGTGGAGAAAAATAAAATGCTATTGAAAATTCCATAACTCTCGTAATTTTTTTATTTATTTATAACTACAAATATACGAAATTTGAGAAGCTTCAAAGGTAAATACAGAAAAAGCTTACGAATAAAGATAAATTAGCCATAGACAGAATGCGAAAGCATCGTAAATATTCAGATATTAAAAACAACACAGAGCTTTATAAAACCCAGCGAGAAAAATATAGGATGAGGAAGTTAATGAAAAAAGAGAAAAGAAAGATTTGTAGCAAGGAATACATGAGCGCTAGAGCGCAACGCGTCCAAGGAAAAGATCGAGGACAAATACTCAAAACTATTGAGAAAAGAAATGAAAAGAAGAAGGAACTATAAAAGATTTAACTAGAAAAGTCACCCCCTAAAAGTGAGAACTAAGTTGAATATCAAAAAAGCTATACTGTATTTAGCTAATATCGATCGCATTATGTTGTCCGAAAGATAAGCTCGCGAATTGTATAGCGATTGAATAAGCCAAAGATAAGCACAAAAGGACAATATAGTTTTGATGAATTGCCAAAGTTTTAATTACGAATTATTCTTCAACGTTTCTCAATCTTCAAATATTGGATGATTTATGCATATTAATTCACTATCTTCCGGCAAACGAAACTCTATTTAGTTTTTGCAATAGAAGCATTTTGTTAGTATTGTTTTTTTTTTAATTTTAAGATATTTATTGATATGAACTTGATTTATTTTTGTTGTTCCTACAATAAATACTTCTGAATTAATTTTTTTTTATTGTTGGTTCACAAGGTGTGTGCGATATATATGTTACCTGTTTAACTTACTTACTGGCCAATTGTTAGGTACTCGACGTAGCTTTTAAAATTTTTGTGTTTGATAATGAATATATTATTCGTTATTAGTAACAGTAGTAGTATTTGTAACCATTTATCAGCTGTAAGTTTTTTTTTTATTTTATTTATTATTACCTTTTCGCCCTATTATCTAAGTAACATTAAAGTTGTCCAAAATGATGAAATTAGTGATTATATGTACCTATACATAATTTTTTTTTAATTATTTGAACAACTTTACCACATTTTTTTTAAATATTGTTAGTCTTTCCAATAATAAATAACCATTTTTTTTCATAATTTCATCACCTTCCATACAATTTAATTACTTTTAAGGCTAATTTCATTACCTTTCACAGGTTCATTACGTTCCATCGATTAAGTCAATAAGTTTGTAGCTTTCATAGGTGCCTTTCATCGAAAACTATAATGCATTTGTACTTATATCTTTGCTAAAAAAAAAATGAAATAATACGAAAAGAAACAACGGGATGCAACTCCGATAGTGCCGCAGAAGTGAAAACTTGAACATTAACGTTGTGCATTTTAACTGTCTTACAAATTTTCGATCAGGTCACGTGTCTTGACGCGATTTTAACATTTTATACCCATCCCAAAAAAAGTGCTTAACGACGCTAAAGGAGTTTTGACAAAAAAAAATATATTCTTATAATCGATCATTCTGCGCGATCATTCAACCAAATTTATAGTACGAAACGTCGCCATTATTATGTTTTTCCTTCTACTATCCTTTTTTATACCATTTATCATTCTTACACCCTTAAACAGTACAGCATAGCTACGAAAATTGGAATTCCCACTAGACGATCGACTCATGTCATTTAACGTGACTGTGGTCAAATAAGAGACGAATAAGCGTAACAATGCTCATTTGTGGCACACGTATCACGCCTACTTCGCCCTTCCCTAGAAAACATAGTTCAACTTTGTAATAATAGATGGCGGGATTGGTTCTTGGGTGTCTCAGATTCTCTGACCGTTGTTTTTTCTGTCCGTGATTGTGACTGTCCTGACTGAAATGACACTTAGTCTGACTGACAGGCAATTATATATCGTAAATTTCTGTGTTATGCTCACAAGAAATGGTAACCGCAATTTTAACGTATAAATAATTTACATTTCGATATTTTAGCTATTACAGTGTGTTATTAATTCATCAATTTGTTTTTTTACAGAAAATTTGGATATGGGGTACAAAATACTTTGACTGAGTAGCTGATGGCAGAATGTTACAATTGGTCGTGTGGACTTGATACTTCTGTGTAATTGATTATTTTTAACAAATGCTTCACACCTCATATTGTTAAGGAAGCCTTTCTCTGATTGTATTAAGAAATGCAGCCGTCGACTTCTACTCAACCAGTCCAGAGCGTCAAAGTAAGTTGACAATACAACATTTTTACAACTAAATTCATCTATGAACAATCATTCATGAACAACAAATGGAAATGGAATCATTTTAGCATTATGCTCGGCTCTCTACATGCCTCCGAAGTGAGGTGATTATACTTAAAATTTATGGAGGCACAAAATATGTCCCTTCTGTCACAATTTTTTTGTTCAAATATGCTATACTTATTCCAATTTCTGTCAATTTACCAGTTTTAATTCTATTTTGATCTGGTTGGCCACAGGATTTGTTGGTAATGAGAATGGTTTGGGCACAAAAGCATGCAGGTTTAGCTGTAAGGTAAAAGGCACATTGGTTGAAGTAAAATCAACTCCAGTCCAGAATAAAGAGTATCAGTAGTTTTGCTTGGTTGTTATTTAATACTTTATTTTTCGTTATTTTAGACTTTTGTAATGAGTAGAATGGAGTAGTTGATTTTTTAAGTTTTGCTGTGATTTTTATTATCTACAACTTGGCTAAACATAATTTAACCTGGTGTGTTTTTGTGATATGCTTATACCTAGATACCCTTGTGATCAATCGCTTGTGTTTATCAAATCTGTTTAGTCATTAATGTTATGTGTATAGAAAAGAAATCTCTAGACATGGTATGTCTGCACATAGAAAATTTTGAGTAAAATGAAAGTAAGTTCGAATTCTGTGATAATTGAATGCAATGCGAAAACAAAAAAATATTGCGTGCAGATGCGATTTTTTTGACAAATTTGATGTAATCACTAACTCAAGCGAATAAAGTGATATTCGGATTGAATCCAGATTTCTTGAAAAGATTGAAAACTGATGCTGAAAAAAATAATGAAGTTTACAATTTTCATTATGATATCGCAGATGGATTTTATTACTTTGTTCTTTTTACACTACATGCATCTTTAAAAACTAATAGCCCTTTATGTCTTTTTGCGTCTTAGACATGCTTAGATCTATGTGGGTAATGCCAGAATACTACTGTTTCTGTTCAAGATACTTGTTATGTATAACATTATTATATCATTTGATATTCAATTAAATATATTTTTAGTGCTCTAAATTAATACTATTTAACTTTTCAAACCTCTTGGATGTAATATTTTATTACATAATGTAAAAAAATATTTATAGGTAAAGAATGCAAACAACAGATCGGATATTTTTGTTATTTAACAAAATGGGGTAAACACTCGTTTTTTAACAAAACTAACATGTCTCTCTCATGTACTCTTAAATGCTCCATTTGATACAAATTGTACAAAACATTAAACATTCACTTTGAAATCAGTGCCCTGAGCACGAACATCTATTGTAAACGTATCGTCATCGTATCGAGTGCGACAAAAATCAATGCAATGGAAAATTGACCATCGCGCAACATCACGATGTGCTCAATGTTCAATTTACTATAGACCAGCTTTTTGGCGCACTCGAGACGATAACGCTACGTTTGCGATAGATGTTCGTGCTTAGGCCTCAGATTTATTTGAACTCAGTTACAATCAAACATAAATAAGAGATTTTTATACAATGTTTGATATCGCGTTGGTATCACTCCCGAATCGGGACAAATCGGGGAAATCAACGGGCCATGAATAAGACTCTTGTAATAATTATTCTCCAGTAAATATAGTCTTTTGCTTCTTTATCAATTTTATTTATCCTAATTGGTTTTGCAGGTTCTTCCAATCCATATTCGAAGTAACTTTAAAGTTTTCAATAAAAATAATTTTTTCGGGTGTATATAGTTTGTTTTTTTTCCACGTTCGGTGCATGAGTGCATTATTTCGTCTTCTAATTGGCTATGACCACACGAAAAATATATGAGTAAAGCATACATCTAACTCCTTGCTTGCAAAAAAAAATCTATTCCGGTTTTGCCCTGTACATGCGTCAGAATACAGGTATATTTCTTTATTACCTGTCTTATTTTCTATTTTGGTTAAATCCAAAACCTTATTTTTCCAAAAACCAAAAATTTATTCAGTTTAGGCCTGCGGAGGAAGAAACTCGGCAATTTTAACGCGCTTTTATTAGCTTCACCTGTATGTTTCTATGTAACCGACTCTTTTGGGCTCGATTTTGCCCTACTTTGTGCGATCAGATTTAATTAAAATTTTGCACACCTGTCAAAGACCGATGACAATGCCATAATTCTATTAAAATATCCGATTATCCTGATTTGGTACGCCAGGATTCATCAATTTCTTTCCGCATCCTTTGCATGAGAGTAGGAGAGGTAGAGCTAGTGCGCAAACTACGCATGCGTGCAGTTCCGACTTACTCTTTAGTCAGGTACTCGGCTTACCACAACGGCGTAGAGACTTTCTTATGGTAGTTGCGTCTTGTTCTGTATACACACACAAACACACACACACGCACGCACGCACACACGCACGCACGCACGCACGCACGCAGTACACACACAGTACAAAGTATAAATAGTGGAAAAAAAAAATGTTCTTTAGACAGTGTTTACACCTGAACGAAAAATTGATATAAGCATTGTTTAAACCAGTGTTTTGTGGTAAAGCGTTTTGTTTGAGATTCGGTGATGAAATAAAACAAATTAATGACAATTACAAATACATAATATTATTTATTAAATTATTACGATAGGTGTTCAACTTTTGATAGCACATTTATTTAGGAACACTATCCAAAAAACTGATAAAAATGTCTTCATTTGCAATTTTGGCCTCAAAAAGAATAAGGAAATATGAAATATTTTTTTATTTTGAAAATGTCGAATATCTCGAAAGCCGAGACACTTTTACTGAGAACAACAATTTTTTATCTGAACCGGCACGTTGCCCTCTATCCGCTGGTACTCTATTATCCATGCATTACGGAACACTCTGTATATTGTCTGAGACCTGTATAAGATCGTCCTTGACACAAAAATGTAAAAAAAACGATTTTGATGTCACTGCACTTTATGGCTTTACTCGCTTCTAGCGTAATGAATATACATAGAATACTCACGGGGGACAGCCATTTCATATTATTTGCGATTCACTATAAATGACTGTGAAATTTTATTATATCATTTTTTTATTCTCACTATATCTGTGATCAGCTCAGAACCATATGCAGTGGTTGACGTTAATTGACATGCAACTTGAATTTGCCATAGATAACTACATACTTTGATTGTGATAGAGATCTACATTATTATAATAGCTGCCCCCGCGGTTTTACCCGCGTTTATCGATAACATAATATATAGCCTATATCCATCTGCAAAAAATCCGCATCGAATGGTAGCATTCCCATCCCGATATGTACAGAAGTTTTGAGCTGATGGTGCGTCAAAGGATATTTTGCTTATATTTATTTAGATTTATTATTATATAATATATTTCTGTTTGAGGGGTCTCGATTAATTTGTAGATATTTTTGATGATCGTTACACTGGCGCAATTTGTTGCTTATTACACAGTTCCTGCTGATGCAAGTTACACAAAGAGAGCTCTTGTATTATTCGTTACTGCAATAACGATTGTCAATGGAGGACTGCCATATGAACCCGCGCTTTTTATCGGAACATTAAATGCGCAAACGGCGCAGTGGGTAAATTAGTGCATCTTGATTTTCATAATACTGTAGATTTCAGCGCTGCATAGCTCGATATTCCGGATTCTTGTGGTGAATAAAATTGAGACGGTCTGCCTTAATTTGATGATGATTTTTCAAAGTAAGCGTTCTAGGTGCATACAAAAACACTTGAAATAAAATAAAATAATAATATTTCGATTCAAATGGGCCTTCACGATACTTGAATTGTCTGACACTAATACCGGTTCAGAAGGTTGTTTTTACTGAGAAAAGCCGGCAATTACTCTTTTCAAAACAAACTTAGATTTATTTAATAATATTGAAAATGATTTTTTAGTAACAATAGAAACTAAAATTAACTAATTCAATTACTATTATTATAACATTTAAGTAGAATGTATAATAATGAAAATTAAATATTACATGTGCTCAAACAATATTTAGACTACTCGCGTAAAGGAACTATAATATTTTGCTAAACTTCAATTGCGTTTGAAAACAGTTATTTCCGTCCCAAAAAAGATATAAGTTACTCTCAAGTCGCGACTAAAGAAGTTTTACTTTAAAATACGTGTAAGTATTATTTGTTTGCTTCTCATTTTAATAATTCAATTTTATTTTAACAATTAAAATTATTATTTTCAGTAAAATACTACCAAAAATGTCTAACTTCTACAATGCGCGGAGCAGAGAGGCACGACGCATACGTATTAAAAGAGCTCGTCTGTTGGCAAAAACAATCGGAGTAAGAAGCGGAATTCGAAGAATCAGGGCAGCACTGAGTCGTGCCCAAGAATCTCAAGATCAGCATGACGAACGTCTGCGACAGACTATTGCGAGAATAGAAGGGGTGCGTGAACAACACATAGCTTACAGCACGAGTACGAGAACGGCAGAGACAGCGGACCAGCCGCTCATTAAAGAGCGTCACACACGATGAAGATAGTATATTTTATATTTAGATAGCTGTCCCCCGCGGTTTCACCCGCTTTCCCCAGGGATTTAACATTTTCCCGGCACAAAAATAATCCTATGTTACTTCTAATACCTCCAAGAATATGGGTACAAAGTTTCATGATTATCGGTTAAGTAGTTTTCGCGTAGGGATGAGTATGTATTTAAAAATGTAGTATATATATAGTAAGAGCATTATACAATCAGCCTGATGCCTAACGTAGCAGAGCTTGTAGTATGGAAACCAGAAAACTGATATACAACCTTTTGTTTTCTTAATACACATTACACCCAGACCATAACAAACAGACATGCACCCAAATGTTTGACCTGGGTGGGAATCGAACCCACGACCTGCAATACATTCCAAATTGCAAAACCTCTATAGGTCATAATTATATAATCTATTGTCGAACATTTTTTGTCCTATCATTAATACTCTTCGCAGCGTATGCGATGAAAGACATTTTATGGCAAATTTTTTTACACCTTCGGTTGGTAATGTAATCTATTACTAAATATAGCCTATGTTACTCAGTGATAATGTAGCTTTCTAATGGAAAAAGAATTATTAAAATCGGTCCAGTACTTTTTGAGTTTATTCTTTACATACAAAAATACAAATGTTTCTTCTTTATAATATTAGTGTAGATTAATGACACAGCGTAATACATAAAAAAAAAATTATGATTAATTCCTTACTGTCATTAATTCATTTTAAATATTATATACAATGTATAACCGCAGATAGGTATAAACTGCCTATAATTGTTTACTAATGGTAACTATTAAGCTTAGTCAATCGTTTTTCACTAACAATAGCACTAGACGCACAAACCTTTGTGGTTTTTATTAGAGCTATTTTACTTAAGAAATTTATGTATACTGTTGAAATGATAAATAAATAAAAAAAAAAAAAAAAAAATGTGAAAGAGAATGAAATTAAAGAAAGATAACTTCTTCTCTTTTTAGCGTATATTGCTGTCTCATTGATCTTAAGATACAATATTATAGTATGCACGCTTAACGCGTGTATCATTTGCGTTCAAATATGCACCAGATATTAATTACTCTGCGAATTTCAAAATTACTTTCGGCGCAATGGATAAAGTATGCGAATATTTTCAGGCATTAAAATAAATGTTCCATGTAACCTAACAAGTTTGAGTACAAATCAGCTTGATTTAACATAATTAATTAAAATATTAATTTTAGATTTTATTAATCTTATGTTCATATTTGTGACAAATGACTCTGTTTCTTTCGAATATATAGTTATATAATTTAACTAAAAATTTAATTCATAAAATGGAAGCAAGCAAATAATACTAACCTACATGTATTTTGAAGTAAAACTTCGTTAGCCGCAACTTGAAAGCAGGGATGTGGGAGCTTCGATTCCGACTCCGTTAAGTCGGAACTTCCGATAATTATTACACCTTCGGTTCCGACTTCGGCTCCGAAACTTTTAAATCGGAGCATTTAATCGGAGTTCGAAGCATAACAAATAGCAGCGGCGGCCCGCGTCGACCGACCGCTGACGCGATGCACAGGTTCATACATGTCGCGGGAAGAATTCCTCGCCCCCGCTACGATTGTTTTTTTACTTGTTGTTACTTTGTTACCCACATGACGTGTTTATACGTTATAGTCATTTGTTTTGTATTTTGCGGCATAATATCCATAATAGCAATCTGTTTTTGTGTTGGACAATGAAATGAAAATCAAATTGTATTTGGAATTTTACTTTGATTGTCTGTGTAAATTTATTATTTTATAAATAAAACGAAAAAGGTTGATTTTTTGTTTTATTTGTCCTTTAATAAAAAAGGAGAGGGCTTCTGCCACCACTTTCGACCCTGCCTCCGCCTCCGACTCCGACTCCGGTTCCGATAAATCGAATTTAAAAACTCCGACTTCGGTTCCGATAAAATTACCTCCGTTACATCCCTGCTTGAAAGTAACTCAGATCTTTTTTGTAACGAAAATAATGGTTTTCAAACGCATTTGACGTTCAGTTAAATAATGTATACTTAGTTCCTTTACGTAGTCTAAATATGGCTTGAGTATATGTAATATATAATTTTCAGTCATACATTCTACTTAATTGTTATAATAATAGTACTTGAATTCGTTAATTTTAGTTTATATTCCGTTTCTTAAAAATCATTATGGAATCATTTAAAATGTTATATCATATGGAATGATAATTTATATGGAATTATAGGGGATACCTTCCTAGGTGACACAATAAAGAACAAATATAAAAAAAAATATTAAGTATTTGACCATATTGAACGTCTAATATGTGGCAGCAAAATTATACTATACTTTATGCATTGATTGAGTAATAAGGTTGATTTACTTTAACATTCTGTTTGTTAAATTCTCAAAAACACCGACCTCGGCGAAAGCGGCTTATGTCAAAGGGGAAGTCGAACCATTACAACGGCGATATCAGTTAACTACATACTTTAGTTGTTGTTGTAATAAGGTCTATTTTACTTTTTTATTGGTCCATCTGACGACGCGTTTACAAAGGATATCGCATCGTTCTAAAATAATATTGGTTACATTGCGGATGTACAGCTTCTGTATAGCTATGCATTATTTACAATACAATTGAATAACGTGCAGCTGACCGAAAATATAATAGCCTTACATTGTGTTGGGACTTTGTGGTTACAGTGCTTAGTACAACCATTGATGCGGTTTTTTGATGAAATGTCGCAAAATTGCAAAGTAATTTTTATGTTTCTCACATTAGTTATCATAAACCTTTACTTTAATTTTTTAAATATGATATTTGAACTAGCTTTGTAACACTTTAATATATAATAATCATAATCAATTACCTCACGACTTATTCGATAATGTTAAATTTTCTTCTTTATTTGAGTGTCAGTTGCTTTCATTGACTTAACATTGCGTCTTGGTACCCCTCCTTATTTACGTGAGTCCGCTTTAGGGACCCCATCGTAATTGAAATGGATCTATAAATATTTTTTAGTTTTACAGGCCACACTAGATCACTGTGACCAAAACTTAAATGATTCATTGTGACCGATAAGGGCGTTACGAATGACAAAAAAACCTACTCGGCCTATTCGGTCGTTTTTTCCGTCCACAACGGATTTAATAAATAACAAGGGTAAAACATAAAAGTATAATTTATATTTCAATACGATACAACAAAATCCTAAACTGAGTAAAAAAATCCTTAGGTCCTTACCAACTGACCGGAGTGTGACAGCGCGTCTTCGTCCCGCTGTACGCTGTAACGACGCATCGCCGATTAGCGCAGAGGAGTGGGATGTGTATGGATGAGCAGTAGCAACGCGTTTGTTTGTGTGTTAAGCATTAGACATACTGAGTTATAGCGAATAATCCAATGTACCCCGTGATTTACTGACGCAATTTGTCACATTTATTCTAAGCTGCGATCTTGGAAAAGCTTTATGCAACAATAATCACCTAAGCGTTTTTTATTTTACAGCCCATGAACGTACCAAGTATGGTTGAGGTGGACCCTAAACTGTTTGTTACATGTCGTCTCTGTTTGGAAGATATGGGTGTATATCAAATTGTTCCTTCTATTCAACAACAAATTAAATACTGCTTTGAAATTGACGTAAGTATAAAGGATTTAGTTTATGAATTACTAGCCATTACCATCCTGCAGTTTGACTCGCATTCCCAAAGGAAACTTATTCTGGGTTAAAGACACGTTAGATACTAGTCACTTGACAGCATAGTGTGGTTTTCAAACAGACATACATATTTTCTTAGTAGTTTTATTTCTTAAGTACCTAGAAAATTTGTAGTTTATGGTTAGCTTAAAGAAATGCCAGATTAAACTTATAATTTTACCATTCCTTTTCAGGTGGATCCATTTGATGGCCTCCCACAACTTCTGTGTAAAAAATGTGAATTGTTATTAGGTAATTATTTTAAAACAAAGAAATCGTTTTCGGATAAGCAGAAGGCTCTAATATTGAAGAAGCAAGACCGAAATACAGTAAGTTATTGTCATTGATGTTGAAAATAAATATTAATGGTGTAGGACAACACTAGTTCCTAAGATACAGATTCATCTAGTTTAGAAGCTGGGGCTTATTGTATAGAGCATTATCTACATTTCAATAAATTATTTAATAAAAATAATAATAATTATATAATGTTATATTTTACACAACCAGAGTTATCGTTGCTACTGTTTCATTTCATTAGATTCGAGAACACGTTTTTACAGAAGAGTTTGTTGGCCACTAATAGTGATCGACTGTAGGCTCCGAAACTAGAAGTCCATTAGTAGTGATAGTCTTCCATCTGACTTTGGTGTTCATTCCAGAGCTTTTTGTCTTATATCAGATAGCTGTCCCCCGCAGTTTTACCCGCGTTCTCGAGGGATATCACATTTTCCCGGGATAAAAAGTAGCCTTGTTATTCCAGGATATGCTTATATATTTAGAGTAGTAGAGATCTTAGTGCAGAGTTCGTCCGGGGAAGTACTACCACCTTACTAATTCTTGCCGTGAAGCAGTAATGCACTTGTATTACCGTGTTTCGGTTGGAAAGGTAAGGGGGCCGGTGAAATTACAGGCACATGAGACTTAACAACTTCACGTCCCTCGGTCGACAACGCATTGGCGATGTCCCTAGGTTGCAAATGTCCATAGGTGGCGGTGACCATATACCATCATGTGGACCGTCGGCTTGTTTGTCGGCCCAAGTGGTATAAAAAAAATGCTCTATCTATGTGCCAAGGTTCATCCGTTTAGTTTTTGCGTGAAAGAGTAACAAACATAGTTACATACAAATCTTTCCTTTTTATAATATTAGTATAGACTAGCATTCGCCCCGGGATTTCACCGTCCGTCTCGAGGATCTTATGTTTTCCAGAGATTAAAACACACGATATTTACACCTGTATCAAAATATTTACACACAGGTTACCTGGTTCTACTTAATTGCATTGAAAACGTTCCACCCGCCAAGCGTGATTAGGTAAAGGTCCAAAGATCCAATCTTTTACATTTGTAACATATGTATTTTATGTATATTTAATTCCTAATATGTACTTAGTCTGTATCATGGCCATTTTTCTGTTTTATTACACACCGTTTAACTTCATGAATGACTTGGACGTACATCTTCTAAAGGTCGACCATACTAAGTAAACATGCACTTTAGTAAAGCCAATGGAAGGTTTTGGTAGTTAATGTATGAACTTTTTAGTTATATCTATCCATCGCCCTGTGTGTACGTTCTTCCCATCCCACCCCTTGCTTTAACGTCAACCATATTTTTACATTCGCTATTACACAGTAGTGTTATTTTCAGTAGGGACCTACATCTTACTCTTCTAAATAAAAATATATTTGTTCAAATAGGCCTTTACAATCACTTATGAATAGTCTGATTTTATACGGTTACTTTCTATTTTCTAGGTATCTTTGGTCCTTCCACAACAAGACACCGTTAGTTCTAGTCAACAAACTAACGGGGATAATAATTTGGAGTTAAATGATGGACCAACAAAGAAAAAAAGGACACGACTAGTTTCAAACACATGTGGCTCTGAATCTGATGAATCAAGTACTCGTGCAGAAATCGCTAAAGCGCAGTCATTGTCAGTCACCGAGTCGAATAGCAGCAAGCGTACATCATGGGAATCTGATTACGAAAAACAATTTATATGCAAGTTATGTAATGGATCCTTTAAGAGAAAAAATGCTGTATTAAGTCATTTGCGTACACATAAACTGTTAACGGCAAAACATCGGAAAATACTAAAAACATATTGTACTGTTGATTTGACAAGGTTAGACTGCAAACCTAATATTACTGGTGGTATAAAAAAAGTGGTACATAGTAATGAAAAAATTACGCAGGATGGTGATTCTTATTATCATATTATTTATGTTTTAAAAAAAAAAAGTAATAGCGCTACGGTTAACCCATCGGAATTAGTAGGATCTAGCACACGTGAAGATATTACTCGTAATTCTTTGTCAGGGAATGAAGGTCGAAGGGATCGACCGAGAATAGAGAAGCGTAAAAGTTTGTCTGTAAGTTCTGGTGATGAATCACCTCAAATCCAATCAACTAAGAACCAACAGCGACACAAACGCAAAAGAAGATTACTATCTGCAAGTTCAAGTGAAACTGTACTAATTCAAACGAAAAGTACTGTTGCTAAATTAGATAAGGATGAAGATGATCTAAATAAATTAATAGGTGGTAAAGACCATACAGCACAGAGTTATTTAGATTGTATAGATATTGAAGACTCATCTGACAGTTCCTCGACTAAAAATAAATCTGGAACTAAGCAGAAAACAATTCCGAGAAAACCAATGAAAGTTAAACCTCATGAATGTAAAGCTATTCACAATATCATATCTTTGTGCCACAAAAAGTACATGAAACGAAGAGAGGCATCAGGGAATGACACACAAAATAAAAAATCCGATAAAGACTACCTTAAACATAAAGTTTTGAGCATAGGAAGAAAAATAGTTACTAAAAAAGGGTTAAGTTGCAATGGCTTGTTAAGGTACATGGAGTCTAAGAATCTAGAACTCATGTGGATACCGAGAGCACAGCAAAATGGATCTAAAGAGACAAATTATATCCAGGTGAATGCTAAACTAAGAAACAGCAAAGAAAATGGCAATGATTTCAATATGTCGGAATGGAAAACCGTTATCCGATCTCAAGATAATGAGGAGCAGGAAGATACAGAAGTTATCGAAGTTGCTTCCAGTGAAACTGTTGACAATACTCAACTGCCTGATGTAAAATTGCCATGTGTTGTAGAACCAATTAAGATTGATTGTGATGTAGAATCAACTAAGATTGATTGTGATGTAGAATCAATTAAGATTGATTGTGATGTGATGTACTCTGAGCCCAATAACACTGAGTCAAAAGGTAAACTACTGAATGAGAATCCCGTTGCTAACCCAAAACACTTTCCTAAGAAGGGCAATTTATCAACATCTAAACTAAATTTGCCGAATATTATATCTGATGACATAACCAATACAGATGCTTCAATAGACAGCTATGAACGCAAGTGTTTGCCAATTATAACTTCAACTAAATCTTTAGCTAAGATTGAACCTGTTGAACTAAAACATGAAAATATGATTCAAGATACTACAATGCCGGGTCCAAGAATTAAAGTGAAGCCGGTTACTGAATTATTGTCTGAAAGAATTCTCCATAGTATGAATTCCCAAACAAATCAGCAGAATTCTTTGCAGTGTCAAACTCCACTAAGCCAGAATGTGAATCAACCATTGCAAGTAGTTGAAACTAGTTCGACTTTAGATACTTCTGCCATAGCCCAGGAGCCATCAACTTTTCGTCGTGAGTATGTTATACTGGATACTGTTGAATTACCCAATACAAAGACTAGTTCGCCATTTATGTATTTTAAAAAATTATTGCAAATACACAATATTGTTTTGCTAGACACGGATCAACCTCTTCCTAATGACTTCGCATGCCTGATCAAATTCAAGGTTTGTTATAAACAAGAAACAAAAGAACATCCAGTTATACTTTGTTTGTCATTATTCTGTTGCAAAAATACATTTTGTTTGAAAGTAAAAGATAGGAATCATGAAAACATAAACATGACTAAAATATCTGCTAATTGGCAATGGGAACTGCTTAAAATATACAAAAGTGTTCCTAAACTGTTACAAAACGCTTCAAAAATAAATCAGAAAACGCATGATTATACCAAAACATTTTTGTGTCTACTTGAATCAATTAACTTTAAAATTGATACCTGAACCTAAAATTAGTTTTAAATTTTATTAATAGATAAACTAGTTTATGTAAGTTTTCTACGTAAGTTCATACATGCTTTTTATATTGATTACGTAACAATTTGAATCGACTGGTTCCTTATATAAAGTAATAAATTTAATAAAACGATTGATAATACAGTTCGCGGCGCGAAAAATCAACATTGTTATTCAGGCTTATTCAGAGCTGCTCCAATGGAATTTCCTACCGAATCGATTGGGTTGTATTACGATATGTTTGACTTCTATTTATCAAATGAATACAAAGAAGTGTGATGCGGTACGCATACAAATAAAATTACTTGTCGTGGCAACCATGCAGGTTTCGATGATTGACTTTTGTCGTCTTTTGTCTTGCGGTCTGTAACGCTGATTAACCTAATTACTAGGGCCAGTAAGAGTACTATCTGTAAGTTATATTGATGTTTTTTGTATTAGTTATAATCATTTATTACATACGTTAATATGAAGTACCGAATATATAATAGAAAATAGATTATTTTTTTATTTAATCTTAACTTAAATATAGACTCGATGTGTTGAACATAAAATCCTTTATCTAAGCCCACCCCGGATGAATGCTTTTGCCATTGAATTTGCAGATATGGTGTTTAAATATAGATATATCAATGTTAATTTTCCATAGCTTTTACAGTATGTATTACCCATTCCATTTTGATTTTTATGGCTCTATAGTTTTAGCGAAACATTGATGTCTGAACTCCTACCTGTACAATCCATTGAAGGACGCGCACAAGTATACATTGCGTTTTCTAATGGTCTCGCGCCAGTGCCGGATTTACCATAGAAGCTGAAAAAGCTGAAGCTTAGGCCGGCAAAATTAGGGGGGCGGCATAATTGGCCCAACGAAAATGTTGTACACCACAAAAACGCGTACGCGCAAGCCTGTAAGGCGACGCGAAGCGGCAGGAATACTTTTGAATTTGTATTAGCTTTGGGGCGGCAAATGTGTAAATCCAGCACTGTCTCGCGCTCTTATCCTCATCGTACGAACGATTCTAATAGTGGAATAGTGGAAGTCGAATAGTGGAAGACGACATCGACGCCATCCTACGCGAATTTGACGAATCCGTATAGTGACAGTATTTTCAGTAAACATTAGAACTGTCTGCTCGTGCGACGCGGATAGGTGCGCGTCGTTGCATAGGTACCATGTAATATAACGATTTGTATGATTCGGTGACTGCAACGCGTTCACCTCTAACAATACATTTTGAAAATGTACCTTATAAGAATAAACAAATTACTTATTTATTTATTTTTATTTCTTATAAATTTTTGCAGTAGTTCATATTAAATAGACTTCTATTTATCCACATCTATCGTAGACCGTATTTTGTTAGTAAGTAAAAGAGATAGCGCTCTGTCTGGGTTCACACGTGCCACTGGGCACACAACAAAAATTACATGAAAATACGATTGTCACGTAATTTTTGTTTTATAAGGTGTGTTATTATGTAAATTTAAAGTATAATATTTTTTTGATATATGGATGTAACCTGTAGGGAACACCTAGGAGAGTTGTGACAATTTTTATGCTTAAGAAACATTCCACAGGTTTGACCTATGTGAATTACGGTAGCACCATTCCTTCCCAATCCAAAACAACTATCAAAATTAATTAAAGTATTATTGTTTCGGATAAAATCAACAAAAAGGAAGACTACTCTCTGTCACAACTCTCCTATCACCGAGGTAAGTTGTGACTTGTACCAATTTTAGTTGTGCCAGCTTTGTATTTAGACTATTTGAGTATTAAAAAATACCATTACACATTTTATAAATAAATTAAACATGTTTTTTTTGCAAAAAGTTATTTAATTATTTTTATGTAAAATAAGTATCATCAAAAACAACATATAACATTCCCATGACAAGTTATTATATGTAATGTCATTAAGGCAACGCTTTGCAGCATCGCAAACCAAGCAAAACAATTATTTTCTACCTCATTTTCATCATCACCTGTTTTTTCTTCTTATTAGTCTTCTTGTGTTTTTAAGGTTTCTCCTTATCTTCGCTTAAAACAAGCTTTTTCTCATTCGACTTCATATTATTGGCTGCTTTAGCAGAAATAGCTGCTTATTAAATTTATGAAATTAGTAGGTGTGCAGTAAGCACAGCAGATTTGATTTTGGGTCTATTCTTGGCTTGGATATCTTTTTCTTGGCGGAGGTTTTGGCAATGGGCTGATTCTGGCTAAAACACATTAAAAACTACGGCAAAAGGTATATGAGCTATGGCTATGGAGGCAAGAAATTCATGAGCATTATTATACACAATTGTGGTATGGGATGTAGATGTGGATTAAATAGGATCAATTGCATGATTATTCAGAGCTGGGTATGGGCTGTACACGTGGAGGCTCAAATCAAATCTAGGTGCTCGGAATTACGACTTAGTCCGAATAATAATTCATATTTTCTAGACACGATTCAAACATAAAAATCAATGCAACGGTTTGAGACTTAAGAAAAAATAACACAACAACGCACATGAAGACATGATATAAATTCAATCAACATTTTGAAGAAAAACTTACTTTTCACATTTTTTTACACGCAGACGTCGCAACCGGTTCTCCAGCACCGCCAGTGGGTACTGAGTCAAGTAACGTGTCTCTAAAGCGCCAAACCGTTTGTTGTTACCAGCTCGCTAACTATTATAGGTAGGGAAAAATCGTCACTGTCATAACTCTCTGTCACAAATCTCCTAGATCTCCCCTACGCCACTAGTAGTAGTGCGTAGTTGCTGCATAGCAAGACATACGATAAGTATAACTTTTGGAACACATCAATGATGAGCAGTAAGGCAAATTTTATCGGTTCCTGTCGTTATTGTCTACTATAAGACTTGATCTGAATCTACGGTTGGAACCCACTAAAATGTCTAAAACAAAATTCTAATATACTTAAAAACTAAACATTATTCAAATGTGTATTTGGATGACCTATAAATTCCTGAGGTTTGATTATAATTGCTAATCAATTTTGATTTTTCATGTTATCTTTCTTCATGTAATTTTATTTTATCTTATAGGAGTTTAATTTTAAGTTATGAAACGAATTATTCATTTATAAATTATTATGAATATATTAATAAGCATTCTATAATGTTGTTTGACTGTATCGTAAGACATAATTATCCCAGAGTCCATATAGTCTCTACATCGGACAGCACAGCTTCAGTTGCCGAGTGTTTGTGAAACATGAAATATCCTTGGATTTGTGCTGGGCTAACAGTCTTCTTTTTCTCAAGTACCCTGCAATCATTAAAAAAAATATATTTTATTCTGAAAACCAACACTACAAATCTAATAATAATGAAATTATAGAAACAAATGACCAATTGTAGGACTTCACATAAAATAATATTATTAGTAATATGCTATTAGTATGTATCTAGGGCTGCCATCAACTATATTGCCAACGCCGGACAAATCTTAAAAAACCGCGGACATTTAGGTGAAATTGGGATTTTTCCGGACATGCCTAAAAACATATGTTTACACTTATAGTTTACATTTTAATTGAATGCTGTTAAATCCGTTTTTATCTGCTTGTCTACAAATTAATTCTCCTGACACAAAACGTGTCCGGGTTTTAAACGGATTCTATTTGAAAACACGAATTGCAGACGAATGGCAGCCCTATATGTATGTGATATTAAAAGAATAATTTATAAAACTAAAGATCGTATTTTTGGTCTCATCTAGCCTGCTTACCTCCTTGCAAAGGTTTTTGCATGATCTGCAGCTTGATCTCCTTTATAGAATCTTAAGAACATCAGTTCCACTTGATCTTGGTCACAATATCCGACAAATTCTTTCATATCCACTCTACCTGGTCGGATTAAAGCTGGATCTAACCTAAAGAAGAGCAAGTTTTTATCAACATTAGGATGTTCAGGGCTTTGAGCTTTGAGGCTCTAGGTTATGGTACTGCTTGGCAAGGCCACGATCACGGATTTGCATGCTGTGTGGTTCACGAGAGTGTCGCAATTTTATCGGTTCCTGCTGGGCTAGCATTATCAGCAATAAACAAGACAACAAGCTACGACTAACGAAAAGGCAGGATATTTCTACCGAGATCCGAGATATCTTTTCGGTAGCGAAAATGGTATCACAGTCGTTGTGTCCTTTGACAACTATATTTTAATTAAATTAAGGGGTTATACGCAGTTGCGAGGCTCAAAAATAAGGTTTTTTTACGATTTTTTTGTGGACACAGCTTTTATTTACTAAGTACAAGTAATAGTAATTCTGAAAGAGCACACTTTGAAGAATATAATTTTGTATTACTCGTGTCAAAATATTGATGTGCACCGCCTCTGCAGATGATGTCCTGAACGACCTCCAAAAAAAGGCGCTCGGCGGTGAGCACGATTTTGTCGGTTTGGATTATCTGAAATAAAAAAAAAAAGGTGAATTCTTTTAAAGGATAGATAAATGCAGGTATTGAACGAAGGAATAAACAAAATTTTCATTTTTAACAAAATGGCGGCTATTTGAAAAAAATTTTTAGGTTTCGATGAAAATTTTCGCTTTAAATTGTCCAAAAAAATTAGTAAAAAATTTTGTACATCTTATTCCTTCGTTCAATACCTGAAGAATGTATCTAAAAAGATTGTGTCAAAATTTCAGCCCGATTAGTTGAGCCATCTCTGAGAAATCTTGCTCACCGACTCTGAAATGACAGTTTTGAGATAAACGCGTTTAAAGTTTCAGAAGTAGTTTACACATAGGTCAATTTTTTTTTTTTAAACTTACATGGTATCATCGATTCCAGGGCCATAAGAGGGACCTTGTGCAGGATCCCTAGCTTCCAGTAAGTCCAGCTGGTGTTGTCGTCGAGCCATTCTTTCTTCGCGCGTGCTCCCTAGCGCTCTCGCGTTGGAGATCATCACACGCTCTGCGTCCTCTTTCTCAGCATAATTATGAGCTGAGGTGCCTAATGAAAGCCCTAATGCACTCATCATGTGTAACAATGATGTTGTACCTTCATTATATGTTGCAGCTGCAATGTAAGCCGCTATTTCAACAACTTTAGAGCCACATGGAACAATTTTCGGACTTATTTTCCAGATTAACTGATTGTTACTTTCATTGTTATTTTGTGTGAATCCACCTACACACCTTTCCAATAAATTTTCGTTGCTAAGGTTTTCATAAATTGGATATATAGCTTTGGCAACATCAGCTGGTAAAGCTGGATAATCATGGGTGTAAGAAGATAATGTATCTGTTGCTAGCGCTTGCTGCCAAGTACACCATGAACCTTCTCCACCTGGGCACATTTCGTGTTGAGGATTCTCATCGGTCGAACAATAGTGATAATAAGTTCCCCAAATTGCATTATACATACTGTTCACAGAATCACAATTTCTTCTTATTGCCAAACCGTAATAAACTGTCTATCTATTAGCTTAGCTGTGAGCTTACCTTTCCCAGAAAGTACTTTTTATTAATTGTTTTTCCGTCTTTTTCTATTGATTCAGTCTTGTTTTTTACTAGGTCGCGGAGTCGTGAGCCCATCCTCTTTTGAACATGCCCGATACATTCTTTTTTAACAATTTCATAGTCATTATAAGGAGCAGCTTTCAGTAACCCAGAATATGTTTTTGAATCGCCATCACCTATATAGTTTTTATAACGAACTTGGCATTTTTCGATTGAACGCTTGAACATTTCAATAACAGAAACGACTTCCATTTTACCTGAAGAGCCATTGTGATTCGCAGCACAAGTTTTTTCATGTTCATCGTGCCACTCAGTATACTCTTCAGTACCTTTTTTAGGTTTCCAAACCTCACACTGCTTACAGTAAGAACTTTTCACTACTATATCAATGATTTTTCCAGTGTAATATCCAATCAATGATGTCACTCCATATAAAGAAGAATACCCTCGCTTCTTCCAGGTTCCGTCACCCGAAACTGTTAGTTCTCCATCACTTTGGTCACCTTGGTCATTTTGGTCACCTTGGTTTCCAGCAGTCGCTTCTTTTTCCTCAGTACAGGCTTTTTCAAACAGTTTTTCAGCTGCTATTTTCACACAAGAATGAATGTTCTCAATAATCAAGTCATAAGTGTTTTGTGTTAAAAAAGCAGGCATATCCATCAAGCCACAAAATTTAGCTGGGCCTTTTAATCCTAGTCCCAGAATTCTCATCACAAATATAAATCTTCTGTTTATTTCGTAAGAATGCTTGACAAAAGGGCTGGAGTTTATCACACGATTCTCACAGTTATCACACAGTACAACGATTTTAAAACCAAGTCCACGGGTAGAAGCAGTTTCAAATTTTATGTTTCCCTTACAAGACTTACATTGCACATATTCACTTATCGCAGCAAATACTGTAATGAAGTTTAGAATTCTATATTCAATCGAAGGATCACGTGAAACTAAAATCTCTTTCTGCATTTTAAATTTTTTCGCAGACGCACTAAAACTACTTTCATCCGTTTCAGTAGTCTTTGGATTAAAAGTCTGTGTTCTCTTTTTTCTTCTAGATAATTGGACATTTTCGGTACTTCTGCGAGATCTCGAACATTTACGAGGCATTTTTTTAATGTTTAAATAAAATTCACTAGTAAGTTTAAACTGAACGCACGACTTTACCACTTAGCAGTACAATTTAGACTGACGAAACACTTTTTTTAGGTTATAATATAACTGCACGTGACCTTCAAGTCTTTAGTATATCTGACTATTATACTCGTATTCTACAAGAAAACAATAGAATAAAGGGTCTCAGGTAGCGCGCCTCATGCATGCAGCTGCTCGTCCAGTTCTTACTGACCCTACTTTCTAACGCTCTGACGTGGCCTTACAAATTCAGGTAAATCTCCGAAAATATTTATCGGATTGACTTCAAATTTTCAGAGAATATACTCAAATATATGTACATTCCGAAAATGCAAAAAAAAAAAAACGATTTTTTGAAAATTCTAACTGCGTATAACTTAACAAATTTAAGTTTTCTCGATACCCTCAGCATAGTCTGCATTTATATCTAATTGATTTCGACTACTAATTATATTTTCACTAATCAAGCTTTGTGTAACCATGCACATCGTTTGTGTTGAATATCTATACTTAATAGAAATATGTTTAATCTGTGAGGAATGATATGACTAAGAAGGGAGGCAATGCTGAGAGTGCAAGCAGAAAGGCTGGAAGAAATACATTTACTTATTGAGTTAACTATTGAGCAGAGGATGTTTATGTTCAGACCTACACCTATGGAATAATTTGAAGGTATGAATTTTATACTGATGATGCAGTCGGAAGTATTTTTAAGCCAACTGGCAGGAATTATACGTCCTGCTAATAGTGGTTTCACAGTGAAGCTTTCGCCAGCGCGGTTGGTAAGCGTCGCGGGCCACGAGCTTTGAGTCTCTTGGATCGTTACATAGTTTAACCAACAGTCGCGGATGGGTTACGGGCCGCGCTTACCACCCGCGCGGACGGTAGGCGTCACTGTAAAACCACACTAAATACCATCATAACTTTTGAATCAGAATATTAACGTTCTTTTTTATATAAGTACTCAACATTCAAGTCCGTGATCGTGACTCTGTGGGGAAGTGCTACATAATTTTTTTTACGCTGAAAATCTTGTACCAACTAATCTAGATAATCTAGTTTCTAGGCTAGCTCATCAACCTGGACATCCTGATATTGATTATGGGCAATATGTATTTACTTTCAAGATTGGGTAGTTTTCAAAATGTTTCCAAAATGTATATCGACGGGTAAAAGGCGACTTGACTCAACCGCCATTTTTGACGAAAGTAACATTTTTTTCAATGAATTATACTATTATGATGATGGCCCATGAACAAATTCGTTGAAGCTTGTATTTAGTTTTAATATTCAACAGCTTCGATGTGGAATGTTAAGAAGTTCAGATGCAGTATCTGTTTTTGGGTTTTAACATTTTCAAATAGCTCTCCTGTAAAGTTTTCAAAATGGCGCTTGAATCAAGTCGCCTTTTAACCGTCGAATATGTATCTTTAAAAAAAGAACCTTTCTAAATAGTTGGTGGTCATAAAGACTATTCGTGCTTCTGTAGAGGCAACGCCATCGAGACAATTTAACAGCCCGCTAAAAGTCACCCGGTTTAGTCCTTCATACGCCGCCTTCTGTGTTGGGCTGTCCTCTCGTGAAGCAAAAGCCGCATCTATATCCTCCAAAAGTATGATTGATTGTTGCGGTGCGACGCTGAAAATTGGAGCAAAGTAATGTGAGCAATTAATTTGTGTGTGCATCACTCAACTAAATCTATGTCTTAACATACCTTAAAATTTTTATATGAAAAGGCTAAGTAAGTATTAAAAGTTCAGGCATGTCAAACTAGCTTTTGCCATAGTGTTCAAGTGATATTGTGTGCATTGAAATCGCATAAAATTAATGAAGGATTTGAGGTTTAGAATTGGCGTCTCTGTTTGGAAAGACGGTGTTGGCCTCTTGTAACTCTGAAACATATGCGGACAAGTAATTATACCTGTGCGATTATATTGAGATGTGCTCACGGGTTTATTTCATAAAGTGAAACTATAAAGTAAACGAATAACAGTTGGTTTTAATTAGGTACCACAAGTTGCGGAAGTGTTTGCAGTGGAGATGTTTGCTGCAGCTGGGTCGATCAGACGTTTGCGAAATTTCCTTCCTGTCGACACTAGAATTGCGCTAGCAAAATCTCTACTTGTTCCAATTCTTGATTATGCAGATGTCAGCTATCTAGAACTCTCTCAGGAGCATTTAAATAAACTTGAGCGACTTCAAAATTTCTGTATAAGGTTCATATTTGAGTTACGCAAATATGATCATGTCTCACAAATTCGTCACCAGCTCAAGTGGCTCCCCATTCGCCTTCGCCGGAATATACACATTCTTACACTTCTATTTACTATCCTGACCTATCATGACCAAATTTTTACAAGGCAAATTATGAACAAATACGTAATTTGTTAAAAGAAGTCAGTGGGATATTTTATTTGAAGGTCAGACAGATGTGAACGTTATGCTCAAAATTTTTTACGATACTCTTAGTACTGCCGTTCATAAATATGTACCAAATCATCGTGTAAAAAGGCAAAAATTGCCCGCAGTGGTTCAACCGTAGTATAATTAAACTGTTAAACGTAAAAAATAAGATCAGAAACCGTTATAATAAATACAAAAATCCGCTAGATGCAATCGAATTAAAACTTTTAAGTAAACGCTGTGAATGTTTAGCGCGCACCTCTTATAAAAACTATATAAAGAATTTAGAAAATCAAATAAGGAGTAATCCGAAAGCTTTTTGGACACACGTTAAATCAAAAAGGGGAGGTTCTAGTGCATATCCCAGTACTGTAACGGATGGGACTACGACATCTTCTGAGGGCGCAGAAATATGCGAGTTATTTGCAAATTACTTTTCTTCCGTTTATAGCCCCGATATCCAGTTTTGTGGTGACTCAGATGACTTGGAATGTTCTTATAACAATGCTATGTGTTTGGCAATCCCAGTCATAGATCACAAGACGTTACTTGAAAAATTAAAAAAGGTCGATGTAACCAAGGGTCCAGGACCAGACGGAATACCCCCAATTTTTATAAAGACATGCGCATCTGAATTGGTCTATCCTCTTATGCTCATATATAACAAGTCCTTAGTCACCGGTATATTTCCTTCCGAATGGAAATCTGGGAAAGTGGTTCCAATTTTTAAATCGGGAAATACTGATGCCATACCTAATTATAGACCTATTTCAATCTTATCAGTGTTCGCTAAATTATTTGAGACACTTATCTGTCCATATATTCGAAACCATCTTAAACTTTATCTAAGCGTTCATCAGCACGGGTTTGTTGAATCGAGGTCCACGTGTACAAATTTGGTCCCTTTCACAGAGCTTATAATAAAGGCCCTCGACTCAGGCTTCCAAGCTGATGTCGTATACCTAGACTTTTGCAAGGCTTTTGATAAAGTCTCTCATAGAATCCTGATCTCAAAGTTGGGTGCCTGCGGTATATCTGGTTCGTTACTCGAATGGCGGAGAACATATTTAGAGGGTAGACACTTCTATGTTGTAGCCAATGGATATCAGTCAATAGTCAGAAATATTTCTTCCGGTGTACCTCAGGCCTCACATTTGGGGCCAGTTCTATTTAATTATTTTATAAATGATATCCCTGTTTTCAATTTTCCGAAATTTTTATGTATGCCGACGACCTTAAAATTGTCAAAATTGTTAAGTCTGATGTTGATTGCATAAACCTACAGAGTGACATAAATAGGCTTATTAAGTGGTGCACTAGTAACATAATGTATCTAAATACGAACAAGTGTTATCATGTGAAATTCACCAGAAAATACAACTTAATACGATTTAACTATTTTATTAACAATGCCAAAATCAATGAAGTTGACAACATCCTGGACCTTGGAGTGCTTTACGATAGTAAACTTACGATTATACCACATATGGACAATATTATAAAAAGAGCTTCTAGAATGCTAGGATTTGTTATAAGAAATAGTCGAACCTTTCGAAGTAAAACTAAAATTATACTTTATAACAGCCTGGTCCGAAACATCTTAGAATACTGTAGTGTGGTCTGGCGGCCACATTATGCCGTCCATTCCTTGCGTATTGAACGTGTACAAAAACGTCTACTCTGGCACCTCGCCTTTTCAGTTGGTAAAGCTAAAGATATACGTTCATACCATAAGAGACTGAACCTTTTTAATATGCACTCACTGGACCAACGTAGAATTTTAAATGATGCATTATTTGGAATTAAAGTCATTAATGGTAAGATAGACTGTGCCATGCTACTAGCTCAACTTAATTTTCGTGTCCCTTCAAGGATTCCTCGTAACCCTATCACACCACTCTGCCCACCCTTAAGGCGGACGGTTTTGGGTGCCAACTCTCCATTGGCTAGGTTATGTAAGGTTATTAATATGTATAGCGATAGAATAGATTTACACCACGATTCCTTTGCCAGAACTAAAAAACATATTTTAAGCTGCTTGTCCGATTAAATTTCAAATTACCAATATTTATGTATATTTATTTTTAATGTAACTGAATTGTTGGTAAGCCTGAAAATAAATAAATAAATAAATAAATAAATAAAATATCCTCTTCAATCCCAGAGCTCCAACTTATCTCAAGGAACGCTTCGAATACTTCAACTCTCATCTTCATCCTCTTCGCAGTTCTCTAGGGCTACGTCTGAATATTCCTTACCACAGCTCTAACTTCATAACCCAATCCTTTACTGTGGAAGCTGTCCGGTTATGGAATTCTCTTCCTCAGAAGATAACATGCGCAATCCTTGGATTCTTTTAAATCAATGTTATTTTCACACTTTCACTCTCTTCAAGCTGTCTTCCTTCTTTTCCTTGTTTCCATGCACTACTATTGTGTTATTTTATTTCATATATTCATTTATTGTAGGTATATATTTTATTGTATGTATTATTAGTATATTAATATTTATTATTATATAATATTTTACTGTATGTATTAGGATTATAAAAATATTCAAGAAGTCTATGTAAGAATTTAATAAGTAATGCCAGCCATTTTATTATTTGTTTCCAATTACCCTAGGTTGCCTGGAAGAAATTGCTTCAGCAATAAGGCCGCCTAAATTGTTTGCACTTATGTTTGTAAAATACTTTTTATTGAATTTTCTCTGTATGTGGTGTGAACAATAAAGCATATTTGTATTGTATTGGATTGTACCAATATTGTTTACTAGGATTAGGAATATGAAAATTTGCATATGCAATAAGCACGAAAAGCTTTCTGGAAGTTCATACGTTAAAGGGGTAAAATCGGTTATAGGTAATACTTTGTACGGCAGTTCATCCTTTCACGAGTATTTGAGGTTCCAAATAAAGATAGTGTTTTGGAAAACTCCACCCTTAATTAAGAGAAATGCGGAGTAGAAGCCTTATAGGTGAACGGTACCGCATTTTGTGGGTAATGAAAATTTATATTGTGTGTGACGATTGGTCGCTTTATAATAAAGATATATCAATAACCTGAGTAAGTGATTCAATCTATCATCTGTGAGTCCTCTTTCCGATAGGTTGAGAACACAGATGTTGTACTCCAATTCGCCTGCTAATGCCATGATGAAGGATGATTTTCCGCACCCTGGTGGTCCATGGAGCAGATAACCTGATAAGAAAATAAAATTATTAACATATTTTATTTTTAATTGGGGTGTTTTATTATTTCTGATAACAATACAAAGCTACAAAAGTTAGGCGTATATTGAAAAAAGTATAGCTATGTCTTTCTATTATAGACTAAATAATAAGTAGGTCCTTATCAAATAAATAACAGTCTGGAAAAGACAATACGTTACATATACATAACTTTGTCTCTTTGTTTTACTTAATATAGGCTTTTAAATAATCTCGTGAACCAGCATGACCACATTTCTACTTCTCTTTATAGACAACAGCCTGGGGCCGGTGAAATGATTATGTTATTATATGTGTGACTGTCCCATTTGTACAAATGCAAAACTAAATTGTTTTTTTTTTTTACCTCAGAAACTTCTTGGGTTACACTTAGTGCTTTTACAAAATATAGTTTTACAGATGCAGTAAGGGGATTCCGCTTCACGAACTACTACCATAATGTTTGAATGGGGATTACTAGCCTTTGTTTTGAAATAGATATAGAGAATGGTTCCACATTATTACATAAACTAGCTGTCCCCCGCGGTTTTACCCGCGTTCCCGTGGGATGTCACATGTATTATACATAAAAACCTTCAACTTCAATCACTCTATCTATTAAAAAAAACCGCATCAAAATCCGTTGCGTAGTTTTAAAGATTTAAGCACACATAGGGATATAGGGACAGAGAAAGCGACTTTGTTTTGTACTATGTAGTGATGAGTTTGTGTGTGAAGAAAATCTCAGCAGCTTAAGTTGCTTATAAAAATATAAACAAGTCTTCTTTGTATCTCCTTTTGTTTATGTTTTCTATCTAAATTACAATCTATAGTTATATTACCTCTCCGATAGGGGATCCCGCGGTCAGTATACCATTGTGGATTGCTTATAAAGTCCAAACAATCTGCTACTATTCGGTCAGTCAAGCCTGCGCGGAGCACCACACTGTGTAGGGGTCGTCTTCGCCGAGGGTGACCAAACGGTCGCCATTCAGAACCCATTGCTGTGTACATTACAGTCATTCCTTCATGCTGTTTCAGGGCCAATGTTCTTGCTGTAACATTTTATAAAAAAAAAGCAATTTACGAATCGAATTAAGACCAAAAGGATTTAATGCCTTTGCTTGCGGCGACGTCGTGTGGCGGGTCGCTCACTTCCCTACAATATGGCGAGGAGGGCGATGGCTGCCACATGCGTCATGCTTGTGAACAGGTGCTGCTTGTGGGGGCTGGCCAGCTTTAGTTGTTTGTATTTTTTATTATTAGATATTCATATACTTATTGTTTAATAATTCTTCACTTCTGCGATAACACACAGGATTTATCAGTGAGACTAAATAAATATTTTTTAATAAATCTAAGATTGTTTTAAAAAGAGTAATTGCTGAGTTTATTGCTGGCTCTGATCAGTAAAAAACAACCTTCCGAACCGGTTTTAGAGTCAGAGTATTCACAAGTACTTGTAAAGGCCTATTTGAATAAAAATATTTTCATTTTATTTTCAATGGTTGCAGTGATTAGCGATTGTGTTATTAAACCAAACATTTAAAAAGATTCTTATGTTATAGTTTCATAGAACTAAAATATTATATGTTGAGCAATTCAATCAGAGATATAACTTATTGCATAACTAAAGCCTATTGGACACAGACCCGCTAAGGAAGCCCCAAATGTTTTTCACAACATAAAACCACCAACCTACCTTCCAAATTTTATCTTTGCAGTGCAAATAGTTTTGGATCGCTGCAACCTGTACAATTAATGTGACTCTTGGTGTATATACAATATCTTGAATTCTCTCTGTTATATAAAAAATTCATACCCCATAATTTTGGACATTATAAAAGATTGTTTATGTCTGTGTTTGCCTGACCAAATGTGCTATCAATTTATTATTCTTATATTTATGCCAAAGAAGAACCATCTATAACTCATCATTTGAGGCCAAGCGTCACACAATAGTGAATAATACAATAAACACAATTGGTTACTATATACATACTGTTACGTTTGAAATAAATGATATTTTACCTTCTTCTAGTATACCATAGTATAGTTGTTTATTGCGTCCAAAAGATGTCAAGGTGACAGTCTCCCATGGAACTCCCATATGTAAGTCAAGAGTATGTTGCTCTCTGACTCTGTCTACTCGGATCCAGGTACCACCGTATCTGAAAAATACAACCACACAAATGAATATTTAAGTAGGTGACTTATATGAAAGTAATATATATATTTTAATACAATGGTACTGATTAAATGGAGAATTACAATTTGAATAATATGGTATAGAATATTACCATTATGTAATAAATAGTATGATAATGCATATGGAAATATAAAAAGAAACTTAAAACTCTACTTAAAATAAACTAATAAATAAAGCAATAATCTATAAATAGAAAAAAACTGAATTTTAATTGTGAGAGCTGTCTATGGGTAAAGAGCCTAGAAGGCTGGCTGTTGCCTCTTTGTATGGCTAAGCTTATTCTCTGACCAAAATACAATCCAGCCCAAAATACAATTAAATATTATATTTTACCTGAAGAAATGTTGCCCAACGCTTGGGATAAAATCATATTTAGTTTTTATTTGGCCAGTATCCTTTTGTAGAAACGATGTTTCTACACTAAGGTGCTGCGTTTTCCTTGCACCTTTTATCGTGATCCATTGTAACAACCATTGGTATGACTTATCACGACAGGGAACCTCTAGGGTAATCATACAATGTCTTCTAAATAAAACCACCGAAGTTTGAAATCCTTTTCTTAGTATTGCTGCACCAGCTCCTACCCCAAACAATCCAAAACCAGCACCAAAATATGGATTTTGTGCTAGTGATGCTATATAATCTACAAGCGTCATTTTTTTATGGGATAAATTATTAATAAAATATACTTATTTCAATTCCAACTGTGATTTATGCAATATTAATTGTATGCAATGCAATAGGTTATCCTTCATTTGACAATGACACTGACAGATTTGACATGACAACAAACATAGATCAGCTGTGCTTAAAAGTTACCGTATTAAAATTTTAAATTATTAGTTCGTCTGTTGCAACTCTTTCTTAATTTAATAAATGTGGACATATTATATTTTTATTTTATATTACAGTTAGACCAATGGGACAAACTCAGATGTTTTATATGCTGTAATTCATAAATGTTACTGTTATGTATAACATTTAAGAGCGTAATTAGTATAATGTAAAGCTAACTTAAACCTTATACAGTCATCACGTTTTGTAGTATTCAAACAACTTTCTTTGTGGTTATAAAAAAAAATTATTAAACTGCTGATGACGGTACCCGCTTGAGTAATATTTTTCTGTCATTTTTCTATATTACGCTTACTTACGCTTTAGATAATAACATATTATATTTTAGAGCACACGGTAGTACCTAAATGCTAGTGGTACTCGTATATACTTATACGGTATACGTTTTATAGAAAAAAGATGTAATATTTTTTAGAATTTCGTTATTAAAACAAATATAAATATTTATTTTTAATCATATAAGTTATTTACCACATTAACTACAACTTAAAAGTAGCATAAAATCTTTAATGTTTTTTTTATTAGGTGTACCTAAAATTATGGAGTGTAGAAGTACAGGAGGACCATCTCAGTGTACTAAAAAGTGTCCGTTGATAGGGAGCAAATTAAGGTGGCGCTACTGTAGCAAGTGGAAGAATTTTAAATAGAGCGCCACAAATTATTAGATAAGGATACTAAAATAATAAAAAAGGAAAGGAACATTTCCGTTTTGTTACAGCTCATTTTTTTTAATTATTATAATATATAGACAAACATGAGTATGGAATAAAATTATACATTGTTTTTAAGTACCCCAATTAACTGTGTATAATAGCAAATAGAAAATAGTATTAAAGAAATACCGGAAATCAACCCAGCACACTTCACTCCGTTCATATTATTTCCACTTGCTACACTAGCGCTATGTCGGTGTGAATTCGAAAACTAATTTGCTGTTTACAAGTGGGCACTTTTTCGACTAATCCCCCATACAAGATGGTCCTCCTTTACTTCTACACTCCGTTCTAAAATGGAACGACTAATTTTATGATCAATGTTACTGACAGGTAAATGTCGTCTCGCATCATGCATGCCGGTTGGCCACTCTATTTTCTTCTCTAGAACCTATCATTATCACCACTATTCGTTTACGAGATTTTGATACATAACCCATTGATTGCCTCTGAAAACAATCTTGAGTTGGCAACAGACTCAGGGTATGGTATGAATGGTGAAAGGATCATATTGAACAACATCAATTGTTTAGAACGTTAATTATATACTACTTGGTGTACCTTTTTACAAAAACTTTGTTAAAGTTGCCTACGATGATTTTTATTAAACTAGGATTTGGAGCAAATAAAAATGGTGGGTGATGATGAGAGGAGTGCGTGGGTGGAACTTAGACTCGTTCAGGCCAGTTTTTACGGTTCGTGGTCCCTTGACGTGGGACAAATAACAGAAAAAAAATAGGTGAACAAAGTGCTAAAACGCATAGAATATGTGAAGCTACTGTAGTAAATTACTGAGACGGGAGGTCTCAGCCTACTTCTCCAAAGATAATGACCGAGAAGATATTATTGAATGAAAATTAAGAAAATCCAGCACCAATTTTCTAGTTCTCGCCCAAAAGCCATCACCCACGTGACACTATTTGACAGGCCAGTTGACTTGGTGGTTAGGCTAGACCCTAACTACCAAGTCCCAGGTCGCGCGTTCGATTCCCACCCAGGATAAACATTTGTGTGCATGTAGTCATCTGGTTCCCATAGTACAAGATCTGCTTTGCTTGGGATCAGATAGCCGTGTAAAGAATGTCCCGGGATATTTTTTTATTTAATTTTTTACATGATATGATCCGTAAAAATAAGCTTAACCTCATATACTTTAAATACGCGGGTGAAAACACAATTATTAATTTAATATATTGCGTTAGTTATTAAGTTTAAGTAATTTATTTCTAGTAATGGTGAGAAGGTAACTACTGTTTCAACGATATTCCTTTCGTTTTCCATAAAACTAGTAACAATCATTTTACCTCAATATCTTACGATCACCTAGGTGGTTTGTGTGCAATAGAGCTCGACTGGAGACATTGCTCGCTGCATTGAGGATATACAGGAATATTTTTTAAGCAATGCGCAAAAAAAATCGGTGGTTCAGCATCAGTAACAGAACACATTTCCATTATTTGTAAAAAAAATTTTTTGATTTTTTTTTCGACTCTAAAATCAACAAACAATGGACACTATCTTTTCATAATAATATCAAAGGGCGCGCGCGCCGTGCGCCGCACGCGGCGGTAGAGCGGGGTGGGCGACCGACAGACAGTCGTACAGTAGCCATAATATCAATTCTCAAAGTCTATATCTTTCGTTAACGATAAGTTTATTTTTTTGTACTAAAACTTATCAAAATAAAAAATTGGTGTTTAATAAATCTCATTTATGTTTAATTTGTCAAAGTTTGCGCACTGAATAAAAAATATTCCTGTATAGGAAAGATTGGCAGTTGGCTTGGTGGTTAGTGACCCTGACTGCCAAGGCGCAGGTCGCGGGTTCGATTCCCACCCAGGACAAACATTTTGTGTGCATGAACATGTCTGTTGGTTCTGTGTCTAGGTGTAAATATCTATTTAAGTATGTATCTAGAAAAAATAAAAAGTAGTATATGTAGTATATCAGTTATCTGGTTTCCATAGTACAAGCTCTGCTTAGTTTGGGATCAGATGGCCGTGTGTAAAGAATGTATCGGGATATTTATTTATTTACTGTCCGTTGCGTCAGCTAGGATTGATTTGGATAACGTGATCAAACTCATAGAAAGTGGTTTATTTTATTTTAGGAGTTGGAGTTAAATGGAAATTGATAGGAATCGAATAAAATTATGAGCGATATTAATTACAATTAAGTACCTATATAAGAGTCGTTATAATTAAATAATAAACTATAAATATATCTTTTTTATACGACTTGGGCCGACAAACTAGCAGACGGCCCACCTGATGGACATTTACAACACTAGGGGCGTCGCCAATGTGTTGTTGACCTTGAGACGTGAAGTTCTAAAGTCTCATGTGCCTGTAATTTCACCGGCCCCCTTACCTTTCTGACCTAAACACTGTAAAGTAAAGTCATACAAGTGCACTACTGCTTCTAGGCGGAAATGGCAAGGCGGTAGTACCTCCCCGGACGAACTCTGCACTAAGAGCTCTACTACTCAATATATTACATTACAATTTTAAATGTTACATTTTGTGATTATATTTTTCTTTAAAGTTATAAATCTCCCAGCATCAACCTACTTTTTATCAATATAAAAAAACTTATGCGTTGCGGTGCGGGTCACGCGACCCCTATCATGAACCCTCTCGACATAATGGCTGTTTACTGTACCTACTACTATAATTTTAAATAAAACCACTCGGTCGCATTTTGTTTGATGTTGAATGTTAGTTTTTATTTTTCGGTTGCATCCTAACCTAAGTTTATTTTGAAAAGAGCAATTCCTTAGTTAATTGTCGGCTCTTCTGACGGAAAACAATCTTCGAACCGGTATAAGAGTAATAAATTTCCTGTTATGTTTGTGAAGGCCTATTTATATAAAAGTAGGATTAGAACTAATCTATGAACGATAAATTATTCAACATCATGGATAGTTGTACTGTATAAGTATGTTGTAAGCTTTTCAGTTTTTAATGTTTGTGACTTTACGTAGTTACACCTACGTAACTCATGAAAATGGTTCTCCTGCCTTCCCGAGGGATGGTGTAAGATCCTATTTGTTAATCCAGGTACTTAATTATCTATGTGCCAAGTTTCAACCAAATCCGTTTTTGTAGTTTTCCGTGAAAAAGTAAGAAACTTAGCAGTAGCTTTCTCTAGTTATGTCGAATGGGATCGACGGAAACTTGAATATAACATTTAAGAAGTCTGCAAGTGGTATGCCAGTGCTAGTAATAGGGTTCCTTTGACGCACGATCACCTCAAAACTACTGAACATATCGGCATGGAACTGCTAACAACAGCTGCTAAAAACAGCTGTTCCCGACATGTGACTTTTAGTGTGTTGGAAACCATCGCTAGCTTACCTAGAATATAATAACACATAACAGTTTTATCGCTCTTGGATATAAAGTATAAGAAGGGAAATTAAAAGTTACCTTTAAGAATTTAGAAATTTTCGTTTTATTAAATTTATCAGTATATAAAAATTTAATACAACGAAAATTTCTAAATTCTTTATAAAAAAAATCGTATTTATTACATTGCATGTAAACGTTAAAATAACATAGAAAATACATTCATGTAGGTACAAACACTCATGTTGTTCCTCTATTAGGATCGTGGCTCTGAATTTGGGGGTGAATATGAGCAGTTTATATGAAACTGGTAACCCACCCGGATTTGCCTACACATAAAACCTTTCGAAAGAAATTCTCTAAATGATCGTGAAAACCTTATCAAAATCTACAATCATGGTATAAATGAAAAAAAAATAACACAAAACTACGCACAGAAATACAGAAATACGTAGGTATACGTAGATGATACCTACTCGAAAAATATACCAAGGAGGTAGAAACCTCATAACCACCTCGATTTGAACTATTTAATCTCAATAGCAACGATATAAACACATAAACTTTAAAATAATGTCTTCTTACTGGACATTAATAATAATAGGTTTATTATATTTCAATCAAGAGTCAGAGCCAGGTATAGCCATGCGGAAGATTGTGTATCAGAAGGACATGTCAGAGTACTGCCGCCGTCGCGTGGTCCCGTCGATTTTCCTTGGCAGACATGTGGTTGAAGCTAACTCAGAGATTCTGCACTTCTCACGAATGGAACTGCCTTACAGCTGTTTTATAAGCGTCAGGTTTGAGGAATATAAATATTAAAGCTGGTTATTGTAGGCCAGTTGGCGTGGTGGTTAGAGACCCTGACTACCACGCTGTATCTGTCTGTATATCGTCGCCGTATGCTGTGAATCCCACCCAGGACAAACGTTTGTGTGTATATATGTTTATTCTTTATCTGGATGTAAATATCTTCATAACTATATATTTAAAAAAATTGTAGATAGGTATATCAGCTGTCTGGTTTCCCTAGCACAAACCGAGTGCTTAGTTTGAGATCAGATGGCCGTGTGTAAAGAATTTACGATATGATACCACGAAATCTTATGATATACGAATTACACCAGAAATCTACTAACCATCGGGAAATAAACCTGCAAGTTGCATTGATAAGCCCAGCGTAAGCAAAGCCCTTTGTATTGCACCTAAAAAAGAAAATAACCTAATAGGTGAAAACCAGCGAGAAGCCCTTCCGATTATTGTTTGTTCTCCTGTATTGATATAATGTTAGTTACATTATTGTTTATTTACGTCCATAAATGAAGTTTATGTATTAAGTAAATAAAGGTAACTTTAAGAATTTGTATAATAATTTAATTTAAAAGTTCATATTCAGACAAACATTATCTAAATGAATATAATTACTTTCTGTATGTATAACAAAAATTTTAATCTAAACTAATGTTATAAAAATAAATGTGAAATTTTATATGATTTTGCGTGTACATAAGGTACATACTATCAGGAATCACTGCACCTAAATTTATTTAAAATTATAAACCTGAGATATATGTATTAGATGCCTCGGGACGGTAGCTAGTAGGTATGTTATAAAAGTAAAGCTAGATAAGGGCATGGAATGGTTATGGCTAAGATGTTGTATGTTTTTATGGAAATAAAGTATATGTAGGTACCTTCCGAACCGGTGTTAGAGTCTGACCATTCATAAGTGCCTGTGAAGGCCTATTTGAATAAATATTTAATTTCATTTCATTTCCACCTTAGGTCATACCTATAGGGTAGGGATTTATCGTACTTTTATGATTTTGGTTAAGATCTTTAGTCGCTTAGTTGTAAAAAATAAACTAGGTACCCAATCCGTTGTGATAAAACTTGGGAGAAAAATATTACTCAATGTTAATATTATTTTTAGGACCGAATCTGGCAGCAACATTATCTTTTTCATTCAACTTGTATCTGAGGAAAGCTTAATAACCGCATGCTCTGAAAGTAGCAATCAACTTCTTGTCTATGAAATGGGTGAAACTTTCGGCGGTTATTGGGGTCCGCTGCCAGAAACTCTGGTGCAAAGGAAGCATGAAGAGAGTATCAAGTATTATACGTTGAAAACCACTCAACCGACTACTACTACGGAAGTCAGGTACCTATGTTTACAGTTTACATTACTCATTACTTATTGTTACTATTTATTATTTCTGGACTTCGATTCAGTAAGGAAAATTACACGCTCTGTCTCTTTCGCTAGCTACCCAATCACGTGAGAGGTTAGCTTTCGGAGGCCTCGTAGCGCTGGCTCGCCAACGATGTTTGTATTAGCTGAATAGGGGGTCTGGTTTAGACAACAAAAGTATGTTATGCTTAACTATATTAATTAGCCCTCAGGAGGAATCCGAAAATAGTGTCAGTGAAGTTACCGAGATCGTAACTGAATTACAAACGAAGAGTGAGCAGCCTAGAGATACCGACGATAGTGTTCTTATTGAAATACCTATCGTTAACGTTTCTGGCCAACTAGTGCCTGGCGGAGTGCAGCGAATGGGTTTTGAATTTGATGAAACGTTTGATCGTATATATGACGTTACACCTAGGTAACTAAAATACCTTCTCATTTACAAAACATATAGGTACTCGTAAGAACTGCATGTGGGTTATCCAGCAACGATATTGCTGACAGTCTCTTTGAATGATGACAGTGAATGAATATGGTAAAAGTCATTAAAATCAGCACACCAATAACCTAAATGCTTCAAGAAATTATGTTTATCGTTATGATATCTATACACTCAACACGGTATCAGTCAAAATATGTAGGTAGCTGAAAGTGTAAATTTTTCATATTCTAGGCGTGGCGAACAGTATAAAACAAGCATATTACCTCTGGTCCAATTCTCTATAAGCGAACAGGAAAGCCCCGGACGCAGTGACGACGCAGTTCCTCGATACCAACTCGACTATAGCTTTGATACATTTACACCTGATGCGAGGTTAGTGTCATACATTATGTTTTTATAAAAACCTGATTTTAGTGCCTTTGTTAGAGTAACCAACGCTCAGGGACATTATATCTTATATCTATGAGACTAAAAAATGTACGCACAATAATATGCTCTAATCTTGTTATTTAGTTACACAGTTGTTCCATTCAGATATTATTTGGTATTAGTTAGATACTAGTAAAGGAATATATAAAATAAAAAATGTATGTTTTTGACAAGGTATTTATTATATATAAATTGTGGATTACGATGCATACAAAATCGCATCTTTATTTGAGCTTTACACATTTTTATTACCTTTCTGTAGTCTTATAATGAAAGCAATCATTTCATAACTATACATTTTCTTTCAGACTTAAATATCCAATAATACAACTAACTAGCACTAAGAAAAAAAATTATAAATACAGATACAATACAAACAGACGTTTTAAATACAGGAAAAATAATAGACACTATGGAGCGCGAAAACCATCAATATACTTAAAGTAAACTTACAAATATTTCTTACCTATTTCACCAGAAAATCCCTACTAAGTTTATAAATGTTTGTTTGTTACGCTTTCACGCGAAAACTACTTAACCGATCATCATGAAACTTTGTACACATATTCTTAGAGGTATTAGAAGTAACATAGAATACTTTTTGTGACGGGAAAATGTTACATCCCTCGGAAACGCGGGTGAAACCGCGGGGGACAGCTAGTATGTCATTATAATTTTAAATTTGTGAGCTTTTTTTATGTCAAGTTGCCGATAAACAGGTAGGCGGTCCAATTGATATTTTTATAACACCAGGTGCATCGCCAATGCGTTGTCGACCCTGAGGGGAGAAGTTATTGTTCTTGTGATTATAGTTAAGAATCTAACTAGTACCCAACTAATCATTACACTCAAAGCTACATTTTCTGCTACAGATCTTTAAATATTTAGTCACAAAATAATTTCGGTATTTTAACACTAATCATACCAACACTTACTAGGTACCTCTTTCTACTATAGGGGGTCAAATGTGACTTTATGTTTCCTGCTTGAACGTATCAAATATGGTTGTTAGGAAGGGAAATAAATAGTATAACTGTATATTAATTAGTAAGAAAAAGTCAAGTAGTCAAATGTGTAAAAGCAATAAGATGATACATTCATTTTCAATGAAAAGTTCAAAATGGGTCATTTGACCCGGTTATGGTATGTTTAGTGTTAATTCTTCTTTCTAACCAAATAAATTCTTCTTCCAAAAATTTCAGAAAGCAATACAAAACGACACCGTTAGCAACACAGCCAACAACATCTTGGCATGATATTTATTTTATTGCCAATAATGCAGTAAAGTCTGATGTTCAACAAATTCCCATGACAATTAACGATAAAAATATAGAGAACAACGACTCTTGGGCGTATATAAATAATCTCATGGAGACACTTAAAAGAAATACTTTACCCGATAATTTTGAAAAAACGGTGGCGTCCTTGAATTTTTCAGCTTTGATACCCGACGTAACGGATATGCACCGCAATTTAAGCAGTGAGTAAACTTTTAGTTTTTTAATAAATAGATGTAAAGCTGTGGGTAGTGGTCCGTTTCCCTTTTCTATCTACGTACCTTACAGTTAATTTGCTCTCCCTGTTGGGCCTGTTTCGTTCTAATTCACGACCTTTATTGCAGTTTATTTAGTTCCCGAACATTCATTGTATAATTTTGCAAAAGTTAAACCGAAATCTTTGGAAGCATTTTCTTTTAGTCCTGTTGGAAGCAGTTCTACAATAAGCATAAGGTACCTATTATATTTATATATATATTTGTGTCACCAATTCACCACATATCCTATTCATCTTCGAGGAAAAAATGCGTAAATATTTGTCATTATTTCTGAGACTTTTCGTTTGTCGTTCTCTTGTAATTTTACCAAAGTTATGTATCTATTATATGTAAATACTAATTATTTCGTTACCCCATTATCCCCAAAAAAGTTGGCAGAGGTCTAAGTAATGAGACCCATATTCCATCGAATGTATTTAAAATCCAAAACGTGACATGTGACGTCTGTCGTGCACTTTAATTTCGGGCGACTGGTAATCAATAAAACATTAAATTACCTAGTTTGAACCTAGATCGAACCCATAACCTGAGACTCTAGTGTCTCTAGTCGAAGTTTATTCTATTCGACCATCGAGACCACGGTCTAAGACGAAAAACGTTCTAATATCACAGTTGTAATTTTTCTGTATATTTTATTTACCTTCTACACTAAACTGATATTACCTACTAAACCTAACACCAATTCTTATTAAAGTCGTTTTTAAAACATATTTTAGTTCAAATTTCGCCCAAGAATATAATACTTCTACTGAAAATATAACTACTGATAAACAAGCTGAGAATGAAATAAGTGAACTCATAAAAGCAGAAAATATGATGCCACAAATGTCACAGATATTAAAGAACGTTGCATTGACGAATAAGGCAAATTCAAAAAGTTTTACGAGTAAAATAAATGATAATCAAGAGTTAAGAGGGAGTGAGGAATATACTATATTAAAAAATAGTACTACTTCGCAACCGATGCAATTGAATATGAGTAAGACAGCCTAATATACGAGTATGTCGATTTTACGAGGTTCAATAATTTAACAAAATTTTTCCCATTTTGAACCTCCGCCAAATGACCGCCAAAAGACGCCATTTGTAGATACGCATAAGTGCCTGCACTTATGAGTGATGTAATGTTACATTCATTATAATAATATTTGAGAGCAATATTATGTTTTACGCAATAGTTTCAGAATCAAATCTCGATAACCCGGATATATTTGAGGACATTACAAATATTCAAATTATAAACGAAAACGGGTATAATACTACGATAAGGTAATGGAGTATTTTTCTTAAAATTTCAAATTAGATCAGAAAATTTTAAGACATTATTTCATAGTATAAATTTGTTAACTAGTACATCAACGGTAGACCATGAGTCGTGGGAGAACGTAGTACAAGCAGCGTCGGACATGGCTGTCATTTTAAATCATACCTATGATGACAACAGTAAAAATATGACAGCGTATCGTATAAAACAGAATGTGACAAAGCAAAAACGCAAGTAAGTGTTCAATTACCAATTTAAAGAGTAGTAGGGTTCGTCCGGGGAAGCACTACCACCTTACCTATTTCTGCTATAAAGCAGTAAGTAGTGCATTTGTATTACTGTGTTTTAGTTAGAAAAGTAAGGGCGGCGGCGAAATTACAGGCACATGAGACTTTACATCTTCACGTCTCAGGGTCGACAACGCATTAGCGATGCCTTTAGTGTTGCAAATTTCCATAGGCGGGGGTGACCAATTACTATCAGGTGGACCGTCTTCTTGTTAGTTGGCCCATGTGGAATAAAAAATTAAATGGTCGCAATATTAGGTTCTATGCAAATCTTATTTAGGTCAACCATAACTTTGAAAATCTTATTGGTTCCAAGGAGAATTGACACTTCTAATTAATAAATAGCACAGTAAGAAAAAAACGCTTCATCCAATCGGTGCCTATAGAAGACGCGCGCCCGCACAGTCTCACTACAAGAAACAATATTCCAACAACCACAAGGTCCACCTATAAGGTCGCTGACTTGCAAGATTTCGTACAATTAGCTGAATTGCAGGATGACGAGGTAATTATTTTACTATCTATCGGATGAATAATAAATATACCAGGACATTCTTCACACATTCCTCGAGTAGTAGAGCTCTTAGTGCAGAGTTCGTCCGGGGAAGTACTACCACCGTACCCATTTCTGCTGCTAAGCAGTAGTGCACTTGTGTTACTGTGTTTCGGTTAGAAAGGTAAGGGGGCCGGTGAAATTACAGGCACATGAGACTTAACAACTTCACGTCTCAGGGTCAACAACGCATTGGCGATGCTCCTAATGTTGCAAATGTCCATAAGCGGCGGTGACCACTTGCCATCAGGTGGACCGTCCGCTTGTTTGTCGGCCCATGTGCTATAAAAAACAAAAAAAAAACACATGGTTACCCTAATCCCAAATTAAACAGAATATACTGCTTGTACTATGGCCACCAGGTAACTGATATACTACATACTTATACAACTTTTTAAATATATACTTATATAAATATTTACATCAAGACACAGAACAAACAGACATGTTCATGCTCACAAATGTTTGTCGTGGGTGGGAATCGAACGCGCGACCTGCGACTTGGCAGTCAGGGTTTCTAACCACTAACTAGCTCGTAACATTTGAAATGTATTGGTTTTCAAAAAGTGTACACAGACTTTTGCAGGATTCAGTAAGTCGGCGAACAAATAGACAGACGATCTACTGTCCACCTGATTATGTGTGATAGTGGTCAGCATAACCTGAGTTATTATTTTTGGAAGTTTATATAGTGTCAGTTATAACGCTAGACACCTTTTTTATATGAAAAAGAAGCTCCTGATGTGCAATGCAAAGCGTCTTCGAATCGTAAGTTATGGCCGTAAGAGCGTCGAGTTCAAACAAAAATGCCAATGAATAAAGCACCATAATTTATTCCCGAATTTGGCTGTCAACGTTTCTAATGTTTATTTTCCTTAAAACCATTAGCAAACTTATGTTTAAAAAGATATACCCTGCGGTTTCACCCGCGTTCCCGAGGGATGTAACATTATTATGTTTATTTTATCAACAATAGTTTTCGCAGCGCACGCGATGTAAGGAATTTGTAGGTCATTGTTTTACACCTTGGGTTACGTTATTGGAGTTTTAGATAGGATCCTATTTAAAAAAAAAAATAATATAACCTATCTCCGTCCACTGCTGGACATAGGCCTCACCTATGGCACGGAGGTAGGCTGATGATGATAATGATGATGATGATGATAATATAACCAATGTCACCCAGGGATAGTGTAGCTTCCCAACGGTGAAATAATTTTTCAAATCGATCCAGAAGTTTCGGAGCCTATTCAATGCAAACAAACAAACAATGAAATCTTTCCTATTAGTATATGTATAGATATAGATAAGTATAGACAATATAACATATTGATTATGGTTGTATTTATTAGATGCATGGCCGCGTAGCACTGCGGTATCTGCGACATTACGCAGGACCGGTGATGTTCAACATTTGCGACTACCACGAGATTAACGATCGACAAGTCTTCTTATTTAATTCTTCACGTATAGTGATAGCTATCACAAATTTTACAGTAAGTTAACATGATGTAAAATTAATGTTATATCATAACACAATGGCAACATTTCTTATTTTCAGTACATTTTTAAACCATGTGCAGGTTTCTCGACCTTTTGAATTTCTCGAGGCGTGAGAATTCTCGTTTAACTATGAATTTGAGTTATGAGTTTGCACGGGAATCGAAGAGTCAGTTATCAGCTGACTTCATCATGTTGCTTTTTCGCTGTCGGTATGCGTAAAAATTTTAATCTCATAATTTTTTCCAAACGTCACAAAAGAAGTATATCTTCAAAAAATCGTTTAACAAAAGAAAAATTTTGCAAACTTAAACTAAAAGTGCTTTTTATATTGGTAAACTATTATGTTAAAAACACAGACTTTCGATTAAACGAATCATATTTAATCATAATTGACTTTTAATACTATTTTTTTTATTGGAGTTATTATAAACCAACCTTAATTGTAACCCCCTATTTTATGAAACATTTACCCAAACTAGTTTTATAGAGCAAGAGATTTAACACTAACTACTTAAGGCACAAAATTCCGGGATTTGCGCAAAACTATATAACTAATTGTTATAAAATCTATTAGACTTTTCAAAGTTCATTCAGCTGTATCTTGTTTGTTTTACACGTTATCAAAGAATTAGCTTTTTTGAGCAACAGCTACGAATAATGTTACGAAAATATACTTAACCAAACCTTTGTACATAGGTTAATAAATTTTCTCTTACATTTCTTCTGTTTGCGATAAATGTGCAGGTTTTTATTTGTAGTCCTGATGCAGTTAAGGCCTATTTTATGTGATATAATTATGCCCTATTTCCATATCGCTACAACCTATGAATGGACAAAATATGCTGAGTCAATACACGTAGGTACAAATTTATAATTGTAGATGGATCGTATAACGATAGTGGTGACTCCTGCCCGTACTTTACTAAGCGCTGAGGCTCATTGTTCGTCGGCACACCTCGAATGTCAAGTCTCCGGAACCCGTGTCTGCATTGATTCCATGTGCGCTTGCGATGGAGTGCCCAACTGTGGCACATATGGTATGATGGTCCAAAGTTTGCTTTAAAAAAAATCACGATTCCGGTACTACTATAACTATTAAATGATAAATGATGTCCTCCTCGGTTTAACCCGTGTTCCCGAGGGATATCACGTTTTCCCGGGATAAAAAGTAGCCTATATGTTATTCCAGGATATGCTCTATCTAGGTGCCAAGTTCTAACCATATCCGTTTGGTAGTTTTTGCGTGAAAGAGTAACAAACATATATCAAATCTTTCCTCTTTATAATATTAGTATAGACAAAGTAAAACTTGTCTGTTTATAACCCTTTGACGACTAATTGGCTGTATAATTAAAGAAACATGGCGTAAATATTTTCGATAGTACATTTTGAAACCGAAGGGTGAAAAGCTAGTTTCGTACAAAAAAAGTATTTTCAGATATATATGACGAGGATAGGCTGATGTGTGGTGCGGCTGAAGGAATCCAGCATAATGTATGCTTAGCAGCATTCACCTTCCTCGCGGTTCTGCTCACCATGCTCTACACGGTACATTACTGGCTGAAGCGATGCGTGCCTAAAGTATCCGACGCATTCTTCATTTATTCGAATGGTGCCGAAAATATGTAAGTTAATTATTTTGTATTAAAAAGACAACTATTACAAATGAATAAATATGAGCGAAATATGTACCTACGAGTTTTCTCGAAAGTATTTAACGACACAGTTTATTTGTGTTTTTGTTGATAATCATGCATAAAATGAACATAGACCAAATGAAGGGAGTCCTGTCAAGGGCTCCTTTTATCACGTAGCGTGCATCTAAGTCCTATGTTGTTTAAATTAGTTTAAAGTGTATTTTGGCCGATTTATAATAGTTTATTTGCAACAGATTGTTAATCCCTTAAAATTACTAATACTTTGTGCCTACCTCCGTGTTTTATAATATCGGACAGCATTACACCTACATAACTATCAATGCTGTGCTTTCCTTTAATTTAGATGCGCGAAAAGTAACTGTAATAGTATTTATTATAAGATAATGTTAAGTGTGAATTTAGTTGGTAAGCCAATAATTAAATATTAAATAACTACTACTGAACCTCAAACTTACAGTTGCCTTAATAAGGTAAACAATATTTGTACAATAAAACTGAGTACGCCTCTAAACAAATATATTAATATTTTCAGACTATATTTGGATACTATTATGCGATCTCCAAATGACCTTGGCGAATCAAAGTTGTTATATCGTGGAAATATATTCGACGATGATATAACTAACTCAGATGCTAATAAGGATATGATAAGATCTAGTAATAAAATAATGAACTTTATGCGGAAGCTTCCTGGGTTCAAAATGTTAAAACACACGTTCAAGAAACAAGGTAAGGAGAAGATAATGAATAGTGAAGTTTATGTTGGAAACCATGAGCTAAGAAAGATGTACTCATTTACTGAATTCGAAATACAAAAAATGATCGGTATGAAATCAAATGACGCTGCTGTTCAAACTGGGGACAGTTTGGAAATGGAACATTTGATACGTATGAAAAAGAAAGAAGAAGACACAATATCTTCTGAGAGGACAATAGATCAATATGCAAAAATAATACGTAAACCTCAGGTATTAAGAGAGAATACTGCACTCAGTACGCTGGAAAATACATCGCAACGCTTAAGCCAAATTGACGAATTAAATATATTACACTTTTTTCGAGAAGCAAGAACTGAATCTATAATTTCAACTTCTATCGAAGCAAGACGGCAAATGATGAAAAACAGTAAGTTCGATACCATAGAAGAAGAGAAGGAATTAAATAGCCATATGTATGAAACTCAAGGTCTATACGCACCCGGACCATCGGGACGCTTAAAGCCTGACATGCCATCACAAACACTACCGCCGGAATTTACAGGACCAGTTAAAAAACATTTGAGATTTGAAGAAGAAGCAACTACTATACCATCAGAGGAGTACGAGGAAGATCAAATGGAAGGAAAAGAAAGTCCAGGACGACGAAGTCTTTCTTCCGTAAGTGGAAAAAAGTGGGTTTCAGACATGAATACCGCCCTAGAAGATATTGACGAAGGTACAAGTGCAGGAAGGGAACACAGAAGTTTTTGGGGAGGTAATAAAAAGGGAAAAAAGTTGAAAAAAATAACTCAAGTTCCATTACGTTGAGTTATTGTAGTTTTGGTTGGTATATTATTATGTTAATCGTTCTATTAATTATGAAACGTGTGGTAAAATTTTGGAGGTAGGTAAATAAAATGGTTAAAGTACAATATATAACTAAGTATATTTGCATTTACATTGCTAAAGACGGTCATCGTATGCGGCGCCCGCGGCGCGCGTCATATCCTAATTAAGTCCAATTGTACACCGGATAGGACACGTGCCAAAATGTGCCGCATCTTTCCAACATTGTCTATTTGTAGGTACTTATTATATGAAAATGGGTTTAAAGTTGTTATTATTTAGCTACTAAACGGTATTATTATTAAATCTAATATTAAAGAATATATGTAACGGATTTTAATGGCATGATCAATATATAATCTATATTATGTGGTTATTCATTTTAACGTGATTTACTTTCTATATATCATACTAGCTGTACCCTGCCACGCTTCGCTGTGACACATTGTGATTGAATGGCACTAAGAAGGTCCCGGATACGTGACTGATGCAAAAACAATCCTTGATGCGGATTACATATCATGCTAAAATTTCAGCTCGATCGGTGCAGACTTTTTTGAGTTTTTGAAGCGTACACAAACAAACATAACATTTATATATATATATAGATTATGAGATAGCAACCCACTGCAGGACACACAATTCTATTCAATGGGTAGTTTTATTGAGGGCAATGAAATTTATCTCAGCGCTTTTATGTCAGCTCCAAAAAGATAGATGTAAAAGTGTCAGGCTAGAAGCGGGAGTCGGGAGTCGGTGCGCGAGGTCATTTCAATTGAAATCAATTAAAGCAATTGAGTCCAATTGAGCGGGCAGCAGATTCTGCGTCGCGCTGCCGTCGCCAGAGAGATTTTATGTGAGCGAGCGCCTACGCGTCACATGACTCACATCACAATAGGTACCTACGTTCATCGGAACAATCACTGGACTTGGGTATTGTAAAAATATACCTTCAGCTATGTATGAAGATACGAGACACGATTATTTATCATATGTATTTTTTAATAAACATTTTATTGAACCACATGAGATTAGAGCCGGATTAAAATATTTTTTTTTATAATAATGCTTTTATAAGTTATTATGCAAAAGTCTCTTTTACTCACTTTACGAGTTTGTTTGACTATTTGCTATTATTTTTTCTCGGTTACACTGCCGAACCGATTTTGCTTAAAATTTAAGAAAAATGGGAAAATATCTCATCTTGTTACCATAATAAGTTTTGTTGTCTGGATAGAAATATATATTTTATTTATACAGGCTGTTACAAAACTACCCGTAAGGCTGAAATGAGGTTAAATAGGGGCCTTATAACGAGACTATTCACAATATTTAAGAACCGTAGTAACGCTGTATAACATACCCCAAAAAATACAAAATCTGATTTTTATGTATGAATAATAGAAAAACTATGAAAGTAGACAATTATTAGGTAAAAAAGGTACGTAGGCCTTTCTGTTAAATAATCTGCTTCCCTGACAAAAATATGGCTTAAGGCTTTGATAAATTAATTATATTTTGACGGCGTATTTTGTAACACGTTGTATATAAAAGTTGAATTATTTTCAGATAGTTTGAAGCCCAATGATTATTATATTTTTTTCTCGGGAACGTGATTGCAACCGCAGGTTCAGCTAGCCTGTATTCAGAAGTATATGGTTTGATAACTCATGTATCACTAAGAGATTTATTTAGGGAAATAAATATAATGACATTACCTTCACTACATATTTATGAAAATCTATCTATCTACCTAATACCTTTAAACGAGCAATTCTTGTATATACATATAATTAGGATCTCGGAAACGGCTCCAACGATTTTCATGAAATTTAGTGTGCAGGGAGTTTCGGGGGCGTTAAATTGATCTAGCTAGGATTCGTTTTCAAAAAAGGTAGTTTTATCCGTATTTTTAGGCAATGAAAACTGCTACAATGTCATTAGAAGGTAAGGTTTTCAAGTTACATCTTTTGTGAGAAATACTGTTATTAGGAGCCCTTTAATATCGCATCTAATTCGTATCTAGGTATATATGACAGTGCTTTAAAAAAGAGAATACGGTAGAAGTCACGTTAGTAAAGAAATCCCGAGCAATGCTCGGCCATCCAGGTACTATAATATTTATTCGTAAAAACATAGGAATGCTTGAGTCAAAATTGGATATCCCTAAGATTATTTACAAGACAAAGGGAGAAGTTTGTTGTTCCATACTTTAGACCAGCTAAAGTTAACAAGTCCTTTCTTGGTAATTGTGTTCGATTTTATAATAAAATACCGCTTTCAGTAATCAAAATGTCTGATCATAAATTCAAAAATTATATTAGGAAAATTTTGAAAGAAAGCGTATTACAAGGTAGTTCATAATATTGAAGATAAAAATGTAGGCAAATAGCTACTCTCTCAGAGTGTACCTTTAATTTGCTTGTTTAGGTTGTAAGTAATTATTGTTATTTTCTCTTTTGTTGTCTTGTTATTTCATTTTTTATTTTTGTATGTTACTTATATTAAGTATTTTGTAAATGTTAAATATAAAAACATTTAATAGCCCAAAAGTCAGATAAAATTTACAAAATTATTTAAAAAAAAGTTACAGGTGCTGAGTTTCTTGCCGGTTCTTCTCAGTTGAAGGCTGACTTTTAAACCGGTATTGGCTTAGGTCACTTTAAACTTGGCCTTCATAAGTATCCTCCGCAGGCCTAAACTGAATAAATGGTTGTGAATTTAGTTTTGAAACGAAAAATCGATGCATTATTCCACCAATTTGATACATGTTAAATGTTTAAATGGATAAAGGTTAGACGTTAATTAGATAAACACAAATAATTCTTTATATTATGGGAAATTATTAAATACTTTAAAGGAGCACGAAATACCGCGGGGAGGATGCTAGTTCAGTAAAACATTTATATGTGTTGGGACAATTCAATAAAATCTATTATAGATATTATTATATTTATTATATTATTATTTTATTATTATATTATTATTATTATATATATTATATATACTCATAATTATTCGATAAATGAAGGCAAATATTTTAAATATATGCATTTGTTTTTTCACTGGCCGGCAAGAAAGCTAGAAGTAATAATCACATATTCCCATTAAATAGAATTAAAAAGATCTTCGAAAGTTGAAATTCCCGCCCGTTTTGCGGGACGAAAGTGGTTTTCAGTAATAAATTCCGGAAGAAAAACAAAATTCATAACCATTTATTCAGTTTAGGCCCTCGGGAAGGCACTTATGAAGGTCGAATTGGTAAGGTACTGTAGCTAAAAATTGTACTCTTGGCCGCAGGTTCACTATCCTGCCATATTAGACGCGACTTGGAATGTTATACTTTCTTCCTTAAGTAGGTATATAGATAGTATTAACTATATGTTTTAAATAAATAAATAAAAATGGAATATGAGATAAATACTATGATTTGGATATCAGTAGTGTTTTCAGGCTCTCGGTTGATTCCGGCAGTGCCTGATTGTGTGAACTTTTCCGGTTCTAGGTATCGTATAATTTTCATGACAAATAATAAAAGCCAAACCAAATGTCAGAATGAAAACGGATGATTTTGAGTTGGATACGTGCACGCAGGGTTGAGACCCATCTACTTCCTCTAACTTTTTTTTTAAATTTTATGAGATTTTGTATACTTTCAGAAACTATTTCTTTGATGGGCCAGTTGGCTTGGTGGTTAGAGACCCTGACTGCCAAACCTAAGGTCGCGGGTTCGATTCCCACCCAGGACAAACATTTGTGTGCATGAACATGTCTGTTTGTTCTGTGTCTGGGTGTAAATATCTATATAAGTACGTATTTTAAAAAAAGTTGTATATGTAGTATATCAGTTACCTGGTAACCATACTACAAGCAGTACACTCTGCTTAACTTGGGATCAGGTAACCATGTTTGAAGAATGGCTCGGGATATTTTTATTATATTTATATTTCTTCTAAAATGGTAATAGTCTAAAAATATTACTTATAATTTTGATGCGGTTTTCATCAATATATAGAATGATTCAAGAGAATAGTTAAGGCAGTGCGGTTAAAACCGCGGGGGACAGCTAGTATATTATATACGTTATGCGTTCCCGAGGGATGTAACATTATCTCGGGATAAAAAGTAGCATATATCTTATTCTATTATTTGGGTGTCCATGGGCGGCGGTAATCGCTTACCATCAGGCGATACGTCTGCTCGTTTACCTACCAAAACATAAAAAAAAAACAATATATTCTATTTCTGTGCCGTTTCATCTGCCTAAGTTTCATCCGAATCCGTTAGATAGTTTTTGCGTGAAAGTGTAACAAACATCCATACATACAAACATACATACAAACTTTCGCGTTTATAATATTACTAGAATAAAATAATGTTTTGGAATGTGCAAAAAAATTGTTTAAATGATGCCTTCGAGATACCGAATATGTAGTACCATTTTATAATTTCCACACCCAGTTTCGAAACCCTTTTCGGTACGTATCTATAAGAATTCTCTACAACTATGTCAAATATCAATTCGATAGCAAAATAGTTGTTGTCACATACATAAAAACAGATGAAGTCACGTCATAAAGGTTCCTTGTTTGCCATTATGATACAGAAAATATAAAATAAATCAACTGGTTACAAACCACATATAGACCTTTAATAGAACGCTTTTACAGTTGCCTAGCCAAATGGCAAAAAACTGAACCTTTGTATATTTGTGCTGTCGTCCGTCTATCTACATATTAGGTTGGGGAAAAAGTCTTTTCGCATTATAATATGTATGAACTTGTAATAAAATCTCTTTGGCTATACTATTTGTATCTGGCTGGTTTTGGTATCATTGAAAGTTTAAATTTTAAAGAACATAATTCCAAATTCAAATTAGGAAAATGTGTGATTTGCATTTGTTTTTCGTACCGCCAAGATGAGTGAATCTAATGAAGAAATTAGATTCATTTTAAAATTTTACTACAAAAAAGGTAAAAATGCAACGCAAGCCGCGAAAAAAATTTGCGATGTTTATGGACCTAGTGCAGTGTCTGTGAGAGTAGCACAAATTTGGTTTAAGCGTTTTCAATCCGGAAATTTTGATGTCAAAGATGCACGTCGCTCTGGTCGCCCCATTACGGATAAAACGGATGCCATTTTTGAAAAAGTGGAGCAAGATCGGCATATCAGTAGTTACGACGTAGCTGAAGAACTGGGAATTGACCACAAAACAGTTTTGGCGCATTTGAAAAAAACTGGGTACACAAAAAAGCTAGATATTTGGGTACCTCACGAGCTCACTGAAAGAAACCTAATGAACCGTGTACTCATTTGTGATTCTTTATTACGACGTCATGAAACCGAACCATTTTTGAAGAAGCTGATAACTGGTGATGAAAAGTGGATCACGTACGACAAGAACGTGCGAAAAAGGTCGTGGTTTAAGGCCGGTCAGGCTTCACAGACTGTGGCGAAACCCGGGTTAACTCGCAACAAGGTGATGCTGTGTGTGTGGTGGGATTGGAAGGGCATTATTCATTATGAGCTGTTACCACCAGGCAGGACCATCGATTCTGATCTCTAATGCGAACAACTGATGAGATTAAAGCAAGAAGTTGAGAGAAAGCGGCCGGAATTAATCAACAGAAGGGGTGTGGTTTTTCATCATGATAACGCTAGACGTCACACATCTTTAGCCACTCAGCAAAAATTAAGAGAGTTTGGCTGGGAGGTATTAATGCATCCGCCGTATAGTCCTGACCTTGCACCTTCAGATTTCCACCTGTTTCGGCCTCTTCAGAATTCTAGGCAGTGTCAGGTTAACATCACGAGAGGACTGTCAAAACCACTTGTCGCAGTATTTTGATCAGAAGTCCCAAAATTTCTATAGCATTGGGATCAAGTCCCTACCTACAAGATGGCAAAAAGTTATCAAACAAAATGGTACCTACATACTTTAGTCAAATGTAAATAAACTATATTTAAAATGTTTTGAATTTTCTTAAAAAATGCGAAGGAACTTTTTCCCCAACCTATTATATGGCTTTACTTTTGAGACTCTCGGTACAATATAGATGGAATATTAACGGTAGGTATTTTTCAGTAAAAACAACCTTCCGAACTGAGTCTGACTACATACTCATACGTACTACATACATAAGTGCTTGTAAAGGCATATTTGAATAATAATATTTTTTTATTTTTCATAATGGCCGCTACACAATGGTGCAATATAATAGGGAAAAAAGAGAAAGATAATAACATTCCAGTGCAAAGTAAGCGTATGGTTTGATAAAAACTAAATTTTAAAATCTTTAACTATAATGGATTTGTATAAAATACATGGAAAATCAAAATGTTTATATACGTACAACAAACACTATAATTATTATTTAAGCTACATAGTGAACATTGTGTGTGACAAGCGTTTTTTTAAATTAAGTTAACTAACACTTGCTCCGATGTAGCAACATGTTACGGAACCTGTGCATTTCATAATCATTTATAGCTATAGATTACTATTCTTCATCTTGGATCCTTTAACTCCTCGAGGAGCATAGGGCCTAACTACAGCTTTCCACTGCTTCCTATCCGCGACGCCGACGGCGACGGGCGCGGCGACAGCGACAGAGTACAGTCAAAAAGATAAAAATCACGGACAAAAATAAATGTGATGTGAGATCATATTTTTGAACAAATGTGACGTCATCTCTGCCATGAAGAGATATATGACCACGGCTATTGTCACAGAAATATTTACAGGCGCATGGCTGCTTAAGCTTTATTAAAACAACGTAGTTGTTGTGAAACACGTTCTAAGTTGACCGGACTTCCTGAGATAGAACATTTGGACGAATTGTTACGCTTGCTTGTTCGCTAACACATTGAATCTGTTGTTGTAATGGCCCATGGCATGGAAATTTATGTGTTTTTATAAAATTCCATATATTTTATTTCCCTAGGTATTTTGTTATGGTAAACTTAGCATGCCGCGCTTTACAATAGTTACAATGTTATAAGCGTCTACAAAATTAATACGTTTTCAAGTTACAAGTAACAAGGTAATCGAACACGTCTTAGATTTATAAACCCACCTTTAGTATGATAATTTTAAGATTGATAAAAAATGATAATTTAGGTATCCCTATACAACATCTATTCATATTGATTGAACACACTTTGTAAAATAATAATAATATGTCCATAATTATTATGTAATTAAACTTACGCTATAAGTACTTCCACGTGTTTCAAAGCCAGTCACGGCATAGTAACATTATGTGCCTAGACAAAAACTAGAGTCAATAAAACGGCGGTCATTTTGTCGAATCAAGCGTCAACCGAGCTTGTAACAGTCACGAAAATTATCTCACAGCACGCACTACACTTTAAGCACTGATATGCTTTTCTTAACATACACATTGTACACTTTTACCCACGTATGACTCAAATTGATAACTTTTTCACTTTTAATTTGTACTACACAATAATTTTGAAGCAATTCCAAATAATGTCATATGAGCACAGTATAATGAGATGGTACGACCGTGACCCATTTCTACAATGTCTGATAAACTGCAATAGCGTCGAGAAGTGCATCAGTGAGTGCAATTCGTGTTGTCTGAAAGTCACCAATAAGCCCAATGAAGCAGAGATCCCGCTGGCGAGCGCCAGCACCAACCTAAATAGACTCTGATCATCTAAATTGCCTTCAATTAAATAACAACCGAAATTGTTGAAATGCGCCATTACTCCCTCAACGCTAATCTAAGTGCCAATAGTCAGGGCGAATGTTTTATTAATAATCCCCGACCAGAACTGTTAATTAATAATTAAATGATCGTAGCGTCGATCGCTAGCATCAGTGCGCGTGCGCCGTCGATCCAACACGCCGCTTCAGCTTCGCTGCAGCCGGTTCGAGCCAACATGGCGTCTTCTAATCAAACTGTTAAAATATTATAGCAGTATCTTAAGGTGTTCTTATTAAATTAGTTCCCTAAAACTGTTCAGATTTTTAACATCGGTAGGGCACATTATTCACCTTACACCACATGTTTCATACAAGCATGATGCAGGTTGCTCGAGTAGAGCTTCAGGTTCGCAGATAGAATTTTAGGGTCCACATTTAGGCGCATATTATGAGCATATCTATTTTCCCACGGCCATAAATCATGAAACCGACACATGAGCAGTGTTGATACGGATTTACAATGAAGCGCTATGGACTTTCAAAATAATGATGTGGGCGTTCGCGCCCTTCAATAGAATCGAGACAAACAAAATATCGGGTGTTTGTGGGAATCCCGCATGCGACAGCGTGAAGCGGCCGGGCTCTAGCCCGCAGCTCGAGGCGCCGCGCCGGCCGCGTACGGACGAGCCGACCCTCGCCGCTGCCGCCGCCGCTGCCGGGGGAGTGGCCTGATTTTTACGCTATTGGCTCCCCGACACTCCTGACTCAATGTCGTAAGCGCCCGCTTTGTCGGTTTCAATATCGCTTCAGTTGCCGTGCGCGATAGATCAAAGTGTCAGTGACGCTCACGCTAGCAGCGAACTCAGCTACACTAGTCATTGGTTCGAAACGTACGTCGACGGTCGTATTATGGTAATATAAATTGACCAACCGTAGAGCAAATTCGGTTAGTTCGTTAAAGTTGATTAAAGCCATTTAACCGGGACGGACACAAGGATACGAACGGCGCGAACGTTCGTCGATCCCGAGCGCTAGATTAATGAAGTCAAATTGTTTAATATCGGCGTCGATAAATCGAGTGTGAGTCGAGCTCGGCGAGGGCCAGCCGTGAGCAGCGGCATCGGCAGCGGCATCGAGGCCGCCGACACGGAGCCGAGCGAGGTGGGCGCGGAGGTAGCGGGCGCGCACCCGCCCGCCGCCGACGGCTACATGTACGTGTGCGGGGACGCCGCCGGCGGGCCCGGCGCGCGCTATGAGTGCGCCTTCGAGCCCAGCGCACCAGGCATGGACCAGCCTACCTTCGAGGAGCATATGTTCAGCGAGTTCGGCAAGGATCGTCATGTCCAGGTGGTAGTGGGCGCCGTTGGTGATCTGCAGTACAGGGACGAGCTGCCGGTATTCGTGGCCAGTGGCGAACAGAAGCGCAAAGAGGAGCCGCTACTGCTCCAGTCGGTTGAGTCTACGCCCGTTTCTCACCCTCCTCCGCCACCTCCTCCATCTGTATCCAAGAAGAGTGATAAGAAGAAGAATGATAACACCGGCATTAAGAAGAAGAAAACTAGGTATGCTAATTATATGATTTTTGTTAAATTACGTAAGTAATAGATTTTAAGTCTTTAAGAGTTTATAAAATGTTCAGCAACCATGTCAAAAGCAAGCCTAAAGTATAGGTTGACAAGGCGTTTCGACAGTGCTACAGCTACAACGTCTTCTCGTAGACGTTATCTGCTACGAAGACCGTAGGCGAAACTACAGTTTCGTGTGTAGCACTTGGCTACAAGATTATCTGCAATTTTCTTCGTAGCACCGTAGTAGTTACTACGATTAAAATATCCATAACTACTTTCTTTGAAATAACTTGTATGGCAATGGTACATATAGCTTGAACTTATTTTTATTTACATTTCCTGCAACCGGCTTTCTTTTTGCCTCGACATAAGAAATAGTAGGTATATTAATTATCTTGTTTCAATAGAATAAGCAGTTAAGATCTATCTAATTTAGGACTTCTAATTCCAAGAACAGTTATGTATTAGTATGTACTTAATTTTATTTCTAAATCCTTACATTTTTACAACCCCAAGTTGAAAAGTTAGACAGTCACACGTTTCACGTTTAAACGACTTCGTAAGCAAAAATCACACAAAAAATATATATATATTATATGGTATATACAGGCTGTTACAAACTACCCGTAAAGCCGAAAGGAGGTTAAATGGGGCCTTATAACGAGTCCATTCAAAATATTTAAGAACCGTAGTAACGCTGTATAACATACCCAAAAAAAAAATAATAATACTGATTTTTTTTAATGAAAAACTATTAAACTAGACCATTTTTAGGTAAAATAGGTACGTAGGCCTTTCTGTCAAATAATCTGGTTCCCTGGCATGGCAGATTACTAGAGTTGTTGGCTTTGATAAATAATTATATTATTGTAGCACGGGGTATTTGGTAACATGTTGTATATAGGATTTTCTTGTCATCCCTTGGTTATATGGAGTGCTACCTGCTCTACACTATAGTTCAGCGGTCCGAAGAACACATTAGCCTTCTTAATTGATATTGTGACAATAGACTCCAAAGTAAAATGGGTGTGATATACAAAAATAGTGCAAAATATATAGTAAAAGTTCCATTTTGGCTATTTGGTTATGGAATACAAAAAATGAGTTGTCAATCAAATCAATAGTTGATTATTGAGATATCAATTAATATACAGAAAAAAAGGCCAGTTATCAATTCTTATAATTACGATTTTGGAAGATTTTAGTAGTAGAGTTCTGTTCTTTGTGCAGGCATCGTTTGGGGAAGCTTACCACCTTTACTAATCTACTACTACCACCTTTTTCCGCTGGTACCAATTCCTAATGTCTATAGGTTGTTATAGGCTATGTCAGGTAGACTATCTGAGTGCGAGTTAACAGACAAATCAAAAAGAAAATATCACTCCTTTACCGCTAAACTAACTACGCACAAAATTAACCGAGATAGGTTAATTTAATAGTATTTGCAAAGAGAAAACGGGGGTTCCCGCCGACGTTTTTTTTTTTAATAATATAAACTAGTGCTTGACTGCGATCCCACCTGATGGTAAGCAATGATGCAATCTTCGATGTTGAGGCGCACTAGTTTATTAAGAGCCTATTCACTCTAGCCTTGAAGACACCCAAATTATAGTTGCTCGGGAAGACCGCAGCAAGCAAGTTATTCCAGTCCCTCGATGTACGCGGTATAAATGACGAGGACGTTACTTACGCTTAGATCTTTCAAAGTACCCAACGGATTTTGATGACGTTTCCATTAATAGAGAGAATCAATCAAGAGGAACCAATATGACATCCCTTAGGAACGTGGGTCACCATGTCAACATTTGACAGCTAGTTTAATATAAAAAAAAAAAGAAATATCCCAAGACATTCTTCACAAAGCATTTAAGCAGAGTGTACTGCTTGTAGTATGACTACCAGGTAACTGATATACTACTTTTTAAATACATACTTATATAGATATTTACATCCAGACACAGAACAAACAGACATGTTCATGCACACAAATGTTTGTCCTGCGTGGGAATCGAACCCGCGACCTTCGGTTTGGCAGTCAGGGTCTCTAACCACCAAGCCAAGTGGCGATGTAAATAAACATTATGTCCCTCATTTTATTTTTTATTCCTTATGCTGGTATGTTGTAATGCTAAGCTGTAATGTTTAATTTATCATTTACCCAGTCTTGCTTCACTTCTTTGACCTCCCCATCTAAGTAAAAACAATTTAGTGTTTGTCTGTAAATTAAAACAGCAATTTTTTTTATTAAGCTCGCATATGAAAAGTAACTCAAATGAGCACTCTGCTAATACAATTGCAGAGAGAGGCACGTGTCTTGTTCATTCCAAAGCAGTGCACAGGTGTTGCGCCCGCGTCGCGGCCGCCGCGCCGGGCCGCACCCTCCACGTTCCATAGACTGTCGGAATTGTATCACCTCGTGTATTGCACCCCTGTTTTTTTTATTTGCATAACTAATACGATGATTTTTGAAATGTGATAGTGAGCATATGGCTCTTTATTGTTAGTATGTTTACTTTAAAATTTATAGAGAAATAATTACGTTTCAAAAAAGACTTTCAGGTATGGGTGTATTCATACATAAAATGCATATCGGGAAGTAGTAGTAACGAAAAAAAAAATCTTTATGAAAGATAAAGATTTTTTCGTGCAACATTTAGGGTGCCGTTAACTAAAAAAAAATAAAAAACCAGCGGGCTTATTTTCTTAAAATGTCGCCAACCCAATACAGGCACCACCACGACTCCACGACGTCATGCAATGTCATGAGGCGTCGTAACAGTCAGTTTGAGATTAATTACCCGTATGTCCGCGGGGAGTCAATTGCCTTATCCCGCCATCTCTCGTGCACTGACCGAGGGATCTACTTAATGAATATCGTTGCAACACCATCTCGTGATCGTAATTTTGATTACTTTTATGGAAGTACATTGATGCTGAAACATTTGTCAACAGAAGGGGAATGTTTATATTAAGATTCAAAATAAATAATATAATATAATTTTCCTTATTATAGATTCTATTTTACATATTAAAGTTGGTGTAGCCCGTTAAAGTATTCGTGTATTTTTTCAATCTTATGGACGTATTTAATAGACGAAAGAAAGAAGACTTATAAAGTAGGTAATGCTAATAGATAGGTAGGCTGTGTGTAACAATGACGTGACGTAAATCAAGAAGCGGTGGAATAATTAATGGCATAGCGCCACTATAAACAGTACAGTCAATTGACAGGCAATTAGAGGTGCTCGTGCGCAACAGGGGTGAATTTAGTTTCACGCTCAATCAATTTCTGCGCGAGCGCGTGCGCCCGCACGCAGCCATATTGCACGCGTCAGATGGCAGATAGATGCAACAGTGGACGTTAGGAATAAATTTATATTTGAATGTGTAATTCTGAATATTATAACCAATTGATTGAAGTGATACGAGGACTCGTCCATTTAGATGAGGTTGGCGAGTTCCGATAGGATTAACAAATTGTAAAGCAATGTTATAACGATTTTTTTTTCTTTGTTCCCAGAACTACATTCACGGCATATCAATTAGAAGAACTCGAGCGAGCGTTTGAACGCGCGCCTTATCCTGATGTGTTCGCGCGAGAAGAATTGGCTCTCAAACTTAACTTGTCCGAATCACGAGTTCAGGTAAATCTTATTTTACTTTATGATTTTTATTTGTTCTGCCTGCATTCATACCATAATAAACATAGACTACTTACGAGAGTTTATAATTAACAATCGAATAACAAGCAGTCTAATTTTGCCATTGAATCTAATACCTAGTTAAACTAAGTTTACAAATCTTGTAATTTTATAGGTGTGGTTTCAAAACAGAAGAGCTAAGTGGAGAAAACGCGAACCTCCTCGGAAGACTGGTTACATCGGCTCCAGTTCACCGAGTTCCACAACATTAGGCGGCGGTTTTTCCGGCATCGGCGGCAGCTTACCTGCTTTCCCACAGAACGGGTTGCCAGCACCAGCGGACTCCTGGTCTTACCAACACTCGTATGAGTTATCTTCGCATCACTTACTGTCGTCCAGTAGCGCTGGATATCCGAGTTTCAATACGCAGCCAGCAGCGTATTCTTACACGACAGTGCTCAATGGGCACGACGGTCAAATGTTCGCACCCCGACACTCATATGAGTATGGAGAAGGTAGCCCTCCTCCGCTCGGTGTCCGCGACTATCCGATGTTGGCCGCGCATTCACCGCAGATGGAGACTCATTCACACGAAGACAAGCTCGAGTACCGCTCGCACGAACACGAAGATAAGTACTCAGCATGCGCTCTGCAGGAGGAGCCGCCGCGCTACTCCGCGCCTCCCGAGGACTACGACAAGTGCGCCATGGTAGCTCACGAAAAGCATTACGATATGGAACGACACTCGGAATTGGCCCAGCCGGTAGTTGTTAAAATGGAGCCCAGCCCCGGACAACCATACACCGCGCTGCCCCCTTTTTTGAATTGAAATACTCCTTTTCGAAATTATCCTAGCGGTGTGTACGAATAATTTCGAAAAGGAGTATTATATTGGATCATTCATCTTAGTTAGCGTCTCGCTCTCATGCAATCGTAGTTTCACGATAGGTTAAACTCTTGTAAGGTCGGGCACCTATCACTGCCTAATGATGAGGCAATCATAGCTTTACTTTTTGTATGAAATAGTTAAAATACCTTTTTTGACAAATGTTTTCCTTCCATTGGACTTTGTTCCTGCGACTAAAATGAAATACCTATTCAACAGCTTAAAATTCTCATAAAATGAATGTGCACGTACGAGATAATACAATAGTCTACACCGCCCCTTCTACAATGTTTTTTGCTCAATTCGTGACACTACGGTGCAGTCGGCGTTGAACATAAATCGACGATTAAAGGGGTCTTAAATTAAAATGTGTGTGTGCTTTCCAGATTATTATAAAATTAGTTAGTATATATTAATGAATTTATGTAATTTTTTAGAATTTTGATATTACAATTTTTTTACGCGAGTTTGCAATAAAATGTAAATATTATATATCTACTTAAAATTTATAGAAATGTGCCTAAAGGGCTCATAGGTAAAGTATAATTTTAATTTATATTCATACGTGTAAGTAAAAAGAGACTTCGCTTCTCGTGCATTCCTTGTGCCTTATATTTAATGTGCCTATTGTCAATTGTTATACTCTAGACAGGTTTACAGAAAATTCGCTTATTAATCTAAGTTAGTATATTACGCAATTTCATAATAACTAGCACATCTACATACCTTTATAAAAAGTAAGACATTAACAGATGTTCTTTTAAAAATCTGGTATACCCTCCATAAGTTATTAGTTTTGGCATATCAGTATGCTGAATAACTTTGCTATGTATGGGTCACTTAATTCTGTTGTTCAATATGACAGTATTAAGTACCTTTTTACATCATATTTTAGTATAATCTAAAGAAAAACTTATGGGTGGTTTAGGGAAGATTTAGTATTTCCACCCAATATATAGATAAACGAAGTGGATTTTGAACGCGGGTCGGTAAGGGTTGCTCATCGATAGGAGTTAAAAAGGTCTTAGAAAATAAGACGTTTTCTTGGGTAGTCGCCTTTACTGACCCATCTCAGATTTGCAACATAATAATATTAGACATAAATATAAGTAAGTAGAAAGTATTGTGGTGCATAGATCCATGATAATCTTCTGTATATAAAATTATTTAACTATGGACTTCGGTGTCTTCTGTACCTACCTACAAAAACACTTATTCGCTCATTGTCTGACCACTCAAGTAAAACTAAAGAGATCATTCTATTGTACGTCTTTGTACATATGCACGGTTTCCCATACCTACTATGAAAATGTTCGCGTATGATTGTCTTTAATCATGAAAAACCGAACTAAAGAAACCGGTTTGCATACCAAACTGTTAACCAGTTCTTCGGATAGGTTTTTTCGACAGTGACGAATCGATATCACGCTACTTTAGATTATATTTTCCTACATCGGATAGTAGAGCCAAAGTTCATAGTTCATTATTATACTATTATTTTAGTGAAGTGATCGACTCTTCGTCTCGATGGAGAAGTGATCGGTTACTTGACTCAGTGAAATATTTTTATTTATGTGCTTGTTGTCCAGTTCTTGATACGAAAGTTTTTGATATTATACTCACACTAGAGCGGCCAAAAATATCGAGCGTTATATTAATATCGAAAGCCGGAGAATCGGACACTAAGACACGTCAAATTAGGTAATAGCCGGTTTGGGCACTGATGGTACCAGCTCGCAAACATGCCCTTATACCTAATTTTAGAAATAAATTTATTGCTATCTATAACTAATATTGAAAAAACTTTTACTACGTGAATATTTTGTGCCAAAAATTAAGCAAATTATATTATAAATTATAATAAGCATCATAGGAAAGGTGCTTTTAATATAAGTAAACAAATAGGACCGTTAAAGAACTTAAATTGGCAAAATGTGTATCGTAGCGTTTTAAATTACCTATTTTAAAATTAAATTAGGCGGTATTAATATTAGATTATATTAGATACATATAGGAGTAAATTATTTGTGCCGTAGGACAAGAATCACGGATCGAAAAGCTGAGCTCGATCATCATTATAACAAAATGGATTGTGGTGGACATACCAACGCGAAATAAGACAGGACAAGTAACTCACGATAGTATGTTTGAACCATATACGGTCGCAATTTCAACCGTATGGTATTATATTATTCCGAAAGTTTCAATGTTAACTAGTTTTTCCGAAACCTTCGCCAATATTTACGCCAAGAATTTCTTTCTTTTGAACTTTAGATAATGTCAGAACTAGGTTTCCCCTGTATGTATGAGAAGATATATGTTGGAAGCGTGTTATATTTACCTTATTAGGTACACGCTAGACACGTGGTGAGTACTTGAATGAAATCGTTCAAGAGTCTGCACCAACGTGTCCGCAAATGATCTTAAAGGCTCAGTATTTTAAATTTAGATTTAATTATACCTATATCTCGATACATTGGTAATATTATGATTGATCTCCATTGCACCCTAAGTTAACAGCATCTATAGCACGACAACAACTAGGGACCAAAGATTGCATTCAACTAACGTATACCTAAACATTTTTAATTAATAAAGCTTAGCTTTTATTGTACAGCAGGGTACGTGTATCTGTAGCCGAATATAATAGTTTTAATTTACTTATAGGTATTGCATGTGTATCCTAAGTTTTATATTATACTATGTTAAGTTTTTTAAAAGCAATAAGCGGGATATTTTATTAAATATAATAGTAGAACAAGAGGAAATAAAATTACAAATGTGCTTATAGTGTGTTTTATTTTTGGTAAAAAACGTTATACATCTTTACATTTGTTTTCATTTAAAGTAGGCTCTGCAATACATGACTGAATAAATCGAATAGCCTTTTTAATTTTAGAAGTATTTCATTTCAATCTAAGCTACTGAACTTTGACATTGGGTCATAGTTATATGTTATGTTATAACCGACGCCTGTTCAAATATCTGACGACGTCAACTGTGGGTATCTATTTTGACACCATCTTGCCTGGCCCAGATGCCGTCACCACTAAAATGGTATTTTTTCTCAATTTTATACAGCACCAAACTTAAAATTTGATTGTCAGTTAGCTCCTCGTGCTTCAGATTATTGAAATAAGGATCAATTTTTACATTAAATTGGCTTAATTTTTTTGTCCCATTTCGAATATTCAACAAGTAGTTTATATGATCTTCTACTTCCAGGCTAAAAAGTAAAACAAATGTGTTTTAAATTAAAAAGTAAGGTCCGATTCTGTATATGTTATTTTTACTTATAAAGCTACGAATGCTATATACCTGTCATATATTTCGTTCATAAAGTATATATATATAGTAATGAATAAAAATCCTGGGACATTCGTACACGCGACCATCTGATCCCAAACTTCAGAAAGTACAGAGCTTGTACTATGGAAACCAGATAACTAATATACTACTTTTAAAAAAATACATACTTATAAAGATATTCAGATCCAGAAACAGAACAAAAAGACATGTTCATGCACATAAATGTTTGTCCTGGGTGGGAATCGAACCCAGCAGGCAGTGGCAGCCAGGGTCCCAAACCACCAAGTCAACTGGCCCATCATATAAAGTGAGTGAGAGATTAAAAAGGGTAATGAATTTTCATACCATTTAAGTAGTATATTATGTTACTAATTGTATTACTTATATTAGGTACTGCCTGTGCCCCGCGGTTTCACCCGCGTTTCAAAATTCAAAACCCTTTATTCAGTTTAGGCCCTCGGAAGGCACTTATGAAGGTCAAATTTACTGAAGCTACTACCGGTTCGGAAGTCAGCCTTCAACTGAGAAGAACCGGCATGAAACTCAGCAAGGTTACATTCTCTTTTATTTTTATTATATATTTTTTTATATAAAAAGATGCGTAAACAGAAATAATCAATTCATAACTTACACAGGATACAGAAGTAAATGGCAGTTGTCGAGAATAGTTTTATCATTGAATCTTTCCTTTAAAAACTTAATATTTTCATCAATGGCATTGAGCGCTGTATGGAGCCAGTATTTATGCCTTTTTAGTTGCCTGGACACTTCTTTAGCTACATCTGACTCTGTAATGCCAGGTTCATCGGTAATATTCTTTATTTTAAGAGAAGAGTTTATCAATATTGCTATGTCTCGGCCGCAAACTTTGTTACCGAAACTAGAAATGTAACTGTAAGAATTATTTTATTAACACTTAATACTAAGATTATACAAAAAAACAAATATCTAGGAACCAATTCCGCTGGATCTCCTTCTTTGTTAAGTATCAAACAAGGAAACTCAACAGGAAATCGACACGCGTTCGCTACACAAAGCATCATCAGGACATATTAGACCCGCTGTCACAGACTCTATGAATGAGCGCCACAGACGTATTACCTCGCCGACCGCCGGACAGAAAGTGCAGACTTGACAAAGAAGAAGATCCAGCGGAATTAGTTACTAGAAATATGTTTTTTGTATTATCTTATTGGATTCCCGCAAAGTCTGAGTCAATTAGTAAACTTAATACTAAAAAAGAATACTTTATATTGTATAGTAGTTTACTGCTTTGGGTATTTATATGTGGCCAGTACCTACATACTTTCATCACGGTATCTACCTCTCAATTTGAATTAAGAAGAGTTTTTGTCTATGGACAGACCATAGATAGATAAATCGCCCTATATTGAAATAATAGTAACTTACTTGTTGAAAATCTTAGTTGATGAAACTAAGTGGTTAAGACTATAACAGTGCTTCTTAGCTGCCTGAATTTTGGACAAGCGAGTCATCATTTTCTTTTTATGGACCACCATAGATAAAACCTGTTGTAAGACAATAATTCAATATTATTTATTGTAATCATTCTTAAACAATGAAACGTGAATATGACATGGGAATCGGACTCCGGTACCGGAATTGTGTAGGTCTTTCGGATTCAATGTTGAAGCCGAATTCCTAATAGCTTGAAGGTTCGGCGCCTGAGTAGTATGGGACAACAGTCGTAGCGCCGTCAATTTAATACAAAATTTACTGTGATGACGATTCCGAGAGCTTAACATAAGCGCCCGGCAGCTCTCTATACGAGCTCTATAACACTCGACTTGCGGGGCGATTAAGTATAGCAATAAATATTTATCTAATTAATAAATCTTACCCTTGGGTTAGAAGATAAAACTCTATATTCTTTCAAGGATTTAAGTTCATCAAGGCGTTCCCTTACTGTTTTAGGGTTCATGCAGTATACTTTGAAACATCGCCTTTGTGCATCCTCCGGTATTCTGTATTCCTATAACAGTAAATAAATTTATTTTACTATACCTTTGTTTTCTGTCTTAGATAGAAAATAGTATTGTATGTGCTTACCTCAAGTAGATCTCTAATTTGAAGTAAAGCTTTGTAATTATTCTTTAATATAGCAGGTTCTATCCTTATAACCTGTTGAATGTCAAGCCCCGCTAATGTATCCACATTCTCTATTATGAGCTTAGTGTTAACTGGATCAGAAGATATTATAAAACCATTCCTTTTTATACTTTCCGTATCAAACTTTAGAACATTCTGAGCTATATCTAAAGCTTCCATAATATCTGACAGTGGTTTGTGTCTCAATGGTAAGTAATTGCGGCAAAATTTGTTGAATTCTTCTGAAGTTACAGATATCCTCCAATTTAGATATTTTTCTAAAACCCTTGTTCGGACTTTCACTGGTAAAGACATACAATATATGTAAACTATAGTATAGAAATTCATTCAACGAATTGATCATTTGTTACAGCCTTATCACACGATCTTATTTGCGAGTAAATTCACAACGAGCACGCGCCGAACACTACGCGAAAAAATAGGGTGTAGTGGGCTGTAGAATGCGCCGAGCTCGCGGTGTCTTCGCGTGTTCGACGCGCGCTCGCTGCGAACTCGCTGGGAGCTCGCTGCGCACTCGCCTCGCTTTGGACACGCTTGCAAATCGCCAATGTAATAAGGCTCTTTTACTCAAACAAGTAAAGATATATACTTCACCTTTTAACAATTATTATAAATAAAAATATTATTTTTGTTGGTTCATCCTTCATGACTTAATGGACCCACAAATGGCCTAGATTTTTGGCATTCAAATACATGACATAGTATAGTACATCTATTGTGAAGTGCTAAGAATGTGGGGGAAACCTCAGGGTGGGGGAAGGACCATTTTAGATTACTTGCATAGTTTTAAACTCAGACTGTAACTTAGTTGCACTCTGTAAACTTTTCCCATTGCATGTGTTTTAACAGTTTTCAATTTGATTAGATACTTACAAATAGTTGTATCAGAATCACTGAAATTCTCAAAAATTTTCCAACTTGTTGGGCATTCATTTATCGTATCATAGAGTACCTCCTCTAGTCTCAGATCATCTCGGAGCAGACCTTCTTTTTTGAGATGGGCTATTGTCCTAGATCTGACAATAGTGTGATATCTGAAAAGTTTCATGCTGTTAAAGATTTTATTTATGACAAACTACTGTCAATGGAGATCTAAATGCCAAATTTACTGGTCTTGAAGCACAAAACAATATTGCAAGTGGCAATGAGACTCTCTAAGGGACTCCAGATGGCCATTTGGCCCAAACTAAGCTGGAGAATGGACCCTTCATTAAGCTTTTGAATAGGAACTTGGCTATGTCAGCAAATTACCAGCCTCCCAATAGCTTTGCTGAGTAGATACTGATCATATGCCTCGGTTGTGCATAAAATTTGAAATTTATTGTGAAATTTATTATGAATTTCTCATCATGCAATGAAGATATGTGATTAAAAATAAAAAATTAATTAAAACAATTTATGCTGCTTTTCTCTAACCATGTCTGATGCTCTACCTTTAAGCACATAATATGGTTACTTACTTAATAATATGTTGTGGGAGGATTTTGATAAATTCACATTCCTTCAGTATTTCCCCATAATTATCCATAGTAATAGGGTTCATAGTAAAGACATGAAGGTTCTGACATGCTTCTAATTCATCAATGTTGAATTTCTGCAAAATCTGCAGGGTACACTGTAGACGGTCAAGGCTCAGACAGTCGATGTTTGGATGCTTTTTTCTCAATGTTGGTAAATACTCTTCAGGTATTTTATGACCTATAGAACATTTAATTTTAATATCAATTCAAATATAAGGGAGCTCAAGTAAGGGATCGGAAGGGTTTGAATTTAGACCTCCTCAACCTAAAACCAAAATCTCCTTTGAAAAATCTAGATACACTAGATGCCACTGAACTTTATGTCAGAAGTTAGCAAGTTATTCAACCCACAGGTTAAATAAATACATACAGCTCTGTTAAATAGCAGCAACAACATTAATTCGTTTCTGCCAGCAATCTTTCATCCATTATATATTTTTTTTACTTTATGCCCAATGTATTGTTGCTGTGTTGGATTGAGAGAGATTGGAAGGACTGCATGTGAAATTAAAGTTCAAGGTATTCATCAATTCATGCAGGTTTATTTGGTACTTGGATAGCTGTCTACTGTCTATTGGTCTTAGAGCCTTCTGTTGTAGTGGCTTAACCATACATTTAAGAAGTTAAACCCATCGTGGTAAGAACTTGTATTTATTTACTTACCCGTTGATCTTTCATAAAGATCTAAAATAGGTACTGTATTGAATAATCTACATGGAGCTGGTTTATTAAATCGTGATAAGCAAATACGTCTTTCACATAAAAATCTGAATAATCGTACATTGAAACCCATTTTCTTCATAACCTAAATTTTATATTAATAAATAATTATATCCTAACAAATAACAAATAACTGATTGAGGAATTAACTTTATATCGCATCAGTCGCATCGCAACAGCTGATTTATTTTTCTTTTGTAGTGTTTGACATGAGTTATGTCAGATAGCTCATAGTTAGGACTAGGGATGTTAATTTACTTCATCACTTCTTAAATAAATGGCATGAGATTTGTTTATTTTACACAATCCGTCAGTGCACCGTGACGGTGCTGGAAGATAAATTATGAATACTGATCGGTTATTCTTTGACATCAAATCGGGAATGTTTTTACTGTGTATTAAATCAGAAATGTTACGCAACACATGTTACGATATCAACGGAGAGTTGCAGTTTGGATTGTGTTATTGGCAAAGAGAAAGGTCGCAGAAATAAATAGTATTTAATACTCATTATATTTTTATTGATAGAGCAAATGAACATAGACGTATTTTTGTAGTATTGGTGGTGTGATAGAAATAAAAATAATTGTTCATATCCTTTTTATTTTAAGATTTTATTTTATTTTTATATAAATATCAATATCAACCTTAGTAGCCCAACAGTAACCGTACCCAAAACTTTGAAGTTTTTGGTACCTGGATGGTTCTTCTTATACTAAGGGCCTTATATGTGGGAAGTGATAACAAAAATTATATGATGCAAATTCGAAGTTTTAAAAATTATATATATTAGTAAGAATTCATAATATCGATTATATATCGATGATTTGGTGTTTTAACATATAAAGTAACATGGATATTTTAACTTCTAACTAGGGATGGAATTATTTACAGAGAATCGATTGTCAATTCCGACTCTATTTTAATTTCTTTCAATTCTTGGAATCGACTTTTTGATTCTTGCGTTTGCAATTAACTACCCCCAAAAATGTTCGCGGCCTAAATGTTGAAAGAACCTTCAAGTGTTTCACAGTCACCGGTGGTCCCGAGTGAATATATTCTAATTTCATAAAATCATGAATTTCTGACGAAACGTATATTAACTGTTACTTTTGAATATTAACAATATTTCCTGACCCTTTTGATAACTTTTATTGTAATTGGGAAAATAATAAAAGACTCTCAATGTTGACACTGAACATTTAATCCGTTGTTCAGTATTTTAAAATAAATCCATTCTGCACTAGGAGTCATTTCGACAACTAATTGTATTTTAAATAAATATTATAATATTTGATCCTAAACATTCTCTACTTGCTTCTCTACTGATGTTTGATTAATTTATTCTATAATTTCAAAAGAAATGTCGATTCTCGAGTAGAATAGGAATCGATTTTGCATCCCTACTCCTAACCTAATATAATATCGATAATCATGCACATCTCTAAGTAACATAGTTCCTTTCTACAAGTATTGAAGTTTGTTTAGCTTATGTACTTAAATGCAATAATATTATGATTTAATGGTAATTTACCAAGAATAAGCAAAAGTTTATATAAAAACATTGATGCCGAGACTAGTCATTGTTATATCATTGACGTATCTTTAAAGTTTTATCTCTACTGGTCGTTTTATGTACCTCTGTTCTAGGTAATATAATATTTTATTTATAACTTAGTACATTGTGATGTCTATCTATCTATATTTTCGTGAATTCGAATCAAATAAATATTTTTAAGCTCTAAGTTATTTTGTTTACGTTTGTATTAATTCAACTCAATCAGCTGTTGGACGAACTGTGCTGCTTACATTTAATTATTGATTAAAAATGGAACAAATAAGAGCCATCAGGCTCCTCTTTTCCATTGGTCACTCTGGGCAAGTGCTCAGTGCCTTGCGATCCATGGGGCCCCCTAGTTTCTGCCAGAGCACTAACTGAGAACTGATTTTACTGAATAAATGTATGTAAGGTATACTTGGACTGCCATAGGATTCTGCTGATCGGTTTGTCGAAGCACCCTCACTGATATCATTGTTATAGTCTCAGGTGCTCCATTATCCTAGTGCCCAGGACCTCCAATAGGTTAAACATGGCCTGAGAACCACAATTGCAAATTTAAATAAACCTGAAGTCTCTCGCCCTGTCTTCAACTGGGTTATGCTTGGACTCTACTTGCTTGGGATTTTGTTTTAAGCTTAATTGAAAAGTCGGGGAAAGTTTCAATGTACCTGGAAGCTCCGAGTGCCTGGTGATGTGATCTGATTGACTATCTGTTTATACTCAGGACCATTTCTTGTAGACATATGAGGGAGGACGCTTCATGTTCAGCTATGGACAAACCAAGACTAAATACAAAAAGTTGTATATTATTTAAACATATGAATATATACATACTATTTAAATTTAAATTAACTGTATGATTTCAGATGGATTGGACAGCAGTTAGAAGTCACTTTAAGCAGACTTGGTTGACTACATCTCTGAGCCTTATTCTGTTTTCTGGTGTTACCTACTTCTTAGTATGGGCAGAGGTAATTATCGTAAATATTATATGGAAAACTGACCATACTTCCTATAGGTTTTCCTGTAATCTATAAGTAAAGAACTACATAGTGTATTTATTTTTAATATTGTCTCATTGTTTCTCACCTCACATTAAACCCTTTAATTTAATATATCACACAATAAATACAGTTTGCTAAACCTTATTATTACTTTTCTAATTTGTCCACCCAAAAGTGTAATATATATTCAAAATTAATTTACATATTTATGTTACATGTCTTGTTGGGTCACAAAAATTCACATGTGTACAAAATTTGAATTTAAAAATTATATAACTATAACTAAATAACTATAATAATATGTCCTGAAGTTCTGTGTGCTTCTTAGAATAAGCCCTCTCCAACTGTCTTCATTGTGCTCTGCAACTCTAGTCCAGCATGTCTCCGATAGCAGATATTGTCTTTCGATATTGATTTTGGTTGTTCCTGGTTTCTAGTCCCATCTCTTGGGTACCATAGACACTTGTCATCTCCATTCTTTTTATATCTGAATTACTAATTTTATCCCTTTGTTTGACTCCTGACATGCTTTTTGCTTTTACAAACACTTTGAAATTTTGCTAGTTTACTCTATGATTGTCAGCAAATGACCAACTTTCATATCTATACAATGTGTTACAAAATACCCTGTAAAAATATAATTAATTATCAAAGCCAACAATAATCAGGGAACCAGATCATTTAACAGAAAGGCCTACATACCTATTTTACCTAATAATTGTCTAACTTAGTTTTTCTATTTTCCATATTTAAAATTATTTTTTTGGGTTATGTTATACAGCATTACTACGGTTCTTAAATATTGTGAATGGACAAGTTATAAGGCCCCATTTAACCCCCTTTCGGTTTTACAGGTAGTTTTGTAACACCTGTATATATATTTGTGATGGAAAGGAGAATGCACATGTGAAAAGATTCCTCTTAATATAATGCTTAAAACTTTGATCTTCATTATTCCTTTCAGATACCAATATTTCCTTAAAACGTTATATCTTCATTAATTTTTATAAGTAAGAGGGTTACTCACCTATCTATAAATTTTTATTTTTGCAGAGTCAAACAATACAAAGTAATCTAATGCTGGAAGAACTTGTCTCTGCAGCTGAGACCACAGATGTTCACTCAAGGGAAGACACAGCACCTTATGAAGGGCGTATTGTGCATATTGTTGGTCCCCTCCGGATCCTAGAGCCTATATCAGAGCCAGACTACAACATTCAGGTGCAGGCAGTCAAACTGAGAAAGCGGGTGCAAATGTACCAATGGATAGAGGAGGCTACGTTAGTTTTATTTATAAATCTATTTTACCTTTATAATCAATAATTTTGCTGTGAATAGAAGAAATATAATAAGTATAAAATCTAAAATAATAGGGCAGACAACTAGTTCTTAAGTTACCAGGCTACCCATTCATAGTGTGTCTAGCATTTCCATTCCTATAGTACTACATTATTTGACGGGCTAGTTGGCTTGGTGGTTAACGCTCTGACATTTGTGTGCATGAACATGTCTGTTTGTTCTGAGTCTGGGTGTAAATATCTATATAAGTATGTATTTAGAAAAAGTAGTACATATATGTAGTATATCAGTTATCTGGTTTCCATAGTACAAGCTCTGCTTAGTTTGGAATCAGATGGCCGTGTGTAAAAAAAGAATGTCCCAGGATATTTATTTATTCATTTTATTTTCATATTTATCAACTAAGCAAAATTTTATAGTAAACATTTCTATTTATAGGGAACAAGATAACTTCTTAAGTGAGCCTGCAGAGGAATCTCAAAAAACTTACTGGTACCACAAAGACTGGAGGGACTTTGTGGTTGAGTCATCACTGTTCTACATAAGACCAGGGCATCACAATCCTACATCTATGCCTCTGTTCAGTGAGACACATATTGCAGAGAATGTTAAAATTGGCTGGTTGTATTTAGGTAAGATGATATTGATATTCTACATTATTTAATTATAATAATTTATTATAAATAAACAAAAACCCATCTAATAAAACAAAATAGGGGCTGAATGCACTAAATACCTTTATACCTTTAAACCTAAATACAATGTCTTAAACTCCTTTAGGATGGTAATTTTTGAATAAAATTATTTCATCAAGTGTTAGAGGATAATAAAGATTATGATAAATAAAACTGTTTAAAGTATCCCTTATTATGCTGCATGTGATGGTTATTATAAAATGAAGCATTGTTTAATTTGATGACATTTTTTTCCAGGGTTAGATGTGAAACGCAAAGTAAATGACTATTATGAGATTTGGTCTGATTCGCGACCAGAACGCAGTGACATCAAGTTACACTCAGGGTTCTACTATCATGGAGAGAGTGCACTGCAGCATGAAATAGGTGATCTTCGCATCCATTTCTCTTACGCTGGACGAGAAGACGACATTGTAAGGATATGCTTTGCTTCTATTAAACCATACATATAATATAATGAGGCACTTCTTGGCAGGGCTACCTCTGAATTTCAAAACCTTCAAGACTAACAATGTTTCCTCCATATCAGTAAGATAAACAGGATTGCAGTAAAAATAGCCACCTATATAGCATTATAACATTAACCAGGGGCTCATTCCGATATTAGTTGCTTTTGGTTCTGTTATTCGGTTGTTATGATTCAAAACTGTGATTGCCCTGCTAGGAAGTCTCTCAGGATTATGTGTGGACCAGATGCAAGGTGATAATGAAATATTCCTTTTCTTGTTATGTATATTGCATATTATTTTAGTTCTCAGTTGATTTAAATAATTATATAATTTGTAGTCATGATTTCAATGTAATGAATTGAAAAAATATATTACTATAATGCCGCCTATAGACGATCCTTGTGGTCCGAGCCATTTCATGAATGTTGGTCATCTTTTGTCCGTCATTTAGTGTGATTGGCAGCTATATGTAAGGCAGATAGATATAGAAGTTTCCTTTGAGTATATCAATACTCGACCCCAAAGGGCTTCGTATAGTCGCCACTCACGACAGTATATGTGTTCTCAGCCGCATGCTCTAGAACAAGATGGTCGGATGTGATATTGCCCGCGACTGAATTAGATTGGTACAGATGCAACATAGGTTATGTTGGTAGGAATAAGAGGCATATTTATATAATATTTTTTGGGATCCATACTATAAGAATTTATCATAAAGTATAAATGCTGAGAGGAGGAAATAATAAAGGCCCTACAGATACCTGCTATTTGCATGTAAAAATGGATAAAGATAGATATATGCATTTCAATTAATATAAATATTTTTATTTATTTTACAGTACACTGCCGTGGGTGTGGTAGAAAGCGGTACATTACAACCTTATAGTCCTATAAACTTTCCATCTGCTGATCCTATATCGCTTCTACGAAAAGGCTCATACAGTCTGCAACAGTTACATGAGCTGGAGAGAAGGGATGCCAATTTACACACATGGAAGTATCGGCTGTTGGGATTCGTGCAAGTATTCGCATCCACAATGACTCTGCACCCTGAATGGGTCACATTGTGTAAGTATTATATAAAAGGATTTTTAATTAATTTGAAGTCTACATAAGAAAATGCAAATAATAAATGAGAAACCAATATTTTTTTGACGTGAGATTATTTATGGTTGATTTCGAGACGCATTGAGGCCGTAGAAGTGAGATCATTGCGGCGGTTATGTCTGTTTGGAGTCAAAAGTATTTAAAACTCTAAAAACGATTTTAATATTCAAATCGTGACGTTATTGCGATTTTTTTGCATAGATTTCAAATACTTATCTACCGATTTTAATTATTTAATTTGCTTAGAGTTCAAAATGTGTGATTGATTTTATGTTCATTTTGTTACAGTTCTTCAATGTCACTGGATTTCGAGTAGCTTTAGAAGATGTACGAGAGTGTGGGTTAATTTGGTTCTTGCATTTTCGTACTCAATGTTCATCATATCTTTACCTTGGTAAGTCCATATTAAATACATAAAAAAAGGTTTAGTAATAATTATTTTCAAACATACTCAATTTGTTATTTCTTTTTGTTAAATTCTATGCTAATTGAAAAAAGAAAAATGATTTTAAAAGTACGGCCAGGATATTTATTTGCCTATAAGTTTTAGTTCCAGTCGAAACTATATAACACTCGAATTTTCTACATATAAGTTGACTCCAGATAAAACTGAAATTTAAAGGGGAAAAGTATGTGGGAGGAAAGCTCTGCAAGGAACGTGTTACGGTGGTTGTGGATGCTTATATGGATGGCACAGAAAAAAAAAATGCTTTATAATTCTGTTTTTTCTTCTTTCCATTTAACGACAACTCATAACGCCATAAAATGAACAGTCCCTTCAGTGTCGTTAAATAGAGTTTCGACTGTATCTTGTGACCGGAAGCTTGGCCAAATTTATTGATAATTCTATTATCTAGACGATTCTATTAACCTATGTTTTAACTGTCAACCTTTTTGTGAAATATAGCTACAATACATCTACCTCATCGGATACGGTCGCCAAATAATCTATATTAATTTTGAAAATGACCTTTGTTATTTGTTAAACAGGTTGATTTACAAGCCGTATTTTGGTGTTTTGGTGCTGGGAGGTGCGATGGGTCCACTCCTCCATTATTCAACGCTGCTCACAAGGTTGGACACCGCTGCTGAGCCTCCACCATACAATCGTTGGAACAACGCGCGTTGATATATCAATTCTTTCCCCTGAACTGAGAAACTGAGTAAAGATTCAACGTGCTGTATTTGCGTTATCCACAACCCAGCACAATCTGAAAGAGCTATAATCGAAGAATCGAATTTTGCGTCTTCAGCAATACATTTACGTACAAAATGTGTCAGATTTAAATTTTGATTAACAAAACGATATTTAATTGGTGTGACCAGATCAATAACATTTTCAATTTGTTTTTATTTTATTCTTATATAGATTATCTGTAGACGTAGAGTAAAGATCGACTGAAAACGACTATTAGAAAAACGGTGATCCCTTATTAAAATATGATTAATAAAGTAAATTTTTTCTCAATAAAATTCCAGATTTTATCCTTTATTTACATATTAAATTATATAATTGTTTAAGCAATTTTTTAATTATTGACGAGAGTAAACTACATAGTTGAAATATTATTTAATGCAATAATATTAATAGTACCACAAAGGGCACATACTGAGTGTAGAATCTGAGCGTCACTTTTTTAATTATTATTGGAAGAATAATCTAGTCACTAGATAGATGTAAGTTGTTTTCATTTAGCCCTATTTTGTACAGTAAAAAGCAGAAGTACTGTTTTTTTTACCAAATACTTAAATTTCCTACATTTACTTCATATACATATTTCAATAGATAGGATCAAAGTATTTCCTTTCAAAGTTTAAATCAATGAACGATTAGCAATGTAGTATTTTAATGTATTATGAAATATTTTTATTCGCGAATGGTAATAAATATTGCGATATTGTGTGTCTACTATCCATCTAGAATATCTGCTACCTTCCTTGCCCTCCGCACCGATCCCACATCGCTCGCGAGTTTTTAAAACAATTGTATTTTTCACAGATTAGAAGTTAATTCTCATCATTGTAATTCTGTCAATATTTCTAATGGCATTAGTACAAATTTGTTTAAATAATTATAATGATGGAACAGTCATAATCTATTTTATATCATATCATGTACTTATACAATTAACTATATTCTACTTTTATAATATTTTACCCAACCTCCCGATGTATTTTCATAACATGGTTGTGAATTTCTTGGACTATAGATAGCATAGAAATTTTTGAAATAAAACCCTACTATCAAAGTTTACTTTTGTTTTTATTATAACTTCACGTTGATGTATTTCTAATTCTACAAATTCTACGCTCCACGCGTCGTGCAGGGGCTCTACGAATACTACTGACGAAGGGCGTTGCGGCTTTTGCAGCCGTTTTTACGCAGGCGCAATGTGATATTGTGACTGTCAGCTGATCGCACTCCGCCCTCCGCTTCAACATTTAGCTAAAAAGCTTTGTTGTATTTCATGGTTGTGAATTTTATATGCGAAAACATTAAAACAGTGATCCTTTTAACGAATTGTATGTTAAGCTAACAAATTGCTAAATGTGTGGTGCGCCAGTGAAATAATTAAATTGATGTAACAAGTTAGTGATTAAAAATGAAAGCGGCAGCGATGTCTGTTTGGGTTTTCATAAACCTCCTTTGCTTCGGTATGTGCGGATACTTATACCTGATATGGTCACAATATTGGATGTATATAGAGAAGCAAAGGTTATTTAATAAATCGCCCGGAAGTCCGCCGAAGACTAGCGGCTCGGGCATGAACTATCAAGAATCGTATAATTCTGAAAAATATAATTTTAAATTGGCATTGAATTCCACGCTTCGAATAGACCACATCAGGAAGAATCGTCGATCAGCTATCGGCGCTTTTTGGAGCAGTAATGTGCTAACACAAACGGCCAGTAAAATTACTGGGTCTCAAGCTCATCCATCCACTAACATAGTTCGGAAAAGCAACGGCAGTCCGAGGTTTCCTAATATACACCAACCTATTTTGGAATTTGATAGTGAAAAGTATCAATGTGACGACATATTGACATCAGATTGTGAAGCTCGAACGACCGAATTCAAGGAGTTGTTGTTGAAGGAGTTTCATAGAGTTCTAATGGGGGATAGCAAGGTGTTCAGGTCGGGGTTAGAGTCACAGAATACTTACGATGTGAAATATGATGGTAGTAATCGAAAGGAGGGTTCAAAGAATGACGTGATGTGTGCACTGAAGCGCATAAAAATACGGACAGTGACTGCAAAAGATGAACCATTCGCGCGACTTGGATTCCGTATACCACGGGCACCTGTGCTGCGAGGACGCATGTTCAACACTTGTGCTGTAGTTACGAGCGCTGGGGCACTACTCGGATCACGATTAGGAGATTTTATAGGTAATTTAATTTAACTCTTCGTTTGAAAGAACGAACCTTTTAATGGATTTTGCAACACTAGATGACTGATGAATCATATTGCACCTAAGTCGTCGGTCAATGCTTGCTTGACAGTTTACAGTTATTATCCTGAATATGCTTTTAGTTCGCTTTATATTAATAATTATTCTCCTTTGTTATAGTGTGACTAACCGCAATGATCATTCTCCTTGCTTGTATTGTCACCTGTCAAATACTCATGCACACCACATTCTCTTACACCGTTGTGGTATCTCCGTATTGCGCCCTTCAACAGCTGCCTTCCGGTCTAAGAAGCTGTATTTTTTGTAGCATGGTTTTCCTCTCTTCATCACATGCTCAATCTTCCTGTTATCACTCCAACCTGTTATATTCTTATATGTTCTTCTAATATAAATGTTGAATCTTTCCTTATATAATATATAACTAGCTGTCCCTCGCGGTTCCACCCGCGTTCTCGAAGGATGTTACATTTTCCCGGTATAAAAGTAGCATATGTGTTATTCCAGTCTATAATCTATCTTTATGCCAAATTTCATCCAGGTCCGCTGTTCTGGCGTGATTGAGTAACAAAGTCCATCCAAAGATTCGCATTTATAATATTAGATTAAACTCATAGAAAACGTGCACGTTCTGAAAAGATATTGCCGCTATTATTTCAGCTTATTTCAATAGCATGGTCCAATGGGTGTGCTTCTTACTACTACAATAGGTTGCAACGAGTTACGATGATAGGTGATCGACCGAGTATTGTGCCAGTTATCGCATCGGATCTTTGCTTTGTAAACCGCATTGACATGCACGAGTCGTCTTCTTCGCCGAACTGGCCCAAATCGTATGCGAATTACACGAATTATTGTTGTCCCTAAGGCTTCACTGATTACTCAGTCCTTTTTTCCAACATGATATTATTTTGCCTAAGTATACTTTGGCTGTGGAAAAAATACAATTCCTGTAGGCAGAAATGTTTCGTAAAAAAGTTATTCATGATCTCTTCGACCTATAAAATATTTTTTTGTTTGTATGAAAAGTTTAATGCACTAAGAGGTTGAGTCAGACCTATGTAGTAGGCTGCATATTACGTTTTAGTTCAAACACGCCATGACTTTACTGTGTTAACCCTGAACCACTAGGTACTTACCTATCAACTGTAGCAATATGACTCCAAAGTTCTTAAGTAGGTAGGTTTTGATTGATCTTACAATTATGACATTAAACTGTAATTTTCAGAATAAGCATTACGAGGATTATAGTACCTTACATTATTGTGACTAAAGGAATTTCTTATTTCTTCGTGTTCTCTATATCGATTATACTAATAATGTTTGTTACTATTTCATGCAAAAAGTACTAAACGGATATGGATAAAACTTGGCACATAGATAGAGCATATTCTGGAATAATATATAGGCTACTTTTTATCCCGGGAAAATATGATATCCCTCGGGAACGCGGGGGACAGCTAGTATATCATAAATTAAACGACATCTTTCAAATTTCGGTGTTTAGGTTTCTATAATCCTGTATTTTTTTGGATTTTTCACCCAAGAGTTGAAAAGATAGCGGCCGGTTCAAAGATTTACGACTTAAAATGAGGATTCTCACAGTTATTAGCTTAAATAAAAGCGTATTTTTGAAACTTCTCTCTCATTTTTGAGATTATCCTTTTTCATCCCTAGCTTCCATAATTCCCGGTTCCGGTCTTACTTATTTAGCTACGGAACCGTTTAGATATTTGTCATACCTGACTACGTACATTTGATTGATTCAGCTTTTGAAGGTATGCATGCGACGTTGATAGCTTTCATTTATTCACGTGCATTGCTATCTGCGCTTGTTCAAACAGAAATGCACGACGATTTGATATGCTGATTTGGTTTGTAGGCGATAAATGTTTTGGCGCCGGCGCCTGCGTTGCTTTTCTGTAAAGCCTGCGCGTTCTCACCGGAAAATCCCGACTTATATTTAATCTATGGTAATGGCCGTTATAAAAGTCTATCGTTTAACTATTACCATGAAATGTTTGTGAGTCTACGCTATGGTGAAAGAGATATTGATCATTCAATACCGCGATGTACCTACAACAAAACATTTTACTACATGCTTGCATGTTTTGTGGATATATGGTCATTCCCATAGCCAGTACCAATTAATTATATTGTGTTATGTTTAGTATTTCTTAGAAACAAAAAAATATTTGTAAATTAAAATAAAAAATAGGCCAGGTGATATGAATAACAAATTGATTGGAAATGTTGAATTTTAACATCCAACCTTCTTAAGGTTGGATGTTGGTTGGATGGTTGGGTAGGATGGTTTATATATATATATATATATATGTGTGCGTAGGTACTACACTTATGGGATACTTTTTATAGTAATAATGTCTATACCTACAATTTAAGACTTAAATAAACTTTTATGAATGAAGTATACAACATAAAATCCCTATCGGATGTACCTAAAGGATCATTTTCGATGTCGCATAGTTTTCCAGCTATTGAAGACGATAAAGATACAGATCTAGTTATTTTAAACTTTGATCCTTTTGCTTTAAAGGTAAAACAAGTAGATGATTCATAATTTTTAACAAATCATAATATAGTTTTATTGTATTGTGTTAGTCACTCTATAACCACAATCCATGTCTTTGTCCTTTCTCGAAAACTGCTGATAACTTTATAGCCCAGACGTGGGACAGACAATGACACACGCTTCCGACTACATGAGGATACACGTGTAAGGACATCTTTTACTTAGTGTTTATTGAACATATATTATTTTTATAAACACGGTGACTGGTAACACAAGTTTACAAAATTTTACTTTTTATTTATACCCCGAACCGAATGTATGTCAATATGTTAATCTACCTTCCCTAAACCTAAAAGTGTTAGCAGAAATATTTTATCACGTCGGAATTTTTTTCTGCAGTCAAATGTTTTTTTTTAACTACCCGACGTGGTGGTGATATTTTATTGTTTATTCGTTCGCTTCAAACGACAGTTACTTTGGTTTGGATTAATTTAAAATGGCTAGCAGAAAGTGCAAACAAAGTTCTGACCGTTTTTGTTATGTTTGTGGACAGTTTATATTTTCAAAAAAGAGAAGACCTATTGTAGATTCGTTAAAAACTGCATATCTTCATTATTTTGGATTTCCTGTTGCAAATCAAGATAAAAAGTGGGTGCCTCACGTGTTTTGCGAAAGCTGTAGAATCATCTTACTCCAGTGGTCATCAGGAGAAAAAGTTTACCTTCCATTTGGTTCGCCAATGCTATGGAGAGAACCTAGTAATCATGAAAATGATTGTTACTTTTGTGTTACGAAGACATTGGGATATAACAAAAAAAATAAGGCAAGTATTATGTATGCCGATGTTCCGTCTGTTACTAAGCCGATTTTACATTCAAAAGATCTACCCCATCCAGTTTGTCCCGGTAGTTCGAGTGCAAATATATTAGATGACAATAACAGTGATGTTGAATTCAAGTCGATTTCTAGTGATTCTGACGAATTTTCACCTCAAGAAAACACTCCACATTTAATTAATCAGGCCGAATTAAATGATCTTATACGAGATTTACAGTTATCAAGATCTAAAGCAGAGCTTCTTGGCTCCCGCTTACAACAATGGAACTTGTTACTACCAGACACAAAAGTTACGTTTTTCAGAAACAGAAGCAAAGTTTACTCAGAATTTTTCAAAAGAGAATGTGGATATTGTTATTGCACAGATATCCCGGGACTTTTCGAAGCAATGAATCAAAACTATGATAAAACAGAGTGGCGCCTATTCATAGATTCTTCGAAATATACTCTCAAAGCTGTTTTACTACATAACGGAAATAAGAAACCTTCCATACCAATAGGACACGCAGTGAATTGTAAAGAGAACTATGAAACGATGCGTACTTTGATTAATTTAATAAAGTATAAAGAACATCAATGGAAAGTGTGCGGCGACCTGAAAGTCATTGGTATGTTAGTGGGATTGCAGGGTGGTTACACGAAGTACTGTTGTTTCCTTTGTTTGTGGGACAGTAGAGCGAAACAACATCATTATGTAAGGAAAGAATGGCCTGTTCGAAATGAGTATATTCCGGGCAAAATGAACATTAAACACGAGCTGTTGGTCGATCCAAATAACGTCACATTACCCCCTTTACACATCAAACTGGGGCTCATGAAAAACTTTGTAAAGGCGCTTGACAAAAACAGTGATGCTTTCCGGTATTTGCAAAAAATATTTCCAAACATTACAGAGGGAAAACTGAAGGAGGGTATATTTGTTGGTCCACAAATCCGTAAAATTATGAAAGATTCTCAGTTTGAAAACCTTTTATCGGTTAAAGAAAAGTCTGCTTGGAACTCATTTAAAATGCTTGTAGAAAATTTTTTGGGAAATAAAAAAGTGAAAATTATGAAGAAATTGTCAACAATTTATTGAAAAACTTTCATGATATGGGAGTAAACATGTCATTAAAGATTCACTTTCTACACTCTCATCTGAATTTTTTTCCTGAAAACTTAGGAAGTATGAGTGACGAACAGGGTGAACGTTTCCACCAAGATTTAAGGACTTTCGAAGAACGACATCAAGGATTTTGGGATGAAAATATGTTAGGGGATTACTGTTGGTCTATCATAAGAGAAACTGATTCAAATAACTATAAAAAGAAAGCAAAAATTAGTCATTTTTAATTTATTTTTGTATTAATCATAAAATTTTTGTATTTCCCTTCAAGATAATAAATATTTTTTAAACCAGACGTGACAGAAGTTTTTTATTATTTTTTCTGGATAGTTCTACCTGAACACAAAATAAAATAACAACTTTCAGCTGGGGTAAGAAAACCGTGTAAACTAGTGTAATTAGTTGCCAATACTTGAAACAGAATTGTCCTTAAATAACAAATAACTTTCCCAAAGAAACTTATTTAAAAGTAAATTAATTTCCAAATCGTACTACAATTATAAATGGGAAAGTTTGGATAGGTCGATGTTTGTTACTCAATGTCCCCAGAACGGCTGAAAGGATTAGACATCGGTAACTCAACCAAAATGCGTGGGCTGCGGTTCACAGATCGGGGGCTCGATTCTGTAAGGAAAATTACACTAACTCGAGGATGTTTCGTCGCGGCCTCCGTGCTCTGTCTCTTTCGCTAACTACGCTAATACTACTAATCACATGAGAGATAAGCTCTCCGAGGCCTCCGTGAAGCGGCACACGTATTGCGACGAAGTTTGTATTAGCTGAATAAGGGGGCAGCTCGAGTATTGCAGACCGATCACAGAGTCTACGCCGCTGCCGCGCCGCAGTTCGACAGCGACACAATATGACAGAATAGATCACAGATTTTAAAATAATAAGTGAGCCGTGAGCTGTCTAGTTTGCTCTTGAGCCGCAGCTCGACAGTTCAAGTAGGTGTGATCTGTTGAATCGGTTCAGAGCTGAGTTACACATGCCTAGAACGGATCTGGATGAAAATTGGCACTGAGATAGATCCTAGTCTGAAATAGCACATAGGCTTTATGCCGGGAATATGTAACATCCCTCGGGAACGATGTAATTATGCAGACCGGTCAACCTATCGCACAATGACACTTGCACCAATGTAAGTGTGATACCTACTGCGGTTTGTCCCGCGTTCTCAGGATTATTAGTAGAATTGGCAGCGGGGAAAGTAAGGACAGTAATTATTCAGGGTTTTTATGTGTATGACTTACTGATATGTTCGTTTCAGAGCTGGTTTCGTAGTAAAATATGGGTACTTTAACCTCAGTAAATGTAGTTAGTTAATAATTATGTAGGTATGTACCTACTTACTTAACCTACGTTACCATAATTACACTGAATTTACTATCAAATAAAATCCCACAATAAGTGTAGACGGGTGCATTTTTAATTTTTGAATCGCACACTTTTTGACGAAATTTGGCATATAGATAGATAGCGCAATCGATAGATAGATTAATCTCGGGAATGCGAGAAATACATATGATAGGTACTAATATATTTACTCATTAGTGTCCTGATCGCACTTATGTATTGTGAAAAAAATATTCCAACTTCAAATTACACCTACATGGCTGTCTTGAGAACGATATAAAACCTTTTCCAGAGAAAAATAAAGCTTACGTAACCACCGCACTTGCTTAATTGCGAGATGGTCTGATATTCGTGCGGATAGTGACTGCATATAATGTTTTACGCGAAAACAGAAAGGGAAATAAAGTGATTCTTGCACTCGGAGATGGGTACCTACATGCACAGGGCTATGTTAATATCAAAACTTGTCTTTCATTAAAGCTCTTCCGAAAAGTCTTGTTTTATGCCTTCGCATTCAAAAGAAACTGCGTTGGCAAAGGTATTCCCAAGAAATGCCATCAGATCGCCGAAGACGCTGACGACTATACATTTTTATAACGCTTTATTATTTGTTAACTCTGCAGTTTGATGTATTATGTGTCTACTAGCTGTCCCCCACGGTTTCACCCGCATTCCCGAGGAATGTTCCATTTTCCCGGGATAAAAATATCTTATGTTATTCTATGGCATGCTCTATATATGTGCCAGGTTTCATTAAAATCCGTTCAGTACATTTTCCGTGAAAGAGTAACAGACATCCATAATCAAATACTTTCGCATTTATAATATTAGTGGGATATAATATAATGAAGGTTGTAAAAAAATTTGAATGGTATGAATAATGTATATGCCCAATAAAAACAGAGCACCTTTAAATAAGTAGGTACATATCGGTGCTAATTGGTAGAGAGGTGGTGCAGACAGTCTGCGGTATATTGTTTACAGTGCAAGCGAAGCGGCCGCGGTGTCATCAACCCACGCATGTAAAGGGTCTGCATAATTCATGCTGGGTACCTTACCTACCATTGTGCGCTTCTACCCGCCTTCCACAATACGGCGACAACGACGAGAAGATTACAATAACATTATGCTGCAAATATGAGTGGTGTTCTGTTTCGATTTCACTCAGAATTACAGAAACTTAAGTATATTCTCTGCTTTTCATATGGCCATAACAAAATACCGAAGTCACAGCACCAAAATGACATTTGTCTACTAAGATCTCAATAACTAATAATTGTATTTGAAATTCATCATAACTATTTACAGTCTTAAGCTTTATAGTAAATTCCAAACAGATGTCACCTGCTATTACGGCAAAGTCTATCTTCTAGTCTTTCACAGCTAAACTACGAAACAGAAATGAAAGTTAGGCAGAGGAATAGTTTGGATGCTGAGGTCAAGCGTGTGTCCATGTACAGGTTACCCATATACGAATTCAATCTGTATTTATGAAAGATAACAACATTTTATAGCTAGATTGGTCTACAAAAATAGACAAAGCCAGACCAAAGTTTGTGTCCGGTATCAGGAATAATGCACCTTTCATATTTAGAATAAATTCTTAAAATTTGTGCAGTGGTTCCGGAGAATACCCTCCACATATACACGAATTCTCAATATCCCTATGAATATAATAATAGCGAAATTAGACTTTTTGGTTATTTACTACGTGTTGGCACATGGCTTACTTGGCAAAGGAAGTATAGCTAGGAACTCGGAGAAAGATACATAAGAGATATAAAATATTTTTAAACGCGGTTAAAACCACGGGCTTCACACTGTAAATAATAAATATCAGTTTTATCTGCTAGATATTATCATCAATTATCTATTGTTTAGTCGACACCCTATTAACGCTGCAATTATCGTTAGGTACAATAAATCAATTTAATATTAAGAGTAAAATGAAGAGCGATGTCGTAACTCGCAGTACCTACTTCACCATAAACAATAGAACAAGTGGAGCCTCCGCGCCGATGTCGCTACATACATTATTGAACAGTTTTATTTTCCATTAAATTGGAACGACTCCGGACTATGTTTTGTTCGTGTGTTGTAAAGTAAGAAGAGAAGTAAGTTAGAAAATAATCTCAATATAACTATATATATGATAGACTTCATTAATAATCTACTTATATTTAACTGTTAATACGCTGGTTTTTAAGGGCCTAAGGTCCAATCAATCCTTTGAGAGGTCGCTGCGTTCTTTGTCCTTCCCAATTTTTTTGTATCTGTGACATAAAAAATTGTATGAGAAAAAAGTGACGTTTATTCAATAATAGACCGAGAATGGCGTAATTATCAAGTATTTTATGCGTAATCATGTTGTTTACTCCCATTGTTCCGCTTTCTTACATGTGTGCCGCGTCGTGCGGAAGATTAGCCGTCCAGAACTCTGGATAACTTAATTATAGAAATTATTATGTGAGTATAACTAGGTAGTAACTAAAACATAAAAGTAGGTAGGTGCTAACTGCATTATTTATGGTCCTTTCATAAATTAATATGTTTTTATTTTCCTCTATGTTATTCGTAACCATCTGTTGGTAGGTATATTATAAAAACCATGGAATAGTAACACTTAAAGTAACATAGTAAGAGTAGTAGAGCTCTTAGTGCAGAGTCCGTCCGGGGCAGTACTATCACCTTACCCATTTCCCCCGTGAACAAGTAGTGCACTTGTATTATCGTGTTTCGGTTAGAAAGGTAAGGGAAATTATAAGAAAGTTGTCAAGACTCATGTCTTCCTATTGGCGATGCTCCTAGGTTTGCAAATGTCCATAGGCGGCGGTGACCACCATTTCGCATCAGGTGGACAGTCTGCTTTTATGTCGGTTCATGTGGTATAGAAAAAACCGTGTTAACAATTATTTTCAGGATTCATTGTAACAGATGCCAGAATGGTAAAAAAAGATTAAAAGATCAGATTTTGGTGTCTATCTATCTGATCCTCAGTCTGTATGTCTCCGCACTTTGATATTTAGTTATGCGTGATACCTAAATAATTTAGACTTTAAGGCGATGTTAGCTCAGTGGCAGTGAAGTCGTTTCCGAAAGTCACGATTTCGAATACGACGTTGAGCTTGAGCTTTAAGTAAAGGAAAACATCGCGAGAATACCCGTATCGCATCGTTAGGTGTTATAGTTAACCCGCCCTGAAGTCCAGAATTGGACATTAAAACCATTTAACCTTTAATTTGGTTTACTATGATCATATTTTAGTTAAACATAGCACTATACACAATATAGAAATGCTACACTTGTAATAATGTTTATTCTAAAGGTATTTTTTCTAAAAAAAACTATTCAATAAAACGTTTGACAAGTCAAAATAAATCTTTTTACATGCCATATCAACTTGGTATTGTTATTACTGTACGAATACCTCCGAGGTTTTACGATTTTTTATTCATGCTAAAAAGCGTGATGAACATTGACATCTAAACTGTAGGGAATTAATATTAAAGATTTCACTTAACTCTCTCAATAACCGGTGTACTTACACAATTCCTGAAATGGAGCGGAAACTAAAGATTTACAAGGTCTGTTATTGTTATAAAATTAAATGCAATCGTTTAGTAGGAAAGGTATTGATTGTATTGTTTGAAGAGAGAACCGAGGGGCCTTGTAAAAAATAATAGCAATATTTGGGCATATTTAATGAGGTTAGGGATTGTTGGTCTGCGGTCTATCAGGTAGATTCGATTTCTATAAATGCTTTCTACTGCTACTGAGGTAGGTATCAGTCTGATCGAAATAAAAAAATAACAGCCGTCAATAACCTCTAAAAAGATTTAAAAAAAAAACAATTAAAGAATTTTATTTTCGTATGCTTTATAGTTTTGTCACATACAAAAACAATGCGTCCTGGCCGGCAGGGGCTTAAAACATTAAATAATAAATAAGATGGCTTTTTGGCGGGAACTTGTGAAATGGGTTTTGTTTTATTTTTAAATTTATATAAACGTGAGTTTTATTCAATTATTTCGGCGGTTTTTAACCAAGAAAGATCAATACGAATAGGTACAACAGTAAAGTGAAATAAAAGCTTTTCAAAACAGTTTGTGAAAAGGTTAAGCAATACGGCCGGCCACCATTTAACTTATACTTGACTTTTGGCGGACACTACCTTGACTTGACATAGAAATAGGTATAACTTGCTATTGGCTATTCGCATGACATAATAAGCCTTAGAAAAGAATATGAATGCCATGCTAAAATCATGTATTTTTTAGAACTGAGTAAGAAGGGAATCTCCAAAGAAGCTTCATTTTACAGATTCTCACGATATGGTGCTGAGGTTCAATAACGCTCCTACTGAAAACTACACAGAAGATGTCGGCTCTAAAACAACAATACGTGTCCTCAATTCTCAGGTACGCTGCCTTTATTAAAATGTAGGTTGATATTCCTCCTCCTTGCTTCGTGTTCCTCTAGGCTGAGGGTCGTGACCTCCCTTCTGCATCACTTTCTCACGTATGATCTTTCTCCGACCGACTCTGTCTCCGGCGGTGTGAAGGGCGTTGTAGATATTAGATTGAATTAAATTATTTGTCTCAGATGCTCAAACTTGGAATCAAAAATATTTTGATCTTTCAGGTTGTCAGTAAATCCGAGTTCAAGTTCTTAGATAATCCTTTGTTTAACGGAGTTTCAATATTAATATGGGACCCTGCTAACTATTCATCAACTTTAGAAGAGTGGTATCACCATCCAGATTACCCGTTGTTCCCAATTTACAAAAAGTGAGTAAACTGCATTCATTAGCAAATTCTGTGTATACCGATAGTTATAACTAGTTCACCTCTGAGAAATACTTGTCTGTAAGAATTAATGCTGGAACTTAAATTAGTAAAGACTAATCATCATCTACAGATTGATGGACAAAAGACCTGATGCCGACGTCCATTTATTGAACCCACAAGTACTCTGGGGTCTGTGGGCGGTACTGCAAGATTCGTCACCGTATCGACTTCGAAGAAACCCTCCATCATCTGGTTTTATAGGTTAGAATTCAATTGTTAGCATTTATAACCTGTCCATTTATCGGTGCCGTAATATTAATAAAATTTTGATTTCCAAGGAGTATGGTTCGCACTGCATAGATGCATGCGCGTGCGGGTCTTCGAGTATGTCCCATCAGCGCGCGCGACCCGGCGCTGCCACTACCACGCGGCGCACGACGATCCCGCCTGCACTCTCGGCGCGTGGCACCCGCTCGCCCAGGAGAAGGCCCTTGCAGAGCGCATGCGCGACAACTCTGACTTAGATGTCTTTCAAAGGGGCTTTATTAACATACCTGGCTTCAGTAATGTTAGCTGCCAAGGATGAAGTGAACTCTTGCCAACTACGTATGTACCGTTAGTTAATTTACCATAACCGAGTTAACCTTGGTATTTGTCTGTAGTTTAGTCTGTTAGTACCCTATAGTATATGTATTTACAGATGTTTTCGTTATAAGCCATTAGTTGCCATAACCGCTCGTCCGCCACTTCCCGCATTGACTCCCCGCTGTCATCGGTCCATCTTCTACGACACGTTACCCGATCCCAATTTAAAATATTTATTTTTATTTTTGTAGTACTTCATACCGAACCTGATATCAATTGCTATATCAATATCAATTGCATGTTCTAAAAGTTGTACCGATTTCGTAATTTTGACAATAAACATGTAAATTGCCAAACTTTGCCAATAGTAGATATAGTTGATAGTAGATAAAGTTGACCTTTTATGGTCAACTTTAATTGGTACCTTTAATATACCTATCTCTACATATTTAGATAACTATAACGTCAAAACGAAGCAGTGTTTGTAACCCTGATAAATAAAGTTGCGCATGAATTAAATTTAGTCTTATATTTAACGTGCTATGCAAGCTCAATTTTAAGCTAATGTCTTCCTAAATGAAAAGCTGAGGTGCCTAAAAGTATTGATGTGTAGACTATAGACAGTATAGGCGATACTTTTTGTATGTAGCGAAACAATAAATGTTAAGTTTTAGATTTAACTTTGACTTTTATTTCCCACCATTATTAGAGTTCAACGACATTGTCAGATGATTGACATCGAATATTTCAATGATTAATATACCAGTCTGTACTTTCCGCAAGCTTTTGTGAGTCAAGTTTGAGTAGTTTTAGCACTAATGCTAATTTATATAATGGTAACAAATAACAATGTACAGAATATTTTGATTTTACCAAAACCTACATACAGGAAATAAATATTTGAATATAACAACGACTTTATGTGATTCAGGTAAGGCTATGTCGGCCATGATGTGCCCTTGTCCACCTTGTATTTTTAGCGATTTGCCAGCGTGTGGTGGACTCAGGTGCTGCCGGAATACTGATGGGGGGCTGTGCTAGCTGTTATTGATTAACGATTCCATGCGAGCGCGCGGAATTAGCTCGCCTCGCGATATCCGAGATGCTGCGGCCACAGTTAAACATGTCCGACTGAATGACCTCGTCGCTCCGATGCCGGGCCAAACAGCTATATCGGTAAAACGACCCGTCGAAGAAAACTTACAAAAGTACTGCGACCTATGTTGATGAATGCATTATTGGGTAAAGCGACAAAACGTGTTATCAATAAGGATTGTTTGAACATCTTTTTATGTACGCGCGTGTTCGCCAAATTATGTCGCTTCCTTCTACGTTATACTTACATCTCCTATCCGTAAGTGTCTACGCACCTGACCATCACCATCGGCGTTCATGAATTTAAAGTGCGTTATAATTATAACACGTAATTTATATTCCACACGCATTAGTATGCCAAATAGCATTTATGTATACGTAAAGATTTTGTAGGAACTTATCTGGTTAATTGTTGTGATGTTGCGAACATTGTACTATTTTCCTCATGAACTTTGGAATTTGTTTAGGCACGTTCTGCTTCAACATCTTAGTTCATTGCCTCGGTTGTTTCGTGGAATAGTGCAATAATGCGAGTGCACAAACTGACATGTGGCATGGTGATACATTTTGACGGTACTAAGGCACTAGGTATTCCGTAAACATGAGAAGGTAATGCAGTCAGTGTACTAGGAAGCGCTGGATTTGTGCCTATTATATCCTAACCCTGGCTGCTGTCCAGCAATGGTAAATAGATGGTGTTTTCTGATTATATGTGCTTATAATAGACATATGATACAGGCCTATTGGAATTTCTCATCTTAGCCGTATGTTGCACCTGTGTATTTCCATATTAATGAATTATGTCAAAGCAATAGAATTGTAAAGACACTGTTTATATATAAATAATTCACCTACTGAACACTTTAACATATATGATACATACCATTTTAAACCCTCTCCCACTTATTTTGTTGAAGTAAGACTAGTGCTTACATCAAAATATATTAAAGTACCTATACGTACATCTTCCACAAAAGACCTCGCCATCAACTTTCAAAATAGCCAATGGGCAAGATCTTTAATATATCTATATTTATATAAATCTAATAAACATATATAACATATATTCGCACCCATTATCTCCTAAGAGTTAGGCAACGGTCTCTTTATTGAAGGTCTCATTCCAATGAAGATATTTTTAGTCACAACGTTGTGACTAAAACTATGCCTATGACTATGATTATGCCTACATAATCATCGCCTCTCAGCCACTTTACATCTAGGGCTACAAGTAATTAGGATTTAAAAAATATCGTTAATATAAAACTTACCCAGCTCTGAACCTCTCCAGTACTAGAGTAGTCGGCTAGAGCCGAGCTTTATCAATCGACCGCTATGACGATCTAATGAAATAAAAAAAAACAGTAAAACTCCGGGAGTGCCGACAGAAGTGAAAATAATGTTTTAAGGAATTTCAAGAATTGTCACTATTATAATATCTATGTAGAATAAGTTGTGGAATATTGCTGGAAACAAATTAGTTTTTAGAAGATACGCACTTATTCTTTATTTTACTTTCTAACATTCAAATCCTTCTTCAAAATATTATTTTCTACTATAATACTCTAATGGCATAGTGAAAAAAAGATCTAATCCACACGGCCATCCCAGGTGAACCTTTTTTTCACTTGTAATTTAAATAGATTACGTAAAAAGTTTTCACTTCAAATGTCAACAGAGGTTACGGTGTCGCGAGTTCAATGGATCCCATCGCCTAACGCGCCTAAAGAAGTTTTCACTTCAATAAATATAATTAGATATTTTAAATCTCAATAATAAATAATTATACCTAGTAACTAAATCTACATCTAAACCTATTTCAATTATTATAAAGAATACGAAAGTCATTGGCAACATCTAAATATAATAATATTGGAGTCATTGCGGTTACCATATCAATATCACGTAACAATAGTCTAAATTATAAAGAAGGTGGTAATGAATAAAGCTTAAGTCAGTTAGTCTAGTTACAATATAATCAACTTCCATTCCTCTTCTCTGTGTGTGATAAATTAGATAGAAATGAAGCAAGAAACAATACTAGAATAATAAAGTATAAAATATTTATCTGTATTATGCATACACATGACTAGTTAAACAAGATATTAACTAAGAAGAACCGCTTATGTTTTACCTAATCATTACCATTGTGACAATGTTCCGGCTGCCGGTTGGAAGCTCCGGAAGCGACATTAATTATTATAATGTCTAGGCACCACTAGCAGGTACCTAAGTACATGCCCTTGGCATCAAGTGAAGGTCTCCAAGCTTTGTTCTGCCAGCATATCTCTTAATAAATAATCAACTTATGGTTTTGAAGTGATGCGTCATCGCTATTAAATTCCTCGGCGGCTAATCAAAATAACACGTTTGTCAATATTGTTTTTACAATTATAATTTTATAAGAGTCCTTATTGGGGTTAAATGTGTAATTTTTGTTGAATCAATAAGGTGGTGAAGGAATGAAATGAATTATGATTAATGGGGTATTTCCGAAATTGAAAAATGGTCTTTAAAATGTATTTTAATCCTTTCGTTTATTGTGGAAATTATGTATGACACATAGTACTAACTGTAAAATTATTGCGAATTAAAACTTGAACAGTTCAAAAATAAAACCTCATACGCCCTTTTACATGGAGCTGGGTGACACTTTTGACCATTAATTGGGTTAAATATATGATTCATTGGTTCATTTATTCTGAATCATAACCATCTAATAACTTTTTTGTATTGACGCACAAGCGCACAAACAAACCACGTAAGTCTGTTGGCTAGTGCTAGTGTACTCAATGTGGGTGAGAAACTGGGTCGTCTGCCGGCAACGGCATCGACAGCTTCTCGCTAATGCTAACCACGACTTCCTGTTCTCGGCTTTACCACTTGAAACTAATCGTTTAATTCGATTGTTTAGTATTTTTTATAAATTTATAATAAAACTGTGAAACATGAAAATTTACTCATTGTTTTAATCGGTCATATAATTGTTGTCAAGCGGTTATGCAATTTTGACTCCTGAAAAGTTTTATGAGTTTAAATAGCTGTAGCTTCAGTAACTTTAAATTTGACCTTCATAAGTGCCCTCCGAAGGCCTAAACTGAATAAATGGTTTTGAATTTTTTTGAATTTTTTTGAATTTTTTTGAAAAATAAATCTTGTGTCATGCATCGCCGTCGAACACGAAACATTACTTTTTTTCGCTGACTACAAAACTACACATCTTAGTGTGGTCTCAAGTTGGTTAAAAATTTGAATACCTATAACGTAAATTTTACAAAATTTAATAGTTTCAATAAAAAAAAAAACAGACGGGTTTTATGCATACATTTAAAATGTTGCCAAACTGCTAATCTATTTGCATTGTTAATATTATCGGAATGTGGTAAAACCTGATCTTTTTTCATTCATGATACATTTTTATAACGAATGTCAACAACTGATTTTAAAAATATTGTAATATGTAGCTGGTAGCTATAATCTATCATGAAAAAATCGCATAAAACTACAGTATCTACCGCTGCAAAAATTCAAAATTACTCGACTTTATTTGGACTAGTGATAGTAGCAAAGTCTCTTTGCTTTTAGGGTTTATAAAAATTAAATCAAGAACGAAACAGATACTCTAAGCATTATCAATATGCCATGTTAGATGGCAAATGCTGAAACGTAACCCCACGTACCTACAATTTCCCATCAATAATTTATTGACTGGTAATGACTCATTGTCGTTTATTTCCTCATCACATTTATAGTTAAATATAAAAGGGGTTTTTTGAATACCTATCAATAAAACTGTAGGTCCAATTAAAAAGTGACAATTAATTTAGAATTTAAATGTGTATAAATGATGTACCTATTTTCGAGTAGCTGTGTTTAGATGACGCAAATGTTGTGATGTGATCTGTGTCTATTATCCTATGTATTTAAATTTCCTTACAAGGAGGAAAACATAGAGAATTTATTGTATTTATGTTTTAAACCACAATTCAAAAAATGGTCATCATCATTATAGCCTTGTCCCGGGACATTTATTACACATCTGGTCCCAAATTAAGCAGAGCTTGTACTATGGAAATCAGATAACTCATATACTACTTTTTTACACACCCAGACTCAGAACAAACACAAATGTTCGTCCTGGGTGGGCATCGAACCCGCAACCTTCGGCTTGGCAGTCAGAGTCGCTAACCACTAAGCCAACTGGCCTGTCACTGTTATGATAAAGTTATACTTTTTAATAAACATTTAATAAGCCACCTAACTACCGACATGACCAAGTCATTTTAATTTACGTATAGGTAGGGAATTATGAGATTGATTCATATGAACTGTTCCTTCCAATCGAGATGTGCTAAATTTTAATAACGGATCCATCTGAATCACCGAGTGGCCTGGAGAACACCATAATTCACATCTTTATGTAACTCAACTGTTACAAAATTAACAGTTATAGCTTTAAGCGTGGGTAAGCGTGTACATAAGCGCCAATTCCTTTGTTTCAGAGGCAAAACAACACTGAAAACAACGATACAAAATCCCATTGTGAAAGTTTCGAGGTCAACCAATTTGTGTTTCTGTTATACACTTTCAAAACTAGGATTAACTGTGCAGGTAGTGTGCAGCCGCAGGGGTGCAACATAGTTAACACAGACTGCCACGTGGTCGCGGAAAAAAGTGCCGCGCTCCAGCGATTTGTAAACAGTTTAACTTAATAATTACAACGTAAAGTGTTTGACTGATTGGATGGAAATGTACCTACCTATACACGCAACGCTCGTGTAGTCAATCATTAGTTAACAATCCATGTTACACCGGTTTTAAACCTTGAATGGACCGGACCGCCCATTTTAGTTTCAAAGCAAAGTCTGTTCGCTTACTTAGTAAGTCCTTTATACTTAGTTTTTCAAGTGTTTGCAGAGCATACATAAATTCATTAAAATATACTATGTATAGCAAATTAGATAAATGCAATGCGATTTATTTTATAGCGCAGTAGATTTATTGTCTGCGTTATAACAATTTAAAATATTTTTCAAGCTATAAAGTATCGCATTACTTCAAGCATTCCCGGCACACGTCGGATTTGAATTGGAATTGACGCTCGTCGCTGCATTTACTACGATCCTTCGGGGTTTATGGTCGAATTGTAAAATCACTTTACTATAAAACATTCCACTGATTTACTCTTAGATACATTTTAATAAAAAACAAGAAAGGTTTCACATGAGGTCTTCGGCAATAGATACGAATATTTTTTAATACTGGTGTACCTACTTAGATATCATTCATAAAACTACATTTATAGTTACTAGCAATAGTAAGTTACATCATATCTCATTTTGGATACTAAAATATAGGTAGAAAATAAAGGTAATAATTGTATACTTATTTGAAAAATAAAAGGTACAGTAAATATCTAATTTCCATACTAGGTTTGTGACGTTTTCCTTATTTTTGTGGAAATAATTTAAAACAAAATGTGCTTAGATTGTGTAGCTGGTTATTGTAATTTCGATCCTGTTTCGAGCGGAGGCTCAATCGCCATTATGGCGTCAACGAGGGCGGTGGCTGCATGAGAGTTGAAAAACCTCGAATCGTGCAGGAATTTAGTGGTATTTATTTGTTTTCGCCTGACAGTTGATCGACACAATGCGTTCGAAACCTTTGTATGTAGGTACTTTTGTATGTATCAGACCCTCTTTGTTACATGAAGTCTGTTAATATATTTGTTATTTAAATGCAATTTTATGTAATTGATTTAAAATACAAAGCTTTATTCACGATTAATGTTACGCAAATTTATCTATAAGTATTTTTCATGCCTATAAACGCACATTTGACTGTCACATGACAAACGTGATTATAATATGGGAAAAACAATAGGATTCCCGGCTAATCTTAATGCTTATAAATACGCCTACGCTGTGTAGGTGGTCAAGTAGGTAAAATACTGGATCAAAAGATTAGATTACAATTTTCTCAAAACCTGAACGTTCGCTGCGGAATGCGCGGTGTGTTTAATGTTTCCGTAACATTGAACCAACACCGTTTAATAATGTAAGAATCGTATAAAGTTTACTGACAGTTGCATTGATTTCGAGGTGGAAAGGTCGCCGGTGTAGCTGCTTCGTCCGAATGTACACAGTATAGTGAATCGCATCAGTTCCGTCCGCTATAGTGTTTTAATTTAATCGAAATCGATGAGGACAGAATTGCGAAGCTGCTTGCTGTTGCTGTATTTATAATTCTTATATTTATTCAACTGAAGGTTAAATGCTAAAAACCGTGATTTGATTATAATAATGGACAAGTAACGTTAAGAAAATTGGGGGTACATTTTTATTTAAACTAGGATTAGATACCCTATTATTAAAGCACTTAAATCCCTATCCCTACTAATATTATAAATGTGAATGTAAGTTGGTTTGTTACGCTTTCTCGCGAAAATTACTTAACCGATCATCATGAAACTTAGCACACATATTCTTATTCATCGAATTATTCGAGACAAAATTGTTTGTAGTTGGTAAAGTTGGTATAAGTAGTTAACTCCATATTTGAATGCTGTGCCGGTCAGTTGATAGTATAATTACAAGCTGTCCCCCGGTTTTACCTGCGATCCCGTATTATGTTACATTTTTCGGACTTAAAAAGCCTACCTATATGTATATGTTTGTTTATATGTTTGTGTATATGTTATGTTGACAGGCCAGTTGGCTTGGTGGTTAACGCTCTGACTGCCAAACCAAAGGTCGCGGGTTCGATTCCCACCCAGGACAAACATTTGTGTGCATGAACATGTCTGTTTGTTCTGTGTCTGGGTGTAAATATCTATATAAGTATGTATTTAGAAAAAAAAAGTAGTATATGTAGTATATCAGTTATCTGGTTTCCATAGTACAAGCTCTGCTTAGTTTGGGATCAGATGGCCGTGTGTAAAAGAATGTCCCAGGATATTTATTTATTTATTTATCTATGTATTATTCCAGGGTATGCTCTATCTTTGTGGCAAGGCGGAAGACGCTGACGACTAATCATTTTTTATGAAGCTCTATTATTTTGTTAACTCTGCAAGTTGATGTATTTAATAGCTCCCTCGGTTTCACCCGCGTTCCCGAGGGATGTAACATTTTCCCGGAACAAAAATCCTATATGTTAGTCTAGGGCATGCTATGTGCCAAGATTAATCCGTTTTGTAGTTTTTGTGTGCTCTTTCATAGACATCCATACATACAAACTTTCGCATTTTTAATATTAGCAGGATCGTCAGTCTATAAGTTAGACTGACTTTGTCGGTAGGTACATATATAAATCAAGTTATTAGAACGTACTCAATTCAATGTTGTAGATAGTGATCTCGTTCAAGCTATAACTTGATACGAATTGAACGAGAAATTGATGTCTAAGGCTGATGATGCGACAATGTAAGTGAAGGAATCAATCAAATGGAAGGAAATCCGTAGAGTGTGACACGCAAGTTGAGCAATAAATAGGAACTCGGTAATTAGCGCCTTTTAATAAAATGACAAACAGACAGATTAAATAATTATAACCTATAAGCTGACTAATTACAACTTTTCTGCATTTTTTTTTTCTTACATCTTGTTTATTTTTATTAATTTAGGAATAGCAGCCATATTATAAATGTGTCCTATTACCCTAGGTTGCCTGGAAGAAATTGCTTCAGCAATAAGGCCGCCTAAATTGTTTGCAATGATAATGTTTGTAAAATACTTTTATTTTCTATTTATGTGGTGTGAACAATAAAGTATATTTGTATTGTAATAGCTGCTACAGTAGCTTTGGTTGCGTGGCAGTTGGTATTACTAAGTACGATGCGTCCGATGAAGCATATTAAATATCTAGGTAGGAATATTTCCATGCATATGCTCCCCTTGGTTTCTATAAGGTTTATAGGCTATGCGGCTATCTTTTTGTAGAGCCGAATATAGGGCCGATTCTAATTGTATGGATTAAAACGAGCGACTTTTTATAGGACGTGTGCGTTGCACTATTGTAAACAGTACCTTCCATTTTTCTCCTCCCGAAAATCCCGACGACCGAGTTGAGATTACTACTGAGTGAATATTCGATAAGCAAACTAATGCTACCTTGACATGACATCTTAAATAAATTCATTGATAAATATTAATTTTAATTTGCATTTTCCATTGATAAATATAATATTGAAATGTCGTAAAATTGTTTGTGGATGTATTGTTTACCGTTAAATTATGAAAGTAATGGGTTAAAATCCTTTGTTTTTAACGTCTATAGCTAAAGCATAAATGGCACCATCTAGGGTTCACATAGTTGGTATAAATGACGCAAGGAAATACGTTAATTACCTACTAAACAAAATTTCCAATCATGTCTCAAAAATTTATTACGTTTCGGTACCTCAGTAATTATTAGTGCATCCCAGCATGAAATAGCCTGACCATAATGTTTGTGTACGAAATAAATTTGATTTTGCTTTATCATCATTAACTCTGTATTTCAACTAGCTATCCCTCGTGGTTTCACTCGCATTTATCGATATCATATATAGCTTATATCCACCTACTAACAATTCCGCGTCGAATGGAAGCAGTCCCATCCCGATATGATCAGTAATTTTGAGGTGATGATGCGTCAAAGGAACCCCATTTTTTTGCTTATATATATATATATATATATATATATAGAAAGATGATAGAAGATTACCGACCTCCTTCTCTACTAGTACAGGCGTCTTTATTTTTATTTAATGCAGTTTTTATTCATGCTACAATAATAGAGATATTGACTGACATGTCAAATTAGCAACTTTTAATTAAATGTCAAAACGATCGAATGTATGGACTGTTGTATGATATAGCAAGTTGTGACGTCATAAATGTACAGCATCAAAAGATCTACTCTTTTTGATTAGATTAATACTTAAAAATCATATTAATTATAAAATTTTGATCACATTTGATGTATTCGTGTATTTTTGGATGTTCAATACACTGGCTGGTGTTTTATCATTTATTTTGAATACAGGATAGTTCCCTATTGCATAACCTACATAAACAGTAATAAAACAATCGTAAACGCTTGTCCTATCTACCACTACTTACATTATTAAAACATTTTTATTATATAGACCTAACGGTGTTACTGCTGTAATCGGCTGTCAATTCTCGGGCTGAAGGCCACCCATGGTAGGTATAGCCTATTACGCTGACTCAGAGCATTTTATAACCAAGTACCTATGCTCACTAGTTTCCTAGAGATATTTCCTTTTTCAGATCATGAAAATTCCAATCGTGATTTACTGGGGTCGTAGTACGTGAATTAATGAATTAGTAAGTATGCTGTTCTGCGGATGGATAAGTTAAATAGAAAAATATTTACATAATCGGGGTAAACTGAGTCACCGACCTTCACCCGAAAATTGGGGTACAATCATTACTACCTCCACCCAGTAATATTGAACATTCCTAGAATCACATACCTGTACCTACCCTATTGTAATTTTACGAAACATTTTCCTACAATTTTTTATAATAATAAATTGAAAAGATAATAAAAGCGAAAAGAAGAACACCGAACTCCATAAATCTAACTTCAAAGAAAACCCTTTTGTTTACGTTTTAACATAGTTTGACTATATTTTGTTCATAGATGTATATCGATACAAATTATAGAGTTTGGTTGACGTTTAGTTAACTTCATAGAATTTCTAAATTCTTATGAATAAGCACTGTATAATAAAGGTATAAACGTGTAAGTCAGGTACGCGTTATTACTATAAGGAGAAAAGTCCTCGTTCATGGCAATAAAACACAAAGTAACACAGAAAGCTGGCATGCTATCAAGGCTATGTCGGTGTAGTCTGGTCGGTTTCCCGGCCCAAGGCTAGTCGACTCATAATACGAGCGTCCTTGACCTCACTCGCGCCGTGGTGACTTCATCCCACCACCGGTGCCACCACTGCAGTGCTGAGGGAGCCCACCCTCAAGCTTTAGTCACCTCAGACAATGGCTTTGTCATCGTAGCTGGAAAGGTCCCGCTAAGGTTACGTGGTGTCTCACTGTCATGCCACCACAACGTTAACAATGAATACAGGTAGATGTCTGTCACTGTTATGGCCGATTGATAACTGATTAATAGGAATTATAAAGTGGTTATATATATTACATACAGTTTAAGGATAAATAAAAAGAAGAATAGGAAAATTGTTGGTTTTAACGATGACTGTTCCATAATACTATTTTCTTACAAACCACACAATGAAAGATGGTACAACCAAGAACACATAAACCTGATGTTTGAGCAATAATATACTTTTCGGGGTCAAAAAGGTTTCTTAATTTAAATTTTCTGATGCTTAATTTCGTATATTATTTGTTATTAATGATCATATTGAGTAACCAATACGATATGAGGAGACTCGCAACTCTGATTTTGACTTGGTTAAGTGTTTTCTATGCTTTATGGTCTCCTAGCTAACTTATTAAAAGTGGTCAAATGTATGTTGGGCCACGTGCAGTGTAGGGTTACGAAGTATCCAAGTTCATTTTGTTAACTTGTAAAGCCTAGTTAGGCGTGAAAGTTTTAACTTCGTTACATACATATTTTACAATTCTTTTTACATTTCCAAAAACAGTGATTAAGCTGGAAGTAACTGATGGAAATTCCTACTTAGATTCATTATCCATTACATCCTGTATACTGGATTTAATGTCATTGATTTCCTTACAAAAAATCTATAAGGCAATGAATAGTAACACCTACATATTTTAATATAATTGTTGTAAGTGTTTTGTATTTATTGTAGGTAAAATAACAGTAATCTGGTTCCCTTATAAGTTCTGCTCACATTAGGATAAAGTGCCAGGCTGTGTAGAAATAAAGGTGTTACAAAGATACCCGTAATGCCAAAAGGAGGATAAATGGGGCCTTATAACGAGTCCATTCACAATATTTAAGAACCGTAGTAACGCTGTATAACATCCCCCAAAAAATTTAAAAATCTGATTTTTATAAATGAAATAGAAAAGATAGCAAAGTACACAATTATTAGGTAAAATAGGTACGTAGACCTTTCTGTTAAATAATCTGGTTCCGTGACATGACAGCTTACTAGGGTTGTTGGTTTTGATAATTAATTATATTTTTAAGGGGTATTTTGTAACACGTTGTATATCTTGTAAAAGACTTAACTTGAGGGAAAAAATTCTAAGTAATTTCCTGCTTTAATGCAATGGAATTCTATAGGAATGGAAATGAATATTGTTAAATCAGTATTATGTCTAATTATTTCAATTTCATACCGAGAATCGCTCATAGTATTTACGCCTTACTCATGTATAATAATATAATGATGTGCATAGTATGTAGGTATCAGGTATTGTTTATACTAGCTGCTCCCCGCGGTTTCACCCACGTTCCGGAGGTCTGTAACACGCGAAGTTAAAATACTTGTAATTCTTTAAAATTCTCGCATTTTCTCAATGAAATTATGCATGTATCTATATATATATATAAATAAATGTTTGTCTGTGTGTCCTTTATAGAATAGTAAACTATGCAATGGATTTACAGTTTTCAGCAATAGATAGAGTAATTCAAGAGGAAGGTTTATAACCAGGATTGAAAGCGGGCAAAATCGCAGGGCGCAGCTAGTTATATATAAAAACCTTCCTTTTGAATCACTCTATCTATTAGAACCGCATCAAAACCCGTTGCGTAGTTTTAAAGATCTAAACATAGGGACAGACAGACAGCGGGAAGCGACTTTGTTTTATACTATATGGTCTTTCCAAGACAAACTGGATTTTTAAGAAATTGTTATTACTTGACTATTATTTACGATGTTGAATGGATAAATTACGTAACATTGGACGCAATAATGGAGCGGCAGAGGAGTGCAAGCCCAAGTTCATCCATGTAAACGTAATACCTGTACTTACGTAGCTTTTTTTTACTGTATTGCGTTTGACCTCAATCTCGCCTGATGGTAAGTGAAGATGAGGCCGATGGAGCTTGCATAGTATAAGAAAGATATAATATAATATTATAGATAATTAAGTAAAAAGTTTGTTATGTAAATTATGAATAAAAACCCCCTTTTGGGTATTGAATAAGTATTAAACTAAAACTGTGCGAATGACAGGCCAGTTGGTTTGGTGGTTAGCGACCCTGACTGCCTCGCTGCAGGTCGTGGGCTCGATTCCCACCCAGGACAAAACATTGTATGCATGAACAATTCAATTCTGTGTTTGGGTGTAAATATCTATTTAAGTATTTAATTTTTTTTAAGTATGTAGTATATCAGTTATCTGGTTTCCATAACGCAAGCTTAAACTTAGTTTGGAATCAGATGGCCATATGTTCACACATATCTACAAGATATTTATTTATTATTATTTCAGACTATGGCAGTCAGCAGTTAGTTCGTTTTTTTTTTGTATCTGAGAACCCATTGCTAAATATCGGCAAATTTAAAACTGTCTTACATTTCAAACCCCAGCCTTTGGTTAAACAGCTGATTGAAAATAAAGAACAACGGCTGCAACTGACTGAAATATTCTTTAAGTTCCTTACCTTCCGTTAGTAGGCTTAAAGGTGTTATTTTCTAGATTTATGATGACACGGAAATGATGTTAATTTCGTTATTATACTTTTCTTGGAAACGAACAAAGCAAAGTGAGGAAAACTTGAAAATTTCCATGTTGCTTGCATACTGTAAACAAATGGGATTCACGATGAATAAGCTGCCATATTCCACACAACAGAGCAAAATGTCCTTATTTTATTAAAAACAAATTTAAATTTTAAAGATTTTTTTGTAATTCAATAAAAAAATCAGGATAAGAAAATACATCATAAAAAAATCACTTATACTATATTTTTATATGTTAAATACATAGGTACCTATATGGTAATGAATATCCTTCCGGGTAGTAAGCCAGTTAGATTTTATAATCCAATCTCTATTAGAAATATTCATTTTTGAAATACCTTATTACTTCTATACTTTAAAAAATGGAACCGATGCTATGGTAACTTCACTCCCGTGCCCATACCAGGCTAATGATTTCGTAAAACTTTTGGTAGCGTTAAAAGACCCATGTCAAGTACCTGTTCGGCGAAAGCCCGAGGAGCTTTCCTGTAAACAAAGTTTGGGACGTGCACAGGGGCGGGCGGAGGCTCTCTCGCGCTTGGCGGTGGGCGGCGGGACTGGCGCGACTGTATTATAAGCGCTGGCCGAGCGCGCGGCGCACACTCTTCCAAACACGCGGACTGCGGTAGGTCGTGCCACACGGGGGTGCAACGATCGCAGTCGTCTTTCCCGCCACGCGAGCATAAACACAATTTTCTTTGAAATTTCGAGTAATTGCAAAGAAAAAAAGTGAACCTAGCGGGACATTGGTGACTTAAAGAGTGCGTTGTGTTTGTTGTTTTTTATACAATAGACTCTATTTTTTTATCGATATTGTCTATCTTGGTAGTAATAGAGTAACGGACGTGATCGCACTAGTGAAACGAAGAAGCTTCAACGTTTCAAGTAGTAAGGATTGCGTGAACTGCGTACGGGACCACCTTAACAGGTAACTAGATAACATTCCGATCGTATCTCTCACTGGCAGACACCAGTGGTGTATTGATAAAACCAATGAATACATGTATGACAACACTGGCGCCTGGTTTGTTATATTATATTCCCAGTGGTCAATTAAAATTGTTGAAAGAAATATTTATCACATACACATTATATATTATACGTCATGTATTATTCGGCACAAATTAAACCTAAATCAAATCTCAAAGGCATATTTTCGACTTCTATTTCTCCCTATCAATGTTTATTACCTTATTTATAAATTTTTGGTGTTGTTAATGAAACAAAGAAATTTTCCCTGATAATTGTTTAAGTAGGTACCTAGGTAAAGATTTTCCTGTCTATTGTGTGAGGTGAATTGATATAAGACAATTACACTTAATGTGCTTTGACCACCTGTATCTGAGTCTAGCAATAAAAGTTACATCTGATTCTTAAAATAATATTTCAGGAAATCGAGTAATAGATAATGTGTCTTCAGTATTGTCCAGTATCGTATAATAAATAGGGCAACAATATAATGTACCTGCAAGCGGAGGGAAATGTATTTAATTGATGAAATGATTAACGATTTGCAACAAACGAAATCTCAACAATATTTAACTGTTGCCGATTCGGTGTCACGGCCACCACTATTCTGACATTGTGGTAACATGATACGGTAGAATAATTTCATTTACAGTACACTACGTCGACTATTTGAAAATCAATGAGTAAAAAAGTTTTGAAGCATCGGTATCGAACGAGTCGAGTAATCGAAAAAAAAAAACTTAAAGAAACTTAGCTTGATAACATTCTGTCAATAGCAGCGTAATGAACGCATTGTAACTAACATTATCAGATAAATTCGGTGGATAAGGCAGTGGACGTTATCTCACTGATAACGACTGATCTTCGTGAACTCATTCTTTGTAAAGAACCTATTCATTCAACGCTTTTATTGTGTAAAATTATTTCTAATAGAAATACATTACGTTTTCGACATTTTTATGTTAAAAAGAATATTAAACGGTGTCAAAATATGTCTGTAATATGCCTGACATTCCGGCTTGTGTTATCTTAAAAGTGTAGTTCGCAAGAATGTTAGTAAAAAATGGTCAAATATAGTGATTACTAAGTGGTATTGTAAATAAACAAGTAATTTGCGTCCGTGTGTACTCTGACCGCGTTGATATTTTGGTGACTCAGAACACGTTTTACCAGAATCCACCAAAAGGGACGCAGTGGCCGGTCATATGGTAAAGTCTTGTCAAATGATTAAAGGTACAGTTAAAGCAATTACCGAAGGTGATGCGAATATAAAAAGAACTTTCTTATTTAATGCTTTAAGTGGGTACTCGAACACCTACGCTCCCAATATGTGGGTGATGCACAGTTAGAGAAGGATTCCTTTCAACGCGTTCGAGTTGTTCATAAGAGATGTCGCTGATATTCATTATAAATAATTGTCGTGTTGTACTTAGTTTATTTTTCTATTGTTGTAACTTTCACTGTAACATTAATTTAATTAATGACTGAGCTTTCAAGTTTTATTACAGTCATTGCTCTAGGTATAGGTTATTTTTTACGCCTACTTTTATTGACTATTTCATACATTAATTCTCGCTTAGACATCTTTTTTAATACTTTAGACAAAATTATTGGTTACGTACAATATAGTCGTGTCTTTGTTGCTTTTAATTTTGGTACTGTATGTAAAAGATGTATGACTGTCGATGCATCGGTGCAAAATCATGCACGCAAGTAGGTATTATGGTTTAGGTATGCCTTAGATGAGTCAGTGAGACAAACGGTATTTAATTAAATAGTCAATGTTCGAAAGGTCGCTCGATGAATCATAGAGTTTAACGTATAATCTAAATGTATGTAGATATTAAGATTATTTACTAAGTAAACGAATGGAAGTGCAAAGATTATAGTTGCTAATAGGAAATATTTTTTATATCCGCTTTATAATTTATCACTAAGTATTTAGTCACGACGATAATTTTATTTAGGAACATGACAACTGATTGATTATTGTAGTATACGTATGACTTAACAAAGAAGCAACATTTCAAATTCTTATTTAGTTAACTCAAAATACAAAGCACTAAAACGGAATTGGATAAAATACAACTTACAATTCAGGACCACTAAAACTGCGACATACATTCTTTGAAATTATTTAAATATATTTTTCAATTATTTGGATAGAAGGTATGGTTTAGCTACGCTTTGCACAAACGTCAATGCGGTTTTCGATTCTCTGCTATATAATGTTATATACGATCAAGTGTAATAGTAATAATTAGCTAGATGATTGTAAGTTATTAGTATTGGCCGCGGGGATCCGGAAGCAGGAAGGCAGCCCAGGGCCGTGTCAATGCGAACATCGGCTCCACGTCACCGGCCCCGCGAGACAACCACACATTCATTGAGATGCATCTCAGAATCTCACACTCTGTCACAATACCAATCAGATTGCATGAACAATGAACAACTGATGACTATTGCAAAGTTTACGAGCTGTTGTTTTTTAACGATATTCATTTGCCTATCTTTCCAAACCGTTTTATTGTCAACTCAAGGAGATAGTAATATGACAAAGGCACGTTAAAAATGTATCGATATTTTTTTCGTGAGTTTCCTTTTGGTATAGATTCCATTAGATACCAACGAATGTTGTGTTGTGTCTAAGCTGAATCTATAAATCAATATTTTCAACAGTTTAATTGAGGCTTGGCTCACTGACTCGAAGTCAAGGTGATCAATGATTAAAAATCACGATTATCAAACTCGTTTCACGACTCGGTATGATTAGTTGCTATCTGAATTTTGATTACTAACTAAACTACGAACAGATTTTTCGGAACCAAATTTAAATTGCAATCGGTGATTAGAGAATTATGGAAAAAATGTTTGGGTAAACGATATTAGGTAAGAATTCCGAGTCCAATGTCGGTGAAACTCCAGCGTTACCACCGCGCCGCCGCGACCGCCGCGCCGCCGTCACGGTCCAGCGAGCGGAAAATTGCTGGCGACATTTCTGTTTGATTTGCGCTTTCGGTTATGGCTATTGAAGTAATTTACATAGACAAATCCGTCTCTTATAACTTGATTATAATAACAAATAACAATAATAGAAGTTCCAGAGTAATCAACGTACATACCTACATCTTAAATTGAATTAAAGAAATATCCTCTGATTCCAAACCAAGCAGAGCTTATACTATGAAAACCAGATAACTGATATACTACATACCTATGCTACTTTTTATTATTCTAAACACATAGTTATATAGATATTTACACCCGGACAGAACAGACTTGTTCATGCACAATAATGTGTGTACTGGGTCAAAATCGAACCCACGACCTGTGGCATGGCAGCCAGGGTTTCTTACTACCAAACCAACTGGCCCGTCCATCATCCGTAATCACTATATGCCAATGGTTCATCAAATCATATTCAATTTACAATTATTTTTTTAAAGTTTTTTCTCACATCAAAAAATGTTATCAAGCTTTTTGATGCGTGGGACTTAATCAAACCTAATCAAAAAGTACTGTCCATAAATTAAATAACTGCCAACAAAACGTATTGATTCGGCGTTCTTATTCAGCTAATACAAACTTCGTTACACGGAGGCCTCGGAGAGCTTACCTCTCACGTGATTGTAGTATTAGCGTAGTAAGCGACAGAGTATAGAGGCCGCGACAAAACATCCTCGAGTTAGTGTCATTTTCCTTACAGAATCGAGCCCCTAAGATTGCAAACTTTATGGTCGCAATTGTTTTATAATTCGATGTTTTTATTTATCCATAATCTAATTTGAAGATAAAACTTAGAAATCTGGTGTATATTATGACAATTTGACTGGGTCCAAAACATTAAATACTTAAGTATTTTTATTCGTTATTTATCTATTGAATAGTAGATTGCAGTTGATTAGGAATCATTTATCATGAGAATGATAATAATGTTGACAAGCCCACAGTAACTACATTGTTTATATGTGGGTCATGCTCTAGTGGCTACACATTATCAACTATTGATAATAATCGTTCATTGTAAACTATTTTGTAGAATTTTAGTTAAAATAAAATAAACGGGCAAGTATTTATAAATAAATAGGCTAAATTCAAAATAGTAAGTAGAGTCTATATTTTTTGTATTGTTTGTAGTTTTTAGGGGTTTTTTTTTAAATAAAAATAAATATATTCGGTCGAATTTCGACCAGTGGGCAAACACTAGTTTATATAATTGTTCAATAAAAATGATAAATACTTCAAGGTTATAAAAATGGTTCAATAAAGGGTCCGATAAAATTGGTTGAAACTAGTTCTTTTAGACCCTGGCTATTTAGACTCTTCTTTCGATATTACAATATATTTCAATACATATAACAGGCTAGTTGGCTTGGTGGTTAACGCTCTGACTGCCAAACCTAACGTCGCGGCTTCGATTCCCACCCAGGACAAACATTTGTGTGCATGAACATGTCCGTTTGTTCTATGTCTGGGTGTACATATCTATATAAGTATGTATTTAGAAAAAAAAATTAGTATATGTAGTATATCAGTTATCTGGTTTCCAAGTATGCTCTGCTTAGTTTGGGACCAGTAGGCCGTGTGTAAAAAAAAAATGTCCCAGAATATTTATTATTTATTTATATATTCGCTGGTTATTCTTAGACTTTTTATAGTTAGGTATATTATGTCCTTAATTTTAAATGAAGTTATAGAGGATGACTTAGATATATCTACACCCTCACGCGGACAAAGACTCCACAGCCTGTATTTTTACCTCAATCGTAAGATAATAAAAACATTAATCCAAATCTAATCAGCGGAGACATCGATGATTCTGCGATGAATCATCACGTAATAAGAAATCTCATCGCGGATATGACGTGTCTACTGAGATTAAGTGACCTCTATTCTTACAAATGAACATGCATAAAAATATTATGTATAGTTAATTGACCTAAGGAATGTGCAAATGATAAAAACGGCCGTATCTTTGTGTCGGAAATATATAACCGACAGCTAATCCGATTTTTCTAGTAAAGCAATAGACCGTCTTTAAACTATTGGAGGCCCTGGGCACTAGTATAATGGGACCCCTAAGAGTATGCTATAGATCAGTTCTGACGACACGATCTGTCGCTAGCTCTTTCTGTAACCTCTGGCCGTCCAACGCCTTCGGAACTAGGGGGCCCATAGATCGCGGGGCCCTGAGCACTAGCCCAGTGTGCCCAATGGAAAAAAGGCCCTGGCAATAGTGTATAACGCAGAATACCTTTGATTAAAATAAGACGAAGATTGTTGGTATCTACTAGATGAATTAATATGATGCATGACACATATGTAGTATTGTTACAAAGCAGACGACAATTTATTTTACCATCTAATCCATTGAGAATAGTCACTCATTCCAATAGAACATAGAGCATATGTCTCTGTTAACCAAACATACAAGTCCTGATTTGATTCCGTTATCAAAAAAAATATATCAAATAAGATTTTGTAATATGAGCTGATAATAATTTATGTTTCCTTTGTTTCAGATACCGAATTGCCTTTGACGGTGCTCGAAAATATCAACGAAATCAGTGTTTATTTACAAAACATTAGAATTCGATCAGCTGTTGAATACTTTTAAATTAGGTGTAATGAAATGCGTAACATTACGTTTATAAGATATTATTGATACGTTAACATAATATACAGGACATATCAGATGAGCATATCTTGGAGGAGTAATATTAAATCAGGAAACATGGCGTTTTTTAATTTGAGAAGTAGTTTGAGGATACTATGGACGATCGTAGCAGCCCTGTTCCTGCTTACAAGGAGTAGCGCTGCACCTGCCTTCGGAGAAACAGACAAAGCAATGGTATGTTGTTATTTTAATGTTTAAAAAAAATATTAATGCATGACTTAGAATGAAATTGCTATTTTGTACCAGATCGGTGTCATTTCATTTCATTTATGAATTTATTATCTAACACACCATTCATCCAACGTACATCAAGATTAATTATCATCGAGTCGGATTTAATATTAATTCCAGTTACACCTTTGTTTTTTGGCTACTTTGTATTGTATTTGTTTTTAAATACAAATGTTGTGCAGATTCCGTATATTTTTCATCAAACCAAAAACCTATATAAATGCACAATTATCGATTGAAACCATCTTGCTTGAATCAGTACAGTTCCATTTAAAGTATCAAGATTCCAAACCAAAATATATGTCATTAATTTAGTACTAAAATATCAAGCTCTATCAAGAAGTTCCGTTTGTGACTACCGTATCATAAATCAAGTGCTATCATCGGAATCGGAAATGGCTTATTCGTGTAATAGTCTTGCAGCTCTGAGTCAATGTTTCTGAGAACATCGCTCACACTCACCGTCGTGGCGCCTCTAAAGTTTAATTGTATCCGACTTATTCGAGTATACGTAGTAGGTAGTAACCGTATAGTAGAAGGTAATCGTAGCATATCATTCATTCATAAAACAACTGGCATATCCAACCGCGATAAGTTGTCCGCTTTTCGCAACCGTGCAAGAACAGTTTGTTTGTCTTCTCGTTTAGTTTGCGTAACACCTCGCATGACTCATTCTCTATAATATGTTGGTATATGTGTTTAAGGTACGCTATTGGTCTGTGGACTTTTTCAATGGGTGTTACGTCATATAGCATTTGTAAAATACGATAAATTGTAAAATGAATCATAACTACTTATAAAACATAATTGAATGCAATATATTTTATGTATGACCTTTAATCAATCTAAAATTTTAAAAGTTATTAATTATTATGAATTTGTCGAAAATCTCGGTAGCATTATTTTGTTCCATGAATGTCTGTTATCTTAGTTTCTAAATCTAATTTAAATGTTGCCTTTGCTGCTAACTTTAGTGGTTTGTATAATTTTTCCATTTGAGTAAACATAAATGCTCTATTTATATGTAGAGATAGGAGTGAAGCCCATCATTCATTAGATACAAAAGAAGTAGGTAAGCGGTAGGCTCTCGGACTGAACTTTAAAATTTGACAATAACTAAAACTAGCACGTACGGAGCCACTGCCCTCAATCCCTTGTTCTTTGAATGATTCATTGCACATGAAGAGTGTAGAGCAATTTTCGTCACAAACGGGGTTCGAGAGGAAACGTATATAAAATTAAATCTTGTCGCTTCTCGGAAACCGATGGCGTGAGTGTGAGTCACAGAACCAGTCGCGGAGCTCGCTCGCCGCCAAGTTCTAGGTCATAGAGCAGCGACCAGCGCGCAATGGTGCAGGACCTAAATAAGATACATGGCCACGTTATAATGTTAAATACTATTCAAATACAGTACAGTAATTTTAACGCTGAAGGTAGCTACAAAATCTATGTTTTTTATCCTGTATTTTTGAAATTCTTAAGATAATTAAGACTGGTCTATTAAAACTATATTAAAAATTCGTTACCAACTCCACACAGAATATTAAATTAATATAATTTAGTGTATAATTTATGTACGTCTACTTTAAATAAGTAACTAATCAATTTATGAATATTTTGCTAATGCAAACAATTAGTACTAATTATTAAAAAGCCGTATCGATGTCAAGGAAAAATAGTGTTCCACTAACCTGCTTATAGATTTTCGAGTCCCAAACTTTGTATACCTTATCAATATTAATGACTCAAATCCTTTCAGCACTGTCCAAGAGACATATGACCAAGAGAGTTCTGAATACCATCCAAAATAAAAGTAAAGTTAGTCAGTGAAATTCTATACGAATTATCATTATTTTTTTCAAAAGCGTGTCAAGCAACTTTCTGGATTGTCTTAGCAGTGAAAGCGTTTAATTTATCTTTTGAAAAATATTTACGACTTGTGAATAAATATATGTCGGATGACAATTAGCGTTACTCATTTGAGCAACACATGTAGGTATTTACTTACACTCTAAACTCCTCAAATAGTTTAAGTAATTATGATAATTTGACGTATTTAATTCAACAAACTGGGGAATTCCAGCAATGATCACATTTTGTAGTTTCACAAATCCCATTGATGACATTTAATGACACGAATAGTCCAAAGGGCTTTCAGCTGTTAGTAGATTGACCGGTTTAAAAGTGTTTTTACCACTTTATTATGTCACTTCACGATGGAAAAACCTGTTGTTTTTCTGAATCGTATCTTACATCTGGGTTATGTAGTCATTCAATTTAGCTATTATTAACTAGCTATTTCGGTTTTGTCTAGATCCCATAAGTGGTAAAAAGTGTCTATAAAATATGTCTTTGCAAAAAATCGCGTCCCCTCGCGTTATAACTTCGTTTTTGCTTAGCGTTCTTTCTGTCATTTTTTTATTCTAAGGGTCCTAGCGCGAAGTTACCCTTTCTCAAAAAAACATGCAAACACACAGTTCATCCAACTGGTAGTCTCTGGGATTAGCACATGCAAACACGAAAACAAACAAAGTTCAGCTTTATTATATTAGTATAGTTAAGTATTAAGTTATAATACACATATTTAGTCCAGTCATATTATTCTAAGAAGATTTTAGATGACATTTTTACGTATAAGTGTTACTAAGTATAGAAATAATCTACTGAAATTAATCTAACCACTAGGGCTAAAGTATTGTTCAGATGGCGATATAAATGTATAGTATTGAAATGCAGAAACCGTTACCTAGGTTACCCCTCGATGCAGGCGAATGTCGTGCGTACGTCATTGGATACAGTCACGAAATCATATCATTTGACTGAAGTTCCTATTATACCTATTTGATATTAGGGTGGGTAATTTAATGTAGCTAAGTTGATTAAACTATTGTGTCGATAGAACATTATCCCGGACAAGGTTTTTCCTGTAATTTTAAGCGTGTACTGTTAAAATAAACGTGCCCTTTTATAGGGGGTCATTCTCCTGACAAATGCTCGATCGGAGAACAATGGCCTAGCCGGAGAATGCTAAGAACCCGTGATGTTCTTTGTTTCCATCATTCCAACTCGGCACGATTAATGCGATATAAAAATTCGACTCGTGTCCAATCCATTGAGCTGGACATCTCTTGTAAAATTTCCTTTAGATGTTTAGAAGAACAATGAACTCATAAAAAATAACCATAAATGAATTACTAATGTAGATACTTAAAATATAAACCACAATCTCTAATTACAGTTCATATGAATGTCAAATTCTGTATATTATCACATGTTGATAGCATTTAGACAGTGTGTATTTTGTGCTCAAGGCTCTACACGGATGATGGTATATTTTTAAAACTATTGGGTTTGTCATTCTGAAAAGTTTTACTATAGTACCAACATTTAATCGAGCAATTTGATTTAATAATATGATTCATGCAAGAGTAAACAGAAAATATCAACCCCGTGTGAGTTGTCATGCAATGCGCATACCTAACTGTCAACCAGGTGTCGATGCCTCTTTGTTATGCCATTCGGGAAACGGGTATCTTGGTATCTGGTGATCGCAACTGAGCCTGCCGACCAATGCGATGCGCAGTAGCCACGCGGCCCCTGAGGTAAACGTGACGGAAAACAAAATATTTTTAGCGCACAATGCCACCGACCAAAAGTCTTTTAACCCTAGTCACGACTCACGGTCTTGGGAAAAAGATATTATTTTCGGATTTCGTAGAAGATAAAAACAAGAATCATAAACTGTTATGCATCATTAGATGCTTCTAAAAGATTAATATGACGCTTCTGAGACTCGAAGTGCGAAATGGATCATTATTTTAGACGGACTCAAGGAGAAAATACATGAGGGTAGTGGGAATTTACAAAGTCTATGCCTTGAAGCATAAGTTTATAGAAGTATCATAGAATGCTGAACTTCTAGCTGGACATCAGTATAGGGCGACGAGGCGCGACGTTCTGTTTGGTGCGCATGCGCGTCACGCACACAGGAAGCGTGCGGCGACCTTCAACACGCGCGCCACGGCCTCTGTCCTCTGCTGATCGCTACTGCTTATTGTTCACGACGATGCTTCTGTCATCTGATCATTACTATTTATTCACTCCGCTATTTGGTTCATGCCAAATCATTGACTCCAAAAATTGTTATTTGTCGGTTATTAAGCCGTTTCAAAATATTTAGCAAAATTATAGATTTACGATGTGAATTACAGAACCAAGACTAGAAAATTAAAATGTTCTATTAAATACTGCTCATATAGACTTATTCATGTGGAAGCATAGATGGGGAAAATCGGAAGACGATGAAAAGTTACAGCACGTATACCTAGGTCTAACTCTAAAAGTGAGGACGACGAGTCACACGTGTAACGTAACAGATGATTGGCAGGCAATCAGCAGATCAAAGTCGATTATATCTGAAAGGTGAGACAATGTGCTCGTGTCCACGTGACAAACGTGAGTACGCCGGACAAAGGGCGGGCTTGCTCTACAACAGAAAAAAACATTTTCTACATTCTACTACGGAAAAGTGGTGGTTCACACGCGATAGATTCTATTTTAATCTTTTGATAATCGCAACTTAATTGAAACTAATTACGTGAGCAATTATCCATTGCGCGTGCCTATGAATAAGCGTTTGGTCAGCGCGAGCGCAGCACTGCCGGCCTGCGCTGCCGAGACCAGCTATCTATACCCCTCGCTCCTGATTACACATGATTTACACAACAGATGTTGGATGTCCTCACAAAAATTTTATGCACAAAATCTCATCACTTACCAAAACACATGTTTATTTTCCATCTATGTTTAATCCAAAAGATCTTGATGAACATACTACGCTGATCCTTTTTTTTTATTTATGACGATTATGACGATACGCAATAAATGCAAGAAGTCCCACAATTACCTTGAAATATATTCGCATGAAAGACAATCGCGTAGTTCTTAGTTAAATAACTAGCTGACTCTGTAAAACATTGTCACGATATGAAAAATAAAGACTGGATCTCAACAACAGCGCTACCTACCCGGTCTTACTATAGCTAAAAACCATCCAAGTGATCCCATGAAATCATCGAAATCGTTCAAGCCGGTACGAAGGAGAAGAATTACGAACAAACGCACACCGGAATTATATCCCTACTAATATTATAAATATAAATGTAAGTTTGTTTGTTACGCTTTCACGCGAAAACTACTTAACCGATCATCATGAAACATTGTACACATATTCTTGGAAGTATTCGAAGTTACAAAGAATCCTTTTGAACCGGGAAATGTTACATCCCCCGGGAACACAGGTGAAACCGCGGGGGACAGCTAGTATAAAATAAAGATAGGCGACACAATACTTATATGATTGATGGCATTTATTTTCAAAAGTAACTAAGTAGTCTATTTATTATATTAAAATCACAAGTTAACATTTCTTTGTTTGTGCTATCAGCATTCCTGAAGCGGTTCACGTTCTTAGCACAGTTTATTAATCTCTCAGGTAAATATAATTTCGTAATTAACAGTTTAAACGGCGATAACGACACGGACAAGGCTCATCGCAGTATACTGTGCATATTGCAAAAACAACGTTTTACATAATACATGTGGAAGGAAATATCTTCAACGATAAACTTCATACACAAGGTCTTATATTCCTGTTAATAATTTTAACCACGTTTTAACGGACATATAACTTAAGTTCCTTAAGTTATTGCATTGTAGATATGCCGCGTCAGGGTACTAAAAGAGCTGAGAAGTATTTCTGAGCCATCGACTCATCAGTTGATTTTTATATGTACACAAGCTGTCCCCCGCGGTTTCACTCGAGTTTATCGATATAATATATAGCCTACTAGCTGTCCCCCGCGGTCCCGTGGGATGTCATATGTATTACACATAAAAACCTTCCTCTTCAATCACTCTATCTATAAAAAAAACCTACATCAAAGTACGTTGCGTAGTTTTAAAGATTTAAGCATACATAGGGATATAGGGACAGAGAAAGCGACTTTGTTTTATACTATGTAGTGATAATCATCTACGAAAAATTCCGCGTCGAATGGTAGCAGTCCCATCCCGATATATTCAGTAGTTGTGAGGTGATGGTGCGCCAATGGTACCGTATTTTCCTTATATACAATAGAAAATTGATATCATCAAGTAGGTATATGGTTTATGTTTCTAAATACAAAATTAATAAAGATATAATAACAACACGTGGTAAGGAAATAATTTATTTAAAAAAGCTATAAAATAACAGATTAATAAATACTTGATCAAGTCATAAGGGGTCGTTTCTGGCACGTTTTATAAATATTAATGAATTGATTTTTCATGTGCGCAATACATATAACGTATTCTGAGGTGTTAATAGCACAAATAGGATAATAAATAACTATAACATGTGATCTAATTACGATAAGTAAACAGTTCAGTAATTATATTCGTAAATCAAGTCCACGAGTTGTCGGTCGCGGTGGCGGCAATGGCGTATCGGGGAAATGTAGAGTCACCCCATCGGCATTTACCTGTATATAGCTTTACAAAAACGTGCTAATAATTGGCAGCATATATAATTGCGTAATAAAAGCAATTGGGATACATAAGTCATGTTTAAATTCTATAAAATTAAATGAAGTGTTGACGAATCAAGAGGTTCCCTACATATCTAGGATGCGAGTAAATGTAAGAAAATAGGGTTTTTTTGACCTCAAAACTATTGAACTTATAGGGATCCCATCCCTGCGACCATTCGATGCGATTTTTTTCGAAGATGGTGACTGGCTATATATGATATCGATAAAAGTGGTCGAAACCGCAGGGGACAGCAATAAATAAATAAATACAAGTATAAATAAAACTTTACATCAAACAATCAGATATTACCGTAGAAGACCTTCGCCTAAGTACGCTGTACCTCAAGCTGGTACCAACCTGTACATTGGACATGGCTTGTGTTTATAATACTTAAATAGTAATAGCAGATGGCATGGACACGACAATCTGCAATAAACGTCGCGTGGGCGTCGGGCGGTCATTACCATTGTAACGAGCTTAATGCACTCATAATTTATTACTTACCTACACTTCTTGGGAAGGTGTACGTTGCATTAGAATTCATTTAATAGGAAATTTGCTCTTATTATGAGGAAAAGCGTAGTAAAATTGTCATTATTTGATTAATTATAAACCTTCCGATCCGGTGTTAGAGTTTGACCATTCATAAGTGCATGTGAAGGCCTATTTGAATAAAATATTTCGTTTCATTTCAATTATTAAATAAATAGTAATAAAATTGACATCTTAAGCTGCGTAGGTTTTTCAAATTTTAAATTTTCAATGGAAACTGAAATGCGCAATTTAGTTTCTAGAGGCAAGAACTCAACTGATAAGATCTGATAATATTACTTGGCGAGACGGAAACAAAAAGAGGCCTAATAATATTTTTTTATAGGTTACTACAATTGTTATTTTTCAAAATAGTTACGTATACAAGGAAGTGTTTACGAATATTTGCACGTGTCATAGTTGTTCCTAGTACGGTATATCGGTATGATCGTCTACAACAGATGCACTTCCTGGAACTATGTTGCGTGACATCGCTCAAATCATATTTACAACAACTCCTATTAAGCACTTCAGACTTCTGATAAAACATACGGCCTGTGTTCTATGATAGTGATTTTTCATTTTATTTATCCAAATGTAGCCAGTACTGAGTAGCCAATACCTTATACCATTTTTTTTTTATTTTTTTTTAATTAGATTGATTTATGTTTTATTAAATAACTAAATAATAAATATCCAGGGACATTCTTTATATTTGCATGTATCCATTGTAGGATTTGAACACACGACCTTTTCCTTAGCATTCGATGTATGAGAGCTTTCATGGCTTTAAAAAAGCTTATGTATATCTTTTCCACTTTACTTCCAATTTCAGTTTGTTTTTAAACTAGCTGTCCCCTGCGGTTTCACCCGCGTTCCCGAAGGATGTAACACTTTTACAGCACAAAAAGTATCCTGTGTTTTCCAGGGCATTTTCTATATATGTGCCAAGTTTTATCCAAATCAGTTTGGTAGTCTGGGTGAAAGAGCAACAAACATCCATACATCAGGGGCGTAGATACCGCAGTGTCTACCGTATCAATTATACGGGGCCCCCGGGCTACAGATGTAAGCAAAAAGTTGTAAATTAATATCCATAATCACAAAAGAAGTACTCATAATCCTTTAAATCTTTTATTTGGGCCCCGGATCAAAATTTAATACAGGGCCCGCCTAAGGTATTCGTCCTGGGAAGTACTACCATCTTACCCATTTCTGCCGTGAAGCAGTAGTCCACTTGTATTTACTGTGTTTTAGTTAGAAAGGTAAGGAAGCCGGTGAAAGTACAGGCACATGAGACTTAACAACTTGACATCTCAGGGCCGACAACGCAATGGCGATGCCCCTAGTGTTGCAAATGTCCATAGGCGGCGGTGACCACTTACCATCAGGTGGACCGTCTGCTTGTTTGTCGGCCCAAGTGGTATAAAAACAAAAAAAAAACAAGCTGCGCCACTGCCATACATACAAACTTTCGCATTTATAACATTACTAGGATATTAATTTTACAATAGTAAGTAAAACACCAGATATAAAGAATGTTGCACAATTTTCGTAAACATTTACTTTATAATGTTTTACAAGTATTAAATACATAGCTGGAAGGGCATATAAGTCAACTGCAATTTCCAGGTAAATCACAGCCAATGTCAGTTGTTATTCAACAATAATGATGAATGATGTACGCAATCATAATATATGAAGGTGTCATTAAATGCCCGCATGGCTTACATCGTACTAATCGCTTAACTATACATAATAGCCCTATGATGTTGCGTTGCGGGTTACACATGTGTACAAATTGCGTCTGTTTGTGCCACTCGATCGTAATAGTATTAATTAAAAGTAAAAACCTATTTAAGTTCGTTATTATATATGAATAATATTATTTTACTTATTAACGCATGTGATGTGTTGCCAGTTTGACTAGTTTTACCGTAAATAGCACTTAGGATGTTTATTTTCGTTGAAAGTTAGAAACTTTTCGGATAGATGGAGTGAGCTTTGTGGAACTTTTTGGTTAAATAGATCCCTGCATACATCCTTAATGTTACTGATATAATGTAAATTTGTATGTAAATACTTATGAACGCACGTAAGAAGTTATACCCGAAATTATAGATGAGAAAAACTGCATTAAAAGCATTTTTTACTATTCAGTCGCGAAATTGTAGTGTTCAAAGTTTTTGCACCTGTCTGTAGCAATGAATAACAATTTTTGACGTTGTTCGGTTATTATTGATAATAACATCATTACTCGCTCATTGACACTAACAGTTGCGATTTGTGCGATGTTCCGGAGAGACCGTTATCAACTAACTTCATCCGTGAGAATTTTGTGTTACACTGATGCGCGCGCATCTTAAAATTTCACTCTCATAGTTTTTTATAACGCGCCTAAAGTAGTATAATTTCAAAAATAAAGTATGAAATATGCTAGTCCGATGCGTAGACCTACCACCTGTTGTATGGGCCATCTGTTCATGCACACAAATGTTTGTCCTGGGTGGGAATCGAACCCGCGACCTTCGGTTTGGTAGTCAGAGTCGCTAACCACGAACCTAACTGGTCTGTCAAAGTTAAAATTACTGTAAAGAAAAATCTTATTTCAGCGAATACTTACCCACTAATCCCTGTCCAATATTTGATAGACCTTACTTAGTATCTACTTTTATTAGTAATTCATGAGACAAGCATTTTGAAATTGCATTACGTTATTAAAAATCCTTAACTTATTTTAATATTTTAGTGCTTACATAGTTTATTTCTTAGAAGAATATTTTTTTGTATTAATTGTATGTACAAAATACAAAAGTACGTACAAACTCTTTGTAATCGAGTAAAATTACCAATATATTTATGCAATACATTGTTTCCCTGAAAAAAATGAACAATGACTTCAAGGAGGTCAATGACTACACCTGATTCCTTACACACCCTATTACAATGTGGTAGAAGTAAAATTGATTGAAAAAACTGAGTCAGAGTCTTACACACTGAGTAAACAAAAGATGGGCCTGTCCGGAAGTGTTTATTATGTATGCTAACATAAAACAAGTGAGTAAGCTTGGTGCCTAAGGTTTTTACTTGTACCTAGTACCTACTTGAATAAATTATTGAAATGTTAAGAGGTAACTGAAGAAAAATTACATTGTTTATATTCAATACATAATTTTATTGAAATAGCTTGCCATTGTGTTATTGCAACTGTTATGGGTAGACAATAATGTAGTTTCGAATCCGTTGGTTAATACAATTTTGCGGTTACGAAATTAAAAATAATGAGCGTATCGTTTTTCGGGTAATTTCAGCATGTCAAAAATAAATTGTACGCTAATTTATTTCTTTTTATCACTGAAATTTTTATTAATTACCAACAATCTCTTACGTTTTGGTAATACATATATACTAAGTGAGATATTATTTGATAAAACTTAATATCTTTAAATTTTCTACTAGTCCTATTGCCATAATTGTAAGGGAAGGTCGTTCACACCCATCGATACCGTACCGGATCAAATACCAGTCAAGGCAAGAGGCAAAGTCATCAGAACCAGAACCAACACTTTAGTACAGATACTAAAGTGTTTACGGGCTGAGTCAGAACTCAGCCCGTAACACGTGCTTATAGTAATTTTAATTCAGGACTTGACACATGTAAATAATCCTTTCTAACGCAATTACCGTTAACACAACTTAACTGTGTCCGTTATTTAAAATGAAGCTCGTATGTGAAATCGGTACATGTTTATTATCTTTTATTTAAGTATAATGGTGCTCGTCATAAATACTTAGTTAAAGTTTAAACTTTCTTCGCGGAATTGACCCGTTTTTTCGCGTACTCATTCTGTAAAGTGTACAGAGGTTTTTGAAGAAGTTATTTTTCCAATTAGCGTTGTTGCCTAGCAATGATAAAGCATTCGGTTGGATGTCTCCTCGGATGGCAAAATTTGAATGAGATATGTAGGTCTGTGGAACGCCGCCGACGCGCGTCGCAGGCCTCGAGGCTGCGCCCGAGTCCGCAAGATGTGATCACACCGGCACTACGCAAACTTCGACAGTTGCCCGTTACTTACGGGGCACACTGACACCGATAGCGTACTGGGTTCATGACTCAGATCAAATCATCCTCTAGCATCAAAAGCCTAATATATAGATTAAAGTAATACTTTTACTTAGCATATTAAATTATACAATGATGACTAGTTTAGGAACTTTTTGCGGTAAGTTGTTGCGGGATTTGTCATGGGTAAATTGAGGTGTGTTTGTAAAGAAGGTATCAATAAGGAAGTAATGTCTATACCAACGCACAAACAGACGGTGTGATTCAGGCTTACTTTGCTGATCTATTTATTCAATCGGTCCGCTTAATCAATAGTATTTATATACCCTGCATTTTTGGTGTGTACAAACAATGGTATGTGTCAGGCGAAGTCAATGACCGGTTCGCGGCGACCACCAAGTCCAGGCACACCCAAAAGCCTGAGCAGTCCTCTCGCGATTATTTATTGACTACCTTTGAATTCCTAATTTATTAAACAAATACATACACAAAACAATTGGCCGAAGCTTTGTAGTAGGTATACCTACAAGATAAAATATGCTCTTCTCTGAGCTTAAACACTGCATAAGCATCAAGTAACAATAGAAACGCATATAAGATTTATTACAAACTGGGAGCAGTAAGTCATGCATGATGATATCTTAAACATATATTTTATTTGTTTAACAAATAGAAAATTCTTGACAGCATTAGTATTCACTTAGCATTGGAAATACAATAGTAAACACGGGCTTTTGGGGGTATTGACTTCGACGGGATTAGCAGTGTCATTGTTATGAGTATTCCCCGACGTGGTGTGCGGTGAGAGGAAACAAAGAGACTCGAGTGCAGCGTAGCGCTCGCTCGAGGCATGTGCAGGCGCACATTGCCATGCGCCTCACGCCACCAGCCGCTGGCCACTCAAGGTCGCCTATGTCTTCGTCTTCCATCCGCACAGTAATACATGCATCCTGCAACTTGCGACTACTTTATACCCAAACATTAAAGGGAGTGCTTGTACCTGCTCGAGACGTGAATACAAAATATTCCTTTCACTGTGATTTAAAATTTACATACTTGGAATTATAAAGCTTTGTGTTCATCTTCATCTGTAAGTTGGCGATAAGGACCGGTAGCAAGAAAGTTTTATGTTTTATAACATTTATTTTACATTGGTTATGCAGAAAAATACGTAGGCTTACCAACACGTATTCAATTAAGTAGGTATCGAAGTCTTTCGTGTTATCCTTATCAAAACCGATGACAATAAACAATGGGTGGGTAACCTTGCGTTGATGCGAGATAATATAATGTTAGTGGTTGTAGGGGAGATAAACGAGAGCTGTACAAGCAAATTAGTGGATTAAGACACCAACATGAGGTAATAAATGTTAGATATAATCCGATAAATAAGGTCGTGCTGAAATTTTAAAATAAAATCCGTCTCACTTTGTTCGATCAATCACAACTACTAACCATCATTTCCGTAGCTAGCATGTTACTCATTCATCTAATAACAGAAGCCCATCCATCATGGACGGCAGGTTGACGACGACTACTACTTCCAGATGTACCTGGCACAATATGGCTACCTAAGCCCTTTATTACGGAATCCGTCCAGCGGACACATCATGGATGAAAGTTCGTGGAAGCGTGCCATCGCCGAGTTCCAGAGCTTCGCGGGGTTAAATGCTACAGGTTAGTAATGATTATATTATAGTTTTGCCACTTTATTAATATTTATATGTAAAATTCATAATAACTGATGTTCTACATAAAATACTAGTTAAAACAACGATATTATATTCGTGTATGGACATACATCTAGACATACAATAAACAGATATGTTTCATGCACACAAAGTTTGTCCTGCATGGGAATCAAACTTACGACTAGCACACCTGTAGTGTGGGGTACCTTCAAGTCACACCAACTGGCCGGTCATATAATGCTTACTATCGGAAATCTTTCAATTTGGTTAAACGCTGTTAAGATACCGGTTTAAAATTAAAATTAGACGTTAACAATATTACTTAGTAGATATTTTTCATGTCTGTCTAATTTAGATTTGGTAAATTTTAAATGTTTTTGATTGATACTGTTAGGCTTGCAAAAGTGCAGCCAGGAATAGTCTAGACTAGGTAAACATATAATTAAATCCAAAAGGCCACCTACAAAGGACGTGTTAGATCAGTATTTCCACTCACATATACATATATATAATAAAATGACCTGTCTTTGAGCCGATAAATGAGAAATACAAAAGTAACCGATTGTCTAATGTCCGTTATTGCTTGCGGTCAATTTGACTCTATATTTAAATAAATTTATTCAGAAACCTTGAAGTTTTTACGTTAGAGCAATTAAACCAACGACCGAAAACAATAAAATCTGTCAAATCACGAAGTTTTACAGATTGTGTTATACACAATAGTAATGCAATCTAGTAGTAAAAAATAAGGTGATGTTGATCTTATAAGTGATCTTGAATTTGTTGTTGAATCCAAGCTTAGGCACTATTAAAACGTGAAATTTGAAGAACTGAGTATAAATCCATGTTTATAGTCTCGATTATTTAGTCATTCCACATCCTAAAGAAAAATTCTCGATGACTCGAGTGCATGACCGTGCATTTCTTGGATTACATGGGTTGACGTAATTAATGGCCAATACTGGTTCACATCCGTTCTACTACAGCCTTGCTTATAAGACGTCGTAACTTACTCGACTCTTTTAGCCATTTTTTCTCTCTTGGTAATGGATGGGATTTTATTCATTTGTTATGAATGAATAAAGTAAGTAGTAGTAAATGAAGTTTATTCATAATGTATTCGAATGTGATAAAAAGCATTTTGGATTTATTCAAAGACGCCTCTCCTTCTTAGGAAGGCTTTACTATTTAGAATTTCAGTATTGACCAACAAATTACTAAAATAATAATTTATGAGATTTTTTTTTGTATATTTTCTTGACTGTTGACAACCCTGTTGTCGACCCGCTGACCGATCGTTAGTATTACATAGGTACTCTGTAATTGAAATAACCTTGATGCGTTCTCATCACAGTTATCAGGCTCGGCCGCACATCGACAGTACAATTTCCAAGCCCATACGATCTACTGCCAACTATTCAAACACCGTAGAATTATGTGGGCAGCGCCTGTAACGTCTTCGTACACGTACGTGCCTTGACACGAGAAGTAGTTTATTGGTCTTGACTATGACTGAAGGCTGTGTTATTATGTAAGCAAATAACGCAGTCGCCGTACATAAATACATTATTCATCGTTGGTCACTGCACGAGTTCGGAGGAGTTTGCTACAATCACATCATGTTATGACTCGATTAAGTTCTTAATGATGGCATTTAAAATAATGAAATGTTCATCACGTATATTAATGTGTTGGTACGAATATATAAACAACAAATCCAGATTTTTATTTAGATATTATTCCTTTTCATTTAAATGGTAGTTTCCTTTATTATGAATACGAAATACGTCAGTACCATATTATCGTTCCTCGTATTACAAACGTGAATCGTGTGGTTTGAATTGGTCATAGATGAATTTCAAGTTGCCAGCGGACCAGTCCGCAACTACAACCGTTGTTCCTGTTTATTCAACGTTTTCCGCGTGCGGTTTTGGTCGATGTGATTGTATAATTACTTCCTCATCATCAACGGCTACAAAAAATATGTTTTGTCCCTTGAACCTCAACAGTATTTTATGCCAGTAATGGGAAACAATTGCAAATGAACTAAAGTTAGTCTGGCTGACTAATGGTGTCATGTAACATAATTTAGTATGATTTAAATGTATTGTGGTTAGTTCGGTAGTTAATTACTTGTATGTTATCATAATTATAACTAATTGTTTAAAGGTGAACTGGACGAGGAAACAGTAAAAGTAATGTCATTGCCGAGATGTGGTGTTCAAGATAAAGTAGGCTTCGGGGAGAGCCGCGCCAAGAGATACGCTCTTCAGGGTGAGTAACATAACTATCATAATGTACACAGCGTTCTCAAGATAACGGTAACTGTGTACATAAATAGATAGACATATATAGCCGCTTTTTGACATGAGTAAGTTAAACCAGGACGATTAACATTTCATGTTTACGTTATCACTGCTGGGGATTGAGAGTGCCTTAACAATTAGTGAAGTAACAGTGTGCCACGCGGGTTGAATTTAACATTTTGAACCTGCAGTTTTCTCACGATGTTTTCTAACTTCATAAAGCGGGGTGTACGTAGGTATATTCAAATTTAAGGCATGATCTAGAATTCTCACCCCCGACCACAATGGAAGCATCTTTCATACATCGACCACGATGCCTACACAGTCTTTGACAAAATCAGTGGTGTAGCTACCGGAGGGCTAGACGGGGCAGTGCCCCGGAGCCCCCAAGCTCAGAGGGCCCCTCGGACTCTGACTTACAAACAGTGGCGTAGCTACCGGAGGCCTAGACGGTGCAGAACCCCGGGGCCCCCAAGCTTCGGCTGGCGGACAAAATATTTTAAATAGTTTAGTTGGGGCCCTGCTAAATTTTTTGCCCCAGGGCCTAAGGTTACCTAGCTACGCCACTGACCAAAATTCGTCAAAATTGATGATAAATGTAAATTTATTTTAAAATGTTTGTGTTCAGGTTCAAGATGGCGCGTGAAGAACCTTACCTATAAGATATCCAAGTATCCGTCAAAACTGAACCGTGCCGAAGTCGACGCTGAGCTTGCCAAAGCCTTCTCTGTGTGGTCCGACTATACAGACCTTACCTTTACTCAAAAGCGATCCGGACAGGTGCATATTGAAATTAGGTATGTATGATTAGTAATATTATTCCACTTTTGACGGGCCAGTTGGCTTGGTGGTTAGAGACCCTGACTACCAAACCGAAGGTCGCGGGTTCGATTCCCACCCAGGACAAACATTTGCGTGCATGAACATGTCTGTTTGTTCTGTGTCTGGGTTTAAATATCTATATAAGTATGTATTTAAAAAGTAGTATATGTAGTATATCAGTTACCTGGTAGCCATACTACAAGCTGTACACTCTGCTTAACTTGGGATCAGGTAACCATGTGTGAAGAATGTCTTGGGATTTTTTTTTTGGTAGTCCTAAGTAGTATAGACTACTCTTTAAGCTTCCTTCGTTTAGAAGTGTTAACCCTGTAGGCCAGGGTTGGTAATATTCCCGATAGATGGTGATAGCACTCAACACATGTCAGATTGTGACTTAAAATAATGTTCGTTGGAATGTTAGTCTCATTAATGTCTGCCCACCTCTTTGAGAAAATAGGCTTAAATGTATTCTGTATACTAACTTATTCTGCGATTTAAAAAAAATACCGAAATTGTGGGATCAATGGTATCTTTGCCTCTCATTTGGCCAGTCCGTATTTATCTATGTTTATCTATAGTAATTTTGGTCTCTGACCTTACTTGCAACTGTTTTGCAAGTAAGTACACAATTGAAAGTAAAAAGAAAACCACATAATGAAATTTGTTACAGAACTTTCATTTCATTATCTTACTAATGAAATTCTAAAACCGTACGTGCGAAACAAAATCAATAGCGTTTCGAAGTCGGGCCAGCCTACTGTTTACAATTATTGCTTTGATTTGTATAGAGATACCTGTACGCAATCATGCCTCTATACATAAACGTTTTGTGTGCGTTGTATCAGTAATAATACGTTTTTCGTCACAATCCGCAGTAATCTGTGTTGTGTAACTGAACATAAAAATACTAGTCATTGAACGTTTTATAATGTTTACTCGCCTGTGCATTATTAGTACATTTATTGTTATTCTCAATTTAAAAAAAAGGTTTATTATGAACCTTGGAATTGTTGATACGGATTTTTATATATATGGTAATTCCTCCTGGGGAATAAAAAAAAAAGAAAATGTTGAATTCTATATTGTAATATTTATTAAGAGCTTTTTTAATTGTCATAGATTTGAAAAAGGAGAGCATGGAGACGGCGATCCTTTCGATGGTCCTGGAGGCACTTTGGCTCATGCTTACTTCCCTGTAAGTACTTATATTATTAACTTTTACATATTTCTGTGAAACTCTTACTTTATGCACCAATGCAGTACTTTCGTAAAGATGTAAGATTGTTAACGACTTAACTCTTTCTGTGCATTTAAACTTCTTTAAACTCCTACGGTCCGGACTAAGCGTTTCGCCTCGTCGTTTCTTTTAGACCGCGTACATCGAAGGACTGGAACAATTTACCTGCTGCGGTCTTCACGTCAAATTATAATTTGGGTGTCTTCAAGGGTAGAGTGAATAGGCTATTAATAAACATGTGCACCTCAACATCATTGCATCACTGCTTACCATCAGGTGGAATCGCAATCAAGCACTAGTTTATATTATTTAAAAAAAAATTACCTTTACTAAAGTTCTGCTTTGGTATTTACGATAATAAATCTTATTTTATTTTATGAATGAAATGAAATAATTATAATGTGAATGCCACGACCATAATGTAAGTCTAAACAGTGAAAGTGTTGTACTCTATTCGTGTAATATGATAATCATATATTTCATTGTTAGTAACAAATTGTCATATTTGTATAGTTGAACGACTTTCCCATGAAATCGTAATGTTTTATTTATATTTTCATAATAATAGTAACCTCATTGTGAAATATGTTTTTATTCTGACTACTATAATAAAGTTTTTGGACATGTACAATTTAGTTAAATAGAATCGAAAACATATACTGCATTCGCTACAGAAAATGTCCACACTGATTTGATTTATATTGTCAGATTCCACGTCGCGATTTTACCTATGGAGGAGCGAGGTATGAGACTCCTCCATTTAAAAGGGAATATCTTCCGGCAGGTGATCATGCCTGGGGACCGCGGTCCAACTGTTGATGTTGGATGCTTGTAAATTTGTAAAATCCTGAGAGAATCTTGATAGTGTGATGTATGATTCTCGCGTGTTTCTACTCGATCATAGATGTCGCCATATCACTGTAGTGCGGGCGGTGTTCACATACCCATATTCCAAGGGTACCCTATGTTCAACGTAACTTCAGCTCTCGTCATCGTCAAGAACTTAATCAAAGTTCAACTTTAGCTTACGTACGACTTACTTGATAGTTTCTACTAAGTAATCCTAATTCCTGCTAATATTCTAAACATGAATATAAGTTTTTTTGTTACGCTTTAACCCGAAGACTACTTAACCGATCATTATGAAACTTTATACACATATTCTTGGAGGTATTAGAAGTAACATAGGACTTTTTGTGCCGGGATAATGTAACATCCCTTGGGAACGCGGGTGAAACCGCGGGGAATAGCTAGTATAATATAAATTGTGAAATTGAGTCAGGCGCGGATCCAGCCCTCAAAAAAGGTTGTGGTGACAGCCATCTGAAAATTGATTAAGTCCGCATCGGAGTATGAACTCGCTCGTGATCGATATAGTGCATTCCTATAGAATTTTCTAGAGTAGTAGAGCTCTTAGTGCAGAGTTTTTCTGGGGAAGTAACAACTTCACGCCTCAGGGTCGACAACGCATTGGCGATGCCCCTAGTGTTGCAAATGTACACAGGCGGCGGTGACCACTTACCATCAGGTGGACCGTCTGCTTGTTTGTCGGCCCAAGTGGTATAAGAAAAAGAGTTCTTTTTATTTTATAAAAGCTTTGGAAATAATATCAGCAGCCTATCGACCTCAATAAACCGTGAAAGGGTGACGTCACAAGTCTATTAGGGTGGTGCACAACGTTGGATCCGCGCTTGAATTAAGTCTCTTAAGTATTCCTCACATCTCGCAATAGATCACCGGGTGACTAGTTATTTGCACGGGATAACCGACACGGCAGAGAATCAATTAGGTATACAAAGAAAATTTTTGTTCGACCATTTACGAAAGCACAAAGTGGTTTTTAACTTTAAAACTGATTATTACTTTAACTAAAGTATATTTTTTATCAACACAAAGGAATTCTTAACGACAACAATAAATTTGTAAACGTTATAAAAACTTTAATAGCAGTGCAATTACAGTTCAGTTTACATGCAATTTCTTCAGATTTCATAATTTACCCTTTATAATTTAAATTGTTGCAATCGACTTATAAAATTTCACGCTGTAAATGAAATACCTTTTTTTTAAGTGTTTAATTAAATATTTAAACGAAATAGCGTATAAATGATATCGTTTGCTTGCAGGTGTACGGTGGCGACGCTCACTTCGACGACGCTGAGATGTGGTCTATTAACTCGAAGAGAGGGACCAATCTGTTCCAGGTAATTGAACGACTCGGTCGTTGGTCAATAATGAATTTGTCTATTGGCTAACTAATCTCAATGTTGGTTAAACCGAAAGGGTAATGACTCGGTTTGCATAGCACTAATTGGGACAGAAAGTTAAATAAGAACAGACTGATAAAACCAATGTAGACTTCTTTTATTTTACCAAATTCTCCTAAGCGACTAATGGAAATATGGGGTTCCGCAACAGATGCATGCGTTGGTATTGTAATACAGTCTGAAGAGTTTGCTTGGTTGAACGCGCTAATCTCAGGAACTACTCGTTCAAATTGAAAAAATATATTTGTGTTGAATAGTCCATTTATCGATATAGATAATATCACGCTACGACCAATAGGAGCGGAGTATCAATGAAAAATATGGCAAAAACGGGAAAAAATATTCCTTTTGAGAGCTTTGCGCGCGTTTGACAGCGGAACGCGGGTGAAACCGCTGGGGACTGCTAGTACACGATATATCGAGTAAATGGAAATCTATTCGTGACATTGTGACGTTGTTTATTACAATAAAAATGTCATTATACTACTCGTGCATACCAATTATTTCAATTACAAATTTGGTAATCGTTTTCTATAGATGACATCCAATAATTGCAGAGGATTGAAATAAAGATAAGCCTTCAATCGTCATAACTCCGTCTCGGCGTTATTAAATAAATAAATATCCTGGGAGACTCTTTAAACACGTCCATCTGATCCCAAACTAAGCAGAAGTTGAACTATGGAAACCAAATAACTGATATACTACATATACTTCTTTTTAAAATACATACATATGTAGATGCACACAAATGTTTGTCCTGGGTAGGAATCGTACCTAAGACCTGCGGCGTGGCAGTCAGTGTCTCTAACCACCAAACCAACGGGCCAAATTTATCGCTTGTCTAATTTTCATTAGGTGTTTCATTGTTAATTATTTTTGTTCTGGTGTAGAAACGATAATGCTATTTATATCTATAATACAATGTTACCAATTGAGAGGTTTTGATTTACTTTCAGGTTGCTGCTCACGAATTCGGCCACTCCTTAGGTTTATCACATAGTGACGTCCGCTCAGCACTGATGGCTCCCTTCTACCGTGGTTTTGATCCTGCCTTCCAACTCGACCAGGATGATATCCAAGGCATTCAGGTAAATTATACCTACCTATTTGGCGAGCGTTTTTCTTTGTAAGAAACCATTACCACGTAAGCTTATGCAATGAAATAGACATTCACAGGGAATGATGAGCTGTTAGATTAAGAGCACTGCTTAAATCTGAGAAGTACGTGTCAGTGATGAACCAAAATCTTCTTGACCATAGTTAGGTGATTAGTATAATGATAGCTTTAATAAAAATAAGAAGTCAAAATCAAGTATTCAGTTTAGGCCCGCGGAGGGGACTTAAGAAGTTTCTGAAGATACCAGTATTCTATAAAAAATCTATATAATATTTCAGGCTCTGTACGGACACAAGAGTCAGACGGACATCGGTGGAGGAGGTGGTTTCCAGCGCCCCATACCAGACTTACCCTCAGTGCCCCGCGCCACCACGCCACAACCATCTGCTGAGGACGCCGCGCTATGCGGCGACCCCAGAATCGACACCATCTTTAACTCTGCGGACGGTGGCACTTTTGTTTTCAAAGGTTAGTTTTTAGCAGTTAGGGAGGATTTTATTCCTGAGACCTTCATTATTTATTCGCAAAAAAATTGTAAAAGCTATCAATTTATTCCTCTGCAAAGAATAGTAATTAACCTGAGACATGTCTCTTACGTTTAACGATGGTAATAATTTACCACAGATAAAAAATCGAACAATCAAGCACAATCAAGTGTTCAAAATAAAAAAAGGATAATAAATCCACTATGTAAATTATTAGACAATTAATAATGCAGTCAGCCTGAAGCACGAAAATTTCCTATAAATAGGCAAAAGCGTTCTTTAATGACAGTTAGGCTGAAACTGGCAGTCAGTTGACCTTATGGTAACTGGTCATGGCGCCTATGGACATTCGCAACCACTGTGGCATCGCCAATTACATTGACGACCCAGACGTAATGTTACCGGCGCCTTAAGCTTAACACAGTAATTTAGACACTATAGTAGAAATGGATAAGGCGGTACGTCCCCGGACGAACTGTGCATTAAGAGCTCAACTTCTATAAACTATCAAAAATATTTATAAATGATTATCATTTTTAATCATTTAAATAGGTGAGCACTACTGGCGATTAACTGAGGATGGCGTCGCAGCTGGTTACCCAAGACTTATCTCCAGAGCTTGGCCCGGTTTACCTGGGAACATCAACGCTGCCTTCACTTACAAGAACGGCAAGACATACTTCTTCAAGGGCTCCAAGTACTGGAGATATAACGGACAAAAGGTTGATGGAGAGTATCCCAAGGAGATCAGTGAAGGTAATACTTTCCCATAGTTTTATTTCTATATTCCTAGGCACACATAGTAGATAGGAACTATAATATTCTCTGATAAGCATAGCGATACCGATTGTATTTACAGACAACTGTTTCTGTTTTTAGGTTTCACTGGCATCCCAGACAACTTAGACGCAGCTTTAGTATGGTCTGGTAACGGCAAGATCTACTTCTACAAGGGCTCCAAATTTTGGCGGTTTGACCCAGCTCAAAGGCCTCCAGTCAAGGCCACTTACCCGAAACCCCTGTCCAACTGGGAAGGTATTCCTGACAATATTGATGGTGCATTGCAGTACACCAATGGATACACGTACTTCTTCAAGGGTGGATCTTACTGGCGGTTCAATGACAGGACATTCAGTGTAAGTAGAGTTAAATTAGGAGAAGCAATCCTTAGTGCAGTTGAATGGATCCAAATGGCTCAAGACCTTTTATGAAAATCGATAAAGAAGAATATCATAAGCATTGACTGATTATTAAATAAATGATGATGATGATGGATAGGTCCCGCTTAATATGTTGTATGTTGATTATTACGAAATTTAAATTCAAGTAAGCACGCGTTAAAAGCAAAACGTTTTGAGATTGAAATTGTCTCTGGTCTAAAAGCGACACGGTGGATATGGCGATCAGTATGTTCCGGATCCTTCTAGGCTTTGTGTAGGCCGGCGAAACATTCACAATTCCCCTACAAAAAATCTCTTTTAACTTACACAATAGTAGATTTACAAAGAAGGAAAAACGTTGTGTGAAAACCTGCCAGCATAGGGGTTGAAATAAGCAATGTATCTTTAGGGCCTTCTGAATCCTTATTCAAGACATGATTCTAAGTATACCATAATCTGATGAAATTTTGCTAGAGGTAACGTGTTGTGTTGATATGCAGGTGGATAGCGACAACCCTGCATTCCCGCGCTCCCTCGCCTTCTGGTGGCTCGGATGCAGCAGCGCGCCGCGCGGCACCGTCGGAGGTAACGCGCGCCTCCGCGATTACTCCTCCCGTCCTGATGACGCGGATGACGACGTGGGAGACATACTGTTCGACGCAGGTAGGCCGAGGACCCAGAAACCACCATCCGCGATATTGAGGACCAACGTGATAGTGTTGTCTTTTGTCGTATTTGGTATTTCATCACTCCGATAGTTGCTATGTCCTGGAATTGGAATTCGAAAGGAAGGTAAAAATATAAGTACTAAGAAAACGTACTGTAAAGTTATGGTAACAGATATTTTTTTTTGTAAAGAATGTAGATTTTTAGTCACTTAAAAAAAGGCCGAATACGGATAAGAATAAGAACATTGTGCGCGCAAAAGACCGCATTGAAGTATGTTAGATGCATAAACATTTCCGTAACAAAAAAAAATCTTGGTATTATTACATCATTCATTATTTTAGCAAATATTGTAGGTACGACAAAAGATAATATCTATCATTGTTGTTGTCAACTTTGGGGAAACTCTCGTAAAAAAAAATTACTGGAGTGGAGTATCAAGAATAAAAATCCGCAAAAATAAATAGTGATCAAGCGATATTTACTCAGATAAACTTTGAATTAATCAATCCATCCCTAGGTCTTCAAATATCTACTAAAAAAGAGAGAGTTTGCCCTTAACACTTACAATGAGAGGATTACCAAACCGTCGTCGACTCCACTGTTAAATGTTTGCTCTTTTGTCTTTCTGTTTTATGTCTATTAGTTGTTATGTTATTTTTCCTTCGTTAATATTAATTTAAATGTATACTATGTTCGATTAATTTTAGTCTTTAGGACTATTTAATTTTCTTCTTCTTCTGTTTTTGTGTGTTTTGTGATTTTGACTTAAATCCCTATTAATGTTGTGTTTCTTTTTACGTTAAACTCATAACCGTTTTCATTAATTATCACGTTTACTAACATTCATGTTTTATTTTTTGTTACTAACCAAAAATAATGACAAAAATACATATCTAACAGCAATTTATATATTAACCCTAACAGCGCAACGCATCATTTATTTGATTCAATCAGTAAAGTAAAATTTGACATGTTTTGTTTTAACAAACTAACCTCTGGGCTGCTTAATAATTTTGCAACGCATGCTAAGAATATGTCTTGTATGGACTTGCTGAGAGAATTAAATCTATGTTGTGTAGTAGCTTGTGGTGGATGAACGCAGTGGCTGACGGAGAACGGTACCTGGTGACCTCGAATATAATGCGGCTTCTGGGCGCCTCTGGACCTACCTGTTGTTGAAAAATTGTATCATGGACATCCTAATAAAAAATTTAAAAAATATTTACTAAAATATACCTAATGTCATAAAAAAGTCATGGTACAATTTTTACTAGGGTCCGACAGTAATATTATTTCCGTTGATGTTTTATGAACAACACTTAGATTATTTCACCTAGCTTAATAACACGATTGCACATTTTACAATACACTGGTTCTCCGTAAAATTAATACATCACCGTCAGATATTTAGTTATGTTGAGATATCGATTATTATCACTTTACTTAAACTCGTATATTACCTTCGTAGATAAAAGACATTTGAAAAATCTTTTGTTCGAGATATCATTGTCAAATTTTCCAACATATACATTTTATTTAACTTTTTTATGAATACGGCCGACGTCGATACAGCGTGCTCAATATTTTTGTTACGGAGAACTCACTTTGTGATTATTTAATTTCTTACACAGTTTTGGTTTTGTTTTTGAGTGATGCACCGGTTTAGTGTTTGTTAACGTCACTAAGTACCACCCACATGAACATAAAGTAATGTCAATAATTACAAACAAATTAAAAACATGCGTAATGTTCAGGTGCTGGGGTCATAATCACGATGCAATGTGTGTGTTTGTGTTTTTTTTTCTAGGTGTTAAATCATCCGCTCCCAGATCGTTCTTCTGGTTCAGGAAATAGCCCTGGTGGAGAGTTCCTGAATATTGTACATAGAGAAATTGCATAAAGAACAAAGACTCAATTAGTTACATAGGAGAATATAAGCGAATACCAGTGAGATTATAGAGCATAAGCGGTGATTTAAGTACCGGCCAACTATACACGCGCCGCCTGTACGTTTACTTGTGAACTTTGCATGTCTCTGCATGGTGCTTGGTGGAGTGCAACGTGCATGTCGCTCTATGGTCGGTTGTGGCGCATTCACGCGGACGCTTGCTTGGTGACACTCGCCTTCGGTATATTATTTATTTAATGCCTGGCTTACTATCTGTATTTTTATAAGCTTCCCAACTTTTTTCATTCATTTTCAACGTTCCATTAAATGGTTATTATAAGGACAGTAGCACTCGATACAAGGGAATTGCAATTTAAAACATGAAATGAAATAATTCCTAACTTATAGGTGTAGTGAAGCAAAAGATAAAAGTAATCGTGTTGAATTGACTAAAGATCGCCGACTGCAATTATATCATTAAAAAAAAACAATAATATTTCAGAAGAACGGCGGTAACGTACGATACATTTTTCTATGAGTTTTTTCTCACAGAGTTTTGCAGTGCACCTTTGTTTTATTTATAACACAACACGATTTTAATAAACTTTAGAGGTAAATTGAATGATGTTTTGCATAATGAGTGAATAAACGCGGTATTTAGTATAAATTAACGTTTTTCTCATTGTATATTTTTAGTGATTTCGTATGTCATAGAATATAGCGTTACTAACCCAAGAGTTATGCATGAAACTGACTCTACCAGTAGTTCTAGTCTAAAACACTTTTATAGTTATTTAATAATAAACAGAATGGTTTGAAAAAACAAAGTAGATCGTATTTAACTCAAAATTGAACATTAGAATATAAAATAATAATTAAATAATTAATTTGATTTTAATGCATGTAAATAAGCGTGTGCATTATAATTTATATTAAGTATGGTAAATGTAGATATGATGTAGTTATTGTATTGTAGTATTGCACATACATAGGGGTCACGGTTGCGGTGTTTTAAAGGACCCTTGCTAAAGGCAAGTTAATGTTTCAGTGATCAGCGTTCAGTCAGACGGAGCTAGACTGTAATATGTCAATGACACGTGGCTCCGAGCCGCTTCATATATTAGGAGGGCACGATACGTCCTCCGCCGCGACACCAATCACCCACGTCTGTAGGTTTATTTTGAATTAATTTTATTTTGACTTCACAATTTGGGATTCCTCTACCCGATCAAGTGTTTTTTTTATTGAATAACAGCATAATAAGCTTGTTTTTCCGGATTCATTATAATTAAATACTTAAATGTCATCCATAAATAAAAGTGGTTTCCACTAAACATTCATACGCTTCAAATATGTTTTCATCATCGTTTTCATGTTTACCAGTTATTTAATAACTACAGCACTTGTCAATTATATATTTTGTAATTTGTATGTGTTGTTATGTAGATCACTATTGCACAAACGCACGCTGTGCTCACACAATCATTTCACTTTAAGTATTGTGTTAATTTGTATTGAACAGAATCACCTGAATCGTCGGGTGGTGGTAGCGGCGCGGCGCAGTTGCGCATCTCGCTGGTGTGGCTGGTGGGTACGCTGGCGGCGGCGCTGAGCTCGCGGTGGTCTGTGCGCATATAGCGACCGCCACCGCCACCTACACTTGTGCCTCTCCCGCGCTGCGACCTGGCCTCCCAGGCTCCGGCCCCGGCCTCCAGCCCGGCCCCGGCTCCCGGTCCCCGGCCCCCGGCCCGGCGCGCCGTGCGGCCCGCGATACTGACTGTGATCGTATTGTGTGTGTGCTTGTTCCCGTTCGGTATATTGTGTATAGCGAACGCTTTGCTGTGATGACGATTGCGTCCTTTTATACTATTGCGAGAACGATAATTTAATGCGAAGTCATAGTTTTTATACCTAATATAAATAGATGATGTAAGTTTGAGTGTGATATTGACGTAAGCGACAATTTTTATATTAAAATATTTAAAGTGACCAGAACAATCGTTTTTATTCGGCGTTCGTCCAATACCTATTCGTACAATTTTGGGGAAAATGATAAACAATTTTTTTATTTTTAATCGGTTTATTAACGTCATCTGGTTTGCCAATAATTCCTCTTAAGTTAGTAATTACAAGTTTATATGACAATATTTTTCGTTTTGTTTTTCATAAAGGTATTTTTTTAATAAACATCTCCACAATTCATCATAACACGGTCGTAGGACCTACTGTCTCAATCGTTTTAACTCTTAGGAAAATGCAAATGATATCAAATTTCAAAATCTGTCTACGATTAACCTTACGTCGAGTGTCGAACCGAACGATGTCTACTTGCGTGCGGGAGCGGGGCGCGCCGGTGCGTGCGGGCGCTGCGCCGCGCCGCAGCACGCCGTGGCCCCGCGGCCGCGCCGCAGCGCCCGCCCGAGTCGCGCCACGGCGGCTGCTCCACGGCCGTGTGCCACTCGACATCGTCGCGCTCCGCGATCCCACTCGTTATTAATAATTTCGAAGGCGTAACGTAAGATTATTACACGATCACTACTCGAGAAACACCTACGACACATCCTAGATCATATCAATATATTGGAGCCCGCCTAATGATGCCTCCCACTGAATTGTACTTAAGTCGTTATCATTATCAGATATTTTTACACTAAGCTACTTCTCTCACTTTAAAATAGGCGAGTCATAATATAGTATAGTTAAGAGATTATAAGTATGTATAGAAGAAGGTCCTAGGGACTGACCGACGCGTCGTTATTTTGAAAAAAAGAAAAATTATACCTACAATAAGTATAATGCCACCAAAGTCCAAGTACTTAATATATTTATATGATCTAGAACATTTAAGGAGTAGTAAAATAGTTGAGAAATACCATAAGGGAATGAATCAAACACGTCAATCACACGATAATTCACCGTAACCAGTATAAAATGTATGGAGAAGTGTATTTTAGTTGTAACTTAACATTATCATGGGGTGAAATGCTACAACTCGTATCTAGATCCAACATAACGCTATCAAACGAATACAAAACATTTATATTTAAGTGGAAATAACTCTAATTACATACATTTTATTTATACTAATTCATGAACAGACGCTTCAAATGAATAAACAACTGTATATATATATATATATATATATAAGTCGATTCGTCGTCGCAGACATTTAGAAAAATCCTTTCCTTAGGTTAAATAACTGCGAGTTAATTAAACGCGTGCTTATCGCAACTTATTTATATCCCACATAATATTTCGTATCACCACGAAACATCTATGGGTTCATTTATTATAAATGATGTCGCGAAATAAGTAAAACAGGCTTTTTGTTTTCTACGTCGTTTAACGTAATGATGTATTTTTCAAAATGGCTGACAAGAATCATTCAACAATTTATGAAATCTTAAGAGTAAAAATAAATATAAATTTATAAGTGCTAACTATAACGAGACACTTTCGGGGTTGTAAAGTGGACCACATAAAACTATTCGCTCGACTAATGACTTGTCGCCAAAATGAAATGCAAATAAGTCAAGTATTGTTACTTATCATTTGTTTATCATAAGACTTGATACACATCAATTACATCTTAATGTTACTTTAACTCCTTCCGCTAGATATCGAAGGCCATATCGTACATTAATTGTCGTGCTTACTTACTTATCTCGTTCTGAACGCGGTAATCCATACAACAACATTTACTTCGGTAACTAAATCAATACGTGAACTAGGTAACACAAAACATATTCGCAGCTCATATATCCGAGATCATTACCTCGCCTACTCATGGTTTAATACTTTAAATTATCCACTTATTCGTTGGTTTTACGGTCTCAATAAATATTCAATTCAAATCCGGATTGATGTAGATTTTTGACATTTCCTCCATTGAAATCCTGGCAAAAGAACATCAATCCAAAGGTATCGAGATATTTATTGAGGACGTAAGGGGATACAAACGAGCTCGCACGCCGTGGCGGTGTGCGAAAGCGGTGACCAGCGGTGCCACTTTGTATGACAGACATCTGTCAATATATCTTTTGTTAAATACGTATGTATAACCGTAAATACGCGGTTATCCTACAGTGTATTGCGAAATCTTGAGCAACCGTGTGGCACCGCGGTCACCGGCCCCGTCTATCATGCGCCTTACTGCAGAAAGTACATCAAATATGACAAAATAAATAAATAATAAAAACTTTGAAATCATAAATAATCTTATTCGTTGTTTTTACAAATCGTTGTGATATTAAGAATAGTACAGTGCATTTTGTTCGAAATACATTACTTAATTACTATAATACGTCACAGTACCTATATCATTATAAGTAGAGCAGATTCTGAACTGTGATAACTTTAACCATACATCAGTAAATGTTAGAGTTTAAGTTTTGTGTTTTATACTACATACTAAGTTATCAATAAGAAGAAATAAATACTTATTCTTAATATCACAATCCGATTACACCTTATTGTTTATACCTCTAGAAAAATCATAGCGATGTCTAGTGGCAGTTAGCAAGTATAAATAAGTATAGATTATAAAAACACACATTTCATTACGATTACAAAGATGCTTGTTCTCAAAACATACCTAATACTCGAAGCAACAATGAAGGAAAATATACCAACCACTTTGAATAGTATTTCTTCACAGTTTTGAAAGAGTACCTATTACTCGACAAATATAAAAAGTGCATCCATAATACTGTCACTGAGTACATTCTTACTAAGTGATGCACAGTATTATTTGTAAAATAATCATATTGAACATAAAATATTCCTATTAATAAGTAAATGTTATGGTATCTATGCTATACTGTTCTTAAAGACATTGATATACTTTCTTTTGTACTGCAATAAAACACACATATTTTTGTATACGTATTGTAGTAAATGTAGTTATTTATGATTATGAAAAAGGCTACATATTGGTGTTTTTCTTACATTATTCTATTTTTGGAGTAATTATACATTTCAAATACATCGATACATTTGTGGACGACCCCGAAAGCGATTTCTCTGCTTGTTTTGTGCGTGTGTGACAGTCAACCGAGTTGCTGCAGTAAAACTAACGTGAAATACAATGACACTTAAAATACCAAATAGTACTACAACTAGGTTATTCCTCATTACAGAATAATTTACAATGAAATGGACTCGACAAGTACGTACTGCTACAAACTGAAGTGAGCGGTTGACAGTATGACTCGGACTAATCTGTAAGCAAAGGCAACTCAATCTTTAAGAGTAGGTTACGATATGACAAGTAAACGTACAAGATCTCGGTAGCAAACGGAGCACGGAAGTTCCTACTTTCATATTCCTAATCGATTACTTCCCAGTTACAGTTTACAGCTAAATACATAAGATTTCGTACAGCTTTATATATTCAGCTTTCTTGTTTCATTATTATTTGTGCGTTAAACATTTACACTTTATTTATGTACACCAAAACATACGTATATAATTGAAAACATAATGTACACACTATCACCAAACGTAGAACGAAACGTTAAAACACCCGTTACACTAAATCTACGGAGAAGGGCACGTGTCGTGTGTTGTGAGACGCGGGTCGGGCGCGGCCACGGCGGCCCCGGCGGGCACGGGCGCGGGCGCGGTGCCGTGGGAGCGCTGGCAGGGCAGCGTGCGCCTGTCCGCCCGCCCTCCTGCCAGCCGCTGGCACTGGGCAACGCGGTCGCTCGCTCGCTCGCTTGGTCAAGTGGTACAGTGAGCTCCGACGACTCATGGATATCTTGTGAAACCTATGTGAATTATCATTTATTCACTAACTATTATTGCTAACTTTGTGTCCCTACAAAAATATTTTAGTGATAAACCGCAATTATGATCGTATTAATAACATTTGCTTCATAATATTTTGTAATTTGGAAATCTCTCTTTAGTATTATTAAGTACGAATATACCTACGTGGACTGATTTAAACACAGGTACCGACCTACGAATAAGTTAGATGGAACGCGACTATTGAAAATGAATAATACCTACTATATTCGAACAGCCAATGCTAAATTATAACTAATATAAACAACATTCAAACCGAACTCCCCTCATTTGGTCTTTTACTATCTACTCTAGTATAGAATAGTGAACAAGTGAAGATATTGAGTGTAGAGTAGCAACATTCACAAGAAGGAATGTACGGTCAATGTGTAAGTTTTAACGAGTGCTCGAAATTGTTCCAATTAATTATGTTCTAGTAATTCATTCTCTATTACTAAATTTAGACAACTTGATAATTAATTTATACATAAATACATGAAGAGAATGTGAAAGAACCCTCCTCAGTAGGATAACTGAGAGGGGCGAGAGTAATGTAGATCGATTGAGATGTCCAATGAAGATCGTAGTGGTTGTTAGTCAGCCGAATGTGTTCATGGAACTTCCCTTAATGAGGTATTATTATTATTAGTTTCCTAGTTAATGCATTATATTATTAATTTTAAAAAGGCGATAATAATGTGTTGCAAAATAATATGAAGTATATCCATGAGTTCAAGATTTTTGTTACAATTCGGTAAAATTGTTAACAATCGTATCCAAACTTTATCGTAAACAATTCGAACCCTAATACCTACATTAAATTCTCTTGAAGAGACTATCACTATGATTTTCAACATTAAACTCTCTGAGATAGTTTATTTTCCAAATGTTTTATAAGAAATATTGTAGCTTCGTATGTCTAATTAGATGAAATGAGTAATGTTAATCGCCGACTCGGATTGGTGACGCCTGCGACCATTGGCTGTCGGGTTCGGAGCAAGTATCCTCGTTACGTCACGCTTTCACTTCAAGCAAGTGAAGGCACTAGGATTCACGAGCAAATTAGATACTCGATTGAAACAATAACGACCCACTGATCTCTTGTCACGGTTCTGATCAACACTGCGTAGATATAGTATCTAATGTACATTGTTATGGAAGAGTAACGTTCCCTAGGAAATACTATGAAAATCGGGGTAGGGTAGATATCGAGTGATATGGTGGAGAGACGCGGCGACGTAGAGTACCGCGAGTCCAAGGGAGAGCCGCTGCGTCTGTGTTCAAACACCTACATCCATCACCACGCACGACAGACAATCAGATCAGTAATGTTGGAAGTCGATTACAAATAAACGTCCTAAGAAGCGTTAATAGACCTTTAGCACCTTCGGTGACTTTGATTAAGTATGGGACTGGAAACAACAAACCGTTTTTGACATATGTACACGATAAAAACGTAAAAAATAACTTACTTAATATTATTATCATTATCATCATTTGAATACAACAACTACATCCCCGACCGAGGACAATATTTTCAACAAATGTCCATTCAATAAAGTCTTAATAACCATTAATTTCATCACATAATGTTCAACGTCACTCTATAATTAAATATTTTTCAAAAATAAGACAAAACTAACAAATACCGTTACCTTTGCAATGAGAATGACATTACCCTCGTTGCGGGTTGCCCGTCATTATCATTTACCCCACACGATATACATATACAATTATATATATTAAAAATCAATTCATATAAAAATCATTTTTCAACCATGTTACATCTGTATTATCAGTGAATTAGTTCATAAGACGGACATATACATATAATTTTCATTATATGCATAATTCATATTTTACTTCTTACAAAACAACAACTACTATTATTAACCCTATATATTACTGTCACCAATTTTATACATAAAATAGACCTGCTATTTAGGCATTCACGGACGGACGGACGGGCGCCGCGACAACAACGGTAACGCGGCGAAAGCATCAAAGTATCATGTAGTTAACTTTAAAGTCACAAGTGTATCGTTCATCATTCAATCAAATAACGCTCGTATAACAATATCTTATTCCTCAACATCGACGCTTCCGCGCCATCCGTCCATCCCTGTCGTAAGTAATGCGACGTTACAAAAATAAATCTCTACAAACCGAATCCGGCATGAACCTATTGTCATCGAACGAAAACTCTCCATCTATTCATAAAATTCAGTTTACTTACCAAACCTTGATTCATTATAACAGTCATAGAATTTAAACTGGCGAGACTTTCGATGTCGTAAACGAAGATTTCAATCGAAATCTAGTCAAAACATTATATAATCCTTCAGTAGAACGTCAAAATATCCCGATATTGTATTTGCGATAAATGTATCGCAATCGGTTGAATCTACATCTATTATCACCTGTTCCTTAACACAAAGTACATTTTGTACACCTTTATGTACCGACGATGAAGGAAGCTTGATTAACTATCAATATACAGTTTTTCTTCGTGTTAAAAACTTCATGGTAAAATATTGCTTCTTTTGTAACTATTTCAGCAAAACAAAACTCGAATGTTGTGTGTGCCTCATTACGAACAATGTAATTGTAAAATATTACTATTTAAAATATAGGTAATATCTATCTTCGCTTAACGCAAAATATCGTGTTTCCTTTACAATTCGTGCCAAAAATATTAACATATTGGCCGGAACATCGGCTAACAGCGCTTATGATATAAAATATACTAGTAATTTTGAGATCATTGGTGTTTCTATTTTTGGAGGTATCGAACAAACGGACACAAATATTAACTTACAGTCTATATCGCCGTCGCGCTCGCGGTGACACAAGCGCGTTGCCCGGGTCACCGCGAGCCGCGAGGATCATCGAACTCGAAACCGCGTGTAATTTATTATCATTAAGTGTAGCACTAATAGAAGTTCCGATCGCAGTCCGGCGATCGCGGGACGTGGGGGTGCAGCGCACGATAACGTAAAACTATAACCTCGAGTCGCACACATTCACTAAAGGCGTGGAGGCAGTCCAGTGGGTCCGTGTTTGCGAGGCGAGCCCGACCAGTAGCGCGAAGGTGATCAGCGCGAGGCGAGGCGGCGGCGGCGAGGCGTGCGCGGTGCTCGTGGGGGGCGCCTGGTACGGCACTGAGCACGTCGGCACGCGCTCCTCCACGGGCGCGCACCGCTCCGGCTCCGGCCGCACCGCCTCGCTCAGTCGCGTCTCGCACCGGTAGCACAGCCGCCCCTCGCAGTACCAGTAGCAGCACTCGTCTGCCCCGTAGTTTGACTTGTTCGCCTGCCCACCGGTTTCAGGAATGCGTGGATCTGAAGTTCAATACAAATATTAGGTAACTCTTAGCCGTGGATAGTTTCTCCCTTTATACTGATAACACTTCCGTATTTTTCAAATCATCGAGGTGCATGGCATAAATATTATAATTGTTTAAAATACCAGTTACAAGTTTAACTTAATTGACCTGTATAAAATAAAATTCCTTTTTGTTAGTTTTTAAAAGGTTTTTTACTATATTCGCATCCACCATACAACTGCTATTGCTACCTAGGATAGATATGTCGATATACAATTAAAACAGAAAGTTCCTTACCGAGGCACAGGAATGTAGGCTCGCCGGCGTATTGTGTTGGGTAGGCTGGAGCACGATCCGCCGGCAGGAAGTATGGGCAGTGTTGCTCGACGAGCTGGCAGACGGAGAGGCAAGGCTTCAGACGCGCCAGAGGCCGGCCGGGCCCGGCGGCGGCGGCGCGCACCCAACGGCCCACCAAGCCGCCGCCACCGGCTCCGCGCCGCCGGTCCAGGTGCCCCACACGCTCCAGGTGTCGCGCATGCCACCGCGCCGCATGCTCGGCCGGCGTCCGCCTTGATCTACCGTCTTCCTCACCACCTTCCTCCGCACCCTCTTCCACCCATAATGGCACCATTGTACTGCACGCCCACCGCCTATACGTTTCCTGTAATAAGTAAAGATACGTCTTTAATTTTACTTGCCCTGATCACAATCTCACTATATGATGTGGCCCATTGTACACCTTGTGCTGAAATAAGTAACGACCAAGATTTTTACTTTTTAGTGTTTAGTCTGTAAAACTTGAAGGTTAAAAACCAGACGGTCTGTGTGATGGACAACTGCAAGACCAGGAGGTTTGTGGATTTGATGTGACCTAGTAAATAGGCTTGTGTTTATCCAAATACCGTGGTACCAAAGTGATGATATTGTTGTTTTTTCCACATGTCAAATGGGCCGAAAAAGTGGCAGACATGGTCCCCGCCAACTATGAACATTTGCAACACCTGGGGATTTACCGATGCAATGTTTCACTGAATGCTTCACGGCAGAAATGGCGGTAGTATTTCCCCGGACGAACTCTGCACTGAGAGCTATTTGAGAAGAGATGATGTGCTAATGAGAAAACCTTGAAGGATAAAAGCTACCTGAGCACACTGTCGTTTGATTTTTCGATAGATTTAATACGCAAACTTTACTTATATTACAATGGCCAAGGCTAGTGTGTCTGAATAAAATTTTCCCGAAAACAATTTTCAGCCTACGAGAACATAGGTAAAATCACAGTTAGGAAACTATTTGCTTTTTTTACCTATAAAAAGTGAAAAGTGGTCATTCAAATTAGGTTACATGTATGTAAGGCATAGAGTAATATTGTGATTAAAAATATTATATTATGCGGCTATGGCACATACCTACAATTTGTTGAATTTATAGAAAAGACGGATCACCTTACGGCGGCGGCAGCTGGTGGCGCCCGCGTGACCCTTCTCACTTTTATCGTTATTCAGCATTTTTCACTCTCGCAGGAAATCATATCGCTCTGAGGCAATGATTAATTAGCTATCAAGCCTTCTCAGTGGTGTGGCTCAGTGGCGGCGGCGGGGCGGCGCGCCGCGTGGCGCATCGCGCAACGCACCGCACGAGCGAGACCGAGCGAGCCGCTCGTGTATAAAACAAACACCTAAGCAACCGTGCATTACAGGCATACTTTATTGTACTACTATGCAGCACGTATCGCCCAAATCAAACCAAGTTGACGTAGATTCTTTAAAGGGGCGTTTAAAAAATCTGCGAAATTGAAAATGGTTCTCAAAACCGTAGCCAGCTTTGCTCATTAATACTTATTCAATTTTAAATGAATTCGATTACGATTTTCTTGTATTAGCTAACAGAAGTGTGTCTTGCAGACATGTATGAGTTAACGTTTTCTAATCACGTAATGTTCGGCGCTGTAGCAGTGGTTGTGTGCCCCCGTGTCTAACAAATCAGAACAAATGAACATCATGTCAAGCAACGTTGTCTCGGCGGGTGCCTGTGACTGGCGGCGAGGGGCGTAGGGGGTGGGAAAGCGCCTCCAACCCTATACCCAATCAATCATAGAGTGGGCGCGATGTGTCGCTCGATAACCGCATCCCTGTCTGTTTTCTGTTTACACTATAACCTCTAAAAGCCTATACGTAAACGAGGGCTATCAGAAAATACGAATAAACTCACCTGAATATTTCGATGTACATTCTTTAACTAAAAGGATTTTATCGCTTTTTATAACCCATAGGTTCGCAGGAACCACATGCCCTGTTTGAATGTTTGTACATTTATGTGTATATGACGTATATTAAAAAGAATCACTAAATTATTTTTAATTAAGTACATAACCTGCGATATCTTTAGGTTTACCCACTATTGTATGATAGAATTTATTATATATATTATTTCAATCCAATCAAAAACTTGATTCCATCTTAAGTCTTAAACATAAAACGAAAGTTTAAAAATAATACTAAGTATTGTCAGTCCAAAACAGAAGAGTAGATGTGATATGTATCTCGCTTTATGGCTACATTCAAATTTACTTTAACAATTTAAACTACAAAATAATCATTAGATATAATGAAAAATAAGTAACGAGAGCACTTGAAATTGTAGTTTTGTCCATCTGCACCGCAAAACCGAATGCGGTGACCGGCTGAGCGGCCTCGAGAGCGCGATTAAATAACGCCGCATCAATATTGTACAGCCAATTAATACAAACCAACGGCATTCTACCACAATACACCCAATATTTATCGATGACTTATTGTGAAATACGTATATTAAATTACTAGCTGTCCCCTGCGGTTTTACCCGCGTTAATCGATATCATACATAGACTATAACCATCTACGAAAAATTCCGCGTCGTATGGATGCAATCCCATCTCGATATGTTCTGTAGTTTTGAGGTGATTGTGCGGGAAAGGAACCCTATTTAAACCATATATAAAACAGCTATAAGTTATGTGTGGGCGCATAAAAAAATGTTAATAATTTAACATTATTTTTAAGTTTCATTTTTAAATAACCACTGTCACATCTTAAATTTTTTTTCTTAAAAATATCAAATAAATTAAACGCGAAAAAAATGTATTGATACGGGTCAATCTGATAATATACTGCAAAGTTGGTACTAAAATACCAATTAACTTATTATACCACATAATTAAACTTAAGAAAAAACATACTGGCTTTATGGATGAGTAGCACTGCGTAACACCATTTATATTTATATATTTGCTTTTAGCCATTATTTTTCAAAAGTTTTCTGTAGTTGCAGCTTGTAGGAAGTACTACCTTTTACCCATTTCCGCCGGTAAAGGAGGTTGACAAGATAGGGGCGCTCCGCCGTGAAGCAGTAGTTCACTTGTATTACTGTATTTGTGTTAGATAGATAAGGGCGCCGGTGAAATTACAGGACAATGTGACTTAACAACTTTACGTCTCAGGGTAGATAAGGCATTGGCGAATTGTTTTTCGGCCAACTTGGTTTAAGAAAAAAATTAGGAAGGTCTAAAAAATTATAACGAATAAAACGTTTGGTTATGAAACTGGTAATGTAATACTATTTTTTTTGTAGTAGGGTAGAGGATGTTTCCTCACGGTCTCTATGCTCTGTCTCTGTCGCTAACTACGCTAATACTACTAATCACGTGAGAGGTAAGCTCTCCGAGGCCTCCGTGAAACGGCTCGTCGACGATGTTTGTATTAGCTGAATAAGGGGGCAGTAAAAACACAATGGTATGGGTATACATGGTTCAGTATAACTCATAATACAACGGTATTATTAATAACAAATATCCTGAGACGTCCATCTTCACACACGGCTATCTGATAAGAATAAGGATAAAAATGAGGACGAGCCCAATGACAATGGCCGGGTTTTCAACATAAGAAAAGTTAATTCGATTACAATATGATTTTGAACTGGGTCACGATGTGAGTAATTTGGGTTCTTGTTGAATATTTTGTATGTGTTATATTTAATATTTGAAATATAAATTTTTTCTAATATGTTATATGTATTAAAAATACGTGTTTTTAAGTAAAATAATTATAAGTATGGTTAAACCCTTAATTTAGGCAGTGCATGTAAGTCATGCGGAATTGCTTACTCCATTTAGGATAACAAGCAATGAGGTCCTGGAGAATACAACTAAACACACGGGACAACAACGAAGATTACAATTGGCGAATCAGCGTCAAAGTAAAGAAGATGGGGACTAAAGCATGTGGGAAGTTTGCCTTTTCGTTGATGATACCTGGATCAACCGAATATCGACACGTCTGGAGAACGCCTGGAGACTACCCCAAACTGCTACTGGAACCATTTAGTAAGGTGCCAAATCAATGTCGTTTTGGAGTGGAACAATGATTAGAACTAAACGCTTTTCATTCTATGGAGGCATACCAAGGTTATCGATAGAACTGTCAGACCGTTTAGACCAAATTACGGATAGCGATTCGTTTTTGTCAATGATTATGCGCCTGCACATCGAGCTGAATGAGTAAAAACCCCTCTCCGAGAGTACAATATGTCACGATTAGTTTGGCCGGTCGGCTGCCCTGATTTACAACCGATAGAGCACGCATGGCATGCTCTTAAACGTACTGTTTGGAATCGCCAGCTACCCCCCGTTAGAGATCAAAAGAACCGCCATCAAGAATGAGGTTGCAAACAATATAGAAATTAATATTTTTTATATATTCTAACATATTATAAAGTATCTTAAGTTATCTAAGTGAACGCAAACTGTTACTGATGTATATACCTATATCTAATTGTAATTTCCGTACAGATAGGGGAAATAATCTAAGAATTTTGCAAATAGGTAAAAAGTACTTGTAAAAAAAATACCATGTTTCTAATTTCATCTAATAGCATTTGATGTGATTACATATACACAAACCCAGTGTTTTTTTGTGTAAATTAGCATGATAAATTGAAATCAATAGAGGTCTTAGAATAAAGAGCTAAATTAACAAAATAAACAGATGGCAAGCAAACCGCAGTCCCTGGCGAAGGCATAGAGTAATCCTCTTATCGCATTATCCCGGTCCCAGCAAGCCCCGGCTGATCAGACGTTTCCGTTACCTGTGCCCGCCACGCTGCCGCAGTGCCCGCACCCACGCCCGGCAACAGATAACTCCGTTTCAAACAAAAAACACCTATTTATACACATTTATCGCTCACCGCAAATCGATCGTAAACTCCGTCTGCGCAAAATGATAAACCTACCTACAACAACGTTAAAACCACCTATTACTGAGCATTGTCATAAGCGCCGCAAGTTTTAATTAACATCCACAAAAGACTCCCCGAGTAAAACTGTTGCACACAGCAAAAGTACTTATCACAATTAAAAATCTTTGTATTTCCTCCTTTGTAAGTGACGTGTTAAATAAAATGTTATTTCTCCCTTTTATACTTTGTTTGCATTAGGTACGGTTAGCAGTATATATGTAAGTGGCTGAACGGAAAACGTCTGTATTTAATGTAGAAATTAGTTAGTATCTAGGTTTATGTATTCAAAACGAGACACCAGTTTACTTTATCATACCATATTATGGGTAGTTGTACAATAGGGGATCCGTTCAACTACTCATGTTGTTAGCTGTACCACCTTATTAGCCCAATTCATCACTTACCATGGTAAGGTTGTGGTAATAAGCATCTATGAATTAATCTATTTGGCTACCTTTATTCATAAAAAAATAAATCAGAGAAGCTCTATTAAACTGCTATTTGAAGAAGTATTAACAGATCAATATTTGTCAAATTATAAATTATTGAAACTATGGTCACTGTTAAATTAAGTATTTGCAATTTTTTAAGCCGTCATGACATTGACATAATTCAATTTAATTTTAAGTATTTTTAAAAATGTTTTATGAAAAATGAATAAAGTTCTTCCGAACAATTAATGGATACCATTGTGCGTCTGACGCGATGGTCTGACGTGAGAGCTTAATTGACGCGACTTCCCCTTGGCAATAATGACCAAGCCACCCAGAGCATACCTACAAGTTATATTTCCTGCAACCTAACAAACGAAAATCATTGGAGAAATCTAGACTGGAATGTCTTAAGTAAGCAAATGCGCTTAAAAGCCGGAAATATGATTTCCCATAATCTTTTTGCTATAAACTTTCATTTCGCTGCGTATTTAGTCCTACTTTGTATATGGAAAGGAAATCATTAAAATATAAAATCTTATCGCCTGAAGGTGTAGTTGGTTGCTAGGTGGAAATGATAGAGAGGAAACTTGTCGGTTTCACAGCGCGGGATGGCAGGACGAGGCTCTCGGATTGAATGGGAGCCCCCGCCGCTGCCTCCGCCGTCGCCGGCAGCTCGTATTGTGCGCCGGTTCCGCCTGTCGAACGAGCCCCGGCCCGCGCCACCATTTGTAACAATTTGTTCACTCAATTTACAGATGCACTATAGGAACGGTTACTGTTTGTCCTTGCAATAAAATAGGCATTATGCCACTACGTCAATGCAGTGCAGCCTGAGTGCGAATTCCTTGAACTTTTTTCATGATTTTGTCGAAATACCTTTTTAAATCTATTTTTTAAGGCAACTAAACAACAGAAAAGGTTAAAGCCCAGTTTTCTGTAATTTATTACCAAGCAGATGCGATAATCAATGCCGTGCAGAATCCAGTCTAATATCTACTCACTATGTTTTTATTTGAAATACATACAATATCGATTATTGTTAACTCAGTTATTTTCGCTTAAATGAAGTTTATATTTGCTGTAAGAGTTAACTTCAATACCGTTGCTAACGTAACGTAAATAAGTTATGACGCAACGCAGTCCGAGCTGTACTTTCAGGCCGGCTCGAGAGGCGACTTAGAGACTCCCTGAATTAATTATAAATAAAAGCAGGGAAACTGTGTCTTCAGTTAAGATGATACATATCTATACTAAAGTAACTACAGTCAAATCGGTACAATACTCAGTAAACACTCAAAATTCTCTTTGTCTCTTAAAATTCCTCGTCATATTCATCTCCAGTCGATTTAATAATGCAAGCCATAAAATTGTTTTTCGAGAATGATGCCTTTTGTCGTTAATATCAAAATATTAATTCGTGCTGGAAGGTAAGAATAAGTAAGTATGTTTATGACTTCTGACCTCGGAAGACGACCATAAAGCAAGCGTTACGGCAAATTTAAAAGGGCAACAAAACCTTGCACTAACAATATACTGGCAAACTCAGATGAATTAACTATTATTTTTGTTTGATTAAATTAACCACTATTATATAGTTTACCTTCTTAAAATGTATAAAGAGACGGACCACATAAGCGACATTTTACAATACGAAAACCTTCTCCATGCACGCTTGTAAAGCTCACTCAACAAGATCCCTTGCCACAGAATGAGTAATAATAAAATAAATTCATTTTTTATTCCAGAGACGTATTGGTCTGTCGGCATTGAGATTAATTTGTGCGCCTCAGGCACTCCAAGTGAATGTCCTCGGGGAGCAGTTGCCTAGCTGTAGTCAAACAATGCTTCGAACACTTCATCGAAGCAGCTTGATTGTGATTTAAACGGAAACATCGATCGACAATTCGTCGGGTAGTTAACCGTCGCTTTGGGCTCACTTAGGTAAGTGACGATGTAAATTGTTGATGCGCGCGCCTCCCGGTACACATGAAATATGCAGCACACTTCCCACACCTCGATCTGACCTCTATCGTAGACACAACAATAGAAATGGAGAACTAGATGCCAACTTGACAGTCCGACACGATAGGTACACCACGACATGACGGGAACTCCAGCAAAGTGTCTGGTGTATTTGGTTTGTTTGATTCATATGAGACTTGACTGTTTGATTCTTGGATATGATTTGCTTTTAGGTCTTTAAATATTTAATGGGTGCTCTTTTAATGTATTATATGTGGTATTTGGGGCATACACAATAATATGACATGTACTTTAGGTATTATTAATTGGGCAATTCTTGTATATATAAATAGGTTATTAAATAAATTAAAACTTTGGTATTGCGGAAACGGCTCTCATTATTTGGATGAAATTTGTATTTTTTATAATAAGTATATTTCCTGAAAAAATACGAGTTTAAAAAAAAACGCAGTGCATTTAATAGTTAGCTTACAAGTTCTCATGAAGTGATCTGAAATATTGTATTTAATGAATATACCTACAATAGTAATTGTTTTGTAATTAAGTCACTAGAGATACATTTTAAGATCGAGAGGTTACTTTTAGTTTTTCGTCCATATCATAGTTGAAATCAGTTTGTATACAAAATGGAGATAAGAACAAAATGGGCCTCATCACGGTTTAATTACTTATCAACCTATGTATATACATTTTCACTATGAAATAGCTTGTAATTGAGGCCTTGTAATAAAAATAAACCGACAAAAAATATTGAAACATGTGCTTCAGTTGACATTAAAAAAACATAGGTATTAAAAAATATTTTTATATACGGTCACCTCAAAATGCTGGCGGATTTTTCAAGACTAGCATAACTTTAGACGATGCAGTGTTCTAAATAAATACAGAAACGTCTTTTTTGCGGTCCATAATCTCTTGGAAATATCTTGACACAGAAATGTGGCCTCATTCTTGGCATGATATCCGGTAAATTAGGCTCAGTTGTTTGGAGGGTCAGGAGTAGCTGTAGCCACAAGGGAGAACGTGTAAACGAGTTAGTCATAAACAAATCTACTATAAGGCTGACAATGCTGGACTTTCTCTGAGGATAATTGGACGGTGAATTATGCTGTGGGAATCAGAAGTAGCTATGGTTTTTGATGTGTTAACCATTACTTATGTTAGTGCACATTCCAAGCAACTTAGACGTCACGCAAGGATAACTACTGCTTCTTCGGCATCCATGATAACTAACAAATGCCGTACCTTTCAAAGGCCGTTCGAAGAAGTTTGTAGTGCCTCTGTCTAAAAAGTTTCAGGAACTAGATATACTTCGATCCCGTAAACTCAAATTCCCTTTACAATTGTTTTCTAAGCATAATATCATTAAATAGGCACATCATAACTATCGCAAATAAATTTATATTATAACAAGGATTAATTTCAATGATTTTATCTATTATTTTTAGTACTTTGCGATATCCTTTAATAAGTGGTTTATAAAGTTATCATATTCCTGACTTTCAAGTATTAGAATAATAAATAATAGATTAATATCCTGGGACATTCTTTACACACGGCCATCTGGTTCCAAACTAAGCAGAACTTGTACTATAGCTTATATACTACATATACTACTTTTTTTTTCTAAATACATACTTTACTAGATATTTACACCCAGACACAGAACAAACAGACATGTTTATGCACAAGAATGTTTGTCCTGGGTGGGAATCGAATCCGCTACCTTCGGCTTGGCAGTCAGAGTCGCTAACCACCAAGCCAACTGCCCTGTCATCAAGTATGATGCTTACTCAGTACGTAGTTACTTATTGTAGTATAGAAGGCTGATTATTTAAGATCTTTATCCTTATCGTTGCAACCCCAGTTACATGGGGTAAAAAACTTTTGGCAAGCAATAGTGGTTTAGTTCACGTTCAGCGTGCAGTCGTCGCCCGGCCGTCGATCGATCGCAACCATGTCGTGACCAACTGGCATACTCACAAGTTCATTACAAATAAATATCCCGGGATAATAAGTTACATTACATAATTAGAAAGAGATAGAGCTATGGCTATATTAGATATATTTTGATGATTAGATATAAAGAAAAACCGGCCAAGTACGCCGGCCACGGGCAGTGGAGTGTTCCGTAGTATCCAAGTAAATTTTGTAAGTTAGTTGACTATTACTCTTTAACTTTTAAAGGCTACTTAGCTGTGATAGTTTTCCTTTTAGCTCCGTTATATATACCAATATTTGTTCAGATTTAAAAGGCCCGTATTGAGAGTGAAGAAAATTATAAAAAATCTACTTTATTGCTGTAGATAAGTTTATCTATCGATACAATGATAAATTCTATGATCATGGTGATGAATCTTATCTCACCATAGAGTTAAAGTTGTGTAGAAAACGCAATTTGGGCTTTTTAGTACCGAGTCTCTGAGATAAACCGCGGCAAACTATAAGGGTTCGTTGTTGCCTACCCTTAAAAGTCTAGAATGCAAAAGCAAGAGTTTATAATCTTTGAACTGGAAATCAAAAATGCGTTTGCACCGTAAAGCCCTTGGTAGTTCTTGGGCCAAGTTAATGTAATGTTAATGAGTGAAGGCAAGAATCGATTTTATGGCAAGTTATTGGAAGGTAATGGAAGTCAAACATTCAAACTGTCGGTCAACTATATTGATTTTTATTGACATTAACTAAAACTAAATTTTTAAAAATCTTAACAAATTTTCTGTATAGGATTACCTCATATGTCCCAAATAATATTGTAATTACCATTAAATATGCTGTAGCAAGCAAACGATGAGACCGCAAGTTAGAGGGTTGTGAACGAATAAAATTTTACGCTACCATGTCAACTGCACAACAGCAGCGTGCTGTATGTCACCGACCGTCTATTAATTTCCGTAATTTTAAGCAGGGCATCCGTCTATAATATTTTTCTAAGGAAGAATTCTGTCCAAACTTCACATCATACGTTCTACAATGGGTCCGCCCCTTCGCGCAGTTGCCGCCTCCGGCGCGGCTGGACGTCGTGTGATATCCGCCATATTGTTAGCACTTCCGAATATCAACCAGTGCTTGCAGCATTATAATAATTCTCAAATAAGAAATGGCATTCAGCCAAGTTCGTTGGTTTAGTTAGTGTATACCTATTAGTGGAAAGAGGGCGCGCGCGGAGTCCACCTGCCGTCGATTAGTGCGCCGCGCCCCGCTATCAGTGAGCGCGGCCAATGCAGTTACAATGTTGAAGTGTCGCATGCACCATCGCGTAGATACCTATAAACGCGTTTACATTTACAATTTTATTGTAACTCTATTTGTAACCAATCTGATGCGTTCAAAAAACTACTCAATTTCAGTAAAATGTACTTATTCTAAGCTTAACTTGGATTAGAAAAGAGGGTTATGTTATGTATTGAACCGGATGTAAATATAAGACATATTTATATAAAAACCGTTTAAAAACTGTAACCCAAGGATAGTTGTCCTTGGAGCTTCCTTCCTTCCTTATGTATCCTATTACCGTGTATTCTTTCACAAATCCAAAAACAGTAGTTTAGCTTGTAGGACCCTACATGGTACATTGGATGGACATGTCCTAACAGAAATTACTTCGTAAAGCACACATTCCTCATATTTACATTATCTCAATATTTTTGGAAAACCTATCCCAAGACGTCCCACGCAATGGAATAGACGAGCAAATAAATCATCTCCCTTTAATGGTAATCAAAAACGTTTTTTTTTTTTGGTAATGTCCGCGTGATTAATACCAAGAGTCTCTCGAATCTGGTAAACCGGGCCAACGGACATGGCGGCACTATAGGATTCCTTGTTGCCTCCTTACTTCCTTGGTCCTCTAAAAGCCCTGTTTTATCGTCAATTTTACCTGAGATCTGAAGAAACTTCTGAAAAGGGCTGCAGTTCGTCGCATATAATAATTCCGAATAGAGTCATGATCAGACTAACAAAGGCATTTGCATTTTAAACCATCTGGTTGAAGAAATTACACAATAGCACATTGCTATGAAACAAAGATGTAATAAATCTAGCATTACATTGATTGCGTGTCATGTTTTTATGTAAACAAAGTGTATAGGAGTTGTGATTATAAAATAACAACAGAAGTACTTTGTAACATCAGATAGCAGAGCTGTGACGTAAGCTAAGTAGAGCGAACAAATTGTGAACAATAAGCCAGAGCCCCACGATAAAATAATCCCTCATTTTTTTTGCATATTTGCTCAGATATTCGTGGTAACAGTAGGTAATTTAACAATTAATTAATGGGCTCTGTTAATTGGTAAGGCGTGGAACCATAAATACTGCATTAATTACAAACTTTTTTAGAATAAGGAATTATATGGCAGTGTCTGAAGAATTTTACTCGAAACTATCTTAAAATAGATACGCATTATAATTCTCAGCATTAAATCCGTCATACAAATGAAAGAAGATTTAGGTACATTCAAAATAGGTATGTAAACATGAAATTGTATGTATTGTTGCGTATTAAAGTATCCTAAAATCATATTTAAAAAAAATAATATGTATAAGGCAGCTTTTTGTTTCATTCAGTACCAATGCAATGAGCCAATAGTTAATTTTAACTGGGCTAAGGACAATTTGCGATTGATAATAATTGATAAACAGTAATTACAAATGAGGAAGGTCATGAACTCGAATCCTTCAATAAACCAGCTTTCCGTAAAGAGGGAAACCACGATAAATTGATACGGTTTTTCATGGATAAGGGGGGTCATTATCCTCATGTTAGTTATACTTACCACCTACCACCAAAGCACCTTTCCTTATTTATTAATTTTGAACTTCCCTGCCTCTCCTGTGAGTTTAGATCGGCTTTATTAGCGATAGCGATTTTAAGCTATGCTAAATCTGCTGAGTTTCCAGATCTCGGCATAAACTATGGCGTTTGGTTGGAAATCCTTAAATAGTTTTTAAAAAGTTATTTCTGTCTTTCTATTTGAGCGTTTAATATTTTTGTACTACGTGATAGGTTTTAATGCGATTTTCATGATTTGGAAAATTTCTTTCGAAAGGTTTATGTATTCCACTCAGGCGAAGCCGGGGCGAGTCGCTAGTAAGATTATCATTCTTATAAACTTTAATGTTTATCATTGATAGGAAGGTATAGTGGAGGTGCCAGATAACAATCAAGCCTAGATATCAAAATATGATCTTCGAGAGTAATCGAGAGCTAGCTCATGCGAATATTAAATAAAATAAGCACCGCATTTAAATAATCAAGTAGTAAAAAGTAGTCCATATCCGCAAGGTTGACCTTGACGAAACAATTTACACCAAATTTGCTTGAAATACGATTGCGTTTTGCGCAGAACAATTTTTTCCGATAAACCTTGACCAAAGTATTTCAGAAATATGAGCTTTAAAAGTAGGAATTTAAGGTTTAAATTCATGTATACCGCTATGGAGCTACAGGGGGTGAGATGAGGGATGAAGGGCAGTTCAACGCCCCTGCCCCGCGCTCTGTAGACGAGAGACGAGCCGAGGACGTCGGAGGTTTTCGTGCGGCGCGCGCCGTCCGCGGCATAGCGGCCATGTGTCATTGAAACATGTTTAGTTAAACAAATGTTTCCAAATTCTAAGTAACGGTTGCCAAAATATTATTATATCAATTCAATTTTAATTTAAACATTAAGGGTAAGGTAAAAAAATTTGCTTTGAAAAAGAATAAATAATTTTTTGATTTGATGTAAATAAATAACGTAAGTAATAAGTAGGTAGGTGTTTCGATTACAAATCTCGTAAGTACCTACTTATGGTGAAGTACACACACTTCACGTTTATGTATTAAACAAAAGGAAGGAACAATTTTTACAGGAAGTTAACAAAAAATATTGAATGAGTAAAGATTTTCGCAATTTCTGACATCTCTAGTAGGTATTCAAACCAGATTTGGTTTCATTGAGGTTTTTATAATGATCAATCGGCGTCAAGAAATAAAGTATTCCTAAGTAATGATGAAGTAGGTAAGGAAGCCCTTTTCTCACAAAATTCATGTTATCTTCATAGAATACAGGTTCTTATTCACAGTTTGTCATCAAGCAGGCTGTCTACTTGATGGAATTTAGTCTCCTCTTGATTTTTGGGATACTTAAAATAAAGGAAAAAAAGACAGTTCTCCTGTTATTTTTACCATTTATCTCACACAAACACACAGGATATTGTTAATTAATTTGAAATATTAATAGTGACCCCACATGTACATAGAAAGCACAGAATATATATTCCGTAAACGAAAAATTGCTACTATATTAGATCTAAACTAGCCAAAATGATTACGAGCAATAAAGGTTAAAAAAAATATTACAGAGAAACACTAAAAATAAAATCATGCCAGTGAAACCCAATTCCATACCTATATGTAATTGAGAACATTTTCATTTGCGACAAACATTTGGCCTAAGGGTAATAATTTACTAATATTACATTACGTTATTAGCTGATAACAACATACAGTCAAAATGAAGAGTGTTTTTCGGTGTTATTTCGGAATCTGTAACCACCAAGCGAACCGGTATGTTGTTATGTACTTTATGTTTCTCTGTTGTTGCGTCCTTTATATGTACCTACGTTTTGTTTGATGTATTTTAAACTACTACCGAAGAATGTTAGTCGTACTTATTCCACTTTTCAAGTTCTCCCGAACAACTGACCTGATAGAGTATTAATTAGGGATAGCTATAAGTAAGGAAAAACACAACACTTGCTTGTTATTCGCAATTAGGTGCTATTTTGTTACTTTTTTTAATAAAGTTACATCACTTATTGGAAAACGAATAAAAGAAGCATTAAATCGTCTCATAGGATACTAGCAGAGTGTGCTACTACTCTAAAAAAAATAAACATTTTGTTTGTTTGTTGGAAAAATAGGAAATTTTGTTGATTTATAAATTTTTTTGTCTAAATGCTAGCTGCTAAACAATATTTAGATTATTTTTTATTGGAGGTTGAAAATGTAACTGGCTATATTATTATAATCCAATAAAAAATTATGTCTTGGTGACATGTCGTGATAAAAGTGTCGTGGTTTTATTTCATTAATATATTATTCAGATCACTGCCTACACTAAAATTTAACATTTTTCAGTAAGTGTCTAAACATAACGATTTTTTGCCATTTCAAACGGTGCCACAGCAAATGCATATTCCGGATTTCAGCGAGTATCAAATTGAGCAAGAATGTTTTTATTTTCTAAAACCATCTTATTATTTATTACCTTTCTATTGAAACTGGTTTGGGGCACATCGATGGCATGGTTGCAAAGTCGGCCATAGGTAGAAACACTGTTTTATATGTGTATAGATTGCTTATCGTCTTAAAGAGAAACTAGCAAAGAATTATGGACAAGAATGAAGTACAAGAGATGCCGACAGACGACAGTATGGATAATCTAATAGGCTAGTGAGCGCGATGCGAGGCGGAGTCACGCGCTATCGGCGCGATCGTTCTCGCCCGCGCCACTCCACCGGGTTTTTGGGTCAAGCGGGTTGTGACCGGTGTTGCTGCTTTCAGATCGCCTACTCATTTTCAGCAATTTATTGAATGCAGCATACTCAATTCTCTTTAAATACAATGTTGCAAATGCTGCCAACTTTAGTTGCACTTTCGTTTGCGCTGTCAAAAACAAAATATCCTCATTGGAAGTCGTATTTATCGTTTGTCATGAAAAGTAATGGGAATGTGTTTGTTTATTATGTACCTTCATTCATATTTTGGGATTCTAATCAAGGAACTGTTAATATTAATTACATACCCATCTGTTTTTTTTATTTATTTCGAAATAGATCTGAGAAAATTTACATGGATTATTATCAACCTTTATCAAATTAGTTATTACTTCGCCAATAGCCAATAACTTTATACAAATTGAACAAATTAAGGTTTTGAAATTAGACATTTCACGTGTTGACCATTTTCATCTCCTATATTATCAATACTTACTTATTTATTATACTTAAGTACTTATAGGAAGTTAGATGTGACATATGAAACTGAGTGATTGAAATAAGTAAAAACTTAAAGTTCTGAAAATTCCAAACTACTTTTACGTATAATATGGTGCGGAACCCTACACACTAGGCGTGGTCCAGCACATACTAGCCCGGTTATATTTGTCATTAATCCAGTCATGATGACCCAGTGTTTTACGATTATGCGGATACAATGTTGCTACTGACGCTACGCACTACGTCATAATAAAAAGTTTAATTAATTATCACAATCTTTAATCTAATAACATAAACAATAAATCATTTGACAGGCCAGTTGGCTTGGTGGTTAGGGACCCAAGCCGCAGGTTGTGGGTTCGATTCTCACCCAGGACAAACATTGTGCATGAGCATGTCTATTTGTTCTGTTGGGGTGTAAACATCTATATAAGTGTGTATTTAAAAGTAGTATACTCTGCTTAATTTGAGAACAGGTAACCATGTGTGAAGAATGTCCTGGGGATGTTATTATTTTAATAATTGATTCTGTACGGTGCAACCGCACATCCTTTCCGTCGGATCAGCACTTTTACGCGCCATGCCGCTTTTTATAATTTTACATTTTTTGTTCGTCATAGGCACCCGCCGCGCACACTCACCTTATATCAATATCAATATCATTATCATTCTTATTAGTTCTAAGTATCAACATTATATCAAGATATGTCAATTCCTCCATGAACTTTAATTATACCTGATTCAATAATCAAAGACTTTTATTCAATCAACGTAAAGTTGTACAGACCGTACAGATTCCACCTTCTCTCAGTGCGTAATTTTAATAATGTAAGGCGAAATACTATTTATTATAGGAGAGATTCCTGTAAATCAATTTGATACCCCATTGAAGAGCGCAGCGAGGGACTCAACTCAAGCAACGTATAAAAAGTGAGTTTTATGAATTTCGAGTTGTCAAGTTGTTTGACAAGTAATCCGGGCGCGCCGCCTCGCATTGTGGCGAACCTCGAGAGAACTCCACGATTATTACGCGCCAGAAGAGCCTCGCCTGCTTATACCATATTTTGTAAAGCGTATTGATGTTACCTACTATGCTGCCTGATTTATATCTCGGATTAAAAAAATGCTAATGACTGTGTAGGTTTTATATTATGTATTTACGGTAGCTTAGACCTTATACTTAAAAGTTAAGATTGATTGTTACGTAATATTTCTTTTGTTACAATGTTATTTTAGCAAAAAAAGCATCACAGCATCCTCTAAGCCCGTTTTTATTGAATACTTAAACAAGCCAAGAGTTTTAAAAAGGTTTATTTCAAAATAAGTGGGTTGTGAAAGGATCTAAATATCTAATTGTAATCTTATTTGAATTCTAACAACTCGGTCTTTTACTAACGACAAATTGTGTTAAATGGGTGTGTTGTTTCTGCAACAAATAACGCTTGACTTAATGAGTTTTTTACATGTATCGATATTACATTTTTAAAGTAAAATTATAGATAACTTCTTGCATAGAAATACCTAATAAACTTCCATTAAAGTTTCTGGCAGTAGACAGATCTTGACGAACGGAATGTCCAGTAAATAGGTTTTTATAAAGTTTCGAAAAAAATAAGTTTACCGAATGTGCGTCTTTATTAAAAGCGGGAACTTCTGCAATTGTAAAACACTTATGGGTAGATACTAGTGTATCATGTATGTTTTATTGACTGACGAAAAATATGTATATTGTGGATATTAACGAGTCATTTAAACTATTCCACTGAAACAGAAAAACCGTGGCTTAGTTTTAATATAATATCATAGGACATTCTTTACACACGGCCGAACCTAAACTAAGCAGAGCTTGTACTATGGAAACCAGAAATTAACTGATTACTTACTAACTACTTACTATACTATACTACTTTTTTTTTCTAAATACATACTTATCTTTATATTATATTGATGTTTTATATAAGTAGATAAAGGTAAAGTAAAATAATTACCACTATGTACATGTGTGAATAGGCAGGTGTGTATGTGTGTATGTATTAAACACAATCCGTTTAGGATTCAGGTGCTCAAGTAGTAGTGTAACCACAATGCACCATTGCCTTAGCTATTGGACAAGGAGTTCAGATTCGATTAGGCGTTTAACTACGTTCTGGTAAACACGGTGAGTGGCTTCTCCACCGTAAACGGCTGAAATGTGTAACAACTATCAAGTTTGCCATATTTGGCCCGACCTTGCTGTCGTCTCGTGTCAATTTAGATAACAAGAACTGCTGATATCCTGGTGCTGACAAAAGACTGACGAATTATGTTATCATAATGTTGACATGTCTCGCAACAATGGCCGTGCATTTTAGTTGCAACCTTTGCCCACAACGGGCAAAGGGTCGACGGATTGACCATATTGACAGCAACTAGACACCTAAACGCAACCAAGCAGTTCCCTTAGAATATGGTGATGTCCAAAGAGTGTTTGTGTTGGCGGACGGTAGCGTACGCAGACGTGCAAACTCCCAGACGGCAAAGAGTCAAACGCGGTTGCTCGGCTTTGGAAAATTTGAAGACATTGTTTTTCCTAGACCATCTAATATAAAACTTTTTGAACTCATTGTTTTTTTAAAAGATTTACTCCCATAATTACACGTGTTGAAAGACTTTAATAAGTACCCCACCAATTATTTTGCGTTCAAATCTTTCATTTGATCCTACTCAAGATCTATGATCCCATTTCGTGCCTTCAACATAAAAAAATCCTGTATCGAATTTCTTTACATTAGCGTATAATGAATAAGCCCAAATGATGGATTGCGATGAAAAATGTGAAGTCGACAAAAGAGATCGTTAGCTACTTTTTATTCAGTTTTACTGGAAAACACATTTTAAAACTAAAGTCGTCAACTGATTCTAAAGAAAAACATCCACTTTAAAAGTTACACACAGTGATAAGGGTAAAGAGCGGAAGTGATGCTAGAAGTTGTACGGTAAAGTGTCGGGGTCGAATAAAACTGGTAAGATAACGTAGTTTCCGTTCGTAGTTATTCGCAATTATGGCCGATTTAATGTTTACGAACGAACACGACACGTTGCTACGGACCTGCTACAGTTCTACGACCTGCAACGTTATTATTATGGGTTATTGAAAAAGGCAGAAAGTGTTACTACCCATTTTATTATTTTTATTATTTGTACAGGTTTTGAGCTTTGTCGTGTGTTAGACGAAATACATACAAAAATAGTAGTCGAAGGAATTATTAGAGATTGATTTTTTTATTAGTATTATTCGGTATTGAATGCCTGAGCCTAAAAACTGGCATGAAATGGTTAACATACTCAAAATGCTATTTTAAATTTGATTTTAACGCAATCAATAAAAACGCTTCAAATAAATGGAGTAATTAATATTCCTTTGACTATTTAGCCTTATTAGTACGCCTTATTAGTTATTCCCTGTGGTTTCACCCGCGCTGCCAAGTGTTATTTTCCCGAAGATAGCTCGTCCAGAAACAACCAGACAGACAACAATTTTTTTTTTATGTACTAAAATTTTTCAAAACTGTTATTTTGACATTACAAACAGGAACTTCAATTTAAAATATTTATATAGAAAATAAAAAAAAACAGCGCACTCGTTGTATCACTATGTTCCCACGGTACTTGGTACTATCGACTAAAAGAAAAGCTGCACGTTTTCATTAAACGCTCGTTGCTGTTAACGACTTTATTGATATTCCAGAGGCACATAAACAAAGTTAAGAAAGAGGTTTTATGGCACAATGCAGCCTCCGTCCGTTTCACTCATAACTTTTAATTAACCGCACTTTTGTAAACTAACCTTGTTAATCGTCTTGAGCTTGAACGCTCATTCGTAATTACCCACCATAAAATCAGACCCATGGGGAGTACTAAAAGTAAATACGATCAAAGATTGAAAGTTCTCCATGAGATAAGGCATGCGTTGAGCGCCTGCATGAAAATCGAAGCGAGTTTGTGGTTTACAGAAGACAAATATATTTATGTAGGTAGGTACATGAAAAGCTCTACTTTAAGCACTATTGAAACCTATTCCTTGTTAACAAATACCTGAGGAGTTAGTTGACTTACCAGTTGGCTTGGTGGTTAGCGACTCTAACTGACAAACCGAAGGGTTCGATTCCCACCCAGGACAAACATTTGTGTGCATGAACATGTCTGTTTGTTCTGTGTTTAGGTGTAAATATCTAAATAAGTATGTATTTAGAAAAAAAAGTAGTTTATGTTGTATATCAGTTATCTGGTTTCCATAGTACAAGCGTCTCTTAGTTTGGGACCAGATGGCCGTCTGTAAAAGAATCATCATCATCATCATCAGCCTATCTCCGTCCACTGCTGGACATAGGCCTCACCTGTGGCACGCCACTGAGCTCGATCTTCAGCTCTTTGTTTCCAACCGCTGCCAGATGTAAAAGAATGTCCCTTGATATTTATTTATTAAGTTATTTAGTTAAGACAAAGGTAAAATTGTATGTAGCCAAATTATTGTAATAGTGATGGGTTTTAATGATTAATTTTGGTAGAGAAATCAATTTGTGAGTACATCTTTTTCCACTCATGTCACTAAGAAATCAAATTTAAGCCCCTATATACTTTATAAACAATGATAAACAATAGCCAGTATTTATTTTTAATACAGGCGCAAAGACAAATTTGTATTAATGTTTTACCAACAGATATTTACAGCTGGGATTTTACGATAGTAAATCTGTCTGTCGACAAAAGTAATATTGTCTACTGTAAATGAAGATTTTGAAGCGCAAATAAAGTTTGTAGAATCTCATGCTACAATGGATACAGTATAGGCATTGAGGCACGCGGAACCTCATTATTATCATACACATACCTACCGTATAACAATCGTAGTTGTATTCAGTTTCGAGAAGAATAAAGGACACGTCTCTTCGCCATCCGCTGCGATACGTCTGAAAACCTATTTCGATTAGTATGAAAGGGGCGATCTTCGTATTCTATATCCGTCTCACGGTTTTTTGCTGTGTTTTGGGCTTTATAAATACTAAAGTGGATATCAATGGCCATAAAAGCGGAATATACTTTCATTTAGTTTTTAGATATTTTATATAAAATAACATATCATAATTATGGTTAAATTTATCGTAAGTATTTTTTAAGAACGTGAGATTAAAATTATTTTATGACTGGGAGTTCACGCAATAGCACACAATTTAACATTAAAAGCTGAGTACAAATATTATAAGAAAAAACAATAAGGGCAGTGCGATACGGTATGAACACCACGCACCATTAAGTGTATGGAAAAGCGAGGCATGAGACTCCCCCATTTTAAAGGGAAGAGCTTCCGTCAAACTGGTGGATGTTGGAAGCTTCTATATGTGTTCAAATCCTGATAAAACTTTGATAGTGTTATGTAGAATTCTCGCGAGCTTGTTCATAGTTGTCGCTGCATGTGTGATGTAAGCAAACAATAGCAGTATTATTGCCAGAGGTAAGTTTTATGAAAAATAATGAACATGTTTAACGGGCCCGCTTTGCGCGGTGGTTAGTTACCCTGACTGCCAATTCAGAGGTTGTGGGTAAAATGCCTGATTAATATAAGTCTGGTTGAAAAGGTATAATAAGAAAAGGTAAAATAGTAATGGCTCTACATAGTTTAGGATCAGATGGATCAGACAGTGAAATAAGTCTCTTAGATTATGTATTTATTAAAATCTCAAATCATTCTAAACAGTTTGCTTTGCAGTTTACTATTGATTTACGTAATACATAAAAGTATACGACTATAAAATGTTAAAGTTTATTCAACTACTTAGGTTTATTTCAGCACTTAAGCAATCAAAATCCAGGTCACTGTATAAAGCCAACCTCTTGAATAACCCCCTTTTACATTCGTTGGAAATTCGTTGCATACTAACAGCATAGTCAAAATCTGTAAAAGGGGTATTTTTTTGTCCACTCGTAAAAAGTAAGTGACAGTAATAAAACAATTATTTTTCTATACCACACAGACAGTCCACCTGATGGTTAGTGGTCACCGCCGTCTATGGACATTTGCAACACTAGGGGCATCGACCCTGAGACGTGAAGTTGTTAAGACTCATGTGGCTGTAATTTCACCGGCTCCCTTACCTTTCTAAACGAAACGCAGTAACACAAGTACACTACTGCTTTACGTTGAAATGTGTTATGTAGTACTTCCCCGGATGAGCTCTGTACTAATAGCTCTACTACTCAAAAATATTATTAATATTTATATCCATCCAACACAACGTCATTTATGTTCTTATCCCATATATAACTATGATAGGCTGCTGGAGTGACAGGTTTAATTATGTACATTCACAGTATTGATCACATAGTTACTATGTTTGTTAGTGATAGTATCTTGTTGCGTACAAAATTAGTTTTATTAATTTTATTTTTACTGTTAATTTAAATTTTGTTTTTTTTAATATGGTCCCCACGGAGTCATAATGCCACTCTTGTACGTGAGGTTGTATTTCTTTTTTAAATAGAGAGAATTTAGCGAAATATTTTATTTATTATAATTTAACATCTTATAGGAAAACATTAATCGTTACAATCTATAAAGCCACGGAGATTTCCTCGACTACAAGAAATAAATTTATTATTTACATACTTAACAATAATACTAAGAATATGATATTAATTGCGGTTGTTGAACTTGAAATGAAATAGCGTGTAAATAAATTTCAGAAACTCACTAACGTCTCTAATTGATTCCAACAGTATATGCGCATGTGCAGAGAATTTTTATTTTCCTCTCTCTTTTACGTGTTTAGTGTGCAACTCTATATTTTTTCCTTAATTCACTACATCAATATATAGCGGTTCATAAATAACATTTATCATCCAAACATTGCAGGCTTTACCTATGAATTTACCGTTTTATAGTACTGGCCGTTTCAAACGTAATTAATCTATGGTTTGGCTAGGGGATTCTTATTTCAAATAAATGTTATTTTAAATGCATCGAATTCTATTTTCGATTTTAGTTTGTATTACAGATACTTGTATATTTTTCGTCAGCATGGAAACATAATAAATACGAGTAATTATAAAATTCAAGGTCCGTCGTGGTTGTAATGCGGCGCAAATGGCACGCTATAAAAGCGACGTACACCGAGTGAACACTACAAATTACCGGACAGCACGTTATTGGTTTCAACCCTTCTGTACCGGATATTTTTATCTGAAGGATGGTTCTTTGCCATGCTATGATTAACGAATTAAATGCGTGGAAACTGATGGTACTCAGGTACGGCTGAGTTAGCATCAAATAGATATTGATCCATTTTCATGAAATTTACAAGTTAAAAAAGCTTGACAAATGAATGCCTCACGAACTGAAAGATCACCAGCGCGACGCGAACGCACTCGTCGAGGCATGCCTTCCGTTCCTCACAACAGACGAAGAAACTAAGGAATTTTGAACCTCATAGTCAGTTGCGACGAAAATTCAATACCCGAGCCGCAGTTCAAAATGCCTTTGAAGAGTATGTTGCATGCTTCGATAGCATGTGTGAATACTTATTTTAATAGGACTTTTTTTAAATACTTACACACAGCAATTTCAATTATATTAAAATAACGTGAATAGTCTCCTTCTAAAATCAAACAAGTCATTTATTAAGATTGGCCTATGGAAGGGCAAGGATGGTACGGACAGAACGAAATTATAAGGGTTCGATTCTTTTACCATTTGGCTATGGAACCCAAAACACTAGTAAGCAGAGACATTCGAAATAATATGTGACTGGACACCAATCTGTCCCTTTCTTTTTAATATAGCGTTTTTAGATATAATACCTACAAAGTAATTAGCTTGTATAATTATTTTTTTTCCCTAATGAAATAAAGATATAAGTATGATCGCGTTTGAACACAATCTCATCATGGTAAATGGTGATGTGGCTGAAGGAAGTAAACACATAAACTTCGACTTTTTATTTCCAGAAACCTTAACTTTATGGTAAGATTCAAACCCACCATTTACAAACAGACCATTCCCATGGAATTCAAAGCCACTACCACTGAGCTATCATCGCTTTAAAGATGTTTGATTGGAACCTGAAGAATAAGGGGGTGGGGGCATGTTCCGACCTTCTTCTCTTTTATGAAACTTTATTTTATATTAAATTTATGGGAGCCAGACACCGACCCAAAAAATGTTTGTCATGGATAGGGATCGAACCTGGAATCGAGGATTATTATAAATCCTTATGAAGTCATACCCAGTGAGCAACACCGAAGATCGTCATGAGGAAACTTTCAAAGAGAAGCGTCAAGTTTGCGGGCGGACGACGTAGGGCGGCGCGGGTGTGAGGGTGCGAGGGGGCGAGGGATGCGGAGGTCACGGATCAGCTGGGCGGCGGCCATATTGATTCCCCGGCCTGTTTGATCGGCGCCGCACCACCCCCGCCGCCCGCACCCTCACCCGCACCACGGATTAATAGACGAGAACAACTTTTATGATTTCAACTCAAACAGAACGATGGCCAAATGTATTTAATGTTACCGATAAAGTACGAATCGGTGAGAATGCCTCAGCGATGTCCGAATACTTCTGTATATTTAATTAAATATAAAACATGTTTGGATTTAACGGGGCTATATTAATCGTTTGCAGCCGAAGCTTTCTAATCTTAACAATCGAATCCGCGTGGTTATTTATTCGCCTCTACAGTTGGGCTTTGTAAAGCTGTAGATACCCCAACGGCTATCTACAGATTTTGCGGATTTTGATGAAAGTTCAAAGAAAGTTTTGGTGGTATCGAATTTACGTGAAGGAAAACTAATGGAGTAGTAATATTATTTAGACAGAAAATAATATAGATATAGTTTCGTGATATTAGCGTAAACAATCAGATAAGGCGAAAATTCTGAATCGAAACTACAATATACTCAACTAGCTGCGCCCTGCGGCTTTGCCAGCTCTCAACCCTGGTTATACCTTCATCTTGAATTACTTTATCTAATGCTGAAAACTGCATTAAAATCCGTTGCATAGTAGAACCAAATTGAAACAGGTACTATAACATACATTTTTGTGGTATTCATTATGTTCCATTTCGATATCTTACAGGTTCAGAATATATGAAAATAATATTTGTAAAGCTGCTATCTAGCGGGTATCATTAGGGGAAAATAAATAGTGCTATTTACTCGTGGAGGATAGGATATTCTAAATAAAGTACGTAATACTGATAGGTAGGAAACGTCGTATAGGTATTCGTTGCTCACCTAATGCTATGCAGCACTGGGCCCCAGAGAGCTGACACGCTTGTCCACGGCTACTTTAATGTACATTACACTACGTTGGTTCGGCAATTTGCCTGTTTAAGTACTATAAATAACTATAGACCAAAACTGTATGTTTAAATGTATTTTTTTGTAAAATAACCTATATACAACCAGTTACAAAATACCCCGTAAAAATATAATTAATTATCAGAGCCAACAACCCTAGTAAGCTGACATGTCAGGAACCAGATTATTTAACAGAAAGGCCTACGTACCTATTTTACCTAATAATTGTTTACTTTAATAGTTTTTCTATTTTTCATTCATAAAAAACAGATTTTTATTTTTTTGGGGTATGTTATACAGCGTTCCTACGGTTCTTAAATATTGTGAATGGACTCGTTATAAGGCCCCATTTAACCTCTTTTCGGCTTTGAACCACCCGTTTTGTAACAACTTGTATACTATTATCAAATAATAGTTTCAATTTTCCCTTCCTAAATTTAAAATGTTCTGTGTGTTGGCGATGCAGTGCGGTAGCGGCGACAAGTAAGACCCCAACTCATCTATAGGCTGTAAGAGACGACTTAGAGTCAACCAGTGACCACGTGCACTTACACCTTGCAATAAGTACTCAACAAAAGCATCAAAGAGAGTTGACGTAAACAATTTGTCAAATCTCTGATACATCATGCACGAAAGCATACGTATTGCACCGACCCCAAATTATTGGGAACACAGCAGGTAGATGATACTGTTGTGAATACTCTAAAAAGTATATTTTTAAAGTATAAAAGCGTGTTTTTAAAGGTATAGTAAAACTTATAACAAGTACTTAACTAGATTAGAGGTTTCAATTTAAATCAAATATAGTTCACTACATCGTCGTGTTAGCATCGACTTTGATGTAAAACAAGTCCATTGTTTATGATTATTAACTGAATTACCTATATAGTCATCGATCGAGACGTGACTAGCCAACTCGAGCCGGCTCTAAATTGAACGAGGCCGGCCTAAAGTAACGTAGGCGAGGCGAGCGGCGTAGACGAATTTCAAGTGTTTCTTTTACGGTGAAGAACTCGGGCGTGCATGAGTAGCAGCGAGGGCCCGCCCCGTTCCTTCGCTCACTTCTAACCGGTCAATTTCTTTATTATTCCTGGCATAATGAAATTGTTATATTACGTAATTAAAATTTGAAAATATTCCTATTTCTTCGAAGTTATTTGTGTAGATTTCATTATGAAGTCGTATTGATTTTCATGTTTGGAACTTATCTACATTGTAAATATTTACTATGTAGATAAAATACGCTCTAATTGAATTTGTACCTTCGGAAGTCTTAAAACTTCTAGCGGTGTCAATATTTAATAATTTATAGTATTTTTTCCTAGCCAGTGCGGAAAAACCCTTAACTATATACTACTATATTAATACTATAAGGCATTGAGGAATATGCTACACATAGTAAAAATATTTTTTTTTTCAGGAAAATTGTATTTTGAAAATATTTATATTTTTTTTCGCATATTTAGATTTTGCGTCACATTATAAATGAGATCATGAATGAAAAACATAGTTCTGAAGTTGCTTGAAGTGACCTAATACTCTATACCTAGTCATTGGTTTTCACTACTACCTAGTAGTACACTGGTAAAGGCACAATGCCGTATATAAATCAATGCTAAGACATCTAGGTATTAATATCGACAACCGAACTAAAAAGAGCTTGAGCTTTGATTAAGGAAAAGGAATCACCAAATAAGTCTACTTATCTACTAACCAGATGTATCGAAGGACCTAAAGGTCCGTTTTTTATAAATCATAATTCATTCGTAGCTATTTACAAGTCACTATATCTATAAGGCTTTATTCAAAATAGCTGTCCCCCGCGGTTTCACCCGCGTTTAGTTTGATGTAGATCAGACCAAGAAAACACATTGTTTCATACAAATTTTGCAGGGGGTGAATTTTCAAAAATCCTTAGTGCTCCCCTGCGTTATAATAGGAACCCCTGTGCAAAATTTCAAGTTTCTTATAGTTTAGGCCCTGCGTTGATATGTCAGCCAGTCAGTCAGCTTCTCCTTTTATATATATACATACTAGCTGTCCCCCGCGGTTTTACCCGTTCCCGCGGGATGTCACATGTATTATCCATAAAAACCTTCCTCTTTAATCATTCTATCTATTAAAAAAACCACATCAAAATCCGTTGCGTAGTTTTAAAGATTTAAGCCTACATACACAGGGACAGCGAAAGCGACTTTGTTTTATACTATGTAGTGATGATGATATGAACAATACTGCATGGTGACACAGTTCTAATTGCCTACCCTACCGACCCGCCTATCACAGGCATGTTATTCCGTGTCTATAATAATTGACATCAATATTCTCTCCAGGTATAAGCCGCTTACACACGCGCCATTGCTTGCAAAAGCGAGCACTCGATCACGTCACTTATAAACATTCGATCAAAAGCGGATTTTATGACCATCCTATACTAAAATTCAGCTCTGAATTACTGTGAATAAAATTTTAAATTTCAAGTTACTGTTAACGATGCGTTGAGCTAGGAATTTTGCAGTAAGTGGAAATAGTACAAACATAAGATTTTTAGATGTCGCTTATGCATTTGATATTAAATTTATTGATTCATAATCAATAAAATGTCATTAGAATACACCATTATTTCTGTACATAATACATTACCAAAGTCTTGTTTTAATTTTAATATGCAGTAATAATTAATCATCAACATCATCGGAACCTCAAATTCGGAGATGAGGGAAACTGGGTCTGATTTTTCTAGTATTATTAAGGTAAAAATTAATAGAATATTAGGTAATAAATAAAATGCTATTGCTTTACTTATAAGTTAATTTTAAGTAGTTTAGTATGTACACTTTGTTTTATTAAATTATTAAATTAATCAAATATAAATAATATGTTAACATTATAGTAAATATAATAAATAAATAAAATATACAATATTGGTATAAAAAGGCCAATCCACGTTTTTTAAATAATGTACACTCTCTACATGCTTATAACTAGGTTAAATGATCAATGGATCAATAAGTGCCATAAAATATATTTTTAACACTATTAATAATTAATAACGTAAAAAAAATCCTTAAAATGAACACCTCTGTAATAGCTTAGTCCTACTTGAATCCATTCTACAATGTCGGAGGAAGAGGTGGGTCGAGAAAGGCTCGAAATAGTTCGTGCAACTAAACTTTAGAGAGAGCCCGCGCGGATGTATTCCGAGAATATGGATGATGCATTAAGATCTACGAAAATGCAATTAATAATAAATACGACATTAACGTCATTAGAGGTTTCAAGACTGAATGTAGGACAAACACGTGTCAAATATAAAATTTGAAGGTTTAAAGTGACTTGTATGCATTATAAGCTTTTAAGCAGATGTTGGCATCGAAAAACAAATGAACATCACTAAACGAAGAATCGTCAGGAAGCGAGGTCCTCCCGGCGTAGAAGTATAGCTGAAAGTAAATTCTTAAATCCATATTTAGATAAGGAAAATAGTGTTCCTTTGACGCACCATCACTTTAAAACTACTGAACATATCGGGATGGGACTGCTACCATTCGATGCGGAATCTTTCTTTCTTTATATGATGAAACAGCGGGGGATAGCTAGTAGAGCATAAAAGTAAAGAGGAAGTAAAAAATTACAATGGAAATTTAAATAAATCTGTTCCATATACTGAACAATACTAAACACAAAAGAAGTCCTCGATCTAATGAAGACTATTAAAATCAGGTTGGCTGAGTGCTGGCAGACCCTGACCGCCACAGGTCGTGGGTTTGATTCCCACCCAGGACAACCGAGTCTGTTTGTTGTATGTATATTATTATATTATATTTATATTGTATATGTTATATGTCTGGTTGTAAATACGCATATACGTATGTATTTGAAAAAGGTTGTATTTATGTAGTATATCAGTTTTCTGGTTTCCATAGTACAAGCTCTGCTTAGTTTGGGATAAGATGGCCGTGTGTAAAGAATGTCCCAGAATAATCTAATACCTTTAAACGAGCAATTCTTAAGAATTCAAGAATTAGAATAGAATAGAATTAGAATTAGAATGAGAAGAAGAAGAAAGACTCTTCAAGAATTGCTCGTATATATATATAATTAGAATCTCGGAAACGGCTCCAACGATTTTCATGAATTTTAGTATGCAGGGGGTTTCGGGGGCGTTAAATCGATCTAGCTAGGATTCATTTTCAGAAAATGTCGTTTTATCCGTGTTTTTAGGCAATGAAAACTGCTACAATGTCATTAGAAGGTAAGGTTTTCAAGTTACATCTTTTGTGAGAAATACTGTTATTTGCACCCCTTTATTATCGCATCTAATTCGGATCTAGGTATATATGACAGTGCTTTAAAACAGAGAATGCGGTATAAGTCATGTTAGTAAAGAAATCCCGAGCAGTGCTCGGCCATCCAGGTACTGATATATTACATTTTTATTTTTGTTTTATTTATTTAGAAAAGCAACAGCCATATTACAGAACATGTTTACAATCAAAAATATAACTTATCATAAGCCAATTATAGGCTTTTCTCGATTAACTAATACAAAAAATAAGGAGTAGAAATGAAACATACATAAGAAAGGTAAGTAAGTACTATAATTCAACAAAATAACATAATTAAACAAATTTTTAGAGTAGTAGATCTCTTAGTGCAGAGTTCGTCCGGGGAAGTACTACCACCTTACCCAGTTCCGCCGTGAAGCAGTAGTGCAATTGTATTACTGTGTTTCGGTTAGAAAGGTAAGGGGGCCGGTGAAATTACAGGCACATGAGACTTAACAAATTCACGTCTCAGGGTCGACAACGCATTGGCGATGCTCCTAGTGTTGCAAATGTCCATAGGCGGCGGCGGTCCACTTTGACCACTTACCAGCAGGTGGACCGTCTGCTTGTTTGTCGGCCCAAGTGGCATAAATTTTTTTTTTTTTTTAAATTTAAAAAAAATGTGATATTTACTAATAAGACATTAATAGACTTTAATAGACATATTTTAAACTCAGTTTCCAGTACTGCCACTATCTATGTCATTAACACGGCTCTATTACCCACAGTCATGGTCTCAGTAAATACAATTTCAGCAAACATTTTGCTGTATACGTGTTTTCATTATTTCAACATAACCTAATAGATTACTTAACGTTAATTTTCCGCGAATAAACATTGGCTCTACACGGCTGCTTGCGCAATATCGCCGTTACGAGGCGTTACGTAACCGACACCGCTAGACATTAATTGGAGTTAATAATTTTCTGAGTCATTTCCTTCATCGAATCATGCATCTAACATGGAACGTTGTCTTGTGTTACATTCAATTATTTTGCAAATGAGAATGAGTATATGGAACGATTTACAAAATGTTACTTTTAAATAAATAAAAATCCTGGGACAATCTTTTACACACGGCCATCTGATCCCAAACTAAGCAGAGCTTGTACTATGGAAACCAGATAACTGATATAATACATATACTACATTTTTATTTTTCTAAATAAATACTTATATAGATATTTACACCCAGACACAGAACAAACAGACATGTTCATGCACACAAATGTTTGTCCTGGGTGGGAATCGAACCCGCGACCTTCGACTTGGCAGTCAGGGTCGCTAAACACCAAGCTAATTGGCTTTAAATTTACTTTACTGACTTTATTTTGTTTTCCACGCATCATTTTATGAAACAAGCAGCTATTAGCCTTGTTACATATATATAAATCCATGATAATATCGATACACCTTAAACTGACTTCTTTATCCTTATCCCATGGTAGGCCAATCGTATATAACTGATATCCCACCGATACAGTTCATGACCTGACTCTTTATTTGGCCGAGCCTCCAGCCGATTCCCATGGTAGGGTGAGCCGCCCGCCACCCCTCCCCACTTGCCCCAGCGGGCCGCCACCAGCCGCGTGCACTTGGCGCCATGCCAGCACAAACACTAATTCGCTGACGTCGTTACATAATTGCTTCGTTTTTGTACTAACCGGCACTGGCACTCCGCATCTTTATACCCTTCGCTACTGCGTAAAGTATCCTGTGGTACTGAAACCTTGTGATAGGTACAAATATCACTTTTAATAGCTTTTATTTAAGATTATTGATGCATACTACCATCACTATTTATCTCTAAGGTGCTGTAAGAGTATACTGAATGCCCACAGGCACTTTGCACCAATTGGTTAACAAAAGGGAGAGGGCATCAGGCAAATGACCAGTCATAAAAATCTGCCAAATATTTTGTATCTTGATTACATATTGCGCTGGCCCTAAATGACTGCGGCAAGCCGATAATGAGGACACAATCATTATTAAGGACTCCTTTTGGATTGTTGGCTGATTTACTTCCTTTATTTTAAATGCTGATTAATCAAAAAATACAATTACTACGATCATTGTGTGCATAAAGTACGTTCAAATTTATCACTATAGGAAGCTCGTAGCACATAGCTACGAAATGCTACGAACACCGTAATTTCAAGGAAAACCAAAAGTCTATGTATACTACTTCCATAACAGGTGTGTTTGTTAATTAGACATAATAATTACATACAATTCTGGGTTGTAGACACTTACACGGGTCGCGGTAGTTCGTCCGCAACTCACGACCACCGCAAAAAGAGAGTATTAATTTTCACGAGTTCCCGCCTTCTAATTATAAAGAACAACTTTCGGTAACAAAGCTCATGTTACATACAACTCTGCTGTAAGTCCTTATTTTCAACGAAAACTTCTTTTAAGCTTTTAATTCTTTACATTTCGAACACAACAAAAAAAGTCGTAAAGAATGCATTGGATAAAAAATAAGAAAATGTCCTCAAAAATTATTTACACACGGCCATCTGGTCCCAAGCCAAGCAGAACTATGGAAACTAGATAAATTTTTTTTCCAAATACATACTAAAATAGATGTTTACCCCCCCCGACATAAATAAATATCATTTTTTAGCATTTGCCCACAGAGTCATAATAAGTAGTTACGTGACGAAAAAAATGCGTTCAACATAAATAACACAGTTCATATTATAATAAATAAATAAACAAATTTCCTGGGACATTTTCTACACACGGCTATCTGATCCCGAGCAGAGCTTGTACTATGGAAACCACATAACTGATATACTACTTTTAAAATACATACTTTAATAGATATTTACATTCAGACACAGAACAAACAGACATGTTCATGCTCACAAATGTTTGTCCTGGTTGAGAATCGAACCCGGGACCTGCTTGGCAGTCCGAGCCCCTATCCACTAAGCCATGTACATGCTCTTTTTGGTCTAAGCTTTGAGTAATAGGAGTGTTTTTTTAATAAGCAATACAAGCTACTCAATATGATTTCAATATGGCTTCCAAAGTATTCCACTAAGACTCGGTAATTTCCTCGGCTCTAAACGAGCGCTGCACAAAGTAATTTATGCATCGCATTAATAAAACATGACTATGTAAACGCGTTGATGCAGTTCGGGTGTCCCGTTGTCTGTCGCGAGAATAACTGCACCAAATCTCTTCAATTGTTACAATTTACAAAAAATATAGGATTTAAATAACATTTATGAAATTATGATTACATATTTTTATGATTCTGGAATGGAAATTGAAATCAATCAGTCTTTTGAAGCCTGTGGGAGTATAATAACAGACAAGGAAGCACGGGTACCGAAGTATATAATAGTCTTTTCATGAATACACAATCGACAGACCAATTGGCTTGGTGGTTAGCGACTCTGACTGCCAAGCCGAAGGGCGCGGGTTCTATTCCCACCCAGAACAAACATTTGTGTGCATGAACATGTCTGTTTGTTCTGTGTCTGGGTGTAAATATATATAAGTATTTATTTAGAAAAAAAAAGTAGTATATGTAGTATATCAGTTATCTGATTTCCATAGCACCAGCTCTGCTTAGTTTAGGACAAGATGGCCGTGCGTAAAGAATGTCCCAGGATATTTATATAAATAGATTTAAAAAGCAAAAACTTGTCAAAATACAAACTAATACCAATGTTTTAATTTATACAAGAATATCTCGTTTAATAGATCTAAATCGGATTGAATAATAAGTTGAATATTATTTCTATGTAAAAAGTTGATATGTAGGCAGGAGGCCCACTTGATGGTGAGTGGTGACCGCCGACTATGGTCATTTAGAAAATAAGTAGGATTGGCATAATGTCGACCTTGAAGAGCTCTCTTCATCCCCTACTCGAAGAACTCCGTATCGAAGCGCTGCGGGAAAACCGAAATGTGGAATTTACTCTGTTTCAATGTGTAAGTACAACTAGGAAATTTTTATATTGTAACGCAAAGAAGCCTTGATAGTAGCCTTACAGCAATACTAACAATAATAATTCTAATATCGTCCGGTGCCCTTAGCGCTGACAAGTCATATTAAAATTCCCAAATGTGGGTCGTAATGCAAGTAGGTCAGAGCGCTGCCGCCACCGCGCGGCTTTGCGACGGCCTGTTGTGAACCAACTCCGCGATCGTTTTTCTAACAGGAAAATTTCACTCCCGGCCGTCCATTCGACCGAGGGGACGCCAATACGCCATAAGCAATTGCCTATCCGTACTTACACCTACAACCTGACAAATAAGATTGTCGCAGTATTGTCTGGTTTGCCGACGTTATAGAGTCGTGTTTTTTATTAGTGGGTCTTCTGACTGAGCCGCAAAGATGTCAAGTTAATGTTTTAGATTTATTACACTTCATAATCCATTCAAACAAGTAAATTGATGAAGAGAAGATATTTGTTCAGTTTAACTCTTTTTTCCTTTATATATTGAAGTAGTACAGATTTTTATTATGAATAGGTTATGAATAATTTTATATACAAGTAAAGTGCAAGACACTAGCAATTATCTTAGCTCGCAAATAATTTATCTGTATACAAATTGCATGTTAGAAACAACCATCTCATTTCTAAAGAAAACTTATGAGCGCTGGTATTTAAAGTTTATAAGTTACACGAATGGAGTAAACCTCATATTTTATTATAATTTAAATACACCATTGTATAAGGGGTTCATAGAAACCATCCAACCTAATCCATTGTGCCAATAGCAACCGAGTAAAATAGCTGTGACATAGGTACAGATAGATGTTCAGGACAAAATGATAACGGGACCGTTTTTTAACATTTGCCCACAGAGTCATAATAAGTAGTTACGTGACGAAAAAAATGCGTTCAACATAAATAACACAGTTCATATTAAATAAATAAATAAATGTCCTGGGACATTCTCTACACACGGCTATCTGATCCCGAGCAGAGCTTGTACTATTATGGAAACCACATAACTGATATACTACTTTTAAAATACATACTTTAATAGATATTTACATTCAGACACAGAACATACAGACATGTTCATGCTCACAAATGTTTGTCCTGAGAATCGAACCCATGACTTGCGGCATGGCAGTCAGGGTCTCTAACCACCAAGCTAACTAGGCCGTCAAATATTTGACAACCCCAAAACATAACATTTTAATGTAATTATTTGCCATTAAGTTGTTATTTATTTATAAATATTTATACTATTATAGCCTCATATGAGCATAATTAACGAAATATCAGGGCAATGCCATCTCTTTTATACTATAGACAATGCACTTGTTATAATCATTCGGAGAAGGGTTGAAAACCATCATGAAATAGCACTTGCAAATGATGGGCTATAAACATTTAAGTTTATTTTTTATTGTTCCATTTCTTGTACATATTTTCATAACTTATTTGAGTCACAAAACTATACATTTAAGGAAATTTGTAGTTGCAAACTAACTATGTATAATGCAGACTATATTTTGGTGTAGACAGCCTGCGGGCTCGATTTCATATTATAAATTGGTTGTTCCTTATTGGTACTTTAGTTTAAACACTGACTCAAGTGACTGTGCGATGTAAGTACATATAATTACACAAGCGCAGATTTAAATGAAGGTTTAATTCTACGCTTGAAAGGCTTCAAACCGTAATTCCACTGCCTTTTGTTCCCTTTGTCTCGACATCCAGCATCTCGGATCTTGACTAGGTACGTAGTGCTAATATTTTGAACCTTTTTTTACCTTGAAGCATTTCTGTCAACAATCTTGAGGTATTCATTATTTTTAACATGTTAACTTTGCGATAATTAGTATTTTAGCGTAACATATTTAATTTTAATTATAAATATTTAAAATTAAATTTTAAGTTCGCCAAACACATAAATTCAAAAGTAGATAATAGAAAAAAAAACAATCTTTCCATACAGAGGGATTACAATACGATTGAAAATATTTTATATTGGTGAAATTCGTGACAAGGGTGAACATATGCAAAAATTCAAACTGCTACGAACGAAAGGTGTCTAAAACAAGTCTGAAATCATTGCGAGACGGTGACCAAGACGCATGCGCGACCCGTACGCCTGCGCACCACCACTTAACCTCAATCCGAGGCGTGTTTTTGAATGAACTTCATTCGCAAGCCGGTCCTCACGACTGTACTTTGCTTTTAGACGAATTCGGTATTTCGAGCGACTTATCTAACATATTTGGACGTCTCTATAGCAGTCTGCACATAGGTAGAGAAGTCAATTCTCTGTTTGAATGATTCTACAGGATGTGTAAATAATACCTAATTATTTATTTTCTATATGACGTAATTAAAATAATAATCACATTTGGATTTCAATTCATGAAATTGTTTTAAGCACATCTCAAGCTACGGCCCTCATACCGCAAAATATCGAAAGAACGTTAAGTTGACAACATCTACTTGCCATGTTTATAATAATTTAGGGGCCGCAATTTTTGAGCTTCCTGTATATTCGGAGCGTCACATACTACATGGAATTTATACCGACTAACCGTCTTTAGAAACGCTTTTGTGGACCACTTGGTCCACGCAAGACTAATCTAAAGTACACGCAATTCTTACTGTCTTAAGTCACCTCTTATGTCGAATTTAGGTGGTAGTATTTGTTGCCGCTAAAGCTATAAAGCTTTATTAATATTAGTATATGTTGGCGCTACCACAGGTAGTAATAACTTCTCAGAAAAAAATTGTTTCCTCAGATGCTTCCACAATATATCCAAAAGGTTATCTGACATTCGGATGTCAAATAACATTGCAATAAACTCACTTTTGTGAGATGAATTTACTGTAATGTTATTATAAGCATACAAATATGTATGTAAGTACATTAGCACAATTAATGTTCCAAAACAAACAACCGCGAGCATGAGGAAAGTAAGAGTACGAACCATGCGCTTTGACATAACTCATTACAATAAATTAATCCACGGATCACACCTGCTTTTTCACACACTTACGAGTAAGGAAAGGCTTAAGGATTGTTAGTCCCTTATTTAATATACTTCACATAATACGAAGTAAATAAACAAGAAACGAAAACAAACGATACCAAAATTTAATAAAAAATGTAGTTTTAAAAGATAACCATAAGAAAGTTGCTAAAATGAAATAAATAATAATAATAATACTTTAATTATTTATCATATAGAACTTATTATACAAATTGACTCTTGGTAGATCAACTACTTACAGTAGGAACAGCTGATCTAAATCACTGTCGGTGGGAGGCGTGCCTAGCTGGCGGCATTGCAGAGGTATTCACAAGCTCCATGGCCACGCGAAACGTCGACATGGCGCTTAGAAATATCACGGAAGATGCGATGAGCTCCTGGCCCCTACGGGCCTGTCTCTACTCCAGATAGCGCAACTATGTTACCCACATTAAGGTTACTATGTTTGAGCCGATTGAAGGTTTCGGCATAGGTGGCCGCCTTGACAGATACTGGAAGGTGGGACGGTGCAAGAATATCGACACATTTCGCGACTGAGGTCTTTCCGTCAGGTCTTACCGTTGTCCCGCATTAAACCATTTGGCTCGCGAACAGCTGATACGTGGACGCTGGTGAAAGAACGGTGAAAGATGTCGTCGAGGTCAGAATGGCGCGGCCTTCACTTTTTCCGCAATATAGAACGTGATGCCTATCTGGGGGGCAATTCCACTAACATATTATGCACCGAACCATTACCATATCAGAACCAAAGGTGAAATTTGACGTTTAATCGTATTCTACTACACACCCCACGATCGAACTGCAGTTGTGTTTCGGTAATGGTTCATATTTGTTCGAAAGCTTACGTCAAAAGGAATGTTTGAAATGTCAAACTTCAATTTGACATTAATCGTACCCATACCATAGCCGACCCAAACGTGCTACTCGAACGTTGCATTTAGTGGAATTGGGCCCCTGGTCTACAAGAGTCTCGCACTAGCAGCGATGGGTCATACAATATGGTCATAGTAATATAAAAACAATAATTTGAAAGTCGACAGCTCAATATTAGTAACGCCAAATCCCTTGGCAATGGTCATGGGTAACGAAAAACATCCAAAGTCGCGGACTTTGTCCCCGCCTCCCTCCCTGCAACTCTCTAGTCGAGAATTTGTCGCCGAGCACATACCGATGTGTTTCAGCAGCAGAACTTAAGAGCTAGTTCACTTCTAGGCTATTTACCCGATTCACACATTTATAGCGAGCTAAACCGATTTTAAGTACCACTAAATTCACACTTGCGCAAGCTCGCTACATGAGCACCTCTGGGTGTAATTATCTATTTGAGTTGTATTTTAAAAGTAGTATAATGGAGCATATCAGTTTTCATGGTTTCAGGGCAAGTACTGCTTGATTTAAATCGGATGGCCGTGATTGAGTCTGTTCTTAGATATTCAATTTTATTAACTTATACAACATATGAATTACAACTATACAGAAATTGTACTGTAATAATAATATTCCTTTACAGCTAAGAACTCCCTTCTGACTGGGCGATCAAAGCGAAGCTTGCCCAACGATTCTCTAGCGCTTAATTGGTGGTTGGATAGGTTCCATAATTTAGAATATTATTGTTTAATTTAACCATTCAACATAGGCTTTCGGTAATAGCATATAGGTTCTACTAAGTTTTTGATACCATGATACTACTTGGTAGTTCTTAAAGAAATGAACTTTCTCTGTCCCTATATCCCTATGTATGCTTAAATCTGTAAAACTACGCAAGGGATCCGGATCGAATAGTCCGCCTGTCTAGGTGTATGCTACAGCCATTTTATTCCTAAGCAGAACTATGCCTATCGCTTACAATTACTATCACCCATATTTGACTTAAAAATGAAGCCTGAAGGATGAAAAGTCATAATAGTTTGGTTTAAAAATTATTAGTTCAACTATTTTAATATTAAAAATCCGTGATAAAAAATATTTGTAAAATACCAAACAATTATATGGTGTAGCGGTAGGGTTCCATAACATGTCCAATATAGCAAACATAGTTTACAATTCCAATTTTACGGCATCAAAAGTAATGTCCTGGGTCATTTACACACTGCTATCAGGGGCTCGATTCTGTAAGGAAAATTACACTAACTCGAGGATGTTTCTTCGCGGTCTCTGTGCTCTGTCTCTTTCGCTAACTACGCTAATACTACTAATCACGTGACAGGTAAGCTCTCCGAGGCCTCCGTGAAGCGGATCGCCGACGAAGTTTGTTTTAGCTGAATAAGGGGGCTGCACGCACGCGATACGATGACGCTACGCTTGGGATATATGATTGTGCTGGGGCACTCTGATCCCAAACTAAGGTGAAAAATATTTATAAAGATATACCCAGACATAAAACAAACAGATGCTTTTCCTGGGCGGAAATCAAATCTATGCACAGGTCGTGGGCATGATACCTACGGGTTTATAACCACCAAGCCCACCGGCAATATTTTTTTTTTTAAAGTTCGAATGTGTTCGTTAGTTTCTATTGGCTCTTACCCATACACGAACAAACTTGTATTATTACCATTTTACAATAGTGAACTGGAAATGAATAATTTAGGCAATTAATAAAATTTATTAATGTATCTATCTTGTTTAAATTAATTTCTGTTAAAAGTTTTTTTTTAATTCCTGCAAAATAACTTCTTACAAACTTTCCACCCAATTAGAGGCTCCACTTCACGACTTTGATGCGCATATCTCACAAACTATGTATTTACTTAAACAAAAAGGCATTTGTAAGTAGTGTAAAAAAGAATAAAAAAATTAATTGTAAAAAAGGAACGTGGGGTGCATGGTGTCAATAGTTATAAATTTTTTGTTATGAGTAGAAGGATTATCATTTTGATAATATTTTAAAAAGTACCCCACGCTTTTTTTACAATAATATTTTTTTTCTTCTTTACACTATTCTTAATTCAAATTTATTTTCTATTTTTTAGTTGGATTTTCTATAAAAGCGCGTTTTTTAGTTTTTTGTTTATTTTTATTTTTTTTAGTTAAACCGCTATACCTGATCATTCTAGTAAGGATAACGGGTTAAACTATTTAGAATATTGATATGTCATCGGTCCTTAACAAGTATGCCAAATTTTGAGTTAATCCAACGTCTTGAAGGGGGTCAAAATCATGTTCAAAGATTTCGTTACATACTAACATACGTCTGAAGCTAATAAACGCGTATTAAAAAAAAACATTGTACATGTATATGTATTTAATATTCGCGGTTTTTGTATATTCCTAATAGTAATACTTACATATTAAGTGAAATTATTTTATTAATAAATATCAATTTGTGTATTAAATTTATCAACATTATATATTAATATTTCTCTAATTTCGTTTGTGAGGCTGACTTCCGAACCGGTAGTAGCTTCAGTAACTTTAAATTTGACCTTCATAAGTGCCTTCCAACTAAACTGAATGAATGGTTTTGAATTTTGATTTTTTTTTTAATTTTTATGATCATTCCTACCATACCTCTAAAGCTTATACAAAAGCTTGTTATATAAAATTAAAATTAAGTGGTTTTCTTTCGCTCATCATCACCCTATTAGTTTCAGAACTGGATCTCTGCCAGTATGTGCTCGAGGGAGGCACAGTTTTCTGAGATATGCCTAAGTATACGTACCTAATGCTCCAAAGGACCGCGCTGTGTGTTGGTATACATAGATCTTGACTCATTCACTTCTGAGTTGCTAACCGGTTTTATATAGATGATAGATATGAAGTACCTAGACTTCATATCTATCATCTATATAAAACGTGTTACAAAATACCTCGTAAAAATATAATTATTTATCAAAGCCAACAATTCTAGTAAGCTGTCATGTCAGGTAAGCAGATTATTTAACAGAAAGGCCTACGTACCTATTTTACCTAATAATTGTTTACTTTAATAGTTTTTCTTTTTTTCATTCATAAAAATCAGTTTCTTTATTTTTTTGGGGTATGTTATACAGCGTTGCTACGGTTATTAAATATTGTGAATGGTCTCGTTTTAAGGCCCCGTTTAACCTCCTTTCGGCTTTACGGGTAGTTTTGTAACACTGTATGTATGAGCAAAATATGGTTCCGTTGAGGCACCATCACCTCAAAACTACTGGTACATATCAGGATGGGACTGCTACCATTAGACGCGAAATTTTTACGTTAAAAAATGTCATAGAGAACTTCATAGCTTTTGGAATAATATAAGATTCACCTATGTATCTAATGGTTTGTATGATGATGTAAATGAACCTTATTACTAAGCAAAAGGGCACATTTTTCTATGACATTCTTAGACGCCAAAGGGAACTTTTTATATTAGACGGACTATAGTATGTATTTTAATCTATCTTTATATATAATATATAAGCAAAATAGGGTTCCAGTGACGCACCATCACCTCAAAACTACTGAATATATTGAGATGGGACTAGACGTTTATAAGCTATATTTTAATATCGATAATCGCGGGTGAAACTGCGGGGGACAGCTAAGAATCTAATCTAGAATAAAATATAAAATCGAGAAAAGGCGGTACGGCTGTGCTTCCTTGACTTGGGGGGCATTGTGGCATTTTACGATTGAATAGCGATATCAATAATAACAGGTAACTGTAATAGTTCTTTGTAATTACCTATGAACTAATACGTTACCACCAATAAAATTTACCTTTCCTCTGAAAGTGATCAGAAAACTAAAGTTACAGTCATGTGTCTCCTCTCGGTGCAAATTATGAATGATGCTTACGATTTAGTGACGCAAAAGCGGCTGAACGAATTTCGATACAATTTTACACCAAGATTAAGTACCTACATTCTATCATAAAAACATACAATAGAAAACATAACATTTTAAAAGGCCATTCTTGTACGATGATATGGAACCTCCTCACGAAGGTTTTATCTTGGAAATTATTAAGAATTATTTAGTCATTAAAAATGAAGAATAGTATGTATATTACGGAAATTATGTTGAGGTTAAAAACTATAAATTATAGATAGTAATATTGATGAAAAGACAACGTGGACAATCAAAATGGTGCGAGATGTAGGATGTAAACTCCACTCGAGAGTCAAGAACTGAAGAGACATTATATGATAAATATCATAATAATAACAATAAATAAATATCCTGTTTCTTCATATACTGTTGCCTGATCCTAAATTAAGCACTGCTTGTACTATGACATCCAGCTTACTGATATACAAAATTTACATTAATTTTAATATATATGTGGATATTTACACCTAGACACAGAGCAAACATGTTCATGTACACAAATGTTTAAAACAAAGGAAACGACCTGTGTTTTTTTTTTTGGTTTTAATGACCGAACGGCCTGTGACGTGACAGTCAGGGGCACGATTCTGTAAGGACAATGACACTAACTCGAGGATGTTTCGTCGCGGCCTCCGTGCTCTGTCTCTTTCGCTAACTACGCTAATACTACCAATGACGTGAGAGATAAGCTCTTCGAGGCCTCCGTGAAGCGGCTTGCCGATGAAGTTTGTATTAGCTGAATAAGGTGACCGGATCTCTAACCACCGAGCCAGCTTGACCATGTTTAATAAACTAGTCTTGCTGGTTCTCTTGATTATACACAACCAAGAAAAGGGCACTTAAAACATGTACTTGGAAAAGCCGTTCACCAATTAGGCAGAATAACATCAGGGGTTATGAATAAAATACGTGACAAGTATGGGGACACAATAAGAAGATACCTTCGCGAGTCAAGTACTCGCATCATTAAGGATGTAATAGAATAGAATAAAGATTCAAATAAAATTTATTTATCGGCTTCAAAAATGCTATCTGACAAATAATAATACCTGCGAGCTGTGATACATTAATACTTTTTACTGGTAGAAAATGTAGTCCCTATATTATTTGACGCACGATCACCTTGAAACTGCTAAACATATCAGGAGGGGACTGGTATTCGACACGGAATTTTTCGTAGATGGTTTTATTTGATATCGATGAACGCGGGTGGGACCGCGGGGGAAAGCTAGTCTATATACATATATATATAAGCAAAATAAGTTTCCTTTGACCACCACCTCAAAACTACTGAACATATCGGATTGAGATTGCTACCATTATTATAGGCTATAAATTACATCGATAAACGCGGGTGAAACCGCGGGGGACGGCCAGTTACCTATATAATATTTTTTTGTTCAATATTCTTACAAATAAATCTTTCAAAACCCTTGTGATTGTACATGGTACATCTTTAACACTAAACATACCATAACCGGGTCAAATGACCCATTTTGAACTTTGCATTGAAAATGCACGTATCATCTTATTGCTTTTGCACATTTGACTTCATGACTTTTTCTTACTAATTAATATACAGTTATACTATTTATTTCCCTTCCTAACAACCATATTTCATACATTCAAGCAGGAAACAAAAGTCACATTTGACCCGCTATGGGAGAAATAGGAACCTAGTTAGTGTTGGTATGATTAGTGTTAAAGGCAGAAACTTCTGGACCTTAGGCCGATTGTATAATAACATTTTCTAAAACGTCGTAGTTACATCTTATGATTTTTTTTTGTTCCAATCTTAGAATATGATGAAATCACTACATCGTATTAAACAAAGTAGCTTCCCGCTGTCTGTCTGTACCTATGTATGCTTAGATCTTTAAAACTACACAACGGATTCTGATGCGGTATTTGTTAATAAATACAGTGATTCAAGAGGAAGGTTTATATGTATTAGTATCGTTATTGCACCCGTGAGAAGCCGGGGCGGGTCGCTAGTTAATAATAATTCGCAAAGAATTCTCTTTTATATATATACGCTATATTTCAGCGGCTTTGATTCACTATATATTGGCCTTGATTCAGACATAGCTGGAGTGGTTCTAGCATAGCTGGACTAGCATGGTATCAAGATATATCCATGACTCTATCATTAGTATTGCCCATGATCAGACTAGAAGACAAGCCGTATCTCAAACAGGGAAAGGTGTAAGCGACGCGTTTATTTGTTGTTTATTATTATTAATAACGTATTGTTAATTGTAAATATAGTCACATATTTTACTAGTTTGTCTGTGGCATGCAGCCAGGCCTATGGATTTATGACTTATTTTGTTTATGAATAGCTGTCCACTGCTGTGTTACCGGTGTTTTCTAGGGATATCACATTTTTCCGGGATAAATAATTATCCTGGGACATTCTTTACACACGGCCATCTGATCCCAAACTAAGCAGAGCTTCTATGGAAACCAGATAACTGATATACTACATATACTACGTTATTTTTTTCGAAATACATACTTAAATAGATATTTACACCCAGACACAGAACAAACAGACATGTTTATGGACACAAATGTTTGTCCTGGGTGGGAATCGAACCCGCGACCTGTGACTTGGCAGTCAGGGTCGCTAACCACCAAGCCAACAGGCCTGATAAAAAGTAATAAAACGGTATATGATTTTCGAGGGCACGTCACACGGCACATCATCTGGGTCACCAAGATACAGGCTGTGCCTAGTTTGGGACCCGCTGTTAAACCCTGCCAATTCTCTCCTCTAAGCTTTAAGTTAACACCATGTTTGCATGCTAAAGAACGATGTGTAAGAAATAAATAAACGTTCTACGTGCTGTTTCACACAGATCTGGTAGTTTTTGCGTCACAGTGTAAAAAACATTCATCCTTATAAATTTTCTTATTTATAATATTAGTAGGACAGGATAGGATTCAATTTTATGTTGTTCTGTTATTTCCCCTTGAGATTTTTGAATAAAATTTGTATTTTCTCTTATTACTGTTTCAATTATTTATAGTGCTCGCGAAAGTCACAAAGGTATTATCATGCCCTTGACACTATTTACCGACGCATTAGAGAACTACTTAGACTGTCAAGAAAGAGGGATACGTTAATCTTTGATGTAAAATATCGGGACATACTTCATAGCTTTTGGGCCAATTGGCTTGGTGGTTAGAGCCCTGACTGCCAAACCGAAGGACGCGGGTTCGATTCCCACCCAGGACAAACATTTGTGTGCATGAACATGTCTGTTTGTTCTGTGTCTGGGTGTAAATATCTATACAAGCAAATATAAAAAAAAGTAGTATATCAGTTACGTGGTAGCCATACTACAAGCAGTACACTCTGCTTAACTTGGGATCAGGTAACCATGTGTGAAGAATGTCTTGGGATATTTATTTATTTATTGCTTAAATTTCAAGCGCTGCCATTTTTAGGGACCTAAATGAAGCCTGGTTATAGATATGGACTTGAACAATTAATACTCAACAAACAGGTAAAGGGGTATGTTGCAATCGAGAGGAAGGTTATTCAAGTGGTGCAAGAATGAACCAAATAAGTAGAAGTTTACCATGGTCATAACATCCAAGTAGTTTGGAAAAGAGAAGAAGCAGTTTACAAAGTTGTTCATTAAATCTGATACACTTAAATAATAGTCGTCTGTATTATTTTTATAATTATACAAACAGTTATTTAAAATAACAATATTAAATAAAAAAATAACAATATTAAATAAAAAAATATTATACTGACCATACGTTTATGGACTATGCAATCAGATTAGGCAAAATAATCTGTAATGGAACATTATACCTCAAATTCAAATATAAATTTACAGTAAACAAATAAATCCCAAGACATTCTTCAAACATGGTTACCTGATCACAAGTTAAGCAGAGTGTACTGCTTGTAGTATGGCTACCAGGAAACTGATATACTACATATATTTATTTTTAAATATTTACTTATATAGATATTTACACCCAGACACAGAACAAACAGACATGTTCGTGCACACAAATGTTTGTCCTGGGTGGGAATCGAACCCGCGACCTTCGGTGCCACGAAGCCAACTGGCCCGTCAAAATATTTTTTAAAATGTGAAGTTAATGGAGCTGTAAACGGCTGAAAGCTTTCAGATCAACTGCAGGTAACATCTTCGAGAACAGGAAATGGTTAACGACACGCGAGGTTGCTAGCCCTGCTGGACCCGGCTCATGAACTTTTAATAATACACGTTATAGAAGCAGATACACTCAATGGGCTATTTAATTACTTACATGTTTTACGAATCACAATATAATACATACATACATATACTTATCTATACTTCTATACTAATATTATAAAGAAGAAAGATTTGTTAAGTATGTTTGTTACTCTTTCACGCAAAAACTACTAAACGGATATGGATGAAACTTGGCACATAGATAGAGGATCCTGGAATAATATATTGGCTACTTTTTATCCCGGGAAAATGTGATATCCCTCGGGAACGCGGGTAGAACCGCGGTGGACAGCTAGTTGCTTATACAATTAGCATTTTTATTAAAATTGTAAAAGCAAATGTGTGGTTATCTGTTTGGTAAACTTCGGTACTGTTTCGCGTGTCTAACATAATAATAGTGAAAGTGATGAACTCAGAAATTGTTTAGGCTCACCTACAACCTACATAACATAGTTGTTAATTTCTTTAAATCATACAAAACTGGATAAGGAAGGTAAATATGATAAATACTGCATCATCACTTGTCGGCCCTGTTCCCAATCATTTGGTCAATATTTTATTTTTATGCCCAATAGGTTTAGGCATTAAGTATTACAAGAGATTTAGCAGATTTTTTACGGTCACCCACCCACCTGATACCAACCTTCTTTGTTTACAAGCTTCTAAATGCTTTTGTAGGAGCAAGAAGTGCACGTAATCATCAGACACTCTTTAGTCTCCTCTTACGATACTCTATGAGTAAGGGTGGTGGTATTCGTCACCGCTATCACCCTGCACTACCATCATCTAATACTAATATTATAAAGAGGAAAGATTTGTATGTAAGTATGTTTGTTACTCTTTCACGCAAAAACTACTAAACGGATATGGATGAAACTTGGCACATAGATAGAGCACATCCTGGAATAACATATAGGCTTTTTATCCCAGGAAAACGTGATATCCCTCGGGAACGCGGGTAAAACCGCGGAGGACAGCTAGTACAGTATATGATATTAAGTACTGACTATAATTCATTTTTCGAAATTTTAGACATGTTCCAGTTCTTACGATAGAGTTTGTGAAAGCTATGGAATAAGCGAAAAGCTCAAGAGTAAAATCTGCGAAGAGGCAGCAGGAAAAACTAAAGTATTCAACGCAGCAGGAAGCTGAAGTGAGTCATAGAGTAGAGACCGCAAATTGGTAATGGTAATGTGATGGACCCAAGACCTTAAGAAGGTTGCTGGGTTTGTATAGATGGTAACGAACGGAACGAAAAAGCCTTATGGGAAAGCCTATCATATCCAGCAGTTGGCTACGAATTGCTGATGATTGTAATTTTAGCATACTCTTTTTCTGATAAAAAGGAGAGGCAGGGAATTTTAGTGCTGTGAGTAGACATAAAGATCTAAGGTTAATTTTAACAGAAATAAAGCACATCTTAAAGCAATAACTCATTTTCTTTCGCCTATGATAAAAGCTTTCTAAATAAAATAGTGAAAATGACATCATGTAATAACAAAAGGAATCCTATTTAAACGCTGCTGGGAAGATGGGTGAAAAGGGTTAACGATGGAGATGGATTCAATGTCATTAGACGCCGGAGTATGAAACGCGAATTTATATCTCAGTTTAAAGATATTTTTCCTCGACATAATACATTTCTAAATGTGTTCATAGTAGATCTATAGTAATGAATACGTGGAAAGTTACATTTTAATGGGTTATTAAAACTTATTTTGATATCTAAAGCTATTTTACATGTTATAGAACACAATGGTATTCATCCGCTGTTTAGCCCACATGACTTTAATATACTCATATGTACAAGCATTTTTTAATATTATGTAAATATTTATCAGTATTGAAGATTGAAAATTAACCATTGTGTCTCTACTTCCTTGTGATAATAAACATCGTAAAGATGGTATTCCCAATACCATGAAGATTTTCGTAGGTATGGCATCTCGTTATAAATATGGTCGTATTGTTGTAGAAGACTTATTGCCCTTGATCTTGGCTATCCATAAACCTATTCATGGTTTACCAATACGCATTAAATGATACATGGGATTGTTGGAGAAAGTCGTGACACGTATTTCTTTGAGAGCGCAGAGGATCCGCATAGAGGAAATCCGTCAGAGCTCAAGTAGTCGACGCTTCTGTGTTGACTGGACTGACATTTCGCTTTAAATAGAATATTCAATATGATAGACATGTGAACACGGTGGATTGTTGTTCATAATATATTTAACAGTTTGTAGATATGACGTGATCAGAATCTATGCTCGCTCATGTTCTTTATATTTATTTATATGGATAGACGTTCTATCTATTCACGTATCTAAATTATTATATGTTAACCTTCCGCTCCGCGTTTCGCCCGCGTAACAAGGATAATATATCCTTCTGCCTGCCATAGGTTAACGTGTATGCCAAATTTAATCAAGTTTTGTCGTTAATTGTAACAAACAGACATTTATAAAAATATATATATTGTGTGGATTAGTAAGGATAGTTAGCTATAGTTATTTTTTTATTTACAAAAAATATACTTAATAAATTGTACGTACGTAGGGTATTTTGGATAATTTTAATAACTAATCAAATATTATATTTTGTTGTGCTAGGACCACACGAAGAAAATTACATAGTAACGGTGCGGTAGCGGCCGCCTGTCATCCACACTACACACTGACAAATTGTCGGGTGGCTGGCTGATCAATCACCCACACACCGACACTACATCCAGCCTCCTAACGCTCTCTCCAGTCTTGCTCTCTCTACACTTAGGTTAAGAAACGTGACTTGCCCAAGTGGATCGATACACGCATATAAATGTCTCACCAGTGAAACGGGTCACGCGGTTCATGAATTGAGCGTCCGCATTCTTCTATGAACATGGCTTTTGTTGTTTTATACTTATTATACATAGAAAGATCGTAATTCGATGGTCAATGTACAACTATTATAGAAAAATGATTTAAATACTATATTTATTATAGGGGTGAGGTATTCTTATTAAGGTTTATTTTGGCATCTTGCACTAATATGAAAAATCAGGATCATGATAGATATTACGTATCTACCCGAGGTAAACCTTCGTCTCTTCGTGGAGACCGGCATGCTATGTCGCATCATGTCTCCTCACGCTGTCACTCACCTGGCACTCGTGACACGTGTGTACGGAGTAGGACCGGTCGCAGTCGTAGCGACTGAGGATGTCGACAAAGTCGCAGTGCACGCGCGCTACCATAGCGTCGAGGCCGAGGAGGTCGTGCAGCGTGCGCTCGCAGCGCTCTCCGCCAGCGAGCACGTCGGCGCGCGCGCCACGGTCCAGTGCGGAGGCGGACGAGCGCTCGCAGCAGGCGCGTAGCCGAAGATCGGCGAGGCGACGCGCGCGTGCACTGGCCCCCAGCGCGCACAGGTGCGGCACGTCGCGCACCGTCAGCACCTCGGCCGCGCCGCCGCCGCCGCCGCACGCCGCGCCCCCGCACTCGCGCACGCCGCCCGCGCCCTCCTCCTCCAGGTCGCACGCGCTCAGCCAGGGGTTGAGGCGCGCGAGCGGACTCACGGCCAGGCCCGCGGCCGCCATCAGCAGCAGCAGCAGCAGCGGCGGCGCTCGCATGGCGGGGGCGGCGCCGCTAGCGGGGGCCGGCCCGCCGGGCGCGGCGCTGCCTCATACCGCATCGCGCATGGCGACCTACTCGCGCGGCCCGGGCCGCGGGGCCGCCGCGCGGGGTGGTCGCGCCGCCATGTCGCTCGCTCGCCGCTCGACTGACTCCCCCCGGGCGCGCATCGATCGCCCGCGCCCCGCACCTGCCGCTGCGCGCGCCCTACAAGCCTCTGCTACCGTTATGTAACCGTGCGCGCGCACCCCCGCTCAGGGTACCGCCCGCCCGCCACTGCCGCCCTCTCGTGAAAATTCTCATTTTTGTAACCACCCTGTGCTGCTAAGTATTATTTTCTTACAGCGATAACTGACTAAATACATAGATGGCGTTGGTGACAAAAAACGCCATCTTGTGATGGTAGGCATAAGAGTAGCGACTGCTACGACGCTGCCTCTTATCTACGACGGTCCCTACGACCAAAGAGCAGCTTTTTTATTATTAGCTACGGCTACTTGGCTACGTCGCCTCCAATCAGTTACAAACGATTATAAACTACTAGATCATTATCGTATGCTTGTTCCTTTCACCATTGCATTTCATCGGTGCATATTTATAATTTTAAATTTATTATAAATTGCCTGGAGCTTTCGAATACTGTATCGTAAAATGTAGAAACGTGATAAAGTTAATAAACATTTTAAATTTGTATATTACTTACAAGAAATTTGGGAGAGATTCCGAGTTCAGCAACACTCATTGGAAATATTAATACATATGTACGTCTGTGATAACAACACTATTTGGATAGCACTTAATTGTGTTTCTAGGTCGATGAAATCATGTGTCGATTTTAAATTTAAGGCTAAGTACCTGTATGCGGAAAATTTTTATTTTTTTGAAGTGAAACTTCTTTAGCCGTGACATAAGAGTAACTCAGATCTTTCGGACGAAGCAACGGCTTTCAAATGGAAATAACGTTCAGAAAAATTGCGTATGCGAGTTCCTTTACGGGAGTAGTCTAATTATAGTGTGAGCATATTATGTATTATTTACACAGGAATCAATAATTATTAGTCATACATTATTTATGGCTTGAAACAAATTAATTTGAAGAAAATTCGGACTTCTTATATTTATTTCTCTGTGTTACATGAAAATCATTAGGTAGGTTTAATGACATTTTTTTTTTCTTCTGACGTTCGGTTTTTCTCACCGAATACTGTAATGATTATAGAAAGCATACTAAAATAAAGATCTAATCCAAATGTACAATTATAATATATTAGAAACACTGCTGATATACAACTGCTGTATATTTACATGAACATCGTGTAGCTGTCCGAACATTTCTATCTTTATGGGGTGGGATTAGCAGGACGTCTTGATTTATTAGATAATAACATTAATAAACGTATTCCGACAAATTAGAAGTGAGAAACAAACTAAAAGACAAAATATCCACCAAATAAATCTCATGAGAGCGGCAGCGGGAGAGCCGCCGGTTAGTTGGAATCTTTCGTACGCTACTCGCGCGCGACACCGGGCGACCGCTGAGCAACTCTCTCGCAGTGTTGCCAACTGCTCACGAATGAGTTTAACGAAGAGGGAGCTTAGCCTTGGTGATGCGAATGGGACGGTCACTCTTCGTTTTTTTCATACTGGCGGGGCGTAAGAGTGTAAAAGCCTATTACATTTTCGCCTCTGGGCCGGGCCATATTTTAACTATTGGAGGCCCTGAGCACTAAGATAATGGGGCCCTTACAATGCTTTGAGAGCTTCAAGAGCGCGCCACACCGATCCGATCTGACGACACGATTTGTCGCATGTGTTCTCTGTAACCTATGGCCGTCCAACAGCTTTCATTTCTTCGAAGAAAGATTTTTTTTCTAGCAAATAAGGCTTTGCTCTGGCGACTTTTAGAATCTTACATGAACAATTTGGCGAGCTCGAAGAGCACTCGACCGAGACCTCATAATCCTTTAATATCTAATTACTTATATCTGTTCGAGTGTTAACATATCAAAGTTATACAATTACAGCGCCATCTATAACCAAGTACACATGATAACGATATTACGCTAATTAATAATTGAATGGACGGCACCAGGGCCTCGTGTGAGGAACAGCTCTTAAATATGCTCTGGAGTATAAAAGTCTTTTGGAATACCTGGAGCACACAAACTTATATCACTACATAGTATAAAAAAAAGTCGCGTTCTCTGTCCCTATATACCTATGTATGCTTAAATCTTTCAAACTACGCAAGGGACTTTGATGCGGGTTTTTAATAGATAGAGTGATTGAAGAGGAAGGTTTTTATGTATAACGGGTAACAGGTATGGGTTAAGCGAAGAGGTCTCGGCAATAGTCCTCCATCGTGGGTGTGTTGTACCAGGACCGTTGAAATAATACCACGTATGCAATTAATAGCAATCACTTATTTTATTCCAATACACTTACACACAAAATAATAGGTTGGGGAAAAAGTTCCTTCGCATTTTTTAAGAAAATTCAAAACATGTTTAACATAGTTTATTTACATTTAACTAAAGTATGTAGGTACCATTTTGTTCGATAACTTTTTGCCACCTTGTGGGTAGGGACATGATCCCATTGCTATAGAAATTTTGGGACTTCTGATCAAAATATTGCGACAAGTGGTTTTGACAGTCTTCTCGTGATGTTAACCTGACACTGCCTAAATAATTCTGAAGAGACCGAAACAGGTGGAAATCTGAAGGTGCAAGGTCAGGACTATACGGCGGATGCATTAATACCTCCCAGCCAAACTCTCTTAATTTTTGCTGAGTGGCTAAAGATGTGTGAGGTCTAGCGTTATCATGATGAAAAACCACACCCTTTCTGTTGATTAATTCCGGCCGCTTTCTCTCAACTTCTTGCTTTAATCTCATCAGTTGTTCGCAGTAGAGTTCAGAATCGATGGTCCTGCCTGGTGGTAACAGCTCATAATGAATAATGCCCTTCCAATCCCACCACACACACAGCATCACCTTGTTGCGAGTTAACCCGGGTTTCGCCACAGTCTGTGAAGCCTGACCGGCCTTTGACCACGACCTTTTTCGCACGTTCTTGTCGTACGTGATCCACTTTTCATCACCAGTTATCAGCTTCTTCAAAAATGGTCCGGTTTCATGACGTCGTAATAAAGAATCACAAATGAGTACACGGTTCATTAGGTTTCTTTCAGTGAGCTCGTGAGGTACCCAAATATCTAGCTTTTTTGTGTACCCAGTTTTTTTCAAATGCGCCAAACCTGTTTTGTGGTCAATTCCCAGTTCTTCATCTACGTCGTAACTACTGCTATGCTGATCTTGCTCCACTTTTTCAAAAATGGCATCCATTTTATCCGTAATGGGGCGACCTGAGCGACGTGCATCTTTGATATCAAAATTTCCGGATTGAAAACGCTTAAACCAAATTTGTGCTACTCTCACAGACACTACACTAGGTCCATAAACATCGCAAATTTTTTTCGCGGCTTGCGTTCCTTTTTTACCTTTTTTGTAGTAAAACTTTAATATGAATCGAATTTCTTCATTAGATTCACTCATCTTGGCGGTACGAAAAATGTTCTTTAAAATTTAAACTTTCAATATACCAAAACCAGCCAGATACAAATAGTATAGCCAAAGAGATTTTATTACAAGTTCATACATACTATAATGCGAAAAGACTTTTTCACTTCAGTAGCTCAAAGAAGTAGGTTTTGCTGCCTGAAATCAGTGAGCAAAATGCGATTTTGCTCACTGAGTGAGACAAAGTAGCTTTTAAATTTTCGTTTTCATCAATCATACAATTCGAAACATTCACACTCTATCTCTTTCTCGCCATTAGAAAGAGAGAGAGACAAAGACCAGCCCTTTCGAAGTTCCGATTTTGAATTCGACCTCAAAGCCAAACACGTTCGAAAATGCGTACAAACTAAAGAAATTTTGCAAAAAGATAATTATGTCTTTTAATGTAATTTATTGAATTTTCAACTTATTGTTGTATTTAAACGAAAATAAGTATTTACTGCAAATAAAACTGATATTTAACCTGTAAATATTTATTTCTAGTTTCAATAATGTACGTAATATATTTTGAATAATAAAATATCATGGGTGCTATTTCCGAACACGCCAAAGAGCGGGAATAAAATTCCGTGGCTGGCGTAAGAGTTGAATAAGTTAACAAATATTAAAATAATCGTAAAATATGAGTGAAACTAGCGACGAGAACAGTATTTTAACACCGGAAGAGTTAAAACAGTTCAGTATAACAGTAAGTTCCTGTTTATTATTTTATCTCCTAAAGTGTTCTCGCTGCTGGAGTGAAAAATTATGTGTGTTACACGAGAGCAAAGTTTTTTGCATCTTGTGCCTTTAAATCCCTCGCCACACTCAGGATTCAACTTTAGAATCACTCGCTACGCTCGTGATTCAATCTTTAAATCCTTCGCTTGCTCAGGATTCAAAATCAGCACTCGCAGCAAAAAACGACTTTGCTCTCTTGTTGCACAAATAACTATTTCCCCAACCTAATATAACGTAAAACACAGGATGCAAATGGATTATGAGTCAATAGGTTAGCTCGCGTGCACCTCTTGCGCTGTCCGTCTAATCATCGACCGACATCACCGCGTAGGCACAGACTTGCTACTCTATTCAGGGTTACCCGCTCATATTTTAATATTCGGCGGATTCAAACATTAAACCGATTTACTTAAATGACTATATTTCTAATTTTAAATCGAACAACAACAAATCTACTGTATTACAATCAGTTTTACTTTAGTTATTAACGAAACTTAAAGATTAGATTCTCTTTCTAAGGTGTCGCGCCGTCATGTTTAATACGAGTACATGTGACATCCCACGGGAACGCGGGTAAAACCGCGGGGGACAGCTAGTGTACTATATGTCCCATTCTCACGTTCGTCAGTGTAGTTTCTGTACATGCTAACTCCCGATTTCAAGCCGCAACAGGTTCATGCGCAGAGCCACGGGTGCCCCGGATTGCCCACCATCAGGCAAAGGATGAAAAAGGCTCCACCGGAGGTTGAGGATTCGATTCCCATCCAGGACAAACATTTGTGCGCAGAAACATTTCTGTTTGTTCTGTACCTGGATGTACAAATCTTAATAATCATGTATTAAAAAGTTGTAAGTATTGGGGGACTGGAAAGTAATGTCGTTTTTTTGATATTAACTTCAAAGGAATAAATTTTTAAAAGTCTTTCTTTTAATCAATGAAATAATCACCCTCGTTATCAATAACCTTTTGCCATCTAGTGGGCAAATTGTCAATCCCGGATCCATAAAAATATTTTTTTTTTTTTTATTAAAATATCCCGAGACGGCATTTTGGACATTATCCACATTTGAGGGGTATAAAAGCAAAGCCGCTTCAGTCACAAAATACTAAAATCGAGAAAACGTGTTCTCCTGCAGCTTTGTATAAAATGTAGTTTTTTCATGATATTTATAATGGTAAAGAAGAATATTTATAGATATTTAATTAAAGTATACTAGTATATTAAAATACGATATAGATTTGAAGAAAATCGATGAATAATGTAGGACTGAGGTGTCTTTGCTTTTTATCATTGGACAGAGGCATAATTGCATTTTACCGATTCGGACTTAAGCGTATTTGCATCATACTCAAGAATTTATCATCTGTCAAAGAACAACTTAATATGAAATCCAACTGTTTCGCTATCTTAGAAATTTTGAATTGGCGCCTTCCGATTGGTGCAATGTGACTGAAGCTGGTTTGCTTCTAACTGAATTTGGATCGAAGGCCTTTGAATCTCAACGGTATTTTATATATGGATTTTAAATGGGAATGAAGCATAAATTTGCATTGACATGTTTTAACCATAATGTCGCCACTTAAATGGGCTACAATTTAGTATATTTAGCTTAAAAAAAGTAATTTCGGACTGAAGCGGATTTGCTGTTATACCCGTCATTTTCAATTTTTTTACCGGATTTGAACTTGGAAATCCATCTTTGGCATTTACGAACGTCTAATGCACTTGGATTAACATCGCAAATTATTTTGGTCGCAACTGTTGCTTTACTACCCTTGCGATATTCAAAAAGCATACAATGCCCAATATGCTCTTCTGGTATTTGGTTGGCCATTTTACCCCAAATTGCAGAAAAAAGTTTAATATTGAATTATTTGGAAGTAAACAAGTCACAATAACCTTAAAAAGACTTTGCACACCTTCGAAATTCACTGTGAGCTGATAAAAGATAAGCAAATATCGACATGCGCAGAAACGACATTACTTTCCGGTCCCCCTATTATATCTCTTTAGTTTTGGATCAGATAGCCGTTTGTAAAGAATGTGCCAGGATATTTATTTACTAAAAGAAATGTATCAAGCGAAGTGTACAATACCAGCGGTCTGTTTTCGTTAGGTAAATGACACTAAGTCTACGATGAGTCAGCGCGACCTGTTTGCTCTCAGTTCTGTCTTCGCGTTAACTAGGTAGTGTCACGTAAGAGGTTTGTTTGTAGTGTACAATGCATAGGTATATATGTATATATAAAAGCTTCCAACATCAAGCCGGCACCGTCCTGGGCTTGGATTCTGTAAGGCAAATGACCCATTTTTTTGTTTTATTTTTCAAGCGTAGAAAATCCTCATGGATGTCCTCCGCCCCGGGGCGGGCGGAGGGGTCTGTCAGATTCTACTGACTAACAACCACCCCGGTGATCCATCTCACACCTATTATGCTGGGGGTCGCGGGCACGTACGATCCGCTTCCGCAAGTACCGGCTGATGCCGGCCCGCCACCACGGGCCTCGTCTGGACGAAGGGAGGAGGTGTTTGACTCCCCCCGTGATGTCTAAGAGGGGCGCATGTGGAACACAACGCGCTGCCACCTCGGGAAGGCAAATGACACTTAGCTCAACTATGTTTCTCCGTGACCTCTATGCTCTGTCTCTTTTGCTAGCTACGCAATCACACGAGAGGTAAGCTCGCCGAGACCTCGTTGCGCTGCGTCGCCGGTGATGTTAGTATTAGCTGAAAAGGGGGGCTGATAAATGGTGACCATATTGTAGGGTAGACAAATCTTACAAGAAATTAATATGGTATTATTTTTTATCATTATTATGTCTTTGGTCGAATTAATGAAAATGTGTTTTTATTCAAGGAGGCCTTTACCAGCACATAAGAATAGTCTGACTCTAATATTAATGGTGATCAACAAAATGTTTGCTTGAAAATCAGTAATACCTCTACTGTGCAAATGAATCTGCGTTCTGAAGTTTTTCCTGTTGCTCCTATTGTACTTGATGAAGTGTGACTAGACTACTAGTCCACTCCAACTTTATGTACCTTGAATTATCCGTGCCGTATACCATAGATTTAGCCTAAGTTAAATGAATAATAATTAGACTGCTGACGTATAATGTCTTAACGTGTAACACACCTGCTATCCTCTTCTGGATCCTGCTACCCCTAGGCTCTCTGGAAGAAATCACTTTAGCGATAAGACCGCCTTTATAAACACTGGTTCTGTTATCCACTTCTTTATATTTCTTCTTCCCTTGTTATGTGTTGTACAAATAGAGTATATTGTATTGTATTGAAATATAAGATAAGGTAAGCATCGTGTGACAGAAAATTTGAGATCCGTTTGTTGTAGTAAGGAGATATTATGGAAAGGGATTCAAGAAATGAAAACCATGTAACTAAAATATCATATACGAGGCGTGCGTCAGCGAAGTTTGTTCCGAAATTGCTAAATGAACCAAAAGAACCGTCGCATGAGCATCGCTCAAGAACTGTTGAATGACGTCAACGACGACCCAGATTTACTAAAAAGGGTAATTTGGCCCCATGTGACTTTTTCTTGTTCCCAAAACTAAAGAGACCTATGAAAGGACGGAGATTTGCAACGATTGAAGATATAAAGACTGCATCGCTGGAAGAGCTCAAGGCTATACCAAAAGTGCTTATGAGAAGTGCTTTGAGGATTGGAAAAACCGTTGGCATAAGTGTATTGTATCTGAGGGGGATTACTTTGAAGGGGACAACATAAATATTGATAAATAAATAAATATTTTTTCTTAAAAATACAAAGTCACCTTATTTTTTGAACACACCTAGTACATATAAGAAAGTTACCGAAATTAAAACACTTGTTTGCGTTACAAATAAACATAAAAACGTTATGATATATTTTTATGATCGGAATATAATTTTAAATTAGTTACATGTTAAGTTATGGCCACTTTCCATGATGATCACTTTTCACTTTATTACTGCATTATGTAGGTCTACCTATAGACACAATTTAATGCGAAAAAAAATAATTTATCTTGAGAAATAACATGGTTAAAATTTCTTTGACATAATATTATTAAAATACAGACAAAAAAATTGTTGTAGGTAGGATATGTATACTCGTATATCAGTTATCTGGTTTTCATATTACAAGCTCTGCTTAGTTTGGGATCAGATGACCGTGTGTAAAGAATATCCCAGGATATTAAATAAACTTGAATGAGTCCAACCCTCATTGTTGTATCCCCCGTGGCTAAGCCTTTCGGTGGTGCAAGCAAACTGCAAAACCCTGCCAACCCTCGCCTATTGTTATCATAAGTAACCTAACAATTGCTCTGCACGCCTACAGAATATTATTTCCAGAAAATATCTGATATATAAGTACTATCGATGCATAAGTCTGAAGTTGAGTTCTGTATGGGAGGTCCATGATGAGGTGATTTGCTAGACATCGGCGTTCACACTACCTATACGTTTTACGATCCATTTAGTTTCAACAATGCTTCGGCGATTAGACAATAGATTCAATAATACTCCTGTACGTGTAGACAATTTCTAGATTTGTACTCAAAGAGGTTTTTTATTTAAGTAGGTACTGGTAATTATTTCGTTGTATGTACCTAATAGTTATACTTATACTTATTTTGTCGTAAGTTGTGTGTCCGATAGAAGAACTATATGAACAGTGGCTTATGGAAAACATAGAGCTCACAATGATATTGCGCGTTAATTGCTATTATAATTAGGCAGCAAGCAGGTAGGTAAGTTTGTACAACGTAAACATCAAGTTACTCGTGAGTTTCGTAACATCGTGGGTCTCTGTCGCTCGCGGTTCGTCACGCAGTTCTCTCACTCGCTCACTGATGACGTAACGCGCCCGCGCACTCTCGGAGTGCATTCACTCACAACGTAAACAGCGCAAGATCACTACGTAGACCATTTTCACCTCCAGCATATTAATTTGGATATTTCTTCTGGTTTTCCTATCAATTTTAATAAAATTCTATGCGGTACATTTCGTTCGGAAAGTTTATCTGTGTCATGTGTGATAAATAGACTACAGAATAACAGTTAGGAAACCAATACGAAGGTTACATTTCATCACTATGGACGCAACAAGTAAGTAAACTGGTTTTCTTATAAATATGACTCAAATATTATTAAACATGCGTGTCAGCTTTTTATATGCATTGTCTACTTTAGGTACCACGAAACATTTACGTTGTTGTTAATTTAAATCAACATACAAATCTACTTTAATTACCATAGGCTTCCATGTAATTACCAGGCAAATAATAAATATTGTTCCAATCAATCCTAAGACCTAATAACCTAAGTGAAAGATTTGAACCGTCTTTAAATTATTATCTTGTAATGTATTTCTGGCAACTCCAAGCTTGCAAAATATTCAACTCAAATGTGAATTTTAAATTGAACTCAATTCCATCAAAGTTGGAGCTCAGATTACGTTGTTATATCTACAAAATGAATTAACTTACTTTATTCATACATCTATTTCGGTTGAACTAGTTGGGACTGTATCTATCTAGCTAATGCTATTCTAACAGGATATTGAAACAGAAAATTTTGTAAAGTACTTACTGGATGTCTTAATTAGTGTGAATGTTGCATATCAAGAAAGTTAACTAATAATTAGTAGGCTAGGTGCCTACTAGCAAAATTCACTACATCATTACCTCGACCAATATTAATTTATCGATTAAATCCATTAGCCAAAGCTAAAAAATTGCTTATAGCAGAGTGCAGTCCCGTCGTTATCACTTTCCGTTCACGTAAAGCCTTGTCAAGTCACGCCCTGAATATCACGAGTAGGTACCTAGTTTTAATTTCGACATAACCGTTCACAATTCAAGTTTTATTTTATTCATAAAACATAATACTCCAATAACAACGCACAAAAATAACGAAAACCTGCCAATTGGTATCGACGTGACAGTGACTACGTTCGTTTTAATTAATCGGATACGCATACATTAAAATAATAATGATTCCTCTTGGCATTGCTGTAGTAAAAATGCCTACTTCAAGTCATGCTTGTTTCTTGAATGCTGATTAAGTGTATGGGTAAAACCCGCGGCTGAGATGTAGAGGTATCTATCTTTATTGTAGACGATAGGCACACGGGATGCCGACGGCGACGCTGGCACCGGCGGCTGCGCCGTCGCCCTCCTCCGCCGCCCTCACCGCTACAACGGGCAAATTCAATACCGACTAGCGAAAGTGATTTTGGTAAACCATTTCCATCCAAAGTCAAATGTACTATACTAACATAAAAATAATTGGAATATGTTTTATCAAACTTTAATATTTATTAGAAATAGCGTGACTTTTTAATTATATGTATTGGGAAGTTAAAAACTTAATCAAAATGTTCTATGTCGGTAATAAATAACATCGTTAGCCCATTGTTCAATTTGTCTACATACTTAAACCAAACGTAAAAGAAAGGGGAAAGGTACAAATAGGTTTTCAATAAGAGTTTCATCGGTTGAGGTTTTTCTGTATAATTGTTTAATATTATTCATTAATTGTAAATCACTCTTCAAAAAATTAAAAAAAGTATAAAAAATAACTGGCAGTAAAAAGACCTTCAGATAAAAATAACTAACACTGCATTAACTTGAATGTGTGACGCAGCGCTCATTACCTCCAAAATAAAACAAAGCATACACATTATCAACCATATCTCGTGTCAATTTGATCAAGTAACACAGCATGTTCCTATCCACAATATCCACAACTCGGCATGTAACTATACTACCAATTTTAATTTATTAATCTTTAAATTGTATAATTCATTTCAGTGGAAAACAAAATGGGGCTACCCCCACCCTACGAGCAGCAATCACCTAATCCTGCGCCACCGCCGCCATATTTCGGAGACAATCCCCCACCACCACCTGGGCTAGTGATCCCCCCAGCTGCTCCACGGACGAGTGTCATCATATCTCCACCAACTAATTCAGGCGCTGCGCAAGGAAAATTAGGCCCAGGACGCACTGGCATGACGTGTGCATCGTGCAACAGGTCCATCGTTACCAGAGTGGAATACGTACCTAACAATCGAACGCATATCGTTTCTGCAGCTCTTTGTGTTCTCGCCGGGTAAGTTTTAATGAATATCCTAAAATTATTCGATAATTACATCATTTGAAACCACATTGACTGTTATTACGTTATTAGACACAGAATCAAATCATTATGTTCATGGACATGTTTAATGTAATGGTATGGTAATCCCTACTAATATTATAAATGCGAAAGTAACTCTGTCTGTCTGTCTGTCTGTCTGTTACCTTTTCACGCCTAAACCGCTGAACCGATTTTGATGAATTTTGGTATAGAGATAGATGGAACCTTGGGAAAGGACATAGGGTACTTTTTATCCAGATCCCGATCCCGATCCCGGAATTATACGGGTGGAAACGCAGAGTGCAGTTGTGTATCGTATATCCCTACTAAATGAATTTTGGTATAGAGATAGATGGAACCTTGGAAAAGGACAAAGGCAACCTTTTATCCCGATCCCGATCCCGATCCCGTAATTATGCGAGTGATAGATAACGCAGGGTGCAGTTATGTATCGTATATGCCTACTAAATGAATTTTGGTATAGAGATAGATGGAACCTTGGGGAAAGACATAGACAGTCTGTCTGTTTCGTTTTCACGCCTAAACCGCTGAACCGATTTTGATGAATTTTGGTATAGAGATAGATGGAACCTTGGGAAAGGACATCTTTACTTTTTATCCCGATCCCGATCCCGGAATTATGCGGGTGAAAACGCGGGGTGCAGTTATGTATCGCATAATTCAAATACTCCTAGCGAGCTTTTAGAATACTTTCTGCCTGACATGTCCATCAGGCCCATCGGCCTATACACTATGAATGTGTGAGTGTGACGATGCATGGTGTGGTGTGGCGGGGCTGGCGGGCGCGGGCGCGCTGTACAATATAACAATCTATACATATAAAAGGAAGTCGTGTTAGTTACACTATTTATAACTCAAGAACGGCTAACCCGATTTGGCTAAAAATTGGTGGGGAGGTAGCATAGAACCAGCAGGCGGACATAGGATTTTTATCCCGTTTGATCGCGTTCCCGTGTGACGTGACATAAAACGTCAAAGAGAAAACGCATCTGACATGGAATAACAAAACACAAATGACTTAGAGGTATTAGAATAGAAGTAACATATGATACTTTTTGTGTCGGGAAATGTTACATCCCTCGGGAACGCGGGTGAAACCGCGGGGGACAGCTAGTAAGTAATAATTGGCCAATACCGTTTTTGGTTAACCAATGGAATTACAGGCATCATTTTTTGATGACTTAGGTGCCCCAGAGATTGGAAAACAGGGCCAGTTCCTTTTTATTTACACTTACATGGTTGACGTGGTCTCATTCTGATATAATCTTTTTTATTTTCCAGTTGCTGTTGCGGGTGCTTCATCCCCTACTGCATGAAGTCATGCAAGACTGCCAACCACTACTGCCCCAAGTGCCGAGCCTTCGTGGGTTCCTATACACCTTCCTGATTTGAATCTCTGACTGTCTCCCATACTTAGCGCTGCAACACTTCCAAGTAATTTAATGGAAATAAAAACGAACTTGGGCTGCAGATATATTGCTCAGAATATAATCTAAAAGAACCCATACTTAAAAAAGCAACATGGACTTAATCTCATAAAATTTATAATATTTTTGTTATTTTAATAATGTGATTTATATTTTTAGTTTATTCAATAGTACATCCGCTAGAATAAAATGTATATGTATGAATTAGAATCGTAACGTTTATAAAAAAAACAGCTGCTTAACCTAATATAGTTACAACTCGTTCATATTTATTTCCACTGTAATAAAAATTCTGTGACGCAAAATACTAAGTCAACAGAATTGTTATCTCATTGATAGATCTTTTTATCTTATATACTTTAATTTATGATGTCTAATTTATTATGTAATATAAATTATTCTAATATGTCATGTATCAATAACGAGACGAACGAAACTATACTAAATTTATCGATCGAATTGGTTTTTGCTTAAAATAGGTACAATATCCTGTGTTTTGAAAAGGAAGGGTTGTGAAACAAACTACAATTTAAGTACTTAGACCACAAACATTTATATTATCGAATAAAAACCAAAAGAAGGTATACCTCATGTATGTTCAAATATCGCAGACCCCTGCCATAAATTTTTTTTTTTTATATTTATTGTCGATATTATAAAACAACTGAAATACGTTTTAATAACAGACAATATTGGAAGTGATAGCGTTCATATATTTTTATTAAAACAACATTACGTTCTGTGATATGTTTATTTCTTAAGTATGTTTGTAAAAAATATATTTATTACAGGCTTTGTTAACGCCTGGTCATATTTTAAATAAATTGTCTTTTTAAACAATCAATTTTTAGAACAACATGTTAAGAATGACCACCAGAATTGTCACCGCAGAAAATGCCGCGATTTTGCCTCAACATAAAACGGATCATAAGTGTATTAGTCACAGAAACTAGTATTCACTGGTGATACCACTGACAAGGAACATGTTTATTCAATAGACTTTAATTTATTCTTTATTAAACCTAATCTAAATAATTTGGTAATACAGTGATTATTGCAATATGTTATTCTATGGGTATGCTATGATTAAAATATTTTTAATAATTATTATTTCGCATTTTACTCATTCATAAAATAAAAAAGACCTATATTGTTCTTTGTTACGTTTGTTTAACATAAATAAACTCGCTTTATTATTCATCATCACAGCGTCATGTTCACATAAAAATACCTACTCACCGATATTGGGAATGAGAAAAATAATTATTCACAAGTGGTTGCGGGAAGTTTGGTTTTCCTGTTGACATTTCTAGCCGATCACCTAGCTAGGTGTTCAAATAAGTTTAATTGTTTGCGCTTCCTTCACGTCTCGACGATCCAGCGGATCAACTTGATTTTTTGCAAGGGGATACGTTACATGGTGACGAAGAGGGCATAGGCACCTCACGGGAGAGAGACTACTCATTTTCATAGAACTCGGTAAAATTCAAGGGCGTCATGCTAGTATACTCCTAAATATAAACAAACATACAAGGATTAATTAATTAGGTTGTGAGTTCTGCAGTTTCCAGAATATTCTTCGAAATATCGAAAAATTCAAATACTGTTAGATACCTCAGGAACGCGGGTGAAAACGCGACACGATATCTAATACAGGATAAGGTACCTACAGAAATACGTAATTTATAAGCGTTAGACCATGGTCTTAGGTAATAGTTCGATTTACTTTAACTTAAATACAATACAAGTAAATGTTATATGTATATTCAAAATAGAACAATAGGTCTATCTACGAAATATTTTTTTTGCTCAAACAATAGTTTGGTTTGTTACATTAGGTGGCTACTTAGTAATTAATAATATATTCATTTAAATTCAAATTGCAAGAGTTTTGTGGTAATGAAACCATTATACCTTGTATTCTAAATTATACTAGTCCTAGTAAATACACCCAAAAACTTATGGCAACTTGGACAAAAATGCTCAACATTCTTCCACCTCTTCGTTGCGTATGGTATTATACAACAGCACATCCACCTGCAACACGGAAAAATGTATTTCATTCCACGCCCCATTGGTAGACAAACGATTCCAATAAAGTATCTACTATATTTTTTTAAGAACTAACCAACATCTTAAAGATGTGCATTTAATATACTTTGATGCCTTACTCATGCGATTAGATTAGTGGTTCTAGTGTCACTAACCACCTTTTCCAGATGATTTTAATTAAAAACAGCGCTTCTTTTAGGTTATTGTTTGCACTTACACGACAATACATCTTCTTTGACAAAGACCGAGTACTACATTTCTCCGCACATCGGTCATAAAGTCATTACTAAAATATTGGTATTATTATGCATGTAAAAGTGTGACTAAAAGAGTTACTACTCATTTTAACATTTCATTTTATATCCTGACCTGGTAAAACTAGATTCCTCTAAGACAGAAAATAATGCACAAGCGTACACAGTATCTATGTAGTTTAATTATTTAAAAGTGTCATGTGTTAGTTATAGTTATAGGTAGATTGATTAATGGTATAAAATATTTCATTATTAGATGGATATGTGTAATGGATTTTGGTCCCAAATCCTACTAATATTATAAATGCGGCGGAAATGGGTCAGTTGGTAGTACTTTCCCGGACGAACTCTGCACTAAGAGCTCTACTACTTTAAACTATCTGAACGAATTGGGATGGAACTTGGCACACAGAGAGTCTTTAGCCTGGGAAAATGTAACATCCCTCAAGAACGCGGGAAAAGTCACTTTTAATAGTCTTCGAATACATTCTTATTTTAGTATGTTCTCACCAGAATAATACACCCATGAATAAAGCAATCAGATGTGTCCTGGTGGCATTTTTGTAAGTGGCTCTCGTCATGATGTCTTCCTGACAGTGTGGGCATCGCATGCCCACGGGCTCCGAGCCAACTCGTAGAAGGTCCATCTCAATGCACACTCCATTATCGGTGCTCTGGCCTATTTGACGGTAGGCGTTCGTATCCACTGTAAGCAAATTTACAATACATTAGTTCGTCGAAGAATTAATTTAAACATATAAAAAAAGAAAAAAAATACTATTCTTAGTAACTATTAATAGGAGTTATCTTATCAAAGTTAATTTTTATCAGTTAACAATTAGTTATTGAAGCACAGATTCCACATATATTTACGTAAAATGCAATAACACCTAGTTTAATTAAAGCAACAGTTTAGTGCAGTGCAAATTTCTACACATTTAATAGATAAATGGAATGGTAATGACACCCATGTGCTAACATATCTATATTAGCCTTGGTTGATATCTATAAAACTATTTCACTTGCAAGTTTTTAGGTGGCTTGGGCCAGTCATTATTAAAGAAAGTAAAACAGGAAAAAAATCCAAAAACCCACAACATTGTAAATATAGCTAAAGCCCCGCGGTTGTACCCGTGTTTAAAAGTACCTATAGAAAGAAATTTACGTAGCTACTTATCCCATTGTAATTTATAACCCACGTAATTAATGACTCGGTGAGGGACATATAATATTTTTTTTCATTTTGGGTTCCTACTTTGGCCGACAAACAAGCAGACGGTCCACCTGATGGTAAGTGGTCACGGCTACCTATGGACATTTGCAACACCAGGGGAATTTCGACTGCTAGTTGTTAAGTCTCATGAGCCTGTAATTTCACCAACCCTCTTACATTGCTAACCAAAATACAGTAATATAAGTGCTTTACTGCTTCACGGCGGAAACGGGTAAGCCCCGGACGAACTCGGCACTAAGAGCTCTACTACTCTTTGCTTACAATCTTTTGTATTTATAAATACTAGTGTGAGTTGATTAGGTATGTGATACCTACTGGAATGCCTGCAATATCTACTCATCTCAATCAGAAAGTGCGAACAAAATAAATAACATGTACAAAAATATCAATGATAAGTATACTAGGGTAGATAAAATAGATGATATCGATAGTGGGTACCTTCTACGTATAAGTACTTCTAAATATTTGTTTTGTTTTAATAATACATAGACATTAATAAAATTGTATTTTTTTTTTCAGTTTCACAATATGTTATGTTTTGTATATATTCTTGGTTTGTACAAAAACAAACTTCCTTTTAACATTTTCTATTAATACTTATTTACTTATGAAGGTTTTAGGTAGTTATTGTGGGTGAATATTAAAAATGAAATATTTTTGAGAAACACTTACTTGTTTACACGATCTTCTTAAGATTTAATAGCGTCTTCACGACCACTGCCACCGTATTTAAATAACTCACAAATGTAATAAACAAATCCTGATTTATACCTATAAAACTAAATTATCAATATAATATTATCACTGCTATTCTAAACAATATTAGAAACACATCGTTTTGACCCTTCTACTAGAATCGGGTATTACGCAATGTTGTTAAATGAAATTGGTACATAATTAAAAATAAATTATTTTTAATCGGGCGAGGTGTGTATCTGTCAGCCACTATGTTTATGATAACGACGAATGGCCCGATATCCAATAGATATCGACATGATAACACACACCATAGATCAAGTAGGGCATAATAACTGTAGGTACCTATACGCATCAGGTACCTAATGCACTTGTTTTGATTAGCGCACTTCGCGAGCTCATCTATTCGTCCGCGCTAGTTTTATAAATGTACTAAACTAAACTGTCTTACAAAAACTAACCCAAGAATATAGTATTTAAAAAAAACTTATAGTAAAAGGTACATATTGGCATTGTCTATCTAATTTCTAGCTACTTTACCTATGTTTCGTTTTTTAAAACATCTAAGGTCAGTCGATTGTAGAACAAGAGACACATGCTAGTCGAGAGAGTGCAAGGTGCACCATCTACACTTGCACCTACCTGCCAAAGAAGGACGGACGTACAGAACGAAAGGAAAGACGTAGTCATGATATATGAAGTGAGGAGTACCTATGTTTAAATAAGTAGGTACCTTTACTGCGTGTGTATTATATTTGCGCCGCTTAAATCTAATTCTTTTACGTTCTATCGTAACTATTCTATGAAATCATTAAAAGGTACTTACGTCCATATGGAATGGAAGTAATAGTATATCTATTAGTAGTAGAAGTACGTCAGTAGAAGTAGTGCAAGTAAACTTATATATTCCGACTTTTTTTTCCGGACCTAGGTATCGTACACAGTGTCTATAGTCAAGTAGCCAAGGTGTCCAATAATAGAGGACATTCAATGAGTTATAGAGAATAATGGGAATAGAACGTCTAAATATTCATAACTTTGAAATATTGATATGACTAGAGTTATGTGTACCTTCTCAAGAAAACTTATTTTATTTTATAATAAATTTATATTCTTGTTCGCAATTGCTGGGCTGACTTGATCCGGCAGTGTTAACATTCCTCATGTTGGTATGTTAACACAAAGCTGTAGGTGCCAAAAAGTGAGTTCCAGTTATTACATTTGGGGGCGAACTTACTTTTAGTTTTCTACAACTATTATCTCTCAGTTTGGCTGGATTGTAGTCTAACACAACACCTAAGACTTTCCAATATAATTAAATACTATAAGAGATCCTTGTTGGCGAATATAAGAGAGAAGAAAACATTAAGTGGACGCCTTAGAATTAATCCTCAGTACTCATACTTAATTTTTTTTGGACTCAGTGAAGATGTCCATTATTTATTTATAGTCTATCTACGCTATAATCATGACTTTTCTATGACTTATTTTCAACCAGTTATTATTATTTTATAGGCTTCGAAATATTGTAGTTTACTCCATCTATATTCCAAGATTAAACTTGTGCGGACTGTGACTGACTTGATACGATTCATGACACTGGCAATGAATAAGTCTTAAAAAAGGATAAGGTTGCCATACAAAATGTAGATGAATAGTTTGCCAACCTTTTAGCGGCAACCATGGCACGGTGTTGTTGCGATTTTACAACGTTTTCATTATTCGTGTAATTTTGGTAATGCTTTATCTATTAAAGAGCAATACAACTAAAGTGAACCACTAAAGTTAAGTAAAAACCTGGGAACTCTTATAGGTAGATACATGCATTACCTATCATGAGTACCTACCCAGATTTTGAGTGTATGGAGACGATTGACTTGACTTTGATAATAATCCACACTAGCTAGAAATAGGATTTGGTGCAAAGTAAAACTAAAGCGGGCTTTACACTTGCACCACGGTTTTGCAATCGTGATTTTTGTCTCGCAACAAAAGGTTCGAACTTTTTTCGCGATCAGCGATCGTATACGCATCCACACTCGCAGGTTTTCACAGTAGCGTAGCGAAGGACAATTAAAATAAAAATATTTTTATATCGAATAGCCCTTTTCTATAGTTAATATGGATTTCTTGGAGAATGCGTAATATCAGTCGAATGATACTGCGAAAATTTGCCAGTGTCGAGGGTTACGTTTTCATCGCGGCGCGAATATCGGCGAAAATATCCGTCAGTCAGTCATACTCATGACATGACACATGACAGATATGGCATTGCATTGGTGTTATTGTCATTCCACAAGTTAAACGTCATTGCTTCATGCTCAAGCATGCCGATGCCAAAGCTGATGCAGTCTTTGGATTGTTTGTATATTGTTGAGGATGAAGTTATTCATAATTAATATTTACTGACTTATCTTATAGGAGTGTATGATTTGGATAATATTCCTATTTGTGTAAAATTATTTGTGTTACTAAGCCATAATAACATAACTCAATATTTAAATATTGTTGGTGGCTCCTGTGTGATCTATTGCCCCAAGCAACGCAAAATATGGATGTGGATTTACTCAGACCGGGTACTGTTCCCTTATCTCCGAACACTATATTGTGGTTTGAATTCTTACTGGACCCCAATCTACTCAAAAGACACCTTAGCAAACCTAATCCTGGTAAGTGCACCACAGTCATTTTAAATTATACTTTACCTCATTTAGAATAATGTACATAATGTTTTGCATTATATCACCCATCAATATAAAACAGTCATTGAATTGATCATGATATTCTTGTTGATAACTACAGCAACCAGTGTCAATTAGATCTAAAACACATGAAGCTTAGGAACAAAATAAAGTATATAGGGGGGTATATCTAATCTAGTATGGTCTTGTGGCCACCCCAGGACATTGGACAGGTTCGGAATTCTAGAATATCTTATTAACTTCACACAAGACTGATGAAATTTTGGTTTTTTTATGGTCCAGACCCCTTTGAAAAATTTCCCTAGATTTGCCAATTGACAGCAGTACTAAAAATGTCATGATTGTCATTTATAATATTTGCTCAATTGATTCCTTTCAGAACCAACACCATGTGAACTAATAGAAGAGTTTTTATCTGTTGACAAGGAGGCCAACACAAAGCCAACAAGCGAACGCATTGTAGATGTAGATGCACCTCCAACCCCACCCTCTGTCACTACCCCAACACTAGTCCAGTTGACACGCAAGCAACTTGCATTAAAGATACTTGCTCTTAAGGTTGCCTCAACACTCCACTGGAATTTGGGTATTATATATTTTTTTCACAATTATTTAATAAGCTGTTTTTACATTTTCTCATATCTCTAACTATTTAATAATTTATTTGTGTCACAAATTTACCATAGACTAACTGTAACAATTACATAGTAAACATACTTTAATATTAAAATACATAAATATTATAATAAGATTAATTGTTTTTTATTTCTTTGTTTTTTTACCACTACTTAACTAAATAAAATTACTATTACAGATATATTTGAGTCGAAGTTACCTCCACCAATCCAACAACAATTGATGCAGGATCTTGTTTACATTGCAACAGACATTGATTCATTTGGTGTACCACCTCAGGTATGACATTAATATCTTTAAAACATAACATCAACAAAGATAGCAACATGATTCAATACTTTGTCCCATCTCATCCTGGAAAATTCTGTCAACAAGCAACTGTCTGTGTGTTCCAACAGCTCCTCTTGAGACTTAGTTCTCTTCTAGGTTCTGTGTCATATGACTTTGGACCACGTCATCACTTTTCATTGAAAACATTAACTGGAATTAACCTATTAAGTATTGCTTACATATGTCTTACACATGATTATCTTATGCAAGTAGTGAAAGAAAATATCATTGAAGTAGATCAGAGGATCTGGAAATGCAACCTCTTATTTTATCATTATAATTAAGTGTTAACCTGTTTTTGAGAAATTCAGACATTGCAATGTGAGCATTCCACTCAGGGAGCATGACTCCTGCCTGCTAATAAGATTTTCTATTTCTCTCTGATAAAAAAACATTTATTTCAGGAAATACCAGCAGAAATATTGCAACAGCCACAAGTGCAGTTTGCATTAACTCTGTATCACCGGTGGATTCTTCGGTTTCCTGTCAAAACTGCTCTATATGCGAAATCTACAAAAATGGCTTTTATTCATATGTAAGTTAAGATTATTACAAATTTGTATTTGGGGCCGTTCATAAATTACGTCACGCTAAAATCAGCCTTTTTGACCCCCCTCCCTCCTCCTATTGTCACGCTGTATCACACTTTCTGTTACCTCCCTAGAAATATGTCGTCATTTCAAAAACTGAAACTTGGGCTTTATCGTCATGAGAAACGAACGGCGAATGTCACGTTGCCGTAGACTATGGTCTACACCCCCCGTCCCCCCTTTTCACAGCTTGTGACACTCAGCAGGACGCCCCCCTTTTTGTAGTATTTTATGAACGGCCCCTTTGTGAAGTAATCATTTAAGTATACATAATAGATTGTGCATACTTATATCATTCCAGACCTGGTATGCAGGCAGACAGTGGCTACACACCCTTAAATCAATGCTTCGAAAAAATCTTACGTTACTGTGAAGCATCTCGCTTGCAAAGCATTCGATTCTTAGAAGAGATATTATCATACTACGAGCCAATGCCAAATCCTGGACGAAGAGAGTCAAAAAAAATTAAAGTGCCAATTATGGAAACATTTGTCCATCTCACTGAAGACACCCATAATATGAATCATAATTGGGACACTGGGGATGTAAAAGTAAGCCAATACGAACTGGCTATGCAAGTTCATTTTGATCTGTGTTACAATTACTTCTTTTATGGGCAACATGATTTAGCTGCAAAACATATTCTTGGTTGTAGAAAAAGCTCCATTCTACTTGAGCGAGAAGTATCCTTTTATGGATACGGGCAAAAAAAGTTTTTGCCTTGGGGAGAGTTCTACTATGCCAGTGTGTCAAATGAAGATATCGTAGGATACATCAGAGCTCTGAATTTGGGGTACGAAGTATTAAATGAAGAACCTTCTCTGTTACAAAAACTACAGGAATCAATAGCCAATCATTACACTGGCATTATTGCAGTCTTGCAAGCTGATAATATAGCAAGAGAAATCCCAATGGTTCATAGGCAAGTTGTGGAGTTGGATATACAAGGTTCTGCTTCGAGCGGAGCTTTCACTGTGGCTAGGGACTTATTAAACAGGGTATCAGCTCTGAATGCCGTAAGGTATGCTCTCGAAGGTGGCCTACCATCTACGCATCCAGATTTTCTTAATAAATTTAAAACTAATAAATTTTTCGATCTGCTCTTTTGGGCGCTTGGACCAGTATTAATTTCAGATTTAACTGAGACTGATTGGAATCATTTGAGAATGTTCTTCCTTCACCTGGCTACTTCATCACAATGTAGACTACCGATTGACAGAATCGATGAATACTTAAAAAAACACATAGGAGAAAGAAATGAAAACTTAGAATGTATTAGACAGAAATTAATAACGAATGAACATCTGAGTACAATCATAAATGATCCCATCAACAGTGATGATGAAAACATGGATATTCCGCGGGAATTACTCACTGATGATTGGGAAACACCAGATTTCGAATTTAAATCTGTTCCCGAATTGGAAATGGGTAGATTGAAGAAACGTCTTATCGAAGCTTCGACTGCTGACGACGTGCGAATGTGTTTGGTGAAGTTGGCTATGATGGCACCTTCGTCACCTCTATGGAAGTTAAGTCCGTCTTGGAAACCTGCTGGTGGATTGGGAAATGCTTTAGTATCTTTGCCGCGGGGATTCTTACAAGATTTTGGTTACGTAGTGTCGGGAGCCGCGCGGGCAAGAGCCGAAGCGGGATGTTCACGTGCGGCATTGTCCCTGCTCTCAGTATTGGAAGGCGAAGCACGCAGCCAATTAGGTGGGGGTTCAGACCCTACACTTTTCCGCTTATGTCGGCTCTTATCTTGGGAAGTGCTGTTACTGCAAGTCAATGTAATGTTAAGCGAGTGGCCTCATCATCGCCTCAATCTAACAGCATTAGCTAATAAGTGCATAGCGTGTATTGCTGCAGCCAATTCTACTGACGGAATCGTTCCTCGCCCTCAGGTAAATATCTAAACCTTGTTTATATGTAAAAAATATGTATACAACTTTAGGTTGCCTAATATTGTGTATTATGTTAGGTAATAGAAGCGTGTTGGAGTTGCCTGGTGAACGCGTGTGAATGGGAAGGTGCGGTCGCGACCACTGGGCCGGGGGAATTAGCGTCTGCACTTTGTGCGGCCTGCTTCGAGCTTCAACGTGGAAAAGGCACCAGAAAGTTTCCAAGGCCTTTGTGGGATTATGGTAAGATTTTGATTTTCTATAATGAGAAGGGCATCAGCACTACTTCAAACAAGTTTTCCATCTTGCATTAGTTATGAGTAGAATGAAATAGCACAAAAGATTTCTTTTAATTATCTATTTAAAATAGTTTTCATTATTTTAATGCAGACTTCTCATAGTAAACTACGGTATCCTAGATTTCTTCCAATAGTCTTTTTTTATTACAGCTCTATTGGTGTACAGCAACGGCTCCGGTGGTCCAGTCAAGAGATCGGCAAGTGGCATGCCGTCTCACTCTCGCGACGTACCGAACGCCGCGGCTGAGGCGCGTAGCACATTCAACACGTTTCTCGGAACATTACGCGAACCGATCGCCGTCAACGTCATGTTCTCACTCATCGCTAGAATACACAACCTGATACTGGACGATAGTTCATTAGAACTTGTGGTGGAATACACGAGCTTATGGCCTGCAAATATATCCAACACAAATAACTATAATGCTAAATATGTAATGGAATCACTCACGGATTTATTGGAGAGGAGTATTAAGCTGTGTCCTTATAACACTTCTTGGTACGTACATACTTCCATGTTTAATTCACGGTGTAAAGATTTGACATTATTGTATGTTAAATTCCATTTGCCTATCACGTTGCATACTGGGTAAAAAATACTAGCATCGATGCGCTTGATTTATGGGATTGTGTTTATAGCGGCATTGAACTCTATTCAAAGTGATGAGTTTCCTTCGACTATAATATCTGAAATCCAACAGGTTACGTCTGTACGGCGACGTGGAGTGCGTGGCGGGGCGGTGGGGGGCAGCGCTGCGTCGGTACCTGTGCGCGCTGGCGGCCGGCTCGTGGCACTTCGCGAAGCGCGCGCCCGACGAGAGCGGCGTGACGCGCCGCGCCGCGCGCTGCTGCCAGGCGCTGGCCGCGCCCACGCAGGCCGCCGCGCTGGCGCAGCTGCCCGACGAGCCCGACTATAACACCGCCTTCAAGTGCCTCGCTGAGAAGGTGGGCTCGATAAAAGTTACCTCACTGTGAGGTGCTGGAGGGGTCTAGTTCCACGAGAACTAATTTTACTTGTGACTCATCCCAGCCTCGCATGTATTATTAAAACACATAAACCTTCCGGAACAAATCCTCTAAACTATGGTGAAACCACATTAAAATCTATTACATAGTTAAAATGAACTGAACGCACAAACAGGGACACAGAAATTATGACTTTGATTTATAGAGGAGCGAGGTATGAGACTCCTTCATTAAATGGGAAGAACTTCCGCCAGGCTAGGTGATCATGCCTGGGGACCGCGGTCCAACTGTTGATGTTGGATACTTGTCTATATGTCAATTCCTGAGAGAATCTTGATGGATTCTCGCGTGTTTCTACTCGTTCATAGATGTCACCACATCACTGTAGTGCGGGCGGTGAAGGATTGTAGGCGTGTTCATAGTGGTCGTCACAGTTTTATTAATTAGACGGCCAGTTGGCTTGATGGTTAGAGACCCTCTACCACGCGCAGGTCGTGGGTTCGGTGGTGGGGTTTATAAATTCAACAATCCTTCTAATACTTACCCATCTATAAATTACAAAATTCTTATTGCATAAATACATTTTTCCAGACTGGTAATGCAGCGGACGCAATGGACGCGTACTACGGATGCCTATGGGACGGCACGCTCCTCGAGGTGGCGGTGGCGCTCCACGCGCGACGCGGCGAGTGCGGCCGCCGAGCGCGCGCGGTCAAGGCGGCCGGCGCGCTGGAGCTCAACGCCAACAACAGCGAGGACATACAGCGAGAGGCTGCGGCCACACGACGAGCGAGACTACTACGCGCACTCACTAACCAGTACGTCGCGTGAATGTCTTGGGATAGAGATTGACAAAACAAACGGTCAAGTGTCAGACTGCACTCAGAAGAATTCCATACCATGTCCTTAGAACAAGTGTTCTATAAATTTGGATCTATTCAGATACTTAAATTGCCGACTGCACTCGAAGAAGGTAGCAGCCGTCGAATATAAATTTGGAATTCTATAAATTACCTATTAATGATACTGAAAAAGTTTAAGGCGGTCCAAGCGTTTCTGATTATCAATGTATTGTTTGTAAACAAGTTCTTGTTATCTTACTACAGTTTTTTTCTCTTGTGTAAATATTATATTAAATGTTTAATTTTAAGAATTACGTATTTACAATATATTTTAAAACCTCATATTTTTACGAAGCCAATGCGAAGCACTGTGTGCATTATTAGTAAAACGTTGTTAAAATGTAAACTAACTTATGGTTTGGAAAGTGATGTAATAAGGTTGCAGGCTTACGCCGATCGAAATAAAACATCTGGATATTAATCAAAGCTTTTTATTTAGAAATTTCTTCGTAATGCGAAAGTTTTCTTAAACTTTATCACATTACTTTACATTAATAAACGACTTACTAACTAGGTCATGAGAATGGTCAATAAAATAGATTCAAAGTGTCGCAGATTCTAATCAATGACAAAGTTAATTCTGAGAAAGTGATAAGGCACATACCAAAAATCCCTTATAAAATGGTATTTTATTAATAGTAGGTAGAGAAAAAGTGAAAAAAAAAAAGTCAGTTATAATGGCACAATTACACAAAAATAAAAATTAAACTGGAGAACCACTAGAAACATGACCATAATAGTTCGACATACTTTCGGTCTTGTCTATAAGCAGATCTATGTAAAAATCAGTCTCTGTGAATATTTATAATAAAATAGGCAGTAAATAAGTCTATAGTTATTTTCTTACTTTAATATTCGTGAACGTGAAAGAAGCTTTGATGTACTTAGCACATATTTATAAAAGTAACAAAAGAATATAAAAATAAGTAGAAATGCCTTATTTCTGCGCAGGATATTATTAGCTCTATTGGTATCTATTACAAGACCATGAGATAATAAACGTAGTAACTTTTTCGTATGCAGTAAGTTTTACGAAATAAGATATTCGTATAATTTCTCCAAATAAAAGTCTAGTACATCCTGACGCAATAGGTAATCTTTATTTCTCATAGGTGCCGAGGTATCGTTGACAGTTAGGGCAGTAATGATCGGAGTTCTTCGCAGAATCCGAACCATATGGCACGCAACATAGACAACTGAAAAGATAAAAGTTAGTCGTTAACGTACAAATCATCAGCGTCAAGTGAGCATTCAATGTCGAAAAAGTATCAGAATAGATAGGTAGAATCGAAGCGTCTAGTTGCTCTTCTTACATTACGATAAAACTCATGTAAAACTGAAATCGAATAACCTTCTTAAAATAACTCAATGAGCAGAGCGTCGAGTTATTTCCTTGGTTAGTAGCTAGTTGGCATTGTGTGACAGCCGCTTTAGTTGTTGTTACAATGCTCTTGAAATTGAACTGAAGCTGATTTTTTGATACATTGGCACACCTTACTGCTTACATGCCGAATCATCCATTTATATCTAGACCGTTCAATATAAAAATCGATTGAAACGGTTTTATACAACATTTAACATTCCTAGGCCACACACATTGTATCCATAAATAATTTTAAGTTACCATGCCAAACACCAGAGAGCAGCAGCCATATGAGTTCGCGAAGTACTGGAGTACTTCACAGCAGTCTTAATAGAAGAGCCGCAGAAGCGGCACACTGTGATGGTGTTCTCAGGTCCCAACAATGACTCCATCTTGGCGTACAGAAATTTAATTAGGTTTATTGTCTTTTGTATACCACTGTCTCTCGTAACAAGCATATAATAGACAAACAATAAATGACTTGTGTAAGAAAAGGATTCCATTCAAATTTCGAACGATTTTACCAAATTTTCAAAATCACTTTTTAGACGACATTATTTTGGGATAAATATGCAATTTCCTTAAGAGAACGTTTAGGTAACATGACAAGTGATTTCTTTAAGGGTGAACGTGAAAATCTAAAATCATAAAAGCTTTGATGTAGTTTTTCTCTGGGACTGTCGGAGTTACGGCTATTATACCTTACTTATTTACTAACGCCGGAATTCCTGTGCTAGTAAATGACACTACTTTCAGAATATCTAAAGTACCTAATTACTTTACCTATTACCTATCTGATATATGCTGTAGGTAACCTATAGGCGTGTTCGTGAAAGTGCGTTGTAATAAAGCGAGTGTAAGAGTATTCATAGTTATTTGTGAATATAATATTAATCTAACACTACCTATTGTAAATATCTGCTAGGTACAGTAACTAATGTTTAGATTTAGTACAAAGTACCTAACTTACCACGACTGGTGCCTGTTGAGGTACGGAAGGGGATTGAGACATGGATTTATCCATCGTCTGCAACTGAAAAAATAAAGATGTTAATATTGTGAAATAATTGTCAGCCACAAAATTTCTAAATTACAATATTATAGTTTTTCAGATTAAATTGCAACATAAGTTAGGGCTTGTCATACTAAATTACCTACTTTTAATGCAGAATATACTCAGTTATTATTTTCCATAATTTCAGTAACATAGCCATAGTTTAATAAGCACCTACTTCGACATTAAAAAGAGAATATCTGAATGTTATAAACTATTGGCAAAGGTAATGCAAAAAGTAATGAAAAAGGGTAAAGGCAAGCTGGGTTGTATCTAAAAGAGACATCATGCCATAGTTACATATTAGACGATTTAAAGATCGGATAGATCACTATTGTTGAAACCTGCTTTTCCTGTCGATATACTTATTTAGTAATAACACTGGCTCACCGACACACCAAGTAATAGTCACTATACTCCAGTTCTGTCTTCCCGCTCAAACCATTGAATGAACTGATTGACAGACTGACTGGTCGACTGTCTGACTTACTGACTGACTGACTGGCAGTATTTATTACCACTACTTGTATGAGTGAGACAGTGTTAAATATCTATTATAATATATATACTATAATCTATTATTAATAGGCACACATACACTACAACTAAATTCACTATTAAACACAATCAATATCAAAAATAAAATCAATAATTTATGAAAATATCTGACTGCGTTTTTTTTTGTTTCAGGGAATAATTTACTTCATTTCACACGTTTTAGATTTTATTTGTATTTTGAATTAGCTTTTTCATAACGACAATGATACCCATTATAATAATTTAATTTTTTTTTTTAATTATAGGCCCTATGTCACTCCCACAACTAAGATGAATTTGATGACCCCTTATATCTTGAACTCCCTCAAACGGATTAGGCTGCAGAGCATGTCGAAGAATAAGACATACATAAATATATGACCTCGAAAACTCTCCGGCAGATCGGGTAATAATATAAATAATACCTATAAATTATTTTTTATTTATTTGGCATAACATACTAGCATGCTTCAGCATGGACATAATTATGGAACTTTTAGACCAAAAGAGCAAATTAACTACAGAAAAATTTGTGAAAATGGGTAGGTTGATACTGGCAGTAGGTACACATGATTCGTGCGAGTTACTAACATAGGTACCAGCACCGTGCTATTTAGTGTAAGTAAGTATCGGCATGCGTGTCAAATCAGATACTAATAACATAAGGCTTGATAGATAAATAGAAATAAACATAAATATGTAACGCCTAAACCATATGTATTTACCTGAGTAGCAGGGTATACTTGTGGGTACAAGGGCACAGAATCGTGTTGCATTGTTCCTTGAAAAATAAACATGCTATTAATAACTTTTAAATAAATATAAAGCCCGTAAGTATAAGTGTTTGGGTTTCTCAAGTGGTATACGGTATATCGCATAACTACGTCATGAGCAATACATATTCTTGGTTAGGATGCTGTCTGAAGGCATATTAGATCCTCATAAGAAAGACATATTACAACATCATTATTTGGGGATTTCGGGGGCATTAAAAAAAATACAGACAGATTGAGAACCTCCTCCTTTTTTGAAGTCGGTTAAAAATAGAACTAAGTACACACCGAATTACCCGCAGTGCAAGCAGGTACGTCCCCTGAAGGTTCCTTACAAATAAACTTTATATTCGATTGATGAATACCATAAATGATCTGTCAAACTAAACTAATTACTAAAAATAATACTATATCAGGGTGACTTTCTTTATAGAATATTGGGACATGAAAAGAAACATTGCTCACAGTAGGTACCTACCCTTCGCGTGCGAAAGGGAAAACAATAGATAGGTACCATAGAGAATCCTGGGGTTGAATGATTTTAATCGCCAAATTTTATTTGATTTTGTTTTTTATTAATATTCTATTACACAAGTAATTTTTTTTTTTCAGCAACAAGTTGTTTTTCTTGCAAACAGTTTCATATAAAAACTGTTTGACTTTTGATGTTAAACGTTAACTTACAGACAGTCGAATTAATTGAGAATGGATTTCCAAAATAACTATTGTATATTTATAAAAGTAGAAAATAATAACTTACTTTAAATTTATACCTACTGGGTAATTAATTCTTATATTAACCTAACCTGTTTATTTACAGAACAAACTTAATAAGTGTGCATGAAACTTATCTGTTTGTTTTGTCCCACTCGGTGTAAATATTTGGATAAAGATATTTATTTCTAAGATATAAAATCGCTTAATATGACAAACGTAAAAACTGTTCTGCATATGTACCTACCTGATTGGAATAAGTAAACAATAAGTGAACACAAATAAATAATAAGTAGCTAAGTATTTAAAATAAATATAAAATCATATTATTTATATTATATATATGATATTTACTTAATTAATAATAATAGGTAAAGGTAAAATATTAGCTCACTCCCATCAGTTCAAGTAGACCCTACCCCACATAGATATACACATCTAGCAAAATATTATCACATTACGTTAATACTAGCATCTACCCCGCGGTTTCTCCAGCATTATAAGCAGATTATTTTTGAGACAAAAGTCTTTATCCTTCCCCAAGATTCCCCAAAAAACAATTTATATTTATAATATTAGAAATAATGGATCATGATTATTTTCATCCTGGCCTCCGGCGCCTGATAATGGAAGTATTTCGCGTCGGATCATAGGTATTAATACTCAAAAGCACTTACGTGCTACTCAAAACAAAGAAGTAAGTCCACATGTATAATAAATAATAATTATTAGGTAGATATAAATGTTACCGACACCTAAATCTTTGTTTGTTGAGTTCGTTCATTCGAATTAGACAGTTAAGTTATAGTTTATGTTATTCCCCTTAATGTTCCATTCTATAAATCAACACCGACTGATCCAACAATAAACACACAGTTATAGTTAAGCACTTACAAAGTTTGTTTGATACTAGGTAAATTAACATCTATTGCTTATTTGTTCAAAGTTGAAAACAATTAAAAAAGAATCATCCTAAATTTAGTGTAGCTAAGTAGGTATCGTCCTCAGACAACCTTCGAAACGCACACATGGCAACCTAAAGAATTTGGTTTAAAGCTTTCAAGGTCAATGTCAAATGAGATGTCAATGAAATATATTCGCTTACCTTTTCACTGATATATTTCACAGGGAATTAAAACAACTTCAATTAGTTTGCTTGTGAATTATAAAAAAAAGTTCGAGTGTTCTACTAAGAAACGACCACTAGGTTGAGACAGACGGCATGTTGTGTGTGTACTTCGATATTGACAGAGAGAAACCCACTCCGCGACGCCCGTTGCCGCGTTGCCCCGCCGCACGCCGGCGACCGAGGCGCCCGCCCGCCGGCATCGTCGGCATAAAGCCGCTCATATAAATATGTTTGTATGTGTGTAAACAATAATCTTCTCTTAGGTTGGTACCAAAGTATCAAATTAAATGGAGTCAGCAACTCAATAAACAGATATAGAAGTAGGATCATTAACTCCTATGCTTATTCGTTTTTTTTACTAGGGTTATTTATAGATAGGCTAAAAAATAATTATAAAGGTTTCTCAATGACAGTCAATAGTTTGTAAATACGTTCTTTATAAGTCGGTAAAGTGTGTCTCCCCGTCTTCAACAATGGGGTCGAAAGTTTAAAACAATAAAAGGTTTATAAACAAGATTCGTTTGCCAATTTTATTTGAGCCCAACAACCCACAAATTATAACTTTGTATTCCTATGACATGGTTTAGGTACACAATGTGCGTGGTCGATCGATGGAGGATCAAAATCAAACCTAACAAAAATCTGACAGCTCTATTCTGTGGAGCCGCATGGCAGACTTGTTTACTCTCTTCGACGAACTACGTCCTAAGAGAGGCAATCCAAATATCTTGAGGAAATTACAATTCACAAAGAGGGAGTTCGTGTGGGCGCTGTCTTTTTGCCGTCATAAAAGTAAAGAAAACCGCAAGGAAAAAGTGCCCTAAATGGCACATGCGTTTGAAACTGTAACCTTGTATTTAAAATTAAGTACCTAATATTTTTTAAATATTACTACAAGCCTATTGTCATTGTGTTGTGTGTAACAATATAAATTCACTTATTATTAAACCCCAGCTTGAGGTGTCTACTGCCGGGTGACCAACTTTTCGTCCAATGCTCGACATTCCACGTGCGTTTTCATAATAGGCAAAGGGAGTCCGATTTTTTTTTCATAGGGGCCCGAAATGGCTAGTTACGCCACTACTACTCAACTTCCTTCCTTTCAGATCTAAGCTCTTCTTCTTTTATTGCTTCGGAGTCCCTCGTCCTCGGTTAAGTGTTTAATATACCCTTGGATGTGACCCTCAGCGCTCATCGAAATGTTCGCCGTAAAAGTCAACGCCACGCATTAGGTCACCCGCGAGCTGCGACGGGACGTGCCAGTTAACCCGTATCTATCAAATCTCTATCTGATCTAAAATTTAAAAATAATAATAAGAATGTTGATGAATGTTGTAGAATGAGGGTATTACAAGGTAGTTCGTTATATAGGTATTGAAGATAGAGAGACTGACAGGTGCAGCTTTCATTTCCTTGTTTAGGTTATTATTATATTTTAAATTGCTTTTCTCAATATTTCTTTTTTTATAAGTACCTATTAAGTATTTGCCAATGCAAAATATATGAAATCGAAATTATAAGCCAGCCCAAATGTGAAGTAAGACAAATATCTTTTAATTTATTTAAAAAAAATGTAACCTTGCTGAGTTTCTTGCTGGTTCTTCTCAGTTGAAGGCCAACATACCGAATCAGCGGTAGCATCAGTAACTTTGACCTTCATAAGCCCTTTCCCCTCCGCGGGCCTGACTACATGGTTTTCGAAAATCTAAAGCTTATTTCACAAGTAGTCGAAGCCGAGGCAAATTTTTATTGGAATGATGAAGAATACCTGAGCAATAGGTTTACACATCCCACATTCCAATAATATGTAGAGTTCATTTGTTGATCAGTTTCGTTCATACAATGCTACTACGGAACCGTGCAAAAATCGCACTTGGCCGGCTTTTTAAATTTTTAGTTTGATTATTTCTTATGATTAAGTGTTCCTTCTTCTGAAAAAGAATTAGGTTACGTATTATTTACCACAATCTTAGGAAAAGATAAGAGAAATTACAATATACGTTCAACTAGGTTTATTCAACAATTAAGTACCTACTTAATCTAAACAGAAGGTAGGTATACCTAATCGGCTAGTTTTTTTAAATTCTTTGGGTGGGTTTTTTTAAACCATAGATAAGGTACTAACAGAAAAAATGCAAATAAGTGATAATCATGCCAATGAGTTGTCTAAATGAGTGTATAAATCAAATTTGGAAATCAATGAAATCGTTAATTTAATAATTTAATTACGACTATTAATAACCTTAACTTCGGTGTAAAAATTCCTATCCATAGACAAACTAGACTAACTTTGGACAGAACTTGTATCAAACAGGCGCGAACTAATCGCGCGAACTTCATTTGAATGCTATATCCTTATAAAAAATGTAAAATTCCTATAAAAAATGAAATAGTATATTCCTCAATCACCCTACATAAAATGTAGTAAAAATACAAACATTTTATACCAAACAACGTAGAAAATAATACAATAAACTATAGATATATTAGGTGTACCTATTAGGTGTATATTGTACATATTTGGCGTTCCTAGTTACAAAGAATGGGATCACTTGGTCTTTGGTGATGATATTCAGCAAATCGTCAAAAGGCGCCTGTTTGAAAAAGTTCAATAGTAAGAAGGTTATTGAAACGGAAATTAAGTAGTATAAGAGTTAGTATTTTTAAGTGGAAATATCTACAGCTCACAGATATTATTCTAATTGAACTAGCTAAATCACCTAAAAATCAAATTTCTTCTCAATGAAGGTTGTAGAAAATATAGCTTCAATTCCAGACATAGCTAATAGGCCAAAAAGTGGTAAAGGTTTAATTATACGTAGTGTCTAAAACATCTGTGACCTTATAGAACGTTACTTTTTTTTACATTATAATCACAAAACTTAATATCGCTTGAACCACAAAAATGACCACAATACTTCGATATTTCAGCGGACTATTCGTCGCTTTCAATCATAAGTTCTTTCAAATGCTTACAATACAAAGTATACTTTTCAGTTCCATTCTTACTTCTTATACAACGACCCCTGCAAACTCCAATTTATTCCTTGCCCAGAGAAGCGACATCATAAACTATTTGGTATATTCTGTGTGATACTGTAGCGCAAGTGTAGGTAAACTACGTACCCAAATTTAAGTAATAAAACGTGAATCTACAGAGTTATATAGTAGGTAGATACGTCACAAAGACACCAAGACTTGATACACGAATTCTCTGATACAATAATATTCTAGTAATGTAAAGTTTATCCAATATTATGAAGGGACATTTAATTGTTTCTTTCGGTGAACAGAAGATTTGCTAATATCATTAATAATTTGTTTTATTTTATACTTATGTATAAATTCCAAACAATGAATTGACGCAGACCAATGCTAAGTCTTCCTCCTTATATTTTAGGTATCTGAATGATCTTTAGACAACGAATGCTTCGAGGGCCAGCATTGAGAGCGATGCGATGCCTGCCACTACTGGAAGTGTTACCACCCACGCGAATATTATGTTTCTGTAACAATAATGAAATGAGTTTCTCATTAAGATGGCCGACTGGATTTAACACTTTTAAAATTTCGATTTTCAACTGGTAATATAAAAATCAATGCGACCGCGTCGACAAAATCTGGATTCTATAGTTTTATTGAACCAGAAAGAAACACACACCTAGTCAAGAACGTTGCTCGCTTTGTGCGCGTTATTTTGCCAAATCTTTGGTACATAGAATAGACTACTCAGCAATGTTGCTGCACGCTCGCTAATATTTGCTGGGATGATCTCTATATGTAGTTAACAATGTGTGGAGAGCATCATCTGATTCCACAAGATATACACAATAATTCATACCGAAACAAGCTCCAATCAACAGCCTTCTCGGAGAAGTAGCCGACGCAGACGACGGAGCCGACCTTGCAGTGCGTCGTGGAAACTGGAAGTCCGACCTTGCTAGCCACTAGCACAGTCAGCGCAGCCCCAAGCTCGATCGTGAATCCGCTGAATATAAAGATAATTTTGAATGTCAGACTCACCAAACATGTTGTACCACATAATGTGCTGGTGCTGACTGCGTTTCAAATGGAATTTATTGCTATGATTTGGCGCGGAATCCTAATTTCGAATGAATGAAAAACCATGTAATCTTTTTGTGTAGCGTTAGGTATGTTTTTATCTCATCAGAAGTTTTAGTCATCATGGAGAGATTAAAAATAACACAAAAAAATTGAAATTTGAAAAGTTGAAAAATTCACATAACGCGGCATTGTTTGTTCGGCACTGGTTTAATACGCTTTATCTAAACTCTGATTGACTCCGTGGCACCGAGTTGTATCTTTTGGAGACTATATTAGAGCCTACTGAACATTAGCGTAATGTAGGAAAGTAAATTGTAAAATTATTATAAAGTTACTCAATTGTCTAGCAATCCTTACGTGTCAGGAGTGATACTGGTAAGGTCCTCGCCGACGGTGCGTATGACGCGGCGGCCCCACAGCCACAGGCCCAGTGCGATGCCGACACCACCGAAAACCAGGATTGCGAGCGGAGTCTCTGCACGCGCGTGCGCGCCGCCCTCCGAGTACAGCAGCCATAGAGCCACTAGCGGCCCTATGGCATTGCTAGACAACATTATTAAAAATTCATAACGGTAACACAACGACCCCTTTATGTTATTGAGAATGGAACTGCTAATTGTTCATCAAACGATCTTATTAAACTGTCGAATATCAGTAAAGACCTACGAGTTATGAAAATTTCAATGCATATTAATGAAATCATTACACGAATGACACGGTAATGTGCTCATAATATAATGATGGCCCTTTTAACATTTAAGAATGTCATAGAAAATTTTTTTTTTATTACATTCGTGCAAAGGTGTTCCATTGAAATTGATCAAATTAATAATTGTCAGACGGTGCAGAAAAACATAAATCAACATTTTAGGCGTAGGTACCTGACATCATTCCCACCGTGAGCAAAAGCCCCGAAGGTAGCTGTGAGGACTTGCAGAAAGGAGAACAGCCGCAGGGTGTCGGGGGGCGCGGCGAGGGGCGCGGGCGGCGGAGGCGAGGCGGCCCGCAGCAGCGGTGCAGCGCTCGAGTTCGGCGTCATGCCCACCGGCACTGTGCCCCCCGCGCCCCCCGCACCCGCCGCAACCCCCGCGAATGTCCGCGCCGCCTGCCGCTCCAAGCACTCGCGCTCCACGCTCCATGCGATCCCCACATCCGGACTCTGGATATCAAAATTACACTTTTTCGGCTCTAAATTCACTTGGCTTCGATTCGGGAGGAGACATCCCTATCCTCGAATGAAATAAAGAATTATTACTGCAATCTGACTTTCTTCGTATACTCTTCATTATAAAACGCAAATTAAATGTAGGACCTTAATTTGGAAGCGATAATTTCATAAGGGTAGTTCACACTTCACACTGTGCACTGCTGAACAGAGGCCTGCGACGATCCTGCTCATTATTACCGAGTGTTTTAATTATTAAACCCATTACAATACGTAGGCCCGCCTAGTGCTTAGAGCACTAAGTACTTGAACGAGTTAAGTATTTGACGATTTAGGTAAATACCTACCTTTTCAAGTCGATGAGGAGGACTCTCGAATCCCACTTTATTCGGTATCGCTCTTGCTGCAGCCAATCTATCGAATTCCCCGCGTGCTATTGTGTCACAAGAACCACCGAAGAAACCACTTTTTGAATCATAACTCTCTCCCATACCGACAAGCTGGGCGGAATCTAAGCTTTTGCAGCAGCTTAACGTCTCATCAATGTATTTAAGAGTATTTATCTGTGGATCAGCATCTATTAGCTGCAGCCTGGACTTATTTGGCGGACTAAGACTACGGGATAGAATGCTACAGTCATCCATTGTAGCTAATAAAGCTCGGTTTCTTGCATTCAGTTCTCTAACACCGTCTGAAACTTTATCGGCGTCACTCAGGGTAACCATTTCAGCACTTTCAGCGATTGCTTCAAGAACTTTTCCATCTTCAGAAAGAAGCGATGTTGGACGCTGCGGAATAGTACCTTTGGTCGAATGTGTTGGCGTGTTAGCTGGGGTGGTTTCTGCAATAGCAAGCATATTTATATTAGGCTCCTGAAACATAACAAAAGTATTGTATAGATTGCATAAGTAGTATTGGTCACAAATAGGATAGGATTACTCAAAAGTAAAGATCACGAGTAGGTCTAAAATTTATAGAAATAACACATCTTGTTTATTACAAATAACTCTGAACAATCAAGTTGCTTATAATGATCATAGCGTGTCCTATATCAGGACGAGGCCAGAATTTCCTTAATCGCACGCACAAGGTGACGATAATTACTCGGGTAAAAATCCACAAACTCTTTTTCATTCCATCTATTCGAAAAGGATGACTTTGTTCCCCTATAAGTGCACCCAAAGGTAGTGTTTTCTATAAGAAGCTTTTAGCGGGCAGTAATGAGTTTTTTATCCTCTTTATAAGTGGGCCGCAATTATCTTTGCCGCGTACTTTTTGAATTTGTAACATCTTAGTGTTTAGCGCCAAAGAAATCGAACGCAAATATTGTTGACTGTATGTAATGTATTGTAAGACTGGCTGGTACGACTGCCCATAGTCGCACCGCCCGGCTGAATAAAAAAAAATCAAATTAAAAACGCGCGAACTACAGTCCACATTTTCATAAATTTTCACGGATCACGGAGAAATTCATGGTTTTGTTTTAAAAAATTAGTTCTTCAAGTGACATTGAAAGTATAACATTATTTTGCTGCCTTATGATACAATCTACTATTATGTAGTATCAATAAGATTTAGGTAATTACCATTGGATAGTCCAAGTGTAAAGTTGATGGGTGGTGTGACGAGACGGCGGCGGTAGTACGGCACGAGGAAGGCGCGCACGCAGCCCGCAGCCAGCGTGCCCAGCGCCACCGACCCCGCCAACGCTGCCCATAGCGGGATCTTATCCATTGCCAACACTATAAAAGCGATAAAAGGTACCTTACGTTATTAAGAAAAATATCTTCTAACTTTACATCACCATAACATATTTTTATAAAATTTAAGCCTACCTCTAATAGGCTTAAATATATACATTTCTTTCAAAAAATCCGTGCGTCTGCAGTGGCATCTTGTGCCCATGGTTGATAATTATGTTGTTGTTCAAGATTTAAGCTTATAACCAAATACTGGCGTATTACATAGGCTATAAAAAATGTGCTTGTCCATAAGCATACGTGACAAACGTAGATACTTAGATTATCCTTCCGTTCCATACCTACCGTACCACTACGTTATGTACCACTTGCCTAAATAGATTACAATTCAAGTAATCACTATCTATGTAATCTGTATACCTACTATAAGTTAGTCCTAAATGCACTAGTAATTATAGTAATAAATATCTCAGGACCTCCTTTACACACGGCCACCTGCATATAGATTTTTACACCCAGACTCAGAACAAACAGACACGTTCATGCACAAAAATGATTGTCCTTGGTGGGAATCGAACCCACTACCTGCGGCGTCGCAGTCGGCAGGTACTTTCTAATCATAAATAATCCTGGGATAAAAAGGTTATGTGGAACGCAGATAAAATCGCGGGACGAGGATCGAAGGATAAAGATAGGTCCTTACACTTAGGTCCATCATGCACGACACTGAGCACGTTAACAGCGATGGTGGCTCCGTAAAAGAAGGGCAGTGCACGCAGGCCAGCTACCAGCGGCTGCGTTGCGCGGAGTATGTAACGTCGCACCAGCCAAAACAGCAGGGCTGACGCAGTGCCGCTCAGCACAGGTGATATGAACCATGACAGCACTGAAATCATATAAAATTTTAAACTTTTTTTATCTTGTCAAACAAAGATCTATTGGATATCAGCAGTGAAGGTACAGCTGTTAATAGCTCTTACCAAAATTAAAAAAATAAAAAATAAAAAAAATCTGGATTTACTGTAATCTGGACAAACATATTTAGGTACCAACCTAGACTAAATTCTAAGATCCCGTTTGTGGTCACTCTCGGCCACCGAACTTTTCCGTAATAATAACTATCTTGACTCACCAATTGCGCCAAGTGTGGACCAGCGTACACCAATAGGGCCTTTAGCAGTGAGAGTAAAGCCCACAGTCGCGCCAACAACCGAGTGAGTACCAGAGACTGGCAGCCGCAGGGCTGTGGCGAGGATGAGCCACGTCGCTCCTGCTATCAACGCGGCAAGGCAGCCCGCAGCCAGGAGCCGCTCGCCACCATCCGCGTATAGAGACACATCCAGTATACCCTTCCGCATTGTGTCAGATACTTTGTAGCCTGATTGGAAAACCATAAGACAATGTTATAACTTGTAAGGAACTAGTGGCCGTTCACATATATCATGATTTTTATGCCGGGGACAACAAACTTGAATAATTAAAATGACGAAACGTTTACCTATTTACTTCAAGGGGGCTGTAATTTGCTATCCATATAACACAGAACTCAAAGTTAGTCTGTTTTCTCTCTCATCCCATTCGTATTCTCTAAATAAAGTTACGGTTATTATAATAATAGTTCTGCCTACCTACTAAAATTATCTGGTAGTTAGATCGTGGCAATTCTAAAGATACTACAGAAAACCACCGATCCCGACATTGTTACCGGTGGCGGTGACCATAGCGACGCTCAACCCAGCCTCGTCCCGTAACAGACAGAACTCCCTCATAAACCGATAATAATATCACGCCCTGAGGTGAAATCCAATCTCCACTAGGGTCACCCACGGCTTAGGTGGAAACTTACCCTCGGTTGAGAGCCCTCACCGAATTGTTCGTGTAAGGATGTTAAAGCCATCTAGGGCCAACCTTCAATTATACATTTTAATAACAGGTTTATTTTGAAACTTTATGATTATTTTTATTATTCATAAGAATTGTGCTGTTTGTTTTCCAAATAAAAAAGATGAAAATTAGCACAATGTTATATGGGTATTCAAACCCTTAGAATGCGTAAGTGCCTAAACAAAGGAGATTGAGGTCAATCACAATACCATCTGGAATAAAATTAAAAAAAATTAACACTTACCAATAAGAACGGCTCCCGCGATCTCGAAGATGGTTGCAAGAATGCAGGCCTGGGTAAGGGTCAGCACTTTGGATCCAACACTAGTGCCGAAAGAGTTGGCCACGTCGTTAGCACCGATGCCGAATGCCAATACAAATGCTACCACAAACCCGCTCACAACCAGCCATAGCAAATCATCTGCGTACGGCTCCATTCCAACGTCTTGTTCTACTTGTCAACTTCACAAACTCATTGCGACGTAAAAAAATATATAAATTATCAATAGCACCTATCCAAATTGGTTACTAACTTTAACAACAAGCTTTGCTTATACTCATAAATTACTCAACACTTTCTGATAACAATCCCTTTGCCAATTAATTCAACAATCGTCAGTGATCTATAAAAAATAAATACAGAATACAGGATATCTTAATTTCTAATTAGGTACAAGTAATATTATAATTTATGACTCCAAAATTAATTATTTCAAAATATTATAATTCTAAAATATGGAAAAACGTAATTCAATATTTAAATGTTGTGCGTCACAAAGGTAGATTCTTAAATAGTCCTTCGAGGAGGTGGTGATTTATTGTTAACTTTGGCTTCATTTCTGTAAATAAATAAAAATATTATAAGACTTAGGTACCATTTTAATGAATACCTGACATTATCTGGCTGTTACGTAAAACAGTTGATACTAGGTATCTACTGGGTTCTTTTATAAGGGAATAAATTTTTTTGGAACCGAATGGTAACAAATTAGTGTTTAAAATATGGGCAATGTTGAGGGCAAGTCACCTCATGGTCTCTGCAATATCGATTCGCCGCCATTAACGAAGTTTCGCGCTAAAATGTCTATAAATACTTGTAGAAATGGTTCGTTGCGGGACCACGTTGAGACTTAAAAATAGTCATCATATCATTTTTACTGTGGTCAAGGTCCTGTACCATGAGTAGGTATGTACTTACCGTACGTGTCTACTGACTACGTGTTTAACGCGAATTTATTGAAGCTGTTTAAGATAACGGATACTGTAAAATAATTCAACGTTCATGGTACTCACTTTTGAAAAATGTAGGATTTTAAAGTCCTAATATCTTTGCCGATAAAAACTGCACAAGGTCTCGCCTAGAGCTCCACAGCTGTAGACTGAAGTTGACAATGGTCGCACCGGGCCTCCGCGCACCGCGCGTCTGAATAGGGCATGCGCAAAGGGCACTGGCACCCCACTCCAGCAACCCCCTATTAAGACGAGCAACAAAATAAAAATGTTTGTTCTATAGCCAATAATCTCCATAGCCGTTTGTCGTAGGTATGTATCGATAGTAGTACTTGGAGGTCAGTAACGAAACATAAAACCAAGAGTCCTATGGTTATAGATAGGTTGTTACTGTTAGTGAAAATGGTATCTACTATTATATATATATAATATACCTATTACTTTGGCAGAGATTTTTACTAGAGCACTAATGTGTAGAGCTGACTTACGTAGCAATTATATCCACTATACAACGTGTAATAGAAAGTGCACACAATAATTTCACAGCATATTAAGGAGGGCTACACGACCCTTATAGATAACTTCACAATTTCGCAGATTATTGCATTGGAAACAGCAAAAATACTCAATATAAAAATTAATAAAACCAACAAACTACCAACCGCGCAAGTATTCAGTTGACCTCGCAGACAGGGGGTTCCTTACAATAATAATAAAACTGACATACTTTTGTGCCCAGTAAGCACGTGTAAGTTTCATCTCATTATATTATTTAAACTAGCTTTAATATCAGGTTACTTTTAATATCCTCGATAAAAGGGTAGACAACAATAACAAGAGGGAACGTTCGTTTTCTGCCATTAGTCAAATGCCGTAATCATTACTATTATACAGAGAAAGACGGAATTTCTTCAATAGTGAAGAAACTTTAAAAGGGTATAGACCCGAAATAGGCCATGTTATAATCCCGAGACACATTCTACCCCTCAGGAACCCGGAAGAAACCGCAAAACGGCCGGGCCGCTAGCTAGGTCACAAAGTTCTAGAAAAGAAGTCGGTCAAAAAGAATTGGAACTTATTCACAGATGCGGTTTATACCATTAATGCTTGCTTCGAGATCACGTTATTATGATGATTTCAGATCTCAATTCCAATAAAATAATTACCAGAGTATACAATTATATTTTTCCTACTTTACCTATATCTTACGCTAGTAATATTATTTATTATGTAGGTGTCTTCAGTTTCATTTAAGCAATATAAAGGAATGCGTAGTCATAGGGTTGAAAGTTTACAGCTAATATATATATTCATATTTTATCGCCAGCAATAATAAGTAATGAGCTTTATGATTTTTATATATACCTAATGTATTTAGGGACATAACTTTTTGTTTAAGTATCAATTTTAATAATTATATTTGCGTTGGGTTGAGTATTTCAATGAGATCTTTGCATAACTTTACAGTTAACTTTAAGTTATTTTACTTAAATTACTGGTCAGATGTTTGGGTCTGGGAGTCATTATTTCATGCCAAAGCACTCATTAATGATTAAAAGATAGGCGAAAATACAACGATTTGTCGTTTTTGTGTCGGTTTTTGCATGTCATCATGTCATGTTCCACTATGGGTAGGATATCCGAATTATTACGTAGCAGGCCATTTATTAATTTGGGGTGGAATGAAGGTGCTTCAATTGTAATAAAATAGTTGATTTATAGTTTTGTGACACCGTATTAGTAATCAATAAGTTCTAGGTAGTAGTACCTACTAGTAGGATTTACACTAAAAGTTCAAAATAAACAAACCTTTGCAAATCTAATTAGACTATTTTAAAAAAATGTGAATAATGAATGCCATAACAGTAAAAGATTATTAAAGTATTCGACTTTTTTCCTTTGAAATATTTATTTATATGAAACATTATTCAGCTCATACAAACTTCATCGACGAGCGGGCCCAACGACGCCGAGGAAGGCGTACCTCTCACGTAGCTAGCGAAAGAGGCAGAGCATGTAGGCCGCGATGAAACAACCTCGATCTAGAGTCATGTATAAGCTCTCCGAGGCGTCGCTCGCCGACTGAGTTTGTACTAGCAGAATAAGCTGAACAATGATATTATAATACATTAATTATAAGAACAAGGAGCTGATCTGCTTGATGTCGGTGCCAAGCCAAATAGCGAGGTGTAGGACTCTTCAATTGACGTTTCAATTGACGGGTGTCGCTAGTTGTGAAGACTTGGGCAGTTTTTAACGGTCTCATTAATTTGATTTAATTTAGTTCCAATTAGAAATACCCTATTCCAACAACAAACATCTGTTAGCCGGTAGAGAATATGTCACTGGATATTTATTAAGTATTATTAGTATAAGTTGGGAACCGAAAGCTCAGCTCATCGGTTGTTTAATTGAGTCTCACTTTGACTCGCTGAGATATCTCGTGACAAGTTTCCCTATACTTCTTGCCTTTTAGCATTAGCAATGCTGCAAGTCTACTTAGCATGATTCAACGTTTTGGAGCTCTACAGACCAAACGGACAAACCATAAGATGACGCTACGCTTGGGATAAATGATCGTGCTTAGGTCTCATCTGTAATTTTTTGCTCTGGTGATGTTGCTATCAATGTCAATTTCTTTGCTTTAAATCTGTTTTAAAAATATTAAAACTTGAAAGATTTTTTCTTAGTAATTCACAGTTACGAGTTTAGTAAATTGGTGTGATTAAAGGAAAATATAATTCCGTTATTTTGCCGGCAACACTGTAAAGTGTAATTGTCAATCATACTATGTTGCCTGTCAAACTAAAGTCAAAACTCATATCACAAACTCTATCAATCAAACAAAAAAATAAGTGTCAATGTTGTAATAAACACTTTTAAAATTTTTCTTGGATATTTTGAAATACTTTGTAGTTTTAATCTGTTTAGCACTACCAAACAAATTCGTAAAATAATGTAACATAAATTGACTAAACAAAAAAATAACATGTTCTTCAGAAATGTCAGGACTGCTGTGGAATTTACTCATATTTGGTTGGTTTAAAAAAAATTGGTTTGAAATTTATGATCCATCTACGATATTTAATATTTCTATTATTTGCTGTGTTGTAGCAAGCCCGTGCTTCTCAAGCAAGTTCGAAGACCGGTCGACTATGGCCGTATTCAAGTTCGGAATACTATGAACAGTTCGCGCCGTAGTGCGCGAAGGCCCGTTCTTGAGCCCGATCCACTGCAGCAACTGCAAATCGAATCAGGTCCACTACATGGTAGTAGATTGGTGAAACCATTCGTCTTTACTGTTGGGGTGAGGGTTATTAGATTCTCATATGGGAACTACAATATGTTGTTATTATGCAAATCAAATCATTTATTTATATACAGGTAAGCATAACCTCTCTTGCTGGCTGTGCAATATGGGAATATGAAAAGTTGCGCTCTCATGCATCTACTCTGCTAAGGAGGACTGGCACATGGCTCAGTTCACAACAAAAGAAATTTAAAAATGTATGTATTTTCAGCATCAATTTCAAGTTTATATTTTATAATATACTTAATACTATTTGATTATTGTGGTCAACATATGACTAAACAAATTAACTATTTTTGATTATCTTGCCTATGATCAGCACAGATCTTGCTAATTTCATCCATATGTAATGTATAGTATGTGTAGTGTAATAATGTATCAAAATACAACTATGAGCTTTCAGAATAACCATTAAAAGTTAGGAATACATGTACAAAACTACAAAACCTCCAATGAAATTATTTGAGACAATTGGTGGATTTTTAGCACAAAAATTTAGTCTCAAGGCTAAATGCTCCAAGCCTCTTGAATTTGCTAGGTACTTTTTACCCATAATAGATATTGACAAATCCAAAACCTTGAAGCATTTATGATATGAAACTTAAAAATAATAATTGTAGATGTTTTAAAAATGCGCATATTATACAATCATAGTTGTAGCTTTTGGAGCTTTCCAATTATTTTACTTTAAGAAAAATATTTAGTCAATATTGAATTTAAAAAACATAATTTCTTTTTTCCAGAGAACAGAGCCAGGCCCCATCACAAAATGGTGGAATTCACTCAAAGAAAGTGAAAAGGTGTTTTATCCAATCTTAGCAGCTAATGTATTGGTATTTGGTGCCTGGCGTACCAGAGCACTTCAACCATTCATGGTCAAGTTTTTTTGCTCAAACCCAGCAGGCAGTTAGTATCAGTTTCATCACAAATCATTGTCTTGAAATGGTTTTCACTATCATATGATAACTCCCTTAAGTTTCCAGAAAGTGCATTTACTCTATTTGTTATCTTTACATATTTACAATTAAATTAAATTATTGATCATTTGGGAAGGTACAAATTCAACAAAACTCCTATAATACTAAGTGCTCTTGAGACACTGTTTTTTTGTTAGGAAGGTAAGGTAACTGATGAAATCAGAGACAAGTCAAAAGAAAGAGACCAGTTTCTTTATGTGGTAGGTGATCTCCAGTACCACTGCACCTATTTGAAAGGTACATAATTCCAAATGGACAAATTATATATTCAATCCCTGGGGAATGCAAGTGAAACCGTGGGACGAAAGCAAGTAATATATAAAGTATAGTATGAAATGCATGTCTGTAATTTTCAGGTGCAGTATGTCTGCCTATGGTATTGTCTACTTTCAGCCATTATTCAGTATTCCACTTGGCCGCAAATATGTATGTCCTATACAGTTTCATGCCGGGTAAGTAATATATATCTATTATACGAGTATACATTTTTTTTTATTCTAGGTTGGGTTTAATGGTGGTTTTTCTGTACAGAGTATATGAATCTAAAGAGTTTGTTTTGTTGAATAATCAAATTAGCAAGGAAGACTATAGAATGTATAACATCATGCTATGGTCAATAGGAGCGGACCATCAACCAAAAATGTGGCAAAAATTGGAAAAAAATCTTCTATTTTCAAAGCTTTGCGCGGGATTGACAGTTCGCGGACAACAATGGTTCCGGAACGCGGGTGAAACCGCGCAGGGCAGCTTATTTAAAATAAATTATTTAGAATAAATTATGCTGCTTTATGTTTTCAATAGGTGAGGCCTATGTCCAGCAGTGGACGGAGATAGGCTGATGATGATGATGTTTTCAATATTAAATGTACTAAGTCGCAACTTTAGACAGTAACTAAGACGCTATTTATTATTTTAAACAGCTGCCATAGCATCATTGGGTAAGGAGCAATTTGTGGCCATGTACTTAAGTGCTGGAGTAATTAGCAGTTTTGCTAGCTTCCTCTATAAAGTAGTGGTCAACCAGCCTGGTCTCAGCCTTGGTGCAGTAAGTACTTTCTATCAAACATTGTAGTCATTATTAATTCTTTGTAAAAAAATCACAGTAGATATACAAAATTTAAGAAAAATCATTCATATGTGTAGCATTTCCACCATTGTGGATTTGAATTCTCACATAATTAGTTGATAATCGATTAGAATAATAGTTAGATTATATATAGATAGCATAGCAGATTCTAATACTTCATGCACCCTTAAAGAAAGACAGCAGTACTGTGTTAGCACCAATAATGTATTTTAAAAAATCCTTTAGAGATATAAAGTTATGCATATCTAATAGATTTTTTTTATGTTTCAGTCTGGAGCTATTATGTCAGTTTTGTCATATGTGTGTATACAGTACCCCGACACTAGGCTGAGCATTATATTCTTACCTATGTACACTTTCGCCGCTGGAACAGTGAGTATTGTTGGATCAAATTAATATATAAAAGATACAAATTGGAATTGACCAAAACGCTGAGTTTAGGTCCAGTGTTGAGAAAAACTTGTTTGTTATAATAATTACTAATTATACTAATTTATAAATGGAACAGAATTTTAAACATATTGTATGTAGCCTTTAAATAAATTATGAAAAAAATAAACCCAATAATAAACCATATCATTTAAATTTCGAACGTAACAATATGAGAAAAAAAAGTGTCCTTACAACTTTTCGTATGAATTTTTTCCGTCTAGCCCCCTTTCACAACGCGCGATAAGGAACTTCGTTCCAATAATTAATTATATACCTATGTACATGGTTTTTTTTCCGGCGGATAGTGTTGCATTACGTAAAAAAATATCCAGGGTATAATGCTTTGACATCAGAACCCTGCATGGAGCCCATGAGCATATATCAAATAAATTAAGGTATAATTTTGTAGGAACTTCAACAGTTATGTTATTTTATAAGCTTCGTGGCCTCATGTCGACCCAGATGTCAATAACTAAGAGCTTTAGAAAAACCTTTAAATAGAAGTTACAACAAAAATATTTTTTTTGTTATAACTTGTATGTTTAATTAACATTATTGATATAGCCATTTAAAATCGCAAAGAAGCTTTACTCTCACAAGTTGCTGTTTGGCAATTGCAAATATTTAATGGAGAAGCTCGCACGTAATAATAAATGCTACAAGCAGGCAGGTGGGCGCACCCGGTTACCCTAGCTAAGAGCTATACCTGTGGGACTACCAACGACTCCCAAGACCCTGTAAAGCCTTAAAGGCAAATTAGCTCTCAAGTTCAAGATCTGAGACTGGTTTATTTTTATATACAGTATGTTTAATTAAGGGTATTCTCACAATACCTTCACCAAGAGTTCCAGCTAAATGTTGGATTGAAATCCAAGCTATAGCGTTCGACGAAACAGCTATAATATTATTAATACAATTATTTCAGGCCATCAAAGTAATCATGAGTGTTGATTTGGCTGGAGTAGTTTTGGGATGGAAATTCTTTGATCATGCAGCGCATCTTGGTGGTGCTTTATTTGGAATGTAAGTAGTTGTTTTTGTGAACAAACTTACAATTAATTACCACAAAAGATTTTGTATCTGGATGTATGTTTTTGATCCCTAACCCCATGTAATTTAGAGTCGGCAACATAACGCCAGTCAAATGTTTTTTTTTTGTGTCGTAATTTTCTTTAGGCCATTACGTGCACTATCGCAGTCATTGATCCAAAATCAAGAATTAAATAACTTATTTTTTTTATCATTTAGAAACACTTTAAATGATAATATATAAAAATAATTGACACAATGTATTTTATTTTTAAGCAGCTATATTGTCTAGTTTTCTGGAAACACCGTCTGTGAAATAAGTGGTTGCGGATCTAGGGATGCGATCAAAAAAATGATTTATTCGAACATCTATGAAAAATCGAGATAAATCTATTAATGAGGCTTATTTTTTATCAGGGCCTGGTGCTACTGGGGGAGCTCCCAGATTTGGGGCAACAGGGACAAGTTTTTACAGTACTACCACAACATTAGGAAAAATGACACTGGTAGATAACAACTTGTATATTTTTAGTAAACATTTTTTATTAATAAATGTTATTTAACAAATAAACAGATTATAAAATATGTTTGTGAAATTATTTTGTTTTTATTAAACTATACCCAGGGAGGGTAGCCCGGTAGGTAGGTAGAATAGGCTTCACCAGAGTGATTTTTTTTTTAATAATATAAACTATTGCTTGACTGCACCTGATGGTAAGCAATGATGCAATCATTGATGTTGAGGCGCACTAGTTTATTAAGAGCCTATTCACTCTATCATCCATATTATAATTGGACGGGAAGACCGCAGCAGTCAAATTATTCCAGTCTTAAGGTAGTATTAACATAATGACGTTACCTTAACTATACATTTATGAAAATTTTATGGTTTATAGTTAGAAACATATCCATAATATTAACACAAGGCAAAGGGAGAAGTTAGTTGTTCCATATTTTAGACTAGCTAAAGTTAACAAGTCCTTTTTTGGTAATTGTGTTCGATTCATTAATAAAATACCGCTTTCAGTAACTAAAATGTCTGATCATAAGTTTCAAAATCATATTAAGAATGTTTCGAAAAAAAGCTTATTACAAGGTAGTACATTATTAAAGACGTCTATACCTCTAATTTGGGTGTTTAGGTTGTAATTATTGTTATTTTCCAAATTATTATCTTGTTATTTCTTTATAGTTTTTGATTTCTACCTATATTTAGTACTTTTACGTTAAATATAATTTTTTTTTAAATGTAACTTTGAATATTGAATGAATATCTTCCGTTTCTAACAGGCCAATGGTATCACATAATAACGACAATGACTTAAATATAACAAATATATTAAAAATATAATAAATATACATATTAACAACACAGTTTGTATAAAATCTTGAGGTCTAAGCCTTCAGTATCTTTGCGTGGAAATCGAAGTGTTCACCGATGAATGTGGCGATGTAGTAGTACGAGTGATCATATCCTTCGCGTAAGTTTAGAATCACTGGAACTCCGACTGATCGGCAGGATTCTACCAACTTTTCAGGCAGCAATTGCTTTTCATTGTAGAATTTATCTCCCGCACCCTGCAACATGCAAAAGGTTTACATTGCATTAGGTAGAATAGGCAATATACATATATTTCATCAATCACTGCTGAAATATAGGCCATAAAGTCCAAACTCTCATTACTTCCCCTGACAATCTGGTGGTTTGAATGATGTTCAATGCCAACAATAATTATTAGTCTATATTTAGTCCTAATTTTTGTTTTAAAACTTTCATAAAAGCTTACCTGGTCAATAAGCAAGGTGAGGGGTGGTCCATTATATTTCTTGACTAACTCTGATGCATCCCACTCATTCCACTGGCTCTTGTCATCTCCCAAGTAGCCTGTGAAAGCTTTTTGGCCCCAAGGACATGCGGTTGGGTTGCAAATGGGGGCAAATGCACTAACTGACTTGTATAAACCAGGGTTCCTAAGAGTTGATACTAGAGCTCCATGTCCTCCCATGCTGTAGGAAGTCAGAATCGAGATTGAAATTCATAATTTATTCATTAATAAGGAACATAAGAAGAGAATAAAGCTTCTTTATTTTTTTAATAGCAAAGATAAAGGCTAAATCTGGATAGGTACCTGTGCCCCATAATACCAATTCTCTCTGGATCCACTATGTTACTGAAAGCTTTTAATATCAATTCATATAATTCTTTGTTTAAATAACTGCCCATCCTGTAGTTTTCCGCCCAAGGATCCTTGACAGCGTCAAGGTAGAAACCAGCAGACACTCCAAAGTCCCAAGACTCATCATCTCCGTCAATCTTAACACCTCTAGGAGATGTGTCTGGACCCACAATAATAACTCCATGTTCAGCTGCATATCTGTAATGTAAATAAATATATCTACAGAAATGACCCCAACAACTGACAGAGCCTAAAAACATCCATAGCTCAGAATAGCTACCTGCAGTGATGGAGAGTAAGTATATGAGTATATGTAATAAAAAATGGTAGGTGAGTAAGTTGCCTAATTATTTTGATTTTGTTTTATGCATCCCTCATGATCCCACTCAAATAAAAGCAAATTATGTGATTTAAAACCATTGACTAAAAGGTGCCGAAAGACAATCTCGCTCCACCAGCAAGAGCTATAGGGCCGACACTAGACTAAGCTAAAGTAGTATTAGTATAGTGCACCAAAACAATAGAGAACATTAAAGGCAGGGAGATAATAAGGTAGTTTGCTACCTAGTTAAAGTTATAGAGACAAAATTCTCTCAGTGACGATATAAAAATGTTATATGATTTGTGAATAAAAACTATGATAAAAAGTTATTTAAATGAGGCATAATAAAAAACCTGTGATAACATTTAAGCAATAGGTATTATATGATAAATAAGTATGTAATTATCAATATACCTATTACATAAGTATAAGTATTGCATAAGTTATAGATAGCAAATATGAAAATGTATGATTTTTGATATTTTGGCTTTGCATAGGACTACACCTCGGAGCTGAGAATTATTATGCTTATCTATCACCCCATTTTGAAATATAAATTGATAAAGGCTGTAATTAATTTTATTTGGTATACTTCTCACCTTTGAAATCCTGATTTTGTGATGAAGTTTTGTTCATTGCATGAGAGCCCTGAGAGGAAGTAGATGAGTGGTAGTTTAACATCACCCCCTTCAGCCTGTGGTGGCAGGTAAATTGAGAAATTCAACTTGCATTTTAATTCTGAGGACTCATGGTTGTACACCTTTTGGTAACCTCCAAAAATCTTGTTTGAAGAAACTAACTCCAAATTATCCATTGTGCTACGGTAAAAAGAATTATTTTATTATTTAGTATTTAATAACATTTTGCATAAATCACTATGTAATGTGGCTATAATTTTTCACTCAAATTTTATAATGAAATAAAATTATAGAATATAGATATGATTATAGAATTAATGAAGTAGCCGCCGTATTTAATTTTATTGATAATATAGCCAAGTAAATAATTCTATTTAAAGTACATACAAACCAAAGTACTAATTCACCGCAATTAACCTACACTAAATCTGTTGTGATTGGTCAAAGTTTAATATATATTGAATTTATTCATTAAACTTAGTTTTCCAGAACGCAAAATTGAATATATAGAGTAATCCTCAATTTAATTTATTATGAAAGTGTGTGTAAAAAGTAAATAGTTTTCTAAACTTACTCAGCGGAAGCACTAGAATGTGAATTTTTAAGTTTTCGTTGAGATGAGTCTCACACTCGGAAGCTTGAAAACGGTTGGGATAGTGAAATAAAAATGAGTTATTTTTGCGTTATCAATAAATTATAGTGATGCGAATTGATGCGATGGAAATGGTTATGACAGAAGGCAATATCGATTAATAATGATGAACACATCGGTTATGTACGCAGACAAATTATAGAACAATTATTTTTTAATAATCATCCCATTCTATATTTGTGCAGTTCTAGAAAGGCAGAACTACTTTTACTGTTTTAAAGTAATTAGCATTATAGCATAGCTACTATGTTATCATTATTGTTTCAAGTAGTCTTAGAGGCTAGCCATTGCCAAGAAGTCCATCAAGTATCCTTTGTTACTTCACCATTAATATTATGTAGACCAATTATTTCATCTCTTTAGGTTTAATAACGAACAACAGGCGTTTGAGAGCCATTTCGTTTATACATAAAGTTCATAATTTCTGACATGGCATTCAATTTGTTTGATATGAAGTTTAAAATCTCATCGCCAAATTTGAGAGAAAATACAATATTTCGTCTTTGAAGAGTAGTTTTGCGAGTTTGAATAATATTTGCAGGCATCGGTATGTTTCAGGGCTGGAAAATTGTAGGTTTAATGCCAACAACTAACGAATGTAGCGATTTTCCCTGTTTTTGCTATGCCACTCCAAAATCATCTTCACATAAGTACGGATAGGATTGTGATTTTTCAGATAGAACTTTTTTCGAAAGTTAAACTTCTTATGGGAGGGTTTTGAAATTCTGATCCGCAACCTTCTGTTACCTTCTTGTGCGACAAAACATAAATCAAAGATAAACAATCTATGCTATTCCAAAAGTGATTAATGCACAAATATAATGTTTCCCTGTAATACAAAAAGTTCACTTCTATCGTGTGTCTTTATGACACACCCTCTTTTTAGTTCAATTTAATTCGTTTTCAAATTTTTCTTTCAAGTCAAAACTTATAATAATCGAAAGCCTCGAAATGGCGAGGCTCACCCTCCACCGCGTGCGTCGCGTCACAGACCTCCCTTACCGTAAAGAATTATTTCATCCTTAGCTATCCAGTAGTGTAATTAAATTTTGTATAGTATCTATCAAGATATGAAGCTACAATATCAAAATGTATCCCCTGATTTTGTTATCTTTAGTTTTTTTTACTTGCCCCCAGTGTGGAAGCAATTCTAAAGACGTATTCACGTCAAAACTATAATTACTTTATTTATTTAACGATTCTCGCTTTGATTGCTTTTCTCGATTTTTGTTTGTCAACCACTGTCGAGACAAGAGTGCACGAGTTGCACGATTGAGTTTATCTAAACAACTATGAAAATTTTCGGGTTGTAAATTCAAAATTAAATTAATTTTTTTCATTAAACACATTAAATTTTATGTTAGGTACAGGGCCGGATTAAGGGCAGGGCAGACGGGGCTGCTGCCCTGGGGCCCCCACAAGAGAGGGGCCCCCACACAAAAAATAATATCCAAATTCTGACGGATCAGCAACTTATGTTTTTTTCATATCGTTTCGCATTTTACTGATTTATCATGCACAAAAATAATAATATTGTTCTTGAATATAAAAAAAAACAATATGTATATCTATATATGTTCAATTCAATCCGTGTAAACGACACATTCAATCGATATATCAGAAAGCCCTGATTACAAGTTTCCATTAACTATCAATTTTTTATTTGATCGAGCATCTAGGAGGCAATACATTTTTGAAGCCTCGGAAGTTCAGTGTTCGATTCGCGAATTCGTCACGATTTTTCCCCCTTGAAATTGTAAATCTAGTTTAACAATAATATGTGAATAATCGATATTATTCCATGCTTAAACCAAAAAAAATATTACTCACTTCAACGGAACAAATAGATTTTACAGAACCCGAAAATGCTTCTTGAATCTACTGTGCGTGCATTGTTTCTTTAAAATCGTTCGTTGAATCTAAAAGAGATAATTTTGATAAATGCAAGCAGCTAAACAAATATCAAATATGAACAATTACGCACCAGAAAAAAACGAATGAAGTTAAAACTGCTCGATTACATTATGGCACAAGACGCAAATCTGTCACCAAGAGAGAAATTTAAAGTGTCCGGTTTTATTCCAGTGCTTTATCATCTTTGTGTTTCTGACACTGAAAATTTGCATGCATACGAAGCTGGTAAAATGAAATTGGTAAAAAATTACAAAGATGATTAAAACCTAGCCTCGAAATGAATTGGTTCAATTTATATATTTAATAAAATTATACAAAAAAATACTGAAAAATACCAATCTAAGGAGCTATTTTACTATCGCATGCTTAGAAATCTAAATTTTGGAGCTACATTACCAAACAATGAAATTATTTGACTAAGAATGTACTTGATTTTGATGGTCTCAAATAGCAACGGAGAGTGCTCGTTTTCAAAAAATTTAATCATATAGCCGGATGACGACGATGAGACAAAACTGACTATCGAAACTAACCCTGTAAGAGGGAGACCGATGTTCAGCAGTGGACATCCTTAGGCTGATATGATGATGATGAATAAGTTTTAGATTTGACCGAAAATAAATATACGAAAACAAATATAGATATATCAATATATTGCAAACATAGGATCTACATAGTTAATCCTTGTTGATTTGCAAGAAGAAAATAGAAAAGTTTCAAACATTGTTTTTGATTTTGTTTCATTGATTTTTAAAGCCGTTCTCAACACATACAACTATAGGCAGCCGCTATCAAAGCTGCAGTAAACCAAAGCGGCATTCCAGAAGATAGGACCAAACCAGGAGTCCGGCTTAAAAAAATCATGAAAACCATCAAAACAGCTATAGCGGGGTTCAATCGAGTATATTCAAAGCCACAGAAAGTCAGGCAGCCACAGTGAAGTAAATTTTGAGGTTATTTATTTTATAATTCAGGCAATTTAACACACCATTACATATTTTAACTGTATATATACTTAGGAATCACAAGCGTCACCTTAAGCGAACTGAGCGAGCGCGAAAAGAGGTAAATTTATAAAAATGTAATACAATTTATCATAGAATCTTCAAAGAGTACGGACTAAGAAAAAAATAAAATAAAAAGTAAAGTAACTAAGAAAACGTAAAAAGAAATAATAAAAAAATATATGTATTGTTTTTGAATTTTTATTAGGAAATAAAAATTCAATCAAAAATTAGGGGCCTCCACGCCTTCGTTGCCCCAGGGCCTTCACACCACTTAATCCGGCCCTGGTTAGGTATCTTAAGATTTGCTATGAAATAAGGATTTCTAGTTTTTATGATGATCATTTTCAGAAACTAAGGTAAAGGCAAAATTATTAGTGTAAACACTGTCGGAAAGTTACAATGATTGATTGTTCCATGAATTTGCCCCTATATTTTTACCGCGCATATTGACTGCTGCACCCGCCCGCACCATAACTCCGCAAATGCCTGGGTAGCTGAAGTTACTGAAGATTTAGATTTGAAAAAATTATTACAAAGACAATGGTAAGACAGTAGGTATTGACTGGCGGAATTGTGGTGCTGGCTGTTTGTGATAAACATAAAATAATTAATAAAAGCTGTAAATAACTTCAATTCTAATTTCCTCAATAAGTATTAATTCAGTAGGTAATTATGATGGTTGTAAATAAATGGCAATAACTTTTTATAACAGTTGTATTAGGAGGCTAATCTCTAGGTTAATATGTATATATTTAGGCTGTTTAGTTTTTAATAACTTTTGTGAGAGAAAAATAAACTTTTATTTTTATTATTAATAAATTCCTTTTAGATAGAAAACAATACTATTACCAGGCTATATAATAATCATGAGGTACATAACATTCCTTGGGAATGTGGGAGACACATGATGGTAGTTTACTATAAACAGACCAATCTGAATGATAGACTAGTGCCGGGTTACTATATACGATCCCGATCGAAATTTCTATGGATTGATGAACCTTTTGACAGTAATTTTTATACACATAATGTCAAAATTCTACTTCAATCTTGCGATTTTAGATCGGAATCATATATAGTAACCCGGCATAGATAATATCTGTTGTATTTTTCTATTTGAACTATATTTAAGTATATATAACTGTTTTCTAAAATAATTTGGTAATGATTTGAAACACCACACTTATTTATACCCTTATGGTGATGAAGGCAAATAAAATGAAACAATAATTATGTGCTTACAATACCTATTGTAATAATAAAAAGTTTCCAATCCACTCCTACTACACTAAATCTACTCACTGCCTACTTTATATCACTATTATTTTCTGAAACATTCTTTCTGTTTGTTTTCCATGACAAATATGTGTTCCAAAACAAAGCAACAGACTGCACAAGTAGCACTTGGTACTGCAGTGGCACATAGTAAAAGTTGACAATCTGGACCCATGGCCAAATATAATAATTTGTTTTTAACACATCAAAGTAATTAGTGCTGATATCTCTTTTTATGTTATCATATGATTTTCCTTGAAACGCACCAATAGTAACAAGTAACATACACAAGAATGATGGTGCAAATATAGCCTGATCTAGTATTACTTTCTTTAGTGCCACAGTTTTTCCACTGGAACCAATGTAATTATTGAGTACCCCATACCAAACACGTAAAGCTGGACCCTAGAACAAAATTATAATATTATATTAACAGGTCGAAAAGCTCTCAGATAAATAACATCTGAAGGTACTCCATTTAATGACTGGTAGACTACTTGTTTGGATTGGGTAAAAATGGAAGTTACTGCAATGGTTAGTGGACTTTCATATGAAAGAAAACAACTTTTTTTTATCAAGTAAACAGTAATGTTATATGTGGTATACAACCTATTATCCATGTGCTTTTTAACTTACTTACCCCAATGAAGAATCCAATGGAAGAAAACTTGATAGTTCGACTAAAATCTATGTTTTTCAAAGGTTTATTTTCAATCAATGTCTGGGATATAATATCACCAGCACCCATTAACGTTCCAGTTTGTATTGCCTGTGTTATATAGGGTCGGCGTGCTAGAGCTTGTTGGTATAAATTAATAATTCTTCGAACCTTCATGACGAGTCCTGCTAAATTTATACTACCCAACTAATCTGAGTTATAAACAAACATTATAGAAAAGTAGTCTTTGGATATTTATAATCAATTTCTATGATATAATTTTGCTAGTTATTAAATTTCTATATAACAAAACAAACAATTAAACGATTCATAGATTGACTGATATAGGGAGACTGGTGGTAGGTACTTATGAAAAAAAAAAATTTTTAGATAAATTCAAATACACTTATTCGGTACTTAAATAATCGACTTTATCAAACAAAACCCAATGCCGCATGCCGCAAGCGGCTCTTTCTACTTGGTTATTGGTTGGTTAACGTTAACATAACCAGTGACAGTTGATACTTGGCAGACAGTGGTGCAGACAGGATAAGTTAATATAATATTTGTTAACGAATATAGTTTAATACATAAAAACTATCAATATTATATATTATTGTATATTTATATTGTATTAGTAACTTAATATTTTTTTTATTGAAAATAAATAAATACATATTTTCAAACTAAATAAGGGTATGACAACAGGACCGAATATGGTATAACAGTAAATAATAATCAATAACCTGATTACTATGTTACAATGCCTGACATTATGTCCTTCAAAATAGCAAAAAAATTTAAACATTCATAGTCAGTGTCAAAAACTTAGTATTTTTAGTCGATATTTGGTAAAGTTTTCGTAGTTATAATTTTACTAATACTGGTATTTTATGTGGATCTACCGTGTCCAAATTACCAATTCATTTATTACTAGCGTCTGAGAGCAATTACACGCAGAAATAGGTAATTAATTGAAGGAATGGCCAACGCATATACGCATTATGGATAGCCGTCTACACTTTAGGAAGGGCGGTCGTGACGGAAAAATCTTAACCTTTTTTCGCCTAGCCCCCATCCATACTGTCCGATAAGGGAAGCCTATTGTCCAGTCCTGTCAAACCCATTCCAAATTAAATCAAAAGAGCTGTGTGCATAATAAAACGAGAGAAACCAGAGAATGCTGCTTTAAAATTTTAATGTAAATATCGGTTAATTTCTTAATTACTATGAGACGAGTACTAGACTGAACACTATGATGGCCATTATGTATGACATTTTGTTCAGACACGAAGTATCGTAAAACATGTATCTCTCTATAACAGAACATATGCTTTATAACTGCATAAAGTTACATTAAATTCCACATCTATTTCATCGTGTTACCAAAAAGCGACGAAATAGTAAAAGTTATTGATTGATTATATTTACCACTACGCGAAACACGCATTTGCACTGCTTGCCTGCCGTAACATTGTTGGGCCATTGGCGTGGCAACACTGACGGTGACTGACTGACTGTGACTGTTTGTTCGTTCTTCTTTCATCGTCGATAAATCATAAATTTTCAGGATATTCTCAACGAATCTATAATTTTATTAGTGTTCAGTGATTTTGTGACTACTGTAATCGCATTTTTACAATGGATAAAAGGAAATTATCCACCGCTGGAGACAGTTTATATCAAATTCTTCAAGTTCCAAAAACTGCAACAGCAGATGATGTCAAGAAGAGCTATAGAAAATTAGCGTTAAAATACCATCCTGATAAAAATCCGGACAATCCTGACGCTGCGGAGAAATTTAAGGAAGTGAACCGTGCTCACACTATCCTCAGCGACGGTACGAAGCGAAACATATATGACAATTACGGATCACTCGGACTCTACATAGCCGAACAGTTCGGCGAAGAAAATGTTAATGCATATTTCGTTGTCACGAGCACTTGGTGCAAAGCACTATTCATCGTATGCGGTATATTGACGGGATGCTACTTCTGTTGTTGCCTATGCTGTTGTTGCAACTGCTGCTGTGGAAAGTGCAGGCCGCGCCCTCCAGAGGAGTCCGGTGACTATCACACGCTGGAGCGTGACGATTCAGATGGCGTGCAGGCGGTGACAGTGCAGCCTGGTGGAGAGGGTCGCCCTAAGGGAGAACAGGCACCGCCCATTGCTATGCCTGCGCCGCCACCGCCCGGAGCCGCCGCTGTCGCCGGCGCGTCCGAGAACACAGGCCTGAACACAGGTGGGGTCAATTATGGAATTTCACATTAACCATATAAAAAATAATTTCTTATGTAACATTAACCCCTTCTTATTTAAGTGTACTAAGTATTTACTTGTTTCATATAAATAAAATTAATATTGAGATAAATAAAAAAATTAAGCCTTCCACATTCAGTACCATTATTAAATGTAAGGAAATCAGTAGGTAGTCATGGAGTTATAGATACAAAAAGAAAAACATGTATAGATACCACATCCATGAATAAACTGGGTTAAAATATTCCACAGTCAAATTACAAATTGAAATGGATTCATACTGGATATATAACTTTAACTCTCTAAAATTATTGATGTATCAGAGTTATAATTAAAGAAGATTTTTATCTGCAAGTGAAAAACATAAGTCTCAGCAAGTCTTCCTCAGTAAATCATTTATAGAATATTTATGTTTTGGTTCCTTAATATCTTCCAGTTGGAATTATTTTCATTCTTATGTAACAAACAATAAAAATGAATGTGTTGCATAATATAATTCATGCTACAACAGGAAAAAAAAAATGAATAATTTGAACGCATTTTAACTCCAAACAAAATTTTGATTAACATTTTATGTCTCGCCAGCAATATGTTAGAATAGCAAAGAATGTTGATTCTACCCCAAAAAAGGAAAAAACAAAACTGGTGAATAAGTATAAATTGTAAGTTTTCATATTGCAAACATTATATAATATTTTATTTATTTTCATTATGATTATTGGTATTATATTTCATGACAACTTGTTTTAAAAAAACCAAGAATATTTTCTATTTATAGGTCACAATATTGTTTGGTAAAATCCAAATTTAAAAAGATCGCATTATTTGGAGTCAAAACAGAGTAAAATTTATTAAAGTGCCCACCAATGTAGATTTGGAAACATGTTATCATGTCTAAAAGAAAATTTTCTGATATCTTTGCAAGTGATGTAGAGTGGTGTGGCAAAGGTTTGGGGTTCTCTTACTGAACTGAGGAAACAAGCATTATGGTGGATTAAAGATGATGAGATAAGATTAAAAATTAATTGGGCTTCTACCCCTAAAGAAATAGTTATTAACTTTATTGATTTTATCTGGTATTTATCAAGCACTCCTTATATCACATTAAATAATAAACAAAGATTGTCTTGAAATGTGCAAAGGAAACCTATGTTATATAAGTAACCCTATATTCAGATTTCAACCCACCGGGCAGACTACATCTACTTCCAGAGTAGATTTCCAATAACTATAACTTATTTCCATGTTCTAATAGTTCTAGAACTATACTAGATTAGCATTTCTAGTTGCTAGATATACAGAGTGCCACCTAATCTCACTGTAAGATTCCAATTCACTACTTTGGTATGTTACCTTGAAAAAATGTATAGGACTCATCAACCAGGTATTTGCTAAAAAATTTTGACTTGAACATTGCCACCCTTTTACCTATTAGGTACTTTAGACTGGCCCCAGTCAACTGGGTACAAGTCATAAAAAAAATAGAGATTGTGTTATGGCTTGCCATGTGTGATTGCCATCAGAGCCCCAAATGGAGAGCTGGTTTATGATTTTGTAGTGTCTCAGAACACCATTCCTTGAATTTGTAGTTTGAGACAGAACAAACAGTTTCAGATCTATTGGGAATATTTATATAAACTAAAGAGATCATAAGAGTTTCCTAGTAGCTATTCAGCTAGACATGTTTTGCTATAAGATTAATATACTAAAGGATTTATATAGACATTGCTTCTTGCCAAATTTTATGATTTTAAGTCATCGGGAACTACCCTTAGGTTTTGATTCCATTGTAAGTGATTTTGTTGACTAAGTTGCAGACCTAAGTGTTTGATATTAATTTCAATGTTATACCTCAACGGGCCACTGAGAAAAAGGGTCAAGGACAGGCAGTAGGACAATGAGGTGATCCTTTAAGGGTATTTTTTTCTTTTTCGGGTACGGAATCCTAAAAATAACTGGGATGTGCCTGAAGTGTAGAGTTGACTTGCGTTGCGCCAAACCTTTCGAGCCAAAAACGCCAGTTTAGGTTTTTTAAAGGAATAATGTTTTTTTTATTGCGTTACTACTAGACAGCCGAGCTGATATTAAAAAAAATTGTCAGCAAAGTTGGGTGCGTCATGAGATATATTTTCCTTTTTTTTTAATAGACCTAATAATTCCGTGCGTGAACTAAGCCCCATTTAATAGTTATATAACAGTTCAGTTTCGTATGGACGTTTAACTTTTAAAGCAGTTAAAAAAGGACAGAAATGTGACCGTTTGTAAATGTAGATATAGCTAGAATAATTTGTTTAGCTACTTTCGTAGTGATATTTTGCATATGGAAACAATTTACATTTTGAAAAGAGAGCAGTGTGAGCTATTTATGAGCTCTCTAAGGATGTTTTATTTTTTATTTTATGACTTCGTTTTGGACTGATGCCCAATTTACAATTTGCCTTTTAAGTTCTAAATAAAAGCAGTTATTGTGGCTTGTATGTAAATGCCTTGTGTTTCTGTAAAACTATTTCTATTAAATATCACTATATTAAACTGCTAAACTAAACAAACTATTCTGGCTGTATCTACATCTACTATTTTTGCTACTATATCTACTATTGCTTTGGAAGTATCTATTCTATGGAAAACTCGTTGACTCAGTCCGGGAACCTTATTATCTAAAATTAGATAACTACCAACATTTTTGACATTGCATCATTCAATTTTAATCAATTCAAAACTAGATTATTAACTGCCAACCAATGTTATACCTGAGCTAATGCACCGTTTACTTCGTAGTTATATTTCAGTCTAGCAATACATAAAATCTTTGAACAGTAAGTACGATTCTACAGGTATATCCAACAAAAGGGGAGGATCATTTTTTTATATATGAATTATAGCAAAATCACAAGAATAGAGCCTATGTGAAACTATGAGAAATATCAAAAAAATACTCAAAGGAGTCTCTGGCACGATTTTGATTAATGAAAATTGCATCATTGGATTTTAGTAATATCTATAGTCCTGGCCAGTATTTTTGAGTATTTTTTGCTATTTCTCATGGTTTCGTATTTTTCCATTCATTCAATTGTATGCTCCGTAAATCAGTTATATGTATTATATCCCATATTCCCATGTAGCGATCCGTAGTATTATCCATAGCCGTATGACTTAAGTGAGCTGCATGCATGCAACCACCCTGCCCCCGCCTGCCACTGCCGCCGCGATGTCGTCGCTAAGATTTTATTTTGTTGCGCGAGTTATTTCAAATCTGTGATATTTCCTAAGATATACATCTTATAGATATTTCCCAAGTTATTCAAATTAATTAGTGTAACAGTCAATTTTTATCTATATTAAATTCTTATGATGACTAACATATTTATTTAGATAAGGATTAATAATATTTCGGTAAAACTATCGTAATTAAGGCATTCGAAAATCATAATAATGAGGTCTCAATAAATTAGCCGACTTTTCTTAGATTTTTTTTTAACTATTCCATCATTCATTAATTCCATTTTACAAATATCATCTTACCGGTAGATTTGTTTCGCTAAATAATATATACCTAACTAAACATAACTTAAACAAATATTTATGTAAATAATGAATGCTAAAAATCCTCGAGATCCTTGCGAAAGAAATTGCAGATAGCACCTAGTAACCAATTAAATTGTATTATGAGCATGTGATCATAATTGCTTCTGTCGCTTGTTTATTTGACAGATTCTGTAATTGCGTAGCCAATGAAACTCGTTGCTTGACTGGTTAGTGTTACGTGATCAGTTGCCTTCGTCCAAGGAAAAGCATTAAGTCGAAGGTCAGAAGTACGTTACAAAAAATATTTAGGATCACCCTTATAAATGAAAAAGATTGAAATCAATTTATATTTGATGGAAAAAAAACAAAAACCCAAAAAAGGCGTACTCGAAACGTGAATCTTTATTTTTAATGTCTTTTAATAGTAAGTCTATGCAGCGGCAGCAGGAGATGCCCCGATTCGAAAATAAACGCGCATTTTTCTCATAAACACACAATTCTGGGATTATGGAATATAATATTGAACTTTTTGATTCGAATTATCAATAGCCATAATGGTATATGGGAAAAAAATAATTACAATTTTACTGCGATGTGTGCGATCTTGGCGCGTGGCGAGCTCGGGCGCTTGCGTTCGCCACGCGACATCTCGCCATGAGCCATCCACAGAAGTACATGGCACCTTGTCTTTGGCAGTGCTCATTTTGAGGTTGATACCTTATACAGTAAATATGACTTAGGCAGAGTCGTGTGTCATTATGGAGCTATAAACAACAAATTTGAATTGGAACGTTGAATTAGGTATGTATGTATAGTAACTAAATTTGTATTCAATTCAATAAAATATTGATATGATTAAAATAAGCTCTTTACTAGTCATTTCATTAATGACATCAAAAGTGGAGAGGTATACTATAATGTCCATTCTTGTAAATCACTGCTTGAAAACGTTTATAAATAAAAGTATTACATATATTTAATTACTTAGTAGACGTAAATTGCTACACAATTTGATTATAGATTTATTATAAGTAACACCTTGAACTTTTCTACTACGCGTTTCATTATAGCTGTTTCGTCTTTGTTAGATTTAGATGTGTATGTATTACTCAAAATATTTAGTCAAGTAAAATTTAAACGAACTTAATTAAAACTTTGAAGATAATGTCACTACTTCTATAAACTGTATCGTTACCTGCCTACTGCATATAATAAGATGTATCTACAATAATAAATTAGTGACCATTACCAAAATAAGATTTTTCAATCATCTGATAACTGATAATACTTAATGTAATATTTTTTATAGGATAATTATTCAAAAGGTTCTAATAATTACTATCTATTTTGGCGCTTAATAAAATACTTTTCCGTTTTATATGGAAAATAATACCACCTCGCTTCGCTTGCTTGTTGAGATGAAATAATCAAATACAAAAACTATGTACTAAATCATGTAGAATTTTACCCATAGGTATTTTCATTAAAACATTGTATTGATATTTTATTACAGGTTTGATTTTGAAGATACCTTATGACTCATCAATATGAAGCTCGAAGATATCGGACTTTAGTATGTTGAGTGTGTACAGTAGTAAAAGTTGTTCGTATTGATGAGTGTGTGTCCTAGGTACCTAAGTAAACCAATGACTTCAAAATCACCCTGGAATAAATGGAAATGTCGGAATTATAAAATCCACCCTAAGCCTAATAAAACTGTACCGACACCATTCTAATATTTACTATTATTCTTAAGAAAATCGTTAAAATAAGCCAAGCACGCCTGAAATGTTGCACATACATAGATAATCAAATAGGGTCATTATTACTTATTATTATGTCACTCGGTCTTCCTTGTCTGTACCTATTTACCACTTGGTATCAAAGCGGCATGACACAGCTTTGTGTAGGTATTTGGCTATTTGATAAAGAACCCTATATTCGGCTCAACCTGTTATTAATAATAATAAATATATGTCATTATTATACCAATAAATATGCTCATTTTGCCTCCGCTTCTTTTTCATAATAATATTACCACACAACGATAGGTGAGGTGCCGCTTAGGTACCTACATAATTCTGTCTTAGTATTTTGTTAGTAGGCAATTTGTAACAGTCCTGTAAACGATGGATATAGAATATGTTCTTGTAATAAAGTGTCAAACTAGTCAACGAATATAAAAACGCGACCGACAGAATTAAATTTTAAGTGAATGTTAATTTGTAATTAATTACACTTGATAACTTTTGACTAAATAAATATCTGCATCGAAAACATCTATTATTATTGTAAACCGATACCTCATGTTTTGGCTTATTGTTTTCTTTATTTTCACAATATTCAAATTAATTCAACAAACCCACTTCGACATTTGGTGACTTCTTAACTTATCTTTTTCTTATTTACAGGAAGCAGTATTCCAAAATACACATGAAGTATTCACAACTAGTCTAGAATAATTTGTAAGAGAAATGAGGCACTGACTTCTTATAACCACCAACGTGAAAATTATTACAGATGTAAGCCTAAATAATGTTATAATTGTTCATCACATATTGTAGGTATTTGTACATTTATTTCTGTGTATTTATAATTTTTCGCTTCTAAATATATTTTGTAACTTTTTAATTTGATTTTTTATTGGACGAAAAGAATAGGTGTGTGTTTTTGCTATGGATAATGTAATGTTAGGTATTTATATAGGTTACTGGGTTTTTCAGGTATTAATTCGATGTTACATTAGATACTGCTTACATTCAATTACCGCTATATTTGATATGTCTGTCTCGAACCAAGCCGTTATGATCAGCGCAAAGTCAGATAATTCCGTTAGGTCTCAGGATATAGTTTCTTGAGTAGTTGTAGCGGTTTGACTGAACATTGCCTACGCACATAAGAGAGGTTTTCACACTATTCGATGCGATGTCGGCGTCGGATCGGGCCGATCTTACATCGAAACACAATATATTCAATACGAGCCTGCCATTTATATAGGGTCAGATATATCGCCATATATACCCCGTTTCGGGAAATATGGGGTGATCGGAAAACGTGTAAATACCCGATTGAATCGGATACCGGCATTCGATATCGTTAGCTTATCGGAAAGTGTAAAATCGATCTTATTGTTCTGTCCGACTGACAACTCCAGCGACGGAATAGACTACCTAATACAGAGTAAGATGCGTATTTAAAATTGTAATTATTTACATTTTGCTGATGTTGTACGTATGATAAGGGTAGGTATCGTATATGTATGTGGGGGTGGGCTAACTATTTGGTGAGTATTACATGAGTGGAAATTTAAGTTTTCTGATTCTTGAGAATATGTATGCTAAGATTAGTGCCTTTACCTGCATGGATGTCTATCTACCGCTTATACTCTAGTACCCCAAGTCCAGCGCCGGTTGTAGTCATAAAGACCTCAGACTCGAAGGCTTGGGACTCGCACAAAAAGACTACTTTGTGTATGACGTCAGGCGGCAATTGGTCACAATAATTAACTTCACTGTTTAAAACCCATTAAAATTTGCGAAAATTATTAAAAATGTAACTTAAGTGATATGACAAAATTACCTTAGCCATTAATGTAAATTGCTTTCGTTACATTCCACGCATGGTGTGATAAAGTTATGTAGGTACCAATGTTTAACTTATAAGTAGGTACCTAATGTTAGTGGTTGTTAAAAATATAAAGGTAAAACATAAAAAAAATCTTTTTTGTCCACTTTAGGAGTTAATGTTGAGTGGCACATCCTGGCCGTGACACGAAGAGACGATTTGAATGATTTAACCACGACACGGTAACCCTGTCAGGAAGTGCCACATATAAATAGTGGTAATATTCTCTTTGCTCTTAAATGTCGCTGGTAAAACCGGGAATTCGCGATATGTACTGATCATCAGTGTACGAAATTTGTTCGACGTCGCGTCGCGAAACAATACCCCCTGAGAAAGGGAAATTCACGATCGTACCAGCGACAATAATGATTTTAAAGATAATATTTTGAAACTACAGTTGTATTGTTATAATTATTGATATATAATCTTAAATAATTGCAATTAAACATCATAATCATAAGATACTGTTTTATTTCCAATGAAACTGTTCTTATAACAGATAGTAGTACCTAAATACATGCTCTTTGGTTGTTTTAATACGCTCGACTAAGATGGTGCTGACCGCGTCAACCATATTATGTTTGTCGACATGTTTGATTGTGTCATCTTGTGTAAGGCTAGATACAAAATACACATCAAAAATAAGAACATGTAAAATATCTAAAAAAGGATCAAGTCTCAATATACAAGATTTAGTTGGTACTTGGATGAAAATTTACTCACAACCAATAGCAGCTGAATGTGTGATTCTAAAAATTAGAGCAACTACAGACTTGGTAATTATTATAAATACAATTATTAAGTTAACCTAAATTCGTACCAATAAGTAAGGTCATCTTAATACGAAGAATCAAATATTTTCCTACAATATTGTATCTAATGCATAGGAGCGGGAACAATTTTCAAAGTTCGGCAACTTAAATGGTCACGTGGACTGGGATAAATGTCTGCTGCAAGTGGAATCACCGTACACGTCGGGCAAGCATTTCCTACAGGGCGACGGAAAGAATTCCGGAGTACTTAAGAATATTATAATTTTTGAAGATAAGAAAGGTAAGCTATCTATTGTCAACATGGTTTTTTTCGAAGATTGAACACGCTGTAGGAATGGTTAATTTATGATGATGTAAATGAACCTTCTCATAAAACAAATAGGTTTATTTTTCTGTAATATACTTAAACTATAGTCTATAATACTTACTAACATACTATTTTCTGTAGAGATTCATAATAGAGCTAGGGGTATTTTGGGTTCATAATGATTTTTTTATATCGGGATCGCAGATCATGCCCTAGACAGACAATAGACATATTGAAGTGAAACTTGTAATGGAAGGTCTTTGAAATTCTGATCAATTTTCGTGTGACGAAATAAATAAATAATAAACACAATCTATACTAATGAAGAGTGATTGATGAATAACTAAAATGTTTCACTTCTGCCGTGTGTCTTTAAGACCTGTTTTTTCATTTATTATTATTATAAACAATCGTTCATGATCTAAAATTAGTTAAATGAAAACTTTAATATCTTAGGTGACGTTATATTTCGTGAAGAAACAGAGGATCAGTGGACGGTGTTCGGGCGGCGAGGTAGTGAGCTGCTCCTAATTCGAGAGTGCGCTGGCGAGTCGAGGGTTGCGTTTGCGCGCGCGCCCTACTGGCCCTCCGCGGCAGACCTCTACGCGGTCCTACACCGCGCCGGCGTCGCACCACTCGCACAAGGACGAGGACATGTACAATGTGATCCACAACAGTTCCTCACCGATCTGCTAGCTAATAGAGACAGATTTACCTCTGGCTAGGTAGATTAGTTGTCAATTTTTCATCTACAAAAAAATAGGATTATTCAAGAGTGAACTGATTAAAAATTACCTTTAAAAATTGTAATGTAATATCGTCCAACATAGACGGTCCTACTACCGCGCATTGCGGAGAGTAGGTACTTGTATGGCTGCAAAATGACGCGATGGCCGAGGAGGGGAAATGGTCTGAACAAGGTCAAATAACTATTCAAATATTACTGTCCGTGTAATGCCGAATGGTGAAGGGTTGGCACCAGGGGCGTAGCTACTGCCGTATCTACGGTTTCAATGATACTGGGCCCCCGGGCTACAGTGGCCCCGAATGTAAGCAATAAATTGAAAATTCTTGAAAATCTTTAATTTGGCCCCCTGACAAAATTTAATACAAGGCCCGTTTCAGGCAAGCTACGCCACTAGATGGTACAATCTCTAAACTACCAAATTACAGGAATACAAATCTGTAAAATGAATTCAGTGCTCGAGAATGGTCCAATGCAACTGCACTGAACTAGACACATGGTTGGATAGATCCCGTTGCAGGTGAATTTTAGAGAAACAGGTATCGTTATTTTATCACAAACTTTCCAATTATAAAATGAAACAAGAGCTATTTAATATGCAGGTAAAAAAAATTACCAAGAACATTTATTTAACTCTAAATTGAAATAGCAGACTAAAATTATTAGGTATAAAGTATTCAATAGATACCTATAAATATATTCTAAAGTAATTCAACAATTTGTTAATGTATTACCTACTTAATTAAATAACTTATGTAGTTTTTCAGAGAACGAAGTTTCCATTCATAAGTGTTATGTTATTCCATTGAACAAAAAATAAATATGGTCGATCTACTACCAGCTCCAACTCTGGAGATTCGTCCCACTCGATACCTGGATAAAGAAACTCTGATAAACAATCGTGGAAGAATTTCACACAACGAACGATACCAGTTCAAATATTTGGTATTAACCTAGACAGTAAGGGCTTAACTCAAAATTTTGCGAAATGGAGTTACGATCATAACGAGAGAGACGAAACAAAGTACGCTCTATCCGATGAATAGTAAAACATAGTAAATTTAATGATAGAATAAGCACACCGATACTTCAGCTTCTTTAACACCGGGACCCACCCTCCCCGCTCGTGTGTGTGTGCGAAAGTGACCCAATTTCAATCAAAAACCCTACCTAAAATATAGCATACCCGACGATCCCTAAGGTAGAGCACCCAATACAGAATAATATAAGAACCTATTCAACTATTATAATATCTAAATATTATAACGAGCGGACCGGGTAAACAGACGTTGTCCTGCCACAGACCTCGCTAGATGTTTTGAAATAAAAACTTTTGTATTAACATGGTCGAAAATAAAACAAATAAAATGGATATTGACAACAGCGCCATCTATTGAGCCCAACTATAACTACTAACCATCCAAGTGACCCCATTTTGATTACCTAGGTACCTACAATTGCTTTTTTATTCAAAATTGGCCAAGCCATTTAGGAGGAGAAGTAGAAGAAAAATATGGATTTTATATAAGATGAAGTTGTTCGGGCAAGGTTATTGGTATTCTGGGACATCTGGACCATCTGATCCCAAACTAAACGTTTGTACATTGGGAACCAGCTTACTAACACGTATTATTAATACATGCTACTTTTCAAGTACATACTCATACTTCAACATTTATTTTACATCCATATGATGAACAAAGACAAAATCATGCAGACAAATGTTTATCGTGGATGTGAATGTGTACCTAGGAGAGAGTTAGGCTATCTAACATATCTACCTAACTGACTGATTCGTTAAAATTACTTTCCTACATAGATTAAGCTGTGTATATAATATTATATAAGTTAGTAGGATGAGATGCAATGATATAATGCGTTCATGAATGAAATCTCTAAATAATATTTGAAAATTTAAATTGATCATATGTGTTTTATTTTGAAGCAATGGACTTCTATATTAATAAAATATAGGTTATAAAGGTTACCATCATCTTTGAAAGCGTTGCGTCCAGCCTCCGCCCAGAACATAATACGCTGCACAGCGTGTGACAGTCTCAGAGTCTCACTCTTATCTGTGGTACTGACATTAACTAATTGATGAATACCCATCTGCGAAATTAGAGTTTTCATTCAATTATGCTTCGCTTTCTGTGCCAAAATGGTAAAACGTAACTTATTTAAAGCATCGGTGTTTGTGTTTTCGTAGAAAATGATTTATTTTAATAATTTTAATATAAAAATACTTATATAAATGGGAAAGATTGTGAGGATGAATGTAGGGACATCCCTACTACTACTTGTTACTCTTTCATGCAACTACTTAACGGACTTGGAAACTTGGCACATAGATAGATGCCATGGGAATAAAATATAGGCCATTTTATGAGATTTTATTTTAAGAGAATGTAACATCCCCCGGGAACACGTAACATTTACCCGGGACAAAAGTATCCTGTGCGTTGAATCAGGTTATAAAGAATCTATTTGCCAAGTTGTAGGTATCCAAATCGGTTTTGAAGTTTTTGTGTGCAAGAGTATGCGTGCACATTTATAATAGTTACTAGCTTTCCCCCACGGTTTCACCCGCATTCCCGAGTGACGTAACATTTTCCCGGCACATAAAGTATCCTATAAAATAAATAAATAAATAAATAAATATCCAAGGACATTCTTTACACACGGCCATCTGGTCCCAAACTAAGCAGAGCTTGTACTATGGAAACCAGATAACTGATATACTACATATACTACTATTTTTTTTTTTTTCTAAATACATACATATATAGATATTTACACCCAGACACAGAACAAACAGACATGTTCATGCACACAAATGTTTGTCCTGGGTGGGAATCGAACCCGCGACCGTAGGTTTGGCAGTCAGAGCGTTAACCACCAAGCCAACTGGCCTGTCCTCCTATGTGTTAATCCAGGGCATTTTCTATATATGTGCCAAGTTTTATCCAAATCCCTTTGGTAAATTTTGCATGAAAGAGTAACAAACAACCATACATCAAATCTTTCACATTTATAATATTAGTAGGATATAGTATTAGTTCTGGGATGATCAAATAAGGAAAAAAAAACTTATCTTTGAACATAAATAAATAAATATCCCAAGACATTCTTTACACATGGTTACCTGATCCCAAGTTAAGCAGAGTGTACTGCTTGTAGTATGGCTACCAGGTAACTGATATACTACATATTGTACTTTTTAAATACATACATATATTATTGATATTATACATACGGATAGTAGATAGAAACATGATGTTTACTTACAGATTGTAACTTATTAGGTAATAGTAGAGTCATGCGCAATGTGTAGAGAGGCATGGAGGCAGCCACTCGAAGCGAGTGCATTTTCTCCGTGATGTTCTGAAGACTGGTCTCTGCCACGTATCCGGCCAGCCGTTTTACTGACCGTCCTCGAGGTACCAAAAGCAGGAGGCTAAGCCCAGGTGTAGCATAAAATATTTCAATTGCCTGCAACGACAGATTTTACTACATTGTTTTTACCTGTATGTATGACCCAACTTGACGGTTTCACTATCAACCATTACAGTAGGATAAAACTAACAAATTAATAAACTATTAAGGTCCCCCAAATTGTCTATAATTCCGATTCTATTCATTATTTATTTTAGTTTACAATGGAATTTGGGATTCTAGGTGACTGAAATTAACACTTATTTTTGAAATCATAAAATAATGACTACCTACGATCGAAAATCACAATTTTTAGCCCAATCTCGTTAATTAAAAACCTAACTATACTCAGGTGATGTAGTAGGTATATCTGTTATCTGGTTTCCATAGTAAATTACTTTATTTATTAAACTTGACCATACCCATGCGTAAAATGTAGTTAAATAGACAGTAGGTCCTATTATTTAAGAAATTAGCGTTTTGTCAAACTGGCCAATTCGATCTCAAATATCTGGTGTTTAGTTAGGAATTCCAAATTCAAATTAGTTTCAAATTTAGGCATGTGCATTTGTGTTTTGAATTTAGCGATAAATTTTTATTCGCGCCATTTGATTTTTCTTGACATCATTCTCAAACATAACAAAGTTAACAATATAGAAAACTTAAAATATGGGGTTATTTACGCATCAGAGTTCCACCGTGGCATCAGTGCCACAGAAAGAGCTCGAAGGATTAATTATGTTAATGGTTTAGGTACCATAAAAGAAAACACGCTACGTTTTTGGTTTCAACGTTTAGATTCTGGAAATTTACACCTATGTAACAAACCCAGTGGACGGCCGGATACCCTAATTGACAATGAACCACTGATAAAATGGCGAAATACATAGATAACAATGGTACATATACTTTGATTGATTTAAATAATTTCCTTTAAAAAAAATCGTTTTTCTCTTTCCATACAAAACGCCAATTTCATATGTAAGGACCTAAATATAATACCACTAAAACAAGTGAAACATTAAAGGAAACAAATATTGAATAGTTATGAAACAAAACAAATTATATTAGTTCTATAAAATACTCATTTGTAGTATAATAGAAACTGTTTATCGAAGTAATTCAACGCAATGTGTGAAACAGGCAATAGCATCATTGCTCATCGTGTTGACTTCGGTGAATAAAACATTTGGTACCTACAAACTTAAACTGTGTTCAATGTAATAAGTAGAACAAAAAATCTATAATTCTAATGAACCTCAGATAATAATAGTGTATAAACAAAATTATGGCATCTGCAAATAGTGTTGTATATCAATCGTTATCGCTGGGGGGCGGCTTGGCATCTCGTATTTCTGAAACAAATGTAGCCCTCTAAAACTTAAAACAGTCATTCATTACGTTTCCGACCATGTTCGTGTACGCTACACTAGTTATTTGTGCAATAAGCGCATTGATCGTGAGTGCCAATGAATGTGCCATAGGCCGTAAAGAAAAAGACAATGACGAAGCCCATCTGGAGAAGGATTTATTTTGTGCATACGAAAAAGACTTTAGACCGGTTAAAGATCATAATAGTGCAGTTAATGTTAAGGTTCGTTTTGCAATAAAATACATGAATTTTGACTATTCAGAAGAAACGTTTAATCTACACAGCTGGGTGGCTCTATCATGGAAAGACGAATTTTTGACTTGGACTGCATCCGACTACGGCAACATAAAGGAGATTCAAATTGACAGTTCAAAACTCTGGGTACCGCGCATGGCTTTGTTTAATGCAGACGCATCTTACTATCAATCGGATACTATTGACACGACCTGTCTGTTAGCGAACGACGGCACGGTCACTTGTGTACCGCACCTAACTCATTCGGGAATATGTCGCACTTCGCTACGTCGATGGCCTTTCGACGAACAAAATTGCACACTGTATTTCGGATCGTGGATGCACACAGGGGAACAGATAAATTTTACTTTCTATCAGAAACAAGCTATTGTGACTGACGACTTCCAAAACGGTCCAGGCTGGAGGCTCGAGCATGCATACCACGAACGACTGACGGGAAAGTACAATTGCTGTCCAAATAGCACGTATCCTATGCTAAAATATACATTTTTGCTCAAGAGAGTGGCAGCTGGTCCAGCGGCAATCATCGTGGTACCGGCAGTTGTTATAGTTTTGCTCACGTTGACGGCGATGTTGCTCGATATAAAAAATAATACGAGATTAATCCTGCTCTGTTTCGGTCTTTATGGACATTTCATGTTCCTTACAGAAATAGGATATGACATTCCCAAACATAGTGCCGATACGCCCATTATATTGTTGTTCCTTCGAGATTCAATGATGGTGACTTTAGCTGGAATTATGGAAACATTAGTATTGATGTATCTGAGTAGGCGAGTCGTGCAGGCGCCGCCACTGATTGTATCGCTATGTCGACTGATAAACAGCGGGCCCGGGAAATACGTGGTGTTCACTGAGTTCGACCCGAGCAATGTAGAAGTAAAGGAACTTACCGAAGAAACTCCCGCTGAAAACGAAAAATCAAACACGCACCTCGAGTGGCTTCAATTCGCTAACATACTTAACAGTTTTCTTTTCATAGTAGCCTGTCTGACGTATTTGGTGTTAATTTGCGTTTATATTCCATATGACGATTAAATTGTATTTTAAAAACAGAAGCCAGAAAAGCTAATAAGTGCAATAGTCTAGTAACGTATATGAAAATGTATGATTTTATTTCAATAATAAACTCAGTTTTTTAAAACAAAGTAATTGATTTCCTAACCTCAGCATCCCATTCAGGTAGATCGGCGTAGCGCATGATGTCGTTGATCCTGATCATACGCGTGGTGCGCTGGGGAGCGGCCTCGGCATCGCGGAAGGGTCGCGTGCCGTTGAGTACGGTAGGCGCGGCCCGCCATCGTCCGCGCAGGTACACAGTTGTCAGAACAACTGCGTTGACACCACCTGACAGTTCATCTTCGTCAAATGTATCGTGGATTGCACCTCCTGAATCTGCTTCCACCTGAATAAAATAAATATCACTTTTTTATTTGGTGGTCTTCGCCCCCGATGGACATATGCAACAACAGGGGCATCGCCATTGCGTTGTCGACCCTGAGTCATGAAGTTATTTGACTCATATGCCTGTATTTTCACCGCCCCACTTTCGTTTAAAACTGAAACACAGTAATAAAAATGCACTACTGCTTCACGGTGGACATGGGTAAGGTGGCAGTACTTCCCAGGACGAACTCTGCAGTAAGAACTTTAATAGGTACCTACTTTGGCTTATCAATTATTAATATTTCCATTGTCATATATCCCTTCTATTATCTACCTCCTGCAGCCATACCTTCACTGGTTGTAATAGGGTCAGTTCCATATCTATCCACAATAAATAGAAAATGGAAATGATGTTCAACTTACGTAATAAATATTAGCTTTGATTGAGGTTTACCCATTAATTGTAAAGTACCTATACTTTACCATTTCATTCAAAGTCCTTGCTACAGCATCAGGAGTTTCCGTTCCATTAAATTCATCCAAGTTTAGATGTAGCGCTGATGCTGCTCCACTGCGGAAGCTCTGAGAAACGTCGGTACTTGGCCACAGCGCTAATCGAGACGACCAACGAAACCTTAAGTCATCGCTCGAATTCGGCAACGAAGATACGATTTGCTTGATTATTTCTACTTTATCCTTTTTGAAAAATCATTTATTTCAGTATGGCAAAAAAATGTTAACTTACCTAAAAAAATCATATGTTAGATACATTACCGCGTCAGGAATTTGAAGATCGATACATTCCTCTATTTCAGATTTTGTGTCTGAATTGACTTCTGTGGATAGAGCCATAAGTATTAGCTGCAGGAACAGGCCAGATTGTACAAAGCTCATACCATTCTCCTGTCTCTCAGCCGGGCTGATCGATGAAAGTATATTAAACGTTGTCTGAAATTCATTTAAAATTCAGCGTTACCTATGTCACAGAATAGGTACTACCCATGTAGAACGAACCAGTTACTACAATCACCTAACAAGTTTTCTCCATAGCTAATTGCCTCATTCTTATCTACTTGTATTGGCAATACCCAAATGTATAAGTTTTTTTTTCTACACCTATGCATTATATGTGAAGGATGAGATAGACCGCATTATAATATGTCTATCAGAATTATGCCTGAATAATATATATACCCATAAATCTTAGAATATCTGTAATGTTACCACTCTTAGCCATAGCTACATTATTTACCTTTAGGCAGGCAAAACTGCACCTCTGTTATGACCGAAAGATATTCAATAAATGGTCACTGTACCTAACTAATTTGTAATAATAAAATTAAAAGGAGGTTCTCAATTCAACAAAATCACTTTTCATACTTATCAAATTAGTCACACAAATATAACATTTTACAAACTCTGTCCAAGTTAATTCGTGTTTATAAATTCAATGATGTGTTTGAATAAAAATGCCCCTTATAGCGCAAATGATAGAACCAGCTTTTGTGAGTGTTTAATTGAAATAAAAATTGCTTGTAACATTATGTAGTTAACATATTTTTTAGACCTTTAATAATTTTTCATGCCAAGTAAGATGCCGCTTGGCGATGACACTGCTGTGGCTAGCTATATTTAGGCTGACGGGTTAGACTCAACGCAACTCTGTCTCGACCGTAAATTTATTTATTCCAAAAGATTGCCGCATTATCGTCACTTCTCTGCAAACACGTCGTCAGCAATAAGAAACTTGGTGCTTAAAAAAATATTCTCCATGCTGCCTTTGATGTACCAAATTAAACTTCTTAAATCAACATAAATATTAGATATGCAACCCACTAGCCTAGGACTCACCGTTTATAAAATAATCACCTCTAAATAAAACCCAGTAATGAGAATGTGCCGCCAATTTAACGATTTGTCAATTGTAAATGCCAAAATGTTGTCATTTTTGATCTGCGTTTCCCTAAATTTAGAAAATCAGTCTCCTCGCTTGATTTAGTTAAAGCGTTGTTTCTTTATATGCAATTGTTTTTGTTATTTTTCTGTTACTTTGAATTTTATGAGTAGCATGTTAAATTTATCTACATAGATTGTAAAATTAATAGTTTACGTGAAGTTTAGCTTATTCATGCTGTGCAATGTGCATATACGTTTTTGGGTCTCAATCTACCTTCTTATATATTTATAAATTTATGTTTGGTAACTGTTGTATGTGTCTATGGAAATACATACTAGTTATTTGTTATACAAGAGTGCAAAGCTGATTTGTAACCGCGTGCTCAATTTTGATGACCGAGAAAGCGAAGAAAATTTAGAATCCTGAGCAACTTGTAACTTCAACCTACCTCAGCGAGGAAATTACTAAATACAAAAAAAAAAAGAAAAGGGCGCGCGCTATCCGTGTTTTTAACAAATTAAAAAAGGTTGCATGATAAATTCGGCACCATGGAGGTAGAAGTAAATAGGTTTAATGTTTTGAATTCACAAACTTAGTGCACACGATGTTCAAAATTCAATTTACTTTATCCTCTAGCGGATAAAAACGGCTTTTGCACTCAGATATCGAAGATCAAAAATACCCTTTCCGAGATGAAAATATTATTGTGTGTTATGGATAATTTTAAAATGTATGTACCTATGTATGTTCTGCCTCAATATAATATTTACCGTGTTCGCTTGTGATGATCGATTTTGCTTATTGTAGCAAACTTATGGTCATCCGGATGTCAGCAGAAGCCTATTTCTCACCTCTTATTGAGTTTAGCAATTTATCTGATTATATGGAAATAATTTTTCTGATTCTTTAAAAATAAATACACTAAATGTCTCACTAAAACTCATTTCACGCGGTGCGTCGCATCGATACGTTCAACCCTAGAACATCTCGGTTTATCTCTACCCACAGCAATAGCTAATATCTGCCAAGCCGCAGGTCGTGGGTTCGATTCCCACCCAGGACAAACATTTGTGTACATGAACATGTCTGTTTGTTCTGTGTCTGGGTGTAAATCACTACATAGTATAAAACAATGTCGCTTTCTCTGTCCATATATACCTATGTATGCTTAAATCTTTAAAACTACGCAACGGATTTTGATGCGGTTTTTTTTAAGAGATAGAGTGACTGAAGAGGAAGGTTTATATGTATTAGTAGTGCAGTCATTAAAGCATTATTGCTCCGAATTTTTTTACTGTGAACCGAATTGCATACAATTTTGGAATTAGGTTTATCTTACCCTTAACTTCAAAAGTGAAAATGATTTGAACTCCGCAACCACCCTGGGGGTGGTTGCCACCCCTTCTCGGGGGTGAATTTTTTTTTTCAAAATAATCTCGGATATCGATAGAAGGCCTAATTTTAAGCAAAAAATCATCTATAAAGTTTTTCAAAAAATCCAATACTTTTCAAGTTATTGGCAATTGAAAATTCGCAATTTTTTCACGTTTTTCATCGGTTTTTTGCAAATATCTCCAAAAATATACGTTTTATCGAAAATTTTATGAAGAACAAAATTGTAGCAGGTAAAACAATGAACAATTTGGTTTTTTTATAAAGTATTCTAAGTGCAATATTAAGCTAGATATTAATGATCAAAGCCGTTTTTTATTTTGTCTGAAATATAATCGATGTGGTCAATGCCATCTAGCGGCGAGCAGATGCATTTTATGCATTCTAATACAAAAGGGTTTTGTAGTGCTTGAAATAAGCTTTAAAATGAGCACTATTAAAAGTCTTTTGCACGTAAATTAAGTGAGCTGTATTGCAAATAAGGGGAGCATCTAATTTATTTCTTTAAAATCAATGGGTTTCATAAGTGCCATTTCCACCAAAATTAAAATTAATCGTATTCCGCCTAGAATTAACTTTATTATGAAGAGTTTGATAGATAGTATCAGTTTGGCTGCTTCAGGACACATATTTTTCAAAAAAGACACGAATAAAAAAAAAAAAATCAAATTTTTTAAAAAACCCACTTTTTTTTTCATAATATCTCAAAAATGACGACAGATACGTATAAAAGTGTACGGATTAAACATTTAGGTATTTTTCTGACAAACAATTTTGTTCTTCTTGTTTTTTCTGTCAAACAAAAATTGACGGAGATATGATTGTTTAAAGAGCATGTAGCAGCGCAATCACAGCCTCTCTTAAGCCCTTTAACCCTTCACCGTTTTAGAAAAAGGTTTTTTACTATATATTGCAATGGAGGATGTTGTAGCTCTCTTAATTACCTTTACAATGGTTTTTTATAAATTGTGATAGCATGAAAATTTATTATATTATATATTTTTTTGTGATATTTTCAATTTAGAGGTTGTTTGCAAGGGTTGTAAGATTTTCAAGGGGTTGAAAATGATTTTAATATGAGGTAATTATGTTAGAAAATACTTTACAATTTCACCACTTACTATTAGACATGTTTTCTAGCGATAAAATGGCTCAATGTCAATTTTTCCATTAAGGGGTTGTTTACACCCTTTAAAAATAATAGGCGGAGTTCAGATCATTTTCACTTTTGAAGTTAAGGGTAAGATGAACCTAATTCCAAAATTGTATGCAATTCGGTTCACAGTAAAAAAATTCGGAGGTAAGACCGTATTTTTCGCTTCAATGACTGCACTATAGTATCTACATAGTCCCTGAGCGAAGCCGGGGCGGGTCGCTAGTATCTATATAAATACCTAATCTTAATATACTATCTATATAAGTAAGTTTTTAAAAAGTAGTATATGTAGTATATCAGTTACTAGTACCCATAGTACAAGCGGTACCTACAGTCTGCTTAAATTAGGATCAGGTAACCGTGTGCAAAGAATGTCCAGGGATTTACTAATAGCTATTTAATTTGGTACCTTCCGCGACTGCTGCATTTAATCCTGTTTTTTCAAGTGCCTTATACGCGGTATCTGGCTATTACCAAATTTCAATAAAAAAAAGTTCATATCTAAATTTATCAAAGGCATAGCCGAGATTTATCTATCAATTAATCGGCTCATATTTGAATCTCATAATCGATCATATTATCGATAATCGGAGCTAATTTATATGTCTAATTCTTATGAATAGGGATACATCTTCAGCTGTATCGCGTGACTTAAAGTTCCAACCGACCAGGTCATCAAAATCAAAAACAAAAAATACTGTTGTATCGAACAAAGATTACCTAATCTTAACCTACCATCTTTTTTAAATTGCTATCTTCAAACCGGTAGGTACTTATCTAATTACTATCACTACATAATATAAAACAAAGTCGCTATCTCTTTCCCTATATCCCTATGTATGCGTAAATCTTTATGTTTATGTATTTATTAAATCTTTAAAACTACGCAACGGATTTGATGCGGTTTTTTTAATAGATAGTGATTGAAGAGGAATGTTTTTATGTATAATACATGTGACATCCCACGGGAACGCGGGTAAAACCGCGGGGGACAACTAGTAATAGTTAAGCTAGTTAGTGCAATCAGTTTTCAGACTTATCACAACTAACGTTATTATGTACCGACTCACCGAATAAAATTTACGTTGTAGATTATCAAGTGCTTGTGCAAATTGAACAAAATATGTATTTTTCATATCTCTCGGATTTTCTGGTTCCATTTTCAAGGCGGAGGTAGCTTGGGATGTCAGGTCATCTAGTGTTACCGCCGGCGCCGCTATTGTGATATTATCTTCAGCAATGTTATTATAAGAGGTATTTATTGGTTTCGGCTTTGTTAAAGCTGGCACGATAACGTTGCTGGGTGGTTGGACTGCGTTACCCAATTTTAAATTAAGTTGATGATTCATATCCCTTCTTGAAAATTCGGGATGTTTATTACCTTCATACCACTTCCATTGATTTGGCAGCAGATTAAGAGTGTTCAAAGTTTTTTCTGGATTCAAAAATCGACGATGCAACAGTGCCTGGTGCGGAAGGCGTGACATTATTCCAGTATTTATTTTTGGCGCTGAATAAGGTTGTCTCGTGAACCTTTCATGAGTTTCTGCGAGTGGAGCGCTCAATAACATATCAGCAGCTGTACACTCCACCCACTTATTATTTATTAAGCACATTCTAGTAAGTGGTGTTCGCTCTGTGCGTAATGTCATAAAATTATAGGGCGATACATATCTATTGTTTTGTCTAATGATATGAAAGTTATGAGAATTAACACATCTTATCATAATCGAAAATAAAATTAAAGTAAGTGGGTTAAAACTAATGAGATTCATGTTGTTTCCATAAATGCTCGCATGCTATGTCAGCATAATATTTTTGCATTCAATATTTTTTACGGTATAAAATCGATATATGTGCACAATTAATCAGTATATCAATAATTGGCACTTCGAATAGCATGGAAAGTCATAAAATAGTTTGCTACTTGACTTTAAATTGCATTCAAATTAGGTAAGTTCCTATGTATACCTACATGTAGGTATATAACATGAAGAATATACATGAAATATTAATAAACTTTTCTCTCGCACCGTAACAACACTTTATATCACTACGAGGTGGACTATAAAACAGAAAACCAAGCGTGATTAATTTATGATATAACCACTGTGACTACAGACCGAGGTGGACCGACCCCGGCGACAGTTCTTATCTAACTGCAAGTGATTTTCAACCGTGATTTACCTGCAAGTAATCTGCATTCAAATACGTTCCGCACTCTCTAACTGGCCATGTACTCAGTGTCGAATTAATAAGAGTAATTAATCTGTCGCATAAAGTTTTAGACGATAAGAAGTACGTAGGATGGCAAAAACTCACTATTTTTACGAGAACTGTAGTTATACGTTTTATGATTCATGATAGAGAATGTGAAAGTCATACCGTATTAACAATTAGGTATGTGCGTAATTATCTATATGACGAATAGGTGCCCGGAGCGATGCAAACATATCGATGCCTAAATTATATTCATTCAAAAATATTTCTTTCTAGAAGCACTAACACTTACCTAAGGATTGAAGAATACACTAACCATTCTTTTCGCATTATCTACCTATTACTAAATGAATAATATTGTCTCATACCTAACCTAGACATTTCTAATCGAAAACTGAAAAATTTGATTTGATGATTTCAAAAAGTAAAAAAAAAATATTGGTTAGTATTTTAAATTATTCAAAATTAACCAATCCTAGATGTAAATCTAGCAATAATAGATGTCACTGAAGCATAATGACCAAGGGCTTCATTTTCCTGAGAGACGAGCCGAATCAAGAGCGTTTATTTTTATTTTTACACTCTAAAAAGGAAAATTTAATATCTTCAATATTTTTATAGTTTTTCTTCATATTTCTGTTAGTATTTTCCAGCCTGTATACAAAATTTAATGCTTGTAGGGTAATTACAGGATACATGCCATTTTAGATAGGTAAACTATGTTACAAAGTATTCTAAAATACTAAATAAAAGATACTTTAGAGGTATCTATCCTTTGATTTGTACATACTTTGAAAATAATACAATTTACATAAATCATGTACTTATACTCTATCCACCAGAGTACCGTAGAAGATTAAAGTTCTCAGGTACAGTCACGGGTATAAATATACAACCATAAACAGTTCGGAAATAACATGACGTCCTTCACATAATTCAACAGCACCGTTACTAGGGATTTTCCGGATCGTCCGATAGTAATATTTATTATTTCGGATATCCGACAGTTTCGGCTACGGTTACGGAGCTCCATAATATCCCTGGTTGTTGTAATAGTTAAAGCGTGTATAAATTAAAGAAGAGAAACAAATGAATCAATCATCTAATCAGATATTATTGTAGATCTTCGTGGATATATATCTATGATCATGACTGTACAAGGGGTAAATTGCCAATAAATATCTAATTATTAAAAAATCATTATATTGAAGATAAAAATGTATGGAAATAGCTGCTCTCTGCACAGTGCACCTCTAATTTTCTTGTTTAAGTTGTAAGTAATTATTGTCATTTTCTATTTTGTAGTCTTGTTATTTCTTTTTTTTTGTTTTTTTTTTGTTTTTTGTTTTTGAATGTTAGCTTTATTAAGTATTTTGTAATTGTTAAATATAAAAATATGTAAAATTGATGTTATAAAATAGCCAAAAAGTCAGAATAGATAAAAAAGAATTTAATAAAATAAAAAAGAATGTAACCTTGCTGAGTTTCTTGCCGGTTCTTCTCAGTTGAAGGCTGACTTCCGAACCGGTAGTAGCTTCAGTAACTTTAAATTTGACCTTCATAAGTGCCTTCTGAGGGCCTAAACTGAATAAATGGTTTTGAATTTTGAATTTTGAGTGGAGCACAGATGGACTTACCCTATACCTATCTGTTTGAGATAGACTTTGAGATATTTAGACCGATCACTACGAAAGATAGCACATATTTTTTCATGAAGGTTTATTAAGAGACAGCCAAAAAAATAGGTGGCCCTCAATTTTACTGCATGTTTAATCCTCGCCGAAAATGAACTGATGAATGAATTTGAACAACAGTGCCTGGATATATGATGGTATTCCTCAGCGGAGAACAGCCCGAAGATTGTGGCGTATTCTTTAATATTGTGGGCAATTATAGACATATTGAATATTCCATCTCAAGAGGTAGAAAATTTGGAAATGAATCCATTTTATACAATTTTACCCACTTTCCGTTTATCTATTTATTTCATAATGTGTAACTTAGCACATTATGTGTAGTTCCAATATTATGTTGACCTAGGGCTGATCTGATGGTGGAAAAGGCAGGCAGTCGAGGGAAACTCTTCAAAGGAGTACAGGGGCTGCCTTGTGTTTGGATTCATGATTCGTTTTGACAGGGACTTAGGTAGCCTAACGTTACTAAAAAAACATAGAAGCCACAGTTACGTCCTGATGTCCATTACTCTTTCACACAAAAACTATCTGAACGGATTTAAAGAAAAGTTGGTACATAGAGAGCACGCCCTGGAATAACATATAGGTTACTTTTTTTTTCCAGAAAAATGTAACATCGCTCGGGAACGCAGGTGAAAGCACTTTATTTCTTTTATAGATATAGTATATGTATATTATATCTTTCTTAAGGGGACCCGGTGGTCTAGCGGCCTAAAATTTAGCCTATTTTTAAAATTTTTTTTTGATATGACAGAAATGACTAAGGGTTTTAAATTTTTTTAGGCTTATTTTATTACTTATTAACAATACAAAAATGATGGTAAACACAAAAATTTTTTTTTTTTTACATTCCAAAAGTGGAGCTGAAGTTCCCCTCTCAAAAAATTTCACTCGATATCACTATAAAATTATTGATGTTATTATAAAATTATTTCTGTAATATTATTACACTCGATGTTGCTGTCGCTGAGGAACACGTTAAACTAACTGAACAACTCTTAAAACTAAAATATTTCCCGTTAAATTCATACAATAGTCTAAGTCAGGTATACGGACCCGAGCAGCTGCAATTAGCGAACAATGGAGCCCAACTCACCGATCGTCTACCTGACATTGTAATGGGTTTTAAATATAGAAATACTCGGAATTTTGTCACCATATTTTAACAGTATATTTTTGAAATACTATACTTTCAAAATATGTAAAAAAAAAAAAAAACCATTTTTCGAAAATTCTAGACCACCGGGTCCCCTTAATATAAATACAATACTATATAGGCGTGCCCTGGCTGCCACTCTAAAAAATTATAATAGGTAGTGTAAAGATTGAAGTTTAAGTATTTAGCAATTATGTTGTATAATTTAATTGAATGCTAAGAACCTAATAAATTTGTATTATTTAAACCTTTTAGTATGAGTATATAATAATGCTATGATGTTATCCTTTGTAATATTTCGCCACGAGATGTCGCTACTGGACATCAACTTCAAAACCGTTACACTGATCCCCACAAAAAATGGGTGTATTAAGGTACACATTTGATGACGCAGGACGCCACGCCACCTGGTTTTGCTAGTTGAGTGTATCTTATATATGCACTAGCTGTCCCGCGCGGTTTCACCCGCGTTCCCGAGGGATGTAACATTTTCCCGGCTTAAAAAGGGCATTTTCCAGGGCATTTCATATATATGTGCCAAGTTTCATCCAAATCCGTTTGGTAGTTTTTAGTGTAACAAACATCTATACATACAGACATTCGCATTTATAATATTAGTAGGATGTCATGCATGATTTTTTGATAAGGTATACTATAATTTTTCAATTGGAAAACTTTGAATCTATTATTTTTTATATATTTATTTCAGCGTGACTATTAGATATAGTGATTTCATCAATCAAACGATTAAGCGGACTACGTGACGATGAACATCAATGACAAAGGAAGGACAAATCGTACACCAATTCTAGAGCCATAGAGGGGTACGATGACTAATATATATTTCTATCCTGAGGTCACGTCTACCTTTTGTTGATACAGATTGTTAAAGAATTTTGACGCCCTGACTCAGACAATTAGGAGATTGCGTAGTTATCTTTTACTATATACGTATATTTATTATTTTAGATATTTTTTCTTCGATATCATGCTGACTTGCTATTCTATAAATAAATCTAAATATGTATATATATTTAATTACAATAATAGGAGCCTACATTAAGTAGTAAGTACATAAAGGTAGATACGTAAGAAAGAGGGAAATAACATAGACAATATATTATGAAAAATACAATATAATATTAAAAAATATTAGCTTACTTTCACGCTTATAACATGATAATATAAAAAATGTACTTATATTGTAACGTTTGTTATTAAACATTTGGAATTAAAATTATGGAATAATGATAGAATTTTTGTATTATTTTATAACTTGAGGATCGGTTTGGTGACCGTGGCGTGGTCACACTATAAGATGGTACGATCACTTCGTACGTATAGTGCGGCATTGTATCAAATAAGTTACGATAATAATATTATTACTCTTGGTTGCCGCGATGTGCTGTCATGAAGAAGGGCATTCCGTCAACGAATATTGCAGCCAGGAATGGATGATCCGCGATGAAGCGAGGCACCGGCGGCGGGTTAAGCATAGCCGAACAGAATGCAAAGCCCATTGCTGTAATAAAATCATATATTTTGAACTACAATTTTATACAAAGTGATTGTTGCTTCATAATTTGTAAACGACAATTGGAATGGTCAAAACGAACAAGCAAGCGATGTAACACACTGCCCAAACTCAGCACCTGCATATCTTTATTTTCAGAGGACGAATGACTGGACTATCAAAGCAAAAATTATGTCCCAAACTTACACTGTCCTGCAAGTACATACATAAAAACAAAAGTTACAGAGAATAAATAAATAAATATCCTGGGACATTTTTCTTAGACACGGTCATCTGATCCCAAACTAAGCAGAGCAGATTCCAGATAACTGGAATACTACATATACTATTTTTTTTTCTAAATACATACTTATATAGATATTTATACCCAGACACAGAACAAACAGACATGTTCATGCACACAAATGTTTGTCCTGGGTGGGAATCGCGTGGGGACCTGCGCCTTGGCAGTCAAGTCACTAAGCCAACTGGCCTGTCAGAGAACTTTCCGAAGTTTATTTTGAAAATATGCATGAAGTATTCTACTGATGAAATCTCGGCGTAATAGCATATGAGTAAATAATAGTCAATTGATTAGTGTTAAAACATTTAATTAAATAAAATAATATGATTTAACATTAAATAAAATTTATTTGTGATTTCAAAAATCTACTTACAAGAATATTGTTGTTATTTATAAGCTACAACTTTCAGTTTCAAACTGATTAACATTAAGTGGTATCAAATGCAATTTATAATCTTTCGAAACTTTAGAAAAATACTTATTCATTGAACTTTAACTTTCATTATCATTCACATGAATGATATTTGTATATACCTTATAACCTTACCAATATTAAATCAAACAATTATTAAAATGAATTAACATCTGATCAAGAAAAGAAGTTAGGTTAATACATATTGTTTTTCAAGTTTAATACCTAGTTAAAAGTAGACTTTAAAGTTTTAATTTTGTTTAGTTCTGTGAATTTATTACAATAACGTAGCGTGCATTAAGTGAAAGGCTTACGCTTCGATATAAGGCTCTTCAACTACTTTGAAGCATTATCTAATCATAAATAAAATTGGAGACAGAAGCGAGTGTTTTAATTCCCTCATGGACTCCGGTGTTTATATTAATGTTGGTGCGGTTAAGGTGTGGCGCGGAAGACGCCGATGAAGAGTGCGGTCCGTTCGGCGCCGGTGAGCAGGTAGATGAACGGCCGGTCGGCGCGGAAACGAGGAGACATCCGAGCAGCCCTCAACATCATCACCATGCCTGCGCGCACAAACACGGCTATAGCACATCACGGCTACCAGCATTTCCCATAGCGCACGCCACAAACTTTCTTATGTTATGCATACTAACTTCGCAACCCACATTACCGAAAATCACTCACAATAAAAAGCATTCTAGTTAATGAACAAACAGATCTTCCTTTAAAGTTAGGCGGTCGGATTTATGATTATTAATTTTCAGATCACTTTTAATTAATTAAACCTAGATAGATGACATTTATATTGTTATCGCCCGCTCTTTTTAAATTATAGTTCATTGTGTGCCGCGGGGGCTTTGGATACCGCCGGAGGTCGGTATACCGCCACAAAGACCATTTGTCCCTCCGTCATGATGCACCAGAGCGCAGGCCGGTTGACGGTGAACATGCGGACCCGTGGCGCCGCTCGACACTTGCGCACCAAGAATGCTGTCGCACAGAAATATAATCGAAGCAGTCGCAATTATTCAAAATTAATAAAATATTCCCAAAACAAACGAAAAAAGTAAAAAGCCGTGCAAACCTAATTATGTGCTGTTTAAGACTAACTACTAAATTATTAGGTGAATATAGGTAGGACGATGAAAACACAGTTGTGACGTCGGACGCTGCGGCAGCGGTTTTAAATCGAACAATGAGCCCAAGCTTCTGGCACTCAAAGGTCAATCTTTCACTGAAGGATAACATCGTGTTTAACACTAATCATACCAACACTTACTAGGTACCTATTTCTACCATAGCGGGTCAAATAGGACTTTATGTTTCCTGCTTGAATGTATGACATATGATTGTTAAGAAAGGAATTGAATAGTATAATAACTGTATATTCATTAGTAAGAAAAAGTCATGAAGTCAAATGTGCAAAAGCAATAAGATGTTACGTGCATTTTCAATGCAAAGTTCAAAATGGGTCATTTGACCAGTTATGGTATGTTTAGTGTTAAAATGAAACCAGAGCAGGTTGGTAGAGTAGGTACTTTATGGTTGTATGCCGCATACTTGACCACATTGTCCCTATTTGGTGAGACAGTTAAACCTTGAAGAAATTGAAGGATCAAAAGTAAAAAACAAATGAGACATCAATGAATCATCATCCTGCCTTTCCTTATTGTTTGGGTCATCTTTATATAGCTTCCATTCCTCCTTCATACCATTTATTTCTTAATTCATTTACACTATCGGTTGTTCACAGATGTGCAACCACTATACATATACTAATACTATAACGAGGTTAGTAAGTTTGGACACTTTGGACGTAGGAGGTAAAGGCCCAAGCAAATTACCCGATTTAAAAAAAACTGGAAGAAAGTGATACCATTCCCGAGTGACAGGCTATATTATAATCCCTGGATGCATAAGGACCCTCGGCATCGCTGATGCACCAAAGCGAGTCTGACTATGTATGAGTCTGAACTCAGAGGAGAATATTGGCAGAGAAGGAATATCTGGTCGGATTGCACTGTGAAGTTTTGCTTTCCTAATATTATGTCAATGCAAGTCATGGTTGGCAATATAACATTCATAGTTCTAGTAATATACCTATAGCTGTAGCATCTTTAGCTGTGCGTATATTATCTCAAACATGGATGATGATGCAGACAAACCTAATCGTGAACAATGATCAATTATAATATAGATACGTCATTGAACAACATCCCAGCTCCCAGAAACACCGTAAAAACTAGCTAGCTACTAAAACGCGCGATTAAAGGGCGAAAATAATTGCCACCTTATTGTGTACATGTTGTTAGAGAGAGTAATAGAGATGAATATACAGCGTACAGTCGCGAGAGTGGTTGGTCCGCAACTCAATTGAATTGGGTATTTTTTCTTTTTTGAAGGGACGAAGGCCTTTGATGGCTCTTACACCCTTATGCGAACAATAGAATAAGGTCAGTTACCAGCATTTCATGTTGACATTTCTGAGCGTGGACAACGGATCTATAGTTCATAATATATCATTGATCGTAAAGCATTATTTTTTCTAGGCCATCATAGATAGCTTCCAATTTTAGTAACTAGGCATTATGTGGGCGCTCAGTAATTATGCGCTCGCACGGAAGGTATTGAAACGTTTACTTTTAATAACTATGCAGATATATGATTGTAAAGTCGGTGCAAAAAATAACAAAAGCATTTTGTGACACGATGACTTCATTTGTTATATTGAATGTGGTAAAATTGTCTCGAATCATTGAACTCGAATGAATCATCCTCTGTTCTAACACAACTCTTTCGTCATATATATTGTCAACTTAACAGTCAAATTATTCAAATTCCAAAAAAACTAGCCTTCGATCCGATCACGAGAGATCTAATTCATTCCGGGATAATATGTCCAATTGGAATAATATACCTTACAAATAATGAACGAATATTTCAGGTAGGTGCCATGGTTCCGAACCTTACCCTAAGCATACTTACAAACTCACAAAATTCATAATTAGATACAGCATAATATAGATTAATGTCTTTTAGAAAACTTATGATGGCTAATTTTACTGAAATATGTATATTAATTAAGTTTTACAAATTAATAATCTATAGTTATATTGTAGGTATAAATATAATTAAATTCATGATATCTTTTGAATGGACTGTCGGATTTGAAAAATTCAGAAAATAATCTACCAGTACTAAGGCAGCCATGAATACAAAGAAGGTAGAATGATTTATTTGGATAAGGATTAATACCAAGGTACGAAAAACGTGGTCTAGTTTTTACCGGCCTTTCTATTTACATTTTTAAACATTAAAAACTTCTAAAAAAAATTCTTCTCCGGACTACCTCTGCATTAAGTACTTATAAAGGTGGCCACCACATTACCAAAACCAAGCCCGCAAACAAAAAACCCAGGTTAACCAAAACCATGAATAGCAAATTTACACCAAAATCTAACAACCCTCGACCATGAGAAACGTTTAATGAGATGCAAGATGAAAATAAGCACTAATATCGCTGTCAACTAAGCCCACCACACACTTCGACGTTCTGACAATAACATGCAATCAATATGTAGTAATAAAAATAGTAAAACAATTTGGTGTAAGGAAAATACACACCGACGCTGGAAGCGACCGTTACTGCGAGATTATTTGAGCAACACAATGATAATGCAACATTCCTAGAATTGGCTGCTTGTAGGTAATACAAATGAGTAAATAAAATTATCAGGTTAGCTACCTACCAGCAGAAAAACAAGCTGCTTTTTGTATGAAAAGAATAATTCATATGAAATTTTAAATTACGTAAGTGCTTTTTGAGTAAAATGGCCATGATGAAACAATTTCAAGATGGTTCTTTGTTTGACTAAGAACGAAATCCTTAAGTTTATTTTTGACCAAATTACTGTCAACTGCTACCATACGAGAGCCATTTAAGTGAACTTAAAGAAACAAAAAGAATTGCTCACAAAAATTTTTTTTTTTCATATAAATGACAATTTGACTCATTAACAGGCGGACGGTGCACCTGATGGTGATCATAGCATTCGTAAAATAGTCTTTAAATCAACTACCAATATACAAAAAGTACTTCATACTGCGTTGGTGTGTACCGCCCATAACCTTCCTGATAGAACACTCACCAGTAGCGGCGGCGGCTTCGGCGCCCTCCTCATTCACCTCGATGAAAGCTTTCTGAACGGCCTTAGAGACATACAACTGCTGAGGCTTGTCCAACAGACCAGACAAACTAGTACAGCCCTGATTGAAAATATCTTGAATTCCCAGCTGTAAATATTACAAAAATGATATATATTATAAATATGGTACATTAATCCAAACTACTCGTTATCTTGTTAATGAAACGATAAAATGAGTCATCTTTATCATCCATGATAAGTAAATAGCAATGTGTGAGTAATTAAAGTATAATAAATTCAGGACTGTATTGTATTGTGATATTTTTAATTATTGGTAGAAATTCACCACATTCATAAATACTTATAATTACCTTGGGCAGCAAATCTGCTAGGTCTATTTCGGTTTCAATCTTGAATTTGGGAATTGTGGCTTCAACTTTTGTCGAAAAGCATTTGTTAACGTCAGCGAGTAAGTCATACCCATCAGCTAGTTTTTTAAGAAGCCCATTTAACCCTTCAATTTCATTCGGCAGTACGATGATCATACTGGCCTGGTTTCCGACGTATGGCAATTCTAGGAGCTGAAATATTACAGTGTAGCTATTATCATTTTGGATACATTTTCAAAACATCCATGAAATATCTTTGTGTAACACGATATCGAATAATAAAGATTAATCACAATTTTATCTTATAGTATTTATGTTATCAATCACTTTGTTTAGATAACTACAAAATGATAAAATATTGTCTGTCTTTTCGTTGCTTTCCTATTGGCATAATTTTGTTTTGTATCAGTTATGTTTATCTATATACTAATTATAAATTGTGGTGGATCCGTTTTTTTAAAACATACTGATTACAGCGAAAGCACCGCCCACAACTAATATTCTTCCAAGAAATATAAATATTTCGTGATAATAACAATAAACAGACGGTAGCTCCACGAATTGCATTTGGGAATAACAAGGTCACATTGAATTTGAAGTAGGATGTTTGTAAGATTAGTAACGAATCTAATTTTATACCTGGGCGTCGAGTTCTACGCTCTCCCCGTATCTATAAGTATCTTCTTTGTACATCATAGGCACGTCTACAGTAGTTTCAGAATTTATATGGAAGGGTTGATCCATTGTGTTTTTTGGGTCGAACTGCTTCAACCAGTTACCCTGAAAAGAAAAATAACTCAATAGTATCGCAAAATAGGCCAATTCGTTGGCGTCTCAGTAGTAGCGATCGTTAGATCAGCCAGTAGGTACAGTTAGTAGCAGTTCTTTTATAGTTTTGTGTTCCTTTGGTTACACTACTTAAGTAGGTACATTACGGTGATATTGTCGTTGTTAGTGTAATTATCGTGCAAACAAGGAAATTGAATACCTAATATTACTTTGAGGAGAAATATTATTAGAAATTTAATGTGTTTTGTACTGGTGTTATTGTACAAATTTGAAATGAGTGTCCTGTTATAGTTTAATGTGCTCTTTTCTTCAATGTTTTAGGGAACTGGTAATGTAAAGAAGCTTACCTTGAAATAGATAGCATTAACAAGAACAAGGCGAGTCAGTTCATTGACACTGTCTGAAGAGAGCAGATCTTTAATTTTATTATTGGTTTTTCCATCCACCTGCAATAAATTACAATAGAATAACACAACATAACTAAGTATTTCATTGGCAAAAATAGAATTGATCTTTATGAATAAATATTTCCAAACTTTACCCATTTATTAATGAGGCTAGCAGCAGCCACTCCATTGGAGAAGTCAACCTTCTCAAATTCAGCATCAAATACTTCAACTGCATCCTTTTTAAGTTCAAGTTTTAGATCATAATCACCATCCTTTAAGTAAACTTTGTTTGCAACATTCAATGTTACACCTTTTATGGCCTTCAACTGAGACGACACTGATGAAAAAGCTGAACGAATCTAGAACGGTATTAGAATCACTAGTTTATTATTTGAAAAAAGCGGCTAAAATTTGGAAGGAAAAAGTAAAAATATACATACGGAATTGTCATCAGGAATACCGAGAGAAGTCAGTAGTTCACTATGAGCTGGATCACTTGAGCCCAAAGTCAACAGAGCTAAGACAAACTCTGCAGACAAGGGTGAAGAAACCACACTCTTGTCTTTGTCAAGCTCCTAAACAAAACAAGTTCACATTCAATAATAGCTAACATATATTTTATATCATGATGTCCATAAGCAATTTTCAAAAAGTATTAAAAAATAAGATTTAAAAAGCTTGGGCACATTTACACCTGTAAATGTTATGTCTCAACCAGGTCTAAAGTAAGCAAATCATTGAACAGGTATTGTGATATTTGGGGTGTATTTTGCACCAAAATCAAAAGTCCAAAAAATTTTACATTACTACAAGAAATCTTGATTATGTCACCAATTATCGAAATGACTATCTATTATGTAGTCTACATGACACCCAATTCCTAGCATATTTAGTGGACTTTTAGATTTCTACCCTCACATTTTCATTTAATATAATATTGATCTACACATATTTACACTGAGAAAGGAATGTCTACAAGAAAGCAGTTAATATGCATATTCAATTTGCTTTTTAAGGATTCATGTAGGATGCATCTATTCACCACTATGGAGGTGCCTGTATTAGCAATTATGGATCTCATTTTTAGCAATTTGTTTTATTTAACCATTAAAAAAATATTTTATTCATCAGTATGGTTTTAAGAATTGACAGGCAATGAAGATTCATGAGTGATACCATAAAAAAATGAGTAATACCTAAACAAATTTATAACTGTATTTAAAATAGTATAAATAAGCTTATTTCATTTATAAGTAGTGAGTAGTCCTCACAACAAAAGTAAGCATTTATAAGCTAGAAGTTGGCACTAAATTACTGTATTATAATAATATTTTTATTACACAGGAGTTTAAAACTTACATTCAAGAACTTAGCTGAGAAATTGGCAACCACAGAGGAGAGAGCTTTTGCATCCATGTTGAATAATGTTCCAGTTGCTTGTAATAACAAATAAAAGAGAGCTGGAATAAATTTAGAACGTTATATATTTTTCTCGGAATAATGTATATTTTCACCGCGACTGCCAGCTTACGAATGACGAGCACAGAACGTACGAGTCTCGCTCGAATCGATTTGCTAACTAGAGACCACTAGACTAACTAATTGTTTGTATTTGCATGACGATGGATGACATCATCCACCGGCCGGGGAGGGTACCTACACGGAATGGCGTGGCCGACGCCGGCCGCGGCGCCGGCTGCGACATGAGTCATGCAGACGCAGCGGCAGTCGGTAAAACCTTAATTTGTCTCGTAGATCTATCGGTCCAAGCGAAACATAAGCAGGCCGATAGATAATTACGAAGTATAACTATAAGTAGTTACTTACTCAATAAATTCAAAGTACGCATCGATTTTTCACACAAAATATACTATTATTTACACGACACCAATGGCTGTAATACATTCCATAGTTTTAAAGATAATGGTCAACCAATAGTAAATTAAAACTTATTTTATTATCTTATCTTCAGGTGTGGTGTCCGTCCACTTTGCTAAGTGTTTATCATATTTCAAATTTCAATTTGTTGTTTACAGCTTACGGCTGCATTCATCTGTCATGGTCATGAATGATGAAATGTCATCTTTCGTTGTTTACATTTTTTTGCAATCATATTACTGTATAGATCCGATTGATACATGGAGTAATCTACTCGACTACGGTTTTCATTATCGATTATGAAAAAAAAATCCTTAATGTCTAAATTGAACCTTGAGCGAATAGTATTAAAATAATAATTATATATTATATTAATAAATACAAAATATTTTTTTGTCTCACAAGTTTATAACGCACCCAAGAATACTTATTCGTTAAAAATTTGTGACGTTTTCATCGTAGTTTATACAGCCACTTAACCTATTTATGTCAATATCACAAAACACCAGCCTCTTTAATTAATATTAAGCGCAGTAGTAGTAATGAGAAGATAGCACACTAAAATAAAAAAAATATTACATGAAGTACGAAATCGATTTCTCTATAAGTAAAGTTTATAAGGCATAATCGACTAAGAGTTGATTTAAAAAAATATACCAAATAATCTATTCGTAGTGATGTACTTTAATTTCGCCAAGCGTCATGTTCTACTAAATATATTGCACGTATCTATACTGTTTCCTAAAAGAACTTACTAAGCACGTAAAATCAAGCCTGTTTAAAGCAATATGTTTTTGTTGAAATCAAAATCATCATAATTGTGTATGTCACATATAGATCTATATTTTTTTTAGCATACTATCGAATAATCGGTAAACGCAGAAGTGATTTGAAAACTATGATATAAGTACCAATAAAAAATTGTTATAAACATTGAATGACGTTTTAGGCCCGATATCATTCCACGATATTAACAAAGCTTTCTTTTTAAGTTCTTCTTTTAGCAATTAAACATTTAAACTTTGAAATTGTAACACATTAAATAAAGGGATCCATTAAATAGGTCTATGAGTTCTATAACATTTAGTGGTTAGCAGTTAGCAGACAATAGGGTCCCATTGGCACCCTTTAGGTACGGCATTAACACTAAAAAGTAATAAGAATTTTGTAATTCTATTTATCGAAGTATTGAGTAATGCTATCGATGCATATTTGCCAGCGCTGTGGTAATTTATCCCCCTAAAAAAAGCCAGCAGAACGGGAGGCAACTAACTCTTCAAAGGCATTTTGTGCTCGCTCTTGGGTATTGATTGTTTTCCTGCCAAGAAGCTGTCCAAATATTGAAAAGGTTTGTCTGGTAAATACGGTGGAGGACTGAGAGCTTCCAACCCTAGCTTGTAAGCTTTGTAAACGCACGCTTGCCTAGGTGCTGAGCCAAGCTTCAGCCGATAAGATAAGCACATACGATTGTCGCAAATAATTTCTCGTCGTAAGTGACAATGGAGTCAATCAGACGGGATATTTAATTTTATATGGATAGATTATGGACACCTCGCTTAGAAAGAGAATTAAACAGTGACATCAACCTCTCTTTCGACTTGCTATTACTAGTTCACCGTGCAGTTCCAATACAGTTTGCTGGTTGTGCGCTTATAGAAATCCCATAAGCTGTATTATGATCTGAAGATAGAATTTTATTCTATTAAACTTGATAGGTACTTATTTTGTGGTAAGGTAAGAATCCATTTACTGCAGTTATGTACGTTTTCATAATTTCGTAATGAAAACGTTATAAAGGTACAAATTTATTGGATTATTGTTGGTGTTGTACTTCTTTTGTATAATTTTATTTAATACTTCGTGGAAAGCACCAAATCACTTCCATAAAAAAAGCCAAAACAGCAAAAAAATGAATACTTTATTGATAATATAAGACTCCTTGATCCATCTCACTACCATAGCTGGCTGGTAATTTTCTAAAGCTATAATAAAGCCTGAAAGCCTTATTGTCAAAACTTGATCAGATATATCCAAAAAAATGTGATTTCATCTAACACAAAATTTACTGTAAAAAAAATTATAAATATAAAAACTTTAAATAATATTTCAAAATGTGTGTTACAAGTAACATTAAAATCTGTGTGATAAGAAAGCTGTTTATTAACGTTGATGGAATCAGATCATATAGTTTATGCTGTCCACCACGATTACCACCTGGTCAATGCGGGTGTCCACCGCAAGTTCCTGGCGGCGGGCGGAAGCCAACACCTCCAGCGAATTGTCGCCCAGGACCCATCCCTCCCAATCCATGTGTCCCACGCTTTCATCATGGCAAGGACTCTTGGAAGAAATTCAGAAACCTATTTTATTTTGTCTTTTTTCCATTAATTATTGTACAAGCATTTCATGCGTTAGGTCACACACCTCCGCCCAAAGGACCTTGTCGTGATTATGAGTATATGCGCATACGTACAAAGAAGTATCCCTGGAAAGACGGAGTCAAGACGCTTTACCATAACGACCATGTAAATCATCTGCCTGGCGAATGTGAAGATCCGCCTTTGGATTGCGACTAACCGGAGTCTATAAACACTTGTATATTTGTAGGAACACTGCATGTTAATAAAAATAAAGAAGTGACTTGGATAGAGAAAATTTCGCAGTTTTTTCAGATAAATTATTGAAATTAATATTTATGTATTGCATTGCAATGTAGCTTGTGTTACTTAATTATGTAAGTATGTGCCGATCTATTATTGTATTATATTGTTTCTTTATTTTTGAAACAAAAATTGATAATACCTCTCTTCTTTATTAGACTGAATAGTATGGCAAAATCGGCAAAAGTGTCTATGATATTTTTTTATATCGTGATGCACGCAGAGGACGCACGTCAGGAACGGGCTCTATCAGGAATGCATGGTCCATAGACAGAGATCTCTGTCTACGGCATGGTATTTAACTAGGTTCCAGCTTAGTCGCACCATTCAGTGTTGCATCAACAGATAACTATTGCATGAACCAGATGGACCTGGGTTTAGTGTGAGAGTGAAAGAGAGAGTCCTAATGACGCCTTAAGTGGCGCTGCTAGAGAAAGACAGTATAAATTGTGAATCACTCATATTGGACCCTGACCTGATGACCTGTTCAGGTATAAGCGATATTCACTACAGCTCAAGGTAGCGACAACTGTCTGTACTATTTACTGGACTGTCAATAATCCTACTGTTCAAACCTAGATGAATATAGCTGGCAAAGCCACCAAACACCCCTTTAACTTTTGCAAGAGTAATCGACTAATTCTGATATTCTCAAAATCTGTGCTGGTAAACATAAACCATAAAGAGTCCCACCATTACTTACTATAGACCGCTCCTTGAATTTACCCGCTTTCCCGAGGGACTTATGATTTCCTAGGATAAAAACTTATAATGTTTATCCCAGGCAGGATTATGTCATTCTACTAGAGCGCCAAATTTCATCCAAGTCCGCGATACCTGCTTGAGTCACAAACGTCCAAATTTTCACATTTAGTTTTACTATGGGGATTGTTTAGATATGAGCGATATTCTCCGCGGCTGTGGGTGACAAATACTGCGCAGTATTTCACTGGGTATTAGTTTATAGTATCGCGTTTTAGGTGAGACTGGATACCACTCCGTACCAACAAGGTAAGTGGTATCTTTTTTCTCGGTTTTTCGGTATCGCTTATAACTAAATAGACCTTTAGATATTTCTATATTTGTAATTCGGAAAATTGTTAGATGTATCTTCATCTCAACTCAATCTGAAAATATAAATCGATTTGGGTAAAACTTTACACAGTTACTTATATCATATGCATGTGTACCAACTCTGGGTTAGTAAGTAGAATCATTTTTATCCTGAGAAAACATAATATTTATATGGAACGAAGGTAAAACCGCGCAACTAGCAGACACCTCTGTTAAACAACACACGCTTGACCAAATCATTCTTTATAAGGATTTAGTACGGAACTGTATTTGTACGAATCCTATTCGCTCCGGTCGGCAAATTTTATTAAAGCCAAGTTTTAATAACAACAGCCTGCAGAGGGCAGAGTGTGCGCTCGTTGGCTGATGCGTCGTGCGTGTGTGTTCTAAAATCACTCGACTCCGAGGTCGTAAGCTGCATTTGTGACGTCCGCGTCGCGGTAGTGGAACGAAAAACGTTTTATTAGGGAAATACTTGCTACACTCTTAAAATATCAGTGTCATTGTCGGGTCGTAGGTAGGTACCTGTTTAATCAATAAGTGTGATAATTCTTTAGAATAATAAACTATTTAACAGCAGCAGTTATTGACTTGAACAAAAATAATCTTAATACTTATAGAAGATTTGCATGCATAGATGATATGCTATGCGCACGCATTCATATGATGAGGGTAGAAGCGCGACGGCGGCGCGTTAGGACGGGCGGCTCACCCGGAGCGACGATCAATAAGCGCGCTGACGTCAGTGGTCGGGCGCGCGCCATTGGCCCGCCCGGCATTATTAAATAAACCTCCGGGCGGAGTGGCGCGCACAGCGTCGCGCCGCGGGCACAGCACCGCAGCACGCGGCGGGCCCGCGCACCGCACGCGGCTCGCCGCCGCCCGCCATGGCAGACATGCCGGACCTCTCGCACCTTACCCCCGAAGAGCGCGCGATCATCGAGGGTGTCATGATGCGGCAGAAGCAAGAGGAGCAACGCGAGAACGAGATCATGAGGTGTGCCCTACGCCTTACCCCACGTCCCGAAACCCTCTAACTCCCGTGTCGCCATATCTTAGTTTCAACATAAAATAATATGTGAAGTGCTGTGAACGTTTCATTTGTATGCCACAATATAGCAATCACTGTTGTCTGTATTCTTCCATATTAGTTTAATATTGGTATTACCATTATTCATCATTGATTAGCGACTTTTCATTCCTGTACGTTGTATTGGTGATATCAAACTTGCAAATCTAAGCCTACACATTATATAAAATCTATAGAGAAGTCGTTCATGAGTATTGACGTAAATAGTTTTCCATCTGCGCAATCTATAGTGTTGATTACGTATGCAGGCTTAATATCACTAGTGACACCAAAGCTACTTATGAAGGTACATATATGCTTATTTTTTGCAGATATTTTTATATTTGGAGTGTATATGTTCTAATACCTGATAAGTACTTCTTGACGTGTAAAATAAATCATTATCCGTTGTGCATCAGCACAGAATAGATCGAATTCGACGTGGCACTGCATATAAAAAAATATAATACAATAATTTAATTATGTAGACCTAACTATATGCTAAATTGACAAGGAGGACAGCAAAATAAACCACAATATCATTTAATAATAAAAGTGCATGCTGTTATAAACATTAAAATAACTGTGACTTATCGTAATCACTTAACTGACCTACTTTATGACCTACATTTAGTACAAAAATCTGCAAGCTAATGCTTTTATTCAAGATAAGCCACGAATTAACAAAACATAGTATCTTATGGACTTTTCGGAAAATAACCATGCGTGATAGCGCGTGTAATATATTAATTGTAAATTGCACGATTATGCATAGGGAGGAAAAGTTACTGAAATAAACAAAAATAAGATTCTTTTTTATTCATTTATAAAAATTCAATATTGAACATTTATAACTTCAATATAATCTTTTGAAAGCAATAATTCAATTGGGAGTTAAAATATATTTTGATAAAAATTTAAATGTGACTAACTTAAAATTAACAAGAAAGCTTTTGAAACAGGTTTGTCCACGAGACTTAAGTTCTATTGATGCGATTTTTACATCCTTCCAGTTGGTTCAGAGCCAAGGAATTTTCGGTACCGATCGATTATAAAAATACAGCTTCCAGGGGATACGCTGCGAGACATATGTACAACACAACAGCTCCCCAACTCTTTACAAAACGTGGACGTGGAACCCATCGGCCTAATGGCTTAATGATATCTGTCACGAAGTTATGACTTCCTACCATATTAATATATGTTTAAATGGTATAAGTTAATAGACGATAATAGAGTTGTCCCACTAATTTAAATGTTAAAAGAATAATAGTAACTTCGTGCAGTTTTCAAAAATGGTATTGCGAAGTTTGTCACCGAAGCTTTTCATATTCCTCTCGTATTTTTTTTTCTATTGAGAACATATTTTATATTATTGGCATAGTCACTTTCAACCTGAAAGCCTTATGTATTTTACGTACATACAATAATATATCAATGACAACCCGTAGGATAAACAATAACTAGGTACTTAGTCCTTTTTTGGAAGGAAATTGAATGTTCGGACATAACCGATCAGATTTTCTCAATGAAAAGATAAGATAATTAATTGTTCTACATGAACGCTCATACTCGAAACTGAGTTTAAATCCGGTTGCATAAAAAATATATAATATTTTACATTAAAATATTCTACGCCATTATTGGTTCACTGCCGCAGTGTCTCATTGAAAAGAAATTATCATATCTCAGATCTGAATTCTTGTATAAGCTCTTTATAATTGATTTAGTAGGTTACCCCTACTATTGCTCTCCGTTTATACGTATATATGTTTGGTAAGGATTTTGTACAATAAAAGTACCTACCTGGGTACCTATGTATTGACGATTCTGACACCTATTTATTTAATATCGGTTACTTTGTGATAGACGAAAGCAAGACGAGGTGGCTGTGCTGGAACAAACAATACGAACTAGAAATGAGATGCAACGAGCTGCCGGTGTCGAGCTGGCAGCCACTTGCCACATTTGCCTGAAGACCAAGTTCGCCGACGGCGTGGGTCACTCGTGCCACTACTGTCGCGTGAGGTGCTGCGCCAGGTGTGGCGGCAAGGTTACCCTACGCTCTAATAAGGTAATCTACGAGTATACTCTCTTTTATTTAATCATAAAAATAATTTATTAAATTGTTATATACATTTTCGTTTATTCGGCCTATTCTAAGATTTTAATGAAGAATTAGCAGTAGCCCACGAGCTCGTTAGCGTCGAATTTTATTTAAATACAAATGCCTAAATATGTCTGCTGACAATACAATGTTATAATTTTGGATTTAGGTAATATTCCGGACTTAGAACTGTTGTTGTCATAGCTGGAGATATACAGTTTTTTTAATTAACTGACGGGCCAGTTGGCTAGTTGGTCGGATACCCTGGACATTTGTGTGCATGAACATGTCTGTCGGTTCTGTGTCTAGGGGTAAATATATATTTAAGTATATATTTAAAAAAGCTGTAAGTAATGATGTAGTATAACAGTTATCTGGTTGCCATAGATATAGAATGATTATTTAGTTATGTTATAAATGTAATTCTTTTTTTAAAATACAAAGTTTGTAAAATGTTCAAAATATTAGAAAATAGATTTAAAAAAATGATTTTTAGGCGAGTAATTCATTTCCAAGTGTTTATTATCTTTCAAATAATCCAATCTATAAACTCGTATATAAAAATGAATCCCTATTTCCCTTGGTCACGGCATCGCGCATGGACGGCTGGATCGATTTCGCTAATACTTTTTTTTTTGTTGTTTGATATTGTCACGAGATGGTTCTTATGAAATAAAAAATTAAGTAAGTTGCGTGGAAAATAAGAGAATTTAAGAAAACTTAACCACTTTACTAGCGCTTTTGACAATATAAACTTTTATACTTGTCAGTCGTTTGACAGCTGGAGCGATTGACAGAATGCGCGCTGCAAATATCGTTTAAAATAGAGGTTTGGGTCGGAATTATATTGATAAAATAATTAATTTATAATTTCTTATTGCACATTTCACAGTCGATTCAAGATTCGAATTCAATATTCATTGTTAAAATAGGACAACGTCTGTCAGGTCAGCAAAAAACCCTTTTGACACAAAGATTCTTTACTAATATGTATTTTAAATTTATGCACGGGTGTTCATAGTACAGCAGTACCTACCTACGTTCTGCTTAATTTAGGATCAGATTATCGCGTGTGAAGAATTCCTCAGGATTACTGTTTCGGTTAGAAAGGTAAGGGGGCCGGTGAAGTTACAGGCACATGAGACTTAACAACTTCACGTCTCTGGGTCGACAACGCAGTGGGCATGCCCTGGTTTTGCAAATGTCTATAGGCGGCAGTGACCACTTACTTAGGTGGACCGGGTGCCTGTTTGTCGGGCCCTGTGGTACAAAAAAAAACATAATTTATACGATAATTATTTAACAATTTTATTTTCTTAAAATAAAAACCAAAGAATGGAACCCCGAGAGTTACATGTGAAATTCTTATACCTAATTAGGTAAACTGTTTATAATCGTGACCGTTGTTAAATTTTGTAATTATAAGGAGTCTGTACCAAATTTAAAAAAAAAGTTATGGTGTACAACAATAATTTATCTGTATCTCATCACAGTTTGTTATTTCAGCAACTGGGTTTATAGATATTAGTGGACTGAAAAGGGAACATATGAAAGGCCTTTGTTTACTCGATCGATATATTATGTGTACTGCTAGAATATATGTTGATGGTTTACACATTCCAGAATAATATTTATGGTTTTATGTTACATAATTTTGGGCTTAAGTATTTATCCTTTTTTCGAAATTGCGAATATTCAAGTCTGAAGTAGTTTTTAGTTATATATATCCATACTTTAATATTTTATTGAATAGTGTATATACGAAACTGTCTTTCCTTATGTTTGTTTAGTAGTCTGGCTTTTAGACCTTTGGTCCCAAAATAGCGGACAAGTGCAAGTTTGATTCGTGCACCGAGCGTTACGTAGTACAAACTTAAATATTTGCAGAGAGTGCGTCCGTCTCGGAAATAGAGCCGAAATTGCAAAAATATGTTGGATTTGTTTCTATACTCGTGCTGTGAGACCATGTTTCTTGCCAAATTTCATTTCTTATTCTAGGTCAATGGGATGTACCCTTCGATAGCGTTCACTTTGATCTCTTTTCACAGCTTCAAGGGATTGCTGACCTGAGTATTTGATATGAATTTCATCTTGATACCATCACTCTTTCCTGAGATCCAAGGTCTTGCTCGACAGACAAATAAATCAGCCAACAAAGTGATCGTATAAGGGTTCCATTTTTCCTTTTGAAATACAGAATCCTAAAGACAAACATGAAATGAAAAAAATACTGGTTTCAGCTTTTTTTGCAAAATCATCCCTGTAGAGCCTACTTGAATTTTAAATTCCTGCTTAATAGTTATACATATATATTTAATTATAAAATTTTGTTGAGATGCATTTCTTATGTACCTACAGTTTGTGAATCCTTTAAATAAAATATGTTATCGATGAGGAAATTTTGTAGATAGTATATAATTGGCTCAGGCGTTACCTTGCTGAAATCCATTGTAAGATGACACAAAAACAAATATCTAGTAACTAATTCCGCTGGATCTCGTTCTCTATCAAGCCCCAAACAAGGAAACTCGACAGGAAATCGAATCGTGTTTCGCTTCTACACAAAGCATCTTCCAGGACGTATTAGATCCGCTGTCACTGAGTCGACGCACTAGCTACGGCGAGTTGTAGATAATATTTGCCGTTAACATTATGCCATATATTGGAGGCGTTTTTGAGATAATGAAAAAAATTCAGGGATATTTTACTCGCTTTTTTTCATTTGATAGTTTAAATACAAAATAATGTAGGTATTAATCTAAGTTACGCAATCCAGTAAAACTTTTTATATATATGATATCAAATTATATAATCGGTGGGGGAAAAAGATCCGTCGCATTTTTTAAGAAAATTCAAAACATTTTTAATATAGTTTATTTACATTTAACTAAAGTATGTAGGCACCATTTTGTTCGATAACTTTTTGCCATCTTGTAGGTAGGGACATGATCCCATTGCTATAGAAATTTTGGGACTTCTGATCAAAATACTTCGACAAGTGGTTTTGACAGTCCTCTCGTGATGTTAACCTGACACTGCCTAAATAATTCTGAAGAGACCGAAACAGGTGGAAACCTGAAGGTGCAAGGTCAGGACTATACGGCGGATGCATTAATACCTCCCAGTCAAACTCTCTTAATTTTTGCTGAGTGGCTAAAGATGTGTGAGGTCTAGCGTAATCATGATGAAAAATCACACCCCTTCTGCTGATTAATTCCGGCCGCTTTCTCTCAACTTCTTGCTTTAATCTCATCAATTGTTCGCAGTAGAGTTCAGAATCGATAGTCCTGCCTGGTGGTAACAGCTCATAATGAATAATGCCCTTCCAATCCCACCACACAAACAGCATCACCTTGTTGCGAGTTAACCCGGGTTTCGCCACAGTCTGTGAAGCCTGACCGGCCTTTGACCACGACCTTTTTCGCACGTTCTCAGCTTCTTCAAAAATGGTTCGGTTTCATGACGTCGTAATAAAGAATCACAAATGAGTACACGGTTCATTAGGTTTCTTTGAGCTCGTGAGGTACCCAAATATCAAGCTTTTTTGTGTACCCAGTTTTTTTCAAATGCGCCAAAACTGTTTTGTGGTCAATTCCCAGTTCTTCAGCTACGTCGTAACTACTGATATGCCGATCTTGTTCCACTTTTTCAAAAATGGCATCCATTTTATCCGTAATGGGGCGACCAGAGCGACGTGCATCTTTGACATCAAAATTTCCGGATTGAAAACGCTTAAACCAAATTTGTGCTACTCTCACAGACACTGCACTAGGTCCATAAACATCGCAATTTTTCGCGGCTTGCGTTGCATTTTTACCTTTTTTGTAGTAAAATTTTAAAATGAATCGAATTTCTTCATTATCAAATTAAAAAAAACATAACTATTTACTCTGCTTAGGACCGCGAACGGCATTTATGAAGGTCAAAGTTACCTACTGAAGCTACCGTTTCGGAAGTAGCCTTGATCTGTCGACTATGTACCTACTGGCAAGATACTCTGCAAGGCAATTTTTTTTCAAATTAAACATTTATAAAATACTTTTTAATTTTGAATGAAAGCACAAGAATAATATAGTAACTTATATCAGCATTTGAAAAGTGCACTTGTGCAGAGTGTTGCTATTTTCAGACATCTCTTTCTTAAATGTCATTCAGTCAGGCCGAATTATAATGATTGAACTAAAATTATTATCTTTTTTTATTTTTTCTAGTAAGTAGGTACCTTTATTGTTGTATTATTGTTGTAGTATTATTGTAATTTCACTAATAAATATTCACACAAGGTTAGTAGTTAGGCGTACGGTTATAAACAAAATAAATATCCTGTGACATTCTTTACACACGGTCATCTCATGCCAAATTGAGCAGAGCTTGTACTATGGAAACCAGATAACCTACTACTAACATATACTCCTTTTAAAAATACATACTTATATAGATATTTACATCCTACAATATCTCTTATTATTGTAACTAACGAAACGAGTGCTCATCACAGGTTGTGAAGCGTTAATGTCTAGGGAAATTAATTTAACGAAATCTTGTCATTGCAGGTCATATGGGTATGCATACTATGCCGCAAAAAACAAGAACTGTTATCAAAAACTGGGCAATGGATACACAAAAGTGCCGGTCAAGATTCAATGCTGTGGCAAATGGAATCCGACTTGCGAGGTCTGCCACCGCTGGTTGATACCTCACTTGATAAAAGACCCAAACTTGAAAGAGCGCACAGCGCTGCAGAAAAAGAAAACCTCCCACTTCAGAGATCAGGTAGTGCCCTGCGTCGTCAATACAGTCAACAGGAATCAAGATGCTATGGAGAGCTAGAGGGATTGGCAAGGACTCATCCACACCTAGTCCATCCGAGGCAGAAAGCAGCGTATGGTGTAGTAGACGGAGGTGTTGTACCTCCGCCGTCATCCCAATTGATGCCACTCGTGACTCCTTTACATCCACCGATGCCCCCTAGGTCCTCCTCGTCAGACGACGAAGCACCAGAATGCGCATCCGACGAGAACGACGAATATCGTGACCGCGGTGAGTACCTAACCAGCACGCTTTTCAACGCCCTAACGTCCAATCCACATCCTATATCACTATCTACATATCCTATACATACGGGCTAATTTTGTTTGTCACTCCTACTTACACAACACCACAATTAACACATTACAATTGACTATAATAAAAGCACATACATAATCTAGAACAGTCTATAATAATCATGTCATCTCTTGCATTTATAATGATAAAGTTAAGGTGTTCCGTGCGAGGTTTTAATCTATTAGTCTCAGGTAATTATTAGTATTTTTAAGTTATCATAATTTTCACAGAAATGGATTGTGTTGAGCACCTAAACTTATCTATAATAATATATACTATACCTATGTATCCTCATGTCTTCATATAGCCATTTGATAATCATTGTAACCTAAAATCCTTGTAAAAATTCGATTACAGACAACATTTGGTCTATTCAAAGAGTGTTTCTTTTCAGAGTCCGCCGATAAAGATTTCATAATGTTCCCAACGTCACACACAGGTAGTAGAGAATTCATCAGTGCTAGAATTTGAGCGTTAAAATTAATAAAAGCCTTTATAAATGTAGAATATTTGTACCTAGTTACATGCTGCGTGCGTCTCGTTTGTGTCCCATAATGTACGCGCCCGGTAGCCGCCCCGCGAGCCCCTACCCTGGCGCTGAGCCGCTCTTACCACGCCATCCCCTGATTGCAGGTCCTAGTAGAGATAGGAGCAGTTGCGAGAGCTCCAGAAGCCAGCGTCAGGCGATGTTAAACGAGAAAATGCATAAGTTCTTATCGGTGAGAAGGCGTGTTTTATGGGGAAATTGAATATGCGTTGTAATTATATTGCTGAATTTTAGATGTCTCAGTATTTATTACTGTATTTGCAAACACTCCTTCCTCTGGTCGACCAACTGTGTGGCTGTTAATTACAATTTCATATATTTTACAAAGACGAATGTCGAATAGTCTTTTCCTTTACTTTATGAAGTACGTTTACATTTTTTACAATAAGAATCCAAGCAAAACTCTATTGCACTTGTTTATATAAAATTATCAGATACATTTTGATTTTTACCTAAATTAAAGTATATCATGATATATTTATTAAATCAATATTTAAATAAAATTGAAATAAAAAGTTTTAGGTAGGTACTACAATATTCTGTAGTTACCCAATTTTACACCCAAGATCACACCTAAATAATTAGTTCAAAATTCAAAACTATTCAGTTTAGGCCCTAGAAAGTCACTTATCGTGTTAAGTAAATTTCCCTATATAATCGAAGTTAGTTTCAATAACTTATGAATTGTACCTCAGTGATTGTACTATGCATCATGCATTATGCCCGAGTGTTTCCTGAACTGATATTATTGTAAGCAGTGAATGTACTTCTACTTTTCGTTTGTTTGAACCAGAAATATTTTGCTTTTCCCAAAAAAATGCATCATTATGTTCTGATTACCACAATAATTATTCCACCCATTCAATCATTGCTATAGGGTTTTAACCTCGCTTTTGCACGAATTTTATGGTTCAAGCAAGTCGCATGCTTGGGCGAAAAGAAGTGTACCTACTTGTTAAAATTTATTTTGAACCCGTTAGAGTTTTGTGATCGTATACTTTAATGTTTGTCGTTTTCCTGTTTTACTTGGATAATACACACGCACATTCTTTCCGCTTGTGCGTGGTCACCGCTTTCGAATAATTGTTTCTAAACTGGTGGGACATAAGGCGGCCTTTAAATTATTAGAATGAATAGAAGTAGGAGGCATCCCTTCAAATTCTCAAAGTCATAAAAAGTTAACAGTCGGTGCTGGAGTAAGAGTATGCTTAGTTATATTAACGATTTAAATCGGTTCCGGGCGCGTACGGGCCCGCCACTAGCTGACAAGAACGGACGCAGGCCGCGACGTGGACCTAATCGCTGCTATTCATACGATATCATTCTTAGGACAAATAGATGCGTGTGCATCTCTTCGGCACCCGCACCTACGCAACGCCAACGTCGCTGCCAACAATTATTACAATTTGACTAATCATTCACCGGGCGATTACGAAGCAGAGGTGCGTGGTCCGTTCGATGCTTTGCTGATGGCGCCGACCAGTGGACGCAGTTTCGACTCGGTGACGGACTGCCGCTGGCGCGCACCTGATGATAGTGAAGGCGCATATTTACGTCCGTACGCACCGGATGAAGGTCCGAGAGCCGATCGAGCGGTTTATAAGAGTGCCTATTTGTGGGAGGATTCTTCTGACAATAGACGTTTTACCGAAAGAAGAAAAAAAACAGTACGCTTCGATGGGCACGATGGTGCTGCCACATTTCCGCGAGGTGGTCGGGACGCATCAGGTGCACCGCACGACTGGGCTTCTCTACGCTGGGAGTCCGAACGTCAAACTAGTCAAGATTCGGCCACTAAAGACTCTGGCATCGATACTTCGAGCACATTCACGTCAAGTGAGGACTCGAACAGAGGCGATTGCCCCAAGGTATAAACCACTTGTAAATGTGTCGGTATTTACAATTTCAAGTGTTCCTACTTTACCTATTAGTGCCGGACTGCGGCTTAATTATGCATAATCACGAGTAGGCAATTTGCAAAGATCGTAATGACCTACGTTATTTTGTTAATGATCACGTATTGTGTCGCGAAAACTTAGATGTTTTCATTAGGTCTTAGATTTATTCTACGAATAACAATAAAATATATAATCAACATCCATATAATCTAAATATTAACTTTCTATGTTTTGCAAACTTTTCTACTCTCGGGTTTACTCCCTATATACTTAGCTCGCATCTTCCTGTTGCTATAGAGGAGTATGTGTCATGCGTGTGAATTTTGTGATCAATGATCTTATTAACGTAATTAGCTACAGCAAGCATGAATGGATTAGCGAGCATGCATTGGTTGTGCATTTATGTTCACTTTCGTGTTACTTAGCCTCACAAGCCTTGCTAGATAGTGTTTTATGATATTCTTTGTGTTATATTACTCCAGTTGTCGTTTATGCTAACATGTATTCGTGATGTAACAGTTTCCGCAGAGCTGGCAGGTGTCAACCGATGGCACTCGCATGATCGGACATATGGTACTACGCAAGAGTGTAGTAGAAGGAAGCTCACATTCTTCGGCTGCCATACTCGGTTTGAAGGTTGTGGGTGGAAAACTCCTTCCGGATGGTACGCGAGGTGCCGTTGTCGAAAAAGTCAAGAAGGGATCTATTGCAGATTTGGAAGGACAACTTAGAATAGGTGAGCATAATTATTTACGCAAAGAATACAATGTAGGTACGTTCATTACGAAATTAAAACGTACAAGTAAGTATATATGTAATATGGATACAGGAAAGTTGTCATTTTATTTATTTCAAATTCATATCTTTTTATATTTAACATCTACAAAATACTTAATATAAAAAAAACAAGAACAAATATATCAGAAATAATAACCTAAACTAGGATGTGAAAGGTACACCTGTGCAGAGGTAGCTATTTCGAGATATGGCAGCTTCCAGCCATCTTCCATGTAACGAGCTACGTCTTTCAAAACTTGCTGAAAATGATTTTTTAATTTAAAGAAGATCAGACATCTTGGTTACTGAGAGGTGTATTTTATTATAGAAACGAAAACAATTACCAAGACAGGGATTTTTAACTTATGCTTATCTTAAATATGGAACAACCAACTTCTGCCTTTGACTTGTGTTTATATTATGGTATTTATAAATAATTTAATTAATATAATTGAAATTTCGAATAAAACATTCCAATGTTTCTTCTTATAAATATTATTATATTGTAAATGTACAGTGAGGGCAACGTCATTAGTATTGTTTCCATAAAAAAATCTCATAATGATTCACGAGGACCCATACCATAAAGCACACTAATTTCTCTTTAAAGAAATTGAGTGTATCTGCTGCTGTTCCCCATAGTAAAATGCCAAAGGACATGAGCTAATGTTTCTTAGCCGTTTCAACATCTTTTATTCCTGATACCGAAGCACTACTCGTTAATGGGCCACTAACGAGTAGTGCTTGATGCTGCGATAAGCAGGAAAGGTGAACACCTCATTGCCTCGGGAACTTCGTATCACGCAAGCTTGAACCTAACGAGAGCCAAAGCCATAACTAAGCTAATTTGCCAATGCGTCATGTTGCTCTCTATGGCTTCAGCTCATGAATGCGAGTTACTAACGACCATGAGGAAACTAATATTGGCGGTCACTTATCAGCTGCAAATATTTATGGAGCGTTTAAGGAAGGGTCTATAACTTTACAGGGAATCTGTAGCCCAATGGTGGGGATTCCACTTGATACTCTCAATTACTGCCAGCATCATGAAAAATGAGCTATCGAAAAGTTTAAATTATACGAATTTTTTCGATGGATTTTATCAATCATTTCACCCGCGTTTAGTTTAAAGTTGATCTACCAAGAAAACACATTGTTTCATACAAATTTTGCACCCCCGTTTCACCCCTCTATGGGGTGAATTTTCAAAAATCCTTTCTTAGTTGTAAAAGGAACCCCTGTGCAAAATTTCAAGTTTCTAACCCTCATAGTTTACGCCCAGCGTTGATATGTCAGTCAGTCAGCCTTTCATACAGTTCATACATTTCAGTCTCCCTTTATACAATATATAGATAGTACCTATTTTCAAGTCCGCTTGTAAGGAGAATCCATCTGATTACAGACCAGTTTCCGTTCTGCCAGCACTTAGTAAAATTTTTGAAAAACTGCTGGTTAATCAAATGTTAGGTCACTTTACTAAGCATAAGGTATTGCATGGTCATCAGTTCGGTTTCACGAAGGGAAGATCTACATCCGATGCGGCAGCAACATTGCTGAGGCACATTTATGGCACATGGGAGGATTCACAGGATGCGATTGGCATTTTTTGTGATCTGTCCAAGGCATTCGATTGCGTTGACCACCGTACGCTACTACTAAATTCATTTCGTGGGACTGCTCATGATCTTGTTTTATCTTATTTATCAAATCGCCAGCAAAAGGTAGGGATTACCGGCACAACATCCAAGGGCTCTTTAGTCGAAATGGGGGTACCCCAGGGTTCAATTTTAGGTCCATTTTTGTTCTTAGTATATATAAATGATTTGCCATATGTTGTAAATGACCTCACAGATATTGTCTTGTTTGCTGATGATACATCATTAATTTTTAAAGTTAATAGAAAAGACAAGGATCTAACTAAAGTTAATCATACTATGTCAATTGTCTGTGGGTGGTTTGCTACAAATAATCTATTACTAAATTCAAAGAAAACTAAATGCTTAAAGTTTTCTTTACCAAATGTAGCACAAGTAGATAGCCAAATAATAATAGATGGGAGCCATATTGATCTTGTAAATAAAACGGTATTTTTGGGTCTTACATTAGACAATAAATTGCAATGGGGACCTCAGGTTGATACTCTTGCTGCTAAACTAAGTTCGGCTGCATTTGCTGTTAGGAAAATTAAACAATTGACGAATGTTGAGACGGCTAAATTAGTTTATTTTGCATATTTTCATAGCCTCTTGTCCTATGGCATTTTGTTTTGGGGAGCAGCAGCGGATATAGAATCAATATTTATTATACAAAAAAGAGCAATTCGTGCAATTTACAGTATGGGTCCCCGTGAATCATTAAGATATTTATTTAGGGAAATAAATATAATAACATTACCTTCACTATATATTTATGAAAATATAATGTTTATACGTAGAAACATAGGAATGTTTGAGTCAAAATTAGATACTCATAGTATAAATACAAGACAAAGGGAGAAGTTAGTTGTTCCATACATTAGATTAACTAAAGTAAACAAGTCATTTCTTGGTAATTGTGTTAGATTTTATAATAAGATACCGCTGTCAGTAACCAAAATGTCTGATCATAAATTTAAAAATTATATTAGGAAAGTTTTGAAAGAGAAAGCGTATTACAAGGTAGTTCATTATATTGAAGATAAAAATGTATGGAAATAGCTGCTCTCTGCACAGCGCACCTCTAAATTTCTTTTTTAAGTTGTAAGTACCTAATTATTGTTATTTTCTATTTTGTAGTCTTGTCATATTTTTTTTTCTTGTTTTGTTTTTTAATGTTACCTATAATAAGTATTTTGTAATTGTTAAATATAAAATTATGTAAAATTGAAATTATAAAATAGCCAAAAAGTCAGAATAGATAAAAATTTATATAACAAATAAAAAAGAATGTAACCTTGCTGAGTTTCTTGCCGGTTCTTCTCAGTTGAAGGCTGACTTCCGAACCGGTTGTAGCTTCAGTAACTTTAAATTTGACCTTCATAAGTGCCCTCCGAAGGCCTAAACTGAATAAATGGTTTTGAATTTTGAATAGATTTATTGAGTTTGACTGGATTGATTTAGGGTGGCAGAAACAAAGAGCTGAAGATCGAGCTCAGTGGCGTGCCATAGGTGGGGCCTATGCCCAGCAGTGGACGGAGATAGGCTGATGATGATGATGATGAATTTTTATTAATGGGTTTTATGGATCACATGGTAACAAGGATGGTTGATGAAAACTATCTTCTAAGACCGTCAACAATTATTTATCTCAACCTTATTCTTATCTGACCCTATGGTTAAGGCGTGTGATTGTAAAAGCTCATCTGAACAAAATACATGAGTTGGGTTTTGTTACCAAATATTTGACAAATAACAATTGTCAAAGGTTGTTCAATAAGTTTTGTCGTTCGATAAGAAAAACACAATTTTATGGTTCAAAATACACTTTATTATTCAGTACAATCTCCCTGAACATTAATACACTTGCTCCAACGATCCTCCAATCTGTGGATTCCATCCATGAAGTGAGAATCCGGAAGGTCTGCAAAATACGCTTCAACAGCCGTTATGACTTCTTCATTTGTTGAAAAACGCTTGCCGCGCATACATTTTTTGAGTTCTGGAAACAAATGGAAGTCGCTGGGGGCCAAATCTGGTGAATACGGTGGATGCTCCAACAATTCGAACTTTAATTCATGGAATTTAGCCATTGTCAAAATGCTCTTGTGACACGGTGCATTGTCCTGATGAAAAAGGATTTTTTTTTTTCTGCAAACCGGGTCTTTTTTCACGATTTTTTTCCTTCAACTGGTCCAAAAGGTTGCAATAATATTCAGAATTAATTGTTTTACCAGTTTGCAAGTAATCCACAAACAAAATTCCTTTCGCATCCCAAAAAACTGATGCCATAACCTTCTTAGCCGATTTCCGGACACGAACTCGTTTCGAAGCCGACCAGCCAGGTTCACACCACTCTTTAGCCTCTTGTTTTGATTTAGGATCATGATGATAGACCCAATTGTCATCCATAGTGATGAATCGACGCACAAAATCCACTTTATCCTTTTTAAAACGCTCCAAATGTTGCTGAGAAAGTCGCATTCGAATGTGTTTTTGTTCCATTGTTAGCGAATGCGGCACCCATTGAGCACACAGCTTTCTAAAATCTAAACCAAAATTTCACTTATAATATGGCTCAGACTGCCTAATGAGATCTTTAGAGCCTCTACTAAATGTCGCTCAGTCAATCGACGAGTTTCCAAAACCATATCCTGTATTTTGGCTATGATTTCTGGTGTTGATGGGCTTTTTGGACGTCCTTCACGTGGATCGTCTTCAAGGCTTGTACGACCACGTTTATATTCAGCAATCCATCTTTCTACTGTTCTAATTGTAGGTGAACAATCATTTTACACTCGTGAATTTCTTTTGGTCTACACCTTCCAAAAATAAGAATTTTATCACTGCACGATATAAATTTTTTTCTATCGTAAAAAAATACTGTGTCACGGCGACACTAAATGGCTTGTAAACAAAGAATGAATTGACAGATTGAAATGAAACTTCACATACGTTCATACGAAGAGTGTACTAACAAAACAAAAAAAATTGGGCAAGTGGCAACGCCCTCTCTTATCGAACGACAAAACTTATTGAACAACCTGTACTGTACAGTAGTATACTGTTTAGCTGAAAAAATATTTTAGGTACTATTTTGCAGTCAGCGAAACCGGATACTTTTATCGAAAACATTGTGTCGCTGTCCTTCAGAGGCTAAGATTGTTTTAAAAGTTGCGTTAATAAGACGGCCAAATTAGTTTATTTTGCATATTTTCATAGCCTCTTGTCCTATGGTATTTTGTCTTGGGGAGCAGCAGCGGATATAGAATCAATATTTATTATACAAAAAAGAGCAATTCGTGCAATTTACAGTATGGGTCCCCGTGAATCATTAAGAGATTTATTTAGGGAAATAAATATAATGACATTACCTTCACTATATATTTATGAAAATATAATGTTTATACGTAGAAACATAGGAATGTTTGAGTCAAAATTAGATATTCATAGTATAAATACAAGACAAAGGGAGAAGTTAGTTGTTCCATACTTTAGACTAACTAAAGTTAACAAGTCATTTCTTGGTAATTGTGTTCGATTTTATAATAAGATACCGCTTTCAATAACCAAAATGTCTGATCATAAATTTAAAAATTATATTAGGAAAGTTTTGAAAGAAAAAGCGTATTACAAGGTAGTTCATTATATTGAAGATAAAAATGTATGGAAATAGCTGCTCTCTGCACAGTGCACCTCTAAATCTCTTGTTTAAGTTGTAAGTACCTAATTATTGTTATTTTCTATTTTGTAGTCTTGTCATATTTTTTTTTTTTGTTTTGTTTTTATTAATGTTACCTATAATAAGTATTTTGTAATTGTTAAATATAAAATTATGTAAAATTGAAATTATAAAATAGCCAAAAAGTCAGAATAGATAAAAATTTATATAACAAATAAAAAAGAATGTAACCTTGCTGAGTTTCTTGCCGGTTCTTCTCAGTTGAAGGCTGACTTCCGAACCGGTTGTAGCTTCAGTAACTTTAAATTTGACCTTCATAAGTGCCCTCCGAAGGCCTAAACTGAATAAATGGTTTTGAATTTTTTGAATTTTGAATATCCACTAATGGCGCCCAATGGGAAAAATGTAAAATATTGCATCGTTGTCCCCTAGTGGTGTGGATGTCCACCAGTAGTGGACAGCGGGAATATACCGAAAAAAGGTGTGAAATTTTAGAAAAATATATAAGTTCATATACATACCTACAATCTACATACCGACCAAGAAACATAATTCTACCCTGTATAACATTACATCGCATATATTTTTTGAGAACAGCTGTTAAATTCTTTAAGAGTTGGCAAAAGACAGATTAAATCTGAATATTCAAGATAATGGAATGAATAGTAGGTACCTGTCCGATACAGGCTGATAAAAACATTTCTAAAGCTTCATAAAAGTCTACGTAGTAAAAAAAATTTAAATTTTGATTCAATGTTGTACCTACTAGGTTTATATCAGACGGTTAATTTTGAAGATTACAGATCTATTGTTTGAGATTTTTGAGAAATATTAAAGTTCAAAGAATAACAATTCTATCCTCTATAATCTATAGCATCACGAAGAAGACAAGCGGTTTTTTTAAATCTCACTAAAGGCTAATCGCAAAACTCTCAAGAATTAGTTCAGCCAAAAAACGGTTTTTCTTTTATATCAATAGCTGTCCCCCGCGGTTTTACCCGCGTTCCCGAGGGATATCACATTTTCCCGGGATAAAAAGTAGCCTATATGTTATTCCAGGATATGCTCTATCGCTGTGCCAAGTTTCATTCATATCCGTTTAGTAATTTTTGCGTGATAAAGTAACAAACATAGTTACATACAAATCATTCTCTTTATATCTAAGTATAGATATAGATAAGTTAAAAGAAAACAAGATTTGTATTTTTTGTTAGTAGTGAATAATTCATTCTCTTTTAGAAAGTTACACAGGCTATGTTAGATATAATACCGGGAAACATTAGATCTGCAGTACAGTAGTTAGCGGCCGCACTTTCTTTGAAACAATTATTACGAATTCCATATTTTTAACTACAATTAAAAAGATTAGACTGAGTGTTGTATGTCAGAGAGTATGAATATGTATAGTAGTGTGCTCCGAGGTTTCACCCGAGTTCCCGAGGGTTCGTGAGCGCTCCGTAGTTTTTTTATTATCTCAAAAAATCCATCCAAACTGTATGATGTAAACGGCAAATAATATCTACTTACATAAAATAAGGTGTCCATTGACTTTACATAGGGAGTGCATCTAAAGAATACCTCATAGTCTTAACCCCTACTTTGCCTCCTTTTGGTATGATTTTGGGTTGGATCTTACCAAAGCCCAAATAGGAATTTTCGGATCCCTAACTTGAGGGGTTATGAATTTCTTATAAAAACGATCAACCCATATTTAACCCCATTTAAGATTATTTTTTGAATCAAAGAATAGCCATGTCCTTATCAAATAAATTTTAAGTTCTCTTCCACCCATTATTTTTTAGGGGATGAAGTTTTGCAATGGAATGGCATACCACTCCAGTGTCGCAATGCGGAGGAGGTAGCGGCAGTGGTTGCAGACAGCAAACATGATTCTCATGTAGAACTGGTTGTATCGCGTCCACTGGCAGCGACGCGACCACCAGCGCAACCGTGGAGAACTCACAAAGGTTCGTATCTAAAAAATGATGACGAAATTTAAGAAATATTGTTGCATTACTGTAGGTACTTGTTATTCCTACTCCCGTATCTAACTAATACAAAAGGACACAAATATTCCTTCATGAGTCGTGACGCTACAGCATCGTTATGGGATTATAAACACTAGAGGGAGGGGTTTCACAAGAATAAAATCTTACTATAAATATCTATTTAAAACAATTGATGACGCATGTGTCTTGGTATTGGGGTAAAAGTAATTGAACAATGAAAAAATCACATTATTAACATTTCTCTACTAATTGAAACAGCGTCTCAAATGGACTCGTGGCACTATACTCTTCCGTTCATCGTTCACACCAAACGCTACAGGGGCAGAGCATTAAAAATAATTAAGCATTATTTGCATTTACACTCGGCACAGATGAATACTCCTTTTTCACAGAAGTATACACGGAAGTGATGGGTGGCTGTGAGAAACCAAGTGTGCTGGTCACATCTCCAGGCTCACCTGATGTACACTCACGACGCCGTCCTCCGCGCCACTACCATCACAATGCTAATGTTGCCGGGCGCATACAGGTGTGTTTATTGCCTCTGAAACAGATACTTACCTACGTCTTTTTAAATAAATAACTGAATAAATCTTTAACAATCTATATTTACTAGCCCTTTTATTATTGTTCACGCGTTCAGTTGAAAGTTTACTTCGACATCTCTGCCCTACAACTGCTGGTGACGGTAGTATCAGCGAGTGGTCTAAACCCTCGACCGGACGGGTCCACGCGATGCCCATACGCTAAGATATTCTTGCTGCCTGACAAGAGCGAGAAAAGCAAACGACGAACAAAGACATTAGCAAATACATTGGAACCAAGATGGAACCAGACATTTGTTTATTGCGGCATAAGAATCAGCGATATGAAAAAGCGGACTCTAGAGGTGATTTAAATAAAGAACGTTTAATGTAAAGTTTAATGTTAACGTTAAGCATTGAAATACTAAGTTGGGTGTATAATTAAATTTTAGGTCACTGTATGGGACTTGAATCGGTACGGTCCCAATGATTTTCTCGGTGAGGTCCTGCTTGATCTAGACAACGTTGTAATGAATCACGAGCCAAATTGGTATACTTTGAAGCCTCATGAGGAAACTGCTGGATTTAGCGTAAGCATATATTATTGTTTTTCACCACTCCATAATATAACTTAAAGGTTTTAATCTTAAGACGTCACTTTGCAGAGATACCGCGAGGACGAAGCGGACGGAGAACACCTGTCGCCACCATCGACATCGACATCTAGATTATCAGATTCAGACACGCCGAGCGAATGCGACCTACGACGCCATCACTCTCTCTCCAGCCTCGCTTCAAGTTCTAGTCCGCCACCGCCGCAAGAGGTGAAATTGAGTCTACCTTCTCATCCTACGTATATTATGATAAAAAAAAAATTTAAATACCCGAAATGTACATTTGAAATTTATTTTTCCTAAGTCATCTTCAATCCATAAAGGTATAATTTTATTAATCATAGGTACCTATTACAAATATCTGTTTCATCAACCAGCGAATGGAAATGGATGGAGCTCGATGCAGTCGACGCGACATGTCTCCTGCAGGACGAGTACGAACTGCTGGGATGGCAAGAGATCGAGTGAGCAATCTCCTTATTCACTTCGCTTCAGCTGATACCTTTCGATCTATTTATAAGCGGTTAATCCTGTGAAGGCATTTAAAATGAGGGTGCGTGTTGCGTAGAGCGGCGGCAGCGGCAGCGGTGGCGGGCCCTGCGGCGGTGGCGGCGGCGGCGGAGGCGGCTACAGCGTGGCGCGGTCGCAGTCCGCAGCCGGCGTGTCGCGACCGCAGCGCGCGCGCAGCAAGTCTCCGCGGCGCTCGCTCTCCCCGCCCACAGACCGCGACGCCTGGCGCTACACAGGTGCCGCACTCGGCGCCCTTCACTCTACATACCGATACGATCACAGGACGCCGACTGTCGCTCGACATTCCCGGTCTCGATCGGTCCGTAGAAGTCGAAAGTACAGCGGGCTTCGACCCCGCACGGAACACAGTTGTCGAGACACGCACGTTCTCTCGCCGTGTTTGCTCATCACCACTTTACTGCCACTTACTATTTTGACTTCCTTTCTCTATTCCACTTTTTTATTTCACGCATCTTCCGCTGACCTCATCCTTACTATCGATCTGATACGAGCACGCTGTCGTTTTTCATTATAAGTATTTTAACGCACCTCGCGTTACGATAAATGTTCTTGGATATAACTAAAAGATGAAGTCTTCACTTTTACTCGTATGCAACAACATGAGTCGTTAATCTCATGATATATTTTGTGTGAGTGCAAGGCACCTAAAAATACATATTTCACTTCATTTAGTTGTGATAAGATTGCATGGTTGTGTTGAATCTTAGTCCATTTTTTACTCCTAAAGGCAACTGTCACATAATATTCTTCAAAAGGTCTCTACCTACTTACTTTCACAATCCTTTTATATTCAAAAAGGTGTGTTGTTTTATACTCCCATCGGTAAACTCTTATGATCCAAAAGCATCGAATGTGATGTTATTGCAGTAAATGAGGACCGCAGCGGAGATACGTCTCGACTACCGACCCACGCGTACGCGCCGCGCTTCCAGTCGCGATCAGCCACCGCCACGCCTACCACCAGCCCTAAGAAACGACAACTGCCGCAAATACCGCACCAGGTTAAATCACTCACCTCTTTATAAACAATTGCACAAATTGAACATTAAATAATTGAGATAAAATATTATTTAATAACTTTTGGGATAGCGAGTTAATTATACTAATAAAACGCATTTTTAAATATCTTATTTGAACAGAGTGGCCAGAGAGCAGCCCGCGCACAAGTGTCGGCGGATCTCGAGGAACGTAAGTGGATCGCCCCGCACCACATTGGCGCCACACTTACCTACCGCAGCACGCCACAAGGTCAATACACGCAAACCCTGCCCCAAAGTCAACCCTTCACTGCCATTAGTAGTCACACAAAACCTTAAAAAAATATGTATGTAGATCCAATTCCTGAATCGATGTTAGTGTTTCACCGATTATAGAGACCGAGTAGAAACACAATTCATTCCCTGTCACGAATACTTTTAAACAAAATCACGTTACATTGTCAATTAAAATATTTTTTGTTATTAATATAATATTTCCCACAAAAGCAAACTGGAAAGCGGACAGTTTTTCGTCCAATTGTATCGCAAAATGTATATGTCCAAATATTAATCATTTATAACAGTAAGGTAATAAAAAAAGAATATGAGTATCCCGTGAGTATAAGTGGGTTACAACGGTACTGTAGGGTGGGAGCGTCACTACGCAGGCTTATCGGACTCGGAGCTGGCAGCGCGAGGCGGCGGGGGCGCGGGCGGAGGCGCGGCCGCGGGCTGGGCGCCGCGCCGCCGCCTGTCGCCCGACGCCGCCGCCGCCGACTCCGACCTCGAGTCCGTCGCCTCCGTCACCTCCAGCGCCTTCAGCACGCAGTCCGAGCGACCGAGACCCACACGAATGCTCAGGTACGACACATTGCCTTAACGTTAATTTGTATGTTACCGACCTCAGTCTTCGAATCATTATGTTGTTTATCGAATGGTTTACAGTTGGAAGCGAATCCTCCCTCCTCATCGTACATCGTCTTCTTGCGATAGTGCTACTCCCTTACCCAACCCCTGCCGCCCCTCGCGTTCTGATCGAGTAAACCGACGCCTATTGCCCAATATATGGTTGCCGGCGGGTGCGGAGCGTGCGATGCGGCGACGAATACGTACCCGATGCGAAAGCAGCCCGGCGACGACGTCGACGCAGCGCGCGCGGCCCGCCCGCCGGCCGCGGCGCGCCCTCTCACGCAGCCGCTCCGCCGGCTCATGCCCTACAGAATGCTCTCAAAAGCACGCTTACGAAAGAAGTCATAGCTGTCCCGAATATCCCGTTTACACAAACACATACAAAATTTCTGACGACAGTAGGGACTACATCTTTCAAATACCAGAGTCGCGATCTTCAAAACCGATTTCTTACATTAAGGCGTTTTCTCTAAATGAGAAACGTTCGCTACCATCGAACAAATATCAGGGAGCGATACCGATTCCAATGAAAACGCTGACCTATCCTTATAGGAGCAAGTCGCAAAATCGACCAGATATTTTCTGGTACTTTGAACATCCTTTAACCGTTGAAACTAGTTTTTATGACGTAAAGCCTGATAAGCTCAGAAGAAGGTTACCTAACATAGAACAACTAAATAAATCACAAATAAGGTCCTCCTCTAACGTTTCTGCACATAACAACACCCACAAGACCCATAAAAATGATAGTGGAGATTTCTTAACAAACGAAGAAGTAAGCTCCCAGTACCATGGATACGATAGCGAGAATAGCGAAGCTGAAACTACAATTCACATAAGTATAGAAAAACAAAGTAGTATCGATACTGACATCAAAATAACCAAAGGTGAATCAAAGGAAGCAAATTATTCGGAATTGAGTCAACAGAATAAATCCACACATAAAAAAAGCCGCAAAAAGTTTTTATCACTTGACTTGAAAACGAATTACGATTCAACAAGCCCTGGTCAAACACAATCTATGGAATTATGCAAAGAGGAAAGGAATAACCCAAATGTTGAACAAAATGTGGTTGCCGAAAACAAACCGGAACATAAAAAGATTGACGGAGTTCGTCGACGAAATTCAGATTCTTTGGTTGTTATGAAATCTTCACCAGCCACTATGAAAACACCTGAAACTATGCAAACGCTATTCAAAACAATGAACTTGTCTACAAAAAACCAAATTAAAGAAATGGAAATAGAAATGCAAAATAAGAATAATAAAAAACATGGCACTATTGTTAGTATTAACGAAATCCCGACATTCCAAGACTATCGTTCACCCAACTCCCTATCCCCGCAATCTAGCATAGATTTAACGTTTAAAAAACCTTTACCATCCATAATTAAGAAAGCTCGGGCCCGTTCATATTCTTTAGCATCGTCTCATCATTTAGATAGAGAATTCAGTATTGTGGCTAATTCTTTGTCTGTTGCTCTCTCTCCCCCGAACCTCGGCTCACCCCGTCGTGCGCTCACTCCCGTCGCCTCACATCTGCCACTCGATGTCTCACATAACAATCATGATGCGACGACGGAACCCTACACTACTGGAAAATCGATCGCATGCGCCGAATCTACGTCTCCACCGCAACGGACATTTCAACAAAACCGATCAAATCGGCGCAACACGACACGGAACAAAAAACAATCAAACAAAACTGCGTCAATAAAACGACGTGAAAAATCGGCGTCTCAACGCGAATCAAAACGCAGCAACGACTACGGTGGGCGTGAGAACGGACGCGGCGGCAGCCAGCAGCAGCCACTGGACAGGCGCGAGTCGCGACGCGGCCAGTTCACACGAAGCCTCAGCAACGCTGACGTACCGCCCGATGAAAAGACAGGTAACGTAAACTTATATTATCTAAACAATTATAGATCTGATTATATAATTGTGTAACACAAATTCACTTTTAACAAAAAGACGGCAGTCTCAGCGACACTGCAATCGGTGGAGGTGAACTAGAACCGGCCAACGACGATGTGCTGCTGAAGGCGGAACCGCGCGATTACTTCGGTCCCGGGATGGGCAAGAAGAGCAACTCGACCTCGCAGTTGTCCGCCACAGGTGAACCCTAACGCATTCACTCACACTCTACTCACATGTCCCGTGTCCGCACTTTATACTATCATAAATGTTTGGTCATGTCAGGTCGATAAGTCATAGTTTACGTGTATGTATATGGTTAACTAAATATTTAAGGGTGTATTAATTAAATCATCAACAGGACGAAAACGGAGGTTAGGTTTCGGTAAACGTGGAAAAAATTCATTTACGGTTCAACGCAGCGAAGAGGTGGTGCCCGGTGAGATGCGTGGCGTGGGCGGAGTGTCCCGGGCCTCCTCCGCCTCCAGCGAGAACGACGACGACAGGTTCGCGGCGCACTTGCCGACGACATTGACACAATAGTGTAGTGCGGTGCGGCGGCACCTCATGGGGCGGTAGATCACGCGCCGCGTTAATACTATGTTTATTCGATATTTCCGTCAATCGAGATAAAATGATATAAAAAATATTACATAAACGACTGCGAAACCTTTGTATATAACAAAATTCTCAGCATGCTTAAAAAGAAAAGCATATACATAGATGAATGTGCAATGTTGCTTCTGTCGAGTCAGCTACACGTAGACAGCTTTTGCTGGTTAATGTAACCTATATTGTGATAAGTTGCTAGGGCGAGCTAAATGAATAAGCCACGACCGCATAGCAAGGTAGAATTTCCATAATGTAAATATGCACCAGTAATTTTATTCCAAGACCGTAAAATACTTAGGCCGTTTTAAATTCTAGTGTAAAGATTTTTTAACCCATTTAAATACGTGGGAAAATTTAATAAAAATAACTAGATGGATCCATACAACTATAAAAAAAAAACAAATCGAGAAAAAAAGACGAAAAAGAACGAGTAAATTATTTCAGATTGATCTGCTAGCAAACTGCGGAGATAAACGTATATTTTGTATACGAAACAATTATGGGCTAAATGTTTAAAAAGGGTTTTAAAAATAACATATATAATTTTATAAAGTAGTTTTGCGACGTCCAAACAATATGAACAGGCTGTTCATATGACACTCTATCTGCCATTTTAGTAACACAACTTTCAGATTTCGACCTCCATTTCAGACCTCATTTTCAATAACTATAAAATGATTTTCATGTAGGATATATATTATTTAACAAAAATAGATGTAGACAAGCTACAACTAGTGTGAAAAATTCCCGTGACATACACACATACAGACAGCGATGTATCCTATCTTACCATTGACATGGTATGGAACCCTAGAAATATGTATAAGTAACATTAAAAAACCGTTAATTTTGTTTTCATGTAACAATATTAATTTCTATGTTAATAAATTATATTTTGGACTCATTTGCAAAACCAGAATTTAGTTATAAGACTTATTAAGTGCCAATTTTATTGACTCGTTTATAAGCAATACACAAATTAGATTCATAATAATATAGACTTATACTACAACTATATTAATTAATATGAAGGAAAATGCTTTACACATATTGATATGGAGGGATGTATTGATATGACATACTTGGAGTAGTTGAATGTGATGCGCTGGTCGCGCGGCCGGCGGAGTGCGGATGCGATCACTCGGTCCGCACTCTGCCGCCGCTGACGGCGCGCGTGTGTCGCTTAGAAGGCGGCAGCGGCGCGCGACGCAAGCGCTCCGGGCCCGCCACCACCAGCTTCCAGCGCTCGCACGAGGTGTGCGCCGCCAGCCAGGTCTCCATATCTAGCTCGGAGGGATCCTCGTAAGTCGCTCGCTCGTCTGCTCACTCCACAGAGTGCTCGCCCGACTCCTTGTATGTGCGCATTGATGTTGCTCGCGTCTTCTACTTTGCCCCTCTCTGTGTGCCTCTCGTCTTGTAAACGCATGTTGCCGGATTAAATTGGTGTTTCTCACTCAATTCTCTTTCTGTTCAGCACGCACGAGTCTTCTCGCATAGGCAACGCACCCTCTCGACTTACTTACGATACAGTCACATTTATCTCCGGTGTTCAATTGTCTAGGCGGATTCCGATGCTTATAACGATTTCCAGTTTTAATAGATACGAGACGAGCGGAGTTCGGATACCCGAGCAAAGGTTGATTTCAAGTTTTAAGATGCACGATTGTGATTGGACGATAAATGTTGCCTGAAAGCCTACAATGTTTGCACTTTATTATTTTCAAACGTTTGATAATCTTCATTTTGTCTAATCGATGTACACTCACACCTACCATAACAAGCATGCATGTTTCACCAATAAATAAACTCACTTCAAATTCTTTTCATTACATAACATAAATGTCTTTGTACAGAGTGTAGAAAGTGTTATAGAATACTCAAATAAACCAAGTAAGTGTAATATATATCCTTAAGTATCTACAATCAATAATTTTCTATGTCTTCTAAACCTGGTTTACGATGTGATTTTTCTACAGTATCTGTATATAATAAATATTTAACTTAAGACCGGTACGCATGCTTCCGTCAATCAATAATTTCTCGTTTTTGTAAATATGACTGAAAGCCCGTAAACGTTTATACGCAAGGCAGGTACCTACTTTCAAAATCAACCTTTCCAGAATTAGAGATTTTCTTTAGAGTTTCGCTAGCACCACACGCAATTATATCTACTAGATATACATTTCTTTAACATTTTCTATAGTTTTAGTTCCTTAACCCACATAATAACCTGATCTTTTACCAACCGATGCATCCGAAAGACTACCGCCCTTTTCTTCACTATTGTATCAATGTTGTTAATGTTGTATTTTTTTTTATATTCCTATGACCGCAGCCTGATGGATGAATAATCTTATATTCACAATATGCCTTCTTTCCTTATTAGTACGTACTCCTTTGCTTTTCTAATGATATCTACATCTCAATCTTGGCAGTCTGGTAAAGATATTACGAATGACAGATCCAACGTTTAATTAAATAAGTACCCGCATTTGCATTGGTAAAAATTGTGCAGAAAAGCTTAAACGCTTTACCGTTAAATATAATTTTTGGGGGTTATAGGGCATGTAGTGTCAAAGTCGTGTTGAAGTTCATGCTATATTGATTTGTTTTATCTATAGAAACGTTCCGTGATAATTGATCAGATGCTCAGTGAATGCTATACCTATTCATTTTATTGTTCAATATTGTAGATCTATTGAAAATCAACAACATTCCTACACCCGGGCCATGTGTAATAAATAAACGCATAAACTTGAACAGAAGAGTGGTTCGGAATGTTTTATTGATGATGGTTCTGATGATAGAACTAAAAGGAATCATACCTAGAGCCTGTTGCTTATTTTCATGATAGCCAAATATGAATGGCTTAATAGTAAAAAAGTATAAACCGAGATCTCTCTTAATTAAATTACATACCTACCTAATCATTGTCTGCCTATAAAAATGTATACCATTATATTTTGACCACTATCTATAGATGGTCTCCTGGCATGCGAGGATCTGGCTCGTCAGAGGGAGGCGGCTTATCGGACTTCATCGATGGGTTGGGTCACGGACAACTGGTTGGTAGACAACTCCTCGGAGCCCCGACACTGGGCGACGTGCAACTATCAATGTGCTACCAAAAAGGATTCCTTGAGGTGAGCCTGACCTACTTGTGCCGAGATTTGTTACAATCCTATACATCTGATGGATTCAATGATAAATCCAAAGGCAATATGTATCGAAGACTTCACAAGTTAGGTCATCAAAGCTGATAGTAAAACATATCTTAGTACAGAACCGTTTGCTACCTCACTCACAGCACTTTGCACTTGGTAGCTCCAGTGCTAACCAGTAACCAGTGAGCTAACGTAAATAAAAAAATCGTATCATTTCAAGGCTTTATGTTATTACAGGTGGAGGTGATCCGCGCCCGAGGCCTCCAAGCCCGTCAAGGTAGCCGCACGCTACCGGCACCCTATATAAAAGTGTATCTCGTCAACGGCAAGAAATGCGTTGCCAAAGCTAAAACAAGTACAGCACGCCGAACGCTGGACCCTCTGTATCAGCAAACGCTTACCTTCAGAGAAAACTTTCAAGGTTGCGTTTTACAGGCAAGTTTACTTATCATGAGTATTTATTAACCGCTACATAAAATTTCTATATACGGCAAACGTTCAATGTTCCGAGTACGCCGAACAGGCAAATATATGCCCAATGATTCTATCTACAATAATAATACAACAGGGCCAAATAAAGGAACATTGCATTCTTCTTTGCAGGTGACAGTGTGGGGTGACTATGGACGTTTAGAAGGGAAAAAGGTGTTTATGGGCGTGGCGCAAATCATGCTTGATGACATTGATCTTTCAAACATCGTCATTGGATGGTACAAACTCTTCGGAACTACTTCCTTGGTAAGCTTTCGTTAATCTCTTATGTCAAATGTAGATATACTATTCTAGATTGAGAAATTGTCTCTTTTTTTTCAGTAACCGAGGCCCAGCTGTCTTCAAAGAGTTTGGAGAACCCGCCGCCACCACAATAAAAATATAACTTGTCCAAATAATAAATTTAGTGATACTGCTTTAATATCATGATAAAACGCAAAATACCTTATAGGAAATTTTTCTATAAAACCAAAGATAAGTAATGATTTGTATTTTTATTTTCTTTTGGAATGCCTACCGGAGTTTTGAATAGATAGCATTTTATAGCAATGAAACAAATGTATAGTGTACTCAATAATATGTAATTAAGTATTAAAAACTAAATGCAAAGTCTGTATATTTTCTTGCCCTTATTTTTCATCCTAAATGTTAATTCAACATTTTGTCAATGTAATAATGGAGCGCTCTTTAAAAGACATTTATGGGAACAACAAACAATAATAAAATTAATATTTCCATAGTATTATGAAGAACACCTTTTTATATTTTCCATTCCATCTTACAATTTTAACATCGTTAAACACTTCATTTAATCAGTCGATTATTGCCAGCCACCCCTATAAAATGACGACAAAAACGTATAGACTAAATTATAATCAACATTATCTTATTGATTCGAACAGGATAAAATACTATTACGTAAAAACATTGGGTTCTTAAAAAAATGTCAATGAGATTTCATTATTGAAATGTCTACTAAAGGTCTAAAATGTGTGTGAATATTACTACTAACCATAAAGGCTGCTGTTTTCTCTTAAAAATATATGATTCTGTACATAACTATGTTATCCATGTGAAGCTATTAGTGCAATATCTGTTTCGGCTGTTTCGAAGGCGACGCGCCAGGTAACCTCCCGTCGCCTGTTCTCTTTACTCCGGTAGATTTAATATCTAAAAAAAGATTTTTGTTCAGTTACAATCATAAATCCAATGTGATTAGGTGTCATATTATAATATCATCAAGCAAACGTTCTTCTGATGACGTACGCTCAAATAAATATGTTTAATAATATCCAACACAAAACTAGAAAAAATAATAATCAAGAAAATCACCAAGAAAATAACTTCTTTAGAAACTGCGCTACTTCCTGTCAAGGCGTCAATTCCAAATTTATTTTTATTTCTCGTAATGGATCTAGACTAACGAGTTCGTAAGTATATTATATTTATCTGTCTTTAACAATATTCATAAATATATTTTTTTTTTTTTGGGTTAATAATAACAATTTCAATTAAATGACTACCAGGATTCCGCAGCAGACACTCACAGTTAACTAACCAATGATTGAGAGTGCAATTATCACGTACGGTACGACAACATAAGTAGCTGAATTACCCATACGATTAAAGTTATTCAAAATATAACATTATTTATAGTAATTATCTGAGACATATATTTTACTTTATTTTTCAATATCAATAGTTGTAGTGTACCCGTTTTTTGGAAATTTGCTTCCGTTCAGGCACTTATGTTGCTGACTGTACGACAATTAAGCGATAGTTATTATTGAAATTATAGTTACCTTGCAACCACCTAACTTGCGTGGCGGGTCCGTAGCCCTTCTCGTTGCGAGCGGCGATGCGGAAGATGATAGCGGGCTTGGTGGAGGAGTCCACGTGCGCGGCGCTCAGCGACGACTGCGGCACCACGCACGTGTTCGCCTTGCCGCAGTACACGCGCACAAACGCAAGCTGAGATTTTGTCGCTTCCTAAAAATATAAGTACTTTATGTTTGAAGAAAGAATTTCCTATGGGTTCCTGCAATTAATCTAAAACTTTTCAACTAATACGGTACAGTATGTAGGTTGTAACGATTGTCAAACTGAATGTTTATTGTGCAATGCTTCATATTTTTGAGATAATAAATATATATCTAAATGAAAGCTTTATAATTTAGTCACGTGATATTTCATGAACGAATTGTTTTTTCGATTATTTTATAAATCCGTTAAAAATATTATTATAAGGAACTCGACGGTTGTATATTTTTACCTTAGGTTGAGTATTTGACCGAACAGCTAGATAGACTGAGTACTCAAATATCCCTTCAGCGGCAACCTGAGGCGGCTCCCACGACAGATGGGCACCCTCCACCGACTTTGATATTTTTATAGCCGACGGTGCACCAGGGAAACCTGGTAGACAAGTTTTGAAAGCGGATTCCTGAAACCGAAAAATGTATAATGAATGACACCTAACAAATATAGTCAAAAAATTATATTGAGATCTCTGAATTTTACTCACTTCACCAAATTCACCTCGCCCACAAGAATTTACGGCTGCGATCCTAAATTTATAAGCGGTGCCATGTTCTAGCGGAGTCGTCTGAAGATTACTCAGATCTGGTAGATTATCTAATGACAGGTTTGATAGATCTACATTAGGGTCAGATATATAATTCTGAACCTGAAACGATTAATAAGTAAAATATTAATGTTTGATTTTAATAAGTACATGACTTTCGAAGATGTGGAAGTTTTGATTACCGTAAACGTTGTTCCCTTAACAATACCGACGGTGTACCATGCATCTTCATCGTTTATCTTCGGCTCCTCTGGTTCGGTCTAGAACAAAAGCAGTCATCAGTTCCATTAACAAAACGTGCAGTTTTTGATATAGAGTATGAACTGGAAAAACTACAATAGATTATTATTCTAGAACTAGAATAGAATATAATACGAATAAAGTAACAACGATCACCAACCTGCTCGTGTTGATGATGCAGTGCAGCACTAGCGAGCGTGGCTAGCGCGTGAGCAGCATCTGTGGGCGGCAGGGGCGGGCCGCCGTTCTTACTGCCGACACTGGCCGCGCTGGCCACGCTGCCCGCGCTGCCCACGCTGCCTATGCTGCTCACACTGCCCACGCTCACGACCGGCGTTACGGCGACGCCTGCCACGGAGCTGCTGACGGTACCCTCGCCATCCGCGCCGCCTGAACCGACCCCCGCTTCAGATGCAGCTGACGCCGCCACTGAAGATGAAACACCCGCGCCTCCTTCTTCACCTACAAAAGGACCGATCAAAACTCATGTTGAAGTTCTTCAAATATTTGTGACTCAGAAAGCTGTGTGTGTTTTGAGATTATCTTCCAAATCCAGATGTTTGCTTGAGATACCTCTCCCCAACGTCTATAAAGTGTAGGGATATTATGAAATATCCAATATTGATAGGCTGAAGGAATGAGGATTAATTATATTTCAAGGCGATACAGTAAGCTAGTAAACTGTCTACACTTTTTGATATGAATGAGCTTCATTTAAACATCGGCTGAACTACTACAAGCTATATTATATTTAAACTTATAAAATTAATTTTTATAACATTTAAGAAAAATATTTGTCACTAAAATAAAAATATTTGTTACGATGTTCGTGGGGTGGAGACCTGGTGTCCTGAAATACAGGCTCTGCCTAACTTAGGCACCAGTCTCCCGCAATTTAAGTGCTATTGTAAAATTTTTGGTAAATGAAGTTGTTCATATTTTTTTGTAACTTGTTGTGGGAGATAAATAAATAAATAATTATTATTATTATATAAGTTGGAACTTTTATGAGCTGCAACTATCTTGCATATTATTTCTTAGTTTTAGTGCTATATTTCATTTACCTTGTGTATAAGTAGGTGATAACAACGCAGATCCATTGGCTGCCAACGCGAGTAGTGGCATAGATTCACTCACAGTCGGCATTGTATCTGCCGCACCTTCCATCTCTGACGTATCTGCATCAGTAAATCTAGTCGACAGGAAATTTAAATACCTATTGAATTTTAATATTTGATGTACCTGTTATAATTTGAATAAATACAATAACACTTACTCATTGGCCTGTTGTTGTTGAGGTGTGAGTGAGAATGAATGTAACACTGCTGGTCCGTTGGCCGTGGATGATATTAATGGAGTCTCAGATTGACCGCTGCTCGTGATATCAGCACCGCCTTCTAGTGTACTTGAGCTGTTTTAACATTAGTAGTGTAATGAGGAATAATCACTTATTTATTTAAGTAAAGGCTTACTGCCTGTAGATCTCGCATACATTATTTAGGTGCCTTTTTCGAATACATCCATTTATACCTCAGGCCAACCAACCCAAGTATTTCACAAACTGTCAAGATGAATGGATAGGCTTTGATGCTATTTTATTACGTAAGTACCTTGTTTTTTTTATTATAAAAAATATCGATACTTATATATTTTTTTCTGTCATAGATTGATATGTTTTGTCTTCTCAAATATTTGTATAATATAATGGATTTGTTAGAAATCAACGATAATCTTACATTTATAAGTATTTCTTTTGCATTGCTGTGGTAATAATAAAACAGGATTGGAACTTAATAGCAGCTTACCTAATACCAGTGCTAATCGCCTCTTGAGCTGCACTACTAATATCATTGACATCATCACTGCTGGCGACGCCCTCACCACCGCCCATATCTTCATCCATTGTACTTGATTCATCTACAAATGTAAGTAATTAAATAGTCATTGATGTGAATAATTGAATTACGAAACACATACAAGAAAAATATTGTATTGCAGCATTGAATACTTGACGACTTGAGATGGGGATTGAAAACAAATATAAAAATGCAAAATTAACTCTTCGTCTTATTATCTATTGAATAAATATGGTTTTGTAATTGGTAGCGATTTAACAAAATTATGAAAAGGTGGTATGTCATCCAATTTTGGTCTTGAAGTTTTTATTACTAAGATGACTACGCATTTTTTTAATTAGCACCTAATAAGTCAAATTAGAACTAAGATAAATAAAATCGATATTACTAAAAACTTAAATTACAAATTTAATGTAAATGAATTACATTCTTGAGACAAGTATTCTTCAGGGAGCAGATAATTGTACTTATTTGTAGTTGTATGAAACTGAATAATTTGTGATTACTAGTGCTAGCACTCAGTAAGTATTAATTACTACTAGGAAATCTATTTGGAAGGCCTACATAATTTGTAACACTGCTGAATGTGGATCTTTGGGCTCTCTGGGAATGATGATATACAGATACATTGTTAAAATTGACGCTTATTATACGTACCATCTTGAACCATAGGTAGTCCATCACCCTCAACGACACCACTGTCTGTGGGCATGGCAGAGCTTATAGACTGGTCTGGAGACTCTTCTGCGCCAGCTCCTACGCCTTCAGAATCATCCAGATCCTGGTCTTTCATTGGATCCTGTTGACTTTCAGTGTCCTGAGGAGAATTGTCTTCTGTGGCTGCCTGTTCATATAAAGTTTGATTTACGAAGATCCAATTTATTTTACAATGAATAGCAGAAATCAGGAATTAATTATCAAAAATATTACCATTATTGAGTATTGTTATTAATTTTTTCGGATATTTTCTCTACATTGTGAACAAGATAGAGGGCACAAACTGTTGACGTTAATAATAAAAATATCTGATTTATGGTCTGTTCATAGTTAGTCAGAACTTATTCTTTAATTTATATAGAAGATATTAATGAAGGAAATATATCTTACTGGTGTTGATAAGCAATTGTCTCCAATATAAGCTGATTCATCACCAGTGCCTGCTGTGGTATCATCTATATCCATTTCTTCATCAGCTTCTGCATTTCCTGATAAAAGCAGATTTGTAATAACAAAGTTTCATTATTTGACAAGCATTTATCAAAAATTCAAAATTCAAAACCATTTATTCAGTTTAGGCCTTCGGAGGGCACTTATGAAGGTCAAATTTAAAGTTACTGAAGCTACAACCGGTTCGGAAGTCAGCCTTCAACTGAGAAGAACCGGCAAGAAACTCAGCAAGGTTACATTCTTTTTTATTGTTCATTCTATTATATTTTATCTTCAGCTCTATTTACATTTCACCATCATGTAACTAAATAATATTTTTCAGATGACTGTACACTAAAGTAAATGCAGCCATTGGCTGATTAACATGCCTAGATTTCCATGTCTTCAGTACTTACATGTTATAAAGAGCTGTCCCCTACAGTAATTAGGATCATACTTTATTCATAAAAAATGTGTTAAAACAGTTTCAGATTTGAATATAAACATATTTTTCAATAGGTAGTTGTGGGTGGGCAAATTGACTACCAAATATCGAATTTGGGGTCATGCCATTAGCCAAACTTAAGAAAAATGTTGTTTTATCAACTGATCTATATTTTAAAATGATATCTTTGACTTATACACTAACTATCCTTGTTTTAGTTGACATTCAATTTTATTATTTTTCAACACACATGCTGCGCAGCCATTAATAATCATAAAATTGAGTATTTAAAGAACAGACATTAATTTACATTGATATTTAGAAATGTTGTATATAAAACAATGGCTAATGGGTTTGATTTCTGTCCAGGAGTATTGATATAATCATGAGTATTTAAAGAACGGACTTTAATTTACATTGTCAAATATAGATATTTACAAATGTATGTAAAACAATGGCTATGAATGGCTAATGGGTTTGATTTCTGTCCAGGAATATTGCTATAAAAATTTAATAATGCAGTTTTAGTTTTAATCAAAATGAGGACAAGACTTTTTGGATTTGGCCATCCACACCTAATTCACCCTGTTATAAGCAATTTTAACATTAGTTTATCCTACCATATATCCAAATTTTGATTTTGATTACTATCATGTAGCCATTATCCTGTCATGTCAACAATGTGTAACATCAAACTTTTCTATAGGCTTTAATTCCCATTACCTATAGCATCTTAATCAAGCATTTAATAATAAATAGGCAAAGGACATTCTTTACACAGTCATCTGATCCCAAACTAAGCAGAACTTCTATTATGGAGACCAGATAACTGATAATGTTGATTATGATTTCATATACTATACATACATACTACCTTATTAAATTTGTACTTATATAGATATTTACATCCAGGCACAACAAACAGACATGTTCATGCACACAGATGTTTGTCCGGGATGGGAATCCAACCCATGACCCATGGCATTGTAGTCAGGGTCTCAAACAACCAAGCTAACTAGCCTGTCTTGCAATGATAATGTAATTCACATAAGTTGGACGCAAAAATATTTATAATGGTTTACATAAATTGAGTCATCATCACAGACTGTAATGTATCAGAACATACAACTTCACTTTAGGTTTTATAACAATAATAGATATTACAAAAATAAAACCGTTATAAAGTTATATGCATACAAGATTGTAAAGGCCAACTAAAAGTGGAATAATGTTAAGTTACTGAAACCCAAGCATGTACCAGACTGGGCACAGTTGGGCGATCTTTTTAGATGTTATTTATATGATAATATTTATGATCATACCTTGTTCAGGAGCAGGTTGCTCATCACCTTCAGCTGAAACACTAGGCTCTGCTTCTTGAGCATCACTGCTGCTTGTAGGACCCCCATTGGTAGCTTGAATATGAAAGATAAATTTAACTATACAATTTCAATAACACCCAGTTTACATGTGCAAAGTAGAACTAGTCAACATATTTCCTAATCATTACCATAAGAATTAAATGGATATTATCGATAATAAATTGCGGCAACCAATAAATATCTAAACAAGCGGTGTGTGATGAGAGAAAAACTAGTGCAGAGCGGTTGAAGGCTACCTTGTTATTTGATGTTTTATGTTATTATAGATACCTGATTCTTCAGGTACAGCATTATCCTCTTGACTTGTGACATTATTTTCAGAAACTTCTCCAACTGTATCCGCAACCTGGTTTTCGACCGAAGGAGAGACTTCCGCGCCTTCAGAACCATCAACATGTAGAGCGGAGTTTAAATCCATTTTAGTAAAAACTGTGCTGGAGTTTTACTCACAACAAAGAAAAATTGAAGTGTAATAACAATTCAGATCATATCTTTAAACATTTTAACGAAAATCCTGAAAATAATTACAAAGTTTGACAAATTTCAATCGCCATAGATACTAACTATCTATCTGGACGGTCAATCAAATGAAATGAACCATAGTGCTTTGTTGGCGTTATAAGTATTTTCTTTTTCCCTCCGCTTTATTCACACACAACCAAAGTAACCTTGGTTGAACCCACCAAATTAAATGAGATAATTTCGGTAAATGGACTTTACAGTCGGGACTTACTATATTATGTTTGCGTTTTATTTATTTTTGCTGAGATTTTAGGCCCAGTGTTTCGGCTAACTGCATTAATTGGTAGCCGCACCAGCCTTGTTTACCGTATATCGGATGAAACACGAGTGCGCCAAAAGCAATGCAACTAAAAATTTAACATCGCACAATGTCACGGTATGCGCGATGTTAAATTTTCTATACAAACCAGCTTTTTGGCGGTTTTTATGTTAAGGGACTCATGGTCATTAAGGCTTTATCTAGCTATCCTACTATCGATATTATACTACTTTTATTCCGTTATTAAAAATAAAATAAGAAACTGTGTAAACAACGATGACTTCCTCAAAAGTTTTGTAGTTTATGTAGTAAGTATATCAGATACCTGGTTGCCATAGTAGGTAGCACTGTTTAGTTTGGATCTGATGGCCTTGTCCCAGGATATTAATTTTTGATTACGAGTACATATTGGTTATCTGTTGAATAATAGTGATTTACTTATGCTTTATACGAATTGTATGATTTATGTAATTGGCATTCTTTTTACGACATGTATATTATCGATATATTTATATAGTTCGATATATATGTATAGCCGCGGGATCATTCCTTCGACGATAATTTAAATGATCTCTTTGTAGACAGGCCAGTCCTTTGCGCAAAAAGCTTTGGACCTAATCTTGGACAGTTGGTTAGAGACCACCCCTCTGCAGTTTGGAATCAGATGGCCCTGTGTGAAGAAAGTCTCAGAATATTTATTATTATTAGGTACTTCTTACATTGTACAGTTGAAGTTGACTATAGAACTCTAAAAAGTAAGAAGATACTAAAAGTGGTAAGGAGGAAAAGGTGGTAATATGCACAAAATAAGATGACCAATTAGGTACTAGAATAATTATTACAATTTATTTAGCTATGTACAATTATAAAACCATAACAAATATGAACACGAACATTAATCCCATTTTGATTTCTTTTTTTCAAATATTTCTTTACCATCTTTGTCAATAGCAGAATAATATCCCATTGACTCATATTTTGATCTCATGTAGGCAATATAGCCTAGGGCTATGCCAAAACATGTGAGTCCTATACTCATTATAACAATATTCTGAAAAGAAGAAACATGGATTTATATTAATTAGATGGAATTGTTTATTAGTTACATTCTGATACTTCATAGGTTGTTTTATATTCCCCACCAATGGACTGTATATTCAAGAGGTCAGGTAATAACGATACCTTGTTTACTGTGGATCGGCACAATAATTCTTATAAATAATAATATTAAATTCAAGGATCGGAAAGATATTTGTAGCCTCTCTGTTGAGCGTGTTTGTGAGGTGTCTTGTGCAGAGTTGCAGAACTATATTATTGTTTGTGTTTATAACACAGATCACGTCAGAAAAAAGAACAAGAAAAATGCTATAAGAGGTATATAGAATTATCCCAAGAAAATATTAAAACCAACCCTAAGGCATTGTGGAGTTTTATAAAAGGTAAGCGTGGTGGGTCAGGCTACCCTAAGCTGTTAACACTAGACGATAAAGAATACACATGAGGGCCAGATATATGCAATGGTTTTAGTCAATTCTTTTCTAGTATTTTTAATCAACCTTCTCAATCATATGATAATAACGTAAGTTTTGCACCACCCAAATATGACCACGGAAATATCATTACTCAGTAAAATTTTAATGTGGACACAGTTACCACATATCTTAAAAATCTAGATGAATCAAAGTGTCCAGGTACTGATGCCATATCTCCGTATTTCATTGTTAGATGTGCAGAAGCACTTAGCTATCCTTTAACTCTAATAATTAATAATTCGGTTCGAGATGGAGTTTTTCCTAATAAATGGAAGGAAGCACACATAATACCAATACATAAAAAAAGGCACTAAATCAAAAAGTGAAAACTACCGGGGAATCACTTTATTGAATGTATTTGCATAACTTTTCGAAAAATTAGTGTACGATAAAATATACCCCTTAATTTCAAGTGCTATACCAAACGAACAACATGGTTTTCTTAAAAAACGGTCAACTCTCACAAATCTTTTAGAATTTAAAAACTTTGTTTTAATGAATATGGATAAAGGGGCGCAGGTAGATGTGATTTACACAGATTTTGAGAAGGCTTTTGATCGTGTGGATCACGTCATACTTCTGCGCAAACTATATCACATAGGCATTCAGGGAGATCTCTATCGCTGGGTTTGCTCTTATATTGGGAATAGAACGCAGGCAGTTGCATTGGGTGGATTCTATTCAGACTTTATTCACATTCCCTCAGGAGTACCACAGGGCTCAATATTAGGGCCACTATTATACAATGCCTACCTCTATGATATTTATACATGTTTCAGTGATACATCGTTCCTACTCTATGCAGATAACAAAAAGATTTTTAAAACGGTGACCACGGATTGACAGATTAGTTGAATACTATAACCTTAACAGAATTAATGTCAATATAAAAAAATGTGCAGTTATAACTTTTAGCAGACGTAAACAAAATATTTATTACAATTATAACATACTAGGCGAATCAATAGTGAGAGTAGAATCAATAAGATATCTGGGAATCATGCTAGACACTAAATTTACTTTCACTAAACACTTTGACTATATAACAAACAAGGCATATAAAAGCCTAGGCTTCTTAAAAAGAATCTGTTCTTCCTTCAAAGACATATACTGCATCAAAATAATATACTATGCCTATGTTCGTAGCATCTGGTCGCCCCAATATATTATACACAAAGAACGGTTAGAGAGATTGCAAAATAAATTCATAAAGTATTTAGACTTTCGTATCCGTTCGTAGCCGTTCATTCATCCTATAATCAATCTAGAAAAAATCATAAAATTCTTAGTCTAGAACAGAGGAGATCCTGTCTGGATATGTCGTTGCTATATGACATCCTAAATGATAATATAGATAGCCGTACACTACTCAATCTTATTTTTTTTAGGGTACCGAACAAAAGAACAAGAGTAACTGGGGAAATCGTTTATAAGTGGTGTTCGCTCGGATCATAAGGCTCAATTAATAGAATTGCCATTTAAAAGACAAGTATTTAAAGTATCGAAAATAATTAGACCTACTACTAAGACAAGATTGGATACCTTTAAAAATAATTTAGAACTGAAACTCTGTAATACAATATATCATAGTGATGAGCCCAATATCTTGTATGAAGGTTTATTGTCTGGGATTTGCGATAATTTTAATAGAGCCTGTCCTACTAAAATAGTGAAGGTAAATAATAAAATGGGATTTAGTGACTGGGCTACAGAAGGTATTCGTAAGAGCAGGGATAGGTTGTATGAACTTTATCATTTAAAATCTCTAACTCAGAACGAGGAATTTCATAAATATGTTAGAAACTATTCAAAGACTTCCAAGTTAGTGTGTATCAAGCTAAATCTTACTTTATATGTAATAAAATAGGTAATGCTAATAACAAAATAAAGACAGTCTGGAATGTTATGAATACGGAAACTGGTAAAATTAGAAATAGTAATGAACAGGTAACTCTTAAAATTAATGATAAAATTCTAACAAATAATTTAGATGTAGCCTGTGCTATTGAAAACTTCTTCACGAGTATACCTGGTAAAACTACTAAAAGCCTTAAATCATGTCCTATAGCAGCGGAATATTTACTCAAGCAGCAAATTCATAATACATTTCCAAGTTTTAAATTTGACCATATTAATGCTAGCGATATCTTAATAACTTTTAATTCGCTCAATATGAAAAGTACTAAAGATTTATGGGGCTTATCAATAATAACAGTGATTGCACCTGTTTTGTCAAATATTTTCAATGAATGCATTGACCAGGGTTGTTTTCTTGATTTAATGAAATATAGTAAAATAGTACCTATTTTAAAGTCCGGTTGTAAGGAGAATCCATCTGATTACAGACCAGTTTCCGTTCTGCCAGCACTTAGTAAAATTTTTGAAAAACTGCTGCTTAATCAAATGTTAGGTCACTTTACTAAGCATAAGGTATTGCATGGTCATCAGTTCGGTTTCACGAAGGGAAGTTCTACATCCGATGCGGCAGCAACATTGCTGAGGCACATTTATGGCGCATGGGAGGATTCACAGGATGCGATTGGCATTTTTTGTGATCTGTCCAAGGCTTTCGATTGCGTTGACCACCGTACGCTACTTCTAAAACATGACTACTACGGAATTCGTGGAACTGCTCATGATCTTGTTTTATCTTATTTATCAAATCGCCAGCAAAAGGTAGGGATTACTGGCACAACATCCAAGGGCTTTTTAGTATATATAAATGATTTGCCATATGTTGTAAATGACCTCACAGATATTGTCTTGTTTGCTGATGATACATCATTAATTTTTATAGTTAATAGAAAAGACAAAGATCTAACTAAAGTTAATCATACTATGTCAATTGTCTGTGGGTGGTTTGCTACAAATAATCTATTACTAAATTTAAAGAAAACTAAATGTTTAAGGTTTTCTTTACCAAATGTAGCACAAGTAGATAGCCAAATAATAATAGATGGGAGCCATATTGATCTTGTAAATAAAACAGTATTTTTGGGTCTTACATTAGACAATAAATTGTAATGGGGACCTCAGGTTGATACTCTAGCTGCTAAATTAAGTTCGGCTGCATTTGCTGTTAGGAAAATTAAACAATTGACTAATGTTGAGACAGCCAAATTAGTTTATTTTGCATATTTTCATAGCCTCTTGTCCTATGGTATTTTATTTTGGGGAGCAGCAGCGGATATAGAATCAATATTCATTATACAAAAAAGAGCAATTCGTGCAATTTACAGTATGGGTCCCCGTGAATCATTAAGAGATTTATTTAGGGAAATAAATATAATGACATTACCTTCACTATATATTTATGAAAATATAATGTTTATACATAGAAACATAGGAATGTTTGAGTCAAAATTGGATATTCATAGTATGAATACAAGACAAAGGGAGAAGTTAGTTGTTCCTTACTTTAGACTAACTAAAGTTACAAAGTCATTTCTTGGTAATTTTGTTTGTAACAGTAACCAAAATGTCTGATCATAAATTAAAAAATTATATTAGGAAAGTTTTGAAAGAAAAAGCGTATTACAAGGTAGTTCATTATATTGAAGTTAAAAATGTATGGAAATAGCTACTCTCTGCACAGAGCACCTCTAATTTTCTTGTATAAGTTGTTAGTACCTAATTGTTATTTTCTATTTTGTAGTCTTGTTATTTGTTTTTTTTTTTAATGTTACCTATAATAAGTATTTTGAAATTATAAAATAGCCAAAAAGTCAGAATAGATAAAATTTATATAAAAAATTAATTAATGAAAAATAAAAAAGAATGTAACCTTGCTGAGTTTCTTGCCGGTTCTTCTCAGTTGAAGGCTGACTTCCGAACCGGTTGTAGCTTCAGTAACTATAAATTTGACCTTCATAAGTGCCCTCCGAGGGCCTAAACTGAATAAATGGTTTTGAATTGAATTTTTGAATTAATTGGCAGATCCTAAATGAAATGGTCACTGAGAACCCACAATTTCATAAGACCTCTAAACAAATCCCTTGCCTATGCACTGACATTATCTATATTTAAGATAATAACGGTACATTTGTCACATATAGCTGAAGCTCATCAGCTCAGTATGTCCAAATGGAAATGTTATTTAAATACAATCCTATATATTAATAATAATCTGTGGTATGCTTTGTAAAATCGCAGAGCAATAATAAGTAGAATATTTAAAAGAAATTGAAGATTACTTACTGGTTTTGCATATAATTCAAAATTAATAACTCTAAACGCTGTGGTAGATTTCATTGATCGAAGTCCTTCTCCAGGTTTCTCATTATTGGGATTATTGCCAGACATTCTGTGGTATGAGTGGGATGCGATTATTTTATTAGTATTTTATTTATTGGTATTAATTTGATTTGATATCATTCCAAGATTTCCAATACAAATATTTCCAATAGGTATTTTGTTTTTGAACACATATGACATAATTATGACAGTTGAACAACAAGCGGTATGACCAGATTTTATTTTCAAAAACTACTAATAAGAGCGCAGTTCAAAATACAATTCTAAATGCTACTTACCAAAAGCTGTTTACTACTTATCAGCCGCGTATGATTACTTTTTTACACAATTTATTTGATTTAAGAATTGACGTTACTATTAATTTACAGCGTAATAACTCTTTGTTTATTCCGCTTTATATTAATTTTAGCTATTAGAATTTAGAGCTCGCGGTTTTAAAATCATTCCCTGACTAAAACCTTTTTAAATAATTTTCGGAATTGAACTTTGTTAATTTCGAGTGACGTGTGTAATTGTATAAATGAATACTAACATCAATTAACTAACCGACCACACTGAAGTCAGTATTTAATAAAACTATGGAGTGTAGAAGTAAAGGAGGACCATCTCAGTGTACTAAAAAGTGTCCCTTGAAAGGGAACAAATTAAGGTGGCGCTGCTGTAGCAAGTGGAAGAATTTTAAATAGAGCGCCACAAATAATTAGATTACGATAGAAAATTAATAAAAAAGGAAAGAAACATTTCCGTTTTGTTACAGCGCATTTTTTATAATTATTATATTATATAGACAAACATGAGTATGGAATAAAAGTATACAGTGATTTTAAGTACACCAAAATAGGAATAAGAAAATAGTTTTAAAGAATTACCGGAAACCAACCCAGCACACTTTACCCTGTTCATATCATTTGCACTTGCTACACTAGCGCTATTTCGGTGAGAATTCGAAAACTAATTTACTGTTGGTACAAATGGACACTTTTTCGACTAATCCCCAATACAAGATGGTCCTCCTTTACTTCTACACTCCATATAGTATAGATAGTGTCATAGAGTACTTTATATACATGAAAGTTCACCGGTTCCGTCTAAAATTTATGACGTTTCTTTTTTATCAATCATTATTTTATTTACATTAAATGGCATCCGTCCGAGTAGGTCTGACTGATTAGGGCAGAATATATCTGTTTTGATTAATTACATTGGAAGTACAATAATGTACCTATCTAGCTTTACAACAGTGCACACGCATAAAGGGACAGATTAAATAATCTCGGATTTTTGTTGGTGTTGTATTTGGATACGTTTCGATAGAAAATCGAAGTAAAATGTTTTCTGCTTTGAAAAAGTTAACAAGAAGTGGCGATGAGCGCTGTCCAGCGCCAATGCCGATGTCTTCGTCTTTGCAAAAGAAATTCTCAAGAGGAGTTCATTTTAATAGTAAGTTCAGTAATCTTTTGTAATACACCTTTGTATATCTGCAAAACTTATTAAAATGAAACGAAACCTGAGATGTCTAATTGCATGTGTTTTTCTCCATAGTGAAAATATTAATTAAAGGAGACAGAAATGTTGGTAAATCATGTCTCCTACAGCGTCTTCAGGGTGGACAATTCATTGAGGATTATGTACCTACAGACCAAATTCAAGTTGCTCCTATACACTGGACATACAAAAATACAGATTACATAGTCAAAGTGAGTAAATTATATTTTTGGGCATAATCCATAGCTGTCCAAGTTCTCTATAATACAAATGATAGTGTAATATTCAATACTCACCATTTAGATAATGAAATACACTTAATTTCACTACAGCACAGATTGACTTGACTGATTGGGGACAGAATTTGTAAGCTTTGACTGTAAGGTCTGTAAGTAATTCTTAGGTCAAGGCTTAGCCAACCTAGTAAACTGACCTTGTTAAGTACCCCTCCAGGAGCCTTGACTCAATAAATCCTTCAATAACTTATTTAAATAATAATATTTTAATTGGTCTTAGTACACACCGCAATTTGAAAACTCTTCCTATTAGGGTTCAAAGGATACAGCCCTGTGATGGGTGGACAGATTGCAAGCTGTAGTAATGGGGTCCCATTCAAACCCTATGTGTTTGCAATGCTAAAAATGGTAATAACATTTCCTGGAATATTGGAAATTATAACATTAAACTAGCAAAGCTCTGCAGTCTGTCCGTCCATCACAGCGCTGTATCTTATGAACCCCAATAGGAATATGTACTACTTTGGCTGCTACAACAACAAATAATAAAAATTATAGAAAGACTACATTGTCTTTCAACTTTATTAGAGCTATTACAAATTATAAACATTCTTATTGGCAAATCAGGCCAGCTGTTCTCAAATTATGTGTATACAAATAAACAGCATATTTTTTAAATTTTATTTATGTAGATTCATGATTCCTTCTCTTGGAATGTCTTAAGGGGACCCGGTGGTCTAGCGGCCTAAAATTTAGCCTATTTTTAAAATTTTTTTTTGATATGACAGAAATGACTAAGGGTTTTAAATTTTTTTAGGCTTATTTTATTACTTATTAACAATACAAAAATGATGGTAAACACAATTTTTTATTTTTTTTAATTCCAAAAGTGGCGCTGAAGTTCCCCTCTCAAAAAAAAAGGACCTGGCTGCTGAAGGAGGTTTTATCTCTCCCTTTGATCTGAAATTAAGAGATAAGACGGATTTTTAATCAGTATAAGTATAGTTATGGCGGGTACTAGAATAAAAAAAAAATAAAAAAAATTGACAAAATGGTGCGTAATTCAAAGTACGAGTCTGAAAACGACTCTTTTTTGCAATGTTTTTTTAATAAAGAAAATAGAAATACTCAACAGAAAATATTTTTTCTAGTCCCGGCGAGAGCCAGTACTATTTCGAATGACCTGTTAAAATTTCAGACGAATCGGTCGAACCATTTTTTTTTTTTTAGCTTCAGTAGACCAAATTTCTAGAAAATTCTAGACCACCGGGTCCCCTTAATTTTATTGTATATCATAATATGTTTCTATATATCATGTAATAATACTTTATTGTTCAAAAATAAATGTTGTTTACAAAGGTAGTTCACTAGCCTCCACACTAGGATTCCCTGTATTGTGGAGACTGGTCTCTTTCATCTTAACAATAACATAATGTTGTCTTAATATAAAGTATTAAAAAAAAATTACAATGTAATGGCACAGATTTTAGATCAAATAAAGTGTAGTGTGTGTGGGAGTGGTGATATTTTGAATCATCATCAACAGCAACATCCACAGGTGCTTTACAACAAAAATATTTGTTGTCTTATTAAAATTTATAGTATTGATAAGGTATAACTGCTTTTTATTAATTTATTGTAGGTCGAAGTATGGGAAGTAGTTGACAAAGGGAGAACAAAGAAAAAGCCCCCATTAGGGCTCAAGCTGGAGAACCAATCAGCAACTGCACTGCCTGATGAAGGCTATGAGGCCCCAGTCCTTGATGCTACTTTCCTAGATGTGTATAAGAATGCCAGTGGAGTTATTTTGATGCTTGACATCACAAAACCTTGGTGAGTTATGTCTTTATACTAGGTCAACATAAGTAGCTGAATGGTTCCAAATTTACAAAACACTTGATAATATTTAATTCTAGTATATGTAGACACATTAGCAAAACACCTGTTTACTCCATCATTCTCTTTCTATGGATAGGTAATGTATAAGTATTTTGTATATTTCGATCTATTTTATTAATATCTATATATTATATATATTTATCTGAAACCTTGAAAACTTGAAGGAGGCCTTTGTAATAGAACAACAAGGGTTTGTTAATTGCTTTGCATATTAAAAATATATAAAAATAGCCTTGTATCCTACATAGTTATTCAATTCAAAATTCAAAACCATTTATTCAGTTTAGGCCTTCGGAGGGCACTTATGAAGGTCAAATTTAAAGTTACTGAAGCTACAACCGGTTTGGTAGTCAGCCTTCAACTGAGAAGAACCGGCAAGAAACTCAGCAAGGTTACATTCTTTTTTATTTGTTATATAAATTTTTATCTATTCTGACTTTTTGGCTATTTTATAATTTCATTTTTACATAATTTTATATTTAACAATTACAAAATACTTATTATAGGTAACATTAAAAAACAAAACAAAAAAAAAAATGACAAGACTACAAAACAGAAAATAACAATTAGTCCAGGAGGAATCGGCGCATGAGTACCGAAAACTATTCCACCTCAATTTTTTTATGCGATCCTCTTTAAATTGTCCTACTGATGATATAAATGCATGTTGCCATGGGGCAACCCCGTGCCATATTGTTTAAACTGAAATTGTTTAAACAATTGTAAGGAATTGTTGTTTTTCAACCGGACAAATTTTTTTTATATTCTTTATTGAAATACGAATAAAAAAAGTCCTATGACTTTTCACGATAAAGTTAATATTTTTAGAGATATGAATTTTTAAAGGTTCGAAAAATCTCAAATTTGGGTACTTTTGACCCATGAAAAATATATTAAAAAAAAAAATAAAATATAAATAATATTTTTTTTTTAATTCTTTATACAATAGTTAATAATATTCTTAATAGATACTTTTAAAAATGTTATTGTTTATACCTGTTTCATAATTGTTAATTTCACGCGCTCACAAGTATGCGCCGCTTACCTTTAAGTATCGCCGTCTCTCTCTGACTCATGCGCTGCATCGGCCTCTCTGTGTCCTGAATCATTATTTATCATTTATCTTAAAAACTATTAACTTTATCAAGATTGTTAAGGAGAGCAATGTTATTAATAATTAAATTGTCTACAATTTGTTTTCTATAAATTTTTTTCTGGAATCAATATTACGAAAGTTATTTAAGCATGAATCGGAACATGTAATTAAAATTACTTTTTTATCAGTTTATATTATTTTTTTGTTATTATCATAGTAATTTATGAATTTTTATCAACAATAATAATATATAACAGTATTTGAACATTTTTTGGAATCACAATTATATATAAATAATAAAAATATATTGGTACGCACTTAAATGTTCGAATTCAAAATTAATAAAATAAAAAATACTTATATGTATATGTATCATGGTGTTTATATGATTGTGTCTAAGTAAGGAAAATATTTTTTTTGTTTGTTATTTTTTCAAGGTTACTCTTTGTATAAAACCTCAAGATCTTCGTTTGTTCTTGTGACAAAATTATTGATTATATAGAGCATTTAAAATAAACAGACAAGTTAGTGCCTGTCAGTTCTCAACTGATCATTTTTTGTTTTTTGCTCATAGTTATTCAGTCTTTTTTATTTTGTTCAAGATGTAAGATTGTTAAACGTTGTTCCACTGATTCCAGTGATCTCGTGTATTATTAACATTTTTAGATGGATATATTTTCAGTTTTTGTGATTTTTCGTTACAATCAATGTGAGTGTCATGTCGTTTTTAGTTGTTCCCAAGAAAAGAAAATATAGTGATACTACTCTAACATGTATTTTTTGTGAAATTGCAAATAATGTAGTGAAGAATCCGAAGCCTGATACATATATAACTGTACAACGTGCAGCTTCTCGACGAAAAGATGATGCCGCTATCCGGTTTGAAAATTTGTTTAATTCTTCTCTTGATAAACAAACATTTTCGTGGCACAGAACATGTTATGCAAGTTATACAAGTGAAGAAAAAATTAGGCGACGAGAAATACAACTACACAAACAAGATCAAAATTTTCAGGAAGTACAGTCGACAGAACCCTCAACTTCAAGTACAATTTATACTTCTCGTCGGTCCACCAGAAATGTAGAAAACGACAGTGATCTGTGCATAATATGCGGCCAGTTAAAAAAAAATCAGGTAAAAGCGACATACGTTCTATCTGATCACGACGCAGCTGAAAATTTTTTAACTGTTGCACGTCTAAAAATGGATGATGTTTTTAAAAAAATATGTACATTCGATTCGGTTGACAATCTTCTCGCTCAGCAAGTTAAATATCACAAATTGTGTTATAGAAGCTATTTATATGTTCCTGAAAACTCTAATAATAAAGGTGGCCGACCAAGTGTCAAGATTCCTGATGATGTTATCAATAAAGCATTTGAAGATTTGTTGAAAGAGATTGAAATCCCTTTATGCAACTCGACGGCTTACGAATTAAGTTTTTTAACTAAACGTCTCAACAGCTTTATCGAGAATCAGGAATTATCTGCTAACAACGAAATAACTAAAGATCTCTTAATTAAAAAATATGGAGAAAAAATTTTATTTTCTCATCCAGTAGACAAATCTAAATCGGCAGTTGTCATTATGGTTAATATACCTTTAGAACTATTAGCTGAAAAAATTCGAGAATCGAGTGATTCCAGAAAACTAATTCGCCAATGTGCTGAACAATTGAAAACCGAAGTTATTTCTAACATTGATGTTAATGCTTCAGGGTATATTGGCGATGAAAATGTCATTCATAAAAGTTTGGAAAATATTGAAATACCACCGACATGGCTTTATTTCTTTCAAATGTTATTAACTAATAAAAAATCTTTTTCGGGCACAAAATTAAGACGTGCTAAAGTTTTATTTACAGACATTTGTTACGTTATGAAAGGAGTGCATAGTCCAAAACATATAGCTCTCGCTCAAACAATCCATCATTTAACTCGATCAAAACATATCATAAACATATTATTTAAACTAGGATACTGTGTAAGCTACACAGATTTATTAGATTTAGATGAATTGTTGATTAAAAAAATTATTTATGAACAAGATTGTAATGCTGTAAGGAGGCCTACTAATATTGTGAATGATTCGTCACTATTTCTTCATGGAGCTATTGATAATAATGATTTTTTAGAAGAAACTTTAAGCGGAAAAAATACAACACATGTAACAGCAATGATATTATACCAAGAGCAATCTACCAGATCAGAGAATCAAGTTCAGTTAGTGAGAAAACAAGAAGTCGTGAATATTAATTATGAGTCTTTATCTTCACAACCTCTTCATCATTTTGTAGTGACTAATAACAAACCCTTATGCGTTAATTATGCCGACATTAATGTACTTGATGTAACAACTACTCATTACACAGAATTAATTTGGATTCTAAGTAAATTAAAATTTGATGAAGATAACGATATCCTCCGTAGCAATGAAAATGTTGTTCCTAGCTGGTCTCCGTTCTGTCAAATGCTCAGTGATGATTCTAATTCTGTTTCTAAGATTGGGTTTTGCGAGCTGCTACCACATGCACCAACTTCACACGATGTTGTATTTACAGCGATGAAGAATTATATTTTATTAAATGAGCAAATAGGTAAAGAATATAGTGTTTTAAGTGCAGATATGGCAATATACTTGATAGCTAAGGTTATTCAAATGCAAACTCCTGATCCTTTCCCGAAATTAATATTAAGAATTGGTACTTTTCATTTGCAAAAAACCTGGCTTCATTGTTTGGGACAGTATTTAGCTGGTTCTGGCATTGAAAATATTTTAGTCGATGGGGATGTTTATGGTGAAAATACTGTGCAATCAATCTTCAGTGGCTTACATTACAACAGAGGCGTAAGAGCACATAAACTTCTGTATGAAAGTATTAAAGTACTACAAATAATGGAGTACCTGAAGTGCTGTAATAATTCAGATCTCAAATATTTGCTAGAATTACCCTCATTTAATTTATTAAGAGAAGCCATAGTTGATCGCGATAATTGTAAAGTTCGCCAAATTTTTTCAGAAATAATTACTGCGTCTAAATGGTTTTTTGATAAGTTCATAGAATTTTTAAATACTAAAAGTTATGAAAATGAGACTTTTTTATACTTAAAAAGATATTGTGAAATGGTAGAAATCCTGTTTGATTCGATTAAAGCTGATAGAGAAGGTAATTTCCAGCTTCATTTGATATCAACGCGACAAATGCTGCCTTACTTTTTTAGCATGAATCATTATTTATATGCGCGAGGAGTATCTTTGTATCTTCAAGATATGCTTCAACTGCCCAATATTGTAATGTATGATTTAAACCGTGGAATGATGTCAGTCAAGAGAAAAGAGGGTATTTTTAACGGTGTTGGAAGTGATTTAGCATTAGAGCAATCTCAAAATAGATCATCAGCAATTAGTGGTGGTTTAATAGGCATAACACAGAATGAACATGCTATGCAAAGGTGGATTTTGCTGTACCCTTTAAAAAATTCTATTCACCAATCATTTTTATCTTTCTGTGATTTACATGATGATGATCCTGCAAATGATATTCGCGCATTCAGTCATCATGAATGGAGTCCGAGTCAAATTAAAAGAGATGATACAGATGTGGACATTATTGTAAATAATTTAAAGAGTAAAAATATATTTGATAATATTACAGGCTGCACAAGCTTATTTAATATTTCAAATGGGAAATTAGCAAGTGAAGAGACAAGCAAATATCTATTATCATTGAAAGAAAATGGTGAAAATTTATTACAATCTTTTATGGAAGAACGTATTATTCGCAAAGATAAAAGTATTTTCGATCGTATGCCTAGAGTTTTAGTAAAAAATTTTGCGTATACTGAAAAAACTAAACCTAAAAATGAAAACAGTAAAGAACTAAAAGAAACCAAAGAATTAATGGATATTCAACAACTTCTAATGTTGTGTGTTCAAAGAGAGTATAGTGTAGATTCTTTAGCAAAATACGAGTTATTAAATTATCCTAAAGCTCTTGCTGATGATGATGGTTTTTATAAAAAATCTGTGAAGTCTGTTTTAATGGAAGAGATTGAGAAAGAAACATTGTGTACTGTAACTTCGATGACTTCATTGTCTTCTTCAAATTCTAAAATACATTTGTTTGATGGAATGACAGTAGTACATCGATTGCAGCTATCTAAGCATGCAACATTTGGTGAATTTGCTACAGCATTTTTTAATTATGTTACATCATATTTTAAAAAGCCGAAAGTTACGCGTGTTGATATTGTATTTGATAGGTATGACAATCAAAGCATCAAGTATTTAGAAGCTGCATTAAGAGCCAAAAATATAAAAACATGTGAAATAGTTATTCAAGGGCCCAATACTAAAATTCCTAAAAATATTTCAACATTTCTAACAAGTCCGAAAAATAAGCTAGAGTTAGTAAGATTTCTGTGTCAAAATGTTTTACAGTACGTTTCACTTACTGATAATCAAGAATTAATTATTTCTGGTGGCTTTGATAATGTTTGTAAATGTTATAGTATTCAAGGTGGAAAAATTTCTGAGGTACCGGAATTACTAAACAATCACATTGAGGCTGATACTCGAATTTTTTGTCACGCTGCTTACAATGTTCAGTTGAATTCTGAAATAATAATTCACAGTGTAGACACTGATGTTTTTGTACTAAGTATTTATTATTGGTCACGGTTGAAAAAAAGCGGTTGTTCCGGACTATGGATGGAAATTAATAATAAAAAATCACGATTTCTTTCGTGTCACAAAGCAGCTGATTCTCTAACGTACCCGGTTTGTGAAATTTTACCTGCCTTACACGCATTTACGGGTTGTGATACGACTAGTAAAATTGGCACAAAAAAAAAATCTTTAGAAATAATAAAAATACAAGAAAATCGTAATGTTTTACTCCCTCTTGGCAATGGGTTAGAATTAAGTACTGAGGAGTTGAAAGGCTTAGAAACATTATATTTAAATATTTTGGGTAAAAAAGGTAACACCGCGGATGAAGCTAGACAAATTATTTTTTCTCGTTGTTTTGGCACTAATATTAATTTATCAAAAATTCCATGCACATCAGATGCCTTGCATTTGCATGCACTTAGAGCTTCTGCTCAGACATACATTTGGAAAAATGCATTGAATCCCCAATATAAAACATTAGATTTTACGAATTTCGGATACAAACTAGAGAATAGTACTTTGCTACCTTTATTTATGAACAAAAGCCCATTTCCAACTGATCTTAAAAAACCGTGTAATTGTAAGAAAGCCTGTAAAACCAAAGCTTGTTACTGTAACAAAAATAATATTAGTTGCATACTTCTATGTGGCTGTGATTCGGAAGACTGTAAGAATATAATATATAAAAATGATATTAATAATAAATAAATACTTTTTCTTAAATCTTGTTTCATTATTTCATACTTCTACATCCATAACCTTCGTTTGAAGAAGTTATTCAATGTAATAACTTTCTGTTTTAATAACAAAAAAATAATATAAACTGATAAAAAAGTAATTTTAATTACATGTTCCGATTCATGTTTAAATAACTTTCGTAAAATTGATTCCAGAAAAAAATTTATAGAAAACAAATTGTAGACAATTTAATTATTAATAACATTGCTCTCCTTAACAATCTTGATAAAGTTAATAGTTTTTAAGATAAATGATAAATAATGATTCAGGACACAGAGAGGCCGATGCAGCGCATGAGTCAGAGAGAGACGGCGATACTTAAAGGTAAGCGGCGCATACTTGTGAGCGCGTGAAATTAACAATTATGAAACAGGTATAAACAATAACATTTTTAAAAGTATCTATTAAGAATATTATTAACTATTGTATAAAGAATTAAAAAAAAAATATTATTTATATTTTATTTTTTTTTTTAATATATTTTTCATGGGTCAAAAGTACCCAAATTTGAGATTTTTCGAACCTTTAAAAATTCATATCTCTAAAAATATTAACTTTATCGTGAAAAGTCATAGGACTTTTTTTATTCGTATTTCAATAAAGAATATAAAAAAAATTTGTCCGGTTGAAAAACAACAATTCCTTACAATTGTTTAAACAATTTCAGTTTAAACAATATGGCACGGGGTTGCCCCATGGCAACATGCATTTATATCATCAGTAGGACAATTTAAAGAGGATCGCATAAAAAAATTGAGGTGGAATAGTTTTCGGTACTCATGCGCCGATTCCTCCTGGACTAAATAGTTAGGTACTTACAACTTAAAAAAGAGATTTAGAGGTGCACTGTGCAGAGAGCAGCTATTTCCATACATTTTTATCTTCAATATAATGAACTACATGTTAACCACATCTAAGTCCACTTGGTTTGGTTGCCGTTAGACATCAAGTTCCTTCAGATAGTGCCATAGGCATATTCTGTGCAACATGTTTTGGTAATATGCAAAACAATACTTATATAAATATGCTAATTAGTATGTAAATTGTAATTAAAGGCATTTCTGATTTTTATCAGCCATATAAGCAGGCTCATGCTGTTCATTTCAATTAAGAACAGGTTTTAATTTTTATCAGACTTATCAAAGGAATAATGTATTCAATGTTTATCCATTTAATGTAATAATATCACTACATAGTATAAAAAAAAGTCGCGTTCTCTGTCCCTATATCCCTATGTATGCTTTAATCTTTAAAACTACGCTACGGATTTTGATGCGGTTTTTTTTAATAGATAGAGTGATTGAAGGGGGGAAGGTTTAGGTGTATAATACATGTGACATCCCATGTAAATGTCCTGGAATATGAGTACTTGTCTATGTGAACTATGTCAATGACCATAAGCAGAAATTATGTTTAATAATTTAGTTATAATAGCTATGTAAAAAAATCAAATATGACATTATATTCTTTCTCAATCTACATTACATATTTTCAGGACCTTTGAGTATGTGGTAAAGGAATTGTCTTCAGTACCAGCTGACTTGCCGGTAGTCGTGCTGGGGAACCACTGTGATATGCAGCATCATCGTCAGGTGCACCCTCATCACATTGACCAAGCTTTATACAACGCCAGGGTTACCAGGTATAATAAACCACTATCGACTAGGCATGGAAATGATTGCTACTTTTATTTCATTTTCATTTCATGAAATTATTTATTTTTTTCACAGTGATTTCATCTGTGAAATTTCACAGCCAATGATTTTTTTCGCAATGCTCTAATGTCACACTTGCTACCGTTTGCTACTGACAATGAAGAATGAATTATGATAAATGGCGTTGTTATATGAATTTGACATTAGCTTTTTGGCAGTATATATTTTGCTCTTTCTAACACGACTGGGTTAGAAAGACGCTCTTTCTGTCTTACTTCGTCCTGAGTCGTCGGTGAAATACGATGATTTCCGAATGATCTGTGGTGTGCCATGTATCATGTAAGCAAGGTAGCAGAAAAGTAGCAGAGTAATTTTTAACAGACGACGTCAAGGCAGGTAGCAGGTGTGACATATGAAAAAGTATTGCATATGATTTTTCACAAGCTACTTGTGAATCATGCCATGCCTACTATCTACTATTAAATTACTATTATATTTGAATGTATTTTCTAAATAATAGTAATTAGTAAATTTAAATACAGTGCAACCTCAATATAACGTACCCCAATATAACAACTTCCTCGATTTAACAAATTCTTCGTAATCCCCTTGAATTGTCCATAAGAGTCAATATAAAATATACCTTTACATTGCGAACATTTTTTGTGAACAACTTCTTTATAACGAATTTTCAACTATCAAGAAAAAGTATAAATACCTCTAATTAACGAATTTTGTCAATGAATGATGAAAGTTGTAGTGTCACCAATGTATGACTTTTAATGTCATGTCATGTCTCATCACGTGTTTCGACACGCTTTTGTTCGTAAATCAATCATTGTTGTTTTTTTTCTAATCAAAATGAACTAATATGAGATTAAGCTACTACATATGTATAACCACATTGTTGATTCTTTACCTTTAATTCGTGAGTTTTTTTGTGCGAATCTTTGAAATTAACATTAAATTACCTACATAATGTATGTACCCACAAAGATATGTACCTACTTTCACGGATTTTACTGCATTTAATTTTGATTATTAATGTAAGAAAAATTTTTGTTACTTGCCTAATTGTTTTTAAATAGAAAATACATACAGTAATTTGATAAAAATGTTTTATCATTTATTAGTAGAAGTTGTTCGCTATAACAAAATGAGTACGTAATGTTGAGGTGAATAAAACTATTTTTTTACCTCTTTATAACGAATTTTAGACCATCCTAACCTCAACATAACAAACCTCAGTTCAACGAATTACTCGATATAACGAATATTTACTTGTTCCCCTCCGATTTGTTATATTGAAGTTGCACTGTAATTATTATAGTTGTGACAAAATAAGGTATATTTTGGCAAGAAATAATATTTTACTCTAATTGTTGTTCATATCTTGATTATATTTTTTAGGACAGCGCCAGTGCGTTATGCGGAGTCATCCATGAGAAATGGCTTCGGTCTGCGTCTACTCCACAAATTTCTGAGTGTCCCGTTCTTGCGATTACAAAAAACAAGTCTGCTGGAACAGTTGCAGAGGAATCAAAAAGATATGGAAGAAATTGATAAGGAACTTAATGAATTCCAAGTAAAAACATCTTATTTCATTGAACTACATATCTATATACATATATAAAATGAATCCCTATTTCCCGTGGTCACGGCATCTCGGATGGACGGCTGGACCGATTTCGCTAATTTTTTTTAGTTGTATTAGTTATTGTCAGGAGAAGGTTCTTATGAAAGAAAAAATTCAGAAAACATAACGACCATATTAACTTTTCTAATGTAACCTTACCGTTTTGATAATATAAACTCTTATAATGTAACCTTATGGTGTTTGACATAAATGTCAGTCGTTTGACAATACCGCTTGCAGAGGCGAACAGAGGCATGTGTCGTTCAGAGCAATCACGCCTCATATTAAAAGTTCAAATTTTCGGTATCTTAAAGCATTAGATTCATAAATACTATGTTTTAATTTTTTTTTATTATATATACCAGTTCGAATTGAACATTCATATTTAAAACAGGACAACAACTGTCGGGTCAGCTATCGAATATAATAATTGTAGTACGATAAATTTTCATGTATAGTTTTCATTTATAATAATGTAAATATGGCAAAACAACGTTTGCCGTATTTTATGTATGTTATTGATTCGGTCTGTGGAGTGGTTAGTTCACACACGTGTTCGCGATTGTTTTGTGAATTATTTTCTGATAAGAACTCATTTGAGCTATTAATTACGTGTTTTGTGTTTATTTGTGCTGTTTATGTGATATTTTCTGGTTTGTATGGAAACTGATAACGACGAGCCCCCGGATGGGGGAGGGGGCTCGACAAACATAGTCACTCCTGTTCCGTCTCAGGACTCAAACCTGCCAAAACCTTGCCTAAAACGATCAGCTGAGAAAATTGTAGAAAATCCAAAAAATCGAAGTCTCCGGCTGTCTCGGTTCAGAGTGTTTATGTTTGTCCGGATTTTGAGAGCAAATTAAAGTATGGTGAATATGATAAGGGTCCATTTTCAGTCCTTGTTTCTTCTACGGCTTCTCCGTCTTTACAAACATTAAAACTGGCACAAATTTTGTTTAAAAATAATGTTAATGGTATCATACAGGGTGGCATTAAATCTGCTGGCCGTGGCAAAATAAATGTTGAATTTTCAGCTGCTGAGCCAGCTAATAACTTTACGATCAATCCTATATTAACGGAATGTAGTTTATCTGCTACTATCCCAAGATACCAAATTACCAGAATGGGTATCATTAGAGATGTTCCAATAGACTGGTCATTGGAGGAACTAATGGCAGGTTTGTCTTACCCCAGTAACTGTGGTCAAGTGGTAAAAGCAAGGAGGTTAAACAGAAAGCGTACTAGAGATGGACAAACAGAGTGGGATCCTTCCACTGCTGTAGTTCTAACTTTTCTTGGAAACAGACTTCCAGAAAGGGTATATTGTTTTAATAGCTCACTTCCAGTATCTGCTTACCAGCTCCCTACAATCCAGTGCCGTAAATGCTGTCGTTTCGGTCATACCATGGCTCAATGCCGTTCTAATCCTCGCTGCTATCGATGTGCACAACCACATCAAGGCAATTCATGTGATGTTCCTGAGAATAGAGCAACATGCCTGTTTTGTTCCGGCCAACATATGGCTACATTTCCCAATTGCCCTGAATTTTCCCGTCAAAAATTAATTAAAAGTGTTATGACAGAGGAATGTATATCATTTACAGAGGCTGCACAACGGTTCCGTCCCGTGAAAAGATCATTTGCAGATGTAACAAACTCTCCAGCATCAGTATATGCCTCTCCTCATCGTCGAGAGGATGTGTCTAACAATGACATGCAAAGTCAACATTATGCAGATAAATCAAATTATATTGCATCTCCTCAGCCCGTTACTCCCCAACAATCTTACAGAAAGACTGTCTTTTCCGAATGTCAACCGAGAACAAGTCCACAAAAAGGGTATGACATTCACTCCCATCATTTCATTTCTCGTTCCCCTAAGTCATCACAGGTAAATGGATGTGGGTATCCTCAAAAACCTGATGATCAGCCACTTCCCCTTTCATCTCCTAATCATCGCCCCTCCTCTTGTCCCTCTCCTTCTGCAAATGAAAATCTCATTGAACTATTATTATCTGTTATTTTAAATATATTTTCTAAATTCAGTGACGCAATTCCCCATAATGTCATAATTCTCCTTCAACAACTGTTAACTACATTTAATTTCAAAGATGGCTCAAAGTCTTCTTCAATGGAATTGTAGAAATATTCGTCATAAAAAACACGAAATAATCATCTTATTAAATATCCATAATCCTCTTGTCTTTGCGGTCGCAGAAACTTGGCTAAAGCCTGGTACTCCTTTTAGGATTCCAGGTTTCTCATGTCTTAGAGATGATAGGGATGATGGGTGGGCAGGTTGCGCACTCCTTATCAATAGGTCTGTTTCTTTTTCCCAGATTCCTCTCCCATCCCATAGTTCTGCTATACATGTTGTGGCTGCTAGAGCTCTTGATGTGACTTTTGTTTCTGCTTATATCCCTCACCCTCATATTAACTTAATAAATGAGCTTTCTCATATTCTCCATTCTATTTCTGGCCCATTTATTATATTAGGTGACTTCAATTCTCATCATATCTTATGGGGTTCTCACTATTGTGATTCTGTTTCCTCCTTTCTTTTGGATTTTTTTGATGATCTTAATGTATGCATCTTGAACGATGGCTCGGCTACAAGGAGAGTATCTCCATCTCAAAATATTAGCGCTGTTGACCTTACCTTGGCTTCTCCTAACCTTGTTTCTTCATTGTCTTGGTCTGTTCTTCCATACTCTCATGGAAGTGACCATTTTCCCCTTCTCATTCTTTGGCACCGCTCTTTCATTCTTGTCCCTGACCCAACTCCTCTCTTAAAATATAGAGTCACTCATGCAGATTGGGACAAATTTTCCAGTCAGATTGACAGAAATGTCTCAATCTTACCTCCTGTAGATTTAAATAATTTTAACCTATTATATGTCGAATTTATAAAAATTCTAATTTCTGCTGCAGATGATGCTATCCCCCTTAAGAACTCATCCCGTGGTAAAATTTCCTCACCTCCATGGTGGGATTCAGAGTGTACTTCTGCTATTCGCTTAAGGAATGAATCCGAAAGAAATTTTGCTTCCAATTTAACCATGGAATATTATGTCAATTTTAAAAAAAATTCAGCCCGAACCAAAAGGTTTTTAGCCAAAAAGAAATCTCAAGGTTGGCAAACCTTTTGTGAATCGCTTTCCCCCAGATCCCCTCCCTCCCTTGTTTGGAAAAAGATTAAATCCTTTCGTAGATCCCAACAAAATAGTTATAATATTCAGTCTAATAATTCCTCTCCATGGGTTTCAGATTTTATAAATAAGTTAGCTCCCCCTTATGTCCCTTCTGAAGATAGTTTCCCTTCTCTTTCCCCTCAAGCGATCCCTGATTCGGGCGATTGTATGAACGATGTATTTTCTATTGCCGAGCTATGGTGTGCTTTAGATAATCTCAAGGATTCTTCTCCTGGTATTGATGGCATTCCTTATTCTTTTATTTCTAACATTTCTTATTCATCAAAATTATTTCTTTTAAGTATTTTTAATTTTATATACACCACGGGTAATGTTCCAGATTCTTGGAAAGTCCAAATAATTGTCCCGATCCTGAAGCCAGGGAAAAACCCTAACGAGTCTTCCTCGTACAGACCCATTGCTTTATCCTCAGTTCTATCCAAAATATTTGAACATCTTCTAAAAAATAGATTGGAATGGATTGTAGAGCGTAGAAACATCGTTCCCAAAAATCAGTTCGGATTCAGACGCGGTATGAGTACCATGGATAGCCTCAGTGTTCTCACTACTGATATTCGCCTTGCGTTTTCTCGCGATGAACATCTCATTGGCGTCTTTCTGGACATATCCTCTGCATATGACAATGTTCATCTCCCCCTGCTCAGGCAAAAGCTGCAACATCTGAACATCCCGTCGAGGATGATTTCTGTCATTTGTAATCTACTTATGGGACGCTCTATTTCCATAAGAATCAATGGTGTTCTCCTCCCTCCCAATTCTGTGTGGAAAGGTCTCCCGCAAGGAGCAGTACTGAGTCCTCTGCTGTATAATTTGTATACCTCAGATCTTGACAAATCTGTAAATTGTTTTTGTCACATTTTGCAATATGCTGATGATATTGTCTTGTATGCCTCCTCCCCATCTTTCTCTAATGCTAATGATCAATTAGTTTCAGCTTTGGGTTACTTGTCCAATTGGCTCAGCGACCATAACCTCTCTTTCAATTCCTAAATGTAGTGCGGTTGTGTTTTCGCGTAAAAGACTCATTCCCAACATATGTCTTCCCGTTAATGGTGAAGCCATATCAATTAAAGATAGAGTCAAATTCTTGGGTGTCATACTAGACTCAAAATTATCTGGTTTACATCATTTAAAATACATCTCTGGCAAATGTGAGAATGGTGTGAACATCATCCGTTCTTTATCCGGGGTCCGATGGGGTTCACATCCGTACAATCAGAAGTTGCTCTACAATGCGATGATTCGGAGCCCCTTTGATTATGGTTGTTTTATATTAGAGCCTTGCAATAAAATTGCTCTAGCTAAACTGGACAGAATCCAAGCGAAATGCTTGCGTATTGTTACGGGAGCTATGAAGTCATCCCCAACCAACGCTCTTCAAGTGGAATGTCTAGAACCTCCCCTTTTTCTCCGTAGACAATATCTATGTGACAGGTTTTTCTCTAACATTTTTCAAAATCCTTCCCACATGTTGTATGACAAACTTTTTTCACTATCTCATCTAACCACTGAAACTAGGTACTGGGCTAAAAAAGTTCCCACTCCTCTCGTCAAAAGTTTTAATAAATTTTCTAGTATGTCTACTCCAGTCTATTGCATAGATAAAGGTCCTCTATTTTTATTTGATTATAACTCTCTTATATTCCAACCCCGTATCATTTTGAACTTTGGTATTGAGAGAGACGACCCCGGAGCTAATCAGAGTTTTAATAGATTACTACAAAAAGACTGGAGCAGTTGGCTTACTATTTTCACTGATGCTTCTAACTTCTCAGATGATCTTAGTGTAGGTGCTGCTGTCTGGATACCAAAGTACAAGATAATCCTTAGTTTTAAATGTCCTCCCCTCACTTCTGTCTTTACTGGTGAAGCCATTGCTCTCTTGGAAGCGGTTTCATATGTGCAATCGCACTCACTTAATAAAACTATAATTTTTTCCGACTCCCTTAGTCTATTACAAGATTTAAACAAAATTCCGTTCCATTTCAAGGATAGATTCTTCAACTCCTTTAAAATTAAAAGTATACTTTTTAAATGCTTTTCCTCTGGTATTGACGTGGTAGTGGCTTGGATTCCCGGTCATTCCGGCATCACTGGCAATGAAAACGTGGATCTTTGTGCTAAGCAGGCGGTTCATATAGGTGCTGAGACTCATAATAAGTATTTTTCTAGAGACTTAAAGATCTCTGCTACCCCTAAAATGTTAAAAACTTGGAACACCCTTTGGCAAAAATCCAGAGCTGAGAAGGGAAAACATTACGGTAATCTGCAGCCCTCTATACCCACTAAGCCATCGTTCTTCCGATTTCGCGGCTTTCCAAAACTGGTAACATCTACTATTATAAGATTAAGATTAGGCCACGTATGCTCCCCTGTTTTTCTTGCCAAATTAAGAATTCAAGATCACTCTTTGTGCGAATGTGGACTCGAAGATGGTACCTTGGATCATATATTCTTTAATTGCCCAAGAATCTCCACTCCACTATACGACCTACTACCTCGTGATTTCCCTCGCCCTGTCAATGTCAATGTTTTACTAAATTGTGCTCACACTCCTTTTATTAAAATACTAGTCAAATTCCTCTCTATTAATAATATACGTTTATAAATATAATTATATACTTTCTAAATCTAATAATGACCTGTTATCTAACTTTACTAATCTTGAATTAATATGCTCACAGACTTCATCTCTCATACTTCTCTTCCTACTTAATTTCGGTATTCTTCTATTAAGATCCTTCTTATGTCATTTTTTGCTATAACGTTGTGTGCTCTTACTATGACATTGGCAGAATCATCGGTAGCACGATGGAGCCATAAACAACAAATTAGAATTATGTATGTTATAAAAAATTCCTTGAATCGATTTTAAATTCCAAAGTTAGTTGTGTTGTGTGTATCTTTGTTACCAATGAGCTTCGTCTCGGCAAAAACGGATTTGTATGAAAAATATTACTATATTGAATATTCTGGGTACTTTTTACCCCGGGGAAATCTTGTAGGTGCCACAACATTTTCCACATGAATCTTTACCACCATTATCACAGATTTGAATGGCTAATTTTGCAACGCTAAGTATCAGAGTGTGACCCTGGTTCAATGTAAAAATGACAACTGAGTTCAAGTACCATTCGCTTTATTTCAATATGGTGTCGTGCAGTTCACGAGTTACGTTAACGTTGATTTTGCTTATGGAAACAAAATTCAGGATAACAATTCACCAGTTTTGAGACAACTACAAATATTTAAAAATTATCCCATAGGCAGAGTGTGGTAAATATAAAATGCTATTTTGTTTCCTTTTAGAACTCAGAAGAATCACACTACAATATCTTTGTGGATCGTCTGGCGAACAAGCGCCGCCAAAATATTACTCCTGCCGAACCACGGCCTAACGAACGCTCACCGAGCATTGTCCTGGGTGCGGGGAAACCGATAGTTCCACCTAATGTAAATTCTTTGGTGAGTTGTTTAGAATAATTTGAATTACTTACTTAAAGCATTAGAATAGACATTAATAAATATTCTGGGACATATTTTGGAAACCAGTTCTATACTAATATTGCAAAGAGGAAAACATTGCAATTCTGGATGTGATGAAATGAAATTACCTCCTGGATATCTCTGTAACTACTCATATATTCAGCGGTGGCATTACCCATTGCGAGGCTCCGGGCAGCAGGTCATTGCGAGGCCCTTTGTCCTTCGTGAAAAGTATGTGATGCGAAAGTAAGTCTGATTGTTTGGTTTAGGTATTTGTCATGTTTGACAAGAAATGCTAAAGTTATACAAATAAATAAAATGAAATTGAAACCATATTTTTTTTATTTGCTTGGGTTTCGCGAAGCCCCTGCAAAAGCGAGGCCCCGGGCGATTGCCCCGTTCGCCACCTCCTAAGGCCGCCACTGCATATATTATCAACAAACCTTCCACTGAGAGAAAGTTACACTATTCCCGAGTGGCTATGTTATAATCTGGGATACATTATCCCTCGGATACGCATCTAAAACCTCGAGACGGTAGTCGTAATTGAATATTATTAATGTTATGATTTTGTTGTATCCAGATATCACAATCGGTGAATCAATCTGTAGTGAAGCCCCTGTACACGGAAGCCAAGCAAAGTCAGTATGTGAACCCTGAATTAATAAAAAGTAAACACACTGTTAGTTTGGATATGACGCCGCCCGCATCGCACCTACTACAAGATAGGTAAGACAAAAAATATGTATTCTTAAAAGAATATGTCCATCAGGCTATCGACTCACAGCTAAATTCATTAAAAAAATGTACTTTTCTTCTGAATCCTACGTATTGCTTTCTTTTTATATGCTAAAATTATACAGCTTGATATTTTCAGCTCCGCTAACCTGCAACTCGCACTAGATTGATTTCTTATGTATAATAAAAATTGTGGTAATGTTGTAACTTTTCTACCTTCATACCTTTTTGTAATCAGTGAGCAAAGTACGCCGTCTGGTGCCAATAAATCGACGTCATCAGGAGCCTTGGACGAGTTCTATGCTGGTACTCTGGATAGCAGTTTCTTGGAAGATCTTACCCCTTTACCGAATAATCAAGACGCTGGTTTTGATAGTGAAAGGTACGTTATATATATTTTTTTCTATTCTGTTCTGTTGGGCACGTTCTGATAGTTTAAATAGGCTTCCAAATTTAAACTTAAAATATTATTTTTAGATATTTTTTTTTAATGACGCAATAAAACTACCTTTTTTATAGTGATGACGAAAACACAACTAACCCGAAGGTGACGATCGATCAGGATGACGTCGAGGTAGATTGTAATTATTCTGTAGCTGCATTTGAACTACCACTGAAGACTGAAAATGATTTACAAACAACAGAAGTAGACAATTTGAATAGATTCATGTCTCGAACGTCTATATGCAAAGATGAAGTTACTAATGACTGTGAGATAACTGTATTCGAACAGATGCGGCATGATAACATACAGTTGTCATTGGATAATGAATTTCCTCTTTGGGCGGGAGACTCGAGCGCTAGGAGGTCACCAGAAGGTAATCGAATTCAAAGTATGTAATTTGTTGTAATCAGATAGTAAGAGTTACTTTCGCAAAACGTAGCACTACTTTTTTATGAAAATGTGGATAAACCGTAAAAATTTTGCACGTTGGTGCGTGCAAAAATTGTCTGTTTATACTACGGAGAATTTATTTCTAAAGCGGGTGAAAAGTGAGGGACTGTTATATAATCGAATCTTAAAACAATTTATGTTTGCTTTTTTCAGGTGGTGAAGATCCTGATATCGTCATACGTAAAGAAAATGATGAAAAGGTAAAGGCTTAAATTAGGCTAAATATCTATTAAAATAACTTAAGAATGGTGTGCTTGACGACTTTGGGCGATCATAGTGGGAACGTCAGAATAACAATCCTGTCCATAGCAAATATGATAAACTTTAATAAATATATCCGGTATATGAATATTGCAGGTGGAAAAGAAAAGTAAAAAGAAATCAAAAGACAAAGACCGAGGAGACCACAGTGAGAAATCTGATCGGAAGGAAAAGAAGAATAAACATAAGAAATCAAAGAGTGAAAAACGGACATCGAATGCCCAGCAGGACTTATTAGCACCGACGTCGACTACCGAGTTCAATTATGCTGAATATGATAGTATTTAGTAGTTAAGGAATGACATGACAACGAAATTATCTTCTCTAGGCGGACTACAATTTTTTTATGCGTATGCATGTCACTGCTGTTTCTCATAGCAAGTAAGTGCTTGCAGCACATGCTATCGACTTTAAATCACATATATAATTCTCATCTGTGACATATATATGTGATATTGATATTATAAAAATGGTTATGGTTATTATGGTATAATATAAACGGGCTTAGTTTGCACATTCCAAAACTATTTTATGTGAAACGTGTTTTTGATATACATATGCCCAAAATGTTGTTGTCCCGAAAAGAGATGGATGCTCTTTATGAGAAATATCTGTAGTAATTCATACTAATAGCCAATTATATATGATGGAAAAAATAATATGAAGTATTGATATTAAACAGATTTAGAGAACGAATAACGATAAAAACTCTTAGATCTGGCTAGTCAAAATAGATCTTTTATACAAAATGTTATGGTATTCAATGTTATGCGGAACACGCACGGGGGCTTGCGCGAGTTCAACTCAAGGGCGTAATCAGGATTCTGTAAGGCCTTATAAGAGTCCTTAGAGGGCCGCCGCATGCGAAGGTAAACCCAGGATATATGTATAGGTACATGCAGCACAAGCAGTGCGACAGGCTACAAAAAAATAACTAATACAGGAACCAGGTTTAATTACCAAGAACTGTCTCAACACTTCACTTTCAGTCATATCCTTGTATCATTGTCCAGTGTACACTGCGTTATATAGGAAATATTGGCGGCGTGCAAAAAGCCATTGTAGAACACCCATCATATCCTTAGCCAACACATCATATTAGGCACAAGTACTCAATTTTCTAAAATTCTCGCTACGCTCTTGGCCAACTTATCTAGATTTGTATACTTCACTACATAGTATAAAACAAAGTCGTTTTCTCTGTCCCATCCCTATCTATGCTTAAATCTTTAAAACTACGCAACGGATTTTGATGCGGTTTTTTTTAATAGATAGTGATTGAAGAGGAAGGTTTTTATCTATAATACATGTGACATCCCACGGGAACGCGGGTAAAACCGCGGGGGACAGCTAGTAAATAAAAAGATTGAATTCTGTAAAGTCCTGTTTCACAATTTGCGGTTAACTATTGCAACTTTTTACGAAGCAACACAAATTAAACCAGAGGTGTAAACACGGACATCTATCACAAGCGTTGCGCGATGTTCAATTTCCTATTGCAGTGGTTTTGGCGCACTCGATACGATAACCATACGCTTAATAGAGATGTTCATGCTTGGGGCATAGGGAACCGTTTTCAATTACAACTTACTATAACACACGTATTTCAATGGATCTGAGGCTTTAGCATGAACGTCTATCGTAATCGTATCGTATGCGCCAAAAAGCTAGTTTGTATGAAAAATTTAACACCGCATATACCGTGATGTTGCGCGATGTACAATTTTCCATTGCATTGTTTGGCGCACCTCAATAAGATTACGATACGCTTACGATAGATGTTTGTGCGCTAATAGACGTGTTTCAATAGATCAGAATGCAACTTATCGACACAAGATTTCGATAGCAAATCAATATAATCACGGATCACCCGAATAAATGTTGCCTCTTTGCAGTGTTCATACTTAAAATGTTTTTGCCCTATTTAAGGACCTTCTAACTACAAACTACTTACAATTTCTAACTATTAAATTATCTAGTTATTATATTATAATTATTCACATTCGATAATATTATTCTTAGTTGTCTTTATATTATATGTGAAGTTGAATATTTAAAATTATAAAAGTAGGTACTTACGCAATGCATTAATGCGTCGAAAAAAATGTGTAAGCCAAAAAAGTTAATGCTTTTTTTAAGTAGGTACTCTGTCCTCACATAACCTGTTATTACGCTGCGTTTCCACCAGAGATCTGCATCCTGCATCCAGCATCTCTGGTGGAAACCCAGTCTTATGAGATTCTGTGTATGTTTGTACATGCAAATTAAAAAAAATTGCGTTATAAATGTATAACTTACCTACATGCTTTTATTTTTAAGCCAAGTAGGCCGATTAACAGACAGACGGCCCACCCGAAAGTAAATGGCCATCGCCGCCTATGAACATTTGCAACACCAGAGGCCTAATCACGAACGTCTATCCAAAGCGTAGCGTCATTGTATCGAGTGCATCAAAAAACTGGTTTGTATGGAAATTGCAAGTGCATTACTGTTTCACGGCGGAAAAGGGTGCGGAGTACGAGCTAAATTACTTCTAAAATCTATATAAACGAAAAAATTAATTTAAAATAATTAATGTAAATTGTGGGTGGCTATAAACTGGCAGCGGGTCGCAAATTGACTAAAAAACAAAAATCATTTGTCTTATATCCTGTTTTCGAACTATAATATAACTGATAATAACTATTTATGACGGTGCCTATAATAGTAATGAAAAGCTAATGTTCGCTCCCAATTCATAATCGCTGTATTGCTGTCGATATTTGGCATTACCAGAGGCCTAAGCACGAACATCTATCGCTAGCGTAGCGTATCGTCATCGTATCGAGTGCCCCAAAATCCAATGCAATGGAAAAATTCAAATCACGCATAAATTTTCCATACAAATCAGCTTTTGACGCATTGAAACTGTATCAATCAAACGAGTTTGGATCGGGATCGAATACCTATTAATGTTGGTCTTATTTACATGTTAAAAGAAAATCGCTGTGTGTTACCTGTTTTAATAAGGTCGCGCTAGCTTAAGGCCCTGATATGGTACTTTGGCTTCTAAAAGGCAGCTAGTTTATTTGCTCACAAGCAGCCTGTTTTCCACACACAATGATTAAGAACGAGTCGATGTGATTCACCTTCGGCAGAAAATAGAAGTGTGGCACTTCTTGGTGTTGTCTCATATATAGGTATATCGGATTTTAATACTGATAGGACAAAAATATGTCTAATATTATTGTTTGTATTATTATCCATTTTTAACTCTACAAATATTTTTTATTCGATCTCTGGTTTAATTTTTTTTTGCCAGGAAGTGCCATACAAATAAAAAGTTAAATATCCATAAGGATTATTCGAAGAAACAATAGTATCAAATAATTACCTCGTTATAATATAAAAATATTTTATCATGAATTTTATATGATCATGCTTGTTATTTAAATAAAATATTTTTATCATTACCTATTGAATATATTATTATTATCACCTCAATTCTCAGTGCTGTTGTTGCTGAATATCCTACATTGATTATGATAAGGGCTTTGAAAACATTGGTTTAACTTATTTTTTAATTTAAACCAAGGGCTTTATGCTAGAAACTCCTAATCCAAAAAACATTGGCATAAAATTGCCTTGCATGTTTTTTCAGTAAAATGTGATAACCATCGCAACACAGATCAGCACAGACGAGGGAAGACTTGCTGTGGTTTCAATGATATTTTTTGTAGAAAATACTTGTATGGTTAACAACAGATGGGTGTTAAACCTTTACTGAGGTCCAGGAAAGCGTTCGCTGTATAAGTTATCGTGAACTCTGCAGTTTATATTACAATCTATGAATTGTTGTAATACTATAATAATAGTGTTATTTAATACCATAGTAGTGTACCTACCAATATTAATTTATTACAATATTCAACACAAGTAAACATCCCACATTTCATTCACTGTAGGTAAATAAAAAAAGGTGTAAATAAGGAAAAAATAAAAGATATTTTTAGGAGCTTCAGTCAAAGACTGTCTCTCGTATGCCCAGGCCTAGATGTCTTGCAATACACCAATTCTCGCCCATTCGCGTTTTCTAATAGAAAGCGAATTATTATAGAATATAGGAGTCAGGGAAAACTGGACAGCACAGCTAGATAAGTTGATAGACCTTTTATTTAGGCAGGCTATAGGTATTTCGACAGGACGTGTGATTAAATAGATGGGATGACTGCATTTCAACAAAAGAAATTTAATAAATAGAGTACATTCTATTCAAAATGTAAATGTACAACCACATCGATATTTTATTGGTTAGATTATAAAAATTGGACCACATGTAAGAAGTCCACGCAGTAGTGTAACAATATTACAAACAAAAAATCTCTACATAACAGAACTTACAGATATTAGTCAACTTTATTTTATACATACTATGGTACACGATTATTTAACATAATATTCGCCTAATATTATATTTATACATTCTATGTATAGTAGATAATAATTTTCATTTTGTAATAAGTTAATAAAACTATAAAATATTCTCTTCAGATAAACGTTAGGCAATTTATAAGGCTAATGCAGGTATTGGAAACAATATTTGGTGGTGTAACATAGTTTTCATTAAATACGACATGAAATATGTACCTATGTAATATACATAATTTATACAAAGCACTTTGTACTTGGCTTTAATAATATCGAATTAAAAAAGATAAAAAATTTAGTTAATTAATTGTTTGTATAAAAAATAATGTAAATTGAAGTTGATGATTGAAACATACAAAATTCTAAAATAATAAAAACTGTATTGGCTACAAATATAACCAGGTTTATGTCTTTTTAAAATTTTAATATCGGAGATTATTTTTTCAGTTACAAATTTCTCGGTAAATAAGTATATGAATGACTGCAGAAAATGGACATACCGGATAAAACCACGATATTGCATCACTCTTCTACCTGAAGTTAAAGACGGTACTGCATTATTGTTAGTCTCTAACACCCAAGTCCATTCGAATAAGAAAAAAAAAGATATTGGTAGAGGTAGTCAATAATAGTTCTTTGTTACACAAGAGTGCAAAGTTGCTTTTTAACCACGTGCTCAATTTTAATGACCGAGCATGCGAAGGAATCAAAAATTTGAATGCTGAGCGTTAGAATATGACATGAAAAAAAAAACATTTGCTCGGGTTTAATTAGAGTTACAAAAAGAAGATTCAGCTGTACATTTTAAAATGGTTGATGGAGGTCAAGTTAACTCAATGTTTATTTATCTATTAATATTGTAATTAATATTGCAACGAGCAGTTAGTATCTTATCAATATGTTTTCAAAGCATCCCGACATCATACAGTATAAAAATACAATAGCTGCTCCAAATTTGCGCAAATTGCACCCAATTTCTGAAAGGGTAATTTAATTGGATACCTAGTCGATTCAAAGTCAAACACCTTCAAGTAAGATACCCATTTCAGAAACTGGATATCACTTAAAATTATGATTTATTCTAATGCATTGTCAACAATAAATTGCTTACTGTTGACAATATCTAAAGCGTCTAACAATTCAAATACATTATTGCGTTTGTTTACTGCAAACTGAAAATCACAATACATAGATTCAATTAATTGAAATCCGAGAAAATGTAAAAAGGAATGTTTGTTTTTTTTTCTTCAATATACTGCTTGCATTTCATCGAAACTTAAATAGTTTGTTGCCATATAACAATATCGTATCGTATCCAACGAATGAGGCCACAACTGCAGTCATCAACTTAGCAACAGTTTGTCTTTGAGAAAATTATAAACGAATCCTGATATCATACTTCAATGGTTCTCTATATGAAACAACTTATCGACAAGTATTTCGCCGCAGTTGACAACGTCAGAAGAGAGAGGTTGCGTTGCCATTTGCAAAAACCTACAACGCAATTATGTTTATTTTCTGTATATAGTTGATTTTGTACAGAATCGACAAACTTTATCCGGAGTTTATATTGGTGGCTACTACTGCTTACCAATTTGAAAGTTGAAACCAACTCAGAAATCATGTAAAACAAAAGAGCAGCTCTATACAATAGTTTAATACTTCCACAAAATATTGTTGACTAAATATAACTCATATATATATATATATATATATATATATATATATATATATATATAGCAATTATAGCCGAATTATATATATATATATATACCGCAGAAGCTGAACTACATTATAATACTTAGAGAACAGTCATGCTAATGGCTTCCGACCCCTTTCGTTGAATACGTATTTTAAAAGTGAAATACAAATTGAAATAATCGTATGATATTTAATTAAACCACTGTAAATAATCAAATTGGTTAACAAATGATAACAGTAAATTGAAATAAATATTTGTTTTGGCCTCAGTGTAAACAGATTTTGGCATTCAAATAAAGACTCAATTTAAAACCTAACTCATGAGTATAATCCAACAATACCTAGTCGATGGATAAATTAACTATGCTTAATTATTATACTTTCTCTTAGATTTCATTTCGCTCTCATAGACTATCGGCTGCAAAATAAATTTAATGCATTCCTAGCTTCATTACTCTTAAACCTAACTAGATAAATCTTATTTACAGTATCTATAATAAAATTGTTCAATCGATAATAAATACAACGTCATCGCCCTAACCTCCGGAGGGGGGGCGTGCTCGTGCTGAAGTACCACCACGCCCGTGCCCGAGCCGGAATCTGGGGCCGAGGCCGGGGGCGGGGCCGGGGCCGTGCTCGCGCCGCAGCGGGCGGACGACATCGACACTGATACTGCAAGGGGCAGGCGCGGTGGTGACGGCGGGCGCGAGCGTCATTCCACACGAGACGTTTCTGAAAAGCCGTCGTCCAGAAAACTGGAAGACTGATGTCCCATGTGAGCACTCAACGATTCGAAACTAACGTTTTGCTCCACAAAAGTATTATGCACATGATGAGGCGGTTCTACACGGAATTGGCCTAAAGTCCACGGATCACTTAAGTCTTCGTTTGGTGTTCGAACACTAGAGTCGAAGGGGGGCAACCCGGTCCACGGCTGGGGCGTGTTGAGCAGGGCGGGGATGTTGTCGACGCGCCCTTGCAGGGTCGGCGCCGAGGCGGGCGGCTCTGCGTTGAACGACGCTCCCCATATAAGCGATTCGATGCTTGAGGTCGGCCCGCTACTCATCGGATTAAATCTATCTATTCCCCAAGAATGAGGAATATCGGGTGGAGGAGCGTTGTTTTGTAGCATCTCTGGTGCTTTAGGTACCGATCGTCCGTAGATATCTTGAGACCTCCCGCTTATCCTCGTCGTGGTCGCAGTGGCGTCCGGGCTCGGTAAGTGACAATCAGGTCGGATCATCGGACTGTAATTACCCAACCCTGGACTTTTCTTATTACTGTAAGCAGTATTGTCCACGCTAGGTCGCGGCGAATATGGACTGTGGTGTAAACGATCCTGTCTGGACATCGGACTATATTGACCGGGTGTTTTGTTAGGGTTGGATCTTATAGACTCGGCTTTAATAACTGCTGCAGTGTCAGGGCTCGTGTGTGTGGAAGGATGAGGTGAGAATGGATGTTTTGGCATCGGACTAAAGCTGCCAGTGTTCCACGTGCCGGACTTCTGCATATCCGGTTTGACAATTTGACTCGTATCGGGACTCTGTTGTGCCGAATAAGGACTAGGCTGTGAAGAGTACGGGCTGGGCTGAGTGGAGTAAGGGCTGGGTTGGGTAGAATAAGGGCTCGGTTGAGCTGGACTGGGTTGAGCGGAATATGGGCTCCTCTGGGAAGAAAACTGATTGTCCTGCCTGGGCATCGGACTGTAGTTACCGCAATTCCAATTATTTGGGATTTTTATATCTTGCTTTACACCATATGTTTCTGGGCTAGGTTTATTGTCAAGCGAAGTCGTCGGACTACATTGTTCAATTATTTTGCTATTTTTTAATTTACTATGACTTTCCAATCTATTTAACGGACTAGCTTCAGACTTGTGCGTGGGTGTGGTTTTAAATTGGCCTAAATTCCATGAACTATTGCTTTTTACCGATTCAGGTTGGACGTCCGGGCTATTTTGTACTTGACTGTCGGGCTTAGGCACGGGACTGAAGTGAGGACTGCCGTGATCGAGTTTAGTCGGGTCCGACCGGGGCGTGGAGGAGGAGTCGGGTTTGGATTGTGTGACAGGACTGAGCAGTTTTGGATTGGTGTCTCTTTTTGATCGTTTACTTTCTGGTACATAATTGACCGTCGCTGCGGGAGTTTTGCTGTCGGGGGAAGTTTTTGTCAACGCACCCGTAGATGACGTCTTGTTAGGCACATTTACACAGTCAGATACAGTTTTGGGTTCCTGGAATACAGGAGATGACTTATCGACCGATTTAGAGGCTAAGCTTTCGGATACATTTCGAGTTGGCGATTTTTGTTCGGTCACTTCAGATTTGGAATCGGCATCAGACTTTTTCCTATCTTTCCTTTTCCTTCCACTTTGCTCGCTCGCTTCCTCTTTGGCTTTAACCTTTTGGGGATCTAGGTTGTCCTTGAGGTCTTGAAGCTCCTTCCCCATAAAGAGTCGCTTCATGCCTCTCGGCAGAGCGCGGCACGAACTAAGATTAAGAGACTCCAAGTTTAGGCATCTAAGGAGTACTTTTTTTACTGATTCGAAAGAAACCGACGACCCGCATAGATTTAGTACCCTGTAATAAAATGACATAAGAATAAGTATGTATACCTTCACGACAGATGGAGGAGACATGTGAGAACCTAAATTACGACTTAATACTAAAGGATTGTTCTTGTTTTAAAAAGAAGCGTTTATTTATACAATGTTCACAAATTAATTACATAAGTTTAGTTTTTATTAAGCTAATTAATAGCAGACATAGCATAGACAAGTGGGGGACAGCTAGTAATTATAATAAAACCCGTAAGGTACAAACTGGTAATACTGTAATTCTATAAATTTTTCTTTATTAATTATTTCATAGAAAGATTGTTTGAAATCTGAGAAGGGGCATAGATAGATATGAGTACTTACTTTGTGATATATGGACAAATATTTATTTTTATTACATGTATGTACAGCTACTTATAACGAAATATATAAATCGGCATGAGCTATTAAATTTAATTTGAAGGACCTGGCTTTATTATTTTATTTATGACGGGATTGCGATTGACCTCAATCTCACCAGACGGTAAGTGAAGATGACGCCGAAGATGGCCTATCTGACTAGAACTACACTCCACTGAAATTAAAAGCACCTACAGCTTTGTTTTAGTGGTTGAGATTGAGAGACAGTTTTAGTCTAGAATTGGCGGACACATTATAGGCCTAATGACCTAAGGACTGTGGACAAAGATTATTAAATAAAATTTACCTGAGTTTGCTTTCCGGCGGTTCAGTGAGCGCAGTAATAGCATCGTCTAGCACGCGGGAGGCCGAGGCCCACGACAAGTCCAACTCCAGCAGACTGTGAGACCACTTCTCACATATCAGCTCTAAGCATGCATTGCTTTGCCGAGTTACCTTGCAACCTGTGTTGAGACAACATAATGTTTTATCACCGTTCAAAGATTAATAACAAGTTGCTTTTTTTGCACTAATACAAATTTACAAACATTTAATTTTAATAATATATCAATTACAGAAAACAAAGTTCGACTAAGGAAAGTGATGGGAACATAATTATATTTTATGTGTCATTAATGTTAGCAATACTTTGTAACTTCATGGCTCTGGCTCTGAACAGAACGAATGTACCCCACGAGAACCGTATATGTTCCAGCTTGCGAGCGTTATGATTTTTCGAGATCTATGCTGAATGAATTATATTTTACTTGTTATTTATGTTTATCATATTACCATACTAGCATATACATATATATTTAAATTAATAGGGCCGATAAACGGTTCGATGGTCCACCTAATGATAAGTCTTCACCGCCTATGGACATTTGCAAAACTAGGAGCATCATCAATGCGTTATCGATTTGAGACGCGAAGTTGTCTCATGCCTGTAATTTCACCGCCCCCTTACCTTTCTAACTGAAACCATTAATACAAGTGCCCTACTACTTCACTTTGGAAATGATCATAGCTTGTTAAGCCTACTAATATTATAAAAGTTTGGGCACATATTTTTTACTCCATAATGCCACAATGGTATCTAAGTCATGCAATCCGCATGTAATGTCCGTATGCATCCAATCAGATTCGGAAGAAAATACCTAGGGAATATTTTATTTTGATAGTGGGACAGTATATTAGATCCAGTTGTGAGATAAATGCATGACAGAGTATACCTCCAAGGAACAAGTGCTGTAGATCCCAGGCGGGTACCCGCACCAGGCCGCTGTCGGTGAGCCGCTGCAGGCCGCGCAGGTCCAGCAGCCGCAGCCGCGTGGCGCCGCGCACCAGCCGCGCCAGCGCCTCGTCGCCCAGCCGGTACTCGCCCACCGCCACGCACTCCGCCGACATCGATCCCGCGATGGACAGCTCCTCCAGTTGCGGCCATCCCACTGCCTCCATCTATAGATGCCATCCAACGTTTAAAAGCGAATCCCACGGTCACGGCACATCATAATAGAACCCTATTCTCGCGATTTCGATCGAAAAACACGGTTGAATAATAATCTTTACTCAATGTTTTCTTCATGAACGGTCGGTTACTTTATTGATAGCCAAACCCAATTATACTGTATTTGTGGACTCGAAATATCGACGAAAACAAAGGTGTATTTTGATCGAGGTGTAGAAAACGATGTATGTAATCAATGAAAAACTTCTAATATAAACAAATACACACAGTATCCAAACTATATACGGAAGAAAGTGAAGCCTCTTCGACTCTCGTTATCATACCTGTTGTGAAGTAGTAGTAGAGGCTAGCACCAATTGTGAATTGGCAGCTCTAAACACACGCAGTTTAGGGCAACCCTTCTGGAGCGCCTCTAATGGTACGGCAGCCGGGTGGGACATTGCGAGAGCACCAGATATGTCTAACACTTCTAGATTCTGGCAGTGAGTCTGAAATAAACAAAAGCACCATGTTTAAAATTTATAAAACAAATTATTTAATCTAGTAATGCGAATTAATTTAGGCAGTTTGTAGTACAATGAAATATCGAGGTGATAACTAATTGAATTGTAATATGCAAAAACCCATGTACCACACATTCTTCAAAAAAATACTGTATTGAAAATTAATAAAATTATGTTGCATATTTTTATAAGCCGCAAGTATTTTTTTTTAATATATCAATTTTTTTTATAGGACTAAATAAAAACAAATACAGTGATTTACGCGCAATGCCGGATAATAAGCGCCTTGTATGTAAGTAAGCTCTGAACATTTTTTGAGGAGCGTTATAAATTTCGCAGCAGCAAAGTGAAATGAAGTACCCAAAAAGTATCAAATAATCGAGATAATATTGGTTCATACCGCGACAGATAACAGTATCTGTGGGAGCGCCGTAAACTTATTATTGGCGAGCGTGAGGTGCGTGAGCCGCTCGCCGAAGTTCTCCGCCACGCGCGCCATCGACGCCGCCGACAGGCACGTACTTGACCCGCCCGTCTCGGACTGAAAGTATTTAATAATTAAGTTCAATTATAATTTAAAAAATATAATTTGTTCAAATGTGTATGTTAATAGAACTTCTTTCTCGTCCTATTTCTTTTTGAACTCAATTTTACGTAATAATAGAAATTGCTCAAATTCTTAATTCTTGATTTTGAACATTCCAGAAATCATAGTACACAGTAAGTTATATTAGAGCAGGATAGCATGACCACAGACACTATAGAAGGGATGGCGAACTAATGGCACTATTTCTACTATTAATGTTATTTTACATTACGTGGCAAAATGTTTTTTATTTCTCTTTATAAATAATTTTAGAGTTCTTTAACTGATTTATTATTTTCCGACTAAACATCTTATCCCAATAAGTCAAAATTATTAGAGAGCACGACTATGACCAGATTAAAAAAATATTTAGAAATAATGGCACGTTGATCCATAAAGGCTGATATGGAAATATAGTTAATACTGGCATTCAACTCACAGTAAGCGAGAGATCGACCCGCTGTAGTTTAGGCAAGCTTTGAAGGAGGTCGTAGAGTTGGTCGGGCGTGATGCGGCTCCAGCCGGCCACGCTCAGCTCCACCAGCCCCGGACAGAAGTCTGCCACGGATCCCAGCACCCACGATACATTAGACACCTTCCATTGAGCTGTGGGAATAACAAACATGTTAGATTATGTTGACTGCCAGACCGTCTTGGATACCCACACACGACCGACACATGTGTGCATGTACATGTCGGATATAAGTATATATGTATCAGTATTTGGTAGTAAATGTCTTTTTATATATATTAGGTTGGGGAAAAAGTATTTTCGCATTATAGTATGTATGAACTTGTAATAAAATCTCATTGGCTATACTATTTGTATCTGGCTGGTTTGGGTATCATTGAAAGTTTAAATTTTAAAGAACATAATTCCAAATTCAAATTAGGAAAATGTGTGATTTTCAATTGTTTTTCGTACCTTCAAGATGAGTGAATCTAAGGAAGAAATTCGATTCATTTTAAAATTTTACTACAAAAAAGGTAAAAATGGAACGCAAGCCGCGAAAACAATTTACGATGTTTATGGACCTAGTGCAGTGTCTGTGAGAGTAGCACAAATTTGGTTTAAGCGTTTTCAATCCGGAAATTTTGGTCATTATGAGCTGTTACCACCAGGCAAGACCATCGATTCTAAACTCTACTGCGAACAATTGATGAGATTAAAGCAAGAAGTTGAGAGAAAGCGGCCGGAATTAATCAACAGAAGGGGTGTGGTTTTTCATCATGATAACGCTAGACCTCACACATCTTTAGCCTCTCAGCAAAAATTAAGAGAGTTTGACCTTCAGATTTCCACCTGTTTCGGTCTCTTCAGAATTCTTTGGGCAGTGTCAGGTTAACATCACGAGAGGATTGCCAAAACCACTTGTCGCGGTATTTTGATCAGAAGTCCCAAAATTTCTATAGCAATGGGATCATGTCCCTACCTACAAGATGGCAAAAAGTTATCGAACAAAATGGTACCTACATACTTTAGTTAAATGTAAATAAACTATATTAAAAAAGTTTTGAATTTTCTTAAAAAATGCGAAGAAACTTTTTCCCCAACCTATTATAAAGTACTAGCTGTACCCTGCCACGCTTCGCTGTGGCACATTGTGATTGAATGGTCGAGAAATGAGAAACAAAACAAAGACGGTCGTGGATATGTGATTGATGCAAAAAATAAAAACAATCCTTGATGCGGATTATATATCATGCTAAAATTTCAGCTCGATCGGTGCAGAACTTTTTGAGTTTTTGAAGCGAACACAAACCAACATAACATTTTTATATATACACACAGCATTTGATGATATTGAATGATATCACTTATTTGGTTACTATGGTATAAGTAAAACTTTAAATTGCCAATTAGTCAGATTATGAAAAATAGGAACCCTGCTAAGTTTCTTGTCGGTCCTTTTACGAAATGGTAATATAATCAGTGCCCAAGAGCCTAAACTAAACAAAATGTTTTTTTGGCGCTTAGTTTGACATTAGAGTGTCGTTTGTAAAGTTTTAGTATATTTTTTTTTTCTTTAATAATGTGCCTATATCTCTCTCAAGGCCTACGCGTGAATACTGCTTCAAAATAAAAGATATAGGTATACAGAGAGAATATGTACATATAGTGACGGATTCAGTTCTAGATCTGTTTCTTCTTTTTTAGTAGCATTACTATATTCTATTTTGCAATCGTTGATTAGAACATAGTTTTATACGATATCATTTTTATGCTTACCGATATTTAAAATTTGACATTGCGACAGTCGATTTTCAAGTAACCAGGCCAGCTTGTAGTCAGTTTTACATTTTTCATTCGTGTATTGCGCAAGATCGACATTCTTCCACAATTCGGCCATACAACTTACACTGTGCCATAACTTGCAAACTCTACCCAATCTGTAAAACAAAAATCCATCGTTGAACATCATTACGCGTTACATAATATTTATTTACAGAATATCCATTAATCACGTCTTCTTACCTAATCACAGCAGGCAGAGTACCCTGTGACGACACAACATATTCAAATATCTTCGATAGAATCTCTGTGGGCATAGAATTACCCCAGGGACTCTGTGGTCTTGTGTCCCTACTTTTTGCTGCATTAATTCTAGTTCTTTCAGTCTTTTCACTTTTATCTAGAAAAAAAAGAAGGAAAGTTAATTTTTAAAATTTGAATGAGTTGTAAGAAATACAAAATAAGTGGTAATGACATCGTTTCCAAGATACGAGTATCCAAATATCACAATTTGGGGTCTCATTGTTCTACTGACTGATAGATCATAATAAATCGATAGTACTCCTAATCGTGCTAAATACCGAACGTATTTTATTTTGTATCGCTACACGCTCTACACTATTTCTGGCCATTTGAAATTCAATGGGTATATTACACTCAGTACCAACCATCGTGGCTGTTTATTTGATATCAAATTAAGTTCATAACGCGTTATGCCATTTCTTGAACATCAACGATAGGTTGTATTCCTTTTGAATTAAAAATAATGCGTTGTAGAAAAGTTGAAGAGACCACAACGTTGAGGGCGTTTTTTTTTGGCTCAATGAGCAATCGAGGTCCTTGAGCCAATTTTTTTGTCGTAATAATTAACCCGTTCTGTCTGTCCGTGTTTCAGAAATTTTACTTGTAAACTTATATTCATGAAATTTAAATAGGCTTTTTCTATGAAACTATAAAAGGGTATTGTTAAATAGTTTCAGATATACAGAGTAAATCAGAGAATAAAAATATTCCATACAAGTGACTGGGGTATCTTTACATGCTTCTTAGAAGATTCTTTAGATAACTGTCGACACTCACCCATGAGGTTACACACTTTCATGTGCATGTCATTTTACCGACCCTTTAAATAACTTTTTATTTAAATAAAGAGTTGCTAAATGATTATAAATGTATGTTATATTGTATATATATATGTTCATTCTGATAATTCTGACCAAAATTTATGGTTCTTACAATTTAAGTAAAACTTAAAAAAACACTTTCATCGAAAATTGGTTCAACGAAATCATAACTTTACCAATGTATCTGCATACTGATAATACAAGTTGGCTTCCATAAGAGGCTGACATACTTCCCATAATTATTGATGTATACCTATCACACAGAAATATATATAAGAAATACTCTTACTTTTAGAGTTGTTACTTTTACACGCCCTAGAAGCCCGGGTTCTTGTGTTCCTCGGCTTGGGGGCGGCCACGCTCATGGCGGCGGCGGTGTCTCCGCACGACGGATTATATTCCTCCCCCGAGCTCTCACTGACCACGGGCGACGCGGCTCTTTTCTTCTTAGATTTTCTTTGACCAATATCCACGATAGACATTGGTGTTGGTGGTACTATAACCTGCAATTAAGTTTTTATTAAATGGCATTATTTGAGCAGAATGGCAAATGAATATAAATGAACATACGCTCACGTTTTACGCGTTAAGTATCAGACAGATAGAATGCTGCAAGGCAAACCCTATTCCCCACTGTCTCCCCCAATAGGGCCATTATTGCTACTTCAGAAGCCCTCTTTGACACCTTAATTCCTCAGAATGCTCGATCAAGAGGAGCCATGTCCGAATTTTGAATTTCATGATCGGCGTTACGGACAGGGCCTTCTTTACCATTGGATACTCTGGGCGAGTGCCTAGGGCCCCACGATCCATGGGGCCCCTAGTTCTGAAGCAATGGAATCCGCTGTAGGGCTAGAGGTTCGAGAACGCAGAGATCGCGCGCTTACAACTCTCATAGCGTAGTCTTAGGGGCCCCATTATCCTATGGCCTCCAATAGTTTAATGACGGCCCTGGTTACGGATACGAGTTTCAAGACGCCAACTATCATAAGATTACAATCAAAGATGGATAGATTGGAACAATAAAAAAATCAAATCAGCCAAGAACCAGTAGCGCTCGCACAATTAATGTTCCGTAGTAACATGTTGAATAATGGTTGAAAATCAGGGTTTCGTCCAGTGCACTTTACGAAGCTACAGCTTTTACATATAAGTATATGTTTGCAATATACCTCGCAATTCAGCGTGTCTATTAACAAAGACCTTTTCTAGCTTAGTTCATTATTTTAAAAATGTATATTAACTAGCTTCATTCCCCAGGGATCTTTTGATTCCCTGGGTCAAAAGTATCCTATGTATCTAGAACCTTTTCATTTTATCTGTGTGCCAACCTGTCACTTTATCTGTGTGTTCATTCACAATTCTGATCAGCTGTTACTGTGCTTGGTTGTAACAAACATACAAACACAAACTTTCGCATTATAATTAGTAGGATAGTACTGTTTTAATATATACAGTAAAAGCATAAAATATAAACAACATGACATTATATACTGGTAATGCACAGCAAGGTAATTGATATACAGTAGTATGCATGATCACCGATCCAAAGCATTCAGATAAGAAGATTACACTGAATGGTGGATTTCGAAAATTATATTGAAATATCAACTACATCAATAATGAGACTAAACTCTTCTGCCAACATTATGTGTTCACCAACTTAAGACATTAAAATTATATATATAAAAGCTATTTAATAATGTTGAATATGTGTTTGTGCAAATATTTATGACAATATCAGATACAGTTGAAACATTTTGACAGCCTGATCAAGTTAAAAGTCATAGTCAAGAATCACAATCAAATAACTAGCCATTTAAAATTATATGTTGTCATTGGAACATGTTAAAACTTGGTACAATTACATAAAATAATGAAAACACATTCAACTCTACTTAGCTTATCCATTATCATATAGTTCTTTGACAGTACATTTGTTCCTATTGTTAGCTGATTGGATACATAGTATGTTACATAAAATATAATAATAATAATAATCTTATTTAGTATATTATGTGTTATGACAAAAAGAGACTTAAAACCCATATAAAACTGGTGATTTCACCTTAAGGTTTTCTTTAAAAATAAAAGCTGCTTGATGCGAATTACCTAGCATGATTAAAAATATGTTGAAATGAAAATATTTCATTCAAATAGGGTTTACAAGCACTTATGAATAGTCTGACTCCAATACCGCGGAAGGTTGTTTCTTTACTGAGAAGAGCCGGCAATAAACTCAGCAATAACTCTTTTTAAAAAACGAACTTAGATTTATTACATAAAATTTATTTAGTCTCACTGACAATACCTGTGTGTATCGCAAAAGTTATCACAAGAATTATTGAACAATAATATAATATTATAAATATCTAATTAAAAAAAAAGGGTGTTCAAGAGTGAGTTGGGCTCCAGTCAATCAATGGTTCCAACCTGAAATTTTTCACTAAATTTGAACTATTATCTGTCCAATATAAGAAGTCCCCTTTGATGTACAAGTATGTTATAGAGAAATGTACCCTTTTGCTTCAAGATAAGGTTCATTTAGATTGTCATACATTTAACCATGGGGTCAATAGATGAACCTTATATCTAAACTAATAAAGTTGATTTTTCAATGGCGTTCTTCATCATCAAAAGGGACTTCTTATAGTAGACAGACTATAACTGTTAGCTGCTGCCCTTATTCTTGCTAAACTCCGTCAAGCACAATTTTAAATATTTATGGATTCTCAAATGTTTGCAAATTACGAAGACCCACTAAGTCAATGTTTATAAAGCATTGGTTTCAAGAATAAATGGATATTTTGCAAGAATCTGAATTTCCTTTCAAAGGTTCAAATTATTTAGACTTTGCAACATAACATACCAGGCTCTTAAAGACTGCTACAAAATAATTTTATTAATAATGATAGGAAAGGAGTTTGTCTATCTTACTTTCACATTTTATTTTAGCTATGGATTACCTAGGTTTTTGTTATATAGGTATATGGGCTAGGTTACTTCATTTTTCATTCATCCTACCTGGGTCAAACTGTTAAATAAATAATTGTTCTACAATGTTCCCTAGCAAATGGCAGTCTAATCTCAAACCAAGCAGAGGCTCTGCTGCAAAGATGATAATATGATAATTATATGAATTTTTGAAAACTGTACTGATTCCAATTCATCTTTCAAAAACATACCTAGTTTGTGAGTAGGTTAACCTAGGTATTGAATAATTTATACTTACACTTTCATGGGCACTTGTTTTCCTAATTTTTATCTTTATTGTATTTGTATCCATTATCTGACTCCGATATGTGGTTGTGCACTCTGGCTTTTTGGATTTCTTTTTGCTACGTGAACTACAAATGCCAAGCATTGAGCGTGGTTTTCCACTACATTTTACTTTTTCATCAGTTCTATGCTCCTTTGATTTTTTCCTCTTTTTTGTTGATAATTGACTGAGTTCATGACTGTAAGGTTTGCCACCTGAACGTGTAACATTAATTAAAGGTAACTTTACACTGCACTTGAGCACTTCATCCTCGGAACTTTCATCCTCCTCCACTTGATCCACTTCTTGATCTTCCCTCTCTTCCTCATCATCGTCCTGACACTCACTGCTACTCACTAAGTTTAAGTTTTTACCACCTTTCACTTGGGACACAGCAGCTCTGTTCAATGAACGAGTCTTGTGTCGTGAACGTTTTTTCCTCTTACTCTCAGGAGGAAGGCAACCATTAGCAGTAGACCGTTCAGTGTCACGCCGCGAGTGCTGCTTGTGTTTCCTGTGCCGTGATCGCGTGGGAGGTGTGATCGCTCCATTGACCACCTGCAACTTCTGGTTGGCGATTTCATCGATGCTCTGTTCGAAGTCAGTGGCGAGATTAACGCAAGAGACTTTTTCATCATCATCTTGGGACGTGTCTGAATCCAGATCGTTTCCCAAACGAGCCTCGGGGAAGAGATCCTTGCGGACGGTGAGCCTTGCGGCCTCGTAGCCGCCGTTCAAGGGACTCGACCTATCCGACATGCCGCCCGCCTCCCGCCGCCCTCGCGTACCACTTCTACAAACCACTCACCTGTCCGCGAGGTAAACAATCAGTTTGACACATCACATTTTCACTTTTGTAACCGAGCGATTCACCAAACGTTATACGATGATATGAATATGTCAATGATAACCAATAATCGATGTACTTATCATTATAATGTCTTCAATTTGCACTTCTTGAGAGTCACAAACATCTTTTTTTCTTCACATATTCGCATTTTAGGTCATCCATGTTCATGTAACGTTGTGATTGCGAAAAGCAAAGTACAGATCATTTTCGCGGACACTCGTTTTTGTATTTTGATGAAGACACACAGAATACACAATCTTCGAAAGTACATACGGACATAATACACACTTATTTTTAATTATTTTCGTTCACTAAGAACGAGTTGATGAAAACTGTTGACCTTGTTTAGAAGCTTATTATGTTTCAAATTTTAATCAACAGATGTCACAAAAAAGTTGTTCTTGTCGCATAGGGTAACCTTGTAATGCGGTACATGTGTAATTTTTTAATAGTATTTTTTAGTCATAAATAGAACTTCAAATTATTATCCTATTTAGACAGATAGTGTTATTATGTAATTTTTTACCTTTTATAAGTTTAAATATTTTATTCTAGATTTAAATATTTGTTGATACAATTTTACCTCATTACAAATATAATGTTAGCTGTCAGTGTCACATTTTTTTATAATTTCGTTTACATCATGTAGCAGAGATGGCAGCACTTGTAAAATTTACAGAAATTCAATACCTATCGAAGAAATAAGTAGAATTTTGTGCTTTGTTTCTCTTTCCCTCAAATCATGTCTGCTCTAATACTTGTCAAAAGTTGAAAAGTAAGTACCTAATATCTTACGATGATTTTCAACTGTCTATTCTATCAATTCTTTATTTTTATCAAACATAAATTTTAAAATATGTGCGATTTGTGACGTGTTATTTTATGTATTGTGTGTGATGTGACGCTCATCAATAGTGAGTGATAATGATAACCTACATGGTCTTTCTGTAGCGGAGTACAACGAGTGAGTCATACTTATATTTATTTATTACATTTGCTGGGTAAACATATCGATGATCTCATACATAAATTTGTAATGCTCACTTTATGCTTTGTCAACTGACTGCGAAGTTTTGTGGTGTTTGGTGATCACCGCTCCTTTAAAATGCTTTCCCATTTTAAGAAACCCTAACAATTTTTTATATGAAAATAAGTACCCCAGCTACTTTCGTATTTATAAATTACCTATCCTTGCGTAAATATATTTTTTTATTTTATATTATCGACTGGTTTTGGTCAACCTACTTACAACACCGCCTATAGTCATATCATTATTTCTTACTATGCTTATCTTTCTAATAATGTATATGCGAAAGTGTGTGTATTTGGTACCACTTAGCTTCATAACAGCTGATAAGATTTTAATAAAATTTGTTGCTATTTTGAGATTTGATTTATATATAACATAAAATGAAAATGAGCAGCAGAAATGAAGATGGGTAGGTAAAGCAGTCCAGTATCCATCTAAAATAAGTCAGGGTAGGCAGCATATGTGAAGATGAGATCAAGCTTACTGCTGGACCAATCTTTAGGATAGTACCTCGAGCAGAGGGTAGTGAAAGAAGCTGGAGGAGGCCTTATCAATAGACACACTGAAATAATAGATAATTAGGTATATTGATAAAAAAAAATACTTAACACAAAATTTGTAGTAAAGGGCTTAAATATTTTAATAGACTCCACTAGTGTACAAGCAATATTCAACCAAGTTTAACATACCCAACAACTTGTTATAAAATTTTAATGACGATTTTTTTAATCGTATTATTATTTTAATTACTCATTGAAAAACAATCATCAAAAAGTATCTTTTTTAAGGTTCTATATCCTAATGATATAAATTGGACCCTACAATTTTGTTTGTCTGTCAGTATGTTACAGCTATTTCAATTTGAGACTATTTACTACTCCTTATATTGTAAACTATAAATTGGTACATAGAATGGGACATGGTCTGACTGAAACACTGAGGTCAGAACCTTTTAATGGAGGCATCCACGATGATATGACTTTGAAAATTCAGCTCTTTAAGGTAAAAAAAAGTAGGCTCAAAAGTTAAGTCCACAAAAACTTTATTGTCTGAAACAAATTAAGTATATATATATTTTGGGAATTTTAGAACAATAAAAGGGTCAAAACAACCAAAATTTTAGCTTCTGGGAGTAATATCTTGGAAAGCTATAAAATATTTTATAAACAAAATATTATTTTTAGTGTTCACTTTCATGCACTGTACATTAATTCATTGAAAAATTTAAACTATAAGTATTAAAAAAATATTATTGATTACAATTACTTATTATGATACTTAAAGGAACTGATATCATAGTAATTAATATAATTCCTGTTGGATTGAGTTACAGCTATCACTTGACTGAGTTAAGTGTATATATTATAAGGTAATATTTAATTTTAAGTTTAGATCAAATAGTAAGCATCTGATGAAGCTTATTTGCCTATAACAAAAACATAGTTAAACCAACCACTACCCTGCAGAGTTCTCAAAGGGCTGATCTGGGCTAATGAAATTGTATATTATTTCACATTTTTTTAGATAGTCAGGAAGTATTTCATGAACAAATCTTTAGCTTGTTCCAATGTTAGATTTTTTTTATTTGGTGTCTTAAATATATGTAGTCTTGTAGACCAAGTCATCATTTTGGACTGTTTATTTAGCAGACAAATAACATATTAGGTTGATTAAATATATGTTAATTTCCTATTTATATCGATTGTTAAATGTGATTACAAAACAAAATGGTTTATCTGTTTTTTATTTATTGGCAATATAAACATTTTATGCTCTCCAAATTACTTAATGAATAAAACTGTTTGATATAGGTTAATCAATAAAACACAATAAAGCAGGTTATTATGTATATTATTTATTTTTAATATACCAATCTATTATTGGATAGAAATGTTGTTAGTATTTACACTCTTCCATTATTATAGTAATCAATATATTAATCCCTACTAATATTATAAATGTGAATGTAAGTTTGTTTGTTACGCTTTAACGCGAAAAATACTTAACCGATCGTCATGAAACTTTTTACACATATTCTTGGAGGTATTAGAAGTAACATAGGATAGTTTTTGTGCCGGGAAATGTTACATCCCTCGGGAATGCGGGTGAAACGTGAGATGCGGAGACAGTTAGTATAGTATAGTTAAGGGTTTGAAGAACACAAAAGCTACTGAAATATCTATCTAAATATTACAAATAAATGTACCTAATATAATTATTTTGTACGTCTCACCCGCGATTATCGATATCATATACAGAGCATAGACGGCCTTAGGGGTGGCGAGCGGGGCAATCGCCCGGGGCCTCGCTCTTGCAGGGGCCTCGCGCAACCCAAGCAAATAAAATAAAATATGGATTTAAAATGTTTTAGCATTTATTTTCAAACATGACAAATACCTAAACCAGACTTACTTTCGCATCACATACTTTTCACGAAGGACAAAGGGCCTCGTAATGACCTGCCGCCCGGGTAAGGCCGTCGCTGATACAGAGTATGACCATGTACAAAAAAATCCACGTCGAATGTTAGCAGTCCCAGCCCGATATGTTCAGTAGTTTTGAGGTGATGGTATACGAGGTGTGTTCAAAAAATAAGGTGACTGTATTTTTAAGAAAAAATATTTATCAATATTTATGTTGTCCCCTCCAAAGTAATCCCCCTCAAATACAATACACTGCCAACGGTTTTTCCAATCCTCAAAGCACTTTTCGGTATAGCCTTGAGCTGTTCCAGCGATGCAGTCTTTATCTCTTCAATCTCCGTCCTTTCATAGGTTTCTTTAGTTTTGGGAACAAGAAAAAGTCACATGGGGCCAAATGACCCTTTTGAGTAAATGTGGGTCGTCGTTGACGTCATTCAACAATTCTTGAGCGATGCTCATGCGACGGTTCTTTTGGTCAAAATTTAGCAATTTCGGAACAACTCGCTGACACACGTCTCATGCCCAAAACGTTAGAAAAAATTTCATGGCACGAGCCAAGCGATATACCAACATCCTCAGCAACTTCTCTGATAGTGATTCGACGATTTTACAAAACAATTTTCTTCACTGCTTGAACGTTTTCATCAGTTGTTGACGTGCTTGGGCGTCCAGAGCGAGGCTCGTCATTGGCATCTTACCGGCCATCTTGGAAGAGTTTGTACCACTTGTAAACATCTTTTTTACTCAGAACAGTTTCACCGTATGCCACTGTCAACATTTCAAGTGTTTCGGAACACTTTATTTTATTTTTTACACAAAATTTGATGCAAATCCTTTGATCCATATTTTTCGATAGCAAGAAATCGCCGAGCACGCAAAACACTTATAACCTTTACGCCTCTCACAACCAAACAAAAAATGCAATACACTTGAAACTTGGTACAGATGTTCGGGAAGAGTGTACCAACATAACAAATCGATCAAAAATCGATAATCGAAAGTACGTTGCCCGCGAAATTTGAAGTCACCTTAGTTTTTGAACACACCTCGTATATATATATATATACTAGCTGTCCCCCGCGGTTTCACACGCGTTTATCGATATCATATATTAGCGTATAAAATTCCGCGTCGAATGGTAGCAGTGCCATCCCGATATGTTCAGTAGTTTTGAGTTGATGGTCCATCAATGGATAGATATATTAAATTCATGATATCTATTGGAGGGAAAGTCCAAATTAAATAATTCATAAGTTATCTACAGGGACTGAAACAGCCTTGAATATGAAGTAATTTATTTGGCTAAGGATTAATACCAAGATACGAATAACGTGGTCTACTTTCCACAGGCGGTTCCACGTTTCTATTATCTTTTAACATAAACAAATAGTTTTGTGACATAACTATTAATAGTTGGTTAAATGGTATCGTGAATCTTTTTGTAGATATATATGTTTTCTTAAACTATAGTAAATAATTTTGTTCTATCAGCCATAGATTTCGGAGCGCACGCGTAATAAGTAATGTAAGGAATTTATAGGTCATAGGCTGAGTTTATTGCGGCTCTTCTCAGTAAAAAACAACCTTTCGAACCGGTATTAGAGTCAGACTATTCATAGGTTCTTGCAAAGACGCATTGAATAAAAATATTTTAATGTTTTTACACCTTGGGTTACCTACATTATCGGGGGTTTTGTAGGGATCCCTAATATTTTGCAAATATAAAGTTATACTATCTTACTCAGTGATTGTACAATTCTATTGGTAAAAGAGTTTTTAGTGTATGAATTCCAGTAGTTTTTGAGTTTATTCATTACAAAACAAAAAATACAAATCTTTTCTCTTTATAATATTACTATAGTTAACTATAGACTATGGAACAAAAACTGAGACTAGATCGGTAGAAATACCGATATCACAGATCTAAAATGGGGGGGAATTACTTTGTACGATGAAAAACGAAACATTTATTTTGATCACATCTTTTTTTCCGATTTCGAACTCGATTTTCTCTAAGCATTTCTGGCAAAAATTTATATGCTGTAAAAATAATACATTTTTAATTTAATTCCACTATAAAATCTACCCAAACTTGGTTATTGTTAATATCCCACAGATTAAAGGGCTTATTTTTCTTATTCAGTTAATTATTGGTTATGGGATATTTTTTATATGACCTGGTCTACTGTTTAGCTTACATAAATATGGAAATACCGAGAAATTGACTAACAAAGGGTGTTAACCGGCTACGTCATAAAATAGAGTGTTTGTTTGTTTCAGATTCATAGTAGTTCAAGATACACAACAGTTTTCTAGTATTAAATTCATCATCAGTGCAATCGTAGACGTCCGTATCGATATCAAATTACAATCTCACGTGATCAAGTGTCAGACACGAAGGCTGAGAGGGTTGATCGTACGTATGTACATTCTCATGTCAATGTGGTAGTGGCGGTGTAGTTGGTAGTGGTGAGGTAACGGGGCGAGGTGGCGCGACTCGCGAGTGATGCCCATCGCGGTGATGCAGAGGCATGGTAGACGCGGCTGCGGAGCGCCGGTCCGCCGCCGCCGTCGCGGCCTGCGATTCTACCTCCAACCTGACCAAGTGAGTATGAAATCATTTTTATCACGAGCTATTTAGAACGTTTAACACCTGAAAATAACAGAAGGAATGGTATGCCCTACTAATAAAATAATGTAACACGCATTTGAATACAACTTTGGTATTTAAGTGTAATTTATGACAACTTTTAGGGTACCGTAACAACATGGTCAATGGATTAACTCTATCACCGCAATTATACAGCTCCCCAATACGTTTTTAGCAAATCATAAAATTTCATCATCTGCTCGTACTATATTTATACCGCGTTTTATATTTCAATTCTATCCGTACAATGGCATAGGTACATATTGTATTTCCTCCTTTGGGGTTGAATAATTAACATGATGAATTAGATCATCAAGTAACTTACTTATTCAGCAATTTTATTATAGAAACGTTTTTGTAGTTTGTGACGTTTATTAGCTACTAGCTGTCCCCCGCGGTTTTACCCGCGTTCGCGTGGGATGTCACATGTATTATACATAAAAACCTCCCTCTTCAATCACTCTATCTATTAAAAAAACCGCATCCGTTGCGTAGTTTTAAAGATTTAAGGATACATAGGGATATGGGGACAGAGAAAGCGACTTTGTTTTATACTATGTAGTGATTAATAAGTAAACTAGTTGTCCCCCGCTGTTTCATCCGCGTTCCCGAGGGATAAAAGCATACGAGTACATATGAACCTTCCTCTTGAATCTTTCTGTCTATTGATGATAACCGCATGTTGTAAACTATGTAAGGATGCTTACAGACAAAAAAGCATAACTTAATAGAATAAAAATACCTAATAAAGATAATGATGTACTACGTTGTAATTTAGGTCGAGTATGTGTGAATTTTATTTCTGGTAATATTGTTTAGGACGTTGGTATAAGTGCTACAGTTAAAAAAAAAAAACATTTATTACTTAGGGTTCCTAATTCGGCCCAAGACATCCTTATCTACCTATCATCTAGGCAAACAGTTTGACATCATTCGAAAAAACAATCAAGTGCACGTGCAGTGTAGAATTCCGTAGTCAGTACGATGTGGTACAGTCTAACAACTATAGGATTTAACATAATGCATTTAAATAACTACTTACAAAATAAAATACATACCTTGAAATGAGAACTTTTCTTTTTTAGCAGTCGGTTAAACAATTTGATGGTTGTTCACTGCATGCAGTGTTTAGCTTAAGTAATTTAGTTTCATAATCATCATCATCATCAGCCTATCTCCGTCCACTGCTGGACATAGGCCTCACCTATGGCACGCCACTGAGTTCGATCTTCAGCCCTTTGTTTCCAACCGCTGCCAGCCAGCTTGCGTATATCGTCGCTCCATCTAGCTGCAGGGCGCCCTACACTACGTTTACCGAGCCGTGGTCTCCACTCTAGAACACGTCTACCCCAACTTTGTTTACCTAGCTAATATTTATGTATATTCTCGACAAGTCATAAATTCAAAGGACCTACTAGAGGTGATAGATTTTTTATTCAATTCCTCATATAAAATACTACGATGAATATTTTCGATTTACCAGTTTAACTGGTAGGGTGGGTTCGACGCAACTTTACAAAAAAATCAAGCCAAGTGTTCTTGGCTTTGATAGAGATCTTAAAATAAAGCCGCATTAGATCAATTCAAACAACAATTGGCAAGTCAAATACGAGTCTAATTGATTCATTGTCGTACAGTTCACATGTCAAGCCATCATTATTGACCGTTGGCATTTCGCCGTTGACCCTCTTGCTCTGCGAGTTCTGCGATCGTTCTATTGAGCTACCAATATCGGTGGGTAGTCTAATGATATTTCATCAGGCTGTTTAATGTCATAACCTCTATACCAGCAAGTTCATAGAAGCTGTCGTCATTACATACTAATCGTTTTTATAATTCATACGAAATATTAACATTAGCTTTGCTGGGAGCATTAGGCGTTTCGTAACCAACTTTACCTGGAATCTATCCAAAAGTACTTACTGACTTATTTGTTATGATTAACGTTTGTGTAGCTAAACGTTATTGATGTTGGTATATTGCCATTTAAAGATTTTAAAATACAGTCAAATTGAGAACCTTCTCCTTTTTTGAAGTCGGTTTAAAAGGATTTTCACAAACATACTGCCCCATCATCTTCAAATCAATTATTATGTGGAGTGAGTAAGGCTGTTATAAAATCTTTAAACTGGGATATCAAAAAAATTCTGCGTTTACTTAGAAAACCTATGGTGTTTTTTGGTTGTGATAAGATGTATAAGAGATATTTGAGCTACAATATAAACTAATATTATTTTTAAACGTAAAAAGTCAAACAATCGTATGAAGCAATTGGAAGCAATGATAAAAGAAGAAGGATAATTTAACATAAATTAATAAATTTATTCATTTTTAACAGACAATTACACCTCTCGAATACATCTGGATATACTGAATGTTTAAGTTATTCAGTAACCCGTAAATTCCATCGATAACGGGCGATTTGTACGATTTTGCCGTCGTGTAAGCTTGGTTTGGAATCAAAGGCTCCTTTTTCAGTGGTGCCCAGGACCTCATTCGTCGAAATCCAAAATGGTGTAAGCCATTCCGCTTCTGGAGAAGGAGGACCTCTTTATGATGAACTCCTTCTGTCAGAAACCGCCTCACAGGAAGTGGACCTGGATGAGTCCCGATGGTTCCACAAGAAATGAGATAGACTTCATCATGACCACAAAGCAAAGAATATTCAACGATGTCTCCGTGATCAACAGGGTTAAAACCGGCAGTGATAACAAAATGGTTAGAGGCACATTGAATATCAACGTCAAGCTGGAAAGGTCCCGTTTGATGAAGTCTACGCTCCGACCCTCAAATACCCATATCTGCTGCCCCGAGAGCTTTCAGCTCGAGTTGTCAAATCGCTTTGAATGCCTGGAGAACTGCGAGCCAGTGGACGAGATTAACAACAGGTTTGTAGAAACTGTCCCAGCGGTCGGGTCGAAATTTGTGAGACCCCGTCGTACAGACAGGCCGCAAAAGCTTATCGATCAAACTCTCAACCTCATGGCAGAACGACGTTCAATGGCACTGCAGACCTCCGTTGACGCTAAGGCATATCGGCAGCTCAATAGACGGATATGGAAGTCCTTGCGACATGACATTCGCAACTTTAATACGAACTGTATTAAAGAGGCGATAGAGCGGAACCAAGGCTCCAAAGTGTTTGCAAGAGACATATCTATTGGGCAAAGCCAGCTGACGAAGCTGAAGATGGAGGACGGCAGTATAACGTCGTCAAATGCCGAAGTTTTGATGGAGATCGAGAAGTTTTATGGACAGTTATACTCGTCGGTCACTAAACCTGTTGGTAGCTCAGCCAAAGATCCTAGAGCTAAGCTGACTCGACACTATACCGAAGATATCCCGGACATCAGCCTATACGAGATTAGGATGGCCCTCAAACAGCTTAGAAACAACAAGGCGCCGGGTGAAGACGGAATCACATCAGAGCTTCTGAAAGCGGGTGGAACACCGGTACTGAAAGTCCTTCAGAGGCTCTTCAACTCTGTCTTACTCGAAGGAATAACGCCAGAGGCATGGAACAGAAGTGTGGTGGTACTCTTCTTTAAGAAAGGGGATAATACCTCCTTAAAGAATTACAGACCTATCTCGCTTCTGAGCCATGTCTACAAGCTATTTTCGAGGGTCATCACGAATCGTCTCGCACGTAGGTTCGATGACTTCCAGCCTCCCGAACAAGCCGGTTTCCGAAAAGGCTTTAATACCATAGACCACATCCATACGCTGCGGCAAGTTATACAGAAGACCGAGGAGTATAACTTGCCACTATGCTTGGCGTTCGTGGACTATGAGAAGGCCTTTGATTCGATCGAGACCTGGGCAGTGCTACAGTCTCCAGCGATGCCATATTGACTATCGGTACATCGAGGCGCTGAAGTGTTTGTACAAAAACGCTACTATGTCGGTCCGAATACAAGAGCAGAGCACGAGAGGGATTCCTCTGCAGCGAGGCGTAAGACAGGGAGACGTTATTTCTCCGAAACTGTTCACCACTGCATTGGAAGACGCTTTCAAGCTCCTGGAATGGGAAGGATTCGGCATCAACATTATCGGCGAGTACATCACTCACCTTCGATTTGCCGACGATATTGTGGTCATGGCAGAATCGCTGGAACACCTCGGCACAATGCTCGAAGGCCTCAATAGAGTCTCCCAACAAGTAGGGCTCCAAATGAACATGGACAAAACGAAAGTCATGTCCAACGTCCATGTAACGCCCTACTCAATATCAGTTGGGTGCTCTACTCTCGAAACTGTTGACAAATATGTCTACCTGGGACAAGTGATCCAGTTGGGTAGGTCCAGTTTCGAGATGGAGGTCAATTGTCGAATCCGACTCGGCTGGGCAGCTTGCTTTGCTGTTGCAAACTCGAGCACTCTTGTGCAGCAGTGATCTGACTTGAGTGGCTTACTGTCATGTGAATTATCGCCAAAACCCTATTAGTCCATTTTCATCAAATTGGCAAGATAAAAAGCTTGACAAATGAGTGCCACACGAACTGAAATATCACCAGCGTAACGTGTCCTGTCCACGCATGCCTGTTCAACTGATATAAAAATGATGGGTTTCTGATCCGCATTTATCACTTGCGACGAAAAATGGATTCATTACGTTAATCGTAAGTTCTCATCCTGGGCCTAATTGTGTATCTTAATCGACATCGTAATCGGCTTAAAAATTTACAGCTTTAGGCATAAAATGATACTTTTCGAACTGTGTAACTTGTTAACAATTGGTTGAGTCAACGATACCAATGACGGAATGATTTCCCATACATTTGACATAAAATTGGAATTGTGTAACGCAACTGACAAGCTGAAGTTGGCATAATAATAAACGATTACAATTACAAACTGTCAAATGAAGCCGCCGACCCTGTTGCCAAGTTAAACTTTTATTTATCATGGATTTTTCTGTTATTTGATTAGTTTTCGATGACTAATCTATAGCTTTATAATTAATTAAAGTTATAGTGCCATATAAACAGCCCAATCGCTCGAGGATAACTGATATATATCTATTAGCGATGGCTGAAGAGGAGCGACCACGGAGCTACGTAAATGTTTGCGTGCGTTTGCCGTGTGCAAGTCCAACTCGCACTTGCCCGGGGTTTTTTTTTAAATGTTCATACTATTAAGTTGGGGAAAAAGTCTTTTCGCATTATAGTATGTATGAACCTGTAATAAAATCTCTTTGGATCTGGCTGGTTTTGGTATCATTGAAAGTTAAAATTTTAAAGAACATAATTCCAAATTCAAATTAGGAAAATGTGTGATTTGCATTTGTTTTTCGTACCGCCAAGATGAGTGAATCTAATGAAGAAATTCGATTCATTTTAAAATTTTACTACAAAAAAGGTAAAAATGCAACGCAAGCCGCGAAAAAAATTTGCGATGTTTATGGACCTAGTGCAGTGTCTGTGAGAGTAGCACAAATTTGGTTTAAGCGTTTTCAATCCGGAAATTTTGATGTCAAAGATGCACGTCGCTCTGGTCGCCCCATTACGGATAAAATGGATGCCATTTTTGAAAAAGTGGAGCAAGATCGGCATATCAGTAGTTACGACGTAGCTGAAGAACTGGGAATTGACCACAAACAGTTTTGGCGCATTTGAAAAAAACTGGGTACACAAAAAAGCTAGATATTTGGGTACCTCACGAGCTCACTGAAAGAAACCTAATGAACCGTGTACTCATTTGTGATTCTTTATTACGACGTCATGAAACCGAACCATTTTTGAAGAAGCTGATAACTGGTGATGAAAAGTGGATCACGTACGACAAGAACGTGCGAAAAAGGTCGTGGTCAAAGGCCGGTCAGGCTTCACAGACTGTGGCAAAACCCGGGTTAACTCGCAACAAGATGATGCTGTGCGTGTGGTGGGATTGGAAGGGCATTATTCATTATGAGCTGTTACCACCAGGCAGGACCATCGATTCTGAACTCTACTGCGAACAACTGATGAGATTAAAGCAAGAAGTTGAGAGAAAGCGGCCGGAATTAATCAGCAGAAGGGGTGTGATTTTTCATCATGATTACGCTAGACCTCACACATCTTTAGCCACTCAGCAAAAATTAAGAGAGTTTGGCTGGGAGGTATTAATGCATCTGCCGTATAGTCCTGACCTTGCACCTTCAGATTTCCACCTGTTTCGGTCTCTTCAGAATTCTTTAGGCAGTGTCAGGTTAACATCACGAGAGGACTGTCAAAACCACTTGTCGCAGTATTTTGATCAGAAGTCCCAAAATTTCTATAGCAATGGGATCATGTCCCTACCTACAAGATGGCAAAAAGTTATCGAACAAAAGTGGTACCTACATACTTTAGTTAAATGTAAATAAACTATATTAAAAATGTTTAAAATTTTCTTAAAAAATGCGAAGGAACTTTTTCCCCAACCTATTATGTTTAAATGTTGTTTGCCTCCGGACGGAACTCTAAAAGCGATGGTTGAAGTTTTCGTGCTTTTCGTACCATTTGCATCGTAAATAATCCTCATTGTCTAGTGAAATGGAACTCCTGCGTAGTCAATTGGTTTGATTAGGTGTAAGCGGAGCCGGGCACGCAATATGAGTTGGTACGTTAACGAGAGTACCGATGCATCTCGTCACGTCACGGCTACGTCTGCGCGTTATCAGGGCCGTGGGCGACGAAACGATGTGTGCCGCACCGACACATTGATTTGCGTATGTGTGAGTCCGTAGTAGCGCTTCCAGGAAACGCGAGTGTGTTTCTCAGAACCGATTGACTGATTCGACTGTCGCGCGCGATTTCAGCAATGAATGACCTTCGTTCATATAATATTATGATATAGGCCTGATTTTTTAATGGTCACGTACGCGGTATCTGGCTGTTAATTTGAATTAAGAGCAGTTTTTGTGTATACTTATCATAGGAATACCGTATCCGCGGTTTATCCATCGATTACTTCTGGTTTATGTCTGATACCTATTACCGAAATTGCATTTTTCGGAAAACGTACTGTGTTATCGTCATCATACTTAAGATTTCTTATCTCCCTATCGCCATGGCCAATTATAATCCAAGCAAGAGAGTGTAGGACCACCGCATAGTTACAAATTTAAGTCCCAACTTTAAATAAAAAGTTATTGTTGCCATATCTACCTAGAATCTCGAATACTTTGATTTGGGTTGTTTTTAGATAAAAACAAAATGTTTCACCTACAATTGTGGTAGTATTCTGTTTATCCGTGATTTTAATGAGTTAAACATTAATTTTTGTAAATAAAATTATCCGAATTGGTATATTTGAATTAATGGCGACGCTGAAGTAAGTAGGTATACGATATTATTTCACATTTACCTTAATATTGGCCGAGCAGCGATTCTGCCTCGAAACTTTGAAATTACATATTTATTGCGCGCCGAATATAGAACTAATATTTGTTCAAAGGCACTAAAAGTGTAGAAGGCTTAGTTTAAGAAAAAAAACTCAGTATTCCATTATTTCTTAAAAATGAAATGTGAAAGTCCCTTGGTCGATTGATGTAATTTGATTAGGTAATGAAAGTGGAGGATATAAAGGCTCTCCGACGTTCTTATGTCATGGGTTTAGATCATCGGCATCATTTTCCCTTCCATATATTTTTTATTATACTTTAATATCTTAAAGCCCGACGCTAGGCGTTAAACATGTGAAGGTCGTTTAAAAAAATATGATAGAAGTCCAGGAAATGTGAGCCACATAGTACATACGAGCAGTAAGCCTCTGACTATATGTTTTTTATTTAGTTAATTGTATTTTTTAATACCTTTTGTGTGTTAGTTACTAATATAATTTAAGTTTTTTTTACCCTTTACGCTTTTTACGTCTATGCTTTGTTGACCCTGTGACATGAAGTTGTTAAGTCTCCTGTGTCTGTAATTCCACCGGCTCCCTTACCTTTCTAACCGAAACACAGTAATACACTGCACTACTGCTTCACAGCGGTATTTCGATTACGAATGACCATATTATGATTATTTTATATAAATGTTAAGAACAACGTTTTTGAATAAGCTGTTGGTACTCTCTCCGCAATATTGCCCATTATTCTAACGGCCGCGGTATCATAAAGAGGTATAATTAAAATTGTTATGGATACCCATCAGGGTTCGTAGTTTATTACAGACCTATTAGGGAGTCGATGAACATTTTTATGTGTTAATAAAAATATCGAGTCGTAAAATTTTGGTTTACCAAAAATAGGTTTGTTTAAAAATATAACCATTGAAAATTAAATGGTCTTTAGTGAATTAGTTAATCGGATATTAGTTCATCCTGCCTACGCCAGTCTCATAAGCCGAGAGTACCAATTATTTGCAACTTGAATGCTATCGGTATTAATTTCGTTCGCATTATTATTATTATTTATCAATATCGATATGTCTAACTGTATAATGTCGCGATTGACTGACTCACTAACGCCAGTGCCGGATTAAGCAACCGTGGGGCATGTAGCAATCTCTAACGAGGGCCCTTTAGTCTCCTACGGGTCGGGTCTACTATCGCGCCTAAATATGACTTTTTGCAGAACCTGTGCAAGGTAAATTTCAATATAACATCCTAATAAGTTTCACAAAATTACGCTCAAGCGGGGGTGGGCGGCCTGAGACACGCGGGGCCCCCTTTTGGGCGGCGCCCGAAGCAATTGCTACTATTGCTTCGTGGTTAATCCGGCACTGACTAACGCCCAGCAAAAAACCGCTTATTTTGAGAGAAAATATTTTTTTTACACACTGATAAAATAATAGGGGCTTAAAGAATGTTATGGGTAAGATCTGCCAATTAAATATAGAATTCAATTCTATGTAGATATATATAATATAGTCGTGGATTGACCATACAATTCCCATTTTTGAAGAAATCAAAATTGTATTAAAGAAGATGAATTCTACGCATGTGGTAATAAAAAAGGGGATGAAAGTTTTTTGAACTTACGCCTGGTACTTGGTGTCTCGGTTACATGTTAGATTTTTTTTTTGATACCACGTGGGCCGACAAACAAGCGGACGGTCCACCTGATGGTAAGTGGTCACCGCCGCCTATGGACCTTTGCAACACTAGGGGCATCGCCAATGCGTTTTCGACCCTGAGACGTGAAGTTGTTAAGTCTCATGTGCCTGTAATTTCACCGGCCCCCTTACCTTTCTAACCGAAACACAGTAATACAATTGCACTACTGCTTCACGGCGGAAATGGGTAAGGTGGTAGTACTTCCCCGGATGAACTCTGCACTGAGAGCTCTACTACTCTAAAAATTATACTTATTTTGTATTGAGCGTTTCGTTAGTTCTGAAGCTAGGTATCATAGAATCACCCATTTCTAAAGTATTAATATTTCTTACTGAATTTAACCTGTAATTAAACCTGTCTTACAGTATTCCTAATTTTATTATGTATTTCCTTTTGCCTGGCCAGGAATTAGCTGACAAAAGGTAATATGCAACGTTTATTCTGGGAACGCGGATAAAACCGCGGGGCGGAAAGCTAGTAATAAAATAAAACAAAGGCATTGAGGTACAATGAGTATTACTCAGAATGATAACTGAGTAATGCAAATTTTCATGAACCAGTTAGGAGCCGCCTTACGCTTAGGAAACTGTATGTCAACAGTACACAGATAAACGTATGCAATCAAATTAAGATCACAAAACCAAGCAACCGTCTTGGTGACGTTATTTTCACGTATTGTAGGTTTTCTTCGAAACTAAGGGGGCGTCCATTAATTACGTGAGGTAATTTTGGCGATATTTCGACCCCCCCCCCCCACTCCCCCTGGTGAGATGTCATAAGATTTTGCTCGACCCCCTCTCCCCGCCCCTAATCTCACGTGAGATTTGATATTATCATAAGTATACGATTTAGATTTACCTGTGAAAAAAAATTACTACTATATATAACCCTCTTCTAGCAATTTTACACTGTTTCTTACTAATAAAAAAATTACGTGGTATTTGCCGAGGCCCCCCTCTCTTCCACGAGAGATTCGGTGAGATTCGGCTTGACCCCCTCACCCCCTATAATGCCTCACGTAATTAATGGACCTAAGCATGGTGGTTTTAAACTTATGGAATGTTTTTAATTTTGACAAATAGAATTACACCATATTACATGTCGGTATAGTAATGATATATCCTAGCTAACTACTGTTGAGACCTTGTACAGACAGATGAGGTACCTATTTTATATCGGTATATTCAATCGTAAATTGGCGCTTAAGTGTGCTTAGAATATCATAATAATCAAAAAAAATAATTATCTGCGAAAACTAAAATGAAGCTCATACGCTTCTACAGTCGATTTATCGATGTGCCCGTTACATGGATGCAGCACAGAGGGGCAAGCTTAAACGCTAGTAAATTTATGCATTCATTTTGATTTTGCTTTAAAAAATATGGCCAATGTCTCTCACTTCCGCAAGCACCTCTAATATCCTATCTGCTGCGAGGAACACATTCTCTTTCAAAGTTTTACAACAACCTGCCTAACCTCCATACCAGCAAGAACGATTTTCATATATGATATTTATGTATGCGATACTCCTGATCTACCTAATTACTGTCTACGGTGTACGGACTAATTAATGTCCTATCTTAGAATCCTAAATTTACTCCTCAAAAGTCTTTCTTTTACATTTATTTGTCTACTGTTGTGTCTCTGTCATGCAGCAAGGTTGTGGAAACCAATAAATATTGGTTACAACATTAAATGTTGGTTTAAAAAGTTAAATGTTGTCAATTTCATTCTCTAGGAAATTCTATTAGTAAGCATCACATTTGCTGATAGCATTTCATTAGTAATCTTGTATCTATACTGATAACATTGGAATCTATAATAGAACAATCATAAGATTGTTGTTTTCTGGTCTAGTTTTGTGGTTTTATTTAATTGAAAGTAAACAACTATCAATGACTTTACTGCATATATTTAATAAAGTACTCATTATATATTAATAGCGAGTCATCGCACCACATCTTAGGTTCATATTTTCTTCCGTGTTTGAGGGGTTCATAGCACCATCGTTGTGGCGCATGGCGGTTCAGGTCGACTTGTCGATGCGGCTGTCGACCGATCTGCTAAATCTGTCGGTGACGGTGTGAGGGGCCGGCGCGGTCGTTCGGTGGGGGGGCGGGGACTATTTTCGTCTGGCGGCCACGTTTGGAAAAGGCGCGGTGACGTCACGATCCTCCACGGCGATGATGCCATCGGGCGCCCGCGACACACACCGGTCGACTTGCCAAAATATCGCAGCACGCTCCCCGCGATGTGCCACGATCAACTTTATTTTGGTCATTGTTAGAGGACGAAAGATGTGTAATACCTACTTCATACCTACCTTACGATGACAAGCTGTTACGGTGATTTATGATTCTTCATTAAATTTGTGTTTGTATTCTTCTCGTGTATTAGCCTGACATTTTAGCGGGTTGTCGAAAATTGACAACTCGAAATATTTATTTTTATTGGTGCACTATCAGCTAAATTCAGCAGCTACGGATGAGGCGGTTAGGTCTACTTTTGCTATCCACCAAGTGTGGTAAGGAACTTAAATAGCTGAACAGATACAAAATTACAAAACACCTGTACACCAAAACTAAGCCATAAAGTCGGAATGCAATAGCGTAGGTTTTTGTAGACAATACATTCACTTCAACAAAAGACCTGTTTAAGCTTTCCATTTCCATTCCAGGTGTTTTGTAAATTTGGATCTGTTCAATCTAAGTACATACTTATGTTGCTTACTGTACAATAGAAGTACGCTTCCACGATTTCACACAAATTGTCCTAAAATTAAATTAACTTTAATAAAATAATCCCTACTAATATTATAAATGTGAATGGAAGTTTGTTTGTTACGCTTTAACGCGAATACTACTTAACCGATCATCATGAAACTTTTTACACATATTCTTGGAGGTATTAGAAATAACATAGGATACTTTTTGTGCCGGGAAAATGTTACATTCCTCGGGAACGCGAGTGAAACCACGGGGAACAGCTAGTAATCTTATAAAGCACTGATTTACTAAATTCTTCGGAACTATCCTGAATTTTTGTTCTTTTATCATATATTACTCTAATCGTGTGCCTACTTTTATGTTCATATTTTTGTTTTGGAGTAACCTTTACTAATATTTTAAATCAAATAAATAATAATTGCATACGGATTACTTAGACCAAGCTCTGGCTTGTAGATCCTATGGAAATCAGATATTCTGACATACGAGTACTACGTTTTTTTTTTCAATCAGACAGAACAGAAATGTTCATGTACACAAATGTTTGTCCTGCCTGGGTGGGAATCGAAAATCATTTGTGGCGTGGCAGTCCTGTTACCACTAAGCCAACTAGCCCGTGGCATTATAAAGATTGAGTGCAAATCTTCTGTAGTAAGTGGAATTTTTTCACTGATAAACGGCTCCACTATTCCCAAATGACATAGATAATGTTATAATCATTCAATCACGGGAATTCGGATAAATTGCGGGACAGTACGTTAGTAGTAGTTCCCGATAAATTTGGGGACTTCACAACGGACATGATTGATGATGAAATTGAAAAAGCATATTGTATTATTGAAAATGAAAAATTTATTTATTTCAGCAAAATGCACATCAATATAGATAAGATATTAAAAAAAAAATAGAAAATAATATGCATAATGTTGGAGGTTTTGTTCTTAGTGTGAGTTTATGACCTTCACACTAGGCATAGCCTGTAACGCAAAGGCCGAAAGTATAATTTGAACTGTCCTGGTGAAACCTCGGGACAAAAGAATACAATTTAAGAAAAAACAAAATTGACAAAATAAAAATATAACATTAAATCCAAAAAACACGAAATAAAAGAAAATTAAATTAAATTTGCCTAAAATTTATAATAAACAGTGAAAAAAAAAAAACTCAATTAAGAATAATAGTGGCCGGTTATTATTATTAGTGACCACCTCCAAAATTTCAAGCTGCCACCGCGCCTGGGTGTAAGCGCGATTGAAACATATTCCTACTGGCTTTGATCCTATTTCAGTGTATGAAGCAAACATTATATAGCTGTTACTTTAGTTTGTTAAATCTTCGTTGTCTGAAACGATGATGAAATCAAAATGAGGAAAGGAATACGGGAAATTAAAGGTTATGTAAATTCATGATGTTTAGAACAGCGAAATATAATTGACAAGGACCTTTATAAATAAATATTAATGTTGAAAACTTAATAATTTATTTACGTCATGAAAATTAAGTCCACGCTGGCAAACAATGGATATAAAACCGTAAGATTAAAGAGTTATTGCCTATTTTATAACGAAAACTAATTACGATTGAATGAGATTGCAACAAAATGTATGTACCTAATTCTGTCGTTGTCGTTCATATTGACCTACCTAATTAATTTGATATACACATAAGTTCTGATGTTTTTTCAAAGTATAAATATTTATTGTAATCCTGTTTCCTTCTATTTCCTATGTTTGGGTCACTGGTTCGGTATTATTATAATCAACAGTTTGTTTACTTAGCATATAGATGCGTACTCTATACCTAAATGTGCGGATGGTAGTGTAGTACAAGTATGTAGTTGTTATCAGCGTGGAAGCAACAACACTGCTCCTTACCACGCTTGGTAAGCATCGTTTGTCGTTTTCATCACCAGTTGTGATGCGACCGCGTTCGGCGCGTGTGCTCTTGTGTTTACGATGGTAATACGTTGCTAATGTGTCGTCATCGGTCTCGTGGTACCAGTCATAGGGTCGGGCGGTCGCTATCGTTCGCCGGTCACCAGTGCTGCGCGATCAGCTTCGACGCGTGGTACATGCGCGGTAATATACTGCGTGATTTTTTTAGTTTCGCTAATCGAACAAACATGCCAGTTTATTTAGAGTGACATAGTGTGAAACTGATTTATTAACATTATAACTTTGTGGAAAAATGCTATTTAATTGTAGGTTCTCGGATGAAAAAAGGTACATACTTGCATTTTGTCTGTTTCCGATCGTGGGCTACATTCTCCTTGTGTTATCAACGTTATTGAATAGTGTTGAGGGATATGTGGGCCTTCTATGAGGTATTATTTGTGTAGTGTCGTTGGCATAGTTGATTCACTATACGTAGGTAGGTGTATGTTGCATTTATATGAATAGTTATTAGGTAAACTTTAAACCGTTTGTCAGTTTACTTTCCACAACAACAATTTTCAAGGACTTTCTCAATTCTCAATGCTAAGTATTCAGTTTTTAAATACATTCTAGCCTAAGTATTATTTGAATCTATGGATGTGTAAAAATGTATTTGGCAGATCGTTTGCTTGCCACTAAAATGATTTACTTTAACTGATTATGTATGAAATAGATGACAGATGGAGACTAGAAAGGTAAATAATTTGATAATTCACACAGAGATTGATACGAGTCGAAGATATCAATTCGCCATTTAAGTAGTTATCGAGATATGTATATTGTTATTAGAAGGTTATATATAGGTACTTACGTTACGCGCTATATTTTTTTTTATATTGATTTGAAGGCATTAGTCGCAGATGACTTTTACACCATTACGAAGGTTACACACGTATAATATGTATGTAGGCTACTACTTGTTTCCTAGGTGGTCAGCAATTCGCCTTTTTAGGATTAGAAACTAACAGAACTCGTATAATTTCATCCTGTCCGTCAGCCCATATATATTTTTGTCTTTTTTTTCTGACATGATTGCGATTAACCTCAATCTCCCCTGATGGTAAGTGAAGATGAGGCCGAAGATGGAGCTCGCTTTCCCGTTAATAGCCTATTCACTCTTTTCTTAAAGAGACCCAAGTTGTAAGTTTCTGGAGCACAGAAAATATTGTAGTTCTAACTTTTCAACTATGAAGGGGAACATTCGGAAAGAACTGGGTTATTCAAATAAACATAACTTGTAACGGAAACAGTTTGAACAATAACTTAATAAGTTTTTGAAATATCCGCCATTTTCAGTTTGAGTTCAACGACCGCGAATTATTAGATTGTACTCCATTGTAGGTATAATTATAAAATGCTATGTAACTTAAACATATTTCTATAAACTTCTTGGTACGGAATCCTCTGTGTAGTCTGATACGTTGTTGGCCAACTATTTTTCTAAGTGGTTATGTATCCGGGATCCGGTAGCCCTTATTATCATATTTTCTTACAAACCTTTACTCTCTAGTCTACACTGTTAAGTTTCATCGTAATTGGATGTGTTGTAGGAACGCATAGAAGACGAACGGACAAACAAACTAAGACTTGTAGTTGCCAATTTAATAAAACTATTTTCAAAGTTTCTCGCTAGTTCATCAGAGGGTATGAAGCTCGGGCTAGGCACTGATGTAAAACATTAAACATTAACCAGATCATGCTGGACCGTGTGGCTGCCGTGTTGCTTTCGGCTCGTATGTGACATTACTCGGACATTGTACGGCTCAGCGCGAATCATCACGCTCCCGAGACATAAACGGGGCCCGTGTTTGCCTGTTTAAAGTCTACGTGTGTCACGGGTCTCTACAAAGAAAACCGAATGAGTCAGAAATGTGAAATATGTTGAACCACAACCGCATTAGCAATACAATCAAAGTATTTTTAGTACTCCCTAATGAAGAAAAAAAAACATTTTTTTTCTTACCTGCCATGTGTGTCATTCTCTAGGGATCAATAGATAGAGTACGCATATATTTTTGAACCGAATTCAACTTTTGTGTCACAAAAACATCGAGAATCATACGTTGTTTAAAAAATATTATAATCATCTATGTTTTGCAACTACTAGAACCAAGTAAGAATAACTGTCTTCACACATAAATATCAAAGTCTAAAGCTATTAGGACATTCTCTGGAAATAAAAAAGTTTAATAATTCTAAAACAATCCCGAAAATGACAGATGTGTTCCTTCTGTAATTAAATGAAAAAGAAACTGCGATTTTTACACCAGTTTTCATGTTACAGTTTACAAGGATTTTTGCATAGTGTTATTCTAAAATTCAAGCCAACTCAATTCAACTATTGTATACTGAGAGCCGGGTAACAAAATTAACAATATCTGGGTTTTTTTATCTAGCTTTATTGTATCATCATAATTTCTCAACTTTTCTCGAAGGGAATTTCCCGGGAATGAGAACAGTCCACTTACTTGAAAGTCCTAAATGTTACCACAACCGTATTAGCCGTATTTTTTCTTAAATTCGGCAATGAGCTGCGTTAATATACAAGAAAATAATGATATATTAATAATTAGCTGTCCCCCACGGTATCAACCATGTTCCCTGCAGGGGTAAAAGGTCTATTTCACGCACCCATCAAATATGTCTGCGAAAAATTACGTCGACCGTTGACTTTGATGCTGCGTGAACGAAGGACAACCGAAAAACATACTCATTAAAATTTATAATATTAGTTGAATATATTTTAGTCTCCTGCGATTGTTCTTGACGATCGAACGTAATGTAATATTTTCAAAGTTTATTCAGTATGGTTTTTACAAAATTTTATGAAAACAATTGAAAAGTTAGACCCCTAAATGTAGTCCAGGTTCCTAACCTACTTGTACACCAAATTTCATAGAATACAGTCAAGTAGATCTTGATTTATAAGAGGACATACAGACGGACAAAAGATTTGCTATTACAGATACGACTACTCTACACATATTAGAAGTAGCTATAGATTTATTGTGAATTAATGCTCTTTGTTTCTTTTTCACATTTTTATTTTGCTTTAATGCATAATAAGACATTACACCCACGGAGAAGGTATATTCGTTTAGGGTGAGAGATTGTGCACTCGAATGTTGCCATTTATCTCGAAAACCGTTCGAACGATTCAGATGCGGTTTTCTGAACAAGTATAACTATTTACAATAATATTTCGTAAAAATGTCTAAAAAGTTTATAAACCCCCGACTAAAAGGAGGTAATTACCTAACCAAGGAGGAACGGGCCTTCACACCTAAGGACCCGATAATTCGTAGGGGGCTGCTACCTTGAGTTGAGAATAGGAGAATATCAATTAAATACATACTCTAAAATTGCAATATTTTATGAATTGTCTTTTGATTACTTACCTACTTTTAGCCAGGAGTTTTACAATTTTATTCATTTCTTATTTTATAACAGGGTTTTGATCCGTTTTATGATTTTTTGAAATAATTACTTTAATTTTTTATTTGAGGTTACGCTTAACAGATTCTGTGAGGTTCGTGTAAAACGACGTTATTCATCATAATGAAAAATTTGGTTATCCATTCGTGGTTAGGTTTGCAGAATGATTTTGTGAGATCTATTGTACTAGTAGGTACAAAATGTTCCAATAACGAAGTTTTCGCGTCTTCGCTTTACATCGCTGCATCGCGCCAGCCAAGCTAACCTTGTAGTGACGTAAAGAATAACATAATTTTTAAACAAATAAGCTCTTGATAATATATAATTATATTGTAAAAATCGGCCAAGTACAAGTTTGATAGCTACTATGGAAGACGTATGCATTGTGTGTTGCAGATTATATAATGTCATTAATATTTTTTTTATAAATTTCACGGAGTAGACGAATGTTATTTAAATCCGAGGTTTTTGAAATTGTGTTAACAAATAACAGTATTTTTACCTACATAAATCACTTTAAAATTCAATACACACACAAGCGGATTATATAATAATAATATTCCGTCCCGTTTCGCAGTTATTGTGACGAAGCCGTCATTGTTGCTATTATAGCAAATAAAGATTGCGAGGATGTCTTGAACCCGTTTTCTAGACGAGGACACAATCGATGCGCTGCAAAAGTCTGACCTCGGGCCTCTATTGTTAGCGATCAATGGACAATACTCTGAGTCCTCACACACACCGACTACAATCGTTCTCAAATCACCGACTACATCCGCATCCATACATATCACGAGTTCACGAGAATTGAGATGCTGAATAACCTGTTTGGCCATTATATCGATTGTTAACGCCTAACGGTGTCGAAATAGCGATTCCTTTTCTTTGTTAAGTGAACCCTAATGCAATATTTGAGAATAGTTAAGATAAATAACTGATTGCTATGTTGATATTATACGTTAAATATCTCAATATGTTCGTAAGGATTACATTTTATTGTATTCAAAATCTAATTTTCGAGTGTTGGTAGTGACGAGTGTTGAATTGGTCAGCACATCCCGCCGCTCGATTAACATCGCGTCTGAACTCAACGGTTGGTACACAACAGTCCACCCACGTTCGACCGACGCGGCGACACCGCTCTGCATCCGTCCCGCAGTGATTGATAAACCAATTTGACATCATTGCCGTGGGAAATGTAGGGTACCTAACCGACCTACCTAAAATGCGTGCGTTTCTGATTTTAGCGCGAATAAAGATATAACCACTTTTTTAAGACCAGACGAATTTTAATATCAGACTAGGCATAGGGTGTGTTCCGTACCTAAGTAACGTTAGTTTACAATGTAAATTGACGTCGACAGATGGACACGACGAAACTATAACGATTCCCCTTTTTTACCATTGTGCTTCCGAACCATAAAAAAATATTTACAATGTGGCAAACAATCAAAAATTGTGATTGTTCCAAACTGATTGATCTATAAGTGGGTGACTAATTACCTGAACAAGTACTGTTTTCGGGACAGTGAAAGAAAGAGCATATTTGTGTGTTACATTGTAACTTACATAGAATATACATCTAAAAGATCTTAGATGCCTATCATAGCTTTATTTTCACTGCTTTAAACATATTCCTATTGTTATTTTAATGCAACTTTGCCTTTAAAGCAACATACATGAAGAGTATCAATATCATGATAAACATAAAATTTTAAGCATTGAAAATCATGTTATCGAAGATTAGTTAATTAAATAATTAACCTCAATTGGTATTTAGAATAAAACCAAATGGAAATATTCTTAAATGAGATCAAAGAAAACAAATTAGACTAGTAACTTACAATCTGGGTTCAGAATATTTTTTTAATGTCGAAAAATATTTTTGGTTTTGTTTACTGCTTAAAGTTAATTTAACTGTCGTAATGGTGTATGTCAGGTATTTTCTTATATACAGGGCGTTATTTTCCTACCCGCGTGGATAAATTAGTTTGTTCGCTGAGAAAAATATAAATTTAGCCTATCCTGTATGTTATTACTTACGTACAAAAACCTTCCTCCTTTAATTTTCTGAACAAAATTAATTATCATAGCAATATGGCCATCTTGTGATGTTTATTAAATCCGTAATGAAGGCCACAGGCAATAAATGGTAATTGTCATGAAATTAGTTAATTAGTACATCGTAGGCACTCCGACGATGCTAGCCTTGATCTCTACTTACTGAACAACAATCGATTTTACGGCTAATCGTCATCAAGTGTCCTCAATAGTTTCATCCCGCGCTCTTGTTAGCTAGTAGCGCTCATACATGACTAGTAAATAAATTCAATTACTTTTAGTTCTCTATGTACATATGGCAGGCATTTATTAAGAAAACGAATCATGGAAAATCTCACCAAAAATCAAATTTACATATCTACATTACGTCTCATAATTTGCTTATTTACAATTTAAGTATCGTTAGGGTGTATCTAAGATATTTTAGAGCCTTCTAAAGAGATTTTCTATCCGTGTGGATAAATTTGTTCACAGGGAAAAATATTAATTTAGACAATCCTACATAGCGTGAATGTTAGTAAAATCCGTCTAGAGCTCGTCACAATGTCTAGTGCTGGCTTCTTGCAGTCGATTTTCGATCAATGGATGGTAGGTGAGACGGTGGGAGAATGGGCTCAAGCCGCACACGGATGGTGGGAGGCAGTCACCGGTGGGTGATGTAAGAACGACTGGCTCTGGCGGTGATGTCACCTCGCCCACGCCTCGCCCCCGCTTCCCCTTACCTCAACTGCGGTGCTACGACAAAGCCTTCCGCAAATCTGCGCGGTTCCAAACATTACACGTAAAGAAGTTTAAGTTTAAAGGCTTTACAAATACAATATGGAAATGTAACGTAACATTGTATAGTTACTTACATAACTCACTTTCAGCCTTGATTTATTATATGAATATAGTATTTCTCGTAATGTCGCCCTAGTCGATCGATCCAAGAGTTCTTCAGCTCGAGCGTTAGTTTGATCGACGATTGTTGATAACGAATGCCCGCAAAATCTTTGCCGCAATGCAGCCAAGCGTGCATCTAGCGCAAGTAGACCGTGACCGATGGAAATATTTTGCCGACTAAGTACCAAATTGATTTACTTCTACCACTCTAGTGTAGCGTTGGTGGATAAATTTAATTAAAACAATATCTATCTCGGACTCAAATGTAATTGCATTACCATTTAGCTTTTTAGATTAAGGTCAAGTTACACAAGATTATATACCTACCTACTTAACTTGTGAGTTGCAAAATTAGTTTTAAATTAGGTGCTTGAATTAATTATTTTAAATTCGAATCAGTTATCATGAAAACATCTTAATAGTGATCGATATGTTTGTGTTATCAACGTGGGAGTCGTGTCTACTTATGGCCAAAATTAATAGTCGTCCCTGATCTAAAATAGTTAGATTGATGTACTTAATGACAGAAATATCAATGCCAAAAATTGCATCAATAAATATTGATCGGAATAGAATATGAATTTTGGCCGTTAGTCGGTTAACATGGACTGTCTGTGTATCTGTCAGCCCTATTTAAATGACGGTTACGAAGTACATACCTAAGAATTTATTCTTATTCATATGTTCCTACGTAAACAAAACAAGTATGTACCTACCTACCTTCAGTGTTCACTTAGCACCGTGCTATGCGCTTGTTTATTATAGATACCCTTCTTAACAATTTCGGACATAAAAGATATATTCAATATAAAAGAAATATGAAACTTTGGATTCCATCGACGAGTTAAAGTGAATAAACAACAGTTAAATAGTGAAATAATATATCTAGTCAATGAATCGACGTGGTGATATCTATGAGTTAGAAAATTTTGAGGTGTGCTTTAGAACTCAGCTGTGAAAGTATTTACTACCATGATTCTAGATAGGTGACATCAATAGTGAAGTGTCAGCAAAAACATGGTTGAGAATATACATTGAGTGCGTCGTGAGATAAAAAAGTGGTTAAAGAGATGAAGATGGAGGGTGCAGTGCTCAGCGTTTCGAGTGGCAATAATAGATTTCGAACGCATCTGAAGAATGCAGCTAGCGCATTATGTGCGAGAACATTACCGAAACAGAGGCGTAGGGAGCCGGCGGCTACGTGCAGCGCCAAGCATCACACGTATCCGCGAGCCACACCGCCCAAGCGGATTCCCATCTCCTGCCGAATGGAGCCGCTAGTGTGTGCTTCCTCGCAACACTCCACTGGATATGAACCTCCTGAACCTAACCAATATGAAGTGGAATCTCCCAGCAAACCCAATGGCACCATCAAATTAAAAGGAGCCTTAGCCAGGTAAGGTTTATCATAATTATGGAAACAATATTTCGCGCCAGTTGTCCAGGTGGTTGGATACCCAAGGTTTGCATGAACATGTCCGTTTGTTGCTGAGTCTGATTGTAAATCTTTTTATATTTTTAATTATTTTATACGTGTGCATGTCTTGAACTCTTCCTTAACTGGCTGGACCGATTTCGATGTGTTTTGTTTTGTGTGTCCCTGGATGGTTTAGACCTGTTAGGTGGATCGATTTCTGGATAAGAGTAAAGAAAAAGTAGTACATGTAATATATCATATCGCACCCTCAGAACGATAGGGGCTTAACTCAAAAAATCACTTTTGGCACATATCGATTTTGGGTGACTTTTGCACTGAGCGGGCAGGGTGGGTCCCGGTGTTAAAGAGGCTGAAGCACGGTATGCTTATTCTATCATTAAATTGACTATGTTTTACTATTCATCGGATAGAGCGTACTTTGTTTAGTCTCTCTATGATGATAGACAAGAAACAACACAACAATAGAACAAAGTAACTCCATTTCGCAAAATTTTGAGTTAAGCCCTTATCGTACTGAGGGTGCGATAAGGCTTGCTCCTAACCGGAAAGAGAGCTGTTAGGAAGAGAAAGCTATTTCTCCGCAGTAGGTAGGTAGAAGTAGGTAGAATACAATAAATAGGCAGTAAATAAATCATAAAGTCATTTAAGGCCGCACACAGACACGTCTATTAGACTTTAATGACTGCTATATGTTAATCTAGATTGTTATTGTAAGGAGTGAATGATTCGTATTTAAATCGGTACTGACTTGCAATGCTCAGACCGGGAACAGAGCACATGTTCGGAAATGAGTGGCATTTGTAGCTGGGTCAACAACATGAGCATGACATGGCATGACATCATGATGACTTGTTTACCTAGGTCGCGGGGTGGAGGTGATGTCGTCAATTACGCCGCTACATCAATTGATTTTTATAGCTGTAATATTTTTTTAACAGAAAGTAAACATGTACATGTCCATAGAGTAGTCTTTACAATGCATGATTGTTTAATTTTAATAATCAAATTATTGGTAACAAAGAGCGCGTGTACAGGCGGGTAATTTCACGCTACGATCTTTCTGACATTGCATTATCCTAATAGAAATGTAGCCTTATTTTATACGTATTGTTTTATGTACGTGATTTTAATAGAAGTTGTGTTTGTAAAGGGATTTTATTTATAACTTATTGTGCCTGCAACTGCGTACACGAGATAACTTAAATTTTTTTTTTTTCGTTAGGCGGTTTTGATGAAATAAATCCTATATGTTGCCAGTTAACTTCCAGTGTTCTGTGAATACATCTTTATAAATTCGTCTAGTAATTTCGGAGATTGACGTATTCAAACAGCAAACAGTTGTCAGTTTTCATAAATGGTCTTGTTCTCACAAATGGTCATTTTCCCGTTCATCAACCGCAATCAGATTTTGGCAAATATTTTCAATGTACAGACACGACATTTCTACAGTTTCATTATAGTAAGATAGAATGAGATTTTATATAAATACCTGACTTCGTTTGCGAAATGAAAAATGTTTTTCTTATAATATATCAAGAACATTCTGTGTGCCAAGTTTTATCTTAATTCGTTCAGCAGTACTTAGTGATATTCTATAATATTAGTAGATTCTGTGAGCTCTCTTCGATGAGCTAAGCCAATAGTAAAATGACAAAGTTTTTTCGTCTTTATGTTATGTAAGTACCTACATATTAAATGTTCACTTTGTTAAAGTATTATTTTAACTGTACCTATAATATTAAACTGATAAAAGACAATTAAACATCATTAATTTTAAATTAAGTTGCTAATTACATAAAAGTAAGCATGCACTACCTATCTCATTCAAACAAACAATATGATGATCTCACACTTCATAGTCGACCGAAATAACTGGTAGTCGTAAACGCCGTTAACCGTTGCGGAAATGTAGCATGTCTATTTTTGATAGTTGATCAATATTTGTAACATATTGTTTTGTATAGATACATTAACTATGACAGTATGACAAAAAATACATGGATTATAATAAATATCTACCTACAAATACTTATTTAAATCAAATACGAATGGATTAAATGCACTTGTGTAATTTTTAAACTTGTTGTGTGCGAGCGAGCGGTATCGGGAAAGTGAGTCTCATTCGCACACCATGATGTCATGGTATATTTCTGTGAGCACTCGACTGCCTGAGTCGCACGCGCATATCGTTTACTAGCTTTCCGCCCGCTGCTTCGCATGCGTACAGTTCATAATATGTATAACTACAGTTAAAACCATGACATTGAACCCTCATATAAGTATTTACTTTCATACAATGCTTACAGACAAACTTGAAAAAAAATAACAATAAAGTTCAGATTTATGAATAAACATATTATATTACATAAATTTACCGTCTAATATATTAGTTTTAGACATTGGTGATGTATTATCGTGTATTTAACTTCGACGCAAAAGGAGGGACGGTATAAGTTTGTAGCTTTTGTCTATCTGTGGCATTGTAGCTCCCAAACGGATGAACCGGTTTTGTTTATTTTAAGAGTTCCATGGTCTATGGTAATAAACGGAACCCTAAAATGAGTATAGTAATGTCCTATTCGTATGTTCGAGGTATTTTTCTCGAAGAATATTGAATGAAGGAGATGGCCCAAAAGTAGATGTTTTCTAAGAACCGCTATATAATCATGTAGTGACATGAGCTTGTGAAGATCTGTCATAACAAGGTTTCAAATGAGATGGAGGTTTTACAATTACCAAATGTATTTAAAAGTATACTTAATATTTTTAAAATATGCGCGTCAAAAGTCGTAAACATGTGGTTTTTAGAAATCCTTTTATAGAAAACAGTTATAAAACTATTTTTTTTTGTTATATAATATTTCCGCAATTTTAAGTTTGAGTTTACATGTTACTAATTATAACTCTTAATGCCATACTTACATTGTTAAATAATTTCTAATACAAACTGTACACATTTTGTAGTCGGACATGGCACGCAATCTGACACAGGTATATTGCTGAGTTTTCAGCTTAGTCTATAGGCCGAGTTCAATTGATAGAACTGAAAGCAACAGCTTTTGGAGTTTAATAGGCATAGTCGATGAAAATTAATTCAGCGGTTTAAGCAAAGCACGAGAATGGCCACTTTTACAGCTTCGTTTTTAATATCATTCGTTTGTTAGGCCAAGGTGGTGCTGGGACAGAACCCCTCCTCAATCATCAACCGACAATAAGAATGAAAGAAACATTAAATAAAGCTAATTGACTAAATAGAGTGTCCGATTTGATATAATTTTGGATATAATCTACGAGATCCGCGGTATACCTACCGGAAAATGTTTTGCAAGACGGTGTAGGATAATCGAATTTGTCGGACTACAGAATACTTGCCACCGACTGTTTTGTGAACCGGAAGGTTTTGAAAAGGAAGTAACTTGGCAGATTTATATGTACTCATCATCATCATATCAGCCCAGGGTTGTCCACAGCTGAACAAAGGCCTCCTCCTTGGATTTCGTCTTAAGTTGTTTCGTTATATGTACTACATAATAATAAAGGATATGCGACTGCGTCGAGAAAATCACAGTGCCGCAAACAAGTCACATGTTTATGCATGCATTGTCGAAGATTGGCCGTAATATATGGTGTTGTTATGTACTGTCATAAACATGTTGGATTATAGTTATAGGGGAACAAGGTAGAGCCCGGGATTTCTGTGGGTATTTTACCGTATGAACTTTTAAAAGTACCTAATAAACGTTAACTTGTTTTTTACCCCCTGGTGATTTAGCCATGTAAACTTTGTGTTCTTGGAATACCTCAACTAATCACATATTACTCATCATCTAATCGCTTCAATCGAAGGGACACCAAATGGCAATGTGACTAATGTAACTATTATCAACAACTAATATTTGTTAGTCATTTAAGTATAGAATAAACTAGAATATATTTTAAATTTTTTTTTGGCTGGGCCTGTGCCATCCCGAGCCTTTATATTTACTAGTGTTTGCCCACAGGTAGAAATTCGACCATAACCATTATTGAGAATTTTTGGAAGACATATATAAAAAACGTAAACGTATTTTGCAAACAGAAGAGAATTGGACAGACCACTATATTGTCATTGCCTATTTATAAGTATAGAGAGAATAATTACAAGCTTTTATTTAATATGTTTTAAAGTTTTTCTTTCCGGTATATTACATTATCATAATGACATTATTGTATTACATCATATACTGTTACATCATGTTTTTGTAACCAATGGTATTTTTTAAATTATTATTATTCCGTTATCTCATCAGAAATTCTTCCGATATTGTCCTGATTCACCTACACTACTTATATGATCTGACGTTTTCATGTTATTTAGTTAAAATAATTATTTTGCATTTGATTAAAACTCGGGTTATCAAGAAGGTCAAAATCGAGAAGTTCGCGTCATGTTTATGATTTAATCCATATAAGGGCTTATATGCATTATGCGAAAGCGTATATATTTTTTATTTTTTTAACCATTCTCTTAAATATACACTTATAAAACATCTACTATATACGTGATACCGAAAAATACTACTAGTTACTATTAGTGCACCAATTGGTCAACAAAAGAATTCCCAATGTAGATTGGCAAGCTACCCGACCGGCTGTAAAATCGCTGCCAAATCTCATCTGCATTACAATTGTAGCAGATACCAATGTACCGCATGGTAAATGACCAAGCATACATATAGAACTTTGGAAACAAGACAGGCAGTTAGTGATACATTACAATATATATTTTGTTTTGATTGAAGTTATTAGCCTTGATGGCTTTTACACCCTTATGCGGACAAGTACCAATATCTATGCTTATTTTTACCATATGGGCCGACAAACAAGCATGTGGTCTACTTGATGGTAAGTGGTCCCTGCCGGTTACCTTTGCAGCACCAGGGGTACATCATCAATGCGTTGTCGACCCTGAGACGTGAAGATGTGCCTGTAATTTAATTAAATAATGTGTACCAAAGATATTCGATTGATATTAACACCACCTTCGACCACATTATCACTTACCATGCCGAGGTCGTGGTCAAACACGCATTTAAAAAAAAGGATTATCTATTCACGCATGGTAATAATATTCGTGACCTTCCACTGCGGGATCCATACGGTCACGAATCTTAATGCTTGTTTCGTTCGATTAGCCGCATTGCGCCTCGTCGCATGGTAGTGTTATATGTATGAGGTCTTATAATCAACTCTCAGACATGACTTATGATAACAATAAATACCTCGAAGTAAACATGAACAATGTTAGTACTTAATGTATGTTCAACTCGCCGACTTTACATACGATTTTATAACCTACGCGAACACGTTCGTGTTCATTTCAGCTATGGTATTTAAATGTTTCGTATATGTGATCTGCATTAGTTTATTTGTGAATTTTCCTTTTAATATTTATAGTGGATTTGTTGTTGAATCTTCAGTTGTTTGTGTATGCCCGTGAGTGTCTGTTATATTTTATATAGTTGTTATATCGCACCTTTAGAATTGAAGTGGCATAACTCAAAATTTTAAGAAAATGACTTTTGTACATGGAATTACTTATAAACATGTATTCTATCAGTTTATTATAAATAAATAGATTATTTTAGTCCAGAAAAGGACAAACGTGCTATTTCCGTCTCTTTAAAATCACGCGGTTACCGCGCATCCCTCTGTATTGAAGGATCTCATTCAAAGTTGCGTCAACAGTGCTAAACGCTGGACGTAGTGCGGTTGCTCCGTAAAGGGCGGAAACTGTAATCTGCAGTTTTAATACTAAACGCAAGGTAAGTTATATCTTCGATACATATTTTTGTAATGACTCATTTTGGTTTTGGGCGTTTCAATACTAAATGATTATAATATAGTGGTGTCGTATTAGTACTGCCGTCATTTTATTACCAAATATTGCTTAAATGATCGAGCCTTATTTTATATTATTGCTTTACTTTACTACCAATTTTGTGACTACGGAGACGTATAGGTAAATATGTTTATTATTTACTGAATGATATGATACTTAGTGAGCTTTATTTTGAGTTGAGTCTTTTTATTTTTATTTCAGTTAAAGTTTGAGATCAATAATGAAAAGAAGTGCAGATCTTATTTTGCATCTATTAAACCGGAATGAAATATTATGCATGAACAGGGTGAAGAGATGAGAACAGCAAGTGCAGAAGGTTATACTAGTGCTTAAAATGGATCCAAAGAGCGTGATAAGGAAAACTATTAGAAAAACCCTTGGATAAGGCGACGGATGGAAGTCCTAGATTGAATTGAAATTTTACCGCAAGTGGAAACTGAACAACGGATTCTAAAGGAGATTAACAATACGTCGATAATCAGCAGTGAGAATAGCGTTAATCCAATTATCAAAGAACAAACATCACAAAACATGAGAGATCGATCCAGTAGTACATCATCATCCAGTTCTGTTGTTTGTTTGTATTATTATTATTTTTTTTTTTCATTATTAGTTATTCATAATATTATATTATTGTTCAATAATTCTTCACTTTTGCGATAACACACAGGTATTATTAGTGACACTAAATAGATTTTATGTAATAAAGCTAATTTGGTTTTTAAAAAAAAAGAGTTATTGCTGAGTTTATTGTCGGCTCTTCTCAGTAAAAAACAACCTTCCGAACCGGTATTAGAATCAGACTATTCATAAGTGCTTGGAAAGGCCTATTTGAATAAAAATATTTTCATTTCATTTCTTCTATGTCATCATCTTCAAGTTCCAGCACAACGTCGTCGTCATCAAAGTCTTTTACATAACCGAAGCAAAGCTGAGACGAAATGAAAATAAATAGCTCACCTTCTATCATGTCAGGTACTCAAATCGATTACACGAATATAATTTGTGCCGAGCCCTCAAATAGCAAAATACGGTTAGATAAAGACATAAACTACCGTCAATCACCTGTGCATTCTTTGCAATCAGAAGTCGATCTGAGTGACGCTGATCCGACTTACAACGATTCATCGCTACGACGCTCTTTCAGTTCATCAACCAACACGTCTGACAGGGATGGGGCACATGATGGTGACGATGCAATTGTTTCCTCAGAATAAAAAATCTAGGAAGCGCCTGCGCAATCCGTCTCAATGGAAACAAAATATTGTTAAATCTCTTCGAAATACCGGAAAAGCCTACCAATCACTTTCTAAATCTAACAAAGTAATTGTGTTTGTAGACTTCGTTGTTCCGATAACTCAACCCCTGAGCGAAATATACGACTATTATTGGCAGCTAAGTAATTTTGACTTGAAGCGATCATTTATCAAGGCATGCACGATGGAGGTGAAACCAATATATCAGTACAAAAATGCTGCCCATCCTTGTAAACCAAACACAGCCATTTATTTTACAGCTGATTGCCAAAGAATTCGCGTTTGTAAAACCTTTTTTTATCAATACACTAGGTACTCGTATTACAGAGAGACAGATAAGAACTGTGAAACTGAAAACTAATGGCCTCGTGGAAGATCTTAGAGGGCGTTCTAGAAGCCGAGCCCCGATTAACCCAAGTCTTGTACAAGATATTAAGGACCATATTAATAGTCTACCGCGCATAGAATCACATTAACTAAGATCTTCTACTTCAAGAGATTATATGGATGGCAGCAAGAGTATAAAAGAGATATGTAGGGACTTTAATAATAATCAAAACAAATCTCACGCCCGTACTGGGTTTTTTACTTAATATTTACAACTGAAATTAATATAAGCTTTTTTTAAGGCCAAAAAATATTTATGACACTAATGTACAAGATATAAATATATGAATATGTATAATTAACGAAACTAAATGTGCTGTTTATGATCTCGAAGCTGCAATGACCTGTCGTCAAGGCGATGTTTCATCTTTTTATTATAGGTCAAGACTTAATTGTTATAATTTTACAATAGTTGAACTAGCTTCTAAATCAAAACATAATAATAAAAAGAAAAACGATAGTGAACTAGGTGCATATGAAGAAGTATATTGCTACTTTTGGAAAAGAAGACATGGTAATAAAGGGGCTATTGAAATAGGTTTCTGCGTTTTTGATTACTTAAAGTCCCATCAGTGAAAATAATGCAGACAAAACTTTAAATCTAATATTTTATTCAGAAATTGTAATGGTCAAAACAAAAATAAATATATTGCCAGTTTATAGCAGTTTAGGCCACTGCATAAGACAGTGGCCCATTTTGACAACATTCAATCAATAACGCATAAATATCTAATTAAGGGACATACACAGAAAGAGGGAGACAATGCACATAGTTTAATTGAAAAGAAATAAAGAGAAACCTAAGATCTGGTCCTATTGACAAACCGCAACAATATATGCCTTTACTAAGAGGTGCTAGAAAAACTGGCACCCCAATTAGAGTTAAAGAGTTAAGGTTACAATTTTTTATAGACTTAAATGTGTTGCAGAACGAATGGGGGTATAACTTTATTTAGGATGTTGATAAAAATGCAGTGGGTTTGAGGGACTTAGATAGCGAGATAAAAGTGTTAAAATTAGTTAAAGACGAGCTATTTTTATTTTACTATAAAAATACATATGCTGAAAAAACTTTAAGAAATAAAATGAAAAAAGCATGTGAAATTACAATAACGAATGTTATAGTCCAAAATGGTGCTTGCAGAAAATAAAAAAAAAGATCTGAATTATCTTATAAGAACTAAAGCAATCCCTAGTATCTACGCCTGGTTCTATGACTCGCGTTTATAATTATTTTTAATAAATCAACTTAATGATCTATTTTGATCTCATTTTAGTGTTGAATCAAGATATGTTATTTTTGCTGTTTATTTAAAAAAAAAGTGAATGGTTGATTATGTTAATTAGTTGAGTTTGATAAAAGTTTTTTTATTTCGTAAATTCTTTCTTAGTCATTTTTATTAATATTTTTTGGCCAGTTATTCAAATATAACAAAATGACTTTTACTTTATTATTTTTCTACTCTATTGATAAGAAGTATTTCATTGTTTTATATTATTTTATCAAAGGTTTACATAGTATTTGGAGATTATTTCAAACCATTGATTTTATAAACTTACTTTAATTGAATACCAGGTGGTAATGTTATGTTGGTAGCAGTACCAGTAGATTAGTGTTTAATGATGATTAGTGAGGGAAAATTTCAAAATACACGATTTTGAAACCAAAGTCTGTTTTTCACTTTCCTTTAATTTAACTAGTCTACAATAATTAAACTAGCATATTGTAAAATCTGTCACCATGTTCAAATATAACATTAGAAATTAATCGCCTCTTTTTTATATAGGCACAATTTGTTTATGTATCGTTAAGTAAAAAATTGACTCAAAGTCAAATATGCCAATAATATTAAATTGATTTCGGAAAATAAGTGTCATTTTTTTTTTAATGACTAATTAACAAATGTTCTAATTAGTTATACGTAAAGGTTTAGTGTCCAATCATTAAAACAATTCCTACCCTACGGTTAATAACAAAACAATTAAAAATAACCTAGAGCAATAAAATTGAAAATCTACAAAACGGCTAATTCTTCTATTACATTTTTGGTGTTTACCAAAAAACAAGAATTTTGGATTAAGCCACTTCAATTCTAAAGGTGCGATATGTTGCATGTAAATCAAAGAAATGTCATGCGTTTGAAAAATAATAATACATGTAGATAAGTTATCTGAATAAAAAACGCCCAGCTAGACATTACAGTTTGTAACCGTTCTTTTTTCACATGGGAACTTCACAATACCGACAGATTACATCGTTTGCACAAAGGTAATCAGCTGACGGCGTGTGCATCCAAACCATATGATGAGTACGTTTTATTTAGTCTACCAGAGACCGGAAATATTTTGCTTGTTATGTCTGTAGTACTGCGGTGTCAAAACAATGTGCTGATACTTTAAATTATATCATTGGTTGATTGACACCGTGTGATACAAATGAGTCAAACTTTGCACTTTCCCATGTCTCAATGAAAACCGAATCTGTGTAAGCAAAAACAAAGTTATATAGGTTTGAAGAATGTTATAATCAAGTACCATGTCGATGAATTAATTTCATAAATAAAAATTGATTCTTTAAGGACTTATATAGGAGGTTCTCAATTCGTGTTATTAGTTTTTCACTTAAAAGGGTACACAGGCCGTCAGTGTGGTGCAATTATGATCAGACCATGGAGTAAGTTAATAATAGCATCACATTCAACACTCACCTTGTAGTACAAAGTAGGTACTACCTGCTTAATACGCGATCAGTAAATTTGTACGTTCGGTTTGTGTCCAGTGTTCACCTGATAAGGTAGTGCATATCTAATGGGAACGATATTTATTATAAATATAGTCAAAATTTTATCTTTGCGTCTTAATATAGATTAAATGGAAATAAAGTGTCCGATTTATTAAATTTTACTCCTGTCAAACTCGTATATCATTTTATTTATCTAAATTATACTAAAGTTATCAATAAGTTTGAGAGTATATAACCTAGGGTAGGGTAGCTTAATTATTCGAATTCTAGTGTGTATATCCCTACTAATATTATAAATGTGAATGTAAGTTTGTTTGTTACGTTTTCACCCGACAACTACTTAACCGATCATCATGAAACTTTTTACACATATTCTTGGAGGTATTAGAAGTAACATAGGATACTTTTTGTTCCGGAAAAATGTTACATCCCTCGGGAACGTGGGTTTAACCGCGGGGACAGCTAGCAAGTTATATAGTACACAGTTCAATACTTTTTTTTTGTTTCAGGGAGGTGGCAAATGCTTGGGGCTGTCGTGTGGGGCTGCCCGACCAGCCAGCTTCCGCCGATCGAGTCCAGAGTCTATTCAACGACATCGAACTTTATCCTACTAAGACCCAGGGTAAACATTGTTTTTATTATTTTCTTTGCAGTTTAGAATAGGACCTTAAAATTCAATAACAAAAAAGAAGTGCTTTATGTTTGATGCTTGTGTTTGTCTATCTTTCAGTGTGTATTTCTTTGGCTTCTAGCTCCTAAAAGATGGACCGATTTCAATGCAGCATTTTTGCTAGAATGAATCTAGTTAGTCGCCTCAGTATAGTTCTTACCTTTGTTTGATGACAATTCGTCCAGCTGTATTTTTAATTGGCATATGAATTCCATAAACATTCATTGGAATATTTATCACACATTTTTTTATTACTACGACCACTGAGTCAGCACAAAGGGAAGTTTAAAATACCAAACCAACTTTCTCCCGACTCAATTAAAGGTCATAATGATTTGAAACTATATTTTTTTTCTATTAGTTACTAATATTGTTATATAGTTTGTTTGTCCGTCCTTCAAGTTAAATCGGAACAACGAATCGATGTGAATAACGTAAAGACATAACTGCCATGGCGGAAATTAATCTTATGTCAGGGGAAAGATATTGTCAACGTAAAAGGGTGTAAAACCTGTCAACAGCTAACACAAAAAGTGCTAGACATTGGGTACAATTCATTTTGGAAATGGGGGGATACCGCGGAGAAATACTAGAAATTTATAAATGACTGAACACTACCGAGACTTTGTTAATTAGCAGAATTTACCTTCTGATGCAAGTTGTATTCGCTAATTGTATACCTAAGTTACGATCAAAATTATTATTATTTTTATAGCTATTGACATTTTATTCACATACGTAGGTACTAGTTGTTAACAAAGTACCACTTTATCGAACCATGATGTAAGCTCGCGATAAGAAACGTTGTTGTTAAAATACATTTCGTCGATGATTATACTGTATGTAAGTACGTTTATACAAGGGTATTGTGAGTATAGTAGTACGTGGGTTGAGGTTGGGCAGTAAGGGTACCTTAATTGTTGTAGCAACAGGAATGCGTTGTCAAAGAGGGAATGGTTTTTACGATAGTGTAATTCTTGAAATGCTGCATTTTTATTATTAATTTTCTTATCTATATATTGGGTTCCATTGACGCACCATCACCTCAAAACTACTGAACATATCGGGGTGGGACTGCTACCATTCGACGCGACATGTTTCCTTGTTGGTTATAAACTCGGGTGAAACCGCGGGGGACGGCTAGTCACTACATAGTATAAAACAAAGTCGCTTTCTCTGTCTTTATATCCCTATGTATGCTTAAATCTTTAAAACTACGCAACGTATTTTGATGCGATTTTTTTTAATAGATAGAGTGATTGAAGAGAAAGGTTTATATGTATTAGTATCTACACTGCACCTGAGCGAAGCCGGGGCGGGTCGCTAGTTTAATATAAATTGAAGCTGTGTCATGCAGTTTCTTCACTTAGGAATAGGCGATTATAGCTTGTTTGTCTTCAATTTGAGTTGGGACTGTTAGGAATCTTCCTTCTCTGTCTGAGTATCCTAATATGGGATTCTAACTCTCATCCCTTTGGAGGATTGTCTCAAAGGAAATTGCTTTTTCCTCTGTGAGCCGATGGATAGGTCTTCTTGAAGAATGACTTGCTTCTCGTATCAAAATTCAAAAAATTCAAAACCATTTATTCAGTTTAGGCCTTCGGAGGGCACTTATGAAGGTCAAATTTAAAGTTACTGAAGCTACAACCGGTTCGGAAGTCAGCCTTCAACTGAGAAGAACCGGCAAGAAACTCAGCAAGGTTACATTCTTTTTTATTTGTTTTATAAATTTTTATCTATTCTGACTTTTTGGCTATTTTATAATATCAATTTTACATAATTTTATATTTAACAATTACACAATACTTATTATAGGTAACATTAAAAAACAAAACAAAAAAATGACAGGACTACAAAATAGAAAATAACAATAGTTCGGTACTTAAAACTTAAAAAAGAGATTTAGAGGTGCACTGTGCAGTGAGCAGCTATTTCCATGCATTTTTATCTTCAATATAATGAACTACCTTGTAATACGCTTTCTCTTTCAAAACTTTCCTAATATAATTTTTAAATTTATGATCAGACATTTTGGTTACTGACAGCGGTATCTTATTATAAAATCTAACACAATTACCAAGAAATGACTTGTTTACTTTAGTTAGTCTAAAGTATGGAACAACTAACTTCTCCCTTTGTCTTGTATTAATATTATGGATATCCAATTTTGACTCAAACATTCCTATGTTTCTACGAATAAACATTATATTTTCATAAATATATAGTGAAGGTAATGTCATTATATTTATTTCCCTAAATAAATCTCTTAATGATTCACGGGGACCCATACTGTAAATTGCACGAATTGCTCTTTTTTGTATAATAAATATTGATTCTATATCCGCTGCTGCTCCCCAAAACAAAATCGTTCTAAGGAACACTTTTTTCTAGGTCTCGAAAAAGTTGATACGGTTTGGGACATTACATGATGTCATTTAAGTAAACCAAACATACATTTCTAAGTACACCGTCAACTTTTTCTTTCTATTCCATTAATCGCTGGAGCGAAAGCGTTAGACAACCAGCAATGGCATGTCGTTGCACTGCCATACAACGTTCCTAGCTAAAATTATTTCTTCTCCTTATCCTTACATAGTAACATTACAACCAGTAAGTAGAAATCCATGAATCTTTTGAGCATGTCAAGAGCTTCTTAGTTACTTCTTACAGCATTATATATTCAACAGAAAAGTTGCTTTCATAACCAGCCTTACTGGTTTAATGAAATGATTTTTCTTTCTAAGATATATTTACACATATCACGGAATTCTCTCTCCTAAGCCACTTCTACGCAACCAAGTAGGTATTTGCTTGATTGGTACTGAACTTCCGGAATCTATACGGTTCTGTACTAGTCGAGATCTTCCAAAGACACCCTGTCTTTTGAGACCTCTTTTGCATATCATTGAAGATAAGATCATATGTGTGGTGCGGCGGTCTGTTCGACAGCACATGACCAGACATGACTTCACGATCGAATGGGCGATAGCATAATGACGTCAACTACGCATGCTCTGAATCAACACTCTCGATATGCCATTAAAAATTACACATCATATTAAGTTCCGCATGTTGCGAATAACATCTAGTTAAATAGACATGATGCTATATTGTAATAGTTGCAACATATACTATGACGTTAGCCTTAGGTACATACAATGATGATTCTTTAATGCTGGATAGGCTGAGTCTTGAAACCAAAATAAGGTTTTCTGCCTGTATTCATTTACTTGCAAAAGTAATAAGATGTTTAATAACTGCTTATTTATAGAAGATATGTTGCTATAAGATTCCGATCCTGTAATTATATTTTCAATTATACCTGATTTTGGCGTAGTTTAATGCTGAATAATAAAATTCGGACCCCTCTAAATTTAAGGGGACTCCGGAAGAGTGCTTTAAGGGCTAAGTCATGTACCTAAATGAACATTTAGGTAATTAGGGCTTATGATTTCACATTCAATATTGCTAATGTCGCCCAACTGCCGCTAATGTTTTATATCTATCGGCTAAAAGAATGATGCCGTATAATAAATCTATTTTAATGGCATACGTAAATAAATGTACACTGATGCAATGAGCGCTATTTAGTGTCTAGGAATATGTGTGTGTGTGGATCCATCTAGGAATCAAAGCAAATTACTGCAGATGAAGTTCTCAAAATGGTATTTTTCGAACTCGTGTCGTTTTTTTTTTGTGTATTGAATAATTGAACAAACCGGAAAATAGCCATTCTAGACCACAGTATAGTGCTGTGTATCAAGGCAGCATAGATTAAAATATAAAAAATAATACCGACCATTAATTATTTTATTTTTATGTATTACATTTATCAATGATACCACGGAATACAAGTTCTAATTTGCGGTTGTTGAACTCAAACTGGAAATTGCGGATCTCTAAAGAGTAATAAAAGCTTTTAAAAACAATGTCACTATTTCTGTCTGTTTGTTTGTCCGCTTATAGCCTTCAAACTACGGAATTTGATGTGTTTTACCATCATTTAAAGAATTTATTCGGGAAGGTTTAGCAAGTGGCAGTGGGCTGGTCACATTTGTTGTAGAACCGATAACCGTTGGGGTAGACTCTAGAGAGTGGAGACCACGGCTCGGTATACGTAGTGTAGGGCGCCCTCCAGCGGATGGAGCGATGATATACGCAAGCTGGGTGGCAGCGGTTGGATACAAAGAGCTAAAGGTCGAGCTCAGGGGCGTGCCATAGGTGAGGGCTATGTCCAGCAGTGGACAGAGATAGGCTGATGACGATGTACGAATTTTCCAAATCATTAGAAAGGTTATAGCTACACAATTTTATGACAAACTCTGTTAGTCTGAATCCGATCCTGATTTTCAGCAATGTAACCTTCAAAACTGGCATGTATTGAAGATTTTTCTTATATTCTACTCCTAGATATTAATCTCAGGGCTAGTAAACTGCTAGCGGTGATTTTATCTCAAAAGCACTGGTCCATCGTACGATTACTATCTGTCATGTAAAACAATTTACGGGCTAGCAATGTTAAGCTTCGCCCCTTTGTTTATTTATTGGTCGTAAATCTCACGGTAGGCATCAACTCGTACAGATAATAACAACACTAATTTAGATGTGTGTTTGATATCGTTAATTTGTTTGTTAGGCTTTATACCTACTTAGCCAGTAACTGCGTGCAAATGCAAATTCTAACACAATCGATGAGAAAGCCTGCGTAAATAGAGCTGCAGGCCTACCATCAACTTTTACTTATCCATTCAATTCCGATGCAATTCAGTTTAGGTGCCTAAACTGAATCGCTAAGATTCGTACCATGAAGTGCCTTTTGCTGACTGGCGTTTGAATCGTTTCCTCACGGAGGAATGAACGAACGAAATTTGTCTCTGGTCCGCGCTGAGAAAGAGATAACGCTATACCGTCGTTGCATAAGTCTGTCTCTTTTACTCGAACCATATGTGTTGCGTTTCGAAACCTAGTTGATATGATTTAGCGGTTTCTATGTGTAAAAATAACAACAAATATATTTTAAAATTGCGCTATTGAGCATAAAATTAAATACCACTAAGGCTTTCTTAGTACTAAATTACTAATTAGTACTAATAAATAATAGTAATTCATATAATTTTTTACATTACAATTTAAAGGTTTGTTTAGTGTTGTCGTAAAAATAAATTGATTATGACGAGTTTAGAACGCGCCTCCACTCATGTTGGATTTGACAGAAGGCGGTTGTTATTGTTGAGATTTTTAGAGTTTTGAAAGTAGGTATCTCTAACTATTATTGAAAGAAAATTACGTGTTATTATTAGTCCATATTTATTTTATTTATAAGTGTTTTAACGTTTCACTGACTTAAAATAATTGGTAATACGAATAAGGGCGCAAGTATCTTTGTGTAGTTTGTGTAATAATGTTACATTTTCATAATGTAAACTTACAAACTTCTTTATCTCAAACGCGTACCTAACTTAAGTACCAATGTATTTTAAGTGGTTTTTTTACAGTGATGAATCGCGTCGAAGAGTAACGTTCGGTCAACTTGAGCAGCTTTGGGAATTTCTGAACCGAAATAAAGACATAGCAACGGGCTTTAATAAAAAATCCTCAGTTCATCACACAGTTCTTATACCAATTGTTTAGACAACCGATATCTCTTTATGAATTCTGCATCTTCCAAATAAAAGGGTCCGATTGTTACCGTGTTAGACGTCTTTTTTGTCGCCGTGTTGTGTTTATTTCATTATCATTTTCCATGAATTCAAAAAGGACTAATTCATCAGACATCTACAATAAAAAATGCTCTACAAATCACTTGTTTACATTGACACCTTGAATTACGTATATATTCACTATTTTTTAAAAGTTATTAACAAAACGATTCACTTCACGCCAAGAAAGAAGCAACTTTTATTGGATCGCTTAATTTGACACTTAAACTATCCAATTTAGGTTGATATGTCACCTCATGGTACGAAAAATGAACGAATGAAAACAGTTTGCCATCCAATTGCAGACTTGATTTGGCGTCAACCTAAACTGAATCGCGTTAATGACGTCGTGGTATGAAATAGCGGGGCAGTTTATTTTAGGTCGTCAAATGAATCGCAATAAGAGTTCATAGTAGGCCTGCTGATTTGTTTTCCATGTCGCCACGTCAACCCATTGATATAAATGCGTCAGCTAGACGTTTAGACGCCGATATGTTATGGATGTGAACTCATTTCGTTACCTACCTTTGTTATCCCATTTCGAAAGACTATTTTTAAATAGCAGTAGAGCTTTTTAGATTGTTTTCGTTGGTACAGCCACGAGTTTGAGACATATTGCTGGGGTAGCATAGATATTTATAAATAATAATGTTTTTGTACTTGCACAAACGTACGCAGCCCAATTACCGTAGTATGTTTCATACAAAAAAGTTATTTTTGAATTTTAGTCGTTTAAGAAAGGTATAGCAATCCGGATATAAATACTAGCTATATGTAACTAGATGCCCCTTGAGGTTTCATCCGCGTTTATCGATATACTCGTATATTATAGCCTTGCATTCGCGTCGTTATCTCATGTTCTGACTATACACCAATTTTCATCAATATCGGTCAAATCTGGAGTTATAAAAGGACAGACTGACAGACAGATCCTACAGATGTATATATTTGTTTTCAATTTGCGGTTTTTGAACTTAAACCATTAAGTGTTCATGAATTCGATTAGTTAAATATTCCTTTTTGATACGTTAGCTGGTATACTATTTACTACCAATAATTATCATATTATAAATGCATCGGTGGGTTTGATTATTTGTTGACGCTCCTTCACATCATAATGAAGACGGAACGCTTCGGATTGTTTCTCTATTATTTTTGACAAGTCGCACATCTTATTCAACTTTTTCACTGGGCAAACGTTTCAGAACCTAGTGTGCTAAAATGTGCCGTTGAAAAAATAACTAGTGACATGGTTTTACATCTAGTAAATGATTGTGGTTAACACATGATTGGTCTCGCCGTTCGCATTGCTCCTGCTGATCCGCCTCCATGACCTTGCTATAGTAGTGACCAACCATTTACAGGCTATTAGGGCTTTTATGTTATAAGCTACAATTACGGTAGCGTACAAGTTAAAGATAATACAGCTAACAATCTATTGTTTATGTTTTAATTATAAACAGGTTCATAGCAATAGCAAACACTAGTTAACAATTAAGTAGTACTATGCTGTAGCGTAATCGTTTATTTTTCACTTAAGGACGTGTTTAATTGCTGTTAGATATCCGCGAGCCATTGTTATTGCATTATGACAGGTGCTGCGTTTGTTAGTATCCAATGATCTCACTCGTTATTGCTCACTGATGACCCATTACCGAGAATGAGTTCACGATACTTGTGGCTAATTTCTAAGACCCTAAAGTCAGACAAAAAACTTTTCTAGACTCATTGTCGTTCGACCTACTAATATTGTCAATTCGAAAGTTAGCTTATTTGCTTGTATGGCCTTCCTCTGGGTCGTCATACTTATGTACATTGAATTTTATGGCTAACGATAAGATGAATAAGTTTAAAGGAAAATATTTGACAAGATGTTATTTTTTAGTAAGTAACGTAGTAGCAGATTATTACATTTCAATCCAACCACAGGTTTAATTATGGTGATGGTATGTATGTACAAAAGGTTATTCAGAAACCGCTGCGTACCCGTTCCGAGCGAATCCTGTTAATTACTAAATGATGCCGCTGTTGTTGGTACTTTACTATTCCCCGTTGCTTATAGTATTTAATTGTTGTTGTAGTATTCGAAATGCTGGTATGCGCGCGGCAGTGTGCGCGCCGCAAGTCACTCGTGCTCACATTCGGAGAATTCTGCGTGTTCGCCGCTGAACTGCGAAGGTGCTCGAGACAGTCAAGGCAGTAAGTATTCTTTACCAACTACACCTAATGACACATTAACATTACAATGTAAATAACTAAAGTGTACATACTATAAGATAATTTGTGCTGTCTTATTTTTATCATGTAGTTACTAATTCTTATACATTTTTAACGTTATTGTGTCTATTTTTTTTCACTATACAAATTCGTCCATCTTTCATAAGGGCACATGTTGACACTAAATGAGTTTCGGAAAAGTTGCTACATTTCAGACGATTATAAAACCATTTAAAGTATGATTTGTTTACCTTATATATAATTATACTAGCTGCCCGGACAGACGTCGTTCTGTCGAAATAAGTCCATACAAAAATGCAGGAATTCGCTCGCAGCGCCACCTACCGGGTCCAATTGTGAATCTAAACCATCCAGGGCACCACCCAAACGCAAACAAAAAAAAACATTCCAATCGGTCCAGCCGTATTAAAAAAGAAGAAATAATTGAATTTCACGGTATTTCGTTTACTACAAAATAAATTTAATTTATACATTAGCCTCAATAACACGTGGTAATCATGATATTGAATTGTAGCTTATATGACACGTTCGTAGATTTACCATAGCAGCGCCATCTATTGATGACTTACTCAACCCAGTCGAAAGGTATCGACATCTCTTAGAATCATTTGGAGTTAACAGATAATTGTGACTGTCAAATAATAACAGACAAATAATTAGCAATAAATTAAAATTGCGACTATAATTTGAGATTTAAACTATCCTATCTCTCAAGTTGGATCGAACTGCACATGGTGTGCGAATTTTATTATAATCGGTTAAGTGGTTTAGGAGTCCATTGAGGACAAACATTGTGACACGAGATTTATATATATTAAGAAAGATATAGATGTCAGTGAATTAGTATCTTACAGTCAGAATTGTTAGTACATAAATTCCGCTGTCGCATACCAAGTCATACAGGAATGTACACTTGAAATTCCCAAGTACATATTTTAATGTCTATAAACAAATTACCAATAACAATATCATTTCATGTCCTCATCGTTCGCACTCAGTGCAACATGGATCAGTTTAATTTTACCGATGACGTTAAAATGTTCAGCCGCCATTTACCCGGTCTTGAACCGAGAACTGCTTGCTACCGCACGCTGACGCGTGCGTCGACCCTTGAATGCCAAACAATAACACATTTGTCATGCACTGAATCACAATGACAGATTCCAATTTTGTTGTCATAAGGAACTAAAATTTTAAGAGAATTTGTTTGATGTCATAGGTTTCCATGGTAGGTGTGTGTTCTGAGATTGGTTTTATATATCAATTGCTATTAGAAATGGGTTTGTGGCATCGCTGTAACTGTTATATGATAATTTGATTGATTTGTTATTGAGTAATGTATAGAAGCGAGATTAAAAGCGAGCAATGAAGTGAATGAAGCTAAACTGCACTACCATATGTAGGAGAAATATCTTTAAACGCATTTTTGTACTAATGCTTAAAATAAATTAGCTCAGTGAAAGTGTGGCGTGAACATAAGTTACACTTTGAGGAATGGTTAAATTTAAGCAATTTTTCATGGAAATTAAAATCAATTAAATTTGTAGAACGGAGTCTTACTTACCTACTAATGTAATAATTGCGAAAACAAGATTAATTATTTGTTTGTCCTTCTTTCACGTCATAATGGAGCAACGGAACAACTAGATTGTTAATGCAAGGCGATGGCTGACAGTTTGTAAAAGTACTACTTTTTATCCTGAGAACGTGAATGAAACCGAGTAGTGTCGTATGATTAGTGTTTGCACATTAAGAAAAAGAATATCGACAATTTTAAACACTTTTCCATTCCAAACTATTGTCTGCCATTCCTTATAGTGCCAAAGATTATCTTCTATAAATAAGAACTACGCTGCCCAGAAGCTGAACAAACAGATGTTCATCTACCCAAATGTTTTTCCTTGGTGTAAACTGGGCATCGGCAGTGTGGTCATTTAATCACAACACCAACTGACGCGTCAATGCTTTGGTGCCATATGGATCAAAATGATGAATGTTAAAAGGTTGAATATTTTTTTTATAGTGAACGATTGAATGGAGTGACGAGTGCAAAGGAAATGCTTGGTCTAGCTAGACGAAAATTCCACAATTCTTTTTTTATTTACTCATACCGGCCTGCTGAAAAGCTGACGTGCTTTTATGAATGACTATGAAGAGGTGCGATAATTTTGTTTCCTCAATTATCTAATAAATTTACGTAGTAACCCTAAGCTATAGTTTTACCATAGGTTGTATTTAATTTTTGTTTCTAAATAAGTACACATTTGCAGGACTGTGACCAAACCAGAGTCACCGCTATGGAACGTGGACAAGGAGTTCCGTGATAAAGAAACGATATGTAAACACGTGAACGGTAAGAAATCTTGTTCTCTTAATCATATGCCCAATTTGACCTTCCGTGTTCCGTCCGAGTCGTCACGGCGCGCGGCGGCATGGCACTACTAAATTGGCAATAAACATTTAACTGCCTCTAGATGTTAACTTTGATACGAGACGTACCATCGTTAATTAAAAATTCGTATCTTTCTTCGTCTGTAGATGATGATGCTAAATTTCGTATTACGGAAGGTCGGCGGAGACAGCGTCCCGTCCGTGATCAAACAAATCGTGACTAAACTTTCCGCACGGTACCAATCCAGAAATACACATTGGTAGGTAGTCCCTACGGTTGCGCTCATATTGTATGAATAACTTGTAAAAGGTCATTATTTTCTTTCTGTATTTGTGCCACGTGTAATCATATTATAATCTATTAAACGCATTCCTTGTTAAGCCGTATGGCGGGTTTGAAATTAGTTTAATGCCTTCCTATGGTCCAAACTGAATAATTTGCTTTGTAATTTAAACTAATATCCAATTTGTAAATTTCATAGTTGGTATGATAATGGTGTTTTATTAAAATAAATTATAATATTCTAGTCATTATAAGCCAGAAATTGCGTTTAAGATTAGAAGGTTGATAATAAATTATATTTTGCATTGACACCAATTGACAACTATTGATCGAACACTTGTCATTGAACCTTATCATCAATTATATTGCGAGCACGCTTTGGCAAAACGTAAGTAGGTATAGGTACACGGGTGGATAGAGTTTGCTATGCATTTGGTCTTCTGTTGCGTACATCCAAGCAATTTATTTAGATCATAATTTATTATACAATCATTTTGTGAATCCGTTGATCGTTTGTGATTTGCGCCCGCATCTGAGATGCGTCGGATTTGCGTCAATCTACCGGCGCATCTGACTAACGTATAATATTAGAGGCAAGGAATATCACATGTTTTACCATTGTCTTAATATTGGCAATAAAGTTGCCGTTGCTTTTCTTTGACTAGTCTATATATAAAATGAATGTTTGTCTGTATACCCTTTATAGAATCGTAAACTATGCAACGGATTTTAATGCAGTTTTCAGCAATAGATAGAGTAATTCAAGAGGAAGGTTTATAACCAGGATTTAAAGCGGGAAAAGCCGCAGGGCGCAGCTATTTATTTTTGATTAAAAATAAATATATTGACTAAGCAGTAGTAGGATTTGTTTTCTCAAGAATACTTTAAATTAAAGATAGGAAACGAATAACATATAAAGTATATACAAATAAAGTCGTATGATGCGACCTTCCAGGCTCTTCCGCACGAACTATAAACGGAGTACGGAAGTGTTGTCTGTCAGCTGCGATGCGCTCGGCCCGCGCCGCGCGCCGCACTACGTACAGTTGTACTACACCCGGTGGGCGCCTACAATTTCGGACGCCGAACAAACACCGCACAAACATGACACTGTTCCTACAACAGATATAACGTAAACAAACATCTCACTGCTATTTCCTTATCTCCCGGAAAATTTATTTCGTTTAAAGTTAAATAACATCGTAACTATTTTCTGTACTAAACCACAATAATAGTACATATTTGTAGTTTCAAATAACCCACATAATCCCCACAAACTTCTAGGGTCAGTTGTCGAGATCTATTAGGCCTGTTTGGCAGTTATGAGTACAATAGGAAAATAAACCCTATGGCATTCTAATAAGATTCTTCAGCGTCTTCATACAATTAACTATAGTATGAATTGATGAACCTAATCTTTAAAGCAATAAATATGAATATTCTTTGACATTCTTAGCTGTCAAACCGGCCTTTATCTCGACAACTTATTATAGTTTTATAGTAAAATTTTAATTACAATATTTATTTATTCTTACTGAGTTACCTATTTATAAATGTATCGATGAAATTTGTTGTCGATTAGATTTAACTAATGTAATCAAATGACTCAAGTAGTTTTGTTGTTCTGGAAGGAAAAAACAAAAAGGGCAAGGATGATGTTATGATATCATCAAGATATAATGGACCGCTAATCGAGTTCCTTGAACAGTAACACAAGAGTCATCGTATGTAGTTTTTATCGTAGTTGGATTGGTCTGAGGAGATGCATTGAGAGCCTAAACATCACCTTAGTCTTTGTCATGTCTTTGCAGTGCTATAGAAATAACGGAATATTTTAAAATGCGGAATTGGCTAGTACTTGGGTTGGGAGTAGAGCTGAGTGCCTGAGTGCCGCGAGCGCCAGTTGGCCGCCGACCGTTCGTGCGTGGACAGCGTGCTCCGCGGCCAGTGCCGGTGCCAGTGCTGCACGAGTTGCACGACACATACGCAGTCATGCCGCCGACTACCATGATAGTGCCCTGTGCGTCTCTAACGTTTACAAGTTCTGTTTTCTTAAGTGAAAATCTTCCGGTTCATAAACGCCGGACGTCATTTAAAAGTAAAATTATATTTCTTCATCTTAAAACTTTACAGAAACAACGATTTCTACCGCGCCCACATAATCTTATGCTTTATTGAGTGACGTTAATGCGAGAAGAGTACTTATTGGATTTGGCAAATGTTTCATGTTGACAGTTTCACGCTGTAGTTTTGACAAATCAGGGACATTCTATTCTAAACAAAAGGCGGACAGTGTCAGGGAAGGGGATGTTCAGTGCGTTTGTTGACCAGACTTTGTGTTTACGTTTTCGTTTTGGCATTGAACGGGCGTACCGAATTGGATTGATGTTGGTTGGCCACTGTTATAATCTGCAATGTTAACATGAATGAATACCTGCTTACGTTTTCTCCTCTACTTTACAATACTATGGGCCACCGATGTTACTATTGAATTCAAACGAATTTCAATTCGTTTATGGTAATCATCACTTTGCTACTAGCTAAGTAGGTGTCTAATCCAAAGTAGTACACTGTGGTCGGCCTACATGTTCCACCCACGCAGTCGATACTCATCAATCATTAACGATGAGTACCGCTGGTTGAACGAACCGACCACCTTTATCGGCAATCGTTTTACTGTGATGCTTTCTAATCCAGGTGTGCCGAGTGTACGTACTCTTAAGTCATTATTATTTATAGCATTGTTTGTACTTTTGCATGTTAATTGATTATCTCCGTTTTCGGTACAGTTCACTTACGAATAGCGCATTATGCCGTTTACGCGCCAAATGTAAACTATGCTTTGAATAAGCAATTCCTTATTTACTGTCAAACCACCGCGGTTTGAGATCATTGGTTGCGTGTTCAACCACAGTACAATTGTTAACAATTAACTGTACTTCTTTTGCGTGTCTCGAATCCATCTATGAAATAGGGTCAACTGAACCTATTATGTACCACATGCTGTACTGTATGGCCTACCTACATAATATATAGGTATATTTAGCTGGTATGCATTTGGCATATCCATTTAGCCGTGCTTTGCGATTCAGAGTTTTGATTTTGTTTAGTTTTAATTGTACCACTAACCAAATTGTCATGGAGACAGTAGATTATTTACCTTTTTTAAAAGAATCTGATTATCTATGAAATTATTCATGGTATTGACGTATTCAACACGTTAGACATGGTGTTTGTTACAATGAGGAGCGTGGGCTTCGTGCTGAACACGTGATAAACTTGTGTATAGAATAGATACCTATCTAGTCAGTGTTCATTTCAACACATGCGCGCCGTAAAATCAACAAAGTCAAGATAAAGTCTTCCATTAGTTTTAATATAAAAATAATATAATAACAATATATTCAAACTATTAAAATGATATATTACTATAAATTAACATAATATAGCCATTACGACGGTTTTAAACCTCAATCAAAACCTTGAATTTCCATTATTTCAATTAAAGTGTTTTTTGTGCACCTACATATAAATATTGTTCTGATATGGTATTTATGTGGCACTAGACTAACGAACGATGTTGCGCAGGCAGCGAGGCGTCACCGCAGCCCTGCGAGGTGTTCCTGGGCGGTTCCTGCAACCCGACCACGTGGAGATCGGACATAGCCATTCCGATGCTTAAGGAGATGGGCATTACGTACTTCAATCCGGTGAGTAACTCTCAAGTCTATTAAATTATACCTATAATTTCTATTATGTTACAAATTAGATATAGATATAGGTATGTAATATGGTATATGGCATAGTACCAACAAACGTAGATTGTAACGTCGTACAGTATATTACTTTTCATCAGTATAAATAAACAATTATTTTATTCAATCATTCTGCAACATGTTTAAATTAGATGTAAGTAGTTATTTCAATACTGTAGAGTCTGTTTCACTTTGTGATTGACTACCGCAATAAATTATAGGGCTATTGTCAATTGATTTGAGTTAGCTTTTCAGCTTCGAACGACCAGCGGATGTCTAATGTTAAAAAAGTTAGGAAATCTATTATTAACTCTATTGACGGCTCACGATTTTACCAGGGTCAAAACGAAGTACTTACTTTCGGCCTGATGCCTACAACAAAAATAAGTTTATACTTTGAAAGATATCAGTCGGATCCAGCAAAATAAAATAAAAATAAAAAGTATTCTATTACAAGAATAACAAGTAGGTATTTCTTGACCTATGTAGATTATGTTGACATTCTCGAGATGCAATTACATAATTGAATGACCGTGTAATAATATTTTTTAATTGAGTTAACGTATATCCGCCATCGGTGGGGATCCCTTCAAAGATTAATATTATAGTTATAAATGTAAGTATTTTTTAAACGTTCAACAGTCTATGCCTAATGGGAAATCGGTAACAACGTAATGATTGGAGTATATACTGTAAGTGATATAGGTATTTTAAAAAAATAATTATAACCACTAATGGCTTTTCCGCATTAGCACCGTCCATTGAAGTTATAAGGTATTAGTTTTTGCGCCATTTGCTTAATGTGAATGACAAGCATCGAATTCAGAGGAGCGCGTGGGCTGCTTATTACATATTCCTTTTATTTAATTATAACTACTTACGACATTCCTTCCTTGGATCAAAAATGATAAGATACCGATATCGATAATCAGAAAATGATCACAACGCATTTAATCTCAAATTATAGCCACTTTTATTTTGATTGAATGTCAGCGAGCAAAGTAAGAAACTTTTTGTTGTGTGATAACGCATGTTCATGTGAACGTGCGCAATATGATATTAGGGTTTTGGAAATTAGATACAACACGTTTATTGCTGGAAGTATTACCACAGATAATATAATATGTCTATGGGACATTGGTTAGGCTCTGACCCTATATATAGTATTGTTGTATAAAAAAACTAAATGTCAGATGTGGAGCTATATTAGAACATATTCATATACATTTCAGGATTGTCATTGCTCTTTTTAACAAAAAAAAACATAGTAGGCGTTGTCCTTATTCGGTAACAATCGTACGACCAAACGATGCGATTTCATCGCGCGATGAAAATGATCGTGCGATAGAGCAAAAGGTGTCCTAAACTTGCGGCACGCTATGATGGCCGTTTTGACGTTTAACAATGACAAAGAAAAATAACCTTTATTCCTTGAGACATAAGGTGCATCTATTGATCCAACAGCTAATTGTATGATGATGGAAATCAACCTTATTCCACGCAATACAGTTTCCTTTCCTATGACAATCTGAAACGTCAAAACGGCCATCATAGCGTAGCGTGCCGATAGTATAAATTAGTCGCGCGATGCCGTCGCGCCTTCTCCACAACGGCGTAATTTCCCCAATGGGTCTTTACTGAGATGCAGCTTTTACTGTCAACTAATATTGCTTTAAAATTGCAAGTGATATTAAAAAAAACGTAGATCACAAAAAAAAAAACGAGATTTTACAGCTTTGATTGGGGCTTGGATTGAACCAAACCCATCGTACGATCGTTATTAAGCATTTTCCGTGGTCGTGCGATGATTTGTAAGTTTCAATTAGGAGACTCTAAATAAAATTATGTGTTTAATCTCGTCGTGCGACGAAATCGCATCGTTCGATCGTGCGATCAAGGCCAATTTGACGACGGCCTACGATACATTATTCACGCGACTGGATTTTGTAGATCTATGAAAATTTTATAAGAAAGAAAGAAACAAATTTATTTTTGTCAAAGGGAAAAATAACACGAAAAATGTTTACAAAAAAAAACGAGGCAAGTAATTGCCACAAAGCGGCCCTCCGACTCAGCAACGGGTTGGCTGTGCGTACCAATGTAGGTACGTATAGCCAACGCTGATCTTCCGTGGGGGACGGCAAGTGAAAATCACGACAACTACAGTACACACTATTACATTTTAAATAACAAATAAACAGCAAAAATCATTAATAATAATAAATAAATATCCTGAGGCATTCTTTACACACGGCCATCTGGTTCCAAACTAAGCAGAGCTTGTACTATGGCAACCAGACAACTGATATACTACATACACTACTTTTTTTTCTAATTACTTATATAGATATTTACACCCAGACACAGAACAAGCAGACATGTTCATGCACACAAATGTTTCTCCTGGGTGGGAATCGAACCCGCGACCTTTGGCTTGGCAGTCAAAGTCGCTAACCACCAAGCCAACTGGCCTGTCATATATGGGTACTATTTTAAATGTACATACCTACTTACTACTACTGTAAATGCGATAGTTTGGATGGATCTGTCTTTGTTACTCAATGACACCAGAACTTCTGAACTGATCTGGATGAAATTTTGCAGAGAGATATATTATAGTCTGAATAGCACATATGGTTTTTATCCGGGGAATATGTAACACCCCGTGGGAACGCGGGGTACACCTAGTAATATTAAAAAGTGAAAGTTTCGATATTTTAATGCTATTAATATAGATATTTAAAAGATTGTGCCTCGATCAAGCTGAAGGGTATACTCGTATTATAATAGTATAAAAATAATTTCGCATATAATAAAAAAAATGTTGTTTGCAACGAAAGAATCGAAGCTGTTACATTAAAATACACGCAGATACATAAGTTCCGTGTTATAAACTAAACATCAAAATATAAGTAATATAATTGTGTCATAACCCTCAAACTAGGATAGCCCGTGCTATAAGCGGCTAGAACATCGAATCTCTTATGTTTTCTGTTTATGATGCACCGTTAGTGTACGTGTATGGCGTTTGTAAAAAATATGCAGTATATATACTATCTAGGGTTATATTACATAGACCATATTCAAAGAGTACACAAATAGTACAATGAAAACCTATCCGTCAGCAAGTGGATGACTGGTCAACGGAGCTGGTGGAGGTGGAGCACCGCGCGAAGTCGGCGGCGCGAGCGTTGTTGTTCGTGCTGGACAGCGAGACGCGCGCCGTCGCAGCCAGCGTGGAGGCCGCGCACCTCGCCGCCGCGCCCCGGGACCTGCTGCTCGTGCTGCGCCCCTACACCAGGCACCAGGCCATCGGCAACGAGACCATCACTGATTAGTATGTTATTTGAATATTTAACATATTTCCGGTATTTGAACTTTTTTTCGATGTTTCGGTTTATCTGCATCTTCTTATAGGTATTATAAATACGATTTTCTGAGATGATGGATGGATGTTGTTCGTTTGTTACTTTTGCATACAAACATTACTATACAGATTTGGATGAAACTTGGCACGCAGATAGTTTAACTTCAGGAACGCGAGAGGTAGGTAATTACCTAATGTAAAGTAGGTGTATTAATAGTGTCATCGAAAGCACTTTTGGCTAGTTTATTTGTAACGTAACAATGTTCGTAGCGCTACGACACCACATACTATAAATTGCGGGAATGATCTAGAAAAGAAGGAGACGATTATGAGTAAATCTTTCGTCGGCGCGCCAGACGGGCTATCAATTATTCGAGAACGATGAAGACACATTTTGGCGTAGGGATCGTATTGTCATACAAATCGATGTATAAATCAACACTAACGCCCTCGGTGCCAAATAATAGAGCCGCCGTTTACAATTGCAGCGAGTACGTGGAGTTGTCGCGAGCCCGCGCGACGCTGCAGGAGGTGGTGGAGCGGCGCGGGCTGCCCGCCTTCACGGACATCCCGGCGGCGCTGCGCTGCGCCCGCGCGGTTCTGCGCGGCGCCCGCACGCACCCGCGCCACTCGCTGGGCCACACCATCCTACGGCTCAAGCGCGCCTACGACGCGGCCGGCGGGCGCGCCGCGCGCCTGCCGCGGGCCCGCGCGCTGGACGCGCTGCGCGACGTGACGCGCGCGCCGCGGGACCTCGCCGAGCGCTGCCTGCCGCTCGCCGACACCGTCGACTTCGAGACCTTCTGCGCGGCGGTGGCCGAGCTCGCTGCGGACGCCGGTGAGCATCACGCGCCATTTACCTTATGAAACGGGCGATTTCAACTCGTTTTGTCAGAATCGCTCGTTTTAGTATTCGGTCGGTGTCGGGTAGTGGGTAAGGGTGGTGTTTGTTGAAGGATCGCCCCCGTCAACCCCGAGGGTGGAGGGCGCCGGTGCCGGCGCGGACGCGGGCGCGGGCGAGGGCTCGGGCGTGGCGTCCCGCGTGCGGCGCGCGTTCCGCTCGCTGCGGCTCTTGCTCACTCCGCCCACTCCCGGTGCGTGTGCGCCCTGCTCGTTTCATCTCATCTTTTCAATTGCATTTTTCTATTTTTCATCGCCGTCGATTGCCAGTGTTTTGTTTTTTCGCTTTCACATCGAACGTTGTCATCGATCGCACGCAGATAACGCAGTTTCGCCATCAGACATATCATCCGACGTAGTAACCGAAAACGGCGCTCATTATCTTATCATTTCTATTTTCGATTCCGAGAAATCGTACACTCAGCTGTCGTTCTGTGAATGGTGTGTATTTTTTTTGCGTAGGATCTTCGTTTGTTCACTTAACACTCTTACGAGAACCCGCATTGTTTAGTTGACTAATCGTTTTTTTACGTCGAACCGTCTGACGTGGTGTGAATTTGTAAATATTTAATTAATGATCACCTTAAGCGCAATATGGCTATCAGCAATTGTAATGATGTCTTTTTTGCAGAGTGTCAAAGTAGGAACGGTCAGGAAGCGGCGGAGGGCGCGGCGGGCGGCGCGGGGGCGCGGGTGGCCGGCGCGCGGGTGGCGGAGGGCCCGCGGGACTCTAATGGCCTGCATGTGTACAATGCCAGGCTGAGGGCGTACGGGCGGAAGCTCGGATTATTCATTCCTAAGGTATTTATTAGGCGTTCAGCTACCTACCACATAATACACCATTAATTACGTTCACATTAGTGTCTATATTACTCTATTCTTCAATACTTCGTCGGTTGCTGTCGCTTAAAACAACATAAATTATCACAAATAAGTTTGTTTGGCATTCATCTACACAGACTATGGATAGAATATAAATGCTGACGGATTTAGGAAATAAATGAATCCTGCGATTCTTACTTTACCGATTACCTTGTATTACAGAATGGTGGCAATAGAGTTGCGATAGACAGCGAGGGTGGCGGAGGAGGTACAGGTTCAGGCGGCAGTGGGTCGAGTGTGTTCACGCCGGGCACGGAGCGTCGGCTCGAGCGCCTGCCCGCGATGCTGGGCGCGCCCACACACGATGTCTATCTCGGTGGAGCTTTTCCGGTAACTATAACACTCATTATAATTTTATTTATTCATTCAACTTCAATTCCACTATAAAAATAGTGAAACTGTAATATTTTCGAATGTTTTAAAAGTAGTCGAGCTCTCAGTGCAGAGTTCGTTCGGGGAAGTATACCACCTTACCCATTTCCACCGTTAAGCAGGGCAAGTGTATTACTATATTTTGGTTAGAAAGGTAAGGGGGCCGGTGAAATTACTTACATGCACATGAGACTTAACAACTTCACGTCCCCTTGTGTTGCGAATGTCCATAGGAAGCGGTGACCACTATTCATCAGGTGGACCGTCTGGCTGTCAGGCTAGTGTGTATAAAAGGAGTCATACATAAATAAGGATCGATTGCTCTAAGAGTCATCAAAATATTGTGAAATAGGCCTGAGTATTGACTAATCTATCGATCTTACTCATAATGTCAAGTTTAAATACTCACTAGTTTTATATCTCTCGTTACATGAGTATGAGTAATAGCTATATGGCTTGGGTGTGACCGCAGTGTTGCCATGTTAAATCACTTCTGGTTTGTGAAAAAATATGCTAAACAGGTTGAATATTAAGCTAAAAATACCTATTTAAAAAATATTAAAGGGTTATGTTGTCTCGTTCACTCAAACCCAGTCAGTTTTAACCATTTCAAGTTTATAGTAGGTATTTGATTAAGTTGTAAAGTCGTTACTATGTTGTGTGAATAGGACCATGCGTGTGTATAATACCAGAGATGAAAATAATGATGGCATATTCTTTCTGCATAAGCTTATCAATAATCATTTACAAGCATGATAAAATACCAATTAACGGTGTATATTTTTTCATTATTTGTTTTTCATGTAAACCGGTTGTCAGACTGTTAGGTACATGCGCTGATATATCGTTGTTCAGGTAATAACTTTGCGATTATGTAATCTACACTTATCGCATTGACGTAATCTCCATGAGAACTGCGAATGAATACCTACATTGTAGTTAAATGGAGATCGCATTATATGAAGAAATCCTTTTAGTGTATTGTCTTGATACGTCACGGTGTTTTGATCTGTTACGTTTATTGTCGGTCTCGCCTACGTCTCATCACGACAATTAAACCTCATTAAACGGCATGTACGCATTAACATTTCAGCAATACGGACGCGTTAATCCAACATTCTAAACGTAGTTGTAAATTTTATGAAGACATAGTAAAAAAAAATATTAGCAGGTAGTTCAGGAAATAAATATTTCATATTTTTAGTTCTGTCTAACTTTCTGTGTTGTAAAGGTTTCGTATGTGTTTTATATTGTTGGTTATATGAGCGATTGTAATTGCTTTATTTTGCTAATGCATACAAGATTAAGCAATATTTGATGTAATGTTGATACAAAAAAAATACTATATCTGTCAGATATTAACCACTCTCTTGAATTCAAATCTGGTTTATTCTACATAACTGGGGATCTCAGAATGCTATTTGCAATGCAAGTTTAAAATCGGTGAAATTATTCCAAATTTAATTTTATTCCAACCATATATGGATGAGGAACTTTCCTATAAATGTGGTGTCCATAAACATGATTTGTTTATGCAGTCAGGCACTCGGCCGGAAGAGACGGTCCGCGCGGAGGGCTTCACGTGCGTGATGCCGCGCGCCAACGACTACACGCGGATGTTCTCGTCGGCGGGGCGGCGCGCGGCGCCCGCGCACCCGGAGTCGCCGCGCCGCGACAAGAAGCCGCGGCCCTCGCCGCCCGCCGACGTGCAGCTGCGGGACGCGCCGCCGCTCGACCGGACCGACCGGCTCAGCGCCTCCGACTTCTATACCGTCACCGAGGATGTCACGCCGCAACCGTTCAAAGGTACTTTACTATTTACTTTAGATCTATGTTCTTGTTGATTTGATACAATGTCAGTTTCCAATAGCATATTTATGTCTATAAAATGCACCCGGGATTGGCAGTTCTACTACTTTAGTTAGTAACTCAACATCAGTATATACAACTCGTCATGTACACAACTCACAGGCACGTACGACGAGGACCTGCTGCTGGGGTCCCGCGTGCTGGTGTTCGCGATGAGCGCGGAGAGCCCCAGCTTCGCGGCGATGGTGCTGGCGGCGCACTACATGGGGCTGCGGCCCGGCGCCACCGTGTTGCTGGTGCAGCCCATGGACGCGCGCAAGGCTACCAATGTAAGTCATGTTACGATACTTACTTATTTTCCCCTTATTTTTAAAAGCCATAGGGCCTTGCGTCATTTAAACGTATAAAATATTTGTTTCTTGACGGTTATTTTCAGTTCAATACCGATTTCCATTCCAGTGTGGTCAGTAGTAAACAACTTTACGAACTGTGATAAGTCAAAGGCTTTTCTGAAGATGGAGATAACTGGTACTAAAAACTAGGTACATATTTTAGATTTAGTAGTTGGAGAGCTTTTAAAGAAGCTCGTAATTTTACGCCCGCACGTAGCCCATGAATGATTATTTTGCCTAAACTATTTATCGTAACTTTAAATATTCACTGAGAATATAAGCGCAACTAAATTCACTAGGCACTTGTATGTTTTAGATAGACTAGGACCGATATCGCAATTGGTAAGTGTCGGGAAATAACCTAGGGGTGGAAAATACGTTTCTCTATCTTATCATCCAACAAAGTAAACACTAATCAAGTATTACTGAATTCGGCATTTTGTATTTGGCCGAAAATATGACGTAATTGTTGTTAGCGTTATGACGTGTGTCATTCATAATTATTAGAAAAAAACGATACTTTCGAATATAAATATTATCATAATATCTATACAACCTTTAAGAGAGGTGAGACAATATTGACGGAATAATCAGTCTTATGGTGTTTGTTTCGCAATTACACCAAACTGCCTACTGTTTTCTATAAAATAACGGATCCTAACAAAAAAAAAAGAAGAAAATCCGTCACTAAGTGTTCCGCCCAAAATTAATAAATTTTCAATTAAGTTGCAGTTGCTCAGCTGTGTACATGTGTGATTAAATAAAATGATAATATTGTTTGTAATTTGTAACATTGTTTCACAGTACACTGAAGCGGCGGTAAGGGACTACAACCGAGGTCGCCACTACCTCGCAGACCTGGCCAAGCGCTCCGGCGTGCCCGTGTTTGATAATGTGGACTCTACAATGGCGTGTGTGATCAGCCGGTTGCGGGCCACGCTATAGCGATCAAACACATGAAAAAACACTCATATCTGTGTATAGGAGTTATATCCATTGAAAAATAAATAAAGAATTCGCGGCTCCACGTGTAGATGCCGCTATTACAAATAAGACAAAATATACAGTAAACGGGCCGCTTCGTTATTAGTTATGACGAGTGTCAGATTTTTAATATATATCGGAATTTGTTATCTTTGTGAAAGTTCAATGCGAATCTCATTTGTTATATTTTGATTGTGATACAAATGTCGATCGCGAGCCGAGGTTTATTATACGTAATTCCACACCCGCGTTAGGGAAGCGGCCTCGATCACAAACTACGTAATAAAGACATCACAAACGTTATCCTTCATAAAACGACATAGAATATTTAATTCGCGTGGCAAAGAGTCTCATATGTGTGTACTTATTAATTTCAAGACGTTTAGATTAGTACAAAGATTGTCTCTCTCTTATTTTCATCACTCTCTAATGTATTATATATAATGTGTAGGCACTAAATTTTAATACGATTCAAGAATGTAGGAATGTGTGAGTGAGAATGGACGGTGATGGTAATGAACTTGTATCGGTGATGATATAACAAATCTCTGTGATGAATTTGTCTAGGAAATTTTACTGTGAATTTTCAATGCATATAAACATAGATAATAGACTATAACTACATTATAAGTATTGTTACGCAGGCAGGTCCGGGTAGCAGTAATCACATGCTAGCGTGTTTAACTGAATCTTAACATGACAAATGCACGTGTCGGTACATAAAGCTGTAATGCAGGTGACGTTCACTGACGACTATATTGGTATAATTGTTAAGTATCTTTGGGACGTCCGCACAGTGGGTCTTTAAGCCATCTTCTCAAATTAGATCTAATTTGTATTGGCATAGTGCTTTTATTAAACACATTATACGAGTGACATCACTATAGTAAATTAGTTTGAAAAAAAGTACAAATGTCTTGCTCATGTAGCAATTTTAGGATATATTGTTAAAAATGAAAAATATTGTTATGATGGAACATTTTATTATTAAAATTACTTAACATCTTATACTCATTTTTATCGTAATGTTATAATAAAATTATGTTTCAAATGCATTTTTGTCTAATATGCAAGTATATGGCTTAACGCTTGGAAACTGATAATTTATAGAATGTGACTTCGACAACCACGTTCCATACCTAAACTAGGTATAAAATTGATAAATAAAGGGTAATTATAGTAAATTAAACATTTGACCCACTGTCACTAAAATTATATAAATTTTATTATTTAATTCAGCAAATATTATTTGCTACTCACACTCCCATTAACATGTTTAAGTACTTTGTAATATTGATTGATAGTACAAATATCTAATTTATAGAAAAATATTTCATATATTAATTGTAATTTTATGCCATGTACGCTTATTTTAAACTAAAACATCACACATGTAAATACAGAAATTTGTAATTAACAACTTGTTTTATTATTTTCAAATATAAATTAAACCTTGTATAATTATTAATATCTATACATACATAACAATGTAAAAGTGACGATTCTGTACATAAAAGAAATTGTAAAAGTACAGCGGTGATAAGATTGGATAATCCACTACAAAATACTCATTTCAAATTGTTTTTATTTACAATTTTTCTAGTTTTGTCTGTAGTCTTGTATGTTCACGCATCACGTGTAAAAATTTGCAGGCAAAATTATATCTGTAAATGATAGTTCTTGAGGAAGGTAGGGAGAGGCAGGAGAGGAGCCGAGTAAAATGAAAATGTCAAAAGAAACGGTAAGTGCGGGCGGATGCGATTTTTCGTATAGACAGACATATTTTACGGACTGGAGAATATACATTTATCAAATTAGAAACTGTGAGTGCACCTTCTCAAAGCGATGGTAAATTATAGTTAGTTTGGAATGAATAGGTATTGTAGAATGGTATAGGTATATATATTAATTGACATATTTTGTATTTGTTTGTTCTGTAGTATTTGTGATTTAAATATTTCTATTTGACAACATTGTTTATTTGTATAACTTAATAACTGGTAACACCTTAATGTTGAACCACATCTACAACAAATAAAACTACAATCTATTCTATTCTAATATCCTAAAATAATTTCCCTTTATGAGTCTTAAGGAGTGAAAAAGGGAATTACCACTGCAGAAGGATTAAATGTTTTGATTACAGAAATTTGGTATGATTCATGACAATATGGATTTGGCAACATCTGCAAGACTGAGAAAATATTAACAAATAATAGATTTAATTACGGACGGAAGGATTTCTATGTATGTTGTATAATGTATGTATAATGTAAATATGTGAGTAAGTTCATAATTTTCGTTTTATTTGATACATTTAGTAACATTCTTATGACATAGAATTATTGCTATCTAAGACTTTAGTTTAAAAAACGGTCAATTTATGCTTATCCTTTCTCTGTTGCTGTTCTTTTGCAATTTGTTGTTCTCTGTGCTTAAGAATACTGAGCTCTTGATTCCTTTCTACAATTTGCATATTAATACTTCTATAGCCATTCGATCCAGAAGGATATTTATCTAAAGAATTATTTAGTTTAACAATTTCACGTTCTACCCTTTTAGAGTCCTCAGTGATTTTAAATTGTTCAATATTCAGATGTTTATTTGTTGATTGCTTCATATTCATCGAAGTAGATACTGTATTTGAATCTTGATCTTCTCTATCTCCTAATGTTTTGTTGAGGAAATTGAAAACATTTCTTCTTTCTCTCTCCTTTTCCCTTTCATAGGCCCTCTTATTTCTATCTTCTTCTTTTTTCTGCAATCTTTTCAGCTTTTTTTCCACCTATAAATTAAATAATAAATAATTAACCAGGTAGTAGGAAAAGAGACATGTTTATAGACAGCAGGTATTATATATTTTTCATCCCCCCATCTTGGAAAGAGTATTTTTGATCTTCGATATCTGAGTGAAAAAGCCGTTTTTAACCGATAAAGGAAAAAGTAAATTGAATTTAGAACATCGTGTGCACTAAGTTTGTGAATTCAAAACATCATTAAACGTATAACTTCTACCTCCATGGTTCCGAATTTATCATACAACCTTTTTTAATTTGTTAAAACCTCAGACTCGAGACCTTCTCGGTGTACTTTTTTTATTAATTTGCTTTGCGTGCGCCATTTTTTTTTTTTGCATTAGTCGTTACCTCGCTGAGGTGGGATGAAAAGTTACGGGTTGCACTTGAGTGCAATGATTTTTCACCTCGTGCTCTTTTGATTCCCTCGCTAAATTGAGCACGCGGTTAAAAAGCAACTTTGCATTCTTGTATAACGATGACTTTGCAATATACAATATTTCTGAATTGAACTTTTATCTTATTATACCTGTAAAGGATCCTGCGCAGCATTCCTCTCGGAGATTGCCATGCATTGGTCGAGGCTCTTCTTGCCTGTGGGCAGTATGCGCGCCTCCACTGGCAGCACGCGACCCTCACCTGTCGCACCCAGACCCGTGCCCGGCACATAACCCATCGCAAGCATCAACTTCGATGCAATACCCTGTTCAAATGATAGTATATAATTTAAATGTAAATTCTGGTAGGTAAATGTTGATCACTTTTTGAAAAATACCAAATAAATTACTTTTGTGTACTAGACAGACTGGGCACAATATCTATTTAACAAGCGTTAGGTCCGCACGCCACCCTTCTGACGCTGGCTGACACTGAATCTATCGCGGAAAATGCGGTACAAATTTGTGAATGCAGGCTCAAGGAACGGGGGCCGTGCAGTTTTGATAGTCACGTATTTTATTAATGCAGTCGTAATAATTTAACACGTCTTAAATATACTCGTATATATATTTATATATTATATAAATATAATATAACCTCTTAACAGTCCAAATTTATATACGATTTATATATAAACACATTGGATTGATTTAATTCATCACAATAATCTATCAAGTGAATATGAAAAGGTATCGAATATTAATTTTGCCCATAAAAAGTAACTAAGCTCAATTTAAAAAGTAAAATATTCAATACATACTCACTCTTGTATGGCGCTCCCATTCGCCCATAGATGGTACGTGGTTTTGCAGACTCTTTTCAATTAGAAGTGCACTACCATCATTATCATCTGTACGCAACAATTTATTCTCTGGATAATCCGTGTCGCTTAGGCTATCGTCATCTGATTCAGAGTTATCCGCATTTTCGGCTGAAAAACAGGCAGATTAAAAGAATTTTTCTTTTTTTGAAAATTATCAACAATAGTTACTTACTATTAAGTGGAAATATGTCCTCGATACGAACTTGGAATTCATCAGAGCCTATCTTCCTTTTTTCACCACTTCTGATGCCATGTTCTAATTTTGCTACACAAACTTTTTCCTCTAAATCTAGACTCTTCAAAACTGCTCTGTGCCACAAGTGATATTTTTCAGTTGATTTCTTTGTTAAGCTTGTATCCTGTGAAAATTTTATACATAAAGTTTTTATACATAACCATATTACAAATCATTTAGAAAATAAACTTCCATGTTACCTCATCACTTGGGGGTTTTAACTTTAATAATACTCTACTCCCAATCTTTATCGAACTAAAAGTTGGCTCAATTGCTTCCTTCAAATTTGACAATGGTACTATGGCACCATGCGAGTATCTGTAAAAAATTATCACTGTTGGAAACCATGTATCACAATTTAAAGACTATATCGACGGGTAAAAGGCGACTTGACTCAACCGCCATTTTTGACGAAAGTAACATTTTTTCAATGAATTATACTACTATGATGATGGCCCATGCACAAATTCGTTGAAGCTTGCATTTAGTTTTAATATTCAATAGCTTCGATGTGGAATGTTAAGAAGTTTAGATGAAGTATCTTTTTGGGTTTTAAAATTTTCAAATATCTCTCCTGTAAGTTTTCAAAATGGCGTTTGAATCAAGTCGCCTTTTAAAAGTCGATATGATAATGACATGGTAGTTTTACAAAACTCACCTACATTGCTCATCAGTAAATCTGCATTCACCATCCAGGAAAAATGGACATGGCAACATTTCAGCATGTGTTGGATGTGTAAATAATACTCTCACCTGAAATTATTCAATTTTAAAGTTAATAATTGTCCTATAGACTCTGGACAACCAATTTCCAACAAATTTCAACCCTGCATCAGGGATGCCAATCAGGAACTTAAATTTATATATGGTTTTTTGCTAACTCTATTCTCTACTACTACCATAAAAAAGAAAAGAAAATTATGAGGATAGTAGTTGTATTTCATAAGGTCCTGAATCAAAAGAATAAGCATACAGAATAGAACAACAGACCTGTAGGTCTTTGAATTGATCCTCATCAAGTCGAGGCACAACAGCACTGACCATAGCATTGTGTAAAGATGGCTGACCACCCCATTTATGTGTGTGATATACAGCACACTTCATACCCAAGAGAGACGCCAGTTCATCCTAAAAAGAAAAAAATTATATAACCATCCATCACTTTTTTACATAGTCTTCCTAATGTAAAAATACGTAAAATAATAAGCATCTTCAGGACCTATTAGACCTAAGTAGGTGGGGTAACACCCCACTCATGCGTCGAGTCACTGACAGCAAGCCCAAGTCCTGAAGATGCTTCATGTAGAAGCGAAACACATGTCGATTTTGCTGTTGAGTTTCCTTGTTTGACTTTTTACTTGACAGAAGGAGATCCAGCAGAATTAGCTACTAGATATTTGTTTTTGTATAAGATTACCGCAAGGCCACGCCTGAGTAAAGTTGTTAACTTAAAATTATGTTTACATGTTTCACATGTGTTTTACATGTTTATAAGTTTGGACCATCAAATCTTTATTCAATTGAAATCTACATAGGGGCCACTTCTGTAAAATTTAAAACTTTAATACCATGAGTTATGCTGTCAGAGTCAGATTCAGGGTAGGTTACTATTTACCTCTATGTCACTATCATCCTCTTCATTTTGACTATTTTCTTTTGATTCTGGTTTGTGATTATTATTTTCTGGCTTATCTTTATTACTTTCATAAGCCCCTGTTTTAGCCATTTCTTGCTGAAATTTAAGAAGTTCATTAATTATTATCTTTAAAAAGCTTTGCAATAATAGTTATCAAATAGCAATGAATAAATGAATAGTAGTTGCTATATTGAAAAGTTTTTAGGATAATTGGTAGACCAAATGATGATGATGAAGATAATGGACAAGTTTACTTATAATCTATTTTGGGATTTTTACTAGAAGAAAAATAAAGAAACAAATCAATCTAAAAAGGATCATATTCATTTTGTTACTATCATGGTACACAAGCAAAAACAGATATATTATTGAGATGCTTATAAGTAACAAAATTGGTAAAACGTGAATTCCCATAATACTTACCATGAAAAGGGCATATTCATCATCCAAATCATTATTTTCCTTTTTCTGCTCTTCAGGCTTACTATTATCATCTTCAGTGCCTTGAAGCAAGACAGCATTCAAGCTTTCTTGAGTTAACAGAATTAATTGTTTTAATTCTGATTGCAGTTCCAACAGTGGCTCGCGTTCCTTATCATCAGTGGCTGAATTAAGTGCTTCACAGACCATTGAGAGCTGCAATTGAAAACTCATGTTTGATAATAATAAATAATACATACAAATGCATTTAATTAACTAGAATAAATAATTACAGTGCATCATTTATTTATCTGTGATCCATTAGTTAGTACATATTATTAATATTTTTAGTGAAAAGGTTTTCTATAACATAAACAATTATTTTAATGACAACAATGCTTGGGTGTAGCGCTCGCTCCAGCAGGACACCTTTAAGTACAAAATCTTATTTTGAAAAGAGAAATTGTATAGTTTATTGCCAGCTCTTCTCAGTAAAAGGAACCTTCCCAACCAGTGTTAGAGTCTGACCATTCATAAGTGCCTGTGAAGCCTATTTGCAAAAATATTTTATTTCATTCCATACATCTGACAGATTCTGTTAGTTAATTACTAACAATTCATTTAAATCTCTTTATCAACCTGAGAACCCCCATTTGTTAAATGCAGCCACAGTGAACCTCTTGCAAAAAAGTAGTCTGCAAACATGCCAGACGCAGTTGGGGAAACCTCAACAGTGCACTCAACGTATTGATGTACAGAACATTCTAGGCTCTCTGTGTGAAGTTGTCCAACAAGCTGCTTGTGTGAGAAGACCTGTATGTTATTGATTTAAATACCTGATCATTATATTGTTTCAAAGATGCATTTAGATCGTCCATGGTAGAACTTACGACTTGTTAACATAATTTTCAACAAACAAAAGAAATCTTTGAGTCTAGTCCTACGACTGTACATATATGAAATATAGAAAACATCACTTTACAATCCTTTCTCTAAGTTCCCTGAATCTGCATTGCATTCCATCAATTTTCTTTTCAATCAGTCAGACAATTAAAGACAGTGTTACCAACTCTCAGAAAATATTTCCCCTTAAGCAAATGTCAAAAACCGCTAAAATAGCCATTATTACATAAAAATCCTCCTCAAATTACAAAACAACAATTGAAACAATGATGATTGAATTGAAGTTATGTAGTTTAGTATCGATATTATTAAAATTTATCGAAAAAAATAGACCTTGATACCTTATTGGATTATATAATTTATATTTCTAGTAATTTGAATTCTTATTAACGAAGAATAATTCTAGATGTCACTACGCGCGACGTGTCAGGTCAATATAAATATGATAGGTTGGATTAGGTTATCTTAGATTTATGGAGTGTAGAAGTAAAGGAGGACCATCTTGTATGGGGGATTATTCAAAAAATGTCCACTTGCAAACAGCAAATTAGGTTTCGAATTCTCACCGAAATAGCGCTAGTGTAGCAAGTGGAAATGATATGAACAGAGTTAAGTGTTGTGGGGTAGGTCCTTGTGCGTGAATCCTCGGTCCTCCCACGTTCTTGCTTACCCAGGATCAGAAGGATGTAGTATGGACGTTGATGAAAGATGATAAAAATAACAAACACGAAGACGGAATGAAAAGTAATATTTTTATAGAAGGAAAGCAATGATTTTATTTGAGAAAGAAGTAAGCACAAGAACAGCAATTAAATGAATAAAACTTAAAATGAGCAATCAATAAGCGTTGTTCAGCGAGCAAGTAAGGGAAGCGAAGTGATCGCCGGCTGTAGTCGCCTCGCGCGCTCGCGCGCCGCGATGCAGAAACCGGTTCGGGCTAAGGTGCTGGCCCAAGTTTAATTTCGCCATGAGCGGAGCGGTAAGCGGAGCGGTTAAACTTGTGTGGTACAAGAATATTGTCCGCCACATCTTCCCCCTGGCCAGACCGTGACTACGGTCGATAAAAGTCGGGGAACCGCACTCTTCTGCCGCTTCTTGTTCTCTTCTCCTCTGCGAAAGTTGCTATCGTAGAAGGAAGAGAAGGTTTTGTGAGTGGCGAATTTTGATCTTCTTTTATTAGATACGCTGGCTTCAGCCTATCAACAGTGACGTTAGTCTTTTTTCCTTGAACGTCTATGGTGAAGAATTTAGGCTGCTTATGTAGGACTTTGAAGGGGCCAGCGTACGGTGCTTCTAAGGGTTTTCGGACACGATCTAACCGCAGGAACACTTGGGATGAAGTCGACAAGTCTCGTGGTATATAAAAGGGTGACGACGAGTGCCACGAAGTAGGTTGTGGTGTCAACTTGGCCATATGAGAGCGGAGACGGTTGGCGTACTCGGTGACATCAGCAGCAGTGTAGTTATCCTTGGGAGATAGGAACTGTCCTGGTAAGCTAAGTGGCTCACCATAGACAAGCTCTGCCGGTGATGCATGGAGGTCTTCCTTCCAGGAGCTGCGCATACCAAGGAGTACTAAGGGTAGAGCTTCAGTCCACTGAGAGGAGGTATGGCACATTATCGCCGCTTTTAGCTGGCGATGAAGTCGCTCGACGATCCCATTGGCTGCAGGGTGATAAGCGGTAGTACGGAAGTGACGCGCACCGACCAAAGCCGTGAGAGCTTTGAAGAGGTTGCTCTCAAACTGGCGACCTCGATCTGTAGTCACCCGAGCAGGACAGCCGAAGCGTGATATCCAGCCAGATACCAGAGCTGCCGCGCAAGTCTCTGCAGTGATGTCCTTTAGAGGAAATGCCTCAGGCCATCGGGTGAATCGATCGATGACGGTAAGGCAGTACCTGTAATCACATGAAAGGGTTAACGGCCCGACGATGTCGAGGTGGATGTGTGAGAAACGTGAAGAAGGAGTAAGGAAAGTGGCAGGAGGGGAAATAGTATGACGGGAAATTTTGGTTTTCTGGCAATTTAAACATTGCCTAGCCCACTCTCTACAGTGCTTACGAATCCCTGGCCACACAAACCTTTGGGTGACCAGTCGTACAGTAGCTGCTCTTCCAGGATGATGTAGATTGTGAATCATGTCAAACACCTGTCTTCTTAACTCAGGAGTTATGTAAGGTCGAGGTGGTTGAGTAGACATATCGCAATAAACTGGTAAGTCACTGTGTTCGATATATATCTTCTTGACCTGTAGAGAAGTACTATGACTTAGTAGGTCTTGCAGTTCTGGATCGTTCTCCTGAAATCTTGCAAGATCCTTGTAATCGATGCATGTAGAAATTTCTTCAACCCGAGAGAGTGCATCTGCAACGACGTTCTCGTGACCAGGTATATATCTTAGATCAGTGGTAAATTGCGATATGAAATCGAGATAACGAAATTGCTTTGGCGAATTTTTTTCCCTATTTGTTGAGAACGCGAACGTAAGAGGCTTATGATCGGTGAAGATGGAAAACATCCTAGCTTCTATCATGTGTCGGAAATATTTTATAGCCTCGTACACAGCCAAGAGTTCTCTGTCGTACGGGCTATACTTTTTTTGAGACGTGGAAAGTTTGCGAGAGAAAAATGCCAATGGTTGCCAGTCATCGTTTACGCGTTGCTGGAGGACAGCTCCGATTGCTACATCTGAGGCATCAGTGACAATGGCTAGTTCCGCTGATGGATCAGGATGGGCTAGTAATGTTGCTTGAGAAAGGGAAGTTTTGCAGTCTGTAAAGGTTTGAAGCAATTTTGGAGTAATTTCCACCGGATGTGAACCTTTAATCTTTGGACCAGCTAATACAGCATGCAAGGGTGCCTGGATTTGAGCTGCATTTGGAATAAAGTGACGATAAAAATTAAGCATTCCTAGGAAACGCCGTAGCTTCTTGACAGTTTTTGGAACAGGGAATTCTTCAATAGCCTGAATTTTCGTTGCCAGTGGTCTCGTTCCAGTTGCTGATACGTTATATCCAAGAAAAGTGACACTGTCTTGTCCCAGCGTACACTTAGAAGTATTGACAAGGATGCCAAACTGCTTGAGGCGTTCGAACAGTAAACGCAGATGAGTCTTGTGCTCCTGGTCTCCCTTTGAAAATACCAGAATATCATCTACGTAGCCATAACAAAAGTCGAGACCCAGAAGAACCTCATCAATAAACCTTTGAAAGGTTTGGGCCGCATTTCTGAGTCCAAAAGTCATGTACGTGAATTCGTACAATCCAAAAGGCGTTGTGATGGCAGTCTTTGAGATATCGTCAGGATTAACAGCGATTTGGTTGTAAGCTTTCACGAGGTCAATTGTTGAAAAGACTGAGCATCCTGAAAGCTGGTGTGAAAAATCGTGAATATGACGTATGGGATATCGGTCGGGTATAGTTCTCGCGTTAAGTGCGCGATAATCACCACAAGGTCTCCATCCATCGTCCTTCTTCTTTACCAGGTGGAGAGCAGAAGACCAAGGGCTCTCTGAGCGTCTGGTTATGCCACTTGCTATCATGTCCTCGAACTCTTTCTTAGCTGCCTGTAAGCGAGTTGGATCGAGACGACGAGGTTTGCATGATACTGGAGGTCCGGGAGAAGTCCTTATATGGTGAAGTGTCTTGTGTTTAGGTGGAGAGAACACACCTGCTGGACGAGTAATCTCTGGAAATTCTCGCAGAAGCTGGTGATAAACAGATTCACCAGTAACGGCCTTGATCGATGTGATGTCATCCGATAAATCCGAAGTTACAGCATTGACAGACATGGAAGTCAAACCGTCTATCAAGCGCTGTCTTCTGCAGTCTACGAGCAAATTGTAAAACGAGAGGAAGTCCACGCCAGTAATGGGCTTTGACACGTCTGCTATGGTAAAGCTCCAAACAAAATCTCGCCTAAGACCAACATCAAGATGCAGTTGTGTAGGGCCATAAGTGTGTATAATGGAATTGTTGGCAGCTACAAGGTCGTATTTAGTTTTGGTACAGGGCGTCTTAACTGCTGACCGTGGAAAAACACACAATTCTGAGCCAGTGTCTACGAGGAACTGCATTTTAGTTACCCGGTCAGTCACAAATAGACGGCCTGTTGATGAAGGGCAGTCGTTAGCCGCTATTTGCGACCGCCCTGAGAGTTTTCCGCCGGAAAAGTGCAGGGCTGCTTACATTTCTGTGCCTTTGTGCCATATGTGAAATGGTAAAAACAATGAGGATGATTTAATGGCGGCTGCTGCGGTCGAGAGCGGCTGCGTGAGCGAGAACGATTGTTAAACCTATTTTTAGGTCGTGAATTTCTTCCACTAGCCACCTGAGATGTTAGTATAGCTACCTGTCGGGTCAGTTCGGATACTTGTCTGGCTAGGTCACCGTGTAGTGAAGCAGAGTCTGATGCTGTAGATGTGCTCGCCACCTGTGGTGTTGAAGGAGCTATCTCATGCACCTTATCAGCTAGATCAGCTAAGACGTCAAGAGATAAATCAGCCTGTGAAGTAATTACAGTTTGTATATTAGATGGCAACCGACTGGACCAAATGGTTTTTAAAAAATCTGTTGGAACTGATGGACCAGCCAGACTCTGCATGTGGCGCAGGAATTGCGACGGTTTTCTATCGCCAAGCTCTTCATGCATGAGTAGCTGCTTCACGCGTTTTTCTTTGGATGCAGAAAGTCGTTTAATAAGTTCAACTTTTAATTTTTCATACTTATTGTTTTGAGGTGGATTGGCAATGACGTCTCTCACCTCAGCTGCATATTGATGATCTAAATGCGCTACTAGATGATAATACTTTGTCTCATCAACAGTAATTTTGGACAGTATGAACTTACTTTCTACCTGGCAAAACCATAGTGCCGGATCTTCAGGCCAAAACACTGGTAGCTTTACGCCTACTCTTACAACTTCAGAGGGCACATTACAGTCCGTATCTTTAGCTTTGTCGTTCGCATTTGGGTTCGACATAATGAATTAAAAAATCACTCACCGCTTATGACTTGGGCCAGATCCTTAAACTTTGTACTTTGAACCCAAGTCGAGAATGTTCTTTCGTTCATCCAAATAAGGGCGTAATCCAATTTCGGTGGTCACCAATGTGGGGTAGGTCCTTGTGCGTGAATCCTCGGTCCTCCCACGTTCTTGCTTACCCAGGATCAGAAGGATGTAGTATGGACGTTGATGAAAGATGATAAAAATAACAAACACGAAGACGGAATGAAAAGTAATATTTTTATAGAAGGAAAGCAATGATTTTATTTGAGAAAGAAGTAAGCACAAGAACAGCAATTAAATGAATAAAAATTAAAATGAGCAATCAATAAGCGTTGTTGAGCGAGCAAGTAAGGGAAGCGAAGTGATCGCCGGCTGTAGTCGCCTCGCGCGCTCGCGCGCCGCGATGCAGAAACCGGTTCGGGCTAAGGTGCCCAAGTTTAATTTCGCCATGAGCGGAGCGGTAAGCGGAGCGATTAAACTTGTGTGGTACAAGAATATTGTCCGCCACAGTGTGCTGGGTTGGTTTCCGGTAATTCTTTAAAACTATATTTTATTTCCTATTTACAATTAATTGGGGTACTTAAAATCAGTGTATAATTTTATTCCATCTTCATGTTTGCCTATAGTTCATAATAATTATAAAAAATGCGCTGTTAGAAAACGGAAATGTTTCTTTCCCTTTTAATTAACTTTCTATCCTACTCTAATAATTTGTGGCGCTCTATTTAAATTTCTTCCACTTGCTACAGCAGCGCCACCTTAATTTGTTCCCTATCAAGGGACATTTTTTAGTTCACTAGATGGTCCTTCTTTACTTCTACACTCCATACTGGTAAATAAAAAAGCCGCTAAAGACCATAGAGAATTAGAGATGGGTAGCCGCTAATAACTAACTATATAACGGCTTTTCAAATAATAGCCACACCTTATCACTGTATTAAAAATTTAGCTATTGGCTATCGCTTCGAATATCCGACTAGTTTAAGCTGTATCCTATTAAAGTTGAATACCTTTTATAGCTATCCTAACTAACTATACGTAGCTAACGAGTAACGTGGCGCGTAATCACAACGGACTACATTCTCACAGACGAGTCCCAAAATTATCGAAATTTAATTCGTTCGTTTATTAGATCTTTCTTTCACTTGTAACAAACAGAAAGTGATACTGTATAGGTCTATTATTTTACTCTTTGATGTATAATATATAGAAGATACCGTTGCACAATCCCACCTAGAGTCAACATCCAGATGGTTTCATATTTACCACCGTTTGGAGTAGAAACACTCGGGCCGTGGAGACGGAGGCGCGTAAATTATTATAGATCTTCCGACACGCCTCATCGAGTCGTCCGGTAATCAGATAGCTGCCACGTATTTTGGTCAATGAATAAGCTTAGCCATACAAAGAGGCAACATAGCCTGGGCACTTTACCCATAGACGGCTCATCATCTAAATTCAGGTTTTTATAGATGATTATAATATATTATATTGCCTAATTTTTTTGTTAATTTTAAGTAGTTTAGCATGTAGAGGTTTAAGTTTTTTTTCTTTATATGCATTAATATAATAATCATAAAAATATAATATTAACTATATTGTACATTATTAAACAGCATAATCCAAATATCAATTCAATTTAGTATTACGAATTCCGATGTACTACAGAATAGACACCTTTAGCCTGTAGGATAATTAAATCGTTAAAATTAAACTTTTGTTTTAATGGGCAAGCAACAATGATATTGATCATTATTGTAAACCAAACAAGAAAACAAAGATAAATATAACAATGCCGAGCTTTTATTTTTGGGGAATCGTGCTGGATTCAGACGATTTCGACTTTCATGCATTTACTAATGTAAGATGTAAATGTACCTACTTAGGTAAAAGGTATTTAAAGCTGTGTATATGATTATAATAAAATTAATATTACAATCTTTTCGACCGAGTAGACGTTCTGACTTTATAAAAATGCTGTGTTAGGCTCAGGTAGAAGCCTTTAATATACTTTTATTCTTTTTAATTATTATCAACTTCCTGCATTTATACAGTTATTATCCAGTGCCTTCTCAAATAACAGTACAGTCCTGACCTGACGAAGGGACTTAAACTGCAAATACTTTTTTCTGTTCTAAGTGACCAGTTTACTAAAGCTTTCGAGTAGTAGAGCTCTTAGTGCAGAGTTCGTCCGAGGAAGTACTACCACCTTACCCATTTCTGCCGTGAAGCAGTAGTGCACTTGTGTTACTGTGTTTCGGTTAGAAAGGTAAGGGGGCCGGTGAAATAACAGGCACATTAACTTTACGTCTCAGGGTCGACAACGCATTAGCGTTGCCCCTAGTGTTGCAAATGTCCATAGGCGGCGGTGACCACTTACCATCAAGTGGACCGTCCGCTTGTTTGTCGGCCCATGTGGTATAAAAAAAAAAAAGGTTTTGGTTAATTTAATTTATCAAGTGTATTTGCTCATAATCTTGCGGGTTTGATTGAATTTCTGTACCTGTACTTATCATGGCAGACTTGTAAAACTTGGATGGGATTGAAACACTTCTTTGTGTTTAGACTATCTTTCCCACTTATTTTGTGACAGGTGCTAAAATCCTAGTATTACATAATAAACGAGAATATTAAAAATATTTATCGGCAAAAATGCATTAAAATAAAACAAATTTATGTAACACTAGCTGATTCAGTAGACGTTTTTTTGAAGTTTTTATTTATGACGGGATTACGATACACATTGTATAGAACAACTTGTTCTGCCCTCTTTTCTGTTTCGTCTCGACACAGCTACATTGCGTGATTATACCTAAACTTGCGGCACGCTATGATGGCCGTTTTGACGTTTAACAATGACAAACAAAAATAACCTTTATTCCTTCTTGCATAAGGTGCATCTACTGACGAGCCAGTTGGCTTGGTGGTTAGGGACCCTGACTGCTAAACCGAAGGTCGCCGGTTCGATTCCCACCCAGGACAAACATTGTGTGCATGAACATGTCTGTTTGTTCTGTGTCTGGGTGTAAATATCTATAAAAGTATGTATTTAAAAAAGTATTATATGTAGTATATCAGTTACAACAGCTAAATGTATGATGATGGAAATCAACCTTATTCCAAAGTAATACAGTTTCTTTTCCTATGACAATCTGAAACGTCAAAACAGCCATCATAGCGTGCCGGTAGTATAGTATATTGTCAAGTTAAACAATAAATATAGGTCTGTTAAACAGATGCAAGAACCTACATACATTTATGAGTATAAATATAATAAAATTATTGCTTGTTACAATTTGACCTTAGCTACGAGCAATTATAAGATGAAACATAATTAAAAAATACATGTTGTTTTTTTTTTATAAATCTCCAAATATGTTGTACATTTAAACTAAACTTAAAAGAAAGAACCTTACTTCCTTTTTTCTGCATAAGTTTGAGAACTTGACTTATAATTAAAATAGAAAAGAGATGACCATACATTTAACTAAAATGCACAATAGAATCGTTATCTACATAAGTAATAATATCCTACTAATATTATAAATACAAAAGATTTCTGTATGGATGTTTGTTACTCTTTCATGCAAAATCTACCAAACGGATTTAGGTGCAACTTGGCACATACAGTGGCGTAGCTAGATAACCAAAGACCCTGGGGCAAAAAAATTAGTAGGGCCCCAAATAAACTATTTAAAATCGTTTGTTCCCCCCTCCTACAGAGCTTGGGGACCCGGGGTACTGCCTCGTTTAGCCCTCCAGTAGCTATGCCACTTTTTGTAAGTCAGAGTCTGATGGGGCCCCCTGAGCTAGCCCTCCAGTAGCTACGCCACTGGGCACAGATAAAGCATAAGTCCTGGAATAACATATAGGCAACTTTGTATCCCTGGGAAACGAAACATCCCTTGGGAACGCGGGTAAAACTGTGGGGGACAGCTAGATATACATATTACAGAATAAGATATCACTAATGTTATGACAATTATAATGTTAAGTTACGTATAATATCAATAGTCATTTTATCTGTTAAGCGAGTCAATTGTAACTTTTTTGATAACTGCTGCTATAAGAGTCTTTATTGTATCGCCAGCATAGTTACCACTGTTTTCAAAATTTGAAGATAAAGCTCGGAATGTGTCATTCATAATATTTTTCACTTTATTTTGAATACTGCTTTCCATTATTTCCAATTCCTTTGTAATTTTTACTAACTCATCATTTTTGGTCTTCAAGCTATCTTCAAGGACAAAAATTTTTTTCGACAATTCATTTGTTTCATTTATTTTACTTTGACTTTCATCACATAACTTTTTGTTTGTAAATATTATTTCTTCTTGGAGTTTTGATATTTCTGCACATTGATGTTTATTTATTTGCTCAAGTTCTGTTATTTTAGTTTGTAAACAATTGATTTCCTGATTTCCACTAGCCTGACTTACTCCTGGCAATGAAGAATTTGAAGTGAATTTAACGTCTATAATACCATTTGTTTGTAATATTTCTTCATAAACTTTGATCTTATTTTCATATTCTCTTAATAACTTTTGTAATATTTGAGTTTGAAAGTCTGAGGTACTATCACTTGTATCTTTTCCCTCTAAGTCAGAAATTTTATTCAACACCATATCCACTTTATCAGTAATTCTATTCATGTTGATTCTTAACTCACTGTTACTAATTCTTTGTTCACTTAAAAATATATTCATATCATTACTGCTATTGGTGCTTGAATTAGGTAATACATTAGTTTGATTCAAAGGTACTAATTGTTGACTGACATAAGAGTAAAATGGAGACTTTTCTGCAGTTTGTACATTTTTAAGCACAACAGTAGCAGTTTCATGATGATCAACTAAACTTTGGGTCTCAATTAGATCTTTTTCAGGAGTGTTTCTATCTCTTTTTACGATACTTTTAGTTGTTTTATGCCTCATTGTTTTTACATGATGATTAGAATCATTAGTGTCTGATGAATCACTTGATTTATCAGCCAATTTTGTATGAGTTGGCAAAACAGAATGGCCCATGCTTGCCATTCTGTTTAGTATTGAGATTTTTGTTCTTCTATTCACAGATGAATCTGTATCACTTCCTTTATCTGTTTTATCAATGTGTTCAATGGTAGAGATGACGCTGTGCCCCTGAGTACTTGGTTCTGGAGGACCTTTATCCTTATGTAAAGAGTAATTCACATTGGCACACAATGTTTTAAGTAACTCATAAATTTGCTTTATTTCTTTCTCTGTGGCATAGATACTCCAATATTTCTTAGAGCTGTCATAATATGAAATAAATGAAGTCCCATTTACAGTAATCTCAAATGTTGGTGATATTAAGGCACTTGATAATGTTGTTTTATTTGAATCATATACTACAATGTTGCTTTGACCAGATTTCAGGAATTTTATTATGGCAAAGCCTACTTTACCTCTTGCTGTATAGGTATTGTTGAACCTAGAAATATATAATTTAATGGTACATAATAGGTAATTTAAAATCAAATTAATAAGATAATTACTTAATCTGTCTACAAATAGTTTTACAAGCTTTTGGTAGCGACTTACTCAGCCAAGGAACTCACCATTCGTAAGCAATGAGAGCACTTGCGAAAAGGCATTGAGTGGCCTTTGATTCTTCAGGCTTATCTGAAACATCTTGTGGTTTTGGTGGTGTGTACTTTAAAGACTCATTCTGACCTCCTTCATTTCGAGGACTCCCAAAAATATTTGACAGTGAAGTGCTGTAAATGCATTTGAATAAAGTTAGATTTGTTTTGCAACTTGGATTTCAAACAAGAAGTAAACAGATCTGTAGTTGTATATACCTTGCTACTGGGGTAAAATAATCATCATCGACTTCCTCAGTTTCTAGCATTGTTGATATTTGTTGTTAGTATTTTGTAATAAATACACATTCGATAAAAAAAGAGGCCGCACATAACTACTCGCGAGCGATTTTTTTTGACACATAACAGAAATAAATGTCAACCAACTGTCAAGTTAAGTTACTGGTATCACCACAAAAATATTTCGCTTATTCTATATATTACCATCAAGCATGCGTAGTATTTTTTCACAATTGTTTGGTAGTCATTATATAGAGCGTAAAAAGAGCAAAAATAAATATTTGCAAAGCGATTATAGCAAGCATCAATAAATACATAATTCTTCATTATTTTAAGACATAAATCTAAATCTAAGGTGTGGAAGTATAATTGCTGAAGACGCAAATGTTTGTAGGTCTAAGAAATCAGCTTTTTATTATAAGAAAAACATACGTATAAATCTTTATATATATAAAAGTTTTTAAAAACTTATTTATTTCATAAGAACCTAACCTTTTTGAACTTTACCTTTTTCGTAGGTTGTTGTACTTTATTCCAGTATTCATTCATTCAATTATTCATGTTGGCAGCACTGACTTTTCTTTCTTTCTTCATTCAATCTTCATTTATTTTATTCAGACACACCGAAAAATCGAATAAACATCATATAGGTACCAACCCACGTTTTCATAGTTTTTTCGTTTCAGTGAAATATAATTTCAGTGTTCATTGCTGTGATACTTAGTGAAATAAAAATATTATATAAAAATGCCAGACTCGTTCACGTGTTTAACATGTCAGGTGATGTTCAAAACTGCTGAATTACAGCGTGAACATTACAAAATGGATTGGCACAGGTATAATTTGAAGCGAAAAGTCGCTGGTATACCGCCGGTGACACTTGAGGAGTTCGAGCTTCGCGCTAAGGAACACAGAGAGTCAAATTTGGAGCAGATAAAAGATGAATCCCAGTTCTGCAAATATTGCTCAAAATTGTTCAATACAATGAACGCTTTCAATAATCATTTAAACAGTAAGAAGCACAAACTTGCAGAGGAAAATTATGTGGATAAAGAAGAACACAGTGGAACTTCTGACAATGATAGTTTTGTTAAGGTTGAGCCAGCGGCCACTACTGATCATAGACCTCAACAGCCTGCAAAATTTGTACTTCTTGACGTTAATGACTCAAACAATGAGGATATAGAGACTGATTCTGATATTGAAGAGGTAAACAATCAAATTCTATTGTAACAACTTATTGAAATTATTGCTCTGCCTTGTGCAATGATTCATTAACTAAATTCATTTGTATGATGTATTTTACCAAAGTTCTTTGTGTTGAACGAATTACAGGCATGTTAAGTCTCACAATTTTTCATCTTAGGGTCGACCAATGCATATTGGCGATGCCCCTGATTTTGCAAATGTCCGTAAGTGGTATTACCACTATGGCACATACCATCAGGCAGACAGACTGCCTGTTTATGCCTTATTTTAGAGTTATAAAGTATTTTTTTTATGATATTCAATGAAATGTTGACTGTAGGCTGTCACAAACTGACAAAAAAAGAGTCTTTCACATATACCTTTTTTTACATCACATGGCCTGACAAACATGCTGATGGTCCACCTGATGCTAAGTGGACACTGCCACCTATGGACATTGCAACACCAAGAGTATTGCCAATGGATTGTTGCTCTGAGACGTGAAGATGTTAAGTCTCATGTGCCTGTAATTTCTAGTTATTTTACTTTACCTAAAAGTTATAAAGAACAATAAACATTAATCCATCAATGATCATCCTGTAAATTCCATAATATCCATCAGTACACCTTTAAAAAAAATTACTAGTTCTTTCTACTTAGATGTTTCTTCACCTATCATCATTATAAATTTTATAGTCACCAATACTAGGCTGATGATGATGATGATGATGATGAATTCAGAATGTTCACACAAATATTTTCTTTTAGCTTGATTCAGATGAGTGGGATGAGTGCCGAATCAACGGCAGTGATTCACTTATCAAACCACAGGACTGCCTTTTCTGCACCCACCACAGCAAGTCCATGGTCAAAAATGTGAAGCATATGTCAGGGGCGCACTCCTTCTTCATCCCAGATATTGAGTTCTGTGTCAATCTTGAGGGATTACTTTTGTATTTAGGAGAAAAGGTGAGTTTGGTTCATGTTCAATGGTTACATAACTCTTATTTAAATATTCTAAATAAGAACACTACTGATGATAAATATTTATTTAGTAGTAGGGACCTGCTTCAGCTGCACAGATGTGTACCAATTATCTATGGCCAGATAACTGATTCCAGATGCTGAGCAAGATTTTGTAAATTATGATATCCTGGCACATTCTTCATGCATAATTCCTCTTGGTTGATCCGAAGCTCCTTATTGTGGCAACTAAATAACATTGAACAAATAAACATTTTCATGCTTGTCATGGGTGGTTATTAAATCCATGGTGTGATAATCGGGGTATATAACCATGCCACCTGGCCTCCTTATGTGGTACAAAAACCAAACAACAAAAAAAGAAAAATGTTATTCAGTTTTGCATGTAGGCCCTATCTCTATCAGATTTTCTTTCGCAATTAATATGAAATAATAATGCTTTTTGTAGATATCACAAGGATACATGTGCCTGTGGTGTAATGAAACTGGCCGAACCTTCTACTCAATGGAAGCAGCTCGTGGTCACATGATTGACAAAGGGCATTGCAAGATGTTACATGAAGGGCTTGCATTAGCAGAGTATGCTGATTATTATGACTACAGGTAGGAAATATTAAGACATATTTAAGCAAAATATTCTGCATATTGTATCTATTACATTTCTAACAATTACATACATACATTTTTTAATAATTAAGTCAAAATAGTAACAGTTGTTTTGAGGTGATTGTGCGAAGATAGAAAGAGATATATTTTTATGTGACATAAGCTGACCTCAAATGATATATTTAAGATAAAAGTTATAAAAGTGTGAATGATTTTTTGTTTTTTTTGTTTTAAGCGCTTCTTATCCTGACCATGGTGAAGGTGAAGGTGATGACAATATGGATGTGGATGGGGATGAGGAAGTAGAAGGTCCTGCAAAGTTGGAGGGAGATGACTTTCAACTGGTGCTGCCCTCGGGTATTGTCGTCGGTCATCGTTCTCTGATGCGGTATTTATACTTGTTTATTAATTTTTCAGTATCTTATTAGTGCGAAAGTTTGTGTGTAATACAGTTTATCATGTTTATTACTAACTAGCTGTCCTCCGCGGTTTGCCCGCGTTCCCGTGGGACGTCACATGTATTATACATAAAAACCTTCCTCTTCAATCACTCTATCTATTTAAAAATAACGCATCAAAATCCGTTGCGTAGTTTTAGAGATTTAAGCATACATGGGGACATAGGGATATAGGGACAGAGAAAGCGACTTTGTTTTATGCTATGTAGTGATTAGGCCTGTAATATCTAAATGGGTTTGAATAAAACTGGCACACATAAAATATGTTATGTTTTAAACATGCAACTTTTCATCACGATAAAAAAAAGATACACGGAAACGTAACTGAGAAGAACCAGAAATTCTACTTTATTTTTATCCAGAATTTTTCTACCTGTACTTGTAAAGAGAGAGGGGGGGCGACACACATTTTTACGACTTTAGAACTGCATTTCTCAGACACTATTGAGTTGAATAAAAAAAATATTGTGAAACCCCATTTTTATGATCAAATAATTTGATTTAGATACATGTATGGAGTGCCATAACATTACCACAAGTTTTTATTTATTAAACCGTCCGTAGATACCTTGCAAATTTTATTTATGTAAGTCTCTTAGTAAAAGGGGAACTTTAAAGTACACACACAGTTAGGCTTATTTTTTCAATTAGCATATTTTTGTTTCAGTTATTATAAACAGAATTTGACCCAGAGCACTCAAGTTCTGGTGAAGAAATCGGATCGCAAATTACACAAGCTGCTCGGAGCGTACAGAGCTCTCGGGTGGGCACCGAAAGAGCAAGCGGCTTCAGCTAAGTATGTCTATAAATAAAATTGCCTTTATTTCCACAAAACAGAGAATTCCTATTATAAGTAAACTATGAACTTAGTTTCACAATATGTTTGTTTTTTGTGCGCATTTTGACAAAGTCCAATACCACTGAAAAAGTCCTAGGGCTTATGGAATTTTTTCCTCTCATGATCTTAGCTGGCTTTATCACTCTTCGATTTCTCATCTCTTTACCAAAGCTTCACCCATTTGATCTATTTCTCCAGCCTCGCATCTCAGTAGGTGTCCTCTACATCTTACTTAAGTTTTCTGCTCATTAGTTTCTTTAGCTTTTGATCTCATGTTCCTATTTCGGATCTTCATAATAGGTGTATGATTTGTTTTTCATGATTTCATTTAGTGACCAGTATTTATTCTAACCATAGACTATTTTAGTGTTAATTTCTTTTGTTATCTGGTTACCTAAAATACGCTGCACGAAATGCACTCTTGCAAGTAAGACACAATCTACTAGCATAAGAGTGCCTATATTGACAACCTAGTTAGAAAAGATGATACACATGAATATCTTTTGACTTCATTTCGAAGAGCACTCGCTCACTGTTGCTTACTATTTAATATCTTCATGAATTTTCTTCTTACAGAAAAGCCCGGGACATACACTTCATGAAACGCGTGCAAGCAAAATGGCAAATGAAGATGTCACTAAAATCTAACAAATTCCAGCCACATCTCCGGCAACAAGTTAACTACTAGATGGTTTTAGTTAACTTTAGATATTTTAACTTGTATATTGGCTTTGTTATGTTTTTTTTATAAATCAAGCGATTGAACATCAATTTGTTTGATTTTTTGCAAAATTATAGGTTATGAATTGAATGGTGCCAATGGTTTTTTTTCAGTAATATTTTCGATTGCGCTGTAACAATATGTGAATATATTGTTGTTTCAGTTGTTTCGGAACAGGTGTATTGTGAAACTATAATTTAAATTGTGGAAGATGTTATTAATGAAAAAATTGTAGATTTTTATGTCCGGTATTGTTGTTATGCTATTCAATTATTGCGATTAATTAATACACTACACGTAGGTAATTACGTATCAAGAATAATATTTTAATTCAACATTGAGTAGTATCGTGTTAAATCACCATATAGAGGTAAGCGATAAAAGATGGCGTCATCAGCAAATAGTGGAGGACAAAGAAATATGTTATTCTATTTTGAACCTTTTGCTTTATGATGTTTACGTGCACTCCCGAAATGTATATTGAAAACATTATCACATTAAATTAAGTGGAGCGTGTTTCGTTTATTGATGAAGAACAGGAGATCTCTATGAGGAGGAACAATATATAAAAATTATAGTGGGTCAATTTCTTTCTCCTCCAGTGTATTTTTAAAACATGAATAGTTCTTATATTATTGGTCCTTTGCCACTAGTTCATGGGTCACATTTAAAGGTGCTACCTCTATACCCAATAATAACTTTATTGTTCAAAAAAAGAGACTTTAAAATGGAATAATTTTCTTACATAAGATTTATTATAAAATTTTAGACTACCAAACACAAAAGTAATATATAAATAACGATATATATGTATATACGTTGTGATTATTATTGTGTTGTACGGATGTGAGTTTGCTTTCTCTCCATATTAATGGTGTTGATATAATAATATTAGAATATAACACGAATCAATTGAATATACAATACATGGATTTTAAGGTCGGTACTTAAGTTGTCGAGATGTAATGGGACAGCTAAGTGTTATTGAAAAATGAACCCTATGGCAAGGTTCATCAGCATCATTATACTATAGACTATTGGAGCAGTAGATGTACTTTATCGCAAAAGCAATATAGATTATTTTTCTATGACACATAGCTGTCAAAATGGGTCTTTAGATCGCGAAAACTTAAATAAATATTTAGGTGATTTTATTTAATCAGCATATTGATTTTATATGTTTTTTTTACTACTTCGTGTTTTACATAAAGAATACTTTTGTAAATTTGACGTGAATGCAAAACTATACCATGTAAAACGTTGAATAGATAATACTGCATAGCATTACCTTAATAAATTAAGAAGGCACTAACGAATATCCGACCAATTATAACGTAACTGAAAATTACTTTAATGGTGTTCGAAGATTTGAAATAAAACAGAAAATAATTTGGATTGGATGTTATTACTTGCAACTTGGGTGCGACGTACTTATACTCCATAGATTTAATACTCTCATTCTGATTAGGCTCTCCTAAAACCCAAGGTATTTTAACAGGATTCTTATCAATTTTCAAACTTATCTTGAAAAGGGGTAGTATTTTCATATTCCCTTTATAATAGTGTGAAATAATTTTTGCCAATCCATCGTTGATAACATACTCTGTCTTGATGTCTGGTATTTTGTTGACATACGTGCCCATAAATTGTTTTATTTCGTTGTCGGCAGTTGTGTTGGTTTCTTCAAAAGTATTTATTACGGTGGTCATAGTTATTATCTGGAAAAGTTTTGTGTTACTTGAGCAGTTATCGAATGATTTTTATTGATGTACTAAAATATGTACCTGCTTGAAAAAAGAATACTTACCAACATTAAAATGATGTTGAGGACGCATTGCAAAGTCAACCAACTTGATGGCTTAGATATCATAATTGAAAGCTATGGGATTGGATTCTGAATTGAAAATAGGTTTTATGTGCGTCACGCTGATTAATATTTCCAATAGAAATTATTAAAGTGTTTCACGAAAAGCAAATTAGATTGGGATTCTATAGAATGTAGGTAGGAGTAGGAATATTATGGTGTTAAGGAAATAACGTTTTCTGTTATTAGTTTTTATTCAACTCTTAATTATTGATTTGACTGAATCATAAAATACTGGTATTATGTTTCCAAGAATAATAATAAGATAAACAAGCAATAAATAGATATTTTTTTTTAGTTAGGAAATTTGGGATTGGTTTTCTTTCAAATACATTGCTTAGGAATATACATGTAGGGTGAAACATTACATCTCTTCTTGCAATGGTACAAGAAACTACGTCTTGCATATGTCACTATGCGTCTGCACTGGTAAGTCTTTTACACCCCGTGGTGCTGTGCCTCGTCGTGAGAATCCTAACGCCGCTCGTAGGACACTGAGACCAGCTTCGATGGTCCTCTTTCTGTCGGAGTCATTGCCAAGCGCAGGGTTGATCTCTACTAGATCGACAGCGCGAAGTCGGCCAGTCGAGTGGACTATCTCCATCAATTTAATGGCTTCTCGAAGTGTTAGGCCACCTCGTACTGCAATGAGAAATAACTTTTTATTTTCCAGCGCAATGGTTTATTTTATCGGGTAAGTTACTCAATAACTTTCAGCAAGTGTTCTAAAGTAGAATCGTTAATGTTTTTTATTTAGAGAGCCAGTGTCTTGGACTGTAAGGAACATCATCAAAGTAGTAGAGCTTAGTGCAGAGTTTGCCCGGGGAAGTACTACCACCTCAATTTTTGCCGTGAAGCAGAAGTGCACTTGTATTACTGTGTTTCGGTTAGAAAGATAAGGGGGCCGGTGAAATTACAGGCACATGAGACTTAACAACTTCACGTCTCAGGGTCGACAACGCATTGACGATGCCCCTAGTGTTGCAAATGTCCATAAGCGGAGGTGACAACTTACATCGGGTGGACCGTCTGCTTGTTTGTCGGCCCAAGTGGTATAAAAAAATAAAAAATCGTTTTTGTAAGAAAAAAGAAGTACACACCCGGGGTACCAGTACTAGGAGCTTCAAGTGCGTCAAGAGCATCAATATCGAAACTAACATGAATAGGTTTCGTGTTGTTTGGATCCAATGTTTTCAATATGTGCCTTATAGAGTTCTGAATCCCGTGTCTGAAAAATAACAAAAATCCAATAAATCTATTAATTGCTCCAGTAGGTAGTTCCTGGAAATGGACATACTTGAATTACTTACTCTTCAACATCCTCCATCGCAAATGTAGGGACGTCATATTTCTCTATAGCTAGTCTTTCGTAATGGTCTACAGACCGAAGGCCGACGTATCCTAAATTTTTTATTGAAAATCTAAAAATAAAAATGAATTTGATTATTTACAATAAAGTTTACAAGGAGTAAATGGAGGTATAAAGAATTTAATCTATAACAATATTGATCCTAAGTATAAAATATTGCCCCGAAAGTGTCACTTTTTAAATTTATTTTATAAAAAAATTGATGTAGCGTACTTTGGTACTTGCCAGTCCATGGTAGGCAAATAAGGCCAGTAGTCCGAAAGCTCTTTAACTAGGAGTGCAACTGGCATACCATGCACAGAGCCTGATTCTGAAGTTTTGTTTGTGTTGATATCCGCGTGGGCGTCCACCCAGATCAGGATCATGTCATCGTTTACGCTGTAGTGTCCATCCACAGTACCTTAAAAAGAAAGTATCATTTGTTATTATCATGCATAAACAATATATTTTATTTTTGTTGATGGTATCGGTATTTTGGTATTGGATGCTCATGGTCGTGATGGTGTCGTGAGATGCTGCGGAAAGCTAATAAGAATCTTACGAAGTGATCAGTGCATGGAGAAAGTAGGTAGGTACTCAGGCCATTCTTCTGAACGATTGAGGTTTGTTCCGGCAGCTGGACTTTATAGCCAGAGCACTGACTGATTGGCGTGCCAAGCTAAGATGGCATGTGGGTATATTCGAAATCCAATACCAATTGTAATTTAAACATTCATCGATTTCCATGGCATGGGAGATCCTACTTTCATCAGAAACTTTTTTATCCAATTACTGATGTTCGAAAGCCTCGAACAACTTTTGACAACCCGCCCGCATGTCCTCCAAACTAGGACTAACGAGGAAAAACTCCGATGAATACAGGCAATGTTACCCAAATGTGCAGGTTGTGTTTTATGCAGCCGTGTGATCTTTAGGAATATGAATAAGGAACCGATAAAAATCAATATATTGTTGAGGTAGGTAGGCTATATATAAGTACCTAGATTATGAATAAATCTCACCTACGCCTATAGAATGATCACCGCCGATCGTGACAGCGACTCTTCCATCTCTCAGTACCTGAGACACGCGCTCCGATAGGTTTCGATTGCAGGCCGACACCAGCGGCAGATGTGTCATGTTATCCACTTTCACGGGTTCGTGGCACGACGGTGTTTCGATGTCGCCATAGTCTTTTACGTCGAGACCATCTAAAGATTAGACCAAAGTGAATTGAAGAGTTATGGAAAAAAAAATGCTTTTAACTAGCATTGTTCATAAGGTGATTTATATGGAATCATCTAATTGAATTGATTCAGTTATTATTTATTAAGAACCTAAATACGTACCTTAACGTAACTTGCAAAATGTTTCATGTTAAAAAATCTAATCTACAGGTACTAATAATATTACAAAGAGTACCTATGTAAGTTTGGATGTAGGAGGTTATCTCCGAAACTTTGGAATAGGCTTTAGGTATAATTTTATAATTTTAAGAGTATTTATTTAGTTCATTTGCAAGTTTTAACATAACTGAAATCATGTAGATACTTATAGGGAAAGCAAAAAAAATATAGGTATAATACATACACTAAAATATAACCTATATGCAATTGTTTTCATTAGGTTTTGCAGAGATTTTTTTAATGCACTTACCGATTTCTTGAAGATGTTCAATAAGACCAGCGGCTCTCATAGCCGCCGGAGCTACACTAACTCCATATTTCTTCTGTCCTTTCTCGAAAGGGACTCCAATGATTCCTACTTTATGCAGCGGCTCCAACTTCCTCGCCTGACTCATATTTCTCACGAGCACTTTAACGAAATTCATATTCAACTTAAATAATACTTCAAAAATTATCGAACTCTATTACTTACTCTGTTAACCGAACGATTACCGATCAAGTTATGAGATAGGTACATAACTTAACAGAAGAATGTTATCTATCCCGATATGAAGTTAAAGGTCAGAGTATGGTTTTAAGACACACAATAATTACGTCATTATTTAAGGACGTCATTTGATTCCCTAAAAATAATTAAAATATTTATCTTTTACTTTAGTTTATTATAGTTGTCATTTATGTGAATTGTAACAGACAGAGATAGCAAAAGTGAAGGAATAAACGAAGTAAATTCTTGGAATATGCGTAACAAATATTTATAAATGTTTAAATATGCCTAAACCAAAGTTAAATATAAATCGTGGTAATAGGGAGGCTGATTAGAGCCATTGAATCGTATTTTTAACCTTTGTTATACGAGGTACATAAACCTGCGAAGTAGATATAATTCGTGATGACTTAATATGAGTTTATGTCTTTTTATGAAATAATTATCAAATCAATAAATATTTGAATGCTAAATGTATTGAAGTAGATTCCGCCTCGCGGCTTCACCCGACACATCAGTGTCCATGCAACAAATTAGTAACGAATCCGTCAGTTTTGAGCAAAAAAAAAAAAAAAAACAAATGTGTGCAAACAGTGGTTCTTTTTTAATTTGTAATGGGCTTACCGTTGGTTTCAATAGAGGCGCAACTTTCGCTTGCACTCCGTAATAGTAGCTTAGTGCAAATATTTTTAAGTGCAGTGATCTCGGACTATTTTAAAAGTTTGAATGTAAAGTGTAAAGTACGGAAGAACGTTGATTCTGTTATATGTTCACTGTTTAACTATTATTCATATCTTGCGTTTCTTGTTTAAACTTCGTTACTTGATTTAATACCTTTTAGCAGTGATGTGATGGCACCGTAATGTATGCTAATTTTCAATGGAATATTAGCGTGTCATTCTTTCAGGAAGTACAGTTCTACCAAATCAAATAATCGTGTAAAATAACTTAAAATCAAAAAGGTAAATGTTAATTAGCCACTTTACTAATAAATAACAAAACACAGATAATGGATATATTCCTTTCAACTTTATCACCATTATTTCTAGATCGTAAATTGATCTCCGAGGTAAGAGATTTCGTACCCGTCTTTTGTATCCACTGCAAATAGGGTCCGACAATAGTGAAGATATTGTACTTTATATCTAAATTCTTGATTGAGAGCACACCGCAGGGAGACGCTGATACGCCTACAACTTCGGTTCCTAATAGAACTGGCCCTCCTTGGCCAAATTCATGGACATATGTCCGTGTGAACGCTGAGTTTTCTACTCCACAAACACAATAATACCACTTGGGGTTAGTGCACGGCATCTGATTGTAGACTTGTTTTTGCAGCGCCACCATTGTCGAATCACTTATTTTTCCAAAACCTACAGCTGTCAGTTTTTTCTGCTTCAATTCCGGAGCATAATAGTTACCTATCTCAGCGGGTACCACGTACAAATCTAAAACTGGTTGAGTGCTAAATACAAGGCCTAAGTTGCTATGCATTTTAGTAACCGTAGAATCGTTTTCTTTTATTTTGAAAATGTAGTCTCCGTGAAGTTCCGTGTGGCTCACTTTAATTATACTGTTTTTGTTCGTATTATTACCTATGACAGCAGTTGCAACTGCAATAAACATAGGTTTTAGATTTACACAAGTTCCTGAAGTTAATACGCTATCTTTGCTAATGATAGTACCCGTACATGTGTAGCCTTTGGTGCCGTTTAGCAGGGCAACAATATAAGGATGTTTTTCTGCAAGCATCTCTATGAGTCTCCAATTATTGTTGGGGTTTCCGTAACCCTCGATTTGGGCCTTTGTATATCCTAAGGTTAGTACTAATAAAATAGTCTTGATAAGAGGTTGCCATGTAGAAACCATAGCAAACTAACAAAAGATGCATCTGATAGTGTGTATCCTGAAGAAGTTTCGGAAATTTAACATATCTACAAGATAAATCTGTATTTTCAGTTTCAATTTGTTGTTTGTACTTTTTGACAATGATTGAAAGGTCAATGATGCTAAAAGTCAGATTTTAATACTGATGCGTTCAATTTCCAACATAGGTATTCAATATAGACCAACGTTTAAAAAGTATTTATAGCACAAAATATGTATCAAATGATTAATCAAAAGAATTTGAATTTTGGGCACGAAACGCCGGGTAAGTGAATCACGGTGAAGGACACTTGTGACCAAAGATACCAGTCAGCAGAGAGGGAGACCATGACTCGGCGTGCTCTATCTAGACGATCTTGATTCGAGCACATCTCACGTTGCTCTTCAAATACCGTTGGATAATTAAGGTAACAAACAACTGAGTGTTATACATCACCACTAATACACTAAAGTACCTATCAAGTTTATGTGCACATTATCTAGTTAACCCGCGCCATGTGCAGGTAGGCAGGCTTTCCAGTAATTTGCATATAGTGTACAAACTCATAATTTTTCATAATTAGAAAGCTTGGATTACCCAGTTTATATTTTCACCTTTGCTAATTGCGGAGATTAGATCTTTTAACAGTGGGTTCTTCTGGTAATAGGTTCTAGAGCGCCAAGTTCTGATTTAGTATTTATGAATACCCACACTTGATGATCCCGACCACAAAATTATGTGATTATTAATTTTAAAGATACCTACTTAAATTTATCAGTTCTTAAAAGTATTATAGAAATTTTCGCTGTTCGTATTGAAGGTAAATAAGTGGAAAAATTCCCCATATCAGAATACAGAATATTATAAAACACTTATCTGAAAAGTTTGAAAGTGCGCGTTGTAACTGTAGATGGCCCTCGAACAAAAATGCTAGAGTTTGAAGTGGTCCCTCACAGAGGTGAGCTGGTGAATGATTGCTTCCATTATATGTAGGTACCTACTTGAAGTAATGTACTTGAGCCTTTTAGCATGCTTATATGATATTAGGTTTAGGCCTTAGCCTAGGCCCTAAATATATCTGAATCAACGATAATCTGATGAAACAACCGGCGATTTTAGAAACGTTAAATTAATATGATCTTGCTCATTTTTCAATTTGTTGTAAACGATTGGCTTTCTTACCAAGATAGAACAAAATACGAGCGAATTTCTACGCAAAGCTTATAAGACGTATTTTTTGAAATTGCATTTTTCCCTTTGGCTTGACTTCAATCAATTGGAAATTCCAGTGCTAATGAGCGTTCGGCGGGAACGAAATGTCCTACAGGCTTTGATGTCACGAGCCGAACCCCACAAAAGAAAACGAATCTGACAAAAGAACCTAATTTTTTTCGAACGAAACGGAATAACCTTTAGCCTGGTAGTTGGTAGTTACAATGTAAATAACGAATTTTTAAAAATAACTTTGCTGTTCTTTATAATTACGCAATACCACCAGAGAAGAAAGAATATATAATATTAACTCTACTGTGAAAGAGCTACTTTGTTTTCTTTTAATGTCTTAAAGAATTTTTAAGTAGATAGCTATTCAGAGCGACCCATGAATTAAGTAAGCACTTTGCGGGTCCTAGTGGCGTAGATTGTTTTTATTTACTAATTACATCTACTGCTTCCACCCATTATGCGAGTAATTTATAGACGGAATTAAATAGGATCAATATTTAAAATAAATAAATATTTTTACAGTATAATAATAAATAAATATCCTGGTACATTATTTACACATTTACGTGCATAAAAATAACATGTTTGATTGAAACTGGAATTGTAAATAAATGTAGAAATTATGTATTGCAGGCCGGACTAGTAATTTGTTCTATTGGTGGTTTTAAGGTGGAAACCTTTAAATTACAAATAAATATGTTTTGTTTCTTTGTTCGTGAAAAATATATCTAGCTTGTTATTAACTAACTACTAGCTAGAAAATTAATCGACATTATAAAAAACTAAACGAAAATTATAAGAAACGTAAAGCAACACAAAATTACTTCAAATTTCACAAATGCAAGGATATTTTATTTTATGGTATAAAGGTGGCAAATCGGCACTAAAATCACGTTCCCTTACTAAAATATCGTAAAATTACAGTGTTCCAATATAATCAGTCAATAATATTAACTTTTTGTAAGATTACGGAGCTTATTATTGATTACAGCTAGAAACATAGATTAATCAAGTATACTAATATAATTAAAAGAAAGCTTTAACACTGATTACATAAGCTAACAAAAAAATACAAATGTGACGCCATTTCAACATAGCAATATCGGAATTATATATATTTATTTTTTATTCAAACTATGTCCCTTTTTACTAGGAATACGACTAAAAATACCTTACGTCTTCAACAAGTTTTATCAGTTTGTCGTTTATTTGTCAGCGTTCGGCTTCGTAAACATTCAATTCGCAACTGTTTTTGTTATGTATATGTTTGTGTGTGAACAATTCCAAATTCGACGTGCTAATACACTTGGGTAAAGCCTAGAAAAAGTGTGAGTGGGTGTTCGTAACGAGATGTAATCATGGAGCGAGTGGTGCCGCGGAAAAGGAAATGGTAAACAAAGAAATCCCTAGAGAAAACGAATTGGCTATTTGTATGGGATGGTAGAGGAAGTTAGTTATGTATCATAATCATCATGTATCATTTGACAGGCCAGTTGGCTTGGTGGTTAACGCTCTGACTGCCAAACCGAAGGTCGCGGGTTCGATTCCCACCCAGGACAAACATTTGTGTGCATGAACATGTCTGCTTGTTCTGTGTCTGGGTGTAAATATCTATATATCTATGTATTAAAAAAAAAAAGGTAGTACCTATATGTAGTATATCAGTTTTCTGGTTTTCATAGTACAAGCTCTGCTTAGTTTGGGATCAGATGGCCGCGTGTAAAACAATAATGTCCAGGGATATTTATTTATTTATTTAATTTTGTTGGATAAAATAAGTTTTTATCTTCATTACATAAGAAAAATATTGGATGTTGAAATGGATTCGAAAACAGTGCCTTTACCATGAGTTTTTAACGTACGTACTCGATAGCGACGGCGTAAAATATTTCTATGGCAAATGTGTACAGCGCCACTAGCGGTCACGTAAGAACTAAAATCGATAGTACGAGTCGATAGGAAAAAAACCTATCGAAATGTAGACACTAGCGAGTAACGTTTTTTAGCCTCTGCTATAGAAATTCGGTACCATGAGTCACAAATTTGACAGTTGCTATCGAGAAATACTGTATCGATAGTAGTTTACTCGCTAGTGACTAAAGTAAGTTTCGATAGCAACTCATGGTAGAGGTAAAGGGTAATCTTTGTACTCAGTGCATTTTTTATTGATTTACCGGCCAATCAAGTTACTGGTAGCACCTTACTAGAGCTCAGTGGGGTGAAAACACGGGCTACTAAACGTTGCTCCGCTGTAAAAACGTTTCTTTTTGTAATGCCCTCAAAATCTATTATTTATTTATTTGTTTTCTTATTATACGTATACTTCTTTTACTTAGTATAAAGCCTTCAAGGGTATCACATAAAATCCTGGAAAAGTTTGGGTCTTTCGTCTACATGTAAAGAGGGGTTGAAATTCTGTTTACCACATTTCGTGGCTTTAAGTTGTCTTTTAAAAATATACAGGGTAAGTTTAACATAATTGTTTATGAAGAATAATTAAAAATGATTAAGAATTAAATAGGCTATTCTTAACCTTTTTTATAATAGTTGTTTCCACCATGAATTGAGTAGTGTTACCTGAAAAAGGACGGAATAGTACCACAGATATTTTGCATTTAATCTTAAGATTTGTGTTTGGAATATTTCCCATTACAATCAGATGTAGCGGCTGCTTTAACTTTGTCTTGTAAATATGGGTCTACATTATCTCTGGATCCCTAATGTTTGCATCATCCTACATGCACTTGGCAGGTATTTTATTTTTCTTTATGGACACTGTAAATAGTTCTGAAACAATTCCAGTGTCATAAAAAACGTTATTTTTTACTGCAATAAATAATGCAACGGCAGAGTGCTGTGCTAGAGGCATTTCCAGTGTTCACAGCCGTGCGAAGGGTTTAAAACTTCAGCGATTTGATTTTATTTTATTCAAACGTCGAGAGCGCTTTCATGTCGCTTTCATCAGACACAACAATAAGACCTATAAAAAATAACTAAATAAAAACCTACTTTATTAGATTTCTACATTGGGATAGTTTAAGTGTACTTATAGATGTTTGTATCTGTTCTAATTATTAAACTACGTATGTGGCTGAAAGTACAGAACAGTAATTGGAACCAATTCCTGATCGATAATAGGTCGGTGCATTTATCACTGAGACACCACGGTTTATAAATTCATGCATAATCATTATGTAAGGGAGGCGGGGGTGATCAAAACAGAATTATTTTTCATTCCATTCTCCAAGGATTTTTGACAAATTACCGATCAAAGCGAAGCCTTGTAGAAATATCTCAATAAATTACCGTTTGCTGTGGTGGTGAAGACTGTGATTTGCATTTTTTTAATATTATGATTGTGAACTCTTTTTTTCCGCGTTGGAGTCCTACGTTAGATTTAACAAAGGATTATTCGACAGCTCACCTGGTGAAACTGTTAGTTAAACCGTTATTGGTAAATTGTAATTTATACAGGTACTTGAAACAAAAAAATTGCCTGGGCTATAATGCGTAGAATGCCGTAGCGTAAGTCGAGGAAACCTTAGTACGGTGAGAGGGTACTCTGTGGCATCTGCTAACTGGCTGGCTTCCACCTTCAAGTGGGTACTGACAGGTACATTTGAGAGATAGATCCCTTAAATACAATGCAGTTACCACTTACAGTCACACCGTCACCAGCCACAGTAATTTTGGGCTGAAACAAGTCTAACCATTATCAAGAAACATAAATTACAGTAGAGTATTTTTTTATACTTATTCATTAGTAGTATCAATAATTTTAAGACGGAATTAAAACTAGGAAGCATCGTACATATTTGCAGAGAAATTGAATATTGAAAGAGGGCAACCTTTTTTTATATAGGTTACGAGTGAAAGTTATTTCCTCGGCACAATGACGTCACAGTCCCCTGTCCGCATCCGCACAAGTTATTATAATCTGGCGACCCATTCAAATGAAAGCTGCGCCTCGGGGAGGGCTGTATCCATATAAAGCTGTGAAAATCTTGCGGGTGGCCCAAGGGAGAACAATCGAGTGCCTGTCCTTCCTTGGATAGGCGCGTGTGTGATTTGGGCCACATTTGATGTTATAAAAGAGCTCTTCCCTCCCATTGTTAGGCCTGAAGGTATCCCATACGGAATTTTGATTAAATTGGTTAGGAAAAATTGTTTTTTTTTGCCTATAATTATTAATTATTATTATTTGTAGCCCATAATTTCCCTGTGCTGGATAAAAACCTTCCATTCCTTAATATGATAATAAAAATATTACCTCAATTTGAAACCACTCTAGAAAACTGGAAATGCAGTTTTAAGCACAATGAAAGTTTATTCACGGTAAATATGATTTTTAAACGGGCATAGTGCATAGATAACTTTATAACAAGAATTAATATCGACATTGTATTGGTTATATGTACAAATTATTGATATATGTATAAAAATTGCGACTGATCCTTCTTTCTATCTACGACGATTTCTAGTCGAATTATCAGACTAATATTTAAATTAAAGAAAAAAATTAAATAATTTTTGGGAAATGAAAAAAAAACTTTAGTTTCAAATTAAAATATTGGTTTCCATATTAGATCTTATCGGTTACCACGGTGAAGAAAGGTGGTTTTATTATGACTGTAAGGAATCTTTTCTACACAAGCCCAACTCGAATAGTAAGAGTTTAAAAAAAATATCGTTTGAAATAAACAATAGAAATTCGCAATGGAACCTAAGTCTAAAATAAAATATATCAGCTAACTTTTGGTTCTGTTTTAGTTAGCTGGATTTATTTATAAGCTACTAGCTGCGCCCTGCGGCTTTGCCCGCTTTCAATCCTAGTTATAAACCTTCCTCTTAAATGACTCCATCTATTGCTGAAAACTGACTAATATTAAATGACTCCATCTATTGCTGAAAACTGACTAATATTAAATGACTCCATCTATTGCTGAAAACTGACTAATATTAAATGACTCCATCTATTGCTGAAAACTGACTAATATTAATCAAATGACTGTCTTAAGAAACCTATAAGACCATGGAGTTTATTTACAACTCCAGTTTGTAAGTAGTTCATTGAAAGTTTGTTCAGCGTGCTTACTACGGTCTACACGTGACACGTGCTCAGCCGTGAAACGCGTGATTGTCTTCGTTAGTGTAAAAGATACGTGTTTACTTAACGTGACACATCGGAAGGGACCTACCCTCTATACTATAGGTATGTGTGCTCAGCCTAAAGTAATATTGCCTTTGTCAACTCGATATTTCCGCATCAAAGACTTTTCACCACTGTAATTAAAGGGAGTAATAAAACAGGACACTCTTTTTTAATAACGATGTGAAGGGAAATGTATTTAATTAATGGAGGGATTCAAATATGTTTTCATTAAATTTAAAGCGAATCTGAAACTTTTTTATACAAAAGTATTAAATTTAAATATGTAAAAAATGAAATTGAAGAAATGCTGGAAACATTTTTTTTGCATGTTGGTAGCGTCATTTTCAATGATCGATTTTATGCTTTCGTTGTATAGAATTATATTTGATATTATACTTATTCTTCATTGTAACAAATAGCGATGAACATTGTTGTATAAAAATGATTTTAGATTATTGTAGTTACTTATTTTTTTTTTACATGCGAATGCTTCAGCCTTTTAAATTTTTTCGTACTTATCGACGACATTAAAAATAAATATTTATCAAAAAAAAAAAAAACATTGTGTTATTAGTTTAGGAACACATACGTTTTTTTGTCCCAGGATATTAATTTAGTTTTTCATTAGATTTCAATAACTTCATCCAGAATGCGTAGAAAAGATAAAATTCTCATTTAATATATACATCCCTAATAATTTAAACTGAACAATACCTCTGTAACGGAGTTTACTGGAATTAACAACCAGCTACGACGTAGCGCCTCGTAGACTCCGTAGCAAACACTCTAACATAATAATTAAACATGAAAAACGCATCTGGTTGTGAAAGGTAAATATTATCACTGGAGTAAATTAACTCCTCGACTGGAGGGTTTTACGTAGGCTTTATTAGGATGCTCAAGTACCTACGGGAAAGGACGCCAGAGGCTACGAATGAGCTACGCCGTAGCTGTAGCCAATTTTAGATGAAATTGATGATGATAAAAATTGAGAAATATGAGGCAGCGCTCATTTCCTTTTTTAATACATTTTTCATTGAAGGTGAAATTCAATCGTTGTTAAAAAATGTATAATTAAAATTATATGAGGCATAATAAAATCGGTCAGTTTATTATTTTCTGAATCATAATTTTGGTTACTTATATTTTGTAATATGTTACACAAATGCATATGCTGTGCAGATAACATTGTACCTCATCATATTAGAGTGACTAAGTTATATGAAATAATTAATGGTATTTATGCACATTGAAGCTGTTCCTACATTATCGAATTAATTTTGCACACCAAGTGAATCTGTATTGTATGTAAAACTCAGTCAAGTCAGCGATTGGAACGATCCTCAAGGCTAACCGTTCGTACGGTCACCACTGAGTATGAAATCATAAATATATTTATTTATATTGAGGTATATATATAGGTATATAATTTATTTATGATCGTATAGGTGTATTATTTATAGTATACCATTGCAATATAATTCTATATGTATTTAGTACACTGCTACATTTACATTTTCCTATGTAATTCTTTCTATCCAATGGTTGTCTAGAAGAAATTGCTTTTAGCATTGCAATTGTACCTATATTTAAGAATCAACTTCTGTTCCGTACTTCTCTCAGTGTACAATAAAGTATATTTATTATTATTATTACTAAAATAATTTAACGGAAGAAACAGGTATTTTCTTGAAGATAACATAAATTTATTTTTCACTGTATTATGTTAATAGGCAATGAAACTAGCTTAATCTGTTCTCAATTACGTGAAGTGATTCAAAGCAAGAAGGTCCTTTCAGAACGCAACTGCATATTAAAAAGTTAAATATGATTGCCGTGGTAAATGAAGTCGAGGCTTGAGCTCAATGTTCCTACTTTATTAGTGCACTCAAGGGTAGTAGGTACACGGCATCACGGGTAATTGACGTCACGTACGTGTGCTGCTGCCCTTTCACTAGTGCCTTAATTAAGTGAGATATAGTGCGCTTGCCATTAGTTTCTAGTTACAGGGTATTGCTATTCGAGGGGACTTTTGACGGGCTTTATGATGGTGTGTTGTATATATAACGCCAATACTTTTTTGTTATTGTAGTTTCGTTTTAATTAGGATGGTTGCATGACTTGTATTATGAAAATAGCAATTTTAATGAAAACATAGAAATCCCTACTATTATTTTAAATGTGAGTGTAAGTTTGTTTGTTACGGTTTCACGCGAAAACTACTGACTTTGTACACATATTTTTGGTGGTATTAGAAGTAACATAGGATACTTTTTGTGCCGGGAAAATGTTACATCTCTGGGGAAAGCGAGCGAACCGCGGAGGACAGCTAGTAGCCTTATATTTTAGAAAGCATATAACCCTAACTACTCATACAACATATGTGGAATAAAGAAAAGTAACATACCAATAAAGACTCATTTGGAAGTAGTAGAGCTCTTAGTGCAGAGTTCGTCCGGGGAAGTACTACCACCTTACCCATTTCTGCCGTGAAGCAGTAGTGCACTTGTATTTCTGTTTTTCGGTTAGAAAGGTAAGAGGGCCGGTGAAATTACAGGCACATGAGACTAAACAGCTGCATGTCTCAAGGTCGACAACGCATTGGCGATGCCCCTAGTGTTGCAAATGTCCATAGGCGGCGGTGACCACTTACCATCAGGTGGACCGTCTGCTTGTTTTCCGGCCCAAGTGGTATAAATAAAAAAAAAAAAATAATAATGATATGGTTAATAGGTTGCCATGTCGGTAGAGAGCTTGCATGTTTCGCGAAGCTGACGCTGGCGAGAGCATATAAGTTGAAGCTTGACTTATCGCCTCGTTATAAATCACGTTGAATATTGCAATTTCATTTGTATAAAGTGTTAAAAGGCAGAGAGCAGGGAGTGTTGGCCCACGAGATCTGTCATCGTTGTTGGATTTATTGCACATCATTCGGTGGGATTTACTTTTGCCCAACGTAATGGATTGCTTTAGAATTTCAACGGTTTCATTTCATGTTATATTTTTTTTTCCATTCTCATATGTCTACTGTACCCCAGGCTATTGTTTTCCAGATATACGGCGTTTTTATTTTATAGAGAAGGGTCCACGTTTTGATATATCTAAAATGGAATGCTCATACGTTATGTTCCATTATACGTATGGATCATTCGTTATGTGAAAGTTTACAATTTTATCCAATTTTCAAAATATTTTTTATTTCAATTAAAGGTGTATTATTATATTATACATTGAACTTGTCGCAACCTTTTTGATAATATATCATATAGTCATAATTTTTTTTGTATCTGTTTTTTGTATAAGCATCATATTATTTGTATTTGCATCATAATCAAGTACTTTGACTTGAATTCGTATCGTTGCTTCATGTAGTTCCTGACTGGAGAAAAAGGGAATGTTTATTCATATATCTGTAATTGAATTCAGTTGGGACTGCGGCTGGGCGCAAATTGAAGTGGAGACGCAGACGTCCGGGCGGCGGCACTTCATAGCAGTGCAGGACTGGGCTCTTAAATCTGTTGGACTTAACCAAAATGCAGCTCTCCTACCGCACAATTTTAAATTTTTGTTTGCCAATGACAAGCATCGTAAATTACCCTTCCTTTGATATAAACTTTTTAGACAGGCTTTGTTGAAATCTATATAATACTAGATGTCCGGACAGACGTTGTCCTGTCGAAATAAGTCCATATAAAAATCCAGGAATTCGATTGCAGCACCACCTACCGGGTCCCATTATGAATCTAAACCATCCAGGGCGCCACCCAAACGCATAAAAAAAAAGTCGTTTAAGTGGAGTTCACTGTCAGCACATGTACAGAAGAATTATATGAATAAAGATAAAGATAGGTATAAAAAAATCATGTTAGTTACACCATTTATAACTTAAGAACGCCGGCACAGATATCAATGATCCTTGATATGTTGGATTTATCTCTGTCTCGAATAGCAGAATAATTAAGAAAGAATCAAAAATTTTTTTGTCGAAAATTGCTTTTCTAAAACATTTTCGTCATTGAAATTATTTCTGATGGCAGAAACTACAATCCTCGGGAACACGGCTGAGACTGCGGGGCTAGCTAGTTCTTCATATTATGCAAGCGGAAATAAAGCTACTTGTTTTATATACTTTGCTTGGAGAATTACTTTGTAAATGGTTTGTTTGGCTTAGCTATGAAAATGAAAAGGTATTTTAAATCCGCAACATTATGAAGATATTGTACGATGCGTAGGTATTAATAGTCTGCACTGCAGCCGCCGCTCAATAATTTGCGGTTATAGATATCCTGTGGGGAGGATTTATAACTATGTGAATATGTTAATAAAATTAATAATTCAATTTTGTGAATATGTAACTATATTAGGGTTCAGTACAAAAGTCGTGGAGAACGTTCATGGTGAACTGTCGGGGAAAAGTTAAAGTTAATGAAAACATAGGAAACTATAGGTCTGTTTTAAGTTTAAAATAATGCTGATATATTATTGTATATGACTTTTTGTTTCTTTGAATAAAAAAAAAAAAAAAAAAAAAGTTCTCGTGGTGAAAAAACTGAATAAATCCGATAGATAGATAATATCATATTTATTTTACAAATAAAATGTAATAAAATAAATTTCTTAAAACCAACAGTTTATAAATCGCAAAAATATTTTTATTCAGATAGGTCTTTACAACCACTTATGAATAGTCTAACTCTAATAACGGTTCGGAAGGTTGAATTGGTATGACTTTGGATCCTTAAAATGGGTTTAATTACATACAAAATTAAGGTTGTATTGTAATTGTTTGCGCGAATACAACTCACACTTGTCCGGTTTTTATTTGGTTCATCGGGCTGAAATTTCGGTTATCCGCATTGCCATGTCGAAATATAATAAATGAATGTTGTTTGCAATTTGTATTCGTTGCCTAACGTGTGCTTTCAATTCAATATTTCATGTGGAAACATTTACTTGAAACAACACAAGTATTTTTTAATATTCTGTGACCCAGTACTTCTTAAATATTTAATTTCCTTTGCAAAACAAAACTAGGCTTTACAATCTTCAAGGTAAAATCAATATTCAATCAAATCGGGTAAGTACGACTTGGACTCGCGTATATACACTAATATGGAAACAACTTACATTTAAATGTAATAATAACTTGTCTTACGTGTTACAATTTTTTTTAATAAAAGGCAAAATTAAAAACTTCAAAAACTGTTGTCATATTATTTTACTTTTTATCATCGTTTTAATTATTATCTTATTATCTATAATTCCAAATTATATCAGTATTTTTCGGTTAGCAAACTTCTAACAGATTTCTAAGAGGCTAATCTAACATTTGAAATAACTATAAATACATCCTTAGACAAATGCGGAGAGAATGGTTCTTTTAGTTCTTAATTTGAAGTCATTTTTAGTATCTGAAAGAACAGCCTTTACTACCCTACAAACAGACAGAAAGACCCCGAAGTTTAACCATGAGCGATCGTTTTGTTATCTTGGTACGGAACCGTAATAATATCATGGAGGAATAATATGATTTCTTATACAAAAGTATTACGTGCCAAGATGTAAGGAGGGGTTCCCGTCGCCCGACGTGGCTATGTGCAAAGAGATAAGTCGTAGAGAGCCCCTTACACTTTTCCTTACTTTTCTACCAGCTTTAATAGAACTAATAAGAAGTCAACAAAAGTTTTGCTTTATCCTTATTTATATTATTAATGCACAAGTTTTTACCTGTCTATTTGATTCTAGTAAAAGCTCGAATTGTACAAACATCTTATCCCATGTTCGTGGGTGAAACCACAGAGCAGAGCAAGCTAATAATACGTAAATAAAATGTAAGTCACATTCTTATCTACTTTTATATTGCTTTACCTTCTATTTCAGAACCCGTTATATCCAAGGAGATTTACACGAGATTTCTTTTAGGTCGTAAGTTACTAACGTTTATATCTAGATTGCAGGATTTTATAAAATTCTCTACGGCCCGGGAAGACATGGCTTTAAGAGCTGAGCGTTATTTCGTCGGAGTAAGTTTATAAGGGTACAATATTGCTTATGAGTAAGCTGAAATTATAATTCCATTTTTTAAATCTATGAAGTTTACCAGGGTATCTGGAAACGGGCAACACGTGACTTGAGAAAATAACAAAGTGAAGATCTGTCAGTGGATAAACGGGCAGCTGGTTGCTTACTTTCGCGAGATCCTGCGCCGTGCTCTAATCCCGCAAAGCCGGCTAAATGCGACACCAGAATAATCCGTGGGACAGGCAGGTGAGGCCGCCCGCCCGGTCGTGCCCGAACTTGAGGAGGATTTGAGGCGATAGTTTGCTGACATTGTATGCCAATAGCCGTTCGTATTTGTAGGTAGGTACACACGGAGCTTAGGGTCTAAGTTTAATGATTTTTACTACGTAAATATAAGCTGAGTGACATTGATGCTTCTATCTTACTTCATAACTAAACTTCGCGTATTATGTACTAAAAAAGAAGAGTGAAAGAGAAGAAAAATTTGGAATCAGTTTTTATTTATTTTGCACTAGTATGTTTTTAATTCTAACCGCTTAGTGCATTTCTAGTCACGACGAAAACAAACTAATTTCTAACTTATGTACCACAGATTAGACGTGGCCAAAGGCATTCCAAACTTGTATGCAGGGTAATATGAAATGCAATTTCAGGGCAGCGGGCAGGTGTTGCAACTTACTACTAATAATGTATGTTGGACTTTAAGTGCAGTTGCGAGTTCTAGTTCTCATTTCGACTTGCCGACGGTGCTACTATTCCTTAAGTTCCACTGTAAACACTATATTAATGTATAGATGCACATTGGGCAGGTTTACGAACTAACAATAAAGTACATACATTTAGCATTTTGGTTTTAGTTTTTTTTTGAAGTTATACTTAGTTAGGCGCGTAATGAAAAAATTATAAGAGTGAAATTTTAAGATGGGCGTGCATCACTGTAACAGGTTGAAGTTAGCTGATAACTGTCTCTCCGGAACATCGCACAAATTGCAACTGTCAGTATCAATTAATGAGTAATAATGTTATTGTCAATAATAATAACCTAACAACGTCAAAAATTGTTATTCGTTGCTACAGACAGGTGCAAAGAGTTCGGACACTACAATTTCACGACTGAATAGTAAATACAAATGCTTTTAGTGCTGTTTTTCTCACCAATAATTTCGAGTACAACTTCTTACGTGCGTACATAAGTACCTACACACATTTTAATTAAGAATGGCTTGCGTTTGGACTTTGACTGACCCCAGAAGAAGTTATGACGCCGAGGATGTATCACGCTTACCCAGAAAATGCGTATTCACTCTTGCGTTAGAAAATATTATTCCTGTAAACAATTTCTATAAAAAAGTATTTATCTATAGTTTAAATACAGTCAGAAACGTCATGTTTCACACTAATTGCATTGTTCTAGAACCACGTTAAAATTACATCATATTGTACCACCATTTTGCAATGACCTTATTACCGTATACAGTTGAACCGTTACTATATGAACTGCGTAGATCAGACTAACTGGTTATGGTATCTCACGTGATGGATTCAATGATTGCAGTTGACATCGTTTGTGGGGAAATTGGAATAATTAAGTCTGAAATCAAACAGACTGTAACACTGGAAATGGTAATTGGTTTTAATGAATGGCTGAATGTATCAAATAGAAGCGTATCAACTGTGTAGGGAGGCATTCAAATTGTTCAACTCTTGCAGTCATAGTGGTTAGTCTCACTAACCACCTTCTCCAGATGTTTTTAATTAATAACAGCGCTTTCTTTCGGTTGTTGGTTACACTTACACGATATGTACATCTTTTTTGACAAAGACTGAGTACTACATTTCTCCGCACATCGATCATAAATCTTTTTTAAAATATTGATATTATTAGGCATTGTAGGGGGCATCCATTAATTACGTGAGGTGATTTTGGCGATTTTTCGACCCCCTCTCCCCGCCCCTAATCTCACGTGGGATTTGATATTATCATCAGTATACGATTTAGACTTAGATGTGAAAAAATATTACTACTACATATATATAACCCTCTTCTAGCAATTTTACTGTTTCTTGCTAATAAAAAAATTACGTGATATTTGCGGAGACCCCCCCTCTCCTCCACGTGAGATTCGGTGAGATTCGGCTTGACCCCCTCCCCCCCCCTAAATGCCTCACGTAATTAAATGCCCCCTTACAACTACGTGTGACAGAAAGAGTTAAAAGATTGTGACTCTGCTCAAAGTTATAATGAACCATGTTGATTATAGAAACTTGTTGATTAAAGCTGAACAATATTATTAGACTAGCTACCGTCTCCCAGTTTCATCCGCGGTTCCGAGGGATCTAATTATGGATTACATAATCTACGAGTATGTCACTCTGGAACCGTGTAGGTTTGTTTTAGTGGAAGAATTATTAAAATCATTGAGTAGTTTCGGAGATTACATTCTACATACAAACTTACAAACTTCACTTTCCAAATATTTAGTTATACAAACTATGCAATACCAAAGTGAGTAAGAGCTTTATATATTTTTTATTTTTTTTAATTTATTATTGAACAAACATAAATACATTGAAAATAAAACATAAAATCAATCACAAAAAACCACAGAGGGATGAAAGATATATTACTTTTTCTATTCTAAAATGAATAGTACAAAGTAAAATGTTTACAAATTACGACAAATTACTATGGAAGTATTTCAAAGCCTTATCCTATTATTACCTCCTTCAAATATTTTTACCTTGAAACAAGTCCGCATAAATAATTGAAACAAAGAAGAAAAAACTTTTTTTTCGTTGAATATATGTTTCTAAAGTCCTAGGGCACATGGCTTTCATTTGTTACAAATATGATTGAAGATGAAATTTAAATAAAAAGTAATATCAAACCTGGTCCAGTAAGTTATTGTTTACTGACTGTTTATGACTACTAAAACAAGTTTATTAATCACAAAATTATAATTAGAGATCGTTGAACTCAAACTGAAAATGATCGATATAAAAAAACGGGCCCATCTTTTTGAAGCAATTTTTTTTCAAAAGGATACATTAGTGTATTAACATTTTTAGAAATTTCCACTTCATGGTTGAAAGGTAACTATAACTTTTTGCTAGATGTATTAAGCAAACGACTAAACATAGAAAACATCTACATAAATAATCAATTTAAAGCCATTCGAGTACTCTATATCGACGAGTAACCCCAATGCCTAGCAATCTTTTTATATTAAGTCATATTTTTTTACGTATTTTAATTTTATAAGTTCCAAATAACATTTACTATGAAACCCACTCCACAATGAGTTGGTATTGAAATTCCATAGAAAAGTTAATTTTATTGATGAGTGCTGCGAGAAGAGACGTCAAATGATTTAAATGAATATTTTAATAATTATGAAATTCTTGCGTCTATGTAAAAATCTGCCTACACTTTGGGGCAGGCTGTTAATATTTCATTCGCAATATTTTTTTCTGTTGAAAAATTAATTCCACGTTGTTTTTACAAGTTTTTTTTACTGAACATAGCGATAGCAGACGCGGTGTATGAAAGCGGATGGTATAAAAGCAACGGCTCAGTGCCGGCGGGCTCTGCTAGTCGTGGTTCAAAGGTACGTTTCTTTACCTTTCATTATTTTATTTTGCTAATTTGTGTATCCGTGTGCCTTTTTTTCCCTTAGGCTTATATTTTTACAAATAATACAAGCAAATCGTTAGGGTTCTATTGCCTTAATTGGCATTTACGATACATTTCGCTATACCTACTTGTAGACATCTACTATTGGGTTTACGTTTGTACACGTTAGGGAGATGTTTTCTTATAAAAGCTATTATATATTAGGTTTAAATAAAAACGAACTTTGTATAAAAACCTCAATTTAGTACCTTCAAACTAGCAATTCTTATAATATGCTCTATACATCATATAATTAGGATCTCGGAAACGGCTCCAACAATTTTCATGACATTTAGTATGCAGGGGGTTTCGGGGGCGTTAAATCGATCTAGCTAGGATTCATTTTCAGAAAATGTCGTTTTATCCGTGTTTTTACGTTAGTAATGAAATCCCGAGCAATGCTCGGCCATCCAGGTACTTAAAATATAAAATAAGAAGAAACATGACGAGAAACCAAATCCGAACCGATTAGCTAATCAAATCTTATTCTAACCAAAAAAAATAATTGCGAAAAAACGTTTTAATACGAAGGTAAGAAAAACTGTTATTGCTTTTAAATGCTAAATTCATAGTAGTATGATAGTAAATGTTAACTTTGTCAAAAATCTTAAAAATATGAAACAGGAACTAAAATAGAAAATCGTTTCGAATGCTTGCGTTGCCCGAGGGGGAGGCCTAAAAAGGGAAAAGTGAGCAGGTATCGGGAAAAGTGAGCATGAGTTAGTAATTATGTTAGTTGTGATAATGTAATAAACAGATAAAAAGAGTTTCTTTCGCGTTTCTAAAATTAGTAAAGATTTACCTACGCCCACTTAGCGCCGAAAATATATTTTGATGTAACCAAGGTGTTATACACATATGTTGAGATAGCTGTCCCCCGCGGTTACACCCGCGTTCCCGAAGGAAATAAGATATAATCTGATGAAAAATATTTTGCAACCCCGCATAATCATTTTTGGGGTTGAATATTTAAAAACGATGCAACACGTGTTTAATTAAATCTTTGAAAGAAGCCAAGTTTGAAATTGATCAGACCAAGAAAACATGTCATTCCATACAAACTTTGCAATCCCATTTTACCCCCTTTGGGGATGAATTTTTAAAAATCCTTTTTTAGTACTCCTCTACCTTATAAAGGGAACCCCTGTGCAAAATTTCAAGTTTCTAACACTTATAGTTCAGGCCCTTTTCTTTTCAATGAAAAATCCGCACTCTCACCACTTAGGCCAGTTGGCTTGGTGGTTAGCGACTCTGACTGCCAAACCTAAGGTCGCGGGTTCGATTCCCACCCAGGACAAACATTTGTGTGCATGAACATGTCTGTTTGTTCTGTGTCTGGGTGTAAATATCTATATAAGTATGTATTTAGAAAAAAAAAAAAAGTAGTATATGTAATATATCAGTTATCTGGTTTCCATTGTAAAAGCTCTGCTTAGATTGGGACCAGATGGCCGTGTGTAAAAGAATGTCCTGGGATATTTATTATTATTTATTTATATTGAACGGTGGCGTCGAGTTAATATGCTTTCTTTAAACCTCTCTTTTAGTTTTGATTGAGTAATATAATTATGGTTTGAATTTGTATAAACTTACCTTTACATTTGTAAATATGGTAACTGATTTTTTTTTGCGTGTCGCGTTTTGGCTAAATTTGTTTAGACCAGAATTCTGCCAGACGTACTGTGTCGTCTGTAGCATTATACAGGTCTTCTGGCGTGCAAGATGAACGATCGGTAACTGATTAAATATGTTAACTGCACGACAATTTTAATTAACTGGAACCAAAATAATATGAAAAATTAAAACCCTTTGTTTTGTCTTTGCCACAGTCGGGTAATAATTAGATATTGAAATTTAAGAGATGAATACGATTACATGTAGAAGAAACGCCCAAAACTTTAAGCTTGGTAAAGTTAGTCAGAAAAGTTCCTAATAATTAATGGAGGCAAATTACCAATAATGTAACTTATAATTTTCTTGTCAAAATCTTTACAACTTCGGAACTATTTCATATAAAAGGAATATACGGCGTATCAATAGTCTGTTTGTTGGATTGGAACAACCCACTGTCATTAGTAGTATCTAGGATTGCTCAACAATGTTGAAAAGCGACAAATTAATGGCTCAGAAAGAAATTTTTGACACGTTAAAATTGTGTAATTTTTGTATTCGTAGAATTGGACTCTCTTTTATTGACGAAGCACCGATATGTTTCATTGAAAAAGTGAAAGTTTATTTGTCGTTTTCGATTTCGTCGACTCTATTAGTGCTAATGTTAGTTGGGGAGATATCACATATTGCAGTGAAAATGATGAATTCTGCATCCTTAGAAGAATTCGTTGGTGGATATTTACATATTGCTGGGTACGACACCATGAGTAAGTTTTAAGTACAGTCGTTTCTCATTGTATAAAAAAACAATGGGTTCCACTCCGGGAGTGCCAGCAGAAGTGAAAATTTGAAAATTAACGTTGTGCATTTTTACCGTCTTACGAATTTTCGATCAGGTCACGTGTCCTGATGCGAGTTTAACATTTTAAACCCACCCCAAGAAAAGTGCTCAACGCCGCTAAAGAAGTTTTCACTTCAAAAATCTCGTCATATTATTTATAGATATTGAAATAACTAATCTAATGAGAAAAATAATGCTTTTCCTATTCCATAAGGTTTCGGTAAGCTGATAACAATATGGTATAAGCGGCGTACGTTCAGGCAGCTTGTGAACGAATTGGCAGACATTTGGCCAATATCGATTAAGACTAAGGAGGGAGTAGATATTAAGCAAAACAGCCTCTCATCGCTGAAGCACAGACAATTTCGTTAGTATTATCATCTTCTAGAGTTTTAGGGATACACTAACTATTTTAATTACTATACGAGTATTTATGAAAATAATATTTTTTTTTCAGTTTACGCGTTTTGGAATGTACTCGGAGTTTGGTTGTACAATTTGACACCAATAGCCGTTCTTCTGTATAAAAAAGCTCGAGGTGATCCGTCAAGCTTAGGCTACGTGTGGCAGATGTCTTACCCATTTGATAAAACCAAACCTGTAAATCATGAAATTGTTTATATTTTTGAAACATGTGCAGGTAAATTTTTCCATGAGTCATTGGTTCCATTATTAGTTTCAAATGCCCTAAGCATTTTTTTAACTAGCGAATGTTTCTTAAGGAACCTCAGACGCGTGTCTTAGTGTAGTACCTGCTAGGGCTTATTCCCTTTCGTATTGTATCTTAAACACCGTTTAAAAGAAGTGGGTTTCCATAAACAAACCACCTACGCACTACTACCTATATTCTTAGAAGGTAACGTCAGAGGAATATATTATGTAGATACCTATTATGTACCTAAGTACCTCTTTTTATAAGGGCTCTTTACTTCGGTATTCATTCTGGATACTTTTTGACTATGTATATATATAAACTTCTATTAGACCGAGACCCTTGTGTTATGCTGGGTTTTAATTTTAATGTGTGACCCACCTAGTTTATAATATTTTTTACAGGTGTAATATCAGTGTGCTGTATGCTCGGTTCTGATTTATTATTCATGACAATGGCGAGCCACATTAGCATGCTGTTACGTCTATTACAAGAGAAGATACGTCATTTGGCAGTGTCTGAGACAGATGTTGAATCAGTTGATACTCAGCCTCACGACTGTTACAAGGATATCAAATCCGTTGTAAAAATACATCAGACATTAATCAAGTATGGGCTATTTAATAAATACCACCTAGCGGTTTGACCCGCGTTAAAATTGATTAAAAGTAACTCATGTCTCGTTCTGTACCATAAGCTATGGTAAGGTGTGTCTCAAATTTCAGCATGGTCGCCTCTGTTGTTTTGCCGTGAAAGTGTAACAAATTTATTGTAACAGAACATAAAATATATGAACCTTAATAAGTATAAAAAACAAACTTCACTATTTATGTATGTTTGTGTGCATACTTATTTTAAACTACGCAACAATAGTAAATATATATAAATAAATATATCCTGGGGACATTCTTTACACACGGCCATCTGATCCCAAACTAAGCAGAGCTTGTACTATGGATAACTGATAACTGATATTCTATAATACATATACTACCTACTTTTTTTTCTTTTCTAAATACATACTTATTTACATTATTACACCCAATAGATTTTGATGCGGTTGTCACCATCCCTTACACAACTTTAACGGCAGTTTTTGTGTGTAAACGTATTATTTATATTATCCCATAGGCGAAGCCGGGGCGGATCCCTAGCAGTCTATATTGTGGAAAGTTTAATGGGATTTAAAGATCGATAGTAGGACCGCAGACTACTTGTCTTTGGCGCCTGATAATCTGGTCGTCCCGTGGTGCCTTGGAGCTCTGAAGTGGGGATAAGACTGAGCTATCACTAGTTGAGAGCGAGATCTCTCTTTCTCTCTTTTACGAGGCTACCAATGACATTGATAAAAGCTATCTCATAATTTTAATAACAACATTTCGAATGTTAAATGAATGTGCAATTGACGTTCTCAAATAAATTTATTAACACCTAATATTTATTTCAGTTACATCAACGATTTGGAGGACGCATTTTCCGTGGTGAACCTCATTAATGTTTTATTGAGTTCAGTCAACATTTGCTGTGTAGTGTTTACTATTGTTGTGAGTATTACAGTATTTCGTGTATTTAAATAGAGAATCTGGGATAGTATAGTGAGTTGGTACTGCTGTTGTTTGTTGGGTTAATAATATTTTGTATTAATTCTCTTTTCAAAATAAGGGTAGTCTTCGTTTCTAATGATCTCTACCCTCTCTACCCACTGAAGGCATTAGTAACAATCGTTCGAGCTGCTTGCAATGCTTGTTTCGGCATTATTTTAAAACCTTTTTTTATACGACCACGTCAACTATTTTTGAATGAATTTTAGTATAAATAGTGAACGTTTTTTTAAACCTATAAAAAATTACAGGTCACAATTGAGTTTTACTGTTTCGTTCAGAAATAGAATCATCAAAAGTTATGTTTGTAATATCGCAAAATGTAGGATTCCTAAAGACAGAGTGCCTGTTTCAATACAAGTATATTATTACATCACACTGGGTTTTCTTATTCCGCTGTCGTCCCACTGAAGTGGCTGAAGTGCAAAAGTGCAACAGACAGTGGAAGTAATGAAATGAACGAACCAAGCGCACTAGATAGTGTTTCACCATTAACCAAAGTGAGATAAAACCCTTTAAAAATCCCACTGTTTAAAGTTAAGTCCCTTTTCAGTGGTAGGATTTTGTTTTAGTACAATGCTTTTGAAAAATTTTATGCATTGTTCCTGTCAAATACTCGGACGTTCTTCATTTACAGTTACCTATCTAATCCTTAACTAAGCAAAACTTGTACTATGGTAACTAATATACCAAAATAATAAATTTATTGGCATAAAAAGCATTATATTGCCGTTGTCTTTTACACTTTTTGGTACGAAAATCATTCACGTAATATTCAATATAACGCAAATAAATTTAAAAAGCAATTGTTTTTAATGAAATGTATGAGAAGGCTTACTTGTTTCGCCCGCGGTTTGTCCTGCGTTGCCGAGGATTCTTAATTTTTTTCGGTATATCATATGTTATTCTTTTTTTTTTTAATTACTTTTTACATTTTCTACGGACTCTTAGTCCGACCTCTTTGAAGATTCTACGATACATTATTTTAAGATTAATTGTATTGTATTTTTGAAAAATTAACATCTTTCCGCGCTTGCTCAGCTCGTTGTTTTGAACTGAGGCTTGTGGTTCCTTAATCATATGTTATTCCCCGACATGTTCTAACTATGTGCCAAGTTTCCATACACAAACTTTCGCGCTTAGAATATTAGAAGGATCTAGATTTTATACAATCAAATTCTTAGATTATACTCAAACAAATATCTAGTAACTAATTCCGCTGGATCTCTTCTCTGTCAAGGAAACTCAACAGGAAATCGACACGTGTTTCGCTTCTACACTAAGCATCTTCAGGACGTATTAGACCCGCTGTCACTGACTCGTCGCATTAGCACCATAGACGTGTTACCCCGCCGACCGCCCGGGCAGAAATTTCTGAAGTTTCCTTGTTTGGGACTTGACAGAAAAGGAGATCCAGCGGAATTAGTTACTAGATATTTGTTTTTGTATAATATTACAATGGATTTTCGCAAGGTCACACCTGAGTTAATTAGAAATCAAATTCGTTCATTTCAATTCGTTAATCGTTAATAAAAATTAAATACTGCTTCTCTTTAATTCCACCAACACAATACCTTAGGTCTTACTTATCATCTTCCACTCAAAGGAGGTGGAAAAGCATTATCTACCATAATACGAATTGAAACAAACAAAACTTGTTTTCGTATATTTTCTGACAAAGAGTACCCTAAATAGCTGTCTACATAGAGTGTTTGGGCAATGCGCTGGAAATGTTGGATGCGTTTGTTCCCGGGAGGAAATATTTTACGTGCATTTCTATGTACCTACCTACATTGAGATTTGTAGGTTTTCATCACTTCAGGACCAACTAAAAGATGAAACCAGTAATAGGAACATTCTACTAATATTATAAATGCGAATGTTCCCTTTCACGCTAAAACTACCAAACAGATTTGGATGAAACTTGGCACATACATAGAACATATCCTGGAATAGCATATAGGCTTCTTTTTATCCTGGGAAAATGAAACATACCTCAGGAACGCGGGTAAATCCGCGGGGGACGGCTAGTAATATATACAACTAGCGGACCCGGCAAACGTTGTTTTGCCATATTTACTTTATTAAAAACTACACGTGAAAATTTTTCGTACCACAATTATTATATTCGATAGCTGATCCGACAGTCGTTGTCCTGTTTTAAATATGAATATTGAAATCGAACTGGTATGATTAATAAAAAACAATCAAAAAGCATAGTATTTATGAATCTAATGCTTTAAGATACACAAAAATTGAACTTTTAATATGATATAATATATTTATAGCAATCATGCTCTGAACTAGCTGTGATGAACACACACTTAAGTGTTAAAATTTTCATAAATATTCCGATTGAATCGACTGTGAAATGTGCACTATGTAATGATAAATTTATTATTTTATCAAAATATATAATTCCGACGCATGCTTCTGTTTTAATTTTTTGCGTAACTTTCTAAATTTTTTGTTCATAAGAACCATCTCCTGACAATAACAAACACAACAAAAAAAGAATTAGTGAAATCGGTTCAGCCGTTCACGCGTGATGTCGTGACCAAGGGAAATAGGGATTCATTTTTATATATATAGATAAATGAAGCTTCAATTTCTAAAATGTAGGCACACATTCTGCGAAAACTGTCATTGAAAATTAGTAGGTACCTTTCTTTTCCGAGAGCTATTATTATATTGAATATCTTTAACAGTTTCTTGAACCATGGATGGAAATGAGTGACAAATTTTTTCTCGGAGCAGCACTCACTCAAATGGGCATTGTCTGCTGGTATGCTGATGATATTTGTCGAGCGGTATTTATTTAACATTTTTCATTGTTTATTTTATACGGAACGATTTCATATTTTAGACGGGCCTCGACTTGGTGGTTTATAACTTGACTGTCACGATGGTCACAGGTCGTGGGTTCGATTCCCGTAAAGGACATACATTTCTATATATGAACATCTCTTTGTTTTGTGTCTGTGGATAAATATCCGTATAATACATGTATATAAAAAATAATTGAATATCTTTAAGATGGTTTGTACAGTCTAATATCTCCTTAGTTTGGAATCAGATCTCTAGGGATTTTTTTTACACAAGGCCAGTGTAAAGAAATGTTCCAGGATATTTATGATTAATTCTTTTACCTTTTCTTTTTTTAATATTTGTATGTTTGAGGTACTGTTTTCGTTCCATGAAAGTATTCCACTTTTATAAGCTTTCAATATTTTTTTAGAGCACAGGTGTAGCGGACGCGGTATATCAAAGCGGATGGTATAAAAGCAATGGTCAGTGTCGGCGAGCTCTGCTTGTCGTGCTACAAAGGTTCCATTACATTTTATTCAAGTTTTTGGTATACTTTAATAATTCCAAAAGATAATAAAACACATATATGTTAGTAGTGGCGAAGAGTAGTGTTTTAAGAGGCGATTGAAGAGTAGACTATACTACCTACCTTGCACCAAGTGATCGAAAAGGCATTCCCAAAGTGTGTCGGTGTCATCCAGGGTCCGGCTGTAAAAACTATTTCAAACATCTTGTAATATGCTATGCACCGAGTAGCAAAGGACCCATCAAAATATTACGCTGATCCCAAATGAGAAGGATAGGTAGAAAAATTATGAATCCAAAACAAATATTTTGCAGCAATGGGTTTTTAGCAAATTTAAAAAAATCTTTTTTTTTTATTTTTTTATTGGCGGGTTTAATATAATGTACAAAGCACTAAAACGTACATGTAGCCACATAACGCAAACCTCAAGGGGTTTATCAAACCCCTTAAACCAAATTATTTAAAACCATTAATTCAGTTTGGGCCCGCGGAGGGCATTGATGAAGGTCTAAGTTACTGGAGCTACCACCAGTTCAGACGTCAGCCTTGAACTGAGAAGAATCGGCAAGAAACTCAGTAAAGTGCCAACAAGATACTCAGCAAGTTAAATTGATAGTTGAAAACACGGAAAAGTATTTACAACAATCCTTTTTAATACCGAGATAGCGGGTGAAACCGCAAGTAACCTTTAAAAGTGTAAGCGAAATTCAAATATCCATTGTAATGATTTTCTTGTTGAATGATTTGATATGTATGATTGGCAGGTCACAAAAGCCTTTGTACTTCACTGCTCTGAAATTTCGTCCAATCACAATGATGACTTACAGTTCGGTAAGATTCTGTTTATTCATAAACAAATAACATTAAAATGATATTAAGTTTCATACATGATTACAAATTACATGCAATGATAAAATACAGTTGACAGGAAGATTGGGAAAAAATTGCAATTTGAGGGAGATCTGGAGTCCAAATTGGTGCGTAAGTGTGTATAAGTGTGTGAGTAAATGAGTAAGGGTTTGTGTGTGTGTGTGTGTGTGTGTGTGCGTGCGTGTGTGTGTATAATAATAATATAGTAATTGTTTTATAAAATTATTATCTAGGTGGTTTTTGTTTTGTTTTAGGTATTAACGACTGCTTATTCATATTTTACACTGCTTTATACTTCATATCGCCGTAACTAATCAAATCATTTTTGTTAATTTTCAAAGTATATTTTTAAAATATAAGTTTTAAGAACCAATATTAAATGGCAACAGGCAAACATATTTTTGCCTAAAAAATATACCATCATTAAATCTTCAGTACGACGAAAGTTTGCGATCCCTGGATGTTTTCATTTCGAAGATAATAAATTATGAACTGCTTCATTTCGCTGTAATGGGGACCCACAAAATACCGAGAAAAATTCTAAGAATAATTATTAAGTAAATCTGCAGTAATGTATTCAATGTTTCATTTTTAATTAACAAATTCAATTAGCGTTAAAACATTAAATAAATATTAATTAACCTTTATTATGCCGCCTTCTTTATTTATTAGAATTGATGTATGTATCCCACAACGCTCGCTTGTGTTGATTATTCTAAATAGAATAAAACAGTGTCACTTTTTTTTGTCCATTGAAAATTTTCCGCGTATTTCGTGTCAACTATGCAATAGAGTTTTATTATTTATGTCCCCCGCGGTTTTACCCGCGTTCCCGTGGGATGTCACATGTATTATACATAAAAACCTTCTTCTTTAATCACTCTATTAAAAAAAGCCGCATCAAAATCCGTTGCGTAGTTTTAAAGATTTAAGCATACATAGGGATATAGGGACAGAGAAAGCGACTTTATTTTATACTTTGTAGTGATTATATTATTAGAGAATTTATTTTAGTAAGTTTATGTGTGTTCTCTTATATTATTCTAATTAGGCGAAGCCGGGGTGGGTCGGTCCTCTTTCTATATATGGTTCGCTGGGCGAGATGGTCGGTAGGCGCGGCGGCGGGGCGGGCGGCCGAGCACGGCGTGGCGCAGCGTCGACAACACGGCAATCAGACGCCGCTAATGTCCCGGCCTCTTGAAGTTAACGTCCACTCATAAATCAGATGTGTCCTTGCCGACTGCGATCCACCCCATACGACAGAATAATTTCCTACTTCCACAGAATAAATACAATCACACTAACGATGTTAAACTCATATTGCAGGATTCCATCGATTCATCCAATATAATGTTGTTATCGCGAAAACGGATCGCGGATTTAATTAAATTTTCAAACGTAAATCTTGTACAGCATACATTAAAAAAATTATTTCTGTTGCGCTGTTAACCGGAGTTAGGAAGTTATTTTCATAAAAAGATGATAAAGTGGAGATATCGTTCGATATTGGAAACAAATGCGCCCATTGTGGGAGCGATTTTAATTTTCATGTTGCAATGTAAGTTGATTTATAGCCAATAAGTCGTTAACTTGGCTTGACCTTGGCTTGACTACCATAAACCCTTTATAACTAGGTCAATATTCTATACAATTTGTGTTATTTATTATAGTTGCAAATGTATGACACTTTACCTATATAATACTCATCAACATTTAAATAAAATATAGAAGCAAAAGAGGATGAGAGGAAACAAAAGGTCCGAGGTAAACTGATATGAGTAGGTTACGCAGAATTGGACGCTTTCCTAGGTTTTTTTTCAATCGTTATTGCTATTTTGTCGTGGGTGTGTTTTATTACAAAGAATATGTAGGTACGTCCGTTCGTATTGATCGTATGAGATTATAAACTGTGATATAAATATACTTCAACACATTTAATTTGTTATATTTTGTTTATTTTTATAGCTACCGTTATAGGAGAAACTTGCAAAGATATACTATGTTCGCATGTATTTGATCAAGTATGCGGCTTGGCGGAGTCACCGAGCGGAGTAAAAGTCCTAATGAAGTTTCAGAATATTTGTTATTTAGAGAAGATGAAATGCAATTTCAATTTCATATTGGGTTTGTAAATAAATACTTACCATAGCTTTATTATTTACTGCGATATTTATTGAAATTATTGTAGACCCTTGGATAAAAGTAGGAAGATCTTATTTGGCGCGAATAACAGCATAAATATACTGATAAATGCTTTATGAAGTAGGTGTACAGTAGCCTAAATCCAAGCAAGGGTAGTAACCAGCTTCAGTAAAGAGGGGCTTACACCCATATTCTAAGACGTTTCCTCGAAAATTCTTCGATTCCAACTCGACTGAGGATACCTTAAGCATTTTCTCGAGGAATCCTCAAAATTGGTTGAGCAAAACTCGAGCAATCCCGACTGATATCGAATCGAAGTGTAGTCAAGGTAACATGTCATTATTTACGTAATTCCATTATGATAAAATAATGTGCTTCAGTTAGGCCCTTCGTACATAAGGCGATTTTACGATTTTAGTCTCCAAGCGACTACCGCCATACAAATTTATTGAGGCGCGTACACTAGTTGCATCGCCAACATTCGTCCCGCGACGCGTACTCGCGTCGCGCCACTTGTGCGCTACCTGCCTGCCGAGATCGTCGCCACATAAGTCTCAGCGATTTTCATCATCACTTGTGTCAGACATTTTGTAAACGCGTGATCTGTTTAGCCGCTATGTCAGTAGTGGCTGAATAGGCAATTCACGTCTTGCGATTCAATGCCGTGTGTACGGACCGCTGTGTGCGCTACTCGATACTCGCGACACGATACTAAAGTAACATTTACATTTACCTAAACATTAGCATCCAAGATTTGCGTAGCCTTGTGTACGAAGGGCCTTACTGTTTACATGCAATAAACTTCCTTAAGGTTGGTCGCGACGTACCTTGAAGTTGACAGTTATTTCCTCGCCTCGAGTAAGGGAAAGTGTCGAGTGGAGGAGATTTTTGTAACTGTGAATACTAATATCTTGGAGTGATGTTGAGTCGAGTCGAGGAATTTTTGAGGAAACGTCTTAGAATATGTGTGTTAGTCTAATTTGGGTGTATGGATAATTACGGGGGTCATTAGCTGTTTTTTAATAATTTAATATCCTTTTTGCTTCAAGATGTCCATCAAGTACCGGATAGGCTGTGTAATATAGATCCACATGTACATAATGTGAGGAGTGGTCGTAGAATAACCGACTTCAACTTAATGGGTAGTTACCAGACGTGTAACCACACATGCCCCATTCACTGCACGGATATTTACCATCCTGCGTGCGCGCAGATATGGAGTCCTGGTCACAAATCAGCCGAGTATCGGACGATGGTGAATCACTGTCATATTGATTTATTATCCTGTGCCTTCGGTCTCAGTAAGTGTGACATACCTATATTACGTATATAAAACAAAGTCGTGTTAGTTATACCATATATAACTCAAGAACGGCTGCACAGATTTCAATGATCTTTGATTTGTAGGATTTATCTCCGTCCCGAATCTATACTAATATCATAATGCTGAAGAGTTTGTTTGTTTGTTTGAACTAATAATCTAATCTCAGCAATTGGTCTGATTTCAAAAATTATTTCAGTGTTGGATAGTGCATTTATCGAGGAAGGCTATATAGGCTATATATCACGCTAAGGTCAATAGGATCGGAGCACCCATGAAAAATGTTCCAAAAACGGGAAGAAAATATAACTTTTGAGAGCCTCCGTTGCGTGCGCTGCGTAAATAGCACATAGTATACTTTTTATCCCGGGAAAATGTAACCTCGGGCTCGCGGTTGAAACCGCGGGAGACTTAGCAGAATACAAATCACAGATTCCTTTTTAAGGAAAATAGTTTTTTCAAACATTTTTAGTTACCCTAAGGACAGAAACTACAATCCTCAGGGACGCGAGTGAAACTGCGAGGTACAACTAGTATGTAATATATTGATATAATATATAAGGTTTATTGATAGCATATAAAGCTGTTGGTGAAGAGACCTAAGCATGAACATCTATCGCAAGCGTAGCGTTATCGTATCGAGAGCGCATAAAGCGCGTCTGTATGAGAAATTGAACTCCGCGCATACCGTAACGTTGATTTTCGCGCACTCGATACGATGACGCTGCGCTATAGATGTACGTGCTTAGACTACAGTGCATGTAAAAGTGTATAATTTTTATGTTTAAATATAATTGGAATGTATTTAATGAATTTTGTCTCCAGATGTGACAATTCTTCCCCAGGCAAATTGTTACAAGAATTCAGGACACCTGATTTTCATGGGATTAATAGCTAATTCGAAATCTTTAAAGCTACTTGATAATAAACCGGTAAAAAATAGTGGCAAATTCTTTGGCTAAAAAGAATATCAGCAGAAAGTTCATATAAACCAAATCATCATACCAAAATTACGACAACGACATGACTATAGTTTTATGAGTATTCTACTTATGACAAAATTCCACATTTATGATAAAATAGTTAAACTCATCAATGGAAAATAATATGTAGACTAAAAAGATTAATCCGCACCTTTTGTACTACCTTTTTTTCATTTAATGGTAGATAGAAAAGGTTTTTTGAATCCACCTTGGTTAATGGTTTAAGGATGTAAATAAATTATCCAACGCGATCATAACATATCAATAAAAAATATTTTTATCTCACTGAGGTCTTTTTTTACAACGTCCTATCTTTTCTTACCCCTGGAAGCTACTATGAATTAAAATAAATAAGCGTAATCAGTACCAGCGATAAGGCCACTTATGGAAATCATTACCTTGTTTTTTTTTTATTAGTTTTATGCCCATTTCATATTTTTTACTTATTCATTGGACATTTAGTTGATTTTTGAATAATTTTCATAAATTATTTTTATTTATCAATCCTGGTGATCAACCTTTCTCTTCAATTGCTCTATCTATTGCTGAAAACTGCATTAAAATCCGTTGCATAGTTTACGATTCTATAAAGGACATACAGACAAATATTAATTTTTATATATATAGATTTGCTACAGAAAAATTACACTTTTCAGGCTGCATTATCAGCAAATACACCAGTCTAGATTTCATTTTCAATCGAAAGAATAGCGTATACGTTAGAGATTCCAGAGAAACCAGTAAAAACGCATATAAGGTTGGCGGTGGAAGCATTCCACCAATCATAAGCGTGGGCGCAGTGTGGTCGAGGACCGACTCTAATAATATGCGTAGATCATAAGCGTGGAGGATACAGTGTAAAAACTCAGTAATGAGGGTATGCAGGCACAGTATTGAGGCAGGCGAAGGCTGTGGGCCGTCGCCCCACCTCGCCCCCCACTAACGCCGGCACTGAGCGTAATGTTTAAATGTTTGTAAATTCATGAAATGGCTTTATAATTAGTTTGGACATTGATGTTCGCATTGACCGGCGTTAAATCGCCAAGCGGGTTTAAATCCACCCCATGTGAATAATGCTCCCGTCCGTTCCGATTTACAGCCCGCGGTTTTCAGGGCCGAATTAGCCCTCGTGAGCTCATAAATTTTCGAAAGGTAACTAGTAAATTTGTTAAAGCTAAAGCTTACCTAGCCCATTCAGTAAATTATGCAACATAACGTTAGGTAAACCACTGCATTGCAACAACGATTATAATAAAGTACGGCTTGTAAATGTGTATTTAAAAGTAGCATTGTGATTTGCATTGTTTTTTTATTCAACATAGCAACTCAACATGAGCTGTCAATTCATTTTCATATTCTTCATGGATGATTATAATAAACACACACAGGCGATTAAAACAAACGAGTAGTCAATTGACATGCTCATTTTCAGTTGCTATGTTGATTAAAAAAAAATACAAAATGTAATGCTGGACATTATCCAACATTAAAATAAGACGCCTTTGCGCTTCTCCCCTTTGAAATGTTTATATAATAAAGTTTTAAAATATTCCGTTGTATCAACTGAGAGTTCTTTTCAACTTCGACGTGTTTTTACAGATTTTAGCAGAGGTTTGAATTTTAAATTTATTATGGAATTTTTCGTACAATTTTATTTTATGTTGGAGCTGCCAATGGAATACCAAAAATGTTAGTGTGCTTGTGCATATAGGTACATACCTATAACCTATACCTATTACCTAATTTATGGGGCCTATGGCATGCAATGGGTTCTTAAGTATAAATTGATGAAAACAACACACGCGAGTCTCTCGTGCCGTAGAATTGAGACTCCTTTAAGTCTTATAAATAAACTAGCTGTCCCCCGCGGTTTCACCCACGTTTAGTTTGAAGTTGATCAGACCAAGAAAACACATTATTTCATAAAAAATTTGCACCCCGATTACCACCCCAGGGAGTGAATTTTCAAAAATCCTTTTATAATGCTCCCCTACGTTATAAAAGGAATCTCTGTGGAAAATTTCAAGATTGTAACCCTTATAGTTTAGGCTCTGCGTTGATATGCCAGTCAGCTTCTCCTTTTATATATAATAGATAGATCAACATTTTGGAATCGAGTCATTTGATTCTGCTATCACACTCATTACGCATCCAGACTGTATGTCGAGTAAGGGTTCTCGCACACATCACTTTTTGTAGAGCCGATTGTCGGGTGGTTACAAATTCTATACATTTATACCAGAGACTTTTTGTAGAACTTGTGCGTTTACCGTATGACATTCTGCTTTATTTTCGCCACCGAAATAATTGTTATAATCGAAATAACTTGTCTGAAAAGGTGATAAATTTTATGTGACATCAAGTAAATTCAATATAACGTCCTAATAATTTGATTAGTTGAGCTCTTAGTGCAGAGTTCGTCCGGGGAAGTTCTACCACCTTACCAATTTCCGCCGTGAAGCAGTAGTGCACGTGTTTTGGTTAGAAAGTTAAGGGAACTGGTGAAATTACAGGCTCATGACACTGAAAAATTTCGTCTCTCACAGGGTCGATAACGCATTGGCGATGCCTTGGTATTGCAAATGTCCATAGGCGGCGGTGACCGCTTACTAAATAATAAAAAAAAAGTTTTACTCAAATTATTTCACTCAAGCGGAGGTGGGCGGCCTTAGCCATGCCCACTTTTCCGCAGGGCTTTGGCAATTGCTATTCTCGCTACGTGGTTAATCCGGCACTGCCTGTAACATTCGTGTATATTATCAATGGCGCTTTCAACTTCAAGGAATCGGGAATTTAGACACGTTACTGTAATGGTGCACGGTGCAAGGCGTAGCTGAACTTGGGCATATATTATAATATTAACTTTTCACCTGTCGTTTCCTTCACATGGATTTTATAAATTAAGTTAGTAATAATTACTACTTAGGCTACATTATGGAAAATTCTATCTTGGTAAGTAAACCTAAGTAATACACCCATATTGTATATACCTATGCATAAATATCAAGTTGTATAACAATCGTCAAGTACAATATGCTTTCCACACCCACACTAACTCCCCATTTAAGTGACGGGCCAGTTGGCTTGGTGGTTAAAGACCCTGACTGCCAAACCGAAGGTCGCGGGTTGGATTCCCACCCAGGAGAAACATTTGTGTGCATGAACATCTCTGTTTGTTTTGTGTCTGGGTGTAAATATCTATATAAGTATGTATTTCAAATTTATATTTTATTTAATTAAAGTAGTATTTGTAGTATATCAGTTACCTGGTAGCCATACTACAAGCAGTACACTGTGCTTAACTTGGGATCAGGTAACCACCATAACCTTGGGATATTTATTTATTTAACCACCCACGCGCTCTTTTGTCCCCTTAGGGGTTGAATTTATGAACATTTCTAATTGAACTCCTAAGTGATAAAACGAAGCTATCCTTCAAGACCTAGTGACTTGTCCTCTGCGTTGATGAGCCAGACATTCCGTGTATCACTCAAAAAGTTTTCTCTATCATTCATACAGGATCAGTCCACAGAACAAAGAGATTATGCGATCAGTCAGTAAATATGAAAGTATAGGTAGGAAAAAGTTAATCAAACCCTATGCGACTAGAAAAACGAACCATTAACTTTACAAAGAAGGGAAACCTATTTTATTTATTTTCTAACTACAAGATGACATGACGTATGTTGTTAGGATAAAGAAATGCTGTGGAACTCTAGTTCTACAACAAAAAAAAAATTATAAAATTATATGTGATTTGTTTTACCTTTTTAATTGCCATATACTATCTTTACTAAGATAACTTCAAGTAAGACACAGGTCTTATAAAGTAGGTCTATTTAAGTAAAGTTTAGCAGTCAAGAGCAAAATAAATATTTATCAAATATGTAAAAAAATATTATCAGCACATGTACGTTTTTCAAATTAATAAAATTTATCGGAAAACTCAACCATGATAATAGATGAAGTCTCCTAAGGGGTAAAATGTACTTATCTGTCTACAAAGGGATGTTATTTTCTCGTACTGCGCCATGAATCTAATGAATGTATGCGGGCAGTTCCTAGTTTTGGCAAGTCGCGTGATACCCGCATTAGGGAGTAGCGCGTAGGAACGAGCATAAATGGTGAAACTTCTCCCAAAGTCATCCAACACATCCCTAAACTGTGTTCCTGACTTGTTTCACGTGAAAAAGGTATAAGATAATGTACAGAATTATAGCGTGTACAGCGTTATTTACGTGACGCAGTTTTCGTAGGGGCATAAAGTTTATTCCAGTTAATCACTAAATAGTATAAAATAAAGTCGTTTTCTCTGTCCCTATATCCCTATGTATGCTTAAATCTTTAAAACTACGCAACGGATTTTGATGCGGTTTTTTTAATAGATAGAGTGATTGAAGAGGAAGGTTTTTATGTATAATACATGTGACATCCCACGGGAACGCGGGTAACAACGCAGGGGACAGCTAGTTTTATATATTATTTTGAAGAATTTTATAATTATGTAATTAGAATCTAGAGCTCGTACTTAGATTAAACTAGAGGTCTATCTTTATATATTGTTTTTTTATATATATTTAGACCTTAATTTATATTATTTATAAATAGTGTTAGTTTTAGCATACTTATTTAATATTAAGTTTAAAAAATAATCTGTAACCATATAATGCAGTGGCAACCTGTAATTAAGGCAGAACTCAAGTTTTATTTTTGTTTTGTGTAATTATTATTTGCATGTATCAGTGTATGTTGTGTTGGTTGTCCAAATAAAATAAAATAAAGGTACGCCCATGTGATTTAAAATTATTCAATCCAAATAGATAATATTTACTGCTTTAAAAAAGTGGTTTTGTCACGAACTTTTACACAACGAACATTTACACAAATAATTCTCTATGGTCAGGAATTTCTAAAGCGCAAATTAATTATTGTTATCATACTTTCAAAACTAGCTTTTTAGAGCGAGCTTGAGATATAATAAACCTACAACTAATAAAAAATACCAAATTTATTAGAATATAATACTAATATAGAATGAAAATGAGAGTCTTCTTGCTCAGTATAAGTCTGTTATGTCATATATTTAAGTGTATATCTGTTAGATATAAGAACAAGGCAATCGAGTCGAGTCACAAGTCCCCGGAGATGATGATAACCTTCAAACGATCCCAGAGCATCAATAAACAGGACTGTACTATCTGTGAATGTAAAAGTTTTGGAAGTAAAAGCGACTTGACTCATTTTGTTGCTAGAGTATAGTAAATATGGAATGTGGCTATTAAGGAATACTTGAAAAAGATGAGCATTTAACTATAAGTAAGTATTTTCGATATACAACGTGTTACAAAATACCCCGTAAAAATATAATGAATTATCAAAGCCAACAACCCTAGTAAGCTGTCATGTCAGGGACCCAGATTATTTAACAGAAAGGCCTACGTACCTATTGTACCTAATAATTGTCTACTTTAATAGTTTTTCAGTTTGAGTTTTGTAACAGCCTGTATATATTGTTATAGAAATAATTTATACGTATTTTAAGAGTTCTAGAATATTCTACAACTTTCTAACAAAGCGTTCACCTACTACATATCTCTTTATGATAAATCTAATTCAAATAATTCGATTTGTACCACCTGACTGCGAGAACACACTCTCAAACATTTTATATTTCCTAATATGAAATTCGCTAAGGTAAATAATATCTCTCCTCTCTAAAAATATCTGTTGTCTGCCCGAGATTTTTTGGGTAAACATTTTCTGTTGCAAGAAATTTAATTAAATCAGCTATAAGTACAGTATCAAAAAAACCGGCCAAGAGCGAGTCAGATTCGCGCACGAAGGGTTCTGTACCATTGTCTAAAATAAATTGCGGTTTATTATTTATGACGTATTCAAAAAAACTATTTACTAGATTTACTTTTTTTTGTTTTATCATTCTCTTATTTTAGAAATTTAGAAGGAGGGGGGGGGGGGGGACGACGACACATTTTACCACTTTGGAAGTGTCTCTCGCGCAAACTATTCAGTTTAGAAAAATAAATATTACAACCCTCAATATAATTTTTGAAGACCTATTGATACTCCAAACGTATGGGGTATATATATTAAGAAAAAATTGTTGAGTTATAGTTCCCCCAAAAATTATTGTTCTTTTTTCAATTTTTGTGTGAAAATCTTAATGCGGTTCACAGAATACATCTACTTACCAAATTTCAACAGTATACTTCTTATAGTTTCGGTGAAAAGTGGCTGTGACAGACATGACGAATCCATAAGGATTCCGTTTTTTTGCCATTTGGCTACGGAACCCTAAAAAGACTGCTATAAGCGAAGTGTAGACCAAGACTCCTCAACTTATTTAATTAGATTCCATTCAGTTTCTAGATTTAACGAACGCCATTTAAGCCTTACCTATTATTTGTAGGGCTTTTTTGAACTGCAATCCAAATTAACAAGCAGTATTTCTGTAGATTTAACATGCAAGTTGTATAATGTTTTATTATAGTACGTACACGTAAGCCACAATTGTGTCATTAAGTCTTTGATTGTGATTGTCCTTAAAGGGAAAAAAGGAACTCTTATAGGATCACTTTATTGTCCCCCTGTCCATCTGTCTGTCATTTCCTTTTTTAGGATAACGTGTAAGGTAACTAAACTTAAGAATACATATTATTAATATTATCCTTAGATAATAAGTTATATCTATCAACGTGTTTTGCTTGCTAAATAGTTTAACTAAATCTTAAGTTGTTATTTATTTATAATCCATGCATTCAGAAATAGAAAAATGTTATGTAACACTATATATTAAGGAATCACAAGTCTCAGTTCAAAACAACGAGCTGAGTAAGCGCGGAAGATGTTAATTTTTTAAAATACAAAACAATTAATCTTAAAATAATTTATCGTAGAATCTTCAAAGGGTAAGGACTAAGAGTCCGTAGAAAATGGAAAAAGATTAAAAAAAAAAGTTTAAATATACCGAATTGAAAACCTTTTGAATATGTAAAAGTATTCAAAAGATTTTCTTGTAGAGAAGTTTCCTAGCGATCTTCGTTTTAATAAAGCAGTAGCTTAATTATCGTATGCATCTTATAAACATGATCAAACGTTTGCTTTCAAACTTCTAATAAATGATTGACTAATAATTGAAATTGACTTCGAGCGTTTATCCACCAAAAGCAACGTCAGCTTTAGTGTTCATAGCTTAGTTTTAGTTTCAAAGGATTGGGTAATATACATAGTTGAGTGCGCCCACCTGCCGCCTGCCGGCTAGGTTCAGCCCCACTTGCAATGTTGTTAATATTCTCTAACATCGTTACAGTTTGCATCTGGGGAGGAGGCCCCGTGGCCCCGTAGCCCCCCATCGGACGATGAGTTTGTTGGGCTTTATAACTAAAACATTCCTACTGTTGTATAAACACAAAGCTTGCTTTGTGGCATCGCTTGCGGAAGGAACGAATGTTTCTGTTGTTCTTTCCTTCCTATTTGCTTTATTTGTAACTATATTTAATTTATGTATGTTTTCTTATGCTTTGGTTTCTACTCACACTAATTAATGTTTTATTTAACTACTGTAATTTTATTGGTTTCGTTATTCTTATAACTCAATATTGTGTACAGTGAAGTTATGGGTTATGATATCATTCCCGTAAAATAAAATCTTAAATTTTTTTATATTCTTTAGTTTAATATCTTGCAGAGTAAAACGATTTAAGTGCATCATATCGAGACTTTAGTAATAAACTAAAGTAATGCACGATTTCGAGAACGAAGTTGAAGTATACTTTGGGTGGTAGTTTCAATGGATCCACTTCGAGGAAACTAACGAGCATGTACTTAGCGTAACCGGGATTAGTGCTTCAGCAATTCCTAAAGAGTAAACTCACATCATAGTACACCAGAGTATGAAGTTTAATGATCATTAAAGTGTTATAATTAAAATCAATGTTTATACCATCCCTACTGTTTATTTATTCATAGTTAATTTTCAAGTTAACTTTTTAGATACAACTCCAAATATTTTCATTGGTTTTCGGGCTGATTTAATAATGAGGGTTCAATTATGAGTTCTTTATGGGATAAGGAAGCTTAATGTCATAGTAGCCATCTCTCTCGCATGTTAGACAAAGTTTTACTAAAACTAAGATAAACGTGCTAATCTTTAGCAGGTACAGTAAAATTGTTAGATATTAAAATTGCTCGGACAAGTTTAACAAGAACGTATCTACATTTTTTTCTATCGCAGCAGTAGACCAACATTAATTCAGTTATCGTAGTTTCATGAAGATCGCATTTTCAGACTTGTTTCCTTCATCACTTTATCTTACATATCTCATATTACTTTAACTAATTTTGATTTTGTGTTTTTATATTTCATTTTATATTTGATTTTATTTGTGATTTTATTTTTTATTTAATTTTGTAACTTTCAGTCTATTTATGGTTTTGGATGCTGTGGTCTCCTCTAATCGAAGGAACACGCCACCTCACATTCACAGTGTGTTATAATAATGTAATGTTAGCGTGTATCTTTTATTGGAGATCCATAAATAAATAAATAAAAATCACTACATAGTATAAAACAAAGTCGCTTTCTCTGTCCCTATATCCCTATGTATGCTTAAATCTTAAAAACTACGCAACGGATGTTGATGCGGTTTTTTTTTAATAGATAGAGTGATTGAAGACGAAGGTTTTTATGTATAATACATGTGACATTCCAAGGGAACGCAGGTAAAACCGCGGGGGACAGCTAGTTTAACATAATCTCTTAACTACATAGTATAAAACTAATTCGCTTTACGCGTCTGTCTATCTGGATACCCCGCTAACTCTTCCTAAACCACGCAACGGATTTTGATGCGGTTTTTACCATTCGCTAGATATTTTATTAAATAATAAATAAATAAAAAAATTGTTTATTTGCAACAAAAAAAAAGTTTTTACATTAAGATAAACGCAGATATATAGGTTCCATTTTTGAACATCTTAATATATGTATAAGAAATGAGTCCTAGCCCCTCAAACTAGAATACCCTGTGCTATGAGGGGCTAGATCGTCGAATCTCTTATGATTATCAGTTAATGATGCATCGTAAGTGTACGTCCGTGTATGGCGTTAGTAAGAAATATATAATATAACTAATTATTTATATGAATTAATTAATTATAATTATTACTTACGGAAAGTTCATATATTTGAGTAGTAGAGTTTTTAGTGCAGAGCTCGCACTTTAGAAGATATCAATGGGTAAAATAACCGAAAAAATAATTCACGGACCGGAGTCGCCCAGTACGCATTTTACCCGCTATACATTTTTCAACTCTTTTTCTTTAGGCGCGTTATGATAAAATGATAAGAGTGAATTTTAAGATGCGTGCACATCAGTGTAACACAAAATTCTCACGGATTAAGTTACCTGATAACGGTCTCTCCGGAACATCGCAGAAATCGCAACTGTCATGGTCAATGAGTGAGTAATGATGTTATTGTCAATAATAACCTAACAACGTCAAAAATTGTTATTCGTTGCTACAGACAGGTGCAAAGAGTTTGGACACTACAATTTCACGACTGAATAGTAAAAAATGCTTTTAGTGCAGTTTTTCTCACCTATAATATCGGGTATAACTTCTTACGTGCGTACATAAATAGTCCGGGACAAATAAGTAAATATCCCGGGACATTCTTTTACTCACGGCCATCTGGTCCCAAACTAAGCAGAGCTTGTACTATGGAAACCAGATAACTGATATACCCAATACATATACTACTTTTTATTTTTTTATCTAAATACATACTTATATAGATATTTACACTCAGACACAGAACAAACAGACATGTTCATGCACACAAATGTTTGTCCTGGGTGGGAATCCAACCCGCGACCTTAGGATTGGCAGTCAGAGTGGCTAACCACCAAACCAACTGGCCTGTCGATAAGTACACACACACGTTTTTTTTCTAAACTACACCCGTGCGATGCCGGAGCTAGAGATTTATAATAGGGTGTGTCTATACTAATTATGTTCAATGAAGGACTCGTCGGAAGTTCTAGAACATTGCTCATGATATAAATTTACATTTTAACGGGCAGTTACTGTGCAGTCGAGCGGAGCAAGCCCGGGAGATATGACGTTATATTACTCTGCATGCATTTAAACTGCCTTATTTTTTTAATTATTATTACACCACTCATGATATTTAATACGTGACGATTCGTAATTCTTCTTGTAAAACATTGTTGTTATCAATGTTCCCAAAACACAAACAAGATAAAAAAATAATCAGTGACGAATTAATTATACAACGTGCTACAAAGTACCCCGTAAAAATATAATGAATTATCAAAGCCAACAACCCTAGTAAGCTGTCATGTCCGGGAACCAGATTATTTAACAGAAAAGCCTACCTATTTTACCTAATAATTGTCTACTTTAATAGCTTTTTATTTTTCACTAGCTGTTCCCCGCGGTTTTACCCGCGTTCCCGTGGGATGTCACAGGTATTATACATAAAAACCTTCCTCTTCAATCTATCTATTAAAAAAAACCACATCAAAATCCGTTGCGTAGTTTTAAAGATTTAAGCATACATAGGGATATAGGGACAGAGAAAGCGACTTTGTTTTATACTATGTAGCGATTCAGAAAAATCAGTTTTTTATATTTTTTTAGAGTAACAGCGTTACTACGCTTCTTAAATATTGTGAATGGTCTCGTTATAAGGCCCCATTTCATCTCCTTTCAGCTTTACGGGTAGTTTTGTAACAACCTGTAGTGACAAATCCCTTACCTTATATAATACCTTACCTATTTACATAATAATGTCATCTGCGTTTTTGAGGAAAATATCCCGGGTTAATAACATGGCCTATATCATTCTGGAATAGTGTACCTTTCTCCCAGTTTGAGAATTTTATAAATAAGTATAGTAGGTCCGAAGGTTTCCCCCTACATACACCACACACAAAAGTTTCACTCTCTCTCTATTATATTAGTTATGATATAATAACGGCTGGATGGAAAAAAATCCAGCCTTCTGGTGACAAATCAAGTCTGCAATCTTGCCTAATACGTACATTTGTACATATACTGATTATAAATATTGTTACCCTTTTTCCATTAGAATTACTAATTCAGTTTGGATGCCATAGCTTCAAACATTTACTGACAATATGCCTTACTTACAAGACTTACTTTCTGCCATATAAAAAAATATCATATGGGACTGGCTGGTTATTATTATTATATATTTGCTTAATAGTTTGTTTGTGGTACCGCGTACGGAAAGTATTTCCCGTGTATGCATATACCGGCAACTTTGATACCTCAAGGAGTAAAAACTACCGAACGGAAATGAACCGGGGCCAGCGATGTTACATAGCTCTGTATACTCTTTTTATAAACGCCCATTGTCGCTGTCAACGCCAGATTCCAGAAATCTCAGAAGGAGAAAATAGTCGGAAACAGTTTTAAACTTTTTTAATCTGTGACAAAACTCCGTTGTCGGCGAACAACGAGGCTTCAGATTTTCAGAATTGGTTTTACAAAGTTCAATTTTTAACTTTCCAAATTGAAAAAGAACTTTCGTAGTTGGGGAACGGTTCATCAAGTTATCCGAGTTAAAGTATCGCATTGCAACTTGGCGGGCTCTACTGTGAGAGCGGTTAACCAGAATTATCTGGAAAGTCAGTCTAGCTAAATAAACTAGAACGCCTGATAGGAACTCATAATGAACTCCTTGAAGCATTCATTAGTAGAAAATAAAAGAACTAAGACTTTTCATTAAAAAAACAAATGGACCGTGAATAAAGTAATCAATGCGACAACGTTATGAGAGAAATAACGAAGTACAAACAGTGAGTGTTGGTATAGTTGGCTGTTGGCGATTTCCCGGTACGTTAGAGTGACTAATTAAAACGTCCCCTGGGTGAGGCGTGTCGCGGCTCGCCACAGACTGTCACTCCGGCTGCAACTTCCGCTTCGATAATAGTTCGCTTCACGACCAAATTCAGTAGTTAGCTTAGTGGTCCATTATAGCCTTACACAGAGGCTGCATCTAATTTCCATGAATGTACATCGTAAACCTTTACGTCCAATAGAATTTGGCTAACACACGATGATTGACGAGAGATACATTTTCAATTAAATACTCCCATTACTGTTATAGAGTAGATTTCAGCATTTATGTTTTATTCCATTTAAACACTACATTAATTAGTTGGAATTGGAATAGAATTGTAATTTATGTGATGAGAAGGTTTTGGAACGTTTAGCACATACAATATGTAGATCGTTGGCCGGAAATTATACTAACTACGTCGGTGATTGCGTTTTGATAATTAATGATTATGTTCGGCACGTGGCTCCGACATTAACTGGATTTGATATAACGATCTACAACACGATAAAACGATATAAAATTATGAGATGGAATAAAAATTTTAGTATTCAATGTAAAATTTCGAGTTGTCGGTGCGTCAGTATCACTGTAGGCGTTTTTACATCACTCGAGAGCATTAATCACTAGGTTTGGGCAAAATCGGCGGACGGTAAATAATTTACTGCTGATACGGAGCACCCGGACCATAAATCCTCGTCATGAAATCGCAACTGAATTGACAGTCACTTGATTATAATCAGAGCCAGCGATCCTGTTTTGATATTATGTATTAATCATTGCCGACGATCAAACTAAACCAACGGGTTGCATGTTACTCCCAAGATTGTAATAGTCACCTTAATTATTTTTTTTATACCACTTATGTCGCCAAACTTGTACTAATGTAAATGTAGCTGATCTGAGTGGTGATTGCCTGAGAGCAAACTGTGTTGAGGGTATAACCTTCATTTCACAATGACTGAGCAATGGCTCAGAAGTGTCACAGTATAGTATAGCCTGAGTTAATAGTTTATGGACTATTTTTAAGTCGTCTCCGCCACCCCTTATAGCGACCCCTTTCCTCTCATGTCCATCTAAGTTTACCTGAGCGATAGCTGTCTGAGTAATATGACTGGCTGAGTATCGAGCATGATCCAACGATCATCTCCTTACCAATGTCTGTCTGAGACTTAGTAACATGAATAGCTGAGCATTGGAGCATAATCCAACGATAATCTCCTTACCAATGTCTGCCTGAGACTTAGTAACATGAATAGCTGAGCATCGGAGCATAATCCAACGATCATGTCCTTACCAACGTCCGTCTGAGTCCACCCAAATGATATGTCTGTCCGAGCAATATGAATAGCTGAGTCTCTGAGCATCATTCAACGATCACGTTCCTACTAATATCCATCCGAGGCAAGCAGGCACATCCCACTATAGCAAGTAACAACAACCGTAAGTACAAAGTTTCTGAACCGCACGCTCGAATGTCAACTAGGTACTTGGTATTACAATCAACTAAATCTATAGCGCTCACCTAGGCCTCCCGCAACACGCGCACCCAGGTTGCCACACTCACATCTCTCAATCTCTGCCTAGATAGTTAGTACTTTGCTCACCCTTTATGAATTGATGAAACGTGTAACTTTTAAGTTTCGTGGGTAGCAGTGGTGGGAAATGTGTCAAAGCCGGTGACAGGGCTTTTTGGGTTGCCAGTCTTTAAAATGAACAAGGTTTGACGTTTTAGTTATTTACAATTTATGGTACATTTCGCGACGACAATAAAATATTTTTTTTCCTCATTTACACCATTCTTAATTCAAATTTATTTTCTATTTTTTAGTTGGATTTTCTATATATCGTGTTTTTAAATTTTAATTTATTTGAATTTTTTTAGTTAATTATTTTTAAAAGCATTGTTATATTGAATTGTTGGTCCTTAATAATTTCGAGTAAATCCGAGGTTTCTAAGGGAGTCAAAATCATGTTCAAAGTTTCCGTTACATAATAACATACACACATACACACGAACATACGTATGAAGCTGGAAAAGCGTGTTAAAATAAAAGGTAATAATCACTTGGACTATATGTTTTACCAATCGTACATAAAGTGATATCAATGTTCATAGTAGAGGCGGAGGTTGCTAAACACGTTCAATTTGCATCGTCATCACTTATATTGAGAACGATCGCGGTTGCCATTTCCACGCTTATATTATTACGTGGAAATTATTAGAACCACTTCAATCGCTTCTAATTAACTTCAACTTGAATTAAATAAGGAGCAGCCATTATTAAAGTTTCATGCTATGCAACGCGTTACAATATACCCCGTTAAAATATAATTAATTATCAAAGCCAACAACCCTAGTAAGCTGTCATTTCAGGGAACCAGATTATTTAACAGAAAGGCCTACGTACCTATTTTAGCTAATAATTGTCTACTTTAATTTCTATTTTTCATTCATAAAAATCTGATTTTAAATTTTTTTGGAGTATGTTATAGAGCGTTACTACGGTTCTTAAATATTGTGAATGGACTCGTTATAAGGCCCCATTTAACCTCCTTTCGGCTTTACGGGTAGGTTTGTAGTTTGTAACATTCTGTATATGTAGCTTTTAGGCTGGTTTTATTGTTATGCGTTTCGGTAGCGTCGATGGAACGCGTGCGTTCCGAGATGTATGGGGTTGTAGTCGCATTACAAAGTCCTGCGCTTAAGCAGCGCTGTTCATACGCTTCTACTGAATGCGTTTAAATGTGACGCCGTTGAGACGCGCCGTAAGATATTTCTTTACCGCATTAACGTTCATATGGTACACGACTGTCACACATGTGCAGTACTAATGTCGTGCTGCCCAGCGGCGCGTCTAGTAGCGTGACTATAAAACTAGCCTTATTCTTGGTCCCTTCTATACATATGTTTAATGTATATAAAGCCAAGCCGGAGTAGAGGCTTGGTCCTTTTGGCTTGACAAGAGTTCAAGATTAAAATCCGATTCACGGCGTCAGCTGGATATTATTTCATATTAATATTATAGTAAAAGTTTGTGAGGACGGATGGGTTGTCACACAAAGATTACTAAGCGGAATTGGATCATTGGACATAGCAAATATACAGTTTATAACATAGATTATCATGGAGTACTTTTATCCCGGTAAAATGTAGTATCCCTCGGAAAGCGGGTGAAATATTTGGGAAAGCTTTTATCAAATATCCTTACTAATATTATAAGTGCGAATGTGAGTTTGTTTGTGAAATTTAGCACACTCAGCCTATTGCGTGGAGATGGACATAGCGTACTTTTAATCCGGGATACACGCGTAAAATCGTGGCACAGGTAGTCTATACTAATATTATAAAGAGGAAAGATTTGTATGTAGGTATGTTTGTTACTCTTTCACGCAAAAATTACTTAACGGATATGAATGAAACTTGACACGTAGATAGAGCATATCCTAGAATGTACATAAAGGCTACTTTTTATCCCGCAAAATGTGATATCCCTCGGGAACGTGGGTAAAACCGGGGGACAGGTAGTTTTAAATAAATTTGCTATTAATTGGTAGAACCAAACACGCTGCTTATTAAAATGGAATGTTCACAGACATTATGATTAAACTTTCCCCCTTTAACTGGTCATTAAATATATTAACTAGAATTGCAACAAATATATTTAATGTCAAACAGTTAATGTAAATTATTACAATATTTTATACCCAGTGGAAATGGGACTTAACATGTGGAAATCAAAATAACAAATATGAGCTGCTTTTACGTATTCCGAGAATTGTAACATATTGGATTAATTAACTAGCGTTACATTTTAACGAGTAATTAATAGTTTTGATTAAGTTCCAAATACCTACAATAAGGGCGAGATTAATTTCTATTAGACAGTCTATTTAATACTTAATTAAAGGTGATGCAAGTTTTATGGTATAGCCTTGTGCAGAATTATTGTATGATTGACTAGCTTTCCCTCGCGGCTTCATCCGCGTTTATCGATATTATATACACCTATAACCATCTACGAAAAATTCTGCGTCGAATGGTAGCAGTCCCATCTCCATATGTTCAGTAGTTTTGAGGTGATGGTGCGTCGAAGGAACCCTAGAATTTTAGAAAATCCTTTCTTACCGGATGCCCACGTCATACAAAGAACACACCCTCCAAGTTTCAGGTCTCTACCATCAGCGGTTTTAGCTGTGTGTTGACCTGTCAGTGAGCCATTCAGGATAAAGCATTTTATATGTATAGATAGAAGATTGTAAAAGTCTGACCTAATTAGTATAAAAATAAAAAAACATCCTGGGACATTCTTTACACACGCCATCTGGTACCAAATTAAGCAGAGCTTACTAATTATTTTTTTGTCTAAATACATACTTATATAGATATTTACACACAATACAAACTGACATGTTCATGCACACAATTAATGTTTGTCCTGGGTGGGAATCGAACCCGCGACCTTCGGCTTGGTAGTCAGAGTCGCTAACCACCAAGCCAACTGGCCTGTCATAACGTAATAATATTAGATATAATTTGTATATTTGTAAATATAGGAGACACGTTTACTCCGCAGTATTATTTAGACATCAAACAGTACCTTAAGTATTGAAGCATTATTTATGGAATATTATAATCTCGGCATAATACAAGGTACGTGAGTAGGGGAACAATGTTATATAGCTAAAGGCTTTCACGTTAAAATTAACGACGAACCAACTAGTTTGTAGGTCAAGCTCATAATAATATGGTCCATGTTAAAGCTCCGGGCTTTATAATATCGAGGTAATATTTTGTTGAATTTATTCATGATTGAAACACTTTGTTTGGTACTACGTAATTATGATTGGTAGGTATATTTAAATTGAGAATAGTCTATACGAAACTAAAGAAATATGGAGAGATATGATAAAACCACTTAAATGTACTACACAATGGAATAAGGCTTCAGTTATGTAACTTATTTTAAATCATCGAATTTTGGCAACCCGTAAACATACTCATTTTTATTATACTATTATTATATATATATGTTATAGTCAAAGATCGATGTGCAGTCTCTTCGCGAAATAACTGGTTCATCCTAGGTTTGACCAGCGCCTTTCGGCAAACTACGAAATATATTTTAATTTCGGCCTTTAACTGATGTATTTTTTGTCAAACGTTGAAAGTTAACGCGTCACCTTGTCAAAATAAATAGTAATTTGTTTATTAGTTATTGTCTTAATACAAAATAACAAAAAATATTATTACTTATTCTGATTACTTGTCAATCCATTCTTATAGTATTGAAACAATAAACATTCAAATTTAAAAATATGCTCTTATTATACCTAATCTCACAAACTAACACAGTCCTGTACCAAATTTAGGTCTGACTAGTCAAACCCCGATTTTATTAAAATGAATTTCGGGGTTTGACTGTCCAAACTAGTCACTCTTAGGATTAGACAAATATTTGTTAGTCAAAGGTAAAAAATCGATATTGGTTTGGACTTTGCCTAAGACTTTATTTCAGACCTAGGGTTTGACTAGCCAAACCTAGAAGCGCCGAAGCTTCGATGTTTGACTATAACATATATAATATATTACTACATATATAGTGTAATATTTAGTTTGAAATTTATTGAGGTTTTTTTGGCAGAGTATATAACGTCTATGATTATTTCATAGAACTTTTTTGAATTTCCTTCTTTTAGTCAGCTTGGAGCGTGTCACAAATACGTCATTATGTGTTTGACATTTGCTATATGAACGTAAGCTGTTGTAAAATATGTGTGTGTGTCAAATGTATGGTACGTGTGTAATGTTTATTTCAATTAATTTAATGTATTTCTAATGCATTTTATATAATAAAATAGCTGTATGCACTTCTTCTTTATATAAACTTTAACTGAAATGACAAATATCACGTTTATACGTTCACGCTTTATTCTTAAAACGGGGCCTAAAAATTTTGCTTCTCAAATTAATATTATTAATATATAGATAATGATTTACTTACTGTCAATCAAATAAAGGATTTTTTTAAGACTTTGTCATTGTTCTTTGTTCCGTGGTCATTGCCACACTGGCTAGGGAGTTTGTAGGCCGTTTTTTATATGCATCTGTCATGAAAATATGAGCACTGAGCGCGCTTTTAATGTTACCATTACAATCACATGTTTATATACCAAAGCGTTTCTGTTTACTTCAAGTTATATATATAACTAAACGAAATTGAGTCTGTGTTTTGCAAGGAGACCAGTTATATTTGCCTAATGACGATATCCAAATTACCTTTTAAGCGCTCAATATTATGCACTTGGCATGCTAAGACAATTATGTATTCAGTGGACGAACGCAGCCAATATGTTTGGAAGTTTACTGCGACAGGCAGACTTAAAACGCCGCTGTCGTAAAAGATGCTCAATAATACGGATAAGTAATAAAAAATCGCACGGGTATTGACTTCTTATGTTTTCAATACGTTACTGTGCGAATATGTTTTGCCCAATGAAATTTATGATCGCGACGCGAGGCAGGTAGCTCCATGCAAATATATAAAACAAAGGGAGCATCACAGTATGTAGAGCTACTTTGTTATATTTATTTAGTATAGCACCGTACTCGTATGTCAGAGGGGTCGGCTGTATCGTTTACGTGCGCGTTCCGCTATCGGTGGCGTTTTCACGCTCCGCTGGATACAGTGAAAAGCGTCCATTGCAATCTCTTGCTACGCTTGAACACTTCGCTTTTCAATGCGTGCGTACTGTCTTTTTCATATCGGTACTGTTTTTCTTTGACAGATGTTAAAGAATATAACTCTCTCCTACACAATACCTTAGATAAGTTGGGACGGTTTAGTGTTCATCCCCGCTTACACATGTTTGATTCTTTGTACTATAATCCGTACTAATATTTTAAATGTGAATGTAAGTTTGTTTGTTACGCTTTCACGCGAAAACTACTTAACCGATCATCTTGAAACTTTGTACATATATTCTTGGTGGTATTAGAAGTAACATAGGATATTTTTTGTGCCGGGAAAATGTTTCAACCCTCGGGAACGCGGATAAAACCGCGGGGGACAGCTAGTAATTTATTTATAAGGCTACTAGCTATCCTCCGCGGTTTTACCTGCGTTCCCAAGGGATGTCACATTTACCCGGGATAAAAAGTAGCCTATATGTTATTCCAGGATATGCTCTATCGATGTGCCAAGTTTCGTCCGTATCCGTTTAGTAGTTTTTGCGTGAAAGAGTAACAAACATTACATACAAATCTTTACTCTTTATAATGTTAGTATAGATTGGAAAATTAAACTAACCGTGTCAGACACAGAATGTGAAAAATCTTACTTATACTTTATGACACGTCAATCAATCACTAATATTAGAAGCGTATTGTTTATTTGCTTTATTTATTAGTTGTTGCTTAAGAAATATTAGCACAATTAGGTGGGATAGAGTAATTGCGGCCCCGGGCTGCCCGGGCTGCCGCCGCGCGCCGCCATTGGCTCCGCATCAATCGTTCAGAATTAGATTCGGGCACGAGTGCACATCGCTGACTTACGATCCCACCCTTACTTGTTCCGATAGCGAACGGAATACATTTCAACTTTATACAATAGAGTAAGATAGCTTTGAAAAATCTAGTGTCTCTATGTAGAATAGTTACAGTTGTCGGTTTCATTCAATCTCGATATGTATGTGTGTATGTCTGGATTGAATATAAAATTTTATGCTTTCGTTTATAAATTTATAAATTAACTATTTTTGAGTAAAATTATACAATATACCGAAAAATAAAAAGCAAAGTAATTATTAAATAATTTTATATTAAATGATTCATGAATTTAAGTTATTTATTCCAATGTTGGAAACAAAGAGCTGAAGATCGAGCTCAGTGGTGTGCCATAGGTGAGGCCTATGTCCAGCAGTGGACGGAGACAGGCTGATGATGATGATGATGATGATGATTCCAATGTCCAATATTTCTGACAATCATGTAAATTTCCTAATAATTAAGATAGAACTACGGTTAGTTGTATGCGTAACTTTTCTTTATGCGTATATTTTCTGTACATCACTACAATACTGACTATACAACGAATCTTTTGAAACCAGCTGTAGGTATTTTGAAGATAAAAGATTTATACATTAGTTTCCCTCATCTTTTGATCCCAGGAAAACAACAGTTCACTCTGGAACGCGATAAAACCGCAGGGCGAGAAGCTAGATACTATATATAAGTTGGTATGTATCTTCTAAGAATCAAGATATCTCAAGGAATTTCTTGCGTGTATTTTAACGATAACATATTTCTATACTGATAAAATATATATTAATACCCTCTCAACATTGACAAGGGATTCTTGAATTGTATAATGTTGATGTGTAAACTCCGCAATACCTAAATTAGGTTAATTAGAGGTATATTGATTGATCGGCTCATTAGTTTGTTAAAGCTTACCGTTATAGCAAAGTTAAAATTAATTAATATTGGTAACAATTCCAATGTTATTAAAATATTAAATGGTAGCCTATGAATTTAATTTAAAAATTTAATAAATGCTGTCTATTTTGATTATCTGAGCAGAATACTTTGGAAATTTAATCGAAATATTCTGGATTGTTCTGTTCAAATATTTGTTACACCACCGAGACTCCAGACTTAAGTTGGACGTTTTTGGGCACATGTCTTTATTCAATATTTGAAGATCATATCAAGCCCTCCATGATGCCTTCCAAGAGGTTTGGTGAAGCGAACAATAATGCCCGTTTCCAGTTAATGCTTCGATGAATTGGGAGACGACTCACGATAGGAATCCTTGGGATAACGTTGGAAACGTTAAATGGAAATTCTCCCAATGTAACATACATATAAGTTTCTTTTTGGTACATGTAGTGTGTTATATAAGGGCATTGATAGGTTATGTCTTTATATACTCAATATTCTGTGTTTTATCATACAATATTTTTAGATACATACCAAATAAACAACCATGATCCTTTGTTACTTTTCTAGAAGAAACAATATTATTATTGATTTATTTTCCACAGTCATAAATAAATTTTCATTAATATCGTCAATAGAGAATTTCTACAATCTTTTTAAAAGCGAATAAGATTTACATAATCAATATTCTATTTAAAGGTATATTGGAGAGGCCTAGTGAGGTCCAGATTGGTTTTGAATCATAATTACTGAAGAGGCTACGCTGGGATAAATTGATTATATCTAAAGGTCGGCAAAGGTTTGTTTAGCTTTTTTATCAGTTAAGTAAAAAACAAACAGTTTAAAACCATCTCTCTATTAACATTAAATTTAAGCAGCTATACCTATAAGAAATCATGAAATTAATATAATATTGGAGGAAGAGAAAACAATGAGGCAAAAATAACTCAAATATTAGCTATATTTTCCGGCGGAAAAATACGACTTTCATATACATCGTTCGTAAATATATTGGTATGTCGGCGGGAGAGTGGTGTGGCAGGGTGTTTATCAGTCGGTAACAGTTCAGTCGGAAACAATTACGTGGAGATTGGTGGTTGGCACGATGTGGGGGGCGTCAGGTGTCAAATAAAAGAAATAGTGTGGCGCCCGCAAAATGCCGCTGAGCGACGACGCAACGTGGGATGAAAGTATTATGAGACAGAACATAAAAAAAAAAAAATAGAATATAAGTAAGTTGTACTTTTAATGTACCTATTTATATTTTTTTCTTTCAATGCTAAAAACCCTTTATTCTTCAAAGTAGGTGAAAAACAGATGTGATGGATGACGTAGGCGCGATGATGAATTGGAGACGGATTTCCATGAAACGATTTATGGACACAGAGCGGGGAGAGCAACGGTCATATCTCTTTGGAGCCACGGATTTACGTGAGCCATGTCTAATCCATTACAGCTGTCGGACAAACATTCTGTTACTTGATGCGATCGCTTTACTTTTGTTGACTGTCGGTAGGACTTTTAATCTTCGCTTCTGCTTCACAAGTATTGTCAGTGAGACTAAATAAATCAAAGTTCGTTTTTAAAAAGAGTCATTGCTGAGTTTATTGCCGGATCTTCTCAGTAAAAAACAACCTTCCGAACCGGTATTAGAGTCAGACTATTCATAAGTGCTTGTAAAGGCTTTTTGAATAACAATATTTTAATTTCATTTCATCGTCAGCTCTTCTGTACCTACGTACACCTTACTTAGGTACTTCTATATTTACGATGTTATAGATGAAAATACGTACATGCCTATCATTGTCCAATAACAGGGACGAGTTCCCAGGTGTCCAATTAAAATTATTCATATCCAAACTACTTAAAAGCTGTAGAGTTGCGGACAGGTTTCGAATGTACTAATTTAAGGTTCCCAAGGGAATGTTTGTCTTCATGAATCACTAAATGGTAATGATATAGTGTACTATAGGGACTACATATTATTTGGCGAATAACTAGATGTAGTTAATTATACTTGGCAATGTTATTACAAATAAATTTAATAAATATCGTGGGGCATTCATTACACGCGCCCATCTGATCCCAAACTAAGCAAAGCTTGTACCATGGTATCAGATAACTGATGTATATGCTCCATAGTACAACCTACTTTTTTTCCTAAATACATACTTATATAGTTATTACCCGCATACCCAGAACAAATCTTTGTCCTTGATGGGAATCTATCTCATGAACTGTGGCGTGGCACTCAGGGTCTCTAACAAATGAGCCGACCCCCGCCAATCATTATAGTCCATTATTTGGGAAGCCGTTAGCAAAATTTTATCTTGAGTGGTTTAGTATGTGCGACGTCTCTCAATCAGCCAGGAGAATTATGATTTCATAAATTTAATAATTATATATTTTTTTTTGTGTGAACATTATTTATAAGTATTAATTTGAAAATATCTCGGACTTTGATGTTTGATTGTAGGTTCCTATATGTGAGTAGAATAAAGAATCTATGACATAGCTATTTTATTATTAATATATTTATTAATTAATAAACGATAAAAATATATAAAATGTATACTTTAACAATTTTATTGTGGGATGAACAAAAGTAATTTTATATTTTGTTTTGTATTAACTAATTCGGGTTTTCTAACATAATTATTTGTGTGAATAAACTATTAATGTATCTAACTGAATAGCTGGAATAGATTTTGGAACATTGCCAGAAATAACAAAGGCGCTAAGCGAGTATCCAACTAGATATATACCTATTATATACGAACCACTATATCTAACAACGGCTGGTGTAATCAAAGTTAATTAAAATAACAGAATTTATATAATTAATGTAATACATATGAAATTACAGGCACATGAGACTTAACAACTTCACGTCTCAGGGTTGACAACGCATTGGCGATGCCCCTAGTGCTGCAAATGTCCATAGGCGGCGGTGACCACTTACCATCAGGTGGACCGTCTGCTTGTTTGTCGGTCCAAGTGGTATAAAAATAAATGAGCACTATAGTAGATACTCATATCACATAATTTTGCTACGATTTATTTCTTGCTTTTCAAGATAACAGATTCTGCATCTCGAAATAGGCGAGTGTGCAATAATATCTATAGATACTTACTTAAGCTATCGATAAAAGCTCTTTGTAGAATTTCACTTTTCGGGTAACAGTCACAATGATAGTTCATAAATATTATAAACATTTAAATTCTTAATATCACACATCAAAATCGAGACTAACTGACTTTTAATTAAGAAAGATTATGATTTGACATAGCGTGATCAAGTCGAGGCTGTCGTTTATTAAAGAGATTTGAGAAAACCAATCAGAGAAAGAGCTCTAAAAACATATTTTTTTTTATACTACAAGGTGGTCACCGCCGCCTATGGACATTTGCAACACCAGGGGGGCATCGCAAATGCATTGCCGACCCTGAGACGTGAAGTTGTTAAGTATCATGTGCCTGTTATTCATCTTATTGAAATAAAACTATTTGTTGGTGATATACCAATTGGGGGTGTAGATGTGACTTAATTTCAAATTAGCCTTACATGTCATATCAGGGACTCGATTCTGTAAGGAAAATTATACTAACTCGAGGATTTCTCGTCGCGGCCTCCGTGCTCTGTCTCTTTCGCTCACTACGCTAATACTACTAAACACGTGAGAGGTAAGCTCTCCGAGGCCTCCGTGAAGCGGCTCGCCGACGATGTTTGTATTAGCTGAATAAGGGGGCAGGTCACATTCGAAATACTGAGAAACAAGAAATTCGCTTGAGTTTTCCACAATAACAGCTTACCATTGTCAAGAACTTTTAAGGTTCTATTTACGTTGTAGTTTTTATTTTAATAAGATGAAAAATGTTTTAAGAGCTTTTCTCTGATTGGTTTTCTCAAATCTCTTTAATAGATCAACAGCGTCGATTTGATCACGCAATGTCAAATCATAATCTTTCTTAATTAAAAGTCAGTTAGTCTCGAAATCGTGGATAATGAGAACATTTGTCTTATCTCTGGATTTAAAACCATGTTAAGTATAACTTACAGGAAAAAAGGTAAGATGGTACATTGAAATATAATTAATTTGTAATGGAAAACATGCTTTCTCCCTTTGACTCCGCCCCATATCCGGACGACGGTCACTCATAAAAATGTTAAAATTTTTAGGTCCTTAACCATATGTCATTATTGAAATCTTATAAATTAAAAATAACTGCTTTCGTCAATAATATACCTATATAAGAAACTCGTAACCGCGCTCGAAGATGCTAATAAATGATGAAAGTATCGCCATCTTTGTTTATTAAACAGTTACAGGAAGAGACAGAGCTAAAGATAATCAATAATTGTATTGATTATCATCTTTTAGTGCGGGCATTTGCGTTAGAATTGGCCTTAGGAAAGCCAATTAGAAATAATAAATTTCGTGAAAAACATGAGTTAATGAAATAAAACGAACTCGCTTTGGTTGATCTTTGTATTTAACAAACAATGCGATGTTTTTAGTTTGCGAAGTGTTCTGAAGGGAACGAACTTAGCTTAGCTTATTGTTATTTAGGTTAGGAGCTTCGCGTTTCCAATAGTGTGAAAATCCAATCACATCTCAATATTTGTCTACCGATATCCCACCCAGAGCGTCTCTATTCGAACATATCGTATGCTAACTTAGTAATAATAATAGGTTTCACAGGATGGTATTATGGTATTATCGTGCACTCTAGGTATGTCTTTGCCTTCGAATGAAGTGTGGTGGAAATAATTTGTGGAATTCAATACGCAATTACGTAGGTTTCGATTAAATGAAATGTATTTGATCAAATGGACATTCACATTTATAAATGGACAAACTGTAACGCCGGTTCGGATGGTTGATTTTGCTGAGAAGAGCCGGCGATAAACTCAGCAATTATTATTTTCCAACAAGATTTTATACTTTAAAGATGTGTCCTGCTGGAGCAAGTGCTACACCCAAGCATTGTCGTCATTAAAATAGTAGTATATATTGTTTAAAGCTTACTGTACTAAAACAGCTATAATTATTTCCTGAAAACTCTGTGAAGATATTTATCCTGCAAGATACTTGTGTGCTACTTGTTTTTGTATTCAATTGTTTATATATGAGTAAATAACTTTGCAATTTCAAGGTAGGCAGTGCCTGATAATTGACAGGCAGAATTTTAGTGAGTATGAACGTAATTCATTGCGGTGTCCGGACTTGTGATGCACTGTATAACATAGTTTGTAAGATTTATTCCTTCAATCTCCGCTACTTTAGCGGGAGCAGCACAGTCGCTCACTCTAATGGGGTAATAACTACTGTTGAACGTGGCAATTTGTACAACATTTTTTTGCTAAAAACTTTTTCCTGTTAGTTTGCTTCGAGTCCGGAAAGTTGGATTACGGCGACAAATTCATAAATAAATCTATACAAGGTTTTTCGTTTCTTATACAGTATTCCATAAAAAATGACTAGCGATTTTGTATCAGTTTGACAAATTATTACGAAATAATGTTGTTTTAATAAGACTGGATAATTCAGACTACCGCTAATATTCAAATAAGAATAATTTTGATTAAAATTAGAAGATTAGAATTGACCAAATTCTTCTAATTTGTCCTTTAAAATACCTTTTTTTAATTCCACATGAAACACGATGGTAAGTGGTATACCTGATCGTAAGTGGTCACCGTCGCCTATGGACATTGCAACACCATTGGCTACACCAGGCATTTCCTTTCTAACCGAAACACAGTACAAGATACAGGTGTACTACTGTTTCACGGCGGAAATGGGTAAGGTACTTCCCCAGGCGAAATCTGCAATAAAAACTCTTCGCAAAAAAATTGTATAATGTATTAATTTTATTATACGAGTATGTTAAGTCAGTGCTTAAAGTTATGTTTCTAAATAAACAGAAATATACTCTTATTTCGCTGTAGGTATAATTTGATATTGAAAGTAAGTGAGGCCCACGAGGTAATTTATTGGTCATATAATTGGAAATCATTCGCGTTTGAAACGTTTCGCACGACATTCAAAGGAATTTCCATTAAGCCAATTTTCATTAATGTGTTGTGATCAAGTTAATTACAAATTCGACACTGTATTGCTTATTTTGTAGGGAATGCTAAATTTGTCTGTGTATTAACGGTGAGGGGTGTTAAGATAAATATTTAAATGAGAATGCAAATGTAAGCGCACTGCGTCTGCTGTATTTTCGACACTGAAGTGCAATTTACGAATATTGCAACCATAATGAAGTAAGAAAGCGGTAGGTTTTTAATTAAAACATTGTAACAAGTACGTACAATGTCAAATGGAAAATATTTATCAAAAGAATAAAGTGTTTGCTGAAATAAGAAGAGAGAACCGGCGAAACGAGTCGCATAATCAAGGGACAGGCATTACGGGATAATTCATAAAAAATAATTTCGCTAAGTGCCTATTGTGAATGTAACAGTTTTTACATAATTATTTTCAAAATCAAATCAGTTTTCTATAACAACAGTAAGCAATAAAAACAAATGACCAAAACGGCAGCACAAATCTGTATCCCATTTGGAAATTAAACTTTACGAAGTGCTATTTACAGCTTGGAATCGCTTTTACAGTTTCATTATTTGCTAAAGAGCGTTAAACTGTAATTGTTTGAATCTTTCTTTATTGAAGAATATCATAACAACAGGTGGCGTAAATATACTTATGTAAAAACGTAATGGAAAATAACAATATTGTGTATTTTTATAGACTTTACTAAAGTAATATTAGACGACTTTCCTCTTCATGTCTTTATCATATCTCGCGCATTCTATGACTGTCACTAAATCTTTCTTTTACGAGAGTAAGTGTGAATAAATAAAAGATGTTACAACCCTAGACCTGTTTTATTCTCTTGTTTACATTTCACGTGGAACAAGGACGGTAATAAATATTCAAGTCACAAAATGTAATAAAAAAGTTTTAAAGTAGGTAGGTGGTATCGTCAGGCCATTATCGTTTAGTCAGGGCAAACTGAGGTTACGAGGTAGGCGGTAACAGAAAGGTTTTCATATAATTTATTGATGCTTGAGATTCTTTCAGCTGAAATAGCAAAAAAGGTTTGTTTATTCGTGATTTGTTTGTTTACGTTTTCATTCTCATTTCCTAGTACCAACCAATAATAGGTATCTTTTGGAGCATTACCAATTAATTTGATTTTCTGCTTCGACGTTTGAAATTGGAGTAGAAACTGTATTTTTTGTATATTTATGGCCATGAGTAAGAAAACTAATAAATTCGTTTTATGAGGTGTATATAGAGCGTATCCATAAAGTTTATTTGCCGTGACCTCACTTTAAGCTCCTTTCAGACCATTTCAATTATTTAATAAATCTCAAAAATATTTTACTTAGATGTAAGCAAGCAAGTTCTATGTTGGTGCAACAACATTAGATGTTTATGAGGAAAACAACTGTGACGTACAGACAGATAGACTCCGAAGTCGCTTTCCCCTTGTCGGAATGTTTCGGAAATGTTTTAATAAGTAAGTCAACGGGGCATGTGAAGATACCTTTTTTAGATCAAATTGATACGAATATAAAAATTTTAGGGAATTGAGTTAGTCAATACAACAGTCGGGCTTAGAACTGATGGCCGTCCAACATTCGATCATCGTTCTGATTGATCCTGTATAAACATTTTCTGATATAAAAAAGGTCAGAAGAGATGTTTACCTTTAATCAACCTATTCATTAACCAATAACCAATAAAAAATCTGTTTTGTTTATATCTCTTATCGTATTTTTATTTACAACGGTCGTGCTTTGATAAGGTCGAAATAACATCTCTAAAAGGGGTTCACAATGCAATCAATCAATCACTGGTCGGGAGTTACCTCTCGTAGACGTTTGATATGAAAATTTGTTTCCCGATACAGTAAAATTTGCCCCACGTCAAAGCGCACACTTTGAAGGAAAAGGTACGCCCTTATAAACGCGTAGTGGAAAATTGTATGCAGCCTTCTGTTGGCTTATTGAATTGAAAACGAAACTAAAGATGTAATGCTTAGTTTTCTATATTCTATAGTATAGCGTATGTAATAGTTTTATAAGCTTTTGATAATAATTTATAACCGACTTACCTCATAACTTTCGACTGGGCGAAGCGATTTTAATGATTCTTTTTTTATTTGAAAGCTGGTGCTTCCCGATTGGTCCCAATTTGGTCCAGTTCTGACAATGGCATCTATGAGAAAACTATATAAGTCTAAAATTAGCATTAAGTATGTGTGCGACAAATGAACGAGTAACTCAATATCACGCCAACCGATTTCGATTTATTCATTTATAAAAGGGTAAACGTCACAGATGGTTCCATGATCATTACAACAAGACCTGATGATGGAATCCTGAGAAAATTAAGGAAAATCCTTAAATGTAAGTAATCACGTTTAGTAGGTCTACCCATATTCAGAAAAAAAAATGTGTACTTCAGATTCACTAAAAATTAAAAAATAAACAAAAATTTTATAATAACAAAAAAAAAAACGACTTCACAAAAAGAAACTATCCCAAAGCAAACTAATACGCACTAAAAAGAAAAAAAATATTGCATTATTACTTAAAAGTCAATTAAATTATTACGATAATATGCTGTAGTTACAATTATTGTTATTTTTGGAGGCGGTGTTAGCCAAGGAAACACTACAATATACCTAGCAATAATAATACGAGAATACTTTAATAATTAAACACATTTAACAGCTCCCCTCTCGCCGTGGCCCCGCTCTCGTCTGGTAAAAAAGTCGCGCGTGCGACACAAGCACAAATAACTATGTATGTAGTTACAAGACTACGTTGGCTGACACCGACTCCAAAAATAACAATACATAATTGTAACTACAGTATATTATCGTAATAATTTGATTGTCTTTAAAATAGTCTAATAATGCAATATTTTTTTTCTTTTTAGTGCGTATTAGTTTGTTTTGGAATAGTTTCTTTTTGTGAAGTCGGTTTTTTTATAAGAAACGTTTTATATTTTAATTACTTACACGAAACAAGTATTTCTGTACTTAATAGAAGGTCCTAACCTTATTTTTAAATCTTGTAATAAAAATTATTATTATTATTCTTTTTTTTATACCACTTGGGCCGACAAACAAGCAGACTGTCCACCTGATGGTAAGTGGTTACCGCCGCCTATGGACATTTGCAACACAAGGGGCATCGCCAATGTAAACTATCACGTCGGGGTCACCAATGTTAGGGCTCCCTACTGGGACGAAAAGTAATACACAAGAAAGTCTGATGCCAACTGATTTATTGAATGGTGTCACAGTATTATATGAAAGTACAATCTGCACTTATGTGTGCGTGCGTGTTCCCACAAGTCTCTATATATTTTCACCTATATACGCCTATAATTTCACCGGCCCCTTACCTTTCTAACCGAAACACAGTAATACAAGTGCACTACTGCTTCACGGCCAATATGGGTAAGGTGGTAGTACTTCCCCGGATGCACTCTGCACTAAGAGCTCTATATTCTCTAATATTGTAATACTTGACACAGAAATGTTTCTTTTTTAATTTTTATAATAGAATTAACTACCAGCATAAGTAAAGGTAACCTAGCAGTCTTGATGTATTACATAACCTTACTAACTTCATGATTTATATAAACATTGTTTTTCTTTTGTTTTTGTTCTCCACTTACGTGATTTGTGACTATGACAAGGCACTCAAATTAATGTAAAGCATGTTAGAGCGTGCGCGCGTGAGATCACAGCCAGGTGTCAGTGCTCAAATTAAATTAAGGATTTCTCTCTAACAAAAACGAGCGGCTGCTGTTTATAAATATAAACCTTATCTTACTTTAACCTGAGGTGTATTTACAATTTTTAGCTTGCTTTACGTGTACCCTAGACGAAACTTTTTGATTGTCTCATGTTCCACTTAAAATGCTAATATGGAGCCTAAAAACCGTGAAGCTAGTAACTCAAAATTTATATTGTGTGAAAAAAACCGGATAAGTGCGAGAATGACACGCGAACCATGGTTTCGGTACAAACTAGTAGTACCTACTACAGATAATTCGTACCGTCCACGGAAATCGAGGCTCAATGACAGCACAAAATATTCCATTGACGAAAAGTTATGACGGATTGAAGGACAAACGTGGCTTTAAAAAAATCGAAATTTTTCTTAAATGTGTAATATCGATTGTGGATATTTCCCCTTTATTTGTTTTGAGAGACTTTTCTTGCCAAATTGCATGATTCCAGTTCAACGGGAAGTACCCTATAGGTATTTGATTCATGTGCAGGCGTAAAAAAAATCTCACATAAAAATGACGTCATACAGTGGTCCGATAAGGGTTGTTTTTTTCCTTTTAAAGCACGAAAGCCTTATGATATAACTTCGTTGTATCACTACATAGTATAAAACAAATTCCTATGTCCCTATGTATGCTTAAATCTTTAAAACTACGCAACGGATCTTGATGCGGTTTTTTTAATAGATAGAGTGATTGAAGAGGAAGGTTTTTATGTATAATACATGTGACAGCCCACGGCAACGCGGATAAAACCGCGGGGGACAGATTGTAGGTGTATAAACTATTCTACCATACATTAAGTTATCAATGGAAGGTACTCAGTTTTGAAACTAATCATAGGGCGGGCGGTGCACCCGGGCGGTGAGTTGCTGACGTATCATGAATATATTATTATACAACTTGTACCAAGTTTCAACGACTCAATGAACTCCGAGATCGAGGTTTATGTCTCAACTAGCATACATATTCTTATGTTACTTGAGCCATCAAATTATATGTTGAAAATTAATCTTGGAACGAGTGAAGTAAGGACGCCTTCGAACATAACGCGTTATTGGCGATATTAAAAACGTTCCGCGGATACATTAGCCTTTATTGCGTCTGTTTACGACTCACGCGAGCGAGACCCGAAGCCCGCTCGGATTAATGGGGGTCGGCAAATTATTGTTCTACTACTAAATTATCCATTACCTAGCTCACCTTTATGTGAACTAAATACGCACATTTGTGGAAAGATTTCATTTAACGAATATATTCAACTTGCTGTCACCTGCGGTTTCACCCGCGTTCAGGAGGTCTGTACGCGAACTGTAAAACGCGCGCAGTTATAATAATTACGTGTTACGTGTGCTATTGTAATTCTTTAAAATTCTCGCATTTTTTCAATTATAATATGCATGTATTATATCACTCTATCTATTAAAAAAAATCTCAAAATCCGTTGCGTAATTTTAAAGATCTAAGCAAACATAGGGACAGACAGAGAGCGGGAAGCGACTTTATTTTATACTGAACTACATAGTTTAATTACATAGATTATTTTATGCAGTAATTATAGTTAAACGTGTTAGTCATTCAACAGTCCTTCTTAGTCGTAAAAGTTACGTGAAGACATGATTTTGATAGGAAAAGGTATAATTTATATTCATAAGGATAAGCCATGTACGCAGGTTACATTATGGTAATGCATGACCCAGCATTGAGTCTTTGGTCATAGAATGAGGTAATTTGACAAGGGTGAGGTCCTCGGATCCCATCTTCTGACGTTCGATTCTGTTCATGTGAGATCTCGGGACCTGCCAAGTTTAAAAGCCACTGACTGGACGGGATACCCTTTTATAGAACGAAGACATGTTAGCTATTCCGAGTGTCGCAAAGGTTACCCAAAATGTACTCACTTACAGTTTGTCAATATGTAGGTACCTAGTTAGTGGTAGGTAGTTATTTATTCATCAATATATCTAATACTAGCTGTCTCCCGCGGTTTTACCCGCGTTCCTGATGGATATCACATTTTTCCGGGATAAAAAGTAGCCTATATGTTATTCCAAGATATGTTCTATCTATGTGCCAAGTTTCATCCATATCCGTTTAGTAGTTTTTTCGTGAATGAGTAACAAACATACTTAAATAGAAATCTTTCCTCTTTGTAATATTAGTATAGAATATGATAAAAAATGGCTTTATTATCAAAATTTACGATTTCAATTTTGTATATAATACTTCAACATTTGTTGATAAGTATTTTTTGAAAAAAACCTCAAACAAACTAAAAACTATTAACAAATAGTGACTTCATTAAAACATGAAAAAGAAATAAACAAAACCCAACGTAGGTACTTATTTAATATTCATTTTAACATGTGGTAGTTGAAAAAGTCTTTTTTATAAGCGGTATCTGTCTAGAATATGTATATAGGTACCTATATAGTCAGAATTTAATTAAACCACTAGATTGCCCGTTGATATAATGGAGGCTATCAACTGGCTCGGGGGTGATTATGAAATAATCACTAAACCCTTTTTGTGGCGACAATCATTAATTTATTCCGAGAGAAACGACGCTATTTGTTTTCAAAAGGAAAGCAAATCAAGAAGATAAATGATATATAATTCTTTGAACGTATAAATGAACAGCGGAATTTCATACAATAACTAAGTAGAAATAGATTTATTATACCACTCACTTTGCTTTTTTGTATCTTTCTAAAGGAAAACTTCATTAATAAGATTTCATGATATACTAGGAGAAAATTAAAAAAGCGTGAATATTCTTTTACAAATAAATGTATCAGTCCATCTTTTGTTTTAGATTGGGTATGTTTATAATAGATCTATATATATAAAGATGAATCCCTATTTCCCTTGGTCACGGCATCACGCATGGAAGGCTGGACCGATTTCGCTAATTCTTTTTTTGTTGTGTTTGTTATTGTCAGGAGAAGGTTCTTATGAAGGAAAAAATTAAGAAAGTTGTGTGGAAAATTAGAAAATTTAAAAAAACATAACGACCATATTAACTTTTCTAATATAACCTTACCGCTTTTGACAATATAAATTCTTATAATGTAACTTTATGCTGTTTGACATACATGTCATTCGTTTGAAAATATCGTTTAAAACAGAGGCATGGGTCAGAATTATATTGATAAAATAATTAATTTATCATTACTAAGTGCACATTTCACAGTCATTTATATCGGAATATTTATGATTATTTTTACATTTATTATAGTTTTTGAGAAGTGTGTGTTCGTCACGGTTAGTTCAGAGCAATGACGCCTCATATTAAAAGTTCTATTGTTGTGTATCTTAAAGCATTAGATTCATAAATACTATGTTTTTCGATTTATTTTTACTAATCATACCAGTTCGAATTCATAGTTAAAACCGGACACCGACTGTCGGTCAGCTATCGAATACAATAATTGTAGTTCGATAGATTTTCATGTATTGTTTATAATAAAGTAAATATGGCAAAACAGCGTTTGCCGGGTCAGCTATTTATAAATAAATTCCAATTAACATTCACTTAGCTCTCCGTTTAATTTGTTGAACATTGTGGTACAGGCAGTGCCATGGCGGGCGGGCGGTTAAAATGAGCTGGGCCCATATCGAGGGGAGTCACATGCAAAGGGGGCTTTCCATGAATCCACTTCCCCAGCTAATATACTTCGGTTACCTCTGCAATTATGGCTATTACATAAACCTTTATAAAATAAATATACCGGGACATTATTTACACACGGCCACTAAATACGGTCCCCATCCGGTACACGGATGTCAAACTAAGCAGAGCTTGTACTATGGAAACCAGATGACTGATATACTACATATGTACTCGTATATATATATTTTTATATGCATACTTTTATAGATATTTACACCTACACACAGAACAAACAGACATGTTCATGCACACAAATGTTTGTCCTGGGTGGGAATCGAACCCGCGACCTTCTGCTTGGCAGTCAGAGTCGCTAACCACCAAGCCAACTGGCCTGTCATAAAAAACATCATGTTGTGAGTGTAGCTAATGTTTATTTCTTCTGTGACATTTTTAGGGATCCGTACCCAAAGGCTACCAATGGGACCCTATTACTGAGGCTCCGCTGTCCGTCCGTCCGTCCATCTGTCAGTTACAGGGCTGTATCATTCGAACCGTAATAGTTACACACTTTAAATGTTCCGATGTGTTTACTATTAAGTCCACTATAATAATAGACATTAAATGGCGAGTTTAGTCAGCGTTTTGTTAATTATTGTACAGTGGTACGGAACCCCTCTTGTGCGAGTCCACTCACAAGGCCGCTTTTTGGAGATTCGCCTTGATGCAATTGCGGGCATTTAAAAATGGATACTTTTATCTCACTTTACAATTCATATCATTTATCCATCACCCGGAATGGTACTTCATAATTTATGTATTTGTGAGATGAAAATTTCCCTTTTACTCACCATTCATTTCCAGTCGTCATAGTGAAACTTACGCCATTAATATTACAAAGATACTCCGTGCAGAGATAGCGCGTACTAAAAAATAACCACGTTGCAAAATGGAAACGTGCCATATTAATTAATTTTAAACCTTCTCAGTATTTGTGAGAGAGGTGAACTAAACCGTATTTCATAGTCTGAATATTCGCAAACCAATTATATTTTACCAACATAACTTTCCATCAACCCGCCGATGGAAAGTTTTAACAATCTCTGTTAGGTTGTATACAATTGAAGCTCAAAACTTTGTTTCGAGTCTGTTTAAAATATTTGTATGATATACTTATTAATTTCATAAAGTATGATATTAAATGTTTACTTTTAACCATTCCAAGCAGATCTATACCATAAATATGAATAATACCCACAGTTAAAGCGAGTGATAAGTTCTCATTGGCTGATGGCGTGACAGGTGTCATGCGGTTGCGCCGGCTAATGTCAGGCGCGACACGGCGGCGACACGAACGTTTATCGTCGCCAACGGGCCGGCAACGATTTGTCAGCGTCGCCGTCGTTTGTGACCTCTCCTACCGAAGTGTCACGTCCACCGGATACCATCTCTACTAACCACTTATTTATTTGCAATCCAATCATCAATTTGACTATACATTTGTGATGCATTTAAAGCCTCGTGTGTCTTGCTTTCGCATTCCAATCTGAAAATAGTTTTATAATCGTTGCTTTGCATTGAATATCGGGACTTTTCAGTTTTACTATTACATATTGCTACTGTGTTTTTAGTGTTAGGTATTGACATAAGTGTGATGTTCAAATATTTTGAAAACGTGATTTTACCTGAACAAAAGAAAACTGAAGTGGCGGGTTACAGAGCGTCTGTTTTCCGAGGTGGCCCACGCCTCATAAATAAGAATGAGGAACAGGGAAGGAACAAAGCTCCGGCGAGCGGTGCTCAAAGACGATTTAAAAATCTTATCTTAGGCGAAAGGCGTGATTGACAAAAGTCGGACGGCGGAATTCGATAGCTACGTGGATGTTTGTCGAAGGCTTTCATAAAGGCGCAAAATCCGCCTTCCGCTGCCAAAGCTCACAAAGGGATGTGGCTTTCACCCTGTGCTTTCACCCTATCGTAAAATCCGTCGTTACTCCCATATAATGGCAGCTGGGTTTTGCCGCCATGATTCTGGGACTGAAGGTTGTGTAAATAGAATATTTGGCGACGGATGCACACCTTTTACAACTCGTTAAAGTAGAAATGAGGGTAATTATTTATATGCGAACATCAAATAAATTTAAAGTGGATCCACATTAAAAGTGAACGGAATGGAGCGAAATAAAATATACTCGCACCATTAAACTTATTTTACGATTTCGTTGTATAGATAATGTCATCAGAAAAAACTGCGAGAGGTCATCAATCAGCTGGGCGCCGGAGTGGAGAGTGCGGAGTGCTCGTCCGAGACCAGAGTGTGTTTTTGTTTGTCCCCAGAGCCCTCCTTGTGCTACCACTGATGTAATATATTGTCTGTATTGAGTGGACAAATAGAATTATTGCTTCCATGAAAGTACTGGGTATTTTATGTTTCTAGGCAAAGAGTGAATAACTAAGAAAGTTATTGGAACATAATTTTCTCCTGGTCCTGGTAAATGTTGGTGTGACAAATAACCATAATATTTACCATTCAAAAAATCAAAATTCAAAACCATTTATTCAGTTTAATCCCTCGGAAGGCACTTATGAAGGTCAAATTTAAAGTTACTGAAGCTAGTATTCACTGTTAAACCTCATTTTATTTATTTTTGAACAAGGTTGTTTCTCTCCACGTTAAAATTCCTTGTTATAACCGGGACTCTCTGTCAGTTAGCTTACTGCAAAGACTTTGTAACGAATAAACTTACTTCTGGTAGGAAATAAAGCTTAATTAGTTTTTAGCTGTGTAACTAGCTGTCTGAACTTGTTTTGAGCGTCGCCAAGAACTCGGTCAGACAGGATTTCAGTACTTTTACTTGTTGGATTTTTCTTGAATTATGGTTTGTAATATTGTGGCAAGTTATCAAAGGACCTACGAAAGTTAGATATGACGATTTATTATTTAGGATACACAATACAAATTACAATCAAAAGGTAACCACATAATAAGTAATAATACATTTAGAGATGGGTTGTAACTCAAAACATATGTATACAGAAAAACATAACTAGAAATGAATACCAAGACAAATGCGATGAAAGTAGAAGTGAGCACTCCCAAATGTCAATATAGATCAAAATCATATTATTTAGAAACTATAAATAAATATTATTTATTTAGACTTAATTTATCTCCGGGGATAACACATAAATGAAACAATTAAAATATACGTGTGTCACAAATAGTATAGAAAAGCATTTTTTTTTTGTTAAAAAAAGGTATTGGATATTGTCACAGCATTCATTTATTGCGGATAAAATATGAATGCTAAAAAAACATAAGTAGAAGATTCTTGAACGAGTTCTGCAGTATCAGTCAGGGGAACAACGCATTTTTCACGGGCCGGCAATTTCCGCAAATCTCTCAGTAAGTGAGCTCATGTTGCGCTACACGAATAGGATTAGCCTAAGCTCTGAGAACTGTTTTTCTCTCCACGATTCATTCGAGAGAAGTGTGCCGGAAATAAATAAAGCGAAACGGGAACGCGAGACAGGAATAAAGCCTTTGTAGAGGAGAAATAATTTGCTACGGATAGTCCTTAAGCTTAGATAATATCATGAAAGCATCGGTTGACTGAAGTTTTCAGTAACATACGAGCCCGCAGTAATGTTAAAACAACTTTGTGCCGACTCGTGCTCGCCGTAGGAAACGTTGAATTAGACAAAAAGAATAAAAGAACAGTGAGTGAGGGTACAAGGAGAATTTTTAAAGAAATATTACATTTGGAATATAATTTTGAATTCTTTCTATCTAGAGCATTCTCTCTCTTAAAGTCGAGAGATAAGTCATCAAATTATGCGAACGGTATGTTGTTTACAAATTGTTTCTGAAACGAGTCACGTTTCCATTCAGCGGTAGGCGCAAAAATTGGACCAATTTAAATAATATTCAGTACGTTGCGCCTCGTCTTATTTTGTTTGTATGAATTAGGTGCCGCGGACGTGGGAACTCCGAGTGTTATTTACATTTGCTTCATTTTATTATATTTACTCAAACATTCATCGTTCTTGAGCAAAACATTGCGCTATGAATATTTATTGTGCTGAATTACTTTAAATTTTTAATGCAAATATATTTTCATGTTTTAATGATTATGGTACAAATTAATTTTACTTCGCTGTCAGGAGGAAATTACGATCCTCGTTATAACTTTCTTAAAAGTCTTAAATGTTTTACTGTGACTGTAATAACAACATATATATTTTTCTGAAAATATTTTTATGATGTACTAGCTGTCCCCCGCGGTTTCGTCCGCGTTACCGAGGGATGTTACATTTTAACGAGAAAAAAATTGCCTTAGAGCAACTTATAATATCAGCCAGTGTAAGTTCCGTCAAAATGGGTCAAGCCGTTTTGAAATCCGTGGGACAAACCTATCCTAAATGAAAAAAATATAAACCCTTTATTCAGTTTCAGCCTTAAAAGGGCACAATATGAGAATCAACGCTACCGAAGTTTGAACCGGTTTCAAAATCATACTTCAACTGGCACCGGCAACCACAAAACACAACCACCAATTTTAAGCTAACATCTACCGGTACAGAACCCTTATAGAAGATGAACCTAAGTAAGAATCTACTCGTAAAAAAACCATTTTCTAGGCTTCAAAGATACTAATAATGGGAGTCACCTAATAGTCGCATGTACTCGACCGGGATTCCTTTTACTTCGGACTATGGGTAATAAAAGGCATGGAAACGGAAAGGTCAGATGAACTCTCCCAAAAATACGCTTGTCGAACTACAAAATTACAGATCCTGGATGAAAATCTAGTATTGTTTGGTAGCATTCATAAGTTTGCATATTTTTCTTCGTAAATTAAAGTATCCTGTCGGCTTTACGAGAGGGATTACGATAAACTTGGCAAGTTGAATGGGGAGTGCCTTAAGATTTAATTACAAGAGAACACTTAACATTGAGACGGAAATCTTTCCATCTCTTTTGTTTAATAGACAAAGCGAGACGTCTGTTGACGACTGTCTTTACATCAGCTCACGTTTATTAACACAGCGGGTGCGCAGCTAACTCGTGTGTCTCCAAACGTAACGACGAGACGTAATGCTTTCTCAAACTTATAGGTCCTATCTTTGCTTTTAACTTTATTGGCTTTGTCTTCATTTTCAAAGGATACCCGTATAAACTGTGAATACGAAACATAAAATATCTGACTGTAGTAGATTTTGAGTTTACTTCTAAAAGCTATTTTCAATTCGGTTTAAATGTACCGCAATAATAATAAATTAAATACCAATATCTTTTGAAGCGAAAAAGTAATCAATGTAAGTAATTTACCATGTTTGAAGTAAACGTTGGAGTATAATTTATTTTATCTTAAAGCTATTTTCCACATCCACTCCGAGAAATCCAACGGTATTCCGAAAGGAAAGATGGCGCCTTGAAGGTTTTTTACTTTTCTGTAAATCATGTTAGAACGTAATAATAATATTATTTTCGAAATGGTGCTCATACTTTCTTTATTTGGTATTTCAAGAACCGCATTACTCTAGCGGGCAAAACAAACATAGAGTCATTTATCCTGTGCATATATCATTCCAACCTTGCAGCAAATACTCTAACACCTAAGGATAGGGTTAACAGTAACATAAAGTTCTGATGTAATATGTAAACAAGCAATCCTTTTGTTTGTTAATACTATTTAGCATTTTTTCTGTTTCACAATTATGAAAATACTAGCTGTCCCCTGCGGTTTCGCCCGCGTTCCCGAGGGATGTAACATTTTACCGGCCCTAAAGTAGCCTAAGTGTAGCCTACCTATGTGCTAAGTTTCATCCAAATCCGTTAGATAGTTTTTGCGTGAAAGGGTAATAAACATACAAACTTCCGCTTTAATAACATTAGTTTACCATTATTTTGCTATAAAGTAAATATGAATTAGTTATATCTTTGTAAATACAATTTTCTTTTCATAAATTCTGATTTAGCCGATCTTCGCGTCCCTTATACACTGAGCCTGAGGTCACCCAGTACACATTATTTCTTCACACACGGTCGTCTTTCGAAACTAACAGAGGTAGTGTTATTTATGGAAACGAGATCACTGATATAGTGCTATATACATACGTAAAATATTTATACCAAGGCGAAACGAACAGCCATTTTTATGCACATAAATGTTTGTCCTTGGTAGATATCGAACCGTCGACCATTTCATTTTGTTTTTAGTACCCTTGCGGATTTATATTAAAACTTTTTATGATTTGAAAATGGGTGAAATCGAATAGAAAGTGAAAACTATACAGTGCATACTAACTAGAGGTGCGTCATACACACAAATATTTTTTTGCAAAGTTGAGAGTTGCACGCACAAGTATACATTCACTGACAAATGGCAATGTCAGGAAAAGTGAAATTATACCCAAGTGGCATGTGACCATAGACAAAATAGTTGCGTTTTGTTATTGCTAGATACACTGTCTTTAATTTTTTTTTTATAAATGACCTGGAAACATGTCAAACCATATATGGTTTTCTATGCGGTACACTGGTCAGTATTTAAATTTTAATAAGTATCAAATAGGGTCAGTTGGCAGCCCTAAACGCAAATTTAGTCACTCGCAGCGCGCAGTAGGTATCCTCTCAACCTTGTCTAACGAACCGTGTTTAAAGGCTCGTTAGCATCACTTGTCTGAGCTGATGATGTGGCACGCAAGCCTCAAATACTAACCCTACATTTCTTTACATGTTAAACAAATTAAGAAGCAAATTCCACACAAGGCACAAAATAAACATTTTCTGCAGATTTACACTGCTGTGTTGATTAATTCACATTTTACTACTAGCTGCCCCCCGCGGTCTTACCCGCGTTCCCGAGGGATGTCACTTTTTTCCGGAAAAAAAAGTAGTCTATATGTTATTCCAGGATATGTTCATCTAAGTGCCAAGTTTCATCCAAATCTGCCCGGTTTTGTAGGATATAGATTCGCAAGGAATTAATAAATATAACTTCCAAATAATAAATACGGTATTTAGTTGTTAATTCTACAGAATCTAAACACAAAATCTACATCAATGAATGAAAATTGAACATCAAAGGATGCAAAAACATTTTCCTTTTTGCATTTTATTAGTAAAACAAAATTGATCTTCATTATGGATCAAAAGCAATATCTCGTCGGATATTACATATTTTATGTATTTTATATTTTTTTTTAAAATATATGTTGAATTCAATTATAACGGCTAGGAATACATCGTTTTGTTAATTTGACATGATCCTACAAAGCGACTTTTGAAGAATAGTAAAGAATCAATCGACCAAATATAGAAATGGATAAATTCCGATATAGTAATAGATTTGTCATATCAATGGTTGACTAAGAAATAATAAATATCAATTAACTGATATGATTAATAATACAGTTAAGTTACTTAAGTGAAGTTCACCTCTTCAGATAATGAAAAAGTTTCTCAATAATCTTCCAGCTTCCCTCTTCATTAAGAACAAAAACATTGGCCTCATTGACGCCCAACACGGCCACTCAAACCGGCCTATTGAGATTAACCAACTTTGACCGAAAACATCGTAATTAAGTTTAGTGTTCAGGACTTGACGATGTTTATTCGATTGCCACGTTACTTATTGATTTTCTTAGAGTATTGTTGGTATGTCGTACGTGCCATTTCATATAATAACATTTCAATCTTTGCCCTAATCATTCCTATCGTTCATCTCGTGTCGGTATCTACAGTGAAATGCTTATGTGTAAATATTCTGGAGGGATTGACTCATGGCTCGAATAGAACGGTTAAGCCATGACCGCAGTAAGTAATACACTCGAGTGCTCTCCTAGGAAATGCTTTTTCTCGGATAGAATTCGTAATTTTTTCGACGCCCGGAAAGATTTCCCCACTGCATTCATGGATGAGAGAGCAACTTGAAATACAGTGAATAACTACTGTCGATTTTAAACGTACTTTTATTATTTAGTGACATGATATTCTTTGGTTGAATCATTATGAAGTTAAAAATGTATTGACTGCCTTTTTCAATAAATACAGTTTTATTTGTACAATTTTTGTCATTTTAAGCTTCACTGTGATATAAAATTGTCAAAAAAATAGCGGCCTTAATATCTCACGTTGTAGCTGAATAATACATTTATACCTTTCATCGAATCCAATAGCTGTATGAAATGAGGCTATTGTATTGTGACTCGTAGAAAGAAACAAAGCCACCCTGTGCGACATTTGTCAATTGTTATGATGCCCTGTCATTCCACGGAAACGGTTATTCCAGATACGTATATCAACATTATCCCTTTGAAGTAGGTTTATTTATGAATTATTGTAGTGTTTCGTTTTATGTTTGATTTGATCGTGGGAATTCCATGTCCCTATAAACATGGCACTATGTCGATTAAGATGTTAAGGTCCAAATGTTGTTTTAAAAAAGATTCCACTCCATCTGCTTGACTTGTTCTCAATCATTTGATTGGCGTAATACTTATGCATGGTCCGTCACCATTCGGTGTATTAACTAGAAGAGATTTGGAAACGATTTTACTGCTAAATACGCCAACTATTTTACTGGTTGTACTAATAGAGAGACGTCAAAATCGGTTAACTGATTGACTCATTAACTCAGAGTCTGAGTACTCAGGCTAGTAATATGCTATTTAGAACAGTCCTGTACGTATCTTATATGACGGAGGCGACCAACAAACGGGAAATCCATCCCCGTAAAGGTGAAAAGAGTGGGACGGTGTACCGAATAGTGGGAATATTTGGAAATGAAATTTTGTATTGAAACCTTTTTTCATTCGATTGAACTTCTTAGTTGTTTCTTTTTATTATATTCAAAGGGCGATGAATGCAAATATGGGAATTTAATTAAAGAAAAGTATTTACTGGCCGTTTATAAGAAACCTGGTGTTTATCTGTGGTGTAATTTTGATGTGAATAAAATGACGGCGTTGAGCACTTTTCTTGGGATGGGTATAAAATGTTAAACTCGCTTCAGGACACGTGACCTGATCGAAAATTCGAAAGACGATAAAAATGCACAACGTTAATGTTCAAGTTTTGACTTCTGCCGGCACTCCCGGATTGCATATCGGTTATTTCGATGTCTCGCATTGCGGCCCTATGTAAAGATCCGAGAAAACAATCGTGGGTTGACAAATGGCGACTAATAAATTGGCCTCGTTACTGGTACACGTTTTAATTTGCTTTGGCTTTTACCTTCTTTGTACTGACTATTTATTTATATTTATTTATATTAGGACACATACCTACACATTTTACGAGCTGACGAAATGAATTCAGTAATATTTAAACATTTTATTGGCATGTGTGCATAATAAATCAAATGGATCCCGTAAAATATTTATTCCTGTTACTATTATTTGTTCTTCTTTCGGAAAACACTTAATCGGTATCAATCCATTTTCATTGGAATTGGACCATTGACAAATGTAAATAACATATCGCATATGTAACATATCCGAATATTTTCAGACACATCTTTGAAATGTAACTGTTTGTTCACGCACAAAGAGACCGCTGAAATGAAAATAAAAAAGAAAAAAATATATATATTTCGCTTACAAATACATTTTACTTTGTGTAGCCAAAACATTTCACGAACATAATGGGCGTCTACAATTGAAAGATTTCCTATCAGGTCAAAGTGACACATTTCTCTTTGCGGACTATCTTTTGAGGCGGTTTACGTAAGTTCAGAAAACGCCTCATTCAATACGAGGTACATTTGTGTTGACATCTGATTAATGGCCGTTTGGAGCTTCTTTCCCCTATTTGGCTTCTAGCAGCATTAAAAAGAAACGCGAAAATGTTTTTCTTTAGGAACCGTTGTCGGCGCTGCGGGCTCTAATTTAGCAATGTTCTGCCACAAAGCTCTTATTGTTGTTAGTTTACTTTATTATCGGATTGACGTTATTATGGTATTGTTAGTTATACAATTATTCTCTTTATGAAATACTTTATACAAATAGGCCTTCACAGGTACTTATGAATGGCCAGACTCTAACAACGGTTCGGAAGGTTGCTTTTACTGAGAAGAGTCGGCAACAAACTCAGCAACTTTTTAGGGGTTTTGGCAAATGCCATTTGGCATAAATGGAACCCTTAAATTATATTCGCCAATCGGTCTTCGTACGAATGTCACAGCTATATGGAGTCTATAAGGAGTATTGGAACTATGCTACCGGCACGCTATGATGGCCGTTTTGACGTTTCAGATTGTCACAGGAAAAGAAACTGTATTGCTTTGGAATAAGTTTGATTTCCGTCATCATACAATTAGCTGTTAGATCAATAGATGCACCATATGTCGAATAAAGGTTATTTTTCTTTAACAATGGTTAAACGTCAAAACGGCCATCATAGCGTGCCGCAAGTTTAATTGGTTTTAAATCACATTATTACGTTGCTTATATATATAAGATGGCAGTATATAAAGATAGTTACATACACAGCACATTTTGGTCCCGAAATACTTTCCCAGCACGTGATTAATGGGTGATCCTTCTTTAATCCCTCAAAATGGCGACACACACGTTTGCCCTTTTTTTGGTTTTAACGAGGCCGACTTTGATTTCAAATTTATAGTGATAAACATTTTTTGACCACAATTAATTTAAATGTTGGCAACACATTTTTTTAAAAGAATATTTTTAATTTTACCTTGTAATGTAATATACCCAAAAAATATTATGTAGTACCGATAATTAGTGAAGATCATAGCAGAAAGGTCTGTAAAGGGCTTTCTTTGATTTATTTCGAACATTACAGCCAGTTATTTGAAATAAACAAAATGGATTTTTTTATATTGGGGTGGTGAGATTTCTCGTATTTTACCGCCATAAGTAGGTACTGATATCTTATTGGACGAAGAAATGACGTGAATGTAAATATCTGTCTATTACCTCTCAAGGTAAGTGAAAATCTATATTTTCTTTTACTGGAATTGAAGTTTATTCCTTTCATACATCCCGAATATGTAAATTTGATTTCCTTTTAGGTAGCAAAGTACTTAAAGAAAACCCGCATAAAGTGTAGGTAAGAAGATTACGCAGGATATATGCCTGCATAATGTATGGCGAATGGGGATGACAATGTTGCCAACTTATAATTTCCTTAGATAGACGTCAACTGTCAATATTCATGTCAATATGTAATACGTGTTTTAGCTTTGTTTTCGTAATGACATCTTATTAGATACAATTTACTGGAACTCAATCTTTTTTTGTCTTTGGAGCTTTTATGTATTTTTAAAAATATTTTGATAAGAATATTAATAATATACCAATTTGATAATATGAAGGAAGGTTCGAAACCTAAACGAACGACACCAAAGTACCATTTTTGTTCATTGTCAAGAAAGTATTGCCAGTACCTTTACATTGTAAAACCGAGGTGTTGATAAAGTAGAATAATGTGCATTCTGTTCATAAATCCGAGCATTAAGTTTCGTTTGCCGCCACTACAGGATTAGTAAGCGTTGTCGGACAAGATAAAAGATTTAATGATGTCCTTAGCGAATGTGTCCTAGACGGACATCCATTGTTGTGAAACAATTTCCACGCTTTAATCGCTTTCCTGAACAATTTTCCGCTCGGCTGTCGCGCGCACGCGGTTTTACTTATTGTGTTGTACTGAAGCGGGCTTTTTGTTCTCTTTGTCATTGCGAAGCTTTATGAATAATAACAGTTCAACTACAGTCATGTTTGCTTGTAAAATTTGACAATTTGCTTTGTTAAAATTAAATATAGTCACATTTACTTAAATGTTGTAAGGGTGCTATTTGTATGGGCGTATCAGCTTTAATTTTGCCTAGTAACTAAGTAGCTTATTTTAATATAATGTGATTTTCATAATTAATATTGGCATTGAAGCTAAAACTTTTAATACCAAATATGTTCGTCCCAAAGTTATAGATAATAAAACGATATAAAACGTAAGTATTACGTTCAATATTTTGCTGTGATTCTTAAATCTACGAAGATAAAGCATTTTTAGGGAACCAGCAATTTCCGTGATTCCGCGTGAAGCGGTCACAAAAGCGTATACATTTGTCCGTATCTTGTACCCAAATGTGAAACAATTACTGCGCACATAAAGAGTTAATGGACGTATTCAATTGTTCATTTACAGTAGGTCCGCAGGGCCACATTCCTGGGGCAAATCCCTTTGATGGAAAATGTGTGTTGCGGCTCGACGCCCGTTGCTGTACAATTAATTTCACCTAAATCTCCCACCACTGAATAATTCATGGCCTCACGCTAACGAAAAATAATGCCGGCAAAATAGAGTACAACAATATTACCTACACTAAAATTAAAGTAAATTGAGTCGACGAGAAAAACAGAAATGTTACGTAAAATGAAGAGATTCCACTATTTCTATATATTCTATATGTTCCCCACTATTATTAGCATTTTGATTTGCGTGAAGAAGTCAGCATACCCAAAGACATGCCATGGCCATTAGTGTCCTCTAGTGGGCTATTAATTGTGTTAAAAAGTAAACAATTTTTACTACCTTTGAATCCATGGGTCAGCGCTGGTGGACCTGCGTACGTCTCCGTGCCTCTATAGAATTTGCCAGGCCTACTTCAAATAATGGGTAATACACAGACTTAATTTAGTGTTCTTAAAATTTTAAAAGTTATCGTTACTTAATTTTAAAATAAATCGATGGAAACTTTACGTTACATACAGCTAGTAACGTACCTACTTGATCATTTAGTTGAATGGGACATGGTGATGTCTCATTCGACTTTACAGGTATGTACTGGATGATACCTGCCCTGTGCTCAATAATTTAGGATTTAAGGGATTTGGCATTTTTGAAACAGCCGTCGCATCAAGCATGAATGCGAACCCTCTTTAGAAGCATTTATTGCAATTGCTTTTCTGGTTTTAAACTCAATAAATGTAAATAAAAATCATCGGAAATTACAATCTACGGATTTTTTATAATCGGATCTGCCAGTACTGGTTTCACGTAAAGCGTTTATTATTAAATATATTTTGTATCTTGTTTGAATTTAAAACGAGAAATGCACGTTGCAGTATAATAAACCCACGTTGGATTATTCAATTTATTATATTCATGTACGTAAAACGTACCTATGTTTCACTTATTCAAATTACAGTTGATTCACTGCGAGGTTGAAAATTTAATATTATTTTATGTACTTATTTGTAAATACGAGCGGCTCGTACAGACGTTTTAAAACCAATCATATTTTCGCTAAACCAAGTTGTTTTAATATTTAATTTATTTTTTGTTTGTGATTGAGTAAAGAGGTTATTTATATTTCATTTTAAAACGTTTACCTTCAGCTTTCTCACTTAAAGAAGAAACTTACTAGGAACATTGAATCAGAATTATTATGAAGAAACACCGTTTTCACGTTTTACATGTAAATTTAGCGAAAACATAATGGACATCTGTAATAGCTATACGTATGTCCTGACTACTAACATTGTGTGGCGTTATAATACACCAAATATTTTGTCACAGCGAATTCACTCATACTCATACAAATAAGCGGACAAGAGACAATAATTTTCCATTACCTGGGCCGAGTGTACGCTACGCACACATGCGGGACTATTTGGTTGCTCGCGAAACTCGAAATTAAATCGTATACGTTGAAATTAGGTGAACAAACTTAGGCAGGATAGCTATATACTATTGGAATTACAATCCAGATCACGCTCGGGAACGAGTATTATCATTCCATTATAGGATCCTGGCAATGGCGTGGATGGCTTAGCGGTAATTACCGCAACGCACGTGCTCGTTGGAAATTCCTCATGTTTACTGTTTGTTTGTACTGGGATACGTTAATTATGTTTTGTGTGACGATTGCTTCTAAAACTGAATTACGCAGGGTTGAACGATATCATTCCATTTCAGCTTGTGCCCGTAATTTGCAGGTCCAACAGTTCCTATTAACAGTAGATATTATTTTGTCTGTTGTTCACAGGAATTATTAGTTACGTATTTATATATGTCTAAGTATGTCCTTCAGTAATTTCGATAAATCACTTCACTTGTCAGTTTTGCTGATTCTCCTTATTCATAAATTCACAGGATTTTCCTTTCATCCCTCTGCATAAATAAAATTTATGATATCGTATTCAATAATCCCCTGGGAATGACGTCACCCATCGTTATTTTGAAATGAACGAGGAAGGATTAAATGATGCTTCTCCCTTCGCATATATTTCAGTTTATCTATCGGATCGTATTGGATTTTTTCTCTTACATTTATTCGTGTGAGTATAATGAAGACGTTTTTGGAATGCGGCTTCATCGCTGCCGTAATATTTTGTGACGTTAGTATATTTATTTAAATAATGTCTAAACCTTCCTAAAACACGAGATGCTGTAGCATGTTATGTTGGTCTAACAATAAGACTAGGTTTATACCTGCCTCGTAGGTAGGTTCTTAAATTTACCTCAATATATATTTAGTTCGATTCCCACCCAGGACAAACATTTTGTGTCCATGAACATGTCTATTTGTTCTCTGTCTGGGTCTAAATATCTATATAAGTATGCATATTGACAAACAAAATTAGTATATGTAGTAAATCAGTTATCTGGTTTCCATAGTACATGCTTTGCTTAGTTTGGGATCAGATGGCCGTGTAACCCGATAACTTTGCAAAACATATTTCCACAATTTTTTATTTATTTAATATCCATTCCTACTTATTACATTTAATTTGTAGTATCATCAAATATGTGATAGCTAGATTTTCCATTTGGGATTTTAATAGACAGATGACAGAAAACTGACAACCACAGCCGTCATTGACAAAAGTGCACAGTTGATAAAAATAGATCCTCCGTCTCAATAAAGCAGTGCAAGGCTTGGATGTTGCGATTGGAGCCTCAATAACAGACATCGCGACTTTTTCCCGATTCGTTATTTGTTCGCGTTGAAAAGCGCCTGTGCTGAGTTCATTTTTAGTTTTTGCTGTCAACCAGTGTCAGGCGTTTCGGCTCAGGTACAAATAATAAAAAACAGATAAATCGCTAGTACTTTTTACACCAAATAATACTTCAATATCTATAAATCTTTATTTGAAGTGAAATTTCTTACGGCAGAGCTTTGAATCTCCTCTTAAATCTCTCTCTTCTGATCCGCCACCTTTTGCGCAAACAAAAACACAAATCTATGCTACTCAAAAGTGATTGATGAAGAATTAATAATTAAAATGTTTCACTGTAATACAACCTTATATTCCTTGTTCTACGTATATACGAGCTATTACTTCAATCATGAAACTCCTGAAACGTGGTATAGTGCTTTACCAATTACCTATAGAAAAAATAAGCCATACCCCAAAGATATTTGAATTTAAAAGCAAGACTTGACAAGAGAAAAGCAAGTGGTATATACCATACCACTTCCATACTTCTAATTGTCCCCGGCTGTTTTACCCGCGTTCCCGAGGGATGTCACATTTTCCCGAGATATTATCTATTCCAGGATATGCTCTATCTATGTACCAAGTTTCATCCAAATCTGTCCGATAGTTTTTGAGTGAAATGGTAACAAATATACATACACAGATTCGCAATAATATTAGTAGATTAGTAGAATTCATAACCTGATATTTATGGTATACGACAAAACCTAAAATAATTACTAACGATTGTTTATACATTCAGATGGATGGGACGATGTAAAGGGCATTTGTGTAATTGATTTACAGTTGCTTGCACTATGGTATTTGCACGAACCAATGTTAACTTTGACTACTAACACAAACAAGTAAATAAATCGCTTGAAGCGTTGCTGCAAATCTGCGGACTATTAGGCGACTGGTGCGGATTTATTTTTTATTTACCTTTGGCAAACTTTACATATTTTAAAAATTTCTAACAGAAGTTAAGCCACTCCACCCTGCGTCAGTGTACAGGGCTGCGACTTTCAGATTACTTCAGGCTTCTTGAAACCCATTAATAATGTACCTGCCCTAATGGAGACTGTCATGGCATCGGCTTTTATTATTCTCATCTCTTTTTATTTCTCTCTTACTTTTGCATATTTTTTAAATGCTATTCAGGTTAATACACGATTAGTATCATAAATATATTGACCGTACCATTCGTACGCACATTGCGTAAGTACCTAAAATAGTATCTTCAGTAACTTTAAATTTGACCTTCATAAGTGCCTTCCGAGCGCCTAAACTGAATAAATGGTTTTGAATTTTACAAATTTTGAATTTTATGAATATGATCGTAAAAAAAAATTGAATAGGAGAAATTGTAGATAAAGACTTTTGTTGTGTTGATTGATTGGGTCGATAATAAGTTTTCAATAAAAGGTAACGGTAAAAAAATGTTCGATAAGTATAGTTTGTTCTTTTTGGTATGCAAATAGTTTTGGTATTCGAACATTCAGTGGTTGGATCAGCGGATCTCTATTGCCTTGACTAATGAGCTCTTTACTTACTTTTACTGCAATTTTAGAAGTAATAATGGCACTTGATAAAGTTTTACTCTGCAAAAACAGGCTCGGATGGCTGTCTGAGTCATTGGGTGACGTTGGCTCGGTATTACTCGCCTGGAATAGCCCATTATACCGTGATTGTTTGCTACAGTTTGTCGCAAAGTGGATTCCTGGTTTACATAATTCGGTCCGTTCTCAATTTACGACTTATTAACAGGAAGTATCTTGGGGATGAGTGGACATTTGAAATGCTAATGCGCTCTTGTCATCTACTTTTGATTGACCTTTGGTTTAAGAATAAGAATTCCAATCCATCAACATATTGATTTTGTGAACATCTATGTATTGTAAGGAAGGTCTATGCTAGCGCACTGGCCGTTATTACTATTATATTGCTGGCTGACGATAATTTGAATAAATAAGTTAAAATTCGATTTTCAAAAAAAGAAATAGAATGACAGTGCGCGAGCACGGACAAAGATGTTTTTTTTTTATATAAGAATTTGATGGACTAAAAATATTAAAATAAATAATTAATATTTGATAAGATTTTTTTGTAATTACGCCCCCGTTCACTACAGTATCTAGGAAATATTGAATTGGTTCTGTTATTATATTAAGCTTTTCACCTAAATGAGGGTTATGGTGACATTGATCCCTAAGTGATTGAAATGAGTCGTTTCTCATCTTACAGTCTACAATCTTGAGCTATTGTAAGTAGTTACCCCCTCTTATGGATTCTTGAAGTAATAGGGCTAATGTATATGTAACCTGATACGTTCTTAAGTCTTATGTACTCTTTAATTTTCACTGGCCGCGGCCCCCTTACATTTTTAACCGAAACAGTCATACCAGTGGAGTATTGTTTTACTTTCTTACTTGTCTGACCAACGCCCTATTTTTTCGTATCGGCACACTTTCTAGAGAGAGCCAGTTTCCTTCCGCATTGTACCAAAAGTACACCATTTTACATTTAAAATATGCTATAGCTGATTAATAATTAATAATTCTCTTTCTATGATTAAAGAGATTGTAATTTAAATACTGACCTACATTTTTTCGATACTCTAGGTCAAATTCCAATCTATTTAGTTAAGCAAATGTGAAATATGATTTAAAGGTTCTTCGATGTTGATTATGATAGTTGTTACTAAAAAAAACAAATCAACGCGACCCTTCTACTTTCCTTATATTCTACACGTGAGCTTATAGAAACCCTAGCTTGCAAAGATTATGTTAACTTGAGACTTACGTGCTGCGTTGAAAACGCTCGCACGCTGTTTTATTATTCATAGAATTTGAAAAAACAAAATCGAGGCTCTTTCCAAGGTCGTTACTTTGTTCCGCAAGGTAAAGTTCCGTTTGTGATGAAAGTAAGGATGTCATCTTGAATGCCAAGCTGCTATGGATGCGATGAAGCAATGTGAGGATATTTTTTGTGTTTGGGGTATAGCAGACCCCTTTGGGTACCCCTTTGGGTTTTTTATATTTAAGTGATTTATTTTCCTAAATATTCTTAGCCGCCTCATGAACTTTTAAGTTGTAATATGTTATTTAAAGTTGATTAAATGATTATTTACGTGGTTGAAATACCTATTTATTAAGTAACAACTGCGGCGGATAAACCTTGAAAATTCTATGCAAAATTACATCCATATTGTCCGCAGGATTTCTGTGAACTCCATAAAAAAAACGTATTTAATAGTAGATACTCCATACAGATTTTAACTGAGTAATTATATTTTGCGATCTAAATATAACTTTGATACAAAAGGAGTTTAACGTAATTGGATGGAGAGAAAGAAAATATTATGTTTCCGACAAGATTTCTGTACCTAAATTAAATCAAAAACTTGTTAACTTTACAACATTTTTAAAATTCCCACGGGATCGGTGAATATGAAATCAACACGCTGGTTGTATGTATGTACAGTTTACATTGGCATGTAAAGTTTCATCAAACTTAGAAGAAACTTGTGGGAAGGGTTAAAAGTTAACCCATAATGTAACAAGATGAGTTCCACGCGAGAAACCAACAGGGTTATATAGATAGGAATTTGAAATAAATAACAAATGATTTATTATATGTATATCTATATTCAGGATCTTAATAGTTTAATTTGTCACTAACTATCGTTTAATAATTAAATTAAAAACTACATGTACAAAAATTGATTTTATATACACGAATTTCCATGCAATTACTATTCTTACACTAATTGGTAGGTACACATAATCGCAATGTTCAATACTCCAGGAATTTACAATAACAATCAATCTATGACAAAATTGATCTTTCGAGACATTCAAGAAAACATTATAGTTTTTTAAACTTTTATTATATTAATTAATGTTTTTTTTTTATTTCAAATAGCTAGTTAAAATTAGTTTTTGATGTCTCCGTAAACCTGTTTGACGATTTACACAATAATTAAAATTGACGATCATCAACAACGTACGTTCTTAACATTAAGATGACATTCCGTAAAAGTCATAAAGCTAAAATATTAGGTGCTTTAGATATTGTGGAATAAACAATAATCGTATAAAGAGTTAATCCTGTGAAGTGGAGCTCACCATAGCGACAGCCCACGTAAATGTTTGCCCAGGCACCCCCGAGCCCGGAACGTAGCCGCTAGCCAGCGGGCCGCCTACGCCCCGCCCGGGGGTGCTATGCAATGAGGGTGCAATATTGGCACCCATCTTAAATATTATTAACGTTTACGAAAACAAGTATAATGTTTATATTTACACACACAAACACGAACGACCATTTGGCACAAAGAGGCGTTTCACGCTCACACGCGGCCACTGACGCTCCACTACAGGTTCTGAGCAAATATAGGTATGCAGAGAGATACTCGTATCTACATAAATAATTCGTAGCCTCACCTACTCGCCCTGACTAACAATATTGGTGAGTACTTATTCTATTTATTTACATCTCACAATCAGTCGTAAATAGTTATTTTGGCAGACAATTTTCATTAAAACTATTTAAATTACAGAAATGTCTCACAATATAATATTATATCAAACGCAAAAAAACCTTTCTGGTTGGCACTGATACAAGTCCTAAATAGGCCGGACTAAAAGCTGCTCAAAATATCATGCAATATAATAAAAAGTCGTATTGTATAAATTCTGAAATACGATTCTAATCATTTTACAATGATAAACTTAGTTCACAACCTGTTACTGATGCTCGGAAGTAGATGCCTGAAATCCTACATAGATTGAATGAAACATGAATGAAACGATCTATTAGAATATTTAAAGTATCGAGGTTAAAAGGGATATTGTCAAGAGTGAGTCAATTCTCAGTTAGCGAATGTTCTAGATGGGTCTAGAAGTTGCCGTCGTAGTCAGAGCGGCGCCGCGAGAAGTGCGAGCGCGGGTACTCGCCCGTGTAGCCGTAGCCGTGAGATCCGCCTCCCGTCTGCCCGTACAGCTGTGACCCGCCACCGCCGCTATATCTGCGAACAAGTACCAGTGACCCATTAACATTTATGAGTTACTAACAACAAACCATGTGAGCTTTTCGGTAGCATTAAAAGAAATTACTTTTAATTTGGAAACTATCCAGCTATTTTATTAAACTTTGTGCAGGTTTTTTGGGGTTTTATAAATTACTCGCATTCTATGGAGAAACATACCCGTAGGCGTTGCCGACTGGACCATATATTTGCGAGCCACGCCCGGAGTCAGGAGTGTAATGCTGCATGTACTTCTGAAGTTGCGGCGTCCACTCTGATCGCCAAGAGTCACCTGGGTTTGGATATGCCAATTGCTCGATGAAGGCAGTTGACATACGCTGTAAAAACGATATTATTTATTTACCAAGAAAGTAAGTGGCCAGACATAAGTCTGGCCACTTGGATAACCAAAGAATAGTCCTAAAAAGATTTTGACAACTCAAACAAAGCTACAACAAACCTTTCCCGATGGGAGATAAGGTAAGTCTCGCTCTTTCATTTGATGCATGTCATCGTAGCCTCCCATGTGGCTTTTATCTAGTTCCCGAAGCATGTCCTCACTGAGCGGTATCGGCTGTTTAGCTTTGGCACTCTTTTGCCGGTTCACCAACTAGAAAACGAAAACAAAGTATGTAATGAACATGATCAAGAGATAAAGTATTTCCAATGGACAACAAGACATACCACAGTGACTCCAAAAATGACGACAAAGAGAAGTGAAGCTAGTGCTATGACAATCACAGCAATGCCCCATTGTGGCAGGAACGATTCTTCATCAGGTTCCACAATTGTTGGTTCTTCGCGTTTAGGCAAAACTATAAAAACATACGATATGATAAAGTTTTTTTATGTATAAATAATAATATATCCAATGATAAAAACCAAACAACTAAGTACCAATAAATTCCGTGTATGCAGGATCCATCACGAACTTGCCGATTTCTAATTTTCCTGCAGATTTATCGATAGTTTTTGTCATTTTTTCGTTACTTTTTCTCATTCTATCTTCATCAGGTTGGTCTCCTAACATGACATCAGCATCGAGATCTTCCTCTTTCTTATTATCCATAATAGTTTCAAAAACAGTACCAGGCTTAGCCTCATGTAGTGATTTGTGAAACATTTTCTTCAAATCTTGAGTGTCTACTCTCTCCTCAACTTCATTAAGCTCGATGAAATAATCGACGAGTACAGAACCCTCGGCAAATCCGTCTATTCGGATGCCTTTAAACCATTTACTGAGATAGTCTGATTTACCGTAAACGGAGTTAAGCTGTAAAAAAACAATATTATTGGTGTAATTGACATTTTGTTTATTACAGTTATTTTTCATGACAATCTCTATCCGACAATGCTTACCTCATCTTTGACATCATTAGCCAATCGTTGCCATTCTTCAGTGTTACGGTCTAACAATTCAGGGATCCATTTCACTCCTGAAAAATATTATAATTAATAAGAGCATTGTGATAATTTATTTAATTTGTAGAATCTTCTGATCAAATCAGTAAAGCTTATGCATTTTTTATAAACTATACCTGCAACAATTTTGATAGTAGCAGCAATATCACACTCTCTTCGACAAACTCCGGGAGTAGTCGGTGGTGGTGGCGCTAGTGTCGTCGTGGTCGTAGTCGTTGTGCGTCGCGTCGTAGCTTCAGTGCTTAGGTCTGGCATTGGACTTGTGGCGGTGGCATTCCGTTGTGCTTCCAAAAGTTTTTCAATCGAGAAAGGCGTCGTAGATGGTGATGGCCAACCCGTAAATTCAGTCGAAGCCCTGAGAAAAAAAAACAATTAATAAAGGACAATGTCTACAAGTTTCAGTAAAATCAAAGTCATAAAATATATTTGTACTTCTGTCTAAATTATGTTTATTATATATTACCTCGAGGGCCAGCCTGATTTGATTTTTGGCGTGACCGGACTTGGTCCTGATTCTCCAATTGGTTTTGGCGGTGCTTTTCTGTTTTGTTTTCCCCCTGGCCTTGATGGGAACACTAGTTTTATACCACCAGGAGATTTAGTCGTTGGACTAGGAGGATTTAATTCTTCAGTTTCATTTATTTTGAATCCAGGTGGTAATAAACTTGAAACATCGGCAACTTTAATTTTATTTAGCGGGCTATTACTACTGTCGGCTTCAGTAGTATTTAGTTTGAAGCCGGGTGGAAGAAGTGCAGTTATATCGAGTGAAATTGCACCAGCTGGTAACGTTGGTCCGGTTTTATCTGCCATTGAATTATTTTTATTATAACCTTTAGGTAATAATGACGATATATCTAATTTTTCAACTTTATCCAATATGTCTACTTTTGCCGATTCTTTTATTTCAGGTGTCTCTAAAAGTGGTGGCTTATAACCTGGAGGAAGCAGTTTACTTAGATCATCTTTTTGAGTTTTCTTTAAGATATCTTCTTGCTGCCTATGTTCCTTGGGTCTATACTCTTTGGGAAGTAAAGATTTATCATCAAGGACTATGACTTTGTTTTTAGAACTTATTCCAGAAGAGCGACCCTGTGTTTCATCAATGATTGTTGCGGATGTTGTAGTTGTAGTGATAGGCGTTGTGATTGATGGTGTCGTAGTGCTTGTGCGTTTATCTTTAAATGATAATCTTGGTTTGTAGCCTGCTGGTAATAATCCTGACAAGTCATCCATTACTGTAACTAAAGATGGTTTCTTTTTTGGTTTTGGTGTTGTAGATGTAGTGATGCGATGAGCGAACTTCTTAATCATTACCGGTAATGGATCTGGGGAAGACCTTTCTGTAGCAGAAGGAACCTGAGTACTCTTTAACGTAAATACGTTGACAGTAGTTGGAGCCGCAGTCGTAGTAGTTGTAGTTGTTGTTGTAGTAGAAGTGGTTGTAGTTTGCTCTGTAGTTGATTCGGTTATTAGTTCAATGTTTTTATTATCATTATTAAGAGATCCAGAAAGAACATCGCTTGATAACTCAGATTGAATACTGTCTAATTTATCATTAATATTTTCTGTACTTGAACTTGAGCTGGTTATGAGACCACTGGTTTTTTCTCTTGGATCCCTTGTAACTGTCTCTTCATCTTCATCTTCAGATTCGTCAGTTAAAATCTGTTTCTTTTCTTCTTGTTCTACTGTCGGGAAGGGTAAGAATCTAGCTCCCGATACACTTCTGCTTGTTTGGACAGATGCAACCACAATCCAATTCTCAGTTGTAACGGGAGTAGATGTGTCATTTATTAGGTAGTTTGCTGAAGATGTATTCTCAGCTGCAGTACTAATTTTTGCCGTACTAGGGGCAAATGTTACATCTGGAATCGATATTGTTCCATTTACAACACTTTTGGTGGTAACAACTGAAACGACTTCCTGTCCTAGAATAGAGGGTGTTTCTATAGAAGAAACATCTTCATTAGATTCGGTTGTATCCAAAACTGGTTTATTCTTGTTATTTACGTGATCTGGTTGATCAATTACGGTTGTATCGACGAAATGTTTGAAGTTATCATCTTGGACCATCGTTTTAACTGGTTTCATAACTAATACATCGAAAGATTCTGTAGCATTGTGCTTTGTTTCTTCATGAGATTTTTCAGGCTCCTCGGTCGTATCGTATTCATCATAAATATCTGTAACATATTCAGTTGAAATATCACGTGGTCGCTGTGTCGTGGTATGTTTTATCTCTGGACTTTCAGCATCATCATAATATTCAACATATTCTCCATCGTTTTCCTCTTCATCGCTTTCGATATCATCATGGGAATTGTGACTTTCAGCAGATTTTTCAGTAGTAGTACTTGTTGGAGTAGTAGTAATAGGCGCCCTACTAGATGTTTCTGAAAATCTGCTTTTTAGAATATTGTCAGCATTCATAGAACTTGCATCTGGTTTGTTGTCATTGTCCGATTCAGAATCTTCAGTATAATTAGACTTTATAACTTGAACGTCATAAGAGGCTTCTTTGTTTTTCATAAGTTCTCTAAAGGAAGTAATGTCACTAATATCATCTTCAAGTAATGGTTCTAAATCTAGTAATGCCTTATATTCGGTGGAAGAGCTATGATATAGATTTGCATTTGCTTTTGGTATTGGGCTTCTAGAAGGTAGACTACTCGGAGAATTCTTGGGACTTGATAATGTCGTATCAATCTGAGAAAATCGTGCACCATTGGGCTTATTACTCAGTCTTTGTTTATTTGCAAAATTATTTGGATTGTAAGTGGTCACCCTATGGTGATCAAATAGATCTTGATTATCATTATCAATATCTTCATTGTGTGCGATGTGACCAGTTTGTCCGTTGCTTTTCAGGCTGTTTCCATCAAATGGTATGTTTTTAAATCTGCTGTTTTGAAGGTAATCGATGTCAGGGTTGTTCAATGTAATTTGCCCTAGGAATGTTTCTGGTTTTGATGGATTATTTTGATACGCAACTGAATGTATTTGTGATGCATCTGGCCTATTTGTAGAGGCTGGATGGTTTATTTGGTAATTATATGGCAGAGAAGGCCTAAACCTTTGTCGCTGAGGTGTAAATTCAGGTTGATTTACGTAATACTGTGCACCAGATTGACTTCTTCCCGTAGGCAATTGGAACGGCGACGGGTTTTGATTGTAGTTAGGGCTTGGGAACCTCGTATGACCCTCATTGTAGAGAGGTTGTTGAGCCGTTTGTGGAACTCTGTAACTGTCTCCATGTTCAAAAAAGGACGATGGTCGACTGTTTGGAAATAAAGGTGGTTGAACTTGAGCAAAACTTCTTTCCACTGGTGTATAGTAAAAGTCGTTTTCATCTGAAAGAGAAAAATAAAATTATATTGCATTTTTCGTGGAGAAACGGTCAATTATTAAATTAACAATATTGAATTGGTACCTAACTAAAATATACACCTAAACAAAGTACACATACTAAGAACAAAAACCGAAGCTTGGTTTTGTTTTTCCCACGCCTTAATTGATTATGAAATTAAGCAAGTTGATGTATTACCAAGGTCCTTATTGCATTACCATCGTTGCTAATACGCAATAAATCGTAAAATTCCACTATGCAAGACCGTAAGCAATGTGAAAAATACATTCCATATTTGAATTTAAATGCGGCGAAGGGCGTATCAGAGAGAGAGAGGAAGAAAAGAGCATTTCATTTCATTTAAAAATTAATTGGCTGGACTGAAAATATTACACTATAGGAACGAAAACAAGTCAATGTTGTTACCACATTCCAATAAAACATGTTTATGCCATGAGAGTCAGATATAAAACATATTGTTTTCTGCATTTCAATAAAATATCTACATGAAATGGGATTCGAACAAGAATTAATTGCATAAAATATGCACGCAATTTGCGCTACAGTGTAACTATACTGTAAATTTATTCGAAATTATTTCACATTTTATTTTTATCGTAAAATCTTATTTCGTTTTGAAAGCTTATGTAAAAATAAAGCCATGTTTTATTTCATGGTTGCAGTTTTTGTAAATGATGCTTGACAAATGATATTTACCAAAATTTTTTTCAGGACTACTTGATTACATCATTGGTTAGTCATCTTAAGAAGGTAGATTTTTTTCTAATTTAAATAAAATATGTGTAAGCTAGTCTATGGCATATTTTAGTCAAGCAATTTAAATTATATTTTATTTTTCCTATTGCCACATACGCACTGTAAAATATATTTCCTAAAACGCAAAGACATGACAGTGTAATCTGCTTTAATGACCCTTCTAGATTATTATGATGCTCTCGGTTTTGGGCTCCATATCGTTTGGAAAGATAATCTCGGAGAAATTACTTTCTTGCGGATCATATCCCTAATTAAGAATGGCGGTTCTCATCATAGCTCGGGTGGCGGCATCGTTGAGCGTAATAGGAAATCGATAAATTGGATCGTTCAAACTGAGACTCCTCAACTCGAAAACTCAGTAAAAGCCTTTCTGTTTTATATTATTTCATCAGAGCCCTATAAACATTCAACGGTATTATATCTTTATGTTTTACAGAATTCTTAATTATCCTCAATCAAACATCGTATATTATGTTATTCTGTTTGCGAGAGTGGTCAAAGGCTTCGAGGCAAACAGTTGTAAATATTCATCACGTTATCAAAACATTGCGTAAGGGTCAACTCATGACCATGTGCTCATCACAAGTTTCCTCACCCTTATTAAGTATGCATATATAAATGTTGTGTAAAACGGACCATTATTAAGTTGACTTTGTTGTGATGTTCATTTTATGACAAATAATTATGACGACGTTGTTGGGTTTGTCACCTTTTTTACGCAAGCTGGCTGGTAGCACCTGGAAACAACGAGCTGAAGATCGAGCTCAGTGGCGTGCCATAGGTGAGGCCTATGTCCAGCAGTGGACGGAGATAGGCTGATGATCACAATCAATTGTATTCATAATTTGTTAAAACTCAAAATATGTCATACTTCTTATTAGAGATTGTTATTGATATTATGAGACTAAGTTTTTTACCATTTTGCATCGTTCACGTTAATATGAACGCTTTTTGACTGCTCCGAGGCTGCATGATATTACGAGCTTATTACGTCACGCTCATCACACTTAATTAAGGAGGCTTGAGCGCATGTTCGGTGGAGTAAATATAATCAAGGCTCCCGTATTACGAAAGCTGACCACAAAATTTATTTGTCATTCGTAGTAAGTAATACTTTCCGGAAAAGTTACGGTATTGATTAGCAGTCACGACTCCCAGCTCACCGTTTCTTACGCCTTCAATATTTTTTCTGATTAGGTCGGTGGGTTGCGGTAAGAAACTAAAATTTCCCCAGAGAGAAGCTGAGTTTCGTCGCTTTATCGCTCGGTGTCAATGTTTGTGCTTCGATGTTGATTCTGGGTCTGGACTACTCACAATAGTGCCAGTGTGTGGTTAGTCCCCTTCAACCCTCCATAGTGTCTGAGCGTATCGTGACAGTTATCGATTCGGGTCTCTCATAATGTACGCAGCAAATGGCTTACTGTAAACACGCTCTCAGCCGACATGCTCTGAATTAATAAAATACTACAAACAACCGCTTCTAAAAATAATTAAAATGTCTACGAGCGGGAAACGTGAGTGTATTTTAAATATCTACATTCCATCCTTATATTAAGCGAGGATGAAATTAATATATATCAATTAAACTTGTTAAACACTTGGAGACCAAAATAATTGGTATTTTATCACGGATATGAAAAAAAAGATAGGAACAAAATGTACAAAATACACATGTAATTGTACATTTTTCGACAATACCTAAGTATCATAACTAGACGAGAATTCCCTAAGCGATTTCGTAATATAGTATGAATTTGTGATGTAGTGTAAATATCCACTTCATTATGGCAAAATGGAGGCTTAAAAATGAAGCTGACATGTCAAAAGACGCGCTGGGACATCCTCGTTCAAAATTAAGGTTTGTAAAGGAACGAATGTTTTAAAACATTATCTATTTATATAAATGAACGTGTAAATTCGCAAAGGTTTTTTTATTAATACAAACTTTTCCAATAGGCTAATGGTGAAATTACAGGCACATGAGACTTAACAACTTCATGTCTCAGGGTCGACAATGCATTGGCGATGCCCAAATGCAAATGTTGCAAATGCCCATAGGCGTTGGTGACCGCTTACCATCAGGTGGACCGTTTGTTTGACGGCCAAAGTGGTATAAAAAAGGCTGTCCCGCGTTATGTTTCATTTATTTATTTTGATTGTTATATGCTATCGGAGTCAAATTAATCCGATAATTAATTTGATGATAAATGATTGGATTTACAATAACCGTAACACCTGCATAATAATGGAAGTACCCTCAAACTAATTGGTACCGTAAGCCTATTGAACCGGGTAGCTAATCAAATTCGACCTCGATATAGTTACGATATGTAAGTGTATAGGTCTATGGCACGGATACGTATACTATCACTGTTGTGAAAATAAAACATAAAAAATTACAAGGTACATGAACCTAAAGAGCGTACTCGAAGAAAACGTAAAAGATGCAGCATTGGGAATACTGCTTTCCGCAAAATCACGTGAGAAATAATGCCGGTCCTTCATGTAAACAGTAAACTTTAATTAAAAGGGTCGCGGAGCGTGAAAAAACAGCATTTATTAGAACAATAAGTTGTAATTAATATTAGGGGGTGGAACACATGCCGTAAATCGCAGGTAATTAGGCAGGCACACGCGTTACGTTACAGGGCCTGCACGTGACGTGTGTGAAAAGGGCTTTAAAGCTCTTTGTAATGTACAGGGGTACTTTAGAACCTCGCTTAGCGATAAACATTTTACTTTTTTATTTTAGCCCGTAAATTGTGTGGACGAATTTTTACGTTCAAAATAAAAGGTAGGTTCTTTGGGTTGAATTTTATTATTTGGGTTTGGGCGAGATTACTATCAAGGGCCATTTCACTGTCTACACGTAGATTACTTACAAGATTATGAGCCTGGATTGTATTTACATATTTCAAGTAATGGAAAAAAATTCAAAAGAAACCTGCTTTTCTTGCCTCAAAGGGTGCATGGAAAAAAAAATCCACCGCCATTCCACAGATTGTATTTATAGCCGTGGTTCCACAAAATCAGCATTATCCCGGCAGGCATCGATCTCGTTCTTCGCTCTATACGAAAAGTAACGTACTGAAAGACTTAAGCATTTTAGCTATTCAACGCTGCTTTTTTTTATGCTTATTTCGTAAATTCAGCGAATTTTAATCTAAATTGATTAAATATGGACCTTATTACCATTTCTATGAAAAATACATTAACGCAAATAGCTTGACGTAAAAAGACGTAGATACGCAGAAATATTTTAATTTTAGCTCAAATATAAAAAAATATAACTGAGAGATAAGTAAATATTTTAGCACTCCCCAAAGAATATATTTCACTACAAATTTGCACTTTATAAATTAATTAATTTATTACTCATTTATTATATTCGATCCAAAATTCAAGCACCAATGAAGAATGTTATTTCACTATGAAGCATTCATTCAATCAATATAAGTTTTGTACCTAATAGAGAAATAATCAGAATAATGGATTAGTTACTTCAATTCGTATTATAAGTGTACGTGGCTTAGTGATGTTCCGATAAGATTAAAGGTGTCGATATCGACTCAAATAAGTTACAATACTTTTCAATCTAATTAGCATCAAATCGTACTTATATTGTTTTTCGTATGAAATTACGATTACGGAAAATTAAACTAGTAGGAGATTGTGATAAGGTATATATTTTATTAATATATAATATATTATTTTATTGTTTCTGATTCGCCCACTCCATCTTACCTCCAGGGGTCGCCTCGAGTGGCGGGCGCGGCCGCAGCCGCTACAGAGAGCCTCAAATGGAGGAATTACATACACGCCAAAGTGGCTTCATAATTCTCCCGTTTAGGGTTGACACTATGTGACCATAGGGTCCAAATGCGAGATATTTTGTGAAGGAGCTGACCAGACGTCTAAGAAGTATAACAGGTAACGCGCTGGCTGGTAAAGAGCTGGCGAGCTACCTCGTTCAACCAATTAGTCTGGTATTCAACAAGGTATCGTTGCCAGCTTTTTGGGCACCTTGCCCGCATAACTGTGATTTAGTTGCTATTTATTAAGTTATATTCCTATAGGAAGTTTTATGAACATTCTCAATTCTCAGTAAAAGCAGGTATAATATAAAAAAAATATTATCTATGGTTGGTCCTACTGACAGTCATAGTAATATTGTAAATGCAAATGTTTATGAGGATGGGTGGGGGGATGTTTGTTTGTCTTACACTAAATGGAGTGAAATACAACTTGACACAAAGATATTTTGTAATCTGTTTTAGCACACAGGATAATTTTTGTCCCGGGAAAATGTAACATCCTATGGGTAACCGTGGGGACACCGCGTGGGACAGTAAATGTAACATCCTATGGGTAACCGTGGGGAAACCGCGTGGGACAGTAAATGCATGAATAAATTAAAAATGCTCAATTTTAAATTAAAAATGATCGAGTACTAAGTCATATTTACTAGAAGCAGAACATCCCTAACGGGTCTTACAAAGGTGATCGCTCACTGACAAACTCTAATCCCCAGTGTACGGCCGTATACTACTATAAGTTAAACATTTTGTTACTAGAGAATCAAATCAGAATTAAGCATGAAGAATAGGTAAGAATGAAACTTCCATTTTCTTCGATAGTTTTTGATAGAGTTGCTAGACATAAAAATTTGCGTACCTTCAAAATATGTTCTTTAGTGCCGGTTTTGCGGTAAACTTGATAGATCGTAATCGATTTTTAAAACGTATTCAGATAAAGACAGTTGGAGCACTATTTTACTTCACTAAATAGGATCAAATGATATACTAGTATTTTTAGTTATCTAGTTTAATTTGCGTTACCGCGGGATCTCTTAAGTTTTCCTGGGATAAAGAGTTTCTCTATCTTTAATAATTACCAGACCCATTCATCCATTACGGCAAGAAAGATTACCTAACATCCATATTCCATACATCCATCCAAATTCGCGTTTATAATATTGGTAAGATAGGTGTTTGGAAATACAGTGGTAAAAATTAAAATGATAAAACCAAAAAAGTTTTAAAATGTATTAGAAACCTTGTAAACCGGCAAAAAGCGTTTAAACAATAATCTATCTATCTAGCTCACAACTCCATTTTAAGTTACAGCTAAGTTTACCTACATAGCTGGTGCTAACAGTCCTTATTTGGAAAATCTTAGTAAAGTATCGTTAATGTTGAAACGCTCATAAAATTTTACTTTTGTATCTTTATTACTGATAAAATAATTTGAAAAAAAAATGCCTTTTCCTGGAATAGGGGTAATAATAATAATATCCCGGGACATTCTTTACACACGGCCATCAGGACCCAAACTAAGCAGAGCTTGTACTATGGAAACCAGATAACTGATATACTACTTTTTAATTGATGGAATATTCGAAATGTATACTTTTTTGTAATATATACACTTTTAAAACTAATATATAGTGTTTATATACTAAAGAAACTATCGTAAGTCAAATATTTCTTGAACAATCAGAGAATTACCCTAAATATTCTCAATCCAACAGTTTTTAAGCTGACGCATGGGCTAACCGCAAAGCCGATTCCAATACGAAAGTAGGCTAACGCCATCTCCTAATAAACGCTACCCATATAAATTTGGAAAAGGATCACGTTCTATATGGCATTTATCTTGCCTCTGCCCAATGTGCGGTATTGGATATCGGCGAAATAGATAAAAGTTTGTTTTATTTATTCATATAGTATGTGTATTAAAACTTTTACGACGTTAGCAAATTCAATTTACAAAACTGTTTCTCAATGATTACAATGACCTCAATTAAGAATTAGGTTTAGGGGCTGGATTCTTTGAGGAAAATTACACTAACTCGAGGATATTTCGTCGCGGTATCTATGCTCTATCTCTGTCGTTTACTACACTATCACACCACTAATCACGTGAGAGGTTAGCTCTCCGAGGCCTCCGTGAAGCGGCTCGTCGACGAAGTTTTCATTAGCTGAATTAGGGGGCTGATTACTCTTAGTCGGTATGTTGTAATTAAGTTTATTTTATATTTTTTTACCCTTGTAAAGGTTTTAGTAAGTAATCAGTTAGTTTTACGATTTATACCTGCAATTATAAGCAAGCTGTGTCTACGTCAAGAAGAGTATATTAAAGACCTTTTTTTAAAAATAAGATTTCATGTACTCAGATTTGTAAACCAAATATTTTTTTTTTATTAGCAGCCATAATTTATATAAGCATGTATAAAGAGATATTTTAAAAATAAAATTGTTGGTTGAATTTTGTCTTAGATGGATTAATTAAATAAAGTTATAAAATATGTAACGCCTTGTTAATCCAGCTCTTTGTTATAAAACCCTTGAGTGTACTTTATTTTCTTCTTAAGGTTAATGAAGGAAAATATTCGAAAAGTACATCCGAGGAAAGGGTTTAATAAGGCGAGCCATTATTCTGAGGAATGTTAGTAAAAAAGAGAAAGTACCAACCATTAGCGAACTCCCGATGGTACAGTTTCGAAGTATAATAATGAACGACATTAAAAATGAAGTACTACGTAACTGAGATAGAATAGGCTTATGTTACGTTACTTTATATTTAGGTATGTAGTGCCTATATCATTTCGAAGACTGTAAATGATCGAAATTTATTCATCTCTGAATCTCTCGTCTTAGTAATTATATTCATAATATCAGATCAATGACAATTTTGGAAAACAAACGTTTGAGTATATTTTAAAAAAATGTAAAAAAATAAATAAATATATACTAGGACATTCTTTACACACGGCCTTTGGTCCCAAACTAAGCAGAGCTAACTATGGAACCAGATAACTAATATAATACATATATACTTTTTATTTTTCTAAATACATACTTATGAGTATCTCTCACCCAAACACAGAAAAAACAGATATGTTCATGCACACAAATGTTTGTCCTGGGTGGGAATCGAACCCGCGACATTCGGCTTGGCAGTCAGTCGCCAAGCCAACTGTTCTGTACAAGGTAGGGGCTCCAAGAAAGTATTCAGTTTAGGCCGTCGGAAGGCACTTATGAAGGTCAAATTTAAAGTTACTTAGTTACTAATGTGTAAATCAAATAAGATTAAATCAGCTGAATTTTTACGCATATTGTTGGCAATATGCGGGCTCAATCATTGTTGACCCTTTGCATATTTCTGAAAAGCCCATAATACATAGCTTCTTTTATTTTTGTTTCACATTCAACAGTTACAGCTTTGTTTTACGAGTATAAAATAACCTATTCAAAATGAAAAAAGGATCTTTCTATAATGTATGTATGTATGTCGTAAATAAATACATATTACCTCAAATGTATTTTTTATTGATCATTTGGTGGACCGAGATTTAAGGGCGGAATACTGTTTTTACTTGTTTTGTGATTCAAGAGGATCTAGCAATAAGAGAAAACTGTTCATTGAAAAGTGAAGAGATTGAATTGTTGAAGGTAAAATATAAATAGACACAAAACTAAAAATATACCATATAAGATTTGCGTGTTCACAACGCGTTAAAGTCGTATGTAGACGCGTTTGCAATAAATTTATTTTAACTGAATTAAAATAATTTAAAGTTAACTATTGCTTATTTGAAATTTATATCACGTAATATATATTGATGACCAATATTGTCGACGGTGTAGGCGGCGATCTCAGTTATGAGACACACATTGTTTTTCTATAATGTATTTTTTATTTTGTGTTTTTTGAAAATTCTCTTCTTTTTAGTAATGCTTCAATTTTTTTTAATCAGTTACTAAGTACTTTATCTGATACAAATGAACATTAAATTTTATTCACATCGTAAAAATTTACAAACATTCTGTATACTCCAAAATTAAAACAAACTAGAGATAATTTTTGCTCCATATACGGTTAAAGGAATACTGAAGGTAATATTACAAGCTTCAGTTAGAACGTCCTCATCCCTAATTAGAGTGGACCCTCACGTACACACCTCAGCAAACGTTTGAATAGAGATGCTCCCGGACCATGCGATCATAGCGTTATGGACTTAATCGTGACCCGAATGGCTCTTTAAAATAATATTTCGCTTCACTTCGTTCCGTAATCGAAAAGGTATAACGGTTATATAAAGAAACTTACACACCTAATGTATTTATTATTCAAATAGAGCAATTAGTGTTTTAAAACGATATTAAACTATACGTTGTTCCTTTTGTACTCCTGAATATATTAAAACACGTTTCTAAAAATCCTTTATCTAAAATAAAGTAATTTTTGTTTTATTTTTCATTTAGAATAGGTTAAAGATTTTTTTAATGCCTATTGTTAAATAAGAAAATCTAAAATATATTATGACCAGTTGTATTTAGCCTTAAAATTTAACAATAAAGGAAAAAAAAGATTCTTTCTCACAGAATTTCAATTTGTACATTGTCATGGTTACTAAATTAAATATAACTTCCGTTTAATTATTTCCTTAAAAAATCGTACTTCTGAGGTTTCTTCTAACTAAACCTTTGTTAAGAATCAGTCTTGTGGGTAGAATATTATAAATGAAAACTTAATCAAATAACTCTTTAACGAATATACGTTTATCTTCAGGTACTAAACTAACAAGTTTAATCAAAATCGGTTAACTAATTAATAATCGGCTTATGATAACTAGCTGTCCGCTGCGGTTTCACCTGTGTTTATATAGAAATGAATATTTATCTGTATATCCTCTATAGAATCGTAAACTATGCAACGGATTTCAATGCAGTTTCCAGCAATAGATAGAGTAATTCAAGAGGAAGATTTATAACCAGGATTGAAAGCGGGCAAAGCCGCAGGGTGCAGTCTGTTCATATAAAGCCTATAACCATCTAGGAAAAATTCCGCGTCGAATGTTAGTAGTACCATCCCGATATGTTCAGTAGTTTTGAGGTATTGGTGCGTCGAAGGTGCTCTTTTTTCTGTATATACACATGCCAATTTTAAAGAGCATTGCAAATTGCATTGCACCAACCTTTCATGTGAGTTCAACGGTTTTTTAATAAAATCGGATTGACTTTTCGAACACGTGTCAAAATAAAATGTAATTTAAATCAAAAGCACTACTGTATTGATATTGATTGAGTATTGATATCGAGCTCGATGCAAATGACCCCCAAAATAACTCTTCCCCCTTTTTAACCCCTTTAGGCGATGAGTTTCAATAAAATAATAAACACTTCTTTATAATACTGATAAATAATGTTTATGCTAAATGTGAAGTAGATTGGACCAGGGAACCACGTTGTCCCATACAATCTTTGCCCCAACTTGACACCTTAGGGGTAGAATTTAGGAAAATCCTTTCTTATTGGATGCCTACGTTATACAAAGAACATGTGGCGATATCTATGAACACGCCTACAATCCTTCACCCGCACCACAGTGATGTAGCGACATCTATGAACGAGTAGAAACACGCGACAATCCTACATCGCGATATCAAGATTCTCTCAATATTTGACATTTATACAAGCATCCAACCGCAACAGTTGGACCGAGGTCCTCAGGCATGATCACCTAACCTGGTGGAAGATCTTCCCTTTTAAATGGAGGAGTCTCATACCTCGTTCCTCCATAAACACACCCTCCAACATGTGCATCCCTCAGACAGTCATTCAGGACAAAGCATTTTATAATAGATGTTGCGAACAGACTAATGTTCACAGCTAAATATTAGTACTTTCATAGCCCAATCATAATCATTTACATTTGTAATAATAACTCACAAAAAAGCCAACCCCGATATCAATGTTCCCTCGATATATCATGATGTAAATAGCAAACATTAATTAAATTAATACGTGTCACTGGGACGAAACTATGCAGACTTATCGGAATAGCGACGTGACGTTAGCTAAAGCAATGAAAGCTTTCATGTGACACTAATTTGATAGAGTGGATACTATTTACTACATTTCGGCGAACGTACGACCCTTAGATAAGTAATATGAGTAATATAATTACGTCGCAAATGATTTTTTGTATTAATAATATATTCCATGGTATAAAATTTTAAACAAATTCATTTAATTATTTCATAAATACACTAGTATTTTTATAAGATATTTTTTTTAAATTCCACTAAATTATATAGTTACTAGGATATACGGATGAATACAATATGGACCTACTTTTTTGCGAGTAAAACCACGTCTAGGAAATTAGTAAATATAATACATTTTTTTTTGTTACTACTTGCCAAGTCATTTATTAATTACTAGTGGTTCCCCGCGGATTTACACGCGTTTGGGGATGTTACATATTCCCGGGATGAAAACCTATGCGCTATTCTATACTAGGTATAATATATCTTTGTGCCAAATTTCATCCAAATACGTTCAGCCGTTCTGGCGTAATTGAGTAACTAACATCGGTCCAAATTTTCGGATTTATAATTGTATTTGATTAGTATTATATTCTGGGCTATTTTTTTCTCATCCCCATTATTTTAGTTTTTCGTTATCCCTCCCTAGTTTTCCTTTGTTTAACTCCATGTGTAAATATTCAGCGACACCAACATTCCTTGTATACATTTAGGCATACTTTACATTTATGTGTAGGGAAAGGTACAAGTTGAAAGCGATCATGGGTGGTTGGTATTCGCGACTCAACTGTTGAATAATAAATAGAGCGCCAGTTAGTCGGTACACGTGGGCGAGTGTAACATTGTCCACCCACACCGCTCTCGGCTAATATGGCCTTTTTATTTCATTTTTACTCTGGTTTTGTCTTTATTGTCACTTTGTTCAAGATCTGATACTGACCTTGCAGCTTAAAGTAGGTTTTTTGTGTCATAAATGACGAGCGGATTTTTTTATTCGTCGACCACCTATATTTGATGGTTTTATTGCAAAGTTTGCCATTTAATATAGAAATTCTTAATAGTAACAAAGTGGTATGGTAAAACAAATTTTACATAAAATAAAATTTCCGACGATTTCATTATCACCGAATCAATGGAGAGTGAAATTTGACTTTGAGAAAAAGTAAATATAATGTGACCCAAGTAAATATAACATTAAACGATAATGTAGGTTGAAATTCGTTTACGAAATTGTGTAATGGTAAGAAAATTATTTTACGTATACTTCAAGGCTTAAGAAACAGTTTTAGTGGGGGAAAATTTTCTCTGAATAGACATTTCGCGTTATTAGAAACCAAATTATCCGAAAAGAAATCATAACGTTACTGCCTGTCTTTGCTATATTAACAACAAAAAACAATTACGTACATGTAAAACTAACACGATAAACAGTGTATAAAAAAATAAGTTTCTTCTTTTTTTTTATCTAGAAAGAGTTCATTCATTAACTTACGTTGAGTTTATCAGATTGATAAATCTTAACTCTTTTCTCGCTCTACTTATTTTGCTTGCACGCATATGGATATTTATATGCAGACTAAGAATATGATGAAAACATTGTAGTTAGTTAAATACCAAGGTTAATGTAAATGTTCTACACAGTTATAATTAAATAGTTTTGAATATTCATTGCTACGATAACTACGAAGGCTTTGGCCTATGAAATTTGATCGTAAATGAAGGGCTCTATTAATGGCATATACCTTTTTATTATTATAGCCCAGTACCTAAGTCGGAGTAGTCGTAAGCCAGTACGTTATTCGAAAATTAAAATAAATAATGTATGTGATAAAATATGTGGTTTAAAAGGACCATATTTGCTCAATGAGTTTCAAGTTTTTATGTGATCCGGCATCATATAGTTTAAAATGAATTTAACATTAATTGAGATATGGCTTCAGAATCTAAGGTTTTTCTTTTATTGCTCACAGATAAAAAATATTAGCAAAGTCTGTTGGCGCTAAGTCCGGTTCTGACTACGTAGTACACTAATATGGCAACAATTCAATAAAAACAGCAAGAACGGATTTATCTCAAAAAAATTTCAAGGTGTCCTTCTAAAATAAAAATCTAAATGGGATCCATCTAGCATTATGGATGGGTACAAAAAGGACACCTTTTTAAACTGGTTATATATTTCTACCTAAGATAATCCACACGACCTTTGCAGGGTCACCGGGTGAGCGAATACGTAAAGTGCCAAAGTAGTGGAAGCAAGATCGAATAGCTCAAGGACATTTCAAGGGCCATTTGGTTTTTTGTGGCACTGAGTATAGTTTCGGCACGTAGTTACAACAAGGAAAAGATTGATTTCTTCACCTCAACGACTTATATTGAAGAAGTTGATATGACATTGTTTGTTTAGGTTGCTTCCTCTATCATGGACCGTTGAGTTATCATATAGCCTTTGTAAAGAGTATGCTTACCTATATTAATTTACATTATTTGGTATATATCATGACATGTTTTGAGAAAGTATATAGTCTTAAAAAACAGTTTAAGGCTCTTCATTCTATGTACAAGAAGTTATAAAGTAATGTTGAATATCTTACCTTGACACTGCGTGTCTTTTATTATAAATAGCAGGAACGCCGCGATCGTCACGAACCGCCAACGTCGCCGTCCCATTTTATATGCCTATGATTAATTTCACCGTATCATCGACACCATTGCTCTACGTCACAAAAATGTGAAGCTTATAAAAGTTCGACGAAAGTCTCTCGAGGTTTTCGAGCCATATTTGGCAGTGAAATCAGCAAAATCATGGGGTACGTCTACGCCATGCCGTCGCTGTCACATCTGAAACAAAGAAAATATATTTTTGTTAGTAAAATACTTTATTTGGGAGGCTATATTGCGTTGATTTCAAATTAATTATATTTTTCTCCATACAAACAAATAAATTTTCAGCATGTGCTCAGAATAAAATCTATTTAATTATTCAGTCTCGTACAGAAATATTCATAAAAAACACTTTACAAAAAGATATTGCAAACTAAGTGCATAAAGCGATCCAATATGCACAAATAAGATTAGTTTCCTCGCGGAGACTTTATGGTTGATCAATTATCTAGGTGGTTAATTGATTTTACTTGTATTTTGTAGATACAAATTCTCAATCAGACTTTCAAGTAGGCGACAGAATTGTTGAACAAAAACTATTTTACTCGTTTGATTCAAATTCCTAACCAAAGGACTTCTCCAATTAAATACCTTGAAGACTTTAAGTTAACGTGTCTAACCACTAAGCTTTGAAACGTAATCAATAAACCCAAAATTGAGTGCGCCCAATCAACGTCGTAACCCAGGACGAGGTGTCAGGTAGCGGTAAAACTTTCCAGATTAGTTTGGTAAAGTGAACGCTATTGAGCGGAGCAATGCTGTTAAAGATTATGAGAACAATGTCCTCTGCTAGCTTCTGACACGCTCAATACAAAGTTTATGTGACATGCTTCAGTTAAACAGGCTCGGACGCGGTCACAAAGACTGCTGATATTGGCTGTCACTCGAACAGATATTGATGACGACATGGTTTCATGCATCGTTAATTGGATTGGACAAATGATGGAAAGCAGCACATGGAATGTGATCGATAAGATACAGATCACGACAATCATTGAATGAGATGCTGATTCTAAGAGACAAACAATTCTATCTACCTACCTTTGCTATTGGCTAAGGTAGTCATTAATCGGCTAATACCTTCTGTATTCATATCACACTGCTATAGATTTTCTAATTCTAGGAAATCAAACTGTCACCGTGTACCCACATGGAAATGATGTTAAAATAGTTGCGGGAAGAAAGCCCATCAAATGAATTCGATACCGCAAACTTTCCAAGTCTATTTTAATGACAAAGACCAAATTACTGTGATATTACTTTCACTAATATAAAGTACCGAATATCATAGACTTTTGTATTCGGTTACGCTATCCGAATAATCCAAAAGCATACTACCCAGGCATTATATTGTTCCTGACTGGATTCTGCAGCTTTTGTCCGATTATTTTGGATCTGTCTTCTAGAATAAACCACTTCTATTCCTACAACTTCCATGTAGCATACATTGGAGGTAGTGAAACGTGTCGTGACGTCACACCGCGTCACGTATAGATGCCGGCGGGCGGCCGAGTCGTGAAAGCGGTGCGTTCCGGCTCGCCGAACAGTTTCTCGCAAATACATCGCTAAGGTGACTTGTGCATTTAAGTGCGTAGTAATGATATTCTAAATATATTCGATAAAGTAGTAACTAATCTATTTTAATCTTGAGACAAAAGGTCTTGTTTATAATTGAGTCTAGTTTGGTCGATATAGTACGCTTTTTCATTGACTAGTATGGCGATTACCTAATTACTGATATATTGTTAAAAAAATTGAACACGAAACTTTTGAAATTGGGATTTTATATTTTCTATTAATCCTAGATTTTTATTTGAATCATAAAAATGTTTTCCGTACCTAAGTGGTAGACTTTTATGTCTTTAACTTTTTTATTAACGTGGAGCTCACGGAACTTATCCCTAAGTAAGGAAAGTTTGAACTATTTAGACCAGACAACCGGATAGTATACTTCTTTTCAATATGAACTTCGATAGACATGTATTTTGCAGCAATTTTTAGGCAGCTACAAACAGTATGTAAGCTTTACAATCTCGTAAAAATATTTTAAAAGATGAATTATTTCTAGAACACCAACCTATAGGTAGCATTTACATATTACATAGACATTGTTTTACCTTTTCTAGGTGTCGTTAAAAGCCTTCTAAATACATAAACATTTCCTCATGAATTTTATTCACTACCAATTTCAATATTTACTTTGGTGATTGAAAATTTAAATAAGCCAATCCTAAGTCGCTGGATTCTTGCGTCATCCTAGTACAATAATGAGTTTATAATATCACAAAGAGACTACGCCGAGTACAAGGAATAGTTAATCATAGACTGGGCAGCTTTTAATTAATTCCTGGTTGCTTTAACATTATAAGACTACAGAAATTTACTGGCGGAGCTCAGCTATTTTGTCTATAATTAAGTAAGTAAGATCATTATCAATAAGGTCATTTGGTTCTAATAGTTTCTTTAAATACATAGTCTTTGATCTTTATTATGTTATCATATAAGTTGAATCAAAAGAAAAAACAAAAAAAATACGATTTAATAGTAAACCAAAGTAGAAACTATTTTCATAAAATTTTAATTAAAAATAGTGTGATATTTTATTGTCAAAAGGTGGGGCTTGATGTCAATTGTTATGAATATTTTATTGACAGATATTGGGAAAAGTAGGGTCACTATGAAAATGTCTTTAGAAGCACCCCACGCTTTCTTACAATAAAGTATATATTTTTTGTAATCATTTATCTTTAAATGTCATACAAATTCATTAATTATAAATGAAAAAAAGAAAGAAAACATTTATTCTGGACTCACACAGCATCAACATAGACAATTTCCTTGACATTACAAATTACACATAGATACAATATAGCAATAACAACACAATCTTCCAGATTCGTACAGCAAAAGAAAAGAACCCGTGTAGTGGCCATGACACTATCCCTTATTCTAATGACAATCTTGTGTGTTCCCAACATATGGGCTGAGTAAAGCTGTTATGTTTTCAGGTACAACAAAGTTAATTGGTTTGTTATGGATATTATACAACAAGAGCTGTATCTCGCATGCAAATAGGTAGCGTAAGTCCAAGCGTGTCTGAGGCAGATTTAAATTGACTCTATTGTATAGGTTACGACACTCTCTCACGGCCGATGTATTGTCAGCGCATGTGTCGACCCCATATTCGGGCGTTAATAAATAACTTTGTCTATTAAAAAAATCATATTGCTAACGACTATATACAGAAAACTGATTATATATAATAGTCACTTTGTACGATAATGCTGTTCTTGTATTGTGTGGTCAAGGTATTTGAAATATCTCGCATTTAAATGTTAATTGCAATATTACTTCATAAATTGACAGCGCAATTTGGACATTGATAGTTGCATCATAGAAATATTGCCAATTTATCAAAATGTATTTGACAGTTCCTAGTATTGCAAGCATTTGATTTTTGATTTATGTGTTTTGTATCATTGTCGTCGGGACTCGTGTGTGTGTGTGTGTGTGTGTATGCAAAGTGAAATTATATCATCACCTGCCTCCCAATAATTTGATTTCGGCTTAATATGTTTATCGAACTAAAATGAATTGGTATTAAATTTATATAAATTGGAAGTAATAACGTTAAACGTGGAGTGGACTAATACTATTTTACAAAATTGTCAGCAAATAATATTAACCATGGAAAATAATCTACTTTTCAGACATTTTTAACATTACCACTGTAAAACTTTACTTGGCAAGTCAGAACTCGTATTAAGGTCAGAAATAACACATCATGTGTGCCATCAATGATTTCAAGGCATCACTATCGTGTTAACAACTGTACGAAGGTTTATTTGACACTTAATGCGAACAAAGCCATAAATAAATCACGGTTCTTGAATCACATCTAAACAGAGCCTAATAAATATTTATCACCAATCGATTCGACCTCTACGACTCGCGTACCTTAAGTTTTAGGTCAATAAAGCTGTGACCTTCATCGTAACTATAAATTTCTAGGTTTTTTTTCAATATTGAAATACGGTTGGCTGAAGTTAACTTGTGTCAAGAAAAACAATGCCTTAATAAAATAAGATAATTAATAACTTAATAGACAATTGTTTTGAGTCACGGCGCATTTAGGTTAAAAACAAACCGTAGTGCGACAAATGGTTTTAGGTTCATTGACTCTCTATTTTATTCGATCGCAGACCAACCATAAATATTAAACATACATTTTATCAATTGCCATCATTATTGATTACTGTATTTAAAAATATGGTAGGTACATATGTATATTATAAACGGTAGGTAGTACATAAAGTATCTTACGATGTACGAAAGCTTGAGTTTAAAATTACATAATACAGGACATTTATCAAACGTTTTATACAACGTGCACTGGGAATTAATTAATGTACCAATTTATTATCAAAAGAGCCGAACGTACCAATCCATGTCAAATTGTAAGGTAGGTATTTTACAAAAGTGTTGGCGCTCAAAAATATAATTTGACGCTTCTATTATTTTACATTAAGTTAGCATTTACAGACACTGACGAAGATCCTTTTGAATGTAAATCATCATAATGAGAGGCTGCTCCAAATGAAGCTAATCCTTTTTAATTATTTCTGCAACGGAGATCTTTTGAAACAAGTTTACCAAAATTCAGCACTATTTTTAATTAAAACTTTTATTGTATGTTTTCTTCTCATTGTAATTTTTATGGGTTTAGACATCAAAGGAAAAACGACCGTTTAAGAGTCTCGTGTCCCTCTATCCGATTATCTCCGATTTTAGAGGTTTTTCTTGAGATCTATATGACGTACGATAGCGCTTTGAATTTTTTAATACTTTTTCATCCCGATAGATCAGATATGATACTTTAAAATTAGCCATTATTCTAAACATACGTTGGTCTTTTTATTTTTTATTTATGGTGGGATTGCGATTGACGATGAGGCCGAAGATGGAGCTCGCTTTCCCGTTAGTAGCCTATTCACTCTTTTCTTGAAGAGGCGCAAGTTGTAATTATTTATATTGTATCTCGGAAACAGCTCTAACGATTCGGATGAAAATTTGAATTCAAGTTCAAAACCATTCATTCAGTTTAGGCCCTCAGACGGCACTTATGAAGGTCAAATTTAAAGTTACTGAAGCTACTATTGTGATAAGGTTCTGGTTTTTAAGAGTATTGGTATATGTTTCTTAAAAAAAAACAATTTCACCAAAAATTTCCACCCTGGTACTAACAATAATTCGCACGACGTAATTGTAGACAGCAGGAATTTTTTTTTTATAAATGAAACACTTTATTTACATTTTCTACTAATATTAGAAGTAGAAAAGAAAACCTATATACCGGCGTTACCGCTAACGTTTGTATTTATAAACGCAGTTTCACTAAATGTGTGGCACAGCGGCATCCGTCTCGCTTTCCCATACACATAACGACACGTGACAGACAGTGACATACTATTATTATACTATATACTGCATAACTTTCAGATATATATACGTCAGAGAATCTATCATGTCTGTAAAACATTATAATTTAATAAGAATAGTCAAACTACTAAATAAGCTAAAAAAAATTAAACAGCTCATCAAATTATTATCTATATTTTATGCCGTAAATAAGCATAAAAGAATGCGTTTATTTCATCTCCATAAATTACAACATTAGGGATACAAAATTTGACAGAGTTTTACAATTCGTATGTATAGGTAGTAAGTACTTATTTTTAACATTTATAAAAACATGACAGATTTGATCTGTAATTTGTGGGAAATCTGGAGTCTAAACTAAGCCTAGGCCTGTATTTTAGCCCCTCAAAACTCTAATGTCATTGTCAATTGTCAAGTAATCAACTATTCTTTGCCTGTCTTTCGCCATTTAAGCCATATATTAATGATTTTAGCCTATATATAATAAGCTGGGGTTTTTTGTCATTATTTAGGTATCTGACTAATACAATATTATCTCAAACGATTATAGTCAGTAAACATTATTGATTCAATCTCATTGTATCAAAAGGGTTGTAATAATATATCGGGCTTGTAATATAACCCTTGGGAATTCCTTGCTCGCCTCACCTTGTATTTATTTAACTAGTTTTTTTTAATGTAAAATTATATAATACTATCTGTCCCCCGCGGTTTCACCCGCGTTCCCGAGGGATGTAACACTTTCCCGGCACAAAAAGTATCCTATGTTACTTCTAATACCTCCAAGATTATGTGTACAAAGTTTCATGATGATAGGTTAAGTAGTTTTCGCGTGAAAGCGTTACAAACGAACTTACATTCACATTTATAATACTAGTAGGGATCTATAGTATTCTATACGTAGTATTAAATATCAAAACGACAATTTAATGATTTATAAGAGCTTTTGAAAACCTACGTAAATAAATATTTCCTTTTTTTTGTTATTGAATATACATGAAAAATATACATTAACGTACTATAAATAACGTTGCTCATTCATTTATTATACGCTCCAGATTATGATGATTCAATTTTAAATCTCTATCTAGCGCATCCTCCCAAAATAGCGAAAAATATGTATAAAAGTACCATCGAGATCGACTTTCTGTTTTAACTTCTGTTTTTTTCTATTGTACAATTCGAAATCTCCATCTAGTGCACGTGAAAAATACCTATAATAGTCCCTACCAGACCGACTTCTGTTTCTACTATTACCTACCTAGTACCAAATTCATAAACACTTACTCAATAACTAATGTTGTAGGAAGACATTTAATAACAATAGATATTAGGTATGTGTTGCAAGGCGCTCTAATTTCGCTAATGGATTCTTCAATTAACTTACCTTCTAAATTACCTTGAATGTATTAATTATGTCATACCACCTCCGACATGTTAGCTGCATAAAGCAGTTAATTCTCCAATATTAGCTAATCACAATGTTTAATATTAAATAGGTTTTTGGTTACTATGTCGTAGCGTGATGTTATATATCCTATAGCCTAAAATATTTTTTCAATTCGTACCAGTAGCTCCTGAGATTAGCGCAAAACAAACTCTTATTAAACATATATATTAGTATAGATAGATATAATATTATTCTGCTACAGTAATTTTACTGACGGCTATCTAATTCCAAGCTAAAAAGGAGGCGTCCATTAATTACGTGAAGCATTTAGGGGTGGAGGGGGTCAAGCCGAAACTCACCGAATCTCACGTGGAGGAGAGGGGGGGTCTCGGCAAATATAACATATTTTTTTTATTAGCAAGAAACAGTGTAAAATTGCAAAAAGAGGGTTTTTATATAGTGGTAATATTTGTTCACATCTAAATCGTATACTTATGATAATATCAAATCTCACGTGAGATTAGGGGCAGGGCAAAATCTCATGACATCTCACCAAGGAGAGTGGAGGGGTCGAAAAATCGCCAAAATCACCTCACGTAATTAATGGATGCCCCTTTATTTATTTGCCTTCCCTTTGCCATTGAACAATATCAATAGGTAATACATAGTTAGTTAGTTAGATATTTACCAGACAGAACAAACAAATATGTTCGCACACAAATGTTTGCTCTAGTTTGGAATCGATCACACGACCTGTGGTTTAGCAGTCGCAGGATTTAACTACCGCGTCAACTGGCCCGTGTAATTTAAATGGTACATAATTATGAATCAAGCTTTAGTTTTAAATTTATTGTGTTTTTTGACTTCCGTAGTTTTGTTTTATTCGTCAGCCAGACTCATTATAAAGGTTCAGCTGAGAAGAACGAGTTATATTTGTGGATTTTCTGCAGCTTGTATAATAAGACTGACTCATAAATAAATTTTTAATTTAAGAAAATATGGATCTCAAGCAGTGCCAAAGTTCGTTGCCTTGCGATCCGCTTTCTAGGAGTTTCCAGTCACAGACGAGTAGATTAGATTTCTTTCTCTGTCTATCCTTATGGTAGACTGTAGTAATGCGTACTACAAGAAAGTATTAAATGTTTGCAATATTTACACAAGATACGGGCAAGACTCGATATTTATTTCGTAACGCTTTTCAGCAAAAAAATGAAATATTTCAACGATTCAGTGCACACGGGTACCCATAAATGGAGCGTAATAAATTCACCGGTCGTTTGAAGTAATGCCAATCATATTATTTCACAGGCGAACACAAACGGCCGCGCACCTGATAATCTGTTTGTTACTCAATGAGATAATTTTGTATGATTAAACTGATTGAATGGCACCACTTTAACCTCAACCGTAGCCATAATTGTTTTGAACTTTACTTTTATTCGTTTTAGGTTTAATATCGAATGCGGTACAGTTATGTGAATTGGACAGTTCATTTGGCAAGCGCGAGCTTTCGAATTCGAGTATCTGTATGAGCACTAGCCAAGTTTCGAGTGGTCAAACATCCGCCAACTTGGTTATATTAAAAACGATTTGGGTGAAACATTGCTGTACTGAAAAATAGCAGAGTTGTAAATGTACCTAATGGTAGAGCGGCATGGGATGGGAATCGTTAGATTGCTCTTTCATTCATAAAAGTTGCTAATGACTTTTCCTAGAAATACAAAATCTTTATTACTTTTTTTATATGCGCGGTATTTTACAGAATTCCACTTTATTTATTCAAATGGGCCAGTTGTTACGTTAAATGCATGATGTTATTTTAGATTTCATGTGCCGACATCACAATAGCATACATCACATGCTCATCATTAAGCGAACTAACGCAACGCTTATTAGTCATTACTCAACACGATGTTTAGCGTCTGTAGCCGGTGAAGCCGGTTCGCAACCTTGCCCCCCCTCTTCTCCTACCACCGCCCTCGATTCACTTTCACTGGCTTCGAGTTATGCTTCGGCCTTCCTCGGTTATATTCGCCCCTCATCGGTTCTTTTTACACATTCAAAATTGCAAACCCATTACAAATGAGCTACTCATTGTTAATGACTTGTCAAAATATTAGTTAATATTTAACCTTGAACTGAAAAGATTGATTCTTTCTAGTCGTGAGTTTTTTATAAATCTATTAAAATTTTCGGTATATTTTATTTCTGATTTAAGGTGACTTTATATTTTATGACGACGTTTGATGTACCATAGTTTATTAATTGTATCTATAATTTACATATTTATCTCTGCTCATATACGCATATTAAACCTGTTTTTCGCTGAGATTCGCCTGAGCGCAACCTTCGAAGACATCAAATAAATATATTAATAATGCAAAAGTTAGTGTTAATAATATTCTAAGTATCTCAACCCATGACGAATAACCCTGATCAGGCTTAGTAGCTAATTTGTGAAATAGCATTTGTATTTCATTATACTTTTGGCCTCATTTACCTCCTTCTAAACTAATATCACACATAGTCGCTATAAAAACAAAATATATATGAGTGTTATAGCTGTCCCCCGCTTTATCGATGTCATATATAGCCTATAACTACATATTTAGGAAAAATTCCGCGTCGAATGGTAGCAGTCCCATCACGATATGTTCAGTAGTTTTTATGTGATGGTGCATCAAAGGAACCCTATTTTGCTTATATATACATTTATAGAAGATTATGCATGTTTCTATGAACACCGTTGATGCCTTTTCAATAGCTTTTTTACAATGTATTTTGTGCTACAACTATCAATAAATTAATATCTTTATTAACCTTTAATTTGGCGCGCCAATAAACTAACATTGTTAGTCGCGCGGGGTCTGCAGTTACCAAATTGATAGGTATGAAATTAGAAACTAGACCTAGAACTAGGGGACTAGAGAGTTAGGAAGCTAGCAAGAAATTTGGGTTGACAGCGTTAATAGGTATAAAAATAACTTAACTTGAAGATCACTTGGGGTCGCGGCGACCCCGCGCGCCTAATTAAAGGTTAAATGATATTACATGTCATTCTTTTTTATAAATTAAGTTTTACCAACTTATGTGACAGTCATTCGTACACAATTTATACTAAAACTTAAAACAAATACTGAACAATCTTTATAAGCAAAATTAGGTTCATTTGACGCACCATCACTTCAAAACTATTGAACATATCGGGATGGGACTGCTATCATTCTACGCGGAATTCATCCTAATATAAATGGCTATAGGCTATATATGATATCGATAAACGTGGATGAAACCGCGGGGGACAGCTAGTTAAAATAGCTAGGTAAGTAATTAGAATTAAAGACAGAAAAGATTAATAAAACCTCTTTTCTTAGCTGAACTTTTCCAATTTGCTAACCAAAAAGACATATTTGAAATACAGGCACTGTAGCCAACATTATTCGCATGAAATGTTACTTAATAGACGGGAATAAGTAGCTGGCGGTCTAGTAGTCGAGCGGGTGGTATAAGGAGTTCTAGTTCTATTTTTAATATGAGATTTATCGGGTATATAAGAATCATATAGGTAACCTTTATATTGACATTTACATTTTATCTATTAATATTGGGCTGGTTTGACAATAATATTATTGAAGTGAAGTATATTTATTAAAATAGGCTTTTACAAGCACAGGCCAAGCTAGGTGGTTTGCGACCCTGACTGCCAAGTCGAAAGTCGCGGGTTCGATTCCCACCCAGGACAAACATTTGTGTGCATGAACATATCTGTTTGTTCTGTGCCTGGGTGTAAATATCTATATATGTATGTATTTCGAAAAATAAAAAGTAGTATATGATGTAGTATATAAGTTATCTGGTTTCCATAGTACAAGCTCTGCTTAGTTTGGGATCAGATGGCCGTGTGTAAAATAATGTCCCAGGATATAAAAAAAACAACTTATGAATGATCACATTTTAACAACGGTTCGAAAGGTTATTATTAATATAATTTAACTAGCTGCGCCCTGCGGATTTGCCCGCGTTCAATCCTGTTTATAAACCTTTCTCCTGAATCACTCTATCTATTGCTGAAAATGACATTAAAATTCGTTGCATAGTTTACGATTCTATAAAAGACATACAGACAAGCATTAATTTTTATATATATAGATTATATTGATACCAAGTTTTTTTTAAGAACGCTATGGTATATTCTATCTTCTGTTTTCTAAAGGGTATTTTTTTACAACAAATAACAGATATTTTGTTACAAATGTCTGAGGCTTTTGACCTATGGGATGGACGGCGAAAATCCAACATGGCGCTCGGTCGCTGAGACCGGTTTATGCAAATAACAGTGTACGAAAAAAATATCCACGGAAGAATTTGTTTTAAATGTCACTTGATAACCTTCTAGAACTTAAGACAAACACATATCCTGGTGCTCTGTCTGTCATCTTCTATTAATATAAATTAGTATAGTATTTTACTAGTATAGGATAATAGTCATATGTTCAAAAAGTAAAATATTAAAAATTAAAAAAATATGTAGAAATTTGTATCCATACTATACGATAATGCCCAGCAGTGGGCAGTAATAATATAGAAATGATAAAGTTCAGTGTTGTAAAATTCGGGATGTCATTAATTAATTAATTTCTGTGCCTACTGTGTTAATATATATATATTTTATCTTGTATTACTTTAATCGGCGACAGTGGCAGAAAAACCTAGTAAGTTTTCTTTCGCTGTGTTAGTATAATTTATAATTTCTGTGTAATGAAAACCACAATACTTCATTAGATGATAACATGGATAAAAAGCAAAATACGAAACATCTTTATTAAACGAACTTATTATAGTACATTTAATGTATGTGAATATTTTGAACGCAGACCTAAGACAGTTGTATTGATTACAGTCAAATTTAAATGACGTAGATTCGAACAGTTGCCGTAATATTTAGAACCTTAAACACTCTTTACCAAAGGCTCGGTATTTCGTTTCAAATATTAAAGCTATGTATATTCACGGCCTGTAAAATATGCATATATAATACATCCATTCCGGACTTTCTGGTTTTGCACCTGGTTTGTGTTAGGAGTCTAAATTCTCAAAGAACAAAGGAAATATAATAATTTAATGATTAGGTATACGTTTTGAGTCACAGCCGTGGACCGTAGTAACAGCTGTTTCACGGATAGAAGAATTTATAAGTAGGCATAGCGAGGATGGTTATTTTCGTGGGAAATATACTTAATACTAGCCGACCCCGCGGTTTTACCCGCGTTCTCGAGGTCCGCTACAATTTTCCGGCATAAAAAGTATCCTATATGTTATTCGTTGTATGTTTGGTAGTTATTGAGTGAAAGAGTAACAAACATCCATACATTCTCACAAACATTCGCATTTATAATATATGTAAAATGTTGTGCCTTTACTTTTGGTCTCCTTTGTGTCTTCGTTCTTTTACAAAAACTAGGTTAGTGATTTAAGTACCTTATTGTGTTTATGTAAAAATACACTCTGTAAATCTGAATATTTCGATGTCAAAACCTTTATTTAGATAGTTCAATTATTTACAAATTCAATTAATATTAACATCATAAATGTTCACAAAATTTTAACTGCACATTTTATAAAATAAATCAATACAAAAACTGTTATATTAAGCCATAAAACAAATAAAATTGACGTTACATATCCTGCATATATCTGAGGCCTAAGCACGAACAGTTATCGTTAGTGTATCGTCTTCGTATTGACTGCGCCAAAAAACAATGCAATGGGAAAATGGACATCGCGCAACGTCACGGTATGCACGATACGCTTGCGATTGACGTTCGTACTAAGGGCACAGGGCACAGATACCCATAACATATAATGGTGTATGGAATAATATATTGCCACCTTGCCAAATCCGCCATATTGATTGAAGTTTTTGAAGATTTGTTTACAGACAGACACCAGCAAAAGTGAAACTAAATACCTAGTTAAAGCTTGTAATAAAAGAATCTAAATAGATGAACCGATAGACATTACAAATCAAATACGTATACTCAATTATCTTTTTTATAACAACTACTGCGTATTGTGTGAGTTAAAATAGTTCGATTATTAACTAAATCAGTTTATAATGTTGAGAATTAAAATACTTAGATAAGATATTTTTGCATCGAAGCAAATAAACCTTAACAATACATATAAAAAGCATTATTTAACTAAACATATTGTATTTTGAATGCTATAATTTACTTCCATTATATTATAAGAAAGAGGAAATACACAAAAGAGCATCTAAATTGTAAATTTAAAATTATTTTTATTGTTCGGCATCGAAGTGTGAAATTTTGTTTCAAAGATTTTATATGAAATAGAAAGTCGATTGTAAATTCATTCTAAAAGTAACAAAAGCACAATCAATAACCTGAAAATAACCACGATATAATCCAAAAAGTACTCAAAGCTTTATAAAGGAGGTTTTATAAATTATCATGAATTTACTGGGAGCTAGGCAAGCGGCGCAGACATTTGCAGGTACATATATGTTCAGTAGAGCTCGGTTGTTTGCCAAAAGTATGGTCATTGCGACCAACAACCGCATAGACTCGCTATTAGAACGACCGCAAATTATGTAAATGCTAACGCTCGGGGCGGTTATCAAATTAACGTTTCCCGACCTGCTCCAATTAGTGGAATAACCTCGCTGTACTAGAATTCCATTCATTGGATTCACTTCCTCATGAAAGCTAGGGCTCATTGAATCCTCGCTCTTATCTCCGAAGCTCTTGATCCGGGCAACAATTTAATGGACTGCCTTCATTTTAAAATTTTTCCTTTTTATCTGGATTAATATTTCATAATATCATTTCCCAAACTGAACAATTCTCCAAGAATCACCACCGAAATTTACATTTAAATAGTACTTATTAAGTAAAATATGGACCATACGGTTGTTACATTTTCCTGCGATAAAAAGTATCCCATAAGTTATTCTAGGGCATGCTCTATCTATGAGCCATGTTTCATCTAAAGCCGTTGTGTTTTTGTGTGAAGGAGTTACAAACCACCATACATCTATACATCCTTTCAAACAATCTCATTTATATTATTTATTATAGTAGAATATAATATAATAGCCTTCATAGGGTTTTATAAATCGTCTTGACATGGATTTTTAAATTACTACACGCAATGATATTAAAACATAATAATTAGATAGCTTGTCGGGCGATCCTCTTAAATAATTAGATATACTATAAAATTATGCACCTTACCTACCTTTTGAAATTTATGCACGGGTAATTCTTGTATATCTTTATGTAGTTTATTAAAGAAACGTATATATTGTACAAACGTATACCTTCAAAAGATTTTTTCACTTTAGTGATAACGAGTTACACGTACAGCGAGTTTGTGTTTGTTTCTAGTGTTAATTCTAGCAGGAAACAAAATCAGTAACACCCAACATTTTCCTTAATTGTAAATCCTCATGATTTCTGAAATTAAATCTGCGAAGAACGTTATCTTGGGAATTTATGATGACTTGAATATTAGCTAACTTTTAGAGTTATAGCACCGCATAAGAAACTTTTATATCCGCCTCGGTAAGTTGCTGTCGACGACGAAAATCGTTATAAATCTTTTACCATTTCTCTAACAACGTCGAAAATATTTCTGGCTAACTTGCTCAAGTTGCTCGCGCAAAGACCGTTGAACTTGTTAACTTTGATATTAAATAGGTTGCCGGTGGTTCTCAAACAACCAAATTACGTTCATCTGGCGGAACCGTTTATTTTTATTTTAAATGAAATCTCAATTTTAGGTTAGGCGGACTATACAGGAACTAAGAAACATTCGGTTATAACGCAGATATAACTTTAGTAAGCAAAGAATACGACATGGGTTAGAAATATTTATGCTTTCTACAGGTTTTTCGTGTTTTTCGGTTTTTAGATCGACCATATTTTACACTGTATGGTAAATGAATATTTAAATAAATAGTGTGCGATTTTCCTATATACAGTTAAACTATTTACAAAAAAAATCTGATATTATTGAAGCAATTAAGAAAAGGAAAACTAACAATCATACTCGTAAGTACTTTCTCCGTTAATTTATTATTTTTTAATTATATGTAGTAACTAGGTTTTTCAACACACCTGGAGCTTTTAATGTGTTAGTAATGGAGCAGCTGGAATTTTTATGTATTATAAGTCGATCATAAATTTATATATATTTCTCCCTCATCCTTCCAGTATTTATTGCATACATGCCTTTATAATTGACTTCATTATTACGACTATTATTCATTTAATAAAATAAGCTTTTAGAAATACATCCAGTAAGGTCACAGACATTTCAAGTCGTAGCCGTCGACACGACACCTCGACGTGTCCTTGTCTCGTTGTAGTTCATTATGCAAGAATTTCTTCTAAAGACACAAAGAGCTTACAATGTCACGTGCAAATGATGTAGCATAGAAATCGAAGTAAATATTTTAAAACTACCTTAATTATATCAATACTATAATTATTATTAGAGGAAAGATTTGTATGTAAGTATGTTTGTTACTCTTTCACTCAAAAACTACCAGGATATGGATGAAACTTGGCACATAGATAGAGCATATCCTGGAATAACATATAGGCTACTTTTTATCCCGGGAAAATGTATATATATCCCTCGGGAACGCAGGTAACAGCGGCTAGTTCAATATATTGTTTATAATTATAGTTAAAAACAGCGTATTTATACAAGAGCTCAAATAGCTTTTTGTTGTTAGATTTACGAGTATACTCGACTCTGCATAATTAAGGTATTATCATTCTCTCTTACTTCGGAAAATAGCTTTAGACAGCATTGTAGCGTGCGGTCTCAATTGCTTTTTTCCACTTCTACACATATTTCTTAAGAATTCTATGGTTGTAGCTAAGCTGAGGTTTTATTGCACCATTTCCCCGACACGAGGTGATCTTGTCCCCTCAGTGAATGTTAGTTACTGGACACCTGTCTTTACTTATTCTAGTGCCACACCATTTACTTCGGACGGTTAATGTGTATAGTCTACGAACTTTAACTGTAAGGACATTTCTTGTTACAAAGAAACGGTTTTTGGTATACAAAATAATATCATAAATAAATATCAATTCTTTTGCAATCGCTTTTGCAATTGCTATCTGATCCCAAACTGAGTAGTTGTACTTGAATAAAAATATTTTCAATTCATTCATATCGAAACCAGGTAACTGATATACCTACTACAGATATTACGTAATCTTAATATATAAATATTTACAACCAGACACAGAACATGTATGTTACATGTTCCTTCTTTGGGATGGATCAGCCCGCTACCAGCTAGAAGCCCTGGATGCCATAGATCGCCGAGCAAGGAGACTCATAGGCGACGTCAAGTTAGTCTCGAGTAAGCTTCAAAATCTTGAGCATCGCCGCAAAGTTGCCTGCCTATCGGTGTTTTACCTGATTCATTTCGGAGAGTGTGCGCAGGAGTTACACGACCTCATACCCCCTGCTCCGTTCCACTTGCGGGCAACTAGGCCTAGACTATATTCCGTTTATCCGCACGAAGCGTTTTGCTTCCTCTTTCATTATGCGGACAGCAAAGGAGTGGAACTCATTGCCGGCGTCAATTTTTCCCGATTCATACAATCTCGGAGTCTTTAAGGCAAGAGTGAATAGGCATTACTTGAGTTCGCCTGTACCATCCTCGACCACATCGTCACTTTCCATCAGGTGAGATTTAGTCAAATGCGCTCAAGTTATTATATAAAAAAAATTTCATTCATACAAATGTTTGTCATGGATGGGAATCAAACCCACGACGTTTAACGTGGTAGTCAGAGTATCTAACCCTAAAGCCAACTGACCCACCTAGTATCTATGTGGCTATCGAAATTATAATACCAATATTATAAAGAAGTTAAGTTTGTATGTTTGAATGTACGAGGCAATCTCCAAAGCAATCCATTCGATTTCATTTTCTTTTTCACAGATAGAAAACTACGCTTTTTCCGAGTGATATAGACTGTTGTAATTCCGAAATACATTAGATCCCTCGAGAACACGAGAAAAACTGCGGGACAGTAGCTAGTCGCAATTATAAAAAGTAGAATCTTGTAGTTAAGGCTTGTTTACAGTTTCAAGTAGGTACTCTTTCATAACCGGTACACGGGTACAAGTATCTCACGGAACTATACCCTGCAACTAGAGCACATTGCGGACGCGTGGCACGTCGGCTAGTTTACCTCAGTGCTCAGTAGTCGCGCAGCGGCCGGGCCTGGCCACTCGGTGGACTGTACTTTCGATTTCGCAGCACCAGGCGACCTCGGCACCACCACGCCTTGCCGACGACGCTTGCGCTGCCACCGCTCACATACCGTACTCGGTCGTGAGCTAAACTTGTTTACCAACAACAATTTATACAATGTTTCGAACGCCTTGCGACTTAGGAAATAGCTATGGATTAATATTACTTACATTCATTGACTAAATGACTTCAGTTATTGATTGAATTTAAATATTATTTAACAAAAATTAAAGCCATTCTTATCTCAAAATCCTCAAGAACATTATTGTTGAGAAGACAAAAATAATTTGAAGTAGGATAAGTAAAGGATCCACTTTACATTTAGAGAGGGTGGGTGGATTCCGTGTTTACCGACATTTACTCAAGGACCTATCGTAAACTGAAACGAAAACAAAGTGTGTAGCATTTCTCAGAAATACACATCCCACAAATAGACATGGGGAAAGGTCTTACACGGCGTTATCTCGCTATTCACTTACTATGTTGCCTCTACGAGTTCTTTCTGCGTTGTTTAACCTTTCTCACGTTTTATTTCAAGGGTAAAAATCGATACACTTCTTTTTGTTGTCAGCTAATTATTTTTCCAAGGAAATGAGCGAATGCTCATTCCAGCAAATCAAAGCGGACGTTTGATTGCGAAAAACCGTCACTTCATCTGTTTCCAATGTCATTAACAGTGTTTAAGAGGTCGACTCCGTCGGAGCGGACGACGGCCGGCCCACGGGGCGAAGCTCTTTGTAAATTTCTCGTTTCGTCATGGGGACGGTACATCGGTCTTAATGGAAAACGCTTGACAATGAACAAGGAAATTCCGGTATGCATCAGCTCTTTTCTATTTATTTGCAAATCACCGCACAGTGACATCAAGAATGTTTGTCAAGAAACCTTTAATGAATAAAAGTTTCAGCCCACTTTTATGTGTATGTGTCCTGTCACCTACTTTTATGGGCGATTTTACAAAAAAAATAATTAAAATAAATAAATTGTGTAAAAAAATTGTTTATTAGTTCTATGTCTTGGTAGGTATATGCCTACAATCGAATATTTTATTTCGACTCCCATTTTAATTAATAAGCTCTAAATAAAATATCTAATATCAAATTCGACAACTTAATTAATTATAAAGTTGTATTGATTGGGATCAATCTTACTAAAACAAATACTTGTAAAGAACTTTAATTGACTTTCAAATGGGATTACCTGGTAAGCTAAAGTGTGTTTTCATCGAGATCTAGATAAAGTTTAATTTGATAGTTGATTTATGAACCTTATATCAACATCAGGCCCCTTATTCAGCAAACTACGTCGCCGAGTTGCCGCACGAAGGCTTCGGAGAGCTCACCTCTCACGTAATTGGGTAGTTACCGAAAGAGACAGAGCACGGAGGCCGCGACGAAACATCCTCAAACTAGTGTCTTTTTCCTTACAGAATCGAATAGAATAGAAGCCCAGGTTTCTAAAGCAATCGTGAAATTGCTTCAGTGGCGTATAAAAGTTTATTTTGTAACAAAGAAGTATCGTGATAAAACCAGATATTTTACTGGATAAGTCTTTCAGAATAAGAAATCTCATTTAATTAGGTAAATTACTGACAATGACAATTCATCACAAACAGTTCTCACGCCCTCACCATAGTGGATTGCGAAGTGACATACTGTGTTTAAATATTTCACAATGTGGCTTAACCCTTATATGCTGTACTGCAGCTGTATTTGTAATATTTTTTTATGCCAATAAAGCCTATAAACGGGCAGACGGTCCTCCTGATGAAAAATGGTCATCGCCGCCTATATCCATTTGCCTGGGGCATTGTCAATGCGTTGTCGACCCTGTGACATGATGTTGTTAAGTCTCATATGCCTGTAATTTCACCGGGCACCTTTCTAACCGAAACACAGTAATACAAGTGCACTACTGCTTCGCGGCCGAAATAGGGAAGGTAGTACTTCTCCGGACGAACACTGCACTAAGTGCTCTACTACTCAAAAAATTACATTGTCCTTAGTCTATTACATGCAATCTCTTTCCTTACTACTTCAATAATATGTCCACTTATAGGGAAGCTGAGAACATTTTAGAAACTATGTTACCATTATCATTATGAGCGACCATAATCCTGTAGCATTGTATAATAACCATATTTTATTACCCACATCAATATATTCTTTACAAGTCTCGTATATACGAACTCGGAGAATGTAATTTCTTGTTCCTCGAACTGCCCGTCGGTTCTTTTCTACAGTAAATAGTGGACTTTTGTGAGAGTGGCACAAAGGTACGGAGATAATGCAAATATCGAAGTAACAACGTCCATTGGACATTCCTGTTGGGATACATTCCTTTGTGAGTCATAAATACCTAGAATGGTCAAACGGCCTAAGACTAACTCGATTATAATTATACCTACTCAATTTACACATTTATTTAGTTATAAAGACTACTGCCCGCCAAACGGTCGACATTCGATGAAAATCATTATTGATTTTTTTTGAAAAACACGATAATCAACATGCTCAAAAAATAATCTAACTTCTTCCATTTTTTTATTGGTAACATTAAAGCAACTGAACGTTTTTATGTTAAAGAGTAAATTTTTTAATAATATTTTTATCTATATTGTCATTTGGGAGTGCTCACTTGCACTTTCATCGCATTTGTCTTGGTATTCATATCTAGTTTTTTTTCTGTATACATATGTTTTGAGTTACAACCCAGCTCTATATGTATTATTACTTATTATGTGGTTACCTTTTGGTTGTAATTTGTATTGCGTATCCTAAATAAACAAATAAATTTGTGTCTTTTGTGGTCTGCATGTTTACTTGTTGCATTTTGTTTCCACTGCTTTAATTATCAATTTTTGTTTAAATTGGCAGAGGAGAATTTCTCATTCCTGTACCACACAGTAAATAAAAGTTCTAATTTTTTAAAAAAAAATGTTGCATTATTATTTCCGTACCTTCGTGTTATTTTATCTTTCTTTGCATAATTAATCCACTGAATCCTGAATTTACAAATATGAGTCATTTTTATGTTAGATCAAAGGTGCTAAAATATTTCTTTTATATTTAATGATTAGATTTAGATTTAAAGTCTGGTCATAACATTTCGATCTACTCGTGTTTAATGACTTCAAATTAAATATGCAATTCGCAGCCTCATTAACCAAACGAACGAACAAGTAACGCGTCATGAATATCTATTACAATTTCGAAAGCGATATTCTATTTGACAGTTGTAATTGATTTGCGCCCTAATTAATCATGTTATGAAACATTGGCATAACTGACAGCAGGTACTTCGATTTCACCTTGGATTTATTATGAAGATGCTTATAGATTGAGTCTGATTGATAAGCTATTAATAAATACAAGGACATATGTGCACATAAGTAGGTCTTATGTAAAATGTAATGTCGTGATAGGCTAGTTGGCTTGGTGGTTAGAGGCTCTGACTACCAGGTCGCAGGACGTGATTTCGATTCCCAGACAGTACAAACATTTTTTCCATGAACATGTCTGTTTGTTCAGTGTCTAGGTGTAAATATCTTTATAAGTAGATATGTAATTTAAAAAGTAGTCTATTTAGGATATTATTAATCTGGTTTCCATAGTACAAGCTCTGCTTAGTTTGGGAACAGATGGCCGTGTGTAAAGAATGTTCCAGGATATTTATTTATTTATTATATCTTTATTAGTATTCATTTAAAAAGGGAATACATGTAGGATATCATTTATCTGGTTTCCATAGCTTTAGTATGTTAAAGAATGTCGCAGGTTATTTTTTTTTTTTTAATGTTCATCGGCAAAAATATTCAAAGCAAGAGCGTGTAATAACATGTCACTTCAAGATTTCCACTCATATGCATAGTTTCGTTTTAAAATAGCAGCAATACTTGTCTTATCGATAAAATAGGCGAGGGAATTTCAATATAGTCTCGGGTCCGACGCGCTACGTCGTCGCCCCGTCACGGGAAAAAGCACAAATAAGATATTTCATATTATGTATATTGAAGAGTCAAGCGGAGCTGTCTTCGTAAGCGGTAAGGAAGTAATATGTAGTTGAAAATGTTGGCGTCATTTTTCACACAGACAGCCATTTAAGTGCTTAGTTTTAAAATGGAGAGAGGAAAACGAGTAATTTTCACTTTGAATGAAATCGTACTGGAGTTTCTTAGAATCTTAAATATCACATGGTTGGGAACGTTGCAAATTGAAAAATGGAAACCGTTTGTCATTCTTAGGAGATTCTTTAGAATTTTTGTTTTTATAAACTTTCTAGTTTTTTTTTACATTAAATTATTCCAGAAATAGTCTAGATTTGAATTAATATTAGCTTATTTTAAATGGCAGCTACAAATTAGAAAGTGATTAAAAAAAAGAAATCTAGACCAATAAACTACCACCTACAGGAACTAATTCATATTCTTTTAATAATATTTATTAATTCATATTCATATGCAATCTTATTGCAATAGATACAAGGTTGTTATGTGTCGTGCAGTTTCATAGATACGTTGTCGAAACGTTTAGAATTCAGACGTACATTTTGCGAAATTAACATTCACGTTTTTAATCGGCAAATAGGTAACATTTACTAGACACATCGAAATATATTTCATGAATAATGACTTTAAACATTTAAGATAAATATATTTTTTTTATTTATAAATATCTTCCTGATTATACAATGATGCATACTTATTCATTAATGTGTAAAAAAAATGGGTATATCGTAAAGACATGATAGAAGTGACACTTTTTGTATTAGAGGGAAACTTTTAAATTATTCATCGATCACATATTTCCAAAATGTGTTTTCCATACATGTGAGAATGATTCATGGGATGAATCGGCAACCTTGCATTTGCGTGGGTAGCGGGATTTTACGAGACTAACGCCCGTCCGAGCTGCCTTGCCGTCCCGCCGCCCGTCGACTGCGCGCGGCCTTTCCACCATGGAATTTTGCACATCAACCTTCAGTAGCCCAAGAATAGTTGACTTACTAAATGACTCGATACAGCAAAATTACAGGCACGTGAGACTTAACAACATCACGTCTCAGGGCAAACAACGCATTGGCGATGCCCCTCGTTTTGCAAATGTCCATAGGCGCCGGTAACCTCTTACCATCAGGTAGACCGTCTGCTTGTTTGTGGGCCCAAGTGGTATAAAAAAAACTACAAAATTGATTTCAAAGATTTAGTAGAATTGGTCGCCTTGGTGGAGGAATGGTATAGAGCTCGAATACTGGATTTGATTTCCAGAGCATAAAATATTTTGGAAGAGTGTCATTACGGAAGCCTCGGCCTAACTCTTCGTGACGTGATGATATGTTTTGTGAGGTAGAATGGAGCTCCATACAACATAAAGAGACAAAGAATTCGCATTTCGTCAGACTACATTACAGCGTATGGTACCAGCAACATTCATCATAGTGGCTGTCACCGCGTGCGAAATGCATCCATTCCGAGCTTTGTTCACGAGTTGCCACACTGTTTATAAGTTCACTGCGCCATGCGTGACATTCCAGTGCGGTCACATTCCGAGCGGCCCGGCCGAACGTTACCATCCGACCCGAGACCGCCATTTTGTTAAAAAAAATCACACTATACCCGTATAATTACTTCATTTTCTCATTTGCATAATTGTTATTATAACATTTTATAAAGTTTTGGCAAATAGCTGTGTTAAAAGCTGAGTAAAACATTTTGTGGTAATAGGCACTTTTAAAGATTATATTTCTGTTTCGCTATGTTTGTTTGAATACTAACGATGTTTTATTGTATGCCGCATATGAATTACGTAAGTAATAAAATTTGTCTGAAATTATAAAGTCATTATGGTAATCTAATAATTTGTGACAGTTGCAAATAATTTACATAATTTTAGGAATACGGTAATGATCAAAATTAAATGTGAAAGTGATCAGACAGGTTAGAAAGTGGGAGCATATTTGTTCACCAACTATTGATATTTGCATTAGAAATTTGTGAAATACAAGTGTTACTTTCTCACACGAAGAATCGCCACAGCACTTAACACTACAACATGGAGTTTAGAATATGTAGAGTCATACAGACAAAGGGTTTCGCTTTTAATTATCAACCAGTATTTTTTGCTGATCTTGGAATTATTCAGTTCCGTACTTTTTTAAATACTTTAGCCTCAATTCAATAGCTAACATTAGTATTTTTTAGACCTTCCCAATGATAAGTACCCATCGATATTTCAACTATTAAGTTAAAGTTAATACTGAGTCAAGTTTTATCCCGAACACGACGGATTGATGTCCCCCGGGGACTTGACGATGTCACAAACAAAACAAAAAGAGTCAAGTAACTTTGCAAAGAGAACAGGAAGTGTCCTTGGATACCGACTGGCTTTGAATTTTTACCGACGCCAGTTGTTTCACAGCTTTGTGGCTTATAAACGATGGTTTAAAGTCCTCCTTCCTTCGATAAAGTTGTTTCTAATTTTATCGCTACAAAAAACTTCCATTCAAAGTGTAGTTGCGAGAAACTAAAATGCACAAAGCTTTTAAAATAAAAAATAAAAGCTATTTCATGTTCGCTCATAAAGATGCGTTAGCTCTAGTTTCCGTAACTTTGTTTATGGTTCGTTTTTTTACAGTAAAGGTTTAACCTTTTAATATCGTACCCACTTATTGCATTCGCAAATGCAGTTTATGAATCAATTAAATTTTATAGTCACAAAGCTCAACAGCTGCAAAGAAAACCAGGTTCCGTAAATGGAACAAAATATCTGTAGGATTCACTTGATCAGAAAATCAGAAGCTTTTCTATTATCTTGAAATAATAATGCTTTAAAATAACTGAGCACGGGAAAATTTGCGTCGGCGAAATTAAAAAAGAACTCCGCTGCACTGTCTTCAGCAAATAAATGAGCTTTGCTTTCAAGTGGCGTTTATTGCTTTATCTCAAGGAGAATGATAGCATTATACCCGGGACAAAAAAACTTTGCCATGTCTTTGAACCTTGGCAAGACAACTTGGAATCAAGCCAATGTCGTTGCGTGGGCCTAAAGCCTCGTAAAAGGCAAAAACGTAAAATGAATTTTAAGATTATTATTGTTGGTTAAGCACGGATTTGGCTAATTACGATATGAACGGTTATCTAGAAATAATATCTATTTACAAAAGTGAATTATAATTTTAAAACTCTTTTGCCTAGATATTTTTCAGTCTGGAGGAAGGTAAAATTATCCCAAGATCTGTGAGTACAGACTGGCTTGGAGTTCTGGCATAATAACAAACAATTAAGGAATTTGATTTAGAAATATCGACAAGCCCTAATTTGGTTGCAATGAACAAAATGTAGCATCGAGCAGTAATTTAACTATGTTAATAATCAAATTACATAATTGTAGGATCATCACGATTACGTAGTATCCGATATTTTTGCAATAAGGTACATGATATTTCAAGTTAGGTAGCGTTCTATACCGAGTTTTTATGACATCTGTATAATTACGCATTCTAATAAATTTTTAGGTCGTTTCTTTATATTGACTTGTTTACTACTTTTTATTGTATATAACGTTAAATAGGGTGTGTTTGTCTACTATCTAGCTGTAGTAAATAATGATATAAACGAAGGCATTAAAACGCCTACAAAGACTAGCTGGGAACTAGTTCAAATTTGAGGGTCATAAAATAATTACATAGCATACCTATATCATGAATTATATCTGTATGAGGCAACCCTATGCTCGACCCCTTATTAAATGCGCAGAAGGCATGTAGAAGTATACCTAATTAGAAAGACATATATAAATATTGAGACATAGGTTTCTATAACAGAAGTGCAATCGTTTGGGCCGCAGTTAATGTTTATGCGTAAGAATAATTAATCATATTCAACTCACATCCCGGTCCTTCGGTTCTATTCACTCACAGAAAGTGGCTCACGTAACAAAGGAACGGTAACCTAATACGTGACAAGAAATATGATGTATTAGACGCGTCGTATTATTCTATTGTGGTAGACCTATTTACCGTCTAATTGGTTCCGACGGATCCAGAGTTATTCGTGATTTTCGTCGCGTGTCGCGCTGGTGAAATCGTGGATTCGCTCGGTTAACGCTGCAAAGTCATCTCTCCACCGACACACTAAATTCTTCACGTTAAGTTACGTATCCACAGGGGAACAATGTTATTCGCATTAACTGCCACTAATCTTATGTCACGCCATAAAATTATTCAACATTCTCATGGAAATGCTTCATTTCGGAAATGTGTAATGCCTTGAAATCCGAGACAGTAAAACGGAATGTTCTGTATGTACTCGTTACATTGTATGCAACGTTTCTACGCAGCTCAAACTGCCTTGATGCTAGCCAGCGCTGTTATTCGTTTAGTAATTGAATCTAAATTCTGCTGGCGCCAAACATCATTTTATATTCTGTTTTGAAACATTGTTTTGCGTGTTGCTTATATCATGGAGCATGCACGTTTACTAGAAGTCACTAAAGTTACACACAAGTATAAAAACTTGCATGAACCTACGCATAAACTAAAAAATTTATAATTAATCCAACCAGAATATCTCATCATACTTTAAATTAAAATAATATTATAACAAAACCGCAACTTCACAACAAAGAAAACTATGTCGATTTGGTGAACCAGCTACCAAGCTTGTGAAATTCGCTTTTGCGAGACTAAATAGAAGAGGATTTATGTAAGTTTCAGAACTAATATGCAATTAAGACCTGGAACACCTGCTATTGGTGGCGGGGCTCATTTTGAATTTAGATTAGCTACGATTTGTAGCTTACCTATGTGTCGACAAAACAAATATGTAATGTTTTCACTAAATCGGTCTGAGCCGCGTGCATTTTGTCGCTCACGGTACATTTTTAATATAAGTACATCGAGAAAGAACCAAGACACAAAATAACCTAGCATAGCACAAGGTATCCTATTTTGAATGAACTCACTGCTTTATTATACATTAATATTAATAAAATTTAAAAAGTAATTTCTTTCAATTCGTACTTTATAAAAATTATTATTTACAATAACAATTTCTAATCTTTTGGCATGAACGGAACAAATAGGTTTCCGCAAATTACGGATGTAGATTACACTGTGAGCTCAATTATTGACATGCAGAAGCCGTTATTATAGTCAATTTGTGTTAATCACATAGGACTTGGCTATAAATTTTTGTATAGGTTTACAATATACAACGTGTTACAAAATACCCCGTAAAAATATAATTAATTATCCAAAGCCCACAACTCTAATATGCTGTCATGTCAGGGAACCAGATGATTTAACAGAAAGGCCTACGTACCTATTTTACCTAATAATTGTCTACTTAAATAGTTTTCCATATTTCTTTCATAAAAATTTCAGTTTTTTTTAGGGTATTTAAGGTTTTTTTTTTAATATTGTGAATGGACTCGTTATAAGGCCCCATTTAACCTCCTTTCGGTTTTACGGGTAGTTTTGTAACAACCTGTATACCTATGTAATATATATCTAACATTGCATTGATTTGATACTGACCCCTTATTCAGTTAAACCAAACTTCGTCGACAAGCCGCTGCACGGATGCCTCGGAGACCTTACCTCTCACGTAATTGCGTAGTTAGCGAAAGAGACAGAACATAGAGGCCGCGACGAATCATCCTCGAGCTAGTGTAATTTTTCTTACAGAATCGAGGCCCAGGCTCCTAAAATTGACAGTAAGGTTAACGTATATGCCTATTCAGAACAAACACATAAGCAGTCTGACAGATTGTGACAGTAAATAATACTAAAATTTTTGTATGAACAACGCTTACAGCAAATGTTCGCACGGACCTATATTTAAAGAAAAAGCCTATCAACCAATGAAGTCAAACTATTTGACGACATGTAAGCTTATCCTCAATCTGCTATTGGTTGTTACTTGCTCTGTCCATAAACTTGGTCAGGAGCTCGTAAAACGTTTGTTTACATTCAGTCTGTGAGTTGCATGCAACACTTTAACTGTAGTCGTTTATTTATCATCTTTTGGGATAGGTTAACATTTCTACCCTGACAAAGTTAACCTAATGTATTTGACACTGAAATCCCCAAAAAATGGTATTTCTGTATCATTCGATTTAAATATACATTGTCATAATGAACAGCAAGGAATACATAAAATAATTATAAGTCAGTTGCTAATTCCTAGGAAAAGTGGTCGTAGCAGAAGATTGCTAAGCCGCCTATTAAATCAAATAGCTTCCTTCCAGTTTCAAGTGACAGTAGCAGTGTCAAGCTAAACAGCGAGTAAGTCAAGACACTTTCTTTCCGGTTTAATCAGGGTATTTTTCTGGACTTGTGAAAGCGTTAATAACAGAAGCTAACTATTAGATTTGAGACAGTGGTTTTATAAGGTAAGATTTTTTATTTACACAAACAATACTTTTTGTGTTCTTGGTTCGGTTGTTCTTACATATGGTATTATATAAATATCCCAAGACATTCTTCACGCATTGTTACCTGATCCCAAATTAAGCAGAGTGTACTGCTTGTAGTATGGCTACTAGGTAACTGATATACTACATACTCGTATACTACTTTTTTTTTTAAATACATACTTATATAGATAAATTAGGAAATATATCTTTGTCCCTTAACACATATGGAATCATATAATATACTAGCAGTCCTACTCACATTCCCACTAGCGATTATAAAAGTCTACGCTATTTTCTGGCCCATAAAAAAAAGACCCTAAAAATATCACGTCAATCCGATTCTCTGCTGTTGAATGAGGGATCCACCATCAATCACACTTGAGCATTTATAACAATAGTTAAAGATATATTAATATTTTCACCAACATCAAAGATTTAACAAAAAGGACGCGAATTTTTGTTGTTGAAATGTAATGCCCCGCGCCCGCTTCTCCTTATCACACATTTACTGCAGTACCTTCCAAACTTAGTGCTGTCAGACGCGTTATTTTATTTTGTTTTTGATCTAACCCCGTCCAAACAGTGTTGAGTAAAAGGTAATTTTTATCTCCATTAAATTTCCCTGACGATTAAGCAAATTTATTTAAATAACAATTTTAATATTACCTACTTAAATTACTCTCAAACAGGTAACATTTAAATTTTTCTCTATTCTTTGGTCATATTTTAACAATATGTAAATTAATCCATTTATCTATATGAGATACAAGTTGCCGCTAAATATTTTACATTACTCTTTTTTACCTTTAAGAGTTATCTATAGAGATCATTAATATACGAGTATCTCTTACCGTTAAGGCAGCGTTTGTAAGAAACGTATTCGCTCAACCGTTTTTTCAACGACTTACATTGCAAAATTGGTCGCCACGAAAAGCCCTTTTATTTTAACGGGATAATATATGTCCACCCTGAAGGTCCATTCTAAATATTGGTGAAAGTATGTTTTAAATCGGATGAGTCGTTTCCGAGATTATCTTTTACATTGAAAACTCTTTATAGAAGTAATATAGCGTAGGTAGCGCGAACGTTTGTATGTATTTACGTAATTATAGAGCTAGTCCCAGCCATTTAAAAAGTGCTTAAACCCCCATAAACCCCTACAAAATGAAAAACATTTTCACAACCCGAAAAAGCAAGACTCATGGTAACTACATTTCTATAGCTCGTAGGGCTGATAGTTCAATTTCCTACTGAAAGGATATTTAACATTACCTCTAACAAACACCCCTGAAAGCCAAATAAACGCGAAGGTAATTGGAAAATCCTCGCACGCGTATGTAGTCACCGCATTTGTCGTATACTTTACTCTTTCCCAGGGGCCGTAAGAACTTTTTGTGCGTGATATTTTTACGTGATTAGTACGATAACAAAGTTGGACCTCTGTTACGTCATCGCCAAAGTCAAGTAGACATCTTTGTGCATTAAACGAAGGCGGATGCCGTCGGACGGCCTCGGATCAGTTTCCAATCATGACTCATCCGCATAAGAGTATTCAAACATCTACCCACATTCCTATTGACTATGACACCTTCAATGTCATACAGTTCATTACGTATCCTGTAACGAACGATGCTGCTATAATAACGGGAAATTATTTTTTAATTACTATTACTCGTTCATGTTAAAGGTCAGAGAGCTTATAGAACCTTCCAAAGGGTACATTAAATGTCGAGCCTCGTATACACAGAAGTCATTATTTTTCCTCTGTCGTAGTACTTAAAAGATTTTACTTCAAAGCTTTCTAGAACTCCATTACTCTTTTAGTGGTTTAAGAATGGAGGATTGTGAAAACAAACGACAGAAAACATTCTCGTTTAAATGTTTAAAGCGATGTCTAAATTTAATTGATGCGCTTAAGGTAGGTGAGGTAATTTAAGATTTCATAGCAAATGAATGAAGCTTTAAAATACAAGTTGTGCATCCAATATTCAGAATATCATATTAAACGTCATGCATGCAAAATTAATCGACTGAGAAAAAACTTTATTGTGACAATCGCAAATAAATGAGAAGCGAAGAAGCCGGATCTTGCTGACCACTGACACGACTACCATGACAACACGATTATAAAGCTTTGCATCGCGTATAATTAGATAAAATATATTTTAATAGGATAAATAAATATCCCGGGACATTCTTTACACGCGGCCATCCGGTCCCAAACTAAGCAGAGCTTGTACTATGGAAACCAGATAACTGATATACTAAAAACTATTTTTTTTTCTAAATACATACTTATATAGATATTTACACCTAGACACGGAACAAACAGACATGATCATGCACACAAATATTTGTCCTGTCGCTCACCACCAAACCAACTGGCCTTAACTATATGTTCGAGTTATTACGAACCGAATAATGCATAAAAATATAGCTGTCGGTCGTTACGAAACTTCAATGTAGCTATAACGATTGTTTATACAAAAAGAAGACGAACAAAAGAAAAAATGTTAGTACCCGATTAAGCAATGCGAATTGCTGCTAGTATTGAAGTTATGAAATAGAGTGTTCATTTTCAGTCACGGAATGTATTTCATCTCCAAAAATTTTATCTATTGAGTGGAAATTGGCTTGCTATAAGCAAACAATAATGAGAAAGTTAAATAAAAACGTTCATCGTTAAAAAAATATTTTTTACCTTCACAGGTTTTGAATCGCTTCACATTTTCTAAGATTGAGGCTACATGGGAACAACTGTAGTTCAGTAGGTACTAGGAATTATAGAAATCGCTAAAACCACTTTACACATTTTTACGAGATACTAAATAGTCATCAAATGGTTACCCATGGTATGGTTTGTAATATAAAAAAAAAACACTTAAAGTTCTACCAGGTTTTATCTTAATGGTTATAAAATGTGTTTAGCCTTATCGACTGAATTAGTTTAAATAAAACAGTAAATACATAACCAAAAGCACTGAATAAAACAGCAATTTTAAAATTAACTTTTATTTAATATTGCTGTTTAAGGTGCAAAATTATTATGCGATTCAGTCGCACTGAAAAAACCGGTCCGCTGATATAATCGCGATCCGATCTCTATTATTAATAAAAACCGGACAAGTTAGAGTCTGATTCGCGCGTCAATGGCTCCGTATAAACTTGTATGTAGGTAGTTCGTCCACCACGGGAATCGAGTCTCTAGGAAAGAAAGATCTCGGAACATTACTCTTACAAAAAGAAAAGTCGGAAAATGAGACAAATCTTTGTAGTTGAAAAAATGTACATCGACATACGTCACGGTCAAAGTTGGTAATCGCTTTTTAATTGTGATATCTCTACAAATTAACGATTTTTTCTTTTACTTGTACCATGTGAACTAGCACCGTACCATATTTCATGATTCTACGTTAACGAGCCCTGAGTACCCTATAGGTTTGGATTCATCGAGAAGGGCCAAAATCTCCATGGACAAAGCTTAATTTTTCTACAGGGGTACATATGCTTTTCCCTCCACGCGTTTCTGAGAAAGTCCTTGGTTTTGACGGACAGGCGTACAACGAAGGGTAGAATCCCTTCGTTAGGGATACCCCTGGGGGTTAAAGGGCTAAAAGGCTTAAATCCATTTTGAGGTATGGATCCCTAAAAATATATACAGTCTACACGAGATTGTTATTTAATCGCTGGCATGGTTTACGCTAGGGAGCTCGACTGAGGTAAGTCTCCTTTCCAAGATATAGATATGAACACTGGCATTACAGAGAGTAGGTACCTAACTATCTAAGCAGACAGAACAACATGCAGTATCTATCTTTAAAAAATATACTAAAGGAAAACCAAATTATGTAGATAAAATAATAATATATTACCAAATATTGTAGGTAGAAAAGCAAACATACATTTAATTATGTTGACTCAGAAGATTGGGGAAACAGTAAATAAATATTATTTATTCTACGGTAGGTACCTACGTGCGCTGATATATTGATTCTTTGTCTAAAGTGTTTTTTTTAGCTTTGTTTACCTCAGCGATGGTGCCCTTACTTTAGTATAAGAAAAAGCTCGAGTCATAGCTATTTCGACGTTTCTAATCGAAAAGGTGATCAATATATGTACCTATAAGTTTCCTCATTTAGTACATAAGACATCCATTATTAAAACTTAATTAATATCATAAAATCACAGCTTTATGTTACTGGTTAGTTTTTAATCAACCTGCCAGTGATATAATAAAAAAAAACATCGCTATTTTTCACGCTTCAGTAGTATGTACCTACTGTGAAATTTTGCATGTGCATGCATTCATAAATACACATTTGTCCTGAATTACGACATGCAATGTTTTGCCACTACAAACACTCATGCAGGGGGGTGGTAAAATTACGGGAAACAGTCATTTACATTTACGTAATAAAATGGCATTAATGGGTAGACGGCGACAGCACAACAATAAAAATAGACTTAAAAGTACATTTATGTTTGCAGAGTGACAGCATTTTATAGGTCAAAATATGAATAAAGCTTACTCTTATTTATGGTGTTGCGGATAAAGCCCACATGGTAGATGTGGACTAGATATTAATACATGAACTAAGAATTAATCTTTTACAAACAGATATAGCAAAGCATGCCGATTACATACGCCATGAATGTTAATACATCAAAATATTGGTTAGTAAATTAATAAAATTAAGAATATCAAACTGAACTCCACATGTTAAAATAATTTAAGTAAAAAAAACAAAAGTATGAAACAGTACTCACCAATAACTCTAGTGACAATCCAATCAGGTAGAAATAATTCACAACAGAAGCACAGGAATGGATAAGAGTGAACACCACGGTAGAGGGTTACAAACAATATTATAAAATAAAATCACCAGGGTCAAACAGGATCGCACAATTCAAACAAAACGCGAACGCACACCACGCTTACCGAACCACGAGAAGTCGTCCAGGACTCTAGTACATCAGGCTCAGTGCTGTAACGGTTACAGATGTTTCATAATCGATGCGTGAGTGTTGTAATATTTACGTAATTTTTTTTCAGCTTGTCAGACGGTCGACGTGTATAGTATTGAAACTGCCGAGTGAACCACTCCCGGTGAACGCACGGGCCGCACTGCTTGCCCATAACGGCAAAAGGTCGTTCGTTACCCACATTCTCTTTCCGCGCAAGCCTTCTCAAGTTAGAGGGAAACGGAATGCCTAAAGCTCCGGCTAAACACCCGGAGGGAAAGAGACGGAAGCTACACAGCCTCGCAGGAAAACCCGAACTCGGGTCTTGATAGTTCTAACTTAAGACCGTGCTTTGCGTTTGTGAATTATTTGAAAGGTATATCTCATTGCACAAGCATTTGTTATGTGTAAGCGGAAATGACAAAAACAGTCTAATTGTCGTATGAATAGGTGTACCACGCCTTGTGCAAGGCAACATATCAACAACACATGTCACAAACATAGTTTCACTGCATGTTTTTTCCATATGTTTTAATTCTCATAGCGATAACAATTATCATTGTTTTCGATTTCATATTGTAGACAATGTCAGTAAATATTTATACTTTTTACCTTACTACAGAAGTTCAATTGCTGGCAAAGGTAATTAAAATCGTATAACGTTACATAGTACACAACAAGTTACGAGTACATAAATATCAAACCCTTTTAATTTTCGGACTCAGTTTCGTAGTCTCATTCGTGAGTAATTATGTTGTACTGAAACCAAATATTTTGCTTATATTTAGCGGTGTGTGGATGCCAACCTAATTAATATAACCGTGGTAATCTTAAAATGGAGTAAATTTTCTATCTCCGCTAATTAAACTTTAATCGAATAAAGCTGGGTAACTTTAAGGGTAAAATTAAGTCACACACCGCTCCAAAACCCCAATTTGATATTTCGGATAAGCAGTAGATCCCAATCGTTAATTTAGACTATCGGAATCCTCGATGTTGTAAGCCCTTCCCTACAACTATGAGTTTTCGAACATTACTCGCATGATATTTAGTAAATATGAAAATTATATTTATGTGTAGATATAAATTTAAATTCAAAGGTGTTCGCATTGCGATATTTTTTTATACGATTATCTGAATAGGCCCGTGTAATCCCGGAAAATTCTGAAAAAAATTTAGTACTTTTTTTCTGTGAGAGTTTTTTGTAGCATGACAACGTCTGTGGGGTCAGCTGGTTAATAACAAAATCTTTTATTGTAAATTATGCAATCATAAATTGTGTTGCAATAACAATTACACAATGGCATTAATATAGTGTTAATCACTTAAATCGTGAATTTCGCAACGACCAATTATACAACATTGTAATAACTAACATTTTAAAACTAAAATAATTAGATTAGCACTTAAGTTTGCTAACAAAGTCATACCTATAGATTGTGCGGTAGTAGGAATTAGTTATTCTTTGGCTGAAGCTTGAGGCTGAGAGAGTAAAACAACCATAGTGCTGAGTCAATATCTAATGACATTGAGTAACCTTATTGTCGCTTCATTTACACTTTTGCAATTATTTGGTTCACTGATGAGTAGCATTCCTCCCACATTGGTAATTCAACAGTGGCGTCCAATGTTGTTACACCACTACTGTTACGACAAACAATTAATTGAGCTGGTAGGTGCCTGCCTAGCCAACGTTAATTACCGGCCATTAAGCCGTGATATCAGCTCCCAGTTTCTAACTTTTTCTGTCTAAACTCGTTTATGTCTTTGTGTAAAGTTTTAATGATGTTGCTCACAAGAATATTCAAAGCGTACCTAATCCCTTTCATACACAATATTTTTCGCGTGAACCTGTGTAACTTTTTAAGAATATTTCGGCTTTTAAATTTGATTTATATGTTTTTTTGATGTTGTCTGTTAAAGCTTGTTTAAATTTCAGTCAGTTTACGAAGTCAAATAAAACCTACTTTAATTTTCAAAGTTCAATAACGTGACATTAATGTAGAGTTATAAAAGTTTTGTTTACCTGCAAATTCCACCAAATAATTTGTATTTGTTATTCTAGTGTTATCCATTGTTTTAAAGTTTCACATCGTTTGTTCTGGGTGGGATATATCCTCATGCATATCAAATGAAATCTATTTCCTTTTCATTCGTTTCGTCATTCGATGTACTCCGTGATATTTCCATGTTGCGTTTTGTGTCCGGAAATCTATCTAGCTGCCAGAATCAAACAAAGGCTATGTGGATATTAGAAAACAATTTTGGATTTCTATCACAATTGATTGGCTCGTGCGCGGCGATCAGAGCAAAAGTTATGGTTTCGATTCAGATAGCAGACAATACGTGTCGATGATAACTATTCAACCGTGAATGGATCTATTTCCCACCAATACTTCTTAGCATGGATGATTTCAAATGAAAATCTTAGGCATGCCAAGTAATCTATGTCGGAGATATTAGATGCAATTCCCTAAAAACCTCATAAGAATATTATATCTTTAAAAAAGATAAGTTTCGCTTCATCGCAAAAATACCTTAAGTTTTATTACACTATAAGGAAATCAACAGGTTTCATTTAAAAATGATTTTAAAGAAAAATTGGCTATTACGTTCAATGAAACCAAGTTATTGCTTGTTAATAAAAATGTCCGGTTACAAAAGGCCACGTACTTGCACAATGTCGAACCAAAAACCGGAACTGTCTATCTACAAGACAGGCGTGTAGAGTGACCTCGAGAGGCTACCATCATATATCTGGTAAGCGCTATTGTTTCGTCAACTTGATATTGTTGAGGAAATCATCCCTCTTCGCTCAGGATCGAACATCACCGAATTTATATCAAAGATGTAGGTGTGATTGGCATTTGCGAAGTGGTTAAAGGTCAAACAGTGTTGCTAATATTACGTTCCATAGATAGACTTTGCAAAATAGGCATTTAACATCCCACGTTTTAACTTCTTTTCAAAATAGAATACTAGATCACATAAAGATAGAGTTCATTTTTTTTTTACAGTTTACAATATTAATAACCAGTTCCATCTGTCTAGTTTCTGAGGGACCTAAGGTTTGCCCATGACAAAAATAACCTTTATTAATAATGCATAATATATTCTGTGCGAAATTTAATCTGAAACCGTTCACTAAATTTTAATAATTAATATTAGTTGCGACCTTGTACCGAAAACATTTAATCAGCATTTGAAGTCATCACTTCACCAATCAATTTATGAGCCCTTGGGCCAAAGTAATAGAGAAGTTAGGTCGTTTTTCAGCGTGTTTATTCGATTGAGGAACTTAACTTACGACATAATGTTCTAATACTTTTAGCAGAAAGTTATCTAGGTATAAGTTCCAGTTGTTATTGCTAATTCAATCAAGTAATTTCATTTATTCAATCGACGCAGGTGCTGTGTTGGTGCGGTGCGGCTGCGCGGCTCGAGCGAAAGTATATTGAGGCTACGTACGTCAAGGTCTCAAGTTGTTTTTTGCGATGATCTAATAATGCACTACTTTATAAAGTAATACCATGTCTAATATTAAAGATATATATGGTTGAGTCATTTTTTTATTTCAAAACGTTTGTTTTTTTATACAGATTAGTGTCGGTGGTTTTTTATTTATTATTTGGATCGCACAATATTTTTGATTGTTTTGGAGATATGTAGGTCCCATAACAATGACATTGGTTATTTAGGTTTTTCTTTTCCGTAGATACTTCAGTATTTATCTACTGTTATCATGTTACGATATTTTTAGACCCTATTTTAAAGCACCATAGGTAAAATGCTCCGTTTTAGAATAGGTACTCCGCAGGGTACATTGGCTAAGGAATTAAATATAGTAATATCAATGGCGCTAATAGCTGTATTTGAAAGGTAGCTATCTAATTAAGTGTGCTTAGAACCTTTAACTACCTAATGAGAGTCAATATGATAGTGTTTGATATATAAAAAAAAACAGTGCAATGATATTCAGGATCGCTTTGTTTACATTATTACTGGTCGTCAAAGTTGCTTTTTTTAAATATTTCTCAAAGCTATATAGCAAAAATTGTAAAAACACAAATCACGGTACAATATCAAAGAGGCGAGTGAAATACGCATAAGCCAATCTGCAAACCGCGGCATAGATCATATCCCGCACCATGGCGATGTATCACTGCCGACAGATCGATAAATCTTTTTGTATTTACATGAACATCGTACTTCTATATCGAGTTTTAACTGAAAAATATTTATATAAGGTTCGCATTTAGCAATAAAAGGCTTTTTAAAATACTCTATGTTTATAATGATAACATATGCTTATTTAGCTATTTATCTCATTATTATTAGTTTTGTTTATTTCCATGAGCTCATCATGTTTCCCTGCCACGTGCATGTTATTCTATGAAATATTGTAAATATCGATGTCTCATATAAATAAATAATGTGACATTTTCATTAACTCTTTAGAAATGGATAACTACTGAATCATTCAAAATACCGACTAAGAACGAGTTAGACTTGCACGGATTCTTTGAAAGTTCAATAAATGTGGACTCCCCTTTATATCATCAATATGTATCATTTCCCACGAAATAGCAAAACGTTTTCTGTGATTTCAACTGGATTGCTATTATTGTTAAAATTATACATGCCTGTTAATTAAAGATGATCAACCAGCGTAGGCTTGCTATAAAGTAAGGATACGTGTGGATGTATCTTTTGTACTTTTTAGGTACGGGACCCTAAAAATAAAAGTCACCGAATAAATGAACGGAAAAATAACTTTCACGACCTTTCAGGAATGAAAGTATGAACAGGGAATCTTTAAGCGTGACGATGAGCTGGGAATTGTGTTTTTTTTATTTAATCTTCACGTAATCTGGTCGTAAAAAGGACAACACAAGCGTCCGCAGCGCCACCTACCGGGTAGCTGCTTTCGTGGCGCTGACCGTAAAGTTTTTATTGTTTCCGGTCCAGAGCAACCCAACAATTCGGTTTTCCAATCAACATCTTTATAGTGATCGAGAGCGTGATACCGAATACAATAAACCGTTTAGAATTTGATAGTCGTGGACACTACGTGCTTTGTCTTGCGTTCGATCAATGTTTATACAAACATTCTAAACTAAATTTACAACTTTCTGATTTAAATTGTATAACATTGATAACAAGCCTACGTCGAAATAAATGGTTAAAAATATAGATTTCCTTTTAACTAGGGAATTTTTGCGAATAAAGCACATTTGACGATCTAGTCCATGAAAAATCCTGGATGGAATAAAAACACCTGACGCTCTTTCTGAATGTTTGAAACGAATGAATTAATTTTATGCTTACGTTTCGTTTCACAGTGAACAGCGGTCTCAACTAACAAGTGGAAAATTCACGCAACGTTACACAAATAATTTAATTCCTTTGAACTGACCAACAACACGTATTGTAGCCCCTAATGTATTCGAATTAAGGTTCACTGAAATTCACTCTACTTTCAACCGTATTAATAAAATAGAATAGTCAGTAAGATTTTCGCAGTTATTCATGTATTAAAAGCCCTTGGGGAATTTTAATGCCCAGAACACCGTTGGAAAGGTAACTTCGATAGACACATAAATGTATGCGTTTGTGTAAATTTCTACTACCAAGTGTTTAATCTCACCAGTGATTGTAGGCGATAAATTTCTTTTTAGATTAGTAGATCTCTTAGTGCCGAGGTCGTCCGGAGAAGTACTACCACCTTACCCATTTCTGCCGTGAAGCAGTAGTGCACGTAGGGGGCCGGTGAAATTACAGGCACATGAGACTTAACAACGCATTGGCGATGCCCCTAGTGTTGCAAATGTCTATAGGCGGCGGTGACCACTTACCATCAGGTGGACCGTCTGCTTGTTTGTCGGCCCAAGTGGTATAAGAAAAAAATTATTTTTATTATTACATTCGTTTGGAGTAAAATTAAGTATGATCACCATATTATGTTAAAGTGGACGTACTTAGGAATTTCTCAAAGTCTTACCCCACAAGGGATTTGACTCTAAATTAAAAATTTTGGATAGCACTGGTTGGTGATATCATGTAAGTCATAATAACTATAAAAGGCGAAATTTTGACCCTTGAGATTCAAAAAGAAATTCTAACATAAAAATATATGAAACAAAAATTGTAATGCCTTTCATGTAATGAAACTCATTCCTTATTTATTCGTAAAAATGTTACCTTCAAATTCCGAACCCTTTCCCTTATTTCCCTTATCTCCCGGAATGCGATCTCAGTGCTGATTCACTACCTTTCCTATTTTATACTTGGCATTTTATTCTGTCGGGCACGTGCGTTTAGCGACACCCATTATTCCATGTCTCTAGCCCACCTTCCGGTCCACATACGACAGACGTGACTAGCTCAATTCCACTTCTGCATTGCGGACTTCAAAGTGGCAATTGGCTTTTATAGAATGACATCGCGTCTGGATCGCAAGGTGTCTGATTTACTGAGGCGTATATTATTTTGTCACTAATCTATGTCACAAACGCTTGTGTGAGGGATCTAGGAAAATTCATGAAATTTTGACATAGTGACAGAGTTGGGTAAAATTTGTTTTATTTGTAAGTAATGTAATGGTTATTATTTTGTTACAATATAAACACAAATATTAACCGAAGGCACAATATACATTGCTGAAATACAGCGTCTACATACTTTCATTAAAATATAAAACTCCTTCATGTACAATAATAAATAACATCCAACAGAGTTTGATACATTTCTGGAAATAAAAACGTATGATATAAAAATATATTTAGTAAAACGAAAAAGCTCTCTCGGGTCACAATACATTCATTAACACTCGACAAGGCAACATAAATTTTGTTTTCGCGAAAATTCAAAATACTTTATAGAGAACCTGCTGTCATAGTAAAGATATAACGTACCTATATACATTTTTTTTACACAGCATTTCATTTTATACATAATCCTATACTAGCAAGAAAATCAAATATAAGTTTCGAAATGCATTCTAATATTCAGCCAACTTTAACCACGGCTTAGTCTGTGCAGTCACGCGTTTCAATATATACCTACATGAGACGTGACTGAATTCCAGGAACGTTTCCGGTATGTTCTAGTTTACTATGAGCCTGTACACTATGTGGATTTTCCAGTCAACAAACAAGTAGTTTCCGTCTTGTTTAAAATGGAAAAATAGAAGAATTCAAGATGCTATGGAATAGCTTTACAGTGAATATTATGCTATGGTACAAACAAAACAAATATGGTTGATAAAATGATACTACTAGTTAAGTTATAAAAAATTTATAAATTTGATATTCAAAATTATTGTTTGCTTTTAATCACCGGTTTGAATTGGATATACATTGAAAATAAATAAAACATTTTTCAGATACAATTTAATATTTTATTTACACGCAACATTTTCTTGCATATCAATATCGAAAAGGTTTTCATATTTTTGGGCACTTATATTGAGTACGAATATATATTTTTAAAACTTCTTTCTGGTCAAAATCTCACAATGGGAAGTGATCACGTGGCCTTCGGTGGTGAGCAAAGCACCAACGAAAGAACGGTATTGATTATAATTGCCCCAATTTCCTTCACGAAACGAAAATCACAATCAATCAAGCATAAACTTCGTAAAAGTTTATGCGATTTGCGAATTGACGTTTATCTTGGCGGCGAAAGAAAGACAAAAGATAAACAATTGTATAAAAGCTTCTGAAATTCTTCAGCTCCTGTGCGCTCTGTTTCCAACACGGAATCTTTTTACGAGAAATATTCCTACAACTTAATTGCGAGTTAAACCTTTGTCAAAAAAATTATTTCTACTCGGCGAGTTTTGAGCAATGGCTTACCATGCCTCAAAGTTTCAGTGAAACGTAGATGAAATACGGATTACAATTATTTTAGACTTTTATACGTAACCAATAAAGAAGTATTCATAATATCATTAAGGTAGGTATAAAAGATTGTCTTGTTATAATCATCGATTGAAATTTTCACTTTTGCACCAACATTGGTGATTAGGTTGTTCATGCTTAAATTTCTACTGTTTTATTTTCATGGAAACATGAAATAGAGAATCCTAAATCCTTTAATGTGATACTCAGTATTATTACGCATAAATATGTTGATACAATACAAGAACTCACAGATGCTTAATTATATTGAGGAGAGAGTAATCTATACTAGTATGTAAGTATCTTTGTTACTCTTTCACGCAAAAATTACTAAATGGATGCGAATGAAACTTGGCACATAGATAGAGCATATCCTGAAATAACACATAGGCTACTTTTTATCCCGGGAAAATGTGATATCCCTCAAACCGCAGGGGACAGCTATGATGAAGATAAAGCATTTTATTTTAGTTTCCCGCAAAACTTAAGATGTACTCACCTAATAATTGAATCAAAAATAATGTATAAGTTTGATTGTATTCCTTCACCGTCATAACTTCGCATAGACCCTCAGACCTGAAATGGTTTGGATTTATTGTATTTAGAATATTTAATTAATGATGCAAAATCTAAATACCTTTAGAAATTTCATGGGTTATTGGAATTTGAGTGCTGTGGCGTGGCACACTAAAACAGTTTTCGAACCAAATCATAGCTATGAACAAAAAATCAAATAAACTTAATTTACAAATATGTATCTCTAAGGATACAGGTCACATCACAATACACCGGGTGTACTTGCAACTTTGTGATATGGTTATGATACGAGTTTGCCATGAATAATCATAGTTAGGCGACACTTGCTCTTGCCAATAGCAACTTGTATCACGTCAGACTTGGGACCGCAAATTATTGGTACGAGATCTCATCGACACAAGCTGCTATGCCATGAATGAGATGCTACCTACTTCTACTTAGGTTAGTACACTATTTTAGATTTAAGAAAGCTATAAATTTAAATTAATTAACATTATCTTAAACTATCTGTCTCCCGCGGTTTCTGAGGGTTGTAACATTTTCTCGGCACTAAAAGTATCCTATGTTACTTTTAATACCTCCAAGAATATGTGTACAAAGTTTCATGATGATCGGTTAAGTAGTTTTCGCCTGAAAGCGTAACAAACAAACAAATTCAAATTTATAATATTATTTATTTATTTATTTATTTAATACTTTATGTACAGTAGTGTACAAAGGCGGTCTTAATGCCTACAAAGGCGGTCTTAATATTAATATTTGTAGAGATAACCATTTTAAAATACCTACAATGACCTACTTACCTATATAATTACTTCACAAAACATGATTTCGTTCGTTTATTCTTCAACGACTACAAAGACGATCCACTAGCGTCATTCCGTGACCACATTACGAGCTGAAATTAATATTCTGTCCATTTTATTAGGCCCTTAGATACGTGATAATCGTTCCATATAAATTGTTGTGTGACATTGGATAGGTCACTCAAAATTGCTTTTGTCGGTGCTTGTATTTCCATGTTTTTATTTTGTTGCACGACGCGTGACAATATCACCGCGCCGTTGTCGACGCAAACAACACGCGCCCATTTGCTTAGTTGCCCTTGGGATAAAGGTATACGAATTGAATAACGAAGTGTGACAGCCACCCATTAGTCTGCCTGCAGTTGCGTCGAGCGTGCCTCTAAATTATGGACGAATATGCCCCATCGTGCATGGCATTGTCGTGAAATTCACAACACACTTGTGCGCCAATATCCGTCTATCTATAGCAATTAGTGGTGTTGGGACAAGCTAACGGTTATGGATTGGGCGTCAGGTCCCATGTGGGGCAACCGCTTAAAAACATAAGGATTAATGTTTGTTAGTATGGTAATGACATTGACTTATGTGATGATAATGAGCATCATTATCATCTGCCTATTCCTAATCATTTAGGGCAATAAGTTGGGTTTCTGTTTACTGTCTGCCATTCACCAAACTTCTTTCGGTATGATTTTATTGAACACTTTGTGCAGACTGAACGTCGTGAAAGTGGTCTGATGACCACTATGTGTATACACTTCGGTCGGTTCTTATGCCTCTGGAGAAAAGCTCGGGAGGTAGTATTCATCCCCACTGCTAATAATTAGCATATAACTGCAAAAACTGAGGCAAAATGTTGGTTACCTCAGCGATTTTCCTTTACAAATTTTGTTTTCGCCCCGAGCTACGAGAATATATAAGTAGGTACAGTTTCCGTGACATCCCACACACTGCATACTTTCTACAAAAATAACTTTCTGAAAAAATGTCAGGCCCACTCCTTTGAGAAACAGATATGAGTAAGTTGATAAATATAGATAATGTTTTTGATATCCAATAATATTCTTTATTTTTGAAACAGAATCAAGAACAAAAGAAACGTACGAGACGTTTCAAAAATAAAGAAATAACTTCACCCCCTTATTCCCAGAGCGTAGGAATAATACATCCGCTTTTCCCTATCACCGACTATATAGAGAACGAGTTTGCCATATTCAAAAATATTTTTTCATACAAATTGAATTGTACGATATCGTAGTGTATTTTTTAGAAAAAATGACGCCAAAATGGACGCGCTTTCACGACAAGGCGATATATGCAAACTCTCTATGTATCCAATAGCAATTTGTTTGAAACAATCCTGCTTTGTGGTCTACTCGATCTCAAAGGTACAATCAAGTTGTGAGTTTACACTACGGGATTTCCAGACGCCGAGACCGGGATACCGAGAAAGTTCCTTATTGCTTCCCGGGGTATTCATCTCACCTGCCGATATTGTAATCCCGGAGTCTTCCATGCGATTGCTTCCGGATTCTCCCAAAGGCCTTTATTGTATTTGATAAAAAAAGGGTTAATATTTGAGATAACGTATTTACAAAGGAGCTTTTTGATACAAGCTCAAGATCGGGTACCTATGTGAAACATAATACAAATATATCTTTTGTTATTTAATATGATATTGCGAGTACAATGAGGTGAAATTGTGATGAAAGAAAAATATTTTTGCTCAATAAAATCGTGTGTCTTGGTAGATATTTTTTCTCATGTTATACCTACATCAGTATCTACCACTGAGAAACATTAAAATATTTTTAAACAAAATTAAATTTAATGGAGCTATCCTTGCGCTGCTTACTTTAATTAATTACTGTTATTATATAATATAATAGTATTTTATATTGATTGAGTGAACTGGATTGTTCTACAGACAATAATGACTTTATGGATTCTTTTGTATCCATTTTATTTAATATTCTATAATTGAATATAAACAATAAGAAATTTAATTGAGAATTCAAAGCCACTTTGTGTGTACTTGAATCCGACGGGGTCAATGGGGATATTTCAGTAGACATGAAATAAAATATTTGAAGAACCTCTTTGTCTCTTATGAAGAGAGACAAAGTTTTATTTTTAATTCTGTTATTGTTTTATTTATACACTGTATTTTATCTTTTATGCAAAGTGGGATTCAAGGTTTGAAATCTAATAACAATTTTAAGAATCGACTTCGCTAATTGTTTTATATAATTTGACCTAAAGGTCAGGTATAGGAAACACATTTTAAAATGGTTAGTCTGTCATAACCTTCATAAATGTGTTGCACTTCCTGGCCGGCAATTCATGATTTTGAATAGTAAGTGGACCAAAAAATTATGCAATAATGTCATAATTAATCAATCACAAGTTTAAGGGTTTAAAAAGGCGCACAGGTGTTTCCATCGTTACCTGAAAAATAGGAGATTCTTCCGATGATTAGTTAGCCACCAGAATTTGCTTATATGTGGAAATTTGTTGAAAAACTGTAGACATTATCGACAAGAAATTAAAAAATATTGCATAGTAGAAGGAAGCTGAAAATTCATGTACATGTGTTGTTTTAGATTTGAATTTTAGATCCCACTCGTAACCTTAATATACCTACATATACCTAATGTGAAGTTTTAAAAGTAGTTGGCAGGTAGCAAACAGAATATAACAACTACGTGCAGGCACATAAAAAGGTTACGAGAACGCAGTACAAACAATTCGGCTGAAATATTTCGGCTCCTGAATACACTCTGCAATTGCACTTCCTGCCAGGCATTCCATCAATTTAATCCAGTTGCTATGTATGAATTTACTACCATTATCTGGCTAAGAGGTGCTTATACTAGGGATGCCTTCACCTTAATTGCCAACGCTGGACAAAACCTCAAAAAACCCCGGACATAACGTTGAAATTGAGTTTTTCCCGGACACACCTAAAAATATTTCTACACATATAGTTTACGGATAAATTTCTAACTACATACCTACTAATAAATTGGGATTCCCCTGATTTTTACCCGGACACTTTTTGAAAACACCATCCGGACGCTCCCCGGACACCCTCTAAACTAGGCCAAATCTGGGGAAACCCGGACAGATAGCAGCCCTAGCTTATACGAACTCTTTGTACCGGCATTGCGTTACATTAACTCTAGATATTAGGAATCGCTTACTGACATCCATCATATTGCTTTTGTATAACATTCACAACACCGACACAACCGCCTGTGCTCTTGAAAGTATAAAGCTTACTCCAAAGAGCCATTAACGCGGCTCCATTGTAGTAGAGGTACATTTAAGGTCATTGCAGGAATGTTCAATCAATATTCAACATATGCTGTGATATACGAATACCTTTTTATATCGTTTTTCATTATTTGTAGATATTAAATCATGAATGAGTCAATATAAATTTTTAAATGCCTATTAAATAACTGTGATATAAAATCTTCACCATAAAACCTGTGGCTCCACAAGAGAACAAAGAAAAATGCGCGTTTGAAATTGCTCGAACAGATAACAACAATATTTCACTTACTTTTGCCCAAAATATATCGTTTATTTGAACCGAGTTCCAAGAAATAATACCGACATCACAATCCATATTCAGGGTGAATATATTCGAATGCATTGAAAATATTCTCATATCAAAATAACATTCAGGGAACAGTTATCCTACTGCTACGTAATTCTATGAAATTCGTTTATTTAAATTTACTTTATTTTCGAAATACCTAGTTCATTCAGGGTTTCAAACAGAGACACTATTAGGTACTAAGCCTGTTTTAATTTAAAGTAGTAGTAGGGATTAGAATAATAATGCAAATTTATTATTTATATCTATATGCATTTCACTTTTAAAAAGACTAGGATAACGATCCCTTCAAATTGTATGTAAATAATTTACACAATAATTATCATTATTTATTTTGATGCAATCCTCCGGGCTTGGTCAATAAACCGGTGGCAGTATAACGAGGGAAATCAATCAATGGTGAACAGAACACGGCTTGTGATTGATTTATGATTTTATGCAGCGCATAATTGAGCGATCAGTTTCGAGCATTTTCGTATTTTCTGATACCTACCTACATCTGTTAGTCTATCTAGCTAGTCTGCCTCTATCATCATTATATTTATAATTATCTCGGATAAAGCACACTTGCACTCTTTTTGTAATGGTATTTGATCTGTACCGATGTTATATATACTATTCATTCCTAAGCTGTAGGTTGTAGCTTCAGTAACTTTAAATTTGACCTTCATAAGTGCCTTCCGAGGGCCTAAACTGATTTTGAAAACTGTTACTCATGGGTAGGTTATATTATCAGAAAACAACCTTTTTTATTTTAGTTAAAAGCTTATTTTTCTTAAATTGGTGCTTATAATACCTACAAGGAATTCTAGTTTAGACACCAGTTGCTATTGAGTTTTGTTAGCTTAAAGCATTTTATTTATGTTGATTTAGTTTCTAACTCTTATATGTTAATAAATCATTCAGCTTGAATAGCTGAATGATGATGATGAATTCATTTATTTTAGCGAAGTTGTTAGCGTGAATGGGAACTGCCACGCCACAGCCCCCTTGTTCAGCTAATACAAACTTCGTCGGCGAGCCGCTTCACGGCCTCGGAGAGCTTACGTCTCACGTGATTAGTAGTATTAGCGTAGTAAGCGACAGAGACAGAGCATAGAGGCCGCGACGAAACATCCTCGAGTTAGTGTAATTTTCCTTACAGAATCGAGCCCCTGGTCGTGGGTTCATTAATGTATCTATTTGTATATATGTATATAAGGAACAAAGGATTCCTTTGACGCACCATCACTTAAAAACTACTGGGATGGGACTGTTACCATTCGATGTGAAATTTTTCGTAGATGGTTATCGGCTATGATAACAATAAACGCGGGTGACACCCCGGAGGGCGGCTAATATACACATATTTAAAGAGTATAGTAATTGTATTATAGTTATCTGGTTACCGTAGTCCATACAAGGTTCGCTTAGTTTTGACTTAGTCGGAAAAGACGGCTGTGTAAAAGAAATGTAGTTACTAAAATATATTTATTCACTAATGTAGGAGTACTAATACAAACCTCGTCGACGAGCCGCCGCACGGAGGCCTCAGAGAGCTTACCTCTCATGTGATTGCGTAGTTAGCGAAAGAGACAGAGCATAGAGGCCGCGACGAAACATCTTCGAGCTAGTGTAATTTTCCTTACAGAATGGAAGCCCTGATTACTAGCATTGTTTCAGCATTTTTGACTGTCTTAAAATAAAAGATGACATGAGACACAATGACATAGAATCCGATCAAGTACCAACACACCATTGACACTTGTATTTGGAAGTATAATATATGAGGGTTTGACTTGTTGATTTTTTCTAGAGGTCATAGTTGACATTTTCCACTAACTAAGTTTTGGCTAAAAAGATGCAGCTCTCTGTGAGAAAGTCGGACGGCTGGTGTAGGTAACATACCCCCGTAGGCACCCTTTAGGCAAAGCTTTAGGTACAGGACCCTAAAAAGGTCGGTTACAGCTTTGAAGTCGCATGGAAAGCCTTTGTCATTTTCACCTCAGAAATTATTTTGCCTATTCGAACGCTGAAAATAGAAATTCCTGACCCGTAATCCATTATACTATCGAGAGGACCGACGTGATGGTATGTTTAATTATACACAGTAAATAAAGGCCTTTCATACAAACAAAGCTTAATGAATACCCAAAATACCTTTTTGTAACGGCAACTGAGTATGCCATCTACGTAGCAAGTTATAACAGAATCCAAGTCTAATTGAATATTTCTGTCCTTTTGTGCGAATATTATTCTGTCTTAGAGAGTTAGTATAAATTTGATATGGGGGAACAAAATTGAGTTAATTAACGAAAATCTTGGGGATTCAGGCGCGTGTGGTTGGTAACCATGCGTGAAGTCTTCTCTAATTGAATTGCCGTCTTTATCTACAGTATTTGCATAATGCGGCCGTATGTAGGCCTTCTTATTTCGCGACATATGCTAATACTGTAATGAAATCATCTTTCGTCATTTGTCGGGACTATAAACAAACAACGGGGGAACTCACTCATTCGTACTTGAGCTCGGCTTGTGAACGAGGGGGATAATTATAACAGCATGAAACTGTCGACGATACCTATTGAAAAGGACAAAATCAATAGTCATTTTCCAATTGACGATGTAGATGGCAATTGTTTTTTAAAACTAAATAAATAACCCTCGAACATGTTTATACAAAACCCTAATAATGTAATGTCTTCATTATCCTTCTTGCAAATGAAGGATTAAAAATACATTCATTTACCTAAACTCACTTTAAGCTTGAATAACATTTCCGCTTCTTTTCGTCGTTGTTTCGCACGTGCTGAAATCGCAGGGTATTTTTCACGAACAAGTTCCCAGGTGCTGTTTCTCTGTTGTGCCTAAAGTTAACGGACGAAGTGCACACAACTCGTAAAATCTTTTAATAAAGGAAAGTGCTCCAGCCGCCTCGGCCACCGCTGCGCCTGTTATTTACATACTGTAAACTAGTTTTGAGTTCGAACACTTTCAAGTTAAAATGTTTTAAACTTATTTTTAATCGTTTTTTTTTTATTTACCGCAAATGGACATTTATTGATGTGTTACGTCATCTTGTATTAAAAGAACTCTAGTTTGTGTTTTGTTGTCGCTTAAGGATTCCGTATCAAAATGTTAATTAAGGAACCCATATGGAGAGGCTTTTCAGTTACTACATATGCTATCAACTTGAAGTTTTGCACCGTTTTAGTCTGATTTTCTCGCATATCATTAAGATTAAAATACGTATAAATACAGGAGAGAAATATTGGAGAGGGTCTTAAATAGGGGGTAGAAATTTGAACGCGAGCGTACTACGGTAAGTGGGGTGTCATATTCAAGAACTTTGCAATTACAATTTAAAAAAGAACATTGATATTTGCCATTATGTTTGTATAAAAAATCTAAAATAATACATACTAAATGCTAAATAAATACATGTTTTTACAAAAATATGGTAGACATTTTGGCTTGTCAAAGTAAATCTTATTATAAAGTACACTAATTTGGATTTATTTATGCACCCTTCCTACAGAATGATTGTATACCTTTCTATGGACTCATACCTATCTATTTGGAGAATTAATTTTTTGTTATAGTTTATTTTGAAACCAGGAATTCCTAATCGATGCAAATCAAAATGGTTACCGTGTTTGAGACCTAGTGGTAAGCAAAACAAACTTGCTGAGTGGAGTTAAGCTAATAGTTCTGGGTTAGACCAACATTTGATTTAACAGAAGGTACGACTACTGCCACAGCGTAATTTATTACCGTAATAGAAATAAGAATATCCAAAAAATGCAGGAATACGGAAAAAGTACTTGATCCACCGCTTCCTAGCGTGCGATGTCTACCATCAAATCCATTGTGAGAATCGTTTACGTAACGTAATAATTACTATTTTATTTGTTTTCAGGCTTACCAACAATCGAAAAGGTTACGCGCGACGCTCAATGCGACATACCCTCGTTCACGCTCGTAGTAGTTCTTCGGTCATCATTCAATATTATCGAATTACTCTTGGATTTTTTATATAAAATGAGTCGTGGACGGTTACCACAAAGTGAATCGAAGAATTACTAAGAGAAGTCGAAGAAGAAAGTGAATCAGAGCTCAGCGACCAGGGCTCTGAAACATCCGACCACATCGTTGCAGAGGAACCTCGATCTGCTGAGGAATCAAACTGCTCGGACTCAGACTCTCTTGACACTCTTCTTTCGTCTTCTGGATATTGCAGGAATAAATTATATGGTGATATTGAGGGCAAATAATGTGACTCTACGGAAATGGCGAAAGTATTTACGGGCGTTAGGCACTGAATTGACAAAAGAGTACATCCAAAGAATATCAACGATGTTAGGCCTTCCAAGAAAACTAAAAATAAAAGGAGCATTTGAATATGGAGGATAGTGCTGCTGATACAGAAGAAGGTAATTCTGGCACATGTAGAGGAACCTGTAAAATATGTCCAGCCAAAAAAAGGAGGCAATCAATCAGTTATGTATGAATGATATTTGCAGAAGTCACACAACATTTATTTGCAATCAATGTCATATGGACGAAACTGATTCTGACGAAAACTAAACCAAAGTTAATTAATTTTTATTCTCATTTTGTAATTTTTATTATTAGACTATAATAGTATATAGTATAGTATATATAGTAATAGTATATAAACTATTCTGAGATATGTAAAAGTGTTTTGTGTTCCTAATTTTTGTTTTGATTCCTAGAATATTTGAGTTCTGTTAATTAATTTAATAATTGTTTCTTTTTCATAATTTTAATTACTTTTTTGACATATCAGACTTTAAAGACACTGATAACAATATCTGAGTACTAATAAATAAATAAATATTGAATAATTAGTGCTTTATTACTCTTATTCTTCCCATAGGTCTTTTCGGTTACGCGCGCCCGCTCCCGTTACAAATGACCGCGCGCCCGCTTGAGGGTTAATGATTTTAATTCCAAATAATGCATCATTTAAAATTCTACGTTGGTCCAGTAAGTGCATATTAAAAAGAAAAAATAACTATAAGCCAACTAATAAAGCCACTCTGTAAATAAAAGGGAGGTTACTTTTCATTACTAATAAGCCTCGGGTATGGTACCCGTTCGCTTCGCTCCACAAACAGAACATGAAGTTGAGACATGCGCTGTTGACTTGGGTAATCCAATAACATTGAGTTCCACCAACGATACAGAAAAAATTGCGTGCACATAAGCATTTTCTTTTCAAGTTAACCGACCTTGAACAATTCTATCCCCTCTTACATATGTGTATCTGTAGTAACAATATACACGATTTAGACTATGGCGGATTAGAACAAGGCTAATACAACGTCGTTAACAATCCAAGGTAATTTGACTTTCATTGGGCAAATTAACAATCGTATGGGTTAAAGTCAACAATTGGGCGGAACGAGAGAATCTAGCTGGAGATTTGTTTAACTGGGTACACAAAAGGGAACAAAGACCACCCCGCCCATACAATGGTAAGACCTGATTAGTTTGTGCCGACGTCTGTAATCGTATAATAGATAATCCAATTTGTAGCATCCCCTTTTGCCATTGACTGAAAACTAATTGACTAAACCGTCGGAGTGATCCAGGTGGGCTACAAAGACATTTTCTAATTTCAATAGATTTTATATAATTGTGCTTGCTCAGTTTGGGCTTTGTTAGTATGAAACCAAGCTCTATTTCGTTTGTGGTTGGAGCGATATTTGAATATGAACCCATGGAGAACAGTTATTTTAAAATATCTTATCAATGGGTTGAATTAAACGTGTGTGTTTACTTATGGACGTTCGTAAGAAGTTATACCCAAAATTATTGGCGATAAAAACTGCACTAAAAGCCTTTGTTATTACTATTCAGTCGCGAAATTGTAGTGTCCAAACTCTTTGCACCTGTCTGTAGCAGTCTGTAAAGAATAGCAAGATTTTACGTTGTTAGGTTATTATTGACAATAACATCATTACTCACTCATTGACACTGACCGTTGCGATTTGTACGATGTTCCAGAGAGACCGTTATCAGTTAACTTTGACCTGTAACTTTTGTGTTACAGTGATGCGCATCTTAAAAATTCATTGTCATAATTTTTTCATAGCGCGCTAAAGAAGTATAACTTCGAAAACCAAATCAAAATCGGTTCATCCGTTCGGGAGCTACGAACGCCACAGACACACACACACAAACACGTCAAAGACATAACACCCCTTAGTTTTTGCATCGGGGGTTAAAATGAATGTAGATTGATTCAGATCAAATTAGAGTAAATTATGATCTAGTCAAAGTCAAAGGAAAGTTACATTTCATTGAAGCAAAAATCACTACATAGTATAAAACAAAGTCGCTTTCTCTGTCCCTATATCCCTATGTATGCTTAAATCTTTAAAACTACACAACGGATTTTGATGCGGTTTTTTTAAATAGAGTGATTGATGAGGAAGGTTTTTATAATACATATGACATCCCACGGTAATGCGGGTAAAACCGCGGGGGACAGCTAGTATCGAATAAAACACTCATCGCAATCCCTCCTCATTAATACATTTATAATACATATATGTATTGTGTCATCGAGTTGCCTACGTCAGTCAGAGTCATATGCATTAATTAAGATAAAAAATACACATGACAGGGCGACGATGGAACGTCGCGTTGTGAGTAATATGACGGGACCAATTTCCTCTTCCATTCCCTCGTTAAAATCGTCCACACACACATCTGAAGAGCGTGTGTCCGAATCGTCAATAATTTTACGTTTTTACGTGTTTTACCGTCACAAGCTGTAGGCACAAATGTCCAACACTAGAACTGGATTTTCATAAGGCTCTCTATGTAATTGGATCACAGCATCAATATTCGTTCGTGTCGCGTTTTGCATATTTCATAGCTGGAATGTGAGCCTGTAGCTCGTATTTGAAACAGTCAAATTGCTAACATGAAATGCACGAAAAATGAAAATCATTAATTTATACTCGCTTAAGACGTAAATAAATAAATATCCTTGAGCATTCTTTAAACACGGCCATTTGATCCCAAACTAAGGAGACCTTGTAATATGGAAACCAGATAACTGATATACTACATCCACTCCTTTTTTCAATACATTGGTATATAGTTATTTACATTCAGACACAGAACAAACAGACATATTCATGCACGCAAATGTTTGTTCTGGATGGGAATCGAAACTACGACCTGCGGCGTGGCAGCTATGGTCTCTCACCACCAAGCCAACTTGCCAATGTTTAAAATGATAAAAATGATCGTAATGATACATCCAAATCCCTAATTCATTAATTATGTTGTCAAAACAATACAGAAAACTTTTGAATTAAAGGAACTTTCCATACTTTAAAACAATAATAATAAAACCAATAATGAATATATAAGGCACGAGTGAGCTCCACGTGTTGTTGTTTTAGTTGAATAACACAATTTGAGACCTTCTAAGTTAAACCTTGATAGTTTATGAAATTTGCCAGGTGCCCTTGATTTCACGGGTTTATCGCTTGGCAAACAAGTAAAGATAAATAAAGTCTGCGGTATGGGTTTAATCGAGGGACAAAAGGCGAATACCTGAAATTCTTAACCTTCTATAATTTTTCTTTCACCGAAAAAATATTGTTTAATCTACTATTAAAATTTTGGGAAATAATAATGTAGGTATAATACAGGCTTAATTTATTTTAACATACTAGCTGTCCGTACAGAAGATGTCAGAAATGCAGGAATTCGATCGCAGCGCCACCTGTCGGGTCCAATTGTTAATCTAAACCACTCTCGAATCCACTGGAACACACAAAAAATTTCAGCAAAATCTATCCAGCCGTTTAGGAGGAGCGTTCACTATCGTACACATGGACAGAAGAATTATATACGAGTATGTATGTATATTAAGGTAGCTGCGATTACTTTTGAGAGCACACTTCATAAATTCTTTTGTCGCAAATAGGCAGTCTTATTTTGATTTATATCGGAGTTCTGTCATAAAAAAGATATCATTTCATTTTTGTTATAAAGAATAAACAAGGGCCTAATGTTTAGGACAGGTGACATATATGGACAGCTGTCAAGGCTCCATACAATGTTGAAGATATAAAATAAGGGTCTCATTTCTCAATGTGGAATCTGCACACAAGTGTGTATACAAAGCACCCACTATTTGTTTATTGGTGCCATAACCAGCTGTTTATTTTGACGCTTTAGAAAACAAATTACAATTTGTATAGCTTGTGTATTTTGGTTGGAGAGCTTTAAGAAAAAGTTTATGAACTCTCCAATCATTATCATAGGAATTATTAAATACGACATTTTTTGACGGGCCTGTTGGCTTGGTGGTTAGTGACCCTGACTGCCACGCCGCAGGACACAACAGACAGGCCACATCTATCTAAGTATGCATTTAAAAAGATATAAGTAATGTAGTATATCAGTTATCTGGTTTCCATAGTACGAGCTCTGCTTAGTTTGAGATCGGATGGCCGTGTGAAAATAATGTCCCAGGATATTTATTATTATTATAATAACAAACACGTGTAAGGCTGAGTGAGAAAAGAAAGAAACCTACTTATTCTTTAACCGTGCCCGACCCTTTTTTCAATTCATGCATTCGGTGAAATAAATAAGATTTCTTAGGAATAAATATACGAAGTTGGGTCACTTGGGTCTGCATATGACGTGTGACTTGAAGAGTACCATTACGTAGGGTGGGGTGCGTTCAGTAATGACAAAGAGCAGTAGTCGACTGGAGCAACCGCAAAGTGGCATGAAATGGAGAATGTACGCAATAAAAAAAACATTTTGTTGACGCGCTGACATACATAACTGAATATAGGCGCAAGTTATTTGCATACTAATGTTTATATAATTTTCATTAATGGAATCAAATTAAATATGAAATATATTTATTCAAATAGGCCTTCACATGCACTTATGAATGGTCAGACTCTAACACCGGTTCGGAAGGTTGCTTTTACTGAGAACAGCCGGTAATAAACTCAGCAACTTTTTTTTGAGAATTTTTCGGATATGTCATTAAAATAATCGTTTATGTTGTAGGAAGCCTTTCGTTCTAAAACAGTATTAATCCTTTCCTTTGTTGTATATAATAGATACATTAAAAAAATCAGGAGGAATGTAATTATAGATGCGTGCACTACACCATGACCATATTACCATGGTATGACTACATAAAGTCGATGAACCAAATAGCCGAATTAGTGATGAGTTTATAACCCTTAGTACCGGACACATTAAAAGACAATATTCCAGTGGAAAATGTACACCAGCGTCCATTTCACAAAGAAGGAAATTCTTGCACCAAAGCTAGGAAGTGTCCTTTACGCGTTCCGCTTTCTGCAATCTTGTGTTTTGTGCAATGAACACAAATCCATTTACTCGTATGTACTGTAACGCGAGTTTTACTCTTTATGTACGTTAACATAAAAGCTGGATTCGTCCAATTACAATTTACGTAAATTACTTGCCATGAACAAATCCTATTCAATTTCTTAAATTAAATCAAATATTAATAAGGATACCAATGAATGACGACAAAATGCTTGAATTTCGATATAATTACAGAGTTTTATAACAAAACGTAGAAAAGTCAGGTTAGTTACAAAATCCACACTAGGTACCAACTTTACGATGTAAAAATATTTACAATTTACCTAATAGCAATTACAATTGGCAATTACTCATTTTTGGCAGACTTAACCTAATCCTTTACCAGATAAGGTTAAAAAATAAAGCAAAAACGATTCGTTGGAGCTGTCTTCGGCTTTAATGATTCTATTAGGGGTAAGAATTCGATTTAGCCGGGAACGTTGATCGGGTAAGTCAATATTGCCCGAAAATTGTTTCGCGATCGTCGGCCGATAATTTAATTATTTCGGGATTCAATTTAACCGGGCTCTTGTTTTCGCCCGCTTACATTGGCCGCCACAGATGTGATTACCTACTCTGAACTCCACAGCCCTCTGTTTGAGTTAATCTCCAATATTGTTGTTCGTCAGTTACATGCCTGCCCCGACAACGTGTCGCCCACTGTAATTAATATGCCTGCTAAACATGTGGGTCACTTAATTACAATTATAACCTACATACATATATGTATACTCTATTATTCCAATAATAGAAATACTGAACATTTCAATTTGCTATTTTTAGAACGGTAATGGCAAACAAAATAGAGGAAGACAAGAATAAAATAATAAGAGCTAATATACCGAATAATACAAAGAATTCTCGTAGCGAGGTCTCTCGTTCGCTTAAATGCACGCTATAAACAGTTATACCGACGGTGAACCGTTTAATGTTGTTTATTGTCAGGCACCCTCATTACCAATTCCTTAGCTTCCTTTTATGGTTGAAATGGCATTCGAGCTCAACTTTTTAATTAACTTCGATTTGTGCCTGAAACTTTTTAGAATGTTCCAAGAGTAGATACCATTAAATTTCACGACAGTTAAGCTTTTTAGTGTTCAATTTTAATTTAGACTAAGGAGTTTCAGCAAAAGGAATAAATGAAGAAACTTTGTTTAAGTCGCTTCCACGGGTTTAATTCAAAAATGTAGGTAAATGTTTTACATCGCAATCAAAAGCAACGGGTATAACTTATTGGAATAACGTGTTGTAAAGTACACATATCCAGCCTAGATAGAAATCAACCTATACAGACCAAACTTCACAATGTAGTTGAAATAAAAATGTTAATATTAAAATCATTTTATAGCATGATGACACCAACAGTTATGAAGCGCCAGCGCCGGGCCTTTAAGCTAAGAATCCTGAGAGGAGATAATCTAAAATGACAATATTATCCCGACGTTCCGACAAACTTCTCAGCGCAACCACCCTATATTACCTGTTTTATGAACACTGACATATGTAGGTATTAGTTTGGTGGTTTACCTAACTTTTCCGTAACATAGTATCTTAAGGTACCTAATTATATTAATATAATGAGTCCCCCAGCGGCAGCGTTGTGAAAGTCTAGAACAAAGAAGATAGTAGTAGAGTTAAAGTATTTAGGTGAAATTATTTTTCAGGTAACCTATATTTGAACTCCTTATCAAATTTGCTCTCAGAAATTGGATCGATTCCAATTAATTGGTCCCATTGAGGAAATACTGAAGTGCGAGGGCGGCCTCACTGAGTGCTAATTATTGTCAATTGCCTTTTAAATAAACGAATGGACCGTTTACTAAATTAATTCTCAACGTTAAGTCTCTCGGGAGATTCCAACAAAATGTTACCTAGTTCTGTATCTAATTCAATACACAAATTTGTAGTTAAAACTGTAAATAAATTCCCCTTAAGAATAATGTGTTTAGACACTAAGTATTCAAGCCACGGTATATCTAACATATCTCCAGCAACAATTATAGATGTTGTATTCGATAGCACTAAGCTGGTAGGTACAGATTTAACGTTTACCTACATGAGGTATGCATCGAAATTTAACCAGTTGTTTCACCAAAGCTGTCGACTGTCGTCCAAAGGTATTATTTTCGAGTTATCTGTACATACCACGGGTTCGACGTTGATGAACACTGAGCTGTGTGCTAGAATTTGTCTAAATATGAACAGCACATTTGGGACACCCATCTACATCTCCGTGTAGGTACATTTGTACCAATTTAAGTTTCATTCGGTATGTTCTCACATTAGGTCGGGCTGCGTTTATTTTATTGCGGTGTATGCTGCCCGGCGTAAACTGCCAGTTACCTCACACCGGACGCAAAGCCAGGACACACGGACACTCCACAGCCACACCGCCATATATTATGCCTGTAATAGAATGCAGGATAATTTATCTATAGAACAACGACCACAAACAACGACTGCAGCCTATTTACGGCACGAACGTACAACCCCTACATAAATTGTGCACCACGCCGTGTATTTCTCATAACTGTCCATGTTCACGGTTTTTGCATGAATAATCAAAATAATAACTCAAATAAAAGAAAGGATAATAGGGCCCCTCATATTTCCGTTTATATCTCACGAGATTATCGTACCGAATAAAAGTGGACGAAATTGAATCTGACCCGTGATTGAGGCCCGCACAAATGGGTCAACGATGCTGCCTACTGAATGCTAACGAATTAGGTATTCACCTTACCTCAGTGGTTGATTACGTGATTCATTTTATTCATCGCGTAAATATAACGGAAATTATTCGATACCCTTTCAGGGCATCAATTGTATAGAAGGCGTAGGTAAATGCTCAAAATAATCTCATAAAAGAGCTTTTAATCAACTCCTTTTATACCTCAGGCACTATTGATAAATAATTAATTGAGATAAATACTTAATGACATCCAATTATTATGATTCAGCATTGGTAACATTATGTTGCGTTGTTAAATATTTCAGATATAATAATCCAAGCAGCATTTGACTATAGATTGAGCAATACACAGGTACCTAAGTAGACGTGAATACTCATACATATTACAGTGTCATCTTTTAAAGTTAACACGCTCCTAAAACTTCCTCCAAGATCATTTATAAAGCTCTTCCAGCTAATTACTTTGTGCAACATTAATTTCCATGAATCTCCTTGTGTCTGTGGAATTAGCGGAACACTCTGAAATTGTTATGTTATAATACTTCCGTATGGGGATCTGCTCCGAAAGGCGGGGGAATGCCAACGTTTTGATATAATTATTTACCCCTAAAGAGGTTATGATTTCTTCCTTTCAAGTTTATATTATTTCTGTTTGTGATAGTTAATTATTTGTAGGCACGTTAGTGGTTGACCATCAAATACTTTTTATATGGTACAAGTTATTTTCCCAGTTATATTTTTGTTTGTACCATAAGCAACAGATTTGGAAATACAGTTAACCGTATCGGAATACAATAGATATCTTTTTTATTTATTATTGATCGATTTCAGATTTTTCCGCAATGCAATTTGTAATAGTATTTTCATTCATACTATAACCTTATCGTCGGAAATGATAAAAGAAGGCCGGCTACTAAATATATAACAATATTGCAATGCAGTGTTTCAGAAGAGAGCAAAGTTTAAAAATAGTTAGAGTTCCCACTCTGGGTTGTCGAGGCTTTGTGAATATAAAATGATATCAAGGTCCTATGCGTAAAGAGAGATATCATACCGTTACAAGATGAAACAAATCAATTCCAAATACCTACATATTTCAATTCCCAATATTCCTAACCTTCGGTTCGTTTGAAGTAACGCGCGATTCCATACGCCATCTTGAAAAAATATAGTGCACACACCTACTCGTACATAAAAACTTGTTTCAATCTATTTTTTTTTATTAAGTTTCTCTGATTTGGTAACAAAGGCTATCAAATATTAAACGCAGTAAGTAACAAAATTGTATTTTTTCGTTTTCAATTGGGATTTATCGGGGTCTTGAACTTGTGTTCATTAGAGGACTCCGGGTTTTACCCAGGGGCGGCCTGGGGCATGTTCTTTCTTGCCCTTTATAATACGCTCGCCGGCACGTGTGGGCGGGAGTCACGCGGGAGTTGCCCGAGGCCTCCGAATGTTCCATAAGTTTGGCCTATGTACCTACTCTCCACGAATTATATGACTGGATACAAACATGACTTTTACTCGGTCATCGGTCAGTGCAAAAACTTTGGTGTCTCAATATGTAGTTTTAGTTTTAATTCGTTTCTATGATATACAGTTAAATACTTATAAAACAGTAAAATATTTAGAATAAATATCAAATATAAAAAACTAACTATCAGAATGTTTTAATGATAGACAAAACTACATAAAGCTTATCCTATTAGCCATGCTATGCCACAGGTCGTGGATTCGATTCCCATCCAGGACAAACATCTGTGTGTACGACCATATATGTTTGTTCTGTGTGTTGTCTGTGTAAATATACCTACAACTACTTGATCATTTTTATATATTCATAAATTTCTTCACATTTTAAATATCTATTTTAAATTATTTGGATTTCATAGTACAAGCTCTGCTTAGTTTACGATCAGATGGCCTTGTGTAAAGAATGTCTCAGGATAATTATTTATTTATTTATTAAATTCTTGCTTCGGGATTTAAATAAGTAACTATATCCACATACAGATGCTTAAACTTTAATAAGACCAATATTAAATGTTTGTAGGCGGATTTAAATTTTAAAGACGAGTTCACCATGGGCTAATGGGGCACAGACTTTTCAACGCATTAATTATTTAATATAATGAACAGGACTGGCTCAAGGAGGTTTTCAGAATGGGCTCCAGCCCGGTGTTCATAAATAATTCACTTATAAAGTAGGTTCTCATTTCGACGAAACTTTATTCCTCAAAAATTGCAAAAAATAAATACCTTAGTGAAAAAGTTGTAAATAAACAATATGTGGTACATCAAATAAGCCTGTTGCTGTTTAGTGTTTAATAAAAGGAATGGCTCCCTTTTCATCCTACTGCTATTCAACTTATGTAATTAATCATACATATTTAATAGGCGTTAATGTTAAACTTGATCAACAGTCAGCGGTAGAAGGGTACATTTATTTTTAATGTTTTTTTTTTACATTACTTATTGTGGTGTATGATAAAACTCCTTACATAGTCTCTATGCTAAATCGCCAGATGCCTTAATTATAACGACATTATAATGTCAACTGTCTATATATATTAATAAACGATTTTACATAATATCATGATTTATTATTGGCGACGAGAAAAAGTCAAATAAACATTGTGTAATTAGATATTATGAAATGGAAAAAGTAAGAAAATATCGTGGCACCCTACGCGGGATGCTCACACGACTCGACACCTATGTCGATCAGAGGGCAACGATGTCTGACGAAGACATTGCTGCTCGCTTCCGGAGCCTGAAGGAGACGATCCTGGCTATACGGGCGGAACAAGAGAAAATCGAGAACAAGACCGTCGACGACAAGGACGATGACGCTTATGATCAAGAACAAGAATACAGGTACGAATTCGAAGAACTTCATACAACGATAACAACCAAACTTTTAACAAAACAGACACATAATAGAGAACAACAGCACGGCCAGCAACAGCAACAACACATAAAACAAAGTGAATCCAGGCATAGAAATACACCGAAGATACAATTTCAACCCCTACAACAATCAGAAACTTTCAACAATTTCAAAAAAAGGCTAGAAGTATATTTTCGATTGAACGACATATCGGAAGGACACATGAAAACGAATATCTTACTGTCAACATTATCACCACAGCTCCACGAGAAACTTTGCGATTTAACATTACCGGAAGAACCAATGAATATGTTATTTGCTGATATTACTGAAATACTTGACGACTACTTAGACCCAAAACCTAGCAAATGGGCACTACAACACAAATTCATAACAAGAACGCAAAAAAACGACGAAACTGTAGCCCAGTACGCCGCAGGGTTGAAGAAACTTACCACTAACTGCGAATTCAATTGCCAACACTGTCAGAAAAATACATCGGAAAGCTTTTTATCATTACAATTTATAAGGGGATTGAAAGATAGCGATGCACGTACAAAAATTTTACAAGACCGAACAGTACATACATTCAAATCACTGACACAGATTGCGATATCTATTGAAATGGGAAAGGCAGAAAACGCTTCAATGATTACTAATGAACAACCAAGTACCAGTAGTGACTACATTAACAAAATCACCCCATACAAGAGACCGGCAGGACCACGACCAAGTCCAAGACAAATTACGACTAAAGATCTAAAAGGAAAATGTTTCCGCTGTGGTGCTGCGAATCACAAATCCAACAAATGTGGCGCTATAAACGTTACATGCCATAAATGTAATAAACTCGGTCACCTAGCCCGTGTTTGTCTTCAACGCCACTCTGATGCGAGTCTTAAAAAGAATAACCCGAATACGAACCTAGTAGAAGACTCAACGACAAGTGACCATGATGTCTGGAATGATATTAATATCCTATCTGGAGAATCATCTGAGAAATATATGATAACGGTACATATTGAACACGTTAAAATAAAGATGGAATTTGACACTGGGGCTACACTAACTTCAATGTCATTACAAGACTATCAAAAACTAAAAATTGGAAAAAGAATCTTCAAGACTAACATAAAGCTCAGAACCTATACTGGAGAAGTAATCAAACCAACAGGCGTGGCATACGTGCAATGCAGATGCCAAGATAAAGAATTCCATGGAAAATTGTATGGTCATCAACAATAACGTCGACCCCATTTTTGGCCGCAGCTGGATGAAAGAACTCAAAACACTGAACTTAGCAGACATAAAAGCCGTACAACATGCTGAAAACATAGAATTAGACCAACTATTGGAGCTCTACAAAACATCAGTCTTTAGAAACGACCTTGGCGAAATACCCAATTACAGAGGACACCTAAACCTGAAAGAAAACACTAAGCCAATTTTTATAAGACCACGAAGAATGCCTTACGCTTTAAAAACCAAAGTGGATGAAGAAATAGAGCGACTATGCGCACAAGGTGTCATCACGAAAGTTGACCACTCTGAGTGGGGTACCCCAGTAGTACCAGTTGTCAAACCAAATGGGAATATCCGATTATGTGCTGATTATAAGGTTACCCTAAACAAAATTATACAAGATGAACAATATCCGATACCTATGATTGAAGATATTTTCACAGAGATGAATGGAGGTAAACTATTTTGTACACTCGACATAACTCAGGCGTACCTAAACATGGTGATGGATGAAGAGAGCGCAATGCTACAAACACTCAGTACACACAAAGGAACTTACAGAGTAAACAGGCTCATGTTCGGAGTTAAGGTCGCTCCGAGCTTATGGCAGAAATTCATGGACAAACTGTTACAAGGCCTGGAAGGCGTTAAATGTTTCTTTGATGATATAATTATACAAGGAGCTAACCAACAACAACTGCTACAGAGACTCAAACTCGTACTCGATAAACTAAAAGAAAGTAACCTTCGAGTAAACAAAGACAAGTGCCATTTTTTCCAAACAAGTATAAATTATCTTGGACACACTATCGACAACGACGGTCTACACAAAAACAGGGACAAGATAAACGCAATAGTTAAAACAGAACACCCAAACAATACAGCAGAACTAAAAACATTTCTTGGGATAGCAAATTTTTACAACAAATTCATACCAAACCTAGCATCGATCACGAACCCTCTAAACAATTTACTAAAGAAAGAATCTAGCTTCTTATGGTCTGCAGAATGTGAACAAGCTTTTATACAAATTAAGAAAGAAATTGTAAGTGAAAGAATACTGATACACTTTGACTCTAAGAAGCCGTTAGTGCTTTCAACAGACGCATCGCCACTGGGACTCGGGGCAGTACTATCACATAGACTACCAGATGGATCAGAAAGACATATAGCATTTGCTTCGAGAACACTGTCAAGTAGCGAGAAGAATTACAGCCAAATCGACAAGGAAGCTACAGCGATACACTGGGGATTGAAAAAGTTTTTCTACTATTGTTATGGTCGAAAATTCATCCTCGTTACAGACCATAAACCGCTGACAATAATTTTCCACCCACATCAAACGCTACCAGCAATGAGTACGATGAGGTTGTTTCACTACGCTCACTTCTTATCTGGATTTGACTACAACATTGAATACAGAACTTCAGCGAACAACTCAAATGCAGATTATTTATCCAGATTTCCAGTAGAAAACACCAAGACCAACAGAATTGACCAAAATTACAGTTTTCAATTTCAGCAAATCCATACCATTGATATTAATCCAGATGTCATAGCGACAGAAACAAGAAATGACGCCGACTGTACAATTTTGCTACACGCATTGGAAACTGGCCAATCACTAAAAACACTCGGTTACAAGGACAATGAATTTACTTTGCATGATGGTTGTTTATTTAGAGGATCACGCGTCTTAATTCCAAAAGCACTTCGCGAACAAGTGCTAGACGAACTACACCTCGGTCACCCAGGTATTGTAAAGATGAAGCTATTGGCTCGCAGTTTCGTATACTGGAAAGGAATTGACAACGACATTGAGACCAAAGTCAAGTCATGTAGAACCTGTAGATTGCAACAAAATGAACCAGAGAAAGCACCACTGCATCATTGGGAACAGCCACATGGCCCCTGGCAAAGACTTCATATTGATTTCGCTGGACCTGTGCACGGACACCACCTATTAATTACTGTAGATGCATTCTCAAAATGGACTGAGATTATACCAACCAAGTCCACTACAAGCTCTTGGTGCATTCAAAAATTGAAAGAACTATTTTGCACCTTCGGAACACCTCACATCTTGGTTTCAGATAATGGTCGACAGTTCGTTTCGGAAGAGTTCGAAAAATACTTGAAATATTGTATGATCACTCATAAGACCTCCGCCCCATACCACCCTGCAACCAATGGGCAAGCTGAGCGTTTTGTGCAGACAGTTAAGAGAATCTTACGAACCTTAGAGGGGGAAGGAGGTAACCTAGTAGAGAAGCTAGTGACAGTGAGAACTCGTCTCCGACGGACACCAAATGCTAATGGTCAAACTCCGTACCAGCTTATGTTCGGCAGGGAAATACGCACGGCACTACATGCTATGTTTTTAAGAAAAGGAGAGAAGACCGCACCAACCCTTCAAGAGGTTAATGTTAGACAGTTCAACCCAGGCGATCGGGTACAGGCTCGTGACTACACGAGTGCCACGCAGCGGTGGCAGTTTGGAAACATAGTAAAACGTTTGGGCCGTCTTCACTATATTGTTCGCACCGACAACGGTGATGTCTGGCGCCGACACCTCGACCAGCTCTTGGGTGCACCTTTGATCCGCAGCAGCTAGGAGGGGAGAGATGTGGTGTATGATAAAACTCCTTACATAGTCTCTATGCTAAATCGCCAGATGCCTTAATTATAACGACATTATAATGTCAACTGTCTATATATATTAATAAACGATTTTACATAATATCATGATTTATTACTTATCTTATGTAGACTATAATCACACAAGAAGCTCTATGTTCAAAGGGTCTTTATAAATTTGGTTGTAATTTTTATGAATATGAAGGGCCTTCTACTTATTTATTTTAACTAATTTTCGACGAAAAATGTACGGAAACGATATACATCTGAAAATCTATTAAACATTATATAATTATGAAGATTGTCTTCTGTTAGCGACCCCACTGTGGTGAAATCTCCGTCCGTACCTTCCTGTTTCAACTGTTCGTAATTATAAAGTTTTCCATAAGGAACATGTCTCAGAAATGTGCAATATTTTCAAAAGGCATTTGCCAAATAAAGCAAAGTAAACTCGCCGCCTGTCAGGAAAGAGGAAATGGCGCGGCTCGTCTTTGGTCCTTTTCCCCTTTTTAACAATTGCTTGCCGTTGGCTCTCTAAACCGCAAACTCTAATGAATTTAAGTCACTTGCAGTGCTCCTTTCCACATCGATTAAGTTACATAACTTTGTTCATGCTATGGAGCTATTTATGTAGGTAACTTATATGTAGGAAATTTCTTATAGATATGTTTTAATATCTTTGCTATTTTCTTTATACAGGCTGTTACAAAACAACCCGTAAAGTCCATTTGATAAATTAATTATATTTTTACGGGGTATTTTATAACACGTTGTGTACCTTCCTGGACCTGTAGCATATGATATGTGCGTATCATAGCGTATGTAGCAGTGTATTTGCCTTACATTCATACATTATATACCCACCTTTCAACACACTTTGTTCAGAACACAAAGTTAAATAAACTTGGTAACTATCTACTCAGGACTACATAAAATATGTGTGATGTTTTACAAAGTTTATAACAACTAAAACAAGTGCTTCAAACTCCGAGTCATTAAGAAAGTCATTAGTTATCTATACTAAGGTCAAGATAAATAAGTCAGAAAAATAAAATACTGTAGGTATCTGTGGTAGCCACGAGTTATATTTCGTTTATTAATACGTTTAATGATATCTACTATAATTAAATATTTCAATTTTAAAAAGCTGAATTTTTAGGTCATGTAACTAACTAACATACAATTTTTTTAATCACTAAGGTAGCAAACAAGCTGGCGGCCCGTCTGATGGTAAACGGTCACCGCAGCCTATGGACGCTTGCAACACCGTGGGTATCAGTCGCGCGTTGCCGACCCTGCAAATGCTGCTTTATTGCTTCCCTTATCTGCAATAATATAAAAAACTGCCATCATTAGAAATTTAAGTAAAACTACTATTTACAAGGGTAACATCTTGACAGTAATAATTACTTTAATCGACTTATTTTACTGAGCACACGTTCTAACTTCCCGATACAACATGATTAAATATTATTTTCCTGAATATCTTTAAGGTTCAAATTCTAATAAGTTTTTGTTACAAGTTTTTTAACCAAACTATTGTTTTGGGTACCTACTATACATATAGTTGTATCGTTAAATCGGCAGGTAAGTATGTAATATAGAATCCTTCTTTCGTGAACAAAAAAATATGTTCGCTCTTCCTTCCTCTCAGTTCAGTCTATTATCAACAGAATTTCTTCACACACCATAGTAGAATTAAAAGCGCAGCTTTATTGTAAGGCAAGATAAAATGTGACCGAGGTGCCTTATCGACCATGAGAGCAATTTCAACAGTAAACTCTTTGCTCGAGAATTGAAAAACTAAAATTTTATTGTGTCATTTTACTTATCATGTACCTAATGAATTGCACCGTAGAAGGTACTCGTCATAAAACACCATTATAACACAAAATGGACTAACTCCATGTTATTATCACAAAGCAAAACAAACATTATTCTACGGTTAATAGTAACCATTAGGCTCTCTATAGACACATTTACTAAAGTATTTTGCTATTCTTCGTGTACTAAAAAGCACCTGTAGTACTTACCTATTTTGTAGTACATCGAAACCTCCTTTGAGCAACGTGATTTCATTTTGTTATAATAGTATAGCTGTGCGCAGAAAATCCCATCCTTCGGAGTGAAAATATGAAATTGTGCTTCGGAAATAAAAGGCACCCGTTTCCATCTAGTAATGGCAAATGGTACTATTTGTCACAACGAGCGTATAGGTAATCTATTGACCCCTGCCACGTATCTTTTCTGACAATAAATTGTCCTATTCATTCCGATTCAAAGAATTTCCCGTACCTACTTTACTGAATGTTTTGCCTACCTCCCATGGCTTTTTTGTTTTTTTGTACAAAGACCTTTGAAGCCTTCTGACATACCTGCTCATGAATATATATTAGGATATATGTCAGGTAAACATCGTCATTACTTTAATTTTAAAAGGAAAAACAATATCGTAATTTTTCAATTATTTTCAAGTGGAGACTCGTGGCCGTTGGCGAACCGCTACAAATGGATCATAAAAGAGCCGTAGCCACGTATCACGGCCATCGAGCCCCCTGAGGCAAGCTAAGCGATGCCCTTACCGACCACCGTGTCACAACAATTGCGTCGTTTTTCATTTACAGCCCATTAAATGTACAGTTCCCGGGGCTTATGCGATAGCTATTACTTGAGCCATAAACCTATACCGCAGTCCATAAAATATAACACGACGTATAGAAGGTATAATACACTATATCTTACCAGTTCGTTCTTAGACAAACACCAAATGAACTTTTTTTTGTTTTTATACTACTAAGGTAGCAAACAAGCTGACGGCCCGTCTGATGGTAAACGGTCACCGCAACCTATGGACGCTTGCAACACCGTGGGTATCACTCGCGCGTTGCCGACCCTGCAAAAATCTCTTCATACCCTTCTTGAAGAACCCCATGCTGTACTCCCTTGGGAAAACCAAGGCGAGGAGCTCATGCCACAGCTTAAGCGTGCGCGGCAGAAAGCTCCTTTGGAATCGCACGGTGCGAAACCAGTTTGGATATTGATGTTTAGACAAATTCTCCTCACACAAGCGACCTGGTTTTGAAAACCAGTGTTAGAGTCTGACCATTCATAAGAGCCTGCGTAGGCTTATTTGAATAAATATATTTAATTTAATTAAGTTCAAGTCAATATATATAATATCTAAAGTTGAATGGAATGAGTAATAGAACGATGCGAACTACATCAGTAACTCTTTTATATAATTGGTAAATTCGCCGCTAGCTTATAAGTCTTCGGTAGTATAGTGGTAAGTATCCCCGCCTGTCACGCGGGAGACCGGGGTTCGATTCCCCGCCGGAGAGACTCTTTTTGTAATAATTTTTTTTTTGTTCATAAAATGTACTATGTGTTAGCTATTATAAATAACAGTTTCGAGTATCAAAAGTAAACGGCAACCACACAAAAAAAAATTGTGGTACTAAACAAAGAGGACATGACCAAACAACAGAACCATGCACTAAACTTCATGAAAAAGAAAAATGGTGATAAACCATTTTTTTAAAAGAATACCTATCCATTAAGGCGACGTTGATGAACCCTACAAAACTTTATATGGGTAGCTATAATGTTGTATAAAATTTCACTTTTATTTGCCATCTTATTTCATTGCCAACTGTACCTTATAATTTATTTGGCTGGAAAACTTCGATTCGCAAACAGAAGGAGCTAAGTTCGACCCGAGTTGGTGCCAATTAGTTTCTTGCATAATTTATCACTTGCTTTTCTCTTGGAGGAGTTTTCACCATTTATAAGCAAGTTTCGTTCAAAAGAAATATCTAATTGAGTATATTTTGAATGGCTGGATATAAAAGACATGGCTGATAATTTAATTTATTCCCTTCCATCAAACTTCTTTGAAAATGAAATATAAAAAGCAAAATTGTAACTTTACATTTAAAACCATTCATATTTCTCTCGCCCACGAGTTTACACATCGATGGTTTCTTTAACAACTTCAGATTAGAATAAACGATATAAATTGACTGATATAAAATACAGTATCTCGTTGCCTGTGTTTTTAACAGATAGATAGGTACTTATCTACCTGGTAGGTAGGTAACACAAATAGGTACGAAGACAAAAAAGATTTTATTTAATCCAGAAATGTAAGTTTTATTTACTTTCCACCTGCAGCCACATCATCACGTACGGGTATAATAATTAATTCAAATCAGTTATAAACAACTCATCAAGAGACATATCTATACAGTGTTAGCTGTAAAAAGAAATGTGATAAAAATCTAATCAATATGAACATTCATAGCATACATTTTTTATGATTATATTCATGTAACGTACATAAATAATTCCTTTATTCGATACGTGAGTTGTCGGATAACATTATCGCACAAAACCAATCGCAACTATTCACGTATGACGTAATATATGGATAAAACAAGAACAATTTAAACTTTATCTTAGTCTCATATTTCAGTGCGAACAAAACAATTGTTGTTTTGTTGTTAACACAACGAGCACGTCGGGAACTAAGTTGACGTAAAAAAGAGAATGAAACAGGTTCCAGCGCTAGTGCGCTAGTGTTCTCAGCAAATTCCCTTTGCTCTAAACAACTTTGAAGCTTTTTTGGCTCTGCGAAACTTGCCGCTGAGTGTAATTCATTTTGTTTCTATTGAAACTACTGCGGATACATTCTTCTAAATATCCTTATAAGGGGTTCCGTAGTCAACGAGAAACCTTTTTTTTTCGCTATGTTCATGTGTCCTTCTGCTTGCGGTTTACTTAGTCTCTTGCTAAATATATGTTGTGAAATAAAATCTTGAAAAAACTATTTTCTTTTTTACGCGTTCCCTGCAGAAACAGCATTTTTTGATTCGATAGGGCTCCGTTTAGGAAAATGTTAGCTTTAAAGTAATCATTTTTATATTTGGAAGTACTCCCTACAACTTATGTCCTGTTGCAGGCTTTCGGGTATTTTAAAACTTTGAATTTTTTTGTTTCATTTTGCTGCTAACTTGAATGTTATTATTCATTTTCAATTTTACTAAATCTCATAAAAGAAAACTATCTTAGCTAAGCGGACTTTAAAACTTAACGAAATAGTTGACCAACTTATAAAACTACGGAACCTAACTCTACGCGTGACCCGACACCCACTTGGCAATTATTATCAAAAAATAAACGACGTTCAAGTTTGCCTTCTTGCGGCAATAAGAAACTACTAGTTTTACTGAAAGTGCACAAACGACCAAAATATGAAATCGATTTCTTTGTATCCACAGAAACACCGAAACCTTACCCTAAATGTAAATGTTAGACTTTACGTAATAAAGAAGGTTTTTGTGTGCTTAAAAATTGGTAATAAAGGAGTTTAAATTACGGCAAAATGCTTTATTAAATAATATAAAAATTACTAATGGCTAATAAAAATGTGATAAAAAAATAAAAATCATATAATAAAGGAGGGCCTTTATTACATTCAACAGCCGTTTAATTTCGGCAAATGCTTCAGTAGCTTAATTAAAAAACATTTCAGACGAATTTTTGTGGCTTACAACGCTTTTATTAAAACCTTTATAATGATCTTTGGCAAACCTTAGGCAAGTTTTCCCTTATTATTTCAAATACCCTGAAGGCGTCATTTGAGAAACTTATACTGAAATCGTAAAATATTAACTCGTTATACCTAATTGCTTATTAAATTTACATGGCGTACGTGGCACGTAACATGGAATACCTATAAATCCACTTGAAGGTATATTTCAACATTGGGTAGATTTCACCTGCGATTAAATAAAAAATTAAATAATAAACAATAATAAATATCCTGGGACATTTTACACACGGCCATCTGATAAATTGATATATTGAGATAGATAGAGATATTGAAATAGTCTCAAGTTTGGACTTGAGACTTGACAGAGCTTGTACTATGGAATCCAGATAACTGATATACTACATATACTACTTTTTATTTTTCTTAATACATACGTAGATATTTACACCCAGACACAGAACAAATAGACATGTTCATGCACACAAATGTTTGTCCTGGGTAGGAATCGTCCCGCGACCTTCGACTTGCCAGTCAGAATCGCTAACCACCAATTGGCCATACTACATACTCGCTTTTGCAGTAATATAGTGAAGGAAATGTACGGTTAAACAATAGACACAAGAATTGACTTTTGTAAGTCTATGTTATGCAACTAAGATTTACCTTTAAGTTAATGAAAAACTTGACACCAAGTGACAATAAAAATTGGAGCTCACACAGTTGGCAATTCATTATCTCATTTATATATTTACTAGCAGTCCCCCGCGGTTTTACCCGCGTTCCCGATCGATGTCACATTCCGTGGCGATGACATATTATTCCAGGATATTCTCTATCTATGTGCCGAGTTGTATGTAAATCCGTTTGGTAGCTTTTGCGTGACAGAGTAACAAGCATACATACATACAAACTTTTGTATTTATAATATTGGTAGGATACTAGTAGGATTATAACATTATAAATAAAGTAATTAATGTACTTAACTTCGATCTTATTATTTCTTTTTTTATCTCATTTTCATTAAGCAAACAAAATAATTATCAAAGTAGGCAAAACCAAACAATTAAAAAGCGCAATGGAATTCTGCGTTCAATTTAGAATTAACTCTTGTGAGTTATTCATGTGACACTCACAGTCAAAATATTTATACCTACATTCAAATTAAATGCCTTATGGGGGAATCCACTGACGTTTCTAACCACACATTGAAATTTCAAAGGTAAATTAATACATAATGTAACAACCCTCCCTAAATAAATATGATAATAATTCTACCTTCATAAAACAGTATTTCATGGACATGGGTTTTTAATCAAATAAAGAATCCAGCTAAGTACATGTAGTAAATACAGTGTAGGGTTCCGAAGATATTTTGTCTCTATAGACAAATTTTACATGACAAAGTTACTGCTACAGCTTTATCTGACAGACAGATGGACATGACGAAACTATGAGGGTTGAAAGTTAGACTTCAGCCCCCTTATTCCATTAATACAAACTTCGTCGACGAGCCGCTTCACGGAGGCCTCGGAGAGCTTACGTGATTAGTAGTATTACCGTAGTAGACAGAGACAGAGCATAGAGGCCGCGACGAAACATCCTCGAGTGCCATTTTCCTTACAGAATCGAACCCTTGAACAATGAAGGGTCAAATTTGTTTCAGTGAAACAACTAACAATATAAAAATGTATGTAGGTATCGGAGACCTATCGTCGCAATGAAGCCCTTATAAATTATAATTTCACATAATACAGATATGTAACATGTTAATACATATCGAATGCTGTTGAACAACACAGTATTTCAATCAACGTATCGACCGCCACGAATCCTTTGAAACACCGCTAAGTAATTCATTCCATGCAAATTGTAACGATATGTACCACCTATGAATACCGTATTCAATTGCCACAATATACATTATACTGCCAAGTCTTTGATGTAGATATTTGCGGTTGAATACGTCATGAGTAAGGGCAAAGTTTAGATTATATTACAGTTTCAATGTTATAATAAGCTTATCTATCCAAATGAAAATAATAGAGATCTGATTATTCATAAACTTAATAAGGTTGTTGGTACTGTAGTGAACGAGGGCATAATTACAAAAAAATCTTATCAAATATTAATTACAAGCTGTCCCCCGCGGTGTTACCCGCGTTCCCGTGGGATGTCACATGTATTATACATAAAAACCTTCCTCTTCAATCACTCTATCTATTAAAAAAACCGCATCAAAATCCGTTGCGTAGCTTTAAAGATTTAAGCATACATAGGGACATAGGGATATAGGGACAGAGAAAGCGACTTTGTTTTATACTATGTAGTGATTTATTTTAGGATTATTTTATTTTTAAGTTTTTTTTATAAAAAAACATATTTGTCCGTGCCCGCGCATATTAACTTATTCATTCAAATAATCGTCAGCCAGCAACAGGAATAACGGCCAGTGCGCTAGCATAGACCTTCCTTACAGTACCTTTTTGCGGTATTATAAAATGAATGAATTTAATTGTCAACTATCAAAACTGAAATAATGATAAAAATACGAAACTAAAATAAAATAATAACATTAATTATGGTATTAATGAAACATAATCAAGCAGGTCGGTATGGAATACAAAAAGGAAATTGCATACATGTTTAAAATTTGTAAATATTATTTAGTTGTTATCTTGTCGATAGTTTGACAGCACTGAGATAACATTAAATAAATGATAATTGTGTCGTGTTACCAGTTCGAATACATCAATATATTCACTCTCAATAATCACGAAGATTTTATCCATTAACTAGCTGCACCCTGCGGCTTTGCCCGCTTTCAATCCTGGTTATAAACATTCCTCTTGAATTACTCTATTGCTGAAAACTGCATTCAAATCCGTTGCTTAGTTTACGATTCTATAAATAATACAGACAAATATTCATTTTTATATATATATATAGATAGAAGATAAAACAAGCTCAACAATCAACTATTTTCTACAATTAGATTAAACATTTTTATCCTGAATTCCAACAAAACAAGGATATTTAATTTACATGCAAATTTTTATGTTGGTGCTATAATAAAATGTAAATAAATCCGGTGACTCCGTAGCGTCTCTCATTGCCTCGTCTCCGTATTATTACTCAACCGACACGGAATTAGACTACGCAAAGTAATATTATTAATACAGATAATAAATAGAAAATTATAGAATCAACAGAAAAATTTGATCATAATTGGACCGTTCCGGTAAAGATAACAGAAATAGTTTAATACCTACGCTTAATTTCCTTAATCAAATTGTACTTTCCTACAGCTGTAGCTGTATTTATAATATATATTTTAAAATTTTACTTCTAGTGGATTTGGTAGTTGAATTATATTGGAATGAAATTTCTTAGAAGGGCTTTGAAATGATCTGCAACTTTTTAGTGTGACCAAAAAAAAATGAATGATAAACACAATCAATACTATTAAAAGTGATTGATGAATAAATATTAAATAGATATTAAATGTTTCCCTGTAATATAAAAGATAACCTGTCTTTAGGAGACCCTGCTTTTTAAATTAAAAATCAGGGAAAAGTGTGACTACGAAATGAATAGGGTTGAAGCTACAAATTCATGAGTGGCATTATATCAAATGCCTTCACTTTAGTTGAACATTTCACTGACACGCTTTGGAGAAAATACAATGTGGAATTTGAAACACGTTGAACTTGGCAACTCAAAGCTGGCCGTTTGGCGGGCGCTGGTTTGCGTCAGCCATGTTACTAGACCTGAATATCCTTTACCATATCGTGCTATTTCCCACGTCTAGAATATACATTTTACTTTTATTTAAAGTTACATTTTGTTTAATAAATGGTTCTTATATAAAATATATTACTAGCTACAGCATCATTATTCATTTTAGAAAATTCATAATAATTAATATAATAGTTTCAAAAATAAAAAAAACACGCTTCTATAGAAAATACAACTAAAAAATAGAAAATTTATTTGAATTAAGAGTAGTGTAAATAAAAAAAAAATGTTTTTTATTGTCAAAAAAGCGTGGGCTGCATGGTGTCAATAGTTATAAATATTTTATTGACAGATATGAGTAGAATATCATAATGATTAGGTACTGATTATCATTTTGACAATATCTTAAAAAGCACCCCACGCTTTTTTGACAATATTTCTTTTTTATTATTTACACTATTCTTAATTCAAATTTATTTTCTATCTTTTAGTTGGAATTTCTATAAAAGCGTGTTTTTTAGTTTTTTTAAAATTATTATTTACTTATCTTCTATTATATATTATCGTATATCTGTGTGCGAAATTACATTCCAATCCTTCATTTATATACTGCAGTATTAAATGTAAAGTAAAGGCCATTAAAATAATTCAATGAAACACAGTTTGTTAGTCATATAAGTTAGGCTAGTGTAGAATCCACATTGCTGCGGGGAGTAGCGCTGTTTGTTAAAATACAGCTTTTACCTAGTTGGACAGCGGCTGTTGTTTTTTTTATGCTTGGGTCATATTGTCTAGTATTTTGTAAACAAAACATTTAAGTAATTAAATTATTCATATTACAGCCGTAACGAAGTAGAATGGAAACAAGCAAACAATATATTAAAACATTCGCATTTGACAGGCCAGTTGGCTTGGTGGTTAGCGACTCTGACAGCCAAGCCAAAGGTCGCGGGTTCGATTCCCACCCAGGACAAACAAATGTTATTGATTTATCTATATAAGTATTTAGAAAAAAAAGTAGTATATGTAGTATATCAGCTACCTGGTTTCTATAGTACAAGCTCTGCTTAGTTTGGAACCAGATGGCCGTGTGTAAATAATGTTTCAGGATATTTATTATTATTCGCATTTATACTATTTGTATAAGACTAACCTCCGAGTCATATTAAATGAAATCCTACTCCGAAATACTATCTATCTCCATAGTAAATTTCATCAGAGGCCTTTTTACCGTGATAGGGTAAGAAAAAAACAGACAGAGGTCCTTTCCTATTTATAATGATGGGATATATAAGAAGCTCAATTTCCGCTGGAACAACGCCACAAATAATATTCTTGTAACAACATAAAACACCAACAAAATCTGTCGTAATGTCACCAAGTTGTTATTAATAATAAGAAAATAAATATTCATATTCTAGGACAATCTTTACACACGGGCATGTTCATGCACACAAATGTTTGTCCTGGATGGAAGTCAAACCCACAACCTGCGGCGTCGCAGTCAGGGTCTATCTACCAAGCCAACTGACCCGTAATTTATTAGCAATCCCAACCGCACAACAGACCTCAATGCTCGTCCTTTAATTGAGATGATGAACATTCACAAATTAAGCTAGATTATACTTTATTATTATCATAGTAGAATTGAATTTCTGATGTGTTCACATAAACATACAATTTGAAAATGGGAAACATTTTCATAAATTGCATGTTACAAGATTTCTCGAAGAACGCGCAGTTTGAGACTTGAGCTTTAAGCTTTTAAATATTAAATCTATAACAGGAAACTCTCCTTGAAACCCGAGTTGTCACTATCGCCATCGTGTCGTGCAACTGAAGGAATTGAATATCTCAACTCCTTTGATTGTCGATATACCTACATATACAAATAAAAAACACGATTTGATGGTAACACTGTAGTAAATGGATTTGTTTTCGTTCTCTAAGAAATATATAGTACCTACCCATATTATAATTTTCCAGCCAGATTTTTTTTAGCCAGGAGACTCATGGCTCAGGGAAATCTAGTTTGGGCTCCTGTCTCCCACAACTGAATCTATCTGTTTATTAAAAAAAATATTGTAGGTACTTTTTTATATGGGAGAAAATAAACGAATTTTATTATTTACTAGCTGACCGCTTGTTTTGCCATATTTACCTTATTATAAACTTTACATGAAAATTTATTTATAAAAATCGCGATTTAAAAACAGGAATTGATCATTGAAGGGTGAAAATTTTAAGTTATATGTATTTTTTTATGCTAAATCATAATAAATAAAAAAAATTGTGAAAGAAATAAAAAATATATATTGGTGTGGACAACCCTTATCACTTAGGAGGATAAAAAATAGATGTAGTCCGATTCTCAGACCTACCCAATATGCACACAAAATTTCATGAGAATCGGTCAAGCCGTTTCGGAGGAGTACGGTATCTAACATTGTGACACGAGAATTTTATATATTAGATTATAATATTCCACTTTTGTGACATATCCAGTCTGATAAGGCCAAGGCTGACCAATTTCTTGATAAGGACAAAAACATTTAAAATGCGCAATTTTTAACGATTGATCCTTAAAAAATATCTGTTTTTAACGTAACAGACATTACGTCCAGAAAATCTATATAAGGAGAATTTGGAATCATTATAGAAAATTTAAAAAATTTTATTACTGCAAATCAAACATAAAAGGACAAGATCCTCACAAAGTTTACAATTAAGGACAAATTTTACATAACATAGGAACAGATCATAATATAAAATACATTATTTCGCTGACAACTCTATCTAGAGTCGCTATCTTAAGGATAACTAAGCAAGCCTGTATCGAGGAATCCTGTATAAGTATATCTAAAAATACTTAAACCGCAAAAGACGAGAACCTACAAAAAGCTAATAAAATACAGTCATAATCTTACTCGTATTTGCCACCCGAATGGAAGCAACGATATTATAGCCCACACACCACAGTGCCGTTAAGTAGGCACTAGAAGGAAACTCAATATCAATAATTACACATGTATAGACCCCACACTCCCACCCAACACCGAACCAAGGCGTATACCCCCCTTCTTACGACACGGCCAAGTAAAAGTCATGCTTTATTATTACTTCGCTATATTAATTGTGTGTCAAGAGCTCATATCGGCTCCTTTTGTGCTCCTAATGACAAAAAAATGATATCTAACAACATATTACGTTAGATATTACGGAGAATATGATATTAATGTTGTAGTTTTCTTGATATTTTACCGACAACTCATAGCTATTCGAGATGCGTGGCAAGATTATTATTTTTAGATTTTATCACCTAAATATGATGCGTGATACGTTAACGAAAGCGTCAAAAAGTCAAACAATGAATACAAAAACATGTACTTATTATGTTGTGAAGTAAAATAGATGATTAATCTTTTGCTTGACTAAATGTTATTAAATATTAAGGGCGAATTTCTGTTGACATATTTTTTTAATTACATGGATGGTCCATAAATAACAGATTATCTTATTTATGCCTGAACTTTGTATACCTTATGAAACCACTCCCGCATGAAAAATAATGTTACTAGTAGGTCACCACATTAGGGTCATATTTTTAAGATTCCGCACGTTCGCAGCGAAACCATGTTGTCATGGCAACGCTTCCGTTGAGGAAATTACCACTCCCTCGACTTTCATAAATCAAGCCTCAGGTAAAATTTAATATCATTGCACGAATCGGCTTCGTCTTCCTAGTTGACATGTTTTAAAAATGGCAAGACTCCAAATTCTCAGAGCATTTTCCAATTTTGGGAGACGTTATATTTTTTATTCATATTAGGGAAACTTCCTATTCATATTAAGTTTTGTCGTGGACCGGAAAGCGATGTTATGGAATACAAATAAAAATCTCGTATGTTAGGTGCCCAGCATTCCAAATTGAGTTGTGTACTTTCATAGAGTTAAGAAAATCCATTGTACACCTTCAGCATAAGCCAGAACTGTAACAGTATTAGTACGAAACTTAAAATACAGAAAAACTTTTATCCTGTGTCCAATTTCAGGTCTTAATGCACCTCTATCTAAAGTTTTAACTAAATCCGGTATTTCGCTAAAACGCGACAGCGTATTTCGAACAAAAGTAATTTTGTGTTTCACTGTTGGAGGCATTATTTGCTTAAAATAGAATATTAATTCCGATACCAGTTTCCAAATGAGGAAAAAATTATATTTTAATGAAATAACTTTAAAATATTTTTTTTTCAAATGCCATCTGATCCCAAACTACGCAGAGCTTGTACTATAGAAACCAGGTAACTGATACACTACATGTACTACTTTCTTTTCTAAATTCATACTTAAATAGATATTTACACCCAGATACGGATCAAGCAGACATATTCATGCACACAAATGTTCGTACTGGGTGGGAATCGATCCCACAACCTGCGGTTTGCTAGTCAGGGTACTAACCACCAAGCCAACTGGCCTGTCAAGCATTATCAGTTTATTGCAATCATGATTTACAAAATGTATTAAAAACGACACGATATTACAGTCAAAGAAATTTACTATTTTCGTTGTTGCCATATTTTGTTGTATCTATTCACATTGCTCACTCCGCTAGCTTTATTTACGAACAGTAGAGTTTTCAAACGTGTGCATCGAAGCTGTACCGCAAACAAAAGTAGTGACTGCTTCTGCGTTTGAAGGGCTTGAGATCTTAAAACGACTCAAAACTGTCGAGAACTATTCCAGTTTCGAGACGGACTCCGAGTTGAACAACTCAACCAACGTTTCTCGGCACGAAAGTCCTTAGCTGGATGTCGGCTTATCTACACTACGCTTAATAATACACATGGATGTCACGTTCAGGTAACTTACACTTTCAAGCCTTGATTAAGTATTTTTGTGATGTGTACTTTCAACTGTCATAGATACAAAAGCACATTACAGATTAAAAAGTTGTTCAGAATGTAACTTTGGTTAATAATTTAAGTTATTATTTTTATATATTATAGTAAAGTATAGTATTTCATATACTGTCTAACCTTACCCTTAACTCTTTAAAAAATGATTTTCTACCCTTTTTACTACAGGTTTTGTGAAAAATTACTAATTTATTGGTGTAACTATGATAGTTAATAATAGAAAATCTTTTTAAGTGAAAATTCTGAACCGCAACCTTTCTGTCTGACGAAAAATAAATGATTGATAAACAGAATCTATGCTATTTTAAAATGATTGATGAATAATAAAAATGTTTCCCTGTAATACAAACGTTTCAATTCTATCGTGTGAAATTTATTATCTATTATAATATCTAATGTATAATAATAAATGCTATCTGAACGACACACCATTTTATATTCATATTCAGATTCTAAGAACTTCCAAAAATACCGTAGGAAATAATTAATACTTCACACAATAACTTCAGCAAGTTCTCTTGTTTTAAAACTATTATTATGTAAGCTGAATGTAACAGCCATATACTCAGAACTATAAAGAACCTCCCTTAATCATAAAGCTACGTACAGCCGAGCACGCCGTCAACAGCATAGAGTCAAGAGCTTTCAACTTACATTCACTCAACTCGCTCATTCACTCACTCATTGAGACATTTCAAATGCATATTCAACTATTATAACTCCATAATTCAATTTGTTCAAAAAGCCTTAACTTTATTTTGGAAATAGGGAATGTTTTCATCGGAATATTAAATTATACGAGATATGGTTAACTCGAGTAAGTCAACCAAGTAATTCCATATTCTAATCAAGTTATGATAATTGTGTGTTTAGTGTACCTAATCTTGCAACGTACCGGATTTTAATAATAACTATTATTACATACACATTATACATGCACAAAGCATAGTAAGTCTCGTAAAGAAACTAAACATTATTTTCAGAACGTTACTTGCGTCAGAAAAAAAAATCTGAGTTACTCCTTAGTCACGCCTAAAGAAGTTTTACTTCACAAAACGTGTGTACATATTTACGCACGTAAGAAGTTATACCCGAAATTATAGGTGAGAAAAACTGCACTAAAAGCATTTTTTACTCTTCAGTCGTGAAATTGTAGTGTCTAAACTCTTTGCACCTATCTGTAGCAACGAATAACAATTTTTGACGGTGTTAGGTTATTATTGACAATAACATCATTAGGTACTCACTCATTGACACTGACAGTTGCGATTTGTGCGAACTTCCGGTGAGACCGTTATCAGGTAATTTCATCCGTGAGAATTATGTGTTACACTGATCTTAAAATTTCACTCAACATTTTTTCATAACGCGCCCAAAAGAAGTATAACATCAAAAACAATGCTGGTTATAACATTAATAATTTATTTTTATACACTTACGAATGAAATGGATTATTAAAATGGATACCTCTTAAACGGCGATCAATGGGAGAAACCGGCAATGAATTGCATTGCGCTTATAATGACATCACATAAAAGACTGCGAGTAATAGATCCCATAGAGGTGACGGCTTTTGTTCCGGATAAACAAGCATTCATTTTATTGTAATCTTTTAGTATTAGACTATATTTAGCAACAGAGTTAATGCAGTAATACCATATGAAATAACTTAATTCAGTATTTAGTTGAATACATTAGTGTAATAGAAGTTTAGTAGGTAGTAAGATTAATTAAGCGGAATTCATTTGGTAGTAGTATTAATGACAGGCCAGTTGGCTTGGTGGTTAGCGACTCTGACTGCCAAGCCGTAGGTCGCGGGTTCGATTCCCACCCAGGAAAACATTTGTTTGCATGAACATGTCTATTTGTTCAGTGTCTGGTTGTAAATATCTATATAAGTATGTATTAAGAAAAAAAAGTAGCATATTGTAGTATATCAGTTATCTGATTTCCATAGTACAAGCTCTGCTTAGTTTGGGACCAGATGGCCGTGTGTAAAGAATGTCCCAGGATATTTATTTATTATGATTTAATGTTAATTTTGTCACGGTATTATTTAAGTAAATATCTGAGCTTTGGTAACCTTGACGTAGATTTAACACTCTTATAAATCATAGATAATTAAGCAATTATAGACGGCTCTGATTGTATGATGCATGATTGAAAATTAAATCGACTTAATCAACCTAATAAATAATGAAATATGTAAATGAGTGATAAATTAAAGGAACGGGAAAAGGTTTCTGGCCGCCTCTCCTAATTATTATTGTAAGCTACAACACGAACCACAGGTTCGTTCAAAGACTAATCAGTAAACAATTGAATAAACAATCCATATCGAAAACATGGCAACACATGGTAACAAACATTATCTATTATTGAGTACATGACAATTAAAATTTTATCTAATAAGATTATACAAAAATCAAACAAAAACAAAATAAAGGACAGAATTTTATTTTACAAACATGAAATTAGAGGCAAAATAAAATCCATCACGTCATTAAGTAGTCAGAATAAAACATTTTTAGCAACATTAGCACAAAAATTGCTGAACAAGCATACCGTAAATAACATTAATACGACATTAGGCTGCTTACATTGAAAATGGTAATTGATAAAAAATGGTACCGACCACCGTAGAGCATTTCCGCTATAATGGATTCAGGCCGAGACTTACGAAGCACTTTCAAATTTACATGTGTACAGTCCTGGATATTGCTGGTAAGCCTGGGTGAAGTGAAAGCTTCGTTCCTTGGTAATAAGGAAAACTATCGGTGATAAAATAAACTACAAATATTAAACAATTAATTATTAATTTAACAATTTGTTTTAAAACATACGGTCCCATTTAAATAATCAATTTTAAAGCAGTTTATAATAGTACTAGTTGTCGCGAGCGGTTTCACCCCCATACATATAAACCTTCCTCCTGTAGTCTGTTATTCTGTCTATTGATAAAAACCGCATTAAAATCCGTTTAGTAGTTTAAAAGATCTAAGCGTACTGCTGAAGGCCACTTCGTTTTATACTATGTAAGAAAGGTATACTAAGGTCGTCAAAATACAATACAGTATTTTTTTTTAATTGCCATTAACCATAAAATGTAGAGCCCCTACGGGTTCGTAAAACAACGGGAGCGAATCGGCGGCCACTCCCCAGCGGCATTATTTTGTCGATTCGGCAAATGACGTTGATGAATGAACCACTCTATCAATCAACATAAATTGTACGCTAAGCTTTTAACAGGTAGCTTCAAGAGAATAGCAAAGAGTTACCGACAATATAAAATTAGCGAAAATCCTTTGGCTGGTATGTTGATTTAGCAACCATTTTGGTTTCGCAATTCGATAAATTGCTAGAGAGATAAGGTTTGCTCGCTAAGCATAAATAAATCATTACGAACTTCTTGCTCATCGGTTTATCTGATTGGTTGTACACAGACGATTAGGATCCTACCATAGAAAAATGATTCTTCTTGTACATAGGTAACATACCTACAATGCATTCGATGTCAAATACCTTTACCAGTTACCTACTTAACCAAATATGTAACTTGTCCTGTTTCCTATTAATTCTAAATATGAATAAATTAAATTTAAATGGCACTAAACGACTACCCGTTGTAGTTATATTATTTAAAATTGTGATAAAAGACAGTACATTTAATGTTTGTACAGAAAACGGGTCCCCTCGTCCCGTATATTTTTTATTTTATTTTATAGATAGTTTTATTAAAATCGTATCTTTTTTGTATATTTTTTGTATTTCTTTTATTTAAATTGCAAATCAGCTCTAAATAAGCATGAAAATGTCCTATTACATGTAAAATCAAATCTTAATTACAAGGCACTGAGCTTATTACAGAGTTTCTCAAGCTCGTTATCGTCTTAACCTTAAAATTAGAAATCCGATTCATCGTTTGAACTAATTTAATTTCGTAGGCAGGAACTTTACGCGACACTGACGTAATAAAATTTATGCCGATCGAAAGGGAAACTTCTTAATTAGCGTCGGCCCAAAGCGAAAGAATCCACGTGGCGCCCTATTAATTTAACCACAAGACATTTTCAATTCGTAACCAATTGCAGATCGATAAATCTTATCCCTAGATAAGGGTCTTCCATACCCTTTTATCTAATTAATTACACTTATATATCCATAAGTTTATACTGAATGTTGATTGGTAGGATGTAATGAATGGTAGCGAGTCTTGTATTTACCAGTAGCTCTGTAATCCATTCATGTATATCTATATATATCGCGGGCTGGCAGGAGGGTCAGCGAAGCGGTCTTTGCAATTGTCATCCATAGCAGTCGTGTTGTACCAGGAACGTTAATATAATACCACGTATGCATAATAACAATCACTCATTTTATTCCAATACAAAACTCCGAGATTAGATTCTCTTTTGAAGATGTTGCGCCGCCATATACTCGTATAGCAATGAATGTCTGTCTGTATGTTCTTTATAGAATCGTAAACTATGCAACGGAGTTTAATGCAGTTTTCAGCAATAGAGTAATTCAAGAGGAAGGTTTATAACCAGGATTGAAAGTGGGAAAAGCCGCAGGGCGCAGCTGGTCTATCTATATACAGCAGGCTATAATACCTCAATTTGTAATTTGATCACAACCAGATAAACTCACCATAATACAATGAAAAAAATTACAAAACACTTCATATAGTTACGTAGCAATCAAGAAAACGATTACACGTACATCGGTAACCTGACTTTCTCTATCACTTATTCAGCATTTCCGTCGCAAGTACTGGAACCACTCTTGGACTAGATTCGCGGCGAGCACACGAAACTAATCGAATGACCCACACGTCCCAGTTCCACTCAAGCAAATTACAGCTGTAACAGCCAGCTGGAATAGGTGTCCGACACAGATTGCCGATTTACTCCTTTTGCTGACGATTCATGCACGGACTCTCGATGCTATTTTATGAAATAAAAATGCTGACTCCATTTAATAATTCTTTTGTCGTATAGCGAAGGCTATATATTAGTTATTATTTCATAAGTAAGTACATAGGTAACTTCCATCCTTAATTTTTAAGAGCCGAAGCGAGAAGACTGTCATATCATGTGATATAAAAAAAATAATTTAAAAATGTCTTGTTATCATAGTTTTTCATTGCCCATTTTCATCGTAAATAAATAATAATAAATATCCCGAGACATTTTTTTTACACACGGCTATCTGATCCCAAACTAAGCAGAGCTTGTACTATGGCAACCAGATAACTGATATACTACATATACTACTTTTTTCTAAATACATACTTATATAGATATTTACACGCAGACACAGAACAAACAGATATGTTCATCACACAAATGTTTGTCCTGGGTGGGAATCGAACCCGCGACCTTCGGCTTGGCAGTCAGAGTCGCTAACCACCAACCCAAGTGGCGTGTCTATAAGTTTCCTCGTTTAAGTATTCACTAAATTACTTTTAAATTGGTAGTAAAAGTAACTTTTATTAAATAAATTGTACCTTATTCGAGCATCAATCTTATTTATGACCCCTAATTTGGATTTTTATTTTTATATTCGGGATTTACTTTTGTGAAGAGTTTTAACACGAAACTTCAATATTAAAAAACTTGGAGGTGCCCTTTCAATATCGTTCGTTACTTGCAGCGTCTCTTTGTACTCGGAGCGACCTGACTCTTAAACTTACAAAAGACAAATACAGGCAATTTTACTTTGAGAGACTTATAAACTCTTTTGTCCAAACTGTTTTAGGCAGAAAGTAACATTAACAATTTCAAAATTATTCATTTAAATTTAAGTTGGTATATGACATTTTATATGTGGACTTTATTTAAGACCAATCATTTTAGCATTAACATTTATCTAATGACAATGCCCTGCGGCTTTGCCCGCTTTCAATACTAGTTATGAACCTTCCTCTTGAATTACTCTATCTATTGCTGAAAACTGCTTTAAAATCCGTTGCATAGTTAACGATTCTATAAAAAAGGACATAGAGACAAACATTCATTTTTATATATATAGATTAGTCAAACGAGTTAAGATTTCAACCTCAGACTAGACTTTTTCAAAAACATCAATTTAAATATACAATAAATAAATTCCTAATTCCCACTGATCATTTCTATAAAAGCACGAAATCATTTAAAAAATGCGTACCTATACCTTATAATTATAAAATATGTATTATAGAGAATAAAATAGAAATGCGGCAATATCTTCATATTCTTGTTATAAGTAAATCGTCTTAGTTTATTATTTTCCTTTATTGCCGGTCCTTACTTTAATATTCTGGAAGCATGTTGTTTCGGACACCACATTATTAATGTTACGAGCGTGACTGTCTGGCCACAACAACGTAACACTATCTACTCGTACAATCTGAGACACATATTTAATTTAGAACAATGTTTACTGTGTGTAAATAACTTACTCAACACATCTACTGCGTTTTGTGACTTGCGATTTTTGATCAATTATTTGATCAGTGACAAGTTTGAGGAACACAAAAAAAATCGAATTATAAAGTAATAAAGAAAGCAACAACGCAGGTTCATTAAGGGAATACATAGAATTTTTTTACATGAGCGCCAAATCTTGATTGATAGTCATTAACTCGCCGATTATTTTCAATAATAACACCCTTGTTCTCAAAGAGGAAATTGAATCAAACACAGGAATTAAATATTCCTGGGGAAATTAAAAAAGCACACACCGTACCTACGTATATACCTACTTATTACCTACAATGTAATAAATATCAGAAACAAGTAAACTATATCATAAATTTGTTAACAGCGGCACTTTTCCATTAATATAAATTGATTAAGGTACAAATTATTAAGCCATTTGGGTCAGAATTTCATTAAAGTATTAATTGCCTCGCACTGATACGTTGCGCCACGTACAGTATTTCAACTCCAAATTGACTATAGATTACGCTAGTATTAAGAAATATAAATTTACTTGACAATACAACTGCGCCATATGTTGGAACTTTTCATTCAACTTACTCATAAATAAAAAGTGATTGAATTTTAATGCAAAAATAAAGACGCAAAAGTATTTTGAACAAAAACAAGAAGGTTTTAAACGATATTCAATCTTCATACAGTATATAAAATAAAAATCAATGAAGTCGTATAAGAATTCGAACCGGTTACAGTAAGCCAGCTAGGGTCACAGTTGCAGCTAAATATAAAAGCCTTTAATCTAATCCTATTTCCAATACTCAATTTCGTGAGTCGGAGAGTCGAGCGAACGTGAACTGAAGTGCTTTCACGCCGGCTGAGCTATTAATTTTACTTCAGGCGAACATCCAATGCACATACTTACCACTAACTCAAACTACAGTTTCCGGTTTTATTTACAGTACAAAATAAGTTAACAATTTATTCATGTGATCGATTTTAAGTATTGTAACAATGTCAAAATGTTACAACTAAATAAATGGAAGATGAATTCAATAGGAATCTTTTTACATTTCGGAACCAGAATGCCCAAAAAAGACTGTGGAGATTATGATAAAGCCTTTATCCACTCTTAACACTTTTAACTACGTAATATATCTATATAAATTAAAACAGCTTTAGTAAGTAATATTTAAAATATGTTATAGCAAACACAATAACACCCCTTTCTTTATGAAAATATATAGTATAGATATAAACATATACACTGGTAATTAATTATACAAGTAATGTCATTATGTCTAATTTATGATCGCCAGTAAACAAATGTCAGACGCCGTCGTTCATGTCTGCTGAAAAATACATCAACAAAATCTCACATTAAAATGATCGCGTAAGCACGAATATTACATCGCGTCGCAAAGACGGGAACTTTCGATTGAACCGAGCGCTCTGTGCGAATATCGGCTAAACTTGTCAAAAGAAAGTTACCGACAAGGCCTCTACATAAAGTTTCTATGAAATTTCATAAAGTCTGCCGCCGTAAACACTTTCGTCTTTTTGGTTGCGTGTGTTCTGCTTCACGCGTACAATTATAATATACGATATTACTTTGTCAACACATCATTCCTGGGCTTCTGGGCGTCTGTTTTAAGGGTAAAACAAAACTTTAGTTCTCAGTGTCATGAAAATTGTTGTCATATTTCCTGAACATTTTTACTGCGAAATAAATTCGAATTACTTAGAGTGAGCTCCGGTAATATCATGAGTTTTAAAAATATAATTTTAATAAGTAAACATGCTTTTTGTAAATTAGAGTAACGAACACAAATATACTGGCAAATTAAAAAGCAATAAATTTCTAACGCCTTTAATGCCGTTACAATGCGGCCGTGTATTTTTCCTCAATTGTTCAGCGACAAATAATTGGCCAGACAGTCCTTAATCGCAACTCCAACTTGTTAGCTAATGAGAAACAATTAGCTACGAGTGCCCACTCCCCTAGTTAAAGAGCAGAAAGCTTTTCGATGGCTCCTTACTTTACTAAACTTCAATTAAAACAAGGGCAATGCTAGATAATAGAGTCAATTAGAGTAGAGAAAGAAAACACTTTTATGATGACCGTGAAATCACCCTTATAATTTTGATATCCGTTTGTCCGTGTCATCACCGTAGTCTAAAATAATAGTCAAACTTTTAAAAAAAAGTGTGTGCGTGTAACCTTTACGCGCGATTGAAGTAAAACTTAATAAAATTAAAAGATTTATCATATTATAATTTAATTATATTTATTATTCATGTGCTTTACAAAGACTATTCAAATGTTATATTAATATTATTCACTCGAAATAGATACTTGAATGTCATAATAATTTTGTATGTATGAAATTATAGGTTTGTAGTAACTATAATGTGAAACGTAAATTTTATTTTCTAAATTTGCTACTTTTCTTGAAAATACAGCATCTATCGTTGTACCCAAACGCGTTGTTGATTGAAGTCGAAAAATATTCATGGATCGATCAAATTTTTATTTATTGAAGAAAGAGTAAAAGGTTCCTGGGACTCCGCCATTTCATTTAAGGTTAGATCAGTACATGTCAATATAACCTTGTTATTGAATATTATAGAATGTCGCAATCGTCAGAAAATTTATAAATAAATTATTTATTACAAAATGTGAGGTTTTAATATTTTCGGCCAACTGCACGTTATTCATGTAAACAATGCATAATGTAACTATACAGCAGTTGTATATTCGCAGTGTTACCCATACATATATGTATATAGCTAGCTACACGTGGATTAGATCCTTATTTTAAGTTTGCCTTCTATAGCCATTAGAGTATTTGATGAGAAAAAACGGACGTCAGAAGAAAACAATTAAAATGTCAATATAATTACTTTTAAGTAACAGAATATAAACTAAAATGGACTAATGCAATAACTATTATTATAATATAAGACTGAAAATTATATACATATTATACACACATGCACAAAGCATAGAAAGACTACTCCCATAAATAAACTATACATTATTTTTCAGAACGTTACTTCCGTCAGAAAAAAATTCTGAGTTACTCCCTCGTCGCGCCTAAAGAAGTTTTACTTCAAAAAAAATGTGTCAGCGACTAGGTAAGTGATAATTTTGCTTGAGGTACAGTTATATAAAACTATATTTCTTAAATATGTGAAGTGTCAGAATAAAAACATTTAAAATGTTAAAATTTTTCACGGTTTGATAAAGTCATCTTGTTCACAAGCTATAGAAGATCAAACATTTTGCCGCCAACAAACTCCACTCTCCAAACAAAGTGCTCCGAGCGTAATCAGATCAGAATCGGACGGTGCAATTTTTTTCCAGAATATAAAACTTTTAGATAGTAACCTTATCAAATTAGGTTTATGTTAGCACTTATAACAACTTCGGATCCCTACACTATGCATCCATACTAATATTTTAAATACAAACTCTATTTGTTCGTTTGTTACCTTTTCAGACTAAACAGCAGATCCACTTATTTGTCAAATTGGTTGTTGTAATATGTTTTTTTGGTTTTGGACTATATTTAATATGAAATGAACTGAAATACTTATTCAAATAGGCCTTCACAGGCACTTATGAATGGTCAGACTCTAACACCGGTTCGGAAGGTTGCTTTTACTGAGAAGAGCCGGCAATAAACTCAGCAATTACTCTTTTCAAAATAAGATTTTGTACATAAAGATGTGTCCTGCTGGAGCGAGCGCTACACCCAAGCATTGTCGTCATTAAAATAATCATTTGTGTTGTAGAAAGCCTTTTGTACTAAAACAGTCTTAATTCTTTCCTAAAATTTTTGTAAAGGCAAATTAAAAATTTCAGCAGGGATTTTATTATAGATGCGTGCACTAAGTCCTAAAAATTAGCCTTGCACTTTTTGCAGTCTATATGCAGAAGTGACAAGTTTATCCTTATTTCTAGTATTGATGGAGTGCATATCACCCTTTTTGACATAATAACTAATATTTTGATGTACAAATATTATGTTTGCATAAATATACTGCGATGCAACCGTGAGGATATCAATTTGTTTAAACTTTTCTCTGAGGGAAGCTCGTGAACTCAAATTATAAATTGCTCGAACTGCTCTTTTTTGCAATACTTAAGTCAAAGGATTTTTTTTTTGTCAATTTTAGTGATAAATATTCGTTCGATAAATACTCAATGACTCTTCTGCTATATAATACTAATATGTTAGACTGTATGTCCTTTTATAACTCAAGAACGACTTGACAGATGTTGATTAAATGTCAGAATATGTGATTGTGGTAATAATGGGCCAAACATAAATGAAAATACAGAAATTACCCAACTGTGAAGGAATCTCTGTGTACAAAATCCTGTAGTCAGCGCAATCGAAGCCACGGGAAAAAGGTTACTCTATAAATGCTAAGCTTTTTCTTATTAGTACATCTTGTGCCTTTCTAAGCAACGGTTTCCACTATTGACACTTAGACGCCCAGCGTATAAATTTTCACGGTAACTTGATACTTTAAAGAATGTTTTAGGCTATGATAAAACACTGATACGACAGCGCATCATAATGAGGTATAAAATATTGTGCTTGAAATAATTTTCAACCTTATATAAATTTAGGTAGGTATATCATATAAAATAACAGGAAATCCTGACTGTCTGAGAGATCAACGCAGACGCTAAACCGCTGGTCTTAACAACATGAAATTTGGAGGATAGCTACTTTTATAGATGCTATGCTTGGGTGTCCTCTTCTGGATTCTCTTTAATTCAACTTTACCGAAGTAAAACATAGATAAACAATGGAGTTACGATCATAGAGAGACTAAACAAAGTACGCTCTATCCGAAGAAAAGTAAAACATAGTCAATTTAATGATGGAATAAGCATACCGATACTTCAGCTTCTTTAACACCGGGACCCACCCTCCCCGCTCAATGCGAAAGTGACCCAATCACAGATGTGCTAAAAGTGACTTTTTGAGTTAAGCCTCTATCGTTCTGAGGGTGCGATATATAGAATAGCCCTAGAATTACATATAGGATACTTTTATCCCGGGAAAATGGAACTTCCCTCGGGAACGCGGGTGAAACCGAGGGGGACAGCTAGTATATAATATAAGTTTTATCACCAAAATAAAAGAAAGTAGATACCTAGTTTCGTGACTGAACGTCAGTGAAATATTTAGTTCTAAATTTAATTATCCTCTGTTATGTCATAATGCGACAATAAGAGAGTAAATAATATACAGTTTCAAGAATCTTTAAAAGCTAAGTAATGATATTGATGTATTTTTTGTAGGCTTAACGTAGACCCATCGTAGACTCTCGTAGACCCTCGTAGACCTGAAAAAAAAATACAATAATAAAAACGTAGTCGCCGTCGCCGTCGCCGCCGCCGATTCATAACTGAGTATCATGACGTCACTTATTCAATAAGCCAAAACACTTCTACCGAGGCACTTGAAACCGCTGAATATAAGAGGAAACTCAGAAATGCACTCGCCTTAATGGACTGCTTAAAAAATATTTTTAAACTTGCCAATAACGAGCTGCTGCAACTCTTACGTTGAAAGTGCAGTAAAATTTTAAAGGAACATTTACAAACTTTCCCCTAGATTACATGAGGCTGTACTCTCCGGAGCCGTTAAGTCTTTAGTCGTTAAAACTCCTTAACTACCACTCCATATTCAAGAGAGCTGCTCGCCCTTCCACATTTTAAGTCTCCGTCAACGAAACATGATCACTTGAACGTGTTTTTAACAAAAGTGATGATTATGGTCCGAATTACTTTCCCTAAAAATTTGTGTCGTATAAAAGTAGGCCACGCATTATTATGCTTTTAAAAGTCTACGAGTAGATGTAGAAAAAGAAATAGTTTGTGATGACCTACGTCAATAATTCATGGCATTGTGAATAGTCGTATAAAGATAAAACAAAGCTTGTTATAAATAATTTAGGTATCAACACAATAATGAAGAATAAAGATGTTCACGCACCATGGTAACAAACGGGTGTAGAATTAACGAAGTTCGCCAAAAACAATTTATCAGAAGGACGATCTCGATGAGTGGTAGAGACGAGTTCCCGGGGGGTATTTCGTGGCCAGATAGTCTATTGTGATCGAGCCTGCGGCAGCCCGCCACCAGCGCGACCATAATTGATATCAATTACCCGACATCTCTCAAAATCTCTTTGAAACCATCTAAGATCTCGAAACGTTCGGGCCCTCCGCTCGCTATTCGTTTTATGAAAGTCAGATAACTTATCCTTTTCATCTAAAGATGCGTAATAACGAATATTAATTAAAACAAATAATTATTAATTGCGTTTTTACGTTAAATCGAGCAAGCACTTTTGATTCTCAAATTTCTTTGTACTTAATTAATGGTTGAAATTCTGCGTAGGTATTTAATAATTGATCAATCGTAAATTGATTATTATATGTGTAAGGTCATACTATATACCTAACTGTGGAGGGAAACTTTGCATGTCGGCAGCCGAGCAATCTCGTAGTAAATGTTTCAACCTCGAACTTGGTCCCATTAACAACTTGCGGCTTTCATCCGTCCTATGTTACAAACCTCAAATTGATTAAAACGATTGGAACCTGAGGACATGGCTGCACATAATCATAATAAATATATTTTGACGTCGCGGTTGGTTAGTCTACAGACGTCGCTGCGAAAGTTGTGCTACTGTGAACTGTGCAGCGCTACGAATAATGTGTATTAAAATTGTCATAAAAAATTCTTACAGTCCGAATATAATGTATTTTTGCACACCTTGTATTTACATTAAAAGTATGCATTATCGAGTGATGCAGTATTCGTATCCGAATTAATCCGAGTTAATACAAGATGCGAAAGTGACTCCCTGCTAATAAAATAAGGGTTAAAATATATCATGATCCACACATTACCTATTAGAGTAAATAAAATATAATAGAGTTGTAATCTTATAAAACTATAAATCTAATTGGGATGAAACCTGACACCAAGATAGTTTTTAACCTGGATTAACACGTAGTATACTTTTTATTCCGGGTAAATGTGACATTCCTCGGGAACATGGGTGAGACCGCATGGAACAGCTTGTCTTTCATAAATTCTGGTAATTTATAGTATTGACAATGTATCTATTATATATAATGTTGTGTTATCTGATAAAAAAAGAATTTACTAGAGCAATAAAATTATCAGTAAAAATGACGGTCGTAAATTAAAACAATTGATTTTGCAGGCCCTCAAGAAACGAAAGCAATAAACGTAATAACATCTAAGCTTATACTCAAGAACAATTTTTTACCTCAACTCTTTGGACATTTCTCGGCCGAAGCAAAGAAGAAATCTTATCAAGCAACTCGAGCGAGTATTTCCCAATTTGATGTGTAATTTAATGTACGAGAAATCATTTCATGTCCAACAGCCTTTGCAATTTAATTTCATAAAACATTTACGCCTCGCTCGCCTTGAATTTCGATTTGCGGTATCGTGTAAAGAGAAATAAAATATGGTAGATACAAGTTTGACTGGGACTTTTCTTATTTATAATTTACTAGCTGCGCCCTGCGGCTTTGCCTGCTTTAAATCCTGGTTATAAAGCTTCCTCTTGAATTACTCTATCTATTGCTGAAAACTGCATCAAAATCCGTTGCATAGTTTACGATTCTAAACTAATGAACTTGGAAAAACTATACACATATAACACATGTTTATTAATACGAAAAATACTAACTAAAACTATACATACACAACTTTCTTTCAATCACAAATCACATCGCTATCATACAAGAAACAGGAATAATATAGAACTACTCTCCATTAGAACACTATACGGTAAAAAGAATTTGCAATATGAGGGAGCTCAGCTATATAACAAATTACCTAAAATAGTTAAATATTCAATAACCATAAACACTTTTAAAACTAGATTTAAAATGTACCTTTTAAACAATAATAACTGTTAACCATAAAACCGACAGATCGAATAACAAATGTAACAATTATATTTTACAATTGTATAAAGTTTCTCATATTAAGTGAACTATGTAATGTTCTTAAGAGAAATAAAAATTCTTTAAACCGGAAAAGGACATATAGACAAACATTAATTTATATATATATAGATGAAGAGTTAGTTGATAGAATATTTTTTATAAACAGTAAAACTAACTATTTAATTCCATACTGTTTAACTGTTACCTTTAAAAAAGAGTAAAGTAATGTTAATTAACGTCCTGTACAAAAACTCCGGTAAAACCACATTATTTTTCACAAAATACACAAAGAAACACAATTGTAATTTTCCATCAAAATGCTATTTCATGAATAAAATAACATAATAGCAGTCTGCGGAGAATTGGAGCAAAGTTGTGCTTTCTCAGTAAACCTGAAACTATCGGCACTAACTCGTGTAATCCGACTATCGACTAATCCCCAACTAATTGAATGGATTACTTCTATACTGCCGGTGAATTGTTGGCGTCTAAACGTGGATCTATCTCATTTGGAGATTAAAGCAATAATAATGTTTAGCGTCCGTACATTTATCGTGAAGCTTCTTACTTACCTACCGAAATTAATGACTTACGTAAATTACTTTTTCGCAACGAATACTTCTCTCAGACAACTATTTAAATTACCCTTAAAATATAGCTAATCATGACCGTAAACCCTTAAGACACCTACGGGCTTTCATAAAAGTAATGTTATGTAAACGATGTCAAAATTACATTTACTTATTGACCACCGTCCTGTAATTGGGATGTGTCCTGTATTAAAGATAAATGATCAAACACTAACCAGTGTATTGAACATCCAAAAATATACGATATGTGATTTTTCAGTAACGATCTTATCATAAAGAGTATGTTATTTGATGCTGTACAATTATGACTTCACAACTTGCTATTTCATACAAAACTCCATACATTCGATCGTTTTGACATTTCATAAAGAATTGCTGATTTGACATGTCATATCGTCTTTGTACCTCAATGCTTCGAAGTGATTGCAAAACTGTCTTAAACAAACATTTGTACCTACAGTCTAATAATAACAGTAACAGTTTGGTCACGTGGGAATGACCTAACTCACCGATAGAATAGATGACCCTAAATTAGGACAACCATGCGTCCCCATAAATTTGGACATGTCCCACTCGAAGCCATGTTTGTCCCAGGAGTGCAGTAAAGCACTAAGATTTATTATTTATAGAAGGTTGTGCTTTACGTTAAAAACGTTAAAAAAAATTACCAGCTACATCATATTTATTGGGATAATATTGGAAGTAAATTGCTACAAAATTTTCAAAGGCTGTTAATAGAATAACATTATAGTATTATGTATTTTATTATACGTTATATACGAACTTAAGCGAGGCTTCTCAAATTAATAACGTTACAAGTTACAGACATAATAGTATAGACATATTAATTATGTTTAAAGCCTTATTAAACTCGACTCAAATTTTATTTTTTACATCAATGAAAGCCTACGTAAGTTAGAGCCCAAATTCAAGATTTTATTAAAATTCGTAACTCAACTCAACTTTTGTCGAAATCTCTCAACTAAACCCTTCCATGGTTTCCCTAACGTTGATCGTCCAGCTACTTTCTGAAATTGGGGTTCGGTAAAAAGCATTTGTCACTCTCGTTCCGATTAAGGAAAAACACCGCGGCTAAATGCGAACTGAAAAGTCAACGAATAAAAAAATATACGAACGGGCATAGGAGCGCCAAATACTTTATTATCGGTAGGTGCCTTCATAAAATGTAACGACGGACGAGGAGGCGATCAAAGTAACTTGACCTCAAAGGTCCTACGGTATTCCGGCGCAATTGACTGGAAAAATATTATATCACCTCTGAATAAAACGCAATAGGTATATCCTTCGAAAATATTATAAATATATTTACTGCTAAAGCGACTCGTGGTTCTTGCTAGTGAAGGTTATTTGGTTGTGTACTAAAAACCATAAAAGGTACATTTGGTCTACTACATGATGGTTGATAATTTATATCATCGACTGACCATACTTTATATGTAGCCCACGCACAACAAGCGGCTAAAATAATCTTTATTTAAATGCCTGCCCTTAAATTTAAATAAAAAATTAACCAGCAATTAGGGCAACTAAAGTCAAAATTAATTGTCTAAAAACGTAAGGTATATTACAGAAGTTTAAACGTTCACAGTTGCGTGAACCAGAATAATGGTTCTCAAAAACGTGCATGACCCAAAAGTTGTAGCGCGTAACTGACCCAGTAAAGTGGTCGTTAACTAGCCTATAAATAAACTTAACTCGTAATTTATCTGGAAACAAACGACCCGCGAGTTGAACTGTACATTTTGTAATTCATATACCCACTCCCGCATTCATAAAAATACATTTATCTATTTGTATTCATAGTTTTGGAGAACCCCAAAAAGCGTAGGTTACAAATAATATTCAATTTGTTTTGAAAATTGTTAATTCCATGCTCTTAAACCCTTAATTTCGTGCGCATTTAATTTGCTTTTGAAGGTTTGAAACCGTGGATCATTTTACTTGAGGGAAATTTCAATTAAAATAAGGTTGACGACATTGCTGTACCTGACTACGTACTATTAACAATCTCCTTTTTAGTATGGGTACCAGAACAGCTTGTTATTTTGATAACTAATATTTATTTTAATTGGTTTATATCTATATACGAGTATATAAAAATGAATCCCTACTTCCCTTGGTCACGGCATCACGCATGGACGGCTGGACCGATTTCGCTAATTCTGTTTTTGTTGTGTTTGTTATTGTCTCTTATGAAAGAAAAAAATAAGAAAGTTGCATGGAAAATAAGAAAATTTAAGAAAACATAACGTCCATATTAACTTTGTATGTAACCTTACCGCTTTTGACACGATAAACTCTTATAATGTAATCTTATGGTGTTTGACATAAATGCCAGTCGTTTGACAATATCGTTTAAAACAGAGGCATGGATCGGAGTTATGTTAATAAAATAATTAATATATAATTACTTAGTGCACATTTCACAGTCGATTCAATCGGAATATTTATGAAAATGTTTACACTTCGTTTTTGAGAAGTGTGTTAGTTCCGAGCAATCACGCCTCATATAAAGAGTTCAATGGTTGTGTATCTTAAAGTATTAGATTCATAAATTCTATGTTTTTGGATTTGTGTTTATTAATCATACCAGTTCAAAAACAATATTTATAGTAAAGACAGGACAACGTCTGTCGGGTCAGCTAGTTATCATATATATATGTATGTTGAAGTTGGCACCCATAAGACAAGCTCGCTTAGTTTGGGGCCACAAGTTAACGAAACAAAGAATAAATTAAATATGTAACTATAAGTAAGGCTCAATGTTTGTGATAATTACAATATTTTTGTGATTTTTTGTAAAACTTGTGTGTGTTTTTGAAAATAAATTATTTTTCATTTTTTTCATGTAGACATTCAACCGGTGTTTACCTTGCGGACCAAAAAACACGCTATCATGTGATATAAATATTTTTTACAAAGTTAGAAATATGCAAAAAAATATAAATCGTTCGATCACTCCGCTTGCCTCTCGGTGTTTTATCCGATGCGTTTTGGAGAGTGTGCTATGGAACTTCACGACTTATTCCTTCCACCTTTTCGTCATCGGGCTACTAGGCGTGGGGAGAGTTTTCACCCATATGTTGTAGACATACCACCAATTCGCACGAAGCGCTTTGCAACTGCCTTCCTCATGCGCACAGCTAAAGATTGGAATTCTCTCCGTAAACCAGAAACATACAACTTGGGGCTCTTTAAGAAAAGAGTGAATAGGTTACTAACGGGAAAGCGAGCTCCGTCTTCGGCCTCATCTTCACTTCCCATCAGGTGAGATTGAGGTCAATCACAATCCAGTCATAAATAAAAAAAAAGCAATGTGTAGAAAATAGTGCCAAATTTCAGATAAAACATGCCTAAAAGCATTAACTAGGTATTATCGAATACCCACTGTAAGTAAGTACGTTAAACTCCCAACTTAATTAGAATGGACATCAAAAGGCACTCTGAATTTGTAATTTAAAAAAAAATCTGTTTCATATCCGAGTCCGTCCGTTGGTAATTGGAGGCAACATCAAAGAGAAGCAATATCCCGATTGCTTTGGACATAGCTGCAATAAAAAAACTAGCAACATTCGCACACATAAATATATGTATTCCCATGCCAATACATGCATGCTATTGATTCCACGACCCAACTCTTCCATTTTTTTGGACATGTTGAAAATATTTATTATTTTATTTAGCTACCGCCCCACAGTACTCGTAAACATGTTATTCTCTTAGGATCGATAAAGAGTATGGATCATGAGTTTTAACTTTTTATCAGTAACATACTTTTTTTATTTATTTTTTTTTATTTTATAAATGATATATAAAGTATATAATAAAATACTACCGACATAAACTTAATTTGCTATTTTAGATGAAGAAGATGTATCATTTATTAATCTTAGTACACGAAATCACGTACAGGTAGCTGGAAAATATTATGTTACTTTGGCCTACATACATACAAGCTTTTGTAAGACCCAAAACTACACTAAGATATTTTTTACAATTGGACTCAGTGAACCTTTTAAACCAACCTTCATATTTAAAAGGTTGGTTGACACTCTATAATGTAAGATTTATCATATACCTAAAAGAAAATGTATATATATGTTTCTGTTTATGTATATATGTTATATGTGTAATATATGGAGTAAGGTAGGTCTTTAGGTAGTCGATTCGGTTAGGTAATATATTTTGTTTGGCTACAACTATGATAAACAGCAGCAGTACGAAGTTATATTACATCTGTGACCGCTAGTGGCGTGTTACGCGTGATTATAAACCTTGATGTTTTACCTTAAATAAATAAAGATATCCTCTAGATTCCAAAAATTACTCGTATATTAACAATGACATACTTTTAAAAGGTTTTATGGAACATAGCATCGTTTCCGTGACCGAGCGTTATAAAGCTCGGCTTAGAGACCAGGGGCCCAATTCCACTAAATGCAACGTTCGAGTAGCACGTTTGGTTCGGCAATGGTATGGTTACGATTAATGTCAAATTGAAGTTTATCATTTCATAAATATGGAATTCCTACGCACTACAACCGAAACAAACATACATATTGACGTAATCTTTCGAACGAATGTGAACCATTACCGAAACACAACCGCAATTCGATCGCTGATGTGTTTAGTACAATACGATTAAACGTCAAATTTGACGTTTGGTTGTGATATGGTAATGGTTCGGTGCATAATATATTAGTGGAATTGCCCCCCAGAGGTCCTGGGTCGATATCCAAGTCGGGCATGTTACCGTTCATATTTCTTTATCATAAATGATTACTCGTAGCTCGGGATTGACTATATGTGCCCGAGATACTGAACTAGGATCATTACATGTCACCTAGGGTCTTAAAAAATCTAGGTATGAATGTAATTCTCAGTACTAAGGCCTCTGTTTACATCTTTAGGGATAATTGGGGTGAAGCTAATAAAAAAACTTATGTATTACAGCGAAACATTTTAATTATATTCTTCAATCACATTTGAATAGCCTAGATTGTGTGTCATTCATCTATATTTCGACACACAGAAAGGTTGCGGATCAGAATTTCAAAGCTCTTCCATTTGAATTTTTACTTCAAAAATACTGTTTTTATTCTTGCTTAATAAATTATTTAACATAAAAGTATCTATCTTCAAAACGTTATGTTATGTAGGTAGGGGTAATTAATTCAGTGTGCTTACGGCACTGGTTCGTATTACCAACGTAACTAATTGTGCGACCGAAGCCTTATCGCCTCAAATGTTAACAACATCTGCACCTGAAACTCTACTAATTAACTAACGAGGTTCTAATGACTGACTATAGTCGGTAAAATCATTAGAATGTTGTTAGTCTTCTAATAATGGCAGCGAACGTCGCATCGCGCATCTCTATTATTGCATTGGCTTAACTATACGATCACAGACTAGCTTTATTTAGGAAATGGTACTGTTTTCCTTAACATGCTATCATTTATTACGGACCTTTTGATCTTTGAATACCTGTAAGAGTGCAACTAAGAAGAATGTGTATATATGAGTATTTTAAAACTCAAACATAATGTAAAAACTGTAAATTTGATAGCCCAACATATTTTTTTTATGACTACGATAAAACAGCAGCGGTCGCAGTTGCAAAACCACATCGTATGTCCACAAACTCTGTCCTAAGCTATTAATGTTAGATAAACTTAATAATAAGCCACGGAACTAATCCCGTGAAAGTTTCGAGCTGTTCCGTACAGGGTTGTTAGGTGGTTGACAACTAAAACATGTTCCCGAAGTGACTCTCTCACGTGACCCATATTCATCGTATAAATACATAGGTAGCACTGCTTTACCAACAGTGTTATAATTTCAGATAGATATAATGTTTTGCAGTGGATATTCGCACTTGATATCTGCATAATGTTGAAACGCACCATTTTGCCAAAAATGCGAAAGTCTCATCTCATTTCAACACCGAATAAGAGCCAAGAAATGTGAGAGATATTTTATTTGCCACTCCTTATGAGAAATTAAAGTACGCACAATAACGACCAAAGCTTTTAGCTCGTATAACGAAGTTTTGGAATAATATCATACTACTTTGAGCATTCAGTTGGAATGCTAAAAGTCTCGTTTCATGCACACACAACATTTTATTAAATACTTTGACACCGATCTAGAAAAACACTTCCAAATTGTATTTAATAATAATATTGAAATAGGTATTCATCAAAATTAATTCTCATAAGAAAAATGCTGAGGTATTATAATTTGTACGTGACTTTCGACTCCTTGGAGGGGATTTTGTTTTTTCCAATTTCCTCAAGAAATTACTTTTCCATAAATAACTCAACTTTATGAACAATCCGCATTAATTTCAGGGACTAAAATCGTTCCCTTGCGACTAGGTCGTGACTTTACAGAAGAAGCTTTTTCTAACAAAGCGCGATTAACGAGCTGACTACATAATTATATACAGAACTTTACTGCAATAATTAAAACATATTCAAAGTATTCAATTGTAACTAATCATCTATATTTAAAATGGAATGATGTTCCTTAGCATCACTTGAAAACGGCTGAACCGATTTTGCTATTTTTCTTTTTTAACGATCGTATTAGTTCAAATAAGGCTTTTAAATAATGAAAAATTGGAAATGTTTTCCGGAAAAATGGAAAATTCGGGATAAAAGTGGAAGCGTATGAAGGTAGTATTCACTATTAGATTTTAAACTTCAGGGTGGCACCCTATCAAAGTACCGTATCGTCATGCAAAATCCTTAAGCTCATTGAAGAAATCGAAATCACGACCTTCGCAATTTTTTCAACAGAGTTATCAACGCTTTAACTAACCGTAACTTACGGTTATCAACATAAAAAGCTGAAATTTATAAAAAAAATCTCGATATAAAATGTATTATAATTTTAAATATATATAATATGTACATTTTATAATGTACAGTATAGAAATGTACCTAGTAGATAGCATGATTTAAAAAATATGTATCTAAACAACTCTCTCTAAATTATGTTTCCTATTTAAATATTGTGAATAATTGTAGTGTTCAAGACAAGTATTTTAATGTATCTATTCAACTCCTTATGTTGCTAACTGTACATCTGAAAGCATTAAACATTCTTATCCTTTTCATTATGTTCCACTAAAAGGATCTACTCAGTGTCGGAGGAAATTAGATTCCCGACCAACATCCCAGTGAAGTTGACCCATTTTTGTTGAATGAAACAGAGAGGGCCCATATTCTCTATTAGACTCTATTGCGGAATTAACAAGGCTCATTTGCATACAAATCGACGTAATATAGGAACTGAGAGGTAATCTCTAGTCGCCTAAGCCCAAATATATTCAAATACGATTGCTATTTGATTCATCTGGCCAGTAATTACTGAATAAGGATAGTATGCAAATTGGCCATTTCGTTGATGCGAGTTTGATTTATAGTGGACCCTTACACGACCTGTTCATGACTAGCATCCGGCACCACCGTGTTAGCATGAATTTATGAATTAAATATGTTTAAAAGCAGATTACTTCTTTTGAGTTCATACAAGTGTGGCCTTATTGTTCTCAGTCGTTCATTCATGAATAGATAACAACAATTTACAGAATAAAATAGGGTACATTTTCCAAGTTATACCAATAAATAATACCATTAAGAGATACCCATTCAAAGTTCGGAACAATTAAAAGCTCATTGTTAGTCGTATAATTGCTTACTTCTCTTTTGCTAATTACTTTTAAGCCGCATATTAAACTTTGCAATTTATCTGAAGTTTCAGTTTGTTCGTTGTGCAAGGGGGAGTTTTCAATGAGGCAATAAAGTAAGCTGCAAGTCAACATACCTTTCTTATTGTAGTGTAGGCAGACACATTTAAAGGAAGTAATAGAAAGAAATCTCAACCGAAAATTAAATATCTAGTGTGCCAAATTATAATTCAATCCACTAACCTACATTTTGGAGCACAAGTGGCCGTCCCAGACAACGTCGGTCGAGCTTAAGACGTCGACTTAAGGCATGTATTAGTTTGAAACCAAAATGGGAATTCTTTAAATAATGTCAAACGCCCAGGCTCCGGCCAGGTCCCCAGGCGAGTCCCGGCTTAGTTAGGAGCAATATATCGTGTCGGAAAGTCTTAGATAGGTACTGTTGACTTTATCGGAATACGACGTGAAGGGCATGGGATTAAGAGCGAGCTCTTTCATATTCATGAGGCTGAAGTGTGCTTATCAGAGGACACCTGCTTAATTGTCATCCTTAAAACTTAACTAATATTACAAATGCGAAGGTGACTTTGTTGTTGTTGATGCAATTTAGTATGGAACATAGGGCGAAATTGAGTCCGTCTGTCTGTTAGTTTCGTTCACAGCTTAACTATAGAACCGATTTTCTCGATAATTGGCTACCGCAGCGGACTCCGGAGAGGAATATGTAGTTTTTATAAAGTTACGTATGAAATATTAAGGATCCCTAATATATCTGCTTAACGAGTATGGTGTGGTTATTACTTAGTTTTAGTTATATCAGCAACAATTTATCAAATCTTGAATAGATTGAATCCATTTATTAAACAGAAATCTAGAAGATGAGTTTGCTTATTATCCTATACGTCGTGTTGTAATAGAGTAACAAATAGATTAGAATATTTGCACAGGAAAGCCTATCTATCTTATCTATATTTCTATACCTATAGGTTATTACGCCTATCGCTTAGCATTATCTTTTGGCATGTCAATACGACAGCTTTTCAAACAAATTTGTCATGTGCCCAATGTTAACGAAGAGCAGGGCCTTCGTTAACATTGGGCACGTAGGGCAAGTGTCCATGGAGCCCCCTAGTTCCTATTAGATCCCCAATCGGTAACGGGTGTTACAGGTATGAAAAACGTTGGACGGCCATAAGTTTCAGAAAACGCATATGATCGTTAACTATGAAGTTTGGTGAGAGATTCGCTCTCCGAGGCCTCGTTGAGCCCGTTGAATTAGCTGAATAAGGGGCAGTTTATAATAAAATATAATGAGGCGGAAGATGAAACATTTCCAACGAAAATACTGATGACACGGCAGTCATGAAAGTTAATAATGACTCTTTAATGAGTAGTAGGCAAATCTAATTTTTTAATAATAATTTGTAACTATAAATGCCTGTCATTTCTGTATCAGTATTCATTTTTGATAAAACCATGCGTCAACATGATATCTACATAAACATCACGTGGTACGCAGAGCAGAACAGCGGTGCTTCCGGTTCTAGTTTCATTACTGATATTGATACGTAAGAGCCTTTGATTCAATTTCCTCGCAGGGTACTCAGGTGTTTACATATCCACTGGAGTGAATTATATTTATGTAACTGGTACATCTAAGATTAGTATGTATGTACCTGTGTTTTAGAAAACATTGCACACTAGGACTGTTGATAAAATATCGATATATCGAAATATCGATATTATTATTTCGAAATATCGATATTTTTTTTTTATAAATATAATGGACTTTAAACTGTGTAATCATTTTTGAGCTGACTAACGATTTCTTTTTAATAAAGCCGATATATCGAAATATCGATATTTTTTTTCCATATATCGCACTCCGATATTTATATATTTAAAAATATCGAAAATCCGTTATTTTTACCTATTGCACCCTAATAAACTTACAATTCTCATAGTAGAGGCAGAAGTATTAGGTACATACTACATATTATCATGTCGTGGCTATGATCGCATTTCTGAGAAAAAATAATTCTTTAAAACTAGGTATTTAGGTTTGAAGACTTTTAAGTAACCGCAAAATCGTTTTTCTGAGTTTTATTTGCCACTTCACATAAAAGCATAGATAGATATTTGTATATTGTAGGTAGGTATAGAAATAGGTAGGCACACTCACCTGAGTGCCCTCAACCGAGTCGAGTCTCAGATGTTCAAAACCCAGCGTTTGTTGTTGACGCCCTCAGTAGAACACGATCTGAATAAAAATGTTTCCATTATTGCTTTTACCTCTGTTGACTCTACAGTTACCTACCCACACTAAGAGAACCGCCTTCAGACCTTTCTGTGAGAAAAGTTCACAGCAAATAGAAAATATTGACGCAAGCAAAAGGTTTTTCGTTAACATTTAGTAAGCGGTTGAATATTTTCAAGGTAAAATTATGGTAACGAATTGTAAATGATAAAAATCTACTGTTTAATCTATCTCGTAGTTCTAGTAGCTAGGGGGCATCCATTAATTACGTGAGGTGGCTTTGGCGATTTTTCGACCCCCCCACACCCCTTGGTGAGTTGTATATTATTTTGCTCGACCCCCTCTCCCCGCCCCTAATCTCACGTGAGATTTGATATTATCATAAGTATACGATTTAGATTTAGATGTTAAAAAATATTACTACTATATATAACTCTCTTCTAGCAATTTTACACTGTTTCTTGGTAATAAAAAAATTACGTGATATTTGCCAAGACTCCCCTTCTCCTCCACGTGAGATTCGGCTTGAATCTTCTGTCAGGGTCTGGCCAGCTAGAGACGTAGAAAGATCTTATATTTAGACACAAAACAATCGCATATGAAGACTATAAGGCTATAATTTGCTGCACTATTTTATTGACCGATTATTAAATTATACTACATATTATTTTATTTCAAACCATCGCGCTGTTGTTGCATATGATTTTGGACCAAAATTGTAATATAATGTGTAATAAATTGTGTATAATGCTTCCAGTACCTAAATATTTTTCAACTGTTCGCAAACTATCGTTAGTACTAATCGATCTCAAAATAAATACCTGCTAAACTTTGTTCAAGAGGCAATATTTATTAGGGAAAAATAATGTTCCCCAATAAATATTTTATTATTGGTTCAAGCAATATCCGTTTTCCAAGGGCTTCCCGTAATGATTACATTACCTACCCACTTTTTTTTTATTTATGTTAATATTCCACATATCTTTATCCCTAGTCATAACCAAACCGTAACACCGTCTCTCTAGACGTTATGAAACCACCAAAATGCACAATCATCCTACAGGTATCTGTACAATCGAATAAATAATAAAACCTTATTTTGCAGAATTCCTTTTTCAATTCAATGGCGTTGAAGTAAAAGCGGTTAACATTTCTCACCAAATATTTTGAAACAGCCCTTTACCTTTATTAGAAAATTGCCTTCATGTTTCTGAACAGAATGAGGGTTGACATGAAAGGCTTTGCCGTAATTGCTATTTGCGTGTAAACTCCATTATTATAGCTCGCGTCGCATGTAACAAAGGGCTATTATGCTAGCACTCGGCGTTCACAGATAAATCTAATAGGTACTGGTACCAACCTGCCTATGTACCAGGGTACCAACTTAGTGATAATAAACTCGATACTGTCATCATAACATGGGGGGAAATTGATTTATGAGATTATAACCGTTGCTGCCTTATAAATATAAATGATTTGAGTAGGTACCTGCACAACTAGGGGTGCCATCCGTCCGGTTTTCCCGGATTTGTCATCATTTGGATGGTGTCAGGGAAATCCCAATGTAATAGTTGATAAGCAGTTTAAAGTTGATTCGTAATCGTGAACCGTGTCCTATTAAAACCGGGGTTTTTCACATATTTTTCCTACATTGGCAATTTAGGTAATGGCACCCCTATTCACAAACCTCGACGATTTCTTTATTTCAAAAAACTTTACGAGGACTTCAACATCCTGACTCATAACCATAATATAAATAAAACTATAAAATGTGCCATAAATGTGTAATTTTCAAAATGAATATTAATTTTAAACGTATCGCAGTTCACTGTTACAATGATAAACATTGATATCACATATCTTTGAAGCAAGTATGTTCAAAAAGATATTACAGGTATTTGTATATCGTTAATAAAATGGATTATACATACTCGATTACATTGCAATGACAAGAAATTTAGCATCTCATTGACTTTTTATAGGGACATAATATACATCAGTAGGCAAAGGGACTTATCTTAGTAATTAATCATAACATCATATCGCAACTTCAACCAATTTTTGCAGTCTTAACTAACCGAAATATTCGTTATATATCATCTACCCAAAACTCAAATTTTCCAAAATTCCATCTCGATGCAAAATCGATGTATTAATGTTATTTTGGACATCTGCATAACATTTTAAACGCTAATTTTAGCTATAATCGACAAGCGATCCATGTGCATCGTGGTCTATACTCGACAATAAACAGGTCACAGAATAATACAAAATAAACATATGAAATCATTACTTTTATGTGTTTTATTGATACAGGTACATATCGATTTTCAGGCTTTTAATTGCCGTTATAGCATAGCGTTCAAAAGGTTAAATATCTAAGGTCTGAGAGCATCAATCGCAAGCGTACAGTCAACGTATCGAGTGCGCCAAAAACCAATGCAATGGGAAATTGAACAACGCCACAGCATGCGCGATGTTCAATTTTCTATCAATTTTCTATACCAAGTAGCTTTTAAGCCCATTCGATACGATGATGCTACGCTTGCGATAATGTTCGTGCTTAGGCCTCTAACCTTAAAATGATGGCCTTACAAAGAGGTACATAGTACATACGTCCCTTACACCTACTAAGTATTTAAGTCTACATAATAAGAACTTTACATAGTTTGTTAGATATAAATATAGGATAATTATGAGCACAGAATAGAATTAAAGGTATATTTCTATAAATAAAACAATATCTTAGGTAAAGTATTTTTAAACATAATAATATGGTCACAACTATAGACTACTTCTTCTGCCTTATTTCTTTGTTATTTTTTTTTTCCTTGAGCCTTAAGTCACAGTTTTAAAGAGTCACTATTTCAGTCCAGAGGTACATTCTGAATACATCAAGAATAGATACATAAAGAGCGAAATTAACATCAGTATATAAGATATATTTTAACGGCCATAAATAATATATTTAAAAAAACGTATATTTCAATACGTTCTATCAAAAACTACATTAACCCATCTTAGATCAGGATCGAATCATAATTTTGGTCCTAAATCGCTAGTTTAAGATCTTCACCTTGGTCTAACTGATCATCTATTGCATTAACTTCCGCGAGGTCGCTTGCCTTTATTGCGTGACTAAACATTGTGTATAGTTATAAAGTATATACGTAATTGAAATCATATGAAATAACATTAGCATTTTTAATTTACAGGTATATTTCTTGGCGGCAAGACAATGTCGTGACTATTAATTATTTAGTTGATAGGTATCCTACTAATATTATAAACGTTACAGCGTTTCTTTGTGCTTCCTTCATTTCATATCGGGGCGATGGTTCAACTTTTTACAAGAGTATAGGTCATAGGACTAAGAATTAATTACACGGCTACTATTTGTAATGGGAACACGGTTAAAACAAGGGTAGAAGTTAACGTACAAATAAATCAAATTTATGGTACACAACTATTATTCAAATAAACATATTGACCCGATTTCATAAAAGGAGGATTTCAGTCCATCTGTAGGTACAATGTTTTAGAAAAAAAGTAAAATAAAAATTCCATATGGTCCACGTAGAAAGTCGGTAGTGGGCTAAGAGGAATAACATAGTTGTCAGCTAGGGAAACTGACTATTCCCGTACTCGGAAAATTCAGCTCGAGAAAGTTCGAGAACTGAAAATTATGATGGTACAGTAAAGCAGAAGAATAACTTGGTTCTCGACTATTTTGCTAGAGATTTATTGCTCTTATTATGGTTCCATACCCAAAAGGTCATAACGGAACCTACTAACCCTACGCGCCATCAGTCGTACCTTTAAAGAGGTCTGATTTATATGTAACCTCAAGAGATAGTCAATCAAATTAAGTGGTTCATTTAATGATATGTTCGTTTAGTTTAGGGGTTTTTTTAATTTCTAAATTATGGTCCGGCACCAAAAGTAAACAAAAAATAGCCCCAACGGCCACGGTTACGGTGTCTGTCTATCTGTAGGTCACGACAATTTTTTTCTGCAACTACAAATGCTATCGATCGAATCGCACTTAGGGTAATAAAAATATAAAAACAATTTTATACACATGACAAATTAAGTTTGAAAGCCTTGTGGGAGACACGGACGGCGCGTGACGTAACCTTAATATGGTCCACTTTGAGTATGAAATGGAAATTTATGTGTTACTACACATTTCAAAGTAAACAAATACCTATAGTTCTACACATAGTAGTAAATTACGTTTAAATCAATAACGGTGGCACATGTAACCTTGTTATAACTAAATATTTGTGTTCCTCCAATAAAACTTAACAAAAGTACATAACAAACAGCGTGCTTAATTGCTAGTGCGATTTATTCACTTTCGAAAGGAAAACATTAGCAGAAAAAACTGGCGAAAGGCTGTACAGGCACAATAATAAAAAAAAATGGTACAGACTAAAATATACTTTGTGTAAATAAATATCAAGCGTAGATGTCAAACTGTTAATAATCTGCTTCGCATAACTCCGTTCATTCAACTACGTAGGTTCCCGGCTAAGGCATAAGGAGCAGCATCCATAACCCAGGTACATTAAAATTTTACAAAATTTGAGTACGTCAAGAACTTGTGCCATAGGTACCCATATAGAAATAAATCAAATCAATTTATCAATCATTAACAATTATATCACAAACCGACACGAAACTTCGTGTACATTACACACTTCTAGGTTTCAAGAGAAGATACAAACAACAAACGTCTAGAAGGCACAATCTTTTAGATTGACATTTTCTTATTTACTTATGTATACATGCTTTTTGAATAAAAATTGTTCTTAATTATGTTATACTAATGAATGGACTTTCAATTAGATCCAAAAGGCGCTTTTTACATACTTATCTGATCCTTAACAATAAGAATTATATGAAAGAAACCAAACAAATATCAGTACCTCACTAGAAATATTACAGTAAATAAACACTTCATACATTTTTTTAACACAGAAATTATTTAAAACAATGATGTCAACGGACATACATATGATTACAATACTATTATATAAATGAATGACTTAGGTAAAATCTCAATATTGTAAATGACACACAAATTTATCATTACATATACTTACACTCATACCTCAATTAAGGTATTCTACTAATCCAGTCTTGTGATAAAACTTAATTTATCATTTAATCAACACTATGCCACCTGATCTATCATAAAAAGTGAATATTTTCAATATTCAATTATTTATTAATAATAATAATTACCCTGAGACATTTCATACAGTAAACATTTGTTGATATACCATACAACTTATTTTTCATTAAATAACAATACATTTACTAAAGTAGACCAAAGAAACCTTATGAATATTGTATGAATGATGCATCTGTATGTAATTTTTTTGACAAAAATATTGAAAAAATTCACTATTTATGAATAATCAGAATAACTTTTACACCTATTTTAAAACAGTTCCAATTATCAAATGGTTTTAGATATTATGCGTTTTAAATGTTTTCAACATAGATTAATAGGTACCTATCAATTAAAGCTTTAAATATTGAGGCAACAATATCATTATTATATTGCTTTAAAATATAAAAAAGGCCATATAATAGCTTTTAATTATGAACATTATATAGTATTTACACCATACAAAGGTTGAATAAATTGAAGAGTTCTTAAATAGTACCTTATTTGTTCTCCTTGCAAGACTCTCGAGCCACTGGAACACATAAAGAAGTAACATTAATGTTTTTTTTACTTAACATCATAAATTTAATTATTTACACATTAGTAGGTACTTAAAAATTGGTTATTAATTACCTGCATTTATAGACTCCATCATGCTCAAGCTATCATGACTTTCATTTTTCTTTCAATGCTACTCCTGCACATTGGACAGCATTCCATTTCTTGTGCAGCGCACAACTCACAGCAACACATGTGTCCACAAGGAACAAAGACTACCTCACATCTTGCATCCATACAAATGACACATTCTGAATCCAACACAGACTCTTCAATATTACTTGTGGTCACAACTCCTGTACAATTTGGTTCTATAGGGGCACTTGGTTCTACTGATGTAGATGGTTCATAATTATGATTCTGGCTTTTGGCAGCTACATAGTAATTAATAGCTCTCAATATACCTTCTCTGTCTGATGTCAATGAAACACCATTCTCTTTCAACTTCTCCCTTGAAAGTTTCATAATTGATTCATCAGAAAACAAAAATTTTACCAAAAAGGGTAAGCAATGAATAACCCCTTCTTGCAATAGATAATTTGCTAACATAGGATCCAAACTCTTTCCAACATTCAATAAAGTCCTTGGTGCTGAATCGACTAACTTTTGATAATTTTTTAACCAGAAATCTGTAGTCTTATTTTCATCGCATTCCATTTCCCTCAAGGTGTCAACCAATTGCTTCCTTCTGATACTTTGTTGATCAAAAAGATCATCTAGCAAGTGTACAAGATGTACTCTTTGATGCGACAATTCATTATAATTATAAGCAATGTTCAACTTTTTCTTCTCTTGTTCAATGACACTAAGCTTTGCCAAATGTGAGGAAATTAGTGATATTTCCTGATTTAAACTCCAACTCCTGGCATCAACTCGCTCAATCAAAGAAGCTACAATGGCCTTTTGAATATCCTGATCTTCCATAAGCTGCTCCACTAGTACTGTGTGTGATTGGTCTTTGGCTCTTAATAAATTTGATAACTTTTCAGACCCCTCCAGATCTTGTAAAAGCACACTTTGCTTCATATTATTTAGGGAGTCCTCATAATGCTTTTTGGAATGTTTAATTGTATAATCTTCTTCAATGAGCATTTGCATTGCTTTTAGAACATCAGACTTTTTCACATTATCATAATTTTGTCTAGTGATTTCAAGCAGTCGGTCATGTTCTGCCTGTTCATAGGCAAGTTGTTGTTGTATAACCTCAGGCTTTAGGTAATCAAATTCAATAAAGTTTTTAACTAAACATTCTATTTCCCTCTCATCTTCTTGTATCGCAATCATTAGCCTCTGTCGCTCCAATTCTCTAGCTTCCTGAACCTTAGCTATCTCAGAATCCAATTCCATCTGCTCTTTCAATACTTTGCTCAAAAATCTTTCTCTTTGTTCTTTAGCTACTTTATGCATTTTATTTTCTTGCTCAATTACAGCAGCTTCTTGCTCCTCCCATGTCATAGTATTGTACTTAGCAAAAGGATCTTGAATAGAAGTTGGAGTTTGCGCAGATAATGTATTAATCTCTATTGATTGTGGGGGAATATATTCCATATTCATAATATTGCATAAGAATTTCATAATATCTATTGTGCCTTGAGCTGCAATATCAGGTGGAGGGATTATAAAGTGTTCACTATCTAATTTAATTTCTATAATATTTGTAGCAAAACACAATTCTGGGCATAGTTCATTCAAATCTCTATTATCAGTTATGTTCAATTTTCTCAGACTCTTTAATTTACCCAGTAGAGGTGTTAGACCTCTCAGTTTGTTCTTGGATATATCCAAAATTTGTAAGCATTGCAAGAATTGAATGTTTTCAGGAATCACTTTAATAAGATTGTCTTGTAAATATAACTCACTCAGGTTCACCCAAAACCTTATATCATTAGGCAATTGGTACAGTTTATTGCAGCTCAGATTGAGAACCTTGATAAGATATAGGTCAGACAGGTGTCCACCTTCTTCTAATGATTGCAAATTGTTAGAATGCAAATATAAATACTCTTTTCTATAAACTTTGCAAATAGAAAATGTACCGGACGGTACATGTCTCAGCTGGCACTCTGATAGATCGAACTCTGGTTCTGGAGATTCTTTTGCAATATACAATTTCCTTTCCAGCTTAGCTCGTGCCTCACTGTCGCTGCTATTATACCTACCAAACAACGACATGGTCGTTCGGTTGACGCACGACACGGCACAACCCATTAAATAAAGAGCGATGTTGTGATACCTTTGTTGTTCTGTTCGCTGTCACCGACTCTGGGATATCATGGCAACTAGTGTGCTATCTGCCATTCACTGTATAGTGTAAATTGCACTATGCATGAAATTGCTCCATCGTGAGAAAATTAAAATATATTAATCATTATTTTTCACACAAACAAACCACTTCTGTTTTATTTGATTGATTGAATGCCTGAATTGCTTTGCCTGACATCATAACATGACATGACAATGACATTGACAATTCAAATTCATATATGTGCTGCCAGCGTGTATAATACATAGTTTTCCTGCTAGAGTCAAAATAGGAAGGTTCGAAACCAAACTGTATGATTGTGAATCAATAAAAAAATGGGCTACTTACTTATTTCATAGAATTCTAAAAGGACAAGTGTTTATTTATTCACTCTAAGGTTAATTACTTTGTTTCAGTGCTTTATTTCGGAAAAAACGACAGAACATAAAATAAAAACCCAAAAAATTAATTATTTTTAAATAGCATTGATTGTATCTAACATTCATTTATATTTAGTACCAGAAGAAGTTTCACTTTAAAAAAATATATATCCTAACCTCACTGTCTGTCAGAAGACAGTATTTTGGCGGGAACTTGCAAAGTAACAGTGCGCTTTCATTCGAGTTCTCTAGAAATTGTGTAGTTGAGACTCTTAATGAATACTTATGAAATTGGGTGCTGTATATAATGAGGTTAATTCACATACACTAGTAAAGTGAAATGAATGCGTTCATCATAACTTTACAAGTTGTTGCTAAAATCCTAAGAAATATTTTTGCAGTGGGCGGACTTGTAAAATGGAGACATGTAAAAAAAAGTACGAGTGGAAGCAGTGCGGCGCAAACGCCACGCAATATCAACAACACGAATACGGAGCGAACATTACATAAGAACGCACGTTAATCGTTTTCATTACTTGATTATGGAAAATTTTTATCTGATGAATGAACTCCGTAGTCGCCAGAAAACTATGATTGACAATAACGAATTAAAGGCGACAGTGGAAGCTGATGATATCTATTCTATTATATTTATGGCAGAGTTAGCAGCAACATTTGCATCAAAACAATTTTGGTCAGTTTGCGTCAAATTGGTATAAATGTTGACAAATGGGTGCCATACAACTGAATCATCGCCAGAAGTTGAAAGTTGGAAAGAAAAATTCAACACCAGTCACTACAAAATGCATTTGAAGAATTGGTTGCCTCCCGTCCAACTGATTTAATCAAGAGAGCATTGGTATATTGTCACTGCGCTGTCAAGATGCAGCTATCAAGGCCATACGACTAAAAGAACAATAAAAATGAAAAAAAAATACTCGTAACTTATAGTATCAAACTAAACTGAAAGAGCTGGATACTAGTGAAACATATGAATTTAGCATGCCCTGGAGAGAAAGCGCGACCCCGCGAAGGGACCTGAATAAGAAAAACATAGATGGCTACTACCCATGCCGGGCACAGTGCTTGTAGGAACAAAATAAATAAAAAAAAACCTGAAATAATGAACATTTAATTTTCGGATGAATTTACCTAAGTACCTAGGTTATACCCAGTTGGTTCTACTTACCATTTGTATAAGTAGACGCTAGATGCCTCGTCCAAATCAAAAGGTAATAAATACATAAGTCATTATTAAATTAATTATATACCATAGGTCGTAATACGTAATAAGTAACGTACAAAAAAGCATTTATAATTTTTTTTATAAATTTACGTGCGATCGATGAACTGAAGTTGCAAAATGCAGACATTATAGGCATTAATTTAATTGCTACATAAGCACATGTAGTATCTACTTTACACAGATTGTAATGTAGGTATATTGCTCAAACAATTTACCGTTGAAAGGGTTTATTTATTTCTACTAGTTCAGACCTTGTATTTATTCAGAATTCTAGAGTCCTAAAAAGTATATGTCCTCTATATTTTAAAACTTTACCACCATAGTTTTAAAATATAGAGGACATACACTTTTTAGGACTCTAGAGGCCCATATTTCACCAACGATTGACAGCCTTCATTAGTGTTCCCTTTCTTAAAGAAATATTGTTTCAATTAAATTCATCGTTGCAGAGATTATACTCCCCTACATAAAAAAAAAACAAATAACATTTATTATAATATTAGTCCAACATTCAAGTATTACATAATTTTAAAGTAATTACTGACTATGACATGTCTTGCCGTTGTAATAAGACAATCATATTTTTTAATTATTATAATCATCAAGCTCTCACCCGGCAAGCACAGACATCGTTTAGCAACATTTGTTTATGCATGTGTTTAAATCAACAATATTCATGAGTTTGCGTTACGTCGTTCACTCACAATATGACGTTTAGAAATGTATACGTTATACCTATCGCAAATTGTATTCACTGTTTGATTTGTGTAACCAACAGTGTACACAATTATGCGATGACAGATATAATTACTGCCCATAATAAACAAGTTTTTCAGTAGTTCTAATCTGGTAACATTGTCAAATAATAGTTGGGTAGAGCAATCAGTAAAAAGGAATCAGTTAATAAAACTATTGGCTTAATCGTTTAACTATATTAAATAAAAACTAAATATATTACTTATTTAAACAACTAATAACAAAAACTGATATCTATCTGTAGCAAGAAAAGTTAATACAATTTCTTGTTTGCAAACCTGCTTTAGATATAAAAAATGCCTACCTAAACTTACATATCTACAAATTGTCGTCTCGTGGAGATCACTGGGGGATTCCGCTTTAATTTTTAAATTTAAATAAACTCAGTAGATAATATGCCAACTTGACAACTTACAATTTATTTATTTTATCGTTCATGTGATATCCAGATAGGTAGGTCCCTCCAATTGTAAATCTGTTACCAACCACCTACGAGTGTGGCCTCATCACAAGGTCTGCTACACATTTCCAGTCGTTATTGGCATTAGCCTATAGGCGACGGTGACCACTTACCATTAGGAGGATGACAAAGAAAATCATGCATTAATCATTTATTAATATTTACACAAGTCGCTGGCGCCATCTCCTTTTCTGTCGTTCCATACTTTAAGCCGAAGCACGACTTCTTTTTTTTACAATACAATAGGTTTTTAAAACCAAATATGATTACTTTATAAACTACACTATCACTTTATAAATGGGTAACTTACTATCTATTATCTTTATTTGACACAGAATCATTATTTGTACTACGATCGTTTGCTTTATAGTAGTCTATTTTATACCATTCTTTATTCAATGGGACCTCGAAACCAAATAAAGAATATTTTTGATTAGTTGCCGGTGGCATGGAGTTAAAAATATCGCCCTTAAAGTTAGAACGATAAGGGTTTCCTGTTCGCAAATTATCTGGCAGATATGATTTACTTTTCACATTTGTCAAAGAATCTGTGTAAGAGTCGGTGTCGTATACAGCAGAGTTGTGCTTGTGGATATCATTTTTATACCAATCCTCGTTCACCGGCACCTCTTCACCAAATAAATGATGACCTACTATCAAGGAGCGATCTTCTATTTTCGGGTGTTGAAGGCTAGTGAAATCATTTTTATCTTGAACATCTTCAGGTATTATGTAAGATTGGATCACAGAATCTGAACGTTCCCTATATCTATGTGCTTTAGGAAACGATGAAGTTCCGTACGATGAATCTACTTCGTATGAATTGTCTTTTCTTTGAGCCGGCAATTCTTGCTCTGTGTCCCGATGTTGTTCTGTATCAGGGTTTTCTTTTTCGTTTTTGTCGTATGTGTTTATTGGTTTATCTTCACGATTATTTTCATTTCCATGAGTACCTCTAACTGCATCTAAATCGTAGAGGTTTCTTATGGCCTCAACTGATGATTTTGAATATTCATCATCAGCTTCCTTCGAATCTAATCTATCTTTATTTTTTGAATATTTATGGGAGTCATAATTGCTGTTCAATTTATATAAACGCAAATCTGGTATTTGAGAAGGATAAACATGGGTTTTTATAATTTTGGCCAAACTATGAAAAGAATTACTTAAATCGACATCCCGTTCTTCAGACGAAATATTCGGTTTGTATTTTTCTTTGTCGGTGGTGTTTTGTGGGTCATTCTCATTATCGTTGGAGTCATCTTTGTTTGTATTTGTTGTCACTATTTCACTTAGCTCTACTGTTTTAACCAATGCAGGTTGATGTTGTGGATATGCTATTTCTTTTCCAGGTCGATATCCTTCAATTTGCGGCGTCGACAGGGCTTGCGGCGCTTTACTAAAATAATCAAATACATGAAAGGTCGGCACATCCAGTAACTTATATGTTTCAGGTGCAGGTAACAGTTTTATAACCACAGTTTTACCTTGATGATATCCTATCCCGTGACCATCAAATGGTTTGTTCTTGGGCTTCTTCTTTTTAGTTACAGGTTTTGGTGGTGAATCATCGTTGCTATCGTTACTATTTGAATCTGCGTCGCAGTACATTTTGTTCAGCTTCTGAGTATCTTTGTCGGACAGTCCTAATCTCTGGCCAATGTCAGCTCCACCCTAGAACAAAAGAAATACATACATCCATTAACTTCAGTAAGTCCCTATTACGTTTAATGCAATCCTCCATAGTATTGTTGCGACGCTATAAAACGAAGTATCACCTTCTTTGGAATGAGAGTGTCCTGACCGTTGGAGGAGAAAGCTCGTCGGCTGTAATGCAGGACACTATCGTAGTCGTAACCGACTCCAAAGTCTGACACGGCGAACGAGTTGTATTTGCGAAAGTTATGCCTTGCCGCTGGAAATAAACAACATGTTATATTAACGCTTGTTATTATTTTATGTAGTCAGAAAATCAGTTATCTGCCAAGGTTAATTTTATGTTATGTAGGTATATGGTGGTTTTTGAGTTAGTTACATGGGGTTATTTATTGCCTTCACATTCGATGGTATTCATTTGTATTCAAATTGTGTCGTGTTCACAGCAGCGAGCGCGGACTCTCACAAGTCTGATATAGACATACATAGTATAGTAGATAGATACTAAATTATAAATTTTTAAATGACGGGCCGGTTGGCTTCGTTAGAGACCCTGACTGCCACGCCGTAGGTCGTGGGTTCGATTCCCATCCAAGACAAACATTTGTGTGCATGAACATGTCTGTTTGTTCGGTGCCAGTTTCCAGCTCTGCTTAGTTTGGGATCAGATGGCCGTGTGTAACGAATGTCCCACGATATTTATATTTAAATGCATTCGATGTAACTATAGCCTCGACTAGTTAGTTTCTAATAGGAGGTAGTATACTAACAATAGGAGTGTTTGTAGTAGTTATAACATGCACTTTTGATAATCTATTAAAAAAATCACTCATAAGTTAACTTATTAGTACGTAAATATCCCCATAAAAGTAAATATAGGTGTTTAGGTCTCAGTAATGAGTATCCTATAACGAGAATTTTGGAAGCAAGAGGAAGCTTGAAATTCGTTAATGTTTCAACAACTTACGTTTCCTGATATTTTCCCAAATCACGTCAATGTAGTCATCTCTGTCGGGACTACTTTGCATGTGATAGAAGCCAAGGGTGTGCAGTAACTCATGTATCACCGTACCGTGGCGGAAACACCCGCGGCCAACCGGATGGCGTCCTGATAAATTCAGCACTTGATACCCGGTCTGATATCCCACCTGCGAGAAACATCCGCGTCTGCTACCCTGAAATTAAAGTAAAAAAAAATCTAGAAAACTATTTGAAAATAGCAAAAACAATCGTTTTTTTTTATATATCTACTTACCTGAATGACAACAGCGTCACGATCTCCTTTCTTATACGGCCGAAATCTGATGCAAGACGCCTGCGCAAGATCGTCTATGCCACTTTGTATAGCTTGTACTTGGTCACTTGCTGAAATGTAAAGAATATAGATAAAAAAAGAGTTCCAAGTCCAACAGTGAAAACCTTCGAAGCCTTTTGCAACTATTACTTACAGAAATGTTCTTTCTGAATGTAGTAAATTACTTCATTGTTTGGCCACCTCTTGGTGCTGTCCTTTAAACCGTTTCTTGAGAGGCCTTCAGCGACGTCTTGCACGATCAGTCGCCTCTGTCTATCGTTAAGGATGAGGTCCCCTTCAAATTTACCACTTTCTTCCCATGCGTGGTCTGACACTCGCTCGTCTTCATCAAAATCGTCATCAGGGTCAACACCCTCTGTAACAAATTAATATGTTGTGTTTATGTACAGTGAACATAAACTAGGATGCTTAGATGTACATTTTATGAGCGTATATTGATGTTAATTATTTCTCTCATAGATGTCGCAAAAGTATAAACATGTACCTAAATCTGTAAGTCTTCTCTTTATTACCACAATAGAAAAATTATTTACCAGTTCGATATGGTATTCTACTACCTCAAAAAGTGAACGTCTATTGTCTGTAAGTAAATGTTTAACATTCTTCGCAAAAGAAAGTGAAATGATACCTACTTCACCGACTCATTTAAATTATTTTCTTTAACTTTGATCTTTTGTTACTTTTGACATTTCGTTGTTTCATCATAATTTTCTAATGTCTATTTTTAAAGATTGGATAAGTTTCGGATCATATAGAAGAAACTTAAGACTATTTCAAACTTGACAAGAACATCTTCAGGGAGCGATTAATAACCTAATTAAATAGATTACTAACTCAATGCTAACTTTGTGTTTATATTATCTACGTAAAGATTGCCACAATGAACGATAAACTTATATAATTTAAATTCATGGTTGTTTTTCTGTAGCTTCGCAAATCAATATAACACGGTAAATTGACAGATACCAAGGCGTTAAGTAACCAATCCACGTTGTAACTGATTGTAACCTTGTTGTAATTAATATCAGAACTACGTAAATCGATTAAATGGGCTAAAATAATTCGAAGTCACATTAATCAGGAAGAAACAAAGAATAACAAATGGAAATCTGTGGTTTCTGCCTACCCCGATGAGACCGGCTTGACAATATGTGCGTAAGTAATTACAGAATGAATAGAAATCGATAAACCCATTATCATAAATATAATCAGGATTATTTAACTCTAAAAAGGATCGAGGTAGAATAAAAACATAATATAATATTCACCTTTTGACACACTATCATCAAACGGATCGAATCACTTACTTATTGAATATACTTAACAACTATGTATATTATCACACTTATTATTATTTATTTATTTACATATGTAGCCATAATATCTGTGTTGTGGTAAAGTAGTCTGATAGATTTAAAATGAGAAAAAAGGTATCGCAAGTCATTGTCATCAGACCCTCTTTTATTTATCAACAATGATATCAACATTGATAACAGGGAGTAACACCCAAGTTATATAGGGTATGGCACATAAGCTAAGGGGGAATATAAATCGCTTCAACACTTAGCCCGTCGGCATTTTTAGTTATCTAAAAATATATTCAAATATCAAAATATTTAAATGAAGATTACTTACTTCTTATAGTTTGATCCAATTGCGACGTCTTTGTTAAAAAATTCATAAAATCTGCTAGTTCGTCATTTGACATGCTCCGACACTGAATCACACATACGAGTAATAAAATCACAGACAATTTTAACCACTCCATGTTAACTTTTTAGCCTAGTAACGATTCAACTAATCTACATAGATGCATGTGGTATTGTCTCCTAGTTTCTATCAACTTGCACGTTTTCGAAAAAAGTGTGTCATATTAACGGTATCGAAATATTATGAATATTTTTCCATATTCATATCAGGTAATAAAATCGACTCGCCGTTTTTTTACTAGAGTGCGGTGTGGTTTTTTCTATAGGACAAATCCCGCCAGGGTGGGGCGAGGTATAATATAGCTTCGGATACGACCATTTCACAAGGTGTTGGACCGCAACTGCGCCAGCGCCGCTTGCGACAGCCACTTTGGTGACAGCGAGACACCGCACCTCCACCTTAACATTACTCGTGCAAGACCACATTGCTTAATTTATCGCGCGCCTTACTTTACCACTTTAGTTCAACAATAACTCCAATTTATAATATTTGTAATTGAACCGATGAAACAGTCAAAGAAAGTATAAGCTACTGTGAAATTAAATTTCCTACTCCTACGCATTGCTATCTACTCACCTAGAACAGGTTGCGATTTATTTATTGATCTCCGCAATTGTTCAATAGTTAGCCCAAATTAGTCAATAAGTTTATTGGATTTTGAAATTGTTATTTTTTACTTTTAATCGGATTATGTCTGACCAAAATCGTACCATGGTAAGTGATGATTGGCCGAAGGTGATACGCATAAAAAGTCAAGTAGGGAACAGGCTTTCAGATGCTGGAACCTACCGATAGGTGCATGGCGAAAGATTATCAATTTGATGGTTATAGCCAGCCTGGTCGGCATTACAAAGTACTCGATCACCATCCTATGGTTTTCTTACGATATTTTCCTCCACGGAAAGCTCAAGCTGCTTGTTGCAGCCTAAAATCATTACAGCATCGCATTGAAAAATCTTTTAAAACTGATACCTCTTTTAAAAATCTCTATTTCTATAATAGAGATATTCGTCCGTTTTTTCATTGGAATGGAAAGTCGATATTTGCTATTTGTACTTGCCAAACCCTTTAAAATAAAACATGAACAATTTGATTTGGAAAACTCAAGCAGAATATTATAATAAAACTAGATTACCTAATATTTCAGTGGTCGATCAAAATTGGTATAATTTTCCTTACAAAGATTATACAATAAGTATCTACAATTTATTTAATGTCAGTGTTTGTAACTGTTCCGCAACCACTCAATGCCACTGCCAATAGCCGAAAATCTGTACCATTTTAGTTAGCAAAAACTGAGCTCTTTATTTTACCGTCCTTGGCTGAAACTATGACTATGCAATGTGGTCAGGAAATTCGGTCATGACTGTTAAAGAACAGACATGTTAACGAAAGTAAACCGAACACTTCAACCGAGCTACGCTTGCAATCATTAACCAAAAGCATACTCAAACGCATTTCATACTTACGCTATGAAATAATAAAAAAATAAAAAATAATACAAGTGGTACTTTCGTAAACTAAACTAATAACTTCTTCTGCCAAACTTCTTCTTTATCGGCGCAAAGTTATCGACTATCCGTCTCCTCGGTATTAATTCCTTTCTTACATATATCATTTTTCTCACCAAATATCCATCTCTTTTTAGGTCTTCTTTTTCCCATAAATCTATACAGTTTAATATTCCTCACTCTTTCTATCACATGACATTCATCTCAGCTCACTTCCACTTTGGTCTTCCCTCTTTGAAAGAGTATATGAGGAAGTTTGAAAGTAGCACGTGTACTAATCCTTTCTTCACACCCTACACATCCATCTCAGCTGTTTGCAATCGTTTTTGAACTGTCCCCTGAACTAACCAATACTTCTTCTCATTTATTACTTACTAATATCTTTTACCTTTGGATTAAAGGGCACCCGTCACACAAAGATTACAACGTTAAAAATATTTTAATTATTTTACTCATATTTTGATTTTAATAATAATATTATAATACAGTAAAATATAAATGCACACAAAAGTAATCACACACATTCCTTTCTCGTGCCATACTAGCTATGACCCTAGGCAGGACCTTAAAGACAGGTTCCAAACATAGAATTACAACATATTTACATGTTAGACAAAAATTGTTTATCGCTGCATTGTACAATAGTATCAAAGAACTGTCATTTTATGTTCATAGTTGATAATAAGGTTTGTTGGGATGGGATTAGTGATCCGCAGTCAAAGTGAAAAGAAATAGTTCAACTAGCATCTTATAAGATTTGACAAAATCATTTTAGTAAATCGTCTGGTAACCTAGCTCCTTAATATCAATTGTTAAATTTGCAGGCAAAGATTTTGAGGAAAATAACTTAACCCAATCTAGTGATGAAAGTTATTTAACAATAATTTATGTATTTTAAATTATCGTATCCGCCGACCTCCGTGATGCCCAGCGGGAATATTTTACGTGTAGTTGTCTTCAACTATGTGGTGCAATCTCGATCTCGTCGGTTTCTTCACAGTACATTTTATTAAGTTTCAGTATATCACTCTCTGACATTCCGTCCCTTTGTCCTATCACCACATCATCCTGTGAAATAGAAATTTTAAATTTATTTATAGTTGTAGATTGCCTTTCAACTGTATCTATTAAATCTAAAGCTCAGTGGAAGTAGTATTGGGAGGATATCGCGGCGAATGTCGATAGTGATAAGTTTGAAGCTTATGTTAAGCATGTGGTATTCATGAAGGAAACTATAACACATTTGTCTTATAATATATGTCTAAGCTTTTGGTTCGCTAGCTACAGTTGGTTTACGTTTTGTGCTTTGCCAACCAAATTCGGACAAACATCCCAAAAGTCCCACGGACTAAAAATACCCTCTCCCACCAGCTGTTGATGATTGTTGATGTTTGATAGGTTGTATAATTTTTTTTTAATTTAAATCTTTTTATTGCAATTTTTTTTCGTCGATTGTTTTATAATATAATAATATCCTCTTTAATTTGGAAAGACATTGCAGCCACTTATTTTACCCGTGCCCCCAATGGGTGTAATAAGATAGGAGGAACGTGGCCCGTTACGGTGCAGTTCCATAGGAATTTACATTTTGCGTATCTTACGTAGTACAACAGCGTGCTACTAGAGTATTTGGATGTATTGGTATATGAGATTCCTAACACAGTAAGTGTTAATAGCAGACTTTGTAATATTACAATGTCAAAAATAGACTACCTGCAAAGGGACTATGGTTTTATTTCCATTTTTTGAGAACGCAGTTTCAGGATAGTGCATTACGCTGCCATAATCATAAGGGACTCCAAAATCCGTAACGGTGTCATTGTTGTATTTTGCAAAGTTGTGCTCTGTTCCTATAAAAGTAACGGCACGTTAAATTAAAGTAATTACTTCCATATTTGGGTATGTAACTATTATGACAGGCCAGTTAGCTTGGTGGTTAGCGCTCTAAAAGGTCGCGGGTTCGATTCCCACCCAGGACAAACATTTGTGTGCATGAACATGTCTGTTTGTTCTGTGTCTGGGTGTAAATATCTATATAAGTATGTATTTAGAAAAAAAAAAGTATTATATGTAGTATATCAGTTATTTGGTTTCCATAGTACAAGCTCTGCTTAGTTTGGGACCAGATGGCCGTGTGTAAAGAATGTCCCAGGATATTTATTATTATTATTTATTATTTAAATAAGTTTATTAAAATTATTAGAGTAAAAGCTTTGCGTTCACACAAGATGATGATACTATAATATTTTGTTATGAAGACCAATGAGATACATATCTACTCAAAAAAGAGAAGAAGCTATCTACCTTTAATTTCTTTCTCTTTCACTTGGATGACGCTGTCTCATTGACCTTTATATAAAATACTAGCTGCCGTACTATTCACAATCCAAAACTCGCTGAGTGATCACTCAGGTGAACTCGCGGATAGCGGACCTCTCGTCTACTTGCGGAGAAATGAGAGAGACAGGAAATAGTCCCTGAGTGAATTCATCGTCGAGTTTGATTGCAGAATATCATAGCTTTACCCTGCCACGCTTCGCTGTGGCAAATTGTGATTAAATGGTTGAGAAATGTGAAACAAAACAAAGACGGTCGCGGATATGTGACTGATGCAAAAAATAGATAAAAACAATCCTTGATGCGGATTATATTAGGTTGGGGAAAAAGTCTTTGCGCATTATAGTATGTATGAACTTGTAATAAAATCTCTTTGTATCTGGCTGGTTTTGGTATCATTGAAAGTTTAAATTTTAAAGAACATAATTCCAAATTCAAATTAGGAAAATGTGTGATTTGCATTTGTTTTTCGTACCGCCAAGATGAGTGAATCTAATGAAGAAATTCGTTTCATTTTAAAATTTTACTACAAAAAAGGTAAAAATGCAACGCCAGCCGCGAAAAGATTTGCGATGTTTATGGAGCTCGTGCAGTGTCTGTGAGAGTCGCACAAATTTGGTTTAAGCGTTTTCAATCCGGAAATTTTGATGTCAAAGATGCACGTTGCTCTGGTCGCCCCATTACGGATAAAATGGATGCCATTTTTGAAAATGTGCGGCAAGATCGGCATATCAATAGTTTCGACGTAGCTGAAGAACTGAGAATTGACCACAAAACAGTTTTGGCGCATTTGAAAAAAACTGGGTACACAATAAAGCTAGATATTTGGGTACCTCACGAGCTCACTGAAAGAAACCTAATGAACCGTGTACTCATTTGTGATTCTTTATTACGACGTCATGAAACCGAACCATTTTTGAAGAAACTGATAACTGGTGATGAAAAGTGGATCACGTACGACAAGAACGTGCGAAAAAGGTCGTGGTCAAAGGCCGGTCAGGCTTCACAGACTGTGGCGAAACCCGGGTTAACTCGCAACAAGGTGATGCTGTGTGTGTGGTGGGATTGGAAGGGCATTATTCATTATGAGCTGTTACCACCAGGCAGGACCATCGATTCTGAACTCTACTGCGAACAACTGATGAGATTAAAGCAAGAAATTGAGAGAAAGCGGCCGGAATTAATCAACAGAAGGGGTGTGGTTTTTCATCATGATAACGCCAGACCTCACACATCTTTAGCCCCTCAGCAAAAATTAAGAGAGTTTGGCTGGGAGGTATTAATGCATCCGCCGTATAGTCCTGACCTTGCACCTTCAGATTTCCACCTGTTTCGGTCTCTTCAGAATTCTTTAGGCAGTGTCAGGTTAACATCACTAGAGGACTGTCAAAACCACTTGTCGCAGTATTTTGATCAGAAGTCTCAAAATTTCTATAGCAGTGGGATCATGTCCCTACCTACAAGATTGCAAAAAGTTATCGAACAAAATGGTACCTACATACTTTAGTTAAATGTAAATAAACTATATTAAAAATGTTTTGAATTTTCTTAAAAAATGCGAAGGAACTTTTTCCCCAACCTATTATATCATGCTAAAATTTCAGCTCGATCGGTGCAGAACTTTTTGAGTTTTTTAAGCGTACACAAACCAACATAACATTTATATATATATAGATTACAGTATCTTCATCGTATGTGACGCGCTTTAAACCTGAAATCTTACCAGCTTTAATATTCTCCCAGTTGATCAGAACATATTCATCTCTGTCATACGTACTCTGCATGTGATAAAAGCCGATGGTATGCAACATCTCGTGAACAACTGTACCATGTCTGAAGCAGCCCTTAGACAGGTTCAATACCTGACTGATCTCGTCGTCGTCATCATTGTCATCCGGAGTAGTAAAACCAACGTTAGAGAAGCAACCGTTTCGGGAACCCTGAGTAACAACATTTTTTTAGTTTGGTCATATTTCTTGGCTTATAATTTCTGGGTTTGTGTGAACTATATACTAAACTAGATTACTGCATATAACAAAATCAATCAATGTCTATATGATATACCTATTTAAACTACTATTTAAACACCTGTAGAAGTTCATAATTTAGAACAAAGAAACGTTAATCGTACTTTGTACAACCTGGGTATCGAACTTTATGTACCGAGTGTTATATAGCTGAAACACCGAAATGCTCTAAATTATAATTTAAAGATATTACTTGATTGAAGTATCCACGTCAGGCCATTCATCACTTAAATTAAGGATGTATATCTTCTAACAACCGAACGAACATCAGCGTGGTCATTATTCTGTTAGTTATGACCTCCAAGAAAGTTCTGTCTCTGGCTGTAAGGCTTAGGTAATCCACAATAATGTTTTTCGACTATCCAAGTCACGTAGCGAGGTTAAAACAACGATACTACCTTCATCCGAAAGTGTAGTGACTAGTGACTACTTGTGAGAGAAAGAGCGACTAAAAATGGAATGAGTATGTGTAATTGACGGCATAAAATTAAAGCTAGGTACCTCCTTACCTGTATGATTACAGCGTGTTCTTCTTCATCCTTTCTGGGTTGGAATTTAAGACATGACTTGTTCGCTATATCCGCCATTCCTTCCTCAATCATCTTCACTTGATTTTCATCTGTTTAAAATTAATCATGCTAACTTTCTGAGGTTAGTTAAGCAATAAATTTCTCTAGATCTCCTATTTTATTTGATGAAACGTGGTAAGTAGATATATTTTATTTTAGTCGCATCTGTTCTTGTTATTGTGTTTTTATCTCACATGTTCTTGTCTCTATCTAAGTATTGACCTATGTATGATGCAGATATTTATACAGAAGTTAATTTGGACAGACCTAACGACCTCTCCTTATACCCAAGACCTACTCATTAACCACAAAATACTCATGGTTTTTACATGTGGGCACTGTGGTGTCATGTTTGAATTATGCATGCTATGAATTATGCATATAAGTAGCTAAGTACTGCTGCCATGTTGAACGCGTCACCGGATAGAGGAAAAATGTAGCTAAACTAATGCCATAAAAATGGGTTAGATATAGTGACACCAGCATTCTGTAAAACTATTTAGTGGAAAACCGCATTGCCCAATAATTGAATAAATCAATATTACAATAATTAGTTAGAATACTTAGATACTTTAATTAGGTTTTAACCAAAAATAAGTATTTTATAGATGAATGTCAATGGATTCGATTCTAAAACCTCAGTCTTTTTAAACTAATCGTAATAAATAGACTATATCACTACATAATATAAAACAAAGTCGCTTTCTCTGTCCCTATGTATGCTTAAATCTTTAAAACTACGCAACGGATTTTTTAATAGATAGAGTGATTGAAGAGGAAGGTTTTTATGTATAATACATGTGACATCCCACGGGAACGCGGGTAAAACCACGGGGGATATAATTATGTATATAGCATACCGAAATCCTGTTCTTCAATGTGGTATATAACAGTGCGTTTTGGCCATCTCTTGGCACCACCTCGCAATCCATTTCGGGAGTCAGTGGCTTCAGAAACAGCGCGCACCTGTGCGCCCGACAATAACATGTCACCCTCAAAATAGAGCCCATATTCACCTACGATAATAAACAAACATGTTAGATGACGTACTTGACCCCTTTTTAAATAGTTTAGTCTCTACATACAAATGTAATACGTCCACCAAAATTCTAGGAAACAATCCATTTGTACCGTTGTGTGAATATCAAGTGCAGTTCAGCAATAGTCAGTTAGTAGGTACCTGTATAAAAAGTATAAATTATCACTTTTTAAAAGTACTTACCAAAGTCTTCAAGATTATTGTTCTTCATAATAGGCGCTGCATTTGTAAATATAACTAAAATTGACACAAAAAATAGTGGTATCATTTTATAAATTGGTGTGTAAGTAACTTAAAAAGCTTTCGACTAACTACGTGTGTAAGCTGAAGCGACACTGAATGGGGCATCACTCACGCGCGGCTTTTAAACAAGAGCATCTCGACCTTTTGTTTAACAATGGGATAGTACATGTAGGACTAGGCTTACCATACTTATGAAGGTCTATATCAGGACAAGAGCGGGACCAGTGAAATAAACCCGCCCCAGCGCAGGTTGGACTGTTGCATAGTCCAACTGGACCTGTTCAATAATAACTTAACAAACTAAATTTAAAAGCAAACATTGCTATGTTTTTGCTCGTAGGCGCAAGAAAAAACATAATTAATAATAAATAAATAATGTATGCTACTGATGTTGAAGTACAGGATACAACAAGTTTTTTTTTATGTTTCATAAATGTATTTAAAAAATTGTCGAAACAAACAAATATATAAAAAAAACTACTTTAATGATTTTTTTATTTTAAGGCTGACTTCTGAACCGGCTATAGGTAACTAACTTTAAGCTTTGACCTGCATAAGTACCGTTAGAACGGCCCTAGAAGGCCTAAACTAAATAAATAATTTAGTATTAGATCAGCATTTTACGTAATGCTGTTTACGAGATAGTTACAGCAGATATTGTTCCATATTCCTTGTATTGAGTGATTTTTTTCCTTTAGGTTATGACTGGCTAAGATAGAGCTTTAGTATCCTATATTTGGCGAAATTTTCAAATTACTACCTGTTACACTGCCGCTCATATACTACACCTCTTCGTGTCCTCGTGCGCCTCACCGTTATGTCGCTACTCAGGATCAAATCCAAGTTCAGAATAGAATATAAACCATGGCCGGGATACCAGTACCAATGTTCGAAACCGGGGCAATCTCGGTTAAGCTAAGATTTATGGTAAGCCTATGTATGAAAATCATTCACCTAATTAGATAGGCAAGTAGGTAATCAACTAATGTCTCCTTACGAAATTAAATGGTATCTATTTCACCACTCGAGTTATCATTGAAGGACCCCGCTGAGCTCTCATCGGGACATTTTTTAAATAGGTGCGATAATATCTTTTCGCTTCAAGATAGGGTGTCAGTGACACCTACTTGTATTGTAATCTCTATTGTAAAGTGATTGCTTGTATTGAAATATTTCATGGTTATTTAAAGTAAATAACTAATACTAGCAGAGATCGAATGTTTTCCTAAGATTAAAATTATTTTTATAATTTATTTTTTTATAATTGTTATTTATTCTAGTAGTGTCTATTTTGAGTGATTTTTTTTAAATAATACAGCAGCATAAATAATGTAACAGCTAAACATATTTGTTTTGTATTACACATAGTATACTTTTTATCCCGGTAATCATTGTATGTATGAGCCCGAGGATAAAAATAATGATAAATTATATTTTGATAGCTAGCAGCAAATTTGTTATGCTGACTGACGGTTTGTACCATCAATTTTACACCCAGATTTAAAGTTTAAATTATTGCTCGATTTAAGTTTATTACGCATATGTATAAATAGTAATGGGTTATTTATTCTTGGAATGTTACAGATGATCAGACAGACAAATAAAAGTAACTCGTATGTTGTAAATAACGTGCTATATTTATTTTACAAAATAATTACAAAAAAACTTGACACACAAAAAAATTACTGTACATGCATGCTATTCAGATTATATGGTGAAATGTATTTATAACGCAATAATAATAATGTACAATAAACGAATATTGATATAATATAAAAAAAACTTTACTTAAAGTACGATTTAACATTACAATATAAAACTTAAAATAGGCTTTCAGTAAAAGAAAAAAAATATTTTATCCATTTCATACATTATGGCATTTCTTTAACATAATACTGAACTTGCTAATACAACAAAAATATGTACGCTATTCACTAGATGTGATCTTTATTAATACCTTTATGTAATATGCTATCAATATCGACATTGTGACAAATAAACCTGTGTAATAAAAACTGCTAACTAAGCAAAGGCGTTTTTCACAATTTATGTACAGTCAAGTGTAAAAATATAATTTATGTGCTGTCAATGTTGTTATAAGCTTAAAACTTCTGAAATATTTTAACACTTGACTGTACCTTTTATTCATTTACATATTGGGACACAAACAATATTCCACTAAATTACACGTCAATTATACTGAATAATTAATTTAGGCAGTCTTTATAATATATTTTATTTAATAATCATAATATATCAAACCGTTACACAATTTCATAATATACTAAATAAATAATAATACCAGACAACAAAATGGTAACATATACTCTACCAACTTAACTAGCAATCAAATTTATTATTTTTACACACAAAATACAATATCAGCACATAATTTTCAGTAAAGCACTGTAAAACATTCTAAATATTGGTCTAGTTTATTTATTGCGCGGAACGAAACTGTTCCTTTTTCAACTATACACGACTACCAGATCGATGGAAATGCATTGCTATATGCCTGCAACTACATAACACTCCGTATTGCTTGTTTACCATGATCGATGAGTTCTATTTGTTATAGACAAGTTACGAATTATCAGGTAGGTAATGTTCTTTGTATAATTCAAGTAAAACGTATGTACGACATGATCGCGATGAGTTATATTATACCGGCCTTAGCGATACATTGGGGTTTATTTACGCTTACTGCTAATATTCGTCTAATATAATTGCCTACACGCATAGAGGACGTCAATAGACTGAGTACTAAGCGGCACGCTACATGAGTAGTATCACAAATTGTGCAGCGACTCTACCAACAATTAAAATTTATTGCTATTTCACTGAAGACTCGATTGTCTTAAGGCAAATCAAATGCTGATTATACTAGGTATGTATTAAATTTGTCCTTATTATAATTTAATTTTATGTAATTACAGTTTACATGACTCTGAGATTATGTAATCGAATGAACTTTACAATATATTCCAAAGTTTCACTGAAACACCTAGCTACTGTTGAAGCTAGTAGTACTGAATAAAAAGCTAAAATACTTTTATATAGAGTAAATTTACACAAATAGTGAAGAATAAATATACACAAGTATAGATCTCAAAAGTTACGTTATTTATAAATCGTTCGCTTCCTCCGAGGTAGCCTATAGGAAAAATATAGTTTTTGAATATCAAAAATAAAATCATGCCTCGATTTTTTTAGATCATGCACAAAAATATCGCTTTAACTGTGAATACTTCAATGCGAAGTGGCACTGCCGCAGTATATACCTGGCGGCGTCGTTTGTAACGATTTATTTTGATTAATGTTTATCAATATACATTCCAATGTGAATGAAGTATATTTCATTAATTCATTACATGCTAGTGCTTTGTGCTGTCACTTCACTATTGAAGCAAAATTGCTGTATCAAAGATAATAAAGCTTAATGCTCACAACGTCAAAACTTTCGCTCATTAGTTTATTTAGGGACCTGTTTACACATTTATTGGTATTAAAAATGTAAAACCATGAGCATAAATATATATACACAGAAAGTTCTGCATTTCTCGCCATTCATTTGTAGTCAGTTCAACTCATTTTATAACTCGCTGTTATTAGTAACAGTGCTGTTGAATGATGTGCAGGGTATCAGATAGTATTTCCGAACTGTACATGGTTTTATATTCATGCTCGTGACTTAACAATACAAGCCCACTTAATACCTTATGAATGTGTAAATCGATCCTAAAGTCGGTACGTTACTCAGAGAGAGTATCTGCTACCGAGAAACAGCAATGATACCTTGCTCTATTTAAAGTAGGGATAATTGCAAGTAATACAACTTTCAGTTAAGATAGATCCAGCTTTAAATGCAAATATCACTTTGCTGCAACTTTGTACCATGGGCATGATCACAATAATCGCGAGATGCCCCGTTATTAGCACTTACCATTTCAGTAATTACTTGTACTATATTGCAAAAAGTATTATCATACATTAGTAGCCTGACTAATTTACACAGAAATGGAACATTTCTACATGCTTTGGCACACACTTGTTTATGATATGTATCCATTGTTACGTTTATCCTGTTGCACAAAATATTCATTCTATAAAAATATGGTTTTATTTACTTAGTAAAATTACATTTCAGGAGATTTTAGTTGTTTATTATAATAAAGCTATGAAAGCCCCATACAGTGATAAGATATTACACTGAGGCGTAGTTTTAGTATAATCGAGCACATATACTTAAATTTGAATAACGACGAGAAATAGTCCCATTTCTGTATATAATCAACACGTAAATGTTGTGTAACCGATTATTATAATTAATAAGTACACTCGAAATGCTTAACAATGGACTAAATTACTAATTTCAAACAGTAGTGACTACCACCCCTAACAACTTCAAAAAGTTCTTCTAATTCGATGTATTATTTGAAAAGTTAACGTTCGAAGCCGACTATTAATAATGTATAGTGACACAATGGCAAATACAACAACAAGAAGAATCAAGGACATTATCCTAAACACCCAAGGCGTTGCTCGTTTCTTTAGTACACTATGCAAGTCACATGCTGATATGTAAAAGACAGTAACTCGATTCAAATACTGATACAGAATATTTGGCTTTAGCGTTTCGTTAATTAATATTGTTTCACATGAAAAGCGTTCATTGTAAGCGAGTAACACACTCGTCGCGCCCGGAGACTTCGACCGGCCCAGGCCACACGTCCATTTCGCTCTCGGATAGATCATAGTCGATAAATCGCACAATACGAATAAATACACTAATATTAATTAGGCCTTTTTAGGACAGATAATCACAATTTATTAAACTTACAATTCCTCCACAATATACTCACGTTTCGATCAAATCTATTAGTTTATTTTCTTCTGTTCTTTGGGTTTAAAATTTTACCTTAAAACAAAAGAAAAATAAATTTAAAAAAAATCGGTATTTTAAACTGCTCGGTTTTAACAACTCGTAAGATGGTCCAGACAAGAGTGCAGACTACAGAATCAAGGCATATCATAAGCTAATGCTTATTGATGCGTTACTTGAATACCGACTAGCATGCAACAAAAGCTGCTGTAAAATCACATTCACTGATCCCTGGACGAGCTGTGGGGAACACCGGTCCATCGCACTGAGCTTTGGCTCAGTGCTGACTCGAATAATGGTACATGTATTGGGTAAGATGCGTGGTTACTTTAGTTTTAGGGATTTATACGTACTTTTGATAGCGCTGATAAGCGCTGTAGGTTATGCGGCGGTCTGCGTGTGAGCGGGCGGGGGCGCGGCGGGCGCGAGGGCGGGCGCGGGCGCCGGGCTGGGGGCGGGGGCGGCCCGCGAGCGCCCGCCCCGCGGCTTGATGCTCTCCGAAATCTGCCACATCGCCTCCTCGCTCAGCACGTCGTCGAACTCGTTGAACATCGCCTGAATGCGCTCGTTCTTCTTGAACTTGTACTGCCTTCTGTCATACAATAAATTATTATGCTTTTTGATGATGAGTATCAATATTATAACCCTTACCGACGACAGGAATTATACAGAACATAAATCGACATGAGATAATCCATCCGTCGTGACAAACTAAGATAACATTTTTATGAGAATTGATAACGTTTGTGATAGGGATAGGTTTTGATGACAAGGGTCAAACTCGGGTCCGGCATAGGGCCTGGTTTTATCCGCGCCCCCAAAGAAATTTATGATCCCTGACAGAATAGGTATGCAAAACCTATTTCGGTAGATTTATGGAGTGATTTGTTTTTATTTTTATTTCAACAATGTGTTATCTTTCTTGAACAAAAAATAATTAATTACTCACTCTTTATGGAACTTCTTCATATTCTCCATGATATGATACTGTTGCCATCTCTTGGTGAAGTTGATGCTACCGTCCGGTAGAAGATCAGGATTACCAATGTGTACAAACGTCAAATCTTGGAGAACTAGACCACTGAAAATTAAATAGGCATATTAAGCTTTGTATGAGATTGCGTTTCAGAATATGGACAAATGAATGAAAGGTTTACATATAACAAGCGTTGCCGCGGTCTTGGTACATCTATATCCCAAACATAACCTTTTAAATAGGTTGCAAGTCGTTTAATTGGCTAAGCTTGCGAGATAGTATATTTATACAACTAGAAATTACCTCCGCTTGAAGGCTAAAAAAAAGTGCAAAGTTCACGAACAAGGTGTGACGAACAATAACGAATTTTTTTTTGCTGTTATTCAGAGTCGACCTTGTATATCAAGGTCGTCTATTTCACGTACAGGCTGATTGTGTAATGTACTCGGAATCCCCGTTGCAGATAATTTTGCATTACATTGACGGCGCGGCGCTGAGACTCATGTGCCACACAGTTCGCACCAAAACCATAAATCTAATATAAATCGACTTCAACATAGAATCTGATAGAGTTATACATTTTGAATGCCAATCTCTACCCAAATTCACTTCATCATCTCATTGATAATTAAATCAACTAATACATACATGTAAGGTATACAAGGTGGTTGTGTCTCGGCCAGTGCTTGTCTGTACGTGCGGAAAGATGACGAGGAGTCGATGATGGTGCAATAGTCGTGAAGCGTGTCCACTATGGAGCGCGGCCAGCCGAGCCGCCGCACCGGAGGCGAGTCCAGAGCAGACACGAGCGCCAGGTAAGAGTTGAAGTTGTTCATCTTGCGTAACGCCTTCATCACTTTGAGGAACTTGCTCGCATATTTCTCACGCTCACGAACTTCCTCCTGTTCATTAGTAATGTTATATTAATAAAAGTAATTCGTATGGATTCTGGTATGATAGGTGCCTATTATAACGAAAAAATCAATACTATTTTTACACAAAACAATGCAATCACATTCCTTAGTTCCATTATTGTTATGTAGTAATGCTAGTCAATGCATATGAAGTTTCTTGTATTTCCCTTCCAAAGTTATATTTTTTTTACAATAATATTATTACTAAAACAAAGTGGGAAATTCTTCACAAAAGGTTGTCTGATCCCTTAGATGAGAATGGAATGGCTTATATTTTTTTTTCTAATATACTTATATAGATATTCACACTCTGACATAGAACAGTAAGTTTCAGGCACACATGTTTATCTTGAGTGGGGTATTGCAAATTTATCTAACCTTTACACCACCGGTACATCGGAATTCTAGGCTACGTAATCGGATAAATGGTATTAGAAGGCAACGGGGACAAACATATAATTATTTATTTTTACACATTTAGATTGTAAAACCAGTCAGGCAATAAACAAAAAACAATCGTAAGCAAACACTCAGTTAGAAACATATAAACATCACCATTACCTGTTCAAGTATCCTAGAGCGTGCCCAATAACTCATTTTATTGAAGTGTTCAGTAAAACGGGTGAGATTCGGGGAGCTCTCCTCTGATTGGTCGCGTGGCCACGATAGAACCTCCGCAGTGGTTAGCGACACGAATAATTCCGCGTCCAGAAGTGTCATCTGTTCCGCCAGCTCATTGGCCTTGAAGTCTAGGAGGGTGTCACGGCGGATCGAAACGCTTGGTGCGTATTCATATCTGCTGTTGGTCTGGTGAAAGAAGGTGAGTTTCAGTTTGGTACTTCATGAATTTACTATATTTTTAGATTGATTGGTACTTAAAAGTTGGGAACCTAGTTATGAGGATAAATCTTTGATATAATAGGTTGGGGAAAAAGTTCCTTCGCATTTTTTAAGAAAATTCAAAACATTTTTAATATAGTTTATTTACATATAACTAAAGTATGTAGGAACCATTTTGTTCGATAACTTTTTGCCATCTTGTAGGTAGGGACGTGATCCCACTGCTATAGAAATTTTGGGACTTCTGATCAAAATACTGCGACAAGTGGTTTTGACAGTCCTCTCGTGATGTTAACCTGACACTGCCTAAAGAATTCTGAAGAGACCGAAACAGGTGGAAATCTGAAGGTGCAAGGTCAGGACTATACGGCTGATGCATTAATACCTCCCAGCCAAACTCTCTTCATTTTTGCTGAGTGGCTAAAGATGTGTGAGGTCTAGCGTTATCATGATGAAAAACCACACCCCTTCTGTTGATTAATTCCGGCCGCTTTCTCTCAACTTTTTGCTTTAATCTCATCAGTTGTTCGCAGTAGAGTTCAGAATCGATAGTCCTGCCTGGTGGTAACAGTAATGAATAATGCCCTTCCAATCCCACCACACACACAGCATCACCTGGTTGCGAGTTAACCCGGGTTTCGCCACAGTCTGTGAAGCCTGACCGGCCTTTGACCACAACCTTTTTCGCACGTTCTTGTCGTACGTGATCCACTTTTCATCACCAATTATCAGCTTCTTCAAAAATGGTTCGGTTTCATGACGTCGTAATAAAGAATCACAAATGAGTACACGGTTCATTAGGTTTCTTTCAGTGAGCTCGTGAGGTACCCAAATATCTAGCTTTTTTGTGTACCCAGTTTTTTTCAATGAGCCAAAACTGTTTTGTGGTCAATTCCCAGTTCTTCAGCTACGTCGTAACTACTGATATGCCGATCTTGCTCTACTTTTTCAAAAATGGCATCCATTTTATCCGTAATGGGGCGACCAGAGCGACGTGCATCTTTGCCATCAAAATTACCGGATTGAAAACGCTTAAACCAAATATGTGCTACTCTCACAGACACTGCACTAGGTCCATAAACATCGAAAATTTTTTTCGCGGCTTGCGTTGCATTTTTACCTTTTTTGTAGTAAAATTTTAAAATGAATCGAATTTCTTCATTAGATTCACTCATCTTGGCGGTACGAAAAACAAATGCAAATCACACATTTTCCTAATTTGAATTTGGAATTATGTTCTTTAAAATTTAAACTTTCAATGATACCAAAACCAGCCAGATACAAATAGTATAGCCAAAGAGATTTTATTACAAGTTCATACATACTATAATGCGAAAAGACTTTTTCCCCAAACCTAATATTTTCATCGTCATTACAGATACATATATCACTCACAGGCAGTTAGTTTAATTTCTGTTGATGTGTATGTGTAGAACATTGACATTTTCTGCCTAGCTTTGTAGTACAAACATTAACAAAAGCCACAAACAAAGGAAAAATTTAAATAAGATTTCATTTTTTCTTTAGTAAAGTTCACTTTAAAAGTACTTACTTGTTGGAAATGTAACTGTTTCTGTTTGTCGACAATTATCTGTCGCAACGCTTTTGCTATAGCTAGTTCCTCGGCGTCCACGAGCCAGTAATTGAATTCCATAATTTCCTGCATCAGTGAACAATCCAGATCCGACATCCTGGCAAGAAACGCAATAATTTAGTTACTCATACGGAACTTTATAGATAGAAGGGCATCTAATAAAATCGGCGCAAGAAAAGTTACATAAGCGCAAATTGACGATTGAAAGTAATTTGAATTCGCAACGGACAATTGAACGTGAATTTCAATCGTAATTTACCAACCTTACTTGATTTTGTTGAGTCTGAAAAATGTATCAAAATGAAATGCTGCAAACATTCTCTTATAGCCCGCGCCATTATCATCATAATATAAGCGAATGTAGCCAACAAATTAAATAAAAACCTATTTTATTCAAGTGTGCAGCTCCAATCATTATTTTAATGGAAGTGTTTAAATAAGTGACAGTCACAATGCTTAGCAGAGTCATAGTGTGCTCTGTACTACCCGCATATTAAAAATCAAAAGCATCTATTTTTTTATTTCCTATCAGCATGTTCGACTGCATACTCTCGTTTAGATTATACTCTAACACAAGCCATAGTAACATTGTAAAAAGAAGTAAGTAAATACGTACGTCAAATCAGCGACGACCCTGGTGAGCAGGCTGAGCGTGGAGCGCAGCTCGTGCGTGCGCGAGCGGAAGTGGCGCGCGCGCCGCACGAGCCGCGCCACCAGCCCGCTCGGCGACACCCACGTGCGGTACGTCGCCAGGAACGCTTCTTGGTACGCGAAGTCTGTACACATACCGATATTTACATTCCATGTTCGCACTAGGTCAAATACTTTGTTTTGAACATTACTAGATCCATAGCGAATGTGCACTTAACTATTTAAGTATGGAGGTATACTCTTTTAAATATCTGTAGGAACCGTTATGTAGTTTATTATTAAATTTGGAAGTCTGGGTTCGTGAAATAAACTAACACTCTTTTTATCAGAAGACGGAGTAATTAGTGAGTTGACCTTTGTGATACAATCTCTTAAATAAGTTATTATTCAATATTTATAACTAGGCAGAGGTTCACCTGCAAAGTACAGAATCAGAACAACCCAGTTTAATAATTGCATCTTTCATTTTTTTGTAGTATTCAAAACAAAATAGTTGACCTATTAAAAAATGTTTTACAAGCAGATAACATATACACTTTTAAGCTTATATTTGGCTGTTATTTTTTTTTTACTTACTAAGCTAAAGCCTAATGCATTATAATAATATACAAAAACCTTTATAAATTATACTATATTTCGTTAAGCAACCATGCTCATTCTTGTCCAAGAATTATCGTGCATAAGCTTCATATAATATATATTGACACTTAGTTAATATAAGCCTCAGAAAGGTCTACATTGCAGTGCTCATAATTATTTTTTTTAATGTGCTTTATCAAAAGCACACTGCTGAAGCTTTAAAAACTTTTATCAAATAAAACCAGCGTGTTTTTTCAGCCCCAAATTATAGAATGTTTCAACCACTTACACTCGTCCGTCTCTGTAAAGTGAAAGCATGACAGTTCAGAGGTTAGAAGCCATGGAAAGAGATTTCGATTAAGTTAATTTATATCATATGGGTATAACATGAGCCCTCAGATTTGTATGTTCTGCCAAAACATTATTGGTGAGATTATGATTTGTAGTTAATTTATGATGCAAGTTTTAATTTTCTTATGACAAAGGAAAGTTAAGTCTGCAAAAAGGTATATAACGAGTATATGAAGTAAATGATTTGGCTCCATGTAACAAAGAGAGGTGAACAGTATATATATAGCATATTCCATATTCCTTAGTTCCCAAATGCATTCATGCCGCATCACATTATATTTGATTATAACCAACTATCCGATGAATTACTGGATCAAAAATTACAGTAAGTAATCCCATTAAATTATCATAAAAATATATTTCCTTCATCCATAATTTTATTTTTATTATTAAGCAGGGCTCACCTTTGGTTGCTTTAGTAGCGAGTACAATAAGAGCGTCGGGGTTTCCACCTCGTACTTCAGGGCCGTCTTTGCTCGGAACCTTAAGGACCAACCACGAACTGATGTCCGTTTGAAGTATGATGTCGTCGGAGTCGGGAGGTGCGGGCGACGCGGGGGCTTCCGTCGTCGTAGGCGCTGGCTCAGCGCTACATTCACTTCTCTGTAAATTGTTAAATAACTTTCCATTTACACAAAAAAAACGTACAAATTATTTATACGAATGTTCAATTTGATGTTATTAATGGTGAAACTTTTTTTTTTTTATAAAAACTTGAGCGCATTTGACTGGATCTCACCTGATGGAAAGTGCCGATGCAGTCGAGGATGGTACACGCGAATTCAAGTAATTTTATGATAATTACAGTTTTTTTTTATAAATATTAGTATGTCTGTAATTGACCGCGCCGGTGCGCAGAAACCTAAGTTAGATTTGATAGATTTACTCACAAAATAGCGCGCACTTCATTTGATTTTCTGTTATCGTAATATATGTACTGTAATATGTGACCTTATTCTTATATCATTAAATATTGTTAACTACTTTTAAACAGCTATGTTACCTGAGATGGGACCGGAGAAGGCGTAGGCTGTAGCTCAAGCATTTCTAACTCATCTTCAAGTGGGAATTTCCCAGGGACTACTGTTGATGCACTTACGTACGTATCTTCGGAATTCTAAAATAACATACGAAAGCATTAACACATTGTTTCTAGTACATTAAAACATATTGCAATATATTTTTTAATACATACATTATTGAAAATAGTTTCATCGCAGGAACTATTGTGTGATGAAGGCCGCGGCGACGGCGGAGGCAGTAGTTCGTTGCTCGAATAAATTAGAACCTGAAATGTAAGTTATAAAGGCTTATGATAAACTGGCTAACATTTTATTTCAGGACATAAACAGAGCATAAGAAAAAACTAAGTGTAAGTCGGACACGCACGCGGAGGATTTCGTATCATAATATAATATTGGAAGAAAACACCGAAAAAACATGTTTCTTGTATGGGGACCCCGATAATTTTATTATTTGTTGTTATAGCGGCCAACAATCTTTTTTTTACTACATCAATCAATTTTATTTAATATTTTCGACATAAATCCATTATGTCATATTAATATCCTGGGACTTTATGCTTTGAATGAATAAATACCTGTTTCTTGCTCATTTTCGGCGGCAGAGCTGGCGGCTCGGGTGGTATTGGACTCGTGCTCGATGTTATATTCACACTATCTTCTGATCCACTGCAAAACAGCAATCATTTCACTCAAAGTATAATACATAATTATTCAATTGAAAAGGTTTTTTTATACGGTACCTTAGTGGTGGGTTCCCGAAGTGCTGCACTGTGTACGATTGAGCAAGCGACCGCTGCACTTGTTGATGTCGCTGTACACTTAATACACCGGCGCTAGTGTGTTGCGCACTGGGAAAAAATAAACATTCATTGTTATACTTTACAATTAATAACAAGATTCTGTAACTTACCAATACAAGTAGTCATTAATTGAGAAGATAATTGGATTAATATTCTCAATTTAATAATTAAACTAGCTGTCCCCCGCGGTTTCACCCGCGTTCTCTAGGGATGTAACATTTCTCTGGGATAAAAGGTATCCTATGTTACGTCTAATACTATCAAGAATATGTGTACAAAGTTTCATGATGATCGGGTAAGTAGTTTTCGCGTGAAAGCGCAACAAACAAACTTACATTCATATTTATAATTAGTAGGGATAAGAGTCAAAAGATCCGCAGCATTTGAAAAAATACAAACAAACTTTATTTTTGCAATATTTTTTTTTTGTTTTATGATTGTTTGTAACAAAGAGAGTAATATTAAAAAGTTAGTTACCTGGCTAAGTTGTAGGTGTGTATCGAGTGTCGGAACATGTCAGGGGGAGCTACTGCCGCGCTGTTCGGCGGATGGCTGCAGTTACCAAACATCTCCATGTACGCCATTACTAAATAAAAACAAACGATTAAAGCAAATTCCACGTTATCATACAACAAAGGTGCAAAAAACTTGTAAATAGGTATTATTTTATTTTATTTATATTCTTCTATATTTATATGTCACGTCTTGTAAAATAATACCTATTAATTTTAATACACCTTGTATGTTAGTCAACAAGATGGTACACTAAGAGCGAATGCGAAACATGTGCGAATCCCAAACTATGGCCGTCGAATTAACATGAAACTGAGCAAGGGAACATGATTGTAATGAAGCGCTAAATACATTCATCATCTGAGGTGATAATTAACAACAACGCAAATCGAGTTCCGATGTTATTAATGACGCAAGTCTAAGCGCCGTAAGCCAATTTACCCAAATAATGAATGCTTGCTTTTCTGCAAATCGAAAGTCAAAGCAAGCTAGGTATGTATCGTGATATATAAACTTAAATTTGTTAGATATTACTCGTAATAATACAATTAATTTAGTAAATAGAAACAGCAGGAGCACCATCGGATACATTTAAATGATTTCCACATGATAGAAAAAATGTTCAATCGATAGACGGGACTTTAGAACGTTTTTTTGGCAATACAAAACACAAGTACACATAATAATGTCAGATTGGTCAAGTACCAAAAACACCTATTTTTAATCAATCTAATAATGAAATGAGTTTGCATATCATGATATACCCAAATGAACACATATTGTGAATTTGCCGAAAATGTTGATGTAAATCAGTGACATAAGCTGTGTTGACCGCTAAAAGCTTCAAATGAATCTCCAATGTGTCTGTTCTTGGAGTGGACCTGTCATGTCTTAATTATTGATGTATTACAATAATGACAAAACAGAGCCGTTTATTTCCACTGCCTCGCAGCTAAATAGCGCTTGTCATGCATAGATCCACTCACCGCTGTATGCGACGCTTTGGAACACTGCCGCGCCGCACCGGCACAACAGATAAACATGCCATTATAGCCCCACATTATAATATTCACAATTCATTCATATACCAAGGCACCCAGGAAGAGACAGTGATATCATGAGTGGAAGGAACATAACATTACACTGATGGGGAAGCATCGGACGCATTCAATTTGATCATTCCTAGGGTAACATAACAGGACAGTCGGTCATAACATGAGTATAGGCGGTGATGAGAATAGGGCGTCCACAGGAGGTCACGACGACTACGGCGCATAAACTCCTCGGCCTTCCATCACGCAGCATCCGTATAATACATAGGAAACCGGATAATGGCAACACTAAAAAATGTACAGGTTCCAATAAAATTAAATATCGAATTAAAAATCTGTAAGCTTCCTACGGGGAAAGGGAACGCAGGTGGATGCAGTGGAGCCCATAATTAATGGTATAGCTACAGGGTCGCATCGTGCGCTACGGAGCCAACTCCCGGAGTATAGATAGGTGACGTATCAAAAGGGGGGCATACAATAGGAGCAGTAATGAGGGGTACTGACTGTGCTTCTTCTTGAGAGGCAGCGGCGGCGGGCGCGGCGCGTGCTGCGCCGCCATCGTGTGCGGCCGGCCCTCGCCGCCCGCGCCCGCGCCGCCGGCCCCGCCCACCGCCCCGTGCAGCGAGCACACGCCGCCTCTGTAACACGTTTACACATTTTTTTCCATAAGTGAGCATAGCAAACATACCACCTGTTGGCTTACATATTTGTTCTCCAGTGACTATCTCGAGGTATATAACACACACAATTTATTTCACGATTACCTATTCATTATTCAATTTTTAAGGCCATCCATTAGTGTTAGTGGGTTAATACGTACATACACACATTTAAAGACTTAAAATGTTTGATTGACCTTGTCCTCTATATAAGTTTCCATATCCGGGGACAGTCCAGAGTGCCTACGATACATACAGAAATGAAGATGCGCCGGTCACGAGCGTTTCTCTTGAGTAACAAGTCTATTCATTTTGTAGTTTAGGAAAACGCTACAGAGCGAGGGGTAGTGGTGCAGTGAGCTACGCGGGTATTGACATCCCTGTCGATGTATTAGCGCTATCATATGATACATGATTTTTAATCAACCCTCATTTCTTCAAACTTCTATTACAAAACATAGCTATTCACTTAACTCAATTAACACATAGATCACGATTGCACGAGTCCCTCCAACTATGTCGTGAATATTACATCCTCCTCTGATCAAAACACCATTATAAAAGGAACCTAGATATTCTGTCCATCGGAAATAAAGCAATTACCTGATTTCGACGTTGGGAAAGAATTGTTGCACATCGGCGCGAATATTGCGTCGCGTCTTCGCCGGTAGCTCGGGCGGCGTCTCGGCCTCGTCTGAAGTTATACTCGCCAATCTGTTGTAGCAGACGAGATTACACAATATTCCTAAAGCACGCTCAAATAAAATTACAACAAATTGTTAGACAATAATTTAGTTGTTTAGCTACAAGTGAAATAATAAACCAAACCACATCGAGAAACATATATCAGCCAATTGTGCAAATATCAAAATATTTATGTGGTGTAGGATATACTTGTGCAGAACAATAACGATGAAAATAAGAGCCAGAATTTGCTTGAAGATAGACAGTTCAGCAAAAGATAGTGAAGATTTTTCAGCATAAAAAAAGTCCCCGGAACTAATAGAGCAAGTCAAATTCCAACCCTCCTATGATTATGTTAAAAGCGTGATGGGACGGACAGGACACTCACTTTGAAGAATGGTGCGTAGTTATACTGTTCATATTGACAACATTCATGCGGCTCTCAAAACTCTGAAGGGTACACTTCATTTCTCTCACAGAGTCTGTACTGTCAAAAATACTGCAAAAACAATAACAGGAAGCTCGAGCCAAAGATATTCATCGACATTATGCCTTTCGATAATAAACTTATTTTGATTCAATTGGTTGTATGTAGAATACTGAATATCTTTACTCTTAAAAATGAACAAGACAAAAAGGATGATGATCAAACACTGAGTAAATATATCAAATATAGAACGTTTTGGAATTGGCAAATAAGGATCACTTGGTGAAAACCAGAACGATTTATGTATTTATAAAAAAGTTTTAAATGTTTCATTAACATGATTGACTGATTCCTTGTTAGCCAATTCTTTAGTAGTCACAAGTGTGCAAAATTAGTGTATTAGAAAAATAAATAGAATCAAATAAATGGTAACACAGATAAAAGTAACAAACCAATTACCTATCTGAATGACTTGAGTAGAGGTGAGACGAAAACGAAGACGTGAAACTGTGTTCCTGTGACATCTCAGCGTGACCCACCGACACAAACCCAGACTCATTGGAGAAGCTTAAAAAAATATATAAAAAAAGTAGAATTACCTTTATAGGCAGAACTTGATCAACATAAAACCGTGATAGAAGTTTAAGAAACAAAAATTGTACAGAATATATAAAATGCAGTCTGGATTATGGCTTAGTTTATCACTATTATGTATCGTTTTATATCGGTTCGAAATATCAAATGCACGTGTGCGTAGGGTATCGATATACGCTGATACTTTGAACGGATAATAAAATTCTAGGATATTCACTCGTATTAGAAGTAATTAAGTTTCTAGGTTAAAATTCTGGCTCGAGACTTTCCGTATACAGAGGTGATCGACGAATACCGATAAACGCACCTTCATAAAAACGTTTATGAATACGAGAGTTAGCATTTACATAACGAATTCAAAAGTAACGGCCACAGTGGAGTCGAATACACTAAAAAGTTATTATTATACTAATAGAAGCTTGAGTAAGAATACAGATATAAAGACACAAAGCTTCTATAAAAATATATAGCATGCAATTATAATACAAAACAAAAGATGTAGGTTCTGATCGAACCAAATTGAAATACGGTAAAGTTTAGCTCCGCGAGCTCATGCAAGAATAGACTTTGGTCATAATTCATTAAGAGCGTTTTCTGTCTGACTATGCAGTACTTTTTCTGCAGGTATTTTTAATTAGACATACGCTTAATTAATTTAATGCAATGCGCTTAGGCTTGCAGCGAAGGAAAACATCGTAAGGAAACCATAGTACGATGGCAGGATACTATCTAGCATCCGCCAGTCTGGCTAATAATTGCAAGTTGAAAATCAATCGCAACAATTTGCAAGGCTTCATGTGCCTACCTTCTGCCACCCCATATAACAACAGAGGGGCGTAAAAGTTCGTTTGTATGGTGGTAAATAAACGTACCGATTGTGATTGGAGTGTGAGTGTGCGTGCGCGTGTGAGTGTGCGGTTAGGTGTGACTCGTGCGAGTCCACCGACGAGCGGGCATCGCCCCCGCCGCCCGCCCCCACGCCGACCCCGACCCCTCCGCTGACCCCGCCGCCGCCCCCGCCCCCGAGCCCGTCCTCACCGCAGCTGCACACGCCCGCGCCCCCTCCCTCGGCTGCATCGCACACCAGCACTGCCCGGACCAATAATAATGTTCACACGGCTACACCATATTAAGAACTTTACTAATATTATAAATGCGTAATTTGTGAGGGTGGATTTATGGATGTTCTTTACTCTTTCACGCAAAAACTACCGAACGCATTTGGATGAAAATTGGGACATAGATAGAACAACCCCTGGAATAATATATAGGATACTTTTAATCTCAACTCAACTTTGAAATAAAGACTCTAGAAAGTGTGATCTATTATATTGCGTTGATAGCGCCGTAGTAATGGTTTTCTACAATCAGCTTCAGTATTCGATGAACAAAACATATTAAGAGTTTATATTATGCCTACCCACAGCCATATTTTAATGCTCACATTATTGGAACGAATTATCGCTATGGCCATTCATGATTTTTAAACTGTTGAGTAATATAATCACGTAATTTTCCTTAACAGTACTTTGGTTTCAATAACATCGCTCGACTTATGAAGGTCTCACTTTCATAGAGACACAAAAGGGGAAAATCTAATTTGTGACTCAAAACATTGGGAATAACGTTCAATTAAAAATTATGACGCACTTCAAGAGTAAACAGTCAATAGTAAAATCGATACAAAATATTCTTCCTAACAACTTACACGAAATCTCGACTTGATATCTCTTCATCCTTTCACACAAACGATACTCAATAGAGAATAATCAGGAACATCAGAAGTACGTATATGTTATGTCATTTTCTGACTCCTAAAACTCTGTTCATTTTATGAATATAATTAATAATTCAAGGTCATTATGAAACTCAACACATTCCACATACGTACTATATAGCCGCAAGAATTTTAAATAGTTTGAAAGTTACATAAAACCCCATTGAAGAATTGATAGCCGTCGTAACTTGGCTTTACCATGAAACTCACCGACTAAATCTGAGTTAGGCGGCGACGTAAACACACTGTCGTGGTTGTTAGTGCCGTGTGAGTTTCGCTCCTCATCGTTTGAAACGTTCAGCATTGAATCCAATGAACCGCTGCTGTGCGATTGCAAGGACAGTCTGAAAATTTAAAACATGAGGGTTATTGGAAGTATGGGGTTTTGTTATCAATAGTAAATATTTTATTTTAGATAACAACAGGATACAGATGTTTGAACAAAACAAACATTTTAAGAATGTATTTAAGAGTTCTGTGAAATGTGGTGAACACATTAAACTTGTATGCACAGAATCGGACCAAACAGCCGTATTAAATATTGATAAAACGTGATTAGTTTCAAGTGACAACCAAATTGGCGAGGTGGAATGTCTACGGCCCAAGAAAGGTAATCAATTTCATAGAAAGTCAATAAATTCACCTGTCTATGGATAGAGCCAGGAAACTGTCGTTAGCCGACTTCCGTTTAGGCGGCAAAGGTGGAGCCAACTCGATTTTCCTGTAAAACAAGATTTACTCTCACTTTCTATATTTAATGAATACATAAATTAAACGCGAAAAAGCTTTAAGACTTTCTGCATAACCACTTAGTCTTTAGAAATAAATAAATAAAATGGCGGTTTCCCTAACCATGTGAATCAACGTTCATTTACATAGATTTACGGGACTATGTATGAGGCCTTAACGTAGAAAGTTAGTTATTTCATTGATTCCATGTTGGCAGGTAGCCATTTATGTAAACTTGAACATTTTCTCTTTTATGTAAGTCGAATGGTTCACTAAAGGACACGAGCGATTATATTACACTTCTACCGAAGGCTTTCAAAACATATAAACAACAAATGCTTCGACGGATTTGTTGGTAAAAGGTGAGGGTACAGGTGAACTGACCGGTTGGGCCTGGCCGGCTTGGGAGGCGGCGAGTCAGGCGCGTCCAGTATAGACTCCGACGAGTGCGAGGCTCGCACGCCCTCACCGCCCGTCTCGCCCGTCAGCAGTGAACGTTCTTTAGGCGTCAAGGGAATATCTGAAAAATATATTCATCAGATTCATTTACAATATTACATCGCTACCGATTTATCGCCTTAATAATCGGATAGACTCATATTTATTTTTTGTAGTCTAGCAAATATAAAATATGACAACTGCTCTCGATAGGTTACTAAGCAACAACTCTCAACTAACGTGTTAATCGATCGGAATTCATAATCGAATTATTACAGTAACGACCGACCTCTCGATCAATAACGTTTTAACTATGACTCAAGACTCTAAAGTAGGTATAGAGGTACCACAATAATAATTCTGACCTACACCAATTATGAATATGACATTGCAAGATACATATTAGTAGGATTCCTATTCGTATGTTCTACTTTCGCGTTTCAACTTCTTAACATATCATACATACAAATGCATTTTCAGGGGACATGTTAAATTATATAATAACCTATAATATAACTATCGAAAAGTAAATCGGATATTGTTTTGATAGCAAACCTGGCAATGAGTTCCTCTGTGTTGAAGCCCGCGGCGAGACGAGGGCCGGGCGCGGCGACAACGCCGGGCGAGTCATGTGTTGCTGCGCGAGGGCCGCCACTTCCTCCACCGCTGACGTCACGCCCTTCACCACAGAGCTCACGTGCTCCGGGGACAGAGCCGCGGCTGACGTATCCAACTCCTCATTCCCCGCGTCAGCGCGCAAACTCACCGCCGTAATCTCATCACATAACCGAATCAACATTGCCAATGCTGTACACAAGTTTTTCACAGCACTGGTGAGCTGCGTCGACCGACTACAGTAGGGTTTTATTGCTGAAATTAAGAGGTCACTAGAATTAGAACTATCTTCATAATTCTAGCTTAACACGTTTAAATTAATAAACTAGTGACTCGATCGAAATATACATTTCGGTCACCAAGAACCGGTCGCTGTGTCTAGGCTTTGTGTGCCTACCACCTCCGACCACATCATCACTTGCCATGGTGAGATTGTGGTCAAACACAACCTCAGAGATAGTAAAACAAATAAAAACAAGATATGCAATCGAGGCATACATTAGAAAGTGAAAAAGACAATATTTCCTAATATCCATTTAAATATAAATGAATGTTTACTATTCATAAGTAAAGTCTTGTAAGATAAGTGGTATAGCTTAGTTTATACAATATATCATTGTTATTTATTTAAATAAATTATATTTACAGTTACAACAACTAGCATAGAAATCTTAATATTTAAACATCCATAAAACTAGAAAACTATGTCATTGTTTACCTTTGTGAATATTTGCGATTGACTCGAAAACGATTGTGCCATTGTCCGGGAGCATTTCCAGTTTTCTCTTTGTAATAACATCAGAGAAATGTTTTAAGCCGAAAGTAACCTACAAATAAAGGGGCAATGCATCAATAATAAGAACTTATTTATCGGACGAGTGCACACGGTGACAAATTATAAAAAGAAATCTTGGACGTTGCACTGACCTCTTTGACTAGTCGTTCCAGTTCTTTGGCTGGCGTGACTTCGCCCTCCTCCGTGGTGCTTTTTGTTCCCATATTCCGAATTTTTGGGCTAAGAGGCGAATTTGATCTGTAATAAATACATACCAAATAAAAACACTGTTAGCCGTCATGGAAAGTAATCTTTGCGTAATAAATGTTGTAACAAGTTTAGCGTGGCGCCGCCGGTAGGTAACTACAAATTATGGATTCTGCAATGGTAGGTTAGATTGGTGTATGATCGTAAGAATAGGCACCAACTCTGGCATATTTGTATATTTTTTTATCTTGGGAAGCGGAGCCATTTACTTCTATGGCAGAAAATTGTCTTTATTGATTTTTAAAATTGTTCTGTTTATTCATTACGTTGAGAAAGGATTCGTAGTCAAAAATGTAATATTTATTTCGTTAATATAAATAATATATCTAAATTACCAATCATAATGAGTTGTTAACACGCATAATGTATCTAGTTAAAAATGTCACTGCATGGAATGCATTGCAAAATAAGTTGATTTGCATGCAAGCCCCATACCTCGCCAAGTCGCCACGAATACAAAGCTAAGCTATATTTGTTATTCAAATAAGAGGTCCCGGTTCACCTTACGGCGTGCGTTCCCAAACAAAAATACGAAAGATAACATAGTAAACCTACCAATGACCTGTTCGACAGTAATTTTCTATGACACAATATTATAGCACGATCGTTAAGGTGAAATGCTATTAATATAGGTGATAAGAGTAGTGGCAGTGGGTTATTGCAAAAGAAAGGAAATTTGGTTGTTAGATTTTTTCTATGTCCCGATATAAATATTATGATAGAGAGATAAAAGAAGAATCTAGTCCATGTCAAGGGTAAGGTTTCTTTAGATAGGTTCTTAAAAAATCGCTATTAAGTCGTAATAGGACCTCCCTCTCCCGTCGTCTCGTCCCTTTCCTGTTTTAACTTAAAAATGACTTAACGATATTGGTATGAATTATGGAAAAAAATAATATTCATGAATATACATTAAATAAATACATTCAGACGATCAGAACCTCCACCTTTAGAGGGCGGTTAAAAATATGGGATATTTTAAGTTTTGCGACCACTGAAATAAATCTTTATCTTCTATTCTATCTTCTAAATCTTTATGATCACAATGACTGAGAAATAATATAAAACTCAAAATTATTATCTATTGCTTCCGAACAATGTGCATGCTATCTGTTATCTATTGTTTTGTGTTAGATGAAACTTGTTTGGCGGAGTTTTATGTCATACGGCTAACAAGCAGCCGGACGGTCCGTAAGTGGCCACCGTCGTCTGTAGACATTAACAATACTAGAGAATTTATAATGCGTTGTCGATCTATACAAAGCTTAGAAGACAACTGGCTCTCAAGCTCAATTATTAATCATGATGCACAATAAATACATTTTCGCATCATCGCATCGGCATCGCCCACTAACGTTTTGCAGTTAGGTCTAAAGACTAGCAACATTTTTTTATCTCACTTCGAATATAAAAAAACAAGAGAGCGTTGCACCTTAACATCCGGAATGTATATTGTGTACACATTTGGCTGATACATTTACAGAGTCATACCGTTTTCCATTGTTGGCAAATCTCCGATGAAGTTTATTTGTGCGTTTGTTAAACCAATCACCGACAGGCGACCGCACCGTGTTCGACATTAGTTCGACACTTCTCTTGTTAAAAAGCCTTCACGCCTAGACCGTAAAGAGCACTCGTTCACACTAAGAGTAGATTACACAGAAAACTACTTTCGAACAACCTCACTCGACCATAATAAAAACTAGTGTCCACCAGCCGTACAATAAATAAAAAAAGCGATTCAGTCACGCTGACAGCCCGCGCTCGGACATTAAAATGTAATCACTTAACATTGCACGCACCAAACTAATGAGATTTCAGCGGACAATGTACTAATGAGCGCGACAGTCGCAGGTCGACCATGTGACTCATAATCACAGACACATTTAGTGCAATGTCTTTATCAATAACACCACTTGTGGTTACGCACTTTTTGTCAAACAAATATTTTTATTAATGCGATCAAAGGGCGCGAAGTACGTTACGTATTATAGGTACGTGATTAATACGATTAAATCGAATATGAATCAACAGTGTTCAATGCAGTGCCACCGAGACGGTCGAGATAAAACTGTTAAAGTGAGGGACGACTTTCTTAAGTCTCTGTCAGTTAAGATAACGTAGTTATGTATGTTAATTTATCAATATAGATAAGAAACAATACACAGTTTAAAGATTACTTCGCAACGAACACAACTTGTCTGATAACATAGATAGGTGATAAATTTATTAATTCAGAAATGTACTGAAAAATAAAAAAAACATTCATTTGTTTTCACGAATGGTATTACTAGCATCTATTGATTCGGTTGTTTTACAAACAAACCAATTTTTATAGAATGGTCTTTATTTTGAATATCCTGATATATTTCTGTACCAACTCGTAGTTGAAAGTTAGAAACCCTCTTACTTTTTACGAATATCTCAGAAATCTCGCTTTCATTACAGTGACCGTACGTATGTACGGAAGGACGAAATTTCACGAAGTGTTCCGTGTCTTGCAATGATGATTTTCACATCAATTTCATCCCAATATTTTTGTAACACCTATCCAACGACGATACAATAGACGAGTAAAATCAAATAATTTCCGCTTTAGGCGGGAAGAAACCGAAAAAACATTTTTCATGAATTTATATTACTTTGTCGGCGTGATTTATATCCATAACCTTGCAAAATTACAGCTTTTTAGTACCAATAGTCACCGAGTTAACCGCGGACTAACTGGCGAAACTATAGAGGATATTTGTTGAGTACCCTAACAACCAGATTGAAAACATTTCATGTATTTGGAAACCACGATGCAACATGATGCCACAAACAAAGATTATTTTTTTTGTGAGACGAGACTTAATTATAAGAAACAATTTATTAGCTCGCTGATGTGACAATGACAGCGTTTTAAAGTCGTAAGACAGTTTCATTTAACTGTCATGTCTGGGTCATACCTTGTCCTCGTAACGTAAAATATTTATAGTATTCAATTATATTTCTATAAATGTACAAGCTTTTAACTGCTTTAAAAATATTATTCCTATTGTTAAATAATTTTAAACTAGCATAGCTTATTTTAATATATAGGGATAAGTAACATATTTGATGAATATTGAATCTATATTAACAGGAAATGATTTTCCTGCATAGCAAAGAGTAAATATAGAAAAAAGTGAGCACACATATTTGTTAACTTAAATGAATGAATAAAATGAAAATATATTTATTCAAATAGGCCTTTACAAGCACTTATGAATAGTCTGACTCTAATACCGGTTCGGAAGGTTGTTTTTTACTGAGAAGAGCCAGCAATAAACTCAGCAATTTATTTAATTATGAATAGGGTTACATTTTTACGTGAAGTGATTTTCTTTATCACCTACAAACTGCATAGTCCTTAGATACGTTAGCTACACAAACTTAAGTGACGATGATAACTCAGTGGTACAGAATCCTGCTTGACCTTATATAACACTGCGTATGGCAGGTAATCTTGCAAGCCACATGTTCTCTGATCTTGGTGTGCTTTGTATACGTAATATTCGGAGATATTATGAGATTTTGGTACAAGACTAATCAATAATGTAATAAATGAAGATTTGTAATGACCTGATAGCGGAAGAGAGGTGCGGCGGGTGGTGCTGCTGTGCCGGAGAGCGCATATTTGAGATGCGCTCGAGTAGGTCGTCCTTGAAAGATCGTGCGCGCCTCGCCAGCTTGTTCGCACCGCGCAACGACCCGCGGTGCCCTGAGCCTGAATCCCCGTACGCCTCGCTTTCTGCAAAAGTATTTATTAATTAAGCGTTTATTTCACAACATTAACAACGTTAATTCTTACTTAATTCTCGCTAGACGGATACCTTGTTTTTGTTGCTGGCAATGATTTCGTCCTTTCTGGTTACAATCGCAACTGATCATTAACACACCACCGCCATAATATTCACTACAGCAAGTGTGATGTTTATCGAACATGGGATAGCTTTTTACATATAGGCAAAATTAATTGGTGCACTTGAACAACAGAGACTAAAACCACTCGAAACTAAAGCAACAAAGAGAAATGTTAAAGAACCATTATTAAAATATGACCAACTATCATTCTAGCAGTGTGAACGAAGTCCACGGTCATACAAGGTCGATAATCATTAGTCAGTACCAGTACCGACAGCTGTTCATGTCATCTACGGTGCGGTGGCTATATTAGGAAGGATGGAGGGTTCGGTAATCATTTGTAAGATACAAAACTAGAACACGTAAGTAGGTATATCGCAGCCTGGGACAACGTAAAACGAGATTAATTTTATTGGTCACTAACGAAAATACTAATGACCTGTGCTGCGACTAAGGAACCTAGTTGTTCGAATGAGCAAGCAATCAAAGTAATATTTGTAAATGAATGATGTAGGTACTGAGATCTTTGAATACGTAATTTGGTATCTAGGCACTGTTTTGATGAACACGAACTACCTATAACTGAAACGTTCACAGGGAAACCTTTAAAAAACACGATATAACTGATGTAAATAAAATCAATACAAGAACGAAATGATCGTTAACAATACAGTGAACAACAGTGTTTGACAGTATTGACAACACTACAATATTGCGAGTTATGTATAGATAGCTGATATTCACCCATAAGGAAAAACATAAATTTTACCTTCAATGTAAATTAATATGTGCTATACGTCTATGTAAGTTAACTAGCTTTCCGCCCCGCGGTGTCACCCGCATGCCAATAATAGAAAGTAGCCTATAGTTTTAAGGGTGTTTCTTCACACACACCACCCTATTGCAATTTCTTTGAGTATGAATATCAAATTATCTGTTCTCAATGGTTTAAGTTTGAGATTATACATTTTTTTTTAAAAGACATTGCGCCCTTTGTATACTAATACATCCATCTCTGGTGTCTCAATCAATATAAAATAGAAAGCATTATTATTAAAGACAACATTATTTAAAAATAATAGTTATTTGGTGTTATACAGGATTATTACAAATTATTTTTACAGGATATCTAATACTCGAACAAGGAAATGTCCACCAAATAATATTAAATAGGGTTAAAAAATATTTTAATGAGTCATGTACTGAATTGCTTAATGTGCAAGTGTATTTACAATTTGCAACATAACAATAGAAACAGTTAATATAATAGTTTAAAAGTTTCGTATATAAGAAATCTAGTTACTCATGTCAAATATTCAATAGGTACTTACAAAACGTACTAAACATAACATGAACAAACCGAAAGTTCGTCGTATCACCACATACCTAAGTTTAAAAACATAAAATATCACGCATGATATATTTAACACAATAATGCGAGTTCGTATCAACTTTAAGGAAAACGTGGAAATCACCGTGTGTGTAGCGGAGTATATAAGGGCAAAGACTCAAGAAAAAAAGACTTCGTCATGCAAAATATAACGCTGCAACCGTTTAAGTATACTGCACCATTAGGTAGGTAAGTATAGTAATGTACTAGAAATCACAATCATAATATTGGGCTACAGTAGTATAGTGAGAGCGTTTATCAATGTAAAGCTGATGACGCGCGAGTTTATAAATACACGCAAAGGCGACAAGAGGACGCGCCCAAAGCCACGATGACGACTGGCGACACTAAACCAGTGAACCTACACCGAGCCACACCGCGACAAACCGACGCCCGCGATCATGGGTCATACCGCTTCCCAAGCAAGCTGTCGAGTGCGTCATACATATCACATCATAAGTAAACACACATCGATATATTAAATCCCACTTAGCATGCAACTCCTGTGTTGCGTTTGTCTTGCCTTGCCTGTCGCAGGCATCGTTCCTTATTTGAACGAGACGATAAAGTTTTATTCTTGTAAACTAGTGTTATATTTATTGTTGATGACATTGAAAACAAAAATACATTGTTCAGTGATTAACACATGCAACGAGCACGTAGGATGCTCATGTCTCGTAAGTTTCTTACATATTCACGAATGTCTGTGTAGCCCTGTGTTTACATCATCTGCAGCATTATGCGAATCAGAGCGCATCAGCAACAGCCAAACGCGCAGAATAGTAAAGATAACATCAATAGAATTTATGGCCAATGCTTTAGAAATTCAGAAAACGAAAGTTAATCTAATCAATAGATAAATTAAGAAAGATCAAAGTTTTATCATCTAAACCTGTATACCTACTAACATCGTTTAAAATCGAAAGTTGAATATTATAATTAATTTATGTTTAAATCAAAACGTGCCGCTTAAAATGAGTCCCGCAAACTTTATAGGATCAAAATGGCTAATTATAAGATCAATTAGGTTTAGCCATACGTCACGACGCGAGTAACGAGTAGTATTATTATTGTGAAGTTATTACACAACAACTTTTTTGTCAACGGCCTTAACATTACTATAACAATGGGCACAATGGTGCGGGGTTCCCGCGTTTCTTACGTCTCGTTATACAATTTCAAACATTTAATGAAATGCAACTCTTAACAAAGCGCAAATACACGAACAAGGAAGATAAATCGAAATCTCTCCAGCGTCTCTTACGTCTAACGCTGTGGAACTTGTGGAAATGGAACACAGCACATGTATCACGTTACGTACGACTTTCAATTTTGTAAATAATACGACAATGAAACGTAATATTAGGTTCATTCGAGTATGTTCAAAAACATAACTTGTCAAATAACATAATCGGTAAATTTTGGCACAAGTCGGCAAATTCTCTGTTTATTTTAAATGTTTACCCATCTGAGAGAAATGTTGAATCAAATTCAGTATTTAAAATTTAAGTTCTATACTATAAAAAACTGTAGAACAGTCGTCTCGAGGCGCTAATTTCCAAAACTTTTGGACGAATTTTAAAGGGGGTTTCACAGATAAATAGAACTTAGCTTGGGGTAACATTTAGGCCTTATATCATCAAACTCATGCCACGAAAAACAAATACCTTAATATTTTTGTAATTGTTATCACGGTTGAGAGTTGCAGGCACAGCTAGTTTAAAATAATTTTAAAAGGTGAATCAAATTAATGTAAAACACCTATTTGTTACAGAATAACAAAAATTTATTAAGATCATACCAGTGACGCATTTTGCAGTAACTCCATCGTTGCTAATTTGTCGGTATGTTCCGACACCAGGAGCTGGTGTACTTCTTGAAACACGCCGCTGTGTTGACCTACAACGGCCCTCTACTACGGAATATGAATTCCTCGCATCTTCCCTTCGCGTTACTCGTAGACGATTTTCTAACGGAGAAACGAAGTGCTTTAATTTTTCTTCATCCACCAAATTCTGAAGGCTTGTACCATTTCTTATTTTGTTAAGGAGTAAGTCATTTCTTCTCACTTGTTTTTTTAATGTTAAATTATCAAAACTCTTGCAAGGTGTTAGTGGCACGATATTATTGTTACGGATGTCGTAATATCTACTGGGATCAAAAACACAAATCCCAGGATAGTGATCCACTATTATATCTGGTGTTTTACTCTTGCCAGAATTGTATGATTGTAATGCAGATTGTGCGTCCGGTTTATATTTGTTGCCACGATATTTAATATTTTTAATGTTTCGTTTGATCACAGACGTTCCTCTTCCTTCAAGATCGTGAAAAGTTTCATTGTTTTCTAGAAAACTAAGCGGATTCAATCCATTCTTGTAAATACGATAGCTTCGTTTGTTTCTTCTTTGGTTCAGATTATCATCATGAATGAAGCTTTCATCGTAATGCGGCATTTTCTTATTTATTTTCTATAGCAGGTACTATTCGGGTAGTCGTACTGACTCCCAATTTATTCATACTGCTCTGATAAAACGCATGTTCAATACATACATTTTTGGCCTCCGATTTATTTTAACTAGCAACGATGTCTATGGGCAGATATATCTATCTTGTAGGATCAAACGCGCGCACATTTCCATAGCAACCGGAGATTTCTACGATGCGGATGCTAGTGCCACAGAAAAGAGGGCCCTGTAGAAATCTTTGAAAGTGGGCACTACGGTTGCTTTAAGTTTCACTCACTTTGTCAATACTTGCTAGAGAATCTTGAATAAAAATAGCAAAGACGATACAATTAGATCATTATTTATTTAAGCGTCGCCGAATCGCGTCATGTGAGTTTCACGCGCGTCTGATCTACATCAACTGATGTCCAGCTTGCTCTACTCTGCCAACCTTGAAATTACAGATTCGAGCGCAATAAACCAACCCGGTCCAAATTTACACTCCCGTATATAAATAGCAGATGGTACATTAAGGTGGTCATAAACAAATATATCTACAAATTCAAAATTGAGCATGTTCAAAATGTAAACAGCGCCTCTCGTAACACACCACCAGCAACAGCACAATATTGCGACATGCAGAATCAGGTGTTCACGTAATTAAACAAGTTGTTTGAAGTCACGAACCACGGATCCACTGGTTATGAAATCAAAATGACTTGATAAACATTTACACTAGGGGGAAACATGGGCATCGGAATTTATGACTTTCTCTATGTTATTATATGACCCAGTCGTTCAATTTGGCCTCCGGCTTCGATTTTCACTTACACAAGTGTATTGCCATAGAATTTCCCGCTGGTTAAACACTCACATATATACTAACGTAGTTTTCCATCATAACTAGTTGCGCGAAATAAAGACAGGTAACATTGACTGTCCGATTCGTTTTATTTAAAAAACATAAGATTTAACAAATTATCTTTAGTACGTTTTTTCACAACACGATCTAAATATTCGGCAGAGCAACGGATAAGCGAGCTCATGCGCAGCGGACCATACTATATTGACACGGGCATGGAGCGGGAGACGATCGGTCGCGGAAAATTGTACGAGCGTCGAGTGGTACAGCCGGCGCGGGGCGGCGGCATGCGAACGGCGCGGCACCACTACTGCGGCGAATTGTCGATGCCGCCCGGTGCTGCGATCACTACCTGCTGTCACCGCCCGGCCCCGAGAGTGAAAGTGCTGGCTCCACTACATCTCAGCCTGTATTCTGCGCACAGACCTCTTCAGCTAGCCGCAAATGTGCGTCTATTAGGTACCGCATACCTTATCCCTATTCTAAAATTTCCTACACTCTCAGTACACCATAAACAAAGTTTATAGTGAATTACATTAATAACGATAAAGCATGAATAAGCCTCAACATTTTTTATATTATAATAATATAGTGTCTTCCACTCTGGTGTTTCAACTGCGTTGTTGGGATGAGGATATGCAAAATTTCATGATTTACCTTAAGTTACGAATGACGAAGTACGATGAGTGGTAACAAATAGACAAACATTCGCATTTATATTATAAGTAAATGTATCATGATTCTACGGACCTGAGTAGGTACGTAACCAACTACAAAAACGAATGATATAACGGATACCTAGCTGAAAAGTACGGGACATTCCAAACAAAAGATAGTTTGTCATTCAACGCATCGCATACCTATGAATACTTACATACCGTAGTGATTTGTAAAGAGTCGGTTTAATTGAAAGGTGCTTTAGGCATTGTAAGTTATAATAATTAAGGTATGTGTCACTTGACCAAAGCAAAGTGACCTGCGTCATGAAAATAACGGGAAAAAATTTTACGTACCTACAATGGTATAATATATATATTTATACTAGCTGCCCGGACAGACGTCGTTCTGTCGAAATAAGTCCATACAAAAATGCAGGAATTCGCTCGCAGCGCCACCTACCGGGTCCAATTGTGAATCTAAACCATCCAGGGCACCACCCAAACGCAAACAAAAAAAAACATTCCAATCGGTCCAGCCGTATTAAAAAAGAAGAAATAATTGAATTTCACGGTATTTCGTTTACTACAAAATAAATTTAATTTATACATTAGCCTCAATAACACGTGGTAATCATGATATTGAATTGTAGCTTATATGACACGTTCGTAGATTTACCATAGCAGCGCCATCTATTGATGACTTACTCAACCCAGTCGAAAGGTATCGACATCTCTTAGAATCATTTGGAGTTAACAGATAATTGTGACTGTCAAATAATAACAGACAAATAATTAGCAATAAATTAAAATTGCGACTATAATTTGAGATTTAAACTATCCTATCTCTCAAGTTGGATCGAACTGCACATGGTGTGCGAATTTTATTATAATCGGTTAAGTGGTTTAGGAGTCCATTGAGGACAAACATTGTGACACGAGATTTATATATATTAAGATATCAGACGTTTGCGTGCTAATCGCATTATGGTTTAGAATCAGCAATTTATTCGTTGCAAAATGTACAAAGTTAGGCTCTATCTATGTACGTTACAGTCAAAAGTTATGAAGTGATTAAACTACGTTAAACTTAAGCCTTTTACTGGTCAAATTTTGACTGAAACTCTTTACTAGCACAACAACTTAGGTGGGACTGCAAAAATAATTTGGAAACGGAGGTCGAAAAGTAACGTAGGGTTACAACGGCAAATAACAATCCTTCTCGCTCCATTCGTCTCTGCTCCTATTTTAATAATTCGCACTGAAGGGTACTAGACCAATATTAGTTTTCAAAGGGCCACGACAAAAACCTTTTTATGTATTTAGAAATTGTATTTTTTTGTGTATTAAGGAGTTCTGATCATGACATACATACCAAATTTTGATATATCAAAAACTCGCTGCTGCTATATATATAAGGGTGTAAGAGCCTTCAGAGGCCAAAATATTCATCGCTTACAAAAAAAATTATAAATGTATCGCTTTAATTATGAAAAAAAATATATAAAATTACGTACTACTGATGAGGCTGTAGGAAAAAAATACTCCACTTTAAAAGTATATATTTATCTTTCACGTAGTACATAGATTTTGAACATTTATGGAGTGACCCGGCAAAGGTTGCCGTTTTACGACTTAATTACAAAATTTACAGAGACCCCAGTAACTACTACACAAGATGCCAAGTGTTTTTTTTTCACAAGTAGGACGACAAACAGGGAGACGGTCTACCTGATGGTATGTGGTACCCGCTGCCTATCGACATTTGCAGCACTAAGGACATTCCTAATTCGTTGTCAACCCTGAGAGGTGAAGTTGATAAGTCTCATGTGCCTGCAATTTCACCGCCCACCTTACCATTTTCATCGAAACAGTAAAATAAGTGCACTATTGCTTCACGGCGGAAATAGGAAACCGGTAGTACTTCTCCGGATGAACTTTACATTAAGGGCTCTACTACTATAAAAATAAATAAAGCATAACGTAACACTTATTCGAAACCCAAAACTTTATATCTTTTGCGTTTTGCGACGGAACCTGTTCCTCGCAATGCAAGTGAAAATATACCGCCCACCAGAAAGGTATACACCCAGTTTAAATAAAAATCCTATTCGCTACCGCTATGGGTAGCGATAAGGAGCACGCGTTATTTCGACGGGTATATGTTTGAAGTTCCACGGCTAGAGCGAAGACAGTATACCCCTCCGCCCAAATAAGCGGTATCTTTTCGCTTGATTTGCACAAAGATGCACCGCATGCAAGACGACAATTATATTGAAGTAGAAAATAAATTGTATTATTCCAACATCATTATTACGTTTTGGGTAAGTAATACTATCAGTTAATTTTGTTCGCGTTCACTAGTAGGTACTAAATTGTGAATTGCATTCATAACAAACGTCAAAACCATTTCCGATTAAGTAAGTAAATTAATAACATATCGGTGTATTTGATCGGTTTTTTACCAGATTAGGATTTTCTTCCGACTTCAGATGCTAAACAACGCGTACGCGCAACGCGCAGCGCCAACTGGCCACGGTCCATGCAACTTACTTTCCAATAAACTAGTCGCAATCGTGATACCTAAACTAACGGGATCGTATACGTCTAGGTAGAACGTCCGATCATTACACCCAAAGTAATGTTAGGTATCGCATCCTCTATCTAATGGATCTTTGAATTACACAATAGGTCCAATAGGTACACAATCCATTTATTTTAAACACTAGTACCTACCTAATGGCACATATAGTATTATGACATAATAGTTAATGAGAAATGTTATTTAACTCAAAAAAAATAATAATTTGTAAGTAAAATTTTATTTAACCCACTTTTTTGTGAACTGGCGACAACCTATCACGCACCTATTTACAATGAGAAGTCATTATGGCCAATTTTATTTTTTTGTAAAACTACTTGCAAGTTTACTAAAATTGCTAATATTATTTTATTACATATTTGTGCTGTGTCTGGGTGTAATCTATACTATTAATATTATAAAGAGAGAGAGTGGTCATTTTGTGTATTTGTATGTATGCGGACGGTAATCTCCGGAACTACGGCACCTATTTGAAAAATTATTTCACCATTTGAAAGGTACATTATTCCGGATGGACATAGGCTATGTTATAATGCCCGGACACATTTGATCCCTCGGGAATGCGGGTGAAACCACTTTTAGATCACAGTATTAGATCCTTACCTATGTAATTGTAGTTTTACATAGCAAATATGATTTTTTAAAGGAGTATTGGGCATTAATGGCGATGCACTTTTGGCATTTTACGGAGGGTCCCGTTATAGAAATCTTAGGGACGCGAATCGATGAACTGTTTGAAATACTTTTCCACCGCCTCATTGGATTTCGTAAAAAAACAGTTGGAGCAAGGTCAGGCGAGTGAGTATGAGTGACGATAATTTTCAGTCGTTACTTCTGTAGTTTGAGACGGACAGTTGTGCGTTGTGTGAACGAGCGTTGTCGTGAAGAAGGGCTGGGCCAGAGCAGATAACAAGTCTCGGTTGTTTGACAGGGAGCTTGTCCATTATCTACACTAATATAATAAAGAGGAAAGATTTGATTTTTTTTTGTTTGTTTGCATTGAATAGGCTCCGAAACTACTTGACTGATTTGACGAATTCTAGGAAGCTACACTATCTCCGGTGAACGTAGGCTATATTAAATTTAAAAAAAGTTAGGGATCCATACTAAAACTCCAATAATGTAACCCAAGTAATGAAAAAATTACCAAAAAACTTTCTTACATCGCGTGCGCTGCGTAAACAGTTAAAATATTATTATAGATATTTTAGTCTGGAATACCACATAGCCGCCTTTTTATCCCGGAATGTGAAAATGTAACATTTCCCGCAAACTGCGGGGAACAGCTAGTCATTTACAATTTTTCACAGTAATGACCAATACTCATGAGCAACCTCATCCCTTGAAATGAATTTTCTGAACGGAAGCGATTGAACCAAAACGCACCTTGCGTTCACTTGCGGTACCTTGCCCATACGTCGTTAATATTGAATGCTGTCAGGTGCTGCGTTGGTGTGGTACAGAACTCGCATTGGAAAATAGCGCGTAGTTTAGATATTTCCATTGTATCAAACCTCGATATCAAAGAAAAACAAAATAACAACGGATTTAGAAAAAAAAATGTGTTGCTATTATTATAGAATTTATTTGAATTTGGAATTCTAAATAGAATAAAAGATGTCGATATTCATAGCCAGTATCAAAAAATGACAATTTCATAGGTCCTTATATATTGTAAAATTGTAGGTTTATAAATTATACGATCTGTAGATTGGTCTTCAAAAATTTGACAAAGGTTTCTTCAAGACTTTTTATACAAGTCCATAAGTTTGTGAGATAGACATACGTTTAAACAGTTCGCATTCTAAACAGTATGTCAAAGTTGGCAGCCCAACTCTTACAATGGTACTGGTCAATCATAATTAATAATAATGAGGCCCATCGCATGTTAAGTTCAATGGCAGCCTCACTCGAGAAACTATTAGACACAAATAAGTCTCATAGTTGTTGAAGGTCGAAAACCTTCACAATAGCAATTTGTCAATCGAATAATCAACCATATCGGCGTATAGTAATTTACACGCAACTATTCTCACGCTAATCGGATCGGTTGCGAGATTACGAAATTCGGGTCCACGAAAGCTAGTCTCCCACCCCTTCATTGAAGTGTGAATGTTTCCATGACACTGGCAAAAGCTAGTTTTTTTTTAAAAGAATTTGATTGCTACTTTCCAAATGAAAAGAAGAATTAAGTAGGTAAGTATTTAAGTTTCAACTTTAACAATAAATGAAAGTGAATATTTATACCTATATTTTTTTCTTCAATAATACCAAAGAATTAACAAATTAAGCAAAAATAAATCTGTGAGTTATGAACTGCATATACGAGGCAACCTAAATTTAAACCGATTCTACTCTGACATAGCTGACCTATCCATTTTAATCTCTATCTGAAAAAGCTCAACTCAGAAGCGACTTTCCGATGGCAATGCAACAAGTAACCCGCAGTAGGTCACCCGCGCGTTATCAACGCAACTTTATTGCAGTGTTTTCAATATATGGTGAAAGGTCAAGTTCATCAATACCAGTGTTTTCGATGTATAAAGAAAGGTTCAACTCCACATCCAAATTCAGGCGTAGATACGTCCGCAGCAGTTTTGAAACTATTGGCGGTGAAAAAAACGGCACCTTATGGATTCGTACTGTCTGCCAGTCTTTCTTGTCAGGCCATTTTACTCGGAGACAATTGGCGCTATTTATGTTTGAAAGATAGGAATATTATATATATTCTATGAACCGGTATAATGTTTATTACATTTTTTACAATTACGAAAATTAATATTTAGGCTCGAAAAAAATTACGAAATCATCCCAATAACTAAGTATCAACCTTATAACGAGCTCATCTCACAGTTTGCCTTCGGGCAATTGGTCATCGTCACACTTAAACATATTTTGAAACAGCGACCTTCTGCTTACACAGTCGCGTTTGCAAATTGCTGGTAAATAATGGCATACTATATTGGGCATGACCAATCTAAGTTATTTGGAACATGCATCTAAGTATTGGTTGTGTTCCTTTTACTTTCATCAGCATGATAATATGGACAAATAGGTAATATGGTCAGAGGAGATACTATCTACATTTACTAACTCAAGGCAATTTACCGGGTTCTTCAACTGCCATCAACATCAATCAACATCCACTAAAGAGAATTGAATTAACCCACTCAAACTAGCATTTGCATTGGAAACTTTATGTGAACAGCTTTGTAATAGAGGTAACATGTGGCAAGTGCAAATGGGTTCTACATAACGGTTCTCTATGAAATAGCTCAGACAACTGTAGATTATATTACCAACATAATAAAATAGCAACCTTATGCATGTCACTTCTTATCACTTAACTAATATTTATAAACGCGATGTAACTTTCATTATCGTTCCTTCACGACATTATTATCGGGGATAGCTGACAGGGCGGAACCCCGGAAGAGAAGTTCGTTTTCAACATTCTTATTTATTTACATAACCAATCACCTAAGGCTCTCTACTCGATTTAGGAGACGATTTCCGTGTGTAAAAAATATTCCAGGATATTTATTTAGAAAACAATCGAGTTGGTCTCGTATACTAGTTCTGGAAGGCACGCCCCAAATCAGAGTTAGGAGGGAAAAGTTCTTGGACAAAAGTATAAACTATGTTACGAAAAACATGAAATATACAGTTTTACAAGGAACACAATTAAAAGGCCTTTCCAATACCGAAATGTGAAAAGTCACCAAGACGAATAGTCTCCCATGGATACCACAAATTAATAATGCGGTCTAAAATTATTAATATCTATCAACTAGCGTAACGTATCAATATGAATAATCGATTTGTAATGGTCGTGATTCAAATACAATTTACCGGCATAAAAATGTATTGCAAAATATAATTATCAAGGAAATAGAAACTGTGCTTCACCGCCGCGCCGCCGCGTAATCGGCTCAGAGCCCAGGCACGATCCCGCCCGTTATTACCCGACTGCCTCAGAAGGAGGGTAATGATTTCGAGTTAATGTACTTATGTCAATTCTTTTGCCACACTCCTTATCCTAAACGGCTAATGGATTTTTCCATCAAACGTGCGTTAGATTTATCCTAATTGTGGGAGTGACATATGGATTTTAATTTAGCGTCTGCGAATTGGTACTTTATATAGTACATTTGAAGTTCTGCCTTTTGATACTAACACGACCAAGCTGCTAGGGGAGGCTACTCTCGAGCAGGACACGTAAAACTGGCCGTTCGAGAAGCAGTCCCCGGCCCAAGATCAAAATAAGGGAGAACTTAAGTCATTTAATCTTGAATATGTACTCCAAGGGTATAAGTGGTACCTGATCATTTGTTAATGTCAGAATCTAACCTATATATTCTCCTTTTCCTAATTTAAGCTGGAGATGGGAAAATATTCCCGTGCAAACATCAGCCTTCAAGTAAGTACCTGCCTGCACATTTTTCTTGATCTGGAGGTTTTTGATTGAGGACAAAGCATTTGAGTCCTTAATGCAAGCCTTAACTTTGTGCTCCGAATTCCGAGCACAAACTCTGGAACCCCGTTTTAACACTATAGAGTGTTCATTTAATTTTGTAGCATATCGAAGAAAAAACGGTCTAAAGCTGCCTTAACGGTAGAGGTACATAATATATGAATGCCCCCCCTTCGACTTCAAAATAAATGACATTTTCGTACAGGCCCGGCAGTTATCGCGCTTGATAAATTCTTATTCCAGTTTATAGATATAATATAGAACAACATATTTACAAAGTTGTACCTACTAAACTGTATTTACACAAAATGTATGTATGTACTATGTACCTACGTATACCATACAAAATTTGTTTATTGTAGGAATTGTGTTTTATACATGGAAATAAATTTGAGATTACGCTATTATGAATTCTTTATCTATTTATTTTACACATAATTGTCCGTAAATCGGTATTTTTATACACAGAATCACAAAACATCCTTGATCCTTCTGTACTTATAAAGAAACTTGTCTTGACTGTCCCATCAAAGCAAACCCCAAACCGTTGAATTTAGAAACTTAATATTGCAGACAGATTCCTTTGATATCATAGGCATCATATACGAAACAAAATTAAAATGCGGGGGTGGTAAAATTTTTGTATGGAAATAGTTCAGTTTTAAAGGTACTTACGTAAATTTTGGTTTATAAGCTGATTCAATACGGAAACGTAGTCATTGGTTTTGGTTATCAGAATATTGATACGTTTTTCATAGAGTAAGTCAATAAAATGACGTTTTGACTTTGCCTTCAAATCTCTACTTCTCCGGAAGCATTCGTTCGTTACATATCGAACGCCCCGTCCGGGGAGAACGAAAAATATGGTTTCAACGGATGGCTCCACTTATTGAGATAACAAAATATACATAATACTCAACAATAAAAAAACAATTTTAAAGTAAGACTAATTATTGCATTACATGCAAATTGTTGCAATGATTATATGTACGTATATCGGATTTGGGAATTTTCGCTATAAGACTAAAGAAATGCTCTAAGCTAAATGAAAATAACTGAGATACGAGTCCAACGAGATTAAATGACCGCGATCACGTCCAGCTTTCGCCGGGTCTGTTTTACCATAAAAAAGTCCATTAAACATCAACCACAGTGAGCTATCGTATAAAAACCAAAATATGCCTAGGTAGCCTGCCACTACGGATAAAGTACACTTTAGATTATAATACCATACTGTGAAGAAATTAAAATTTTAAAGACAACGAGAACATGAAAAGGATTTTAGCATTTTTGAAATCAGATAATATGTGGAGGAATCTTGTGAAATTATAAGAAAATTCTAAACCATTGCTTTTTAGATCAGACTGATCTTCTTAAAGATAACCTGATGATGTTCCTGTGGGAATTAATGTTTCACTGGGGTAAAATCGCAGCCTATATCACTTTTAATGAGAATTTTAGTATTAAGTTTTAATAAATAGTTCCAGAGTTGCTATATCCAAACTTACAATGTTTACCTGTATAAAACATTAGTGTAGATATATATATTGGAGAAAATAAAAATATTATTACAATTAGTAATAATTACAAACTTAAGTAATAGAAATTGCGTGTTCAAATCTCATATAGGCGAGACAAATACTAGAAATCACTGTCACAAAAAAGTTGTGGTGAGCTTGCTAATAAGTGTGTTATTAGCCCTGAGACGTGAAGTTGTTGAGTCTCATGTGCCTGTAATTTCACCAGTCCCTAATGCAAAATGGTGATCTAATGTTTTATCAGGAAAAAACATTTGCAAACATCTTGAATTTCAGAGTATACTTATTTTATCTAGGTACGCATGTATGCAATGAGGAGTATTCTTCAAATACTAATATGTCAAACTATAAATTTAACTCTCTTTTATAGAAACTGGTATAGATACCTAGATATAATTGCAATCTGGTTCGTTAAAATATCTGCCAGTACAATCACCAGGGCTAACCAATCTCAAGTTTAGAGAAAACTATGAGAACAGTTGTTTTTCAATATTCTAAGTATATGACCAAGTAAAATGTAAATACATACACTAGATTTTTATTTGGGCTCTGTAGTTGTGCCTTTTTAAAATAAAATATATATTCAATATGTAGGGATGTCCATTGATTTGAGTCACCTGTACAATGTCAACAATTATTGGCATAAAAAGAAAGTAAAAATAGTTAAGTTACAAATACTTTTTAATTGCTTTTCAATATATTTTGTAATTGGTTTTAACAGAATGTGTCTTTGTTGATTAGCAATTATCCTATTTATGAATTGGATAATATGGAACAGACAATTAAAATATGAGTCAAAAGCATTTGACAACTATTGATATCTAAGTAGGTACGTACTAATATTTGAAATATTTTTTCTAGATGTAGATCACGATAGGTAGGAAATTTAACCACCTATGCTTAAATGCATGTAGGTTACCAATTAAAAAGGTAGGTACTTTAGGTTTGAGGAACAAAAGGGAGCATCGAAATTTAACTATTAGCAAGAACGCAAAATCATAGGCTTATCTTACCTTGTCCACATTTTTCAGTCTTCGGAGTTGATGTCATTTTAACAAAACTAAATCCACTATGGCATATTAACACAATTGACGAAGTTCTGATGTGTTAAATAATACAATAAAAATCACAAAAATAACATTTTATTAAAACCGACCGGCAGCCATGTTTAGAAAACAATTTGATTTACAATTTTCCCAAACAGCGCCATCTGTCTGGTTGATATATAAAATAAATGGTGACTACACATTTATTTTCATGATTACCTACAAAAGATGGCGCTGGAGGGCCAGAGTAATTTAAGTTAGTGATGCCAACTAGAACTAGTGCTTTTGGTACTAGATAGGCATTTAATCATTACTCAAATATATTACTGTGTCTAACTCGCAATTCTATGAATTTCATAAATCTTATTTTTTTATTGGAAATACCCAAAATTGTCACATTACAGCGGCGTAATGACTTATCCTATGATCTTTATTAATGTCCTAACTATTTGAAAATCACTTATGTGCATACATACTATTGGCATTTAGGATATATGGCTAAAAGCTTTTTCTAGTTCCTTTCACGGTCGATGGAGAACATATTCTGCAAGGCAGCTGGGATCAATAAAACTAGTGACATTCCAATTGGACGGTGAACTAGGGCAATAATCGTTAGCCAATAAAGAGTATGATTTCAATGTAGCTTTGAATCGTTTTCTTTCTTAGCGATTGACTATAATTATGATAGCCCTGCTGATACAAAGTAATAAAAACATCGACGATATAACAACAAAATTATGAACATAATATACACCAACTATTACATATAATAAATGGCAGTTATATGATGAAAATTTGACTTAAAACTTGTGTGTGTAATAACTTTTTATGTTCCTGTTTAATTTGTCATTTAAGAATGAAATCTTCAACACATCGATAAATATATCAAAGAATACTCAGGGTAGTGCGTTGTCCCAATAATTTAATTGTTATTAATGTCGTACCTACCGTAAAAAATTACACCAAGTGAGTCAATTTTTGTTTTTTCATTTGATTAATTAGGTTAAGCTAAGCTCTTAGCACATAGGTGCTAAAATAAATACACCTGGCATATATATTTTGATCCTCAAGTTACTATAACTGGCAGCCTTCTTATTTTTTTCAAATCATTTAGTATGTACGCCTAAGCAAATGTTTCCACGACACTGGCCAAAGAAAACCCTATAGAACAGCGTTATGTTGCCATACTTACGTCTTCGTAATATAACCCTATGCTGTTTAATTTAGGATGATCATTTTGACAGCTGGGTTTTTGACAACAGAAAGGATGTGGTAGTATATAATACAGAACCTTAGCGATCACTGATTTTAGTCGAAAGATGAAATCGATATAACTGGGTGGTTCAATTATAATACAAAACAAATTATACTTTTTCTATTAAATTAACAATTTATTTACATGACTGTTGCTTTCGTAAGCCCTCCAACAACGACGATTTTGACTCGGTCCTATTTTCCGCCATTTTGGCATTCACGTTCAAAATAATCTTGCAATCGAACCAAAAATTCGCGACATTCGCTGTTTAAAACAGTCTTTTATAGGATATTACAGAGAAATTTTCATTATTTTCCTTTAATTTCTTGAAAGTAAATTTGATCAACAAATTGATCCTTGCTGGGTGGTTGGTACAGTTAAATAATAGCCAAATTATAGTGGTAAAGCTTGACCGAGGAAGTACTACCTTACCCATTCCCCCCGTGAAGACGGAATGGACTCTTAATACTGATTCGGTTAGATTACAAATGTAATGTAGCCTCGTGAAGTTACAGGTACCAGACGACTTCACGTCTCAGGGTCATAACACATTGGTGATGCGCCTTTGCAAATGCCCAAAGTCGAAAGTGACCAGGTGACTTTAATGATTTTTATGGGCAGCTGCCAGCTTGCACAAACCTTTGGAAATGATTTTGTTGAGACTTGCTGCAATACAAGTTCATGCTCACGAGCACAGTGAATTTTTTGTTCACAATCGGTTTAGAAGCTAATTACCAAATTAATGTTATCAAAAGACTGATTATATTAGTGTAACTTTTGTTAACCCAACTTGTTCAAATATCTTTCTCGCGGTGCAAGCACCCGCAACTTTGACGTATATAATTCAGTCTTCTTTTACGAAATCCTCGAGTAGCCATATTTGACGGGTGGTACACTTATCCCTACTGGTAGCGATAAGCGCGCGTTTCACATGTGACATAACCATGTCACATATTATTTTCTTAAAAAGAAAATACCAATACTGAAATAAAATAGTTTTTTTAACAAATAAATAGAAAAGAAGCTTTTTATGCTTTTAATATAATTCAGCCTTTAAAAAAGTTGTATGTACAATATCATGTCAGGTATTTCTATGGCTGCAACAAAGAGGGGAAGAGGAAGACCTCAGACCACCTGGTTGACGAATGTCCAGAGGGACATGAAGGAATTGGGTCTGAGGGAAGAGGACGCACAGCGACGGACCACGTGGCGTCGCATGATTGGAAAAGCCGACCCCGTGTAGCGGGAAAAGGCGAGGCCAAAGAAGAAGTATGTACAATATCAGTTGTCTGGATTCCATAGTACAAGCTCTGCTTAGTTTGGGATTAGACAGCCGTGTGTAAAGAATGTTCCAGGACATTTATTTATTATTATATTTTGTATCAATATGTCATTTCTTAAAAAGTCGATGCACATGAGAGGATATCATAATAAAAAACATTTATATCAGAAACCAAGTTTAATAACTTCAGTAAAAGATTTGTGTAGTAAAATTATCAACTAAAAATAATGTCTTCAACTGTATTCCTGGAACAAACAAATAATTATTATTATTTAAATCATTAATACCTGTTTTGATATGGTAGGGGTTGATATCGATTTGTTGATTCGTTAGATCATAAATACAGAGTTCAGTAGAGGGCTTTAGATCCATAGTTATAAATAGCAAATTAAAAAAGGTCCTGAAATGGCTTCATAAAAAGATCTTAAAATGTAATACATATTCAGAATGTCGGAGATCATTCATAAATTCGTATTGCTATTATTAATTAACTTGAAGTCTATATTTATCGGGAATCTGTATAATCTGGTGAAATATAATTTATTATAGACTTTGCCTAGGCATTCTATACAATACCGAATGTTCAATGGCCAATTTGTGGATTACGTTGTTGGTGGGATAGTGCTCACCGAATATGTGTGGTCACATTTTAATTTATTTATTTATATTATATTAATTAATATGTAAAGTCACTTAAAGGAATATATCAAAAATAATTTGCATTTAGCTATGTTTGAGTTACACTATAGGAGTATAATATTTTTTTAGTTAGGGCATCTTGGCTCTTCGATAAAAATAAACCAATCAACTCTAATGTCTATTGTAAATTCTTAGCCCCAAGGGGTGAAAGGGAGTTAAATCTTTTGTATAGAACAATCTTATTTCATCATCATAAATGGTTTTAAAAACTTGGTATACATACTTTTATATCATTTCCTGGGAAGGTAACGTTCTTTGTAGAAAACTTAGGGTATACCCATAGGTAGATTAACCTGAAAAATAAAAAGTTCTATATTATATGAAACTGAACGAATGGGCCAATCGGCTTGATGGTTAGAGACCCTGAAAGCCATGCCGCAGGTTGTGGGTTCGATTCACACCCAGGACAAACATTTGTGTTCATGAAAATATCTATATCTATATATCATGAAATATAGAAACTGTTACCTTTTCAAATTTCACTATACCATAGTTCCATATTAGCCTACAATTTTAAAGCCTTGTTGCTTAGGTTTTGTCCAACAGGACATGTAACTTGTGTATAAAATAACACAATAACCAAACATTAGAATTAGAAATCAATGCGTTATTTTTTATAGCTCACTGTGGCCAAGGCTTTTCTGTTATTGTGATTGAATGACATGCAATAAAGGTAAAATGATTTGCATTCAGAATTACACGTCATACAGTAAATATGTATATGTAGGTGAAGTTACCAATAGTATTACATACCTTAAAAACCATCTTGTCTTCATGAACCCCAGTACCCGGCGTGGTCCTCAATTGTTTCAAGTCATTTGCAATTTCACTTTAACATCTGATTAGTAATTTCAACCAAATCCTGAAAATAGACGAAATGTTTCATTGATGCTGTTCATCAAACAGACAGAATCACATATTAAATAAATTTAATTATTAAACTTAATCGACCAAAATCCCTGTAATTTTTGGACCCCTTTTTGAGCCTGCGCATACGATAATATTATGGAGCCGATCAAGTTTTGCCTACGATCAGTTGAATATTACTATGCAAGATAAACAATGTGTACTCATAGCTGGTATACAATCACATAATAGCTTATATCATATTTAAATAAATTAATAACACCTAGTGTTATTGTGACGTCACCATTTGTTTCATCTGATAGATCAATGTATTTCTTAAAAGCTAACATGTCTCGTGACTATCAACAAATTGCATATCATAAACACTTTTACATAGGACACGATTTCAAATCGTCACGTTATAACACATTCACTACATAGTACATTTTCGTAATAAACTCTGCCAATACAATATCCAATTTGATTCTTGTAATGTATGTTGTTGCCAATAACGTTTGGCTTTTTGTTTGAATTCTGACGATGTGTTATGACTTATTGCATTTATGTTAATTTCAATAATTAACTATTTATCATTGTATTAAAGGGAATAGGGCCAATGGCCCTTCCTTTCTAACAACATTAAAAAGTCTGGCAAAATACAGTAGCTACTGACTTGCTATTACATGTTTACATTTTCATGAAACTGAATTCAAACGCTTATAAATACTAAGAAATATATAAATTATTGTTACCTGCGATTTAGTATTTCTTACAATACATACAATAATATCTCCAAAGCCAAGTAGTCAAATTAGTTGAGGCACATCTAGCAAATCGTCAGACTAATTGTCCTGGAACTGCTCATGAAGATTTACCTTATAAATATACTACTTTAATTGTGGTTTTATATATTTAATTATTACATTTACCTTAATTGTATCAATGCATAGTCGTAACATTTTAGCATTCTGAAATATAATTAGAAGGCCCATAGTGTTTTTATGAACACTTTTTAATTTAAGAAACCCTTGTACCTTCGGCATTTCAACTTCAGCTAATAGGTTTGTAACACGTAGAATGACGAAATTAAAGATGCAGTTGCTTTTCACTTTGTCTTTTTCATAACTACTGGTCATGACATAATTCAACTTTCAATCTAATCAAGAAGCCACTTGAGTGTTGGTAAGAAAGTGAGTAGCTTCCAACATTAATTATGACTTAGATTACATTTTTCGAATACAGTAAATAGTTTGTGTTACAGTCTGACCATCCAAGTGGCTATGTAGGCCTATTTGAATAGATATTTCATTTCATAGTTATTTTCTGTCCATGACAGAAGAGGAATCTGATTACTGTTTATTTTTGAAAAATTACACAACAGCACACACATAATTTAATTCCAAAGAAACTTGTTTTTATTATGATTATAAGGTCGGATATGTCCGCCAATAACAGATATACGTAGCTTTGAGACTACATTAAACTAACTATAATATGAATCCTCAGTTTCGAAACATAAATCGAAGGATAGAGAAATGTAAATAAAAACAAACTAAAAAATTATTCAGTACAGTGTTCTACAAATATTCTATTTTACAAAATGTTCGCATAAAAGTACCAAAAGAGCGATATCCAAAACCTGTGCATAAAGTTCATTGTAGTCGCGCATACTTCTGCTAGTTTGACCGTTAGACCAATGTTTGTTCTTGCGTGGGGCAAATTACGTTTGTAATGTGATCTTTTGGTATATTATTATTAAGGAATAAATCAACGTATTAAGGAGAGATGATCTATTAATTTGACATTTAAAGACTTTGTAAAGAAATCCCTACGCCCTGGACGGTAGTTCTGCACGCCACTCCTTCAGGCCGCCACGATTATCTCATGCGTGAAAATCATCTCTAAAATATGTAATTTCACTTGGCTCCATAAAAACGAATGTCATTAATTATTCGTCATTCAATAGCTTATAAGCCTTTGACCATATTTTCCAACCTGGCTATAATTTAAATTTAGGAAGTATTCATGGAATCAATACAATATTATTATTGATTTTAATCCTAGGGTTAGAGAAATACCAATATTTAGCACATGTACTGTGCCCATGTGGTCCCAGTCTCTAAGAGATAAGTTAAAATCGTATATTTAATGCCCACAGTATATTTATGAAATTTTTGGAATTGAAATGTTCCCAGAAATTTACATAATTTTCCTAAGAATTGCGGCTCGCATAGTATTAACATTAGGAATAAATACAAACCTAATATACCGGGTTACATGATTTACTCAGGTAAAAACCTGGAGCAATAAATAAGTCTATCTATGCACTCGATCGATATACATAAGTCGATTCCAATATTATCATCTTAAACGTGAGAATCATTCGTCACTTCATAAATACACGCTGTCCATATTGACATCGTTTCTATTAAAGCGTATTATTGTTTATTTGAATATAAAATAGTTTTTGCGGCATTTTTTTGTAGGAGCATATATTCAATGTTTTAGTCGGTGATCGGCATCACAAACTATTAAGATTCCGTTTTTGAAAGTGGCCACAGTACACATGAAAATTTACAAAGAAACATAAACGGATGAACTGTAAGTACCAGTTATATTTTTCAATGTCCGATTCTTATATTAGAGCTAAGTTTATTAGCGTAAACCGACCAGTTAACCCTGATGTTTATTACCTTCCTGATAAGGTTAAATATTCATACTCAACTAACATGAAACCTTTGTCCTACATGTACGCATTGACTTATAGTGAAAATATTCAAAAGGCAGATTTTATTAACTCAGTAATAAGTGTACACATTATATTTCATAATTTTATTCTGAAATGAGTTCTTAGTATCTAAAACATTATGGTACCTACCTATACCATTTTTACAATGGACCAAATACTGCAAACACTAACATTTAATTTAATTATTTGTATATTGTCATAAGGACTTCAGATCATTGTGAAATGAAAAGTAGCTGACAATGAAAAACATTTTTAAAATATAAGTCCATTTTCATACAGTTTATATGAATGTCTTAATTCAATATTTTGTCAATATCTTGCATCATTATTATCCCTCCTCAAATAACACTTTGGTCACTTATATAAATAAAATATTAAAAGTACTGTATTAGTACTTGTCTAAAATAATTTCTGCCATCTCGAATTATCATTTATATATAATGTAAAATGCGTTACTATATATTAGTATTATTTCCCATAAGCTTCAATAATTTGATCCAGCTACTTTTATTTGTGTGTGGCAAAAAGACGTAAATCTTACTCTGTTAATCAAACAGATCACCAACTGCCTGTAATACAATAAATATCTAAATTAAGCTTACTTGAAGAAAGTATCCAAGAAGTAAACCAATCCAGTCACATAAGCTTATTAGTGTCAATATTTTGAAATGCATGAACTGGGTTCAATTTCAATGTTTTTTCCTTCATTTAGGAAACTCGTCTTAATCTACGTATTTTTAAAGAAGCTCATTGAATAACTTTAATGGATTGTAATGATTAATTTCATTGAATTCACTTCATTTGCTCTTAAAATATGTTTCTTAGAAGTTTAGGTATCATTTTTTTACATATGTTTGTTATTCAGTTAAATGAATATAGAAAAGAATCTATTATGCAGTCTCATATTTGCCCATATTTATTGTAATAACATAATATTCTTGGTCATCTAGATATGGGTTAATGGCTTCACAAATTACCTAAAGTTATAAACCTTGACCATCTATATAATGTATTTACTTTTAGAATTAACTTACAATATATTCCGTTTCTTTTATGTCATATTTTGTTTTGGCATAGATGTGTAAGTATACAATATAATATAGGCTCAAAATAAAAGGGAATTTTCTATCTTATAATAAAGAATATTTTAATCATGATAAGTTACCGTGCGCCTTAACCTACCTATCAATTAGCTCAGATCATTGACTAGATTTTTAACATATAATTTTATAAACACTAATTAAGATTTCCAGTACTTACCATAGTTATTGTTGTACTGTGGTTGTGGTTGCTGATATGAGTTGTAAGATGGTTGAGAATAAGAGTCATAGGTGGGTGCTTGGCCGCCGTATGCGGGTTCGGGGGCACCATAGCTAGTGTCCCCTGCGCCTCCCACACTTCCACCACTGAAACAATTATCCATACTATTTTCTAGTAATGTTTCATGACAGTTTATTTGATACCAGTTTTCAGTTATGCCAAATAACTATCATCATCTACTAGGGTTCTTATTAAAATGGTTTTTATTTTCAGAATAAAACAGTCTTAACTCTCGGCAAGTACAATAATTGTATTTGAAGGAAGATTCTTGTGCAAATGGTACACGACTATATGACGTTTCTTCGATCTGGACACGAAGAATGCACGCAACCGACAGTTGGGTCATATATAGGTTGTTCTGCCAAGAGTGTAGAGAGCTTTTTACCGTCAAACTAATAATATGCATAATATGCAAATAATTAACATGTCTTTGGAGTCGCGCAGTTGGGTATATCAATAAAAATTACAATGATGAGTAGAAAAGGTTTGATAAATATTACATCCTAGGAAAAGAAATTGTAAGTTACCGTAAAAATTTAAAGTAAACTGTTATTTTCACTTACTTATTATAGCCATCATTTTCATAGCTGGTTTGGCCACTTGTTGAATAACCATACCCTGATCCATACCCACTTGAATTGTAGCCAGTGTTGGGTTGAACTGGTGCTGGCGTCGAGTAACTGTTGCTTTGATATGCACTAAAATAACCAATACTATATAGCAAACAATAATGACTTCATGATTGTTAAATAAAACATGCAAGTAAATATCAGAATCTATAATGTCTGCATTTATGTTTCAGACGGCAATTCCTATCTTATAGATTGTAATCATCATAATATGGTTTAACAATTTACAATAAAAAAATATTATATTGGTCTGCAAATTACCTGGGTGTACTGTAAGTTTGCTGTATGTAAGGTTCTGAAGAAGGTGCTTCATAAGGCTGGTATCCAGTATGCCTGCATAATTAAAGATTTGTCAGAATTGTGGCAAATGGTGTCACTGACGCATAACAAAATAGAATAAATCAGAAATAAAAGTATCGTCATACATGTTTCAGACGGCACATTCCTATCGTGATTCTGGTTCATCATTTTAGTGTGCAGGAATCAATTTGAAATTGAGTGAGAGCATATATTAAAAATAGTTTAAAACTATACAATATCTACTAACAATGATATATTCCTTAAGTAAATAAAATATATTAATTGAAAAAACTAGCTTTTTAGTTGCCTGTATGTATATGTAAAAAAAACTTACGATGGTCCATATCCGTTGCTTTGTTGTAGTACTGCATGTGACGGTGGTGCTTGCTGGTAGCCACCCGACTGTGGAGGGCGTCCCCCACCACGTGGGCCCTCGTACCTATTAGTAAACCAACCAAAGTTTACATTTTAAATTGTACATGATAAATAGATTATACATTTTTTCATTTTTTACATAAGAAATCAATTGTTTGTCTGATTTAGCTTTTTCCTTATATTGTAAGAACAGTATCTAGTTCTATTGTGTAAAGACGACATCGCCATGGTCAAATTTAGCATTTTCAATATTGCTTAACCTATATTGCCGAAGATGTTAGGAATGTTGGTCACTATAACCAGAAATAAATTTATTAAAAATGGTTCATAATGAGCGACAGGTCATTATAAGTGTAGTTATTATATCAGACTTCATAATATCGCAATTTTCGATTGTTTGTTGCAGATAAAAAATATGTGATATTTCCCAAGACCCCTCTCCCTCACGTGAGGTTAAGTGAGGTTCGTCTCCATCCCCTCCACTCTTAAAGGCCTGTTGTGTCGTAAAAGTTGTAAGTAAATGAAACAGGCAAGCCTAATTGACATTATCTGGAAGTTCTTCATGTCAAAATGTGCCATAAATTTCAATCCAAAGAGGTTAACCTCATTCATAGGTTCACTTTTTCAGATAATTTTTGTTAATTGTTGACAATAATTATACAATACACACCTTCCACGCTTTGGTGGTCCTCCTTGTCCACCATGAGGTGGTCCACCACCCCTCTTGAATGGAGGGCCTTGTGGCTGACCTTGGGGACCACTATGGGTCTGATGTGGAGGTAGCACTGGTCTTGGTAGAATATTGGTGGGTCCTACTGACACACCTGGCCCTACATGTTGTATAGGGGGACATAGTGGAGGTCCACTAGGTGGGCCACCATGTCCACCATGTCCACTATGTCCACTATGTCCAACATGACCACCATGACCACCACGGCCTCCACGACCTGTAATGAATATTATATTATTAGATAAGGTCAATGCAAACACTCAACTTATAAAAATTTTAATACCTCTCATTGGCATTCCTCCACGACCTACACCTCTATCGCCACGTTGTCCGAAATCTCCCCGACCTCTACCTCCTCTCCCTCTCATTCCACCTGGGCCTCCTCTGTTGATAAATCCACCTCCTACGACAATTTTTAAACAATTATAGTTAACTTTTTGAACGTCAAGGTCGCCTATACTTGACATGCGCCAACATGCCGTGGGTCATTGTCAGTTATACTCGACAATAAACAGGTCACAGAAAAATGCAAAATAAACATATTTAATCATTACTTTTACGTGTATTATTGATACAGATATTTATATTGATTCTCGAGCTTAACATACAAGACATGGAGATGCCATTATGGCATGGCATTCAAACGGTTAAATAAAATTTGCTGCATATTGCACATTTTCCTAACCTAATTAACACAAGACCTTAACTTTAATATAAAAACGTAAATCATTATTTTTTTTTGTCAGGAACCTTCACTGGTGATTGTAGAACAACTCACTAAAGTTTCATTGCAATTGAATAATAGTATATAAAGGCATCGAGTACAAACATTCATTTTGAATAGTACATTGTATAAATAAAATTTTGCACAATTTTATAACATTGATTGTATATAGATATAATAGTAAATTTTTGAATGATAGATATTAGTAGTTAGCAAATAAACAATATAATTGTCTCAGCAGCCTGGCTGTAATCTAAACTTGAAAGAAAAAAATGATGCCTGCATGGTAATTATGTGAGAAATTATGTAGATCCATGTGGCTATTATTATTAATATTTATGAGCAATCAGGCACATACTAGGCAGCGGAGCTCCTCTGGATTCAATAGTGGGAACTGGATGCGGTCCAGGCCCTAGAGGACCAGGCAGAAACCGTCCACCTCTATCGCCACCCCCACGCATGGGCCCCCCTCGGAAGCCACGTGGTCCCCCGCGCATTGGAGGCCCACCTCGCATAAGGCCTCTTGGACCTCTCATACCAGGGCCTCCGCTGAAATTAATTAAAAGATTGATTAGTCAGTAAATAAGATGCGTCACAAGACCCACATAACCTCAACCCGATTCCGAGAACTTATTTCGCACGGTGACGATAAAAAAATAACCAAATCATTCAAAAGTATTCAAATAACTTACCGGCCACGCATATCAAAACCACCTCTTCCTCTAAGGCCTGGTGGGCCACCTCGTCCTCCACCACGAAATCCTCGATTTGGCGGCCCGTCCATTTTACAACCTGCACACTTAGTTTATAACCAACCAGCTACTATAAACGCACGCGATAGAGATCGCTTTCAGGCATGAACAAATTAAATTTCAGCAATTCAGAAAGATGGTCCCTAGTAATCATGCGTCGGTCAAGCCAAACTATGGAGAGAAACTCAACGAATTAAATTGGCTCTACAAAATGGCGGACTGGGCGGCGTTACGTTACTGCGGCGCGGACGGCGCGGCAGGCGGCATGAATGAACGGATTTCAACGGATATTTAACGTAGAGTGAAAATCTATAGAGTATGATGAGATGAGATAGCATGCCCGGTTTGAGAAAGAGAATGTGCTTTAATCTTTTGATGTATGAAATTGCGTTACCACATTATAATTTTTTTACTAGATTTTGGGTTATTATTATTTGAGTACTAAGTCAAACCTCTGTGGTTTTTTGTGAATGATTTTATGTTTTATTTTCCATGTATTTATGTTTATTTATTTATTTATGTTACATAAAGGGGGACCATCTCAGTGTACTAAATTGTGTCCGTTGAAAAGGAACAAATTAAGGTGGCGCTACTGTAGCAGTGGATGAATTTTAAATAGAGCGCCACAAATTATTAGAGTAGGATCTAAAATTAATAAAAAAAGGAAAGAAACATATCCGTTTTGTTACAGCGCATTTTATAAAATTATTATTATTTATAGACAAACATGAGTATGGAATAAAATTATACAGTGTTTTTAAGTACCCCAATTAATTGAAAATATCAAATAGAAAATAGTATTAAATAATTACCGGAAACCAACCCAGCACACTTCACTCTGTTTATAACTGCTTATCTTGTCCATGTCATCATCCATCATTGTATCTAAGTTCATATCATTTTCATTTGCTACACTAGCGCTATTTCAGTGAGAATTCGAAAACTAGTTAGCTGTTTACAAGTGGTTACTTTTTCGACTAATCCCCCATACAAGATAGCCCTCCTTTAGTGTAGTGTAGTTGTTCTATAATAAATAAAAAAATAAAAAGCATAATATAAAATTTGACATAAGGGACATTTCACATGAAGCGGATCGCCAAAAAAAAGTGATGTTCTGAAAGTTGTTCATATTCGGTTTAGGTTAAGTTATGGGCCTCCAAAGAGTTGTCTTTAATGAAATTCGTACTTTTTAAGCTGTAAATGAGCCAAGGCGAAAAGGAAGTTACTTTATATGAATGAGTGAATGAATGGAACTATTCATGGATGGATAGAATTATTATTTGAATTGAACGGTTGCCAATTGGCAATGCCGGTTACAGGTTTTCTTTACCGAATGTAGCACAAGTAGATAGCCAGCCAAATAATAATAGATGGGAGCCATATTGATCATGTTAATAAAACGGTATTTTTGGGTCTTACATTAGATAATAATTGCAGTGGGGACCTCAGGTTGATACTATAGCTGCTAAATTAAGTTCGGCTGGGAATTAGGAATTAGAATTAAACAATTGATGAAGGTTGAGACGGCCAAGTTAGTTTATTTTGCATATTTTCATAGCATCTTGTCCTATGGTATTTTATTTTGGGGAGCAGCAGCGGATATAGAATCAATATTTATAATACGAAAAAGAGCAATTCGTGCAATTTACAGTATGGGTCCCCGTGAATTATTTAGGGAAATAAATATAATGACATTATCTTCATTATATATTAATGATAATATAATGTTTATACGTATAAACGTAGGAGTGTTTGAGTCAAAATTGAATATTCATAATATTAATATAAGACACAGGGAGAAGTTACAAGGTAGTTCATTATATTTAAGATAAAAATGTATGGAAATAGCTACTCTCCGCATAGTGCACATCAAATTTTCTTGTTTTAGTTGTAAGTTGCAAGTAATTATTGTTATTTTCTATTTTGTAGTCTTGTTATTTCTTTTTGTTTTTGACTCTTACCTATATTAAGTATTTGGTAATTGTTAAATATAAAAAAATGATATAATAAAATAGCCAAAAAGTCAGAATAGATAAAATTTATACAAAAAACCTTGCTGAGTTTCTTGCCGGTTCTTCTCAGTTGAAGGCAAGCTTCCGAACCAGTTGTAGCTTCAGTAACTTTAAATTTGACCTTCATAAGTGCCTTCCGAGGGCCGAAACTGAATAAATTGTTTTGAATTTTTGAATAGCCCAATATATTTTATCCGTCTGTTTAGTATTGAAGGTATTTTGGGGCTCCATCAAAAGATCATGATTACTTCACTCGATCAATAAAGTAAATACATACGTAAGGCCAAATTTCTTTTAAAAAAAAATCATCAATATATTTAGAATAATGTAAATCCTAAAAAAAAATATAGGTAATCGGCTATGGATAAGTCTTGATACTTGTTTTACGAATTCAATGCAAAATATATATAAATAAAACATAAATAGTATTAATTAATAAATTGCTATCGAAAAATATCGATTTTGAAATAACAGTTTCTGTAAATGTCTTTAATCTATTTTGTTCATTAAGAAATAAATAAATAAACCCAGCATCATCAAAATCTTATCATTTTATTTTTGGACATCTACAACAAACAAACCAGTCAAATTGGTAGATTTGTTTTACTTATGTCTGGATCGATCGTGTGACATGCAGCATAAACGTACGCACCCGCGTAATAAGTTACAGGCTTTGAAATGAAAAATAATGATTTCAATTTCATAATGAACGTCGCCAGTATGGAGCCAGAATAGGATATATAGATTTTTTTGTTAAATACGCTTAATTTTGGATTGGAGATTAAAGACCCTTTGGTAATGATAAATTTATAGTAACTTTTGACACTAGATATTTAATTTTCCTTGGACGATATTATTATACATCAGTGTTACCAGTAATAAAAAACCGGTAAAGATATTTTTTTCTTTATAATCTTTTTATTTTCTGCCATGAAATTAAAAATATTAGCGGTCCGTCAATCTGGCTGTAGAATCTTCTTGATCTTGTAAAAGTTTTAAAGGAAAATATGAAAATGCACGAGAAATATCGTTGTTACGTGTCTCTATTTAATTGATCTCTTGTTCGCTACTGGTCAAGTAACCATATCTATTTCTCAGTGTGTTGAGGTTGCAAAGAAAGTGACAACCAGTGAGTGAAATCGCTGGTATAGCGACGTAATCATGGCGGACCCGCTGAGTTTACTTCGCCAATATAACGTAAATAAAAAGGAAATAATTGAACGTGACAGTCAAATTATATTTGGTGAATTTTCGTGGCCAAAAAATGTCAAAACTAATTATCTCATGTGGGGGTGAGTAGAAACGCGATGTCAAGAAAAATCTATCGTATTAGCAACGATTTCAATATAAACAACTTCTTCTTTTGTAGACCTGGTAAAGAAGGAAGCCTCAAAGAATATTACACACTCGAATGCCTTCTTTTTATTCTCAAGAACATACAACTAACACATCCAGTATATGTCAGGCAGGCTGCTGTAAGTATCTTCAATTGTTAACAGTTTCGACTGTTGACTTGAACTGATCATGACTTATGGTGTTTACTCTAGGCTGCAAATATTCCTGCTGTGCGTCGGCCAGATCGTAAAGAACTATTGGCATATTTGAATGGTGAAACAGCCACTTGTGCTTCCATTGATAAAAGTGCACCCTTGGAGATTCCAACACAGGTATTAAATTTGACAATAAAATGGCTTGTGAGAGCTTGAATAGACTTCCTACTAGGGTTAAGAATGAGATGTAATAGACCATGGTTTCCCAGATAAACCATAATCACTCACCTTTCCATATGTTTATTGTGTTATGTTTAGTGATATATATCAACTTATTTTATAGTTGAATACCCCATACTAAAAGGTAACATACAGTGAGTCTTATGTGTCTCTGTTTTTCTCACCAACAGAAAAACACCAAAACCAAATAAAAGTACCTACCTAATATAAAATGTTTGGATACAAATAAATTTATTTGTAAATGCTGAATTAGCCAATAAACCCACTTAATTTTGCTGTTTTGTAGCATTTGTATTATGTCATAGACTTGCCAAAAATTGTCATCAATTTGGCGACAAGAGAGTTTTGGCTCACATATTTGTCTATATTTGTTATATACCTATTTGCTAAAAGAATATTAAGCTTGGAACAGAGACCTACCTAAAAGCCCTATGGTGGCAGTAATACAGCTACTTATTAATTACTTTAACTCATTGTTAAATTCCTCTCTTGGATTTTATTCATCTCTTTGACCCTGCAACTTGATGTTTTGTTTTGTCTATCAGATGTTATCATCTAAATAACACTATAATTATGTACTTGTACTAATGTTTTTATGGACTGCTGTGCAGGTAAAGCGATCTCATGACAATGATGGAGGGGAATCAGCTGCCAAGAAACCTCGCATTGAGGAGACACATGTTCAGAAAGTGCGAGAACAACTTGCCGCTCGCCTGGATGCACCCAAAGAGGCATCTGTCACTGTTGATAATATCAAGTGAGCTCTTATACATTATAATTAATTTTTTACCACTAGTAGCTTAAAGCTTATCCAATTCAATGCATTAATATATGTGTTACATAAGATCTGTAAACAATAGTATATTGCTAATTCCAGGGATAACAAATTTTAAAATGATCATAAATAATAAGAAAATTAGAAAGATTTTTGCTACTGTGTGGTAAAATAAGGATTGTTGCTGTTCAGTGGTTAAAAAACCTTTGAATATTGTTATGCATGACAGCCAAATTACTTACCTGGTAATATTAAACCTATTAACAAGAAATTTGTTTCCCTTAGATCCCTATCAGAAGCTATGTCAGTGGAGAAGATTGCAGCTATCAAAGCTAAACGTTTGGCCAAAAAGAGGACAACAATTAAAAGCAATGACTATTCAGACACCTTAGGTGTTGTTGGATCAGATTTGAGAGCAATCCTTGACTATGATGTTGATCTGACTAAAGATATTATCAGTCGGGAGAGGCAATGGAGAACTAGGACAACAGTATTACAGAGTAATGGAAAAGTAATTAAGTACTTGTATTTATGTTCTTTGTCTAATTATTATTAGTGCTCTATATTCCATACGGATTGTGGGTCTCATCACTGAGACCTCTTTCTATGTTAGGAGAAAGAAGGAATGGACTAGATACCTGGTTTACACTCAGTTAGTAACCTGTTATTTTCTTCTGTACACGAAGCGTCACACCTCAAAGACTGCAGTATTTTTACTATGATAAACTTATAATATTGGTAAGGCGATGATTACTGATTTGGTAGTGACGTCGAATGCTGTGACAAAAGTTGTGGGTTCCATGAGCATGAGCTGTCTTGGTGGTACTTTGTAGGACCTACCCATCTTGCTGGCTACTATCCTGATGTTTCAAATCTGTCAGCTGCACTTGAGGGCCAGTTTCCATCTAGGCTTTGTACCTCCTTCTGCCACATCACTTACTGGGTGACATTGTGGTTAAGCACAAGTATCTTCATTTAAAAAATATTTTTTTGATGTATGGATGGGCTTAAGAGGTAAAACATCAGAAATGTTATAATTTTAATTTTTATCAAATAAATAATAAATAACTTTTATTTTTTTGTTGCAGATGTTTGCTAAAAGTATATTGGCGCTTCTGGGCAGTATCAGAGCGCGAGAGGAAGGAAGGCCGGGAGCGCCGCGGCCTCAGCCCGTAGTTATGCCTCCGCCCACAGCACTGCCCGCTCAGCAAACACAGTATAACAGATACGATCAGGAAAGGTTTATTAGGCAAAAAGAAGGTACTGTATCAATTGTGTTTAAAATCATAATTATGCCATCTGCGTCTTAATCTGGCGAAAACATATTATCACTGGAAAGAACTTACTTTTGGTTTTAAATCTCTAACATATTTGCTGGATAATTTACCGAAAAATAATCGTTTAATATAGCTATTTGACGCCATAATTGTCACTCGTCACATAATTAGCTACATCTAGCTAGTTGATAATACTATGTAATGTTGGGTATGAAGTGAATTAGGGAGTTCTCACTGAACTCACTCGCAAATTTAATATTTAATCCGTGCATTTCCTTGTTACAGAAACGGAAGGTTTTAAAATTGACACTATGGGCACATATCACGGTATGACCCTGAAGTCCGTGACAGAAGGACCGAGCGTTCCCCTCGCTGCTCGCACACCTACACACCCCCGACAGATGTCACGTAAGTATCACAATCAAGAATCAGAATATAGATTATTACAAGCCTTTGTTCTTTGGGTTCCTTTGCCTGAAGGATATAATAATATTCCCGTGATGAAACGGTGAAAAATGGTCTGAGATGTCCTGCTATGTGAAGGAAAAGATAAAAGGTAATTGAATGAAACATTACACAAATTACAAGGGAGTGTATTGAAAAATGTAATTCAATATTAACCTAAAATAATGTATTGTATAGATAACGGTATACCAGGCGGCATCGGCACCCCGGGCACGCCAGGCACGCCGGGCGCGGCGCCGACGCCGGGCACGCCCGCGCGCCGCGACCTGCTGCCCGCCGCCGCCGCGCGTCCGTCGCCCGGCGGCGGCGCCAAGCGACCCTCGCGCACACCCATCATCATCATACCAGCGGCCGCCACCTCACTCATATCCATGTTTAACGTTAAAGATATGCTGCAGGATTTCAAGTAAGAGCCGCTTACACGGTTACGTTAATTAAAAAAAAAGAAAATTTAGTAAATTCAGCCTTCGTTCTAAAAAATAAGAAACTTTAAAAAGAAATTTGTGATATGTAAATAAATTATTCACGTGAAGTATTTTAGTAACAAATGAAGCGAGGGGGGACGTAGGAAAGTGTCGAGTAAATCGAGAACACGTGTGCTACCCACGGTGTACCCAAGCCGATCCATTTGGCCTAGTTCTATTTAGAGTAACAGCCTAAAATTCAAACAGATATATTGATTTAGTAGTCACTTTCTTCATGGTATTCGGCGAAGCGACTAACCTTTCAGAGAAGGAAAAAATCGTCAATAAACCATAGACCGATGTGGGGTACTCTAATGAGCTTGTCTTCCTGCCTGTTACTGTCAAATTGATATCTGTCACCACTTTACGGTGTCTGGTAACTGTATTTAAAAACCAGCTCCCAACAGTTAAATGTTTTCCAGCTTAGGCCACTTCTTTACTGATATAATCATGGCTTTTTAATTCCAATCCATTATAATATACCAATATAGCATCTGTCCCGGACTTTCTGACCCGCATTCTCGATGGTTCTAATATTTTTGTCCTAAGACTAAAACAGGATATGTCACTCGGGATGGGTTTCTATCAGTGAAAACATTTTCAGAATTAGGTTATTATTTATACGATTTAATTTACCTCGGTATGATTGGCGTGGATAACATTACTAGGATCACATCGTTTAGTAATCTACATACATACAAACCGTTCAAAATACATAAATAATACAGAATAATAGTTAAATAGAAATCTTTTGCCACAGATTTGTACCTGTTGAGCAAAAGAAGTCTGAAGGTGCAGTACGAGAGAATGAAGTGTTGTTGCAGAGAAGAAAAGGCTCTGCAACAGACCACTTGCCTAATAACGCAGCGACAATCACAGTAAGTTTATAACAATAAAGTTTACTTTTAAAAGTAAGATGTTTGAAAACAATCCGGTGTCAGTGTCAGTCATGGCTTCAGATAAATAAATAACATTGTTTGAATATGTCAGCTTTCATCTTGAATAGTGTAGCTAATTGTAGATTTTGTGTATGTGTACGTAATGTTTCTGATTTGTGAATTTGGATAAAAATGACAAGACATAGCTGGTATGGTAATGTAAAATTTGTCATTGTGGATACGCTTTCGTGTACATTACTCATAACTACAATAATAACTTATTTTTCAGGTACCATATCGCGTAGTAGACAATCCAAGTAGATTATCAGCAGCGGAGTGGGACCGTGTAGTCGGTGTTTTTGTTCAAGGACCCGCATGGCAGTTTAAAGGCTGGCCTTGGGATGGCAATCCTGTTCAAATTTTCGCAAATAGTTAGTATTTATTTATTTTATTTAATACTCTTTTCTTGTCGGAGCAGGACAAGTTTTATAAAAATTGTTTATAACAGTTTTTGAGGAAAAATTTTCACGTGGTAAAATAGTTCTTATTGCACTCGAAATAAACTTGGTTTTATTATCAGTACTCGTACTTGACCGGGTTTTATTTAATATATACATACCTGTTTTACTATGTACTTCGTTGACTGTAATATTATATTTATTCCCTTTCTAGTTTGCGCGTTTCACCTTAAGTACGACGAGATGAAGCTAGACGCGAATGTAGGGCGTTGGGCGGTAACGTTGCTCAACATCAGTCGTACCAAACGGCATCTCGACCGTGCTGTGCTACTTGGTTTCTGGGAGACACTCGACAAGTATGTATTAGATAAATACATGTTTCTTATATATACGCTATATGTGCTTATCGTTTTGGGTAGCGAATACCGAGTGGCTTAGCGGTATTGTAACTGTCGTGAAACTATACCGATATTTATTCCGCAAATCAAGCGAAAAGATACCGGTGACAGAGGCGGTATGGCTCAGTTCTTTTGTTTCGCACAAGCCGCATAACTTTATACAGATACCGGACGGCATATTGCATGTTATTTATCGTAACCCACAGGGGTATATTTATATAAAATTAAAATTTATAAACAAATTCTACTTCCATAATTTTATACGATAATCATGAAATAAATGCATAAAAGTATCTAATGATAATGAATAATTAAGATAAATTATCTATATGAATAAAATAGGTGTTATTTATATATAATTCCTTGTTCCAGGCACATGATGAAGAATAAGCCACATCTTAGGTTCTAAGACTGTTGTAGTTTTATAAAATTTTATCTTATAGTCTATTGTACCGTGTGAATATCAAAATGCCTTCTAAAGCAAAGCGAATCTAAGTCACTTCATACCATTTAAAAAGGTTTTGGCCTACTTCTGTTTTTGTTTATATTCCTGATAAATTTACGAAATTGTAGTGTATTACGAATTATTATCTGTACTTACTTATATTTTATTTGATAAAAGACGAAATTCTTCATGAAAAGGTAGATAGTGCCGCCCTTACTTTGTGGGTCGTCTCGGCGAAGGCACTACCGTGTCTCTAGATTAATTATTCATCCAATGTGAATTATCGGCGGATAGCATGAGTAATACCGAAACAAATGCTGATACAAACAGGAAATTAAAAAAAAAAACGGATTGCACTCCGGGAGTGCCGGCAAAAGTGAAATCTTGAACATTAACGTTGTGCATATTTACCGTCTTACGAATTTTCGATCAGGTCACGTGTCCAGACGCGAGTTTTACATTTTATACCCATCCCAAGAAAAGTGCTCAACGCCGCTAAATAAGTTTTCACTTCAAAAACTAAATGAACGAATGTTTTCCTGTATCTAATTGTTGTAACTGTTTTACCGATAGTGTTCATGTTTTCGTACAACATAATTTTTGTTTACGCAATTTGAGAAACGATATTTTTTATAATTACCAATTATCACTTCATATTAGTTAAATTTTCCGAGAAGTGCTCTAGAGGGTAAGCCCACCCACTTTCGGCGCTCTCCCGTCGCCTGGCCCCTGTCTCCTTCGAGCACAGGGCATTGCTCATGTATAGAGTGAATATATGTTATTGGAAATGTATAAAGAATTCCTAGGAAAAATATAATGCCTAAAATGGAATATTTTTAAATAAATCTTTTTATATTAATTTCCTACATTCGTACATTACCAACAGCAAACGAAGATGTTTTAGTCGGGATGAGGTACCAAAAACCCATTGTCACAGTTCTGGTATATAAATGTTACCAGAAATATTGTACGTAGACTTTGACTATGGGTTTTTGGAATATTAAAATTTTGTAAACAGAAATTGTGCGAACTCTCGTCTTCAAAAATTGCAATGTTGCGGCAGCTGTAAGGCGATGAACAAAACTTAAGTCTGCATAAAAAGGTGGATTACTTGGTAAGGAAAAATTGCACGGGAACATTATTTTCTGTTGAATTTCATACTTAATTATATCTTAGATTAAGGTTCGCAATTCCACAAATTATTGACGTATTTCGTAAGTTGCGTATACAAAAACTAAAGTTGTACAGTAGGCTAAATTTAGATAGTGCAATTGATAACTTTATGAGGTACATAAGTTTTACCGAATAGTCTACCGACTGAACGTCGTTAGCTGATTCGATAAAACGTACGTACACGTAGCTCAATAATTGAAATCGCGTCCTTTTTATAATTTTAATTGTTAAACCAAGATGGTGCAAGATGTGATACGATTTTATAATATTGTCGTTTTATGAGGCGCGTTTTCTTAATTAAATATACATTAACCGTCAGTATGGTGACTCCTTTTTAAAATTGGGTTTTCATATAGCATTCGAGTGATTTTAAATATCCACCGATTGATACATAGCTGTTGCGAGTGAGTTGAACTTGTTGCTAGTAATGAATCAGCAATAGCTTTACTAATCCTTGAGTTCACAATTCATCCTACGCTTTCACTGCGAACGAAAATACGGTACTTGTCTGACTAAGCAGGAGGAGTTAAAAGTCGTCTATATACTGAAGTAAATGCGGCGTATATTTTTCTTTCGTTCCACTTTAGTTTGTTGTAACTATCTTCGTGCAATATTTTAGCAATTAATTATTCGTGTCAATTCTGTAGTTAGTCTCATGCTACCTACAGCGTAAATGGCGTCACTGTTTAATCTATTTAAATATATAGTAATTTACTTTTTTTATATAGAATATTTTATAGAGTTGTGCGAGTGGCGCCACTTTCGCTCGATGTGGCAGTATTGTATTTAATGTTCTCAGCATGGTAAATCACTATTTGAATATTGTATATTACTTAGTTATTATTAGTATATAATATTAGAATACTTAAGTAAACCATTAACATAAACTATTCATTAGTCACGGACAAACTGAGACTCACTCGAAACGCTTAAAATTTTGGTACCGTGGTAGCTTGTTATTGTAATTATTTGTAAGCTTGACTGCATGTTCAATTTCACACTCAGACATACTTGCTATATATATTATAAACTTGACAGCATTTTGACATCAGTTTCGCCAAAATATTTTAAATGGTATTGAAATGTTCAAAGATCTGTGATCTTTGTTTATTGACAACAATAAATTGTTGAACATATTTGGTTGTTTTAATTCGATGCGGCTTAGGTACGGTAAAAAATACTTATTTATTGAATTTAATGGGACATCCTAAGGACCTATATCCCTATGTATGCTTAAATCTTTAAAACTACGCAATGGATTTTGATGCGGTTCTTTTTAATAGATAGTGTGATTGAAATGGAAGGTTATTATGTATAATACATGTGACATCCCACGGGAACGCGGGTGAAACCGCGGGGGACAGCTAGTATTATTATAAATAGGATAATATATCAAAGGGATAATCTAACAAAAATGAAAACAAAAACATGATTTAATATTTTGTCTTTATTTAAAATTTAATTTCAATGGTAGTGTATAACAATAAATAATTTTGTTCTCTTACAGAGATAAGTACATAATGTAGGTTATATTAATGTATGTAGGTATTTAGTATATGTATGTGTTAATATATGACATAATTTGTACACAAAATAAAACCATTCGTTTTACCCATAACAATATCACATCGCAAGGTGTGTAATTTTTGTGGGCCCGATTTACTTTGTAGGTACTTTATTACAAACACAAAAATGACGAGATGAACCTATATAGAGGAAATATTATATATAAAACAATGAATATATAAGAAAATGAACAAATTTCAAAATACAATCAATTATTATGTATAAAAACATATTCAATATAAACGCAACGTTGACGGCGTCTTTTTGCCCCGGTAAGGAATGATAGGACCAAATTTTACCGATCGCAAATTTCAACAGTCAATTGCTATTTCAGAAACTTTTAGTTCAACACACACTTAGTCTTTAAAAGGGTTTAATTGTAGTCTTTATTTTGTAAGACTTATAAATCATAATGCAGTATCTCACGCATTATCAGTAACACTACCATAGTAAATGTAAAAAAAAAATACCTCACACGCTTTGTTAGTTTATCAAAAACAGTATTACTGAAGTAACACAACAGGATTTATTTTAGTTTAACAATAATCCCTTAGCATTTGATTATTTTAATAAATTTCAGCATCTATTCGACATAAGTATCCCCTGTAAATAAAACTATAACACCTAATGCAAACAATATAAATTTAAAGTAAAACCACATATACCTACCTAACTACTATAAACTCTACTGTTGCCTATTAATGACGATGAGCTATAAACTATGAGTTAAGCACAATCACTCATAGTGATGCAAATAGGGCTTCAAGTCTTTGTAATCAAGGTAAGCTTACACCATAAATAAACGGTTGTAGACAAGTTGATCATGTTGCAAACAATATTCGCCTCGATGGTCGAGCGGAATAAAGCTCGACTAGAGATCGGAGGACCTGGGTTCGATTCCCAGAATGTACAATAAACGATTTTTTGGTTAGAAATATTACCTGTAGCTCGGAAATGGTTATGTGCCTAATAAACTCCGACAACCATTTTTACCACATTGCACTTGGGACTTAAAATATTTATTTATAATTGACAACAATTCATAAATTATATTTCGCTAAAATGTGAACATATTTAATATCAAATGTTGTCAATTGTTGGCTAGTAGTAAGTAATAGTCCGCGATCGTGGTTATAATCCAGAGAGAACATAGATGGAAACAGTAAAATATACATTAGCGTTAGTTAATCGCAACTCTCGCCTCTCTAAGATACTGCCTACCTCGTCAAATGCATTGCTATTACGGTCCACTACGCAATAAACTATAATAGCTCTTAGCACTCTGCTATGATGTAGTACCTAGTTCTACATGACCCCATAGGAATGATTCGTGCAAACTAATGAAATGTAACATGATTATACTAACAGAACTATATTTTCACAAGTGATATTGAGTCTCAGCTTAAATTATAACACAATTATTTCATTTCGCCATAGAAAATTTTGAATTAAAAATAAAATACACCCTAAACGCTAATAGGTATTTGAATGTTTACACGGTGCTATTTTTATCATCTTGCAGTTATAACGGTTTCTTGCTTATGCAAGTACATCCTTAAAACAACTTTTTAGTCAAATTATTATGAATGTATAAAATATTCATATAAAATTTCAATTATTTTACAGTTTTATTGATTTGCAAATGTTTTTTTTTTACATGAAATCATCGATAACAACATTAGTAAGGAACATTATACTTTTCAGTCAAAAATTAACAATCGAAACCTATAAAAAATCATAATCACCGCATCACTTTTTTGCTTGCGACACATAAATTGAAGACGTGAAATTTTATTCGAGGCATCTCAACCAGCGAACTACAGTCTAAACTTACTAAACATAATTAACAATCTCAAATAATACTCAGATATGGTACGAATATGACGATGTCTGATTTTGTCACAAATGCTGTTTTAAAGTCCTGCATGGGGACTGCACTGCACCTTTAATATTCGAAAGTTGTTGACGTTGGCACCACCTCCAGCACCATTTGCAGAAAAACAGTCATTTTATCTATAAATTTACAGGGAACACATTATAAACATAATTAGGGTATTAACTCTGGGCATAAATCAACATATATCGGTAAGCTAGCATAAAATTATCAAAATTCATTCGAGCGTTTTAGTCAAAATATTTTTTTATTTTATAAGTATGAAGATATCTTACCCATGAACGGCAACGAATAGCCCCATTTGACGAAAGGCACGTACACCAATAATCCAGCAAATATGAAGCCAGTGGCGTACAAATACTCCCATTGAGGGTTGTCTACTATTGGAGCGACTACCAAATATGTCGACACCAGCAGCACGATGTACGGAATTAATATCGGCACCTGTAGTAAATAATCATGTAGGCATTAATATAAACATGTTAGTCATTGAGTATTGCCAAGTCTAATTGCCAAAACGATATGTCCCTTGAAAGTAATTACTGATTCGAGATTGATTGATTGGTTGGAATAAACACCCATCGAACGATGATCGTAGATTGTCCTATGTAAAACGAGAAGTAGGTAGGCACCTACCTTATAAGGTCTCGGTGCATGAGGCTTAGTGTGTCTCATGACGATCAGCGCAAGCATAGCGCCTCCATAGAAGATCCAAGCGGTAAACGAGAAGAAATCGATCAATGAGTTTATTGTTCCGTACAACACCATCGCCATTGCTATCAAAGACTGGAACAAGAATACATCGATATCATTATATCATAAAACATCTCTTAATTAAATCTATTATAAATTATATATGTCGTCTATATTGTATTTACATGGAATATGAGGCCAGGCGCAGGAGTGAATCGACGCACATGAACGTATGACAGGATATCAAGTAAGTGACCTTCCCGTGACGCTGCAAAACACAACCTGTAAAAGGAGTTATTCGATAATGTATATTTATCTCACTTCGCTGATGTCAATGGAGGGCCGTCTTTAAGCTAATGAACACCCTGAGCACAAGGATAGTGGAGCCTCTAAGACTATGCCATGAGAGCTCTCAGTAACAGCTTCTATTCCTTCCGAACTAGGGGGGGCCATGGATCGCGGGGCCCTGTGGACTTGCCCAGAGTGTTCAATGAAAAAGAAAGCCCTGCATAAATGTTGGACTCCTGGGGGAAAACAAGTTCGTTGAATAGGGTAGATACATTTGTCTATATAGTGATAATGAACGGAAGCCTTATACATTTATAAACTGAGTAATATTAACCTTCCCGCGACGAACAGCGTGCCATTAGCGGAGCCGAAGGTGGAGATGGTGACCGCGAGCGGCATGAGCCACGCTACAGGGCCGAGCAGGCGGTTCCCGAAGGTGACGGCCACAGCCTCGCTGTCCGTCATCTCGCTCACCGACATCACCGCCAAATACGACACGTTCACCAGCGCGTAGCACAGTGTTACCAGTGGTATACCGATTACTATACTCAGTGGAAGATTCCTACAATTTCAAAGATTTATTAACACTCCATTTTGAATTAGATTTATGCATCACGCTAGAGATAAGAAGTCGTCAGCATCGGAATGTAACCTGGATTTCGCTGCATTTGAGCGCATAAAGTTAAAGCATTGAACTTGTAGATATTAGTTAATAAATATTGTCACTAACCTGGATGGATTCTTAATTTCCTCTGTGACGTAATTGAGATTGTTCCAACCGTCGTAGGCCCATAAACCGGTGTAGAATGCGGTGGCAATGTTGCCCAGAGTCGCCTTACTACTGGCGAAGTTGGGCTCCTGTAAATGTCGCGTATTACCTGCACCATACGGACACAACCACCAGTCAGTGATATCCGAAATATTTACATCCCATTATGATAGATATGATTGAAATACAAAAATATTATGAATATAAGGTATTCATGATATTGATGGGTATTGCAGTACTTTTTTTTTCGTAGCGATGGAAATTAAATAATATGATCAAACTAATGATGAGATCGTGCGGAGTCGATGCGCTGTGTAGATCATTACCTAATATAAGTTTGTAAGCTCCTCCACAGACAATGATGGCGATCGCTCCCAGCTTGGCCGCTGTGAAGATATTCTGCACGTTCGTAGCCAAGTTTACGCTATAGCAGTTGACTGCTAATATCATCACTGAAAAAGAAAAGAAAATGAATATAGGAAAAATAAATTTCCATGACATGACGACATATTGACACCAGTCGACCATCAAAAAGTGGTAGCATCAATTGAGCGGGCATGTATTAATAGCTCATTATTAGTTCAACTTGTAAATAATTGTCTCTACATATATGTAGTATGTGTAACCAATTTTAAATTGTTATTGAGTCTAATTGTTCGACTTACCAATAGCAATGACCGCCACAAGTTTGACGAGGGCGTCCGGCGGTTCACATTCCGACACGAATGGCTCCACCGCATACTGTGCAAAGCTCAAACAGATTATAGCCATTTGAGACGGTTTCAGTACCAGTGTCGATACCTGGAATAACATAATGGATGGTTACCTCGCTGAATGGTTTCAAAGGTATATTATTTAGTAAAGTGATATACATTACCCACGAAAACAGGAAAGCGGGTGGTCCACCAAACGCGTCCATAAAGTAGGCGTACTCAGCGCCTGATGACGTGTTCATAGTTCCCAACTCCGCGTAAGCGAGAGCACCTTTCATAGAAATAATTAAAATTAAGAAACAGGTGGGTGAAAATTCAGAGCGTAGGTACAGCACCCTCCAGCTGTTACAACTATACTGAGGCCGTTTAGTCGTATCGTGCTAAAGAGAGAAGGGTAGCGAAAAGCGTTTGATTTCTATGTAATAATGGGAACCCACATGCCTTAACGTCTTGCTTTTTCAGAATGATTCATTAAATATGTACAAATACCTCTGGGGGTTTACTCTCTTTCTCCGAAACGAAACTTCGCAAACGATCGAAATTTCGCATGACCCTACTCTGAATATTTTTCGGGCACGCAACAGTGTATGTCATGTGACTCGTCAATTTGAGGTTAAAATTCCGAACAAGCGTCTGTCAAATTCAAATTTTCATTCGGAACATTCATGAATTAGTTTACGCTTAGAAGAATCTAAACGTCTTAAATTAATTCGTACAAAGTTACGGAACGAATGGAACCGTCGTAGGAAACGCACGAAATTTAGATCGAAACTGTTGTAAGTCTCGACTTTTTCAACGGGTGGTAACCCTAAGGGACATGAAAGCTTTGATCTAAAAAAGCAATATTTAACAGAAGCCAGAAAATCTTTATAAGTAATTTACCAGAATATCTATGGCATGTCCAATAATAACAGTAGATACTTAATTATTGTATATTGTTTGTTTGCGTAACATTGGTCTTGAGAAAGAATTAGGTACTTAGGTACCTATTGAATGTGTGGTTTCGTCGCGTGTCTCCTAGATGTTCGGGTCCAATTTAACGCCGATGTTTAAGACTTGTTAAGTATTGCATAGCTTCTATCGCGGGCCTTGAGCGTGGGGACCGAATTCAGAAATTCCGTAACGAAAAAACCTAACACACCAAGAAGGTTCCGACTCTGAGTTTTTAAATTCTGTCTCTATTGAGTAGTAGTTAAGTATCAAAATTGTATGTATGGACCATCATGAAGCGAGCTCGGTCCGTTCTCTATTTAAATTTAGATAAAAAAGATATACAACTACGAAATAATCGAGTTATAAATTTGATTCTTAATGTACAATTTTTAAGACTCTAATTAGTATGTATGATTGTTAGCCTCGAGCTCGTTACGGTTCTCTATTTAAATTTGAATTCGAAAATTGTCGCTCGTATTTGTTTTCAATTGTAAACTTTATTTACTAATAGATAAGTTCGTAAATTTAATGGAAGCACGACTGTGTTTTGAATTCTCAAATTCTTTATTTGAAAGTTAAGTCGTTCAAATTAAGTCGAATATTCAGATTGATTATCGACTTTATTACTAACACTTTAGGGTAGTTTATTCAATTTTTAGTTTTGAATATAGATGATGCATGTTTATATTATGTTGATTTACGCATTGGTTGGCCCTCCAGCTTTTGTATGAAATTTAATTAGCCCGCGAAGGTGTATAGTTTGGACAGCCCTGCTCTAGAGGATAAAAACGGCTATTGCACTCAGATATCGAAGATCAAAATATATGTTTCTTATTTCAGTTACCATAAACCTATAGTTTCAATGATAAATTTTTGCTGAAGAACCGACATGTATTGAAAGATAATAAAAATATTTTGAACAATATTAACATCTCATTTATTTAATAAAAGAAAAAAAAAATGTTTTTTTATCGGTCACCACGCTCAAAGTTTAACTTGAATTAAAATCAAAGAAAAAAAAAATACTACATAAATAAAATAAATATATAATTATAATTGCATAAGTTGATAAAAAATGCTATGCAATAGCTTTACCGCGGCAGTCTCCGAGTGCCACACGTATTTTTTTTTATTAAAAGAGGCAATGAATAATTAACCGTTCTTCATCACTTTTTAGGCCGACAAACAAGCATTCGGTCCATCTGATGGTAAGTGGTTACCGCCGCCTATGGACATTTGCAACACTAGGGGCATCGCCAATGCGTTCTCGACCCTGAGACGTGAAGTTGCTAAGACTCATGTGCCTGTAATTTTCTTGATAAGTAAAAACCTTCCCTAACATTGTGGATATTACGGAAAGAACCATAGTGCTATGGTCCTTCTGAATAAATCCTAATGTTCGTATTGAATTACCCCGACAACGACATTATATTATTTTATTTGGATTCGCCTGACCTTTTTTTGATCAAAGAGGACACAAAAACCAACGTTTTTAAAAAAAAACTGAACGTGATGCTTAAATTAATCAGTTTTGTTAACGTTGATGTTTTAGTGTTTATGTGGACCTACCGAGCAACGAGAGTAGGCCACATGCCATCCATATGATGAAGCTTATGCCCACTGAGCCTGTGCGCCCAAGAAGCCCAGAGGGCGAGACGAATATTCCTGATCCTGTAACAATAGGTAACATGATTAAACAATTGGAAGAGTCAGACTTGACCGAGTCCACATTCAACGGTCTGGCTTATTAATACTTAAAAATGAGGTAGCAGAACGCAAAATTGACGTTTTTGACTGTATTACAATACATTGGTTGTACATTTTCAGTAACTTTAAATTTGACCTTCATTAGTGCCCTCCGAGGACCTTAACTGAATAAATGGTTTTGAATTTTGAATTTTTTGAATTGAAATTTCTCTAACTAAATAAAATTTGTACAATTCCCTGTGATGTGGATAATCTGAATGACGTTAAGCACTAAAAGCGTTAAACTAAGCGCAAACACAAACAGACCGTCATAAATAGCGTCTTAGGTATACGTATGGAGTATACATATATCTATAAATCATACCGTAGGTAGATCAAAAAAAAATAATCAAAGAAGCCAGATGTATACGGATTTTTATATGTGAACCAATTTAACAGTGACGCGGACTTACGTTACGTACCTATTACGTTAGAAAACGCAAGATGACGTAAATTGGATCATATTATATTTTGACGAATCATGTGATTGGAACGGACAGTCTCGCTCCTGTTCTAGGTATAGGTATTCTATGTAAATTATTTTAAAACATGTTTACTTTATAAATTTTCTATGTAGGTCACTCTATGTCCACTAACTTTTTGACAAAGTCAACATTAGTCACATTATTAATACCTATTTAACATTAACATACTTTAGTGTTTATCTCAATATTCTTTAAATTTCTCTGCAGCGAGCAAATAAAGTCGTGCAGTGGACTCTCGGTTACTGGCCACAAAATAAAGAGTCAGTATGTTTTGAAGGCGAAGTACTTACCGATCATGGTACCGACGATTAGAGCCACCCCACTGAAGAGTCCCACCCGTCTCTTGAGGTGAACAGGGTCGTCCGGAGCTGCGCCCGGCCCCTCCAACTATAATAATACAATTGTCATCATAATAATCTTCCAAACTTCAACGTTGCACCACAATTATGAGTAGAATACGCTTTTTAGCTGGCTTATGAGATATACTAATGAAGGCATCTGACGTTAATCGGCCATCTCTACTATTGGGGTGTCTGGGCAAGTGCCCAGGGCTTTGCGATCCATGGGCTCCCCTAGTTCCTGTCGGATCACCAACCGGTAACTGAAAGAAATGGCGTTGGCTGGCCATGTATATAGTCTAAATTGACCATTGCCTGTAGATAATAGGTTAAAGACGGTCTAGTTGCAAGTCATCTATCACAATCAGTGTGTCCGCCAGAGAACTGTACTTGTACTGCTCCTTTAAGCTTAGTTGTGCTTAGCAACTTCGGCTATATATTCTTATACCATGAGTGAGATTCTGGTCAACTTACAAATAAAAATACCTACTCCTTTATTGTACGTTATTATATTTTTCTTTAAAGTACCTACCTAATTGCTTTGTTGATGGTACTGATTAGTAACGCAGTTAAAACAATTTAAAGTGAAAAGCACGTGCTTGTGCGTAATGCTTCGCGTTCAGCCATGATAAAACATAAAACATGCCACCGGATCCATACCATAATATACAATAACAATCGCAGTCAAGCACTAGTTTATATTATTTAAAAAAAAAAAAAAAATTAAATTGGTTTACTATTTTTCCAATAAATATTTATCCTAGGTCTTGTAAGGAACTGTTTGCAAATAAGATATTTCTTGTAAGTCTGATTCAATTCAAGGGTACTCGACGACGATGTTGTGTAGGTATCTTGAGAATCCCTAAGAGCTACTTATATCATCGATAGAAAAGAAAAGGATTCTCTGTTTGACTAGTTACTTGGTTCTTGTACTTGTAGGATCTAATAATTCTTCTGAACGATTGGTATGAACTGTAAATAATTCACTTATATGGAGGAATATTGGCACAAACTATCAAGTTTTAAATGACATATTTTGAAGTATGACTAAATTATGATTTGCAATTTCAAAGTCAGAGAAATGACATTTATAGGTACATCTTGTTGTGAAGCGAAGCCATCGATTACATATTTATTAACACACTAGTGACCTTGCCTTGCGCCGATCATCATGAAACTTTGTACGCATTTTCTTGGAGGTATTAGAAATAACATAGGATATTTTTTGTGCCGGGAAAATATTACATCCCTCGGGAACGCGGGTGAAACCTCAGATTATTTCTAAATGATGATAACGCTTCAAGACCTATATGACAACATAGTGAGCGGACAAACAGTTAATCAGACCGACATAAATAGAGGGTGTCGAAGGCAGATAGTCTTGCACTTATTGCCTGCATACATACCTTGCAAAGAGAGCGCATGAAATTGTCACAGGGGTAGTACATATAATCAGGGCCTTGGGCGCTAGTTCTAGTTCTCATTACCAACCGATAACCGATTTTACGGAAGGAATGGATGCCGTTGGACGGCCAGAGGTTACAGAGAACATGCGACAGAACATGTCGTTAGATCGGGTCGATGTATTCTTCGATCTTAGAGTTCTCAAAGCATAATTAGGTGACCATTATCCTATAGTGCCCAGGGCGCCGAATAGTTTAAAGACGACCTTGCATAAAATTATTGGTTAATTAGTACTGACCTTGTCTCCTGGGTTGGCGTTGCCGTCGGTGAGTGTTCCCGCCGCGCCGTCTTCGGTGTCGCAGCCGGCGGAGCACCCGCGCCATACCAATCCGCCTTCGCGTGCGCTCCCTGAAAGAATTCAACAGGTACATTACTTTGATATTCTTATTATTACTGATTTATAACACGTAATATATCTGCTAATATAGTCCCATAGATAGGCCAGTTAGCTTGGTGGATAGAGACCCTGACTGTCACGCCACCGGCCGTGGTTCTATTCCCACCCAGGACACACATTTGTGTACATGAACATCCCTGTTTGTTCTGTGTCTGGGTGTTAATATCTATTTAAAAAGGTAGATTGGTTATCTGGTTTCCATAGAACAAGCCCTGCTTAGTTTGGGACCAGATGGCCGTCTATAATCAATGTTTCAGGATATTTATTATTATTATGCTATTTTTAAGGAAAATAGTTAGGTATTGCAACTCGTGTTTGACTATTGCTATTGTATTGGGTAAGTAGTGTCTACGTTCTCCTCTACATGGTTTTTCCCCAGATAAGGTAAATTGGCGATGCAGGAATGATATAAGCGAAACACAGATTTTTTTAATCTTATTGTTTTCTTTCTGTTCGAATGAGTCCGTAAATATAATAAAAGTAAACGAAATGTGTGTTTTACAGTTTTCCTGTCTTTGTGGTAAGATTAACTTTATTTTGCAAATGATAAAAAATATTTTTCGAGCCGATTGTCTCGAAACTCAGTGTAAAAAAAAACACCTATTTATGGTACAGGGACAAATGGCGGGGTTGACCGTTGTATAAAAGAAAACGCTAATAAAGCGGTTAGAAGGTTAGAATTAATAATAATTAGACCTCGAGAGATATTTCTAGTAAGTAGTCCACGCTTACAAAGTCGCTACTGAAAAACTTGTTAAAACCATGGCTAATCATTTTTTGGAAGATTTACACGTAGCATTACGACTTGTCACTGTGAAGTGTGAGTATATTATACTAGCTGTCCCCCGCGGTTTCACCCGCGTTCCCGAGGGATGTAAAATTTTCTTGGCACAAAAAATCTTTCCTATTTTACTTTTAATAGCTCCAAGAATATGTGTACAAAGTTTCATGATGATCGGTTAAGTAGTTTTCGTGTGAAAGTGTAACAAACAAACTTACATTTACACTTATAATATCAGTAGGGATAGGACAACAAAAAATACTAACACGCCAATAAAAAAATATTGGAAAGGGTATATTTTTAAATTAGTTTGACCTACTATTAGATGAATCATATTCTATCGATCTAGAAAGGTCATTATATTATTTAGTCAGTCAACGAGGTAGGTACACAATAACCCCAAGTTCATTGTATATGGTCGGTCATTGAACAGCCTGTACTCAAACATGGTAATGGCCGGCACTAATATCAATACATAAGCTAATAATTCAGGACAATTCATTTGTTACACCAAGACTAAATGATTGAAGGTCATTAGAGAAATAACAGTGTACGAGTATCATCGAGTTATGGGATTGGTAGACGAGAATGACACGTCAAAAGCATAGATGATAATATTTTTTAGGAATCGTTTGATAAATAGTAAAATCTGCTGAAAATAACATCGCCACACCCGCGTGCACGTCACACTACTGTATTCACGTTGTCAATATTCCGCCGTTGTCGGGCGCGAGTTATTTTCACTCGCGCAGGGGTTCCGTACAATTTTTCTAATATATACAACATCTATATTTTTATTAACTAATATTTTCTTAGGAACTGTTTGTTAGTTGTAATATTTAAAAAAAACCGTATTAATCTCGATATCTTCGGAGAAAGGGGGTAATTTTTATACACTATTGGCCATTAATAAAAGAAATATGTTACATCAATTTATTAACAAACAATGACCGTTTATAACTATATCTAACGAAATTTTAGATTTCGACCTAGGTACTTTTTCATATCGTTTGCAATATCAAACAGGACCTCAATTGTTTTTTACTTTAAATAGGTCAAGAAAACAAGTCTACAATTGTGACAAGTTGAGAAATGAGCACCCAGATTACGTTGCTGAAGTAAGCAGTGCGAGCAGTGACAGCTGAAGTCGCACCTTAAAAGTTCCACAATTTTGCTACAGAACCCTAACAATGAATACACTTGTTCAGCGTTTTAAAATAACAAGTGAGAGACTTTGAAACATCTAAATACCCAGTGCTAAAACTTTAAATAGTTGCTGTTTATATTCATTTACGTCACAGTCACAATACATGATATAAATTTCACGTTAATGCTCTTGTTGAACTGTATCATAGGTATTCTTGCCAAAGTACGCGTAGGATTTATTCGCAATAACGAGACTTTTGTTTCGTCGATAGAATTATTTAATTGTCCACTTCACATTACTGGCTAAAAATACAAATTTTCACAACACTTGACAAATCCATTAGATACGTATTTGAATACTAAATAGTCTTCAATTATTTAAATCATGTCTCGTATCTGGAAAACAAAAGTTCTAGCTCCACCGGACACCCTCAGTATAGTTCATTAACGTAACCCTTGATTCAAAGCCCTCAGCCCCAGTTTATTATTAGTTATTGATTCATACTAAACTCCTTTCACATTGTTCACAAAAAATAACCGGCTAACTAATATCTTTGTTGCTTTCTAGCTGGTATAGTTGTGTAGGTAAAATAGGTATAGGTATTGATGCATGAAATTGAAAAGCTATAATTGCAGAAAAATCGATTCAAGGACGTGTACACCTAGGTATTGATTGATGGACGGTACAAAGCATGAAAATATAAAATTGTAGGTAGGGCCTATTTGCTGATGGCCGGCATAACCGCATTGACTGTAAAACTAGCTTCTCGCCCGCGGCTTCGCTTGCCTAACCTGCATAAGATAACCCCAGTAATTAAATAGTTACATTGGTCAAAAAATGGTCAGGAACATTTGTACGCATGGTTGATTCACTTAATGATTAATGAAGGCAATCCTCTAAATTATATTAATTTCCCAGGCCCACTGGTTTAGCTTCTGTGTTGATTGTCAACTCGGTGGTTAACCAAAAACGATTCTTCTTACACTTACTAAACCTTATATTATTAGATTATATTTCACCTTTCAATCTGCTAATAAATGTTGCAGATCAAATGTGTCAATAGTAGGTATCTAGACAGCATTTTCTATGCAATTTTATTGTGAAATATAAGTATAATCTACTTATATTTCGCAGGTGCTTTTTACAAAGACATGTTTGTAGTAAATTTGCTTCATTATCATTTTCTATTGCTCTCTTACTACTCAAGTCGCAAGCTAGTAATAGATCTATGAGATATTTAAAAAAAATTCAAATATGCCTTCCCAATATCGAACACTTTAAAGTTCAATTAGGAACTCTTTTCCAACAAGATTATATACAATTAGATATTATGTCCTGCTAGTGCGAGCCCTACATGCAAGCAATATTCCTTTATGTTGCAGTAAGCCTTCTGTAGGTAGGTCGAGTGTAACCACTTGACATTAGTGCTACTATCACGTCAGCGATTACGACATTTCTCTATACTATTGTCTACGTTTATTGAAAAAGCACTCGGTGAAATATCTTTAAACAAATTGCTTCCGCAGCAAATACGCAGACGTTTTGAAAACTTGCCTACTCAATATAAATAAATTTATAATCGTTGATGGGTTCAGGTAGAAGAGTTCTGTCGTTTTAAGAAATCATCACGCACATCTAATTATGCTTATTTAACGTGACTCTTAGTTACACGGATAATATTTACATGTACACATAATACAAATACCTATATATGTGTAAACTAATGCTGTTACATATAAACTTATCGCTAACAACCCTAGAAAAGTGTGCTATGGCAGGCACACACTAAAATCAGACGATATAAACAATTTAAGTTCGAAGGTGATGAAGAAGGATGATGAGAACTTGGGATAAGTCCTCTTGACTTTATCGCACTGGTATCAGTGGCTCCTTTATCCACTTACCGCTTTTAAGCAATGTGTGGGGGGGGGGGGGGGGGGGACTTGATATAAGCTTTATTAACCTGGGCTATCAAAGTAGTCATACAAAATATACTATCTAATGTAATGATTCATTCTTCGTTGGTGATCGATGTCATCGTGACCACAATTCGTCAATTTTTAAAGCCAATCGCTTCGCTACATTGGTTTATGATCTCACATATCTTGTGTTAAGGACAATTGTTATTAATCATTCTTTTAAAAAAATAATAATATAATCTTTATGACAAATGGACGATAATATTATCTTTCGTAAGAACTTCAATGATTATGGCTAATAATAACTTGATGTTTTATACGTAATTACCGTCTTTACGACGTAGATTCTGTATGTCCGCGTGGCCCGAAAGGACTTGGACGGTTTTTCTTATTTATCAATTCTCAGTTGATCGCAAATGGACTCTAGTAATTGCACGAATAGGAAACATGCAGTGTCTTTGTAGGTTAGACCCCATCAGTAGACAAATAGTAACTAAACGAAGTACCCAGTAGCATATAATGCATACAGAGTTCCTATCGTTTTGTTTATATTTTGTTGTTAAGTCTGTAATCGTGGGTGCTTAGGCGAATAAATCGACTATTCATCATAGGGAATGGCGAGTAATCGCTAATCGATTATTAGCTATAACCACTATTCGCGGCAACTCTAATACCTTAGATACAAGACATACTTGACTGTCTCGAGATCAAGTTCCCCAGTGATGACATTAACAAGTGTCACATGACGCACCGGACGCAGTGTAATCAAAACATACACTGTGCTTAACATCACGTATGCCAGCGCTGCATTGCCTACATACATAGGTGTTTGTTTTCCTTTTAATAAGTGTTCTTTCAATAACCGATTCACTGTAATAGGTAGTCATTTATTTGTAGACGTAAGGTAAAAAACTCTGTTAAAATAGGTATGGTAAAGATCGAGAGACGAAGTGTAAAATTACCAATATTATATATTGATTGGGGAAAAGGTTAAGTAAAATAACACGTAAGGCTTTTGCTCGCGTTGTTGTGTTTGGATTATTCTGAATTGAATTATTGGGATGGACCTTTGATTTATTCTGCTTACATGGCTTTTTTCCTTTTATTGACGGACAAGAAGGTGTTAGCCTCAGGTGGCTTATTTACACCCTTACCCGAACTTTGCGGTGAGCGCAGAAGGCTCTCAATCAATGTAATTAAGGCATCTATGGTGAGGGTGCTCCAGAGTGGGGCCGGACCTCGGCTCAGGACGTTGCTGGGGCGAGGGACTCTAGGTTTGATTAATTGGGGAATTGTCTGGGCTTAGCCGTACATAGCAAATTTCACAACGATTAAGTATTTACTTACCACACATACTTTCGCATTGATCCAACCTAGTCCTTATTAATAAAGGCGAAATGGAATACAACAATTTTGTAATATATAGCTTGGATTAGTCAGACAGAATAAAGTCCCTTTACATTCGACAGTCATTTCATAATCAGAATATACCACAACAGAGGTATACAAGATCTAGGTATAGAAGGTACAATAAATAACAAACTCGTAAAATCAACGTAAAGATTTATATTTTGTATGACGCACTGGAACGGCTTGTTTCATCACGTAAGCGGCTTTTGAAGAAATGGAATCTCATCAGATTGGTACGAACTACATGTGGGTAGAATTCTTGGAAATATCCTACTGATATTATAGATTTGAAGTTTGTGGGTATGGATGTGAGATTTATGAATGTTTGTTACAATTTCACGCAAAAACTACCAAACGGATTTCGATTAAACTTTGCACATAGATAGAGCATACCTCGGAATAACATATAGGCTACTTTTTATCCCGAGAAAAAATAATATCCCTTTGGAAAGCGGGTGAAACCGCGGGGACAGCTACTATTTATTAAATTGCAAAATGTTGTTGATCTGTATTAATCTGTACACTTAATAATGGTTTTTTGATTGAGGTGAGATTTGGAAGAATAGCCATTAAGCTATTTCGTATTCATATATTGTAATGTAAGTACCAAAGTTTAAATAATATCTGGGGCTCGATTCTGTAAGGAAAATTACACTAACTCGAGGATGTTTCGTCGCGGCCTCCGTGCTCTGTCTCTTTCGTTAACGACGCTAATAGGTACTGTACTACTAATCAAGTGAGAGATAAGCTCTCCGAGGCCTTCGTGAAGTGGCTTGCCGACGAAGTTTGTATTAGCTGAATAAGGGGGCTGAGTTTGTATTTTACACAATTCACTTGTTTGTGGTCAGTAATTTGGAATTGAAATATTTAAAGAACTGGATAGGTAGATAACAATCAAAGTTCAGTCATAAAACAAAGCTCTTCGATGTAGTAAACAATATTTATGATCTAAGAAATAGAAACAAGGTGAAACCTATTAAATCATTTATTTATTTAAATAAGAATCTTAATAAACCTTCAAGATCGTGTGTTACATTCTATTTTTCTTCAAAGGCGTTATAACAATTATTTTGCAATTCTGCTAAATACGCCCTTATTAAATTTGACTCGTAATTTACATCACGTACGTAGAGATCCTCATTATTTTCACATTTATTAGAACAAACAATAACTGCCTGTGTGGTTGTCTAATTAAATTAGAAGCTTCGTCGTACTGACATAAAAATCTCCAATTAGGTAACATAGCGTAAACCAGTTAAAATTGACTGCAAAAATGAGCAAATAAACATATTGATGGACCTTATCTGTAGGTACTTCTTAGATTTTTAAATGTTATATATTTTTCACTGACACCGTAACCTGGTAATCAAATGATGATTTGCTGAATACTCAATATTATTTTTTTTGTTTCTGCAGTGTATTGTAAAATTGCTTGCTCAGTTTTGATACTTACGCGTAGTACTAGTGTATCTATAATAAATAGTTATATGTAGGTCAATCTATATCGAGTCGTAGACTACAATGCGATTTGCACCTCGGTATTGGAAATGCTGACAAATTGTCATTCAAACTGGTAATAAATGTGAATGTTTGGATGGTGATGACTCACTTATAATGTGATATCATGCATCTATTAATTATACTACCGGCACGCTATGATGCCCGTTTTGACGTTTCAGATTGTCATAGGCAAAGAAACTGTATTGCTTTGGAATAAGGTTGATTTCCATCATCATACAATAGATGCACCTAATGTCTGAAGGAATAAAGGTTATTTTTCTTTGTCATTGTTAAACGTCAAAACGGCCATCATAGCGTGCCGCAAGTTTAATTAACAAATAGGATTCCTATTAATCCCGGAAAAACATAAGAGTAATCGGAAACGCGAGGTAAATTACGGAGTGATAACTATTTTTCTTGTAAAAGCAAGAGTTTCGCTGCTTACTAGCAAATTTTAAGTGACACTTATGTAATAGTTTATGTTTTACCTAACGTTATGTTATGAACCATCCTAATATCCATTAATTGTATGTGCGAAAAAATGACAATTAGAGTACTACACAAAGAGAGAACACACAACACGAGAGAATACCTACGAGTCAAATAGATTAGCTCTAGATTTAAGTTTGATACAGGTTATTGGTATGAAATTGGTACCTATACCTAGTCTTGAAAATATTTCAGCCGTTTTCCGGACAGGCAGGTATGTAAACACGCGCATGCGTTCCAAAATACAAGCATTGAGCAAGAAATACTGTTAAAATTCAAGGCCGAAACTGAATAGGCGAAGTTTTCATAGCCAAATCCCAATGATTTATATTATCTAGGTTTTTCCTAGCATCAAAGTATTCAAAAAGTTTTGTACTTGTAAGTTGTAACAGATTTTTGTCTTATTAATAAGAGAATTATATAGAATAAGGGTAGACGTGTTCTAGAGTGGAGACCACGGCTCGGTAAACGTAGTGTAGGGCGCCCTCCAGCTAGATGGAGCGATGATATACGCAAGCTGGCTGGCAGCGGTTGGAAACAAAGAGCTGAAGATCGAGCTCAGTGGCGTGCCATAGGTGAGGCCTATGTCCAGCAGTGGACGGAGATAGGCTGATGATGATGATGATGATGAATAAGAGAATTATATCACAATTTAGTATGGAATTAATTCAAAATTTATCAATATAAAAAAATGGTGTTCGTAGTAAACGCATCACATGAGAACGGCTGGAGCAATTGTTTTTAATCTTCGTAGTTGTCCCAATAAGGTTTTTAGGGATAGAAATGTAATGTAATGTAATATTTCCTTGGAAATTTTAATTGAAATTCAGGACAGCTAGTTAAATTAATATCTTCATCGACCATGTTCAAATATCAAGAAAAACCCCGAGAAGAAAAACGATTTATCAAAAAAAAATGTTTTGGCTTTTGTAAGTAAGAAATAATAATAAAATACAGAAACAAATTTTGAAAAAGGAAAAGGTTTGAATACAGTCTATCCGTTCTAGTAAATCACACATTAGAAACTTTTAATTGTCCCGAGAAAATTAAAGATTCCTTGGGTTTTTGCAATCAATATCCATTGCAACCCTTGGGTGGTATAATAAATATGTATTTTATGCTCTTTTTAGAATAATAATAATTTTATTTAATAATTATAATATCTATATTTTTATTGAAATATTCATAATACATATAAGCACACTGGAAAGATTATAATAAAACAGTAAAAACCTTCGTCAGTAAACACGAGGACGGGTGCGATGTGACCATTCTGGAACTTGTCCGTGTTGTGCGGGTGCGCGGGCGCATGCACAGAGTTTCGCAGCAACGCAGCGAGTTTGTCACGCATCGCATCGCACATGCGCCTAGCGCACCTTGGCTGACTCCCCGAAACTCGGCGCCGGCGCCGACGACTTTCCTCGCCTATTTACCACGCACACCACCGAACCGAGCCAAACCAACAGATTCAAAATAACGCGACGTAACTCGTTATTTAACGCCCACGAATAATCCTTACGGCTCCAATGTCAAATCGGCACTTGTATCACAGAACTTGTAAATTCTCTAAATAAACACTGAATACCTATGGACTACGTGACTGAACACTTGTTATAACAATAATATATTATTATATTGATTTGCTTACTACAACATGAACTTTAGATCTCGAGCACGCGGAAGTCGAAACATATAAACGTTTTAAGCTTAATTAACATTTGAAATTATAAAAACACTTTCAAATATTGCCAATTAAAGGATTAATTTAAATTTAAAAAAAAATATTTTTGAATATATTTTTGTGTAGCAGAATTTGTCGTATTCCTTGAGAACTTATTAAAAGTTGTTTAAAGTAGAAACTCGTGAAAGATGTGAGTGAATATCGGTTGCGCGGAGCGGACTGTCTATTCCGGGCTTGAGCGAGCACGTGGGTGCTCCGCCCGCCCTGCCACCACCGCCCGCCCACCGATCAATGGCTACGAGATCTGACACCTCGTAACATATTACAATTTCTTACAATTCATACGTTTTAAAATAATATTCAATAAACAAAAAAATAACAAACAAATAAAAAGAATACAGTGAGTAGGTGTATACTTTATGCCTTTGATAAGATATCTAAATAAGTCAATAAATGTTTTCGCCTTATTCACGGTCAAATGTCCATACTTAGTAGGCCTTAATACAGAAATATTTGTCATTATTTTAGTATATTTACTTACGTAGATAATCGTATCCCTTTATTGTGTAACGACTTCATACGTTCAGTCTGATACCATAATTAAAGAGGTTTCATTTGATAAAATTGTTTACTGGATAAATCAGTCAAAGCGAAAGATTACTTTTGTTTTAATTTTCCAGTTCATGTGGCATTGGTGTGACTGGCCAAACCAAGAGTTAAATTTAACTGTAGATATCTATAGAATTCTGAACGAACAACAATGGATTGCGCAGGAGGAGGACGAATGTTAACAAATCTCTACTCAAATTTTGAAAATTGGAATGGAGCATTAAGTAGGATACTTATACAAAATTGTTTGGATGTTCAAATTGATGCGTTTTCCATCCCATAGCGAAACGTCATAGAATTACAAGTTAGTAAAGCAGTTGACAGAACTGACTCTCGCCCTTTGTCGGCAAATAAATAAAACAATCTTTGGATAGGCTCGTCGTATATCGTAACATGTATGATGTAAAAATAGCAGAAATAATTACGGTAGAATTTTATTCGCATGTACTGGTTCAAAATTTATTAAGAAAATATGCCATGTTTGTACGAAATGGCCTGCAAGGTCGGTGATAGGGCAGTTTCAAGCTCTGTGCGTACAGGGCTTCATATATTTTTATAAAATTCTAATTTAACATTTCTACATATTTATAGCCACAAACTTCAATTGCAATAGGTGCATATTAACACTTAAAAATGGTTACTTTGTATCGTTCGTTGTTCAATATGTAACAGGAAAAGTATTATACTTTTACTAAAGGAAAAGTTGCATAAGATAATTTTATCATTCAGGAAAATGTTACAAGATTAATTGTTAGCTTTAAGCCCCTGTAGGTAGCCATTATTAAAGTGTAAAGGTTTGTATTAAAGGGTTTTTGTAATACACCGGATTATTTGGAGGATAACCCATTTTTAAATATTTTTAGTAATGTTATAAAAATAAGACGATTTATAAGCTTTGATTGATGACAATCAAACAAATGATTGATATATCGAATTAACAGCCTAAAAAAAATTCTACTTTTCACCCTTAATCTAATTAATATTCTACATTGTTTTCACTTTACAGAACCTTTTAATTAGTAATTGACTAGGCGTCTTAAATAAAAAAAAGAGATCAAACCAATGACAAATTTAAATTAATAAGGAGGACTACATGACAGTACGATGAGAAAGACGGCATGTCTTTATAAAAGAGATACACAAAAATTCATTGGCACATGACACAATTACCACGAATACAAACCAAAGTACCTATTATTCGTCTCTAAATATTTGCATTGCTGCAATATCAAATTGCAGTCATGCATTATGTATATTCGCATCCAATAATAGCCTCTAATACTATGAAAATAGAGACACATCACAAATATACTTGAAGGTATTGCATTATCAACAAAGTGCGTCATGAAATGTTACATATTTAAGGAATTAATATCTCTAAAAGCGTCAGATTAACTTTTAGTTTTCTAATCTTTTCTCAGAGCAGCTATGATATTCTGCAATCAAACTCGATGATGAATTCACGAAGAGACTATCCCCTCTCTCTCTCGCGCCTTCGTAATAAGACGAGAGATCCGCGTGTTCACCTGGGTGATCACTCGGCGAGATTTGGTATGTGGTATGTGTATAATAGCATCGCAGGTTTTCCTAACAGTTCTCTTTCAGTTTGTGTGTGGTCATTCATTTACCTACTACTTAGTGACACATCATCATTCACCACGATCAGATTGAATCAAACGCAAGCCAACTTCAGTTATGAAAGAATTATTTTATGTCTGTGTAGAGACTGTAATAATTCATCCATCTTGAAAAGAAAATAAAAGCAAGATACAAAACGATAGATGGTATCTAAGCTGAAACGTTGAGATCAAAACAATTGCACGTTGAATTAAAAGACACGACACTGAATATAACGTTAATTACGAGAAATAACTGAAGTAATACTCTCTATGACATAGATACGATTCATAATTTAATAACCAATGATGAGGCAGTTTGTTTGTAAAATGAGAATGAAAACTATTTAGGTATATTGAGTGCTGTCCCCTTATTCTGCTAATACAAACTTCGTCGCCGAACCGCCGCACGGAGGCCTCGGAAAATTTACCTCTCACGTGAGTGTATAGTTAGGGAAAGAGATAGAGCAAAGAGACCGCGATGAGCTAGTGTCATTTTCCTTACAGAATCGACCCCCTGAATCGATTGTAAATCACACGGAGTTATTAATGGTGTGTATCAAAATGCGTAGGTCTGTAAGATGTTGATACCTGTTACATTCTCGGTTCGTTAGGTAGATACGTAAAATATTGTTGCCAGGGAACCTAAAAAAGCGCCGCTGCGGTCGGCGCTAGCGCTGAAAATTATAATCGTTGTGGCGAGTATCTTGTGTCGTGTACCTAACAGAAATTAGGTTGAATATATCACATCATTTGCACATTCCTAAACATTTTACAAACACCTGTACTTAACATTTTTAGGGCTAAATAATAACCGTTACCTCTTTGTCTTCAAAGTTTGCGAGCCGAAAATACTAATTAATTTAGCTTGGTGGATCAGCCAGTTAGAGATCATAATAGATTGATAATATAATTATAGCATTTCTAATATAAACCTTAACGTTTACAAAATAAATTTGATTTAGGAAGTCCATACTGACTGACAGATAGAACACATTATGTCCTATACTAACTACATCCCAACCTCCTTAGAAGAGCAATTTGTTTACGTTTTATTAAGGTACTTATCATGTATGAAAAAAGCATGACTTGTGACCATATTTATAAAAAATTACGGTATTTCGAATTACACATCTTCGATTTACGTGTTTTGATGCGTAATGTAGAGTAGGGTAGGGTGAACAACCCCACTTTCACAGTATATTGACAGACATTGTGACGCGTCTGAAAGAGACCCCTCCGTCCTTCAAACGACCTTTCCATTCCCCTCGTACATAGAACATCACAGCTGATTTAGTATTAAGGTAAACCGCATGTGACCTACCTTAGCAAAACACAAGACGTGTGTGTACGTCATTCTTTCAATGGTTAAGCATTTTTGCTTTAACTAGAGACCTAAATTTAAAAAATGAATGTCTAAATGCAGAACTTATTCCTCTTGCGAGCCTAGTTACATTAAAATCCGTCCAGCCGTTTCTGCGCAATTGAGTCCCAAACAATCAAATTAATAATTTTAGTATGATAAAAATTATCTACATTTATACTATTTTACTAGGTAATTATAAACATAATTCTGTATTCATATTTTAAGATAGGTGAAGCACAAGAATATAGGTGAAGAGTAGAGATATGTAGGTAGGTGAAATATATCAATGCAAAAACTTCAACATTTTTTAAACACTTTTTTTTCTATCGCAGCATGTTCTTTAAAGATAAAAAAGATACCGTAATTTAAGAATAATATTAAATAGACCTTATTTTCATTATCCTTATTTTATGCGCGAGTTTCATTAACAGTTTATCACAAAATTTTGACGTAAAACCTCACAAGGTCACCAAAACGTGCAAACTTGTGTTACCGGATAAATATCCATAAGGGTAAAGAAAATATATATTTTAATTATATAAAGGCCTCACCACCCTTGCCGTAATGAAAGAGGAAAAAAAAACAAATTTACTACTTTTGAGTCCGATGTAAAACTCTCTCTAATAAAGAAACAACAGTTGGTTGATTCGTTGCCAGACTTATTACTGGAGCAAGAAATCATAAGCACGAAATAGAGTGAAGCCACACAATGAAACAATTTACAATTGATTGATCATTGAATATTGAATGTCTATTACACAATTCATCGGAGTACCAATACCAATGAATATGTCTCGATTTGTCTCAAAATGGTTTGGATATAAAAGAACAGCAGAGATCTGTATTATAATTAGCCACGACCGTCAGTTATTCTGAGATTGCGAACGATGTCATGTGACCTGGCCTACAACAGAGGCTGGTCTCGCCATTCATCCAGTACGATATAGTAACGATATTTACACAAAGTACTTTTCAATTGGGCAATAGGAAGTTTTCTGTGTATGCTCGGCTTTAACAAGAGGCCTTGTAATTTCTAATTAACGACGTGATCTCTGAGTACCAAATCACTAGACTATTTCTACTTCTCTCACGCGTTGAAAAGATGCAATGCCTAATCAGTTTGTTTGTACTCAGTTGCACTACCCCGTTTACTTAACATCTGATTCAGATCTTTAAATGTCAATGGAAGCTTTAAACTAAAGCGTAATATAATGCATGAGAGAGAAATCAACGTAGGACTAATCAATAATTTCACGCATGCGCCACAATGACTTCAAATGTCTTCGCAAACTCAAGACCGTGGGCGGTTGACGTGTTACATGACATGTTATACCACTACTGATCCCATTATTATTATAAATGTGAATGTTTTGATGTTTGTGACGCAATTACGCATAAATGGCTGAACGGCACTCAGATCAATATAAGTAGATATGTGATTAACACATAGAATACTTTTTATCATGGAAAAACATAAGGGACGAAAGCTAGTGGTAGTAGTATACTAATACTACTACTTCATCTCTCACGAGATGTCATAAAAGATATATATCGACCTTGATTTAAGCATTCAAGGTTATCCCCACTAGAGTTCTAAAGTTCTTCTGCTTCGTTCCAGCCCTAGCCCAATAATTGATATGCCCTTCATACAAGGGCAATTCAATGCGAGTCTCGCAGAAGGGATACAAGCATCAAAAGATAATTACATGCAAGACACTATAATAATTTGAATGATGGTTATATGTACTCGTGTTATGAGTGAGCTAGATTCATGACTGATGTATAAAAATATCATCAATCTACAGAATAAAAAAGGCGTAGGTTCTGTGTATGTTAAAAAATCCTATCATATTACTCGTAGATTTGCTCGTAATATTTAGTTTTGTTTATTTAACATTTATTTGTTAGTATAAATACAGGATATGAAAAAAATAAAAGGCCCAATTATAAGATCTTGCATAGTGCTGTTCTCGAAATAGAGGTAGAACAAAATTGTAGGAAGATACGTTGCCTAAGAAAATATATGAGGCGACCCGGCTACCAGAAAAAATATCAATATAACCTATAAAGTCAAATTCAAAGGAGTTTGAAGTGCTCTCTGGTACTAGCGTCAGTCCCTAGTTGTAAAGTGCCTTGTGAATATGTGTACCTATTAATAACTGAATAATAATAAATTACTATTATGAAGGCTGACTTAAACCCGATGGTGACCTTTCATTCATGCCGCGGGTCTAAACTGAATAAATATTTTGAATTTTTATTACGATCTATTCTTGCTATTCTTGTTCATTTGACATGATTTTATTAAAGAATGTATAATAATTGTCCTATCTGTAAATCTCAAATTGAAGGCTTTATTAATTAAACTCACACTGTACATATCGCAATTTCTATTTTAAACACAAATTGAAGTTGTTTGAAAACAATTCCAGTTTCCAGGAATTATAATTTAATTATTGCCTCAAACCCGATCAAAATAAATAAAAATTTCCAGAAGCTCAGTTTTCGTTTGACGCAATAAGTCATATGGACTTTACAGTCAGGTGGATTTAACAGTGTGATAAAAAAAATATATCTAGATAGGTGACTATCTGTAAATACAATGGCCTTTCTGCGTTATCTTATAGTTAAAATCAACCGCGATTATTGCTAATCGTATTGTATTTTATAGGAACCTATCTATTTAGATATCGGAAATGTTCCTGATAATACAGCCGCATTTGACGCATGAACTAGTAATTGCATCAATGACGATTAAACTTGCGGCACGGTATGATGGCCGTTTTGACGTTTAACAATGACAACGAAGAATAACCTTTATTCCTTCATACATAAGGAGCATCTATTGATCCAACAGCTAATTGTATGATGATGGAAATCAACCTTATTCTAAAGCAATACAGTTTATTTTCCTATGACAATCTGAAACGTCAAAACGGCCATCATAGCGTGCCGGTGGTATAATCATACCTAACATTACTCGTATTGTACCTACCTACCAATTTCACCCCTATATGTATAAACAAGTTGGCGCTTTGAATAGATGCAACTCATAAGTCTCTATCTGTCACGTGAAGATCCTGTACGGAAGAGTGAAACGGACGAAGTCTATTCAACTAATTTAGATCGCAGAACACAAGGTTTAATAGTGTATGTCGGTGTATCTATATACCATTAAGAATTTTAGCAAATTAGCGTCTGTTTGTTAGTAGGTAGGTATCTGCGTTTGAGTTCCTTGGACATATCTTTGCGACTTATCGGCCTTACTTACAGGATTAACTTACTATTTATTTATCATCAATGTAAATATGTTCCTGAAGTATCCCCGAAGAGATAGGAAAGGTAGATGGTACACTTTTTATCGAAGTTATCGTAGTCCCATGCAGGGCCTTCTTTTCAGGCAAGTGCCCAGGGCTCCGCGATCTCCAACCGTTTACCGATGTTCCGAAAGAAATCCAATACCTTAAAGACGGCCCTGGTTACAAGTCCACACGTGAAGAGGCACTTCACTACTGATATAATATATTACATTATACACATGTATAAGTGCAATTTCCAACTGCATATCTATCGTCAAATTAAATGCGTACGCGCCTCAGGTGACATTTCATTGTGATATTTGTGGCTTATAATTAATGAGTAGATACCATTTTATTGCTACACGTGACAACCTGGCAACTATCGAACTCATCAAACTAGAATAATACTAATTACGTACCTACAGAGTTTAGAACACATGTCATTTCTAGGCTTGTATTAACAAGCTCTATAAATTTGATAAAATTTAAAACTCTACGTCTAAAGGTACACATCAAATCAAACCATTGACTTCCTAAGGAATTATAATTGCGAGTCGGAAGGAAAAATGTTTTAGTATATGACTTCCAAATTTACTCGGAGACTCGGAGTATAATTTGGAAGGTACCGAAAATACGAAAAAATAAATTTGGAATGGCACTTCAGATAAAGACCACTGAAGGGCGAAAAAAAAACTATGCAGATAATGGGATATCCTTAGATGATTAAAAAAAATTTTGAGGATGCTTAGAAAATAAGCGCTTTATGGTCTAACGCGTACTTAGTCGAGAACGATTGCAAGAAAAAAGCTCTCATCTCTCTGTCTCTACCATACCGAGATTTATCATAAAAGCACCCATAACACCACTCTTCTTCTGTTCGTTTTCTATGTTCACGAGCCCATTGTAAACAGGTCCTACGATTGCGGGACTCAATAACTCCGCTTTCGAGAACAGAGATGGACGTCGTTCTTAACGCTAATGAACATCCCTAAGAACCAAGAAACCTAGCAACCAACATCATCTCTGTAATTCCAACAATAATTTGTATGTAACGATCGAGTCTGCGTGGTGATGAGAGTTCGTCCTTCATAGCGTTCACCCACGCTGCCAGTGATGCGGTAACGTATCCAGTACGATTTATAAAACTCGGCGTATTCCCTAGAGCGATAGCACTGTACGGTGGCGAGAGCCAGCTACAAACATTCTTATGACTCTGATCATCTCGCCTCGGCGCTGTGACGTCGATTCGAAGTGTAGCAGTAATTTTACTGAATATGTCTCAGTTTTATAGGAATATATGACCGCAGTAATTATATACTATTTAAGGAGAAGACATACTCTATCTATAGACTGAGGGGTAACATAATGATTTGACCATAGATACCTTACTCAAATGATATTCAGAATTGAGGTTGAAGTTAAAATATTTGAGTTGGATGAAAACAGCCCGGATTTTGGACTGCTTGTTCCAATATGAGAACTCGGTCTCTTCGTGTCTAATAAATAACTCACCAAAGGTCCCAAGCCTACCGTCGCGTATAATGTTATGGTGCCACTAAGTGACTTTCAAGTCAAATGTTTTCTCCGTCTCCGAAAAATTTTAACGATAAAAATATAATTTAAGTACTGCTTGCAAAAATTGCAAAAGTTATAATCAACTAATTGAAAAGAAAATTGGGGTTTGGTTTTCAAATATCTCAAAAACTATGAGGCATTTTTAAATTTTAAAAAAGATTCAATAAGAGGTGGAAAGAAGTTTCATCTCTCGGAACTGTAGGAGCGATATTTATAATTTCCCCAGAAGGTGGAAAATCCGAAACCGGGTACTCTGGCTTACACAGGACACGCCTACTTTATTTTTATCGTAACTTTCCAGATTTGTTATTTAACAATTATCGCACTTGCAATGTTCCTGCTCAAATAGGAAAAAAATGTTAATTAACTAAGCATAATTCACGGGAAAATCACGATTTTTTACTGCGGATTATTGTTGTAGGTGATACAGTAGGTGGCTGAATTTTTTTAAAATAGAATTTTTATATTTAATAAGTATAAAAGTTTATTTATTAATTAAAGCTACAAAGTGGGCGTATCTTGTGCAAGCCAGAGTACCCGTATTAGTAAGTATTTTCAACATTCAGGAAAAAATATAAATTTTGGTCCCACAGTTCCGAGAGATAATTTTACTTTTCAGTTAATTTATTACTCCTTTAATTTCAAAAATCATTTACACGCTATTGCGAATCGAATAACAAACACCTCGTTCATATTTTTCGGAGGCGGAGAAAATAGTTTGACTTGAAAGGCACTTGTTGACTATACTATTATAATAGAAGTATTGATAAGAAAAGGTAAATTTAATTAATTATGCCCTCGATGACACGGGGAAAACCTTTTAGAGTGATTCAATACATGTCAGATTAACAGGAAAACTCTTCTACATACGTTCCATAACAACAAGATTCCGTTTTTGCTTATTTCTAAATAATATGCTATCAAGCAAAAATTTGTAAGATGTGGGACTAATGTAACATGACCCGCCGATTGCATATTGAACGTGATTGACGTGTATTGAACGAATTGCAAATGAACAGATCTGTGAAATACTTCAAGGATAGCTCATTTGGCAGATAGTAACATCAGCGTTCTAAGTTGGTTATTATAACTTTGGCATAAATGTCTAAATTGTTCTAATAAAGAAAGACATTTTGAGTAGGTACCTCGTAGTAAAACGAGGACCTTGTGAGGAAATGTTCTTTGAATAAAGTAAGACATGTACAAGATGCGGTTCACTATCCAGAGGACATTCTCAATTCCTTTAATCTATTAGGCCTTGCATCTCACTGCCTAAAAATAACGCTGGCCTAAATCTATGCAATGCAACGAGATTGCATGTTAAGAACTCAGGAACAATATAATCGAGAACCTCATCTTCACAGGACCAGCTCTCCTATTCAGCTAATACAAACTTCGTGGGCGAGCCATCGCAACGAGGCCTCGGACAGCTTACCTCTCTCATTAAAGCGTAGTTAAGTCAAGAGAGAGAACATAGAGGTCGCTACTAAAAATCGTTGAGCTGGTGTTATTCTCCTTACAGAATCGAAATCCAGCTGCTGAACAAATGGTGCATATTCCTAGCATTCCTATCATCCCGACCTTCTTATTATTTCAATTTAAATCCTGTTAAAATGTTAATTGCTGATTGCTCAATGATGGACCAACAAAAATAACGGTTTCAGCTTAGGGAATATCGAGAATGCTTTGAACCCCTTTTGAAATTAACACAACAGTAAATATAGTAGATATATTATTAAAATTTGGCTTACGAACATCAAACACAATTATTCATTTATTGCATAAAAAAATAAGGTCTACTCGTACTTTCAGAATGAGATGTATCTAAACTGGCATGGTATTGAATGCTGTCAACTTTTATAATAATTTAAAAGCACATTTTTACACAGGCATATTTACATGCAATTTCGCTACGGGAAGCTAGTAAATTAATATTGTTAAAGTAAGATTGTTTGTTTTCCCATCGTTCACTGAGATTAGGTATTAAACGGATTGATACAAATTTTTGTACCGGTCTTATAAATTGTTCTCTGAATAATAGAGTACCTATGCAAAATAATTATAGTTGTAGTTGGCTAGGCGGCGCGCCGTACAAATTCTCCCATATCTCTTGCGATATACAATTCATCGAATAGACACCAAACATGGACACCTACATATTGCGCCTACACCAAATGGTTAGGAACAGGGCAGACTTTAATTAATATCCTAATATCCTAGGACATTCTTTACACACGGCCATCTGGTCCCAAACTAAGCAGAGCTTGTACTATGGAAACCAGATAACTGATATACTACATTTTTTTCTAAATACATACTTATATAGATATTTACACCCAGACACAGAACAAACAGACATGTTCATGCACACAAATGTTTGTCCTGGGTGGGAATCGAACCCGCGACCTTAGGTTTGGCAGGCAGAGTCGCTAACCACCAAGCCAACTGGCCTGTCATTAAATAATAGAAATGCAAAAGGAGAAAAAAAAACATAACTATCCAACTCGTGGAATATGCAACATATAGTTATGATGGCAGAAGGATATCAAGGCAATTTAAGTCAGCAATTGTAACAACAACCTATACGATCGGTGATGATCTTAATATTTATTTTTTGGTATATATGTAGACCTACATACTTCGAGTAAAATATAAAATGGGTAAATTCATATATTTGATTTCGTATGAATATTAAATTATTTTTATAATATCGAATGCCCAATTAAAATCCCGATCATCTCCGTTAATGTACACTAAGGCAATATTTTTCATTGAAATTGTGCATATAAAAGCACATAAGCACTTCGAGGTAAAACACGTTAAAACTGATGAAATACGATACCAACTTAAATCATTCAATTAAAGAAGTGTTATTGCATCATATCATCAGCACTACACCGACGCATGGAGTTAAGATTGGATGGTAGTGGGTACTTACCTTTACATGCATTCCCTGGCGGCTGTTCATGTTGATGCATTGCTCGAAGCACCGTGATGCGTGTGAAGGATCGCGCCCTTTCATGTCACAAGCGAGACTGACTGAATAACGAACGTTCTACACCGCCGCCGGCTGAAACGGTGACCACCGCTCCCCACACCCCAGTGTTTCCCCCTCCGCATGCGCACGCTCGCTACTTGGCTGAAGTACCCGTTACGTTAGGTACCTAGTTAGTTATTCTACTGAACAAGAACATGATGACATCAGTACACATGAATGAATGACTCCAGTTCAATACCGAAATAACAATTTTACGTTAAGTAACCCCATTCTAAAACAGGGCTATTCAGGTTAGATACTCATTTAGGGCTTGGTTAAGTAAATAAAAAAACATATACAATACGATGATTTTTTATTGATATAAAATTAAAAGCAACCATTATTACAGCATAAAGATATCATATTTCGTTACCTTTTATTATAACTCTAGATCTTAATTAACGCTTTTTGTAGGCAAACTATAACACATTTTTAGCAAACAGATTGAATATATGATAAACAGTGAGAATTCAAATAAATCACGATTTGGATATAATCTAATCGGCAAGGTGATGTGCATTCAACATAAAACAAAATCAAAAAGGGAAATGTAAGGGAAATATAAAATTAAATTAACTGAAGTTATTAATGAGCTGTAGATACATAGAATTTTATGAAAACTAGCCAACTGAATTGAAAGCCCATGAGCCTAGCAATATATTATAAATCTAAATACTGTAACAGGATTATTTATTAACTATTATCTGACACAAAAGTAGTTATTTGAATTAGGCATCACACTGCTTAAACCGTAATGAAAATGTTGCTAAATATTTTTAGTCAAGTCATGAATGAACTGACATGAATGAATGATAATTATTTTTGGTTGTTTGGTAGATATATCCCATTACATAGTTATATTGCTGAATGTTTGTTCTCATAATAGGTGTTATAAAAATGCTGTTACCATTAACTACTTATAACTAATATTATAAAATCCAAATATATACAGAAATATTTGTTTATGTTATGTTTGTGATAACAGAAAATCTGTTGTCAGTTTAATTAAATTTGAAAAATCAACATTTAGGTTAAGACTTAAGAGGTACTGCATGCAGTAAGGAATAAAATACAATATATTAATCCAAACACAATGATAACAATACTAATAAGCTTTAACATAATCCATATTTGCATACAATAGATCTTTATTTTATATCACAATTATTGTAAAGAAAACTCGTAAAATAAAATGTGTGACATGGTTTTTTGAATCAGTTAATTTATTGGTTACCCACATAGCAGTGAATTGACACTACATTAGTTATGTTGGGTCCTATAAAACATAATCAATAAATATGTTACAAGCAATAGTTATGTAGGTGAACATACATGTTAACTGAGTCATCATTTATAAAGATGTATTAGGAGTATATCACACATTAGAATAACATACTGGTATAGAAATGAAAAAAAAAACTTATCTAATAACAAATAAACTGACAATTCCTCATCAAGTGGAGTAACATTAAATACTTACTAACTCAATTTAGCTATAACCTGTGATAAAAATCAAAGAAAATATTTATTGATTGTACTTCATAAAAAATAAATTTACTTGTAGTAAGTAAATTAGATATTACTATCAGCACACTAATTTACACAATTTTAAACGTGCATGCATTACAAACATATCATTTAAAAATTGTGTGGTAAACATTTCTATACATTTTTACATTATGTATAAAAAGAAAAGAAACCATTACTTAGAATAGTGTTAAACTTTATTATATTTATTACTTTATGTAAAAAAGAGAAACTAATGAACTGCCAGCAATGAAGCATCTCTTGTAGCCTAGCAAGCACAGTTGTCGCCATCTCTGTTACGGCCATTGTCATTGGCATTGAGCTTGATCTGGTCAGGGAACTCATTGTAAAGTTCTGCTTCTGTCTCCTGTGCAAGGGCATTGCGTGCTATTGTTTGAAAAGCTAGTTCTACATTCACAGCTTCTTTGGCACTTGTTTCAAAATATGGGATGTCATTTTTGCTCTGGCACCACTGTTGAGCTCGCTTGGCAGAGACAGCACGGTTATCCAAGTCAACTTTATTACCTAGTATGACGAAAGGGAAGTTGTCCGGGTCTCTGGGAGAAGCCTGTATCAAGAATTCATCTCTCCAACTTTCCAAGGACTTGAACGTGTTGGGGGCAGTTACGTCAAACACTAAGACGCAACAATCCGCCCCACGATAAAACGCCACTCCCAGTGATTGGAAACGTTCCTGACCTGCAGTATCCCAAATCTGTATCGTCACGATCCTATCGTCCACGATTACTTCTTTTGTGAGAAAATCTGCACCTATTGTTGCTTTGTACTGGTTGGAAAATTTCTTGTTTACAAACTGATTCATAAGAGATGTTTTTCCGACTCCGCTATCACCGAGGATGATTACCTTCAGGAGAACCTTTTTCCTTGATGACATTTTGCACAAAAATTTATTCAAACGTGGAAATATACAAAATAATTACACTCTTTGTCTGTTCTTTGACATATAACAAAATTGATAAATGGCAAATGCGTCATCCAGTGCTGCCAGTATAATTTCAAAAATAATAAAAGATAGTGCGTAGTAGTAGCTTTTTCATTGATTTATCTTCATGGGTACTTTTCATGCTATAGATAATAAATAAATATGAATATAAAAAACATTGGTAATATAATATGCAATGGAAGATTTGGCAAGACATGAAAAAATAATGAAAATAGGGTGGTGAATCATTCGAATTTATATTTATGATTAATTAGAGATCAAATCAAAATACAGTCATCCATCAATTTACTGTCTGTTAGATACATAATGAGCGATTAATGGACTTATGGAAAGTTAACACAGTCCATTAACTATTTTCAAAGTTATCATAAAGGTGAATTCGTTACCCGAAAAGTTAACTTCGTTCATTATTTGTGGATTATAACGGTCTTGAACCCAGCTTTGCTAACGTGCCCTTATGATAATGATGGAACTTGTTTTTAACACAATTTTATAAATATATTTTTATCAGGTAAGAAAATAAATTGGTTTTAGAAAATACAGTGGACCCCCGGTAGTCCGACAAACATTTTGCAGGGCAGTGTCGAACTATCGAATTCGTCGGATTATAGAGTACTGCCTAAGACCCCCTATAGTCCGGATTTTTTTACAAAAGAGTACCTTGTAATCCGACAAATTACAGATCCAATGATAAGATTCTTTATACATACATATTATATATACATATGTACATATATGTACTCTGAAATACTAATTATACTTCATTATGTATGTCAAATTTAGTAAATTAAACAACAATAGAGAGCTTACGTTTTATTATAAAATTAACGTCATTAATGCTATAGAACTTACAAAAAATATGCAATAACTTTTCGTTAGGAAATAATTGTGTACAAACAAATGTACATATGTACTAAAATAATCAAAAACTATGAATCAATTATGTAGTTTAAGAAGCATGCAAATATTCATCAATTTTTTTTTGTTTAACATTGTTGAAACGCGAGATAAATAATAGACCATGTCGGATTACAGGGGGCGCCGGATTAGACAGGGGCCGGACTACCGGGGGTCCACTGTAGTTATAAATTCATAATTGATCGTTAGGTCAGAATTGGGGCAGTCAGTTAGCCCCGCCCGGAGAAGGGCTCGCCTGCTAATGGCGAGCAAATGGGCAGTCGCTACGTAGGACGTGTCTGGTTCCGCAGCCCTGTCAACGGTGAGAGAAGGAACTCAGTGAGGTTTTAGTCAGTAAGAGTCTGGCATAAACCCCAGCACCTGCCGGGTAACTGTTAGAGGAATTCCCCAATAACGGGCTGAAATAAAAAGCATACATAAATATATCTGCAGTGATTTAAAACATTTAAGGTAGTTCAAATTAGTAAAATTTCCAAAAAAATACTAATTAAAATTATAAAACAATATTTTTTTATAATGATTAAGTAATTGATAGAAAACTGAAATATTTTATAAGGCTAGCAGTCCCCCCGCCGGCTCACCGCGTTCCCGAGGGATGTTACATTTTCCTGGAAAAGCGAGCGCTACTCCCAAGGAATGCCGAAATCCTTCTGTAGCAGTCTTAATTCCTGCCTGCATTTTTGTATTAATAATGTGAGGATACCAATTTTTTTAATCTATTCTATTTTCTATAACTAAGGGATGCTCCGGATCCGAAGGGTCCGGGTCAAAATTGTTTATATATCGGTAGCCTTGCCCAAAGCAGACATAACATTATGATGGTAGCTAAAATAAACAACTCTAGCTGTATCTATATGTGAATCTGATTTTTCCAACTGAATAAGCGGCAGATACATTTAGTTTTTCTTGCATTTAAAACATGATTATTGACAGTAAACCAATTTAATACCCTAATGTACCGTTTATATTATTACTAGCCGTTCCCTTGCGGTTTCACCCGCGTTCCCGAGCATTGAATGTCACATTTATTTATATCGAATCAACAGCCTACAAAATAAGTTACAAGCTTCTAGCTCTAAAAATGACGATAGTTCCATACAACTTTTCATCCCCCTTTTAACCCCTTACGACCCTTTTTTCACATTAAAAAGTATACAAAATTTCATTTAAATAGAATCTATGGATAGATCCATGCATAGGAGTACCGTCGATCTAACTCTATTGACAACACATTAAGTTCATTCCCTAAGGTAGGTTTTGATCTATTCAAGTGCTACGCCTTTTAACTCCATGGTAATATAATTTACTTCTGAGTTTTTGATGGATAGGCTGTGCAAGTCAAGCTAATTTTCGAATTTGATGAATTGCATCATGATTTAGTTCTCGTGAACTCAGCTTTTCTTCACTGATCCTATGGAACACCAGGATAACATTTATTTTTAATTTCGATTAACGACCTTAATTGACATAATGGTGAACTTTCAATTAAGCCATAAAAACCCTTAATGAAAGTTCGATAATTTCCCTAATAGGGCGACAATAACATTAGAACATGCTCTCGTCTCTATCATCACTCGTCTGGCAGGCAACCCTGGCCCTCTCGTCATTCATACATAGTCATTAGTCAGTCTGTGCTCACTATTCACCTGTAATGTCGGTCTCGGTCACGCTGCGCTGACTTGATTTCTGACTTCTGTGTGATTCATGAATTTTACTGTAGTACCTACGTAATGTCAATTTATTCATTTTACAGTTTTCACTTTTGAAAGTGATAAAATGAGGCACGGTTAATAGTGATGAGTATATGTCCATGCAACAATACATTCATAAAGTTCGTTGAACCGTAGGCAAAAGAAGGTAAGGGCTAAACATCGATATAGTAAATAATCCGATAAACACCCCAACTTTGTTACAACTTTCTATATTTTCCAGATGGAGAATAATTTAAGCCGGAGTGGCAGCCGATCGAGCTCAGTTTGTGAGTTGGAAAAAGACTTAAGCGATACAGAAACTATGAAAACTAGGACGAACCGTCGTAACGTGTTACGGGCGCAACCAGCGCGGAAAGCGAAACGAGTTAGATTTTTTAGGAACGGTGACAAATTTTATTCTGGTGTCATAATTCCAGTCTTGCCAGAGCGATACAGGTGTGTTATACTTAGTTATTTGATAAATATTTCGTTGGTTTAACTCTAAGATAGTACACTTTCACTTTCCATAATTATTTATTGTAGTTGTTATATTATGTATAATAGAGTATGGTTGAGTATCTTAGTGCCAAATAACGTCCTATTCACTAACAAATCGCTATTCAAGGAAATCTTATGGAATTGAAATATGCACCTAATGATTATCATTTATTAAAATAACTATAATAATTGTTTATTACTCAACTTAAAACTTCTTTAAAATATATATTTTATATTGCATTACTGTGTCTGACACAAAAATACAAATGGTTTCCCTGTGTCGAAATCATACCCACAATATTATTGTAGCAGTCAGAATCTGTATCCCTCAAAATAATATGGTTTACATACTTATTTGAACTTAGTGTTCTTTCCACTTAAAGTATGATAATCACTAAAGTTCTCTCATCATAGGAAATGAAACTAAGTATTTTGTTTACTGACTGGGTTTAGTGGATAGTGGGAGGTCAGTGTGAGTCCCAGATTTACTATTTTCTGCATTGGTGTAGAAATTAACAAAAGTAACTAAATTATATTAATTCTTCATCTAGAGATAAATTATTTAATAGTCATAATATATACATATTGGGTGGTGTTTTCTGACCGGGAGAATAAGGACCAATGTTTAAAAATCTAGTTAGAAAAATCATCTCAGATATTTTAAACCAAATAATAATCTATAGAACAATGTGTGCTGGATGTCTGGTGCTTTGTCAAGCAAATATTTTCTGTTTAGCCCTCAAATTTTCGGTGGTCAAAACTTGACATATTGTATTGACAATAAATGTTATTTACAGATCATTTGACAGTTTAACAGCTGATTTGACAAGGGTGCTTGTTGACAATGTTACCCTACCAAGCGGAGTGAGGACAATATATTCTCTTGAAGGTAGAAAAGTAAGTTGTATATTGATGTGTTATACAGTATAATATTAGTACAAATTATTTATAAGAACACAACAATAAACTGGATATGTTTATATCATTTGAGTAAGTTACTCTATTTCGCCATCACATTTGAAGCGATTTCAATCACTATTAAAAGGAATGGTCTATTTTTAACAACATTGAAGATATGACTAAAAATTTTAATGGCAAATGGAACTACAAGAATCAAGACAACTTAAAAACTAAATTGAAAAAAGTAATTCCTGTGTTTATGCCGGCTCATCTCACTAATAAAAATTGTGAAGGACTGTTTGAATAATAATATTTTTATTTTCATTCAACTCTAACATTGTCAGATATAGAATACGAAAGTTCCTTTTTTTTTATTGTTGTAAGTAAATCAAATTATTTTCCAATTGGAATGTTCGGATCATTACGAGCTTGCAATGTCCTGCCTCGATTGACCACAAGCCCATCAAACAAGGGCTCGCAACCCTCGAATAGCTATTACAGAACATGGAGGATGACACGTCATGTCCTGTAATACGGTATCGATGACCGAGACCGCGCAGCTGTCCCGATGTACAGACAGGAAGCAAAGGTGGCTCTATGGGTAGGCATGAAACCCCCAACATCATACAAATTCCGAACCGGCTTCAATTTGCAATTTCAAAAATTATGGCAATATGCCAATCTCCATAAAAAGTATTACAACGCTTTAAGGTGTTTCTAAAAATAATATGTTTTTCGGTATATAGATCGGAAAATTGGATGACTTAGAAGATGGCCAATCCTACGTGTGCAGTGGATTCGGTGAGCCGTTTAAACGGCTGGACTATGAAGCCAGCGCTGTAACGCCTCAGTCGTTCAGACTGAGCGGCCCAGAGTCTATGAGTGAAAGTGCAAGTCCGTCCCCAGCGAGAGCACAAAACAGAGTGTCCCGATATTTTCAGGTAAAATAATGAATCTTCTCTTCTTCAAATCTTAATTTTTTTGTCAATTATGTTATTTTGGTGACGTACCTACAGACGTTATTTTCGTCTTTTTTCGGTATTTGATTTTTAAAACTCCTCAGGAGATTATATCTAAAGTAATTTTTTTCCAGGCAAACGGTAGTAGTACTACCAGCAACGGGACAGCACAAGTGAGCCCCGCTGGCGACAACGTGGTGCGACCGCGTATAGTTACTATAATTAGAAATGGAGTAAAACCTCGCAAGGTAATTTAACCTCAATATAAATGTGACTCATATTACACACAATAAATATCATCATCTTACAGTTGATATATATTATGTACTTAGAGTCGATTAATAGTACAGTTTACATGGTCTGCTTTACATTACATATATGGATGGCAGAGTTTTCAATGGAGCTGGGATTACATATATTTTCTTACTGAAAGGTCAATTTAAATGGGGTCTCAAAAGGGGTAATAACAGGTCCACAATTTTTCCTCTATAGAGAGGATCCTACAACTCTTCACGGCCACTCTTACCCCAAACGATAGATAGGTACGATGGGTAGGTATAGGTATTTATTTAAACAGATCGTCTATTCAAGGCATAGCCCCAGATCACCAGATCAATCCTGCAGAGGTGTGATGATGTTCACTATAAAAATTACACTAAAAACAATTCTTAAGAAAAAAGTTCAAAAAGAGATCTCTGTTTAAAAATCTTTAAATGATCTCCATACATCGGAAGGATATCTAGCAGTCTCGGTTGATTGTAATCCAAATCCGAAGACCACTGATTACTTTTTCGGATTTCCATGGATGTCGCCAGGTGTATGAAAGGCTCATGGTCAGGGGTTCAAATACTACAATGCGATTGGCTTTAAGTGAAGGAAATATCGCAAGGAGACGCAAGGTGGACGAAGGCCTCTATCCTGAACTCACTGCCTTGCAAATTTCTTTGTTACTATTATTACAACCATTCGCTATTGTTCTGCAGTTAGACAATCTCATGTGAAAATTCAGATCGATTTACCTTCGTATAGATAGATCTTAGTGTTAAGAATCTTTGCATTAATTTGTTCGAAAATTAACAACAGCTAAACGTATTAATTAGCATCAAAATTAACGAGGCTACGATTTATTGAGTCAATAGTTCGAGTTGTTGTAAGGTTGACCTATAGTTTCTAAAGTGGCATTTTCGTATAATAGCAGGTAGGTATGTAGCTTTTATAATTGTATTAATATATGTAATTTGAGAGGGATTTGTGGCTGAGATGCGACCGCAGATAATGTTTTGATTAGTAGTGAGCATGTGGATGTGTCTGACCGCACCCTTCATATGCAATCATATTATGCCTATATGTATAGCTCGAAGCGTAGGTAGGGTTTTAAATTTAGGAATGAACATCCCTATTATTAATATTATAAATGTGAATGTAAGTTTGTTTGTTACGCTTTCACGCGAAAGCTACTTAACCGATCACCATGTAACCTTTGTACACATATTCTTGGAGGTATTAGAAGTAACATAGGATACTTTTTGTGCCGGGAAAATGTTACATCCCCGGGAACGCGGGTGAAACTGCGGGGGACAGCTAGTAGCTTATATTTGACACGGCAATTGAATTTTTCAGGTGTCCAGACTACTTTTAAATAAACGCAACAGCCCGACTCTTGAACACGCATTGGCGGCAATCACGGAATGCATTAAACTTGACACCGGTTGCGTGCGCAAAGTGTTCACGCAGACCGGCAACGCTGTCATCGCTCTGCACCAATTCTTCGGTGACGAAGACGTATTCTTTGCTTACGGGAATGAAAGGTACTTTTAATAGGATATTTAATTTCTTGACAGGCAATATATGTATAGTTTTTATTATAATGTATATTTTTATCAGGATTAACCAAGAGGACTTCGAACTGGAATTCGAAGAAAGTAAAGCAGTATTACAATGCAAAAAGACTACAATCACAAGAAATTCAAGGTATGTATTAGTTAGGTATTTACTGTAAATGTCAGGGCTTTTAAAATCAAGCGTTGTTTTGTCGCCTACTACTGCTTACACGCAAAGTTTACATCGTAGATCTATATAGATAGATATAAATCAAATATTAATATTGATGTCTAAACCAGTTGCTATGTGCAACTAGTTAAACCAATGGTCAAAATGTATACTGAGTAAGAGGATACGAGCATAATTGTACTACTTTCTTGAATCCAATAAACGATTCTAATATATTATTGTAATTCGATTACTCGAGAGCCAGTTCCCTACTAGAATTAGGACCTGGCCTACCATCTTCTCGCACATGATCATTTATAATCCTGATAGTGTGTTCGAGGAAGGTGTAACCTGACCTAACATTAGCACGGGCACTATTGTGCTCTAAGCACGAACATCAATCGCAAGTATAGCTTTATCGTATCGAGTGCGCCAAAAAGCTGCATCGCGCATACTGTACGCTGCGCGATGGTCAATTATTGGTAGATGTTCGTGCTCATGGCACAGGCCTCAGGTACTGACATAGTACCGTATGTAACGGTATGACATCGAAAGGGCAGGGCCGAAGCCCCGCATGCCGGTGAAGGCGGGCGGCGCGGCGTCGGCGCGCGCGGCGGCCATGGCGGCGGCGGCGGGCGCGGCGGGCGACGCCGCCAACAACGTGTCGCTGATGCCGCAGTCGCTGCGCGCCAAGTACAACATCGGCAAGATCATTGGTAATGTACTATACTTTATTCATGTTCTGATGGGCCAGTTGGCTTAGTGGTTAGAGACCCTGACTGCCAAACCGAAGGTCGCCAGTTCGATTCCCACCCAGGACAAACATTTGTGTGCTTGAACATGTTTGTTTGTTCTGTCTCTGGGAGTAAATATCTATATAAGTATATATTTAAAAAGTAGTATATGTAGTATATCAGTTACCTGGTAGCCATACTACAGGCAGTACACTCTGCTTAACTTGGGATCAGGTAACCATGTGTGGGATTTATTTAACTTTCATCTTTTCGAAACCCAAGTGGGTGTCCGTCACGCTGAACGACTTCACGGACTCCAGTTCATTAATCACAGAATAAAACGTTCTTGATACATTTTGTTACAGTATTATTGAACTTTTATGTAGTTTTGAACCCATTTCGATAAAGGTGGAGGTTTTCGATTCGACGTGTATATTTTTCTGAGTATGCTACCTACTCAGTGACTTCATCAAATTTCAAAAGATTTCGATTGTACTTGTTTTATTTTAAAACCGTACAGTCACCTCCGCTCTTAAATAACAAACATTTAAAATGAACATTTTGAGATCTGATTAACGGGGTTCTAGCTATCCATTAAGTTTATTTAAATAAACATATTTGTTTAATAGGTGATGGCAACTTCGCTGTGGTACGGATATGTAAGGATAAGACGACTGGCACGGAGTATGCTCTCAAAATAATAGACAAAGCTAAATGTAAGGGCAAGGAGCATTACGTGGAAGCGGAGGTAAGCTCACATAACCAATTATTTCTTTGAACTGCGTCCGTAAGTTAAGTTATTCAACAAAGATTAATGACTTATTGAAATTAGAACAGTGCCACGGTTTTTGAACATACTTGAAGACATTTAGTAGCAATAAAACTTATACAACCGTTTCCTATATCACCTGCGCAACATGGACATCCCGAAGCAAATACAAAGTGGTGATGTTATAGGTCATATATGATTTTCTTCCTACAATGCATGCCAGTTCAGAAATAAATTATAATAGGACAAAGGCTATTCAAAATTCAAAATTCAAAACCATTTATTCAGTTTAGGCCTTCGGAGGGCACTTATGAAGGTCAAATTTAAAGTTACTGAAGCTACAACCGGTTCGGAAGACAGCCTTCAACTGAGAAGAACCGGCAAGAAACTCAGCAAGGTTACATTCTTTTTTATTTGTTATATAAATTTTTATCTATTCTGACTTTTTGGCTATTTTATAATTTCAATTTTACATAATTTTATATTTAACAATTACAAAATACTTATTATAGGTAACATTAAAAAACATAACAAAAAAAAAATATGACAAGACTACAAAATAGAAAATAACAATAATTAGGTACTTACAACTTAAAAAAGAGATTCAGAGGTGCACTGTGCAGAGAGCAGCTATTTCCATACATTTTTATCTTCAATATAATGAACTACCTTGTAATACGCTTTCTCTTTCAAAACTTTCCTAATATAATTTTTAAATTTATGATCAGACATTTTGGTTACTGACAGCGGTATCTTATTATAAAATCGAACACAATTACCAAGAAATGACTTGTTTACTTTAGTTAATCTAAAGTATGGAACAACTAACTTCTCCCTTTGTCTTGAATTTATACTATGAGTATCTAATTTTGACTCAAACATTCCTATGTTTCTACGTATAAACATTATATTTTCATAAATATATAGTGAAGGTAATGTCATTATATTTATTTCCCTAAATAAATCTCTTAATGATTCACGGGGACCCATACTGTAAATTGCACGAATTGCTCTTTTTTGTATAATAAATATTGATTCTATATCCGCTGCTGCTCCCCAAAACAAAATGCCATAGGACAAGAGGCTATGAAAATATGCAAAATAAACTAATTTGGCCGTCTCAACATTCGTCAATTGTTTAATTTTCCTAACAGCAAATGCAGCCGAACTTAATTTTTGAGTAAAGATTCCGCTGCTATAGGACATGATTTAAGGCTTTTAGTAGTTTTACCAGGTATACTCGTGAAGAAGTTTTCAAAAGCACAGGCTACATCTAAATTATTTGTTAGAATTTTATCATTAATTTTAAGAGTTACCTGTTCATTATTATTTCTAATTTTACCAATCTCCGTATTAATAACATTCCAGACTGTCTTTATTTTGTTATTAGCATTACCTATTTTATTACATATAAAGTAAGATTTAGCTTGATTACACACTAACTTGAAAGTCTTTGAAAAGTTTCTAACATATTTATGAAATTCCTCGTTCTGATAATATAATATATAATATTTTTTATCTGTTGCAATTTTTTTTACGTGTTATGGTACGATGATGGTGCCTTCTTTGTCGAGCAGTAACTAACTCTCATCCATGTGACGTCCACCTTGTTGTAATCAAAGTTACTTAGGATATGTCATCTTATTTTTCCTGTGTACAATCTCCTGTTTTAATCATTTTATATTTTTTCTTGGAAGTGGAGGAACCCTTCAGTGCGTAGCATGATACCATTTCAAATAATATTTGTTGCGTTGTGTAGTTGTTTGCGATCTGGTAACTGAAAATAGCGGTCAATGGAAGCAAAAAGATAAAAGAAAAAAAAACCGATTACTTTATTCTCTCTTCTTTTATTTTTGTTACCTGGCTACGGCAAAGCCTAAAGGAAGGGTTATGATTATAGCAATCTTTGTATGCATGTATGTTCCGCCTCAAAGCCTAAACCACTATGCTAATTTTAATTAATGAGGTGTCAATCAGTCTACACTGTGTATGAACATTAATATGACGCATGTTTTTTTTTATTTTTAATTTCACATATAAAAACTAATGGATATGCCATCAATTAACTATAAAAAACATACGGCATACAGTATTTAATAGAATTATATTTCAATAATGTGCAACGGCCCGAATACTTAAAATATTAAACAACAGCAATATCTAACATATCAAAAGAAATGACTTACGTCAAAAGACAAGTCTTACTTAATAAGACGATGATAGCCATCAGAACCTTAAGTATGTTTTACTTTTAAGTTAATTTATTAATCGGTCCGATTACTGTTTTTAAAAAGTTGTAATAATATGTCATAAGGTTACAAATGTTGCCCCTCACCTATACGGTGTACCCTTTTGGGTAAGATAGGGCTTAAAATATCAAATCATCAAAATTATCTTTACACACTGGATACGACAAATTCCTCCTTCGGAAAAAGCTATTGAAATTTGACCCAAAGAAACCTTAATGTGAGCACTAAATTCTCATTTTGTCTGGCTTGATTGATTTTTCAAGTGTGGTTTGGTTTCAAACATTCTATCCAAACATTTTTCAAGCCGTTCACTTTTGTATATTTTTCTTCACCACAGTTCCTCTATTTGTCTTTCATTTGGTTTTTAGAAATATAACTTATATTTCAAAAAGCCATAGATTTTGAATAGTCACGCACTTAATTGACTTAAAAATTAACGCCACCAAAAAAATTACAATGCGTTCACCGTCGGCCAAAATATCTGTGACACTGAATTAATTCTACAAATACCGTAATAAGTAGTTAGAAGCATATTTATAGCGGTTTTACTCATCGTCAGTTTTGATAAGATCCCATCTTACCTCGCTACCCCGACTTACCCCACAAGTATTTTCTCAACCACATGTGTGTAACATTTGTGAACTAGCAAATTTATCATCAGGTACGCGTAATGAGGAAGCTATGCCATCCACGTATCGTATCTCTATTCGAGGAACAGGACAGTCCCGACTGGCTTTTCCTCATCATGGAGTTAGTGAGTGGTATGTATAAAATCACTTTTCTTTTAAAAGTCATTAATATACTAATCAGTTCGTTAATGAGAAACATTTGCTTTATTACACGGCCAACAATTCATGTACATTTGTATTTTTAGGTGGAGACTTATTTGATAGTATTGCGGCTGCTTCAAAATTCTCTGAGCCGCAAGCGCGTTTGCTTATCGGCCACCTAACATCAGCTATCGCATATCTACACTCGCTTTCTATTGTGCATCGTGACATCAAACCTGAAAATTTATTGGTAAGCCAACAATTAACAGAACTAAATAACTATTATAAATGCACAATTTTTTTATCAATCCAAATTTAAACTGATATAATGCCGTAAAATAAGAGAGGTGTCAAAACGATTGTAGTTAAAATGAATCTACGAAATTTTCATTTCATAACGTCATTGCTTATTTCATACCCTATTAATGTTGCAAGGTGAGCATTTTTAACTTCAAGAACTAATGTGTTTTTGTTTTAATAAATTAATTACACTCGGTAGGTTGTGTGGTTTGTACCTACCGGTGACTTATTTGTGATAGCTTTTAATTTTCTTTTTCTCCTGGCTGGACAGTAGCATACCTCGGCTTGGAAGCAGAAGCTCTGAATTTTATTTCTATCTTTTTATACAGACTGAAGATAAAAAAAGCATTTGACTGAACACTAAATAATAATTAACCATAATGTTTTCGGTCTGCACTGCCCTTAGAATTTCTCTTACTCTAAATTCTTGGTCATGTAGATGCGAGTTAATTAGATACCATTGGAGAAAGATCTAAACTCCACCCAGGGTGTGTTCACACGTGATTTAATGGCCGTTAAATACAAGGAACGTCGGGTTAATGGGAGTTTAAGTTAAAGTTTAATATGGAAATGGAATATTGTTTGTAGTTTAACAATAAGCCCTGCTAAACGATTATGTAACTAAAACAAAAAAAACTTAGTATGTCTAAGAAGAAGAGGGTCTCAATTAGTCTCGGGATACCACAGATGTCGAATATACTCAAATGTACAGTGCAGTATCTAAGGGTAGACTTCATACGATTATAATTGTCATTTACAGGTGGAAATAGGTCAGGATGGCAGTATTCGGGGATTGAAGCTGGCTGATTTTGGTTTAGCCGTGGAAGTATGGCGGCCGCTTCATGCTGTATGCGGCACACCTACATATGTAGCCCCAGAAATTCTCTTAGAAACTGGTTACGGACTGAAGGTATGAAATTGATATCACAATAATGAAATATCGATGCATGTTTATTTCAAGCTTCCACATTACATGCACTTTTACATGTGCTGGGGCCTCCCGGCAATTGTGGCGATGCCACGCTTGTCTTTTATCGCAGAAATAAAACACAAGGATTTGTATTGTTCGACATGTGGCGACATCTATGAACACGCACGCGAGAATCTTACTTCGCACTAACGAAGTTTTTTCTGGATTTGACCACGTAGCCTAGCGGAAGATCTTCTCTTTTAAATGTAGCAGTGTCACACCTCGCTCCTTCATAGTTTTTTGTTCGCTTTCTTCATTATTAAATGCTACATTTACCTTTAATCTTTTGCGCGCCAAGCCACAAATACCTTCCCGTAGCTTGTAAGCGAGTAGGTATAAGGTAAACACAAATACCTACGAAAAAATAGTGCTGCCAAGAGTCGATATATTGACAACACACAGTGTCTTGTTTTTGTTGGTTTTTTATCCAATAAATTGCTTCTTATAATCTGGGATGCTATATTTATTCTTGTGCTATATTCAACTCTATATATATACATAACTACTTTATACATAAATAAACATCACAAATAAAATTTTAGTAAAGCACAGCACTACTCTCCATCGTGATGACGTCACTGTCACAAATGGACGACAACGGCGCACCTGACCCACGGTTTTGAAACTTCTTTAGAGATGTAGCCGTACCCGTACCGGACGTTGGGTATCGATTTCGAAAACGTGGCAAAATACGCAACTTCATTGGAAAATGTTGATGTGGGGGCGGAAACGTAGGCTAAGATTAAAAAATCGATCTTATGAGAGTGGGGGTTTGAAAAGATGCCGATGCTATCAGATAATTTTGAGAATGAGAAACAAAATCGCAATCTCATCTCTCGTCATTACTTAAATATAATAAAATACCCTTTTTTATTTGTTATTGTATATTCACTAATCAACATACGTACATAATTATTATTATCACTAGGTAAAGAGTCTTAAAATATTAAAATCTTGGTACATGATCATGAATCTGAAAATCAGTACCTACTTATTTTTGAAAACAACAAATTGAACATAGTTATTCACTAATCAACAATCGTTCATAATTATTATTATCACTAGGTAACCAGTCTTAAAATATTAAAATCTTGGTACATGACCATGGAACTTCACGACTTAGTTCCTCCATCATCTTTTCGTCATCGGAATACTATTTTCAACCTTATGTTGTAGACATACCACCAATTCGCACGAAGCGCTTTGCAGCTTCCTTCCTCATCCGCACAGCTAAAGATTGGAATTCTCTCCCCTCGTCTGTGTTCCCAGATACTTACAACTTGGGGCTCATTAAGAAAATAGTGAATAGGCTACTAACGGGAAAGAGAGCTCCATCTTCACTTACCATCAGTTGAGATTGAGGCCAATCGCAATACCGTCAGAAAAATAAACTTTATAATCTTTATATGTGAGCGCATAAGATAACATAGAAATATTATACCTGCACTGATCGGTACCGACCCGCACAGATTTGTCTGTACCGGAAATCTGTTTTTTTTTTTATGTAAGCCCATTAGGCCTTAGTGCTTTTCCATTAGGTTCATTTATAATTTTTAGTCTACTCATGGTACTTACCTACTTTTCAACTACTTTACTACTTAAGTACATTATAATTAGCTTTTTATGAGAAAAATATACACCACAAAACAAATATATACATACGCTACTACTATACTTACTATGCTCTGTCTAATTTAGGATGATAATTTTGACAGATCACGCCCATGTAGTTTCGTATTTTTTCCGGTACCATGATACTTAACATAATGTCGTACTTCATTGGTTGGTACCGCCCACTTAGTGAAGTGCCACGCATAATGAACAACAACAGAGTATTGAAAATCGGTTTTAAAATAAAATGAATCAAACAATAAAAAAATTATATTTAGATAATTTTTTATTGTTTGGTAAGTACTTAAGTTATTTGATATTTATTTTATCGCTCAATTACTTATTTGTAGAAATAAATATTATTTACCTGATGAATGAAAAAAAAAATCGGTGCTAGGGCTTATTCTGTGGACGTAATGCCCCCAAATGTGTAGAAAAGTGTGAATTTTCTATTTTATTAAAAAGTGCGGACCCCCCCTGCAACCACACGAAAACTGCAACACGAGCGGGTTTATCCACTCATTCCCGGAGATCCTGCATATAGATTATATCTAATACCAATTTTGTTTAATTTTATTTCATTTAAATACATTTTATACGTACAATATAGCGTATAAAAAAAGCTATTACGTAGCTGTTGTTCAGAAAAAAATATATATACGATATCTTGAAAATGAAAATTATATCCATTGTCCGCGTGAGGGTGTAAGAGCCATCATAGGGTAACACCTTAATCCCTTCCAAAAAAAATAACTGTATCGGCACGCAGTAGCCATTTTGTAATCAGTACGAGTTCTGACGCCGTTAGTGCCTTGTATACGCTCCATTCAGTTTTTGTTAGTTACTGTATTTGCTATTTATTGTTTAAAATTCAACTCCATTAAAACTCAACAAGAGTTTTTGTTTTTTTTGGTTACACAATGCCAAAAAGAACTAAAAAGACTGTTTTAAACACCGAATGTATCGAAATTATGTTTCGATTGCAAGATTATTTTGAACGTGAATGCCAAAATGGCGGAAAATAGGAACGAGTCATAATCGTCGTTGTTGGAGGGCTTACGATGATTTCATCGGTCATATAAATAAATTGTTAATTTAATAGAAAAAGTATAATTTGTTTTGTATTATAATCGGACCACCCAGTTATATCGATTTCATGTTTTATGAGAGTAAAATCGATGATCGCATAGATTCTGTATCGATTATACACTACCACATCCTTTCTGTTGTCAAGAACCCAACTGTCAAAATTATCATCCTAAATTAGACAGAGTATAGTTGCATTAAAAACGTTGGTAGATACATATTTTAACGAAAGAGTCGATGCTCACAAGGTATCAGGGTGTTACTTCGTATCGAATACTTATTATACTTACGATTAAACAAAATGTAATCATAATTTCACAAATTGGGCAAAATGCATGTTAAACAATATAGTTTAATTCATTAAGAACTTAAGACACTTACCCCTAAATCTTCTTCAGGCAACGATTCCGTTTCCGAAAACTCTTCATCATCATCGACGCCTTCCAAAATGCGAAGAAATTCAGAGGAATTCATGTTGAACAGCACTGATTTTTCAATCTTCGCTTATGACGTCATCAGGGTGTCTATCCGTGACCACGGCGCTCAGTAAAGTAATTATCGGTAACGCGCTAGGGATGCGCCAGAGTCGAAATATCATATTTATTATACGTTGGTTATGAAGTTAATTTGATGGCATTTCTTTTATTCATGTAGCTGATTAGCTTTAATTTTTTCCTTTTGTTTTATTAAAATATCAATAATAATAGTAAAATAACATCTGAATTTCGAACAGTTTTCAAGATATCTATGCCTCCCACGTCACGTCACTACCGGTCAACTATAGACGAATTTGGCGTGCTGGACATAGCATTTGGTTTAATAAGAATCCATGTTTTTTATTTCAATATTTCCCAGTATTTATGGCTCTAAACGACTTGTTTTTTATACTTATACGTTACTAGGGTATTCTATTTTGAGGAATAATGAATTAAAATATCAGTAATAATTCTTAAATATTTTATTTCATATTTTTGTGGGCCGGGTTTTTTGTCAACTATAGACGTCGCTGGCGCACAGGGCCCGCAAGTGCTTGTCAAGTATAGGTGACTTTGGCGTTCAAAAGGTTATGGAGCTATTCTTTAAATAAATAGTTAACGAAATATACGTCATTAGACCGTAAAAATACAGCTATTCAGCTTAGATAAAAAAAATAGACTTGCGATAGGGCCCCATGGCCATTAAATCGTAAGGTATGAGTGAATTTGTATAGGAGAAAATTGTAAAGTAGTTGTATGCTATGTTTAGATCGACGTGTGGGCGGCGGGGGTGATCCTATACATCCTCTTGTGCGGGTTCCCGCCGTTCTCGTCCGCGGACGGCGACCAGGAGAAGTTGTTCGACGCGATCCTGTCGGCGCGGTTGGAGTTCCCCGCGCCACACTGGGAGCGCGTGTCGGCCGCGGCCATCGACCTCGTCGCCAACATGCTGCGCCCGCAGTCGGATCTGCGCTTCGCCGCCGAGGATGTACTCGATCACGCTTGGATGGCGGTTCGTTAATAATAATAATAATATATTTTTAGTTCAGACCAAATAATCCACATTCGATGTTGGTAACACTGATTGAAGGGGTCGTTCAAGTATTACGTAAGCCCAAAGGGGGTTAAAAAAAGACAAGAAATTCTGCTTACGTAATACTTGAACGGCCCCTAAATGTTATGTAAGTAGTAAATAAAAATATTACGTACCTACATACATTATATAATACTTTTTTGAATTTTACATTTGTTATTATTGTTTTTGGTATGTATGAAATATGAATCTTAGCGTTTATTATTCCGGGCCGATCGTACTGAGAGATATTGTAGTAGGTACAATATGGCATTTGGTATCTTTTTGAATATTTTTTGATTATTAAAAGCACAAGATGTAGCTGGTAAGGGGCCCTAGTCCTCCACATACAATTTTAACAATATTGACTATCTAATACGAATCTTGATTCACAATTAAGCGAATCTTTATTATATGTAATAAAAATAGTCTATGTAAAAAATCGATATCCCATATAGTTAAAAGATCTACTCAATGATGGACAGACAATAAATCCCTATTTGTTTGTGTAATAGTAATAGTAGTAGTAGGTGTAATATAAAATCAATCACCAAAAATTACTATTGTAAAAAAAATATTAAAAAAAAATTACTGATACTGAATTCTAAATTTATCTTAATGCACGATTTGGTAATCGAAACCAGATTCTTTAATAGATATAGTGTGTTTAAAAAGGATGTATTGTGCAGGATGATTACGACGAGAGCTGTGACTTCCGCACGTGGTACGACGAGGACTCATCGTAGCGGCCCAGCTCGGCTGCACCCGGCTTCGCCCCGCGCGACCCTGCCCCACTCGGCCCCGGCGCCCAGGGTTCACTATTCAGTGTTGCTTCCTGCACCGATGTACGCCACACTATATTATTAAATACCAAAGTTATTTTTTAAATATACCTACTACGCAACTCGTCGGTATTCACTGACTGAGGTGGTGCCGAAATAATACCGACCCATGTAATCGTCGTAAGAATTTTTTTTTTTGGAAAAGACATATGTAGCGCGTCGCGAAACCAAAAAAATATCTGTTACGTTTTTCGATGCAGTTTATGATGACGTACAGTGTAGACATTCGGCTTCGCGGGTTATTATTAACGTAATGTAATCAATGATATCAGTATGGAATCGAGCTTGCAGTTGTTGCCAGTTTAACTGCAACGAGTACATAAATCTGCTTGTATTTTAATTGTCCGCAAACATTATGTTGGCAGTATTAGCCTCCTCATTTTTTCTACTAATTTTCGTTCTCGCCGGGTTTAAGTTGTATAATGTCATGTATTCTCATATAAACTAAATTCTTGGACTATTCTAAAAGATCTCTAAGGTTTTTTTCACTTAGCCTATCAATTTTAGATAAAATGTTTAGGTTTAAAGGAGTTTATTTTAATATTTGTAGAGAAATGTTTTAATTTTATGATAATATTCTGTAAAATATGAGTAATATATCTTATTTAATATTTCAATGAATATATTATTATATTTAAAAGTGTAGGAAGCAAGCTTGATGTTTTTGTAATGTATTTATAAATTTTCTAAAATGTAGTAAACAATTCTTTATTTCTCATGCTAGTACCTAAATTGATTTATGAATTTTTCGACACTTGCATTCGGAAATGCTTCGTTATTGAAGATCAAAAATCATAAAGTATAGTTTGCAAATTAATTAGAACGCTGCGTTTGATGGCCGCTCAAATTAAATGAATACTAACGACGACTTGGGGCTAACATAGGAAATGACGAATTGTATACTACATCTACTAAGTATAAGACCATTTATTAACATTGCTTCGTATCTTGATAAAAAATTGTCACCATTATTCCAGTAACAGAAAAGTAAAGTGTGACGAATCGCTATTTGCGTCTTATTTATTTATTATTTGCAAATGTCCTGAAATCTTATCGGGTGATCTGAGGTTTAGTTGCACCATACCAACAACTGTCATTCTAAGCACTGCACACCTACAAATGCTGTCGACTTGAAATTATACAGTTTCTAAAACGCAGGATTCAAAGGTGTGGCCCCGCAGTCATTATTACTAGGTAATAAGAATTACCAAAACCCCACTGTATTTTAAAAATTAGGTAGACATGTAGTTCAAGTTAACACCCAGAATCTGACGGTAAGTATGCAGTTTAAATGTACAGTTTGATTTGTTTCAAACTAAAACGAAGTAATCGAAAGGTACAATGTATATACCACAAAAAATAACATAGTTACCAAGTCAAATGTACATACATGATTTTTTCACTTTAAATTGACCTCTGTATATATGGGTTAATATATTCCACACCATATTGCTGGGGAAATAGTTTGGTAATGGAGTTCTTTGCTAAAAGCCTATAGGAGAAAGTCTTTGGCCTGGCTCAGGATACTGCTTTGTGTCAAGTAATTCAGTTTCATTATGATTGCAATAGTATTTATTGATACAGTACAAACACTATTTTAGTATATAGCCAGTTAATAAAAATCCGCTTGATCCATTCATCATAACTTCAGGATGTGTCCTCTCTGGTAGGACCTGAAAATAACAAGTCTGTTTTGTATACTTAGGCACAACAAGTACATATTGTAGTAGTTTGCAAATTGTACTTCAATAATTTGCTATGTCGGGAGAATAGTTATGGAACCCTATGCATTATCAGTGATTTTTTTTTTTTGGAGGGATTAAGTTATTTTCTACTGCATATTTGTAGATGTGACTGTACCATACATGTGGCATTTGAGAAAATACAAGGGAAAATCTTAGGCCTAATAGAAATTGTTGAAGTAAAATAAATACCTGATAGTTCCGCATCCAATTGCATGATAGTTTAAGTGCAGCAACATTACTCTCTGATTTCAGAACCATATACAAATGCTGAAGAGGTTCAACCACATTGTGGTATATAACAAATGGCCTGCCTGGCTTAACAAATACCATCAATTCTTTGAATATATTTTCAGGGTCTTCCTTACATGTAATAACTAAGGAATCTAGCTTTCTACTTAAAACCTCTGAAGCTGCTATATTATCAAAGTGCCATTTAGGCTTTTTGGGCTCCATTCTTTTGTCAGTATTTAAATCATCCTGGGTCCCTTCAACTTTTTTCTGGAAATTATCACATTTTGATATTTTAGTTCTGTGTTCATGAGATTCCTCTGTTTTCCTTTTTAGTGGATTACATTCTGTTATGTTGTCACCATCTGCAGTACTTTCGATATAATTTATATCACTACCTTGATAATACTGTCTCAATGCAGAGTATACATTCACAGAGATACACCTATTAGTTTGTTCTTCTTTAAAGTTCATAGCTAAAAGAGCTTGTTTTTGAGACATATTTCCTGGGTGCATATGTAGTAGCATGCCATTACTCTGATGTCCAATCACACTCAACAAAGCCGCAGCAACAAGACCATTAGACCCAGAATCATACAGCAAGTGTTTTCCTTCTGAATGCATATTTGCTTGTGAAATTATTTGAGACAGTGTATCTATGCGTAAGTTTTGAATTTTACTGGGATCAAGTTGGTACATAATTTCTGCTATCATTCTTAGATTGGGTTTAAGAATTTGGATGAAATCAAAGTATTTTTTTTCTTTCTTCCTAAGATACTTCTCCTGAGAATATTCAGTTTTACTGTGAAATGTATTTGAATTGGTTATTAACGTTTCAACAATGTCAGATGCTGTATTACCACTTGACTGCAGTGTTTTAATTTCAGCCGCCGTTAGCTTCTGAGAATGTCCATCATCAAAAATGTTTCTGTTGTCATTTCCAGACGTTTTAACATCTATTTGATCCTTGAGATGCACAGCTTCATTAGTTAGTTCAACATAAAAATCTCTAGACTTTTTTTTCATAGGTAATGTTTTGAATACTGAATAATATCGACAACCTTCTACACCATTTAGGTTAATAGTGTCTCGACCCAAACTGATACATGTGTTTGATTTGTTATATTTATGAAGTTTCTTATAGTTATGTCTTTGAATAATAATATAATCACCAATTTTAATTGCGCTACTAGTATCTCTCGAGTCACTCATTATTATCACCTAAATTACTTAAATCAATGTAATGCACCTCTAACCTAACTATATAGTGATTCAAAGGCACTACCGCAATACGACGGCAATCGACATACATTACATACAGTCAGTGTTTCCAACTCGAAATTTGTCTCGGAGGTAGTTTTGATTTCAGAAGTTGGTAGTTTCCTATCAATCCTACTTGGTATAAAAATAAAGGTGATAGATCTACCAAAAGTTTTCTAGAGACCTCACAATAATAATATGATACACATATTGAAATGAATATGTTGTATATGTAATGTGTAATTGGGTAGCAAATGTTTCACCTCTTTTTATAAGGAACCCTAAATGAAAGCAGAATCATTGATCATCAATTCCCAAAATAAAATGCAAAATAAATTTAACACGAATCGTTATGAGTTTAGAATAAAATATACTGATTCAATATTTTTATTATCAATATTTAATTCCTTTCTTCATATAAATATACTTGAAGCTGAAGACAATTTATAGCAGTAATAATTGAGAATTCTCTTGATATTCTATGGTATATTATTATTAGGACCAATGAATGTAAAATCTTCAATACAATAACTATATGAGGGGTATAAAAGCAAAGCCGCTTCAGTCACAAAATACTAAAATCGAGTAAATCGTGTTCTCCTGCAGCTTTGTATAAAATGTAGTTTTGATGTGAAACATCTATAGCCGCACGTAAAACCGATTGCAGGCGTGGCGACGCGTGCCGCCCCGTGGCGACGCGTCGCTGACTGATTAAAAGTATTGAGTTGTCAAAATTTGAATATTTTTATTTAATTTAAAATTTTTGAGTTTAATGAAAATATATGTTTAAAACAGTTATTATTTTTCTGGAAAAAAATCGTAATATTTTATTTTTACATTATGCCATAGGTATTTAGTTCTATGGAGGAGCGACGTATGAGACTCCTCCTTTTAAACGGGAAGACCTTCCGCCAAGCTGCCGCAGATCATGCCTGGGGACCGCGGTCCAACTGTTGATGTTGGATGCTTGTATATATGTCGAATCCTGAGAGAATCTCGATATCGCGATGTAGGCTTCTCGCGTGTTGCGTGGTGCGAGCGGTGATGGATTGTATGCGTGTTCATAGATATCGCCACATTTTCTATCGTAATCTGGTCTTTTATACAGATTACTTGTACAAAATAATTTCGATGTTTCACATCTGCCAGGCGTCCCGTGACGGCTCACATATTTTTTTCATGATATTTATAATGGTAATGAATAATATTTATAGAAATTTAATTAAAGTATACTAGAATATTGAAATACGATATTTGAAGAAAATTGATGAATAATGTAGGACTGAGGTGTCTTTGCTTTTTATCATTGGACAGAGGCATGATTGCATTTTAACGATTCGGACTTAAGCGTATTTACATCAACTTACTATGAAATCCAACTGGTACGCCATCTTAGAAATTTTGAATTGACCTTCTGATTGGTGCAATGTGACTGAAGCTGGTTTGCTTCTAACTGGATTTCAAGTGTTCAACGGTATTTTATATATGACTAACTGACTCAATAAAGAAAATTATGAGACAATTAAGGTAAAGGACCTTAAGATCCTTAATTTAGGGATTTTATTTTTATATTTATAATAGTTGGTGGCACTGTACCCGTACGAATAGACTCAGCCTTGATGAAAATATGGTTTAATAAAATTTTACGCGGTCAGCTGTTTATATTGTAATAATAAAAAAATATTAATGAATGTGAAGTTTACTTACTCTCAAGAAACGAGATGTCGAAAATAATATGGTCTCCATTTTTGTATTGGTTAAAATTGAGGCGAGCAAATTTTTAATAGGCATAACAAGTAAATAAAATGTCAAAGCATAAATTAATATTCTCTCTCTATTTATTTATTATATTTAATGGACCCGTTTAAGAATTAGGTGAATAGATAAAAAATTTAATTTATACTGATATTATTATTGAATATAACTTTGGTGGATATAGAACGACAATTTTTCAAAATTTGAAAAGTTGGTAGGTTTTCTTTCCTAGGTGCTAGATCGGAGTAAGATACCAAAAGTTAGATCTACCGAAAAGTAGGTAGAGTTCTTAACACTGCTACAGTGTGCAAATTATGGAGTGTAGAATTAAAGGAGTACCATCTCAGTGTACTAAAAAGTGTCCCTGGAAAGGGAACAAATTAAGGTGGCGCTGCTGTAACAAGTGGAAGAATTTTAAATAGAGCGCCACAAATTATTACAGTAGGATAGAAAATTAATAAAAAAGGAAAGAAACATTTCCGTTTTGTTACAGCGCATTTTTTATAATTATTATAATATATAGACAAACATGAGTATGGAATAAAATTATACAGTGATTTTAAGTACCCCAATTAATTATTAATAGAAAATAGTTTTAAAGAATTACCGGAAACCAACCCAGCACACTTCACTCTGTTCATATCATTTCCACTTGCTACCTAGCGCTATTTCGGTGAGAATTCGAAACCTAATTTGCTGTTTACAAGTGGACACTTTTTCGACTAATCCCCCAAACAAGATGGTCCTCCTTTAAAGAGGACCATTTCAGTGTATTAAAAAGTGTCCGTTGAAAGGGAGCATGTGGAAGAATTTTAAAAAGAGCGCCACAAATTATTAGAGTAGAATACTAAATTAAAAAAGGAAAGAAACATTTTATAAACTGCAATATTCTCTAGTCAACAGAAATATTAAATTTTCAACTCGGCACACTTCACTCTGTTTACAACGGCTAAATTCATAAAATTTCCTCTTGCTACACTAGAGCTATTTTGGTGAGTTTTGAACTATAATTTGCTGCTAACAGCTGGACAGTTTTTCAACTTATCCCCCATGTATGGAGTGTAGAAGTAAACGAGGACCATCTTGTATGGGGGATTAGTCGAAAAAGTGTCCACTTGTAAACAGCAAATTAGTTTTAGAATTCTCACCGAAATAGCGCTAGTGTAGCAAGTGGAAATGATATGAACAGAGTGAATTTTGCTGGGTTGGTTTCCGGTAATTCTTTAAAACTATTTTCTTTTCCTATTTACAATTAATTGGGGTACTTAAAATCATTGTATAATTTTATTCCATACTCATGTTTGTCTAGATATTATAATAATTAAAAAAATTCGCTGTAACAAAACGGAAATTTTTCTTTCCTTTTTTAGTAATTTTCTATCCTACTCTAATAATTTGTGGCGCTCTATTTAAAATTCCTCCACTTGCACAGCAGCCCCACCTTAATTTGTTCCCTTTCAAGGGACACTTTTTAGTACACTCCATACTTCTACCCTCCATATAATATGCAAAGAAAATAACACTACACACACACTGACACAACACAGACGTACAGTAAGCAGGATTACCAACTCTCAAACAATATTTCCCTCTAAACCAAAGTCAAAACCCCCTAAAATCGCCAGTTACTTGAAAATCCCCCTTAAATGAAAAATAAATATTAAAACAATGACACTGGGTGGTTATTGAATTGAAGTTAGTTTAGTATCGAAATTTTCAAAACTTTATCCAACTTATCGAAAGAAATGGACCCTGATCCTTATTTATGTACTCTACATAATTTTTTTTTTGCTCTGAATTCTAAGTGTCGAGGTTTTTCTCTAAATTGACTGGATTGTAAATAAAAACCCCTGACAACCCTCAAAAAATATAAAGCCTTTTTTCCCATTCCACTTACCCTCTAAATTGGGGGTAATAAATAGTGTAGCAGCACGCTTTAATTTGGTATAGTATAGTAAAGGACTATATAAATCGATGTATTAAACACTCGATGTAAAGTATCGATACATCGAATTAATCCAATGTATCACTGTTACTCAGGGACGAAAATGCGTGTGCGATGGGGTTCATGTACTATAACTTATAAAGATGTTGCAAATATCAATAGGTTGCGATGACCACTTACTAACAGGCACAAGTGGAATAAAAAAAGTTACATACGTATGGAAATCTGATTTTTTAATCCCACATTGGCCGACAAACAAGCAGACGGTCCACCTGATGGTAAACAGTTTAGCCATTTCTGTCACTATTGTGTTTAATCAGAGGCTCGTACGTTTTGTAGTATTAAAATTCCTTCTATAATAGGTATGAATGTAAACGTAAAGGTATGAAATTTATTCTAAAATACCAACTGCGTAAGAAAATACTTATCCGCAATGATATGCAACCACTTAAAATAACTTGATAAAACTAAACGCCTGTAAACTTAAAGTTGCGGGGCGCTTGCTAATCTATATCTTATATATAAAAAAATCGTGTCACGATGTTAGTTACCATACTCCTCCGAAACAGCTTAACCGATTTTTATGAACTTTTGTATGCATATTCAGTAGGTCTGAGAATCAGCTACTATCTATTTTTCATACCCCAGTGATAAAGGTTGTGTACCCCAAAATTTTATTTTTTATTTTCTGGATAAAACATTTCTTTTTATTTTTTATTATAATGTGGCATTCAAAATACATACAACCCTAAATTTTCACCCTGCTATCACCAACCCCTGTTTTTAATCGCAATTTTTATTTTATTCTGTTCCATCCACAGATCCGCAAACATTTTAGTACGATAAATTTTCACGTATGGCAAAACAACGTTTGCCGGGTCAGCTTATATTATTTAAAAGGAGAAGCTGACTGACTGACATATCAACGCAGAAACTTGAAATTCTGTATATTTCCCTTTATAGCGTAGGGGAGCACTAACAAAGGATTATTGAAAATTCAACCCGTTAGGGGACAAAGTTGGTATGGAACAACGTGGTTTCTTGGTCTATTTATATTCTATTCCAAATATTTTTCATTAGATTATATCATAAAGTTTATATCCCTCGGGAACGTGGGTAAAGCCGCAGGAGACAGCTAGTTTATAATAAAACTCATAATGACATTGGAAATATGAAAAAGATATTATTACAAAAATGTATTGTCATTACATTTTATTATAGAAATCCTTCCGTTTGTGAGGCCTGCCATTACCATATCTTTTAGATAATGGCCAAACCTAGTAAATACTAAGCTCGTTTTCAGTTGTAATTTTTTTAATTTTATTTTGTTTTGTTCCATAGAAAATGATTTTTTATTTTTTGCTCCATTTTCATACTTTCTTCTATATCTTGAGGATTTGTTGGTATAAAGTATTGTATAATCAGCAAGGCACACATTCCTATATTCTGAAAATAAAAATAAAATACTACAGAGATATGTGCCGATATTTAAACCTCTAAAATCTATTTACACTTTTTATTTTATAGGGGGAAAGACAGTCTTAAAATTCTTTTAGCGAGATTGTTTCTATGGTTGTGATGTACGCTTGTGAACTCGGAATCCGCCCATAGATGGCAGCAGTACTCCATATGGGGCCGGTCTTGCGATTTATATAGTAGCAGTCTTTGCCCCAATGTGAAGAACCGTCTGGGTCTATTGAGCACACCTAGCTTTTTAGATGCCAGCTTAACCTTGTCTTCCAAGTGACTACGGAACTGAACGCCGTTAGAAATATCAACGCCAAGGATTCCGATTCTCGTCGTGCTGTTGAGGGACGTTTTCTGGAATTGTGGAGCCACAGCAAATGGGGTTTTCTTAACGGTGAACGCACAGGTGGGATTGAAATCAACTAGATTTAGTCGACCCCGATCGGAGACACTAGTAAGTGTGCTCTCGATTCCAGACAAAAGTTGTTCGCGGCTTTCCTCTACCACGGAACGAGGGATATTTGCACGGCTCGTGTAATAAGCATCCCCAGTACTATCGTTCGCATAGCAATTAATGCCGTCAATAGACAGTCGGCCGACGACGGCTTTTATGCATCTGCTGGACAGATAACTGGTCACTCATTTGCATAATTCCTCGGGGAGCCCGTACGCTGGTAACTTCGATAGAAGACCCCGGTGCCAGACCCGATCGAACGCCTTCGCCACATAGGCTCATCGCCAATGCCTCACATTGAGTCTGAATGGCGAGTGACCAACGAAGCGTGAGGTATACTAGAATATCACCAGTCTATAACTAAGACTATGGCCAAAGCCATACTGTCGGTCGCTCAACAATCCCTCATATACCTTATACCTCAGCAGTGTTGATCACTCGCTCCATCACTTTGGAGAGAAGGGGGGTGATGGCGATCGACCTGTAATTCGTCGGGTCTGATCTGTCGCCCTTTTGGGCACAGGGTGGTAAATTTTCCACGAAGACGGCACTTGTCCTTTGGATTAGGAAAGTGCGAAAAGGCGCGTGAGTACAGGACACAATTCAGGAGCACACCGCTTCAGAACCACTGCCGGTATACCGTCTGACCCTCTCGACTTATGGACGTCCAGAGAGAGCAGCTATTGCCGGACTACCCGTTGGGAAATACGAATTTCCGGCATCGAGCGGGCACACCGCGGGATGGTAGGCGGAGAGAGCCTAAAATGTCAGCCTTCTCTTTAGCACTATGGGTCAGGTTCCCATTCGGCATTCATAGTGGTGGCAAGGACGACTGACAAAAGTTTCCCTCAGCAGCTTTGGCAAGAGACTGGAAAGCCCGACACCCAGAGGGGACGCTCGTCAGTATCTCGCCAATTCTGCCGACGAAATCGAACTTAGCCCTGGCGATAATTCGCTTACTGAACTTCGAGGTAGCTTTAAACTTGCGTTTCGCATCAGAGATGTTAGGGTCCTGATTAGTGCGGGCCGTGGTCCAAGCCTCATAGAAAGTTTGCTTGTTACCTCTAGCTTCTTTGCAGGACCTTTGCATTAAATCACGGTCGTTTCTTCACCCCCACAGCTACTAGCGGGTTAGGGATGTAACATACCACACCCGCCAGCATCGCTTCAGCGACTGCAGCTGCACAGGTGACAGGATCGTCTGATGCGAAGCAAAGCCTCCACGGGTACGATGCGTAGAAATCACGCAATCCATCCCAATCTGCTGACTTGTAGTGCCACACTCGACGCCGGCCTGGTGGCCGGAGTGAATTGGGCAGCGCGCAAGGCACTTGCGTTCGGAGCAGACAGTGGTCCGATGACCCGAGTGGTGCATCAACTGTAACAGTATAGTCTATATGTATATACAGAGGACCAGTTGCGAAAAGCCATAGGCCAGAACAAAGTTGTGAGCTGTCCAACCTACCCGCACAGTCAGTGGGCCGAGAACTAAGCCACAGCAACGTGGTGAGCGTTGAAGTCTTTTAAAATCACTAACTTCGCAGAAGGGCCCTAGTGTTTTTATAATTTTTTATTTTTTATATTTATAGTTTCCAAATCACCGCCGTGAGACCTGCAAAGGCACGCGTAAATGCGGGTGAGGCCACCGTGGTCTAAGCGCGCCCACATTACTGACAGGTCCCGGTCTTCAAGGCCGTTAAGACGGCAAATATCATCCCTAACGTACATACATACCCCTTCACGCCGCACAAACTTGTGCTCCAGCTTGTACCCAGGGTAGTATAGATACGATGTATCGCTAGGGCAGGATATTTGCGACTCCATGAGAAACAGCAGAGTCGGCGTTGCAAAAGTCCATCATAATTGTGGATGGGGAAGCCGCTGAAGAACGTCTTCTTGTAACGTTTTTTTTTTTTGGCCATGTGTAGAAGGTAGTAGAGGTTTTAGAAGAGTCACTGTGTCGGCAGTAGAAAGGACAAGGCGCAGTGCTATACCGATGGTTTGTTGTTGCGGTAGCTGGAAGGGCCCCCGGTCCCCCCAAATACAATCAGCAGAGTCCACTCCGGTCTCCTCTTTCGACACGACCGACTGCACCATGGATTATGCGCGAGGCGCCGGGTCAGCCTCCCTGGGTGGAGATTAAGTGATCCAAGGGCCCTACTACCTGCGGGCGGCCAGCGGACAGCCGTTTCACCGGGTCTCTGCCGCCACAACACGCCACGGCTGCACAACCCTAAGGCGGTACTAGACCGCTGGTCCCCATCAACAGCGCCTCTTCGCAGAGCTCTGGCGACCTTACTCACCGCAGGAACACAACACTACATGTAGTGTTATTTGGCTGTGATCTTCTGTGGAGGTACTTTCCCAGACGGGCCGCTCCAAATTGTGAACAGGAAATCCTGTTAAGCCCTACCTCATAAAATCCTATACCTAAATTAAGTATTTTTTTCTATCTATCCATGGAAACTTGGAAGGATAGTTAGATTATTTTATTGTGTGTAGGGTGTATTACCGACTTTAAAATAACTTTCTAAGTTGTATTCAACCTCAGGAGGAAAAGTAATATCGATAACCTTTTAATTATGCGGTTGAGAGCCAGTTACTTTGCAAGTTAGTTTGGGTAACTTTATTTATTTACAGTCCGGATAACTAAGTGATATAAAATTTCTAATTTACATGCACGTCACACCATATATCGCTAGGCGATTTATTATATTATTTGCTAAGTTGGAGAGAAGCTACATTTCATAACGAGGGCATTCGTTGAGAAAGGATGTTTCTTACATCATCCCATAACCGGGAAAAATGGGAAGTTTGAAACTTTTGTGGGCGGCAATTAGAAATAGGAATACGAAACTTCGTGTAGGGAAACGATAGTCTAGTCTACTTACAATAAATACTAGCAGTAAAAGATGTTCAAAATATAACATTTTAAGCCATATAAGTTCATATTTGTAGTCATGTGGCCAATAATACCAATTTTTTGGAAGGATTGGAATGTAATGGTATGTGAGTTTGCGGTCTACAGTTGATATCATGGTACCTGAAAAATATTAATAGGAAATATTTTGTTGTGCTATACTAAGTAGACACGTAAGTGCGTGAATAGTTTTAAAAAATAGGGTACAGTCTATTACATATATTAGGTTGGGGAAAAAGGCTTTTCGCATTATAGTATGTATGAACTTGTAATAAAATCTCTTTGGCTATACTACTTGTATCTGGCTGGTTTTTGTATCATTGAAAGTTTAAATTTTAAAGAACATATGTAATTCCAAATTCAAATTAGGAAAATGTGTGATTTGCATTTGTTTTTCGTACCGCCAAGATGAGTGAATCTAATGAAGAAATTCGATTAATTTTAAAATTTTACTACAAAAAAGGTAAATATGCAACGCAAGCCGCGAAAAAAAAAATTGCGATGTTTATGGACCTAGTGCAGTGTCTGTGAGAGTAGCACAATTTGGTTTAAGCGTTTTCAATCCGGAAATTTTGATGTCAAAGATGCACGTCGCTCTGGTCGCCCCATTACGGATTACGAAAATGTTTTGAATTTTCTTAAAAAATGCGAAGGAACTTTTTCCCCAACCTATTATTTTTCAGGGAATGTTTTTTATTCTTTTAGTAGAAGGTAGGTTATATAAATAATAATCTATCCATATACATATGAATATAAAAGGAGAAGCTGACTGACTGGCTGACATATCACCGTAGGGCGTAAACTATAAGGGTTAGAAATTTGAAATTTTGCACAGGGGTTCCTTTTATAACGTAAGGGAGCACTAAGAAAGGATTTTTAAAAATTCACCTAAAGGGGTAATACGGGGTGCAAAGTTTGTATGGAACAACGTGTTTTCTTGGTCTGACCATCTTCAAACTAGGCACATATATTCTTTCAAATTTAATTAAATAGTGTTTCATAGTTTTTTTAATATTCAACCACAAAATAATAAAATGGGGTTGCAAAATATTTTTCATATTATTATATCTTATAGCTTATATCCCTCGGGAACGCAGGTGAAACCACGGGGGACACCTAGTAATAAATAAATATCGTGGGACATTTTTAATACACAGCCATCTGATTCCAAACTAAGCAGAGTTTGTATTATGAAAACCAGATAAGTGTACATATACTACATATACTACTTTTTTCTTCTAAATACATTGTTATAATATTGTATATACACACAGACATAGAACAAACCGACATGTTCATGCACACAAACGATTGCCCCGGCTGGGAAACGAACCCACGACCTATGGCGCGGCAGTCAGGGTCTTTAACCACCGAGCCAACTGGCCCGTAAAATTTTATTTAGGTACCAAAATTATAACATAAATGAGCATTGTCGATACAAACCTGGATAGAAGCATTCAGTTGGTATAAATACATCATTCGGTCTTTCCATCCCCCAAATGAAGCGAGTGTTATAAAACTTCTGCAAACATTATTGATTAAATTAGTATGTCGAAGAACACTTTTGTTGTTGTGTGTACAAGACCGTTGATCCTAGTATGTAGTGAAAAAGTACAAGTAGAAATGGCCTTTGCTCGTGGCTTCACTCTGCAAACTTCAGGATTTGGTCCACAAAGATTCCTTCTCAATCAGTAAATCTCTTCGTATATACCTCGATTAAGTAGTCAACTTACATTTGTTTCAAATGCAGATATTGTAGTACCCAAAAAATTCGTCATGTTCCCCAATTTTGATACATAAACATATCTTCTGACAATCCTTGAGGTGAAGCACAAAATTCCAGCCTGAAATTCCAACCCTACATATAATGTGTTACATAGAAATATTTCAATCCAAGATGTTCTGCAAATAAATGTAGCAAAAACAACAAAAATGCAAAAAGCGTGATTTCATAAGGCTAGGATGAATTTTATTATTGGTTTGATGTCCAAAGATACACATGCCAGACTGCCAAGCTGTCATCAGTCATATCGTCGCTACATCCAAATGAGGCAGATAGATGATAATTGAGTTTGATGTGTAGGACTACACAGAAATACATAAAATATTAATAGCTTTATTATTATTTTCATTGACAGCAATAATCGCAATAGAAATAATTTTCTTAGAACTACTTAATTCATAGATTGATTGTTAAAGGATAGTATAGGATGAAATAAAACTAACGTTGGTCACAACAGATACGTAAGCAATAAGATCAAAAATTTTTTTCCACACATCAAGTCCCGGTACATCAATCAGTAATGGTCTTCGACTACCGAGAAGAAATAGTTCTGCGTCATATCTAAAACAAAATGATGCACATTAACATTAAAATTATTTTACATTACGTTAAAATAATTAAATATTTTAGGACATTATTTACACACGGCCATCTGATCCCAAACTTAGCAGAGCTAGTATACCACATATGTATATAACCAGATAACAGATACTGAGACTACATATACCACTCTTTTTCTAAGCACATACTCATACAGATATTTACACCCACATTATTTTTATCTGTCGTCTATACATCACCGATAAAAGTAAAATAACGAAATATCCTTGGAAATTCTACCCAAAGCCATCTGACCTCAAACTAAGCAGAGCATGTGCTAAGGAAACCAGATAACGAATGTACTATATATACTACTTTTTCATTTAAATACATACCTACTTAAGGGATATTTACTCCCAGACACAGAACAAACAAACATGTTACCGCACATAGATGTTTGTCCTGAGTGGGAATCGAACCGACCACTTGTGGCGTGGCAGATAGGGTTTCTAACCATTAAGCCAGTTGGCCCGTCCTAAAAATTTCATAAGACCACAAAGACGTCGCATGACGCATTTCTGAAGATCTCACGAAAACATTTTTCGCTCGGTTCGACTATCTTATTTGGTTATTAAAAAGATATATCGCACCCTCAGAACGATAGGGGCTTAACTCAAAAAAACACTTTTGGCACTGATTGGGTCACTGAGCGGGAAGGATGGGTCCCGGTGTTTAAGAGGCTGAAGTATCTGTATGCTTATTCTATCATTAAATTGACTATGTTTTACGATTCATCGGATAGAGCATACTTTGTTTAGTCTTTCTATGATCGTAACTCCATTTCGCTAAATTTTGAGTTAAGCCCTTATCGTACTGAGGGTGCTATATGTATTACATAATAATAAGTGCCTAGTGAAATTTCAACGGTCACTACCTATTATTATTAGTTTGATAAAAATATTCTTTACAAAAACTAGATGCTTACCGTATATGAAATAAATTTAATAAAAGAGCTAAAATCGCCGCAAGTGGGAATGCTGGAGCAAACAGTGTCAATATGCCAAATTGTAGAGCTGCAAATATTCAAAGTGAACGCACAATTATCAGAGCCGAAGGAAGTGAAGTGGCCGAATACATCGAATTTTATTTCAGAATTTTCGAATAACTTTATGAAATCTTTCAAAACCTCGCACACTTATCCGCGCCGAATTTGACGAATCGCCGGAAGAATTTGGCAAGAAGTCGTTACATTCGGCGCGGTCGATTCTTTCGGGGCAGGCATTAAAGGGTACCCAAGTTTGTTGATGATCAGATGGTTAAAATTATAAACAACAGTTATTATTTCGATCAGATCCGATTTCAATGAGATGACTCGAAGAACGAATCTGATCACTAAACACATCCCAATGATAAATTTACTTTTTTACTACCTATATTATTTGCATTATTGGTACCTAAATAATGAAATCGTTCCAACATTGAACTTTTTGTTATTGGTTTTAACAAGTACTCTCTTTCCCAAGATGGTATCGCCAACACTTGCTTTTTTCCTTGATTATAATCTGTTTTTATCCAAAATATGTATCTGAAATAAGAAGTTTTTGTTTATTAGGTTCAGCTTAGTTCAGCTGCACCAGCAGACTTTAGAGGGTGTAAAGAACAGGCACCTATTACCACTTTTACGGCTCTGTGAAGTTGGCGCCCGACCTTGAAATAGTAGATTGTATCATAAGTGAGCAAAATTATATTTTTACGGCGAGGGCGTTTTTTTGAATCCAGAGCGAAGTGATTGATTCTAGAGTAGAATCCCGAGCGTAGCGAGGGTTTCTTTAGTTGAATCCTGAACGTAGCGAGGGGTTCAAAGTACGTCGCCCGAGTCAAAAATATTTTGCACCAGAGTGATACACTATACTTTTCATCACTATCTATGAGAAAATGCGCCTCATGTTTTATTGTAATATTATTATTTAATAAAACATACAGTAACAACTAAATTAAAATTAAATAGTATCTAATAATAAAACAACTAAAAACTTATATTTACATTTGAGACATTTTCGCAATTATGAACATTTATTATTAGAGTTTTACTAGGAATAGAGATTACTTTTTTATTCAGCCGGCGGCGCGACTATGGGCCGTCGTACCAGCCAGTCTTTATTCAAACCATATTTGCGTTCGATTTCTTTGGCGCTGAACACTAAGATGTTACAAATTCAAAAAGTGCGCCGCAAAGATAATTGCGGCGCACTTATAAAGAGGATTAAAAACTCATTACTGCCCGCTAAAGGTTTCTTATAGAAAACACCACCTTTGGGTGCACTTAAAGGCGAACCAAGTTATCCTTTTCGAATAGATGGGATGAAAAAATATTTTTTTTTATATTTTATTCCTACAGATATTCGATTGTAGCAAAATTTTTTTCGTTTGTAGTAGCTCCAAAAATTTTTTTTGTGACTTTGAAAAAATACCCATAGCCCGGTTTTTCCGAAACTCAACTTTAACAATTGATTCTAGAAAAGAATCGTTTGTAGTTGATTGAAGTGAAGTTTTTATCGTTTGTTACTATAAAAAAATTTAGGGGACTTTGAAAAATCTCATACCTCGGTACTTAACAATAACTATTGAATCATGAACACAATCGTTTTTAGTAAGTTCTTTTCGTTTGTAGTAACATAAATTCGTTTGTGGTGACGATAATTTCGATTGAAGTAACTTTCTATCGTTTGTAGTACCGTTAATTTTGTTTGAAGTAACTTGGTTTCGTTTGTAGTAACTTCTTTTCGTTTGTAGTACACTTCAAACGAATATATGTTACAACAAACGAAATTAACACCACTATAAACAAAATTAAGAGATGGGTATTTTTTCAAAGTCAAAATTTTTTTTACTACAATCAACAACATACGAATACCTATAGGAATAAAATATAAAAATATGATTTTTCAAAGTCGGGCGCCAAGTTCACAGAGCCCCACTTTTACTTATGTATACACTAGGTGTGTTTTCCCCAACACGGAGTTCACTAAGCGGCAATCCCTGAGATAGTCATTACACAGCTAGAAACTATAAAATAATTATGTGCGTGCATAGTACGAAAAATGGTGCGTATTTTGGATTTGATTCGTTATTTGTTACAATAGTTAAATCATACACAAAATAGATGGCATTATAATAACTAACCTGCGCAAAAATAGTAATGTTTTAGGTATAACTTGTCTCAATAATTGAGTAACCATCAACACCACAAACAATTCGTCCATGCAACGAAAGGGTCCACAGTTATTAAATTGATCAGAACTAGGCTTGACCCTAGGTTCTCGTGTACTTATAGGGTTTATGTACTTAAGGCCCTGTAAAAATGTTTATCATAATAATTAGTCATTATTAATAATGTCAATTGTCTGTGGGTGGTTTGCTACAAATATTCTATTACTAAATTCAAAGAAAACTAAATGCTTAAGGTTTTCTTTACCAAATGTAGCACAAGTAGATAGCCAAATAATAATAGATGGGAGCCATATTGATCTTGTAAATAAAACGGTATTTTTGGGTCTGACATTAGACAATAAATTGCAATGGGGACCTCAGGTTGAATCTCTAGCTGCTAAATTAAGTTCGGCTGCATTTGCTGTTAGGAAAATTAAACAATTGACGAATGTTGAGACGGCCAAATTAGTTTATTTCGCATATTTTCATAGCCTTTTGTCCTATGGCATTTTGTTTTGGGGAGCAGCAGCGGATATAGAATCAATATTTATTATACAAAAAAGAGCAATTCGTGCAATTTACAGTATGGTTCCCCGTGAATCATTAAGAGATTTATTTAGGGAAATAAATATAATGACATTACCTTCACTATATATTTATGAAAATATAATGTTTATTCATAGAAACATAGGAATGTTTGAGTCAAAATTGGATATCCATAATATTAATACAAGACAAAGGGAGAAGTTAGTTGTTCCATACTTTAGACTAACTAAAGTAAACAAGTCATTTCTTGGTAATTGTGTTAGATTTTATAATAAGATACCGCTGTCAGTAACCAAAATGTCTGATCATAAATTTAAAAATTATATTAGGAAAGTTTTGAAAGAGAAAGCGTATTACAAGGTAGTTCATTATATTGAAGATAAAAATGTATGGAAATAGCTGCTCTCTGCACAGTGCACCTCTAAATCTCTTTTTTAAGTTGTAATTACCTAACTATTGTTATTTTCTATTTTATAGTCTTGTCATATTTTTATTTGTTTTGTTTTTTAATGTTACCTATAATAAGTATTTTGTAATTGTTAAATATAAAATTATGTAAAATTGAAATTATAAAATAGCCAAAAAGTCAGAATAGATAACATTTTTATTTCAAATAAAAAAGAATGTAACCTTGCTGAGTTTCTTGCCGGTTCTTCTCAGTTGAAGGCTGACTTCCGAACCGGTTGTAGCTTCAGTAACTTATAATTTGACCTTCATAATTGCCCTCCGAAGGCCTAAACTGAATAAATGGTTTTGAATTTTGAATTTTTTTAATTTTGAATTAGTATCAAACTGCTTATACATAAATAAACAAACCTTTGCAAATCAACAGATAGCTGCTAGATATAGATAGATATATGCTGATAGATATTCGGGGTCAGACTTACAGACCCCAACAGAAATAGTATATTGCACTTCAAAAACAAATCCGTCTCACATAAGGCGGCAAGCTAAAATGGGATTGGGCAGGTCAGGTTTGCCGTATGCCAAGTAAACTGTGGGCTAAAACTACCCACGTTACGTAATGTCAAGGCGGACCGAGACGTAACTGGAAAGACGAGCTCGATCCCTTTTTTTTTTTTTTTTTTAGGAGGGGAAATGCTTTGCGCATACCACCGCGCCCGGGGAGACGCGGTGGTTATGTGGGACTCCCTCTCGCAAACTCCCCTTCTCAATAAAAATGAGAAGGGGCCCGAGAGGTATACCCACTAAAACCCCTCCGGTGTTCCTTCACACACCTAAGCGCCGAGGGTCGCGGGCACGAATTCAGCTTCCGCAACCCCCGGCTGGTGCTGGCCCGCCGCCGCGGGCCCCGTCTGGTCGAGGGGGGGGAGTGAGGTGTTAACTCCTCCCCCCCCGACTTCTCTGAGGGGCGCACGTGGAACACCACACGCGCCGCCACCTCGGGTCCTGATGTTGTAGGGGGGCGACGGACGTCCCCGAGTCAGTCGCCCCTGGACCCATTTAAGGGGGCTGGAAGAGGGCGTTGTCCGCCCTCCGCCGACGCCCGGTGCGTCTGCTGCGGATCGGGTGAGGGGTTGAGATCTCCCTCTCCCTTTCCGCAGCCTCCTTCTGCGCGATAACAGTATCGCAGAAGGTTACCACTGCGTCCCAGGCCTCCTCGCTGTCGACCATCGACTCGACCACGGCCGGCAGCGAGAGGTCCGGGCCTACTCCGGCGATGAGGGCACGACGCGGATCCTCCCAAGCGGCACACTCTGCCAGCGTGTGCCGCGCCGTGTCCTCCCGGCAATGGACGCAGTGGTGACACCGGGCGTCCGGCTCCCTGTTTATGCGGCACAGGTACTTCCCGAAGCAACCGTGCCCCGAGAGTACCTGCGTCACCCGAAACGACAGGGAGCCGTGCCTCCTCCCGAGCCAGCGCTCGAGCACCGGCCGGACCGCCCCGACTATGTCGAGGCCGGCGGTAGGGCGTGAAAGCCTGTCCCGCCATTCCGCCACCAGGACCTCGCGGAGCTGAGACCGACGCAGCTCGACGTGACGCTGCATCGGTCGTTCGCCCCGCTCCGCCTCTTCCTCGCGCCACCGATACAGTGACGCGAGGACTTTCGCCTCTAGGTCCCAGGGCGGGGATCCGGCCAGTGCACAAGCCCCCTCGTAGGAGATCGCGCGATACCCCCGTATGACTCTGACGGCCATCGCTCTCTGCGGTTTTCGCAGAACAGCGATCGCGCCGGCCGTCAGGTCGAGGGCCCAGATCGGGGCCCCGTACAGGGCCATGGATCGCACGATCCCCATGTAGAGCCGCCTACAGGCGGAGCTCGGGCCCCCCAGATTGGGAAGCAGCGTTGCGAGCGCGCCAGCCGCGCCCAACAGCTTGGGCGCCAGCCGCCGAAAGTGGGGCCCGAAGTCCCACCGGCTGTCGAGCACCAATCCCAGATATTTCATGGTGGGCTCGACAGCGATTCGGACCCCCCCGACCACGATGTGTGAGCCGGGCGGCGGCGCCCGCCGGGGGCCATGAAACACCATGGCCTCCGACTTGCTGAGGGCCACCTCCAGGCCTAGGCGACGGATGCGGCTCACCACCTGTGACGCCGCAGCCGTCGCCAGCAACGCTGCCTCCCTGTGCGAGCTCCCCCGGGCGGTGACCAGCGTGTCGTCCGCGTAACACGTCAGGTCCACCCCCGGGCCGAGCTCGCCTCTCAGCACCCAGTCGTAGCCGATGTTCCACAGGAGCGGCCCAAGAACCGAACCCTGTGGAACACCGCACGACATCGGGCGCTGGTGAACGCCATCACGTCCCGTGTATGTGACACACCTCTCGGAGAGATAAGCCCCAACGATGCGGCGGAGGTAGGGAGGCACTCTATGATACCTCAGTGCCTCCCGAATGCAACTCCAGGGCAGGGTGTTAAACGCGTTGGCGATGTCTAGAGAGACCGCCAACATCACCCCGCCCCGGGACACCGCTTCCTCCGCCAGGGCCCTTACTCGCGACACAGCGTGCACGGTGGAGCGCCCTTGCCGAAACCCAAACTGACTCCCGTCCAGGTCCGGCCCTTCCTGGCACAAGTGGCTGACGAGGCGGGCAGCGAGGACTCGCTCGAACAACTTGCCCACCTCGTCCAGTAGCACTATGGGCCGGTACGCGGACGGTGAGTCCGCAGGGCGCCCCGCCTTTCCGAGCAGGACCAGTCGACCAGACTTCCACAATGTGGGAAACTGGCCCCGCTCGAGGCACGCTGTGAAGAGCCCTCTCAGTTGGGGCTCTAGCTCCTTCAGAGCGAGGGCTAACACGCAGCCGTGGATCCCATCGGGCCCCGGAGCCACATTCTTGGCCCGGAGCCGGATCACGGCAGCCCCCAACTCTGGGTGTGTCACCTCAGGGACGCTGATGGCGTTCTCCTCCGTGGACTCTGCGGCCGAGGGCAATGCCATCTGCGGCGGAGTATGCTCGCCTCGTGCCGGGAAGAGGGCTGCTACCACCTCCTCCAGCAGCTCGGGTTGGAGACTCTCGGTGAGCGGGGGCGCCGCGGCCCGAAGTTGATTTCGGACCGTGCGATAGGGCCGCCCCCACGGATCTCCGTCTAGAGTCTCCAACATCTCCTCCCTGGCACGCGTTTTCGACTCGCAGATGGCCAGCCACAGAGTCCCCTTCGCCGCGCTGTACACCTCATACAGCGCGGCCTCTTCCTCCGGGACCCGTCGACGTCTTCTCCGGTATCGGGTGTACTGGCGCCTGACCGCCACGCACTCGACGCGCAACTGCGCGATCTCGGCGGTCCACCAGTACACCTGGCGCTTTGCGGACTGAACGTGGACGCGGGGCATGGACGCGTCGCTGATTTGCGTCATCGCCCCGCGAAACCACAGCGCCTCCCGCTCGACGTCGACGGGTCCGTTCGACCCCCGGACCCAGGCCTGGACAATGGCGGCCTCCTCGAGTAGCTCCTTGTCGATGCGCTTGCGCGACCAGCGCGGACCGTCCGATAACCGGGTCGGCGGACGGCGGCCGCCCGTGGTCTGGGCGGAGACGTCGAAGCGGATATATCTATGATCCGACAACGTCTCCACCTCCACTGCGACACCCCAGCCCGAGACACGGCTCGCGACAGCGGGGCTAGCGAACGAAACGTCCACTATAGACCCGCCCCGCTGCCGCACGCATGTGTGTACCGAACCCCGGTTGAGGACGATCAAGCCTGTCGCGACCGCCCACTCCTCCAGCGCCTCACCCTTAGCATCGGTCACTGGGGATCCCCACGCCGAAGATTTGGCGTTGAGATCACCCAGCAACAGCACGGGGCGAGGGTGGAGTCGGCCCACGACGGCACCCAACTCGACAAGGAACACCTCGAAGTCGGCGAGGCTCTTGTTGGGCGAGAAATACGCCCCAACTGTGCCGATCCCATCCACAAGGGCGGCCACCCAGCCGTGACCTCGGGACGGACCGACCAGAGCCCCACCGATGATGGCCACCAAACCGTCAAGGTCTCCCACCCAGTTGTCCCTGGGGGGGACAAAATACGGCTCGGCGACCACCGCCGCACGAATCGACCACTCTGCCATGCTCTGGAGCAAGAGATCCTGAGCTCTGGCAGAGTGGTTGATATTGCCCTGGAGGAAATGGTATTGCGCCGTTATGCGCAATCCATCCCCTCCGCACCATCCCTAGGCCGGGGGTCGGCCGGAGGGCCGCCAGACTGCAGGGGGGGTAAAGAGCCCCCGGCAGCTTTGGCAGCCCCTCTCCTCCTCTTCGGGGCGGGCGCAGCGCACGCCTTCCCCCCCGCCCTGTGCCCCGCGGGCTTCCCTGCAGCCGTACATAGGCTGCAGTTCGGCGCCGCCGAGCACTCCGCCGCCTTGTGGCCGGTCTGACCGCAGCGATAACATTGGTCGCTGCGGTCGACTTCGGCGGTGCACCGTGCCCGGACATGCCCCATGTCCAGGCAGCGGAAGCACCGCAAGGCCCTGGGCTGCAGCCGCTTCACTCGGGCTGCAGCCCATCCCACCAACAGGCGCCCGGCGTCGGCGACTTTGTTCGCCGCCGCCACCGGGCACCGCACCCATATCGCGCCGAGCCCTGACCGCCCGACGCGAACCTCCCCCGTCCGTACGTCCTCCGGCAGACAACCACCGGAGCGGGCGACAGCCGCCACGACCTCAGCCGGGGTCGTCGAGTCGTCCAGGCCATCGACACGCAGTTCTGCGGTCTTCATGGGCCTGGACACCCGAACGTCCTCCGGGCTGAGGACCTCCCTCAATTTGGCGGCCAATACGTCCGCCTTCTCCCCGCTCGCGTCTCCCGACACCTCGAAGAGCCGCGCTCCCGTAATCGCCGGCCTCACCTTGAGACCCGACGATATCCCCAGATCGGGGAGCGCGACTTTCTCCTTGGCCTCTTTTAGGACCGCACTATAAGTGATGCCCCTTTCGACGGCTCCGGGCTGCAGTGTGATTACTACAGCCGCGGAGCGTGGGGCCCTAGGCGGTCCTTTGGCCTTTGCCTTCTTTCTCTTCGGTGCCGGTGGCGCTTTGGTGGGTGCCGGTGGAGCCGTCTTCTTTTTTCGGCGGCCCCTCTTGACGACCGTCGTCCAGGTCTCTGCCGGAGACCCGGTTGAGGCCGCTGGGGGCGCGTTTGCCGGGGGTGCGGCGGCCGAGGGCGCGGCCGTCTGTGAAGCGGGCGAGGGTTTCTTGCCCTTTTTGCCCGCCTTCTTGGCTGGCGTGCCGGCTGCAGGGCCCGGCCTCGTAGCCTCCTCCATTCTCCTCCTGTCCGCAGCGAGCGGCGGACGGAGGGTCTGCGCGGGGAGGAGCCTCGACTCCAGGCCCTGCAGACGGGCATTCACCATGCCCCCACACTGCAACATGCAGACGCGGACGATCTTCTCGATCTCCGCGTCTGTCCGTGTGGGGGCAGGATGCGACGACGCGCCTGACGACGTGGCCGATGGTTTCGGGTCGGCGACAGGGGCGGAACCGGAGGCAGCAGGACGCCTCTGCTGCCATTCCGCCTTCTGAGCGGCAAGCTCCCGCCGTAGGTCCTCCAGCTCGGAGCGGAGACGGCCGTTCTCCTCCCACAACTTCGCCGTCTCCTCCGAGCTTGTCCGATTCAGGAGGACCCCGGCCGCCTCTTTGATGCCCTCAGCCGCCTCCTTCAGAGCGCGCGTGAACGTGCCCTTCAGGCTGCCAGACTTAGTGGCAACCTTCAGGACGACGTCCACGCCGTCCAGAACCTGGCGGCTGAGCGCCACCGCCGACATGGCCTCTCCAGCAGCCGCCTGAGCAGTGCGTCGCTCACGGGCCAGCCGGGCCATCTCGCTGACCTCGTCAGCCGCCAGCGCCTTCCGCTGCGCACGTTTTGCGGCATTCGCCTCCGCCCTGTTGCTTTCAAGCAACAGTGGAGACGCGCACGCAGCGGACTCTTCACTCATGTCTCCTGAGTGACGGGAGCCGTCACCGGCACTTTCGACCGGCAACGGCGATGGCGTGGGGGGCCGCAAGAAGCGGCCCCGCAGGTCGCGGGTCACCCGACCTCGCCCCCTCTGCGCGGTCCCGACTTTCGGGGCCGACGAAAGGTCCTCCTCGCTGGAGGAAACCCCCACTGGCCCCAAAGCCCCGCTGCGCCGGCGCTTCCTCCAAAATTTGGAGGAGGTGCCCCCGTGCGTGTCCTGATCGGACCCTAAGTCCTTTTCAGGACCTGAGCCTCCTCGGCTCTTGTTGCCGTCGTTTTCAACGACGGCAAGCGGCTGGCGTGCATCGCACAGCCGCTCCAGGCTAACCCGGAGCTCCTTGTGCGACGCACGCGGTTGACGGGGGTCGGCGGTGTTCTGCCGACCCGCGAGACTAGTGTTGCCCCCCCCAGATACGGTGGGGCAGCCTTCCGAAGAAGGGCGGGATTCTCCCTCCTTTGAAAGGAGGGTACCCGCCTGGGGTAGTTTTACCATAGTCCGAGCTCGATCCCTAACTCAAGCACTGGCCCACATGTCGCTTTGCTGCTGGCAAAAATCATAGAGAAGCGAAGAGAGGGATGGGTGGCCTTTGTCCGGCAGTGGGGCGAACTGGGCTTTTAATAAATTTAATAACTAACTTCTAACCCGTGGTTTTATCCACGAACTGAGTTCTAATGTGTTTTCAGGTTAAAGTGTTTTATGTGCTAACATAGAATATTGCGCCAAATTTATTTTAAATCCGTTCACTTATGCGTGACTGAGTCATATATAGGTTTTTATTCTAATGAATTATGAATTTTTTTTTTACTTAAAATAGGCAGGTATGATGCCCACGTGAACGGAGCTAAAAGATCTCTTCTTGGTAACTAATATTAAATAATGGTGACAAGCCTACCTACCCAGCATGCTCCGGTAGGTCAAAATAAGTAGGTACTCACTTTAATATATGCGAAGTAAAAAAAAATGGAGAAAGTGCTAACAAAGCAGTACGCGCATTGCTTCGTGATAACTGATCGCTCGTAAGACTCGTAGCTTCTATGATTTTCTAAATTTGTTATCATATATGTCAGCTTATTGAATATCTGAAGATTTTTTGCAATGTTAGTAGAATATCAACGGAACTAAGTTTTGGTAAGGTAAACACACATCTGTACATACCTACACTAGCTGTCGCCCACGGTTGACACGTGTCCCCGTTTTACCGGGACAAAAAGTATCCAATGCGTTAATCCCGGCTTTAAAACATGTATCTAAGTGCCAAGTATCATTTAAATACGATCAGTAGTTACTGTGTGAATCAGTAAAAGCCATGGACGTGTACCATACACTATACACATCCATCCCCACAAACTTATTCATTCATAATATTAGTACAATTCCGGGACATTTATTTACACACGGCACATCTTCCTTGCAGTAGCGTAGCTAGGTAACCAAAGGCCCGGGGGCAAAAAAATTACGCTACTGGTTGTAAGTCAGAGTTCGAGGCCCCCCCCCTAGGCATAGGGGCCCTGGGTCACTGCCCCGTCTAGCCCTCCGGTAGCTAAGCCATTGCTTCCCCTGTTAACCCTTTGTGCACGGAAACCTAACAATTACCTTTTCGCTGAACTTCAGTACCAAAAGATTTGCTGATACGACTAATGCAATTATTATGTATCTTCCATATTTTATGGGAAATTTTGTACTTTTTCCCAATAGATATGTGTACTTCAACACAATTAAATGGCAAGTAAAAAGCACAGCTGCCACCACCTGAGAAGAATGAATATAATCATTATTATCTAACGGGTTGTTCTGAGTGACGTCAAAGTAATTGGTAGATACTTATCTGAAATAAAACAATACTGTCTGATTTCCTTTTTAACCATCTAAAGCAGTAACTTAACCGCCCCGCCCTACTGCGCGCCAGAATGCCATAGCGTGGGTAGGTATCGTAGAATATATTAATATCAGCGACGCATTGAAAATCAGAGCCACTCAAAGCAACCTTCACCTGGAGGGACCCTTAGGCTGGGCCCATTCCTTGAGCGGGCCAAGCCGCCTCTCAATCCGATGCCCAAATAATTATTTCTTGCGACTCAAATAATGCCCTGGCCTAGTCCGAGCTCCACATCCCATCCTTAGCCTAATTGATGTTGTAAACCCACGTAGCTTACGGAGTTACGTCAGAGTCCACGTAATATAAAACTTATTTTTACTGTCAATAGAAGTTCAATGAGTTCTGCCAACTTACACGTATGGTACGGACTTGGCGGATGGGGGCTGGGTGAAAAAAAGTGTAAGATATTTCCGTCACGATCACGAGTCACGACCCCCCTTTCTATAATGTAGGCTATCCATAGCGAGTTTGCTATTGGCCATTCCATCAATTCATTACTTATTTCTGCGTTTCTTTTCATTGCTCTCAGACGCTAGTCATTAATATATTTGTATTTATCAATCAACAAATAAGCAGACGGTCCACCTAAAGGTAAAGTGGTCACCGCCGCTTATGGACATTTGCAACACTAAGGACATTACCAATGCGTTGTCGATACTGAGACGTGAAGTTGTTTAGTCTCATGTGTTTGTAATTTCACCGCCCCCTTACCTTTCTAACCAAAACTCAGTAATACAAGTGCACTACTGCTTTACGGCGGAAATGGGTAAGGTGGTAGTACTTCCCCGGACGAACTCCGCACTAAAAGCTCTACTAATCAATACAAAATCATATATCAATAATATACTGTGAAAGGAACTTCGTTCCAATCGAGTATTCCATGATTTTTTTTTTGAATATGTTGTTCGTTACCAAGCATGGAAAATAATAAAGTAGGTACATACACACAGCAGAGTCACACCTGTGCCGAATAAAACTGCCATATGCTTCGTCACTCCACTATTGTAATTCTTCAATATACCTGTACGTGTGGATCGATTCGGTTTGTTATAATCTATATTAAATTGGGACCTGTGGAATATCAATAAAGTATTAAATGTTTGGCTTCAAAGTGGACACGTCACTTACCTTTTAAAATAATAACTTATTAGGTACTTACCTCATTGTAACTTGCTTCTTGACGTGTTGCAATTCCCATAACCATAACCAATATGTCTCTTTGCGCCGCCATAGTGTTGTTAATAACTTTGCTGCAAGTAAAGTATTATAATACTCTTCCTGTTCAAAAACATAACTGACAAAATACATGCATGCATAATAGCCTAGTCGTCCAGTCATATTAGCAGTTAACCTCGGAAAAATGGAAGCGCGTATACATCTTCATTGTGGTATTCTAAATGTTATATTAAAAGTCACATCACAATCTCGTGTCTGCGTCGTCAGTTATTTAAGGTCAAACTTTTTTTTCATGCACTCAACCATTTTTGAGATTCAAGATACATAATTCATGAACAAAAAACCATTGGGAGGGGTCAACACACAGGAGAGTAAATATCACAACAAAACAAGCGGTGATGATGCTGATGTTCTCATGCTGATGCTGATATCATAGAAAAAGCTATCGAAAAAGCTAACAAGTAAAGCTCTTAATGCACAGTTAGTCCAGGGGTGAACTACCAGGGGTGCAAGTGAGAGGCCTCCTCGTAGCGCACCCTGGGCAACGTCAGCTCCAGGTGCCCACCAGCTTTTGGTGGACACTTGGCGCTGGCGGCTGACTCTCACATCCTTCCCTTCGGTCCTCTTCCCATCCTTCCACTCCCATCCTTTTAAGGGAAAACCCTTATCCTCTCCCCCTTCCTTCCCACCCCCCCTCCCTTTTTCCCGGCGGGCCCGGCAGGTAACACTGTCGTCGGGAATAACCGTCCAAAACCAGAGTGAGGCACGCCGCTCCTCTGCGATCCGTAGCCCGGGCATCCTGCAACGACCTCCACCAAATGGCGTTGTGGAGTAGTGGGAGCCCGGAGCGGAGGGCTTGCCTTCATTGGCCGGCCCGCGAGAAAGGAAAACTCTATAAAAACCCGTCAGGACAAGACGTTAAAACCCTGTACATACCTGGCGACCTGTACAGTATCATAGCCTTGCCCCCGGAAAGGCGTCACCCGGGGGTCGACCTTTATATCGTCCATAATCGTGGGAACCAAAATGACAAATGCTGTTTCAAACCGGATGTTGATGGAGAGTAGTGAGGACAGGAGGAGAGACGAGGGAGTGCTTGGAGGCACAAAGGAGCAGAAGGTGACGTCGGGTTTTTTCGGCCGGACCGAGTCGTCCGAGCCCGATAACTCGGGCCCGGGGGGCGAGGCTCGGCCGGGAACTCCGGCGACCTCTCTGCCCCGAAAAAGAGGGCATGAGGAAGGGGAGGACGACCCGAGGCCCGAAAACACCCCCAAGGTGAATACCTCCCGAAGGGGTGGGGCCAAGGGGAGACTCGCAAGTTTCGCGAGGCTGGCGGCGGCAAGAGCGAGGCCCCGCGCGTCGGAGTGCGCAGATTCGGACGACTGCGCTACCTCCGATGCGGGGAGCCTCCTCGATGATAGCTCGCCTCCAAGCCGAGAACTGGAGGCTGCGGGAGCGGGCGCTCCTCCGCGACGAGGAGCTGAGGAGGCTCCACGCCGCCTCCACGAAGCGCGGACCGTCGGAGGGCGGGACCTCGGCCCCAACGTCGCAGTTCACCGCTGCGGACCTGGCGGAGGCCCTCACGGAGATCAGGCGGGACCTGTTCGCCTCCCTGGAGGGTATGATCAATACCCGTCTCGGGGAGGCGAGCAAGCGCCCGCCTGCCGAACCCATCGTCCGCCCCCCGTTGGAGGCCGACGAGAGGAGGACTGCGGGACCGACCAAGTCGATCCCAGCCGCAAGTGAGCCCGAAAGGGCGAGGATGGGCGACGGCCGGGCCCGGAGGCCCAAGGCCGCCAAGGCTGCCGCCAAGGCCACCAAGACCGCCGCCGGGGCCACCAAGAAGCCCACCCCGGCTGCCCCTGTTGCCCCGCCGGCCCCGGAGGAGGGACCGGGCCCCTCGGGTTCAGGGGAAGGGGTCGGGGAAAGAGTCCCACATAACCACTGCGCCTGCCCTGGCGTGGTAGTATGCGTAACGCATTTCCCCTCGTAAAAAAAGAAAAAAAAAATAGGGGAGAACTACTACCTTACCCATTTCCGCGCTGAAGCAGTAGTGCACTTGTATTACCTACTGTTTCTGTTAGTAAGATAAGGGGGCCGGTGAAATTACAAGCACATGAGACTTAACAACTTCACGTCTCAAAGTCGACAACGCATTATCGATGCCCTTAGTGCTGATACTTACGGCGCGTCTACCCTGTATAGGTCTATTAATTATTTTACTCTTTGGTCTACGCCTACCGTTCAAGTGTGCAAACTAAGCGCGATCGGGGGCCCCCCACTTCCCCGATAGATCCCCGCCGTTGCTTTATGCAAGTACATTCGTTTCGCAACTGTATGTTATTGTTAAACTGTGGTATCTATATTTCTCTGAGATTCATGGTTGGTCTTGCATTACAGTAACAACGGTTGAGGGCGGCACGCTCTACGCCCTCTATCTTAAAAATGGTGAAGTGTATGAAAAAATATTTCGAACAAAATCTTTAGCAAAAAGTATGCTCTACAATTCTGTTACACCATACGTCCTACAGGATGTAACCTAGATAATCCTGAAAAACTTTTGTGAACATTGATCTTGAATAACTAACGACGCAGACAGGAAATTTTATGTAACTTTTAATGAGACATCATTTAGAACCCCACAATGAAGATACGAGTTTCCAGCTTATTATCTCTCATTCTGAGATCGACCCCTATTTATGCTTAAATGACTGTGCTATAGATTATTTCCGTCCTAAACAGGTTTATGTCAACTTCTTCTCTAAGCTGTCCACTGAGCTTTGACCGTTTAAATTCTAAAAATCTTTTTAGTTACAAATATATTGTGATTATTGAATATATGTACTACTACCATAACGATTAGGTAATCTGTGGTACTACTACCCAGATATATCTACATATTGTCATTTTTACTAAACCGAAAAATATTAAAAACCGTAAAGTAAGTTTTCAAACTATTTTCTATATTAAATCTGTGTCAGAATTGTCTATGATTCATCTTTTGTAAGATATAGTATTGTGAGGTATAGTTTCAACTCTGCATCGATTTATATCAGTCGGTCAAATCAGTCACTTCTCTACAATTAAGTGCATTATTAGTTAAGTATAAAAAGCCTGGTACATACCCCAAATGCTAACAAAGAGACAGTACCAAATTATGAGCCGATTGTCCAATGTATTGGTTATGTCAGCCGTCAAACAATGATCAATTAGTTTCTCAAACCCGCAAATCTGGAAATCATTACATCTCGGACACAGATATGTATCGTTTTTGTCGAAGCATGTGTCCTCCCTAAAAAATATTGTTAACAGTAATACTTTTGAATAACAAATGAATAATAGGCTCTATACCCATATAAATACGTACTTGATATAAAGTGCTTAACTAGAAGCACCAATAGGTTACAAAAAGCTTAGAAAGAAAATTAACTTCTTAAAATCTTCTAGGCAATATTACTATTTGACCATAAATGAATAGATGTGTAATTATTATGTAGATACGTATTGGTACAGTCTGCAACGAAAGCTCATGAACATAAAGAAATTAACAAATAAATATATAAAATATGTAAATTTATAAATCGTATAGAATCGTAAACTATGCAACGGATTTTAATGCAGTTTTCAGCAATTCAAGAGGAAGGTTTATAACCAGGATTGAAAGCGGGCAAAGCCGCAGGGTGCAGCTAGTATATAATAAAACACTAACCAGAGAAGAGATCAAAACAAAAAGGAAGTCATTTAAAAAAACGCTGAACATAAGTAGGTATGTCCTAAAACACTAAGCACCATTATGTCATAAAACGATTCATCATCATATTTTTTTCACAATAGCAACAATTTAGGGCTGCAGGCAGACATTTCTAAACAAAGCAATCAGCCTAGATGAACAACGAAAATCTACGCTTTTTGTATTGGATGTGATAGATACGTGATAATATAGCCTTGTCGCTAGTAATGTTCAATAATTTACAGTATAACAAATAGCCTTGTCGAACAATCTATGTTCAGCGACTTTTGAATTGTATCGTCGTTATATATGTAACCGGCCAAACCCGATTTCAGGACAAACTAGTTTTGCCTAGGCTAAACTAGTTCTTAACGTAGCTCTTTGGAGTCCTCCGCGTCAAGAGCCTTAGAAACATACCTAACCACAACGAGTTCACGGGTAGGCGTGTTTATAGAGTTCCGCTACTTCGAACTAACTCCCTATTACCCAGAAGATGTCCAGCGTACTTGCTTGCACACACCTATAATAAAGTAACCAAAATGTGTGACATAAAAACCTCACTATCTCCGTAATAAAATAATTGTAAGAATGTGGCTTCTAAGTTATTTTTAATTTCTATATATATAATATATTTTTCTGCTCTTCTTAACCCAGTTTTCTTTTTTTTATGTTTTACATAAAATTTTAAAGTTTTTGTTTTTAAGTAAATAATAACAACATTGTGTGTTCACACTTTCTGCTTTATGCAATAAACTTATGAAAAACTTAATTGTTAACTCAGAACAAATCGATACTGGTGAATCGCATTCCCTGAGCCACAAAATACAAGCTCTGTTTAGTTTGGGACTCTGTCAAACTGTTTTAGTTGTAATGATATATTGTGCTCTATACTTATCTTGTGTTATTTTAATTAATTTTTCTGGCAATAAAAAGTTATTATTATTCTCTTATGGATGCACTTAAGCTCAAATTTAAACTACAGTGACTCCATTGAGTATAAAGCAAAAACCGCTGCCAAAAAGCTTGGGATCTTAAACAAGGTTAAGCGGTACATCACACCAGGACAGCTTCTGAATCTAAACAAAGCTCAAGTCCGTTCATGTATGGAGTACTCCAGTCACTGGGACGGATTAGCTAAGTTTCAACTAAGACCAGCTGGCAGCCCTTGACTCAGTGGAGCGCCGTGCTAAAAAGTTAATTGGCGACACTACTTGGTTGAGTCCAAGCTCCAGAGTCTCGAACACCGTCGCAGAATTGCTTGCCTTTCGGTATTTTAGCGGTTGCATTTTGGTGAGTGTGCTATGGAACTTCATGACTTAGTTCCTCCATCACCTTTTCATCATCGGACTACTAGGCGTGAGGAGAACTTTCACCCTTATGTTGTAGCTTGCACGCTTTGCACCTTCCTTCCTCATGCGCACAGCTAAAGATTGGAATTCTCTCCCCTCGTCTGTGTTCCCAGATACTTACAACTTGGGGCTATTTAAGAAAAGAGTGAATAGGCTACTAACGGGAAAGCGAGCTTCATCTTCGGCCTCATCTTCACTTACCATCAGGTGAGATTGAGGCCAATCGCAATCGAAAAAAAAAAATTGTTTGGCCTAGACTATACAAGTTAATCCTATCGCGTATAGGATGAACAAGTTTAGCCTAGGCAAAACTAGTTTGTCCTGAAATCGGGTTTGGCCGGTAACATATACAGGGTGACTGGTGAGATACCTTCAATATTTGAGGACGTGATAGTTGGCGATCATATATGATGAAAAAAAACAACATTAAAAATAAATATTAAATGACTTCTAAGTAAACTTAGTAAACAGTACATCGAGAGTCCCGTATTTACCTGCGCAATACTTGGATACGCGCAGCGCGCTATCAACACAGCCATAGTTAACTACCTAGCCTAGATATTTATCACGGGTCACAGGTCTCACACACACACACACACTCACACGGCGCGTAACTACCTACGATCGTGGGGCGCGGAGGCAGGAAGCGGGAACACGGACATGTGAACCTGTCGGCGTTTGCGCTTACACTAATGAGTCCAGTGCGGTGATGCAACAGGTAGTGGGGTTGGGGGGGGGGGGGGGGGGATTAGCGCGTTCCGCACGTGACTAGATCAACTTAAACAACAAACACCGCGGCGTGTTTAGTATAATATCCACATTTCACTTATTTTTAGAGAAATTTTGGGTCAAAAATTAAGCACCTAATTTTATTATACCATTTTAACGAGAATCGAGTACCGAGTACTCTCCATAATATCGAAGGTATCTCACCAGTCACTCTGCATAATTCTACTGTACGTGTGTATGTCACTGAACTCCTCCTAAGCGGCTGGATAGATTTTGATGAAATTTTTTGTGTGTGTTCCAGTGGATTCGAGAATGGTTTAGATTCATAATTGGACCCGGTAGATGTCCTGCATTTTGTATGGACTTATTTCGAAAGAACAACGTCTGTCCGAACAACTTGTGATAATATAGAAATCGTAAATGACTTGGTTTAATTTTGACCACCGAGCGACCATTAGTAATTACAAAAAAAATGTGACAGTAGTGATTAGGATAAATGCTAACCTGACTGTGTCGTACCCAGTATCGAAGTAACCAAATGCCACCATGGCAATGCCTCCAATAGCAGCCAGGACCAACATTTGATTGTAGAATTGAAAGAAGGCGAAATAAAAAGCAATCTGTTAAATTTTTTAATATGTTTGAGAGGTTAATTTCATCACATATTTTTCATACTTTAGTAGGTATTTTTTTAAATGGAAGGTGCTAAAGTGTCATTACAAACCCTGGATCCAAAATATTCGTGTATCAAGTTTAATGGTTGCATTTTGAATAAATTCCTTAATCCAGTCCAATAATAAAATAAAATCTGTAAAATAAAAGGACATTTATATAATAAATAAGTACCTTTTGCATATACCTAATGCTTTTACATCACCACGGGTTTCAATATGAAACGAATGTTAAGTAACTTTAAATTTGATCTTCATAAGTGCCCTCAACAGGCCTAAACTAAATAAATTGTTTTAAATTTTGAACGTTGAAAACATTTATGAATATTACTCACGCACAAACTATATTCCTACATAAAATATTCGGAAACCTGTCATATATGTAATAAATGACGGTATAGGTATTTTGTTATTGAACTAAACAAACTTTGGGATGACAATTCATTGTTATAAGTTTACGAATGAATGTGAGCACCATATACGTACAAAATTTTGGAGTTTTCAATGGTGAAAACTAATATTTAAAATGAATATTTAGGTGTCAAATAAAAAATGAATATTTGAAACATATAAAAGTTTTGCCCAACCAAGAAGCATACAGATTCTCATTCAAAGTAGTTATGTTATAATATTAATATAAATGTTAAAGATACATGATGCAACTGAACCTAAACCGACATTTGAGCGGTGGACCCGGGCCGGCAGTGGTTGATGCAGATTATGTGACAAGGTTGACCTCAGCGTTTTCATACGTGTACATTATACAGGTATATACATGTTTAACTTACTTGGCGAGCATTAACTTCAGTGAAATTTTGATGTTGAGTATAAAAGTAGGGTCCATCATGTAATGCAAACGCATCTAAAATTATATCCCTATTCAGTAATCTGAAAGTAGTAGAAAGTAATTAAAATCCTTAGAGCCCTTTATTTAAAAAATATCAATGCGGTGTCAATCAAAATGCAACTCAAAGATAGTGGCAAAAGAGCGAGAGATAGAGAGAGAGAGATATATGTTTCAGATACTTAGAATTATCGCTATTAATCATGTCTGCCACCGGAGCAATTCAGGCACCTTTAGACTTTTTTTCGCGGCTGTTCCCTGTATATACTTAATGGATTAAGTAATGAAAAAAATCATGTAAAACTTTTATTTCATTATGCTTTATTTCGGGGAACAGCGACTAAAAACTACGAAGGGAAAACGACGTTGCGTTACATAAGGTCGTTTATTTCACAGAATTTCTTTACACAACTTCAGAAGTTTTCCAAACAAAGCCATTTTAACTGTGTTTAAAAACTGAAATGTTGTCTGCGCAGATTCCATATGATTGCATACAAATGTTGGTCGTATATAAATGGATTCTTACCTCTCCAAACCAAAGTTGTTAACGTGCTCTCCGTAGGGCAAATGAAGAAGAATCTTGTACACAATAAGACTTCTTTCTAAATTCGAATAATATAACGGCGGTACATACTGCTTTCTGAAAATATAAATAAATCTATTATACCTATATTATCTACTTTTTCGAAGGACTCGAGAACACGTCTTGGCCCTAATCGCCTAAGACGCTTCTGTAACCCATCATTTCCTCCATGATTAGGTAGTATTTACATAGTTGTCATTGTAATGAAATGAAATGAAATATTTTATTCAAAAAATAAAATACTTCATTTCATTTCATTTCATTATTTTTCCTCCATGATTAGGTAGTATTTACATAGTTGTCATTGTAGCTTCAGTAACTTTCAATTTGGCCTTTAAGTGCCTCCCGAGGGCCTAAACTGAAAAAATAGTTTTGAATTTTGGATAGACATGGTAGTAGTTACATCGTTTATTTCATAATGAATATAACGGCCTGACTACTAGCCAAAGGTGGCGATTAAACCTAAAACTATTTATATACATACCGTACTATTTTAATCCATTCTTTCTCCTCGTTCAATTGTGTACAGATACACAGAAATCGATTTATGAACGCACTTCTAGATTTGATATACTCCACATGGCTGTCCTTAAAATATTTCTTGACTCCGACTATGTCACCATACTCTTCAAGTACATAATCTGGAGCATGTACTTTGACAAAAATAAGATTTTTGTGTATCGGCATCTAAAAGGCAGAAGTCTAGCTAGTGAACTTCTTCTGCCGTTTAAGAATATTTGGAACACTAGGGGATCGCCAATGCGTTGACCCTGAGACGTGAAGTTGTTAAGTCTCATGTGTCTGTAATTTCAGGGCCCTACCCACCCGAACTAAGCGAAACACAGTAATACAAGTCCACTACTTTACGGCGGAAATGGGTGAGATGGCACTAGGCTCTGCTGCTGCTAAACATACATATTTTTCACAAATCCATACATAAATCGATCTAAACCCCCCCCCTCCAGGCCCCCCCTTACCTAGATCGGCGTTCGCGCCAAACAATACTTTCGCTGCTACCGTAGCAGGCGCTCCCGTGAGCACCGCCACCCCCGCCGCCGCGACCGCGACCGTACCAAAGCCTACCGCTGGGCCTAAAACGGCACCGTTGCCGTCGCCGTCATCACAGCGTCCGCTCCTCAAGCAGACGCCCCGCGCCGCAAACAATATCCAACCCACACAGAAGGTAGCCCCTGGTTCAGGGCTCCTTACTGTGTGCCGGCTCGCGCAAGCAATCGACTACGAACGAGTCGACGAATTCGCAGGCCAAATCGAGGCCAACATCGGTGATCTCTTCGCTCTCGCGGGAATCATCCACCAATATAAGGACGTACTCGACGCCCTTAAAAACTTCTCACTAAATTAAATGGCTACTACGCCGCTATGCAGAATCAAACCCCGATCTCTCAAGTTAGGTTACTTCAATGCCAACGGCATTAGAGATCAACGCGATGAGATCGCAAAATTCTTGCGTGATCATCAACTTGACCTACTAGTGCAGGAGACATTCCTCAAACCCTTTCATAGGGATCCTAGAATTGCAAACTACAACATAGTGCGCAACGATAGGATCAACTCAGCGCTCGGAGGGACGCTGATCTATTACAACAAGTCCCTGCACTGTTCCCCCCTGGATCCGCCTTCCGACCTCAAGTACATCGAAGCGTCGGTATGTAGGCTCGCCATGACCGGACACGAGTCCATAGTGCTTATATCAGCCTATCTCTCGCCAACCTCGACCGAAACAAACCCTAGGACGTTGCTAAAAAGCGACGTAGAATCCCTGATGCAAATGAGTCACTCTGTCATTCTGGCAGGGGATCTAAATGCTAAAAACACCCTCTGGGATTGTGTAACAACCAATACCCGGGGGAAAATATTAGAGTCCCTTCTGGACGCACTAAACATAGACCTAATCTCGCCCTTAGAGCCGACCCACTTCCCGGCCGTAGTGTCTCACCGCCTGGATATACTCGACGTGGCGCTGCTACGGAACGTAAGCCTCCGCTTGCATTGCGTATCGGTGCTACACGAGCTTACCTCTGATCACAGACCAGTCATATTAGAATTCGCTTCACGAACAGTAGGCCCCCCACAGACCCAAGTCGCACCGCGAGTAAAAATATTATCAATTGGGACAGACTTGGCGAACGCCTTAAATCTGCCACCAATTCCGTTCACCTCGATAGTATACCCGACACTATAACCACCGCGGTCGACGTGTCTGTGGCTATCGACTCCCAGCAACCACGTACAATCGACCGTTGTCGATTGCTCTCGGACAGTGCCGGATACGGGTGACCGTAAATGGCAATTGCCCGAAGATATACGTGCATTGATCAGGGAGAAGAACGCCATAACACGATATCACGACAAAAAACCATACGACCACATACGCGCTCGCATGCGTTATTTACAGCGGGCCATTAAGGTCCGCGTAAAGGAGGCACGCAACGCTCAATGGGAACGTACTATCGAGGAGATCGAACCCTCTCATACTGCATTCTGGCAACTCTCCCGTAAATTCACTAAAGATACGGTAGCTCCCATGCCCCCCCTTAACAGACCTAACCTCCCACCCGCTTTCGAGGATAGCGAAAAGTCCGAATGCCTAGCCGACAGCCTGGCGCTTCAATGTACACCCAACTCCCTTCATGTTGACCCGAGTCACGTGGAGGCAGTCGTTTCCAAAGTGGAACGGAGAAGTTCTCTCCCGTTACCATCTTCTCCTCCCTTCATCGCCCCCCCCCCCCTCCAGCCCCACTGCCACTGAGGAAGTGGAGGACCCCATCCCCCTAGTTACACCTGACGAGGTAAAGTCTATCATCAGGAATCTACATCCGAGGAAAGCTCCGGGCTCGGATCGTATCACAAATCGAGTAGTTAAACTCTTCCCCCCGACCCTTATCACCCTTCTGGTGGCCATCTACAACGCCGCCTTGGCGTGTAACTACTTGCCGCAACAGTGGAAGGAGGCGCACGTCATTGGCATTTTCAAACCCGGCAAACCTAGATCCGAGCCCACCAGTTATCGTCCCATAAGTCTACTCAATGTCATGGGTAAGATTTATGAGAGACTCATCTATATTCGATTAAAAGCATATGCCGATGCTAATAAACTTGTAGATACCTACGGACGCATCACAGTAACACGCATGCGCGAGTCTAGAGCGAGACAGTCGCCGCGCCGCCGACGTTTAACAGCGCCACCTACCTTTCCTACATATAAATAAAGTTTAGCTCGCGCAAACGTATGTTTTGTGTATACTTAGTTATTGCATATTAAAAGTGAATTTTGGCAATAAAGTTACCCATTCCACAAACTGAATCGAGTTTTATTTGCAAGAACAGCGTTGTTATCAAAGATTGGAACAAGCTCTACGGCTGTGACTGAGCACTTCCAACAGTGGTGACCCCTATTGAGCAACGCAGCCTACAACCAATAGCAAAGAAGCAACTGCAAATAACGGAGCAAAATACAATGGAAGCATCAACAGACAACGCAGCAACATCCTCGGAAATCGCCGGGATCGCGCTCTCTATGAGAATACCACGATTTTGGCGTGACAGGCCACAACTTTGGTTCTTCAGTTTTGAAGCAGCAACAAATCATCTGAAAAAAGGCAGCACTGAGTTGGCACAATTGGTAGTATCACATCTGGAGAAGCAAGACATTGAACAAATCAGCGACTTGCTTTACGACCTCTCGAACTCGAATTCCTACAAATTGCTGAAAGAACGTCTGATTTCCGTATACGAGGAGTCTAGAAGCAGACAGTTCCAGAAGCTGATTTCCGAAATGGAGCTTGGGGATCAGCGTCCTTCACAACTTCTACGCCGAATGCGAGAGCTCGCTCGTGATAAAGTTCCTGATAATACGCTACAACTGATGTGGATGAATCACCTGCCAGTCCACGTGCGTTCAGTCCTTGTAGTCAGCGACTCGATCAGTAAGACAGCATCACTCGACGAGCTCGCCCTATTGGCAGACAAAATGTTGGAGCAGACACAGGAAGTCGCGGCGATTTCCCGACCTACTACTTCTTACGCGCAGCAAACATCAGACAGTGACACAAAATACCTAATTGAGGAAATCAAAAAATTATCCCTAGAAGTCGCCGAGTTAAAATCAACACATCAAAATCCTTATCAGTACGAGAGACGAAGCCGTTATCAACATAGCCACTACAACGCCCGCCAGAGCTCGCGAAACAGAATATCGCCGTCTCGTTTCAACCGGTACTCTCCATCTCATTCACCGTCTCGTTCCCGCATCGGTGCGCCTTCTCGCTCTCGCTACGATACTACGTGCTATTATCACCGTCGTTTTGGAGCAGATGCAAGGCGATGCTTACTACCCTGTGATTACAAAACTGAGACCGAATCGGGAAACTAAACAAGACGCTAGCTGCGGCGGAATCTGGCGTCCCCGGCAAGTGCTACCGCCTTTTCATCACGGACCAGAACTCTAACATTACCTTCTTGGTAGATACCGGCGCCAATATTTCGGTAATACCAAAGGTAAAAGGATCTTCACCGAAGCCGCTTCCATTCAACCTATATGCAGCGAATAACACAGTTATACCTACCTTTGGAGAAAAAACACTAGAACTCAACTTTAAGTTACGCAGACCATACAGATGGAAATTCATAGTCGCCGACGTCAGCAAGCCTATACTTGGAGCAGACTTCCTCAACAGTCACCAGCTCACTGTAGACTTGAAAAACAAGCGCCTAATCGACACAGTTACAAATATCGCGGTCAACGCTTCAACACAACTCGACAATACTCCTACTGTACATAGTATCAATCTGCAGCAACCATTCCATGACCTTTTGGCTGAATTTCCTGGGACTACGCGACTTACATCAATGAAGTTGTCTCCCAAACACAACGTGGAACATCATATCGAAACAACTGGGCAACCTATCCATTGTCGTGCTCGGCCGATACCACCACACCGCTACGAACAAGTGAAAAAAGAATTCCAGAATATGATCCAGCAGGGACTCTGCAGACCAAGTAAAAGCCCATGGTCATCAGCACTCCACATAGTCCCAAAGAAAAATGGAGACTTACGAATATGTGGTGACTATCGTCGTCTCAATGCTGTCACAAAACCCGACCGATACCCGATACCCAGGATCAAAGACTTCACATACCACCTCGAAGGCATGCAGTACTTCTCCACCATAGATCTGAACAGAGCATACCAGCAGCTTCCAGTCCTTGAAAGCGATATAGAGAAGACTGCCATTATTACACCTTTCGGCCTCTTTGAATTTCCACGCATGTGCCCAGGTCTTAAAAACGCCGGACAGACTTTCCAGCGGTTTATCCACGAAGTACTCAGAGACATGGATTTTGTTTTCCCATTCGTCGATGACCTGCTTCTGGCATCTAAATCAGAAAAGGAGCATCGCCAGCACCTCCGAGCCGTCCTCCAACGTCTGGATGAATACGGCATCACCATTTACCCATCAAAATGCAACTTCCGGCAACGTGAAGTGATTTTCCTGGGTTATCACGTCTCTCCAGATGGTATTCAGCCCCCACTTGAAAATATCCAAGCCATCATCGACTACTTGAAACCCAAAACTATTGAAGAGCTAAGACGTTTTCTCGGAATGCTAAATTATTACCGAGAAAGCATACCTAACGCAGCAGCCATACAAGCACCTTTAAACATTTATCTACATAACACCAAAAAAAAGGACAAAACGGTTATCGAATGGACAACAGCAGCTTCAAAAGCCTTCGAAGCATGTAAGGTCAGCATACAAAACGCAGCCCTACTTGCACACCCATCCATCAATGCAAAACTGGCAATATTCTGCGACGCTTCAGACAAGTCAGCCGGTTCCGCACTGCAACAATATAAAGACGGAAAATGGACACCAATTGGTTATTTCTCAAAAAAATTCACCGAAACGCAGCAAAAATACAGCACTTTCGACCGTGAACTCCTGGCAGTATATATGGCAGTCAAGCATTTCAGAAAGCTATTCGAAGGAAGAGAAATAACTATATATACCGACCACAAACCACTCACCTATGTACTCACGAAGCCACCATCACCAACCGACACCCCAAGAAGAACCCGACAGCTACTATTTATCTCCGAATTCACATCGGTCATTCGACACATCAGTGGACAAGACAACATCGTTGCAGACGCTCTCAGTCGAGTGGAAACTATCTCCTGTCCAACCTCACTGAACTACAAAGATGTCGCTACTGCTCAAGAGAGAGATAGCAGTATACAACAGCTGAGTCAACAAAGTAACTTAATATTTAAAAAAGTTACTCTACCCAACTCCAACATCGCTATCTACTGTGAAACATCGACACCATACATACGTCCATACATACCTAAAGACTATAGAAAACAAGCATTTGAAGCCGTCCATAACATTAGCCACCCCGGAGTCAAGTCAACACGGAAGATAATGTCACAGAAGTACTTTTGGCCTTCAATGAATATTGATGTCGGTAACTGGGCAAAAACGTGCATCCAATGTCAAAAATGTAAAACCCATCGACATACCACAAGCAAGATATCAACGTTCCCACGCAGCGACCGATTTCAACACTTACACGTAGACATCGTCGGACCGCTACCTACATCACCCCAAGGTCATCGATACCTGGTTACGATGATTGACCGAGCAACGCGATGGCCAGAAGCAATACCCACAGAAAATATTACAGCAGAAGATGTCGCGAAAATCATCTATGAAAATTGGATAACTCGTTTCGGATGCCCGGTGATACTTACTACGGATCAAGGTCGCCAGTTTGAAAGTCAGCTGTTCGCGAAATTAATGGTTACAATGGGTATCAACAAAACAAGAACTACGCCCTATCATCCACAAGCCAATGGAATAGTTGAACGCTGGCACCGATGCCTCAAAGCTGCTCTCAAGACTCGACTAAATAATGGCTCGACATGGGTCAAGGAACTCCCGACTGTATTGCTCGGACTCCGCGCCGCTCTGCGCTCCGACACCGAAGTAAGCGCAGCTGAACTCACCTTCGGGTACAGCCTGAGACTACCGGGAGATTTCTTTACAACAACTGCTCAAGACTACAGTACGGACTATGCCTACGTAACCGACCTACGGAACACCATCAACAGTTTGAAACCACAAGATGCAAACAAAACACATAGCAACAATCGACCTATCTTCGTGCATCGAGACCTTTGTACATGTAAGTCGGTCTTTGTAAGGGTTGATGCCAGTAAGAAATGTCGGCAGCCACCCTACGATGGACCTTTTCCAGTATTGAAAAGAAACGATAAAGTTTTCACCCTACAACTACCAGACAGACAAACAACAATTTCGATCGACCGCCTAAAACCAGCCTACACAATAGACGACATCGGAATCCAATCTGATACTTCTATTACTAAGAGCGAGATCTCCAACCAGCAATACAGCAGGACACCGTGTACCACAACAACCTCATCCTCCTCGAAGCAACAGAAAACCACTCAAAGCGGACGAGTCGTCAGATTACCTGTACGCTTCGCTTGAGGGGGAGCACTGTAGATACCTACGGACGCATCACAGTAACACGCATGCGCGAGTCTAGAGCGAGACAGTCGCCGCGCCGCCGACGTTTAACAGCGCCACCTACCTTTCCTACATATAAATAAAGTTTAGCTCGCGCAAACGTATGTTTTGTGTATACTTAGTTATTGCATATTAAAAGTGAATTTTGGCAATAAAGTTACCCATTCCACAAACTGAATCGAGTTTTATTTGCAAGAACAGCGTTGTTATCAAAGATTGGAACAAGCTCTACGGCTGTGACTGAGCACTTCCAACAAACTCATCCCCGACGAGCAGTTTGGTTTTCGAACTAAACACTCGTGTGTTCAACAAGTCCATAGAATCGTTGAACACATCTCTAGTAACTTCCAATCCGGTGCACTGACGGGCGCGCTCTTCTTCGACGTGGCGAAAGCGTTCGACAAAGTGTGGCACGACGGCTTAATTTATAAGCTTTACACTATGGGTGTGCCACCGAGGCTCGTTGCCATCTTACGAGACTACCTGTCGAATCGCTACTTTCGCTACCGAGTGGAAGGGCGCGTACTTTCATCGCCTCATCCCATTCGCGCCGGAGTCCCGCAGGGCTCGGTGTTGTCTCCTCTGTTATTCTCGCTCTTCACGAGTGACATGCCCAGAGACACACACTTGGCCCTGTTTGCGGATGACACGGCAATCTACTCCTCAAGTAGAAGCGTTCCCCTCATTTTGAAACGTCTCCAATGGGCAGCCAACGCCCTAGGCGATTGGTTCCGCAAATGGAGAATCGAAATTAATCCCACTAAGAGTCAAGCCATTCTCTTTTTTAGAGCTTTCCGCGCAACTTACCGAGCTTTCCCCGACACATCCATCTCTATGTTTGGCGTGCCCATCCCTTGGGAGAGGCAAGCCAAATATTTAGGCGTCATTCTGGATGAAAGACTTTCCTTCGGCCCTCACTTAGACACGGTGCGTAAGCGTGCCAACTTAGTGTTAGGCAGGCTTCACTTCCTCATCAACTCACGTTCAAAACTCGCCCTAAAAAGCAAGCTTAGACTGTATACCGCGTGTATACGGCCCATCATGACGTACGCAACTTTTGCACACGCCGCCCCCAAGCGGATCCATTCACTTCAAGTCCTCCAAAATAAATTCATGCGCAGAGCCACGGGCGCCCCGTGGTACATGCAAAATCTCCAACTCCACATGGATTTACGATTGCCGACCATCAGGCAATTTATCAAAGGGGCTTCTCGCCGCCATTTCGATTCTGCAATAAACCACAGTAATCCCCTAATAATAAAGGCCGCGTTCTACACTCCGTCCCGTATCAGTCGCGTTCGCAGACCGAGGCACGCCCTCGCCGAGTCTGACGACGAAATCACCAAAGCTCAAACAGCTGCAGCCGAATCTTCAGCTCGCGATACTACACACCCACAAGGCCATCAGCCTAGATACCGTCCTCGCCGGCGGGGACGTTAGCCGCGCTCCCTCTAAAAATTCATTGTTGTTGTTTTTTGTATTGAAATAAAGAACCACAAATAAATAAATCAGATAATGTAAAGTCTATTGACCCCCCACGCAACGCCCTGAGCCCGAGGTCCGAGCCCCACAGGGGGCACCCTCAGTGTGCTTGTTGCTAAAAATCTAAATGTACTTTCGGCTGAGAGCCCCTAGCGCTCGCCGGAATTGTCCGCGTAAGGGTGTAAGAGCCATCTGAGGCTAACACCTTAGGCCCCTCCAAAAAAAAAAAAAAATGAAATTTAGCTGGTTGTTTTCCCGCAGCGAAATGGTTTTGTCTTGGTTATACAACCGTTTTATATACAAATAAAACATTAGAAACCAAAAATGGCAGATTTAGCATTGTGAAAAACAAAATTCGAAAACGACCACGAAACAATAGTAGATAACTCCCGACGACCTTGCCCCGACCTTCGCTCGGAGCAAGCCGGGTGCCGACCGACGCGCGGCCGTTGACCCGCGTGTTGAAATGAAATGAAATGAAATATTTATTCAAATAGGCCTTCACAGGCACTTATGAATGGTCCGACACTAACACCGGTTCGGAAGGTTGCTTTTACTGAGAAGAGCCGGCAAGAAACTCAGCAATTACTCTTTTCAAAATAAGATTTTGTACATTAAAATGTGTCCTGCTGGAGCGAGCGCTACACCCAAGCATTGTCGTCATTAAAATAATTTGTATTGTAGAAAGCCTTTTGTACTAAAACAGTCTTAATTCTTTCCTTAAAATTTTGTAAAGGCAAATTTAAAATTTCAGCAGGGATTTTATTATAGATGCGTGCACTAAGTCCTAAAAATGAGCCTTGCACTTTTTGCAGTCTATATGCAGAAGTGACAAGTTTATCCTTATTTCTAGTATTGATGGAGTGCATATCACTCTTTTTGACATAAAGACTAATATTTTGATGTACAAATATTATGTTTGCATAAATATACTGCGATGCAACTGTGAGGATATAAATTTGTTTAAACTTTTCTCTGAGGGAAGCTCGAGAACTCAAATTATAAATTGCTCGAACGGCTCTTTTTTGCAATATAAAAATTGTTTCTATATCAGCAGCTTTACCCCAAAGCAAAATGCCGTAGGTCATAACACTATGAAAGTAGCTAAAATAAACTAATCTAGCCGTATCGACATCTGTAATCTGCCTAATTTTTCTAACTGCGTAAGCTGCTGAACTAAGTTTTCCCGCAAGACATGATATTTGTGTCCCCCATTGAAGTTTTGAGTCTAAAGTAATTCCTAAGAAAACTGTTGACTCAACTAGGCTAAGAGCTTCATTGTCTAACATTAAACTACAGCCTAGTTTTTTAACATTGGGTAATGCAAATTTAATACATTTAGTTTTTCTAGCATTTAAAACAAGATTATTAACAGTAAACCAATTTAATACCTGGGCTAATGCACCGTTTACATCGTCATAATTGTATTTCAGTCTATCAACACCAAAAATCAGTGAGGTATCGTCAGCAAACAGTACAATTCCACAGGTATTTCTTACGTAAAATGGAAGGTCATTGATATATACTAAAAATAGAAAAGGCCCTAGAATAGAGCCCTGGGGTACACCCATATGCACAGGAGAACCAGATGATTTAACTCCATTAACTGTTCTTCAAACAGCTGATAATTTATTCTTGATAATAATAAGCTTTACCCACCAAGTTATACAAATTTTCTCTTCTTACATTTACGGGCTTAGAACCGTCAAAAGTAAATAGGTACTTTTCTTAGCTGCAATTTACCGGACACGAAATTAAATAAAAACTAGTTTATTATCAAAAATAAATATTTTCTGATATTAGATACTTGTTGTCAAAGTATTTAAGGCGTATTTCAAATATTTTTATCAACATATTTACATTAGTTTGAATAAAATGTTCACTTTTTACAAAAAATGCGAGTACGTACTTACACTTCCCGGTTATTGAGTAATTGTTCGAAGTATAAGGCACTGCGTTGAACAGTCAAAACACGTTTTAAATAATTGTCTTTCAATTTTAATAATGTGTCTCTGTCACTCCTAACGATATTGAAAGCGTCCACTATCCCAGTCATTAACGCATCGCGAGTTTCGTGTTCCTCACAATACACTAGGCGCTTAAGCTCAGACCACTAGGAAAAGTCTAACGGAGTTAGGTCTGAACTTTTTGGTGGCCAAGACACTGGCCCACTGCGTCCGATCTAGCGCTGGGGAAACACTGAGTGCTGGTACTCTCGCACGGCGCGGTGATAATGAGCCGGCCCACACATTAAAACACTTTTATTAACACTTGATGCGCACACTCGCGAATAACATATGTACTCGATGATCTCGTCGTGAAGCTATGGCCAAAAAACGGCCGTTTGACTTGCCCTGTGCATGTGCTGTGCCTCTACCATGAGTTGCTATCGAAACTTACTTTAGTCACTAGCGAGTAAACTACTATCGATACAGTATTTCTCGATAGCAACTGTCAAATTTGTGACTCATGGTACCGAATTTCTATAGCAAACGTTACTCGCTTGTGTTTACATTTCGATAGGTTTTTTACCTATCGACTCTTACTATCGATTTTAGTTCTTTACGTGACCGCTAGTGGCGCTGTACAGATTTGCCATAGAAATGTTTTACGCCGTCGCTAGCGAGTGCTTACGTTAAAAACTCATGGTAAAGGCACTGGTGTCTGGAACCGCCCATGATCGAGTAGCCGCTACGATCAACGGGGCCGCTGGAACATGGGGGTTCAGAACTGTCGCGACTCAAAGTGTTGCGGCTCGGCACAAAGTTGTCGGGCAGCATGGGAGTCATATTCAGCCCTAGTCTAGCATACAGCTGCACCATAGCAACGTACTCCAAATTGCAATGACGATCCATTGCACTGATAAGGAACACGTGTTGCGCATACGCTTTTCGCGGGAAAACTAAGCACGCCGCGGCGGGGCGGTGTATCCCGGCGGGCCCCCCGCCGCATTACAATACAATAGGAAGCGGGAGGCGCGCGGCATCGTTTGTAATAGTTGCGCGCAGGCTAGTTTATGTGTTATCTCTACACGCGAGAGCTTGTTTTGCTTTGAACATTTTTTAATAGATTTTTCCTTTGTCGGTTTTGCGGCTGTGCTTTGTATTGTTGTTACGTACAATGTAACTTATGCCGTATCACCCACGTACGAAAGCTTATTTTACTTTGAAAATGTATGCTGTATCACTGTTACCTTTGGCGGTGGCGCGTGTAATTAGAAATATTAAATAAATAAAATCTACAAGTTACATCTGGTACTATTGATTCTCTCGTTTTCGAGTTGATGAATATTTTTTTAATATATTTTAATACAAAAACAGCTTTATTTTTAAGATTCTACTTTATGCTTCGAAAGTACTCCCTATGGCAAGATGTTCAGCCGCGGATAAACAACCAGCTAAATTTCACGGTGTATATGACTAAAATAGTATAATTGATATTTTTTTTCCCTACCAATAGATATAGTCCGGTAGGGATAAGTGTACCACTCGGTAATGGGTAGTGCACCTATCCCTACCGGTAGAAATAAATCTACTAAAACGTGCACTATCCCTACCAGTAGGGATAGCTTGGTAGGGATAAGTCTACCACCCGGATAAAATTACCATAAAACAAAAATATTTTTTGTTATATAGTAATTCTCGTTATTGTAATATATCACAGTAGGTATCGATAAAAAGAACTAAATAAAATTAAAAAATAATATTATTTCAATATACAGAATTCTTTGCCTGCGCTTACCAATCCAGGTTCAATTTCTACTTCAAGGCCACATTTCAGAATACTTAATAGATAATTAACTTTAATGCTCTCTGTATCAGTGTTCATATCATCCGCTAGAACTAGAACCATATCAATCCGCCTACCAACTGATGATTTATTGCTATCTTCGAAGTATCCCGTGAAAGAGAGGGGCTGAAAAGAAGAATTGGGTAATAGGGATGTGTCCTGACATGTCAAATCAGCAATTCTTTATGAAATGTCAAAGTGATCGAATGTATGAAATAGAGAGTTGTGACGTCATAATTGTACAGCATCAAATAACATACTCTTTATGATAAGATCGGTACCGAAAAATCACATTAATGATTTAATTTTGATCATATTTAATGTTTTCGAAAATTTTTGGAAGTTCAATACACTGGTTAGTGTTTGATCACTTAATACAGGACACATCCCATTTAAGGCATTCATGCCAATATTATTATAGATATGGGCAAGAATGTAGCAAATTATATTATAAAAAGCAGTAATTGAGAATACCCATGAATATGAAAAGAAACAAATCCGTTTATGATCGCCAGCATAGTTTGAGATACGGGCTTAAGGTCAAAAGTTGACCTTACAGGATTAGAATCAACAACTGTCGCAACGGCGTTCGGCGTCACTTCCAGTGAGATTATCGACATTTTGTAATAAGCGAGTACTTTACCGATTAGAATTTATGTGGTAAACCTTTAGCTTTACTATATTTGTTCAAAAATTATAAGTACATACCGCTTCTGGTAGTACTTCCAAAGGTTTTGGAGCCAATTCAGGTTTTTCTTCCACCTTCTTCTCCACAGGAATTAACTCCGCCATAACATCAGTGCCTTTACTAGTGATACTCCCTTCGTATACTCGAACTTTATGACATGTTGGATCATCATTATCATTCGTTTCTTTAATGTTATTTTGAACTTTATCACTAGGACCAACAGTCGTCTCGTTGTCTTGATTCGACTTCAATAAACTAGGCTTTGACTGGAAAGTATGTTTTCATTATTATAGACTAGCTTTCCGGGTGCGGCTCCATTCGCGAGGGTTTAAATAAAAATCGGAATAATACGGCATACGTAATATAATATAAAAAATATTCCACACTAATTGATTTTAGGGTTGAATAAGCTACATAGCTACCTCATTTGAAAATTTTGGCATAATTCGAAATTGACAGACTGCGTTTTAGGTGCTCAGCGACTAAAGGAACTGCCACAACCTAGATTTAGTCAGCGTAGCCCTAGGATCAAGTTTAGGTAAGTAACTTACGTATTCACCCATTTCCTCTTTCTCGTCTCGGAAAAGCTGGAATTGATAGCAATATTCCTTTATTTTTTCATTAGTTCTATGTTCCATATCTAGTCAACTAAACTCTCTTGAAAGAGTAAAAATATCAAATCAGAATACTTCTGAATGAAAAAACAATCCAATTAAACGTAATATGAAAATTATCATGTAAGTATATTTAAACAATATGTTTTCCGGTAGACATCACCTTACAGAAACATCAACATGACAGATGTAGGATACCTTTAAGTGCCTACAATCGGCAGAGGTTGTCATACAATTCACGTAATAACAACTGAAAGTTATAGAAAATCGATTAAAGGTGACCGCGCACCTACTCACGCCACAGGAGCCGCACTCGCAGCAGTTATCGAATCTTACAAATCCTTATAGGTATTATGAAACCGCAGTTCAGTAAAGTCCTGTCATTGTGCGTCATCTAAAAATTATGGAGTGTAGAAGTAAAGGAGGACCATCTCAGTGTCCTAAAAAGGGTATGTTGAAAGGGAACAAATTAAGGTGGCGCTACTGTAGCAAGTGGAAGAATTTTAAATAGAGCGCCACAATTATTAGATAAGAAAAGATAACTTAGTCAGGAACTTGATTTCTTCTATTAAAATTGCACCCCATAGGTAGGTACTATAAAGAACATAGCCAACACTTTATTTATCATTTATGTGTTTATTGTTTCTAATAAAACTGGTATTATCGTATCGATAAAAGATGTTTTGTTGTAGTAATTATTTATTTTGACGGATTAATGATGATGTCAAAGAGTCCGCCGGGACAGCTAGTCCTCCAATAAGACGGCTCTCTTGGTGTTATCATCATCCGCTGCTTTCGCTTCAACCATCGATCCTTTACGTTATATTCATTGTCATTAATGCCAATACCATGTTATTGCAGTTGCTTACCCAGAGGACCGACTGTGAGGGAGTACTTTTAGATCACCATAAATTATTCAAGACTTCATTTGATATAGATACATCACTAATTGTACATCAATATCGTAGTTACTTATCTTTGGGCCAGGTGAGTTGCTTCCAATAACACAAATGAATCAGACTGATGTTCGGGTCATGCAATTAGATTCCAATCCTTGTCCTACAATCACAAAGACAATAGTTTTTTCGGATAAAATAGGATCTGACTTTGGCTCAATAATAAGTAACCAAATAACTGATTCAGTAATAAATTATTGTATGCCAGGAGCATCATACAAACAAATAATAGATAAGATTTTGCATACAAAGTTTGATGAAAATACCATAATAATAATTTTAATTGGCAATGTTATAAATATAAGTAAAAAAGACTTGATAAATAGTCTCAATTCTTTATCAAAATTAGAGGTAATGAAAATAATGTTATGTGCTTTCCCATACTCTTCCAACTATTCAGATATGGAGAATAATTATATTTGGCATTTAAATAACCATATGCATAATGTTACATGTCATAGTGCTAATTTTATTTATTTTGATACTAACAAGTTTGTTAGTAATTTGAAATTGAAACAGGATACCCTGTTTATTCCAAAAAAACTTAAGAAATTGATTGCATCACTTGTAGCATATAATATTAATAGGATAAGGGATAACACAGTAAGAACAAGTCATTTTAACATTAAATCTCAGAATAGTTCTTTAAACAAAAACTTTTGACAACAGAGAAGCTAAACAGTTCGACTTTTTTATTACATCAGAATATTAATCGCTTCTTTGGCAAAATTCTTGATATTCATTTATTATTAGATAAAATAAATATAGATATATTATGTTTTACAGAGACATGGTTGAAACCGGGCACTATGCTTTTTAATATTAAAAACTTTACAGTTGCCAGTATATTCAATAGATTATCTGCAGAAGGTGGCGGCACAATAATTCTTATAAATAATAATATTAAATTCAAGGATCGTAAAGATATTTGTAGCCTCTCTGTTGAGCGTGTTTGTGAGGTGTCTTGTGCAGAGTTGCAGAACTATATTATTGTTTGTGTTTATAGGCCACCGGCATCAAATTTTTTATTGTTTACGTCTATAATGGAAGAGATTCTTCGTAAGTTATTTAATAATTCTAACAAGTCAATAGTTGTATGTGGCGACTTTAATGTAGATACTCTTAGTAATTCATCTGAAAGTCGGAATTTTGTTGCCTTATTCAAATCGTTCAACTTAGATTTATTGTTTAGTGAGTCAACAAGATCTACAGCCACTTCGGCTACTTGTATTGATAATATATTAACTAATAGTAGTATACTAGGGAAATCGATTATTAGTGGTGTTCGCTCGGATCATAAGGCTCAATTAATAGAATTGCCATTTAAAAGACAAGTATTTAAAGTAACGAAAGTAATTAGACCTACTACTAAGGCAAGATTAGACACCTTTAAGAATAATTTAGAGCTGAAACTCTGTAATACAATATATCATAGTGATGAGCCCAATGTCTTGTATAAAGGTTTATTGTCTGGGATTTGCGATAATTTTAATAGAGCCTGTCCTACTAAAATAGTGAAGGTAAATAGTAAAATGGGATTTAGTGACTGGGCTACAAAAGGTATTCGTAAGAGCAGGGATAGGTTGTATGAACTTTATCATTTAAAATCTCTAACTCAGAACGAAGAATTTCATAAATATGTTAGAAAATTTTCAAAGACTTTCAAGTTAGTGTGTAATCAAGCTAAATCTTACTTTATATGTAATAAAATAGGTAATGCTAATAACAAAATAAAGACAGTCTGGAATGTTATTAATACGGAAACTGGTAAAATTAGAAATAATAATGAACAGGTAACTCTTAAAATTAATGAAAAAATTCTAACAAATAATTTAGATGTAGCCTGTGCTTTTGAAAACTTCTTCACGAGTATACCTGGTAAAACTACTAAAAGCCTTAAATCATGTCCTATAGCAGCGGAATCTTTACTCAAGCAGCATATTCATAATACATTTCCAAGTTTTAAATTTGACCATATTAATGCTAGCGATATCATAATAACTTTTAATTCTCTCAATATGAAAAGTACTGAAGATTTATGGGGCTTATCAGTAACAATCGTAAAATCAATAATAACAGTGATTGCACCTGTTTTGTCAAATATTTTTAATGAATGCATTGATCAGGGTTGTTTTCCTGATTTAATGAAATATAGTAAAATAGTACCTATTTTCAAGTCCGGTTGTAGGGAGAATCCATCTGATTACAGACCAGTTTCCGTTCTGCCAGCACTTAGTAAAATCTTTGAAAAATTGCTGCTTAATCAAATGTCAAGTCACTTTACTAAGCATAAGGTATTGCATGGTCATCAGTTCGGTTTCACGAAGGGAAGATCTACATCCGATGCGGCAGCAACATTGCTGAGGCACATTTATGGCGCATGGGAGGATTCACAGGATGCGATTGGCATTTTTTGTGATCTGTCCAAGGCATTCGATTGCGTTGACCACCGTACGCTACTACTAAAACTTGACTTCTACGGAATTCGTGGAACTGCTCATGATCTTGTTTTATCTTATTTATCAAATCGCCAGCAAAAGGTAGGGATTACCGGCACAACATCCAAGGGCTCTTTAGTCGAAATGGGGGTACCCCAGGGTTCAATTTTAGGTCCATTTTTGTTTTTAGTATATATAAATGATTTGCCATATGTTGTAAATGACATCACAGATATTGTCTTGTTTGCTGATGATACATCATTAATTTTTAAAGTTAATAGAAAACACAAAGATCTAACTAAAGTTAATCATACTATGTCAATTGTCTGTGGGTGGTTTGCTACAAATAATCTATTACTAAATTCAAAGAAAACTAAATGCTTAAGGTTTTCTTTACCAAATGTAGCACAAGTAGATAGCCAAATAATAATAGATGGGAGCCATATTGATCTTGTAAATAAAACGGTATTTTTGGGTCTTACATTAGACAATAAATTGCAATGGGGACCTCAGGTTGATACTCTAGCTGCTAAATTAAGTTCGGCTGCTTTTGCTGTTAGGAAAATTAAACAATTGACGAATGTTGAGACGGCCAAATTAGTTTATTTTGCATATTTTCATAGCCTCTTGTCCTATGGTATTTTGTTTTGGGGAGCAGCAGCGGATATAGAATCAATATTTATTATACAAAAAAGAGCAATTCGTGCAATTTACAGTATGGGTCCCCGTGAATCATTAAGAGATTTATTTAGGGAAATAAATATAATGACGTTACCTTCACTATATATTTATGAAAATATAATGTTTATACGTAGAAACATAGGAATGTTTGAGGCAAAATTAGATATTCATAGTATAAATACAAGACAAAGGGAGAAGTTAGTTGTTCCATACTTTAGACTAACTAAAGTTAACAAGTCATTTCTTGGTAATTGTGTTCGATTTTATAATAAGATACCGCTTTCAATAACCAAAATGTCTGATCATAAATTTAAAAATTATATTAGGAAAGTTTTGAAAGAAAAAGCGTATTACAAGGTAGTTCATTATATTGAAGATAAAAATGTATGGAAATAGCTGCTCTCTGCACAGTGCACCTCTAAATCTCTTGTTTAAGTTGTAAGTACCTAATTATTGTTATTTTCTATTTTGTAGTCTTGTCATATTTTTTTTGTTTTGTTTTTATTAATGTTACCTATAATAAGTATCTTGTAATTGTTAAATATAAAATTATGTAAAATTGAAATTATAAAATAGCCAAAAAGTCAGAATAGATAAAAATTTATATAACAAATAAAAAAAAATGTAACCTTGCCGAGTTTCTTGCCGGTTCTTCTCAGTTGAAGGCTGACTTCCGAACCGGTTGTAGCTTCAGTAACTTTAAATTTGACCTTCATAAGTGCCCTCCGAAGGCCTAAACTGAATAAATGGTTTTGAATTTTGAATTTTTTTGAATTTCTTGCAAAAAGTTAAAAAGCTAAACGTCGTTGAAGCATATATATATTTTTCATGCTCAGTACCACAAATTCCGAAAGCATTTGCTCGTCTATTTTGGTGCGACCAACATTTCCTCTCATCATTACAAGAAGGATTATGTATTCCTTTAACTTTATACCGTTAAAACATAATAATGTTTTACTACTTCAGATGCGGTTAGTTTACAAAAGTACCTAGTACTCACACAAAATACTTATAGGGCTTATATTCTATGAGGTTACTGAAAACAAATGTTAAATTGCAATATATTTATTGTTTCGGTCCAGTTTAAAACATATAATAAAAAATATTTACCTATATACATAACACTTACATCTATACACTTTTAATAAATTTGCAGAACTGGCATTTCTGTGCAATGAAAATTTTGAAAAAATATGTAGGGTGTAAAAGGATAACTAACAGAGCCCAATTTTAGAACTTTGTCTGTATGTATGTGCATGCATCACGTGAAAACTTCCAGTCGGATTTGAGAAATTTATTCTGTAGTTGATACCTAATTCTTGAGGAACGTTTTAAGTAAGCCGAGAGCGCCATTCTCTGTCACGCAAATCCGAATCTCCCTCAAATAGAGAACAACGAGGGGGCGTTTTTAAAATTATTCTCCCTTTTCAAGATATTCACCTGCTACGCTCTTACATTTTTCGGATCTTTCAATTAAATCATGTACCTATGCCTAATCTTAATACCTAGATAAATACACAGAAAAATTATGTGTTTGTCTAAAGAATATGGCGAAAGAAGAAAAGTAACTATGTTTGTTTGTTACCTTCTCATTTGGCGTAGACAATATTTGGTCTGCAAATGGTAGGCATGATTTGAGGTCTTTTGTTACGCCACCCAAAGAATCAAACTATATAAACTTCGTCCCATTTCATTTTCGTCAGCTGGCGAGCTTCCGACATCCCTTCCAGTATAGTCTGAACTGATCTCCCCTGGTTGAGTTAGGAACTTTATAACAGCGCGGAACTGGAGTTCCTCCATATATCACATTTTCTTCCCGATTGACTTGTTTGCGACGATAGCTCAAGGACTAATGATCTTATTATAAAACCCGGTATACTAATAATGAGTGTCTCAATTAGTAACTATTTCATCGATACCCTTCCTAATCACCTACCTACCCATACCGCGAACTTTAAAAGCACCCTCGTATGTTGCGCAGTTAGACTACGAAAGCTCGCCTGTTATATGCTTCTGTAACATAAATAAATAAAAGAAGAAACTAACTGACTGTGAAAGAATCTCTTTGTACCAAATCCTGAAATCTACGCGAGTAAAACGGCAAGCAAAAGCTATAGTAAAAACATTGAACAAAACTGATTCGGTGAATCGATGATGCTAAGGATATTTTGACACCTTTTTTTATCAAAATGGTAGCGGCTCTACTGGCTTATTTTTATTACCGCAGGTTAATCAAGGGACGTTGTGTTTAATTCCATTGCTATCCAAATCAAAATTATCCTTTGCCTTTCTAAGTTTTATTTTAGTTGTAGGTAAATACACATAGCTCCTTAAAAATAATCTAATCTATATAAAAACTCGAATAAAAAACCTATTTGCTTACGAAACAAATGTTTAGAGTTCAACTCACAACAGAACCAGCACCATTAATTTACTATTTATTATCAATTACTCATAGCAATTTCTAACATTTTATCAACAGTACATATTTTTTCACGAGGCTTCCCTTTTATTTTACCTTGTTCAGTCTCATATTTGTCAATTTTTTCCCAGCCTGCCCAATCTACTATTGTATTGTTACTTTTTAAAATATTTTTTTTTACTTCTTCAAAACCAGCTTTACTTGTCCCATTAATATTTTTTAAATCTTCGCACATTAATTTAGCCACATGAAAAGCGTTGCCCATAGTATGTAAAATAACACCAACTGGTCCCGTACCTAACCATCCAGCCACATATAACTTTGCCAAGTCTTCACAATTATCATCTACAATACCGTTGTTATTAACAACTAATCCATTGTTAAACGCAAGATCTTTATCTACATTAATACTTTTATACCCTATACTTCTAAATGCTAAATTACAATTTAATGTCTCTGTCTCATCAACAGGAATACACTTCTCATCCTCCAATTTGTTACAAACAAGCTCAATCCCAGTTAACTTGTTATCGCTATTTACCAGAAATTTGCTAGGGCTTCTAAAAAATATAGGTTTTAAATATTTCATTTGGGAATCATTGCTATCATATTCTAGGGATTCATTTACAGATTTCAACATGAGTTCAGTCAACCTCTTCCTGGGTCGAGCCAAATCTGAAACGACTTTGTCAACATTAAGAAAATCTTCTCTTCTCCATATTGTCCTGCAAGATTTCAATTTGAGCTGTTCTCTAAGTTCTTTTATTGTAAAAGCAACTTGTAGTGGACCTCTTCTGCCAACTAAATATAACTGTCTCACTTTAGATTCAGCTAAGGTGGTAAGTGCATGCTCAGTGATATCCGTTTTTCTTAGCTCATCAATGGGCGCAGTAAGTATTCTTGCGACATCCAAGGCAACATTACCTTGCCCAAGAATAGCAGCAGTGTGGCCAGATAAATCGATCTAAAATAAATAATTAATTACATACTCATTATTATTAAAATTATCAGTACATACAATGTATCGATTTTTTTAATGGACATACTTTTAAATCTTTTTCACTGGGTAGGCCATTATACCATCCAACAAAACTTCGAGCAGCAACAACATTACTTGCATTTTCGTTTTCAACACATAGTATCTTGTCCTCTTCAGCGCCATATGTCTGTAAGCAATTTATTAAATCAATAAAATGAATTTTAATAATACTAAATTCGCTAGGGACCCTCAACAATAAACCTATTTAATATTTTATTTATAAACGCAGCGCTCTCGAGGCGGTAATAAACGATAATTTAATTTAATAGATCACCTGTCCGCATTCCGATTTTCAAAAGCTTAAGTTTTTTCCTTCTGACTTCTCCATAGGTACTAATCGATCGTGATGGATCAGTCTGTATAAGAAGGGCCTTTTGTAAGTTTGATCTCGAATTTACACATCAACCGAGTTCTACGTGCCGATTTACCCGGTTTTATCTTTAACAATTGAAGACGACCAGAATTTGCAGAACATAAAATAAGCTAAACTGCTAGAGGGAAACTGATGATTGATTGATTGAACTATTAATTATCAATAGCATTTGACTGACGGACTGACGGACTGACTGACTGATGGACTGATGGACTGATGGACTGATGGACTGACGGGCTGACGGACTGCCGGACTGACGGACTGACGGACTGACGGACCGATGGACTAATCGACAGACGACAAGAACAAAGATGTTAGGGTAAATTTATTTGCCACGTGACTATGGAACCGAAAATATTTGTTCCTTTTGTTACTACTAAGGTGGCAAACAAGTTGACAGCCCGTCTGATGGTAAACGGTCACCGCAGTCATGTTTTATTTAAATAATCACAAAAATGATACATTCTCATATTATTTATAATAAGGAACTTCATTCCTATCTGGTGTCCCATGACACCATTATTTTTTTATATTAATAAGTTTAAATTACAATTTAATGTTCATGCTACTTCTTACATCATTTTACTTGCACATTACCTTTATAAATAATATATTAACGTACCAATAAAACAGCGTCATAATGTTGTCGCAGCTGCTGCACATTAATGTCTTTGCCCAAAGTAATATTACCATAAAAATTAACATTGGGGTGCAGTGCCACCTTCGTGAATTGGTTTATAACATTTTTAACTTCTGGATGATCTGGAGCAACTCCATACCTAAAATAAAAGAGTCAAATAATTCCATTGTATTATCAGTGAATATCACAGACACTGCATTACCCAATATGCTTTTAATCACAAGTAACTTTACATCTTTCTCATAAGACAAAGTTCTGTGTTTAGTCAGTTTAATCAAAACACAATACATTTTAGTGTTAAAGAATAAGGTGGCTGGTTTCAAAGATTTGTTTCTTAATAAAAAGAAAAGATGGTAAATGTAAGTGGGTAGACACTAGCTGTGTATGCAGTGGGCAGATAAGGCATCTGAGTCATCGATAAATTTAACCTTATAAGATAATGTAATATTATATAGAATCTATGCTACAATCTTGTAAATCTTTATAGATTACAATCAACAGCTATTTCTGCCACATGCATTGCATTGACAATTATTTCCAAAAATATGAACCCATCTAAAAAAATTGTTCTCTTTTTAAGAACATACTTAAACGATTCAAGTAGTTCAGCTCAGTTAAAAGGTTCAGTATCAAGTTGTGGATTAACCATTTCATACCTGAGCCATTTTCTTTAAAGAAATTGCTTCCATAAGTATTTTTAATTTAAATGTTAGGGTTACAACAATTTGTATTTGAGGTCTATTCTATAAATAAATAAATATGAGTTTCTGATGGGGGAAATATTAACAACATTGTAATAAAAAAAATTAAATATGGTACTGAAGTTTACATGGAAAAAAATATATAGCTTTGGCAGATTGACCGGCAGTATTTTATGACTGGTATTGCAGATGAAACTGCATATGCAAACTAGTATTCCATACAAAAAAAAGTATTTCCTTAGTTACCTATTGGACATAGCATCATACAGGTAAAGTTCAAGCTTTACTGACATAATTAAATTAAAATGTTAGATGCATTATTTGTCATATTTTACTGCTTTTTAAGAAATTTTAGTTTATTCAACTGAATTCAGAATGGCATCTCATTTACAACTCTTATCTCTTTAAAAAAGAAAGGGCAAAGACACTAAGAACTCAAAAACGTCTTAGTATTAGATTTAAAATGTAAAGATTATTAAACATATGAAAAAGAATTACCTGATCAGACCAAAGGGTACCGGCAGCTTCTCAATAATGTCAATAGTAAGGCTTGGAAAGTTTTTAGTCAAATGCATAGCCGCATAAAAACCTGCTGGACCTGCTCCCACAATGCATACTTGTGCAACTCTAGAAGCTGTTGTAGCGAAATTCTTCGATAAAAACTTAGCAAACCTAAATGCCATCTTTATTAATATGAACCCACTACAAATGAAAAATAAAATATAAGTATATTATTCACAGACCTCGCTCGTCGAATTTAAAATTTAAACTAAACTCAAACCATGCAGGAGACGATAAGAAACTCATGAATATTTGAATAAGTAATAGTTTTTAAAGTTTTGGAATGTTTTATATTGTAAAAGTATCCACGACTTCGTTCAAAAAGCCTGGTGCCATTATTCGGTACGTATGAACTAAAAATGTATTGTGATTTCACAAGCTTCATCTTACTCACATCAACTCTCAATTTCCCTAAGCAAGCAAGGAAAGGCATATTATTTGACTATTAAACTACTTATTTTTACTCAATGAAGTACAAACTGTCAGTCAGACGTAACCAAATTATAAATATGTACTCTGTGGTCACAACTCACTCACAAAAAGTCGAAACTATGGAGTGAAGAAGTAAAGGAGGACCATCTTGTATGGGGGATAAGTCGAAAAAGTGACCACTTGTAAACAGCAAATTAGGTTTCGAATTCTCACCGAAATAGCGCTAGTGTAGCAAGTGGAAATGATATGAACAGAGTGAAGTGTGCTGAGTCGGTTTCCGGTAATTCTTTAAAACTATTTTCTATTTCCTATTTACAATTAATTGGGGTACTTAAAATCACTGTATAATTTTATTCCATACTCGTGTTTGTCTATATATTATAATTATTATAAAAAAATGCGCTGTAACAAAACGGCAATGTTTCTTTCCTATTTTATTAATTTAGTGTCCTACTCTAATAATTTGTGGCGCTCTATTTAAAATTCTTCTACTTGCTACAGCAGCGCCCCCTTAATTTGTTCCCTTTCAAGGGACACTTTAGTACACTGAGATGGTCCTCATTTACTTCTACACTCCATAGTCGAAACGAAAATCGCTTGATTGATTGATCACTGATGTGGGACGAAGCAAGCAAGCAAAGAACGGCGGAAAAACATTTCATTAATTTTAGTCTCACTAATCAGCAACAAGGTTATTGATTGCTCCGAGATTTTAGTAGTTTCAAAAGCGGCACCATCGTTTTGGTCATTTTGTGATAAGCAAACACACAGTATATATAGCTAGGTATCAAAACATTGGATATGCCAATGCTTCTACTACTAGAAATACCCTTTAGGTATTTATGATCAAACAAAATAACATTTTGTTAATAATATAGGTTCAATTATTTATATTCACCGTTTCAATTTTATATTGCAAACAATTCTATTATTTGACCGACATAAAAATTTAAGCGTGTTTTATTTTGAATTTACCATCTTTTGTATTTTAACTCATTTGAAAGTAATTGGTTCACTTCGAGGCTATTCTAACTCAACGTGAATCGATAGTTTACGCATTTGATTTTAGCAGTCATTATAGTAGGCGTGTATTTATCTCTATGATCGGCAGCCTGAACCGTCCATGGTGGTATGGAAGCATGGAGGGTAGAGGTAAGGAGCACTATCTCATATGACGAGAAAATTGTAAAAGTGTCCAGCGTAAGCTGTAAATAACAGTTCGAAAACCGTCCAGAATAGCGCTGGCGTCGGTTTAGGGTATGGTTTTAATGTAGCAGTCGTAGGTGCATAGAAGTGCGCCAATTTTTAAAATTTAATATTGTTGGTGACTAGAGTTGTTATACAAGCTTATAGAGGGGATTTCTCTTCACGTACTAACATAAAGATAAAATATAGATTATTTGTAATACATATAAAAATTGAAAATATATTATAGTTTTCTGTACTCCTACACCATATAAACTTAAACAATGGAATCACACGCTCCTCCTTGAAATATTTAAAATGGAAGCTCATTTAGCCAAAATATTTAAAATTACATTGTACGTGCATTAAACAAACTCAACCTAAGCAGTGAGCTAAGCATATTTACTTGCTGATAACACACGCACAGAAGTTAGAGAAACTTACGTAGTTTCGCCTTGTCTGATAGTTAAAACCATAGTACATTTATAAACTAGTTTTCTTACCCAGGAGTAGGCTAAAAAAATCGTTACAATTATCTATAGATCGCGTCAAAAACTAATCCCCTTAATCAGATTTACTCTGTTGGCTTTCCATAAAATTTAACTACAAGACATCATTTAATCGTTTGTAATTTACGCTCATATACGACTGCCTCAATCAAAATGGAAATAATAAGATTTTATTAGTTGAACGAAATAATAACGTAAATAATACATTGGCCTAAATGTATGTTCTTATATAAAAGGAACACATCACCTAGTATTCAATTAGATCATATATCATATATATATCATAGATTTTGTTACTATTTGTAACCCTTACATCTTATTTTTTAATCGACAATGGCCAGCCAGTTTGTCAATCAATTATATAATTCAATTATAAAATAATGAAGGAAATAATCGTTCGTGTCAGTCAATTCAGTCAAAACTTGGCGACAGGTAACACTGATTGTGGGCAGCTTAAAATATTTCGATGGGTTCGTTCACTCGGCCAAAAAAAATCATAGTAATTTTTGGAATAGAATAGCAGACCGAACAACAAGAGAAAATTATTTTCAAATTTATTAAATTTGAATACTGTTTTTCAGTATCGTAAAATGTCACACGTTACAGATGTGAAATATTTGTTTAATAGGTTATTTTCTATGAAGAATGGGTACGTTTTTATTAACATATAAAGAAGACAATTTGAACTATTATCAATAATGAAAATGCCTGCCTAACTTACATTTTAATCGGTCTGGGAGAAATCGGGATTTCAATACTAATGACTTTTTATCTTGTGATGTTTGATGGGTGTTGTAGAAAGCTTAGATACTTCAATTTAGGTACGTCTTTAGTACGTTAAAATCAGATCATTCGTTTATTTTATGCTTTAACCAGCGTTATTAAAAACGCCCCAGTCTATTATCTTAATGTATCTCCATGTACAATATCTAAAACATAATTATATTTACAGATTAAATATACCTAAATGGGGGATAAGGAAATTTAGTCAAGAAATTGACAAGACAGCACAACCATTATCTAAAGGTAGCATAACTCCTCTACCTCCATTATCTGAACCTATGCCCAATCTGCCTGCCGCATTATACTCCTCAGCTCAGTCTGAAGACAGCCTCACAGAAGTCACAGTGCTGAGCAATGGACTAAAAGTTGCATCAGAAAAGAAATTTGGACAGTTTTGTACAGCTGGTGGTAAGATATTATTATTTTATCTAATGTTTATTTAGTATTAGAATATTATTGATAGAAGACTCAATCAGGTTTAGTTTCACAACCTAGATTTGGAAATTTTAATATATCCTTAGTAATGATTCAATATTATGAAATCTCTGAGAAAAGTCCGGCTCACTCAAGCTGAATGTAGATAGGCATTGCCATAGGTCAGGGCTAATACATTATGCCTAAATTATAAGGGGCTGGTTAGCATTCTCAATACAATCTAGTTAATTATTTGAATCAATTAAGTTTTATTCACCCTACTTATTATAAATAATTTTGACTACTATTTGTCTTACCAGTTGGCTTTGTGGTTAGTGACCCTGCCTGCCAAGCCACAGGTTGTTGTTTTGATGCCCACCCACTACAGACATCTTTGTGCAGGAACGTGTCAGTACCTCTACCATGAGTTGCTATTGAAACTTACTTTAGTCACTAGCGAGTAAACTACTATCGATACAGTATTTCTCAAGGCTAAAAAACGTTACTCGCTATTGTCTACATTCGATAGGTTTTTTACCTATCGATTCGTACTATCGATTTTAGTTCTTAACATGACCGCTAGTGGTGCTGTACACATTTGCCATAGAAATGTTTTACGCCGTTTGCTAGCGAGTATGTACGTTAAAAACTCATAGTAAAGGCACTGTTTGTTGTGTCTGTATGTAATTAAAAAGTAATATATGTAGTATATCAGTTACGTGGTATCCATAGTACAAGCAGTAGCATAGTTATCATGTTTGAAGAATGGGCTGGGAAATTTATTTAAAAAATGTCTGTAATAACAATATAGGTAATAAGGTTACCTATTAAATGTAAGTGAAGTCTCCCCTACATTATCATTCATACCTAAGAAAACATGGTACCCACCTAAATATATTAATCTTATCTGTATATTTATTTCAGTGGTAATTGACTCTGGTCCAAGATATGAAGTTGCATACCCTAATGGTATATGCCATTTTCTCGAAAAACTAAGCTTTGGTGTAAGTGACACGTATCAATTTTCTTTAGATATAAGATAATCTAATATACTTTAAGAACCTGATATCTTAAATACTGCCTAATGCCTGCTGGCACACCAAGAAGTATGTAGGGTATCATACCATTTCCTAAATAGCTATAATATACAATGAAATTTTGTTAACAACCTAAACCATAAATCAATTTATTTTACATAACATTTAACAATTGTATGGAATACAAAATTATTATTTACAGATAAACTATCAAAAAAATATAATGAATCTTTTTAAACAATTATCATGAGATAGTTAATAGTCTTGACATACCAATATTCATTGAATCCATTTCAATTTACAAAACTGTTTTGAATTGGTTCATTTTTCAGAACCGCACAGCACTGGTTTTAAGAGGCTGTAGCCATACCCTATGTTTTATTACTCCCTTTCAGGGTTTTTTGACTAAAAGACTCATAATTTGTTTGTTTAACCCCAGAATATTATGCCCTTCGTATTTTTCCACATGGTATGCTTGCATATTCCTATTCGAATCGTATAATTACGTATTCACTGATTTTTGTATTAAATTTCAAGTCTACAAATTGGTATGTTCTAGGTACTGATTATGTTTAATATTACAGGCCACCCATAAATTCGTAACGCGTGATGTTATGCTCCGGGAACTTGAGAGACATGGGGGAATATGCGATTGTCAAGGCTCACGCGATACCACTGTATACGCCACCAGCGCTGATTCAAGAGGTCTTGAAGCTGTGACACAGGTATGGTAGCCAATTTACTATAGGATCAATTACCTACATAATTATGTACATTGCAAAAGCAATTTGGTAATGACTTTATAGTCTTTATATAACGTCATAACAAACTTCATAGTGTTTCAATAAATCAAAATATTCACTTTATTTTAAATAATTTTCGTTTTTGAACAATTTAAAAGTAATCTAATAACGTTTGTAGGTTTTAGCGGAAGTCACATTGCGACCGCAACTATCTGAAGAAGAAATAGAGGCGGCCAGACAAGCTGTTGCATTTGAACTGGAAACACTGTCTATGAGACCAGAACAAGAAACAATTTTAATGGATATGATACATGCGGTTTGTTCTTTTAATATAATTTTAATCTCAGGAACCAAGCAGGCTTCACATAAATATAAAAAAAAATGATTATTAAATCTGTTCAAAACTTATGCGTAATTTTTTTTTCTTTACAGGCTGCTTATAAGGGAAACACACTTGGCTTACCAAAAACTTGTCCACAAGAACATGTCAATAAAATAGACCGTAATATAATATTGAACTACTTAAAGAATCATTATACTCCTAATAGAATGGTTGTTGCAGCTGTTGGGGTAAGCATACAAATCATTCCATCTATAATTATTGAAGCTTGATACTTCATGTCTGCTATGCAATGTTTTATTTTTACTTTGAAGAGCCTTGCTTGCTTATCGGTGGTGGGTGGTGATGTAGCCCAGAGTATTGATAGATAGATTGAAGATTGAAGGACCTGACATAGTGACAGGTCTTGAGTTCTAATCCTTCAATAAGCTTCAATAAACAATAAGTGTAAACTGTAAATTCTTTTCATTACAGGTTGATCACAAGCCATTTGTGGAATACGTTCAGAAGTATTTTGTCGATAGTAAACCAACTTGGCATTCGGAGGATAGTGACACATTTGTTCCTAAGGTCGACAATTCAATCGCACAATACACAGGTGGACTGGAACAGGTAAACTGACTTTAATAATAGGTTGGGGAAAAAGTTCCTTCGCATTTTTTAAGAAAATTCAAAACATTTTTAATATAGTTTATTTACATTTAACTAAAATATGTAGGTACCATTTTGTTCGATAACTTTTTGCCATCTTGTAGGTAGGGACATGATCCCATTGCTATAGAAATTTTGGGACTTCTGATCAAAATACCGCGACAAGTGGTTTTGACAGTCCTCTCGTGATGTTAACCTGACACTGCCTGAAGAATTCTGAAGAGACCGAAACAGGTGAAAATCTGAAGGTGCAAGGTCAGGACTATACGGCGGATGCATTAATACCTCCCAGCCAAACTCTTAATTTTTGCTGAGTGGCTAAAGATGTCTGAGGTCTAGCGTTATCATGATGAAAAACCACACTCCTTCTGTTGATTAATTCCGGCCGCTTTCTCTCAACTTCTTGCTTTAATCTCATCAGTTGTTCGCAGTAGAGTTCAGAATCGATGGTCCTGCCTGGTGGTAACAGCTCATAATGAATAATGCCCTTCCAATCCCACCACACACACAGCATCACCTTGTTGCTAGTTAACCCGGGTTTCGCCACAGTCTGTAAAGCCTGACCGGCTTTTGACCACGACCTTTTTCGCACGTTCTTGTCGTACGTGATCCACTTTTCATCACCAGTTATCAGCTTCTTCAAAAATGGTTCGGTTTCATGACGTCGGAATAAAGAATCACAAATGAGTACACGGTTCATTAGGTTTCTTTCAGTGAGCTCGTGAGGTACCCAAATATCTAGCTTTTTTGTGTAGCCAGTTTTTTTCAAATGCGCCAAAACTGTTTTGTGGTCAATTCCCAGTTCTTCAGCTACGTCGTAACTACTGATATGCCGATCTTGCTCCACTTTTTCAAAAATGGCATCCATTTTATCCGTAATGGGGCGACCAGAGCGACGTGCATCTTTGACATCAAAATTTCCGGATTGAAAACGCTTAAACCAAATTTGTACACTAGGTCCATAAACATCGCAAATTTTTTTCGCGGCTTGCTTTACATTTTTACCTTTTTTATAGTAAAATTTTAAAATGAATCGAATTTGTTCATTAGATTCACTCATCTTGGCGGTACGAAAAACAAATGCAAATCACACATTTTCCTAGTTTGAATTTGGAATTATGTTCTTTAAAATTTAAACTTTCATTGATACCAAAACCAGCCAGATACAAATAGTATAGCCAAAGAGATTTTATTACAAGTTCATACATACTATAATGCGAAAAGACTTTTTCCCCAACCTAATATTATATGAAAACATTCTTGGAAGTTATGAGGTATGGTGGTTTGGGCACTGTGTAACAAATAGTAGACATTTGGAGTGACCTAAAAAGGTTTTTAGGAAGTGAGTTAAGAACCAAGCCGTTTCTTTAATTTGCAAGATGTTTACTTCTATAAAGTGTGTGACGCAGCATTTATGTGTAATGATAGATTCCATTTTAAGAAATTTCAGCAAGCAAGAGCTAATACAATAAATGTTTGTGTTTATTTCAGGAAGAATGTGAAATACCCTTATATCCAGGATCCGATTTACCGGAATTATCGCACGTCGTTATTGGATTGGAAAGTAAGTTGGAAAGCAAGCTGTTATTGACATTATTTTTGTTATGATAAGTTACATGTACAAGTACATTTAAAATGGGCTATAATATTTTATTGATCGTAGGTTGTTCACACGGCGACCCTGACTTTGTGGCGACTTGTGTGTTAAATATGATGATGGGAGGTGGAGGGTCCTTCTCCGCCGGAGGCCCTGGTAAGGGGATGTACACACGTCTCTACACAAATGTCCTGAACCGGTAATACAGTTATATTCCTTATGATTAGTTTTAATTATTTCATTAAACACCGGGCAAGCACATTTTGTGTACGGCCATCTGATTCCAAAGTATGTAGAGCTTGTGCTTTGCAAACCAGATTACTGATATTCTAGATTATTGAAAAAAAAAGCTAAATATTTAGGTATTTTTAATGTATAAAAATCTGGTGTGGCCTTGAACGGCTTGAACGATTTTAATGTTGTTTTTTACTCATTGAATCACTGGATGGTTCTTAGGTGTAGTAGGACCCGTAGGGCGATTGTGTAATGCTCTCGAAATCGTACTTGCAGTCCATTTTATATTACATTGACGGCGCTACGACCTAGATACCCTACACTGCTCGTGCGCCGACCCATCAATCTATTATGAAATTGGCTTCCACATTAAATAGAATCCGTTATAGTTACACAATTCGAGTGCCGATAGGTGGCATTTGTCAAGATCCAGAAAAGTGGAAGGACAATTTCTGCCTATTGAGTACCGCTCGCTAGTACTAATATAAATATCTATAGCCAGACATAGAACAGACGTTCAGGCACAAGAATGTTCATCCTGGGCGGAACTAACAGCTCGTGTGGTGTGGCAGCCAGTGTCTAACCACCAAGGCCATTGAATCATATTTTTTTATAAATTAACTTTTCTCTATTTCAGATATCATTGGATGTTTAATGCCACAGCATATAACCACGCGTACGGCGACACGGGCCTTGTCTGTGTACATTCCGCGTCACCGCCCAACCGCATTTATGACACCACATTAGTGATCGCACGAGAGCTAGCGAATATGGCGGGGAAAGTCGGCGAGATTGAATTAAGAGTATGTAGTATATGTAATAATAATATGTGACAAATAAATCTTAGCGTATTTATTTAATTGTACACAAGTTTTAATGCGTTAATCAGATAGTTTTGTATTTCTCGTAAATATTGGTGTGTTATTTGTTATGAAATAATTCCTGTGCATTATTGTCTCTATAAACATTCTTCTGCGCAAGAGTCCATACCACACAATCCAAGAAACGGATATTTAACCAAATTATAGGGTTAAGTAAGGTTTTCGCGGATACAAAATTTACCTTTTTTTTTGTTATACAGAGAGCCAAAACTCAACTACAGTCGATGTTGCTAATGAATCTCGAAGCAAGGCCTGTTGTTTTTGAGGACGTCGGGCGACAAGTGCTCGCAACTGGGAAACGAAAGCCACCATCCTTTTTTATCAATGAAATCGGTAAGCTAACACAAATAGCTATGATTTTTATTAGTGAGTAACTAACTATAGAACATTTTATTATTTCTTATTGTCCTGAGAAACTTCGTAACCAAGCTGAAATTTTTACTAAGCGCTTTTTATAGGCCAGTTGGCTTGGTGGTTAACGACTTCGACGCCGAAGGTCGCGGGTTCGATTTCCACCCAGGATAAACATTTATGTGCTTGAACATGTCTGTTTGTTGTGTCTGGGTGTGTATAATATATCTATATAAGTATGTATTTAGAAAAAAAAAAGTAGTATATCAGTTATCCGGTGACGGTCGTACAAGCTCTGCTTAGTTTGGGACCAGATGGCCGTGTGTAAAGAATGCCCCAGGATATTTATTTATTATTATTTACTGTCTGTTTTCAGAGAAAATCACAGCTGACGACATAGTTCGTGTCGCGAGACGTATGCTTGCTGGACGACCTTCAGTGGCTGCTAGAGGTAAACTAGCGCACCTACCTAGCTTTGAAGAGATCCAAGCCAATATGTCACTTACCAGCAGCGAAGCTTCGCCACAAGGACGTAGGCTCAATTTATTCCGCGCGTAAAATAATTACTTACCAATTGGTACAATTGTTTCTTGTAACTGTAGTGATACATTTATTTGTTAAAAAATAAAAGGTATTTTTATTTATTTTTGTTTGTTTTTTTGGTTGTGATTTGGATAGGTCATGGAATCTAATCTCACCTCACCTACTACTTAATCCCCCTCCCCCCCTGTAAATGTTGTATGGGATGAAATAAAGAGATTATTTAAACATTTTTATAGCTATATTCTGAATCTATATACAAAACACTTAAGATTAACTTTCTACCAATGGCAAGACGACTTGATTCACAGATAGCAATACAAAAAATTATTATTTTTGAACAAAATCAATGACAACAAAGATTTGTTGCATTAAATATTCAGTCTTAGGTTGGGGTTAGTTGATTAGTATAGAAAAAGGGAATTTTACTATGGCTACATACAAGTTGTGAAGAAAGTGATACTAAATTAAAAACATATTTAAGTAACCTAATTAAGTAACAATGAAAATAACAGTACCAATGATTTTGGTATAAAATAAAGATTTCATCAATATAAAATTTTAAAGGCTAAGTTTGATCCTATTGGATAGCTGTGTGAGTATGTCACAGAATATTATTTACCTGATTCAGAAACTTCAATCAGTTCTAATGAATAAAACCTTGTTGTTATGATATGTAATTAAAAATTGATTAAATTTCTATGAACTAGGGGTGCCCATACCACCAGCTGTTACCTCTATAGATACAGTGGGGATATTACTTATTTTTATTTCTAAAATTGAACATAGCTTGTTATAAAATGGCAGAACATTTTTGTGATGTCTTTTGTTTAATGTCAAGTGTAAAACAATATAAAAAACCTGCACCAATACAGAACTACTCAACTCATTTTATTGTTTAGCTAATCTGACAGCAGTTTTCGCCGCTTCATCGGCGTCATTTATCATAGTTACAGGCAATCCTGATTTCTCTAGGATTTTTTTCGCTTCACCAGAATTAGTGCCTTCCAATCGAATGACCATGGGGTGCTTCGGTGGGTTTTCTTTGCATGCTGCTACGATGCCGTTCGCTATCGTAGCGCAGTTGACAATACCTGTCATACAAAACAATATTTTAATATGCTATCACAATGATACACTATAATATAATGAATGTTGAGGTCAATGACTATCAAAGTAAAAACACAGATAAAAATGCAAAGTTACAGAATAATTACATATTGTAATAATAAGATTTATTAAAATAGACACCAACTTACCGGCAAAAACATTAACAAAGATTGTCTTTACTTTGGGGTCTGACTCCAAAATCCTCAATGCTGCAGAGACCTGTGACTGACCAACACCACCACCAAGATCCAAGAAGTTTGCTGGTCTGCCACCATTCAGAGTGATGATGTCCATGGTTGCCATGGCAAGACCGGCACCATTGACCATACAGCCAATACTACCATCCATTTCTATATACACTAGGTTTAGAGATGCTGCTTCTCTCTGAAAAATGTTGATGATGTTTTTGTCAATATATAACACTACATTTTATTCAGGAAGAAAGAATGTTTTGTTTTTTTTGGGACCATTTATTCAGTTGCTGTTTGTTGCTTATATAGATTACTTGAAATAATTATCTTCTGTTCAATTCAACTGTCATCTATATCAGGAAGCAATCTATTTATATGTTTTGAATCAATATAGGAATAGATTGTTTAAACTTAAAAAAAAACATTCTCTGACAAAAATCAAAAAGTTGTATGGAGTATATTTTCTGTGACACTTAAAGAATAAAATAAGTCAGATCAGTTAGCAAGTAACATCCAATTAGAACCATTGTTATTTCAAAATAATTTTATGGCAATTTATATTTTACAAGTACAACATTTAATAAGTTTAACAGTACAAGTGTAAGTTACAGTGAAATTTTATAAATTATTACAGAATTTACAATATTTACTCAATTAAGTCTTTTAACACAGATAAGGTGGTTGGTGTGATAACAGAAGATGATAATGTATACCCTTATTATTCACTAAGATAAGCAATATTTTTTATGTAGTATTTATAATTGCTTTTGCAAAGAATTAAATGGTAATTATGGTCATTTAAATGATAATAGGCATTACCAATGCTTAATGTGAATTGCTTACTTATTAAAACCATACTATATTTACAGACGGACCAGTTGGCTTGGTGGTTAGTGACCCTGACTACCAAGTTGCAAGTCGTGGGTTTGATTCAGACCCAGGACAAACATTTGTGTCCTTGAACATGTCTGTTTGTTCTGTTTCTGGGTGTAAATATCTATATAAGTATGATTTAGATAAAAAAATTGTATATCAGTTATCTGGTTTCCATATTATATAGCATATTGCTGTTATTACTGTATTTTTTTCTTTCTTTTTGTATAACACTCATATATTTGTTGTTTATAATAATAATAATAAATTTATTCACATAAATAATCTTACACAATTTAAATTCAGTCTCTGACTTCTGCGCTAGGCATACATACCTGTGTTACAGAAGCCAGTGCCCTTTCTTATTAAAACATACTCAATCTAAAATTTATGTAAATAAAAGTAAACTTATTCTATATACAAATGATTCTGTGTATGGTGGGGTGTGTTTATGCGTGTATGTGGAGTAGACATGTGAGTGAATGTATATGTAATGTAGTGTGTGTATGTATCTGTAGTGAGTGTTTGCTAGAAAACTAGTGTTATGTAAGATATTGGTAAAAATTCCATTTTAGTATGTGGATAGCTGTAATTGGTCTCATAATTATAAGTTTAAACCATGTAAATTTTTATAGTTTAAGACTGTTGCTGTCCCAAATAAACAAAAATAAAATAGTACAAGTTCTGTTTAAAGAATTTCCCCAGGATGTTTATTTATTTATTATTTGTCTTTGTATGAACACCTATATTAAAGGAATATTTTTTTTAATAATATAGATGTAAATTATTAACTACTTACCTCTCTAGGGTCAGTTTCAGATGTATCATCAAGAGCAAATATCTCTCGCTGCCTAAACTTGGCATGATCATCAAAGTTGATTTTAGCATCCACGGCTACCACTCGTCCATCATCTGTTTCCACTAAGGGGTTAATTTCTAGCTGTGTTGCATCAACCTGGAATACACAGTATACTAAAATAATATAGTGAGCAGGTATTATAGATATCTCATGAAGTAGATTTGTTTTTACTACTAATTTAGCAACCAAACATTGATGAAAACTGGTGGATGGATCAGAAACATGATGTGAATATGAAATCCAAACTTTTCTCTCAGGAATGTTGGCTATAAGTAAAATACCCACAAGACAAAATAATGTATAGAGAGGAGCTTCAGTAACAGAATTGATTATTATTTCATCTTTTCAAAATTACTTTTTAATTTACCTTCAAAAATAACTCCCATAATTTTTGTAATTCTTCAGCACATTTCTTTCTTAATGGTCCTTTGAATTCCAAAAACTCAGCGATCTCATTTGCTATTTTATCAGTAACACCTTCATAGATATCAACTGGTATTGTTTTCAATAAATGTGGTGTCTTTTCTGCTACAGCTTCTATGTCCATTCCACCAGCTGGGGAAGCCACAATAGCAGCTCCATTGTAGCTTCTCTCCATAACTATACTTAAATAGGTCTCTCTCTTAATATTTACACTTTCAGCTACCATTACCTTGTCAACAAGTATACCTTCTGCTGGGGTTTGCTTCGTTATCAATTTGTTGCCGATCATGTTCCTCGCTAAACTCAGGATTTCATCAGGATTTTTGGTCAAGTGCACCCCCCCTTTGAAGCCATTATCGAAGTGACCTTTACCCCGACCACCGGCAAGAATCTGCGCTTTTATCACGTACTCGTCGGCCTTGAAACCCGAAAGAGGTTTTGAATCCAAATTGGAATCAATAATGCGGAAGTCTTGAATCGAAACCTGATACTTTCGTAACAAATCTTTACTATGATATTCCTGGAGATTAAGGTTTCTTTGAGCATAAACTTGGGGACAGTATTTAGACGAAATCACTGTAAATACCTTGAAGTTATTTAATTTATTTAAAGCTGCCATTGCGATCTTTGTACACTCACGAATTCGTTTCAGCTATAATCTCCCCGAAACCAAAAAACAATCTGTACGCCCAATTAAATGCTCACTCACACACTCAACAATACGTACATAATTTTTTAACCACAAGTATTTATTTAATTTTCGCTATTTTTATGTATCTCAATAGGTTATGTAGGTACTTGCGGATACTTTGTTTAGTTAGTTTAATCTGTTTAATTCAACGAGTCGAGCCCGCCTAGCTCGTCGAGCTCCAAAGAGAATATTCCCAACTAAAGATGTATTCTATTACTCTCTCTCTCTCTATAATTACGTACGTTTTCTTTCATAAATTACGGTACGAAGGTAATTATTAACCAAAAAAAATACAATGAATCACATTACATAAACATTCAACATTTACTACGTAGTTTGAATTTGGTAGTATTATGTTTACTTAGTCTCAAAAAGCGTTACTAGATAGCGCTACGGTATATCGTAATAAAAAAATATTATCTGTCCAATTTAAGAAGTCCCCCTTGCTGTTTAAAGGTGCCCATTCACGGCAGTCTGATTACCCGCGAGCCGCTTTATGCAGGAATGTTAAGGCAATACCGAGCAGGATTCACTTAAAGAGAGCAGAAGGAGAGAAATAAATTAGATGGCAAAGCGCACTGCCGTGAAAGGGTCCCTTTAGCTCCGCCCACCGCTCCTAGACCGAACAGCACTGATGATGGACGGGTAACCAGGACAGTATGTGTGCATTCAGTGCATTACTACATCACCTATATCCTGCAAGCAGTCAACCTCGGCTGGATTCGGCCAGCTAGAAAGCGACGCCGAGCAATGAAGAGTATTGGCGAGACAGACAAATGGATTGTCTATTCTGTACGTCGGTTACCGACAACGTGGATTGCCATCTTTCAGTTATACTATTTTTACTTTGAGTTATACTATACTACTTATCCTCAGACGGTAAAAGATAAAAAAATTTCGTGCCTATATTTAACCGATCAATAGTCGATAGGGTGCCATACTAATTAGGTCTTATACAGTACAGAATCTAATGCCGGATACAGTCGTTCGTTACTACACGGGAAACATCTACAAACGTTTGGATATATCCACAAGCTTGCGAGTGTGCTGTGCTGTGTGATCTAGGTATAAGCAAGCATGAGGGAGGTCGAGATCGTCTCGCCTATAAAATTTGGTTAACGCTATTAAAAAAACTTTTGACGTGGTTTGGCAAACTGGACCCGGCGTAACGGCTTAATTTTTATTTAGTAGTTTCATCCATTCGGTTTGTGGCATACGATCGGTACACTGCGGTTTTAAAATATTGCAGATACCACACTATATACATTTCGGCATAAATTTAGGAAATAATAAAAATGAACAAATAATACACTAGGACAGGAGTGGCCAACAAGTCGATCGCGCGACCAATTTTGGTCGATCACTCGCAAGTTCCATAAGGGGACGCATTCAACGCCAAATGTTTCTAGTACTTGATACAGGATGAACTGGAATGAACATGTACGCAGCTCATGGTTCGAGTAGGGAGACATTCGCAGCCGTTGCATGTCCCGTGCGCATATTGTTCATTACCTGCGCTTCTCAAAATAGGTCGATCGCGACTCAATTTTAAAATAAAAAGTAGATCTTATGTGCACAAAAGTTGGCCACACCTGCACTAGGACATTCTGTACACATTGCCATTTGATCCAAATCCAAACTAAGTAAAGCTTGTACTATGGATACCTTTTAACTGATATTATTATAAAAATTGTTTATTTTCTTAAACCATACTTACTTATATATTATGCTGATTTCAATAATTGAAATAGTAGAAAACATTACTATGTTTAGGACACATTAATATTTTTTTTAATGGTTCATGTTAAACTCATTACACGTCATTCACTAACATCAAAATAATTAATTTGGATGACTGGAATCGATCTAGTTCTTCAAATAAATGACAAACATCAACATCATAAAGCGGCAGCTTTATTGACATTAGTAGAGTTTTTTAAATAATATGACTATCGCAGTATGTCTACGGAGTGATTACTAACAACTAAAATTAAGTAGACCAATAAACTAATGATATAATAATAATAAAGAAATAAATGTCCTGGGACAGTCTTTCTCACACCTTCAAATCCCAAATTAAGCCCAGCTTGTACTATGGAAACCAGATTTACTAGAATAAATATATTTTGGTTTATCAAAATACATACATATATTAATATAGATATTTACACCCATACACAGAACAAACAGACATGTTCATACACACAAATGTTTGTCCTTGGTGGGAATCAAACCCACAACCTGTGACTTGGCAATCTGGGATCTGACCACCAAGCTAACTGACTCATCAATTATCCCATTAGTTAGTTACCAAGAATATATTGTGTTTTTATAAAATAGACTTGGGACTAAAGTTGAAGCAAGCTATTGCCATTAAATCCAGGCGATCTTCATCTGCTCTACATTTGGTGACCTCTGGACTTAGTTATGATTCATCGCGAAGATTGGTTGTCTTCATTTCAAAATTCCTTACGGATAATACATAAAGTAACTTGTAAGTATATATCACAGTCAGAAGTTGTCGAGATGAGATGAAAGATATGATTTCCTCCATAGAAATTTATTCCCTTGGTTAAAACTTTATCAGTAAGATATAAAAGATATGGGCTTAGAAAACTAACATGTATGAATTATTACCGAAAACATAATCATCTGGTTGATGCCAAACCCTAATTCCATGTCCCAAATTCCTTAGTTGTTATATTTTAAACTTTTGACACTACACTTTTTTTCAATTATACACTAATATGATTAGTAAAGCATTGCTCCTTATATGTGGACACCATTTTAGTAAGCAAGTAAGATGGTACTGAGACCAACTGTTTTTAGGATATATCTATAAGGGAAAATTCATCAATTAAACAGAGATATATTTTCAGGATTTTTTTTATTATAAAATAAGTGATATTAACGGTTGGATTTAGCAACACGCTCCAACTCATCCTTCTTCTTGATGGCATAAGAGTTGGATGAACCCTTAGCAGCATTGATAAGTTCATCAGCTACACATTCAGCAATTGTCTTTATATTTCTGAAAGCAGCTTCACGGGCTCCTGTGCAGAGTAGCCAGATAGCCTGGTTGACACGTCTCAGAGGAGATACATCCACGGCCTGACGGCGGACGGTACCAGCACGACCAATCCTAGTGGAGTCTTCACGGGGACCAGAGTTTATGATAGCTGTCACTAGAACTTGGAGAGGGTTCTCCCCAGTTAGCAAGTGAATAATTTCAAATGCGTGCTTTACGATACGCACAGCCATCAGTTTCTTGCCATTGTTACGACCGTGCATCATCAAGGAGTTGGTCAAACGCTCGACGATGGGGCATTGAGCTTTACGGAAACGTTTGTGTGCATACCTTCCAGCAGAGTGAGGCAAATACTTGGCGTATTTTTCCTTGACAGAGATGTAATCTTGGAGGGACATATCCGAAACCTGAACATCATAACAGCTCCATCTCCCGAACAGCTTGATTTCGGGAATGTCTGCCGCTTGGGGCAGTGACATGCTTTCGACAGCCATGCTGCCCGCTTCGGCGCCTTCATCAGTCCAGTTCTCGTCGGTCATGGTTACTCCTACAAATAAGCACAAATTTAGTAAAACACCCACTTATCACTATTTTTCATAGAAAAAAGGGCTATAAATACATTAAACGTACTTTTCTATCGTAAAATAGAAATTATAACCTCGTGTGTTGTCAAAAGTACACGAGAAAAAGGAAGTTCGTATTGAATGTAAGGTTGGCATTATCGTTTCGGTATTACCAGAGTTTTAAAAGTAAAATATTCGAAGTAAAATGCCATTTTTAAAATTTATCATAATATCTAACGAATACTTGAGCCGTTAAGAACTATTATTTATTAATGTTAGTCATATAATAAATTAAATAAGTTAAAATATCAATTGTTACAACATTAGAGTTAAATGACAATTAAAGTTGATGTCTTTGGGTGGTAATGTTTTGAATTTTTTTTCTATATGTTGGCTGCATAGTAGTGATGTATAACACACAGATTTAATTAAAGTCATATTTTAACTCCGTTTGCTAATGCTTTAATTACACCAAACGACTACAGTGGTGAGAGATACTCTACTCGGCCACTCGTATATTCACCTCACGAAATAATTACGAAACGAACCGAGCACTCGGCTTAGCCCAACCATTGTCTCGCCACGCCACTGTATTCGGCCGTCCCGTGATGGCCAGCTTTTGTTTACTTCTATCTGCAATCAGAGTTGAGTCGATGCGGTTAATTAATATGTACCTTTTTAAATATTGTGTACAAATGTATCTTTATTCATCATGGTCGTTTAACTTGGTGGCTACTTGCTATAATATACGTTTCTCTCGCTCTAGTCGCTCTAGCTAGAGTTCAGTAGTGTGCTGCCTAGGTTGTGAGTGAGCGTAACTATAGAATTCATTTTATATAGGTAGCCGCAAGCAATCTGTTAGTGAAATACGCCCGCGGCCTACTTGACGTACTTTGTTATCCAGATTTATAAAGCATTAATATTCGTACGAAATACTGAAAAATAAAAATAGTACTCGACACTGGCAAGGTCTTATAAAGGTCTTCATTGACAGTCACGAATGCATAAAACTAAGAAGTAGTTTTAATTTAAAGTGTGTAATCATTTTGTATATTACTACTACTTTATAAATACTGAAAAACAATTCTGTTCCTATAAATCTCCGTTCATTACATTGATAGTTTGTGAGCGAGTACTCGAGTAGTCGGCGTTTAGCAGCAGTTTAAATAATAAAGAGAAAGTGCAAACATAAACTCCTGTAAATCAAACGTATAAAATTATTAGTTTATTATCGTATTCTTTGAATCAATTCTAATCCCTCGTAGGTCTCGTAGCGAATTCCAGCGAAAGAAGTCCAGCAAGCAGATGTTTTCTTTCTGTTCTCTGTGTGTTCGTGTGCTACTCTAGCTAGCAGCTTGAATAAGACAAAACAGAAGTATTCAACGAGTTTAGATTCCTGCGGTGCCAATCATCAGGGTACAATGATACATAGTTTATTTATTATAAACCCGTCGGGGTAAGTAATGATTTACGACATTTTAACATGAAGAAGAGATAAGTTGAACGTTCTGAATAGAATTCACAAAATTTGTACCTACTTCATTGCAGTGATGTGTTCCTTGAAAAACATTGGAGGAGTGTTATACCAAGATCAGTATGTGATTACTATTTAGAGGCGCAACGGGCATCACCCAATGTAAGTATCTTTCTAATATCATAACCCAGAAACTATGTAATTTTAATGTTATGTGAGCCATTCTGTAACATTTTAACATTTGAAACTTTAATTTAAAAAAACTATTTAAGCAAGTAAGTAAGTACTTGATTTAAATGGTGATGTGATTTGCTGTGGTGCAGGTTACTGGGTTCATATCCTAAACCATGCTTGAACTTTTGGTGAAGGAGTAAACTGAGGAAGGAAACATAGTGGCTCTAGTGCCACCCTGCCTGGCTCCCAACCTCAAGTTGAAAATGGGCAAACCTCACTAGAATAATTTTAAGGACACAAATTTGGGTGGAAACCGTACATAAAAATCTAGAAAACCCTGAATCCTGCATAAGGCTACTCTCCAACCAATGAATGAACATGTACCAAAGATACAATTATTTTTTTCAGGATGTCCCACCTATTCTTGCTGCACCACATCACTACTTGATATCAATACAGAGAGGAGGGGTGGCTCTTGTGGCGGTTTGCAAGCAGGAAGTCACTCCTCTGTTTGTTATTGAGTTTCTGCATAGGGTTGTGGATACATTCCAGGTACTTACATTCTTAAAACACATTAAACTCAATCTTATATACCTAACTAATGACCTGCTCGACTTGTCCAGACTGGGATAATATAAGTACCTTATTAATAAATTTATGTTCCAGGATTACTTTTCAGACTGCACTGAGACTATTATAAAAGAAAATTATGTTGTTGTCTATGAGGTAAGAGAATACTACTAAATTTGTTATTGTTAAAATTTTGTTGTTCACATGTTTGTAACTCGATCAAGTATGACCAGGTGAACAGTTAGAAAGAAATTTGGCACAGTGGTAGAATATGTTGCAGATTTTTATGTGCTTTATGACCTGTATGATATGTGGGCAAGAAGCTAGACAAACAAATGTTCTTATAGATTTTATTAGATATTATTACTAAAAGGTTCTTAAAGGTACTTAAATAATTTATGGTTTGTTTCTAGTTATTGGATGAGATGCTTGATAATGGTTTCCCTCTGGCCACAGAGAGTAATATTTTGAAGGAATTGATTAAGCCACCAAATATTCTGAGGACTATAGCCAATACTGTTACTGGAAAATCAAAGTATGTATTAAATAAGCATTGTTGCATATAGTATTGTACAAAGTCACTCCTACCGTTTTTACGCTTAGCTTTTTTAAACTACACAACATGTTTTGATATGATTTTCATCAATAGACAGAATGATTCCAAAGGAACTTTTATATGTATACTTATATCCCTCAAGAACGCGGGTGAAACCGCGGGGGACAGCTAGTTTCTTTATGTAGTAGAACTGCATCTTGTAGTCTGTTTATCAGAAGGTTGATGGCATATAGACATGTTATCTATGTATATATGTTACTTGGCTTATTTGTGGATGTCGGTCACATATTGTGGTATTATCTTCTGCATAAATTCTTATTCATAAATGGAATAAAAATTTAAGCAATAGATAAATGGTTACTTTAGTGTCCTTACTGACTAGTGTTTTCCATTTTCTTTGATTGTATAACTTTTGTCCTACCAAAAAAAAAATGCTAAGAAAATTGTGACCACTAATTCGACGGCCTTATTGCTAATGTAATTCTTTCTTTTAGACAATCTTTATCACAAATAACACAAAGATTTCCTTCATTGAAAATCGCATTGCTAATTGCAAGATATGTTTTGTTTTTTTTAGTGTATCTTCAATATTGCCATCTGGACAATTGTCTAACGTGCCTTGGCGACGCTCCGGTGTGAAATATGCGAACAACGAGGCATACTTCGATGTAGTTGAAGAGGTTGACGCGATCATTGATAAAAGTGGAGCTACAGTTTCTGCTGAAATACAGGGTTACGTAAGTGTTAACTATTTGTGTGCCTTTTGGTTACTTCTCAATGTTCTCAGTAAAATTATGTTATTATAATCCATTTTACAATGCCATGTATGCTGCTAACTGCAAATGCTAGTAGATTCACATAAATTCACTTTATTATATAATTTTACACATAATTCAGCTTTAGAGCTTTATAAAGTCTTGAGATATAGATTAGATTTTTATTTTATATTATTTTATTATTTATTATTATTTTTTTATAGTATCTATTTAGAAAAAAAAAGAAAATAGTATATGTAGTTTATCAGTTATCTGGATTCCATAGTACAAGCTTTGCTTAGTTTGAGATCAGATGCCCGTGTGTAAATAATGTCCCAGGATATTTATTTTATTTTTATTTATTTAATTATTTTGCTTAGGAAATATGTGGAATCACAAATATTTTCTTTACTAAATTCTCTTTGTTTCAGATTGACTGTTGCATTAAATTAAGTGGTATGCCGGACTTAACTCTAACGTTCATAAATCCACGGCTATTTGATGACGTATCATTCCATCCATGTGTTAGATTTAAGCGTTGGGAGGTAAGATTTTTAAGTGTAAACGCAACTGAAATGTAACTATACAGTATACGAGTATATATTAGGTAGAGGTGGTAAGCCATATTGATGTGGTCGCAGGTGGTAAACACTTCCTAATTGCAGCTGATAGAACTTCTTCTACTCTACTCTAGAAGTTCTTCAGCAACTCGATCTTATTTTAGAATTTGAACTGACGTTGATACTACCACTGAGCTATCCAGTAATTCTAGCAATGGACTAACGTATAGTTTTTATTACATAAGCATTAGAAGCTCCTTGTTTTTGCATTTTGTTATCAAACAATGAGAATTAGAAAAATTAAAGTTTATAACTTATTTCTATTGATTTTTTATGATGTTAATCAACTAATTTTCTCTGTGCCATTCAGGAGAGCAACGTTGATTAAAATGGGTCGTTTTGTTAATAACATTATTAACGTTTAATAATAATAAACCCTACATATTTTTGACAAAGTACCGAACCCAGCATATCTATACGTATTACACTTGATTAGAATTTCGCATGATTGATATAATTGTTTGTTTTTGCAGTCTGAAAGGATTCTATCGTTCATTCCGCCCGATGGTAACTTTCGTTTGATGTCGTACCACATTGGATCGCAGAGCGTGGTTGCAATACCTCTGTATGTGCGGCACAACCTCACACTGAGATCGAACGGAGACCAGGGTCGGCTGGACTTGACTGTGGGGCCCAAACAAACTATGGGCAGGACATTAGAAAGTAATAATGATTAATTGTAAACAATTCAATTTATTCTTGTAGTTAAAATTATATTTTTAAATATCTCATCACCGAAGGTGTTAAGCACTCAAAGCCTAGAGGGGTAACTGGTTTATGCTGAATATGAATATATAATGATGCATAAGAGCATTGGCACACTGGCTCGTGGTGTGCGGGGAGTCAAAGCGAATCTGGTAAGTCTTATGTTTGGCGATGTTTTAGCTATGGAGAGACCAAAGATGTCACATTGTCTTTTCACTTTCGCCTTATAGACCAGGGTCGATAATTTTTAAAACAAAAAAAAAAAAATAGTAGGATGAAACCCACTAGAAAAGGAGGGGAATATTATAAAAATGAAAGGAAAAATAATTTACGGGCGACCTAAGGTCGGGAAGGAGATGGGGGTGAGTTTTTAAGGGTAAAAAACGGTTTTTCTCAATTTCCAGCAAAACTAAAAGTCCTATATAAAAAAGTCAAAGCGCAAACTTGTAGGTAATAAAAAGATCTAAAGCTTTTGTTTTTACAATTTTTTCACATAATCTCAAAATTTATGTGAAAAATTCAAAAAACCAAGTTTTTGGTTTTTTATTCTTATCTTTTACAAATATTTTTTTTTACGAAATTTGGTGAAAACTTACCTTTTTATGTCCCAAATACGCTGTAATTTATTTGATTAGAAATATTCATTTTTTCACCTTATTTTGAATTAATATCGAAAAAGCACCCTAATTTTCAATCAAAAATTCACCCGACAAAATATCAGCTTTTTTCAAAAAATTTATATGTTTTCTGTTCGTTGAAATCTCAATCTTTCTGATGGTGAAAATATATGTTTCTTGAGTAAATCTTCTCAGAAAATGCAAAGAATGGAATAGATAATGAATAAATATTTGCGCTATGTAGAAAAACATTATGCAGCATCGAACTCTGGAATATTGTCTGAGGTTTTTCTACGACTACGTTCTCCTCTTTTAGTTGAAGAAGCTGCTGGTACTGTTGTGACACTAACTGATTTTTAATTTCGGGATACCCATTAAAGACAATAAAGCTGCTTGCTGCGTAATGTTTTTCTACAACATAGCGCAAATATTTATTCATTATCTCTTCCATTCTTTGCATTTTCTGAGAAGATTTACTATAGTAACATATATCTTTTTTTCACCATCGGAAAGTAGAGATTTCAACAAACAGAAAACATACCAACTTTTTGAATAAAGCTGATATTTTGACGGTTGAATTTTCGATTGAAAATTAGGGTGTTTTTTCGATATTAATTCAATATAAGGTGAAAAAATAAATATTTCTAATCAAATAAATTACAGCGTATTTGGGACATAAAAAGGTAAATTTTCACCAAATTTCGTGAAAAAAAAAAAAAAATTGTAAAAGATAAAAATCCAAAAACTTGGTTTTTTGAATTTTTCACATAAATTTTGAGGTTATGTGAAACAAGTGTAAATACAGAAGTTTTAGATCTTTTTATTACCTACAACTTTGCCATTTGACTTTTTTCCATAGGACTTTTAGTTTTGCCGGAAATTGAGAAAAACCGTTTTTTACCCTTAAAAACTCACCCCCATCCCCTTCCCGACCTCAAATCGCCCGTAAATTATTTTTTCTTTAATTTTTATAATATTCCCCTCCTTTTCTTATGGGTTTCATCATTACATAAAAAAATAATCAAAGCATTGCGTTGCAAGTGAGATATCAATAACGTGTGGGTGGAAATTATCCCGGTATCCTGTGGTTTGGTGAAATAATAGTTTCATGCAATTCCTGTGCACTATCAGAAAACCGACAATCCGTTCTCCGCAGATCTATTCAAGTGGTGACAGCAGTATTGTATTTTGATGCTGACTGATATACTAGCATACAATAAAAATTGCACTACGCCGCGGGGTACGGGACATTGTACTTTTTTTAATTTTTTTTTTATTAAGAGTGGGCTTGCGTTTGGCCTTCGACTGACCCCAGAAGGAGTTATAACGAGGCCGAGGACGTAGCACGCTTACCCAAAAAATAGAGTCCTTAGGTGCTTCTATTAGGTATATTAATCATATTGACGTTTTCATGTCTATCAAGCTTTTATAAAACAATGGTTTAATATGAAATATTGTTTTCTTTTCAGATGTAGCCTTAGAAATATGCATGCCAAAATGTGTTCTAAATTGCTCGTTAGTAGCGAACCAAGGGAAGTATTCCTATGATCCAGTCAGTAAGGTGCTTATGTGGGATATAGGACGTATTGAGCTGCCTAAGTTACCGAATATAAAAGGAACGGTGAGCGAAACTTCTGTAGTGCTTAAATATCAATTAAACCTTACTTTCTAAGAACATAGATTTAAATAGAGTGTGGGAAATGTTTAGTCCTGCCGTTATAAGCGGAAGCATTGACAATTTGATTTCTTAATGACATATTTTATGCCTATATCTGATAAACAGACATTAATAAGGGCATTATTAAAGTACAGTTTTAGACTTTAGGGAGCGGCCGTAAAACGAGGTACATACTTGTTTAAGGAAATTGGTGTATGGTTTATAAATATATCATTTCATACATAGTATAACAATTAAATTTTTTCATTTTCCTTCCCAGATATCAGTATCTTCCGGAGCGGATACGTCAGGTGCGAATCCTAGCATCAACGTCCATTTTACGATACCTCAGTTGGCGGTGAGCGGCCTGCGCGTGAGTCGACTCGATATGTACGGAGCCAAGTACAAACCATTCAAAGGTGTCAAATACGTCACCAAAGCTGGCAAGTTCCACGTGAGAATGTGATTGTAGGTTGACGCTGGAGCCTGGATAGATCCATGGCTTCCGGATGTATGAGAAAAACACTATGGCAATAGCAAGTTTGAGATTAAACAAAATTTGAGTCTTTCTTCCTTTCATCTTATTATAAAAAAGAGATGTAAATAAATTTCAATGAGCGATAAAAACGGAATCGGCACCATTACTTGTTTTTATGCTGAGGAATTTTTAAAAAATAATCTTAATTTCGTTATTTCATGTATATTCGATCTTTCCATATTAACATACAATATTTTCTTAATGTTTGAAATTTCGTCGATTTCTTTCATTGTTGTTAGGCTTGTTTTTGACAAATCTTACAGTAAGTAATAATTTGGTCGAAAATGCTCACTTCATTTAAAGTGTTGAAGGACACTCACTGGCTTTGAATTTAATGTAACGAAACATTAGAGATATTCATTTTTGATCCGATTTCGTTGTAAATGTTATTATTTTATGAATGAAGGATTGTATGCTATCGGTGCCTCTAAACAAAAACAATAGAAAATTATATAATATTTTCACTATATTTAGCAATATTTTTAAAAGTATTTAGATCTGTTGTTTTTCTCGTAATATTATTTTCAAAATTTTAGCTTAAAAATGTTACGATTAAAAATGGTTATAAGAAGTGTATAAAATATATGATTATTATAATGTAATCAAGATTGTTTTACTGGAAGTTGTTGATACAGACAGAGTTTGTTCCTAAAAAGGAGAAAATAATGCCTGTTAATATTTGTTATCCAATATACCTTTAGCTATGTAATAATAAGATGAAAATAATTATGAATTTGTTTTTGTTAATATTCTTTATAAATAAAAAGAAAGTACCAATATAATTTATTGTTTTTTATTTGGTTACTGACATTATGAAGTTCATTTTTGTTTCGATGGTAACGAAGCGCAAGGTTCTATGCAAAAGTGATGCTGTGAACAACAGCTAGTAGTTTTAATTCTAAAGTAACGCTGAACGATGACCGACATTAATGCAGGGAAGTCTCGTTTTACGGTAGCTTCGACATCGTGTTCCTGTAATAAACAAATGTCAAAATACAATGGCGTAATTCCACAGAAGAGACGAAGGAGTAGAAATTAGACATAATTCTATAGTTGAGAACCTACTATAGAATCATTTTCAAGATTGTTATTGTTTTCGTTCTATTACTGACGATAAGTATACTTATAGTAAGATCAGTGCCTTTACCATGAGTTTTTAACGTACGTACTCGTTAGCGACGGCGTAAAACATTTCTATGGCAAATGTGTACAGCGCCACTAGCGGTCACCTAACTAAACTAAACTAAAATCGATATTACGAGTCGATAGGTAAAAAACCTATCGAAATGTAAACACTAGCGAGTAACGTTTTTTAGCCTTTGCTATAGGAATTCGGTACCATGAGTCACAAATTTGACAGTTGCTATCGAGAAATACTGTATCGATAGTAGTTTACTTGCTAGTGACTAAAGTAAGTTTCGATAGCAACTCATGGTAGAGGTACAGGGTACATTGCCTGCGTAGTAGCATTGTTCCGGCTAGATAGTGGACTGTATTTAAAGGATAATTTGTGCCTCTCACGTCTTTGTTCACCTTCTTTATAAAAATTAAAAACGAATGCGGCGAAAGGCTGTTTGATCTAAATAAAGATAAATTATTAATTCCCATGAAAGTAACCGAGAACCACTCAGCTAACTTCAGCTCCTCGGATGGCACCAAATGCACAGCTGGGGACGGCAAATTATTATAGGATATAAAGAAAAGCGGTGCAGATGGAAAATTATAGATGTAATTTTTTTACTGTTACCAGTAATGTGACCTTTTTAAACTAATGAAGCGTTGGTGTCTTGTATTGCCGATTTGTTTCCATTGAAGCGAGGTGTCCCAGTTACACCATGAGACTCGTAAAATACCCTTATATGCTCAAAGTAGTAGTAATATACCTATTATTTCAGTTGCTTTTTCTACTCCCTTGTCGCGACTGCCATCTAAACGGAGCCTGGCTCAGGTGCGAGCCCAGAGTGAAACTATAGTAGGTACCACTAAGATATTTTGGTTGCTTACAATATAACAACAGAAGGAGGTCGACCATCGCGCATAGGTTCCAGCAGGCTTGCGCATCTTGATTCGAATCCAATCGACCACGCTGCTCATACCCGATGCTGTAGGAATCATGTTGAACGGTGGCGGAACAGTGGTTTGCGATATGTAGTCTAAGTATACCTGTAAAATGCGTATGTACCTGATGATACTAAAGCAAAATCAAAATTATTTATATACATATAATATTTTATACCAATTTTTTAAACCCTCTACATAAGTGACACACATTTTAAAGCGGCACTTTTTGATGTATCATGGTCGAACGCTATCCTCTGAGATACAGGCTCCTGCCTAGTTCAGAGGGTAGAGTCCATATTTGGTGCTACTATCCGTTGCCACCACACTAGACTACTTAGCATATAATTATTGATTGTTAATTTTATATAGTTAAGTTCTAAATTTGTTATTATTGAGTCTGTGGTGAGAAATAAAATATTTTATTTTTATTTATTATTATATTATTCATTGGCTTTAATTCAATATCAATCAACTTTCAACTTTTGGACTACCAAGCTCCTACCAACGTGCAATGGTTTCCTCACGATATTTTCCTTTACCAAAAGATCTAAGTCGTTCAAATATTCAATTAAATCATGACCACTATCACAGACCACTACTATTATAATTTTAATTTTTAATAAATGTTTTGCACATTCATTCAGTAAATCCGGTAAATATAGCCTTCAAAATGACAGTGATTACCTATACCTTTACCATCAGAGTTGGTAAGACAGTAGGTACCTCAGGAAACAATGACCCACCTCACCTTTTCATAATTTGAGGAATCTCTAATAATTGATGCAGCTATAAAATTTAAAAATAGATTATAAGCGAGGAAATCATTAAAACACGAAACTAACTTCAGTCCTTCCAAAAGTCCATTCAATAGCGACATTATCCGTCACTCTCTGAAAGGTATTCGACATCGTTGCGATGAGCATATTCAGCACCACGATTACAGATATAACTTCGAAACCTGTAATAAGTAACACCTGTAACTTAGGCTTAATTCACACTATCTCACATACCTAGTCGTAAAAAATATTTCAATGCAAAGCGCATTCACAGCGCTCATTGTCCTGTCGGTCAGCAAAACACAAATTATTCTTTAGTATTATATCAGCATTCTTTATTTATTTTTCATTTACATATTGGATTTATTATGTACAAAAAATAGAAACATGTGTCCAAAAAGCTCCATATTAAAGAAACTCGAAAATATTATGTATGGATCCAAAAAGGAAAAATAAATTTTTTGATGACGGTTAAAGATTTATCGCCGAGTACCTAGCGTGGTACCAACGCTAGGACTTAGTACCTACGTGTTTGTCCTAGCAGGTGCACATTTGAGCCAGTTCTCTTCTAAGCTTGCCAGTTTATAATAAAGAAAAAACACACTTAAAAAGGGAGCGTAACTAAGGGGCTTCTATAATGGAAACCTACACCAACGGGTAATATTAAGTATTTTTTACTAAATAATGCTGGACCACCTTTCTTCCCTCTGTTTAAAGCTTAAAATTAACTCACATCCGAAACAAAAGTAACCAACACGTTCTGTGTATCCATGACGATTTTCTAGACCTCTGTCGAGACTTTTAGGGTTTCTTGTGTTCTCCAGCACCACGTCAGCGCTTTCCAGTGGTGCCATACAAAACAAGGCCCAAAACAAGGTGTTTAAAGTGTCGCTTAGACTTGTGAATGATGATACCTTAGGAAGGATAGAAATTATTATAACAGAAGTATTTTACGTTTAGCAACAAATTCTGTTAGAAAATTAGTAAAGGTTCGAAGTGACATTTTCGATTCGTAACTTAGTACCTACCTGTGATGCCAATGACATTTGGTACATAATTAAAATCTAACGTAATTGTTTTTTTTTTAACAAGTAAATGGTCTATGATTAAGGTATTTCACCATTATATTTTCCTGAGAAATGTCTACATCTTGGACAGTTTGTCGTATAACAAAGTGAGGAGTCACTTTGCATCGAATTGTTACATTTTGGTGATATTTTTGCATAAGTTGCTACTTTGTATTTTAAGAATGTGCTCTATTTTTGTTTTTTTCTATTACAGTTTTATCTTCATTGTAACAACCACTGATCCGTGAAATGAATTGCAGACAGTGTAAACTGATTATCGTGTGTAATAACAAAAGATTGTGAGGCGTTTACTCACATGCACACTAATTACTTTGATAAATAATAAAATAGGCCTCAAACTTTTTTCCGATAAAGAAAAATATTACAATAAAGTTTCAGCCTTGCCTGTTCGATCTTGACCTGTCTATATAATAAGTGCCATCAAATACTTTTAAACTACACTACAAAACGCCTACTAGAGTATAAAAAGGCCTTATGTCCAACTATAAACCAATTTTATTGTGGTACTTTTAACCAGTTTATGTTAAGGTCATCCTTTGTCCAGTTTAGTAGGGTAGGGGTTTGGTGGGGTCACTCCTAAATGTAATGTAACTTAAATAATAAACTCTGCGTAGGACTGGCCACCTGGATCTCTGTAAATCTAAACTGAAGGTGGTAAAACTGGACAAAACGTTATGTTATGTCCCAGACCCAGCCACTATCCTGCTAGAGTTAGCTATTAATATTAATGATTTATCATTCCCCAACCATTGGAATTTATTTATGTTCGTTATCGTTATTTATTGAATTTAGATAAAATGGTTTATTTCTTTCTGCGAGTGTTTTAAAGTGAGATATATTGAGAGGATTCAAGATAGAATCTTCTTACTCTAAAAACACAACAGAAAAAAAATATCACCTTTGAAAATCGCTGCAAAAACTATTTGAAAATGTACTGATTTTAAATTTAATTTTAGAATTTAGTTATTTAAACTATGGTTGCATTGTTCTTGCTATAGAATCGAAAAGGAATGTTTTGTAATAAACTTTAACTGCTGTGTAACTGGCGCTCGGTCGGTTCCTATTCTAGTGGTTTCTATTGAGGTTTACCTGAACTGTCTTCATTCCAAATACGTCTTCGTAGACCATTCCGTTATAATATTGATAAAAGCGTGTCAACCCAGCGGCGAAGGCGCTTATTATTATAGCGAACACAATTATGTACTTGTAAATATCTATAGTCATCTTCCCTAAAGACACCTGCAAGAGTAGACAATGAATGAATATCAAATAGGAACTTGATGCATGTTGGACTAAAATAGATGCATTGCATTGATATGCATCGATCATGTTTTATCAAAGTTCACGGGTATTAACTACAGCTTTGTCTAGAACTAGATGTGCCCCGTGGTTTCACCTTGGTTCCCAAGGGATTTTTAATTTTCCTGGGATAAAAAGTATCCTATGTGTTTATCTAAGTTATAAACTATCTGTATGTACCAAGTTTTATATAAATCCGTTAGTTTTACGCGAAATATTAACAAAAATATACATAATTATGATTGATAATATGGCCTTATAACGTCAATTCACAATATTTAAGAACCGTAGTAACGCTGCATAACATACCCCAAAAAAATAAAAAACCGATTTTTATGAATGGAAAATATAAAAACTATTAAAGTAGACAACTATTAAATACGTAGTAGTAGTATATGGTAAATAGGTTCGTAGGATTTTCTCTTAAATAATCTGGTTCCCTGACATGACAGCTTACTAGGGTTGTTGGCTTTGGATAATGAAATTTTAATATAATTAAATAGCAAAAATTAAATTTAATAATACATTTTTACGGGGTATTTTGAAACACGTTGTTTATAGTAAATTTTCTTAAAGACAGCACTACGTAGTGTTTTGATTTCCTATATATAAACAATGTTTATAAACCCACGATGTTCTCTAACAAGGTCAATCTTACGTGATAGTAATACGGTATTAGATAGTTAATTCCCATACTTGCAATGGCCCTAGATGGTAGTTCAGTTGGCACAAGAACATCAGGCGGAAGTAAGCAAATATCGTTGCCAAGCAGAAAGTGCCTTCAGCTAGTAATGTCGGGTCATATTGGTTCCAATATTTGCGTGCTGTAAAATTGTCGAAGAATTGTTTAAGGTAGGTATTCTGTTATGTCAAATTTGTCAGTTATATTATTGAATAAGATATCATCATCTTCATATCAGCCCAGGGATGTATAATGCTGAACAAAGGCCTTCTCCTAGGATAACCGCCTAGAGCGAACCCAAGTCGCCTGCATCCAGCGCCTTCCAGCGACTCTGAAATCGCTACTCTCTGCACAGTGCACCTCTAATTTTATTGTTTAAGTTGTAAGTACCTAATTATTGTTATTTTCTATTTTGTAGTCTTGTTATTTCTTTTTTTTGTATTGTTTTTGAATGGTACCTATATTAAGTATTTTGTAATTGTTAAATATAAAATTATGTAAAATTTATATTATAAAATAGCCAAAAAGTCAGAATTATTAAAAATGTATAAAAAAAATATTTTATAAAAAGTAAAAAAGAATTGAACCATGCTGAGTTTCTTGCCGGTTCTTCTCAGTTGAAGGTTGACTTCCGAACCGGTTGTAGCTTCAGTAACTTTAAATTTGACCTTCATAAGTGCCTTTCGAGGGCCTAAACTGAATAAATGGTTTTGAATTTTGATTTTTTTTTTGAATTTTGAGTTGTCATTCCACCTGGTGAGACGTCGTCCTGCTCGGCGCTTTCCTATACGTGATCGGATGTTCAATTCGATTGTTAACTATTTTATTATAACCTACTATTGTCTTGTCTAGTTAGTATCATACATGTTCCGATATCTATACAAAAGAGTTGAAGAGGGACTTGCCCAAATCTTCTTTATCATTAGTTGCGACATCGATAGCAGCGGCGATCCAGAACGCAAAAGTTAAGGCAAAGAGTGCAAGCATAATAATCTCAGCCCAGTTCCACATGACCGTGAAGTACCTTCGAGGACCTTGCATCACGCACATGCGGACCGCAGACCAACAGTAGCCGCATACATAGAGGACTAGCAGAGCCTCTGCTCCTGATAATAATAAATAAGATATTTTCTTCATGCAAGGTATTTTATGGTTTATCAATCGGTAAAGGGTGACTTCGGAATCGGTGGTATCTTTAGGGGTATAAGTGCTTTTCTGAAAAATCTGAATAAATGGTGTTGAGTCTGATTATTGCCATTATGAAAATCATACAACCTACAAACTTCGAATACTATACTACATTGTATATAACCATAATGTTTTGCGCAACGTAAACGTTCATAATTGTGATAATCTCGACAATGCATCTCATCAGTGCTATCTGAGAGCGAATAAAGCGCGAACCTGTGTTTGGCGGTCCGCGTTTCTGCCCGGTTTTATCTTGATTGGAGATGTAGAAGACCAGGGCAAGGAATACGAAGTACGCAGCAGCATGAGTAATCAGTTTGTTCAACGGTATCTGCCAGTGTCTAACGAGCCAGTGCCGCGGCGCTATCTGCAAACACTCTAATTAGATACTAACTCAACTTGAGCTCAGAATACGTCCCCATACATAAATCTTTCGTGTACACTTGTAAAGCAATAGCTTACTGCGGCTCTTCGACTCAACTTTATGTATAGAACAGCACTTAAGCCACGGATCCTGGTTTTATTGGTAATACAACCCGATGATCCAGTGCGACAGATGCCATTTAGATGTCTACATATGGTCTTCAATAGATTTATTTCATGGCCACATGGGAATGATTCCAATAAAGTGGGTATAGAGAAATAGTGAATCTTTTATTTTGGGTATAATTTCAACATGCTGAATGCTGATGTCTTGAACTATTCTAAGTATTTTAACCATGTTGTTGTTGGGGGACTTACCATGCACATTGAAAGTATAAAAGGCATAATGAACACTCGGGTTAAAATTATGGAAGCTTTTGCACACGAAGACTTTCTTTTCCATTCGTACCAGTCGCCTATCCAATACGATTCTAGCACCTAAAAATGCAATACAGTGACTCAATTTGATCATGACTATAAATAGATGGACCGTTATTTAATTTCCATAAGATTTTTATTCCATAATAGTAATGTTTTATAATAGCCGGAGCCCGGTGGTTTTTATTTTATATTAGTCAGTCATTTCGATAACAAAGAATTTAGGGCTTGGCTTCTATTTATTGTTTTGTATGTATTATTTAATATCATAGAAGGGTCCTGTGTTTTGCGATTATACGATATGGTATCATGAATGCATCCTTGTGTAGGTTTTCAGATTGTTCCATAATCCAGTTTAAATACCTGTTGAGTATTAGGATGTGCAACAAATTCCTTTTGCTTGTAGTCGACTGCCATCAACAAGCGAGGTAAAACGAAGTGTCGTCGCCCACAGCATCCTGTGGTTTGTTTCAGTATCAACTCCACTTCTTCTGAAGTTCGACAAAGACCTATTAAATAATTATAAAATATTTAAAATTGAAAGCAGCCTAGCAGTATTTTCCTCTTTCAATTTTATCTAACTAATATGGGAATTGCGGGAAGTTACGTTTTACAAGAATTGAGTTACACACGGAACAAAATATTTTAATATTATTTTGTCTAACCTCTAGTCGTTTCGTGACTAAAGTCAATGCGACGTGATCGAACATAATTTTATAATAATGTGCGTGAATAACCTCAGCAAAAATAAACATGGAAGATCTTAACTTATTCCCTGAAGTTATGTAAGTTTATCGATGTTTGCTACCTATAATATCCTCACCTATGAGATCCACAGCAAATCCGCTTACATCATCTTTTAATTGTAAATACTCTGCAGACAGTTGCCTATAAGCTGCAGCATTGGCAGCCAACTCATCAGCCAATTGAAAAGCACTCAGGATGGGGTCAGAAGACACGTGGACTATGTAAGCAGGCGATGAAATCGCCCGATATACAGCGAGCCTGGCACTGCTCGCGTGCAGAGGATCGTCGCTCACCAGACTATTTCTTAGAAACAAATGCATTTTAACATTCGTAACAGCAATAAAGCTGTAAATCAGATTAGGTATAGTTGAAACAGAGGCATGCCATGCGCGTTGTTGTGTAGAATGATGCCTGATGCGATCAAATTGTAGTTAATAAAATTTTACAGCTACCATTATTCATACAATTTGTCATTTTGTTATCTTTCAGCGAACTTTATGTCATGACTGTTGTGTTTTTATTTAGATATAGATGTATTTTTTTATCATAATAGCCTATGAGCAAATCTTTGGTGTAGCATCATCCTCTATACCTACAACGTATTTTAGATAATAGTTGTTATTATTTGAAAATTGTATATTACATTATAAAAACGTACTTGCAAATAACACAAGGACAGTCGGGTAAGTGAGGTCGAGTGATAGTATGCCCGCGGGCGACGAGCAACGTCACGACTTCGTAGTGACCCGACTGAGCAGCTAGTATTAATGGTGTTACAAACGCTGGAAAATCCGCTGATTGAGCCGCTCCAGCAAACTCTAGCCCGGGAGAAATCATTTTCCGTGCTTCCAATAACATCACTGTACGAAATATAATCTTATACTCTACCTTATACAATAAATTATAAACGATGCGAATAAATAATGGACACAAGAAAGGAAACTTTTACCCAAAATTTTAATACTGTTATCTCGTACAGCATGCAAGACTGTGTCACCAATTTCTATATTCGGATGCTTCAAGAGAAATTCCACCATTGGTTCAGATCTGTTATGTACGGCAATGTGAAGTGCCGATACGCCCTACATTAAGTGAAAAAACTCGCGGGTTATCGATACTTACGCAGCATTTTATTTACTCTATGTATAATTAACACGTTTTTGACCTGAAAGTTGGTGCAATTTATATTTAGGTTCGGATGCTCCTCCAGATGTTTTGTGACCGAGTCTAAATTGTCCTCTGTGACCAGTTCCAAAAATGTTTTTTCAATTGATTGCAACTTTGGCAGAAAAATTATTTGTTTATCTTCATATTTGTTATTGCTTTCTTCCTCATCTGACTTTAAAAAAATAGTATTCATTTTAATGTATGTAAGTACCTACTAAGCATTTAGTGTATTTCAAGAATAAGGAAGATAATAATTTTACTGATTTTAATATTTACCAATTTAAGTCTGTCATAGTTTATACAACTACGATTCACAAACTTTCCTCCAACTTTAATCTGATTAGGTTTCAGTACATTCGATGTACTTGGATTTCTGGATTTTCTTTTATTAGACACATGCAAGATATCATGATGATGCGTTGGTATTGAGTTAGCCAGTAATATATTAGAAGGTACAATCAATTCAGACTGGTCGTCTATTAAAGTTTTGGTAGCCGTTTTAAGGACGGTAATACTTAGCTTCTGTTTAGAAATTCCATGATGCGTAGACTCCTGTCTTTCCTCATTCGGTTTTATAATTTTACCAGCTTGTTCTTTGATATTTGGTAAAGTTTGATATTCAATAGAGTCTGTTAGGGTTGATATCGATGACGTCATTTTATCACGTTGAAACATTTGTAAATAAGGAGATGCGTGTGTTTGTATCACTACCCACGATGATGAGTCAACTAAACCAGTGACCCGATAGGGGAGCTAAATTACCTTACAGCCTTATTCTTTCTTTATTGTAGGTTAAAAAAAACGGTAAACTTGGGTAACGACTTCGATACGACGTTCCACTTTAAATAATTATGGCAGTCCAATTACAGCTGCATTGTAAATTGTTGACTTTACTGAATTGTTCTTCGAACTTACTAAAATAACTTGCAAATATTATAATTGGCTGTTGTTCTAGCTTTGCATTTGATTAATGATGAAGTTCAATATGTGTTGATGACTTGCCAGGATTTTTTTAATTGTGTCGCAGACAAATAAGGTAGATACTACCATAGACTGCCATTTTTTATTCAGTGTGTTTACGAGGTAGAAAGAAGGTAAGATTTTTTTAGACTGAGACTTATATGATTTATTGAAATATTTATAACAGTAAATCAGAACATAGTAATAATTATTAATGGGAAAAATCATACATTTTGTGGTTTCCTATTGAACTAGAACGAATTCTATGCTCAGAACGTAGTTTTAATTTTCACTATACATTGTGTATAGAAGAGCAAAATATGAGTAAGACCTCGTTAGGATCTGCAAGAAATAAATTACAAAAGCATTAATGAGGATATATTATATATAACATAATTAATCAAATTATAAAATTATTCAATTCTTTGAATAATTTGTTTGAGTTGATCGCTCACTTATAACAGAGTGTTTGCCCGGAGCACGGATAGTCACGGGTCTTCGCTTTATTTTGGAATTAAAAAATTCAAATCTCTTTGTAAAACATCGTGTGATAAAACCTCCATTCTCCCATCCGCAAAATACGCGCTGCATTTAATGACATTCTTCAGGAAATTCGTTGACAGTGGAGCGGGCGACTCCGGTGCGGTCAGTGCATACGGCTCGGTTAAGTGAGATATCAACTTTTTGATATAAGCATAGCTTACCGCAGAATATGTGACGAGCGATATATTTGTAAAACTCATTGCAGTAAATGCGATAGGCTTCTGGGCTCTAAAACAAAGCAAATAGTCAATTTACATCATTTTACTACGATTATAACGTGAAAGTTTGGATGGACAGATGTTTATTATTCTATCACGTCAAAACTGCTGAACGGATCTACATGGCATTTGGCACAGATATTGATTACAGTGTGGGATATCACATAGGGTGTTTTTTTATCCCGGGAATGTTTAATATCCCTCGGGAACGCGGGTCAAACTGCGTTACTTTATAACTATTTGTCTTATTATTTTGACTGTCAACGCTATATCTACTTTTTTTTTATACCACATGGGCCGACAGACAAGCGGACGGTCCACCTGATGGTTAGTGGTCACCGCCGCCTATGGACATTTGCAATACTAGGGGCATCGCCAATGCGTTATCGACCCTGAGACCTGAAGTTGTTGAGTCTCATGTGCCTGTAACTTCACCGGCCCCCTTACCTTTCTAACCGAAACACAGTAATAAAAGCGCACTAATGCTTCACGGCAGAAATGGGTAAGGTAGTACTTCCCCGGACGAACTGCACAATGAGCTCTACTACTTGTCTGAATAGTACTATTTTTACCTCTTAATTAGGAAAAGCAAGGCACGTCGACTTCTAGGATTAGTGTTGTACCATCCGCTGTTGTAAGCCGCTGCGGCTACATCTGCATTCTGAATACATAAGTCAATTAACATCTTCATAATTCAATAATTAAATGAAATATATTTATGAAAACAAATCAGAATTTACAAACAAATGAATACTGTTATTCACTTACCGCATGAAAAATATCATCCGCATACCAACACAACATTCCTATTTGAATTAAGGCTGAACCTAAAAATAATTTGTTACTTATTGCCATCAAAGGTTCCAATAGCTGAAAAAGAAATACACTTCATCAGGTACTATGTAGACTATGGAAAATAAAATAGTAATAAATATCCTAGAATATTCTTTATACACGATCATCTGGTCCCAAACTAAGCAGAGCTTGTACTATGGACACCAGATAACTGATATACTATAATACTATTTTAAATAGATATTTACATCCAGACGCAGAACAAACAGACATCTTCATGCACACATTTAAAAAAAAATTAATATAAACTAGTGTTTGACTGCGATCCCACCTGATGGTAAGCAGTGATGCAATCTTTGATGTTGAGGCGCACTAGTTTATTAAGTAAATGTTTGTCCTGGGTGGGAATCGAACCCACGAACTGCGGTGTGGCAGTCAGGGTCTCTAACCACCAAGCCAACTTGACCGTCAAGCTTATTTACCTACCACAATAACAAATACGACACAGCAAATGTTAATAGAGCTCATCACAATGTTGACAAGATTCGAAAGCGAAAAGGCATCCCCTAAGTCATTGCAATATCTGTAACAAACAAAAATGGTTCTTATGTTCATACCTGACTTTATATGTATGTTGAACAAAAAATTTTTTTTGTTTTTTTTTTTATTTATTTATTTTTTATTTATTTATTGATAAGGCAAAACAAACAAATAAAATAAAATAAATAAAATCTTAGTAATTTTCCTACTGAAGTTTATTTCATGGTTTGGGATCAAGAAGTGTTTATAGTAATTGAATATTACCAGCATTTATTGAATGTTTCCTTCGAAAACGTAGAGTTTAATAGCTTGCATAATGTACCTATGCAGCATTTAATCGAAACCTGTATTAAACTGTATAATAGGAACATGAACCTGGCAGCATCTTAGCATGTTTTATTATTTGTTATCACACAGCTGGGAAGACTTTTAGTGGCATCGTAATAAGATTATACAAAAAACAAATATCTAATTCTACTTGATCTCCTATCAAGTCCCTAATAGGGAAACTTAAGAGGAAATGTAGGTACCTACGTGTGACAGAACGGACGAAAGTACATTTTTAGAACCTACATTGAAATCGGCCTTTAGGAAGAAATATCAATAATCATACATCGAATTGATTTGTCTCAGTGACTCTATATACTTATACTATATACTTATACTATATACTTATACTATATACATATACTTAAGCTTTTTAAAAGTTTTATAGGAACTCTGACTCATATTTATGAACCTTAAAACTAAACCTAATTAACATCTTAAAATATATTTACATAATAAGTCGTTGGTGTAACTTAATATTTGCCAATATTTCTTGGTAATATTCGTCATCAGTCTGTTTAGTAGTGGCGAGTGCCTGCAATCTTCGCTGTAAGAGCCTCAACAGCAAACCGATGTGGCTGGCCATGCCTGAGAACAGCAGGTCTGTACACACCATTATCCATACGCAAGTTTGTCCTTTAAAGAGAAAAATACCTAAATTTAATATCCGAATTTGGTATAAATTTTTGTGGAACATGAAACAACAATATATATAATAGAAAATTGGTATTTTAGCATCTGATCTTTATATTGCTTCTTATGATGATATCATCAAACTAATATTATAGATGTTTGTATGTCCATACATATTAGGTTGGGGAAAAAGTCTTTTCGCATTATAGTATGTATGAGCTTGTAATAAAATCTCTTTGGCTATACTATTTGTATCTGGCTGGTTTTGGTATCATTGAAAGTTTAAATTTTAAAGAATATAATTCCAAATTCAAATTAGGAAAATGTGTGATTTGCATTTGTTTTTCGTACCGCCAAGATGAGTGAATCTAATGAAGAAATTCGATTCATTTTAAAATTTTACTACATAAAAGGTAAAAATGCAACGCGAGCCGCGAAAAAAATTTGCGATGTTTATGGACCTAGTGCAGTGTCTGTGAGAGTAGCACAAATTTGGTTTAAGCGTTTTCAATGCGGAAATTTTGATGTCAAAGATGCACGTCGCTCTGGTCGCCCCATTACGGATAAAATGAATGCCATTTTTGAAAAAGTGGAGCAAAATCGGCATATCAGTAGTTACGACGTAGCTGAAGAACTGGGAACTGACCACAAAACAGTTTTGGCGCATTTGAAAAAAACTGGGTACACAAAAAAGCTAGATATTTGGGTACCTCACGAGCTCACTGAAAGAAACCTAATGAACCGTGTACTCATTTGTGATTCTTTATTACGACGTCATGAAACCGAACCATTTTTGAAAAAGCTGATAACTGGTGATGAAAAGTGGATCACGTACGACAAGAACGTGCGAAAAAAGTCGTGGTCAAAGGCCGGTCAGGCTTCACAGACTGTGGCGAAACCCGGGTTAACTCGCAACAAGGTGATGCTGTGTGTGTGGTGGGATTAGAAGGGCATTATTCATTATGAGCTGTTACCACCAGGCAGGACCATCGATTCTGAACTCTACTGCGAACAACTGATGAGATTAAAGCAAGAAGTTGAGAGAAAGCAGCCGGAATTAATCAACAGAAGGGGTGTGGTTTTTCATCATGATAACGCTAGACCTCACACATCTTTAGCCACTCAGCAAAAGTTAAGAGCGTTTGGCTGGGAGGTATTAATGCATCCGCCGTATAGTCCTGACCTTGCACCTTCAGATTCCCACCTGTTTCGGTCTCTTCAGAATTCTTTAGGCAGTGTCAGGAAAACATCACGAGAGGACTGTCAAAACAACTTGTCGCAGTATTTAGATCAGAAGTCCCAAAATTTCAATGGCAAAAAGGTATTGAACAAAATGGTACCTACATACTTTAGTTAAATGTAAATAAACTATATTAAAAATGTTTTGAATTTTCTTAAAAAATGCGAAGGAACTTTTTTCCCAACCTATTATATAGAAAATGGCTTGGAATAACACACGGGATACTTCTTGTGCCGGGAAAATGTTAGATCCCTTGGGAACGCGAGTGAAACCGCGGGAGACAGCTAGTAGGTAATAATAGTAATAAAGAAGAATAGAAACTTGCCACCGAAAGTGGGACCACTGACATTATATTTGTTTTGAGTCCATCACGCAATCATAATTATAGTATCGGTGCCTTATTTTTTTGGGACCTTATGAACAGTGCAATCAAATATTTTAACTGGATTAATTGCTACTTGCTACGTCTCAAGTATAGTGTTACTCTCAACGTGTTAATAGTCGTCTGAGTTGAAGCTATATCATCAAGACTTTCGCTCTCTCTATGTCAATAAAAGGAACATTTAGTTCACGGAAATGGCTGTGTTTAATACTTTGCACTCATTCTTTCATTTTGCCTAATAAGACGACCGAAAAGAAATATTTTGTGAAAGTCTAAGTTTAAATGTTTGAGTTTAAACAGTGATGATATCGCGCGTTTTGTGAGTATCATTTTAACCCACTGACATATTCTTTTGAACGACAAATTTTGATTTATAAAATTAGCTAGTTGTCCTGCACGGTTACTCTCGCGTTCCCGAGGGATTTAACAGTTTCTTGGGATAAAATATACTAATTTATGAGCCAAGTTTCATTTAAATCCGTTCAGCCGTTTTGGCGTAAAAGAGTAACAAACATGCATCCCATGCGACCATTTTTAATCTTAGTAAGTACTAAGATGAAGATCGAGGAAGAGCGACCTCAGTGGCGTGCCACAGGTGAGGCCCATGTCTAGCAGATGATGATGATGATGAAGAAGTAGGATAAGATACCTGCAAATATTTCAAACAGATACACAGCAACGTGCGCGATAGGTTTTTGTTTATCGAACGGATACCATGAAACCCAAACGTAACCGATTTGGGCATCCTGCTGTTGCCACATTTGGTAGAAGTAAATGACTATTGGAGTCAAGTTGTAGAACCATACTCCTGATATATTTACTGCAAAATACCCTGTAAACAAATTGATATTTATTATACGAATTATATACGTTGCAGAATACACAGCATGATCGATCTTTAGTGTTGATTGAGGAAATTGTGGCAATGATATTGTTCGTTTTAATTCATAACTTCCCGGATATACAGAAGTCGATCAAGCGGTATCAATGGTACCAATTACATTGATGTGCGATCCTTAACGCAGCGATGCTCTTGTCTTTAATGCTTTGAGCTTCTTCATCGAGCGGAGGCATTGGCCAGATACCTGCCAGCTCATTAAGAAGTTGACGAAATACATCTTTCTTGTACCACAATACGAATACTTTGGCAATACCTGGAATAAAAAAAATAAATTTTGTAAGTAAAATAAGTATTTATAGCGCCAATGTAAAAAGTATGATTATTAATTTCAGTTGCTTTATAGGATAAAAAAAAATGATTATACCCACTCCATCGCATCCTTGATTGATTTACCTACTACGATCGATGATATCTTAGACACTGCTATCAATAAAATTTTATATACCCCCTGTGCAATATGGTCTAATATGGTAAGTTATAATATATATTATAATAATGTGTAACAGACACAAAATATATCAAATGGGAATGAGAGCCTGTACAGATGGGCCGGTCCAAAGGGTCTTCAGGTACTTTTTCATATAAATAAACTTGGTATCTTGAAAAGATATGATAATATATACTTTAAAGCTGATAGATTTTTAACGTAATATATTTAAAGAATAATAAAAGGTGTGTAACAGGCTTTATCAATAGAAATTCTAAATATAATAGTCTTTATCTGCCAGATTTACGTGAAGTCTCGTGATCTGGAAAACATGGCGCTGAAGGCGCTGTACATTTTAACGCGTTTGCATTGAGAATGCGAGCAAGAGGTCCAACAAAATAGTTCTCAGTTTTGGTAAATTTGGATGAAAAAATAACTTACTCAACGCGCCGTACCCAAAAGTATGAAAAAGTGGGACGACGTCTTCGACTCGTGGTGAATTCGACAAGGTAAGACCAATGTAGACGATTTCACTAAAAACGTGGTAACAAATACTACAGACGGATACTATGAACATGAGTTTCTGGAGCAGATACGAGGTTGCACTTGCGGGATCTTCAAACGACAAGCCGATGCGACGCATACAAAATGTGCTGAGCATAAGAGATTTGTCAATTTCACGTTTCGCTTCTCGTATCGTCGACTCGGACATTTTTAACACCTTTCCTTTCACTCAAGAATCGCAAGCGAATGACTCAGTTTCAGAAATAAACAGGTAGAATTGTATCCGTTAAATAATTAATAAATTTCAAAGTGTTAACTGATGGGCGTGACTTAGAAGAATAGCTAAATGAAGAAGTTCTAAAGTTTGATTTGAAACAAACGGCGTTGATGGATTTCAAAGAAAGTTGAGGGCATTTTAAATGAGACAGTAAGTGATACTAGCGTCAAAATTATACATTTTGTGATGAATACTTTTTATTTATAACTAGCTGCGCCATGCGGCTTTGCCCGCTTTCAATCCTGGTTATAAACCTTCCTCTTGAATTACGCTATTAATCTATCTATTGCTGAAAACTGCCTTATCAAATCAGTAGTCATTAGCAAATCCGTTGGCTAGTTTACGATTCTATAAAAGACATGCAGACAAACATTAATTTTTATAAATATAGATTTAGTTTTTCATATATTTGTGAAATGATGTTAAGTCAATTATGTTTGTTATGTATAGGAATCCTAGTTTTGTTGAAAACATAGTTCAAGTAATTTATCTTAACCCGTGTGGTAAATTTAAAAAAACTAAAACCCGACTACGAAAAATTACGCTTTAAAAAGTATGAAACAAGAAAATATTCTCATGTGAAATTGTTATATACAAACTATCCAATATTTATTGTCTATTAAATAAAAAACTCACACATAATATATTTTAAAGTATTTAATACCTGTTCATAGTGATGTTCAGAGGATAGCCGTGGTCGTATGAGCCATATGACCATATATGAGGTGGCATACAACCACGGCTATCCTCTCCTAGTTTGTATATAACAATTTCACATGAGAATATTTTCTTGTTTCATACTTTTTAAAGCGTAATTTTTCGTAGTCGGGTTTTAGTTTTTGAACTTATTTTTTTTATTTCAATTATTTTGGGGTTATAATTTCGTAATAAAGTATTTGCAAATTCGGTTAACATTTTTTTATTTTGATTTTATTGAATTATATATAATTTTACTTACAAAGCTTATTTGATGTATTCACGTACAAAGCTTAGATTTTTAGGTTATATTGTAGTGTCACTACAGTTAACAATAACAAAATTGATAATATTAATAAGTAATCAATAGTTTGATGGCCAAATTATAACAATAAATAAACATTATCGTGTCACTTATAAGAATCTTTATAGTTAATGCCTTTATGTCCTGTAGAGAGCGCCATATCTAATTTATTGTGACGTCACATATCCTATAACCAGCAGACGATCAAGACGCTTCGAACGATACCTCGTTTGCCAAATTACGATAAGTAATAGTTATGAGGGAACAGATGAACATACATACACACATACATACCGGTCAAAATCATAACCCTTTGGCTTCGCCGTAGTCGGGTAAAAATATATTGAACCTCTTTATTCCAGCTTTGCAATAGAAGAAGGTGTGACTTTATAATAATAAAAAACTTGTGAATGAATTACCCACAGGTACCGTAATGGGATAGATCTCATAGGTTTCATAGCGTGACGTGATTGGATCGAAGTCTCCATGTTCTTTATTGTTGCGGTACAAAGTATTGCGTCGGTCGTTATCTAACACGCGAACTTGTGTTATAATTAAAATTTGATTGGATGCGACCTCGCAACTGCAACATTATGTATTAATTGAACAATATTTTTCATTAAACGACGGTCTAGTTAGCTTGGATTAGAGACCCGTGAATTCGATTCTCATCCAGGACAAAAATTCATGAACATGTCTGTTTGTAAATAGACTTTTGTAAAAAAATATTTTTTTATTATTATCTGGTATCCGTACATACAATTACTGCTAAGTTTACAATATGGCCACGTGTAAAAAATATTTTTAACAATGGTAATCAACCATTAAAAAATTCATAAAAAAATGGCGATCGAAACAATCGTTACAAAATACGAAATTTTGTTTATTTATCAACCGTATAAAACTTCAACAAGTAGGAATATTGGAGTCTATTCAGAACACGTTTTTTTTTAACGAATATTTTTTTATGGTAAGTGGTCTCCGTCGCCTATGCATATTTGCAACACCAGGGGCGTTGTCGACCCTGAGACGTGAAGTTGTTAAGTCTCATGTATTTGTCATTTTACCGGTTCTCTTACCTTTCTAAGCGAAACACAGTAATACAAGTGCACTACTGCTTCACGGTAAAAATGTGGAAGGTAGTATTTCCCCGAACGAACTCTGCATTAAGAACTACTTTTAAAATCCGTCTAATAACACAAAAGGGAAACAATATAGCTGGTTCATGTGTTAACTTTCATAATTGTCTTTTTTCAGTTATAGGCGGGCATCGACACGAATTAGAGTGATTTAAGATTTTCCCGCTAGTGATCGCAGTGTTTCGGCAAATTTAGCACGCGGCCCGCGGTCCGTGGCGAGCTTTACAGTTCGCCACCGTTACGCGACGATTAGGCTGCGCACGCGTCGCGCACACTGTTCATACTTGCAATGACAAATGCATGTACCACGACGTGCTTCGTTCTTAAATATGAATCATAACTGCATCTATATCCGGAGATAACAATGAATTATATGTCCAAATTGTACGTACGTGGGACTAAAGTATGACGGAATAATTATTTAAGTTATCCACAAAGAAACGATACCAATTGATGAGTTAGGAGTGCAACTTGTGCCTAATGAAGATCCTCCCTATATTTTGTGGGTTAATTATTTAAGCTGTTGAATCGGCTGCTGCATAATAAAGAGGCAGCTAGACAGTTTTATCCCCGTGTCTCGTTTAAAGATTTAATAGTATCACTCAGTACTTATTAACGAGAAGGTACATATATTGGAACCCACACAGTTAATATTGGCATAATATGTGATAGTTTGTTGTTTCAACTACGCTGAAATAATACACACAATCTCTATGTATTTATGCTCTGGAGAACATTTTGCAGTTGACGTTTCAGACGCGTTCCGGGTAAGAGATTTTGCTCAGAAGGAATCTAATATTTTCCCGGTATAAAAAAAAATGTTTTAAACCAGCCAATTTTCATATCAATTCGATTCGTCTATCAGCGATTCAATCCCAAACATGCAAATAACCAAACTTACAAGTTTATTTTGTTAGTGGGATAATTACCTATGTTTAGTAGTTTTATGACGCAATGATAGTTTTTTATTATCGTACGCAATTAATTTATCATAAATGATAATATTCAATCTAGATAATAATAAAACTGTATTTTATAATACACATCGTAAAACTACCATGATGCATAAAACGAGTAAACACTGGCACTATTTTAATCGAAATTAGGTTTCATCTAATATGCTGGCTACACCCGGAGGTGTGGGGCGATAGTTTCTGAACTGATCTGGCTTCCTTTATGTCTTTTTTCATTCGACGGATATTCTAGCTCATTATTTTACACAAACCCACGCCTTTGCTTTCGACTTCTATCACTTAGCCTTATCATGGCCTAGCTGTAAACTGCGTCAATATCTGTGCTATAGAATTTCTAAATACATTACAATATTTTTCATTAAATATTTCAATAGGTATATATATTTTACTACTAATATATAGACTACGCGTATTTAATTTTTTTTTGTGGTTTCCAGATTATAAGATTTATTTCTTAAAATTAGTATCAACTAAGAATAAATATGATTCAATATACTACATCAAAAATAATATTTTTCAATCACTCCTCGAAGTAAAAGTGCTATGGTATTATAAAAGTTTGAGCGAGCGACCCAGATCTATTGAAGAGCTGATCTCTAGCAAAAACGTCTGTCTATCTGTCGAACATTAAATAAAAAGTAAGAAAACGAAGTGAAATAAGATTACCGCCACAGATAAGGTTAACACCTCACTGTAATTGATTAAAATAAATCATTGGTTTATATTGACTAGAATACGTTGTTTTTATTTGGTATTAAGTTATAAAGTGAAAATAGCCTAAACAAAGGAAATAAAATAAATAGTAAGTGAAAGCCCACATTTCCAACATATTACGCTTTAAACAGAATTATCCTAAAGATATATTTTGATATAAGGTATGTTATCGCGAATAGTTGATGGCCTTATTGGCTATGCGTCTGCGCCGATACTCGCCGAAGCTGCGCGAACACGTCCCGAGCATTTTCCAGACATTCGCCGTAATGCTCCATCGTGGCGTAATGGATTAAGTGCTTTGCAACATTAGCACAATAACCCACATCATGTCCATTAAAATCATTCGGGAAATTACTTTCTTCGAATGACTTCAATATTGATACTACATTTAATGTGTATTGTTTATTCACGGTTCGCAATTTTGATCGAATTTGAGCTATACATAGGTATAATTTGTTTAGAGTGACATGTTATTTTGAATACATATCGGAGATTTAGTCAGGTTATTTTTACTCTGTAATTTCTTGTAGGACTTTCGTATCACATATATATATAAGCCTTATAAATTCGATCGCTATTATGAAAATGGGCTCCTGCATTGGTCCATTACTTGGTGCATGGTCGCACGTCTGGGTAATTGTTTTCTTTTGCGCCGGAGTGCGAACGCTCATTACACGGCAGCTAAGACAACTTGTTATTTTCTTAGACGAAGCCTTCGGCGATGTACATCATTAGGTACCGAGTAATTGAATCTTACACAAATAAAAATAGTTCGAGACATGCCGTGTGCAGTGTAATTTAAGATTTTCATCGCGTAGATAATGAGTGAGCCAATGCGAATCAACATTAACTTTCACTGTTGTATCAACGTCTTCATGTTGGCCTTAAAGCCTCCTTTGGGAAACCGCAGGAAGTGAGATTGAAGTAGCGTCTTCTTATGGCGTTTTTTATTTATTGCAACTCATTAAATAATAGTTGAGTACTACATAATAACTGTAAGCGTGTGTTTATCAGGTTTAATTCGTCAGTGTTAAGATATACAGTTTGATTTTCAAAGAGGACAATCTATTCCTAAATTGGAACTAATAAACATAAAAAGTAGTAGGTACAGAGACTTTATTAAATCCCGAATAATGTAAATTCTCAAATTTTAAATTTAAACGTTACATTCTTTTCAAGATCAACATAAGTGCTCTAAGGTGATGAAGTGCATTTTTTTATATTTATTATGCATATTAGCTTTGGGAACTGATAGTATTATTTGTGTTAATAATTTGCGTATTGGTCAAAAAGCAAGCATTAACAATCTTTCCATCAGCCTCCCGGGTATTTATACTTTTTTAATTTATTTATTATACTTTATTAGTGTACATATTTAATAAATATGTAAACTTAAGAAGATAGATTTATTATGTACTCGTTACTCGAGATAAAATTTAATTACCACAATATATAATAGATCACCAAGAAGCGTCAAAGTTGGCATTCCTATAAGAAAAGGGTTTCCCACATAATATAGTTTCTTTGTGCCGTGTCATTCCTTTGACTCGTTCACATTCACATGCTATCGGCAAATACCTGTACGTACTATGCAATGTAATAGTGTGTGCGTGAGAAGAGCCATGGCGATGTGTTTCAACTGGTGCTTTGCTTCATATTGCATTTTTACATCACACATGCGTAAAATGTTCATTCATCTCGGGTGCGATGAGCTAATTCATGTTTTTAATTACCTCTTTTTATCACAAAACAGTAACATTGCTGTATTGTGTCGGAGGCCTAAGTAGTTTTCCCTGTTTAAAGAAGTGCCTGCATATTGTACTCAGTACCTTGTATAGGTAACCCGTTTTAATTTTATTTTATTACCCATTGTCGAGACATTTCGATTGACTGATGGCTTTATTTAGGACTTGTTCTGGTAAAGGTTTCTTCACGAAAACCTGCATTGGTCCGGTAAAATTACGCAAATATTTCCTCCATTTTTGCGAATTCGGCAGAACTTACGCTTCGTGCATTGATTTATCAGTCAAATTATAGTCGTATAATGATGATAATTGTCTATTTGAATTACATCTAATTACTATTATTATTTATGAATAGAAATGAATTGCGAAATCATTGTTATACAAACTTAAGCTACAAAATATCAGAAGCTTTTGCAAATGCTTTTACGTCGCCGTGATTTTTCCGAACAACGGGCGGCGCGCCGTTTTCTCGCTGGAATGTTGGCTGGTTCTATAGGTCGATATCGAAGGCGCACCCCGATGCCATTTCGAGTGCCGTTGTCCTGTCGTCTTGTTCGGGTATACCTAAGGTTTGCGAGTGTTAGCGCTGGCAAATTGCAGTGTACAGCTTGGGGCGCTTTATTGAAAATTCGATCTATCTGTTACACTGAGAAGGGCCCTTCTTGGAACGTGAATGTGTACCTTGCGTGCGCGCAATACGATAGACAGTCGAGTGGTTGGCTCGCGGGCGGGAGTCCGTTATCCGGCGTCAGGTTACGACCACGTCTATATAAGACCGCGGCGTCTTCTTCACCATTTCATTCCGTTTGAGACGCTTGGTTGGCAGCGTGCCCCTGTGTCCACGCGCCCAGTGACCGGATCCGAACATTCGCGCCGGTGATCGCGAGCATCTCTCGTTCATTATATTCATCACTCGTTCGTTCAGGGTCCAGTGCTCGCGAAGTTCCCGGGACATAGTTCAGTTACGTGTGAACACTAGAACATTTTCTCGTGAAACAGTTGAAGAAAGTTAAGCTGCTGCACAACTCAGGTATACTGCGAGAAATAATAATTTACAAAATCATTTTTTATAATGATTGAAGTTAAACATAAGTTAATAAAATACATACAATCACAAATCTACAGAAAAAATATTTAGAAAAGTTTGATAATACAAACTTCATGGCTATATAATGCTCTACTTGAGCTAATAAACTAATTTAAAACAATATCACTACTTAAATAAACGGAATGGAATAAAAAAAATTACCCATTAGGATATAGTTTTACATAACAGCACGAAGAAATTCTAAAAAGCTTGTAATTTTTCCGGTGCCCTAACAATGCTGTGCCCGTTTCCCGGGCCGTTGATCGGTACTCGGCGGCGATCGTCGCTACAGTAGCATAGTGTATCACTTGGAATAAGAAGCTTCCGCTATTAACTACTTACGATTTTGTCAAGTTATATAGTTGCAAATAATGTTACTAGCACATTACTTCATAATAGAAATATAAATATTTACTCATGAAGGCTTTTACAAGCATTTATAAAGTAAGAAGACAAGCACAGACTACGGTAAAGCATAAAATATTGAGCTGGAAATGGAATGTTGATAACTAACTAAAAAGTACAAAGAATGGAAGCCTTAAAAGGAATTTGCATCTACTATTATAGCTAAATCTAATTGTATATATAAAAAATATATTCGTAATTTATCGATAATCTTAAAGTCATTTATTAGAACCTTTACGAATATTCATTCATAATTTAATAGATTGGATAATACTATTCAAAATCCATACTAATGGTCTTCGTGTAGTACTCATAGTTTTGTATCTGATTGGCCGTAAGCGTTTCAATTTTTCTTGATAACTAATTTATGAATGATCGCGTATAAATTGTCTCGTTCAGTATTTTATAGTCTACATTACTCTACCAGTATGTTAATTAATTACGTAAAAAGGACCTATATAAGGCTTTCATAAACAGAGTCAATGTTGCTATAAATATCAGAATGTACAATATTAGAAAGTTCAAAATCTTCTTTCTTTTGTAAAATATTTTGGACACCTGTGTGTCTTAAAATTCGAATATAACATTTTTATTTACATTTATTTATGTAAAAATAGAGATGGGTTAAAAATAAGGATATAAAAGATAAAATATTTGAGAGCGTTCACATCTAATAATTTTATCTGACTGTCACAGTTTTGGAAAACATCGTAATAAATTTGATATCGGTAGATATGCTATAAATTACTTTTTAAATTTGATATTGAAAGATAGACAAATAATAGACGAAGATAGATCACTATTTTTATATATGGCACCATTAATAGCGAATAACAATTTTTAACACTTTTTAAATTTAATTGACTTTATGATCTTCACAAAGCAATTCATCAGTCAAATTATAAATTAAAATGTATGAACCGTCAATGAGTGAGATTATTTAAAAACTATGTATGTATAGGCTAAATAGGGATTTTTTTGACGCACTATGACCTCAAACCTACTGAACATATCTGAATGGGACTAATTTGATATGCTACTATTCGACGCGGAATTGTTCATAGATGGTTATAGGGTATATATCAGGTGTGGTCAACTTTTGTGCACATAAGATCTACTTTTCATTTTAAAAGTGAGTCGCGATCGACCTATTTTGAGAAGCGCAGGTAATGAACAATATGCGCACGGGACATGCAACGGCTGCGAATGTCTCCCTACTCGAACCATGAGCTGCGTACATGTTCATTCCAGTTCATTCCTGTATCAAGTACTAGAAACATTTGGCATTGAATGCGTCCCCTCATGGAACTTGCGAGTGATCGACCAAAATTGGTCGCGCGATCGACCGGTCGATCGCGATCGACTTGTTGGCCACTCCTGGTATATATGATATCGATAAGCGCGGGTGAAACCGCGGGGGATAACTAGTATTAATATAAATGTATGCAAGCAAGCAGACAGTATGCTACTTTATTGTTTGTGGGGCGGTACCTCGATAGAAGCCGCATAAACCATCCGAGCGATGATTATAATACGCCGGTCCGTACCCGAGCACTTTCAATAAACCCCAGGATTATCTAGGTAATGTATTGCGAACATTATTGGAACTTTAAAAATGATATTACTTTTATATGAGTATACTATTACTTGATAACTTTAAAATTACGTCCGAATCACATTTTAATGGCATTGCTGATACTTCAAAAGCACTGAATATTAAAGAGTTCCATCCAGAGGTAATTTAAAGCTATTTACTACTTTTGAAATACCGTATGAATTACTCTTTCTTTTAGATATTTTAACGATTCCGTACCCAAACAATGTCAAAGGGCATATATTTTTCCGAATTTAACTGGCATCAGCAATGCCATCAAGACATTCTTGATACTTCAAAAGCACTGAATAATATAGAGTTCCATCTGAAATGTCAGGTAATTTTAAATTACGTACAAAAAGATTCTTTACGTTTGGATCTATTTACTGTTTCATTCCCAAAGAATGCCAAAGGGAGGATTTTTAACGAATTTAACTGGCATCAGCAATGCCACCAAGACATTGGTGATATTTCAAAAGCACTGAATAATATAGAGTTCCATCTGAAATGTGAGGTAATTTTAAATTACTTACAAAATGATTACGTTTGGATATTTTAACAATTCCGTACTCAAAGAATGCCATTATTTACTAATGTAACTGGCATCTGCAATGCCATCGCGACCAGCCATTGCTGATACTTCAAAAGCACTGAATAATATAGAATTCCATCTGAAATATGAGGTAATACCTGGGACACGTAATAACTAAATTACACATTGGTTGACGTCGATCTTTTATTCGCACGGTCCTGCCAACCTAACCCTATTGCACTAGGTAAACGCACGTTATTGGTACGAAGATGATAAAATGATTGCTGTCATTACTGGAGAATTACACGAGACGTCGTCGACGGTCGCCGAGACCATTATATGCACTCGCGTGAGATGCGGACTTTACTTCGGGTTTTGTAGAAGTTTTTTGGTTCAAGTAAATGTAGGCTTTATTATTTGCTTTTGTAGTGAAGGATTGTAAGAAGTTACGTTGGACTTGACAGAAAAAGGCAATAAGGATCTTTAGGTTAGTAAAATTATTCAAAGACTTCATATAATGTAATAGTTCTTTATTTAAATAAATATACTAAGTATATACTTTTTATACACAAATTGATTCGTGAAAATAAATTAAAATTATATTCAAATACTTGACATGGCACTTAGTGCCTGCGTTTGAAAACTGACCATAGTATGTTAGTAACAAGTTAGATTTTTCAACGGATGTATCCGATAATACAAGATGCTTGTTAATACATTTTCTTATTTGGTTATAAATTTCGACCCTAAAATGATAAAGAACTTTTTTCGAAGTGAAATTCTTTGGCATATATACAAATTACTAAGTGGTATATTAAATACTCTGTAGACCTTACAAGTCCTGATTTCTCTTTTGCTTTTCTTCTGCGTCCGTAAGTAGGTAAATACGAGATTACTGCCCATTGGGCATACGGACTATAAGATGCAGATTGATTTATCTACACTAATATTTTAAAGTGGTATTTGTTTTTATGTAGGATAAGCTCTAGAAATACAGATCGGATTCTGAAAATTGTATCAACATTGAGAGCTAATTTATTCTCGAAATAAGTTGTTCTTAAATCCTATATTAATAGGTATTTAGTATTTTATTATATGTCATATTTAGGGAGCAATACATTGATCATTTTTTTTTATATTTTGATCGTTTTGAACAGTTACGATAAGTTCTAGTTAGTATTTAACATTATATCTTTCGTTTAGGATCTAGTTTCCCGGCTGTACATTTTGATGTCTGATAGGGGGAAAATATAAGATGCATACCATACTATGCTATCTTACATATGTATTGAATTAGTGGATTTAAGAGTAGACAAAAATAAATATCGAATAATATGATTATAGTTACAGTTCATAAATAATTACGGTATGATAAATTTTGTGCGATCAATGGCCTGAGTGACTCGTGCCGTATGTTGTAAGGTATTACCGCAAAAAAAGCGACTATGATAACCGCATGCGTGGGCGCATAACCAGTTGGTAGGTTTTTTTGCGAACAAGTGCAAGCGGCCTTGACCGGGTGCGCTCCGGTGCCGAAACCATTGATCTGCATACTTATATTCACATATGGCTACTTCTATATTGCGTATTGTTCTTTTTTCTTCATGAAAAGTTTGAAATTTTGATACGTAGTGAGGTACCGAATAATTTTCTTTTTAATTGCGACTTTATGGCATGTCTACATTAGGACGTATCGTTTTTTTTCTACATGAAAACTTAAATTTTGATACGTAGTGAGGTACCGAATAATTTTCTTTTTAATTGCCACAATATGGTAGGTCTGCATTACGTATCGTTTTTTTCTACATGAAAAGTTTGAAATTTTGATGCGTAGGAAGTACCGAGTCATTTTCTTTTTAATTGATACTTTATGGTTTGTTGAAAATGATCAAATGTTTTAGACCTCACCAAATGTATTTTAAATGTCTCCTATAGATTTATGTTCCATCTGTTTTTGCCTTGATTGATTTTATTTACATACGTCTATTTGTAATGAAAATAAAAGAGTATGTAAGCTGTAACAAACCGGGTCTACGTCCGGCGTGGTTCGTTTCTTCTATTTTTATGTTTGCTGCGTCTTCTTACAAAGATTAATAGTTATGTTGTTTTGCTATTATTCTTAATTGATTTGATAAATTGATTGATGTATATAAATGTGTGAATAAGTCACATCTGTACTCAGTTGTTTTTAGTTTGTCAGTGTCATGTTTGAAATCTTTAACACTAGTGTTTCGTGTTAATTGCTTGTCGTCCGTAATTAATAGTTTGTCATTATGTATTATATTATATATGCGTTTGATTTATTGTAATATTTTGAAACGTTGCTTTTGGAGATGTGTTATTTTAAAAAGTAACTAGGTATACTCCTGTCCGACTGTATGTCACAGCAGTTTTTATCAGTAACTAAATTACTCGATTTCAAATAGGCACATTAATTATTACACTATTAAACAATTAAACTACAAAAAAATATAATTAAAAAGTGTTAACGGCAATGGCGTGTCGTAGGTCATAGGCTTTGATGGCACACTACTAAAAAGGTTGTACGTCGAAAAAATTGAGGCATAAAATGCAGTTTTAAAACAATATTAGTATACTGCTGCCTAGAATAGGCTTGTCCTGGTTTAGGTAGTAGTTTGTACTAAATAGTGATATCAATGTTATTTGTATGTACCTCTGATTATGATTGTAACTCTATTGTGTTTTAGTGCAAATTAAATAAATTATTATCATTATTGAAGATTTAACACTATCGATACAGAAAGAAATAACGATTTCTGCTTATAGAGACTCACAAAATCACACATAGCATAAAGAATTACACAAGTATTGCTTGATGTCTCTACTAAAGTACCCGATTCGGCGTCGAACTTCTATTATAACTAAATCGATGTCAAATGCGAATGTCTACCGCGGAATTCCTCTGCAGAGAAAGGCGAGGCGAACAATTAAATATTCAACTATAAGGTTTAATAGTTGTAATACTTTCTTTTATTGCGCTGAGCACGCATGGTTTTTTTGCCAAGAATCTAAGACCTCATGAATTTATCTTATAACAGTATTGACGAAGACAAAGCAAAAGTCATTTGTAAGGTTAGTTATATCATATTATGTACGTACATAAGTCTAGCTGTAAACTGACTTGACTAATAAATACATTCTAATATCGCGATATGAAATCAGTTTTTTTTAATAAAAAGCTCAATTTTTTTTTTCAATACTGAATTCAATATTAATAATTCAATTCAAAACTGATTAAATATTCATTGCTCTGAACAAAAGTCATTAAACTTTGGTAAGCAAAAGCTTTTCTACGATTTCTTACAATACTCGTATATACCAATTTTATTTTATAATTACATGAAGCTACCCCCCAAATCACAGCAAGTCATTTTAAAATAACCCTGAAAGCATATAGGTTCGTTTTGGATATTGTTTTATGAATTACTATGTTACCTACTTACCAGAAGTTTCTAGCTCACTTTCACGGTACAGTTTACTTCTACTAATTGCTTTAAACATAGAACATGAAAGTTGTTGATTTACATGCAATTCTGTGCGAAGTTTACTCTTTATCTTATGATCAAACACTATGCATTCAACAAGATAGCGTAGGTAGTAGCCATGACAGGCGATGTAATTTGTACCCTTATCTAATGGCTTTGCAGGCTTATACTACAGGCATCAAGTCATTAAACATAATAATATTATAGAAGAGGCTATAAATGCAGGTGCAATGATGGTGGCCGGAAATGTGATAAAAAATATGACTATTGTGGTGAAGCACAGGTACTGGTCAATCTGAGTGCAGGATGAAGGTAATCTTAATATTGGGTATATTAATTATTAAAAACTATAATTTTTGAGTAATAAAATTATTGTGAAATTTGATTCCCAAAGATTGAGAAGATCCAAACTATTGATGCACCTGGTGATAAACCTGAAATAGATTGAACCCTCTCTGTTCCACATTTCTTTATTTTTTAAACAGATAACCCAAGCGATGCAAAAGTGACATGATAAATACCTGGTTTTTTTATACAAATTACTCGGATAAGGTATACGATAGCATCTGCTATTCTGGGTCATTTAGAGATGAATCTGCACGTTTATTTCTTTTTGGGTATGACTTTGTCGTGAACAAATTGGGTAGCGATATAATGTGACTGCATATTCCGGTAATGTAATTGTGGCATGCACCGTGCACGCGTACATATGGCCCCACTACTTTCCCCCGACCCAGTGCCCTCTCTGCGCCCGCGCCGACTCAGCCGACCCACAATCATACAATTCCGTAATGTCATACATTTTATTCGAGATTTGCCGGCTCATTACACGTCGTTTTTTACAGCTATATCTAATAACACATCTCTATTCAACGATTGTCCACTCTGACATATCGCGCGGTAATTGATCGTAAGTAGCGTTTATGCGGTCGCTTTTGTCACGAATTCCGTGGTTGGATAACGGATTATGGCGAATAAAAACGGTTTTTTGGAAATTTTTGCGACCTAGCTACGACCGCAGAATGAGATTAGAGATATGGCTTCATAAAAACTATATAATCCTTTGTTGTTTTTGAAAAGTCTGTTGACCTAGTATGGTTTTTATTATCGGCAAAATGCGAGCGCACGTTAAGTTCCGTACAATATTGATAGCAGCAGCTTAGTTTTAAAGTTCTGTAGCTCCGACTTTTGAAATTCTTCTGAGCAAATATTTGCCAGTTTCAGTAAAAGGTTAGCCGCTAGACTAACTGGCTACACTTCCTGGTATACACAAGGGAGTGTAAATGAATATGAAAATAGATTTTTTGTATTTGTCTGTTTGTCAATTTGGTTATAGTCAGACCTTTAATTATTTTTTAGAGTAGTAGAAGCTCTTAGTGCAGAGTTCGTCCGGGGAAGTACTACCACCTTACCCATTACCGCCGTGAAGCAGTAGTGCACTTGTATTACTGGGTTTCGGTTAGAAAGGGCAGTGAAATTACAGGCACATGAGACTTAACAACTTCACGTCTCAGGGTCGACAACGCATTGGCGATGCTCCTAGTGTTGCAAATGTCCATAGGCGGCGGTGACCACTTACCATCAGGTGGACCGTTTGCTTGTTTGTCGGCTCAAGTGGCATAAAAAAAATAATAATAAGGAGAACACACCCGTAACGAAACCATACATTCAAGCCCTATTATTAGTTACACGTAAAGTTTTGTTGATTATGGTGGAAATACCAGTAATACAGGTGAAACCACGGCGGACCGCTGGCATATATATATATATATATGTATTTATATGTATATAAATAGCAGATCCATAAGTAATTATGTTATAGAAATAATTTCAGTTAAGTTCCGTACAATATTGATAGCAGCAGCTTAGTTTTAAAGTTCTGTAGCTCCGACTTTTGAAATTCTTCTGAGCAAATATTTGCCAGTTTCAGTAAAAGGTTAGCCGCTAGACTAACTGGCTACACTTCCTGGTATACACAAGGGAGTGTAAATGAATATGAAAATAGATTTTTTGTATTTGTCTGTTTGTCAATTTGGTTATAGTCAGACCTTTAATTATTTTTTAGAGTAGTAGAAGCTCTTAGTGCAGAGTTCGTCCGGGGAAGTACTACCACCTTACCCATTTCCGCCGTGAAGCAGTAGTGCACTTGTATTACTGGGTTTCGGTTAGAAAGGGCAGTGAAATTACAGGCACATGAGACTTAACAACTTCACGTCTCAGGGTCGACAACGCATTGGCGATGCTCCTAGTGTTGCAAATGTCCATAGGCGGCGGTGACCACTTACCATCAGGTGGACCGTTTGCTTGTTTGTCGGCTCAAGTGGCATAAAAAAAAATAATAATAAGGAGAACACACCCGTAACGAAACCATACATTCAAGCCCTATTATTAGTTACACGTAAAGTTTTGTTGATTATGGTGGAAATACCAGTAATACAGGTGAAACCACGGCGGACCGCTGGCATATATATATGTATTTATATGTATATAAATAGCAGATCCATAAGTAATTATGTTATAGAAATAATTTCACAGAAAATAGGTCTACAACAGTTATTCTGATTTCCCTATAAATCAATAATTTAAGATGAAAAAAATACGTAAATTGTTATACGTAATCTTTATATAAGAGTATATAATTCTTCTGTACGTGTGTTGACAGTAAACTCCTCCTAAACGGCTGGACCGATTTGAATGATTTTTGGTGGCGCCCTGGATGGTTTAGATTTACAATTGGACCGGGTAGGTGGTGCTGCGAGCGAATTCTTGCATTTTTGTATGGACTTATTTCGACAGAACGACGTCTATCCGGACAGTTAGTATAATATATATGACACGGTCGCAATCAATCTTTGGTAAAAAATGGAACAACAATAAAAAAGTAATTGAATGCATTCGCATGCAGAATCTTTATATCTAAAACTATCATTATTATACAATGTTATTTACCATAATTAAGAAATGGCTACTCATTTAGATGCAGTAATATAGTAGATGCACTTTATACGATCGTCTTGCACGAGCAAGCCGAATGAAGCCGACGTCTCACGTGCGTCTGCGCATCCGAATGTGACCTGAGCTCTAATAGCCACGTAATTCAATTGCAACTCCAATTTGGAACATGGAAAATAAAATGAATTCTTTTGCGGTGGAACAGCAATAGACCATAATAGGAAGACCAATGCTTTAGAAAGGTAATTTTAAATTAATGATATGCTATTTTCATCAGAGTTCAGTAACAATAAGTTGATTGGTTTATTTAGGTATAGGTAGCTAACATCTATTGACATATTCAATTAAATTGCGGGTGAAATCTATAAAATATACTACATACTGTTGGCGCTATTAAAATCTCCAAAAAGGTTTTATTCACTGCCATTAGATAGCGGTAAAAGTTAATCCTGGCACATAACATTTTTATTATTTATTTTTATTCATGTCACTTTTGGATAGAAAATCACACATAAATTATACATTGAAAAGCGAGCACGTCGTTTTATTTTCACATTAAGAAAAATACACATTAAAGCAGATTTGCCATAAAATCTGCGTCAGTACAAAAAGGCGTAACACATACTCTGTTTTTTTATTACATATATGTTTGTTTTACACATATTATAAACTAACCTTTACTATGTCGAAGATGTTAACGTACGTGTAAATGAGCGTATAAAGATGTACAGAAGATGATTAGAAACATGTAATACAGGATTCATCTTGATAATGAGCGATAAGTTCTTTATAAGAGGTATGACTGCGTTTATTCCTGTGACTACGATATCATCGCGACAGAGCGACGCGAAGTCGGCAACATTATCGTATGCATCTCATTTCAAAGCAGCGACTAAGAACAGTTACACAAAATTTTTAACATTCCTCACTATTCGTTAAACTGACGTACTTACGGTAAGTGTGGGCGTGTCCTCGATGTATAAGGGTCTTCAGAGAATTGATTTAAAATGTTCTCCATTTAGAATGTGTTGGTTGTTTATTTTTATATGCAAGTGTAACGAATGCAAAATGTTGTGAGCTACATAAATAAATGCGGAGAGTTGATGTATGCAATTGGTTCATTAGGTTTAGAATACGTAAATAATGTTGCGAATACTAGATGCTTTCGAAAATTTCACTAAACTTCGCATCTATGTTATAAAGATGCGCCCACAATACTTCGAGAAAATGTAGCGTTAGTCTGAAGGGGCAATTACTGATAAACATAATCGAGCGTTGTCTACCTACAAATTTCTAGTAGGCTCATAACGGTTGTTTCATTTGACAAAAACGACACGAATGTTACTTTCACTGACAGTTTGGATCACGTAGCCGGTGGAAGAAACATTAGTGGTGTATTGTGAGGTATAATGGATTTGCCACAGTGTCCCGCGGCCTGTGTGGTGCGCGTGCGCAGCGGCCGCACGTCGCGTCGCCGCCGCGCCGTCGCATCGCCGCCGCCGCCACCGCCGCGACCCACTAACGCGATGAATATACGAGAAAGTGCACACGCTACAGCGATGCGTTTTATGCTCGGATGCCGGTAGACCAATCAAAATTGGCAAGCCTATCGATTTCATGACCTTGATTGAGTGAATGTTTACGAGTAATTACTGTCATTTCACGACCGCCCATGACACTGAATTGATATGCCATAGAAACGTTTTGTTGAGCTGTTATATATCTCGGTATATATATGGTATACTGACAGTTTTGAAGATATTTTTAAACACGTATGAAATAAATACAATTTAAATATCTAGGACAAATACAATAGCTATCAAAAAAGAAAAACTTTCAGTCGTCATGAGTACACATCAATCGATACGTTTTGTCGTTTCTCCTTAAAGTGGAGTAGTGTGTTCACACGAGTGGCAGTGGCAGTCAGTGGCGCGTGGCTGAGAACCGTGCCGAGTGCCGCCCTCTCGTCGTACGAACGCGACCTGAATCCTCGCTGCGCGGCCGCTGCGTCCGCGACACTGCGCCGCGATGCACTCGACCGTCACGTGTGACTGACCGATACATATTTGCTACTTATTACTTATGCTAGTTGTCAATTCAAGGCTTCTAATACAATGTCCTTGTATTTAGTCAACAATGTCATATACTAATATAGAAATTAGGAACTATAGGAACATAGTGAGTGGGGTACTTTGTAGTAAACACTTAGCTGGCCACTCTTATGTTCAAAATCTGTCACCAAGCATCTTGATATGTTCCTGCACATGAGAGCCAGCTCCAATTAAGGCTTTATTTTTGATCTCTGCACCAACATTTCTACTACTTTCTCTCTAAAATCTCTATAAACACTTGTCATGGTGAGATTTTAGGCAAACAGACTCAAATACCTAGTTCACGACTGTTAAAGTGTTAGTGTAGAGACAGCAAAGCTCACATGTCATGTTGGAACTCAAAATATCTTCGGTGACCGGTGTGCTCTCATCTTTGCAGGTTAATAAGCGTGAAGATAATTACCTGTTTATTTTATTTCACTATTAAATAATGTCATCATAACTCCACTCCGGTGATGATGTTCAGTGTCAGATTATAAACATAATTATCAGATCGTCCGTCGCGCGGGTGATGTAACAAATCATAACCGTGTTTATTTTGTTGGAAATGCAAATGAAGTGGAACGGTCGGTGACGCTCGCGGCCGTTATAGGCGCTTTTGTTTTGTGACGGCTCACCGACCGGCCGAGACATAGAATCGATTATAAACATGATAAGCTATTATCGATATCGGAGTTCTTCTATATGGTATCGATTGTTACAGCTGTGGTTTTATTGTATCTGTATTTTTTCATAAAATGTTTCCTTATGACATATACTTGTAGGTATATGCTTTAATACTATTTCTTAGTTAGTCTTGAGTATGAATTGATAAAATTTACATTACCTTCCAGGAAATTGTGCGACCAGTTACCATGGGAACAAATATCAAATAAAAACTGTCACAATAAATATTTGTCGCGACTGCCATAAATAAATTATTTATATTCCATATAGAATGCAGAAGTAGCGCATGTATACAGCGCATAGTTGTATCTCGAGCATGTGGTCGGATTCAAAGCCGCATTTATTATTTTTTTATTATATAATAATTGTGGGGACGTCGTGGTCGGCGGTCGCTGACCCCTTCCCCCCACCCCCGGCGGGCCCTGATCGGGATCGCTCCACTCCCGCGCATCTGATCTGTTGAGATAACATTATTCACGCTGTTAACGATCGCAGTTGCCGGCGAAATAAGTCACGTCTCAGATCGATTGTTTGACAAGTTTTGAAATACGGACATTACCCCCCTTTAGACACGAAAGCTCGTAAACCACGACACTTTCTACGCTGTTATTAAACGGTAATCATGTACGTTGGTAAATTGAAGAAATCGACAGATAATGGACTAGGCTGAGTGCAAAATCTTTATTAATTTTCATTATACGCTAGAGAAATGTGTCCGTAGGTAATAATTATTCAAGATCTCGCTTATATACGTTAAGATTTGCTTTTATATTAAAATATTCTATAAATACTATATAAATATTAAAAGTTTATTAGGAACTAGCTGTCCCCCGCGTTTTCTTTCATTATAGTTAAATAGTTGACCCCCGCGGTTTCACCCGCGTTCCGGAGGTCTGTAATATGAGAACTGTCAAACGCGCGCAGCTAAAATAGTTGTAATTCATTAAAATTCTCGCATTTTCTCAATATAATTGATAAAACGAATGCATGTTATAAATAAAAACCCTTCTCTTGATCTCTATAAGAAATCAATAAAAAAATATCGCATCAAAATCTGTTGAGTAGTTTTAAAGATTTAAGCATACATAGGGACAGATAGACAGCGGGATGCGACTTTTTTATACTACACTAGCTGTCCCCCGCGGTTTTACCTGCGTTCCCAAGGGATGTCACATGTATTATACATAAAAAAACTTCTCTTCAATCACTCTATCTATAAAAAAAAACCGCATCAAGATCCGTTGCGTAGTTTTAAAGATTTAAGCATACATAGGGATATAGGGACAGAGAAAGTGACTTTGTGCTGTACTATATAGTGATACTACAGACATTATAATTGCAATAGTAAAAATTATGAGCAAGATAATTAGTAAATTATTGCAGGCACTATCGCGAATTTGCGTAGAACGTCAATAATGCATCATGGTAATGTGCTACGAAATTTCTGTGCTACGGTCTTTGTATTAGACATCAACGAGCGTGCCTCTACGAGGATTTTATTATTATGTCGATCAATTTACATTGAAATCAAAAAATATTCAAAACGATGTTCAAAAATCGTAAATAATAATATATATATGTAAGTATTTTTTATTGGTCATCATCAAAATGTACGTTAAAAAGTTTTATGATTACAAAGAAACGATAGAATCCATAGAATTGGCAATTTACTCTAATATGCAACGGCTTGTTTTTGTAAACAGCAACTTAGAATTAATCTCTTATAAAACAATGGTATCCAGCTAAGTCCACTTAGTAACCAGTTAAATAATTGTGTTAACTCCCCAAAGAACGGCATTGCAATACCGGTACCTGGTGGCCTCTAATTCGTAATTATAGGCGTAAAATTTGGTATAATAGCGTATCGAAGCGTGTCGGTCGTCAGTTGTTTGCGAAAAGAATACTAACGGACCCACTTCCATGTTGGTCGGAGTTTATTTGTTAGGTACATCCCAGACTCTGATTGTAGATAGGAAGAATGCCCGATCGGCGATTAAAGCTTTTCTATACTGAGAGCGAAACTAAATGCTATGTAATTATTTTTGTTTTTTTTTTGTTTGCCCAAATGCCTTGTCTTTGTCACTAAGGTTTTAATTGAGGGTGTTGTTTTCTTTTTTTCACTATTTTTATTAATTAATTAAATAAATTAATTTGAAGTTTTTCCTTTTTTCGTTTTTCTCATTTAGAATTAACAATAATTAGTTTAATGAGAAACTATGTTAACAATATTAAATATATAGACGATTGTATATAGACTTACATTATTTTTATTATTCGAAAGACATGTATTACTCGAACAACACGAATCTTTGGTTGAACGTAATTAAATTTGATATCTATGGCTAGCAATTCAATTTAAAAAAAATCTAAATTCAAAACCATTTATTCAGTTTAGGGCCTCGGAAGGCACTTATGAAGGTCAAATTTAAAGTTACTGAATCCACAACTGATTTCTGATCACTATAATTTAATTGCATTTTTTTTTTGTTTTTTGGAAACTTTCAAACATGAACCAACAAAATAATAAACTCTAATCTTCTCATAGCTCACTCACTCTCTCACGCATTCATTATTATCTTTGTAACTGGAATAAAGCCTTTAGATTCGAATGATACTGAAATAAATAGACGCGACTGAACCCGTGTTAGTTGAGGATTTAAAGCTGGTTAATATAAATAACGAAGCAATTATACGACGACAAGGTATGCGCTTAAGAGTCTGAAAAGTATGAGAGCTGAGTCGGAATTTTAATTAAGAAAATTATAGTTATTGTCGCAACTAGTCATAATATGTTGTTAAGAAGGCAATTAAAAACCATACGTCATTTTATTAACTTAGTTATACAATAAGCGAATGTGTAAAGAAATATATGAGTTAATATTAACAGAACAGCTCGTAATTTCATACAAATTGCAAAGCTAAAATACTCACATGACACTGTCATTTATTACAATACTGAAACATTAAATAAAAACAATGTTATTACATCTATCCAACCTCAATATTGACATGACTGGCCGGCAAGAAATAACAAAAAGAAAAAAAAATTACATAGACTTCGGGTTTGAATAAAAAGGTTTTATACTTATCTTTTTATTTCATTTAATAAGTATTTATACAGAGACACGACCGAACAAATATTTAAAAATATAAACTCTTTAGAAATCTTAAACAAAACCTTAAATAATTTCAACGATCACGATCAATGTTACGAGTCACTGGCAGGCAAATAAATAAACACAAGAGGTTTATTTATTTTTAAAACATGTACTAGTGTTGTACAATTTTCTTGCAAGTAGTAAGACCATAAACTAAGGGATATCGCAATTGTATCGAGTGGGCTGTATCGGTTTAGATGTGGTATCGCGATATAATATTATGAATGTTCCTTTTGAAATCAAAACAATATCAAGAAGTACAAGAAAACGGTTTTAAAAATATATAAATTCAAAACACCTGCACCAATACGCGTTTTCAAATGCATTGCATCTAGGTAAATAAATAAATATCCTAGAACATTCTTTATACACGATCGCCTGGTCCCAAACTAAGCAGAGCTTGTACTATGGAAACCAGATAACTGTTATAACTGACATATACGATTTTTTTTATTTGTCGCTTATCAATAGATTACGCGTTATCTATTTATTTGAGGGTCAGTTGGCTTGGTGGTTAGAGACCCTGACTGCCACGTCGCAGGTCGTTGATTCGTTCCCACTAAGGACAATTATTTTTGTGAATGAGCATGTCTGTTTTTTCTGTGTCTGGATGCAAATATCTATATAAGTATGTATTTAAAAAAGTAGTTTAAGTCTTCTGGTTTCCATAATAAAAGCTCTGCTTATTTTGGGATCAGATCGTGTAAAGAGTGTCTTAGAATATTTATTATTTTATTTTTATGTAGTATGTTTTTGTCCTAATCTATGTACTTCTATATAAACGAATCTACTTAGAAGCCTGTACACTCAATCCAAAACAGTGACATCATCTTTCTTACCACATTGTAACTGTTCTAATATCATATATATACGTTTCATTTAGAGATTTTATCGTAAATATGTGTTTACCGTTGCGTTTATGTATTTATTTATTCTACGAGCGTAGATAAGTTTTGGTCATATTTATTATTTCCGCGTTAATTTGAATTGTGGGAAAAGATCTGAGTATTATTTTTAAAGAAAAAGTGGAAGGTTTAGTAATTGGGATGTGTCCTGTATTAAAGATAAATGATCAAACACTAACCAGTGTATTGAACATCCAAAAACATACGAAAACATTAAATATGATCAAAATTAAATCATTAATGTGATTTTTCAGTACCGATCAAATCATAAAGAGTATGTTATTTGATGCTGTACAATTATGACGTCACAACTTGCTATTTCATTCAAAACTCCATACATTCGATCGTTTTGACATTTCATAAAGAATTGCTGATTTGACATGTCAGGACACATCCCTATTCTCTTTCATTCATAACATTTAAACGATAACACAAAAAGATAACATGGATACGCTTCCAGCCCCCTTATTCAGCTAATACAAACTTTGACGCCGAGCCGCTTCACGGAGGCCTCGGAGAGCTTACCTCTCACGTGATTAGTAGTATTAGCTTAGTAAGCGACAGAGACAGAGCATAGAGGCTGCGACGAAACATACTCGAGCTAGTGTCATTTTCCTTACAGAATCGAGCCCGAGATCAATCTTATTAGCGGTTATTAATAAGCGGATGCTTACGGAATATAAAAACTCCATTTTATGACAAAGATAGCACACGAACAACGAATAATTAGGAATTCTTATCTCGCTCATAACAGAAACGTTACTTATTACGCAAATTATATATTGTGAGTAACAAAACGAACCTTGTATTTATTTTTTTATATCAAATTATTGATAATTGGATGGTAATGAGTGCTCAGTATTATATGGTGTTCGTTTAGTTTTACAGGCGAATTTCCCAGGGATTATCATTTAACAAATGCGCCGGCGCACTGTTTCACAAGCGCGGGAACAACGCTATCCATTTAACGGTAACAATCACTACTACTGCTGTTTTAATTACCCATAGGCTGGGGTAATTATGTTTACTAAACAACGGTAGATTTTATTTTGTTGGTTTTATTTTTAATACATCATTACGTTTCATTTAGTTTTTGTGATAAAAAGTTTTGTTTGCTACTAGCTGTCCCCTGTGGTTTTACTCGCGTTCCCGAGGGTTGTTGTAAATTAAGGTAATAAAGTTTCCTATGTGCTATTCCAGATTATAATCTATCTCTGTGCCGAATTTCAACTAAATCCGCTAAGCCGTTCTGGCGTGATTAAGTAACAAACATTCATCAATTCAAACCTTCGAATTTAGTGGTATTACTAGCTGTCGCCCGCGGTTTCACCCGCGTTTCTAACAAATGTAGCATTTTCCCATTTTAAAAAGTAGCCTATGCGTTATTCTAGGGCATTTTTTATATATGTGTCAAGTTTTATCGAAATCGGTATAGTAGTTTTTGCGAGAAAGAGTAACAAACATCCATACATACTCGTACCAACTTTCGCATTTATATTATTACTAGGATATAGTAGAAAGAATAACTTATATTCTACTAGCTGTCCCCCGCGGTTTTACCCGCGTTCCCGTGGAATGTCACATGTATTATACATAAAAACCTTCCTCTTCAATCACTCTATCTATTAAAAAAACCATATCAAAATCCGTTGCGTAGTTTAAAAGATTTAAGCATACATAGGGATATAGGGACAGAGAAAGCGACTTAGTTTTATACTAGCCCTTCTTATATTCATCTTTTGTTAGGCGTTTTTTATCTGTAGTCCGTCGACATGCATGATCATAATATGTACGGTAACCAACCGATAAATGAATGTATTGAGAACACCAGCTGATCTCAGAAAATATTATAACATTATCTATAAGTTAACATCAATGCTCAACTATCCACTTGTGTTTTCATAATAGCATCGATAAAAACTAGGTGCTTATATTAGACCAGACAAATGTGAGACACTTTTGTTTTACTAAAACAATATGAATGTTTTGTGTATCACGTAAATGCATACACTTGCTTTTGTAATCTTCCAAAAACAAAGGATATTTGTAATATAAAGGAATATATGTATTCGACTCGAGCTAATATATTTTTTGAATAGATTTCACTTTCTTTTCCTTGAATAAGTTTTAAGAGAATTTGGTGTCGGTTTCTATGTTAGCAGTTTAAGTTTTATTACTAATATGATGATTAACAGATGTTAATCGCAGCTGAAACCTTGATAATTTTGGGCTTATTAATGGAACTTTTTCTGTATTTCATTATTTATTTTTAATAATAATTTTTATTATTGTAATTTTAATTTTGTCAATTGGCAATGTTATATAATTTATAAACAAAAGCAACTTCATCAGACTTTATTGGATTTTTAAAGTGAAAACTTCTTTAGCGGCGTGGAACACTTTTCTTAGGATGGGTCTACATTGTTAAACTCGTGTCAGGACAAGTGACCTGATCGAAAATTCGTAAGACGGTAAAAATGCACAACGTTAATGTTCAAGTTTTCATTTCTGCCGACACTCCCGGAGTGCAACCCGTTGTTTTTTTTTAAACCATCTGGTACCAATTATGCTTTTGCGTGAAAGAGTAAAAAACCCTTAACATCCTCACAAACTTTCGCATTTATAAAATTAGTAAGATATTAGAATTCATAGAATAGGATAGGATGTATTGTTCCTCAATTACTACTTTACAATCACTTTAAATCATTAAACAAATCGCACCCTCAGTACGATAAGGACTTAACGCGAAATGGAGTTACGATCATAGAGAGACTAAACAATGTACGCTCTATCCGATGAATAGTAAAACATAGTCAATTTAATGATAAAATAAGCATACCGATACTTCAGCCTCTTTAACACCGGGACCCACCCTCCCCGTTCAGTGCAAATGTGACCCAATCATTGATGTGCCAAAACTGATTTTTTTTAGTTAAGCTCCTATCGTTCTGAGGGTGTGAAATCAGTTATCTGATACAAGTAAACAGAATAGCGTTATATTACTTAGGCAACTACCACGCACTCTTTGAGGCGTAGCGAGTTGGCTAGAAACCCTCGGCTAACAAATTATGCGTAGTCGACGTAATGCACACCCGTTGTTTTAGCTCACATCAGAGTAAATTTAATATCATTATCTTTATTGAAATTATTTTACTTGACGACACATGTGCACAATTTTTTATTTTATTGGTCTTCAAAAACAGGTTTTATTCGATCTGATTCGATAAGTAGTGGATGCGTAGGAGTCCAAAGCAAATACAAAGGGAAGTAACATGCAGCAAACACGTTAAGTATGTTTATGTTACGCTCTGTGGACATTTCGAGCACGGGCGTGGGTTTAATGCCAATTCGGACTCTTTATGAACGGTTTCTGTGACGTACTTTCGCGCTTTTCCGATAATTTGGTCCGAAACCCGTTATTTTCCAACTAGGTGCTGTTTTATCGTTTCTTGACGTAGAAAATTATCTTTATATGCTCTTTGTTAATATTTTATTAACAGTAGAAATGACTTTTATGAATCGACTTCTTAGGTTATAATAAAAAGAGAGAGTACGAATTTTGAGAGCGTACTGAACCTATTTAAAAAAATATTGTTGATGGAAAGCTACATACTTTCCAACTTACATAGGCTATGTTATTATCCGAGGACAAATTCTATTAAAAAAGAACTGAAATATATTATTACGGTACCCTTCTTCATATTGTAAAGTATTTTTTTTAAACTTAACTAGCTGTCCCCCGCGGTTTTACCCGCGTTCCCGAGGGATGTCACATGTATTATACATAAAAACCTTCCTCTTCAATCACTCCAAGAATTTGCGTAGTTTTAAAGATTGAAGCATACATAGGGATATAGGGACATAGGAACAGAGAAAGCGACTTTGTTTTATACTATGTAGTATGTAGTTTCCCAAAAGTATGATACGACTCACAAAATAATAAATATTATTCATAACGATGACTCAGAAAGCTTTACACATTGAAACTGAACTATTGTAAAAGTATTTGTTTTAGTTAGAGCAATATTTACTTTCTTATGCACTTGAACTAGCTCTATGCCATGTCGATACACTATTGAACAGAATATTTTTTTCATGTTTACTCAGCTTGTTAGTTCTATGTTCGCTTTGTATGTGTTCTCAAAGGTTATTAACCCAGTTTCGTCGGTTTACTATACCACTGGTTTATTATTAAGCTCTCACCTCACATGAATGGTGTTTGAGATGCCATCCAAAATTAAGTCTTATTTCTACTGGCACTTGCAAATAATGAGTAAATAGAAAGAAGACAAAACTAAAGTACCAATAAATACATAGTTACAAACACGCTAGAAATTTTAGTAAAATCTTATTTAAATGACTTGCTAAATGGAAACAAATGTGTACAGTATAATGTTTATCGTATTAAATACGAGACTATCTATTCATTATATCAGAGATTCCAATGCGGACGATATTTCGTTCAATTCCTTTAGTAGATTAATAGAGGCTAGAATTGAGCCGGAGGAGCCTGCAGGAGCTCGAGAGCCTTAGAAAGAGCGGTCGGAATGCGCGCGCAAGGTCATTGCGCCCTGCGCGGTCATGCGCTTGCGCCCCTGCCCCCGCGGAACCCCCCACCGTCTTCCGCACCCACCACCACATTGTCTAGTGCGATCAGCTGCGGATAAAGGGGAACCGACCGGACCGAAAGGCGATAGGAACCATTTCAATGCGAATTTATCTTTTATTTTTCCATTTAGACCCTCCATTCGTAAAGCACGAACGCCCCCGGCGGTATTGTTCCTCCGCTCTAACGCCATTTTCTAAGGTCCTACAAAGAAAAAGGCTATTCGTGCAGTGTCGTGGTTTATTTACGATGCTCATTCTTGCAAGTATTTATCCCGGCCAATATCTTTGCTCGTAGGGCTGCCTGGAAATTGTTGCAAGAGGTTTATTTAACTAATGGTGGAAGATTGGCAGGTATCGCTCACAAAGCGATTATTGGTTTTCAAATAAATTGACTCGCTTTTGTTTCTAACGACTACCATAGTCGTGCTGATGAATATATTTGAATAATAGCTAAAGCATCCTATTAAATATCAGTAATATGTAAGCTTTCACACTTGACCGTTATAGTTTTCAGAAATGGTGAAATAAAGGCATAGTTAATAGTGTGGTCAACACGACCAAACCACATTTCACCGGACCGTTGTCATAAATTAGCAGTTTATGCGCGATTTGCAAATATTTCCATCTTTTATGAATACTGTGGTAGAGATATAAAATTCGTATTCCATTTTATAAGATAAGTTGAACAACTTTATTATGTTGATGTTTTTGGGCCACTTTCTTGTAATTTTATTTGATTCAGCATCGATATCAAAAGGTAACATTTACATAGAAGAACAATGATACCAACAATACCAACATATTGAGCCATACAGTTTTTTTTAATAACACGTTTCACGATGATTAATAAGGCTTTAAAGAACCCGGTAAAATGTTACGATTTCCCTTGCTCGTAATTAATGGAGTGTTGAATTCCGCGTGCCAGTGGTGGGTCAACCACCAAACGGATGTCGAGTCATTACTTACACGAGTGACTTCGCGCCGGTTCTACTATCACTTTGCCTCTGTATTTCTGATGCAGCTACTTGAATTTTATCATGAATATTGATGTCAAAATACTCATGTTTATGTACAACCTCATTGGCAGTTGATTCAGTTCAATTTAGAACGAAGAAAGTAGTCACTTGTTTACTTTGAACGAATTATTTCGAGGCATATGTCAAATATTAGTCATGGTTCCTACCATAGAATAGAATGTTTAAATTTGCTAAGTTGTAGCTTTACACTTTCTTTATACATATACTTGTGTACTATGTGTCGTTTTTTTATTTGGAGGGTCATACGTTGCGTTTATTAATTTCTTATTCTCATTTGTTACAGGATTTGGATCCTGAGTCAGGGGATACTGTTCGTTATTAACTTTAACAGGTAAGACTTCATGTTTTTAATATTGCTGTTTTATTAATGCTGTAATGGACTTTTCTCTATATACACGTATATATTTACTTAGTCTATACATGTCTCTGTATACATACGGTTTAAATTACAGAAATAGACATTCATTGTGTATTTAATTAACGCAGACGTGACAGTCATAGAAGTAGTATATTATTAGAGAGTTGTTGACATGATTGTAAATGGTAGCAACAATTCTTGTCCGTGAGACGTCGGTGAACTCTGCCGGATTGCACTTTTTGCACTGACTACGGGAGAGACTCAATAGCATGTAGTAACTTACATAGAGACCAATATAATAAGACCTACTGCAACTCCCCTTTTGCAAATACTTGTGATAAAATAAGGGACCCTGAATGATTTATCACAGACTTTATTTGAATGGATGTTTAAGGCCAGCAGCAGCGTGGGCGGCGAAACACGGCTTCTATTGACGGTATGATTTATCGATATTGAATTTGCACAGGTGATTCTTTTGTTATTCTGATTGATGGAAAAGAAAACGCCCCAAAAATAGCTCACTTAAAGCTCGAGGTGAAAGTACGAAACAAATAAATAATAGAGCCGCAATTGAAGACTGTCTCGAATAGATGATAGAAAATGTTTTGGAGAAAGAGGAGTGTAATCCAATATCGTAGGCTATTGTTGTCGCACTCATGCATACCTACACAATTTTTAATTTCACTACTATTCATTTTGTATTTATTTGTAGCTTATTGTAATAGTTTCTTGTTATTTCAATGAAAGTCAATAAATAATTGAGGTCATTTCTTTTTACGTCTGACTGTTGATAAATGTAATAAGATCGAAAATAAACCATTTCTAGGTAGTCCTTCGTTGTTAACTGAGATGGTTCGACACCTAATAGACTCCTCCGGTTAAATAAGTGGCTATTGAGATGTAACACGCTAACTTCTGTAAGCATGAGTGACAGGCGTATCTGTGCTCCACGCCCGCCCCGTTTGCCCGAGGTCGAGGAAATTCTTATAACAATCGATTCCGATGAAGTGTTTCCAGAGAAATGGCCTCGTAATACAACATAATGGCCAATATCATAATCGACACGGACACAATGTCTGTAAATACGCTGCATTTGTGATAATGTGGGTAGTATAAACCGTTCGAGTACAGTTACTGGAGGCGTAGTCACCCTTTGAGTATAAATTACTGCTTATTTGCTTCAATGTCAGACTGTCGGTGTCACATTCAATGTAGGTAGTTTATAAGTTTCCCATGCAATCGACAATTTGTATGTGAAAACAGAATTGCTAATTCTTAACAAGTCATATCGTTGTCGGTACGCGTTGTGTAATTAAGGAGGGTTATAATGATGCCTCCTAAGGCATGATCAAATACCTGAACCTTAGGGACGCGTGACTGGTCTGTAGTCGGGTTTGCATGGATTCCGGTCATTATTCCACGCTTCCCTGTTAGTGTCTTTCATGTTATGGAAAGTTAGTGCTTTGCTTGCAAGTAACTTGTATAGAAACATAAATTTACATTTAGTTATGGTCGTGTATTGTCAGTGCAGTGGTCTTTAACATGTTTGGTAAATAAAAGATGTTGGAAACGTTGTTAACCTAAGTTCGAATAGTATTCGTCTTTAGATTTTGTTTGAGAGAATTAACCACTGGAATTTGTATTATCATATGATGGGCAGAAGACCGTTTATTGTAGAAATCCATGTACATTCAGCAATGGACATCGCTCATACACAAATTAACGACTTAATATTAAATTTTGTTGCCGTGCCGTGCGTCGTCAGGTGAATGCCAATTAGTATGATTTTGAGTTTAGATAAGAGCGTTCACATCGCTTGCCTGCGACGATGTAACACTGATAGCCGGACACTGCTATCCCTTATTCATATAGTCAGAAGGGCACATTTAATTTATCAAATATATGTTTGTAACTGTATTGTGTTTAGTGCAAATTAAATAAACTATTATTATTATTATTTGTTTGGAAAGAGGAAGCAATAATAATAAATATAAATAAATAATTTAACAATTAATATTTATACTGATATTATTTATCAGTAATACAATGTGTTGCCAAAATTACTAGTGGCATTTTTATCACCAATAGAAATATTAATGAGCGAAAACACCCAAACAAGTTTTTATAAGTTTTACTTATGACTTTTAAAGTTAATGGCTCTAATAACTTTTGAATTAGGAGTTATTGATAAAACCGGAAATTTCTGATTTTTATTTAAATTTTATTCATTGTTGTGTCAGTCAAGGAACTTTTGCTATTCGAAACGGTGGCAAACTTTCCACCACTTTGCCGTTTGGATTTTCTTCGCTGTAAGTTTAGTATCGGGTTGTATTGTATCGGTGTGTTTGTGGTTTCACGACTGGCCGGCCGGTCCGCGGCGCCTGTTAACGACATCGTGCATTCATTACTCCTTGGCGCAAATCACGAGAGACTTGCTAGAAAACAAGAATTTACTTGTGTTCATAAATAAAACCGAGCAAGATTCATGATGATGTTATTAATTTGTTTTTTCACCCGCGTTCTTAAAGGATGTTACATATTCCCAGAATAAAAGTTATTGTGCTATTCCAGACTATAATATAACTTTGAGCCAAATTTCATTGAAATCTGTTCAGCAGTTCTAGCATCTAGCATCACATTTATTACAAAATAAGTTCCATACTTCTTCGATGTCAAAAGCAACAAGAGAATCAAACTCACATCACATTTATCACAATTAGTGTAATTTACTTGACCGACTTTAAAAATTCGAATACATTTTCTGTCATTAAGCTTGCATAATTATGCATAGGTAATGCTAACGATTGTACAGTAAGGTTATTAAACTTACGATAACGTTTCTAGATTCAACTAAGTCATGTGAATTTTTATACCATTGTATGTTAATTACTTCGTTGGTAATAAAACAGAGAATGCCGCTAATGCTTATGACTTGTACCGTACGGCGGTGCAGCATGTTCTGGTCCTAGCGAGCGACAGCGACAAGGGCCTGGCCAGCCTCTGCATACCAGGCCCTCTTAGATAAACACGCGATCCCCATTCGAGCCGCTTTGTTAATCCAATAAGTAGAATTTTGAAATTATGGAGTGCGATGTAAAAATGCTAAATATAGAAACAAACTTGCTGTTGTGTACGGAGCAATTTATTTTTAAACTGGCCTTTGGTTCTCTGACGTATTTTGCACGAAAGAAGTCTGATACGTAATATGAACTTAACTTTGGATTGTAGAAGTAAATACAAATCATATGTTGGTTATGGTGACAATATAACTTTGTGTTTTGCAATATTTTTATGAATTAATGTATATTTCAATGCCTTTTGGTGTTTTTAAGACTCTTATCAGGCTGTATGAGCATATTTGAACAATTCAATATTTTATTTTTGTTATAGATAAGATACTGCAGGTTATTCGTTACATTGTAAAATAGAGTTAGTTTTAAATCAATTAAAAATGTGTTATGAAAGACTTAATTAAGTTTTATTGATTATTGCGTATATTAGTAGCAATTTTTTTTTTTAATCTTTCCTGTGATTTCCGTGGTTAGCTGTGGATACAACCTCTCCAATATTGCACGTCGATACATATTTTATAGGAAAATTTGTATGTACCTGATTAAAAAAGTATACTAACAAAATATAGAAAATCAGTATCAGTATTGATAAACTAGTGGCGAAACGGTAGCATAATAACCACAATTTGAACATTGCAAATTACCAGGTAACGATAATGCGTGAAAGTAGAATTTAAAAAATTCACACGTATTCGAAAACCGATGGCCCAGTTGCGGCAGATAATTGGGTCAGGCGAGCAACCTGTCGGTGCTCACACGCATTGTCTTGCGTCTCAGTGTGCCCGCGCCGCCGCCTCCGCCTTTGCGCACCAGCATAATACCGTTAGCGCTCGGTCAAGTTCGGCCCATTGTGACGTGACTGCTACTTGTGACATACGGTTTTCATTTACACTATACAATTCGGATTCATTAATTAAGATTTGTCCGTAACATGCTGGCATTGAAGGAAGTGCACATAGGTTAACATCATGCGGTGTGGCAATTACTTGGAAAACTGGTCACACAAGACTCATCTATGACAGCATGATAAGCTAACCATCCCGGTTTTCAGTGCTAAATCGCTCTTGATATTAATATTACCTACATCATATAGATAACTTGTATGAGCTTAAGTAGTTTTAAGCAGAGATATGCCTCAGTATTCACGATTTTATGTGGCAAGGATAGTTATATGGCACTTTAAGGCAAATCATAGAGAGAGTCAGTCTTCATAATTCTAGGATACTTAAGAATTAACGCTAGGTAATAATTTTAAATATTATCTATTATTAGAAAGATTCGAGTAAAACTTTATTATCGGCAATCAGCTGATATTAAATAAATCTCCTGCTGTATAAACCATCAATAGTATCATGTTGCCATAAAGGCAAAGTGGGATCGTTTATGAAATAAAATAAGTTCTGTTCCAAGCATTTAGTTGTTATAATTTTAATTTCTTACGTGGAAAAAGATTGGAAAATAAATTAAAACGTACTTTTATCTCAAGTCTTACAAAACTCAAATCTTATTAAAAACCCTGTTTTTTTCATTCCTATTGCGATGTAGAGAAATTTTACCAACCTAACTCTTTAAGATTTGTGATTTGGACTGCAGGCAAATAAATTTTATTACACGCGGAGATTGTTACTAGATAAGTACTTATTATTTACGTGGTCTATCAGATGCTGAAAGTAGGCGGATAGGCACGTGCGCCTCTGACCCCGCGGAACATCAAAAGATCTTAATGTTATACCATAACTTCCACTTTTGCGGTACTATAATCTTTGTTCGTGTCCGACAAAGATAATAAAATGACCTGCATAAAATGCCCTCTTGTGACGAGGTTGAATATAAAAAAGCTAGACAATTTCTGTTAGTTTTTGCTTGGGGTCATAATGAATCATGAAAGTCTACGAGAAATTGTCGACTAAAGTAACCGTCTCAGTGGAGTCGTAAGTTTTTTTACATAGGTCGTGCGGTTTAATTAAACTTTAAGCTTTCTGATTCTCTCTTCAAAGTGGTTCGTTAAGACTCGAGACCATTTGTAACTCTGTGGCTTCTAACGCGTTTGTGTTGATCACGCTCGCTTATTAGGAAGATGATTTGACAAATGTGGCATTGGGTCAAAGGCTTTCTTTTTTATTAAAAAGCATAATTTAAGTTGTATACCTTTTTAATGTTTGCTCTTCTTACAAAGAACTGCATTTTAATGGACCACATCAAAATATTTAATATTCAATTATTAGTAAAAAGTCGAACGGTATTTTAAAATCAGTAGAAATACAACGTAAGTCCTTTTTCTTTATCCGAGAACAATAGCTCTATTCCAAGTTTATTCATGAGAGATTTGTTTGTAATTATTCATCAGACAAAGTAGACTAAACAGCACACACAATAAGCGTAAAAGGTTAAATAGGTAATTCAAAGCCTGTACGTGAATTAATGATGATAAGAATCAAGTTACTATATTAAAGCTATTCTTTATAATAGTGGTGTTGATTGTTGTTTGCCATATATCGATTAATGGCGTGGGAGTATCTATTGTGTTCTTAATGAGAAATCCCTCAATGCGCATCACGCTTGATTACTCAATAACTACTGGGTTACTGTCCGAGAGTAACATATAATTTTAATTGCATTAATTTCTTTGTTAGATTCTCAGAGAAAGCGCAGACTTGAATAATTCAAATTTGATATCATATTATAAACTTGCATTTTCTTATTTTATTGAATAAAATGAATAATTGAAAATAGACTTCAGTATGCTACCTTTCATTATTCATAACGTTGTAATGAAATTTGACAGACAAAATACATTACATTTTATGGCTCAGATTGTCATGTCGCTTCAGGGCTCAGGCTCATCCTAAAACATAAAAATGCTCAATAATTTTATTTATGAACATTCCGGCTATTATAAAGTAATGTGAATATAATTTCTTCAAAATGATATAATCATTTAAGTCTCAAACCGAACTGTAAATCTTACATATATTCTATGTTCTAATTGTGAGCGAAATGATTACCGGCGGCTGTGCCTTACCTTTATTCGGTAACAAAGGATTATAACGTTCGTTATAAACGTTTCTAGATAGCTGTTATTTTTGTGATTATTAAGCTCACCTTAGCAATTATTAGGATCTACGTGAATCTTTAAGCTTCACAGTTAAATTGGGCAATTTGTGAGCGCATAGTACGGTGGCTGCGCTCGCGCCCGCGTCGGTTCCCGCTGCGACACGGTGTTGCGCATCGTGATATAACTGTTGCGTTCATTATGCGACATATAGATCACATAACACGTCATCTGTGTTCACTACATAATTGCTTATGGTTCCGCTTACTTTATACCTGACTTAACGGCGTCATACCCGCCTTATAGAATACTAGCTGTCACCCGCTTTACCTAGAGATGCAACATATTCTCGGTATAAAAAGAGTTTTTTGTTCTATCATCAATAGTTTCCGCAGTGTATGCGATGAAAGACATTTTTTTTACAACTACATTACATTATTGAAGTTTTATTAGAGATCCCAATTTTTTTTTGTAATAAGTATTGCCTATGTTACTCAGGCATAATGAAGCATGCTAATAGTGGAAGATTTTTTTAAATCGTTTCAGTAGTTTTTGGGTTTATTCTTTACAAACGTACAAAGTAATATTAGATGTAGATATTCACGTAAACATTATAAGTTAAAATTATTTCACGAAATATTTATCTTGTTATTAGTTTCTCAATAGGACCATCTAAACAATATTTGCGATAGACATTAATTGACCCTTCATTTATTATCTATAGTGTGTCTTGATTGCTATTTCATTTCATGCTCTATAACTTGGCGTTTGAAACAATTACATTGCAGTCTATTTTATTTTAGCACATTCACTATTCCTTGTTACAGTTTCGCAACGGTGTAGGTCTTTATTGTCTATTGTGTGCACAATCACCAAGATTGGAGTAATGTTCCGCTGGAAGAGTATCTCGGTTGGTACCGTGCCGTGATGGTGTTATAGGTGAACTAACTGTTTAGCCAGCTCCTTCCGTTGTTTCACCGTATTTGGCCATGCGACACGTTCAAATGTCACTTGGTTTCGTTTTACTTATCTCTAAGCTTGGTCACAGACTGTTATCTGATCACGGTATACGGTTATTTGACGATAACATAGAAATAAATCCCGATTTATTTTTGCCAGTCTTTTATTGACATTCACATCATTTTAATATTGTATGAAAGAGTAAATATATGTAAGCCCAAATAATATTTTATAAGTCAAAATAAAATATTCCAAGCCAAAGTGTCTGTAAAAACATTTTCAAATTGTTTTTACGATTCGAACGATCATTAACCACAATACTATTTGTGGTTCGTTAAATTCAAGAAATAACCACAAAGTCCCTTATTTCCGGTAAATCTTGACACATAAAAGTTCATGCTGTTGTGGATATTCACTAAAACGATGATTTCCTTTGCGTTGTTGTTCTGCCTGGTCGTATCATTATAGGCTATCGTGGTGATAGTTATAATTTTTAATTTTAAAACAGGAATTATTGCACAACTCGACTTGAGATCATTCATCACGATCTGCTGTGTTTCGTATGCAAAGGAATTTAGCTATTCTCTCTAGGTTGTTGGTGATCGACCACAAGATCATTAGTGCATTTTTATGCTTGTAATAGGAGTACGAAAAATAATGCGTCTGTTGTAATCTAGAATGTAAGTTATAATTGCATAAGAAACGAATTGGCGACTTAAGAATGAGGCACATATTGAGATAATACGACAAGATAATCAATAGTACTTACTACAAAAAGTCTAAAGGTGTCTTGCAATTTATCAATGAGCGTGAGAAAAAAATAAGATAAAAGTCGTTTCCGGCGGTTCTTTTGCAAATACAGTTTTATTTATATTTAATCGTTATCTATGAAGTTTATCTGAAACACATAAAGCTCACTTCATTAGAGCCTTTCTGTGTGAATAGACGTATGCCCTTAATGATCGATCAACATGTGATAGATGTAACAAAGATAAGCTATCAAGTAACTTTACCGAACATTCTGATATTTTAGCGCGAGAAAGCAACCTGAATTAAAGTAGCGGTATGTTCGAGCCGCAATTTACTTTATGAAATTTTATGACTATATTGACCGATGCAACTTTCCGTTTCTGATTGCTTCAATTGTATGAATATAAAATGAAGAAGCATTATAACGCTCAATTTGAATATTATTGAATATGTTTAACCATGCAGAAACATATTGAATCAATTGAAAGTCGTTCGAATCATTGAACATATATAAGAAATTATTTCAACTTCTGTTAATAGTATCTGCCGTGATACAACAATCGCTGTACTTTCACGTTTACGATTCATTCATTCACTTTAATAAAAAGACTAGTGAAAGCGATATAGCAATGCAAAAAAGTAAATGAAAATTCGTGTCACTGACTTTCCTATTAGCTTTCGTGGGCTCATCCAGCGCTGATCTTGACCTGCATTTAGATAATCACCGGCAATAAATCTTGAGCTTTTTCTGAGTACCTACGAGTCAATGCTCTGTGGATAATGCCAACGAGTGTGGTGGAATTACCATTCTAATTGATTACATGCATGTCCGATCACAGATTCTTTTTGCATATTCCCATGTTCTACTAATGCATTTTTAAATTCTTTGTACGCTTTAGTTATTAGTATGGGATTGTAGAATGTAGCTTATAACCAATTTCTACAAAAATGTTTTTTTTCATTCAGAATGTAGTGATTCCGTACGTCAGTACTCTCTAGTACTGAGAGAACTTATCCTGAATAATATAAGTATTAGTCACGGTAGTTTGTCTTTTTTATATTGAGGATATCGTGAGGAATATAAACACAAAACATATTAAGGAAATTGCCTTTTCACTTCGTGTGATTTGAAATATAATATATTTAAATTTATGTTCATTTGACTATATTTCATTTCTAATTAAGGTCTAACAAGCTATCATTTATTTACCATCCCACTGGCTTCCTCAATGGCTACCGATAAATCTAAGGAGATCGAATTAATTTTATAGCATCGTGTTGAAGTTTTACAAGTCGTTTTAGAGATTGACTTTCGATTTTATGTATCGAATTGTATTGATAGAAAAGGTTGGCATTGGCACAATATACGTAATGTGAAATTAGGACGATGCGGCTCGGTACTTAATACTTGCTTTTTGTACAACTTTCTACAAGTTTGTTTATTCTTTTTATGTAAGATATTGGATCTCTTCGCCGCAGGGAGGTGCTGTCAACATTTTTTAATGGCCCTATTTTATTGCAGCGACTTCTTACGATTTTCATTAGAAATGTTTTTATTGGTCGTAAATGTTTTCATGACTAACCTAAGGGTACTCAATTATAAATTCAGGATTCCCATAGACATGTTATTTCGAATCATAATTTATGCTTTCGTCAGTCGTTTACTTCCTTATAATTTTGAATTGCATAGACATACATATTTAACAGGTATCTAATAAATAAGTTAAAAAAGAATATTCAGTGAAAACCTGTTTTAATATTATAAGTACTTTGTTGTTATAAGTATAAAACTAATGAAACTTATTTTTCTACAGGTGGTGTCTCTTATCGGCATGAAGGGTGAGACGCTGCGCTTAGCGCGGCTAGTGCTGTTCCTGCTGCAAGCTTCTTTCGCATTGAGTAAGTAAAGTACCTAGAACCATTATCAGTAATAACCGCAATATATATGTGCTTATGGATCCTCTTGCATCCTTCAATCAATTAACTTGTAAGAGGTATATAGATATCAATAGACGATGAGATATCTAATGTCTTTTTTAATTTCAGGCCGAACTGCATTCGAGAAGCTCACAGATGTGGACTTCTCAGGAACAGCGTACTACACGGTACGAAACCTGTCCCTGTACGAGTGCCAAGGCTGGTGTCGTGAGGAACCCGATTGTCAGGCAGCTTCTTTTAGGTAAGCTTGTAATATTGGTCTAAACATTTGGGTGCAAAGCTGACCGCATTAAGTAATTTATAAAATTGTAAATTGTCTTGTCAAAACTTTATATCTACCGACTTTAATCGATGCAAGAAAGCCTAATATAAAAGGATGGCTTATTCAATGTAATCAAATTTCAAATCATGTTCATTAGATACTTAGGTTAGTTATATCAATTTATCCGTCGACAATAATCAATACGTCCGGTGATCTGACCTAGTGAAGTGAATCTCAAATCTAGTAACAATATCGAACTGTCTCGTCATTCTTTGACTGATCACGAAACAAATAAAAATCAACGTGTCCAACATATCTTTGATCACGATGCTCCTGACCTGAATGTCTTAGATAAGAGATCTGATTGACGTGAAGATTCACTAATTCGTGTATCTACAGTAACTGGAGAAATTTGATGAGAGACTAATGCTTAGATGACTAGAGTATACAACAATGGTAATTTGATGAATAACACTTCTCATTGAATTGATTGAAACGTGTGTTGTAAACCGGGTCAGAAGCCGCAACCCGGAAGCGCAATCATATTTTGTGCACAAACAATTCATTGGCTAAAGTTGGTACTTACTTCAATTGTTCTGTGAGTAATGTAGCATTTCATATAAAGAATATAGCATCAATTTACGTTGTTTTTTAACCCCAGATTATCGTTACAAAGGTCAAGTGCTAGTAACCTATAAGGGTTCATTTGTAACATATATTTTGAACCTGTATCATGTGTTGGACATGTGTGTGTCGGTAGTTGGTAGGCAGCTGAGTTCGACAAAGGTCGGGCTATGGAATCTATGTCAGTCTGCCACACGTCCTCCGCGGTTCAGGCATTCCAATGACACGCTCTTGGTTAATAACAATGTGTCTCGAGAACCGCTGGCCACAAACCGTGTAAAAGCGGAAACCGACCTCGCCGCGCTCCAAATTGGATAACAGTAAAAGTGATCGCATACGTTTTCAATGGATTATTACTGGCGCACCATTCCAAGCACGCCAATAGTTTTCACGACTATTGGCGGTTTTGAGAGCATTATTTATTTTATTGTCATTTTCTACCGCGTTCCGATTCTTTACCATGAATTCATGAAAATTTTAGAAAGCGATGTTAAAAATATTTAAAAAGAAAATCACCAGTTTCTCATTTAAAATTACATTTAGGTACCTCATTTAGATTAGGTTTCCAATATCTCGGGGAAGCATAAGAATACATAATAGAAGCGTCTTCTTGCACATTGTGTCATCGCGGTTCTCATTATCGTTGTTGTTGCCGTGCACAGCCACTTTAACAAAAAATATAATTGTATTAGACTGAAGCGAGGCGTGTAACAGTATTAGAACGCTAGTTAGATTCCTCGAAATCAATTTGAACGGGATCGATCGAAAATCAATTCGGTATTCAATTAAACGAGACGGAACTTTCCCGCGCTTCTTATCTAGCATTGTACTAATACGGATACGTATCTCGAATCAATCTGTCCAGAGAAATAGCGATCTTACAAAAGAATGGGATTCGATTATAACAATCGGTAACTGTTCACCGCGGTGCGGTGGTGCCACTGACTTGTTCAGAAAACATTTTACTGTATTCGGGAGCAACCGAGCGCTTAGAGAAGCGAGTTCCGCTTGTGCGGCAAAGTTGCACTAAATCATGGATTAAATATCTTAAATGCTCAACAGGATCATGACCCCTCCTATCTGATGGTGTCCGGACATGGATACAATCTAAACGGATGATATGCTCCGGTACTGTTAGGAATACTTGAAATTGTTGGATGGTTAAAGTTTATTCTATTATCAATTTGAGTGGCCTTATTTCTAAAGTAAGATAGCCAACATAGACTTAGGTCTTAAATCAAAATGAATCTGTTTTATTTCGATTTTTATTTAAAATTGATGGCCGGATGAAAGAAATAAATTATTATTTCATCAAACAAACACTTCCTTAATTCTTGAATAATCATTAGTCATCTAAGATGCCGATAATTCATTAAATGAACAAATATTATATTAAAATCTGGAGAGTGAGATAAAATGCGGCAATATGACTCGCGGGCTACTTTACGATTTCCACCGTTCGGTGCGTGATTGATGCTTAGTGCAGAGGCGTGCGCAAGCGCCGGTGGAGCTAACGGGTACCCTGCAGCATCGATGCTGATGATCCCCAATGCCTACTTTATCCAACCAATTTTGTAATAATCGTAAATATCCGAAGATAATCAATGCAATTTAATAAACAGCGTAATGATACGGTATTGTAGTTTATAATGATTTATGTTCAATTTATTTCTTCGACCTTGCCACTTACTAGGTTTGTTTTAATCGTGTTAATTTATAAGTTTTGGTTTATTCGTTGTTTATTAGGTAAGTTAATAAACCTTTTTATGACACAACAACAACATTAGTGGAGGTACATTTTTAATTACTAAATATTGAATTAATCGTTAATGCTGTTGAAGATTGCATCCGACATAACCATCTAATTTGTATTGAAGTGTAAACGATTATGATTTTAATTGAAAACTGCTTCGCATATTATCTCATATCAGCTGTAATATCATAAAGGCTTACCTGTTATGACGTCGCGTACACTCATCGGCACCGCCTTAGGCGTTGTCGTACTAGAACCAGCTCTGTAGTAGGTTGTGTGTGCCATAATGATATTATATAATAACATCTCGACACCTTTGTACTAGTCTACTTCGTTACACGTAATCTGCTTCTTTATACTGGCATCGGATATCCGATTATACCAAAACAAAAATCTAGTAACTAATTTCGCTGGATCTCCTTCTCTGTTAAGTCCCACTTTCTTTCCGGCGGTCGGCGAGGTAACACGTCTGTGGTGCTATTGCGCTGAGTCAGTGACAGCCAGTCTACTACGCCTTGAAGATGCTTCGCGTAGAAGCGAAACACATGTCGATTTCCTGTTAAGTTTCCTTCTTTGGGACTTGACAGAGAAGGAGATCCTTTGGAATTAGTTACTAGATATTTGTTTCTTGTATAAGTATATGAATTTACGCAATGCCACGCCTGAGTCAATTAGTTATCGGGTATCCGGTAATTCTCCCACTATCTCTCATGACAGAAACAGGCGTATTTTAGTAATTATAATATTTTACTTCGAGCATTCTTATCTATATTAATCTATTGATGAATCAAATCAGGTCATATCTAACTGCACCAACTTATTTCCCATTTAATTATCGCTTTACAAGCTCAACACGGACAGAGAGATTTATTACCCTAGTTGTGAAACCGAAACGAAATTCAATGTCATTAGTCTAAGGGCCTATGCATAACATTAATCATAACATTTTTTCATCGATATATTCTTGTTTACGACTACCTAAACAGTAATTTATAATGAAAAGCTCGGTGTGCAATTTGTCAGTCAATGAAGAGTAAATAATTGTGTGGTATCTTGTTTTGAAGTCATGTAGTTGTCTGTTTGTTGCCTACTGGATTTTTAGTTTGGAATCTTTTAGATAAGTTCACACATGCAATAGTGAAAATACGACTATCTGCTGTTTCTAAGGCTATTTCAGAAAGCTGGTCACCCATGCCTGCTACTACAGCTTTAGTTTTCGTATTCTATAGGAATCTTACCGTTTAAGGACTGCCACACGTAAGCTATCCTGTATTTAGAGTTGTCGAAGCAATCCAAAATAGTTTTCATAAAAGACTACGTATATAAAAGAAACAACAGAAAATAATGATACTAAATTAGTTATATTACGTAGCTTTATGTTATCCTATAGTTTACAAATATAACCATAACTTTGCACTGAATATTAGGCGAAGTATATTTTTCAAAATTTACTGTCACCAAAAATATGTTCGTACATGACTCAGTGCAAAAGAGCAAATTGATGAATCAGATGCCTCAGAGAACTTAGGGTTCCGATAAAAAAAGAAATATATTTACTCCAAACGGTAACCACCCCGTTACCTTACCAGCCAGCAACAAGTAGGTATGCTAGTAAGTTTTATGAGCATTATTACGGGGCTTATATTCTGATACGAATTTGTCTACGTTCAGTTGTTTGTAGCGGTATTTTGTTGGACATCATCGTAATGAGGCAGTTGATATTAATGCTATGTGAGTAATCACATAGGTAGTTTGTTTTGCACGCACTAAGACTAAGCTATTGTAAAGATAGCTTTTCACTCTCGTGGATTGTGGACCCTAGGCGAGGAGATGATTGACGTAATTAGACGTATAACTATTCACATTTGAATAGATACTGCCTTTGAGGAGTACTTAAAGAAAATAAACTCAAACCTGAGCGGTGTATAAACTAGCATAAAATTATGAAACTATCTCTTTAATAATTATATGGCATTTAAAGATTTCGTTCGAGCCGAAAAATCTAAAATAAAAAAGAAATAGAAATTAACTGAATTACTAAAAATATTTTGTTTTGTCGAAATAGATTTAATAACGAAATTATTTTTGTTTTTATATAATGTTGATTTTATTATTATTATACGGAATCCTCGGTGCACAATTCCGAAATGACTTTTTGAAAAATATTCTAGTTTTTGTTAGATTCCATTGGGTCGAAACGAAAATCGTGACAAACATTAAATGTTATATTTTTTACTGTTATTTCTTCTAAATCATTCTTATGGCTAACCATAATAATTTGTGATAGTATAGTGAATTATAAAAAAAAAAACATGATTTTTTGCAACCTGGTGCGCCTTTTCCCACGTAAGTCGACTACCAACTCACTAAAACTAATAAAAATGATATTGCATATACCTACCATAGATTAAAAAATGCATATGCGCCTGCACAGCTTCTGCTGCTGAACCATACAATTATACATGTGGCTTAGCTACCAGCATGACGCCTGTTCAATTAAGAAACACAGGTATAATCATACCTCAGGGCCCTTTTAAGTCATTAAAATGTCGTATCTTTCGTCATCTAGTCTAGCCAGTTCCAGTATTATGCCAGATATATGAATAACTACTTACCTATGTACTCTTTTTTTTTTAAAGAACGTATAAGTACGGTCAATTAGGATTCCGATGATTTTGTTTCATTGTAACGCAGGTAGATATAATCGTTAATATTTTACTACTACTACTTAAATTTGCATAATAATATGTTTTTCAGACAACGTTCTTCTTTTAATTTCCCTTCATCATTAAATAATACAAACATATTTGCACTACATTTTAAAATTCTTGTAAAAGATATATGTACTTAAGTGTATGTAATTATGAGGTATTATCATGTTTCACTGACGGTACTTTCTGCTCTCCGGCATGTCTGATAGTTAGTCACCGGTATCGACTAACTTCCTGGTGCAATGATCTGGATGGCTCGAAGGAAAAAATAAATAATCAAATACCTACGTGATGTACAATATCACTTTTTAGCTAACCTTACGCAAAAAGTACACTGTATCCTTCAATTAGTTAATTAAATTTGCTATTCTGACGTAATAGGTAATTTAAAAAAATACAGTTTTGGTATGGTAGGTACTCTGACCGTGTGTGACTGATTTGTGGTCAAAAGGTATATATTACTATAAATGTAGGTAGTAAACTCTATGTTAATCTTTTTTTTTTAATATATATTTTGAATATGTTTGTATTCGACCACGATTTCACTGGTATAGGTACTTAAATGATGTGACCAGTGGAGTTATGATACAGAACCTAAATGAATAAAAAGAAATGCAAGATCTCTGTAAATTTTCATTGGCTCCCACAGTCAGTATATCTGTATAAAATTAATCAATCTGTCAACGACCATATCGTTGAGTCTCGCAAATAAAACAAATGTTAGGTACTGCCGTTTACAACGGAAATGTATAGCAAAAAGAAATCGACTAGATAAATTGCAATTAGACGCTTTATTGCCTTTTTGCAAAACACCCGTGGCCGAGATAAGAACGACTTGTGTGCTTCTAAATGGATATTGATATCTACTTTTAAACTCTTTAATTTACCGTTACTTAATTGTTCTTTAAGCTGGGAGATACATTGTTTATTTTCACTTTAATGCATTCAAGACTAGCAATTTGGCTATCGCTTCCATTCTATTGTTTAGCGTTAGTGTCTGAAATAAAATGAAAACGAAATTAGTGTCAAGTTTCTCGAATTGTAGTGCGGAAGTTGCCTACTTGAGTGAGGTCTTTGGTTAAATTGTATGCATTTTATTTAATGTTTATTTTCTTTGTTGCAGTTTTGTTCTTAATCCTCTGACGCCGGTGCAAGAGACGCGCTGCTTGCTGCAGAATGATACTCAGGCTAATAACCCCATGGCTACACCACAGGTACCTACTCTATACCATAGTATATATATGTAGAACTTACAGATGATACATGATACATATGTAGTTTTACCTCAGTAAGTAAGTAATGAGCACTTAAATATCTCTACATAAACAATAAAACAATGAATATTCAAGAGGAACACAATTATATTGTTCCTGCGTTAGTAATATTACTTTAGAATCAAATAAATCTATCGCCAGACATCCGCAAGAATTCGTCCGATACAGCCAATTAACCGGAGTTACTGAGATTGGATTAACAATTCAGATTAAATCGGTCAGCCAGGAAAATCTTGTTACGCTATACATTGAAACTGTTCAGGTTAAACAAATGAATGACAGATTAATTGCTTTCAGGCCTAATGGACAGTATTGGTAATAAATACAAATGTTAAACGATGCATTACCGATCGTCGTCTAATTAAGGCTTTTTTTCAAGAGTGTTTGAACAGTAATACGAGAATTGTTGCCGGTTGATGAGTTTTATCGCAATGAACTTCTTTTTATGGTGTAACCTGTGAGTCATCATGAAGTCATTACCATTAAGCGCAATAAATAGCCACGTGACGTGGGAAAAGTGTAAAAGCTGGTGTGGGTATGCATATTTTTAACCTAAGCAGCCATTCAAAATATTTGCCTACCTATATGCAATATGAGCCAACTACAACTACTTTTCTTTCTTACTAAGCTACCTCATTAATATAAGTATTTTTTCCAGCGTTCAGTAAACACATACTACATGGTGAAGCTGCAAGTGAGGACTGAGAGTGTGTGCCTGCGCCCTTGGGCCTTTGAGCGAGTACCGGGCAAAGCGCTGCGAGGCCTCGACAACACTATTATCTACACGTCCACTAAAGAAGCCTGTCTAGCTGCATGTCTGAATGAGGTAAGCACAGAAATGTATTATATTATATAGGTTATGAGTTGAAAATGGAGCCTGCAATTAAATATTTGTTATTAAGTCTTAATTATATGTCCTCTTGAATTTTTTCCAAATTTTCTAGTTTGACGGGCAATGTATTGAATTGAACATTTTTAAAGCAGTATCAGTCCAGCCGTTCTCAAGTGATGCACTAACCAACGACCAGAATTAAATTCCTATTGATATAGATACATACCTGCGGTTTCTTCCGCGTTCCGGAGGGATCTAGTGTATGCCGGTATTATAGCAGTAGCTTTCTATCAATGAATAAATAAAAAAAATACATATAAACAATATCTCTTGCTTTATAATATTAATTAAGGTTTATCACCTTAGTAGGTATAAATGCTTTCATAAATTCTAGTTCAGAATGCGGCCTGTATAAACAATATTTACTGTTTGATCTGGCATAGTGTAAGTGTGTCTTTCTAACAATAGAGCACAATTGACTCAGAAACTGTTATTTCAACGTCGATTGACTGAGTTGTTAAGGGCGTTGTATATTTCTCTACAACTATAAGCACTATGGCAACATCGCCTCCGCTATGCAATTTACCGTTTATCTATTCAATTTATATTTTATAGTTTCGCCCCACTTGCAGTGGCATTCAAGATGTAGGTAAAGTGATAGGGGTATATTTATTATAACCAAGCCAACTATGTTAAAGACATTTGTGAGACAGTGTTATAGATGGCACATAGTCTTACTAGCTCAATTTTTTTTAAAGTACGAGAAAAAGATTCTCGCGTTGCCAAGTGCGTACCAATGTCTTTGAAACTAGTTTTCTGCGTATTTATTATGGATATGTTTGTACATTTTTACCCTGGTCCAAGATAAAATTCTCTGTTTATGATTCTATGTCGATAAACATAATTAGAATAGCCAGCGGCTTTACTGGGTGGGCTTTGATGCAGCAGCAAAGTGTGGTTGAAAGGCACGGTCCTAAAAGCAAAACTTAGAGCATTTTATTATTTGTAAATACCACGATTATAAATTGTCACTGTCATTTATTACACTTGACACAGGGAAATACTTAATTATTTTTAAGGTACTTTTGAAGAGCATTAATAAATTCCCAAGACAGTATTTACGCAATATCCGGTCAAAGCACACAAACATTCATGTTTAATATTAGACACTTATTAATTCTATTAACTTTATCCGGTTACAAAAATAGGAACTGAGCATAGATTTATTAACGACGTCATGGGTACTGAGCTTATCATTTGTATTCTCTACTACTAATAATATTCTATGGTGTTTAATATATGAATGTTGTTACAGAAAAGATTCCCCTGCCGTTCGGCGGAGTATGAATATGGCAGCATGAGGTGTTCGCTGAGTGACTCCGACAGGCGCACTGCCCAGCACTTTGTGCAGTTGGTTGATACACCCGGAACTGACTATTTTGAGGTACGTCTCCTTCAATCTAAAGATTAGTATTTTCTAAAGTGCTTTCTGGTAAATACTAATGGTTCAATTAAGAAAATTATAGGCTTTTCTTTTATGTCCACACCAATCAAAGTGTGTAATACACATGTTTTATACTATATGAGCTAAGAATAACCTTTAAAATCTAATGTGGGGGAACCGAGACTAGGTATATTCCAGCACGCGAAACTAGTGCAAATTGGTGGACTTCACGATTCTATGAATACTCTGAATACTCGAGCATGCCGGTACAATAATTTCACTACTGACCTACCATGACTGCACGCCTTACTAATGGAAACAGATGAAAGTAGTTCTGTAATGTAAGCTCCTTACAAGAATATCCAGTTGTACATCTTCGTAATTTAGATTTCCCGTAAGAAGCTTTCATGTCACTCTATAACTTATCGACCGCCTCCGTTGAGACCCATGTTTTATGAACCGACGTGGCAGTTGTTTATACGAGAAAGGGGGCCATATTTATCGCTAGCCCCATTTTGAAATTACAACCTTGTCCAGTGCTTCTGAATGCAGCGGAAAATTTCATAGAAAGCAATCACAATTGTGTTGCGGTTCGTTTGAACGACCGTGTAAATAAACATAGGGTTAGAGTTATTACTATTGTTGTATGTGATTTTGTATGTGTGTGGTCGTGCAGAATCTGTGCCTGAAGGCGTCGCAGGCGTGCAAGGGGCAGAGGGTGTTTACCGCGCCGCGCGTCGGCGTCGCCGAGGACAAGGTGGCTCAGTACGCCGGCTTGCACTACTACACTGATAAAGAACTGCAGGTAACCATTGCATTAATTTAATTTATACTTTGATCAAAATGCAGCTCAACATTTCATGAGGAATTCAAGTAGGTGATCTGTTGAAAACGATTAATTTAAGACCATTTAACTTAATTTATGTATGTTTAACGTTTGTTTTTAATCAGACGCTTGGGTGGATAATTATTGATGCGACTGTTTCGAGCTTTTGTTTTATTTCTCATTGTCTACATTGTATCATATTTGGAATATTAATTGGTTGTTTCTTATGTGCATATTAATTTTATAACCTACTTAAAACAGTCGAAGGTACGTTGATAAATTTTAATGGAGACAACAATTTTGTTGCATCCCATCTTCCTATTAGGTCTGAAAGCCGCGACCTCGATCTCTTCGACTTATCAGCTTAGCAACGAAAAGGCAAAGGTTAAAATCGTGTTTAGTTATTTATTCATTAATTTATCACAACATGTACAGCGACTTTGCAATTAATTTGATTTTCTATGAGCATTAGAAATGAGTTTCGAGTTCTAACGATAAAGTGATCGATCGTAAATATTAATGTTATTAGTTGAATTATAGCGCGTAAATAGTTTTAATTTAGATGGAATATAGTAAATCTATATAGATAATCAGGGCGATCATAACAATCTAATTGCTTAAGCAGTCATAAATGAAAATAAAAAGATAACAATGCTAAATAAAGAATTTTAATTGTATAATATCGAAAGAATATATGTATAGAGAAAAATCAATTAATCACTGACAATTCAAAAGGCAAGGCATCATTGTTCTTTCTGCAATAATAATCGCTACTTTGGTGCTTAATTTAGCGATACATACGTTGCATCCGTTGATAAATACATAATTTGATATTATTTGTACAGGTGACATCCGAAGCTGCTTGTCGTTTAGCATGCGAAATCGAGTCAGAGTTTCTCTGTCGTTCATTCCTATATATGGGGGCACCTCACTCCGCTGCGTACAACTGTAGACTTTACCACCTCGATCACCACACGCTCCCTGATGGCCCATCAGCCTATTTGAACGCTGATAGGCCTCTAATTGACGATGGCGAGCCTATCGGGAAATACTTCGAGAACTTCTGTGAGAGTAAGTACCTATTAAATATACTTGATATATCGCGATTGTGAAGTGTTAAAAAAGAATAACATGATAAGAGAAACATGTACCTTAGAATGCAACTCCAACGGTAATTTTAAAATCGTTAAGTGTATAGCTATCTACATCTAAAATTGATAGGTTGTTTAAATTATGTTACTTATTACTAGATAATTATAAAAATAAACAATAAACAGGCAAATAATTAAATAATAAAACAAAACTATATTGGTTTATGAAAATAGGAACGTTAAAACTAGTATTAAATTACTTCGATATATAAAAGAAATACTGTTGGACACAGTAGTGGCATTAACATTTTATTTATCTTTTTAGCACCATATTATGGATGCCTCATTGTTAATGGAAAAATAATACAGGGCTTGCATTAAAATCTTGTAATAACTCTATAGGTAGGCGACATTAATTATGCGAACAGTGCCGGTGGCGCCTCTTTGTCCCTTGATCATACGAAACATGCTTCCAGTAAGTAAATAGCGTCGACAACATCAAATTGAACTCAAAGTTTTTGCAATAAGATGTATAAAAGTGTTGCCAGATATAGTCGGACGAGAGCGAGACTCGAACGTGTAATGTACGTTCTACGTAGGCTAGAAATTATAGATGATTTTTTTACATTACACAATGTTCTGAGCATTAAGACTTAATCTGGCAAAGTTGATTGCTTCTTCGGATTCAGTCGTGCATGTAGATAAAGTTGTTACTTTTTATCAAAAATACTTGTGCGTGCTGAGCGGTAGATAGACAATCTTCTTGTTTTACCATTGTACGATTTAAAAGATGGACTCTAATGAGGATTTATTTTACCGGTAGTTTTGTAAAGTGCATAAAGAAAGAGTGATGCATAGGTGTATGTAATGTATAATGTATTTTTACGAGTCCGGTCGTGTAAGTTCTTACGGAAGAGTTTGTGAATGGTGGAACAATTTACGAGTAAAAAGAGATTAATAATTTTTAATTTTTTTTTCCCAATTCGCATTCATAGCTTCATTTAAGCTATTAAAAAAAAAATTAAAATTGTTTAAAAATTTAGGATGCATTTTAGGGATATTTTTTACATACTTTATGACCCCATTTTAATATTTAAATAATACCATATAATAAATCTCAAGATAAGCAGAGATTCTACCGACCTACATACTATGGAAACCAGATAGCTGATATACCTACCACATACAACGTAAATGAACTCACAAATGTATGTCCTGGGTCGGAATCAAACCCAAAACCTGTAGCGTGACAGTTAAGCTCTAACCACTAAGCCCACTGACCCGTCATTTTAACTCCTCATCTCAGACCTCAATGCCAAGTGTAGTTCCCGAAAATCACGGCCATAGTATATGTACATACAGACAGAGACCGACGGACACTGAATTCTCAATATAGGTCTTCTCTTTTTTACCAATTTGTAATAACCAAAACCTAACAACACTTACATTTGAAGACAAAGACGTAGAGAGTAGCGCGGAAGTGCTAGAAACATTAATGGAAGTTTGCATTTAAACTAGAATTATGGCATGGATACGAAAGTGGAATACGAATGTCCGGCCTTGGTAATGACACCTCTCAATACACGAATACAAGTAGCTCGGTTGCCCCGCTAACATGTTTCTGACACTTCAGCTTCGAGCTATGACGAGTGTGAAGCGTTCACCCTCCACCAGTCGGATTAACCACTAAAATGTACCTGTAAATACGATATTTTCCACCGTTACATCAAGCCACTTGCATTCATTTAAATTCTCTCAACAGTTGCCTTCGTATAACCTCCTATTGTACTGTCAAACTTATCATCGTAAAGAAAAGAATAAAACGATGCGTTGAATATTAGAAGAGTTAACTATCTTATAAAATTTGCAAATGGGATCCCTATTAATATTACTGGCACGTGAAGTTAGGACAAATCCTTAGAAGCAGGCGTAAGTACGTGAAAGCAATTTATACCTATATCACGATCTTTTTCCAAGAACACTTAGAACCGGATAAGACGTCACTTTATATGGTTACTAATGGAGTTCATATGAAAGATGCATTTTACTGTAATGCGGTGTGAACCAGAGATAAGTATAGTAATAAGTAAATGCAGTACATGTTTATGTCAATCAAACTATGATCACCATAGTTCTTGCTACCTATATCTATGCATTGCGGTTGAACTGTATTTCTGAGTATTATACAGAAGTGTTTACTTCAACCAGCTTTTAAATTTGTCACATAATGTGAACATAAGATTCTTTATTACGGTTTCTCACTAGGAAAAATTACAGTAGAAATTACAACCATATTAAGTAAAATAATGTTTGGCAATTTAAAATTGTACATATATATATCTATTTAAAAAAAATCTTCAACAAATTTTGAGTTACTGAAGCTACTACCGGTTCGGAAGGCAGACTAAAACTGAAAAGAACCGGCGAGAAACTCAGCAAGGTTACATTTAAAAAAATATATTTTTTTGGATGAATTTGATCAATTCTGACACCAGGTAAACAAGTTTACTCTAACTGAAATACGGTTTATCTAGAAATGCAGCAATATGTGTGATGTGATGGTATGATCATAATGCTACTGGAATGGCCGTCCATGTGGTATAAGTGCGGTGTGGAAACTACGTAACATTGCATTGGCGACGCATGCGCATCTTTTTTGTCACGGCCGCAATCACTGCGTCTCGCGGAACAGTTACATCGCAGTTCACATTTACGTTATATCTAAAAACTGCTGTTTTGTCATGCATAAGGTTCAATTTTCCATAACTACTGGTAGTCTTTAAATAATGTATTTCCTAAAGCGACATGATTAGAAAAAGTAAAAAATAAAATCGTTTCAGTAGTTCGTTACTTTTTACAAAAACGCAATTTCATAACCGCGCGGCGTACAAATTATTTATTCAACTTTTTCAAATAAATGCCGTTGCAAGTTGGACGGATATTGGAGTATGATTTGAATCTAAAATAATCAATTTTAGCGTTCTGCTTATATATGAATCTACAGTAATCAACTATTCAAATTAAAAGATTTTGATTAAGTTTTAAGTAGGTATAAGTTCCTGAGAACATTTTTATTTATGATAGCTGTCCACCGCGGTTTCACCCGCGTTCCCGAGGGATGTGACATTATTTTGTTCTTTCTATAACCAAGTTTTCACAGCGCACGCGATTTAAGGTTATTTTTTTACCCCTTGGGTTACATTATTGGAGTTTTCCTAAGGATCCCTAATCTGTTCTAGCAATAAATATAGCCTATGATACTCAAGGTGAATGTAGTTATCCAATGGTTAAAGAATTTTTGAAATCGGCACAGTAGTTTTTGAGTTTATTCATTATAAACGTACATACACACAAAAATACAATTATTTCCTCTTTATAATGTTAGTGTGGATAGTGTAGATAACTATTTAGTTTTCAGCTCATTAAACGCTTTCTAACTAATTCATTCGCACATGACATAACGAACAACACAACAAAAAGATAGTGCGAACACAATTAATTGACCAAACTTGGTAGGCTGTAACTATGTATGTACAAAATGCCTTACCAATTAGCTATCTTTGGAATTCAAGCATATCCGTCACTTTAGTTGCACAACCGACCAAGTGGGTGGTCTGAGCGTAACGAATCTCTATGTAGGAACTCGGCGAAGAAATGTGCTGGATCATTTCAGTACAAGTGCTAAAAGTCACTTAACTTTTTACTCTGAAACAACGCTCTTCGAGAGGATCGACCTGAACCGTTAATGTTGCTGATGGAGTACTTTGCTGCCTTATTAAGATGTTGTCATGTCATGGTTTTAATACAGATGGTTATCCTAATGTCATCATGAACGTATCTCAATCAGATACGGTAATATGACTTGATATTAAACTTGATCTCTGACAGTTGCTTTGATTCACAACTTCAAAAGCTTGTCTTTGTATTAAGCGATTAGTTTCGGGTGGAGCTTTCTCTATACTCGTACATAGAGGTGTATTTCTTAGCTCATTTCAATACAGCTAAGGTCATTCAAATTTACTCGATATAACAAGTAAGTTGATGTTATATATTTGTTATTGTAGTACTTAATGTACTTATTGTAGTTCTGGTGTCTGTTAATCTATACAACCTAGTTATAATATAATAATATATAGTACATACACAGTGCATTTGCCGTCAGCATTAAACTGGTTATTCCAAACTATACAAATGATTTGTACATTCTATAGACAAAAAATCTCAAAAAGTATATATTGGTAGATAATAATTTTAAAACAATAAAACGATATAAATCTTGATAATTATACCATTAGTGCACGGTAATCAACGGAAGTTAATTGTTAGACGGTCCTCTGATGCGATTATGAATAACTTCTCACCTAACAGCAGCCGTGAGAAATGCCTATAAGTTAACAATAAAGATTGTTTTTTATTGCGTTATCAGATTAAACATTTGAACAGAATGTGTGCGAACGTGAATCAGCCGCTGCGCCGGCGCATAGGTACTCGTTAAAATTCATCGCTGACGTCTAATTAGAAAAGTTATTTATATTTACGACAACAGTACTTCTATAAAAATGCCATAGCTAAGTAAATAAAAATGATGAATAAGGCGTCTTCCCACAGGCTGACTGTGATATCTATGTCAATTTTCATGCAATTTCTTTCGGTACCTGAGAGTCCGTTCATGTATGACTGGAAGCGTGAGAGAATATACGAATTCACAAATTTGTTTTGCCACGATTGCTTTTGGTGCTTGCAAAATTTTGAAATTGTTTATGTAATGGCAATAGCGTAACATTTATTCGATGAGCTTACCTTTAAATAAACCTTTCTCAAGTGAATGTATGCACAAGAAACTTGAATGCAACGAATGTTTAAATATATATTGACAGGCTCAACGAGCCAGAAACTTGTAACTCTCGATGTCCGATAGAGAGCTTTAACAAGACGTAAACACAAACGAGTCCATATCTCACGCCGCGCCGCGTGCTGAGGTCAGGGTCAAAAGCGTTCGATGTACTTTAATCGAGCTGGCTCGCAACAATCGAATCGATAGTATCTATACAATCGATTTGCAACCAAAGATGAAACTCGGAACACGAGACATAGAATAATGCTGTGCTGTGTCGTAGCAATACAAGTTCGTGACATTAATGTTGCCAGAGAAATTTTAAATACTATCATCACGACTATTATCCCTAAATAGTTAGAGGATTTTATTTAGCACTGATACAACATTTCACTGAAGGTGATTTTAGTCCAAACGTGACACTAGTGCATTTTCACTGTTATTCAGGTGCATTACCAATCACGGCTGTAGCTAATCATTGCTAAAAGATGTTCATGAAAGACATGTTAAAAAGAAAAGTTAATTATATTTTGCTGGCGCTAAGATCGCCGCCGCCTTACTAATCTTTATTTGTTTTATTCTTAAACTTAAGGAAAATTACAAATGAAACTAGAAAGCAAATTAAATGTTGCAATTCGTAGTATTTGAATTGTGATTAATTGTCTGCCATTTCGGATATAAAAGCCGCCTGAGGCAATTCGGTCTTTTACCTTATTTAATATGGTATTTGGCTGCATGTCAAAATAGCAACTATCTAATCAATCTCAAAATGTAGGTTTTTTGTCAAGTTTTATATTGCTTGCGACTTCACAATGATGCGGAGTCAACCAACTACTCTTTATCTCTTTGACAGGAATTAAAAAATAAAACTTAGCACATTTTTCAGTTTAATGCACTTTTATGCTCTTTAAGCTTTTTGACAGATTTAGATATACGAGTATCACAAGAAAATTAAGCTACCTACATACTAAGTATATAAAATATAAAGAAGATTCCACAAACACCTTGTTAGAAGCGAACAAGGTATGGCATCGCAGTTCCGCAATAAACGAGCAGGATGCCGGCTACTCCATTACGTGAACCTGTAGTTATGGCATTAAGATTGCCATCTGCCTGCTGCCGGCTTGTTCATTGTATCAGCCAAAGCATACATACTGTAATGAACTATTCAGATATTTTCCCTACTAGATACCGTTGCCGTTACGCACAAATTCAATCCCTTGCATTTCCTTCCATATAATGGGCAAATGTAATTACCCGACCGAGATCCGTGGTTATCTGATGATGATGAAAATAATAAACTTTAATAGTTAGTTTATTCCGAAGGATAGACCGATAATATTTTCCTAATTAAAGTAAAAGACAGAACTGTATTAGTTAGTTATGTTACTCTTATGCATTATGGATAACACGCACCAGAGGAAATATGAGAACAAGTTGTTTAGTTATATAACGAGCTGAAGATTTATTGAAACTTTTCATGTTACTTCAACGCGTAGCGATAGCGATTTTCTTTTCAAATCGATCAAGCGGAACTTTGTTCGATGACACCTATTTAGTAATGTAATTGGTGTATTGTCGATGAAAAGGCAGAGTGCTATCGACGATACGTCGGAATAACTTCGTTAGTTATGTTTACAATGACGGAATATGCTGAGTCATGATAACAGTTGCTGCATTTTGGTGCAAAAAGTAACAAAGCGAGAGCCATTGTCGGCGTCGTTGGCGTCGGCGGCGGCGCCCGCTCGTGCGTGCTTTCATAACGGTGGTCATACACAAATTGAATAGAGTTTTTTGCGGCGCCCGTGAGGTCGGTTTCGTCGTGGTCCAGGCCTAATTCGACGATAATTAAATCACGACGGATATAGAACGCGTGATAATAAGGCCCTACTTACCTACTAGCGAGCGAAATAAAACGTAACCGTACCGTTAATATTATCAGCCGTAAATGAATACAGTTAAAATCCAAACATAACATAGTAATAATCTATTCAGACGATAAATAATATAAACGATTACCGACAAAAAGATGAATAGTGCAATATTTGATTAAAATATGATGTCGATATTACTGCACTTTGCCTACTGATGCAGATTACATCGTTGAACTAACGAAGAAAATATTAATAGTTGGCCGCGCAAGCACGATATAACGGCCTTGGCCGGCCTTGCCACTGCCTCGGGTACATGGTACGGGTCAGCGACCGCGAGTCTTCGTTTATTGCTAATCGTATTCTGTCTAATTGAATGTATGAGAAATGTTGTGAAAACAAAATTTCATCTTGTTACGAAACTAGTCAGATACACCAACGTATTAGAACCTTTTTAGTACATTAATGAATGAATAAATTTGTATGATATATTTTCAAATGGAATTGTAGACGCGTCTATTAATTAATTACGTAATTTTTCTGAGCTTTGTACCAGCATCTAAATATAATAATGAGTTTTCATCTCAATCATGGCATGTAAGTAAATAGGTAAACGAGTTTATTACTGTCGACAGGCTAGCATTAGATAACGGCACAGCACGCGGCATCTCAGTAACAAGATTGCATACGGAACACTGCCTTGATATCCAGTAGGACCGTTATATCCTTCTGCGGACACTTCCGACCGCGTATCATGACTAGTTTTACATTCATACTTCAACTAGGAATATTCTCCGGACTATATTATGTGGCTACCGTTTATAAACCGTGTATTAAATTATCTGTTATTAATCTCAATTATATTTACACGAATTAATTTAAAATCGAAATGTTAGAATGTATTTTCCTGTTATCTGCACGAAACTATTAACTTTTCAAACTATTACGTTTATGATCAATTTTAGTATTTTTGGAAAAATAAAATGGAAACGTGTGGAGAATAATGCGGTCAAACGCAATCTCTAACCTAATCTGGTGGCAATAGCTATCATCAAACGTTAAAAAGAAAAAAAACTGTTGAACTTGATATAATCGTTTTTGTAAAAACGATGGAACGTTTCTACAAAAAGCAAAGCCTACTTATCAAATGTAGGTAAGTACTAAACGATGTTCATAATAGAAAATATTTATAGAGGACTATTTATTGGCTCGATTTCTTTTTATTATACCTAGTTAATGGTATAAAAAAGTTATTTATAAAAATGATTGATGTTCCTTACATAGTTGAATGGTCTAGGTGCTTAATTGACTATTATTTGATTAATGTGCAGGTCTTAAGATTAGACAAATTATTGTTATTTTTATGTTTAATCATATTTTAAATCCTTGAAATGTTGCTAATACGAATGGTATGGATGGATGCATATTTACAAAACTACTTAACATACTATGGATGTAATAAATCTACGTACCTTGTTTTTTCGATTCCATGATGTACCCATATACTGTCGGCTTCGAGCAGGAACCTTAATTTGTGTACTGAACAAAAATAAAGGGCTTTACAACATGTTGAATTAAAAAAAAATACGTTGATTTACACAACAATAAATATTATGACACATTCAAAACACTCATTTGCGTTTCGCGCTGCCCCTGCATGGCGATACTAAGGCTTTAATGACGAAGCTCAGCCGCTTGGTGCCATCACCGTGAACCATAAATCATGTTTATGCAGCTAAAATAAATAACGTGTCTAGAAACACTCATGATCCTTGGCTGGGGTGTCATTAAAATAATAGGACAGGCACTGTGAAGTAAATTATGATGGACGGCTGAAATCGATGCGTTTTCTCTTGAAAATATTAGGAAAGAACATACATTTAAGTGATGCTGGGACATTGTCTGTACAAGTAAACCGATACAAACTATATGGTACTGTAGCATAAGTGTAACTTGTAGGTACTTTTATTATAATGTGTTTCGAATTTCGATACATTCAATACAATTGCTAGTTAGATCGACTTTCATTTCAATCAGTTTTTGTCCCATGCTGGGTTGAAATGCAATTTCTAAGCTGGAAGCTATCTCGGCATCATAATTATAAGAAGCCGCATCACGTCTTTGTGAAGCCCATAACGACTATGTGTGCTATCGTTAGGGAATAATTAGTAGGGAGGACCACCTAGAGTCTCACGATGTAAGACTCAAAAGCAAGCTGTGGCTACATAATATAAATAAAATATCTTCAAATAACCAGAATTTAGGAAAAACTTTTCTGTTCTCATGATGGAGGCTATAATAGATTAAAGTAATGTAGTTTCGTGAACAAAAGTGTTTTGTCAACGGTCGTTTAGCAGCATAAGACCGTGGGCGAATTCGACACTCCTTTGTCGATTGCTGGCGGTCAACGGCCTAAATCGCCAGTTTACGTCACCTTAATATTGGTGGGGAGATGGTCGTGAATAGCTTAGGCATCGGCAATATCGACACTGCTAACGAATTGATTAAGAATGGTTCACCATGCGACGGGATGCTATTCGATAAAACTTGTCCATTTAACTATAAGGTACAATAGTGTTTGGTGACACAGACGTATGTTCTCATTATTTCTGTAGATTTAACGAAACGGGTGAAATAAGAGGATTGATTTTTTTATTGTTTCGGATTGGGTTTTGTTTATTTAATCCAAGTATAATCCTAGAAAAGCTCCTGTGGAATAAGTAGGCAATAGGTACATACCACATTCGCAATTATGGCCATGTGTAAATTAACTCACCATAAGATATCGTCTACTGAACAATGCGATCTATGTATTAGTATTTGAAGCTCACAAGTACTCGGTACTTATCAATTGCGTGTGAAAATCTAGATTTGCCCGAAGCGGTGAGCTTTGCACGGCGTTCTGTAATTGCAGTAGGTTGTCTAGCATAGCCGCAATACATCGCTGCAATCATGTATCGATTATGATGATACACGTAGGTAGGTAGGTTGGTGCACCTACAGAGCACGCACACTCATATCCTCTCCTGGATAATCAAATGTTCAGTTATCAATAGGAATCCTACTATCAACTCATCGATTCGTTCGGCTTTATTAGCAGAATCTATAATTAAGGCTGCACGGGAATCCTAGAATAGCATGGAATGCCACACATATAATCTAACGTTGTCTTTTTTTATTTGTTTCAGAGCCGCCGAGCAACTCGAACCCGGCAGGGGAATTGCCAGTTACAATTGAACATCAGCAAGATACCAATCCATCTAGCAACTTAACCAGGAATGATGCTAACTGTGACAAGACAGGAACATGTTACGATGGTAATATTTAACTCTTTATGACTACCTGCTGACGGATTCTAAAATATTTTGAAACATCTATGTACTAACGTTTTGGTATTTAACAGTGGCGGTCCTCTGCAAAGATACAAGGATAGCGGTGCAGGTTCGCACAAACAAGCCTTTCAATGGACGTATTTACGCTTTGGGTCGTTCGGAGACCTGTAACATTGATGTGGTCAACAGTGATCTTTTCCGTCTTGACCTTACAATGGCTGGACAAGACTGCAATACACAGAGCGTTGTGAGTACCTACCAACTAATTAAATACTTTATTGATGTAAGTATATTCACTGTACCTTTTTTTATCTTCGACATTTATTTCAGACCGGAGTATATTCAAACACAGTTGTCTTGCAACATCACAGCGTTGTTATGACGAAGGCAGACAAGATCTACAAAGTTAAATGTACATACGATATGAGCTCAAAGAACATTACCTTCGGAATGGTGCCCATCAGGTTAGTAGTAATGTTTATTTTTAACTACACACGAATATAGGACAGCAGGCGCATGAACACATGTTACAGGTTATTTATTCATGAAGATCGCAAAAATGCTAAGTTACCGTATTTACGGCACAATTTATTCAAACCAGTTGTTACACGACAAGAATTTACGTGATATGGTAGACTAATATGAAAAACGGCCCTGTTTCTACATACCATCATGCGGGAATATTTAAAATTCAATCGTCCCAATATCGTTGCTGCATTGTAAACACGTCTCACTTAGATTCACATAAGCAAGAAACGAAAGATGGACGTGCTGGGCAATTTAACCTGTTACATTGTTGATTGTAAGTTATTTAATGAATTTAGTGGAAGAACGATAAACATCTTGATTGTTGTCAATGAGGCAACATGATTGCACCGATGTACGCACAATGTTTCTTTTATGTTAAATATATTACATTACTTTGTTACGACGCAATCGGTAAAACACAACGCGTGAGGCTTTGATACTTGACCTGATAGTATTTTTTGTCTGAAATTTTGGTCTTAACATGTTTCATTTAAATATTACAGAGATCCGGAAATGATTTCCATCACTGCGGCTCCAGAGGCACCTCCACCGCGTATTCGTATCTTGGACGCCCGTCAACGCGAAGTTGAGACTGTCCGCATCGGAGATAGACTTACATTCCGCATTGAAATTCCCGAAGACAGTAAGGCCTTTTCGAGTTCCCTAAATTATATTTTGTTTTGTATGTATAGAATACCTAATTTACTTAATCGTTGTTTTCTCTTTCAGCTCCTTATGGCATCTTTGCCCGCAGCTGTGTGGCTATGGCTAAGGACTCTAAGAGTACTTTCCAGATTATTGACGATGAAGGGTATGTCCTTAACGATAATATTTCACTTGACTTTTTTCCTTTCAATTGTACGTACTTACTTAAGTCACTTCTATTTATCAGATGTCCAGTGGACCCATCAATATTCCCGGCCTTCACTCCAGACGGCAACGCGCTCCAGTCAGTATACGAAGCTTTTAGATTTACCGAGTCCTATGGTGTCATCTTCCAATGTAACGTCAAATACTGCCTTGGACCTTGTGAACCGGTAAGTTTTGCAAATTGAATCTTTGTTGGTATAAGCGTTCACATCATTGTCATTAACGACTTTTTTCTTTTAGATAATGCAAATTCGTGATGGCAATGTACTTAACTACCGGTTATTAGATACGCTATATCAAGGAATGACGCAACCATTTAATTTCAGGCGGTGTGCGAATGGGGCAGGGATTCACTGGAGTCATGGGGCAGGAAGAAGCGTTCGCTGCCACGTAACGAAACCAGTCAGGAGGAAGATATGAATATCTCCCAGGAGATTCTCGTTTTGGACTTTGGAGATGAAAGACAGAGCACAGATTTTCTTCGCTCAGATAAACCTGGTGGCATTGCTTCTGAGACTAACTTTGGAGGTATGTAGTTTACATTATTCTAATAACATTAACTTCCGGTTTACCCTGAACGGTAAACATTAATTTAACTCTTATTTAAATTATTTACAGAGAAAACCGTAACGATAGTGGAGCCGTGTCCAAGCAAAGCATCGGTACTGCTGCTAGGAGTTGCGTGCGCTCTGCTGGTCCTGCTGTATATCGCGACGATCTTCTGCTACTACATGCGCAAGTGGCTTACCCCTCCCAAGCATATGTCGTAATAATGTTGCCGCCCATTCATGTCATTCGGAGACCAATAGTCTCATAACACAGTAGGTAACTTTAAATGTTCTTGTATTGAGGAACTTGTGATACAAATGACTGACGACGAGCAAAATCCATTAGTACATTGTTATTCTCAGAACATGATTCCGTCCATTTTTTTTAAGTTCCGCGACTAGTAGTAGATTAATGATGAATTTGTATCCGTGGTGAATGATTTGGAACATGACCGTGACGTCTCAAGTTCGGTATGATATTTATAACCACCGCGTGTTTTGCATTTATTTTAGGAGTAATTTATTGCATTTAGAAGCATTTATTATTTTAAAGTAGATAGACGAGTAAGTAGACAACAAGTTCATAAGTATCCTGTCATTTTTAATAAAAGGTGCAGTAACGATGCAGTTAGATATTAATTATTAAGACAATGCATTTATTAAATTTAAGATAGTTGACCAGTTTTTGTACAATATTTGAGTACATTATGTATACTCATATTATATGATTGAAATAACGAATATATTTGGAATAATCCCTAGAAAACTATCTGCAAGTCTCATACATAATGTTACTAGCTTCAGGCCCGCGGTTTCCCAGCGGTCTTGAGAGGCTTATTGTTATCCCGGCATAACAATTACAGCGTTCACCCAGAACCTATTCTGTGTGCCAAATTTCAAAGTAATTGGAGCCGTTATTTAGCCGACTGGTAACAAACACACGAACTTTCGTAATTACAATATTAGTAAGGTAAGATGTCACAAATAGAAGTTTTAGGGGATTATTCTGAATTCGTAAAATTATTAGATTGGTAATTAGACTATAGTTTTCATTGTGTAACATACATTATGAGATCTAGTACATACACAGTATGTATGAATAATAGTAGGATTTTTATAATTCTCACATTTGTTTTACTTTCTATGAGTGATCATAACAATATTAGGTATTTAATTCATCAGTTTCTTTAGTATCATAAAATTGCACTTGATTAATTGTAAATATACTGTTACCTTGTCGCTTTTGCGTTCAAACAGTTAGTGTCTTCTGAACTTTCAGTTGGGTTCTGTAGAAACTATACAACTAATATGGTGTTCATAATACACACTTATTCATTTCAGAAGGAATGTATATTCTTTCTCTTAACCCAACTTGAGATTTCTTCTTTATTTATTTAGATTAATTATAATTTATATATTTATTTTTCATAATTATTAACAAATGAAATAAACTTGTACAAATTAAATTGTGTTTCTTTATTTTTTCCAAACAAGATTAATAAATATTTTAAAAGAAACATGTTTTGCACAATAAATTTCAACATAGTTTAACATATAACAAGTAATAGTGTAAAGTATAAATTAACAAAAATAAAGATACCTAATACATAGTCATCTATTGCCCTATAGTGTTTTCAAATAATTTATTGTAAATCGAATTTAATATCTCCTCTTGGACTTTCTTTTCTAGTTCTTCACTTTCACATCCAAATATAGAGTCAAAGCTATTTATAAATATTGGAATCATTTTTTCAATCGAGCAATTTACACCAGTTTCTTTAGATAGTGATGTGACACCCTTGTCTTGAATACCACAAGGGGTAATGTGGTCGAACCATGTCAAGTCATTGTTACAGTTAACGCAGATACCATGAGTGGTGACATACCTTGAGGCATGGATACCAATTGCAGCAATTTTATTATCTTCTACCCATACACCTGTGTGTGGTGACCGATTTGCTTTAACACCTGCAACAAGTACATTTTTTTTATTAAAGATCCATCAAATATATCTTATAGAATAAGATAATAACAGTTTTGTTTGTGTAGGATATAAATTATTTATTTATTTATAGATGAGCAGCTTGGTGGATGATGTGTCTACATCACACAGTGTTGAAAGTCACTTGGCTCTTTATATATTAAAAAAATATATTATTAATAAAATAGATGACTTCATCCAATAATTGGGACACAGTGGAGAATAAATAGGTTATTAATGTCTCTATAAATATTATGTGATAAGAGATTTACTGTTGAGACTATACTTACCTAATTCATGGCACATTTTGATAACAGTCTCTTCCAAGCTGTACACATACCAATTAACACTAGTTTTAAAGTGCTTCAAATTGATGATAGGGTAAGCAACAAGTTGCCCAGGTCCGTGGAAAGTGATCAGACCTCCTCGGTTAGTCTTCCTGAAATCAGCACCGAGACTGCGGAGTCTTACTATCTCTTCATTGGGCGTTTCATCTTTGATACCTTAAAAAGAAGAAAACCTTGCTCTAAAGCATCCTATCACCCAAAAAATAAGTATGAAAATATCTCCCATACAATTTGATAAAGCAGATATCACAGCATAGACTTTAAGCTTGATGGAATCTATGTAAATCTACATCTTCTATGTATAAGTAATTAAAAATATATTACTAATATAGTAATTAATAATATATTATTAATATAATACAAATTCAGAACCAATAGAACATGTTCAAGCACAAATAAGTATGTTCTGGGTAAAAATAAAATCCACCACCTGTGGAATATCGGTCTGAGTACAATGCCGACTGTAAGCTTTTATCAACACCAAGAATAATATAGGAAAATGATAAATAATTAATTATTTTAATACTGTGCAGGATTCTGGTGCTGGTATATTTTTTATATATACAATTGATTTGATAAATGTGTATGTGCTAACCAACAGTGTATACCGGCTTGTGCTCTACAAGCAGGAGGGTATCTTCGTTAGCGTCTTGCCCCCTCATAATTGCATCTAAGTGTCGCCGCGCCAAAGCCAGCTGTATTTTCAAAGCAGTGTCGTAACTCATTACCCCTAGTTTCCAAATCTTAACCATTTTGTACAAACTGCTAGAAACAACAGGGTGACTACTACAGTTATTATTAGTATAATGGTTGCCTTTTATTCAAGATATTTTTTTGTAATTTCGCTTTCCCAAAATAAACAATCGACTGACACAATATAATTTTGAAATGGACTTTTCCAGACTGACATTAAATAATCAATAGTGTAAATTAACCTGACCAGTGCTGCCAGCCCTGTCCTGGAGAAAAACTGCAAATAGAGCAAAAAATATTGTTGCTAAGCTAATCATAGTTGTAACTTTTTGAATGTTTCCGTTATCAAGAAGTACCACAATACTCTCGAATTTTCGCTCCTACAGTCTAAATAAAAGACAAGCATCGGATTCCCCATAGTAACAACGTGGTAACAGAGTTGGAACAAACGATTTTCCTGCTAACGTCATCTATATAAATAGAAAGACAATTGCGTAGACTTTTGCTATAAAAAACTAAAAGCTAAGATCTATCAAAAAACTGTAAATTTACTGTTAAACTGTAGGGCTGGTTACACTGAATCAGGTTGTCATTCACATGTTGGGGTAGCCAGACGTCATTTATATAAACGTTCAGAAGCATAAACTTACCAAACCAATTTTTACAAAATTAGTTATGCATTTGAAAGGCTTGTAAATTTTATCGGCAATACAAGTATAAAGCTGGTATTATATGCTTTTTAGGTGCGTACCATGTTGGGTGAAGTAATCTACAGAATAGCTACAGTGTCTCTCATCGCATTAGTATACATTTTATACAGTAAGATAGTTCGTATCACTATATTTTTGTGGTGGTGGGTGACCGATTTGACCTTGTTATTTATCTCAACCCTGCCAACAATCGAAGCTACCTCAATGTAGCAAATGGGGTAACAACGCCTGAAAAGTATTCAAACTCTTTATATAGATGGCAGTAAAACTAAAAATATAGGTGCTTTGATAAAATTATGCTACTCGACACTAGATGGCAGTTATTCTATATGTCAGTATCTACATTTATAAATCGTCTATCTATATAGACTGTAGATACTTTACAACGGCTAGCTTCAGTCTGTTCAGTTTTCGGTGTACTCTGCCTGAAGGGCGGCGTTTTGTTTGTTACGTAAAACCAGATGTCAATATAAACACTGAAATAAGTGGAAGTTATCTTGATTCTCTTAGGGAACGACAATATAGACCGACTTTTATGCGATTCATATAAGCTATCAGTGGTTTCGTGTTGTTTTGTTGACATTGATATAGCTACCCAGCTGATATGAGATCCTATGTAAAATAACTCTTATTGACACCAGTGGAGCATTTATAATTGTATGTCTTGTTTGGACAAGGTGTTTGTGAGATCAGAGATGTGGAGTTCCCTCAAACGATGACAGCAGGGGTATGATGGCATAGAATATCTAGTAATTACTAATAAAATTTGATTTTAATAATGCACTAAATTTAATTTTAAATGTAGCGGCATGTGGTTTATTGTGGTATGGTAGGTACCTACCTACGATATATTTTGTTTTATTTCTCTGTACTTATTATTCGTAATTTTATCAATAGGTGTTTTAACTGACAATATCTACTTTCACACAAACAAGCTAGATATACATATCTACTTTCTGAGATTTGCTCTCGGGCGACTGTCTTCATCTAACTCTATTTGCGTAACATCACCTTGGAATGATCTATCTAAGTAATACGCATTTTAGGTCAAGTAGGTCTTTTAGCAACAGTTATCCCCGAAGGGGTTGGAAGAAGTTCTATAAAAAAAAAAGAATATTAACCTATAATTTTTCAATCGTAATGTCTGGTCAACATTGAGCGGCGAAGACGAACTGTTTATGTCAAGTAGTCCGAAAAACAGGCAGGGCTGACCTGAAGGTAATCGGCACCGTCGCCTATGAACATTTGCAACACCAGCGGCATCGCCAATGCGTCGTCAACCCTGAAACGTGAAGTTGTTTACTTGACTGTACTTTCACCGGCACCCTAACTTTTGTTACCGAATCAAAGTATTACACGTGGACTTGTGCTGTATGGCGGAAAAGCGTACGGTGGTAACTTCCCTGGACGAATACTGTACTTAGAGTTATACAGTTTATACTACTTCTAAAACATGTTTTTTTTTTGTTGGTGTCTAGTTTTTTTTTTACAATTTTGCTCTCATTTTCCATTAGGTATCTATTATTACCAAGAGTCTTTTGAAGGTAAATTTTCAAGACATACTATATTTCTTCCAAAATACTATCGACTCATCACTTCTGTTTTAAATATGTATGGATTGAGGTTATCGTCCTAAAGCGTGTTATTGTTAAAAACCACGTGTAAAGTAAACAATTGTCCAAGGTGAAGCAGGAAGAGCGGTGCATCCTGCCGTATGTCGTCCCTGCTGTTTATTTATAGATCACTAGTTTCGACCGTGTGTCGGTTGATGGTGATCAGAAGTACTAGGGTGCGCGCACGCTATTATCGGGAAGAAGAAATATAGTCATGTTTTTTTTTAGATGTAGCCCTAGTACCTACCCATCTTATTTATAATAGTAGCAATTTAAATAGTGTATACTACCTACTGTATAGTAGTAGGTGTTGTTGAGAAACGTCTCACAACAGTTTATCATTATATTTGTGGTGCATTATTATTATATTGCGATAGTTTTAATGTTGAACGTTTTTAAGGGAGTTCGGTTAATTTCGGAGTTCAAATAAATTTACCTATATTTCAGGTTTTTGAATTGTTTCGTTTTGTACCTATTTTTTTTATGGAAACTAAATATAAAATGTATTTAGTGGGCGGAGGGTAGTTTCGTAGGCAAATAGTAAGAACTCATTTAGAAATAACATGAATTAAAAGTTTCTAAAACTTAACCCATTATTCGTGCAAATAAGAATACCTTTAGTAGGGTCGTCGACAGTCTAAATAAAAAAGGGAAATTATTGGGTCTAGACAAGCTTCGTTTAGTTGAAAATACCGGGCAGGTGCAAATTGAATTAGCGCACAGATGGTACCGTACAAAGATAACAAATCTATCTTCATTCTTCATCTTCACATGTATGCAGAAATTTATAAATCTTATCAATAAAATGGAAATTTATTTTCTTATCAACTAACTGTTGAATTTAATACTGTCAAATATTTTTTGGCAATTAATAAATATAATGTAGATTGTAGGCTAGCGATCTTTAGAAATAAGGGAACCAAGTAAAGTTACCTTACTAATATTATAAATGCGAAAGTTTGTGAGAATGTGTGATAGATGGATTGTTACTCTTTTACGCCAAAACTACTAAACGGATTTGGATGAAACATGGCACACATGTGTACGTGTTTGTTAATTATTAATTAAAATGAACATATTTTATTATTTATTTTTTATAAATAGCATACGGTTTTATTTTCTTACCATTTTGGCAGGGAATCCTAAATTACTCATTCCTTATAAGAAATTACATTCTTATTGTTGGAATAAATTATTTGTTATCGCTTTGAACTTTTCATGTTTTAAGTAGCTGAACAAAACAGGATATACTTTATCCCTGTAAAAGTTTGTGAATTTATAGTATTTTGGCGGTACTTTGAGTTCAGGGCGGGCGGGTTACCATGGCGACGGCGCAGTAGGCTTGCAGGTCCGTGACGCGAATGTCAAATTCTGCGGATCGATGCCATGGCTCGTAGCCACAGGACTTTTTCTTATCACATGCTGGATATAGACCCTGGGACCAGATATATATGTTTCTGTTCATATGTTATATATATAATAGATGTACATAACTAATAGTAATCTATAACATCATCATTTGCCTGCCGAAATTTAGGATACTATCCACCATTCGGTGCATTATGTCAGGAGATTCGGCAGAATATTTACGGCCTATTGCTTTGCTCGTGCCAAACCTCATTGGAAATGCTATTGTGGACTGTTCACTTGGTGCAAGGTGTAAAGTCTAGGGGATCTAGTACTTAATCGCCACTTCAAGGATCCTAGATAGGTATATAGTAAATAGTAGGTCTACAAACATTAGCTGTAAACACTATATCTGTAGGTAAGTTGACATAGCAAATCCAAGAACTATATTATTCATAGTTTAGAAATGATAATACGAAGTTTGTTTCTAAAATACTTAAGACAATATTTATTATAATTTTGTAGACGGCAAGTTAGCATTCTTGTTCATGACTTGTTCACTCCGCTGGCTTACAATTTAATCATTTTGGTAATAAATTTGTAAATTAAAAAAGAAACGCTAATAGATGCTCGATTTGAGCTTTGAATTTTAACAAGGTGAAGAGTGCGCTGCGTACTTAAGAAGTAGAAATAACAATATTTGTAATTTATATTGATGTTTTTAGGCGTAGAGGCTAGATACCTTAATAGTAGAAATAACAATATTTTGTCAGAGCGTAGAAATTAAAACACACATTTGATAAATCCAGCCTGGTTGTTGCAAAAGTTTCATGCACTCTTGATAATCGCAAGTTAATATTAATATGTGTCGGCTGAGAGGCGAGATAGCAAAGCGGCGCCTATTCAACTGCATTTGCCTACAGCTGTGCTTCTGTTATCTAAATGGTTATGGCCGCCGTACATGTTTAAGAACTTGTATAAGTTTGGCTCCATTACCAATTTATGGTATATTTTATCTCTGACCAAGTTTTATGCCAATAAATGAGATGAATAATGTACTCGGGCTCTAATAAAAGGTACCGTAATTTGATTAACCTTATTCAGGACCTCTTCTCTAACGCGGCAATATTTCTAGTAGACAATCATTTTATATTCATTTTTCTGTTTTTTTTTTATGTATGTCTAATTAGTTGTGACAATTTATCTTCTATTTTATTTTGTCTTCTAAATTCAAAAGGTACTGACAGTTAGTTACACTAAAGAAGTTCGCTGGTTTTCTCATTTTTAATAATAATAATAATAAATATACTTTATTGTACACTGAAAGAAGTATGGTACAGAAGTTGATTCTTAAATAAAGGTACAATTGGCGGTCTTATCGCTAAAAGCAATTTCATTTGTCTTTTAAATTAATTTAAAATACACTCGTAAACTGTGGCTTCAATCCAGCGCCCTCTTTCATTTCGTATAGTTACGATCAGTAACACTCATGATTAATTATTATCCTGAAACTTTTTCTATGTATAAGTAATTACGTTGTTATTTATTTAAAAAACCCTTTATTAAGGAAATTATTGTGGAAGCAGATCAGAATACTAAAATAACTTTCTAAATATCCGGCATTTTGAATTAGTATATTCAAAGTCAATGCAGTTATTGTTTTAGGAAAGCAGTTATGAAGGAGTAGCTTCTGAAATTACCGGTAATTTTGGAAGTCAGCTTTTAGTTGAGATATTATAATTCAATATTTTTTATTACTGTATTTATGGAAATTGTTTAGATCGTCAATCAATAAGATTACAAAACATTTTGTTAATTTGCCTTTAGTTATAAAACCAATGTGTCAAAGCGAACTTAAGGCTAGATTATTTTTAGCCAGTATAATTTAACTTATTTGTATTATGCGTAAGAATCAGCGCCGGCCCTGGGGTAGAGCGAGAGAAGCGGTTTCTCTAGGCACCAGGTGGCCTAGGGCGTCAAAATAAGTAGCTTATTACATCCAAGCGTCTTGATTTAACATCAACAAATCGTGATTTTTGCTATAAAAGTTAGTTGTTTAACTAAATTAAAACCGAAATACAATTAATGTTATTTGAAACCATCAACTAAAGGGCGTCAAAGACAATCTCGCTCCTCGCACAACTCGGCAAGGGCTTTAGGGCCAGCGCAGATAGGAATTATAAAGTATAAAGGATGCGACGGAGTGAGTGGTTAGTAAGATCATACTCACTGCCTAAAGCAAAAAGCCTCTAACCGAACAGGTTGAATACCACCTCTAAAGCACGCTCGTAGAGACTTCACCTATTGCTGAATCTATATCTGAAATACAGGCTTTGCCTAACTTAGGCACCAGTCTCCCGCAATTTAAGTGCTTTTGTAAATTTTTGGTAAAAGAAGTTGTTCATATTTTTTTGTAACTTGTTGTGGGAGATAAATAAATAAAAAAATATTATTTCTGGATGACTGGTTAAGTCTTAAAAGTGGTATTTCCTGAAGGAAAGCATACAGAATTGTTATTTTGTTACAGTACACCGCCAGCACCATCGCCATCCAGCGGGGCACGGAGTGCGGCTGAGTTATCGCTCCTATCCCCGCTTTTAATTATTCATGAGCGCCACCCGGACAAGTTTTAGCAACTTCAGGCCAACATCTGGCGTGTTTCTATTAAATAATTTGCACTCACTTCTTTAAGGCTTTGCGTGTGCGGCTGCGCATTTTAATTTCGCTGTTATTATGTATGCTGTATTGTGTTATTATAATTTTATTTTATTTTGTATATGTTTTATATATACATATAAAAGTATTAGGTATATTTTCGTGAAATAAAGACGAAATTGCGTTTCCTGAAATAATAAATATTTTATTTAATATGAAATACAATTAAATACATAGTTTTAACTAGAGTAGCTTATCTTAAATAACAAAAAACCACATTTAAAGCCTTTACTTCTAGATTCATAAATCCAAATAAATTACATTAATACTAACAGTAGCTCTGTCTGACGTGACATATATAGAGATTTTAAAACAAATGAATAAAGAAAAGGAACGAAACTAGTGTAGTGATACTCTTGACATATACGAGTATATCACTTAAAGCGATGACAGTGGGAGATAAAACTACGAAAACCTTACGTTTTCGTTTGCTGTGTTTATATAAGTTCTGTATTTTTAATTTCTGTGTGTAACGAATAAAAAAAAAAACGCAGAAAAGCTTAATGAACTAAAAAAAAGTTAGGTCAGGTCGACCCTGTCGTTCAAACTTTTCTATAACGTTGTGTATTTGTGATACTCTTGTATTTCTAACTTTAGATTATTATGGCTATGAATTTGAAAATGGCTCAATATTGTAAAGTAGCTATGTATGTATATGTAACCGTCATATGTGTCCGTTGCAGATGTCGCCGCTCGCGTTCGCGCGCCGGTGAGATGAGCACAGCGGCAGTGAGCCGCAGCTACTCCTACGATGAAACCATACAGGTTCGTGTATCTTCTATCTCTATTATTTATATAAACAAATGTATGCTGTTCGTCGGTAATCCCATCACTACACAGATTTGGTTCATTTATTTTAAAGAGTATTGTATTCGTAATCGTCCGAATTAGGTTCTGAAAACCCGGAAATTCCGAAATATCGGAAAATATCAATGTGCTTTTTTCTATAGGTTTTTTATGAAAAAAAAAATGGTCAGGAGAACGTTGGTCGGGTCATCTCGTATCTAATATATTCTATTATTTTTAAGGGTATGTTAACAGTCTTTATGAAAAATGTTACAACTATCATATTAATCTAAAAGGTCCGTAATGTAGTAACAAACTGCAAGTTTACTGCGTAAATAAGACTTTAATCGGGTTAATAAATTTACTCCTACATTGCGCTTCGCAAATATGCTAAATTCATTGCCCCTTTGTGTTAATATTTCGCGTTTTCAGCACTTTCACTGGAGCCACGTAGTTTCTGTGGCGCAGACTAACGGTTTAATGTATAAAGTACTTTCGCCGCGATCGAAATTCACCCGTTTAATCAAATGTGAACCCAAAAGCATGTTCAATAGAGGTCCGTTCCATTTGTGAAGAGTGAAGTGCTAAAACTGCAGGGCCTTCGCGGTCGACCGTAAACGTGAATTTGCGAGTTACGCATAACAAATTTGAATCTTGTTAACGTTGCCATAGTGATGGAATTCTTTTGCGGGTGGTGCGTATCTGGGGTATAGAAGAAGTTTTTCAGGAAGGGCCATAACGACACATTAGCCGACACGGGCGCACTTACCTTTATTAATGTGGTACAGGGCTCAGCGCTTATATGGGCCTTCTATTGCTCCCAGTGTGTTATGTCCGGGTCAATGAGCGTACTACCAATACTTAACTACCTATTAGTGCCCTTTTAACCGTATAGGGACACGTGGCTAGATCTAAGGTGAGAAAAGTCACTTGAAGTACGAAATAATTAAGTAGTATTAGCCCTTGAACTAACGTTTGTTGAAAGGCAGATTGTTGCCTCTTTATTTTTAATCTTAGTCAGCTCGATCTCCTGAGGGGTAAAATTGAACATGGCGGGATCTCTTTTATTCCGATCGTGATTTGATTTAGACCTTCTGTAGTCTGTTTCATTTCATGAAACAAAGAAAAGATGTTATCGTGCGCACAAAAGAGTGTGTTACGAGTCTGAGAGCTAAGAATAAATAAAATAAGGAATTATGTGGATACCATTCTTGAAGTGTCAATAAAATGAGAGTAAAATTTTTGAATTACCAAGAGTGTTTGTTTCAACATCTCAAGTGTTCGGGTTTAATTAGCAAGTCGGGTTCTTATCTTTTGGCGCTGTACCGTGGAACCTTTATTTTACAGCCATTCCCCCGGGCTCGGAACATTTATCAGGCTGCGAGCTGCGACCCACATTGCCACGACATCTGCCGTACAAACTCTTTGCTTCGAATCGCGTTTATATTGGAGCAATTATTTGTTGAGAATATTGGAAGAAAGTTTTAGAATATGGCTGAAAGTATTTTGTTTTCAATGCTTTGTAAGAATCGTTCGTTTATTTGTATTTTTTTTTACATAAGATGCACAATATGTTGCTAGACTTTTGAAAGGCAACACAACAATGGAAATACAAATAAATGGACCTACAATATTTGTGAGTAGGTATATAACAAATTCAATCGAATAGTTTTCTTCAGGTTGCGGTCAAATGACTATCGCGGAATGAGAAACCGATATTGCCGGCTGGAATACCCTTATTCGATTGTTTTATCAGGGTCTAAGGCAATATATTGTGATTTCGCTATCGCTACAGCCGGAGATTGGGTTAGTGAATTTGATTAACGAACTGTTTCCGTTGCGGCAAGGGTTGGGCTAATGCGTGGACCACAGCGCATTAAGGAGGCGCGGACCAGAAAATCGAATTTTCCGCTCTTATGGCCCGCATACGCGTACCTTTGTACCTTTGTTAGCTTTTTCGGAGCGTATATACCGTAGAAACTTTGACACAATTCTATTTCCTCGAAATAAATGGTTAAAATCCTTTGTTCGTTCTCATATTCCTCATAAAAATTCAGTTTTTTATCAAAACAAAAACATCAAGAGTAATCGGGAAACTCAGTAGGTATAATCAACTTAAATTGGGTCAACAGTTTACTTTTTACTCGATTTCGTTCCAATTTCATCGAAAGCGTTGAGCATCTACTTATCTTTAATATCTGAACTGTAAACAGCTTCCAATTTCGGAAGAGGCAGTTGAATTAGCACGTTTACATAGATTCCAAGAGGGGTGACTTGTAATTTTGAATTAAATTTACCAAAAGATAAAGCGGCATAGGCTTAAAAGATTTCAAAGACTACAGAGTACTTAACTCAATAGGGTATGTTCAAAAACTTACTGCAATAAATATTATATAATTATTTTTTTTCGTTTCAATTTGAAGTAATATTTATATATCAATTCAAAGAGCTTTAGTAATGTTTTTTTTAAAAGAAAAGGAGCGGAGTTGAAATAAATATTCTATGATTAATTTTATTACTTTCTTGGGATTTTAGGAAGTTCAAATTGTCTACTTCTACTTCGTCGTTCTTTATTCAACAGCGACAAAATTCAGAAAAAGGGACTCCTTTCGGGCACATTTTATTACATCGGTCCATATAAATGTTACAGAGTGACAGCGTAAATATTTGTCTTCAGCTTGACCTACATTTTCTTACAGTTCCAAAGTTCCTGCCAAATTACAATTTATCTGGGTACCTTTATGAACAATGGAGGTATAGGTAGTTATTTCAGTGAAGAAACTTCGTCTTTATCTTGTACCTTTATCAGATATGTTTTTAACACTGTTAAAGGTTCCCATTATTCAAAGAATTGATTGTCTATTTAGCTGTGGGGCAACGACAGCCAATACTACCCTCCAATTCATGTCTAAGGTGTACTTACTAAGAGTATACTGATAATAAATATTACCATATCCGTGTCCTTTACCTCTTGCACCGTGTGGTCAACGTAAATTACCAAATAAGGTTGGCGACAGCTGCTAAAAATCTTCCAAATCTTTCGATATGTCCGTAAGTAATGCTCGACGCATTAATAAGTAAGCATGCAATATGCTTGGCTATTTTTTTTATAACGTAGTTACTGATTTCAAATGATAATAATACTTCTGATCAATTTTATTAGGGACCTTCTTGCATTCATTTCTTCATGTCTTCATTGCATTCTATTTAAAGAAACTGAACAATGATTCTCGATCATTACCAGTTAGAATTAATGTGTAAATTTAATTAAAACGCTTCTCAGCGAGCCATTATCTGGAGTCAAATTTTCCAAAAGATTAAACTGCGGACAAGAGGTTTACGATCCCTGAGAGCCTACTGAAGCCTTATAGGCACAGAGTGGATTTCTGTAGGCGGCACTCTGCTATGTAGGTAAATATGTATATTTTGTAATCGGTTTTGTTGAGTTATAAAAAGATTTTTGAAAACGGTAATAGGTACAAACCTAATTTTTTTTGTTGTTTTAAAATACCCATCAAAGAAAAATGTCAAAGAATAATGTGATCTGATCTTGCAGGAATAAATGTTAAATCGAGTTATTTCTCACATTGTACAGCAGAATCATCAGTCACCATTCTCTCTTCAGAAATGGAAATGCATCATGAGGTTACTTAGTTTGGACTGTCAAATTCAATCCAAGGAAGGCCACTCGCGTGGGTTTTTACTGATAATAATATACCACTGTGTTTAGCTTTTCCGTGACGCCCAAATTCATTGGATTCGAACCTACGATCCCCGCATTGCCACCAATGTTTTCCACCGCTATACTCGTGCACGTAAAAATATTAATATATCGAGCACGCCGCCCTCTAGGTTAACAACCAGGAATCGAAGGTAATGCGTGTTTTTATTGTTGCCACTCGATACTAGATGGCGGGCGATTTTTTACCATTGGATTGAATTCCTGTGTTTAGCCGGATTCGGTACAACCGATCGTGTTTCGTAATGAGGAAGAAATTACAAGAATTACACTACTATGATAGGATGTTATTGTTTGGATTACTTGTTGATAGTTTAATAAATGTTTGGTATTTGCGTTGATAGCTGTTTCTTTAGTCAAAGATTTTTTAATTTATTTGGTATTCTTTTTATTCGATTTTTGGAAGGGACGTGTTAGACTCTGGTGAATCTTACACCCTTGCGCGGGCAAGTTTAGTTAAAAGTTCAAATTCATAGATGCGTCTCTGTCTGATAAAACAAAAAGAGCTATTTAACAAAAATACTGTCGAATAAAGAATCTGTTCGTGAATTTGTTTTTTCATTGACATAAAATATATATTAAGGAGATATGTTACTGAATAAACGAATGATTTAAATCCGCAAATTATCTTCATTTTTATCCTCCACACAGCATCGTTTTTAATCCCAGATAAATGGTACTAAATAATTATTTATGCAGAGGCCCGATAAAATAGTTTTGTAACCATCCAGCATCCATTACTCGTAGTTCGGTGACCATTTGTCGTAATTAACAGACGATGGTTAATCTCGCCCGCCCGCCCCACGCCGCCCGCCCCGCGCTTTGCGTCGCGCCGCCCTAAATCACTGGCACTGGCATGCCATGGCACGCTGCCGTCCGCTCCGCGTGACGACCACTGACCTTACTGCACTATGGAGTTTGCATGAAACAAAGTCTCATGCAACTGTGAAGGTTGTGACCTTCGCCTTGTGGGAGTTTGTACAATTTAATTTAAGAATATGGCTTCAAATAAGTTAGGGTAGATCCTTAAAATTACCCAAGAACATTAATAGTAAATAAATGTATGTAATTTTTTAATTGCGTATTGGTAGTACCGTCAAAATTACAGGCACATTAGACTTAACAACTTCACGTCTCAGGGTTGAATTGGCAATAGGAGGAACCCTGTATCGATGACGTCATCTCCGCCCTCAGGAGTTCCAGGATTTTTTCATCAAATCCAAACACAGCTCACTGCGATTATTCACACGGTGTCAGTGGTACTCAATCTTTTTGTACGTCAAAAAAAATATATACTGACGGTTATTTCTTTATAAAGCAGCATAAATAGAATTCATTATTTGTATCCCCCTCTTATTTCTGATACTGTATTTTTAAAGGATTATATACATAATGCTTTTCTTATCGCAAAAAATGCATTTATTGCTCATTTTCTTTATGATTTTAGAACCCCAAATGATATATAATATATAGTCATTAATGGGCCAGTTGGCTTGGTGGTTAGAGGCCCTGACTGCCAAACCTAAGGTCGCGGGTTCGATTCCCACCCAGGACAAACATTTGTGTGCATGAACATGTCTGTTTGTTCTATGTCTGGGTGTAAATATCTATATTGTTTGTGTTTATAGGCCACCGGCATCAAATTTTTTATTGTTTACGTCTATAATGGAAGAGATTCTTCGTAAGTTATTTAATAATTCTAACAAGTCAATAGTTGTATGTGGCGACTTTAATGTAGATACTCTTAGTAATTCATCTGAAAGTCGGAATTTTGTTGCCTTATTCAAATCGTTCAACTTAGATTTATTGTTTAGTGAGTCAACAAGATCTACAGCCACTTCGGCTACTTGTATTGATAATATATTAACTAATAGTAGTATACTAGGGAAATCGATTATTAGTGGTGTTCGCTCGGATCATAAGGCTCAATTAATAGAATTGCCATTTAAAAGACAAGTATTTAAAGTAACGAAAGTAATTAGACCTACTACTAAGGCAAGATTAGACACCTTTAAGAATAATTTAGAGCTGAAACTCTGTAATACAATATATCATAGTGATGAGCCCGATGTCTTGTATAAAGGTTTATTGTCTGGGATTTGCGATAATTTTAATAGAGCCTGTCCTACTAAAATAGTGAAGGTAAATAGTAAAATGGGATTTAGTGACTGGGCTACAAAAGGTATTCGTAAGAGCAGGGATAGGTTGTATGAACTTTATCATTTAAAATCTCTAACTCAGAACGAAGAATTTCATAAATATGTTAGAAAATTTTCAAAGACTTTCAAGTTAGTGTGTAATCAAGCTAAATCTTACTTTATATGTAATAAAATAGGTAATGCTAATAACAAAATAAAGACAGTCTGGAATGTTATTAATACGGAAACTGGTAAAATTAGAAATAATAATGAACAGGTAACTCTTAAAATTAATGATAAAATTCTAACAAATAATTTAGATGTAGCCTGTGCTTTTGAAAACTTCTTCACGAGTATACCTGGTAAAACTACTAAAAGCCTTAAATCATGTCCTATAGCAGCGGAATCTTTACTCAAGCAGCATATTCATAATACATTTCCAAGTTTTAAATTTGACCATATTAATGCTAGCGATATCATAATAACTTTTAATTCTCTCAATATGAAAAGTACTGAAGATTTATGGGGCTTATCAGTAACAATCGTAAAATCAATAATAACAGTGATTGCACCTGTTTTGTCAAATATTTTTAATGAATGCATTGATCAGGGTTGTTTTCCTGATTTAATGAAATATAGTAAAATAGTACCTATTTTCAAGTCCGGTTGTAGGGAGAATCCATCTGATTACAGACCAGTTTCCGTTCTGCCAGCACTTAGTAAAATCTTTGAAAAATTGCTGCTTAATCAAATGTCAAGTCACTTTACTAAGCATAAGGTATTGCATGGTCATCAGTTCGGTTTCACGAAGGGAAGATCTACATCCGATGCGGCAGCAACATTGCTGAGGCACATTTATGGCGCATGGGAGGATTCACAGGATGCGATTGGCATTTTTTGTGATCTGTCCAAGGCATTCGATTGCGTTGACCACCGTACGCTACTACTAAAACTTGACTTCTACGGAATTCGTGGAACTGCTCATGATCTTGTTTTATCTTATTTATCAAATCGCCAGCAAAAGGTAGGGATTACCGGCACAACATCCAAGGGCTCTTTAGTCGAAATGGGGGTACCCCAGGGTTCAATTTTAGGTCCATTTTTGTTTTTAGTATATATAAATGATTTGCCATATGTTGTAAATGACCTCACAGATATTGTCTTGTTTGCTGATGATACATCATTAATTTTTAAAGTTAATAGAAAAGACAAAGATCTAACTAAAGTTAATCATACTATGTCAATTGTCTGTGGGTGGTTTGCTACAAATAATCTATTACTAAATTCAAAGAAAACTAAATGCTTAAGGTTTTCTTTACCAAATGTAGCACAAGTAGATAGCCAAATAATAATAGATGGGAGCCATATTGATCTTGTAAATAAAACGGTATTTTTGGGTCTTACATTAGACAATAAATTGCAATGGGGACCTCAGGTTGATACTCTAGCTGCTAAATTAAGTTCGGCTGCTTTTGCTGTTAGGAAAATTAAACAATTGACGAATGTTGAGACGGCCAAATTAGTTTATTTTGCATATTTTCATAGCCTCTTGTCCTATGGTATTTTGTTTTGGGGAGCAGCAGCGGATATAGAATCAATATTTATTATACAAAAAAGAGCAATTCGTGCAATTTACAGTATGGGTCCCCGTGAATCATTAAGAGATTTATTTAGGGAAATAAATATAATGACATTACCTTCACTATATATTTATGAAAATATAATGTTTATACGTAGAAACATAGGAATGTTTGAGGCAAAATTAGATATTCATAGTATAAATACAAGACAAAGGGAGAAGTTAGTTGTTCCATACTTTAGACTAACTAAAGTTAACAAGTCATTTCTTGGTAATTGTGTTCGATTTTATAATAAGATACCGCTTTCAATAACCAAAATGTCTGATCATAAATTTAAAAATTATATTAGGAAAGTTTTGAAAGAAAAAGCGTATTACAAGGTAGTTCATTATATTGAAGATAAAAATGTATGGAAATAGCTGCTCTCTGCACAGTGCACCTCTAAATCTCTTGTTTAAGTTGTAAGTACCTAATTATTGTTATTTTCTATTTTGTAGTCTTGTCATATTTTTTTTGTTTTGTTTTTATTAATGTTACCTATAATAAGTATCTTGTAATTGTTAAATATAAAATTATGTAAAATTGAAATTATAAAATAGCCAAAAAGTCAGAATAGATAAAAAAACTTAAACATTAAATTATTATTATTTATTATTAAATTATATAACAAATAAAAAAAAAATGTAACCTTGCTGAGTTTCTTGCCGGTTCTTCTCAGTTGAAGGCTGACTTCCGAACCGGTTGTAGCTTCAGTAACTTTAAATTTGACCTTCATAAGTGCCCTCCGAAGGCCTAAACTGAATAAATGGTTTTGAATTTTGAATTTTTTTTGAATTTATACTATAAGTATGTATTTAAAAAAAGTAGTATCAGTTACCTGGTTATATTCTATTTAAAGAAACTGAACAAAGATTCTCGATCATTACCAGTTAGAATTAATGTGTAAATTTAATTTAAAAATTTAATAAAAAAACCCTTATATTAATGCTATTCAGTGAATAAATGCGAGGTGAAAGTTTTAGAACCTATTGAATAGAAAGGAAATAACCGATCCCCTTCTTACAATAGTAATCCCGAAAGTAGATGGCAATGTGGTGATGTCTTTATACAGAGTGTATGATTTTATAATATGTTTCACAAGCAAAAGTATTTTTAAATAATAATGAGCAGATACACATTTTGCTATGTAATTAAATTATAGATAACGTATTGTAAATTGATAAATAAATAATAACCCTACTAAATAATAATACTATAAGTACCTATTTATATTATAAATCCAAAACTCAGCATGTGAGGTTGGACGGATGAATAGATGTTTGTTTCTCTTTCATGCAAAAACTACTAAACAGATTTAGATGAAATTTGACAAATAGGTAGTTTATAAACTGGATTAACAGATGAAATTATCCCTGGAAAATGTAACTTCCTTGGGGAACGTAGGTTAAATAACGGGGGCAGCTCGATAAATATCCTGGGATATTCTTTACACACAACATTTGAATTCACCTACGTAATGAAAACTTTGTGGTCCAATAATAAGAATTTCGAAAGCTTGTTAATTTAATATTATATACAAATAAATATCCCGGGACATTTTTTACATACGGCCACCTGATCCCAAACTAAGGAGAGCAGTGGCTGGTATACCAGATATTCTACTTTCTTCATCTGATGACGCACTTACATAGACATTTACAGCCAGGCACAGAAAACAAAAAAATTTACATACAATTATTTGTCCTGGGTTGGACTCCAACTCACGGCCCTTGACGTGGCATTCAGGGTATCTGGCCACTGCCTACTGGCCTGTTAAATGACAACTATGACAATTATCCAGTAGTTATAGTACACCCTGTATGTTTGGATGCACCGGTGCATTTGGCATAGGGCGCCGAAGAGCCCACTGCAGCGCCCGTGCCGCCTTAATCAAACCCAAGCAATTTATGATCGCCACACGACGACACGGCCGCCCCTGGGACTTTCTGCAAGTACTTCTTTAGAAACATGCATAGTCCGCTTGATATAGGAGCAGTAATCTTCGGTGAATTAAAGTTTTAAAATATACTGATATAGGTTTTGAATAAGTTATGTATTCTGGATGTGGTTTGAAATTTATTGAAAGTATCATCCGCTCGTCAATTTAACGAATTATCTAAAAATAATTCAGAAGTTGATATTTTTATCTTATGTTTAGCAATTAAAAAAAAACCATAAAAGATATCCTCCAAATCAAACCGATTGGCTCATACCGTTTTACATACCTCACTTGCATTTGTCTTGGTATTCTTTCAATTTCTAGTTTTGTTTTTCTGTATACATATGTTTTGAGTTACAACCCAGCTCTAAATGTATTATTACTTATTATGTGGTTACCTTTTGGTTGTAATTTGTATTGTGTATCTTAAATAAATAAATAAAATATACACATATACAACAAAACTTTTGCGCCTGTCGTGTTGCAGGTCAATGAAACTATGGCATTGTCCAATTTAAATGGAAACTATTATATGCTAACTATAACTATACTGGCTAGTAAGTTCATATGCTAAGTCAAATAAAGTTTATTATTGTATAACAAATAATACCGAATTTCGGAAAAAATAACGGACGTGGGTTTAAACTTTGATACAATGAAAAGATAAAATTGATAATTATATACTTTCAACACCTATATGAAAAGAAGCTTAAAGAGCTTATTGAGAATTTATTTAGCAACTAAAAGAGATCAAAATCGTGGTTAAATTCTTAAAAGGCAAAAAAAATGTTATGTAACATTTTGTATAGACTTTTAGAATGTCCCTAGTGTAGTATTGTATCTTAAGTCGGAGGGCGAGGCGCCCCTATCGAAAGTGCTTACATTAGAACTTACACTTGCGGGACCAACGATATCCTGCGCGCCTTTGATACTTTTACGCGTTTCCTCACTTGCCTTTTTTATTTCCTTTAAAGTGATAATTTAAATATCAAAACCTACCTAATGATGTCTTAACTCCATTATGAAGTCGTAAATAATAATAGGCTTCGATATTTATGAGAATTATGACCATTTTCACAAACCACTTAGAGGTGGCTTACGCTTCGGAAACTCCTGGAGCATGAGAATATTTCATACATAATAAATTTAGCATATTATGATCGGAGCGCCTAAGTTAGGTATTGGTTAGTAAATTAGGCTTCAGACTCACGATATTTTGTTGATTTCAAGTCAATAAAGACGATTTTAATTAATAATTAGGCTCTAAACCCTTAAGTTATATAGGGTTCCTCGGTACAGGCTTGCCTATTGAGGAATCTTTAAGATTAGCAGCTCTAGATAAATAGATGTCTGCGAAATCATGTATTTTATATTATGATCTGGGGCTCGATTCTGTAAGGAAAATGACACTAACTCGAGGATGTCTCGTCGCGGCCTCTATGCTCTCTCTCTCTGTCGCGTACTACGCTAATACTACAAATCACGTGAGAGGTAAGCTCCCCGAGGGCTCCGTGAAGTAGTTGCAGAGGAAGTTTGTATTAGCTGAATAAGAGGGCTGTTTCTATGTAATGTAAACTTTGTGTAGATCACGTTTTTTTATCTTTGTTTTGCAGTTATAATTTATTAATGACAAGAAACCGCGTTAATGATATTTTTTCAACAGAGCAAACTTAATAGTAAGTTAAGGCCAAATACAGGTCCCCTTATTTTAATATTAAATAGATCTGTGTTTATATTGATATAGTTACATTTCATGTATTTCTGAGTGTTGTGTGTTACCATTATGTTGATGGACTATGTGTGATTTTCAAATTCATAAATTAAATTATAAATATTTTCATTTAATTTTTATATTAGATTTAATAATAATAATTGTGCGCTTCGATAGCTTTAAAATTTCGTTATTTGAAAACAGTGTGGCTAGATACTTAATGAAATACATGAAATACAATGTTATCCAGGAACCGAACGTGTCCCGGGACGGAATTCTTATCACAAACGTTCACTGTCACTTAGACCATACGGAACAGCACAGTTGATAGTGTTTATTTGGATGGTTTATATTTTTATTGAATATTACAGTGGAGACGCGTACGCGCGGCTTCTTGAGTTTTGACTACAGCAGCGCCATGGGTTGATGTGGCGGCGCGCGTAAACAACGTTCGTTGCAGGTTCCGGAAGTTTAGGCGGGAGTTTTATATCTAGCCACAGATTAAATAAGAACCCAACATTTCCCCCCACCGAAATCCGCAAGGATTTCCCAGTTACGATACCATGGCAAAGTTGAAATAGATAAAACTTAAGGTATAGATAATGTGTACTTGAATATAAATTGAAATATAATTAAAGTGTTAGTGGACTGTATAATAGAATATAAATTGAATAGTTGAATTATATAATAGTTGATAAATTATGTATAGGTAGATACAATTTTAGATACAAATAAAGCCTGAAATTATTTATAAACATTCTGAGTCCTGATCCAACGGTAGAGGACTCACTTTTGAAACGGGACGTGTAAATTCGTTTCCGTTTGAATTTTTTAAAACAATGACACGGACCACACCGTCCGGACCACCGTGTAATTTTGTAATTCTAGCTAACCCCCACTTGAGAGGTGGAGCATCAGTATTAATTAATACAAGATCACCGACATTAAGACTACGACAATTAGTAAACCATTTTTGACGTTGCTGTAAAGTATGTAAATAATCTTGCCTCCAAAGTTTCCAAAAATGTTGTGATATTTGTTGGACGCATTGCCAACGATTCAATCTAGAACTGGTCAAATCAGTTAAACTGTATTCCGGTACCGATAAGAGTTCTCTACCTATGAGGAAATGTGAGGGAGTTAGAACCTCAAACTCGTTTGGATCGCTGGATAAAGCACACAATGGCCTTGAATTAAGTACAGCTTCGACGCGAGCAAAGAGTGTCCCTAGCTCTTCAAACGATAGAGCACGTGTACCGATACTACGTTTTAGGTGTAGTTTCGCAGATTTGACAACAGCTTCGTAAAGTCCCCCAAAATTACTGCCTGTCGGTGGATTATGTCTCCAAATTACTCCGCGAGAAACGAAGCCATGCGATATATTTTCTAAATCCGAATTTAGGAATTTTACTACCTCAGTCAGCTGTTTACCAGCTGACACAAAATTGGTGCCATTATCGGACACAATAGAATGACATAGACCTCTCCTTGCCGTGAAACGGTCGAAACATGCGAGAAAGCACTCGGTACTCAGAGAGGACAAGACCTCTAAGTGTACCGCTCGTGTGGCACAACACACGAACACGCACAAATAAGATTTGGATACGTGAGCATTTCTACGAGTTGACTCCTTCGTAGAAAAGGGTCCGCCTATGTCAACGCCTACGGTATGAAAAACATGAATGTCTTGCGTACGATATTTAGGAAGTTCCCCCATTATTGGTTGTCGATTTATGGGAGATACCCTAAAGCAGGCAATGCATTTCATGGTACGTGATCGAATAGCATCACGCGCTGAAATGATCCAATATTTTTGTGTTATTATGCTTTGAAGAGTTCGTGGACCTACGTGCAAATAAGCTTTATGAAAATGATCAATTAATATATTAGTGAAATTACATTTCTTAGGAAGTAACAGAGGATGCTTCTTTTCATACGTTAAATCTGACTGTGAAAGGCGACCCCCCACCCTGAGGAAACCGTTGGAATCTATGAAAGGGTTGAGCTTTCGCAAGGAATGACTGCAGCAACTATCCTTTGATAAAGATACTATATCGCTCGAAAAATGTTGTTTTTGAACAGATTTCACTAAAATATCATGTGCCTTCCTGAGGTCCGAAACAGCGAGAGATCTACGCTCCTCAGCAGCTGACTTGCAATTATGTATAAACTGATAGCATCGAGCAACGACGTTGAGCAATTTATTGTAGCTAGAATATGTTTTCGTTAAGCTATACACTATTTCATACGTGTCAGACTCAGTTGACACTAAAACTGGCTTAGGACACTTGAGTTCAGGAGGATTGCTGTCACGGAATTCAGCCATGGTTTTAATTGGCCACTTAGATTGATCCCGATCGATCCAACCAGGTCCGTTGAACCATTCTGGAGTCGCTAGCAACACAGATGGTAAAACACCACGAGAACAAATGTCGGCTGGATTAGACCCACCGCTTACATGATACCAGCATTCGCTAGATACGCTGTCATTAATTTTGGACACCCTAGTGGACACAAATGTTTTGAGTGTGTAACTGGGAGTATTAAGCCAGGCTAGAACAACGGAAGAATCCGTAAACAGCATTATATTATTGATTTCGAGACGATTACGCAATATCGATTGGACGTATTTGGTAAGCTTTGCTAGCAAATGTGCAGCCATGAGTTCAAGACGCGGAATAGTGACAGTTTTTAATGGGGCAACCTTAGATTTGGCCATTACTAGACTAACTTTAGTCTCACCATCGTCGTTTTTAGTTCGGAGGTACACAACCGCAGCATAACCGAGAGAAGAGGCGTCGCAAAAACCTAGAATCTGACAGTAGGTATGGCGTTCTACCTTAACATGGCGATCATGTTTTATTTTTGTTAGCAATGGGAGTTCGTTGACATATGCCCGCCACTGTGACTCAAGATCTGACGGCAGACTTTGGTCCCAGTCAAGTTGACGAGACCAAAGTTCCTGCATGCGACATTTGGCATAGAATATGCAAGGAGCTACAAAGCCTAGTGGATCGAACTGTCGACCAATTTGGGACAAGATTGTTCTCTTTGAAACGACAAGATTGGGCGGAGTGATGGCAAAAGAAAATGCATCATAGGCTGGGGACCACTGAAGCCCGAGCACTTTGATGGACATATTACTTTCATCGTCGAATGCAACCGGCGTTTCGCGATGAGCATCATCCAGATGTTCCAATACCTGTGCGCAGTTGCTCGACCACTTGCGGAGAATAAAGCCTCCCGCTTTCAATAAATTCATGAGCTCTTTCTGAAGTTCTAAGGCTTCTGCTATGGTCTCGACAGACCATATTAAATCGTCCATGAAGAAACCAGTTTTCAAAATTTCAGCAGCTTTTGGAAATTGTACTCTTTCGTCATCTGCTAAGGTGTGCAGCACTTTTATAGCTAGATAAGGGCAGCTGGCTACACCGTACGTTAGTGTATTCAAAGAATATATTTGAATACACGGTGAGACGTCGTGGTACTTGTCGGTTTGACGATGCAGAAATGCGGGATGATGTATTTCGAATCCACGTTCTGGACATCACCAAGACAAGACATATGCCCGAGGTCCTCGTACTCACGCATGAACTTATGATATTGAATTTTGAGTTCAGGCTCTCTTTCTAATTTTGACTCTAAGTTAAGCAGTCGACGAGTTGCCATTTGGCTCGAGTCGCCGAGCTCAATCGTTGATCGCAGAGGATATTTCACTGTATACGTAGGTATACAGTGAAATAGCATAGTCGCGATGCAACGGGTAGCCGTTGCATCGCGACTATGCTCTTTTGAAAATAAATAATCCGCAAGTTCATCATCTGGGTTACGTGGTACCTCAGATGGTACATTTTCCACCTCCCAGAAGGAGCGAATAACTTGATCGAGGTTCATGGTGAATGCACAGAAAGTACCATTAATAGTAGCGGATGGCGCAGCATGATTGCGAGTTGGTGGAGAGAGTTCAGTCTGACCCATTAGAACGTACCCAAATACTGAGCTCATTGCAACAGGTAATCCGTGTACTCGCGGGAGTATCTTCTTACCGTCGTAGATGTACGGAAACAGATCACATGCTAACAGTATGTCAATGGGTGCAGGTCTATACAAGTCCGGGTCAGCTAACATCAAATGTTGAAACTCAAAGATCACTTTATCCGAAAGAGGCACTGTAGGTAGATTACCGGCTATTGTAGACACAATGACCGCATCAGTAGATAGGATGGGTCCGGCTGAGTGTAGCGGCTTAACATTACAAGTAGTTAACCCAAACTCTTTTACGGGATTGCCCCCTAAACCAATGGGTTCAAAATTGCATTTACGTCGTGACAGACCTAATTGTTTTGCACAGTCTTGAGTTATATAGCTTGTCATAGCCCCGCTATCTATTAAAACACGCACCTTGTGGTACTGGCCCCAACAATCTGCGACGTGTATAACCGCGGTGCCGAGCAAGACTGTCAAATTAGCCGAGCACGTCAATGCGACTGCACTAGAATTCGAATTTGCAAATGAGTCTATGTGCAGTGTATGGTGATGCTTGCTTTTGCAGACCGTACACCGTACCTTTGATGGACAGTCGTCGACAGAATGTGCACGTAAACAATTTTCGCATAACTTTAATTGTTTAATCCTAACGAGACGCTGCGCTGGACTCAGGTCGGTGTAGTCGGTGCATCGATAAATAGAATGCATCTTTTTGCAATACAAACACTCCATGGACTTCGTTGATTTAACATGTTGGTTTGTATCGATAACAGCTGACGACATGGTAGGTCGCAGAGCATAATTTGATTTTGAAGTAAAGGGTTGACTGGATTTAGTTTGTCCCCGAGTATACGATACACTTTTAGTACTAGTGGAATTTGTAGTACACTCGGACATCTCAAGAGCGCGTACGTGTTTTTCAATAAAAGTCATCAAATCGTCATAGGTAGGTAACTCATTTTGTCCTAACTCCTTTTCCAATTCACGCCTAGTCGCGGGGTCAAGGTTACGTAATGCGACATAAAACAACATAAATCCCGATAAATCTGTTATGTTCAAAATCTGCAGAGCTTTGATGTTTTCTTGATATGTCTGTAAGAAAACATTAAGTCCCGATACAGACTCATTCACCAAAGGTTTGAAGTTGAATATTTTATCGAGATACGTAGTCGCTAATGCGCGTTTGTTTTCAAACCGTTTTACTAACGCACTCCACACGATTTGATAATTATCGGAAGTGACGGGCATAGACTTTACGATAATTAAAGCGGACCCGCTTACTGCCGACAGTAAATAATAAAACTTCTCAATATTTGCTATGTGTGTATTGTTATGTATAAGACTAGAAAAGGTATCACGGAAGGTGGGCCAGTTTTCAAGTTTACTGTCAAAAGGATATAGTTCCAACTTAGGTAACCTAGGCTTTACGCAGCTGCCACCCGCCTTCAATGTTGCATTATGTTGGTTATCCATATCCACATTCAACCTACTTGAAACACCGCGTATGAAATAGAACATAACATCAAAACTTTCGAGTTCTGTATATGATGGCACATAGTCGGAATTTAATTTCTTTTTTAAGAGTGTGATGGCACAAATACTTTTATCGTACTTTTCCCGCCATTCGGGCAAATCATGAAAACGGGCATTAAATTCACTAATTAATTCCGGTTTATCAGAAACTTTTTTGGAAACTTCATATAAGGCCTGCAATCTCATAAAACACATTTCTTTTGTCGTAATATGTGGTTGTACTAATTTTTCGTATTCTTCTTCGAATTTGACATCATGCTTGGGCGGCATTTTGCAACAAATTATTTATCAAACAACAAGAATTAATAATGGCGGCCGGCTAGCGTCGGTAAATTTTACGTAATAAATTTTCGAAAACAACTATTTAAATTAATGGTTTCGGAAATGAAATACACATTGGATTAGGAGAATGGACACAAAAGAATAAGATCTGAATGTGATTCAGAATTCTAAGTAGTATACTTTTAGAGATATAAGCAAATTAGTACACAAAGTTATGAGTGTACCTAACCTACTCCCGACACTGAATAGTACTTTATTAAGTGTGAATTATACCAATAATTATGTAAATAAATAGATATTTAGTTGCATAGATTTCGTAACTGGTTAATCCCGGCACGATAGACCAAAATGTGCGCTTCGATAGCTTTAAAATTTCGTTATTTGAAAACAGTGTGGCTAGATACTTAATGAAATACAACTCACCAATGTTATCCAGGAACCGAACGTGTCCCGGGACGGAATTCTTATCACAAACGTTCACTGTCACTTAGACCATACGGAACAGCACAGTTGATAGTGTTTATTTGGATGGTTTATATTTTAATTGAATATTACAGTGGAGACGCGTACGCGCGGCTTCTTGAGTTTTGACTACAGCAGCGCCATGGGTTGATGTGGCGGCGCGCGTAAACAACGTTTGTTGCAGGTTCCGGAAGTTTAGGCGGGAGTTTTATATCTAGCCACAGATTAAATAAGAACCCAACAATAATTAAATCTTTATTTTCCAAATGGGATTACACAAAAATGCTTATATTATAATATTATGCCATGTAAGTAGGTACATACAATTTTTTGGTAAAACAAAGGAAAGTTGCAACTGCTCTCATTGCTAGGCTTAAATAGCCTGTATTAATGATGAGCAGGCTCTTGCCTCTAGATTTATTGAAGCAAGTTGATAAGATTTAGACTTATATAATTATTTGTAACATATTTTACTAACTTTAATTTAAAACACACGTAAACCGCCCCTCGAAATACGGTCATTATAATAAAAATAGCGCCGTAAAGTTTTGAGAGAACAAACCCATTAAAATGTGCATTCAAAGTGCAAGTCACGGGGGTGGTTTAGCTCCTCTTGTTTGGGGTCGGCTGGTACACTGCACTTCTTGTAATTTGTGCAGGCGACGATGCGTAAAATGGATGAGCTTTACTGCAGTTAAAGGAGACTAGACATTTTTAGTCTAGTTAGTTAAATTATATAGTGGAGGAGTGGAAATTCATAAGATTTTCTCGCACTGTACTTACATAACATCTACACATGGTAGCTTTAGTAACTTTGATCTTTAGTACCTGGATGACCAAGCTTTGCTCGGAGCTTCTTTACTAATGTAACTACAGTTTTTCTCACAAAAGAAGGAACTTGAAAATCTTTTAGCTTCTTATTCTAATGATCTAGTTTTTCAGAGCCTGAAAACACGGATAAAACAACGTATTCTAAAAATGAAACCTAGCTAGATTGATTTATCGCCCCGTGGCGGGGGCCGGGGGCGTTATTCGTTTTCAGAAAACGTAGATTTATCCGCGTTTTTAGGCAATGAAATCTGCTACAATGTCATTAGAATGTAAGGTTTGCAAGTTACATCTTTTGTGATAAATACTGTTATTGGGAGCCCTTTATTGTCGCATCTAATTCGTATCTCGGTATATATGACAGTTCTTTAAAAAAGAGAATACGGTAGAAGTCACGTTAGTAAGGAAAAAGTTCCTTCGCATTTTTTAAGAAAATTCAAAACATTTTTAATATAGTTTATTTACATTTAACTAAAGTATGTAGGAACCATTTTGTTCGATAACTTTTTGCCATCTTGTAGGTAGGGACATGATCCCATTGCTATAGAAATTTTGGGACTTCTGATCAAAATACTGCGACAAGTGGATTTGACAGTCCTCTCGTGATGTTAACCTGACACTGCCTAAAGAATTCTGAAGAGACCGAAACAGGTGGAAATCTGAAGGTGCAAGGTCAGGACTATACGGCGGATGCATTAATACCTCCCAGCCAAACTCTCTTAATTTTTGCTGAGTGGCTAAATATGTATGAGGTCTAGCGTTATCATGATGAAAAACCACACCCCTTCTGTTGATTAATTCCGGCCGCTTTCTCTCAACTTCTTGCTTTAATCTCATCAGTTGTTCGCAGTAGAGTTCAGAATCGATGGTCCTGCCTGGTGGTAACAGCTCATAATGCATAATGCCCTTCCAATCCCACCACACACACAGCATCACCTTGTTGCGAGTTAACCCGGGTTTCGCCACAGTCTGTGAAGCCTGACCGGTCTTTGACCACGACTTTTTTCGCACGTTCTTGTCGTACGTGATCCACTTTTCATCACCAGTTATCTGCTTCTTCAAAAATGGTTCGGTTTCATGACGTTGTAATAAATAATCACAAATGAGTACACGGTTCATTAGGTTTCTTTCAGTGAGCTCATGAGGTACCCAAATATCTAGCTTTTTTGTGTACCTACCCACTTTTTTTCAAATGCGCCAAAACTGTTTTGTGGTCAATTCCCAGTTCTTCAGCTACGTCGTAACTACTGATATGCCGATCTTTCTCCACTTTTTCAAAAATGGCATCCATTTTATCCGTAATGGGGCGACCAGAGCGACGTGCATCTTTGACATCGAAATTTCCGGATTGAAAACGCTTAAACCAAATTTGTGCGACTCTTACAGACACTGCACGAGCTCCATAAACATCGCAATATTTTTTCGCGGCTTGCGTTGCATTTTTACCTTTTTTGTAGTAAAATTTTAAAATGAATCGAATTTCTTCATTAGATTCACTCATCTTGGCGGTACGAAAAACGTATGCAAATCACACATTTTCCTAATTTGAATTTGGAATTATGTTCTTTAAAATTTAGACTTTCAATGATACCAAAACCAGCCAGATACAAACAGTATAGCCAAAGAGATTTTATTACAAGTTCATACATACTAAAATGCGAAAAGACTTTTTCCCCAACCTAATATATCTCGACCACTGGGGTGACTATATGTAATTACATTGAATTGTAAAACACATTTTTTTTTCCAACTTTTAAGATTATTTTTAAAACAGTAACTTTAAAATAAATAGTGCATAGCTTGTAACCACTTCAGAAATTAAAAACGTATAGAATCAAAAACGTTTATTTTGGGTAGAAGCCAATCCAATCCACAGTGAGAGAGAATATTTTGTACGTGTATATTCAAACCAGAAAAAGAAACAATATGACCGTGTTATTTTACTGCTTTAAATTTTATTTCAAACACAATGTATAAAAAGGAGAACATAATATTACTAACAGTTTAGGATATGCAATTCGGGTATGAAAGTTTATATCCTAGGACATTTCATCCATAAAAACCAAGTAGATATTGTAGGTACCTACCATTACCAGGGCCTTTACGAGCCTTTACGGTATTATGAGGGCTTTGATGTTCACATGATCTTACTCAGGAAGGCGGCGACTTCTTTTTATGTAAACAAACAGGCATATTGTCCACCTGATGGTAAATGTTCACCGCCACCTATGGAGTTTTCCAATACCAGGGGCTTAAGTCTGTGTCTATTGTTTCACCAGTATTTTGACATTTCTAACCGAAATACAGTAATATAAGCGCACTACTGTTGCACGGCGGAAATGGGTGCACCACTGCTTCTTTGGAAAAACTCTGCACTAAGAGCTCTACTTCTAAATGATTGGCGCCATGACAGACGTTGGAAAATAAACGATGTCCCGTACTTCCCAAAATATGTTTACCGATATGCTCACAACGCACTCGCTGATCATTATGAGTATAACATACACCATACACTATAACATACAAATAACACCTTTCCAACATATATATTTACGACCAGACTCAGAACAAACATGTTTATGCATATCATTTTTGCTTTGGATCTAAGACGTGTGACTAGGGTATCTTGCTAATTGGCCTGTCTGATCCTATTGCACTTCATATACTTAATTTTGTGTTAATCTTTCCAACTTGGAAAGTAAATGATAAATACGTAACAATGTCGATAGGTACGATATTTTTATGTCTACGTGAGTACAAACAACAAAGACGTGTAGAACGTACAAGTCTCGCATACTGAAACACCTATTCGTATTTTTGCATAACGGTGTTCTGTTCAAGTCGATATTGATTTTCTTTATCTACCATTGCTTCATCCCCTGTGTCTACAGACCGACGTTCGTGCTGAGCTTTAGTATTATCTTATAGTTTCAGAAGTTTTAGAATAAGATCAAAAAGCCATTTCCCTCCGCTTAAAGATGTCAGCTCGAGTTATGGTAGAGAACGTGACTGGACCCCAGTTTGCTTCTTCGAAAATGGATTATTTTATAGATCCCGTCCGTTGTTTCGTATTTTCCTTGTAATATTATTATATTGTAGGATTTGCCGACATCTGTTTCAGTTGCGAATGCTGCAGAAAATATTGTGTTATAGTTTTTGTTTTGCTTTGAATTATTATTATGTAGGACCTGTATCTGGAGCTTGCAGAATAATAGATTAGCTTTAAGGAGTTTTGGTTTTGGTTCGGTAAATTTGTGTTTTATAATATAGTGGAAAAATGATTTTAAATAAGTTACATACTGGAAGTAATTTCCAAATGATTGAAAATACAGAATAAAACTGTCAAAAACAGCGTGGTTGTAAGGTTAGTGAAACATCGATACTTATATAAACTTTAGTGTCTAGTTTGAAATTTTTCAAATACACAAATTCCAGTTGTCTGTGTGTCCGCTTAGTTCTTTTAAACTACTCAATAGATGTTATGCGGTTGTCACCATCATATAAAACGTTTATCTATTTATTAATTAATCTTATTTATATTTTTTATATACATAAACTCCTACTACAACATATACGAATACTACATAAACTCGCCACTTAGGCGAAGCTGCGGCGGGTCACTAGTTTACTTATAAACACATATACACCGGGATGTCGTAAGTCGAAGTAAGACGCTACGAAAATATCACAATCTACTGCCAAGGACTGCAATTTTTTTATCACAGAATTAATTAATAATAAAAATATATCGCTATTTATTGGCAAGGCTTTACTTAAATTACTAGTAGAGATCTCTAAAATAATAATTGAACACTATTGCCATAAAGTAATACCTGAGTGACTAAAATATATAAGGAACGGTTCATCATGAAATAAATCGACAAATTGCTTGACAGTGTTAGAAAGGATGTGATTCTTCAATCAGGATTTATCTATTATCTGCAGACGAGACGAAGTCCCTCTCGCTGTCAATGCAGGAAGCCACTCTGGGGCTCAGACTAACACATAAATGGATTACACTGGATTTTTACATTCGACCAAATAAATGATGAGACACGGTAATGAGACTTTAGTACTTTTTACTAGCTTTCATTGTAATAGAGATATTATATGTAAATATATTATGAGTTAGAGGCAGTTACTCGACAGTAAAACATTACGCTCTCTAGAAATACTTTCCTAATAAGTTTAGTATAATAAAACATGCCTTTATCGCAAAGGATAAGGTAAAAGAACTGCAAATGCGCATCTGTCGGGCGAGTGCTGTGAGGCGAGGAGCGAGGCGCGAGGCGCGACGGTGAACGGCGGCAGGGGCGGGCGGAGGCTGCATGGAAAGTTGTTTTCCACAGGGCGGCCGGCAGTGCGCCACGCGCGCTCCGACATGACGATGCGACGCTCTGCGCGCCCCTCGCGACCGTACCACGTAACTTCACTTGTTTATACATAATACACGTATCAATAACATTATCTACGCGAGTGTACATGGTTGCGCAAAACTCGAAGAAAACTTCAACCTGGATTGTGTTTGTGCAAAATGTGATTGTGGTGAAAACATACGATCTTTTTAAACTTATATTTCCACAACGGCTCGTATTGGAGTGCAATAAATTAAAAGTTTAAGAGATTTGTCCGTAATGCGTTGGAACATCGTCCGAAGGCGGCAAAATTTATGTATGTCATATTTCCTTGAAGGAGTTTTCCGCGTTTTCCTTTTTTTACGGCTTAAATGGGCTGAAGGGATACTCCTGAGGGCTTGCAGTTTTGTGTTTTATGATATTAGATATCTTACGTTGTTATACGTTTATAATATCATTGTAACTTTCACGTGATAATTTATTCGTTAAAGGGAAATTATGAATGTGGCAAGTCATAAAGCCTTAATCGGATTATGATAGATGACTGGCCCCGGTTCTGAGTCATCGTGAAAAAGTTTCAGTATTATTCATGAGCAAACCGCGTTGATTATGCTATCGTATTAAACTTTGTCCCTTAAGAACTTGACGCTTTCAACTGATAAAGTCTTATACAATTATAGATTCATATTTTTGTATGTATCTGTGCAATCTTCATGCGGCGTGTTTGATATTCGCATGCGAAAATTGTAGCGGGCTCGGGATGAGTCAGTGTAGAATTATTGGATGAAAACGTGACCGAGTCGCCGTGAGAAGAATAACAAAACAGAAGATGCGACAATATTTATACGAGCCGGGAAACGGTTCATAGCACACACACACACACACGTATCGTGTGTATTCTACATAATAATGTTATTGTATCTATTCTGATAAAGTAAGAAAGTTGCTCACTTCATCGTGAGGGGGTCGCAAACTTAAATCTGCATAGATATCTATGGTGATGACAGTCTCAGGTGATTTACTTATGTGACAAACTTTTTACTATTGCGAGTATGGTAAATAAGGAAGCATATCGTTATATTGTATAAATTATACATATGCATTAGAAAGTAGAACGTAAACTCTTGCGTAGAACTTATTTACTGTTGTATTTTACCACTTAACCAGTGTTTACGTTCTTAGGCCACAAGACCTTGTATCAGTTGTATAATTGCAACTATTACCATCTTTATTCTGCTAGCTGCTTTCATTAAAGTTGCACAGTTGAGCACCTAATGTCTAAACTAGATAAGGTCTTGTACAACTATCCAATTAACAAAAAAAACTTGCTGCTAAAACAAATCGGAACAACAAAAACCTTATTCCACATCAAACAAGAGTTCCTAATGTTAACATTAAAGCCATTAGTCACAGACGTCGCCGTTCATTTTTCTATCAAGATTTTTTACGGCTAATATCGCAAGGGTAGTCGGATAAATCTCATTCACTGGGTGGAATGACAAAACAAAAACAAAAGAGTGTCGCGTTACAAGAGCCATCGCCGAGGGCTGCTGGGGGCCTACATTTGTTTTTGATTAAACAAATTGTCCGTACAGTTTATTGGTCCCTCGCGCTACTGTATGCGTTTAGCTTAGATGTGACTTTCGCTCTATATAACAAATCAAGTAATCTTTTAATCGGGTAAATAAAGCAACAGTCGTGTCTCCTCGCGTTTCAATTTATTATAATCTTCGGGATTATAAAAATATGTCTGTTTCAAAAGTTTTTACATGTTAATGATAAAGAATTACGTGGGTAAAGTATTTAATTATTTTATCTTTGAGACAAAAAGGCTTTTCAGAATATTTTTCTTATTTAAGATATAATTAATTTACTTAATATTGCTCATAAAATATTGTATACATCCAAAATCTAATAACATAACCTATTATTTATTTTTACATTACTTTTATACTTTCTACAAATCTGACAATAATAATATGTATAAATACGAAAGTAAGTTTGTTTGTTTATCCAAAAAGTAACGGATAGAAAGAGCAAAGACGTACATTTTAGATACTTTTTATTTTGAACATGCGGGTGAAACCGCTGGGCGGGGAAGAGATAATTTTTTCATTGTCACCTGTCATCTAACTGACAAAATGTCATTATTAAACATAAAACCGCATTTACTATTTATGTTCCCATGTAAATATATTTTTATATTCTTACTAGCTGTCCCCCGCGGTTTCACCCGCGTTCCCGAGGGATGTAACATTTTCCCGGGACAAAAATTATGTTATGTTACTTCTAATAACTCCAAGAATACTATACAAATTTTCATGATGATCGGTTAAGTAGTTTTCGCGTGAAAGCGTAACAAACTAACTTACATTCACATTTATAATATTTGTAGGGATGTGTAAAGGCCCATAGAATAACCTATAGCATATCTATAGGGTAGGTTTTCTTAACCATATAGCTTTTGGAGCATAACAGACTGTAATCACATACGGTCTAATAGAGATACTTTCTTTTACATACATATAATTAGATCAGAAATCGAAAATTACTTTCTCATCATCGTTATTCTTCGTTATTATTGTACTTTGCGAAGTATTATTTCTTATCTCGTTATTAGAAGCCATATGTGTAAAAGCAATACCATGAATCAATGAGCCTTAGCCCAGATTATTGGAATGTTTTACAGAATGCGTCTCAGTTCAGTGTGCCTTTCGGCCTAGGCCGCCTCTAACATTTTCCATTGCTTTCAATCTATAGCAGGAGGGAGGCCCTCCAGTTGGGACCTGCCCCCTTATTCAGCTAATACAAACCTCGTCGGCGAGCCGCTTCACGGAGGCCTCGGAGAGCTTATCTCTCACGTGATTAGTAGTATTACCGTAGATAGTGAAAGAGACAGAGCACGGAGGCCGCGACAAAACATCCTCGAGCTAGTGCCATTTTCCTTACAGAATCGAGCCCCTGTTCTTAGGTTAGCAATACCATACCGTTTCTTAAAATAATGTATGACATATACCTACTATATCTATCTAATACTTTAAACGAGCATTTCTTGCTCCGAATTCTATAATTAGGATTTCGGAAACGGCTCCAACGATTTTCATGAAGTTTTGTATGCAGGGGGTTTCGGGGGCGTTAAATCGATCTAGCTAGGATTCATTTTCAGAAAATGTCGTCTTATCCGAGTTTTTAGGCTGAAAACTGCTACAATGTCATTAGAAGGTAAGGTTTTCAAGTTACATCTTTTGTGAGAAATATTGTTATTGGGAGCCCTTTATTATCGCATCTAATTCGTATCTAGGTATATATGACAGTGCTTTAAAAAAGAGAATACGGTAGAAGTCACGTTAGTAAAGAAATCCTGAGCAATGCTCGGCCATCCCGATCGGTACTATAGAACTAAAGCAACACATTCATCTAATTAATAAATGAATTTTATTTCCACTTTACTATTTAGTCCACGAATAAAAAGCAACAATAAATGTGAAACGTGCATTTACCCCTGAAGGGATTGGTCGGTACAGAAAGGTAAGGCAATAAAAGTAAAGGTTTCAGCTAACCGTTTCTCAAACTGGGCGACTGTCTGGACCCCCTGCCTTTGGGTAGGCTGTGCCTTCACCCGGGTAAAATTGCTATTGCACCTGACAAGCGTACTAAACTGCCTCCGTTATTACGTATTTATTGCAACCTTATTATGAAACAGTTGCAAAGCTTTCAGGTTCACCGAAAAACTGAAGAATAGTAGCAAATGATTTGAACTTCTACTAATGTGTAGGGCACTAAATATAATTATGTCAGAATAGACAAAGTAATATAACTTCTTTCACGGTCGGATGGACCTCTTGATGTGGTAGTTAAATGCTTACTAAGATACAGGTCGTAGATTCGATGCGGGACACTCTCAAGAATATTCAATAATCAAATAATAATTCAAATCGGTACACAATGGGTAGTTCCGTATCATGTAACATAATTTAAAAAAATATTAAATCGAAATAATAAAATATCCAAAAAGTGAGATTAGAAAATTTATTAAAATAAATAAAAATGTAATCTTGCTAAGTTTCTTCCCGGTACTTCTCAGTTGAGAAAGTAGTCGCTTCAGTAACTTTAAATTTGACCTCTATAAGTGCCCTTTGCTTTAACTGATGAATGGTTTTGAATTTTGATATGGTTAGCTTAAGGCTAGGAAAAGCGTAAGTTTCTAAATGTACGGTTGGAAATTGCACAGTGATAGCAAGTCTGAGGTTACGTAATCGGAGCCAGCAGTTTAAGCTAAAAGCTGATTTCGTTGAAGTTCATTGGACATTGTTGTTTTTCCTGCGCAGAATTTTTCAATGCAATAGAGATATCTTGGCCCGATGCCAGTTGCGATCCACTATATAAAGTTACGTTTACTATATTAGCACTCAAGGCTATAAGTCTGTCCCGACGTACCTTCATAGCTTTGTTTTCCAATGAACTTATGTATACTCTGTCCATATATGAAGTACTTTTTGTAATAATTGAATTACTTGAAGTAATTTTTTTTTCAAGAAAAAAAATTGTTCATAGAAAAATATTGTATATGTTTTGAAATAAGGATTGATCGAATGGTTAGTTGTTTGATGATGCTGATGAGCCTTATAATCAAGGAATAGGGTTCATTTTCTTATGAAATTCTGAAATGCCAAAAAGGACTTTTTATATGAAACAGACTATAAGAGTTCAAAATACAAAGCTAATTGTTAAGTTTAGGCCCGCATTAGGGTACTTACGAAGGTCACAGTTACGGAAACTAACACCCGTGTTCGTTCTTCACAGCCTCACAATTCATTTGGGAATACAAAACACATCTGAGGACGGTTTGTTGAGTTTGCTAGTTGGTGGGTTAGAATCAGTAGGTGGAATGATTTAATCTATAAGTTTCACTTAAAAAATCTATCTATACATATATACAAGCAAAGTAGGGTTCCTTTGACGCACCATCATTCGACGCAGAATTTTTCGTAGATGGTTATAGGCTATACTCGTATATGATATCGATAAACGTGAGTGAAACCGCGGGGGACAGCTAGTCTATATATATAAGAAAGTAGGGTTCCTTTGATCCACCATCACCTCAAAACAATTTCATGTATCGGGATGGGACTGCTACCGTTCGACTCGAATTCGAATAGGTAATATATGATTTCGATAAACATGGGTGTAACCGGGACAGTTAGTCTTTATATATAGGTACCTACTTAAATTTAAACGGGTGCCAAATTAGGTATGCAATGGAAGTACTGTAAGCATTGGTTTGAAATAGTAAGGACATAATTATTAAACTTTTTATTATATTAAATTAAATTAAAAATATTTTATTAAGACAACAAAGGATTCATTTCTTAAAACTACCAAGATACGTAAGAGTTATAAAATAAAAATAGTTAAAACATACACAAATTTACAGTTTATATAATAAATTGCTGCGCATGGGGGTTTATCAAGGTTATTGAAGTTGGTATTTTATTTGATGAAAGTTTGTTATTTTAAAATTAAAGTGTTATTTACGTGTTTAATATATCTCAATATTTGTTTCTCTTCAAATATTACGGTCTGTTTAACCTTTGAAGAATTTCGTCATATCCCCTTAGTCCAAAGTCTCTACTGTATGGGTCCCACGGTGTTTATCATCAGGTAAATTACTCTCAACAATTATCTAAAACCGTTCAGGTTATTTGGAAATATGGAGTACGTTTTTAGACCTAATGAGTATTGAAAAGAATTCTCTCTTTTTTCAGTCAAATGTCATCTAAATAAAAAAAAATGTCTTATGTTCGACTGGATTCGATGGAAATAGACTAGATTTCTATAAGTCCTTACCTAGTGAAAACAATGGCCCTGTTAGATACCGTTTGTATAAAATGTAACAAAAATATACTTACCTCAAATAGAAGTAATTGTAGTTATTATTACCGCACATAAATTAAATGTATGTAGGTAACATACGTCTACTTCAAGTCATACTTTGAGTTACTTTGTCAAGGGTTGGCGAATGCAGACATTAGGGTTAGCGTACACTGTGTACCTACAGAATTTATTATAACTTTTTTTGGTGCAAGGAGAATAAAAAAAAAATCCAATGAAAAAAGCCGCAGTAGCAGCAGTAAGGGGAGCCTTACTGGCCTGGTCCTTACCAACAAATTAGTTTTATTTTATATATTGGTTTGCGATAATATAATATTAAATGGTCTTATCATCAAAGTTAATATTGTAAATATATCAGAATATAGTATTGGTGAAATCTGAGCTAGATAAAACTTTTAAAAGTGAACTGCGTGAATCTCCAGAATCAGAAAATACTGCGTCTACTAAAGCATCAGTATAAATTATACACAATAAAATAGTTCCTTTCACCGGAATATCAACTGTGTAGGTCTGAATATGGAATATTTATAACCAGATATCATAACCCTCATTTCCATAAATTACCTTTTGATATTGTGAAATTCTGTGATATGAAGTGTACCCTTGATAAAGGCAGCGTACATGATCCTGTGCAGAAAGTTGTGTCAAGTTGTCGCGTGAGTAAACAGCATTAGACGCGTAGAACCCTTTGGTGTTATTTATTGAGGAGCGCAGTGAGCTCGGCTCGGGGCTATCCCGACTTGTTTCCATTTTTACCTAACTTACGTTACGTAAGGACGTGACAAAATTATGGCAGTGCTTATGCACGCGATCTCAGTTTGAAAAGGTTTTGTATTGTGACAGAGCTATCGGTACTTTGGATATGATTGGAGTTTTTGTAGGTATCCATTTAAAGTTGTATTTGAATTTTTGAACGTTTATGGTGGTGTTTATCACGGATGTATTTCCCAGCAAAGATTGATGCCACCACCTTAACATTTGATACAGTTGTGAGCTAGGTTGCTTGCATTTTCACTACATAGTATAAAACAAAGTCACTTTCTCTGTCCCTCTATCCCTATGTATGCTTAAATCTTTAAAACTACGCAACGGAGTTTTTTTTAAAAGATAGAGTGATTGAAGAGGAAGGTTTTTATGTATAATAAATGTGATATCCCACGGGAACGCGGGTAAAACCGCGGGGGACAGCTAGTTTATAGTAAATAATAATATGAAATAGTAGTATAGTTATTGATAAATACGGACCCATATGCTGTTTGAAACGCGGGTAGAAATCTGGAACTGAGCGGCATATAGGAACAGGGTCTTGAATGGTCATTTGAATACAGTTTTTATATTTGAGATCATAATTAAACCATTCTATAGAGTTCGGCACCAAAATGGTAAATAAAGGGAACCCTCTCATAAAATAACGGTGTCTGTTTTTTCAGTATCGTCTCGAAATTTTATACAGATCTAACCCTATTTTAGGGAAAAAAAACAATGTAGAAAAGATAAAACGGAATTTTCAAAAAAAATATAAAGAATGTTTTACAATTTCAACAAGTAAAAACTAGATCTAATTTAATCAAATGTTAGGTCACTTTACTAAGCATAAGATATTGCATGGTCATCAGTTCGGTTTCACGAAGGGAAGATCTACATCCGATGCGGCAGCAGCATTGCTGAGACACATTTATGGCGCATGGGAGGATTCTCAGGATGCGATTGGCATTTTTTGTGATCTATCCAAGGCTTTCGATTGCGTACCACCGTACGCTACTTCTAAAACTTGACTACTACGGAATTCGTGGAACTGCTCATGATCTTGTTTTATCTTATTTATCAAATCGTCAACAAAAGGTAGGGATTACTGGCACAACATCCAAGGGCTCTTTAGTCGAAATGGGGGTACCCCAGGGTTCAATTTTAGGTCCATTTTTGTTTTTAGTCTATATAAATGACTTGCCATATGTTGTAAATGATCTCACAGATATTGTCTTGTTTGCTGATGATACATCATTAATTTTTAAAGTTGATAGAAAAGACAAAGATCTAACTAAAGTTAATCATACTATGTCAATTGTCTGTGGGTGGTTTGCTACAAATAATCTATTACTAAATTCAAAGAAAACTAAATGCTTAAGGTTTTCTTTACCGAATGTAGCACAAGTAGATAGCCAAATAATAATAGATGGGAGCCATATTGATCTTGTTAATAAAACGGTATTTTTGGGTCTTACATTAGACAATAAATTGCAGTGGGGACCTCAGGTTGATACTCTAGCTGCTAAGTTAAGTTCGGCTGCATTTGCTGTTAGGAAAATTAAACAATTGACGAATGTTGAGACAGCCAAATTAGTTTATTTTGCATATTTTCATAGCCTCTTGTCCTATGGTATTTTATTTTGGGGAGCAGCAGCGGATATAGAATCAATATTTATTATACAAAAAAGAGCAATTCGTGCAATTTACGGTATGGGTCCCCGTGAATCATTAAGAGATTTATTTAGGGAAATAAATATAATGACATTGCCTTCATTATATATTTATGAAAATATAATGTTTATACGTAGAAACATAGGAATGTTTGAGTCAAAATTGGATATCCATAATATTAATACAAGACAAAGGGAGAAGTTAGTTGTTCCATATTTTAGACTAACTAAAGTAAACAAGTCATTTCTTGGTAATTGTGTTCGATTTTATAATAAGATACCGCTTTCAGTAACCAAAATGTCTGATCATAAATTTAAAAATTATATTAGGAAAGTTTTGAAAGAAAAAGCGTATTACAAGGTGGTTCATTATATTGAAGATAAAAATGTATGGAAATAGCTGCTCTCTGCACAGTGCACCTCTAATTTTCTTGTTTAAGTTGTAAGTAATTATTGTCATTTTCTATTTTGTAGTCTTGTTATTTCTTTTTTTTTTTTTTTTTTGTTTTTGAATGTTAGCTTTATTAAGTATTTTGTAATTGTTAAATATAAAAATATGTAAAATTGATGTTATAAAATAGCCAAAAAGTCAGAATAGATAAAAAAGAATTTAATAAAATAAAAAAGAATGTAACCTTGCTGAGTTTCTTGCCGGTTCTTCTCAGTTGAAGGCTGTATTCCGAACCGGTAGTAGCTTCAGTAACTTTAAATTTGACCTTCATAAGTGCCTTCTGAGGGCCTAAACTGAATAAATGGTTTTGAATTTTGAATTGAATTAAATTAACTTAATTGTATTACTATTGTACGAAGTTCAACTCTTGCAGCAACGGAAACAACATTTTGTTTTAAGCAGAAAATGGCATTATATACTCTGCCGAAAAATTGCGCTGGTTCCAATTATGTTTATTAACAGTCACTAATAAGGTTCTCAAAGTAAACAAACCGTCAATCTTTCTAACTTATTACCAAATTAGTATTCAAAGAATGTTTTATCATAGCCCTTACTTAAAATTAACTTATTAAGTCAAACTCGTTGCCGCAGAATTATCTCTGTTGAATAATAATTGCTTAAATTTCTTAATTCACTTATAATCAAAAGTGACCGGAGCTGTTGTAATGGAAAATTTTCAGAAGATGATGAATAATTTAGTTTCGTAAGCTCTGATCATGAAAACAAGGAGACTTGTCGACTTTAGACACGCTATAATACGACAGCGTAGTGAATATTTAAGTACCTGTAGCTTCATCATTAAAAGCGCTTCAATAACCGAGAACAAACTGTCGACTTTCTACGAAAGAAGACAACATTATGGCTTGAGTTCATACATATTTAGCGAGCTACTCTATTTCCGATGACAAACATATCATTTAATACATTAATGTAGATATAATCGCGGGGTATTAGGGAGTTGGGACAATGTCGTTAAAAATTTATGAGTCGGCCTCTGATCGTAAATCGATACCTCCGCTTGGTATTGTTTACCATCTGAGTGACTAGTTTGTTAAAATGTGACCGTTTGATATATGTGTCGCAGAATTGTGTTAATACTTAAACAAAATGCTTAGATCTCGAAAACTAGGCTCTAGGCTAAGTGTTTTCAGTTTTAATAACGTTTCTAGGTCCTATTATTTTTAACAATCCAAACATTTTAAACATGCAGCTGTAGGAATAAAAGTATGCTTTTGAGTTTCTAATAAATTATAAAGATCATCCTTTTTTCCTAAAAGAACTAACTGAACAACCAGATTAGCTGCAAAACTACTTCACCAGCATAGTGTAGATAATAACTTGGCAACATAATTTCTAAGATGAGCTAAATTCAACCCAAAACAGAGTACGAAACGCTGTAGGTATAATAATGATGCGTGAACCATGTTAAACTGCCTGAACTTGGCGAAATATGTAGCTGCTAATGTGAAAAGGTCCTTTTATTAGACACCTTGGGTGGCCATAAATTATACAAACTCGGTCAAACTCATTCAAACCCTAAAACTACAGGAAGTTAGCGAAACAGGGTTAAAATCAAGGGCGAACGTAAATAATAGCTCGGCGTGGGCGCCATGTTGTCTCAACGATCGTAAATATATCCTGTTTTAATTACCAAGCTCCTTTAATTAGTATCATGCACGCACCCCCTTCGGCGCGATCATAGCTCGTTACACGAATTGAATTAAACAGGAAAATCATGTTTATGCTACTTGAATTGGTAAGTGGCCAAAATAACATCGGGACTCTTCATTCATATGCTAACTTTGTTTTCAATAAAACTTATGAAGCTAAGAATAAGGTAAAGGACGTAAATATCTATAAAAATAAGCATTTAGAAAAAAATATGTAGTTTAAGTAGTATATCAGTTGTCACTTCCATAGTACAAGCTCTGCTTAGTTTCAGATCATCCGATCTGAAACTATCGGCCGTGTGTAAAAAATGTCCCAGGATATTTATTTACTTATTATTGATATTCTCTGTAAGCCTAAGAATAATTTCTAATCAAATTACAAAAATAGAGCGGTAGGTTGCCTTGTTTTGAAGGACACCATTTTGTTGTTCAATGGAACGTTTTCAAAATTCTATTTGAGTATTTCTCATGGCATAGGTACTTTAAACATCTACATGATACAAATCATTTTAACAGATTTATGAAACAACTTTGAATAAAACCTCTTACGTAAGTAAATACAATTTATAACTATAAAGCTTTTCCTTACAAGACTTGAAACAAGATTTTAATCAGAGTACCTACTCACGGCCAATTGAAACTGCACGAGGGGAAAAAAACATCTGAAAGTGAATGAAATTCACTTAATATTTGCATTTTCCTCAATTACGCTCGCTTTCGTGCACTTTGCATTGCATTTTCATTCTTCGAAGAAATGAGCCCCATTTGTTTTGAGTGCGTTTCATTTGAATAGCAATTATTTGAAATAATTGGAATGATAGTGAATGATATTTATACTAATAGCTAGCATAGTATATAGAGTTCCTTTATAATTTACCCTGATCACGTAAGCCGAGCGCATTCAAGGTAGGAACAAAATTAAATAACAAGATATTAGAGATAGCTCTCCACTCGCCCGTCTGAAGCAATATTGCGCCGCGTAACTGCACGAACTATTTCATGTAACATGAAGCCACATAATCTCCTTTCTAATAACTCGGTGAAAGAGTTAAATAACCCTGCTATATGTATTTGAATATGGCATCTACACGCAAAGTGTTGGGTATTTCCAAATCGTCTGTAAGTGCGGGCAGTATTAATTAGCGTAGTACTGTAATTGAGTTATTTAGCTACGTTTTTATGACTGTGTCAAAGCTTTTTGTAATGTGTTTGTTGATTAAAGTACCTATGTAAGTAAATAACGAGGTAGGGATGCATAATTTATTTTGAGGGGGTTATATTGCTGTAACCTACTTTTATACTTGATTTTAGAATGGGGCTTAGAATTAAAATGAGTTCATGACTTTTCTTAAGTATTTTTATCACAATTTTAATACCTTACATTTTATATTTTTGTCTTTATTACTGAAACTCTTTAAAATCTTCTATTCCCTATTTATATTGATATTTGTTACACTTAATTGTAGTCTTTATAGTATGTCGGTAATCGGTTTAATTTTCTGTAGCAGCTTGTCTCTCGACAAAGGCCTCCTCCACGGACTGCCATGCAGTTCGATCTATGGCTATTCGGGTCCACTTAGGGCCCGCCATTTGCTGAAGTCGTCTTCCCAACGTTTACACTGCCTCACTTTATTTCTTTTGTCGCCCTAGGGTACTTTAATACCTTAAACTCTATTAAATAAAATCTTGAGTAGTAGACCTTTGAAGAGTTCGTCCGAGGAAGTACAACCTCCATACCCATTTTCGCCGCGAAGCAGTACTGCACTTACAGGCACATGAGACTTAACAACTTCACGTCTCAGGGTTGACAACGCATTGACGATGCCCCTAGTGTTGCAAATGTCCATAGGCATACCATCAGGTCCGTCTGCTTGTTTGTCGACCTATGTAGAAAAAAGAAATGTACCTCTTTTATAAGTAATAATAGATATCTAAATGAAAATAAAGTTTACCTATCAATGGTCAAAGATAACTTAATATCAAAGCACTCAAGGCTTTGAGAATAACTATTATATTAATATTCCGCGTACATTACCAGAATTAGTTCATATATAAACAGGTATCATCCAGTTAGGTCATTAACAGGGTAATAAATCGTTACGGGGCCGAATGTTATGTTAATTCATGGCCTGACCGGACACCGGTCATTCTGGATCAGGGTAATACCTGTTGAGTTACTGTGGGGCTTACGCTGACCTGTCTGACCTTTACCCTTCCTTTAAACGTAACTTAATATTATAATCTTCGTGACTTGACTGTAATTTAAAACTCGAGTGGATAATTTGTGGTTTAAGTTTACAATTCTACTAATATTATTAATGCGAATGTTTGTATATATGAATGTTTGTTACTCTCTCACGCAAAAACTAACAAACGGTTTTGAATGCAACTTGGACAAATATAGAAAATGTCCTGGAATAATAAGTAGGATACTTTTTATGCCGGAAAAATACATCCCTCGGGAACGGGGTGATACCGCGGGGATAGCTAGTTTAATATAGCTCATTTCACGGTCGGACGGACCTCTTGGTGTAGTAGTTAGATGCTTTGACTACTAAAAGACAGGGCGTAGATTCGGAACACTCTCAAGCCGGTCCAATAAACAAATAATTATTAAAATCGGATCATAATGGGTAGTTACTTATCACGTAACGTAATATAAAAAAAATATATATATACTAGCTGTCCGGACAGACGTTGTCCTGCCAAAATAAGTCCATACAAAAATTCAGGGTTTCGATCGCAGCGCCCCCTACCGGGTCCAATTGTAAATCTAAACCATTCTCGAATCCCCACGAACACACACAAAAAATTTCATCAAAATCGGTCCAGTCGTTTAGGAGGAGTTCAGTCATATACACACGCACACAAGAAATATATATATTAAGATAATATATAATATAATAAAATAGTCAAAAAGTCAGATTAGAAAATTTATTAAAAGAAATAAAAATGTTACCTAGCTGAGTTTTTTGCTGGTTCTTTTCAGTTAAAGGCTGACTTCCGAACCAGTGGTAGCTTCAGTAACTTTAAATTTGACTTTCATAATTGCCTTCCGCCTAAACTGATTAAATCGTTTTGAATTTAAAATTTGAACAAAAATAAATAAAACCTCCGCATTGGAATGCGTAAGATAACCCTTTTTGGAAAACATTGCGATGGCAGTGTTGCAATGTGCATGTGTCAGAGGCACTATTTATCTTGTGCAGTGGCCGGCACGTCACCAGGATTGATGGTGCGTCTCTAGTATTTGCATATTGCTTAAACGTACGCTATCCGTCTACTGAAAAACAGTTTTGCACTTGATTGAGTTTTGGAAGAGCGATTCTTTATAATGGTGATGATGTTTTGAAATTAATAGATTTTTTTTGAGTATTGTTTATTATAAAAATAAAAATATCTAGTAACTAATTCCGCTTGATCTGCTTCTCTGTCTGTCAAATAAGGAAACTTAACAGGAAATCGACACGGGTTTCGCTTCTACACAGAGCATCTTCAGGACGTATTAGACCCGCTGTCACTGAGTCGACGCACTAGCTCCACAGACGTGGTACCTCGTCGACCGCCGGACAAAAAGGTCTGATAGCAGATATTTGTTTATTGTATAATCTTACAATGGATTTCCGCAAATCTACGCCAGGGTCAATTAGAACTGTTGCTTAGTAATTTTTTAAAGTAAAAACTTCTTTAGCGGCGTAATGTTAAACTCGCGTCAGGACACGTGACCTGATCGAAAATTCGTAAGACGGTAAAAATGCACAACGTTCATGTTCAAGTTTTCACTTCTGCCGGCACTCCCGGAGTGCAACCCGTTGTTTTTTTTGTTTTTTTTTGTCAACCCTGAGACGTGAAGTTGTTAAGTCTCATGTACCTGAAATTTAAGCGATATCGAATTTATCTCAGAACGTTTTTGTTCGTGTTTTATGACTTTGAATAAAGTTAATCTTGTAATCACAGCGGCACAATCAGCCGAGGTTATAATTTCATTATTTCCCTGAAATGCCTCTCCCCTTCTTAATAACGTTTAATTTAATCAAAATTTTGCTTACTCCGCAAGCTAATTTCAACCACAATTTTCCTCACAAGAATTTATAATTGCACCCTCTAAATGGCTGAGGAGCAAATAAACGACCGTTTAATTGAATTTAAAAGCTATTCGTCACTCCTACATCCAATTATGAGTAATTGAATACAATGTACATGTTTTGATACGCCTAAACCAACTACCTAATTCATAAATTTAAACCTAATGTAAAATGTTTCACTATGGTTATTTCAATGAATAGGGTTTTTATTATATATTATTATTGTACATTTATATATAAATAGGCAAATATAAAATAGTTTAGTACCATTTCCTTCTGTTTGTGTTTTGAAGCTAAGAACGACCTTCAGAGATATTAATAAAAAAATATAATATTATGTAATTTCATGCAATATTTATTCAAATGAAATGAAATGAAATATTTATTCAAATAGGCCTTCACAGGCAATTATGAATGGTCAGACTCTAACACGACAACATGATTTGATTTTCAAAGTTTCCTTTACAGTAGGCGAACAGTAGTTATAATAATTATAAATATTTTATAATATTCATGAAATTATAATTATTTAAAACCTTGTTATGTCTGACCATATATTCTTCGCAGAATTAACATTTCATTGGTTGATTCTACAGTAACCATATTAAAATCTCAATTTCAAAAAGGTCTATTAATTTGCAGTACCCTGTTTATTAAGGCGAAGGAGAAATTCCATCGCTGTCTGTAAGTAAAAAGTGCTTACATCCGCGACGTCCGTAAGACACAGATAGATCTAAACCATTTGAAACTTCATTGTTTTTACTTTTTTTTAGTTTTGAACTCAGAGAAATGCTAGCACGAGAAATCAATACAGTTCACAGTTTAGAATGTAAATACTGTTGGGCTAAAATAGTCTTTAACCTATTCAACTATAGATATCAATTCGAATGTTGTTAAATAAAACTGTATGTATAAGATGTTAAGTAAAAAAAAAAAATTGTAGTAGAGTAGTACCATCTTACCCATTTCCGTCGTGAAGCAGTCGTGCACTTGTATTACTGTTTCGGTTAGAAGGGTAAGGGGGCCGGTACAATTACAGGCAGATGAGACTTAACAACTTTACGTGTTGCAAATGTCCATAGGCGGCGATGACCACTTACCATCAGGTGGACCGTCTGCTTGTTTGTCGGCTAATGTTGTATAAAAAATTAAATTATGAACATAACACGTAAATACTCGTATTACTTGAAATAGGTATGCAATTATAATTAAAACATGCAGTCAACAACATGTCGCGGGCACTAACGGGATTAACCTCACTAATCCCTCAAACCATATTTCAATAATAAAACAAGATGTCGCCCCACATTAATTAATTCCACACCGTTAACTCTTGATGCAATTATTATGACAGAGTTCCAATTCCGTAAAAATTCACCCTTCCATAGTACCATCTCCATTTATCCGGGTATCATTAAGGGTATGATCCGGTAGCGTGAGCGGATAACTTATGGTCGGACATAGAATCTGCATATAAATAGGAAAGAGGCTTGTTTTAGAGGGATCAGATCGCACGCGGTTTGGGGAACTCTCCATTTGGCAGTGAGATTTGGCACAGTGGTCTGAGTGCATTGTTTAATAGGCTAAAATTGAGCAGTAGCTTAGTATGCTGTTAGGTACGGTTCAATGTTCGGAATATAGCCAGCTCATACGGGTATTTGGTAATGCATTAATTGATTCTGTTCAGTATTAAATGCAATAGTATTATTGGTAATTTATCGCTTATTCATTCATTTACTACGACGAAATGGTGGAAAAAATCATTGGTAAATAATGTTAGGAGATAAAACAAACCAAAATTAGTATCTACAATTTTTTTTGTGAATATTTGCAGAATACCATGTTTTTTAAATCATTTTAACAATGTATGTGCCTTACCGAACAATAAAAGTACTTGTAAACATTTGTAAAATACACTTAGCTCAATAAGTATTATATATTGTTGCGCAAAACACACAGTAAACAAGCCAAAACATATTAGGAGCGCACATAATAACGAAAATACGCTTTTACGGCCAGTGTGAGCGTGTACAATGGTGATCCCTCTGTAATGGAACGTATGCGCCGCGCGTTGGCGGGCGGCAGAGGAAAAATAATTATAGGGCGGTTCGGAACAAATCGGATTTTGCCACCTCGTACCACGCACCGCACTCCGGACTCGTTTTGCGAATTTTAACTTTGTTTAAGAATAGGCATTTATTTTTTCGCACTGTAAAGCTGGGAAGTTGATAGCGACTTCACTCAATGGGTTTTGTCTTTGTAAAATTTGCTTTTATTCTAGTAACGTAAGATTATTTATTTGATCGGTAAACATTTTTAACAGACTAATAAAAGTCTTAATTCGTCGCGTAGCTTTTTGGGTTCACTCTATCTGTCTAATTAGACGGATTGTGATTGATTTTTTCTACGTTTAAAGGTATATACGACCATACCACATATGTGTATGTAAAATTGGTATGATCACAACACATACATTTAACAATTTAAAACTGCATACGAATTCATATCAAAGAAAATTTCAAATTCAACTGACATGATATTGATACCGCATAGCATAGATCTTTTTTGTTTTTTTGCTGTCTTTAAAACAGTGCCGAATACTACATTCAGATTATACAATACTCTTTAGTACATAGCTACATTTGAGTCGGTTCTTTTTGTTAAAAAAATTACCTTTAAAAAAAAAAACCCCTACTGTAATTGTACCTTACTACAAAGACTCGTCTTTTTGTCTTTAGAGTCTCTACTTAAAATTCCCAATTGAAATAAAAATACGATATCCATCGGTCGGAATCGTATCTTGGAAAATATAAAGGCAAGCCCTGTTTTCTTATTACATTATCATATCAAAGGATTATCAAACAAATCTGCAAGAAGACTGTGTTCACTTTCATCACCATAAAAGACATCAACCCCTATACAATTAAACCATGATAAATGGATCACGAAAAATCTAATCTAAATATTTAATCGAAATTTCCCCTGTGATGCAGTGAGTGAACTTGTACTTGTGTGGGTGGAAAACTATTGCTCGGTTACATTCCCTTGCAATGAGTTGTAGTGGTGCTTGTTGGGGGCATACAGATATTTCGAATTACCTTTTATTTAAAAGACTAACTTATTAATGACAGGAAAATCGGTGTATTTGTTTTTGTGGTTGAGAAATAAACATAATAGTCGTAGTAGGAAAATTCTATCGGTATCATTCGTTTTATAGTGTAATTATCTTTTCTTCTTTATTTACCACTTGGGCCGACAAACAAGCAGACGGCCCACCTGATGGTAAGTGGTCACCGCCGCCTATGGACATTTGCAACACTAGGGGCATCGCCAATGCGTTGTCGACCCTGAGACGTGAAGTTGTTAAGTCTCATAATTCAACGTCTCGTAATTTCACCGGCCCTCTTACCTTTCTAACCGAAACACAGTAATACAAGTGCACTACTACTTCACGGCAGAAATGGGTAAGGTGGTAGTACTTCCCTGGACGAACTCTGCACTAAGAGCTTTACTACATACATCAATCTTGAAATTATAAATCATTGTTAAAGATAACTTAAAACTAAATAGTCGTAATATATTGAAGAGTTTATTTGGTAGAGCTCGTAGACGTAAAGTGACAAGCTAATTTCGCTAAAGTTCGCCGAGCTAAGTCCGTAGACTTTCGTAGACGGCTATATTATTAATAGTACAATGTACGGAAGAACCAAAGCAAAAAACAACCTAGCTTGCTATTATTAGGCTATAAAATACTTTTATATCTGCACTAAATGTTCTCTGCTACATAATTACAACGGATAACTTGTCCGGTCACTATGCTAGCATTTGTGTGCGTGTGAGTAAAGACAAGTGCACCGAAGTGCAGGAATGCATTCCCCCACGTCACAGTAAGGGGAGCCACCCCTACATTACGAATGCAAATAATATTTCTTCCCGACAAAAATATTGCTGTGTTAATACCACGCCAAAATGTGTTGGAGCGCCGCCCTGTTGTGTACTTTGCGTATTGAGTTTTATTAGTTCATTTTATTGGCCGCGAAAGGGCATCGGACAGTTTGTTTTGCACAGCTTGTATTAGTTTGTTCGGGATTAATATTGGACCTCTCTTCGTTATTCTCTGTCATTCCTTATAGCGGTTCGTTTATTAAGATATGTATATAGGTATATGTGGTGACAATATACATTTATTTTTTACATACCCTAAATATTTTTATATATAGAAACTTGAGCGCATTTGACTGGATCTCACCTGATGGAAAGTGACGATGCATTCGAGGGTGGTACAGGCGGACTCAAGTAATGCCTATTCACTCTTGCCTTAAAAGCTCCTAGATTGTATGATTCGGGAAAAAATGAGAAGTAATAAATGGGTAATAGTTATTTGTGTAACAAGAGAGCAAAGTCATTTTTTACTGCGAGTGCTGATTTCCTGAGCAAACGAAGGATTCAATGATTGTGAATCTAAAGTTGAATACTGAGTGTGGCGAGGGATTCAAAGGCACGAGATGCAAGAAACTTTACTCTCGTGTAACACACATGACTTTTCACTTCAGCAGTGAGAACACTTTAGGAGATAAAATAATAAAAAGGAACTTGTTCTTTGACTCTTCCGGTGTTAAAATACTGTCCTCCTCGTTAGTTTCACTCATATTTTATGATTATTTTATTATTTTTTAACTTATTTAACTCTTTACGTCAATCACGAAATTTTATTCCCGCTCTTTTATTTAAATTAAGGCGTGTTCGGAAAAAGCACCCATTATATTTTATTATTCAAAATATATTACTTGACATTATTGAAACTAGAAATAAATATTTACAGGCTAAATATCAGTTTTATTTGCGGTAAATACTTATTTTCTTTAAAATACAACAATAACTTAAAAATTCTATTGATTACATTAAAAGACATATTTTTCTTTTTGCAAAATTTCTTTAGTTAGTACGAATATCCGAACGTGTTTGTCTTTGAGGTCGAATTTCGAACTTCGAAAGGGCTGGTCTTTATCTCTCTCTCTTTTTAATGGCGGGAAAGAGATAGAGTATGCATGTTTCGAATTATATGATTAACCCAAGGCTGAAAGCCGCGAATATCTTATACGCGCGGCTTTCTAAAAAAACAAAAATTAAAAAGTTACTTTACTTTTACTTCAGGGAGCAAAACCTACATGTTTGAGCTACTGATGTGAAAATAATAATGGCACACATTGATTGAAACCGAAACCATAACGATGATAAAAAATATTTAAAGAATAAGTAGGTACATTCGTATATATATAAAAATTTGTAGCTTCAGTAACTTTAAATTTGACCTTCATAAGTGCCTAAACTGAATAAATGGTTTTGAATTTTTTTGAATAAATTAGTATCCAAACAGCTATAGAATGGTTATATTTATTATTTTACTTTACAGTTGACCTAAAAAGTATTCAAATAAATATAAATTTTCATGAACTCTATCTACCTTGAGCGGAACATTTAACGGAGTTGTATAATTTTCTAATTCAGCTCCTACGGCAGATTTTATTGCGTTTCGGTTTCCCTAATGCTGAATTGCGACTTAAACTTCGCCTTCCTGACCCATTTTGGTAGATATTGCTGGGGCGATTGCACGTTTCAAATTCAAACTGCTTACTTGCTTTCCTCATCTTACATTAGCACTTAAAAAGAGAGATGGAATGAGATTTCCGTTAGTAAGTAAGTCTAGTAACCCCGGTTTGGAAGGTTCTGACTTTTCCCTGAGAGTGTTACTACAATAACGCGAAACTAAAAACCGACAATACAAAAGTCCCAAACACCGTGTTGGTATTTTACTATTAAACTGCATGGTTTTCCATTCTGACAACATTTTAGCCAGTTTTAAGCTTATTTTAGGGTTTATCCCTTAGTTAGTTCTTAGATGGTGCACATAGCATGGAACAAGCTAAGGTAAGAGACATATTAAAAGGTTTTCTTGAAAAATTGGCAGTTCTTTGCAGGCTTAAGTCTAGCAATATACAGCAATGTTTAATTCGGTCTATGTTACTTAATTCATTTTAATGTGTCAATTAGTCAGAGAAAAAAATATTACTGTTACGTTTTTTGAAATACATTCGCCGCGTTTTGGTCCAATGAAAAACGCCACGTCATCGCGTCGGTGTACAACCACCACCGCCGGGCTATATTCGCGAATAGCTCGCAGAATGCCTGTAAATCACTTAAGACGGACGGGATCGGGGTCCGTGGCAGTTTAAGTTCCTGTTTTTGCTCACTAGGGATCGGGGTGAGACGGAGACGATAACAGATATTCCAAACGGTACGGTAACCTTGTTGAGGGGATTCTGGGTAGTGTCAATTGGAAAGCGTTACTTTTTCACCCTTATGCTAAATAATAATAAAACCCTTTTTCATTTGTTAATTTTGAATACATAGGGTAACGCAAGAGTAAAAACCAAAAAGTAAAATAATAAATACATCATTTTAAAAAATAAAATGAAAATCATGATTTTAAAACATACATAAAATATGATCCTAGAATAAGCATCTAGTTTATCAATGTGGCCTTTTCGATTTGTTAATTTTGAATACGAAGGTAAATGGCAGCGGTTAGAAACAAAGAGCTGAAGATCGAGCTCAGTGGCGTACCACGGTGAAGTCTATGTCCAGCAGCGGACGGAGAGAGGCTGATGATGATGATGAAAGGAAAACGTAAGAGTAATAGCCAAAAAGTAATTAAATAACTAAATAAAATTTAAATAATACGAAACTAAAGTTTTTAAGCATACGCAAAATACGACCCAAGCAGGTTTTACTTAATAAAAGTGCTGTTTTATCTCTTGCGTTAACATAGTGGAGTCGCGTCTGTCGAAAGTACCGACTTCAGCAGACTAAGTAACAAATTCTCAAAGCTCACATGGCGTAGCATTACACAAACTTCAATTGTTAACTTCAGCGCGGAACAGAGCGTACACGGCCTTGTGGCATAAGGCACGTGCGCAACAAACTACTGGTAAATAAACTGAGTTCACCGCTGTCCTAGCTCAGATAAACACAGTAGAACAAGAGCTATTCTATGTATCAATGTTAAATAAAAATAAATTAAAAAATAAAATTTATTTTAATTTCCAAAAAATCTTGGTAATTCATAGCTGAGACTTCCCAGTAAGTAATCCGAAGATACTTGTGTTGGTAATTTTCCCTTATGGATGATGATAATCGAGGCTTATGGCAAAATTTGCTAAAAGCTATGTAAACATATATAAATTTATGGGTTTAACGTTTAACGGTTGGAAACAAAGAGCTGAAGATCGAACTCAGAGGCGTGTCATAGGAGAGGCCTATGTCCAGCACCGTCTTATGGACGGAGATAGGCTGGCGATGATGATAAATTAATTTGTGCGTGCGTGTGTGTGTGTTTGTGAAATGAGATCACAATAGGTACATACATGTGTATATTAACACTAAACATACCATAACCGGGTCAAATGACCCATTTTGAAATTTGCATTGAAAATACAAGTATCATTTTATTGCTTTTGCACATTTGACTTCATGACTTTTTCTTACTAATTAATGTACAGTTATACTATTTATTTCCCTTCCTAACAACCATATTTCATACATACAAGCAGGGAACATAAAGTCACATTTGACCCGCTATGGTAGAAATTGGTACCTAGTAAGTGTTGGTATTTAACACTAATTGTTAAATACATAGTTATATGGATCATAATAGCTGTAAGAATTTAGCTAATTGAAATTTTAAAATATTTACCTTACTACAACATTTTTCACTTTTTATTAATTAAAAAGATGCTTTAGGAGTTTTCTGTTTATTTAATCAATGGACTATTGCCCTACTGTTAATTAACGAACTGTCGCAGCCCTCGCTACGGCGACGCAACAAATTAGAAACTTTCAGTTGGATATAAAGGGGATGTGTTGTTCCAATAAATTGTAGGGGATAACTTAGTAGCAAGTTGGATAGTGGACATCAATAAAGTTACTTTGTAACATTGATCAATACCTTACTAGATATACCTAGCTTAATTAATTAGCTGAGATTACTTCTAAATTATAAAAAAATTAACAGATAATATTTGACCTCAACGAAATAAAAATGGTAATCGATTAGCCTGACTGCCAAGCCGCAGGTTGTGAGTTCGATTCCTACGCAGGACACACATTTATGTGCAAGAACATGTCTGTTCCGTCTGGGTAAATATAGCAGTAATCTATATTTAGATAGTAACATAGTTTATTGCATTGTTTTTAAAAGAAAATAAAAATAATTGTAGTATATTAGTTCTCTGGTTTACATGATACAAGCTCTTATTAATTTAGGATCAGGTCATGACCTAGGTTACTTTTTTTAATAAAGTAATTACATTATGATTAATTATTGAATTTGTTTTTTATTTTATAACCACCATCGACTAGATATTACGTATCATTACACTAGTAAAAGTAAAATGTCACACCCTCAATAGGCCGGAGATATTTATTGCCGTAAGTTATCGAGTAATTAGGTTACTGCTACTGCCGACCACTTGGGTATAATTTGTCAGAACTTCTCGCTAACTTTGGATGTTCATTCTGTTTCACTTTATTATTGCACAAAGTTTTAACATTGTTACGAATTTAATAGTGGATTTTGGAAGATTTTCACAGACTGTAAATGAGTTATTTAAAAGATTTTATAAATTAAAAGGTGTGCTTTCGTTTATCTTGCTGAACTTGTTTTTAAATGGCCTTGAAGGAGGAATGAGGAATATCGTAAAGAATACTTTATATATATCTATATATAGATACTAAAAAGGATTTTATAGTATATCTGATAATTTAGAGGATATAACCTTTGGCTAAGAATTGCTCGCCTGACAAGCTATCCATTTAAGTATTTTTGTGAAATTATTATGTTTTATTTTCATTGTGTGTAATATTAAAAAAAAAGACTTAGGTATAAGAGCCTGTGAAGGCCTACATGAATCAACCGTATTTATATTCTATTCTTATGTTTGGCCTTCAACTGACAAGCATCCAGAAAGATAATATACTAAGGCTTTTTCGTCAGTCATATTGTTTTAGTAGTCAGAAATCAAATTGCTGTTAAAACCTCGCCGTAAAGTTTCAGAGCATTTCGTTTAAATTCAAACTGCATGCTTAATGCAAAAGTGCGCATCTAGAACTTTTTCCCAAGACGTCGGCTAGGCGGAACTGGAGGCCAGGAACATAAAAACTGCCTTCCGGCTACGCCACCGGTCACGACCGTCTGTCTGAGGAATACGTACTTACGTTTATGTCTTACAGATAAAACAATCCTCCAGAGTTATGAAAACTATTCTTTGAGGTAGAAATTGTTTTTTTGTCTTGTAGGTGCACTGTATTTTAAAAGTAAAAAGATATTTCTTAATTTTCGCTTTGGAATATAAAAACTAAGTATTTTATAGAGAACGTACTAAATGCTCAAATATGTCAAAATCTCAAACATAAATACGCGCATTATCATTTGCTCTTATTATAGGTATCTATATCTTTAACCGAAATTAATATAGCTCTATTATAGTAACTGAAATTGTGCAGTCTACACTTTTATAGTGAGCTGTCGTGAGTTATTGCTATTATCCATTTCAAATTACGACCCTTTCGGTGTTAAGGAACACTAAACAAATGGTTCCATTAGAGAAAATAACGCATAGATCGTCCGGTCCCATGTGCACTTGCGTCAATTGTAATTAGATAACAATCGAGCTTCGCTACACGTTCGTGTTTGATTCTACTAACGATCAGAAACGTGTTCTATTGCACGTTTTTAATTTCGGTCGATGTTCCAATATTTACAAACATAACTGTTTACAGCTATTAATGGTTTTTTAAAATCTATAATTTATCATTAATATAACAATGCTAAATAACAATAATGACAAGCCCAAGACGTTCAAAAAATAACGGGGCTCAGTGTTTAACCCAAAATTTAGATTGGGACTCTCCATCTGCTGCTACTGGAACAGTGAAAAGAAGACGTTCGTCTTGTCCAGAACATGAAACAAAATACTCCATTCAGACTCATGAAGCAATATTTGAAGCGCAGACTCCATCAGATTCTGGAAGTGGAACCTCGAGGAGTATAGATGATACTGACAAGTCTGAATCTCTTATAGAAGTAGAACAAAGAATATCGTGCATCATCAATGAAAATCGATCATCACAAAGCAACTCGGAGTCGAGTGATGTAGATATAATTATAGATAGTTTAATAGGAAATCCATTTGAAGAGACTTTGTTTGGAGCTGCACAAAATGAAACATTTTTACATGATCGTAGTAATACTTTTATCACAGCAGAAGATGTACCATCAATTAATGAAAAATGTGATACTCTTGAAGAGCCGCTGAATGATAAGAAAAACAAAGATAGGAAGCTTAAAACTCCAGCACCCATCAAAAAACTTAATAAATCGTTAGATATAGTAAAAAGTAGTTCAAGAAGAGAAACATTAAAAACGGGTGAAAGAGCGAGTGTGCTACCTGTATATAGAAGTACGCTACAGGGAGCAAGTATTGATTTAAGTGCAAACAATCAGAAGAAGAAAGTTACTTCGAAATTAAGATTACCTTTTTCTCCGACTAAAACAATGGAGAAGCCAAAGATGAATTTCTTTAATAAAACTAATTTACAAGAAAGCAAACCATCGCCTCTGCTGTCATCGCCAGTAAGAAGAACCATATCTAATGAGTATGTACGTTTGAGGTTTGGTAATGATACTGTTGTGAGACGGACGATTGATGGTAAATCTGTACCAAAAATAACACCAAAAATACAGTCGATAATACCAGAGAGCCCCGTAGATAGTGAAGATCCCTTTTTAAACTTAAGCCCTAATAAAAAATATACAGTGACAGTTAATAATAAAGTGAGATGTGATAAAGATAACTACGTTATATTCGATCCTCATATAGGATTTAAGCCTGAGGAATCAAGGCACACGCGAATACCTTTAAAATCTCCAAGTAGCGAGAAATCAAGAATTCCTCTTAAATCACCGATAGGTGAAACTTCGGGGATAGTGCGTAAATCTGCGAATGTAAGTGATACAGATAGTGGTATATTATCGCCAAATTCCCCAGTGGAAAGTAGTGATAGGGGAGGTGCCTATTATGTGAATGCATCTGCGTTTAGTGAAACAGTAAAGAAATCTGCAGCTGAGTTGGATATAACTATTCTCGATCCGGGGTTAGCGAAGAGAGCTGCTGAACAAATTCAGGTGAGTTTACCGATAAACCTTTTTCACTTTTATTTAAGTATGTACCGATTTGGTGAAAAGTTAGTACCTATTTAAAAATCGTAGACATAATTCGTAATAATGGCATTTTCTACCGTCTTCCTTTGTGATTGTATGTTCGATAAAAGTAATATAAAAATGCATTCTGTTGAAACAGAGTAGAAATATTGTTATTGGTTTTTCATACTCGCATTGTATCACATCATTTAAATATACAAGTAACGCCACCTGCAGCATATTTTTTAAAGTTCTCAACAAGAGTTAAGCACTGCCATCTAGTGACAGGTAGATCAAACTTTAACTTTAACTTACGATGGAGATTTTTAATTTCTTAATTTAAAATTGAATTGTAAATTCATTTGTGTTAGGAGAGCAATTTAATAATTTAATTTAACTAGTTATATTGAGTTTAAGGAAACTGACGTAGTGTAGCTATTCACCGCTAGATGGCGCTATTCTTAATTTTCCTGTAAACCATTCATGTGCTTCCCGCATAACGCTCTACACCGGCGTATTATTCGGAAGCAATCGTGCAGTTAATTTCAAATGGTCCATTTAGCACAAATAACAAACGGAGTGATGGCACGGTGCGGTGGCGCTCGGTTCGGAGCTCACTTTTGTAATGGAAGCAGTTCGTGTGTGCATGGGCAATTATGACGAGCTAACAATTGTCTGATGTCCGCGCGTTATTGTTTGTGTTTGATGATGTGTGGCGATAGATGCTACCATTAGCTGACATTTGTCAAAGGCTTTTTAGGGTAATGAGTGCGTTCTGTTCAAAGTTGGAATACTTAATGACATTCTGTTGTTGAGTTTTTGACATATTTGCGAAAACATTGTTGGCGGCAAAATTTTATCTCCTTACACACGTTAGAAGTGAAACTTTTGTATTACAGGGAAACATTTTAATTATTCATCAATTACTTTTGAATAGCATAGATTGTGTTTATCATTCAATTATTTTTCATCACGCAAAAACCCCTTTTATAAAAAGTATCACTTTTTAGAACACTATTTAGAAAAAGGTATCCTGTATACATTCCGGCAGCATTAGTTTAGAACTAAACTATATGTTGACCAATCATTTCCGTCATCCCCAAAACGTCACTTCCATTTCACAAATCGTAATGCTAATCTTTTTTTTCCTCTCATGGTGCCTAAATAAGGTTTACAAGGTGCAACAATATCATTGAAATATATAAAATAATTGTGGGAATTGGTTTTCAAATTACAAGGTAATATAAATAGATAGCATTTCTTTCTTTTTAATGTTAGGTAGGCCAAAAAACGTTAAAACGTGAAACACGTCTACGTAGCCCAACGCAACACCATTTAAAAAATTAAAGTAATTTTTTCTCGGTGCTAGATTGAGATGCAGTTGTCATTATTAGTCTTTTGGAAGAAAAACTATCCGAGGCTGAAATACCTTAAACAATATGCTTAATCTTACTTTAGATTAATATAATTGTAACAAAATTTATGTAAATTTCTAAGATATTAATTTTATAATTTATGTAATTTAAAAATAGAAATCTAATACCTACTATATATTAAGAAATCACAAACCTCAACTCAAAACATCGAGCTGAACAAGCGCTTGGAAGATGTTAAAGCATAAAAATGCAATACAATTTATCTAACAATAAATTAGCATGTAGAATCTTTATCTTTAAAGAACTTAACTTCTTTAACTCTTGTTCGAACTAAGAGTCCGTCGTAAATGTACAAATAAAACAATAAAAAAACGAAATCTATGAAATTCTTAACTGTCAAATTGGGCCGATTAGATTTTGCAAATTCAATATTCACAGCAGATATGTTACCTATATCAAATTAATAATGTAACGGTCCAATAAGTGGGTCTTACGATGCATTCGTGGTCTTATTTGTAATTTAATGTGCAATCGCTAGTCAAATCGCATTCAATGCAACCTGTGAGAATCAGCTGCCTGATTACTACCGACGACGATGACGTGAGAGGAATTCCTAAATACTTAAAGCGAATGTGTCGGTTTCAGAACATTCCATTCATAATAAAGCTTGGTTCTTGGATTGCCTCAAACGAGTATTTTCTATCTATCGCACATTATACAAGAAAGGTGTATTAATGCCATGAATGTATTTTAAAGATGTCGAAGGTTTTTAACATTATAGGGAATTTCGTGTTTTATTACTTTATTTAATGACTCACTGAGTTAGAACGATATTATTGGGGAGGGGGGGGGGATGTAGCCATAGAGCCATCAGTGGGGTATGAGGTAGGTATTAGATTTTTGGATTAAATTATATCCACGAGAGGGACTATCTATGTTTTATACAAAGCATTTTCATTATTATGATAATTCATTACATAAAGCAAAACCTAAAATTTGTTTTTAATTATCATAAATTATATGTTAAGTTGTTTATAAAACCACAATTCAATACATAAAAAGGATAACCACCTTAATTATAAAACTTTTAAAAATATATTTTAAATTTAACTCTTCCTTGAATGGTATTTATTTGGTGCTAGAAAAGCTTAAGACACGTTTTTAACTATACCTAATAGTCACCAAATAAATTATGTTTTAACGCACATAATCTACATTCCGAGCACATTTCCCTACGCTAATGACTACTATATAGGGGTGAGGTAAGGAGTACAAACACTTAGGTGCACTGAGAGGGCCCGGTCCTTATCTGAGAGGGTCCTCCACAGTAAACGGGTAAACGCTTTACGCCTGCCGCCGCCCGCAGCGCCTCTGAAAATGTTTCATCACTTAATTTAGACGATAGAAATGACGGGAAGGTTCCTTGTGGTTACTTGTTTCAGTGAGGTTGACTTTCAGCTTACATGTATGGCTTAATTACTTCAGCAAACTTTAGTAGGACATGTTTTACGTAAATATACTCGTATATACACTGATTATGTCAGGCAAAGTTATTTGTCGAAATGAGTTTTACAAACTTTAGAATACATTTTATTTAGAGGATGGTACATTATTCAAGTAATTTTTTTTTTTGAGAATAGACGCAGGTTTTAGCCTTTGGTGGCTCTTACACCCTTAAACGGACAATCTTCGTGTTTTAAGGTAATTTATCAATAAAAGTTCCCTATTTACAAGTTGATAAGAGTTAGATTTGTAAAATTTATTGAGATTTGCGTGGAAGCATCATAAATCTTGTAATTAAGAATTTTTTAATGAGGTCCTCTGGTTTTACGAGTTTATATGGAGTATGACGTTGTGTGGGCAAAGATTGGCAAGTAAAGTGTAAGTTTTGGAGCGAAATCAAACTGAGGCCGCGGGCGGCGTTTGTACGCCGCTCACGCCCGCGTGGGGACTGTAACCTAATTACTGAGCTAGTTGCAGACTTGCAATCTCTATTAGACATGATATGAACAATATTTTTATAATTCAGTAAAAATATGAATATTGTTATTCTTTTTGTATTAAGAGCTCGATTAGTTTTTTACGAATAAATTTATTATGGCCAGTGTTTTTTATATTTTTTGTTATTTATTGATAATATATTAAATATATAAATGTTTCTTCACACCGTCAAAGCAGTAGTGGTTTGACTGGGCGTTGCAATTCCTCAGTTGAGATGACAAATATATAATACAATTAAAATAAAATGTGTACAGACAAACAGGTCAGCCACACATATCAGAATAAGAACCTTATCGTGAGAATATATTATGTTAGCTTGGGGTAATATACAAACTTTATGTTATAACTGTAGACTAGATTTAAGTTTGCGCCGCGGTTTTACCGGTACGCGGAGTTCCTGGTTAATAAACCTATGTTCTCCACCAAGTCTAGAGCTATCCCCATCCAAAAATCAAGTTGATCCGTTACTCCATTACAACCTTAAGCAACGCATTTGTAATATAATATTAGTTCGAGAAGATTACCATGTCATGTTTCCATTATCTCCCCATAATTAAAATTAAATAATCCATGTACTCCAAACACGCATGTATCCTTTAAAATTGGAATATCCCAAACAATTCTAACTATTCAAATTGTCGATATATGTCTATGGTATTATCACGTCTCCTTCCGGTACACCCTGGACCCCAAAGAGCCTCTCAGATAAGAGAGGGTGCATCTGTACTTACATGTCTTTAACATAGACTTCAGACAGAAATCTCTCCCTTGTAATTTAGCTTGTCAGAAATATATATATTGCTTTTCCAAGATTGAAATATGTAAGGGGATGTGTACAGTAAAAAAATGTTGTATGTCTATTTGCCACAGACGTAAGATCCACCGGAAGCATGAGTTCATATATCAGTCGAGGAGCCCGTAAATATTCCGAACGCTCGAGTCGAGTCGGAACTTGCGTATGTCGTTGCTATTGTATGAGATGATTTGTTTGAATTTAAATCTAAAATATCCTGGGACATTCTCTTACACACGGCTATCTGATCCCAAACTAAGCTTGTACTATGGAAACCAGATAACTGATATAGGTACTACATATACAATTTTTTTCTAAATACATACTTATATAGATATTTACACCCAGACACAAAACAAACATACATGTTCATGCACACAAATGTTTGTCCTGGGTGGGAATCGAACTCGCGACCTTCGGCTTGGCAGTCAGAGTCGCTAATCACCAAGCCAAGTGGCCTGTAAATAGAAATTTATTTGAATTTACTTGTTCACATGACAGTGCGATTAAGTTAACAACGTAAAAAGATAGTCTTTTCTTCCTTCTTTATATCGGAAAAGGGAAAAATGATCGAGCGGAATGACGCTCGGCTTAGAAACCGCAGGACTTGGGTTCGATTCCCAGGCCGGGTAATGTACAGTTTACTTTGTTTTAGTACGTTGTACGTTCCTGTGTTTGTAACGTGCTCCAGTGACGGTGACAATGGTCATCATATGTCTCGTGAAAATATTTCTCTTAGGTGGAATGTTATACTTATTACTGAGACATCTGCCTATCTCTTCGGGGATAAAAGTTGTGAACATATGTATGATGTAACGAGAGAAATGTGAACAATATAGAAAAATATCAATAATAGTGATATTATACCTAGGATGTTACAAACAAACCTGTAAAGCCGAAAGGAGGTTAAATGGGGCCTTATAACGAATCCATTCACAATATTTAAGAACTGTAGTAACGCTGTGTAACCCCAATAAAACAACTGACTTTTATGAATGAAAAATAGAAAAACTATTAAAGTAGACAATTGTTAGGTAAAATAGGTACGTAGGCCTTTCTGTTAAATAATCTGGTTCCCTGACATGACAGCTTACTAGGGTTATTGGCTTTGATAATTAATTATATTTTACGGGGTATTTTGTAACACGTTGTATAGATATTTAATTTATTGTCTATTATCATATTTCTATTTTTGCATTTCGTAATTGACTGAAGTAAACAAACTATATTTCCATAGGTTAATAAAGTATAAGGTTGTGTGATTCCACGCACCCTCTCTGCTCTCAGTAAATACGTAAAGCAAACCAAATGCATTATTAAATGCCACCCTTGACTCTGAAGCCCGCTTTGTGAAAACGCATGCAGACACCAATCTTTTTCAGTGATCGATATACAGAGGTTGAAGCTTTACTCTTTACGGGGTGCAAAATAAATAAAATGTCGTTTCTATTTCTTTTTATTTATTCCAAACGTTTAGAGCTTTATATTATTATTGGTATATTTATTATATATTATATTGGTTATATATGGGTGTAAATATCTATATAAGTATGTATTTAAAAAGTAGTATATGTAGTATATCATGGTACCTGGTAGCCATACAACAAGCAGTACACTCTGCTTAACTTGGGATCAGGTAACCATGTGTGAAGAATGTCTTGGGATATTTATTATTATTATTAAATAATAAGATGAATGGTTTTTGGCATTGTGATAGTCCTTAGCCAATTTAATGTTTGGCAGCCTCCTTATCATACTTAATTAAAAAAATATGTTACAATAAATATAATTTAAAAATTAATACTATTATACGAGCAATAGGGATGTGTTCTGACATGTCAAATCAGCAACTCTTTATGTAATGTCAAAACGATTGAATGTATGAAGTTTGTATGAAATAACGAGTTGTGACATCATAATTGTACAGCATCAAATAACATACCCTTTGTGTTGAGATTGATACTTAAAAATCATATTAATGATTTAATTTTGATCATATTTGATGTTATTGTATATTCTTGGATGTTCAATACACTGGTAAGTGATTGATAACTTTATCTTTAATACAGGATAGTATTCTTATTCATACATACAAAAACAAATGTTAGCATCGTTCTCACGGAAACGGCTCTAACAATTTGGATAAGATATTGTATATTTTTATTTAGGTAAAGTACCGTTTTTTATGTTTTTTTTTTTTTTTTTTTTTGTGTGTCGATCGTTCTGGCTAAATTTGTTTAGACCAGAATTCTGCCAGGCGTACTGTGTCGTCTGTGGCATTATACAGGTCTTCCGGCGTGCAAGATGAGGGGCACGCAGGGAACGACAATAGATGTGCCATTGTCTGAGGGGGGGCGCCGCAGTTTTTTATGTTTATATATATGTATTTATAGATTATACATAAAGTGTTAGATTCTGACCATTCCTAATTCCATTACACTACATATAGACTATTAATAAGTCCCTGTGAAGGCCTATATGAATAAATATATTTCATTTTCATTTATATAAACTAAAGAATTGTTGAAAAAATCGCGATTTCACACAAAAAAAGCGCAAAGAGAAAACTCGAATCGCCCAGATACTGGCAATATTAAACTCGCTGTTATCCGAATAAATATATATATATATATATATATTTTTTTTTTTTTTTATTTATTTATTCTCTCTCACAATAGGTTTCTTATGATCTAAGACTAAATTAAAACTAACATACAAAAAATTTTGAAAACCTGTTTTGTGAGAGACTGGTGCCTGAGATAGGTTATAAGGTAATACGATATATAATTTATAAACGGAATTCTAGTATAGATATTTAATATCAGTAATTAATATCACGTTACTTTAAAAATCTTAACAGCTCATTTAAAAGACAGTAATGTTCATATCCTGCCTGCTATTTATTCTGGTTGTTGGGGATTAGGAGTCGTAAATTATTTTCCTTCCTCTTGAGTTATGGCCGGCTCCGGCGACAGACCGTTGTTTTACGCCTTTAATGGGGTGACATATAATTTACTTTGTCTTTTTTATAAATATAAACAATCTATTTTCGTTATCTTAGCTGAAACTGTTTAATTAGGCTAATGAACTTTCTATCTTTAACCTTAATTGAATAATGCTAGAATTAACGAATGGTCCTAACAGTATTGAAAGAATTGTACAGTTCTTAGTGCAGAGTTCGTCCGGGTAGAACCTTACCTATTTTCGCGTGTCCACTTGTATTACTGTTTCGGTTAGAAAGGTAAGGGGCCGGTGAAATTACAGGCACATGAGACTTAACAACTTCACGTCTCAGGGTCGACAACGCATTGGCGATGCCCCTAGTGTTGCAAATGTCCATAGGCGGCGGTGACCACTTACCATCAGGTGAAGCGTCCGCTTGTTTGTCGGCCTATGTGGTAAAAAAAAATGTAGTTTAACTTTAACTACATAGAAAAAAGGAAACAACAGTGACAAATAATTATCTTACTACTATTAAAAATGTGAAACTTTGGATGAATGGACGTTTCTTACATAATCACGCCCTAACTACTGAAAAGGGTTACGTCTCAGGGACGACAACACATTGGCGATGCCCCTGGTGTTGCAATTGTCCATACGCGGCGGTGACCACTGACCATCAGGTGAGCTGGTTGTGCTTGTTGTTGAGCTTGAGGTAAGGTTGTTTGTCGACCCATGTGGTAACAAAAAATATAATTAATTCTAGCAACTTGCCCTGGTTTCAATTATGTCGGACAAAATAATAATAAATGAATATCCTGGGACATTCTTTTATACACGGCCATCTGGTCCCAAACTAAGCAGAGCTTGTACTATGGAAACCAGATAACTGATATACTACATATAATACTTTTTTTTTTCTAAATACATACTTATATTGATATTTACACCCAGACACAGAACAAACTGACATGTTCATGCACACAAATGTTTGTCCAAGGTGTGAATCGAACCCGCGATCTTCGGTTTGGCAGTCAGAGTAGCTAACCACCAAGCCAACTGGCCTATCTAAATAAAAATATATCATACAAACTGCAAAACGTTCTTAAATAAATTATCCGAATGTGGTACAAACTTCATAAAATCCATTGTGTCGTTTAAAATAACTAAGCGGACTAACAAACAGAAATAGTGTCTTCTTTTATACTATTTTATGAGATCTGCATTTTTATGGCATATGCAAAATTCAGCCCAGTTTTGGTTGTATCATGAAACGCGGAGTCATAAAAATAAGTAAGTGACTACAAAATTGTACCTATTTGCGGTTTTGGTTGCCAGCGTTATTATTCGTGTATAAATTTGTGGTGTAGCAAAAGTAGCTCTAAAGGAAAGAAATTGTATGGAGCTGTTTTGAGTTCAAGTATTGAGCTGAAGTCATAATTATTACCTAAATAACTAACAGAAGGTAATATCAAATACATGAAGATTGTCCCTCGCGGTTTTATCCGCGTTCCCGAGGGATATCTCATTTTCCCGGGAATAAAAGTAGCCTATATGCTATTCCAGGATATGTTCTATCTATGTGCCAAGTTTTATCCATATCCGTTTAGTAGTTTTTGCGAGAAAGAGTTACAAACATACTTACATACAAATCTTTCCTTTTTATAATATTAGTATAGATAATAAATTATGTTACTTTTGCCATTCAAATAAGGTTTACATTCCTTTGATTGTATACTTGTTAAATGGGAGGTTTTATGTACCAAAAAGGTTTTATTTAACGGTAAATACTTCAACAGGCTCTGGCTCTCTCACTAATTAGTCTGACTGTCTATTGACGACGTAATCTCCGTTTAATTATTTTAAATTCTGCTTCACCTGCTTCAATAAAAGGATTAATTTTTACTGTACCTACTTACGAGAATTAACGGAATTTTCTCTTATTTGCCTACGCTTTTAAATAACAAATTTCAGTTTTATCTTTAATTTTTTAATTTTATGGTTTTTAATGTTGACTACTTATAAACAAACTTTTTTAAGTCATTATCATTATGAAGGAGCAAGGTCCTCGTTCCACCACCCCTACTAATAATATTATAAATGTGAATGTAAGTTTGGTTGTTACACTTTCACGCAAAAACTACTTAACCGATCATCATGAAACTTTGTACACACATTCTTGGAGGTATTAGAAGTAACATAGGATACTTTTTGCGGGAAAATGTTACATCCCTCGGGAATGCGGGTGAAACCGCGGGGGACAGCTAGTATTTAATAAACAAAAAATAACCTTTGTAGCATTAATACCGGAGATATTTACATGATCTTTTATTACGGTGCGTATTTATATTTCAGTTGAATTTGTCTAGATCCCCCTCCGATGTAGACGGTAGCTAGTGACGGATGACGGGGGCGATAATTAGTATGATCGTGCTATTCTGAGGACGGCTGCCCTTCCTTTGCCGCGGCTAAAAATGGCCCAATCAGTCAAATGATGGTTCTACTCCGCCGGGAAAGTCACATGTCGGATGTAGTTAGTGATTTACTAAAGAGTGGCCCTTAAGAAGTGCAAAGTACAAGGACGTTTTTCGTAATGTTTATAAAATATTGATTTTTTTTATATGACGCTAGACATTGTCACATATATCATACTCTTACTTACATCTCTACACCTCTACATCGACATCCATACACACACACTCACACATAATTTCACATAATATTCACTTTTAATAAACATAAACTATGTCCGTATGTTTTAGGGTAGACCACTGCTTGTTTTAAAAAAGCTCCTACAAGGATAAGCCATATTCTAGGAAGCAATATGCAACAAATTATAATATATTGCTATTAGGTATAACTTAACTAAGGCAATCAATGTTAAACGTTCTTTTCTTGAAATAATTTATTTGCATAAACGTCGTTTGGTCTATATAAACGAGACTTCCGGGTAAAACAAGGGTATCTTTAGACAAGGGTGAAATTATGGTCAAAATACATAACTATTCATCATTAAAAATGTAACATATTTCTTACTATTGTAATATTTCCTAACCAAAGCCAAATTAAATTACAACCTTTTTAATCGAAGAACTTCCCCATCGAGATCTAACACTTTATTATTACCTCCGTATTGTTGGTTCAAAATAGTTCATCTGAGTGTGCAAGTGAATATTTTACCTCTGCCGGTGCTAAAATCGGCTCAATCAATAATGTTTGCATCCACACTATTACAAAGCAAACACATCGAAGATTCCATCTCGGTAATATAAAGGTTTTTATATTCACGTAGGCTTATAATTCAGTGGATATACTAATGATTAGCAATAGCTACTTCCATTACCAGATTGAAAAGGCAGATGGAACTAAATTGAAGTCTCTAATGAGATATTAATCTTGCATACTTAGTTCTTGCCAAATTTATATATGTGACATACTGGTTTACAGTTTTACTCGAGTTTTTGAGGCATCTATTGTTTACGGGGACACAAAGTAAAATATGTGAAAATCAAAATATTATTTTTCTATTTGTCAAACTTCTTTCTGAATCCGCCATTTATGCTGATCGAGTCATAAACTTTTAGAGTTATAATATTAGTGCTATAAAATTATTCTTGTAGATTGAATAAAACCTATAACAACCTTTTTTTTGGGGATTTTGGCGCTGTATGCTGTAATACAGGCTTTTTGCCTAGCTCAGCAACAGATGCTAAGCTACCATAATTATAACCTAGTCTAAGATATATGTGTCAAACACTACCATGTATTAACTTAGCTATGAGTCAATAAACATTATTATTATTTACAAAAAACATCAAATAGAAGAATCTAACGTGGTATTATAATAGGTAATCTTTCCACTTCTAAAATAATACGGCAAATAGAATACATTACGTAGATCCTGAAAACAATATCTTAGTGAAATCTCGTGGAAATTTCATCTTGAATGTACCAATCCTTTGAGGCTTTACAAAGTACCCTCTTGAGGTTTACAAGAGGTAGAGCTTACCGTAACGCATGCATGTGCATGCTTAAGCCCATAAATAACATGTGCTACATAATGTATTAGAATACAGCGATTATGAAAATTTGATAAATTGTTTGTATACACATATTTTAATAGTATTTGGATTCAATATTTAGTTTTCTGATCTAAAACTAAGCAGATACCTACATTTATACAAATTTCGTTGAAAAATATTCAATTCCTGGGGAATGTAGGTGAAACCACAGACGAAGCTTGTTTCTTATAAATGTCTTTAAAAACTTCGATACCTTTTTTATTTTAGTACCTACAGATATAATTATTGCAGCTTATAAATGGAGTTGATGTCTATAATTTATTTTTAGAATAATAATGTTGGTAGTAGTAATAATAATTTATGTGATAACTTCTGAAAAATACCAAAGATAAACCGAATCAAGAAAATTTGCATACCATTGTCTAGATTGAAGCTTAAAACTATTCAAGACTAACTTCTCAATTTAAGATCTCTTGTCGGTGTAGCTTCTTCCACTACGTTCCATTTGTAGTCTATCTAAGATGTAATACTATACTGTTTGTTTACCAAATAAATACGAAAAAAGAATTTGCAGGGATTTTCAGACCTACAAGAAAAAATCGTAAACTTATCAAGAGATTGATTTTGGTGCTAAGGTACCTTCACAAAAAAATAAATTGGCGATGCCGCCCAATACGTTCAACCCGCACTTTGAGTAACTCAATCCAATGTTCAAAGGGACAGTCACCTCAAATAGATGGCCCATCGTACTTTAGATTCGAATACGTAGATCTCCTTCGAGTTATTCAATTTGTTTCCTACCGATGTATGAAGGTCTAAAAGTGGCTACATCGGTCGTAGTGCAGAATAGTCGAATTTTTGTTATGATTGGAAGAAAACTTTCAAAGTATTGTGTGTATTATTTTTATATTCATGTATTTACTAAGATAAAGGTCTTTCACGAATAGAAATAGATAATATCCGGACCATATATGATCCTTATGATTCTAATCCAGATTGAATAAGAACGATATGCATCCGGAGCATTTAACCAATTCTTTTGAATGACCATATGGGGCACTTTTATGATTATCATATCTCATACGGTACTACTAAAAGGGCACAAGTCTCTCCAAAAGAGAAGGAGATGACTAAGAATACCGTTGATTTAACCGACGCAGCAAGAATATATTGGAATTATTCCATGTTATATTTCAAGACACATCCAGGAAGATTTTGTATACAGTGCGTGCATCTGCATCCCCGCGGGACGTGGATGGCTATGCCGCCGGCAGTGGCAGCGGCAGGGCGGGATCGATCCGCCCCAGTCGCGTACCGTGCGCCCCGCTAGAAGGACGATTGCCCGCCCGCCGCGAAAGCCTTACGTTTAGGCGGGAACGCGATATCAACGGACATTAATTGTGAATTAGTCTTCTGGAGAATTTTAAACTGGACTTGTAAGGTAGTGTTGTAATGTGGTACTGTTGATAACGTTGATCATAACGTTATTTTGATAACTGTGTTTATTTACTTTTTAGTAAAACAGTGCATATTTTGGTGTACATTTAACATTGTTTTGCGATTATTAACATATAAATGAGATTACTCAGATAGTTCAGAAATCATTACCTAAGTTTTTAATTGATTGTGGAACTTTCAATTGCGATTTCTCGGCCGTTATTTTGTTGTATTTATAGGTTTGCCAAATGCAGGATATAATTTAAATCATAGTATTATTGCGTTACGGTTGAATGTGTACCCCAAAAAGATAAGAATACAACTATCATTAATCATGAATTTGGGAAGTTTATTGCAAAATATCTGATCTAATTCGAGAGACATTTACAAATAGAACCGACTAGAGACAAAAATGTACATTTTTTGTATAAAGTTAATATTGTTTTCCTAGTTGAATATTCTGTTTATAGATTAAAAATAAGTAGCTATTAAGAAATATTGTTTACTAGCTGTCCCCCGCGGTTTCACCCGCGTTCCTGAGGGTTTTACATTTTCTCTGGATAAAAAGTAGCCTATGTTACTCAGTGATAATGTAGCTTTCTAATGAAAAAATAATTATTAAAATCGGTCCAGTACTTTTTGAGTTTATTCGTTACATACAAAAATACAAATCTTTCCTCTTTATAATATTAGTGTAGATTCACCTTATTCTCAACATTCATCCACATTGATGAACGTGACTAAGATGCATAACTATAAGTCGTGTCGTTGTTTTTAATCAGATTTTCGAGATTATTGCCCATAAGCCACACTAGGTTTAGATTTGGTCATTTTGCCAACCAAATGAAAGCTTATACCTTCCTAAGTATGTGTCACCTTAAACTGAATTCGATAATTTGTAATTTTTTTGGCATTTATCCCAAAGTTTTGCGTAGGTTTTCACTCGTTCTTAGACAAATAAATGCGTTGGTTGAGTGACTCACGTTAGGCTATATAATGTCGAATTCGAGTCGAATCATTGTTTTTCGTACAGCTCTTATTTATACATATTGTATCATTTGAGTACCGAAATTTGGAAAATGATGCTATAATTTTTATTGTGTCACTAGCTGTCCCCCGCGGTTTCATCTGCGCTCCCGAGGCATGTAACATTTTCACGGCGCAAAAAGTATCCTATGTTACTTCTAACACCTCCAAAAATATGCGTACAAAGTTTCATGATGATCGGTGTAGTAGTTTTAGTGAAAGGGCAACGAATAAACTTACATTCACATTTATAATATGAGTAGGGATAATATTTCCGATAGATTGAGCTTTAATTTTTCTATGAGTTAATTAATTACTTATCTTCTGAGAAGTATCTTTAAAGTTGTAAGCGTAGACATATAGCGTCTGTCATTAGAAAGAGCATAACATTTTCTTTTTCAATCAAAGAATTGGTTCATGACAAAAAACATACTCTCAGACATTTTTTACACACAGGTCATATTGCAAACTAAGCGGAGCAGTATTGAGTTTGCTATCGCTATAACTGGTAATATCCGCCCAAATCCAATCTATACAAATATTAATATTCTAGATATCCTAGATCCGAGCTTATGGTAATCCATGCACGCATTATGTCGTATCTATCAATTAATTAGTGAGCTAATTGAGTCTTGTATCACAATCTGTATCCTATATCATACTAAACAACAATGTGAATTCAAACATATGTATGGAAGGCGGATCTCATCAGGAACATGTCAGACGCGATTAGCGCCCGCTCCATGCCACCCGCACGCCAGCTACTCGCACCGTCTATACTCGACCTTAATCCCGACCTTACACACGCAACCCGCACACAATCAGATTATTTATTAATTTAATACTGTTAAGGGAACCGCGTGATTAGTTACATTCACTATTAGATGCCAACAATTAAAGTAATGAATAAAATTTTGTTCGAATTGTCTCTGTCGGTTTGAGAATATTAGTATACGAACTTATAAAACACCTGTACTCTAAAATTAATCCGTAATCATCATCATATCAGCTACTCTGACCAGGTCGTCGGTCCACCTGGTGGTAAGTCGTCCCACTCGGCGTTTTCCTGTACGTGGTCGCTACTCGAGAGCGATACTCGATGGCGAAGTGAGGACTTCGCCATCGATTATCAGTTCTTCGAACGATGCTCCTTGTCCATTGCCACTTCAGCAGGCTGACTCTACGAGCTATGTCTACAACCTTTGTTTTTTTACGAATGTTCTTGTTGCGAATCCTGTCGCGTTAGTTACATTGTTCACATATTTACTAAACACCTGTATATTTCATTTTAAAATATCATGTACAGATATGGTGTACAGTTTTTTTTTTAAATTTGGATCCATTTATCTACTTATGTTGCTAACTATACCATTAAATATAAATACAATTCGTCTAATAACTAAGATATGTGAAGTGAATAACAAAATACTACATTTAAAAACACAAACAATATTATCAAAGCTTTTTATTCTGTTAATAGTTTTAGAAGAAAATAATATTTTTTTTTTAATCAAACGTAATTCTACGAATGTTGTTTACGTGTACTAATTTAAACATAGTAGGGACCGGATACGGAGGCGAGTAATGCCAAAGTTCTGGACGAATGGAAGGGATCCGTCTCATTAAGCCCACAGATATTTAGAATTGACTGATACCGTCACTCTTTGGTATGTACTTGTACTGTACTATGTATTTATAAAGATCTACATATAGCTATTATGATACTGTGAGCTTAAGACTTAGTGTCGTGTAAGCAATTATAGGTTTTATGGTCCGATTGAGCTTCTAAGGGTACACATAGAATATATATATACTAGATTGTCTCATTATTGTTTTATAGTGATTTGAATTTTTTTTTGTCATCCTATTTTTAAATTATTTTTATACTCATATAATTGATTGTTAGTGTTTTCTATTTTAAATGTAGCCTAAGTTCTGTGAATGTTGTGTAAACCTGTAAGAGACATACATATCAGAACCTTACTGATAATTAATTTGTATCGTGTATATTTCATATGTATGTTGTAGGTGTTCCTTTTGAATAAATAAATAAATATCATTGTCAGCAAATAAAACTTTTCAGGGAATATTTTGTACTAATATTTTTCCTAACCTTTGAAATGAAAATATTTTGATACTTATATTAGACTTATACTTAGTAGTCTCTACAAGTATAATATTTACAGTCGTTGAAGATTAGAACTTCTGTAATTGAAAGTTACTGACGTCGGATAAAATAAATCATCTACTTGCTAAAAATTGGTATTTAATATTAAAAAAGGAGGTTCTTGATATTAGTTATCTAATATACAATGTCTTTACAAGCACTTATGAACTGCTAACTCTAAGAACTATACTATATCTGCAGTCGTAGAACTATAAAACAAACCTGTATCATAATGTTACTGACATCAGATAAAATATAACAACTAGGTAGGTACATGCAAAAAATTGGTTTTAGATATTCAAAAAGGAGATTTTTTAATTCATATAGGTCTTTACAAGCACTTATGAATAGCTAACTATAAGAATTATTCTATATCTAATATCTGCTGTCGTAGAACTATAAAACAGACCTGTATAATAATGTTACTGACATCAGATAAAATAAAACAACTAAGAATCTTTAGGTAGGTACTTGCTAAAGTTAGTTTTTGATATTCAAAAAGGAGATTTTTTAATTCATATAGATCTTACAATCACCTATGAATAACTGACTCTAAGAACGGTACTATATATTATATCAGCTGTCGTAGAACTATAATCCAGAACTGTATTATAATGTTACTGATATCAGATAAATTAAAACAGCTAGGTAGGTACTTGCTAAAAAATTGTTTTTGATATTCAAAAAGGTGTAATTTTTTATTCAAATAGGCTTTTACCAGAACTTATCAATAGCTGACTCTAAGAACTTATATCTAATATCAGCTATCGTAGAACTATAAAACATAAGATCACTGACGAGACTGACATCAGATAAAATAAAACAACTAAGAACCTTTAGGTAGGTACTTGCTAAAATTGGTTTTTGATATTCATAACGGAGGCTTTTTATTTTTCACGTATATAAAAGGGAAGGTATGTAGGTAACGTGTTATCCCTTTGCATAGTACTTAATAAACACATAATTGGTCGGTGCCTACAATGTCCAGCGGCAAAGGGCAGCCATTTGCATTCTAATCACGTGTTGATTTGAAGTAATGCCTCGACGTGCACGTATAAATTACACTAACACATGTGAGGTGAGGACCCTCAGTGTGAATAATAAAATTTAAGGAACATATCATGATATTTACATAATATTGTTCAGAGGTAGTAGAATTCTTAGTGCAAAGTTTGTCCGGGGAAGTACTATCATCATACGTTTTTCCGACTTGAAGCAGTACAGCACTCGTATAACAGTGTTTTGGTTAGAAAGAAATGTGGTGAAATTACAGGCACATGAGACTTAACAACTTCACGTCTCAGGGTCGATAACGCATTGGCAATGCCCTTGGTGTTAAAAATGTCTATGGTACTCTGTAAAATCAATAACTCACTCCACGAATTGAACATGAAAGATCGATCCGAGTTAAAAAACGTTTAATACGCTTTCATAATATTTAAATGTTTTCAAAGATAAATAACAAGCTCTCAGAAGCCCCTGATATAACTTACTGATGTCCGAGTCGTGGTTTAACGCTATTAAACAAAAATGACTTTTAAAAATATACCGTGTCCTTTGTTTCGCAAAAAAGTCCAATAAACAAAATCTAGTCTACAAAGTTCTGTCATTCATCTCGAAATCTAATGGACATGCCTTGATGTGGATTTCATTGTTGAATAGTCAAAAATCTATGATACTGCTCGCAGTATCAAAAAATAGAGAGGTAATGATAAAAAACCTACACTTAAACACTAGAACTCTACTAAATATTAACTATGAAACTATTCTTTTACTAGCTGTCCCCGTGGTTACACCCGCGTTCGAAGCGAAAATGTGTGTCCCTCTCCGAACCATAGGCTATGTGTATACCAAATTTTAGCATGCTCGGTTGAGTCGTTTAGCCATGAAAGTGTCTCAAACAAACTCACCTTCGCATTTATGATATACTAGCGACCCACCCCGGCTTCGCTCCGGTGTAAAGTAGATACTAATACCTATAAACCTTCCTCTTCAATCTCTCTATCTATTAAAAAAAACCGCATCAAAATCCGTTGCGTAGTTTTAAAGATTTAAACATACATAGGGATATAGGGACAGAGAAAGCGACTTTGTTTTATACTATGTAGTGAAGTTAGAACTAAACTAATAAATTATTGTATTGTGACGTAAAATAGTAATAAATTTAAACTCGCACGTAAGGTGCCGTACCTTTACCGTAATAGTTTTCTATGATAATAAATCATGTTTGTTCATCCTACTTACCCAGTGAGCTACAACAATAACTCATATTGGGGCGTTGTCGCGGGCTACCGCATTAACTTACGACAGTTATTCGTATTCGCCCTCGCGATAGGTCCCCAGGGCTCCGTGGAACTTAATTCGGTTTTACTTGAGGCGACGTCTTAATTAATCCTCTCGGCCGTCTCATGTGGGCTCTAATTGTGCGGTGTTTTTACACTTTATTTCCTTTCCTGCGGAGGTTAAGTATGTACCTTTGTTTTTTTTTTCTTCTTTCTTTTTTATCTGCCATCGGATCTTCAGCCATTATCAGATGTGTTCTGGGAGGAGGAGATTTATGAACAGTTCCATTGAGTTTGCCCTAATAACTGTTGATGATCTTCTTAGTTCCTCTGGTCAAGCGAGAGGATATCCCATCTTTTTATGTACCTACTTAAACAATTCTAATTAGAGATGAGAGAGAAAATCCTGATCTATTAAATTCATGACAATGTCAGATACCCAGTTATCTAAGTTGACAGAAATTGTTCTATCTATATAATTTGTTACTACATATTAGGATAATTTAATTAGGCTAATAATATCATTCTCCAGGTTTCACATCCTTTTATTTTGTGATTTACACAATTCATGACAATGTGAGATACTATGTTATGTAAGTTGTCAGAAATTGAACTTACTAAATATTTTGCAACTAGGTACATATTAGGATAACTTAATTAGACTAATAATACCATTTTCCAGGCTTCAAAACCTTATATTTTCGCTTGTTTGACAAAGTAATTTAAATATACTCATAAAATAAAACAGATCCCTTTTGATGCTCGAATACAAATAATAAATACTTGACATCACAAATCTTCCTCGGAATTTCCAGTTACTTTCTTTTTAAGCGTAAAATTATCCGTTTCCTAGTAACGACTGTTTCAACTCTTATTTCCTGACTATTTCCGAATACAATAAGATAGTGTTAAAAATAAACACGTGGGTATATTGTCAAGTTCGCGCGAAGCACATGGGGTGTCGGTCTATTTTCGATTCGATGCCGCCGTAGTTATAGCTTACCATTATTTCTATTTATTTGGTTGACATCCACCAAACGTACACGTTCATTGAACTGTCCGTGCGCGCGGAAGATCGAAAATTCTTTAATGTCTCGCTCTACAAGTTACTAGTATTGCACCTCCGGCTCTATTAACCCAAGCGTCTTGGAATTCAATTGATTCAATGGTATTAAGCTTATGGAACTTCCTGAGATAACAAATGTCTGAATAAGTTAGAATATTTTCGCTTATCTAGTTATATTAGGGGTTAAGATAAGGATTTGTGTTAGTTACTTAGGAGTAAATATAAAAAAAAAATTCAAAACCATTTATTCAGTTTAGGCCCTCGGAGGGCACTTATGAAGGTCAAATTTAAAGTTACTGAAGCTACAGCCGGTTTGGAAGTCAGCCTCCAACCTGAAAAGAACCGGCAAGAAACTCAGCAAGGTTACATTCTTTTTTATTAAATAATTTTTTATATAAATTTATCTATTCTGACTTTTTGGCTATTTTATAATATAAATTTTATAAAATTTTATATTTAACAATTACAAAATACTTAATATAGGTAACATTCAAAAACAAAAAAAGAAGAAATAACAAAACTACATAATAGAAAATAACAATAATTACTTACAACTTAAACAAGAAAATAAGAGGTTTTATTACTCGTGTACAGTGAGGTCAAGTGAGGACCCTTCGTGTGTCATCTTGAATTCGTCATGTCATCGAAATGTAATAATTCCCCCCTCATCGTCTGTGGAATCGGAAAGCTATTTACAAAGAAACTGGGGACATGTAGGGGAAGGGACGCGGTATCTTATGAAAAAGTAAGAAAATCGACTGGGAATACCCTGGATCAAATGTTTGTTTGGATAGTACCTATGTAATTTGTTTTAGGGACGTGACGGGAAAAAATCATTAATCATTCAATATTTTCGTAGATGTAATGATCTGTCCGTAAATGTTTCTGAAAAACCCGGTTTATTGGTACCGTATTGAGCTTTAAGTTTTTATACTTAAGATATAGACCAACGGATGTATTTTAAGACCATTGCGTTAAGGTTGATATTAGAACTAGAATATGAATAAGAAGATTCTCAATAGCCGTGATACTATTTCATAGCTTAGTCCTGCTCATATTGTAAATGCGAAAGTTTGTGAAGATGGATGCTTTTTTCCCTTTCACGCAAAAACTATTACACGGATTTGGATGCAATTTTGCATATAGATAGCTAATAACCTAGATTAACATATAGGATACCTTTTATCCCAGGGAATTGTAACATACCCTGAAAACGCGAATGAAACTGCTAGTGTACTATAATACCTACCTCTAATATTATAACTTCAGTTTTTTGTATAGCACTTATAAAATCACACAATAAAATATAGTAGTGAAACGTTCCCAACCCATAGTGTCCAGTTATAGAGGCTTATTGCAACAATAACGCGGGGGCCATTCGAACCCGGCTTATAGGCGATTGACCGCCTGTACCGATACAGATAATCGCAGTCACGCTTTTGGAGTCAAACGGTAACCGTACGAGATAAAATAGAGCAGGCATCTTGGTTCGGTAAAACTTGAGGTTACATGCTGTGCTTATAGCTTCATGTAAACCTGGGAAATAAGTTATTGGTGTAAATCGTGCATTTGATCAAGTTAAGTGGTTTTGGTTCGTTGAACTCAAACTGGCAGATATAAAAAAAAATATTTGCGTCTTGTTTTTACTGTCTTAAATTCGAAAAAGTTTAAAAGTTCGATGGGGACACTTTTTACGACTGCAGAAGCTTACATTTTTTAATCTCTCAGTTTTATGTTCCATACATGGTACTTTCTACCTACTTTTTTTAATTTGCATAATATAGTGCAAATAGTCGAAAAAATGGCGGACAGATAGGATGAAACAAAACCATTTTAGGTTCCATTTTTAACCATTTGGTTACAAAGCTAAGTACAAAAAACTACATTTTAATTTTTCCGTTTAAAATGAGAGTGACTACGTATCTACCGGAAACAACAATTAATATAATGTAATCATTTAAGTAGTGGCTTGCTATGATGACCGTTTTATTGCTTAAGAGTGTTATAGAAAAATAGACCCTACTGATGTGTGACAGGGTTTATCTGTATCATTATACAATTAGATCAAAAGATAATTATTGTGATAATACACCTTAATACAAAAGAAATAAAGTTAATTTTGTTAAAAGGCTATCAAAGGGTGTAAATACTATAACATAAAGTTAAAAAGGTGGTCATGAAAGTGTCAGTAATATACTTCTGGTTATACAAATGTTGGTAGCAATTTTGAAGTAGGAAATATAATTTGAATTTCAGTCTGGTCCTGTCAGTTTGATTGCCGTGAAGTGTAGTGCGTGCTAACAAAATAGAGGGTAACGTGTTTACTTTCTCTACGATTGTTATTTTACGGCGTCTCCTTTGTTTCGGAAATTATGCCGTCGTTAATATAACAGGAAATTATTTATTCTGGCTTGAATTTCTAAGGGAAAGGTCGTTGACAATAGTTGTCAGTAGGTTCTGCAACGTTGCTACAACAACTGTATAAAACGATAATTAATTATATTTAATTGGTATTGATTCGTAAGCTTTATCAGAGGGGACAGGTAGGTGTTGTTTGATTTATATGACAAATCTTAACAACAGCATCATAAAAAGTCTGAATAAAATCAATGTTCCTAAAAAGGAACAAAGTATTCGAGACCATTTCTACAGTCCTGAAAGATATTTGCTACATTATGTTATATTCGATCAGATAAAAACACTGCCTAAAATATTTAGCCCAACAAATGACAAAACCCGCAAAAATGTTTTCGTAAGTAGATGACATGAAAACTTTGAAGCCTATTTCATCCGAGACGAATTAGACCAATTTAATTATGGAGCGAAATTACGGAATATGAACCTTATCACCTGGGTGGAACAGTTGTATGTGAGTGTACAATAATTTGTACGCGTAAGGTTGGGGCGGCGATGTTTACCCACGCACAGCGATCGATAGGGCGAAGCCTCCGCGTGAAAATTGCAACTCGTCGTTGGAAGCCGGAAGCTAGCTTAATAGAATTACTGGAAAAGAGATGAAACAGAATTAGATATTTCGGCATAAATTAAACTCTTCAAATCGTAGAATAAATACGGATATCCCACTCTTGACATTAAATGGTCCATTTCATATTATTTTTAATTGCACTTTAAACCAGCCTAGCCTTTCTTTTTGAAGCCCCTAAGTCATTGGATAGTTCTCACGCTCATTGTAGTGCACTAATGCATAATTATTTAAACTTTTTAGTGCATTTACAGACATATTCCATTAATGTTTAAGAATTTTTGATAAATGTCCACCATTTTTATAGGAACGAAATAAAACATTTTGATAAATATAATTTACAGCAGATGCCATTTCCAGTAGGAGTCGACTCAATACTCTCCTGCCAGGTAGGGTATATATAGTTTACGAAACCGCCCGCCTATCTTGCAATGTTGAGGGGACCGTAGATTTATTCAGCTCAGTTTATTTTGTTTCCTTTCACAATCTTTCACGATTTTTAGGATTGGAAACCTAAATTAAAAATCCTTATAGTTTCGTCATGATCTTTTCGGAGACTTTTAGTGATATACAGCTAAAATGTATATAAACTCATAAAATCCACCAATGGCATTATTTTTGAAATCAGTCCCCCTCTCCTAGTTTTAGTTCTTATTAATGGGAGGAACATAGGTATAGTCTTTAAAATGTGTGGAGGGTTTCCTTTTTTACGAAATGGCATGAAATTATTAACTTATTAAAAAGTTTCAGTTACGTTCACGGCCATTGAGTGTATTTTAGGTGGCCAGTTATAATCGACCTAATATTTTGCCGAACTCACACAAATTCGGCTTTTTGAACGAAGTGTTTGTTTGGAATACGTGTCGATTACAACCAGATGTAGTCGCGGTAGTAACTTTATCGTGTGAAATTGGGTCTACATAGTATAATAACTTCAGAACCATCCAACCAAGTAGTCATGGTCTTTAATGCATTTGAGCGGTGCTTGAAATATATTTGGCAATTAAAAATAACTTACATAACGGTCGAGAAATCGCTTTTGAAATGTACATATTCCAATAATGTTTAATTTTAATAAATAATTAGAGACAGTCTTTTTTAAATACGGAAAAGAATATTCGCTAAGGATGCCTTTCGCATGACATGGCAAGGAAATACATGGAGCGACGTTTCTCAAAGTCACATCGGACAACAATACCGGCTAGTTTCAAAGTACCTGAGCCGCACGAATTCTACAACAAAGCCACGCCGTTCGTACAAAGAACATTATTATTCGTCGCTGATGAGAACTCAGGACCAAAGCCAAGTGGAAGTGTGATCGATAACGACATTCAAGATGCTCCCATCGAGGAAACACCGGCATCGACGTCTAAATCGACCGAAGAGCAAGAGAAATCACCCAAGAAGAGCTCATTTTTCTTCTCCCCCTCGAAAAGTTGCAAGATTCACGGGCGAAACTTTTTCCGGCTTCAGACGAGTCCCAAGAAGTCGAAAACGGAGGCGACAAGTGACGTAGCTAGCGGCTCTAGGGGGGCTGCATCCAGTGCGGGGGGCGGGGGTCTCATCAGCTACGCTCCTGGATGGTCCTTGAAGGGTGAACATTTGATGAAATGGCAGGAGTCTGGGAAGACAACTATTGAGGTAAATTTATTTTAATATACGTATGTGCCTATAAACATTTCTAAAACATAATAATTATGTAAATAAAAAGGAACAAAATAAAGTTACAATCTCTTTGTCCTTGTAACAATGTTGAAAATAAAAAAATGTGTAGGTATGTAAATCTGTTCGAGTGAATAACAGGGCTGGGGGTGAAAGCGGTTGTTTTTAAGAAGAAAATGAAAATTTCAATCTAAACGCGCCCTCAGGTGATTGTACCCAACGCGGGATACCATTGTACAACAAAGTGCTTGAATTCAATTCAAATCGGCGCTGCTTATATAAGCCGGCGCTAAATAATAAAGAGAAGCATTCATCTAGATTTTGGTAGGAACTTAGTAGGTATGTAATTACTCGGCCAAAATAAAATACATATGCTCATTTGGAATAAAACATTGTGGTCATCTCATTACTTGATTAGTAGCTTCATTAACCTTAAATTTGACCTTCATAAGCGCCTTCCGCGGGCCTAAATTGAATAAATGTTTTTGATTTTTTTTACCCCTTTTGCGAAAAATTATACTAATAAATAAATTCATATCCTGGGACATTATTTACACATGACAGAGTATGTATTTTGAAAACCAGATAACTGATGTTAACACATGTATGCAACTTTTTTCATTTTTAATACTAAATACGTATTGTAGTATTCTAATGGACACAAATGTTTGTCCAGTGCCTCTACTATGAGTTGCTATCGAAACTTACTTTAGTCACTAGCGAGTAAACTACTATCGATACAGTGTTTCTCGATAGCAACTGTCAAATTTGTGACTCATGGTACTGAATTTCTATAGCAAACGTTACTCGCTTGTGTTTACATTTCAATAGGTTTTTTACCCATCGACTCGTACTATCGATTTTAGTTCTTTAGGTGACCGCTAGTGGCGCTGTACACATAGAAATGTTTTATCCGTCGCTAGCGGACGTTAAAAACTTATGGTAAAGGCACTGGTGAAATACTAACCACCGAACCAACTTGCCCGTTATTCGTTGGATTAGTTCCGACGTTTTGGCCGCTATAATAATATCAAGAGCATTAACCGCGTCACCACCCTCGCGTTTCGACATTTTCCCCACTTTTCTCCTACGATCCGGAAAAGTGGAGAAAGATACGGACACCGATAGCCTTTTAATGCGCTGCTAATTTTCCTTTTATTTGTAACATTATGAAAATATTATATTACAGGGTGATGGCATAAATTGTGTTTATTGAAAACATTTAAATTAAAGACTAGCTGTCTCCCGCGGTTTCACCTGCGAGAGGAGGTATGTAAATAGTTTTGGCATAAAAAGTATTCTTTTATTCTACATGTTAATGCAGGTTATAAATTATCTATGTGCCAAGTTTCATCCAAATCCGTTCAGTAGCTTTTGCGCGATAGAGTAACGAAGCTTCTCATTTATTCATTATTAGTATGATTTCATATCTAAACGTATTTAACTGTTGATTTGGTACACATAGTCTACAAAACTAAATAAGATATCGACTACGGTACTCCCTTAATCTTTATATAGTTATTTAAACTATTTTTCTCTGACGTACTTGCTTAGGATACATCTAATATTAAAACCAAGATGGACGCAATAATGTATTACAATTTACGTTCACGTTACACGACATTAAATCAAACAAGAGAAGTAACCTGTTCCCTTCAAATTATATTAACAAAGGCCTCACGTAATAACCTAATTTTACATGTACAAAAGGAGTTCAAACCAGTGCATTTGACAATAGATTAGATACCTCCACAGAGGGCGATTCATTAGGAGCGCATGCAAGCCTCCCGGCGCGTCCTCGGTAACTGAATATGTATGAGGAATCGAACCTGCACGCGCCTGACGCCTGTCACGAGCCACCGACGTCAACGTGGGGTTAATATAAGGCTGAATGCTAAATTATTTGTTAAACCAACATTCTAAGGGTAGAGATGCTTAATTAAACCGGGTAAGAATAAACATACTCGAAGATTGGGTTTGTTTTCGTAAACTTTAGTTTTCTGACTTAGGTAGAAAAGTTTTATACTTGTATATATCACAGTTAAAACCACTTTTTAGATAGAACGCGTTTTTCCTAGTTAGAACTAGTTTTAACTATATGCCTTCGTTAAAACTAGAAATAAATTTGTTTAGGTTACAAAAAAGAATAAAACCTATATTTTGACTTTTGCGTTTTGGTTACTGATAAATAGGTAAGTACGTTTCATATCCATTTCTCTTGCCGGTTATTGTGAATCACAAAGTTTCAAATTTACTACCATTGTGTGCTTGTGTTCATATTTAGTAAAATATAAAGTTTTATCTCACTGGCTACGGAAAAACTTGTTTTGTCTAGTAAGAACTAATATTTAACTAATATTCAATTTTGAGCATTAGTTAATTCTAGTTTTAATATCTGGCATATAGTAAAAACTAGTTCTAACTAGTAAAAACGCGTTCTATCTAAAATCTGTATAATTAATTTCGATATTAGTAGCAATTTTTGATACACTTTCATCTATATCACTAAGTAATATTTTATTTTCCATCATTAGTAATGTTTACTCATCTAGGGGAAGTGGGGAAAAGAAATAATATTTATATAGAGTTATCATTCTCCCCCATCGACTGCGGTATTGTTTTTGTTTGCGCAGAGTGCATCAGTAATGCACCCTCTTCAGTATACACTATTTCTTCTTTATAAAGTGTTGGGTAAAGTGATGGATGTGCAATAAACAAATGGATTGCGGATTAAGATTTATCGTTATCGTTATGTGAACAGTATTTTATTGCAGTATAAGATGAATGGAATGAAATACTGATAGTGTTTTCTGAATAACTCAAACTATTACAGGTATTTTAATGATTTGTATGTATGTAGGGGAGACCTAGGAGATTTGAGACAGAGCCGATTTTCCCTATTTATAATAGTTAGCGAGATGATAACAACACTCGTTTGTCGCTTTAGAGACACGTTACTTGACTCAGTACCCACAGTGGAATGTTTCTTAAATTAAAAATTGTCACAACTCTCCTAATGTTCCCCTACCATGTTGAAAGTTATTAAAGTGACGCAATGACTGAAAGTGATAGAGCTAGTTCTGACTTTCATATCTCATGCTTAAACTAAAAAAATATTTTTAATTTGCGGCACGCTATGATAGCCGTTTTGACGTTTTACAATGACAAAGAAAAATAACCTTTATTCTTTCAAACATAAGATACATCTATTGATCCAACAGCTAATCGTATGATGATGGAAATCAACCTTATTCCAAAGCAATACAGATTCCTTTCCTATGACAATCTGAGACGCCAACACGGCCATCATAGCGTGCCGGTAGTATAATGGTATAATTGTATTTAATATCAAAATTATAGAGCTTTGGAAGTAAAATTTCAAAAGAAGGTTATGTTAGCTAAGATATTCAACTATTACTGCCTTAAAACCCACTACATTATTTTTCGCTAAATCGCATAAATAAATAGGAAATATACCATACATACATAAATCTTTTTTTAGCGACTCCTTAATGAAAATAAAAATAGAAATAAAAGAAAAGCGCACCCACTCTCGACAGTATCTCCACCGAGAGGGTCTGTAATCTGTATTGACAGCTCCATTCACATTGGCCGGGGTCCTGCTCACTGAATATTTCAGAGAGAGACTTATTAGCCGGCTAATTATACAAAGGAAGTAGTTAAGGGGGAACGGAAGATGGAGGGGCTCTCCACTCAGACATCCTGGCCGCGGCAGGAACTAACTGCATTTATATAACTTTTTGTCGGCACAGTTCCGTATTAGCCGTGTTTGGTCGATGAAATTCTCGCTTTCAAAATGTTTTATGGGAAACTTTCATGTAATATCCGCTAGTATTAAATGTTGCGTCCATCCGTTCTTCAGTCGATAAAATCTTATGGAATTTGACAAGAACACGTTATATAAGTACCTAATAGGGAATATAAGTAATAGGGAATGTAAGTAATCGTTAGAAAAATGGTTAAATTAGTATTTTGGAATACTAAAATACTACTTGTGGTAATGTCACAATTATACCTACATGTTGTATGTAGTCAATTTTTTTCTGGAAATTTTAGACATCCATAAATGTTGGTAAATCTTAAATATCGGATGTGTTTTAAACCTTCCATCATCACTTCACTAGAAACAGAGATAATATAGAACTACCTATGATTAGAACCATGTACGGAAAGAACAATATACAGTACGAGAGAGCTAGGCTATATAATAAATTGCCAAAAAATGTAAAGGACTGTGATTCGGCTAATACTTTTAAAAAGAGACTGATGGTATACCTAATTAATAACTGACACTTTTTTACCGTATAATTACTTTACTGTATAATTATAGCAGATTAAACTCACATGGTATAATAATTTTAAGTTTCTCATATTAAGTGTACTATGTAACGTTCTTTTGGGAAATAATTTTTTTAAACTCATCTATCTAAATCTATATTGTTTATAATCTATATTATTTAATATCTATCTAAATCGCGAACTAAGTACCTACTAGATGATTGCAAGCAACAAATAAATGTATACACAATGCTGCTATTTAGTGGGAATTTCCTGATTACCATCGTGCCTGCATTCTAAACGAATAGCCTTTTGTTTTGATTTGGCGTGACAATTTTACTTTAGCAGAATATTAATGCAAAACTCATTGATGAGTATTATTTATGAGTAGCCTAGGAAAAATAAATCAATGGGTGTAGATGTTATGTGAATATCCATGCGAATTATTGATCGCATAATTCTTGGATGTCGGGATGAATCACGATGTTTTATCAAACACCTCCTTGTGGGATCTCCGAGATGCTCTTACTCATCTCGGTAGTAACAAACACTTTAACATTTTAACTGAGGAAAAATTATTATGTTTATTCTCATTACTCATTTTGTAGGTACGTAGGTGTAATATGTGGATGTAAGTTAGTATGTTACGCATTCAGGCGAAAACTACCTACTAAACCGATCATCATGAAACCTTGTTCACATAGTCTTGGAGGTATTAGAAGTAACATAGGATACTTTTTGTGCCGAGAAAATGTTACATCCATCGGGGACGCGGGTAAAACCGCAGGGGACAGCTAGTCATATTATAAATACGAAAGTTTGTGAGGATGTATGTATGTTTGTTTGTTAATTTTTCATGCAAAAACTTACGAACGTATTAGGATAAAAACTTAAGTCATAGAAAAAACATACCTTGGAATAAGATACTTTTTATCCCGGGAATAAGTAGCATCCCTCGGGAACGCGGGTGGAACCGTGTGGAACAGCTAGTGTGTAATATTCCAAATCCACCATACTTACAGGGTGGATATTTCAGACTTATTTCCTTAAATTATGTTTAATAGATACCAAAAGATTATAGGAATGGTTCGACGTTCCACTAAATTGAAATTCCTCTTTTACTGTAATATATAGCGAATTATCCTGTATTCAAAATAAATGATAAAACACTAGCCAGTGTATTGAACATACAAAAATATATCAAATGTTATAATTAATATGAATTTTAAGTATCAATCGAACCAAAAAGAGTAGATCTTTTGATGCTGTACATTTATGACGTCACAAGTACGTAAATACTTTCGTTTGTTTTGACATTTAATAAAAAGTTGCTAATTTCATCAGTCAACATCCCGATTTCGATGATACAGTAGCATTCAAAGGTTATATTATTAATATTTATTGTGGCAACATAAAGAAACTTACAAACGTTTGCATTCCTTACATCCATCTAAAATAATCGAAATTAGAAGAAGATATTTAGTTTTTTTTTAATTCGGAAAAACCACTTCCATACATCAATCACGTAACCAAACCTGTAATATACCCGTCGACTGGTAAATAAACCAGCGTAGTTTGAAGAGCGAAAAGTTATGATAGTGACGTCATCCGCGCCGCAGGCCATCGGTCATTGAACAGGCTCGAATAAATGACTCCAGGCATGATCGGATTGTGGACAGGTGGGCTCGGTGAACCCGAGGCTTTCCTAAAATTGATTTGCAAATTTATTGGAATGGGCAGAAGTCGTAGTATGCGATTCTGTTTCTCTTTGCTTTTTAAGCGCATGTACTTGTTTGTTTTTACGGCAGTATTCTTTAAGTGTCTAACGGTTTTGGAGAATAAAGTAGTCAGTATAATTTGCTTTTTTTTGTCTAGTAAATACACAGTTTAAATAACACTTAGCAGAACTTTAAGTTCGAATGGATTACAGCTTTGATTTACTCTAACAAAAACATTTGATAATATTAACCTCTAGTAAACTCATATTCTCGTTACTAACGAATAGTAATTTTTAAGTAAACTGGCTGCCCCCCGCGGTTTTACCCGCGTTCCCGAAAGGTGTTACATTCCCAGAAAAAAATGCCTATGTACTATTCCAGATACTATTATATATATCTGTGTCGAATTTTATCCAGATCGGTTCGCCTGTCTGGCGTCATTGACTAACAAACATCCATACATCCATAAATCCATACATCCATACAACCATACATCCAAACTTTCATATTTATAATAGTAGTAAGATTAATATAAAACAATCGAACCTATTTTAGTTAAATTGGATTTATCAAAATAACTCAATATAAAGTTTGAGTGCATATTTGCAACACAACAAAATTTATATAAATTGGAATATGGATCGAGCCGGGCAGTGGAAATTGGATTTCCCTGGATTTTCCGCGCGGTTGGATAGCCAGCATCCGCTTAATACCGTGCAACTGACACGATATGAGAAACGCGATCGTCCTCTCTACCCGAACCGTTTATGAGGGGACCCAGCGAAAATGCCCGACGTTGTTCTTGCATTACCGCGAACAAAACGAACCCATGGAAATGAGTTTTTGTTCCCCATTGTGTTTCAGAAGTGGTGACTCGAAATGAAAAACGAATAGTGCATTTACGTAAAATGAGGCTGTTTACAGCAGTCTGACTAGTCTGATACGGTTTGTCACCACCTTTTACGGTAATTAAGTACTTGAAAAGATTCAGCGGAAAGCAAGGTTTTTCAGTAACAATAATTTGCCGCATCAAAAACAACCGGTTCTATTTATAAGAATGAAGTTAGAAGCTAGTCATGTCGGCTGCCAGCTGGCCATACTTCAGGTCGTTCAATAGACATGCAGATTGTCACATTGTTATTAGTAAGCACATGGATATCGTGTTACACAGTAGAACACGGTCCAGTAACCCGACGTGTCAATTAAGAAGCGTCGCCGGTCGTCCGCTTCAATTTAGATTTATTCCAAATGGTAACGAAATTATTGTTAATCGAGAACCAGCCTGTTTGTTTTGTGCACGATGATTTATGTCCGTGACGTGGGCCCCGGGATATATCCAAACAAAATTTATAGCCTACTGATATAACGTACAAGTTTTGAGTATGGAAATTTATTGCTAGTGTGTTTCAATTATCATCAGCAATTAGTGCTTCGGTTCGACTAATCCAAATATACAATCTAATATATAAAATTCTCGTGTCGCGGTGTTTGTAGTTAAACTTCTCCGAAACGGCTTGACCGATTCTCATGAAATTTTATGTGCATATTGGGTAGGTCTGAGAATCGGACAACATCTATTTTTCATCCCCCTTAATGTAAAGGGTAGTCCAGCGCTAACTCTTTTTTAAATTTTTAGATAATAACTAAATAAAATATCCTGGGACATTCTTACGGCCATCTGAATGTTAAAACAAGTGAAGCCTTCTTGGGGTTTAACCTCATTAATATTATGTGGTTAAAATTTAACTCTTTAAATATAATGTACAAAATGACAATAGATAGGTAATAAACGCATCCAGAGAATATTTATAGATCCATTTAGTTACATCATGAATTAAATCACGTGACCATTCTTAAATGGAGTCTGCAATCTTAAGCGAGAGCTAATAAAACTGTGAGTGACAAACATCTCGATTAGAACATGTGTCTCCTTTGTTCCGAATTCATGTCAATCTTCATCAAACCCCAACCAACACTTGATTAGGTTGATTCGGGTCTAGAGGTACATTTACAATCACATCGATTATATTGTTTTTTGTACTTTCAGTGAAGGAGTAGGTAATGAATGTTAAACGACCAACTTTGCTTTTAAGTTCCCTAAAAAAGGTGGCGATTCAAATTCATAACGTGAGTAGTTCAATATTACAGCATAATATAGATATTTATGGATATTTCCAGATTTTGAAGTCGATTTACGTAATTATGCCTACATTTAATACCAAATTTTGTAAGTTCAATTCTGACCAAGGTCAAATATTTGTGTGTCTGCTTGTCCTGTGCTTTGCGTTTGTCAGAGGGTAAGCGTTTATGTATATATTAGCCTACTAATATTATAAATGCGAAAGTTTGTGAGTATGGATGTTTGTTACTCTTTCACACAAAAACTACTTATCGTATTTGGATGAAATTTGGCACATAAATAGTTTAAAACCCGGATTAACACATAGAATACTTTTTGTTCGGGGAAAATGTTACAATCCTCGAGAACCAGGTGAAAACCTAGTATTATTTATGATTGTAGATATTGTATTTGTTTCATGAGCTCCATTAAAATAAATTAATTACGCTGTAAGACCAACGGGATCTTAAAAAACGGGTCGTCCGACCTAAGGAGGCGATATACCTACAGTACAATAAGGTCTCTGGTTACATACTCTGCTTAGTTTCTGATAAGAATGTCTCTGGATAATATTATTAAAGTATTCGATTTAATTAATTAAAAGTGGATGTTTGTGACAACAAACAGAAGTGCTTTTGAAAGTTAATTCAAGCACCAATATCAACGAAGGTGAAGACATTATGTCTCATAATAACGTAGTTACCGGATTTAAACGAGAAAGAGACAAGTTGCAACATCTGCTTTCATCTGCTCCACGACACACATCATATAATAGATAAAGGACATAATCCATTGCCTGTTCTATTTGTCAATTGAATATAAAACACAAACAGAGCTAGCCCTGCACAATTTGTTAGTATTCGTCTCGCGTGTCATTAACGGTTGATTACGATTTGCGGCGGCTTAATTGGCTTACCGTTGCGTATCGTGCTTTGAATCAAAACCTTAATCAATTTCGACCCATCCAAGTTGTGTCAGACATGTAATGATGTATTTATTTAAACTTTGTCCCATTAGTGACATTTCATATATACCTAGATACGAATTAGATGCGATAATAAAGGGCTCCCAATTACAGTATTTCTCACAAAAGATGTAACTTGAAAACCTTACCTTCTAATGACATTGTAGCAGTTTTCATTGCCTAAAAACACGGATAAAACGACATTTTCTGAAAATGAATGCTAGCTAGATAGATTTAACGCCCCCAAAACCCCCTGCATGCTAAATTTAATTAAAGTCGTTGGAGTTCCGAGATTCTAATTATATATAAATATATGTATATACAAGAATAGCTCGTTTAAAGGTATTAGATAGATATCAGTGAGACAATAACAGCAGCAGAGCATAATATTATGTAATATTCTTCCAACAAATTGCATCTAACCAATCGGAAATGGCAGAGAATATGAAAAAACCTCCCCATTTTTGGAAGGTACTTGAAATTAATTAAACACCGGAACCTACGAACACGTTCGGATTTCCCGCCTATCCTATTAAGACCCTTAATTGTTTCGAACACACCAAATTATTTTGATTTATAGCTTTGTGATTGCTGCAACTCGATTATGAAGGGTCTTTGTTGGGTTCTAAATTGAATGAAATGAAATATAAATTGAGTTCAGTTGTTGAGAGCGGGCGTAAGAAAAGAATACGATGCATTGTGTATCTCGCAACTACAATAGGAGGAATAAATAATGATACAAAGGTGCGCCAAGCTTACTGCGAAATTGTAACACAGTTGTTTCATGTTCCTGTATCCTCTAGAGTGACTCAATATTAATGTCAAGTGAGTACAGGTAAATTATTAAAAATGACAGATTATTATTTAGATATTTGTCGGAAATCAGTCCACAATAGCCCCCTTATTCAGCTAATACAAACTTCGTCGGCGAGCCGATTCACGGAGGCCTCGGAGAGCTTACCTCTCACGTGATTAGTAGTATTAGCGTAGTTAGCGACAGAGACAGAGCACGGAGACCGCGACGAAACATCCTCGAGTTAGTGTCATTTTCCTTACAGAATCGAGACCCAGGCTCTACTCATTAAACGCTACTTAACTAAGACACTGTTATGTCAAAACTTATTAATCATACTTTCAGTCAATGTCAAAACTGTGATGTCATTTACAAGACAATCTAAAGAGTTAAAACTCTTTCTTTTTTCAAATCTTAACTGAACAGCGAGACCACACGCAATTTTTCAGACACTTTAATGAAATCATTTTAAACGGCGTGTATGTGATGAGTCATTATCGCGAGAGAAGATTTTATACATTCTGTTAATTATGCCATAAATCAGCAATATTGTAAAGTAGTTGGTACACTATGTTGGTTGTAGCGGCTAGAATATCTCGGCTTATATTTGTGTCGCGTATAATTCAGACGCTAGGAGAGGTGAGGCGTGAGTCAGTACTCGGTAGTGAGTCAGAGCTCTCCTGTGACTCGTTCGTGGATTGTTCCTGTAGCTGTCGCGTCTAGTTTGGATACTCGCCGAATCGATCTGATACCGCAATGATTCCCAGACGGGATGAGTCAGCCACTCTGAAAGTTTTATGACATTTTGTTTTAAAATGAAATTGTCTGGTTTGTCTTCCGTGTTGAATTTTACTGATTCTTTTGAGTCATATCATAGCCATTAGACATAAGCTGGTATTATATTATTCCATTTGTTGTAAAAGGCAGAATTCGTTTAAAATTATGTATTAAATAAAAATCAACAACTAAGATAGGCACAATTACTTTACGAGCAATTCTTGTATTCATATAAAGAAACAATAAAACTGGTTTAAAATACCAATTGTACTATCGTTAATTAGTACAACTCATAAACAACTTAAGGAGTAATATTCATTCCTTTCCACATTGATATTGGGTAATAAAACACATTTCATAGAAACATCATATAAAGTAATTAAATTATGTACAGATATACAACGCATAAACCCAGTTACGCGCACACGCGGGCGAGCCGGCGAGTTGCAGCTTCAATCGCGAGCAACCGCCGACAACGGCAATAAAAGCTGAATTTATCATAAAAAGTTGCACGTTTAAGACTGAAACAGTCGTAAATAAGAAAATAAGACCACCTATTTATATTTGTGGCAGTAGTTCGACCAGACAATCTTGGTACTTTATGGAAAATATTTTTCGATGACTACATTTAATACGTGAATCGTGATCATGACGTGAGCTTTGGCGTATGGTATAATAATAGTTTTCCTTTGTAAATATATTTAAAAGTATAAAACATATATTATTTACATTATTAATTATCACATTCTCATCTTTACTAGGTAATAAAATAAATAAAATAACAATAATAAAAATCCTGGGGAAATTCTATACACACGGCCATCTGATTCTAAACTAAACAGAGCTTGTACTATGGAAACCAGATAACTGATATACTACATGTTCTATATTTTTCTAAATACATACTTACTTATATAAATATTTACGCTCAGACACAGAACAAACAGACATTTTCACGCACACAACTGTTTGTCCTGGGTGGGAATTGAACCCGCAACCTGCGGCTTGATAGTCAAGATCTCTAACCACCAAGCCAATTGGCCTGTCATATGCCTATGACCTAAAGTATAATAAAAATATTCATTTAAAAATTCAATTATCATATTAACTCTTTTTTTGTTTTTTTTTTATGTCAATATTGACAAACAGGCAACCTGATGGTAAGTGGTCACCGCCACCTATGGACATTTGCAATACCAGGGAGATTGCGAATGAGCATGACCATGAACAGCTCTTTTTACGCCCCTTTTGAAGAACCTCATATCGTAGCGGTGACGGAAAACCGTAATGGGAAGCTTATTCCACATCCTAATGACCCGAAGCAGGAATGTCCGACAGAATCGTTAAGGGGACCCGGTGGTCTAGAATTTTCAAAAATTGATTTTTTTTTTACATATTTCGAAAGTATAGTATTTCAAAAATATACTGTTAAAATTTCGTGACAAAATTCCGAGTATTTCTATATTTAAAACCCATTACAATAAAATAATAAAATAATTATAATTAAGGAATAGAAATGGTTCTATAATATTTAGACTTGATTCTTTAAAAAATATGAAACTGAAGAGCAAACGTATCAAAATGTGTTATTCCACAACCCGACCATCGTAGGGCGGAGAACAAGTAGTTGGGCGAAGCGTTCATTGATGTGGGGCGTCGGCGGGCGTCCGTGGCGAAACGAAAACGTATGGAAATAGCGTCGAATGCACTGGCATTTCCGCAACACACCTGTAATGTAACCATCGACGTTGTGGTTGGTTACAGTACGAAGTAGGCCGCAGATACACAAACACTGCTATTTCAGTCTGTATTGTGGCAATTGAAAATTAGAGTATCAAAACAAAAAAAATGTTGAATCAGATAAAAGTAACTGATAATTTTGTTTCAAAGGAGGTATTACTCGCACAAGCTAACACTAATATTTATAAAGTTAATTTGCGTATTCATATGAAAAGGTATGTAAACGGTTTGATGGATTTTTATATCGTGTACAGTTCTCACTGTTGTATGAAATATGGTAACAAACATTTGCAATGGAAAACAAAAACAACCACGCCAATTAATTTCAGCAATTAAAAACTCTATCGACTTGGAAGGTGTAGTTATAGAATTTGGTTGCCCATATTTGTATATTATTCATAACATTTATTTTATGATATACTCATATATATCTTTTCATCTCGACAAATATTAGTGCCCCCCTACATTGTATAAAAGAGGTAGAAAGATAATCTTGATACAAGATGATTAATATTTGAATTAAAAATACCACTTGGCTAGTCAGTATATGTCTTATTCACGAACAATATTTTGTTGGTATAATTATTATTGTATGGACTCCCGAGTAGCTAACTCCATTCGCTCTTACCCGGTTTTTTTAAGAGACCACACACTCTTTAGCATTAAAACCATTTTATTCATATCAATTCATTAGAAGGCAAAGTGCTAGCGATCAGCGAACAAATAGAAATGTAGCAGCATATTATAATTTATGATAATAACGAGGTCTTATTCATGGGTTTTTTTCTAAATGCCCGAATACGATAAGTCACGCTTCCCTTTATCCGGGAACAAAAGATCTAAATACGTCGGTAGGTCAAGTGTCGGTATCCCGGACGTGAGGCCTCGGCGACCCATCTAACAAAAGACTGCGGGAGTTTTTTAGTTCAATGTAAGTTTTGTGACAGGTCGAGGGTGCATCGCCGTGACGTGGTGTCAAGACAACACGCTTCCCGAGGGTTGAGCAGACAATTGACTCTCCAGTTTCCACTCCTTCAAACTTTTTTCTTATGTAAATTTCCCTAAAATAAATTTTCGCAATGTGACAACGAAAAGAAGATTTCATTTTGTTTTACATATATTAATTAACTAACGACTGCCTCCCCGGCATTGCATATGTGGGATAATTTAAATGTAGTTTTTTACTATTATAGTATTATATTGTTTTATTATGTTAGTATTAAATCTATTGTAATCTATACATAATCTTTATATTATCCTATTTGATAATAAATTCCGGCAGAAAATTTCAAAATTATGGCGAAAACTGCATCAAAATCTATTGCGTAGTTTAAAATAACTAAGTTAACAGACAGACAGAAATAGTTGTATTAATTTAAACTATTAATAAATAGAGATTAACTAATTTTATAAATGTGAAAATTTGAGGCCGTGTCTTTTGTAACGCCTCAGCGCCGTAAGGGTTGAAGATATTTTCATGAAGTTTTGTATATTATGTTGCTTTAGGTTACGGAATATGACGTAGATACATTTAATCTCAGGAACGCGGATGAAACTGCGGGCATGTCTTGTTAGAGTCGAGATACGTGTCACATCAGGAATTCTGATAAAAGAAAGAATGTATATTTTAGGATATAACTTGCGAAATCTCACAATATTACGTCTACTTTAGTGACATCCTCTTCTTTTTCCGACTAATGTAGATTTTCATTTTTACGTAGGTAGTTAACGAATATTTTGTCTTTGGAACTATTATTATCTTTGGTCGCATCCGGTTAAATGTCGTTAGAAGAAGATATTTTCAGATTTAGAGGAAAAATTTTGTTTTTAATTTTCATGGTGTCACAACAGAGACAACTCTTAGGCATCCTCACCCCTGTCGGCGGCTGTCCCTCTCTAACTGTCGAGAGCTTTAGTGTAGGAGCGCTTTCGGCTAAGCTGGGCTGGGCCGGTTTAGTCAGTAAAGCGCACGCGCACCGATCACGCGCGTATCCTATATTTTGTATGCGCGATGTCACCTCGTTTGTATTCGCGCCAGTTTCCCGCATGCGTCTAATTCCGTCGTATATCAAACGAACGATCTGTTACGATTCGATGTTTACAAGTGTGTCTTGAACCCTTTGTTGATGTGTTTCGATTTCTGGGCAACAATAAAGCTTTATTTATTTTGTGATAACGTTACAGTTTGTTATTATTGTTACTGTTTACAAATTAATAATGATGACGGCGAATTTGCATAATGCAGTTCAGCAACTGATTGCCACATGCGGGTTTAATGAGTGTATCAATTTGATCATAGGATAAGCCTATGCTTCAGATAATCATCGTGCAACGTTAATATGATATTAATGCAATTTCTATAATTGCATTGTACCTAACCCGTTTTAAATTGCCTTGGCAAGAGGTCGTCGCCGAGTTCAATTTCAAAACAGATATTCCCAATAGTCTTTTAAAATAAGTTGAGCACGGCAGATTGCGAGTGCATTCGGAAAGATTTATTATACGCTCGTGTTACTGCGCTTTTTGCTTCAGCAAATGGATTTCGATAGCGTCGAGAATACTTGCAGCATTAAAATCGTACCATATATTACTGTTTCAGTTCACTTAGTTTTGTATACAGATGTACTCTATTTATTTTCATTCACGGATTCTCTCGACAAATTGTAGGAAGGTATCGATTGATGGCAATATCATGAGTTTCCATTCATAACGAGACGTTAATTAGACAGATGTGCTTTTGTTTCCCAGCATTGTTTCGTCGGTTCGTCTATTTGTATCGTTACGCAACGAATTGGAACGATATTAGTAGTCTTATAAATTTAAAACAAACTGTTGACAAAATATTTTTGTTATAGCCCAGTTTTTATTTTTGTTAGGTGTTTAATATCTTGTTAGACTCTTAACATCTTCTATCACATTCTGTTGGTAGCATTTTTAAGGCATAAGGCGTTCGTTTATATTATACATATGTAATATCATTCTACTCCGCTAGAAGTAACCAATTAGAATATATCTATAGGTATTTACTCATTCAACTGTAAACATTGTCAATTAAACTGAAACAATACGAGAAGAGAGTTCGTATTTTCTTTTTTCTGATAGTTTAAGAAGGAAAATAAAGATTTTGACAGCTTCTATAATATAAGCATCATTTTCATTCATCAACAAAATCAATTATTCAATGATTGATAAATCAAAATGTTACTTCAAATTTTAAAATGATTATAAAAACGAAACTTATCTTATAGTTCGGTTTACTATACGTATAGTAAGTATGTAATTGCTTACAAGCGTTCTGTTTTATTTAACACTTGACTACCGGACAGCACCCCTTACATAAAATGTTTCCGGGTCATATATTTACAGATACCCATAAATATATCCCGCAAAAAGTTAAATGCGACTTTATTGTGATTTTCGCTGTTCCCAGCCAAAGTTGACTCGCTCTCCAAATTAATATGAAGGATCACCATCACGCTGAGAAGCATGAAACCTATTTTCTTTAACCTTTTACGAGACGCTTTAGACTTAGGAGACTCCTCATGCATGTCAAATTGCCAGTTTTTGATACAACTTTATCAATTAGACATCATATGTTATAAATAACTAATGTTAGCCAGGTTTGTGAAAAAGGGTATTAATCATCACGGTACCCTTTGTTTTTTTTTCATTTCCAGTATAGTTTCAATGCTCAATGCCACTTTTTTGGAACACAACGATAATGGAAAAAAGTCTTGATCAATTTCCTGACACACAATATTTATAAGATCACATAAATAAATGTCACATTCACAGTTTTTGTAGCCCCCTTATTCAGCTAATACAAACTTGGTCGGCGAGCCGCTTCACGGAGGCCTCGGAGAGCATACCTCTCACGTGATTTGTAGTATTAGCGTAGTACGCGACCGAGATAGAGCACAGAGGCCGCGACGAAACATCCGCGACTTAGTGTCATTTTCCTTACAGAATCAAGCCCCATATCTCTAGTTCTCAACATGACAGCCACTCCTTGCCAAATGCCATCAACAATGGCCTGTTCATTAATAATATCCGTTTCGGAATACCTATCGCGATATTATTAGCCAGTCGGAGTCATTCAGCTGTGAATTTACTCGCGTAATAGTATTATAATCATGCAAGTCATACGGACAAAACAATCTTTAGAATATAATTGTAAAAAAGAGGCGAATGTTCTGTTAAATATTAATTTGTACAAGCTTGAATAATGAAAAATTGCCGTAAGTGATTTATTTATTCTCTGATAATAATGCTCACCGCAGAAATTTTTATGATTATGATTCGCTTATTCAAATTACATTATAAGATATATTTCGATGTCATCATAACTATGATTGGTAAGTCTCATAACTATGGACTGACATTTGAAAGTAATTATCTTGAAGTAGTTGTATTAAAAATATTATCGTTCAGTAATTAAATATTTGTTATTATATGCCACTAGAGTCTTTATTATTTAAAGAACAAGATTGAAAGTTGTAATAATATTTTACGTATACCCAGAATAAATCTGCAAGTTAAATATATCTAAAATGTATGAAGCTTTTGTTTGTTTTTTAACACGTGAAAACAGTTTTCAGTCTGACTCAGTGTCTGCCTACTTTACAGTCATTCGTACGCAATCTATATATAACGCTTACTTTCCTATCGTAGATATATCGTGGTGGTGGATGATATGATTTCCATACACTTGTCTTGCATGCAATGAAAAATATTTAAACTGCATAAAAAACAACAAAAGAAGTTTTTTCCAACTTGGTTCAAATATTTGTACCAGTGTTTGTACAAACGTTTGATCCAAATGATTGTCAGTTAATGCTTTCGAAAGTTAAGAGTGACTAACCACAGTATAGATAACACCACACCAATCTAAGTGCACCTCCTCGCCCACGTGACAATGGCTTGAGTTGAACGCACATCTGCGCCCCACATACAAGCAAGGCCGATTCATCCTTTTATCAACCTATTGGATCCAATAACGGAACAGACCTATACGGTCACGATTGATTCCATATTTGATCTATCGGAGACGAAGACAAAGTTACCTTTAGGATTATGCTATTGTGACTATAGCATGTAAGAGCAAGCGAGAAAATATAAAGGTCGGAGTTGTCTGTAAAGGTATCAAATTTCCTTTGTCATTTATGATATTATGATACGTTAAATCGCTGGGATCCGAGCTATTGTTCGGCTGATAACTGACAGGCGACCCACGTGTTAGCAAGATCCAGAGAAAATTAAAAAGATAGTGATAACATGTTGTACTCCTTGATAGAATTATCCATATACCTAACTAATCGGTATTTTAATGAAGATATGAAATGATAAATATCCTCAAGATCAAGTCGTTTGATAAATACGCGCAATATTAACTGCCACAATAAATCCTTTTACGTTGGTCATCAAATCTTTTACAGGACGTTTTGTGTCAAATTGTCGGTAATACTGTAAATGGTTGTGTTTTATGATTATGTCACAAAGGTTCGTTGCTCTCAGGCGCACCTTCCGCGTGGTTATAAATACAGCAGCGTGTGTCGAACTTTTGACAAGCGTGTAAATAAACACCGCGGATCGGATGCGAGCTACTCGCCCGACGCTGCCGCCCGGCACCGCTTGCGCACCCACGGTGTATCCCGACCTTACTATGAGTTTTTCTCATTCGAGCTTTGAACTAGCTATACATTTGAAAACTTAACCCGTGACTTAACTATCCACTTGACATTCTAAAGAAGTAAAATATGAAATAATCTTTAAGCATGCATAAACATATGGATCTTAGGATCAGCGTGATGCTGAATCAAACATAAAAGTGTTAGATTGTTCACGCTGACTTTACTCAATGTTTATATTACGATCACTATGAATCTTTATCATGATATGGGTGTCAGATTCATAGACATAAAACGAGAATAGCGGCTCTATGATGTCGTCTATGAAATTTGATAAATCGAAGTAATCTTTTATCACGAAATATGAAGACAACGTTTTATTCCAATGTGATTTTTACGAAATAGTATAATGTGTGAAATGATTTCTTTATAGCTGCGGTGACTTGTTTATGTCATTTCAAACGAAGTTCAAAGAGGCGTTATGAACGTTATGTGTTCACCTTTCCTTTGCATATTGTTTTCATTTTGCGTTAATTATACGTTGCGGTTAGCGGTTTTATCCACTTGGTTGGTCTTTGTAACGGTATCCATAATACTGTACAAATGGTCTAGAGATACCTGTGCCTTTATTTATTTGACTATTGAGTCATCTATACTAATAGTATAAATTACGCGCCTCGAAAAAAAAATTAATTCTTTCAGCCTTAGATGGGGGAACATTAGATGAGTTGAGAATGCAGTTGAAATCTAAAATGATAGTTTTTTTGACAGTAAACATTTTCTACAATAAAACCACACATAATTCATTAAATACCATACCTATGTTTGAAGGAAAATATTTTATTTTGCTACTAAACTTATTCATAAATTGCTCGGTCTAGGTCAGACCTATAATGAAATATGTCATGGTCAGAAGGGTGTTTGTCACATCTCAATATTGTTTTAGTGTCCATGTAGGTCATTGTTTCAATGCATATTGTTTGAAATATTTTTATAAACCAAGTTTATGGTAACGAAATGAATTAAAATATTTTTATCCAAATAAGCCTTCAGAGGCACTTATAGTCAGACTCTAACGCCTAGGTAGGGTACTTATTTTGTAGGTATCAGTCTTACCCATACTAATACTATAAAGGAGAGTGCATTTTGTGGGCTTGTATGCGGAAGGTTATCTCCGGAACCTATTAGAAAAAAAAATCACCGTTTGAAAGGTACATTTTTCCGGATGTACATTAACGCATAGTTTATGTCCCGGGATACATTATAACCCTCGGGATTGCAGGTGAAACCGGGGCACTTATGGTAGTCTTGTAATAAAGATGTATTCGAGTAGATTTATGGTAAATTCGGCCTTAACGCACCTACAATATAAAAAAAACATTCCATACGGAATTACGTTTCCAAATATAGTTTTGAGTGTCGACTAGCATCTGCCCCGTGACTTTATTTGAGTGGGGGGTACTAATGTTTTCCCGGGTAAAAACTATTCGATGAGATAACCACGACAATAATGACAGTTTTTGCCGATTTATTTAAAATGCGCCCTTAAAGAGCGATTGAGTCACAAACATCTGAGTACCCATTATAGAAAACATGGATATTATAATACTAGTTATTATGTTTTAGACCCTATAAACAATTATGAGTAATTCAATTAACCTATTCAGTATTTAGGAAGGCTTGCAGAAACTGCAGTCCTAGATAGACTATGATCCAGTGGGTAGAGAACGTTGTAGGTCGTACCTTATAATTCAGTCAAACGCTTAATTTACTTCATAAACACGTAGGAGGCAACACCTAAAATTATCAATTGGAGTTAATTTACATGTAATCGTAAGATAGTCTTGTGAAAAGAAATCTACAACACCTGCTGTGAATGGTATTAGACTATTCCAATATAAATGTGGGTGTGTAATTTGGGATGCTTACGGAATTTTGTGATAGAAACGCATAACTTTAAAATTAAAAAAAGTATGGTGATAGTTTAGTATAAAAGTATTGTAAGCTGGGAGTCCCCCATGTTGCAAAGATGGCTACGGCTTCATATTGTGTAAAAATGTAATGTACTGTGTAGCGTAGTGTATTTTATTAAAATTAACATTAGTTTTTAAGTTACATTGTTACTATCAAAAATATGGACATGGTCTGAAATAAATGTTTATTATTATTATTATTTATTACTACTATAATTAAATTGCAAACGCAAGTAAAGCGATAACCAGAGTTAGCCTTTCAAAACTGTCTATGGGAAATCAAAGATCTCAATGATCCTTTTCTAATCCATTTGGAAATATTTTTTTATCAAACATAAATAGCTGAACAAATCCTACAACTTAACATAATATGCAAGATTAAAGTAAACAGTTGTTTTGTACATATTTTTCCACAACGACATAAACTATAATATTTTTACATTATGAATTTGTTTAAGTTTGCAAGTATCTTGTAAAGTTGGATAGATTAAGCTGCTTATGATGCTGACCGTATCTTCTTTTGTTTCTTAAACTGACTGTTTACTGTGACCTCACGAACCTCAAGCACCTCGGGTCCTCTCTTGCATAGAGACAAAAGTAATAAATAAATATCTTAACGGGCCCACCCACTAAACGGTACTAAGTCATTGTTTCAAGCCTGTACAAGTACAAACGCGCCTACACTGCAATGTTATGTAGATGTACAATCTTTGTTGAATAAACGTTAATCAATTTCGTTGTATTTACCATACCTACTCGTACATAATAAACAAAAGATATTTGATTTTGTAAAGTTACATTTCTTGGTTTTAAATTAAAATTATTAATAAATTCTAGAGATGGGCCGATTAACACTTTTGCCGAGTAACGAGTTTTTCTCGGTTTAATTTTTTTTCAACCGAGTACTCGGCCAAGTTACTCGGTTCCATCAAATTCCCATTTCCGCGCGTAAACAAATACTAACTGGTTCAGATACACCCCTCACCCCGCCCGCGCCTTTCAACTACCAGTCGCTTGATAGTTTGAACAATGTTGTTTTAATTATATCTACCTAAATATATTGCTTTCTTAAACCGTGTATACTCGGCATTCTAACCGAGTTATTCTGGCCGAGTACGAGTATCAAAAACCCGCCGAGTACGCCGAGTACCGAGTATCAACCGAGTACTAGGCCCATCTCTTATAAATTAATAAGTTGTACGGACATATTTAACCCCCGAAGAGGTCTTACTGCTAAAGCTCTCAATTCATTAAAGATATTTTCGAAGGTATACATCTGAGTCCCAAAGTGGCATATGGTGAACATTAGTCTTTTTCGTTCATCATTTTTTCGGGCATAATAAAAATCCCGAGTACAAGTTATGGTTTCTTACAATGAAACGTTGAACCGTACCTTGGAATCGAAATCAGGTCAAAACCTATTACTTATTAAAATAGGTAAAATAACAATCATTATTGTAAAACCGCAACTTGTTTATGTGCAACATAATAGGAAAATTGTGATATACTCACGTGTATTAAATTATTAATATTTTACTGAGGTTGCGTCACCTTTTGGCAGAAATCCGCGATTATCCTGAAAGTAGCGCACATCTGCATCGTGTGGAAAATTGTAACGTAGCGACAACAACGACGTTTATTATTATATAGGTACTTCCAGATGAGTAGTTATTACTCACCCTGTAGTATAGTATTCTTGTGCTAAAGAGGTTTATTCTGGCACCTCACTCGCTTTTTGCTTCGCCTGACCCAGTGCTCGCTCGGTGAGTAACGACGAATGGCGTGGGCGACGGCGCCACTCGTAGAGTAAATATTCCCAGAATTTTATCGCGTAGACTGTAAACATATCCATTCATTCATGAACCGCGACATTTATTCACAATATTCTCATCCTTCGTCCTATTCAAATACTTAAACGGCTGCACAGGTCATAATATACTGGTTTATATTCATCATTGTCAGCACAATTCTAAACATTGTCAAGGTAGAAAAATACGGGCGGTGTGAGACATGTGGTTTAATTTTTAGTAGTATAGATATGTATTTGACTGTGTACCTATGTTATACCGTAAGATACAATGCTCATATAAATCTCTTTATCATTTGGTTTATAAATCCATATCTGTTAAACAAATATATTGACGTTATTGTTGCCCTGAATTCTAAATATAATCAATCGTCAGTAAAAAATGATTTTATGTGATATTATTGTGTTTAAGTTAAAATGGCAATCAATTAAAATTATGGCACCACCCTTTGTTAGTGATTTGGGTATAACAAGTATGAAAAAATGATACCTACATGCATCAGAGCCCCTCGGTCCATCCAGGGCTCCACCGATGACGTCACTCGACAAACACGCTCCATCGTACAGGTAAAGATTATTTTGACTGATATTACTTGAACTAACACGTAAAACATAAATTATCTCAGACTTACAATTTCCTACAAAATTCTACACACTACGTTGACCCCGTTTCTGCTTTGTTTGATAGTAAAATACGTAATTACCTAAAGTTATGCATCATGAGCAACTTCCTTAATAACAAACATTGTGCTGAAAATAGATAACGTTTTGATTTTATTAGGTAGATTCCAGGTTTTCATTCAGGAGGAAGATGTGGAAAATTAAATGAGCGGGCTTATAAGCGTCTTACGTCGAATTGTTATTATTGTATTCCTTTTATACTGGCTGAGTAAAACTTAATAATAATAATAAATATTCTTAGATATTTCTTAGATTTTTGCACACGGCCATCTGATCCCAAACTAAGCAGAGCTTGTACTATGGAAACCAGATAACTGATAGGTATACTACATATACAAAACTTTTTTCTAAATACATACTTAAATAGATATTTACAAACAGACATGTTCATGCACACAAATGTTTGTCCTGGGTGGGAATCGAACCAGCGACCTTCGGTTTGGCAGTCAGAGCGCTAAGTCTTTAAAGTGCTTATTAACGCAAAAAAAATATCATAAAATCTGATCAGGTCATTGCCCCCCCTAGTAAAAGGTCACTCGAGAACCTTCCTCCCCATTCGATGAGTTGTTCGAGCGATGTTGTCTGCACATTGCCACTTCAGCTTACTAACTCAACAAGCTACATCGTACCCTTTGCTCTACTACGAATGTTCTCGTATCGGCCCTGTCGCGTAGAGAAATTCCGGGCATAGCTCGCCGAGTGACTTTGATTGAAGTCCTTAGTCTTCAGAATCTGAGGTTTTTCAGACGCGAATATATGCTGAACCTCCTCGTACACTACCTAGTATACTAAGACTTGATTCTTCTGAGACAGGCCAGTTGGCTTGGTGGTTAGCGACTCTGACTACCAAACGTAAGGTCGCGGGTTCGATTCCCACCCAGGACAAACATTTGTGTGCATGAACATGTCTGTTTGTTCTGTGTCTGGGTGTAAATATCTATATAAGTATGTATTTAGAAAAAAAAAGTAGTATATGTAGTATATCAGTTATCTGGTTTCCATAGTACAAGCTCTGCTTAGTTTGGGACCAGATGGCCGTGTGTAAAGAATGTCCCAGGATATTTATTATTTATTATTCTTTGAATTATATTTAATCATATCAACACATAAAGGTACACTATAAGTTTTGGTTGTTTTAAAACGATATAGATGTAAAACCAAATATGTTAATAATCTAATATTATAATACTATCCATGCATGATTGACCTCTTTGTAAACAATGATATGTAATTACACAACATCAAAGCTTACCTAAAACTAGCCAAAGAGTAGTGCAGCCGCCCGCGCAGAGTGCGTCCCGCCCAACTATATTAAAAGCTTACGCGACCTCATTCGGCTTCCGCACTTAACGCTTTTAAGCTCTTACCTAACGTCACACTGTGCTTTGACGTGAAAGCATCGATAACCTTAGCTGTACTATAATATCGATATGGCTGGATATCTATATGGAACCCCTACTGCAATATCACGGAATATTTTGAGTGAATCAATAAGAAAAAACCTTTGATTGATTAATTATTATTACAGAACATTTAATTGAATTTGTGTCTTAACGCCAAATTAAGGCCAATTGGCTTGGTGATTAACCACCCTGACTGCCAAGTCGAAGGTCGCGGGTTCGATCCCACCCAGGACAAACATTTGGGTGCATGAACACGTCTGTTTGTTCTGTGTCTGGGTGTAAATTTCTATATATGTATGTATGTATTTAGAAAAATAAAAATAGCATATGTACTATATCAGTTATCTGGTTTCCTTAGTACAAGCTCTGTTTAGTTTAGGATCAGATGGCCGTGTGTAAAAGAATGTCCCAGGATATTATTTATTTACTATGATTATAAATGTGTACCTAATTTAATCCTCCGCGCAAAAACTAGTGAACGGATTTGGATAAAAATTAGCAAATAAATAGTTTTTAACCTGGATTAACATAAAGAATTGTTTATAACAACCCTCGTGAAATAGCGGAGACAGCTAATATTTCATATTACAGCAAGTAGCTCATAGATAATGGCAACTCGAATAAAACATCTTTTAAATCGGTTTTGATGTTACATAACATCATTATAATTTGATAAAGGTAGGTTACATACTAACAGAACGGGTCAATTAACGATATCAAACTTTAAAGATTTAGATTTTAAACTTTTTTAGTATCATGTGCAGGTAAAAAGCCGTATTGGTAAAAATATATGTAATATTGGTTAAAGATCTATTTCGCTGTTTAAACCGTATTTTACTACTTTTTTTTTTTTATTAGGAATGGGCTTGCGTTTGGCCTTTGACTGACCCTAGAAGGAGTTATGACGAGGCCGAGGATGTAGCACGCTTACCCAGAAAATGCCTATTCACTCTGGCCTTGAATAAATCCAGGTTAAAGCTGTCGGGAAACACTAACCCCGGAAGAGAGTTCCACTCCTTTGCTGTTCGTATAACGTATATATATTCGTATATACTTAGGTTTGTTCTGGTTAACCAACACTCACGATAAGCCTATATAAAATTATATACAAAGCAATAAGTTGAAGTAACCATTAGATTACAAATATAGTAAAAAAATGTGGGTTTCATGTAGAATTCTATCAATTAATTTGGCAACAAAAAGTTCCTTGAAATCATAACATCATATCGTATCAATGTCACATTGATTAACTTTCAAGGAATAAAATTAATCCCCGTACAGCAACGAACCCGTTTTATTGAACACAATGTCGAGTTTAAAGTGCAAAGCAATGTTAATGGAATCGTGAGTCAAAAAATAATTTTGCGTGCTACTGAAAACAATCAGAGCACGGAACCATATACAGTCTCCTGGGTATACAGGAGCCGGGTATACATTGTACTGTTCCCGCACTGAACGAGACTAAAGTCGATTTGTTTATTTTGGTCGGGGTGTTGCAGGGACGAATAAACTTACGTATTGTTAGCGTAAATTACGTTTGTCAAGCGTAAATACACGCCCCGGATATATTACGTGATGTTATGGACACTGAAATTGTAAACGGCTGATATAAAATGTAATGATTTTAGTCTTACGTCAAATGAAAGTAAATTTTATAACTAAATGGAACTGGCGGTATTGGTCAATGGTTCTGGGCGTTAAGCCAGAAGGGTGACAGTAGTCAGGGTATATATAGACAGATGGTAATACATAAATAAAAAATACATATAAAGGTACCTACAGTGAAATTACTCTGAAGCTTATTGCTTCTGAGTAATTTCAACGTGCTCAAATAATTTAGGGCATTTGGTTTACCTTGTGATGATTCGTTCATTTTAGTTTAAGACTTAGGTTTAAAAATAATATTACTAGCAAGAGATAATTTTATGCTAGAGTGGGAAACACGACACCACTGCAACAAGCTCAGTTTTCTTGTTATTGTAAAAGAACAGTGATGAAACACAACGGGGCAGGAGTCACAGCTGTTGTGAGCGTTGGGCAATTAAGTGAGATGAGGGCAATCGCCACGATTGATAGTACTTTACCATAGTAAAAGATGTACGTAGACACATATGTAAACACTCGGTAATAAAAACGAATAAAGCTGATATAATCCTTTTGCCATTAGAGTTAAAATATAGATGATTCTATAAAAAAATATTGACAGAGTAAGAAGAAATCTTCTTTTATTTAAAGTTTTGGCGATTTGTTTAATGTTACCAGAAGGCGTGTACCGTTAAAATAAAAATATGTAAATAATACCATATGAATTGATCATTTTCACACCTTTGTATAAAAAGCAAGATCGATTGATGTTATATTTTAATACCTCAGAAGCGGATACAACATAATAGTCTCAATGAAGGCAAGCTGTGCGCCGATAAAAATGTCCGGTCTATGAGATTTATTACAATCTAAAGCTATTCAGAGCCGATTTTAAAAACGCTCGTCTGATAGAACACGATTTAGAAATAAATTGAGACGGCACGATATCTGCTATCTGTACTTTTATGCCACCTTCCAATACCTCTTGTCATGATTATTCTATTAACATGCTCGATTACTAGATACGATCGGAGAATATTGATTTATGATAATAGATTTTCATTATAGGAGGTATCGTTTGGACAAATATGAATATAAATGTGTCCTGTGATATTTATTAGGTGCAGGGATTTCTTTCCATTGTATGTAAGTACCATACAAATATGGACTTGAAACTGTAGTTGTAGTCTTAGTAACTTGAAACTTTCGTATAACGTGTAACATAAAAATGTTTTCATAAATTTGCTTTCAAATGATAATGATTTCTATTCTTTAGCGCATAGAGCTTACTATATTATCACCACATCCAAATTGACTATGATATATCATTTCCGTGCGTATAGGAAATGATAATGGTCTGATTAAGTAACAAAACATAATAACTAAACACACTTCATCTGTGTTGAAATCTACATAGGTACCATTAATTGAATGCGTAATCGAGAAGCCATTAGAGGTCATTAATGTTGACCTCCATCTCAGGCCATTAGCGATTGAGATGGAGGAGTGGAGTACCACAACACATAGGTATAGTCCAGCTCTGTCTGAGCGCCACAGAGCGGCGACTGACTGTCGCGTCCGCATCACTTGCCCCCATTCTCCTGCAAATTGACTCGAATATGACTTAATCCTTTTAAGAATTCACAGCGTTGAACATGACACTCGCTCACTTATTAACTTACAGATGACCTCATACCAGTCCAGGACACAATGGAATATTTTATACCGTCCATAAATATTGAATTTTCTCGGTACGCACAAAAATGCGCCATAAAACGTCTTCTTACAATATTCTGCAGTGATTCAGGTATTCATGAAAATTGGCGGACAATGCGAAATAACAGTCGAGTATATTATCATTATTGCATATCTTCGCGAACGGTTCTCACGTCCCTTACGAAGATTCAGATGAGCTTGAGGCTTTGAAACAGCCGTGCAAGGAATTGTCGTTAAAGTTTTAGTGGCAATTTCGCATCATACGGCTATCAAAACTTATCTACGCCTGTTTGTCAGTCAACACTCAGCGTCTGTTACTTACCTGTGGTTATTTACAGGCAATGATGACAAGGTTGTAAAATAAATAGGTATTTCTACTTTATTTCATACGATAGAGAATGAAGATAAGTGAACAGGATGCATCAGGAATCTATACATGCACCTATTTCTATCTCATTGAGTTCCTTCGTGAAGACTTTCAAAATCATTCTTCATTTCATATTAAAGCACATTTTAAGTGATATAACAATTTATTGTAATATATTGGAAGGTTTACTACGGTTATTTCCAGTCAAACGGTACAACACGCAAGGGTGGTTCATACTATTGAAGATTTGGTTCACAGTTCATTTTTCCATGATTTCGAATCTAACTACTCGCCAAACTAATGATTGTTCTATCAGATACTAATATACTCGTATAGTAATAAGTTCAACATCGGTGTTTACTTGGTCATATTACTAACTGAATAAATCACAGCACTGCATTTATAAATGGGCTATTATTGTCAACAGATCTACACAGACTGGGCGAACCACTACCTGGAGCGCGCGCGGTCGCGGCGGCGCGCGGGCACGACAGGTGGAGGGCTGGCCCGCGATTGCGCCGACGGTCTGCTCCTCGCTGACGTGCTCGAAGGTGTCACCGGCCTGAAGGTGCCGCGGGCGCATCGCAAGCCTAGAAACCCTCAGCAAATGGTAAGATCGTTTCAAATTATGCAGTAGTAAACAGAGAATCTTAGTATCAGTTATATATTGATACTAAATTCCTTGAATTCTAGAATGGAACATCTTACAAAACCACCTGGATCTCAAACAGGTCCAAACTTCTAGATCACGAATACTATGATCCGAAAGTAAACTCAATAACTATAGCAAATGAAAAGTTACCGTAAACCATCATTATAGACTCATTAAATGAATGATGACCTTATAAAAATTCCAATAACCAATAAAATCAATCTTCGCGCTGTCAAAACAAAACTTTCATATTTCCGGTGCATATTGTTTATTATTATCTTCACGGACAAAAATGAAAGCGGCGCAGGGGTATTTGGTTTATCAGAAATAGCTATCGGTTCACAAATCATCGGGCAGGTAGGTATACACAGAGTGGTGCCAGCGCCCGAGCCGCCCGCCGGCCGACCGTTTAAAGCGGCCATATGATAACAGCACAGAAATCCGAATCCTGCATCGTAAACAATGCCCAGTGTTCTGTTTATGAGAAAGTATCGTTACGGCTGATTTTAGGCAAATTTAAAGATTTGGATATATGTAAACGTTTCAGGGTTAATTATCTCTTCGATTAGACTGAATTTATTACAATGCGAGATTTGTAGTACCAACCTCACCAAAGTGTGTAACAAACAAACATTACGTACTAGTCTATTTTTGAGCGAATTGGCAAAAGTTTATCTATAGAATCAATATCATGATAAGTATCGAGCATTATCTTTATATTTGATAATTGATCGAACAAGTTATTTTATACAATGATTAATTATAGATGACATGCTTATCAAAATGATGAAAATAATGCATTTACGTTACATAATAAATTAATACCTATTCATTTAACTTCTAGTTGCATTATAGGCGTTTTTATATATACCTACTGTAAATCGATAAGGTTGTGGTCAGGAGACCTACTCGGTCTCCTCTAATGACCACATCCGCTTCACAGGATACGATATCTATGACGTTGTATTGTAATTACCTAACAAGTCCTTGTACCTTTATAAGCTGCCCCTGCGGTTTTATCCGTGTGAAAAAAATTATATTCATTTGTTTCCGCGTTCTAAACTACCCATGCAATTTTTTTACAAAATCGATTGTTAAGCCATTATAAGGACTGGCGGGCCTTAAGATAGGGCGAAGAAGTTTTCATTTACTACAAGTATTTCGGTTACTAATATGGATGTAAATATCTATCAAAGTATGTATTCAGAAAAATAGTTGTGCAGTATATCAGTTATCTGGTTTACATAGTGTACTACTATGTAAACCAGATAACTGATATACTTCTCTCTCTGCTCGCTCTTCTCGCTCTGCTTAGTTTTGTTCTTGTGTAATAAATTTCCCAGAATATTCTTTTATTTGCATTCCATTAATAAAGCAATTTTAAAGTTTCGGAGCGAGAGATTAGAGGTGATCATTTCCAAACAGACGAACTGAAACGCAAACAATTATTTTATTAAATAACTAGCTGTCCCCCGCGGTTTTATCCGCGTTCTTAAGGGATATCACATTTTACTGGAATAAAAAGCCTATATGTTATTCCAGGATATGCTCTATCTATGTGTCGATTTCATCCATATCCGTTTAGTAGTTTTTGCGTGAAAGTGTAACAAACATACTTATATACAAATCTTTCCTCTTTATAATATTATTAGTATAGATAAAATTCTTATTATTTTTACATCACTCTAATATTTATATTGGTAAATAAGTGTATAAGGTAGACACTGGTTCCAAAATGATAAGATCCCTGTTCATTTAATATCATAACATGTATATATTCTATAATAACGTGTGTAACGTTGAAACATCTTGAATTGTATGCAGAATTCAAAATTAAGAAACGCTATTCGATACCTACAAAGTGTAACCAATCCATCGTTAAAAAAATAAGGCTTTAATATAAACTTAGAAAATAGCACAGCAGAAATTTATGGCTGCATAAAATACCCACCGATTTGTTGCCAGCTGACGGAACTGTTGATTTCGAAGTCATTCCCGTGGTAAATGTTCATTGGAGCAAAGCCACAATACCACGCAGGCCCAAGAATAAGTCGTAAACCCTGCCCTGCGATAAGCTGACAGGTTGTTAAACATGAACTAACGAAACGATTGAATTGCTAATAGGTAATGTGATTTACATGTAAGTAATTCAATTATTTACTACTTGTTTTTGTAATGTAAACTCTCAGTTGACGATTTACTGTGCGGTAAGTGAGTACAATAAATAGTAAACTATAACTTAATAAATTTCACGGAATTGATTTGCTGTTATGCTTTTTTTATCATATAAAACGAAGATGTCACAAATGTTAGTAGATTTCAATTTTATTCCTTGGTTTGTAGCCTACTGGTTCCCCCCGCGTTCCCGAGGGATGTAACATTTTCCCGACACAAAAAGTATCCTATGTTACTTCTAATACCTCCAAGAATATGTGTACAAAGTTTCATTATGATCGGTTTAGTAGTTTTCGCGTAAAAGCTTAACAAACAAACTTACATTCACATTTATAATATCCTTCACTGAAATCAAGTCATTTAACTGATACATTTTTTTCCATATTATGTCTTGTATTATAAATAACACATAAACCGATTTATACAAAAGATTGTACTTATGAATAAATTTGTAAGTCGTCTACAAATAAGTGGGAAGTCAAAATTAAGAGTAGTTATTTTTCTACTGCATCAAAACATAATATATTTTTTAAGAATATTTACGAAACCCTTGAAGTAATAATAAATTGTTTCATTACATAATACGAGAGTTTGTTTAATATTTCTAATACCAGTATGTAATTTATTACTAGGTTCTAACATTCCTTTCGATTTGTTTGCGTTCATTAGATCGGAAGTAGAGCATTGTTTGAGCAAGTGTTGAAGGAAACTGTGCAGCGTGAAAGCTAGCACAAGCTGGTCGCGGTCAGGGTGACCATATTTTAACAATATGGCCCTTTTAACTTCTCATAAATTCAGGATTACTATGTAGGCAAATAAGGAAGTAGACAAGTGGTATCTGTTCAAGGAAGTTCAGTAATTCAAGCCGCTAATCCGCCTATGGTAGGAAAAAACATATGAAATTAATATCATGATATATAATTTACGAGTTGACTACAAAGTGTGATTCGAAGAGGTTTATTTTTAGAAGTAGGTAAACTAAACCTTTATTTAATAAAAACGTTAGTTATGTACGTAATGCGTAAATCAGGCTTTTTTGTTTTTCATGGTAAACCTAGTCCCGCGCGGCTGGTGTTGATTTCTTATTGATTGTTATATGCTATTGACCTCAGGGTTATCCTGAACTAGGCGCTGCTAAGCTAAGCAAACCATTATTTAGGAGGGCATGTATAAACATTGTGGTTTAATATTTTTTTAAATGAATAACGCTTCTGCGGAACTCTAATATGAGTATCCTTTTTCTGGCTCCAAAAAGCTATTCAAATTAAATTAGTTAAAAACTGTTTGTGTACATAATTATATTAAAAAACATTCTCACCGTTATAAACGTTTATCATAATAGTAGCCCTTTATGTAGTTAATTAGGGTCTTAAGAGCGTCGCCCTCCCAGAGCGACCTTTCATCGCCTCCTTCGTGTTGGACAAAAAAATTAAATATTTAAAAGCGTTTTTTGCAAAGCAACGTCGATAGATCGTTAACCGAGATGACTGGTAACTGACGAACAAACGAATTGTTTGCTTGTCTAACATATTGTGATTTATTGCTGGTTAACGGTTGTGTTGTAGGTTAGGATCATAAGCTTGTACTTGAACATTACGAAATCAATCATTGAATGGACAGTGATATGATATGACATATGATATTGGCAAGATAAAACTGTACGTACATTGTTTAATGCTTCTCGTACCTACGGATGTTATAGTACGTACTAACAAGGATAAATTTTAAATATGTAAAATTATTGATATTTAGTATCTACTATCTATGTAGTCTCATGATAATTAATATAAAAAATAGTTTATTTTCTCCCACATCAAAATATATTTTTTTAATAAACAGATAGGTACATTTCTAAAAGACAGGAGCTGAAACTAGGGTTCCCCTGTTTTGAACATGTGGATACAATTGTTTTTTTTTTTATACCACATGGGCCGACATACAAGCGGACGGTCCACCTGATGGTAAGTGGTCGCCGCCGCCTATGGACATTTGCAACACTAGGGGCATCGCCAATGCTTTGTCGACCCCGAGACGTGAAGTTGTTAAGTCTCATGTGCCTGTAATTTCACCCTCCTTACCTTTCTAACCGAAACTTTCTAACTAAACTTTAATTTATGTTATACTAGCTGTCACCCGCGGTTTCACCCGCGTTTATCGATATCATATATAGCCTATAACCATCTCGGAAAAATTCCGCGTCGAATGGTAACGGTCCCATCCCGATATGTTCAGTAGTTTAGATGTGATGGTGCGTCAAAGGAACCCTATTTTGCTTTAATTTTATAGATTTAAATAACGTGAAGATAAACTCAAGAAATCCAATCGCTTTTATAACGTTCACTGACACTGATAGTTGTGTTTTTGCAATTGTTTTCAGCTTACTTTATATAGAATTAGTCAGATACTTATAATGGGATCGTGCATTGTTATAAAAACAGAGCAATTTGATGTTGCAAATCAGTATTTATCTATCGCTCTCTAATTCCACTATTATATTATAAATGTAATACACAGATAGAAAACGTTCTGAACGTTTGGGATACGTTTTTGCCGGAGAAATGTTAGACCCATCAGGCGGGAGTAAAACCGCGGCACAGAAGCTATACGAAGACGATTAATTAAAAAAAAATAATAAAGAACCATTTTATAAATTATCTACTTTACTAAAATCTCTTGTACCTATTAGCGATCAAGTTTTGTGACATTTTGCCTTTGAAGTGTTTTCCAACGACTAGTCGATAGTGACTTTTATCTTAATATGTCCACCGCGGCTTTACCCGCGTTCCCGAGGGATATCACACTTTCCCGGGATAAAAAGGAGCCTATATGTTATTCCAGGATATGGTCTATCTTCGTGCCAAGTTTCATCTATATCAGTTCAGTAGTTTTTGCGTGAAAGAGTAACAAACATACTTACAAACAAATCTTTCCTCTGTATAATATTAGTATAGATAAAGATGTGCACGAAGCGTAACTTGTACCTATTAGTATATACAGAGGTTAGTGATAGCACGGGATATCTCATTCTTATCACAGGACTGTGCAAAAAGTTGGTAAAAAAGTCATCCTACATACGTATTGTATGAAAAGACAATAGCAGATATTTACTGAGCTTTACGTTATGTATGATGAGGTCGCCATATTTGCACAAACGTTTACCGGCCGTGACCTACCCGGACGTTGTTCAGTTAATAATCCCATCTGATCTGCAATGACGCTGCAAGTGACCCATTGTTACTGCATTACGACCGTTATTATGGGACATATTCTTATTTTTACTGACCTCATTTAAAAGTTTAAAATTTACTCATCAATAATTTCATAACATCATTGTTATGTTCGTTAGATGAATTAGCGCATGCAGCATGCATTCAGGGGCCATCTCAGTTCTCAATCAACTGTTTCCTTCAACTTTGATACGAGACGTGTGCTGGCTGGCAACATACAGCCATCCTACGAATCCTACCATTCATTCGCGCGCACGCTTTGCTCTGTGATGGCTGCGTCGAACGACTCGAAACGATTTGTACGTTCGTGATGAACTCCGACGTATCGATGTATTTTTCAATCAATTTGTTTTAATACAGTGTATTTGTGATTTTATGCGATTTGTGTTTGTGATCAATAATTGTGATTGTACAAATCAGTGCAAGTGTTTTTTTTTGTTTCTTTTGAAGTGAGAAATATCCGCTTTATCGACAATAACGACAGGTTAGTAATTATAACGATTCAAAATTGTTTTTGATTTAAAGACCGCTCTAAATCTATTATATAGGAACAGGTGATTTGATTAATTATGCAAATTTGATCTTTTATGTTGGTCTTAAGACATTTATGTAAAATCTTGATTTTTTATTGGAAATTTAAATAAATTGTAGCTTTTCAGATGTCTATAAATTATTAACGAATTAAAATAGATCACGCATAGCTTTTTACGGTACCAGTTGAACAACAGTTTGAACATTTTTCATGAAACTTTAGTAGGTAGATATGAATTTTTTTATGTACCCTCTAATATAACAATGAGTTGCTGATATTTACGATGTAGGCTATGTACCAACTGTTTATTGCCACGCTCATTTAAATGGAGTAAAAGAAACAAACAGCAATTTGCCATACATCAGTGATAAATCATAAAGCGTAAGTGCAGCTGTAAAAATGATACGATGAAATTGCTTAATGTTGTTCCTTCAACTAACATCGATGTGCAGGCGCAGCGCTGCGCAGGCGCCAGTCGCACACATCGTCGCCTTGAACTGTCACGAGTGTTTAAAGAGTGGCAGATTTAATATCAGGGAGCTTTACTTCTCGACGTACCTAACACATGTATTATAATATATTCATAATTGCCAAAACCAGACGCCAACTGGGACGCGCTGATTAATGCGAGCGTTTTACGATATTTTTTGTGCTAGTCTCCTCGACTAGTAAACGGGTCAACCGCTCGAAAACCGGCTGTCGTTCAAGAAAATAAATTAATGTACCTCGGAACTCGATATTATTTTAAGATGACATCGATCACACCCCTTGATGATGCCGCCGCATTAGACGCGTAATTTATAATTATGAAACGAAGTCTGTTTTCTTAATTATTTGTATGAAATGTTTTTACCTCTCGGGAAGTTAATCTGAATGGCTGTTGAATGTTTAAGCATACCTTCTATCCAATTTCGGTGTCCAATGACCTTTGGTGATAAAAAATAAATAATAAATATCCGAGCGCAGATGTTAGGTACAAACCTAATCGTACAATTTTATCTTCGCTTTATTTTCAGTTACCTTAATATAAACATTATTTAATAGATAATAAGGCGTTCGTTAAGTAGAACTTCATCAAGGATTTAATTACATGTTTATTTTAATTGTGTTATTCGACGAATTGTTTGTTTTTAAAATAAATACCAAAATTTTGACCACCCTGAATATGTAATTGAAAGATTTCCTATTATTTTCAACAATTTAAGAATCTTATTTTAAATTTCTCATAAAAACACTCGAATCTAAACACAGATTCATTCATTGAATATTGAAGGCCGTTTAATGCATGACCGATCGAAGTATTAATAAATTTCTAGTCGATACGTTTGGTTAGTCAAGTACGTACATAAATAATTTTCCTTATTTTTAGAGCAATTTAACTAGAACTGCCTACATAGCCTGAAATTATGAGTCAGACACCAAAAAGATCTTACTCAACGTATTGGTCATACCATAACAATCCATTGCTGGTAGGTTGCTACATGTTTTGCTGATCACAATTAGAGGTCTACAAGAACGCTTCTCAGAAATATAGGGTAACCACTACTAGGTAGAGATGTGGGTACAATGTACCTAACCGAATTATCTCTTTGTTCTAAGAACCAGTGGAAGACTGCGGTGATACTATAAATAGAATAATTAATTACTTACTGTCTTGTTTTGTTTGTCACCATTTAAAATTTGAAGTTTCATATTTGTTTTGCTTTGCCAAAATCTTTTATGGTACTAGCTGTCGCCTTGCGGTTTCACTTGTGTTTATCGATATTATATATAGCCTAGGTAAAATTCCGCATCAAAATTCAAATTCAAAATTCAAAACCATTTATTCAGTTTAGGCCCTCAGAAGGCACTTATGAAGGTCAAATTTAAAGTTACTGAAGCTACTATCGAATGTTAACAGTCCCAACCCGATATGTACAGTAGTTTTGAGGTAATGGTGCGTCAAATGACGATATATTTTGCTTATACTAGCTGTCCCCTGTGGTTTTACCCGCGTTCCCGAGAGGTGTCACATTTTCCCAGAAAAAATGAGCCTATATGTTATTTCAGTATATGCTTTATCTATGTGCCAATTCATGCCATTCAAATCTGTAGTAGTTTTGGCGTGAAAGGGTAACAAACATCCATACACACAAACATTTGCATTTATTACATTAGTAGATTAGATAATGCAAGAATCATCGTTTACTTACCAAACGAAGAAAAAAGGTTTCTACTAAAACATCAGACATATTATTCCATTAAAAACTTTTATACTTTCCGTATAATGCTAGCTGTGATTTTGTTACCGTTTTTCGTAAATTAAAGACAAATGTGTTGCAATACAAGGTTTACGGTCTATAAAATGTTTATTACTCGCACATTAAACAAACGTGACAATTTCATTTTCACATAACTTTATTATTAAACAGAACAAATAATTGCTGTACGAGAACGCGCGCAGCCGTCTTTGTCTTTATTAGATACGTTTTTTTCCAATGTGAATTTCACTTTTAATTAATTATACTGGCTAAAACATGACTATAGAATTAGTAGATAATCTCATAGCTATGCAAGTGTTTTGGTATCTACCGGATGGATAATATGAGCTTAATTTGATGAGGATATCGACGGATAATAATAGACTATTAGAGTTTGTAGCTCGCGTTACTATAGTAACGAGGGTATTAAACTAATATGGTATTAAATTACGTAAAGATACACCTAACATTATATGCTTTTTGGGTTAAGGCTGGAGTTAAATGAGGTAGTTGTCAATTCTTGGCAGCGTCGGCGTCGCTGGTGAGATCACAGCGGGCCGCTGTCACGTCGCCGGCACAATTGTCACGTCCGCTAAGAAATCCTATTCCACCCACACCAATCAAATATATAATACCAATGTCTTCTGTATAGCTAGTTTCTACAGTTAAGTTCATCTCGTTTTAAGGAAACACTCAATTTTGCTGCTTCAGTTGTTGCTATTGAGCTGCTTTGGTATGTTTTATCGGTTTTGCTTCTCACTGTAGGTACAGACTACAGATAAGCTTAAATACTAGATGCGGAACTACTCGTCAGTTGATATTTTGTTCTTATTCTAAGCGCTCCGCCCCGGTTTTGCCTGACTGGGATAATTTAAATGCTTATAAATATAAACCTTCCGGGGAAATAATTCTTAATGATTGTAAAAAAAAATGATTACGAAGTTAAAAAGAACTACGCGCACAAACACACAGAAATAGCGGCTTTGCTTAGTTACTAGATGTATGCAGATAAATTACTTATCTAAATATTAACAGCACTAGCGTTTCTAGGAGAAAATTATAAAATTGCATTAAATATTCAGGCTCAAATTAGAATAAACTGTTTGAATAACGGCATTATAACATGGTAAATTTTAAGGAAAATCGAGTACACGGTACACAAATATTAATTTATCAATATTAGTTTAAAGTAAATAAGTATTTAGAATTATTTATTACGCATCTCATAATCCTGTCCACAGCCGTCAAAACAAACAAAACGGTAACGCATAAGAAATCTAAACATGTGTTTGGTTTTAGCGAATTAGTTTGCATGTGAAGACGTCAGACTTGCCGTCTTATATCGCCCCTGAACTTCTAAATGAAGGTCATGTCGATACATTGAATATTTATTTTGAAACCGCGTCAATCAATAGATAGACATAACTATCATCTCTTTTATCGTTGTTGAATTAAACAACGTCTTTGTTTAACTGTTGGAAAGAATTGAACGGATGTAAGCGGACTGTATTCAATTACATTGTTGCTTATCTTATTTCGGTTGCTATGATACAGTGTTTCGTTACTTTTTAAATATCTTCTTTAATTATTATGTGTTTTTAATTATATGATAACATAGAGCTCTTAGCAGAGTTCGTCGAAGTACCACCTTGCGTTTCCGCCGTGCAGTAACGCATTTGTAGTACTGTTTCGGTTAGAAAGGTAAGCTTGACTTACTTGACTTGATGTCCTACGTCCCCTGGATGAGGCAGAGGGCGTCCACAGTACGTCGCCATCCCGAACGGTCTTGGGCTTCGCGCGTTACTTCGTTCGAGGTCATTCCAAGCCAGCCTTCCAGCCAGGTCAGCCAAGTCTGCTTAGGGCGGCCACGTTCCCGCTTTCCTTGGGGATTCCAGTCTAGGGCTTGCCTCAGAATGTGATCATGGTAGAAAGGTAAGGGGCCGGTGAAATTACAGGCACATGAGATTTAACAACTTCACGCCCCAGGGCCGACAACGCATAAGCGATGCTTCTGTTCTTGCACAAGTCCATAGGCGGCGGTGACCACTTACCGTCTGCTAGTTTTTCAACCGATGTAATATGAAAAACAAAATAAGAAATATTTTGCAAAGAAATTTATGCAAACAATTTTATCTTTAATCAATAAAATAACAATACTATTACAAGTTTTAAGATCTACGTCAATCTAATTTACTATCGCTGCAGTCTAGAAGTTTTGAACAAGTGCACTATCAATTCAAGTGCAGTATTTATCAGTCCATCGAAGTAAATACAGCTTGTTTTTATCAAGGTCGAGAATTCCTCTCAGATTAGTGATTAGGTATAAAAGGTATCCTTGTTTAGAAGGATGATATCTGTACCCAGTTTCCTAAGTGATTTATTGATAAAATATGGTTTAATTGATTTATCCTAATATTATTATAAAGGTGAACTCTCACACATAAATGCCTGAACTATTTAGATTAAGCTTGGCACAGATTGAATCACAGAAACATAAGGAGTTTAATTCTAAGCATTTCGATATCACACTTGACATAAATCGAAAATAGAAAATTTTGTAAAATAATGAAATACGTTTATCGAGCATTTTAATAATATACTTCTTGGGGCTCGAGAAAACCGTAAGGTCCAAGTTAGTTAATAGTAAACCAAGATGATTTAAGTGACATTAACTAAGCGGACGGATGGCAGACAATAGTTGTGGAATGCATGAGGTATTGGGAGACGGAGTGACAAGTTTATTTTTTGTAATTTTATTGATCTCATTTATTGTTATCCTTCTTTTAGTAGATATGTGTAATTAGTATTATTGGTGAAAACCGTTCTAATCACTACATAGTATAAAACAAAGTCGCTTTCTCTGTCCCTATATCCCTATGTCCCTATGTATGCTTAAATCTTTAAAACTAAGTAACGGATTTTGATGCGGTTTTAATAGATAGAGTGATTGAAGAGAAAGGCTTTTATGTATAACACATGTGACATCCCACGGGAACGCGGGTAAAACCGCGGGGGACAGCTAGTTGTTAAAATAAATAAATAAAATGATGATGAGGTATTATTGTAATGTTTTAAGAATGGACTATGAAGATGTTGTACCTTTAATGCAACCGAATGCAGCCAACTGATTTAGTACGCGTTGCATTGTTGGTACCTAAGAATGTTCGCTACCAAAAGCATATCACAATCATTGTCTTATACCTACTTGGCGGTGAAACTAAACCAAAGGCAAGTTATTGTTTTGGACTTCCTGTGGCTATAAAATTCGTTTAAGTACATGTGATTATCTACGTGTGATATTCCTTAGTTAATAATTTGTAGATAAGTTATTTAAAGACGGGCCAGTTGGCTTGGTGGTTAGAGATCCTGACTGCCACGCCGCAGGTCGAGGGTTCGATTCCCACTCAGGACAAACATTTGTGTGCATGAACATGTCTGTTTGTTCTGTGTATGGGTGTAAGCAAATATCTATACAGGATGTCACAGAACTACCCGTAAAGCTGAAAGGAGGTTCACTGAGGCCTTATAACGAGTCCATTCATAATATTTAAGAACCATAGTAACATAAAAAATCTGATTTTTATGAATAAAAATAAAAAAAGCTATTAAAGTAGACAATTATTAGGTAAAATAGGTACGTAGGCCTTTCTGTCAAATAATGTGGTTCTCTAACATGATAGCTTACTAGGGTTGTTGGCTTTGATAATTAATTATATTTTTACGGGGTATCTTGTAACACGTTGTTTAAAATAGTAGTTAATATAGTATATCAGTTATCTGGTTTCCGCAATACAAGCCCTGCTTAGTTTGGGATCAGATGGCACTCGGCAAGATGTCCCAGGTCATTTAAATTAATTTAATTAGGTGCTGCTGGAAATTGACCTTTATAACACGCAGCGCTTACAATTAAATTTATAGGTTTAGAAATCCCTTCCTGGGCAGCTATTAGGTCACAATTTCTGAAGTCTATTGTTAGAGTATGACAGTATGACTCAAAGCTGTAGGAGAAAACTAATCTATAATTTACCAACCGTTTTCCGCTCTGCCTCCGTAAACTTTCACTTACATTACCATGAGCCTTTCTTTGTATGACAGGACATGCACATGTGATGCAGCATACTAAACTCATTTAGAGATAGTTTCAATTATTGCAGAGAAAGAAAACTAGTTATTACTAGCAACTCATTGTTAAAATTAGCAAAATCCATCGATTTTATGAACTAACTACCTATCCCCCACGGTTTCAGCCGCGTTCCCGAGGGATGTAATATTTTCCCGGGATAAAAAGTATATGTTATGCCACTATATGCTCTATCTATGTGCCAAGATTCATCCAAATCCGTTGGCTAGTTTTTGCGATAAAGAGGAACAAACATCCATACATACAAACTTTCGCGTTTATAATATTAACTAATGTGCCAAAAGAAAAAAAACTTCAATAAAAAAAAAATGTAATGAATATATTATTTTGAGTCTACTCAAAACCACTCTCAAGTCAATGCAGCTTGACGAAAACATAAAAGTTGGTCAAGATAATATTTTGCGCGATTAGACCCTATATTTATGTTATAAAATAACTAACATCATATCTGTACTTTATTGTACCAACTGACAATTATAATAATTTATCAAAGTAGGCCTGTGCTCTAATGATTCAAAATGTAGAAATACAACACAACACGTGTGCACCATTAACTGGAACTACGTCTCAACGAGTCCCTCTAACATGAAAAATGCGTGTACATTTCTCACGACACTTACTCAACACAACATATTACATTGTAGAGTAAATTTTGTTACAGAAAACAACGCTAACGTACAGAGATTCGTTCCGGGGAGTTTCGAATCCAAAACACTTCGGACCAAATATAAGTGGGCTAATTTGTTATGTATGACAGATTTATGACTCTAAAGGTAGTACTTATACATTGTAAGTGTTGTGGCTACTTCTCTTGATGGGGAAAGCCGTTAATGGGAGACTTGAAGGCGAGCATGTTAAAATCTTGAGACTCAAGCAAGCAGCGAGAACATAAGCGATGCCTTGATTACGTTACAAGAATTTGGCTCAAGTGAATGATTTGTAAACTATGATCTTCATAACTGTCATTAAGGTTTATTTTTCCCTGCTTAATCTACTTGGTTGAAGATGTATTAAGTATACAAATTCAATGAATAAATTTACCTCAATTCATATCTAGAACATAAAGAGTATAAGGTGGCTTTAGTCTTAAAAAAACGACCAAATCTCCAGTATTATGAAATGGACAGAAAGCGTACATAATGCGGCAACCCTAAGTAATGAGAATAAAGGGTAAATTATTCCAGTTCATGTCTACATAAGCATCTTATTATACACTTTTACGTACGCTGAAACGAAACTGTAAATTACAAACATATATATGTTAATATTATGTGTTTAATATACGGGACAGTTGGGTTATAGGCTCGAGAGCCTGACTGCCACGCGGCTGGTCGTGGGCTGTATTCCCACCCAGTTTTCATTTATGTGCATGAACATGTCTGGATGTAAATATCTATATAACGTGTTACAAAATACCCCGTAAAAATGTAATTAATTATCAAAGCCAACAACCCTAGTAAGCTATCATGCCAGGAAACCAGATTATTTAACAGAAAGGCCTACGTACCTATTTTACCTAATAATTTTATTGTCTACTTTAATAGTTTTTCATTAAAAAGAAATCAGTTTATTTATTTTATTTTGGGTATTTTTATATAACAACGCTGTAGCGTTACTACGGTTCTTAAATATTGTGAATGGACTCGTTATAAGGCCCCATTTAACCTCCTTTCGGCTTTATGGGTAGTTTTCTAACGCTCTGTATAAGTATGTGTTTAAAAAAGTAGTATTAATAAATGTAATATGAGTTGTCTAGTTTCCATATTACAAGTTCTGGTTTGTTTGATATTAGATGTAAAAAAAGTCTCCAGGATATTTATTTCAAAATAAAGTATCTTTATGCTTGTGAGTATAAGTGAGTAGTGACTATAAAAAAAAACACACTTTTTCTAATTTATTGTAAGAATGTAGGTAAAACCACGAATTCTAAATTAACTACATATTTTTGTCACACGTTATTACCATGCTTTCTAAGCTGGTATTGTGGTCAAGCCCAAAATAACGTAAAAGGCAATAACATGCTATTACATCCACACGTTTGCTCGCGTGACCGCTAGTCGTGACACACAACATTGTTCAGTTAAATTGTTATCTAGGCACTTTTCACTTGCCCAGTAGACGAGGGGGCTTATCATGATTTATTATTACCCTTAATAGGTAAGAAAACGCTTTAGCTACGTCACTAAATAGATCATGTAGTTTGGACAGACAGTCGTTAAAATACACGTCGGTTATTCCACCGTTATTCTCATCCTACTTCCAACTATTATTATAAATACGAATGTTTTGTTTGTACGGATGTTTGTTACTCTTTCACGCAAATACTACCGGACAGATTTGGATGAAACTTGGCACATATATAGAGCATATTCTGGAATAACATATAGGGTATTTTCTATCCCGGGAAACGTAACATCTTTCGAAAACGCGGGTAAAACCGCGGGGACAGCTTGTTATAAATACGAATGTTTTGTATGTATGGACTTTTGTTACTCTTTAACGCAAAAACTACTGGATAGATTTGGATGAAACTTGGCACATAGATAGAACTTACTTTGGTATAACATATAGGGTACTTTTTATCCCGGGAAAATTTGACATCCTCCGGAAACGCGGGTAAAACCGCGGGAAACAGCTAGGTTTTTTATATTTTTTAAGTAATGTTGCTTATTTCTTATCCTTTCAATGTAAGAACGTCAAGATAAAGCTGCTCTCAAGCATTAGTGATCTTTATTCTAGGTCCCCTTAAAGTAGGTAATATTATATATCAATGTATGTCCACAAGTAATGAAGAATTTTCCATGGACACAAATAATTACGTAATAACCAACAAGTCTTAACTCTCAGGTAATAGACGTTCAAACATGTCCAATCAATGGTCGAACAAGATAATGAGTAGGTAAGGTTGCGTAAACTTTACTCATAATTTACTCAATTTACTGTTAATGTTCAGTAAGATAACCTATCTATACATAAAATACATTTTAATGATATATTATATATTAGTAGCTGTCCCCCGCGGTTTCATCCGCGTTCCCGAGGGATGTAACATTTTCCCGACACAAAAAGTATCCTACGTTACTTCTAATGCCTATGAGTATGTGTACAAAGTTTCATGATGATCGGTTGACTAGTTTTCGCGTGAAAACATAACAAACAAACTTACATTCACATTTATAATATTAGTAGGGATAATATTAATATACTCGTACATACATTAATATACATTTAACATTATGATAATAACATGTAGTTATGTCAGAAACCTTTTGATATGTACTTTGCGTACCAAATTACCACCAATTAGGGTGAAGGACGGTGCATACAACTTATATAGTTACAATTATTACAATACTTCAGTATGGCTGGCGACCAAACATATACTTAGGTAGTTTACGTACTACAAGGATTTGGCGGATTTTTGAACAACCTCGAATCCGCTATACCTTCGACAAGTGTTTACAAAAACTGTTCTTAATCCAAATTAAGTCAGATCCCGCGTATCTGGCCTTTAACAATTCAGGCCCGCATTATATCCAAGAAGTGTTTACTATATTACGATCATAGATCACAAGTGGTGATATATTGTACAATATCTTGAACCACATATTGTGTGAAGCCACTTGTGACCCGAAAGTAAGACATTTCAAAGTTCACAGTGACGGGGCAAGTGCGAATGAGACCTGCGTACCGAGGATCCCGTACAATAATACAATTAACAAGATTGTGACCTAAAACAGTTACAAATTCGTTAGTTTTATTATTACTCGTATCCTATTGTTGGACCTATTTTGACTACACTAGGTAAAACTTATTGAGGCCCTTAGTTTAGTTTAGTCTAGTTTTGCTGGGCTTCCTCCCCACTTAGCCTCTTCAATGGGCCATGGTGCGTCAGCCTCTTACTCCAGCCATCCCAAGTTGTCCCAGAAAGCTAGCAAACTTTTCAGGTTGCTGCAGGCTCCCGGGAGCGCTACTGGGGATTGGAGTATCTATGCCCGTTGATCTGCCACGCTGGAGCACTATATAAGCACGTGTTGTGGCGTTTTTTCTGCCTCCATGCTGTAGCCGTTAAAATAATGTTAAATTTAAATACTTTTTTTTATTTTTATCGTATCATTTGAATTTATTTTCAGTGAGGTTCAATAAAATTAATAGTAAAAATGATAGATTGGGCAAAAAAGACTGCACACCTATTATGATTAGGATATTTTCATATTGTGACCTACAAAAAATAAAGTGAACAATACCGATTGCTAAGAACTGACTTAACATACACATAGCCATAATAATTGCAACACTTACCATTTAGTTACGGAACCCTAATCCCAAAAATATTTTGATTATTATGTAAATTTAATATCTCACTTAGCATGCGAAAATATTCGCGATATCCATGATTGTAAAGGTGCGAACGATTGCGCATATTCAGATAAGGCGCGTTCCAGTTGTCATGTGCGCGTGCGCAAGGCCTCGACACACATGCGCCTCGTGCGCCGTGACCTAAGCCCGAATAACGGGATGCACTTGACTTTTAGTGTTTATTTGCCTTTGGAATTATATTTGAACTATTTAAATAACCATTGAACAGCTGGAAACATTATCATATTTACATTACAATGAAAATACGCTTTCTAAACGATGTATGTTACGAACCGAACTCATTTATATCACCTTTTTGGATTTTATTTTGTGTCTGTGCCTAAATTCAAAAGGTACTGACAGTTAGTTACATTAGAAAAGTTAACTGGATTGCTCTTTTTTGTCTTGTAAATTAATTAAAAAAAAATTAATAAACTGTGGCTTCTATCTAGCGCCCTCTTTCATTTCGTATAGTTACGATCAGTAACAATGTAATTTACCGTGAACTCTTTTCTGCATGGAGTTTGGTACTGGTACCAAAGAATATACTTTTAAATACCCAGTAAGTTCTAACTTACTAGCTACCCCGCGTGGTTTCACTCGCGTTCTTGAGGGTTGTTACATATTCCCGGAATAAAAAGTAAGTTTATTTGCCATTCCAGACAATGATATATGTCTGTGCCAAATTTCATCCAAATTCGTTCAGCCGTTCTGGCGTGATTGAGAATGAAATATCCATCAAAATTTTCGCATTTATAAGTAGTAAGATATATGTATCAAGAGAATTAAATACAAGTGATAAATCTTCATTATTGTTAACACGACAGTGTATTCGGAGCGTCCACGGAGATTTCAGACAACCTGGCCTACATTTTCTTATTCTTTTTAAAAAGCTTCGGTGGAGCTTTCACTCACCAGTGGCACTTAGTCAGGTAGTTTAAAAACCTTTTATTATGATATTCTGGTACCTAATATTGATCTAACTAGTACATCTTAATTATAGAATAAATAATATAAGGTAATAGTACTGAATATGAAACAAGCTTGGATTAGAACTCAAGGTAGCTGAGCAACTTCTTCATGTATGCCTTTTTATTTCACGTTAACTTCAACAATATACTTCGCAGAAGGTAATTACTGTATTGCAAGTGATTGACGAGTATTAAAGGGCAACTTTTGTATGCCCGAAGCATGTCTCCGAGTGAGTTTCGGAGAAAAAAACATTTTTGTGTCAACCTTACTGTACTTTAAATATATTCTTTCAAGTGAAGGAAATGGATTTGGTTAAGTTTTAGCTAAGATACCGATTATTTATTAATTCTATCCTATTTCTTAGTAATCCTTCCTACTATGCTACTAATATTAATATATATATATTTGACAGGCCAGTTGGCTTGGTGGTTACCGACTCTGACTGCCAAGCCGAAGGTCGCGGGTTCGATTCCCACCCAGGACAAACATTTGTGTGCATGAACATGTCTGTTTGTTCTGGTCTGGGTGTAAATATCTATATAAGTATGAATTTAGAAAAAAAAAGTCTATCAGTTATCTAGTTTCCATAGTACAAGCTCTGCTTAGTTTGGGACCAGATGGCCGTGTGTAAAGAACGTCCCAGGATATTATTTATTTATGAATGCAAATTTTGGATCAATTGATAGTTGTTACTCTGTCACGCAAAGACTTCCAAACGCATTTAAATGAAACTTGGCACATAGCTAGAGCCTGCCCTGACATAACATTTTATTATAGGCTACTTTACTAATAAACATATTTAAATAACCATCTGTCCCCGGTTTTACCCGCGTTCCCGAGGGATATCACATTTTCCCAGGATAAAAAGTAGCCTATATGTTATTTCAGGATATGCTCTGTATCTGTGCCAAGTTTCATCTATATCCGTTTAGTAGTTTTTGCGTGAAAGAGGAACAAACATACTTACATACAAATATTTCCTCTTTATAATATTATTAGTATAGAAAAACGAATTGTTTGTTTTACTATACTTAATATATTTACATTTATACAATGCATTTTTAAACATGGTATACCTATAAACTTAAGGCGTAAAAACTATTACATTATACATAATCGTAAGTAAATATTTACCTGTAATAAAAACAGATAGGTAAAAATGACAGGCTACATATACTGTTCTACCTACCTATACACAGGGAGGAATAAGTTAATACATATTATAAATATTAGCAAAATCTTTAGTCTATAATAATACATAGTTATAAAAGACTAGCTATCCCCCGCGGTTTTACCCGCGCTCCCGAGGGATTTCCAGGGATTAAAAGTAGCCTATATGTTATTCCAGAATATGCTCTATCTGTGTGCCAAGTTTTATCCATATCCGTTTAGTCGTTTTTGCGTGAAAGAGGAACAAACATACTTACATACAAATCATTCCTCTTTATAATAATATTATAGAAAATGACTACCTCTGACTGTCTGCTTATATCTTTTATACTACTCATTCGATTTTGATGTTTTCAACATTATTAACATTTATTTCTAGAAGTTTGTGTATAACATTTGTATTATCCTCCTCCGGCAAAGCCGGGGCGAATTCATAGTGGTTACTTCAATAGCGTCCGAGTCTTGACTTGCAAAAAAAATTTACTTTTGACACTTGCTTGACTGACACCGATCATATAGACACATATCATTGTTTTGTTTATGTTCTGCGCCTTGATGGTTGGTTGTAATATTTTTAACTGATGACATTGACACGTGATGTGTTTGAAATTAATGCATTTGTTAGCATATTTTAAGGTGGGTAACTTATTATTATTAATGCAAGCTTAATATAATAAATAATATAAAGACATTAGAGTAGTAGAGTTTAGAGTTCGTCCGAGTAAGTACTAACACCTTACCCATTTCCGCCGTGAAGCAGTAGTGCATATGAGTTACTGTTTCGGTTAGAAATGTAAATGGGCCGTTTACCTAACCTTAACCATTTCACGTCTTAGGTTTGACAACGCATCCGCGATGACTTTGCTGCACTGTGTTGCAAATCTCCATAGGCGGCGGTGACCACTTACCATCAGGTGGACCGTCTAAAGTCTGTCGACCGATGTGATATAAAAAAAAAGGAAAAAAATGGCTAGATATTTTTACTTAATTACCTTAATAAAAACGATAACGAATGTAAATAATCAAATGAAATATTAATTTAAAATGGAGCTTTATCGTATAATCAGCAACGCTTGATTATAAAAGAAATATTTTGCTATTCAGTTAATATATAATAGTGTTAGGTACAAGGAGCTGGTTTCACCTTGCTGCATGCGGTTCAACAAAACGCGTGCTTGCATCTTGATATGGTGGATTTAAATAATTTTAATACATTCCTCATGTTTAGAATGAACGAAAGCCGTGTTGGGTCAAATTTGACGACTTTTGTTAGAATTTGGATCCATATAGTAAATTTATTATGTGTTACTTACAAAAGTTTGACTTAATAGTGCAATTAGAATGTATTTAATCTAGCTAAAATACAATGCGATACACTACAATACAATATACTTTTTGGTGTAACACGAGAAAAAAACTAAAGAAGTAGTTATCAGAACAAGTGTTTTCAAAGTACTGTCTGATATTGAATAAGAAACTTAAGGAAGTTGATGTAAGATCTAATTATTTATCGTAATTTCAATTTAAAACAAATCGGCCAGTTATTAAGTGAAGCCTCCTTATTCAGCTAATACAAACTTCGTCGGCGAGCCGGCGCACGGAGAGTTTACCTCTCACATAATTGCGTAGTTAGCGAAAGAGACAGAGCATAGAGGCCGCGACGAAACTTCATCGAGCTATCATTTACCTTACAGAATCGAGCCCCTGGTCATAAAAAATAAAACCGGGTATTAAGAAAGACGGCGTTGTTTAGACGTGCAATAGAATGGGTACAATGAAACAATGACACTTCAACTCTTGCTCAATAGGTCACAATACCCAGCTCGATAGATATTTTCACGTCCGCCGTACAACCTCGCTCCAACCAGTGATTAACACAATTATGATGTTACTACATATATTAAGACTTGCATCATATAGCTGTACCATAGGCTGCGGTGACCGTTTACCATCAGCTTGTTTGCTACCTGAGTAGTTTAAAAAAAATAGCTAGGTCGCGAACCAGTTGGCTTTGTGGTAAGATACCCTTACTGCCACGCCACAGGTCGCTGTTCGATTACTATTTAGGACAAGCATTTTTGTGCATGAACATATATGTTCTGTGTCTGGTTCAGTGTTGTTATGTTATTTATCTGGTTTCCATTGTACAAGCTCTGCTTAGTTTTGGTTTAGTTGGCCGTGTGTAAATAATGTCCCAGGATATTAATCTGTTTAGTTTTACGTAGACACCCTTCCTTCTTTGGTTGAATTTTACATTTAGACTTTTTTCTAGGTGCAGAGACAGTTTTGTTAATAAAAACATTAAAAAAAATCTTTAAAATAACTCAATATCTATAGTCAATGCTGTTTGGGAGAGAGGAGGTTTTACTTTTTACAAGAACTGTAACCACGAAACGAAAATAGGTACCTATTCGATCTATGATTAAAAATGGAGGTTAAGAACAAATTTTGAATTAAATTCTTCAAAAATAAATAATCAAATCAAGTATTACTAAGAATAGCATGATATTTTAGGCCTAAAAGCAATATGTAAGTACACATATAGGTAATTGAAATCGCACAGTGACATAATTGAGTCAATCTTGTCATTCTATTTCTGGTCTTAGCCAATTTCATTCCTACGTTCTTGCAATTTACTAATTCATCTGTGTCATTATATCCTGTCAGGAAATGTCTTGAGTTGCCTTCTGTTGGTTGGACAATAAGGTTCATTTTAGCGAGTTGGTTTATATTTTACGACTGTCCTTACAATGAAATCTCATAAAATATATTTTTATTTTATTTTTTAGAAAACCAACAGTACAACACTTATAAATAACCATAGAAACAAAAGGCTAATTATAGGTATTCAAGTATATTAACACGCTAGTTGTAGGTATGTACATCAAAAGGTGAAGTAATAAAAATATAAGGGAAACAAACTCACCCATATTCTAAGACGTAGAGACGTATTCGTAATGGTATCTTGTAGAGTAGTAGAGCTCTTAGTGCAGAGTTCGTCCGGGGAAGTACTACCACCTTACCCATTTCTGCCGTGAAGCAGTAGTGCACTTGTATTACTGTGTTTCGGTTAGAAAGGTAAGGGGGCCGGTGAAATTACAGGCACATGAGACTTAACAACTTCACGTCTCAGGGTCGATAACGCATTGGCGATGCCCCTAGTGTTGCAAATGTCCATAGGCGGCGGTGACCACTTACCATCAGGTGGACCGTCTGCTTGTTTGTCGGCCCAAGTGGTATAAATGAAAAAAAAAAGACGTTTCCTCGAAAATTCCTTGACTCCAACTCGACTGAGGATCCTTAAGCATTTTCTCGAGGAATCCTCAAAATTGGTATTCTAGTCGTAACTTGAGCAAATCCCGACTGATGTCGAATCGAAGTGTAGTCAAAGTAACATGTCATTAGTTACGTCATTTTATATAGATAAAATATTAATCAAACAAAATAATGAGCTTCAGTAACTGTTTACATGCAATAAACTTCCTTAAGATTGGTCCCGACGTACCTTGAAGTTGACAGTTATTTCCTCACTTCGAGTAAGGGAAAGCGTCGAGTGGAGGAGATTTTTGTAACTATGAATACTAATATCTTGGAGTGTCGTTGAGTGGAGTCGAGGAATTTTCGAGGAAATGTCTTAGATTATGGGTGTAAGGCTATTTATTAAGACAGTCCAAATAAACAAGTTTATCTAACATTTGATGAACCAATTACGCAAAACCCTTTAATTATGTGTAAAGTAAATAATCATTATGTAGTATGAAAAAGTCGCATCCCGCTGTCTGTCTGTACCTATGTATGCTTAAATCTTTAGAACTACTCAAATGAATTTTTTGAATATTTATTTGTGTTTAGCTAATTATGTTGCTGACTGTACCATGATGCCAATTAGTGCTGTTTCGATTGTTTAAATGCACATACAAAATAAAGCATGAATGTATTCGTGAGAAATAAACTGTTTAACAATCTTTACAATAAACGAAATCCAAAAGTGTAAAATGTATATGGATATATATGTGTTTACATCTCAGAAAAACCCTAATATTATAAATGTGAATGCAAGTTTGTTTGTTACGCTTTCACGCGAAAACTACTTAACCGATTATCGTGAAACTTTGTACCTACACATATACTTGGAGGTATTAGAAGTAACATAGGATACTTTTTGTGCCGGGAAAATGTTACATACCTCGGAAACGCGGGTGAAACCGCGGGGGACAGCTAGTTTTTAATTAATATGAATTTATTGTAACTACCTTAGAAGGTATGTACTACTAATATTATAAATGCGAAAGTCTGTATGTATGGATGTTTGTTACTCTTTCACGCAAAATCTACCGAACGGATTTAGATGAAACTTACCACATAGATAGAGCATATACTAGATAATATATAGGATACTTTTTATCCCGGAAAAATGTGACATCCCTCGGAAACGCGAGTGAAACCGCGGGACAGCTAGTACATAGAACCATGTATTGTATTATAACTCAGTGCATATAAGAGTTATATAGTAGGTATATAATATAGATTAGTTGATTGGATTGTGTGAAAAAGGACTCAAGGACAACAAATGTTATTCTGTATCAATACCAGCGTATATGCACTCGTTTTTATTAAGAAATTCATCATGATCATCCATGGGAGATATTACATCCATACCATATTCATAACATCCATTCTACAAGATCTAAATTCCTTAAAAGTCGAAGCAATTATTATCAAGAGCGACAGCCCTACCATAGAACTCGCAGGGTAGGTTTTCAAAGGCGGTTGGTGGTCTCTGGACTTGGTGGCAGAGCCGGTGACCTATGAGATCAGGAGACAAACCATTTAAGGGCCGGCGCCGATCGCGGCTCTGTCGCAAGCGCAACCACAACGATGCGTGTTTTGAACACGTTACACGGTGACGTTTAAGGTCACAAATTGTTACTGATAGTTTTGGAGCATATCCTTCAATGTCTGCTGATTGGTGGTTTTTTTTATTGTGACTAGCAGGCAGCTATGAATAAATGAGCGTTTGATTTACGGCCAAAATTAATATACGATCCCGATCTAAAATCGCAAGATTGAAGCAGAATTTTGACATTACGTGTATTAAGATGTCTTTCAAAAGGTTCAACAATCCATGGATTTTCGATCGGAATTGCATATTAATTATCGCCGTTAAAAGACAGAAATGGCAGAAAACTTATGATAGACTGTAAATTATTTTGTCTTGGTAAGCTACTGTAGGTATCTTGCTTATAGGTAGGCATTTACTCAATTAATTATTGCTAGGTAACTTGTAGATACAGTTATGAGCAGAAATATGTAACCCAGGAGAGTTCAATAGTATCTGATTTCATGATTAATTTCTCTTCTTTCATTTGTAAACGGCTCAACTATTACAATAACTCTGTTGCTGTAAGTAGTAACAGCGCTGTTGAATTATGTCAAGGATGTCAGATATTATTTTCTAAATCCTACTAGTTGAAAATGTGTTTCTTTTTGGCTTGTGATTCTGTCACTCATAAAGCGCCTATAAAGCACAAAAATAAAGTTTATTTTGGATTAACACAAAGGATGCAAACCCTTCAGTAGGAATTGTGTCATTGTATCAATATTCATACTGGAAAATGTTTGCAGTCAATTGTAAAAATGATAATATCTTAAAAAGCCCATACTCTTTTAACAATAAAATACATTTTGTTTTTATTTACACTATTCTTAATTCAAATTTATTTTCTACTGTTTCGTTGGATATTCTATAAAAGCCTGTTTTTTTTTAACTTTTATTTATTTTTATTTTATACCTGAATTTTCTACAATAACTGTTTAAAATATTGAATTGTCATCGGTCCTTAATAAATTTGCAAAATTATGAGCTAATCCGACGTTTTGAAACGGGTCAAAATCGCGCCCAAAGGAGTCAGTTACAAACATACTGGTGAAGCTAATTAAAAGCGAGCAAAAATAAGTTGATGCAAAAGTCCAGTGCACAATCAAAGAAGCTACATTGTAGTCCACATTTCCCTACAGCATACCAATGTAGTATTATTGATCATTTGAATGGGCAGCCATTCAATGTATAAAGCTAGGGTTTCTTAAAATAAGTGCACGTACAATTTGTCCAAATACCTATTTGATATTTCAAGGCCTATCGTAAAGCGATAAACTCATTATGTAAGCGAGTCGGGTAAGATCGGAAGCGCGTGCGCATGACAATAGCAACAACCCACGTAAACGTTTTGCGTTATTAATTATTAATATTGACGTTATGTTGTGTCAGTAGACATGTCTATGATTGTAGATTGTTTATCCAGTGGGTAGATATATTTAATTGCTTTGATCAAAGTCACATTATTGAAAGCTTCCAATTTTTTACACTGTCTTGACTCACAAGTCTTGATAACGATGCAATAGTTATTTGTTATACAAGTGTGCAAAGTTGATTTAAAAAATTTGAATCCTGAGCGTTAGCGAGGGAATCAAAAGTGTACAAGGTGAAAAATCTTTGCACTCGAGTGCAACACGCAACTTTTCATCCCACCTCAGCGAGGAAATGACTAAATGCAATAAAATAATGGAAAATGGCGTGCGCAAAGCAAATAAAAAAAAAGTACACCTAGAAGGTCTGAGTCGCCTTGAGTCTGAGTTTTTAACAAATTAAATAGGTTGGGTGTTGTTATAAATTCGGCACCATGGAGGTAGAAGAAAATAGGTTTAATGACGTTTTGAATTCACAAACACACGTGACACAATGTTCTAAATTCAATTTACTTTATCTCTCTAGAGGATAAACACGGCTTTTGCACTCAGTTATCGAAGAGCAATAATACTCTTTCCCAGATGGGGGTATGAAAATAATATTACTAGTCTCTTATACGAAAATATTTAGATACGATTACTCTGCGCGCGCCGGAAAAGTCCGTGTAAGAGCCATCAAGGACTATCATCTTCGTTCCTTCCAAAAAAAAGCTACATTCCATTTAGCTAGGAAACCCCACTAAAATTCGTCTTGTAGTAGTGAGATAGCGTCTTCTAACATATAGACAGACAAAGTTTTCAAAAAAGGTCTTATTATATTCTGTTACCTACCTTTTTTTTTTTTTAAAGCTACATCAACCGCAATTATAATGTGGCAAATATTACCCATGCACAGACAGCGGTTGAACTGTTTTATGAAAGCATAAAAGAAATTGGGCTGTACCTTAATTAACATATTGGGCCGACCTCAAATGACTAGGAACAGAGCAGGTGATGATCATCAGATGAGGCAGATGATCATGATATTGCACTCGCAATTGCGATGAAATCACTATTTCACCTTATATAAGCATCAGTTTTAAAACTTGTATTTTTGTTATGAAATGCTACTTTGTATAATTTTTTTCGGGTTTTTCTAATGATCTTTAACAAATAAACTGGTGGATAAAGTGCTTCAGTTGTTCATCATGTGAATTTCGGTTCTTGACTCATATTATTTTATTATTTTTATATAAATATATCACGTTTACACTGGGTGAACCTGAACATTTCATATCAATATGCAAAACAACTTTTTCTGTGGGAATATTGGAAAAACTTACATAGGACATTTTGATTGACCAAATAGGAGCAGGATTGATCTTTATCGACGATATACATAATAAAGAAAAAATACTAGTCCACTTTAATTTAAATCGAGTCGTTAAATACACTAATAAACTGAATAATTGACAATCTATGACAACACCGAGATTTATTTGAGATAGTGTTGCATTCAATCGACACCTAGATGTTACGTGTAAAAAAAAAAATATGAAAATATTTTTTTATGTAATAATTTAAAGAAAATAAAATTAGGTAGTCTTCTTTTATCAATGCTGTTGTAAAGTATGATCCAGTCATACATATATATTATACCACTTATAGCTGTTTCATTATTTTCTAACCAAATATTTTTATCTTTTCAGTTGGAAAACGTTCAGTGCTGCTTGGACTTCCTTCACACCCAAAAAGTCCAGGGATTAGAACAAGTAACAGCTGTGGACATTCGAGACGCAAAGCTCAAAGCCGTGCTGGCGCTATTTTTCGCACTTAGTCGTCACAAGCAAGCAACAAAGCAAAGAACAGCGCCATCTAGCGGCAATGTGTCGAACTTGGGAAAAAGTTCCAGTGAAGACGTCTCCTTGAGTGCAGTACAACGCATAACAGGTGGCAGCAGCTGCGATGAAATTTTAACTGCCTGCGGCAACAACGTCGACATGACGACGTTAACAGCAAATAGGTATTTTATAGTTTTATTATTTATGTAACGAAATTTGCCTAATGTTTTAGATGATTTATAATCTTTTAGTAGTATACTAGTGCCATCTATTATCGTCGAACGAAAACTTTTCTCTTTAGTGGTTTTACTACAAGACGCTAGATGGCGGTTATCACGGTATAGAAGATAGATGATTTACGTTTTCAAATAAAAATATATAGCATGTTTTACTAAAATTACTGTTACATTTATAAAATAATACTTTTAGTTTGAATTGATTGAAGTTAATGTGGTAGATATATTTAATTCATTTAGTAGTACTGTGGGTCAAAATAAATAACATTAAAAAATAATAAATAGACTTGAGCGTCGTAATACTACTGTATAAATTTTATATACCGACTTAGATTATCTGTGACAAACAGAAAAAAATATTTATTCAATAATTTAAAATACCAAGTAAGAAAGTTGAACTAACTTATTTAAAATAATTGCGGCGATGGTCATGTGATATAGTGGTCGGGTAGAGACCGGGAGGTCCTGGGTTTGATCCCAGGGTCGGGCAAGGAAATATAAATGTTTCATTATTTAAAAATAGGTAGCTACTTGCTGCCCGAGATGGGTAATGGTCGAAATTCGCACACGTCGGGCGTGTAGTGAGTATATTATTTGGACTTGTATATTTGTATATTAATTGGAATATTTAAAAAAATATCTTTTATCTTCTTCGGGGATAATGGGCAATGCTGGCGATATTACTTCGCTGGATGGTAAAATTAAATTATTATTCTACCTACTTTAATATTAATTAAAATATTTAATTGAACCTACTTGGGGATATAGGTTTTGGGTAAAGTTACACAAATACTTAGTGACATTACTTACAGCATTATAATATGATTCTTTATTATAACTCAACGAAAACATCTATTATTACCTGGAGTTCCTAGTATTAGCTGAATCTTCCTAACTAGGTACCTAGAGATAATAATAAATAATTACTTACTATAATAGCATCATAGGAAACTGACAAATTTCAAATATAAAATTAAAAGAAATTCATCAATACAAACTTTCTTACGATAAGAAATTCGGTTATGCTGATTGGTATAACAGTTATAAATTCCAGAATTAAAAGGGTTCAACTTGTATCATACGTACGATCCTAAGATTGGCTTCACTGCGCGCCTAATTTTAAACGCGTCGAAAGTAATATTAGTTCATTTATAATAAAAGGAGCGAGCAGCGATTCTTCAACGAGACGTAACGAGAGCCACACGCGCCACACACGCCTTACCAACATTCAATTAGCTACATAAGGGCCGGCCGACAGAAACATACTTCAGGGACTCGATTTAGTAAGGAAAATTACACTAGCTCGAGTATTTTCGTCGCGGTCTCTATGTTCTCTCTCTTTCGCTAACTACACAATCACGTGAGAGGCAAGGTCTCCGAGGCCTGCGTGCGGTGGCTCGCCGACGAAGTTTGTATTAGCTGAATAAGGGGGCTGATTACGAGGAGGCGATAGATATATATATTTAAACAATAAATTATAATTAATAAGATATAGTAGGTATGTCACTAATTTAATCAGTAAAGTAACAAAAATAACTAAAACCGGCCAAGCGCGTGTCAGACCACACACTATGAAGAGTGTAACATAGGTTTAAAATTAAATGACATTAATTTAACCACGAACAAAAAGTTACATTGTATTTCAATATATTCGTTTTTTACAATGATACTATAGAATACTTAGATATCATTTATACTGAAGATTGCGGATATTTTCAATAAGATGTTATACCCGAAATTATTGTTGAGAAAAACTGCACTAAAATCATTTGTCTTTACTATTCAGTCGTGAAATTGTAGTGTCCAAACTCTTTACCCCTGTCTGTAGCAACGAATAACAATTTTTGACGTTGTTAATTGTTGTGAAGTTGTTATTATTGACAATAACATCATTACTCACTCATTGATACTGACAGTTGCGATTTGTGCAATGTTCCGGTGAGACCATTATTAGCTAACTTCAACCTGTTGCTTTTGTGGACAGTGATGCGCGTGTCTCTTAAAATTTCACTCTCATCATTTTTTCATAACGCGCCTAAAGAAGTATAACTTAAAAAAAACTGAAAATCTTAACCGATTTTTATTCATATAAATAGTGACTCTTTCACCAAATAATCAGATAAATTTATGTTATACTTACGTTGCTCCACGTAACTTACCTTAATTTATGAACTACGTACTCAATAAAGCATTGGTGGCAGCCCTGTGCATTATATATGTTACCTATCGTTTATGAATAGTTAAACGCAGCGTGCGTATAGGTAACAGAGTTTATTCCACTTTGGAAACGTATTTTAGCCTAAATAAAACACTTATCAATTAATAGGTCAACTTTTGTGTTTTCGAAAAAGTCTCCCTCAATTGTTTAATTTATTAAAAGCCGATTAAAAGTAACATCTCCTGCATTACCAATTGAGTTCATTGTTCATTGAGGTACTACATATTACTACTGGGTAGTTCCTTATAAGTCTTTCCTTTGTAGACCTGGACTTATACACAAAACAAGGTTGTAAACCGACTGGCATAAAATCGGAAGATCGGAAATGCCTACCGCAGCGGAGGCCATAACTCTTCGCTCGGTGACATTTCTATTTCGATCTCTAGCGCCCTCTATTGGCGTGTTGCCGAGATGATGTTCGTCATTACAAGTTAGTTTACTCATGTTCTATGTTAGTAAACAAAGACTGCACTTGGCTTCTTGAACTTGGAACTATTGGGTTAGGATAAAACTAAAATGGTTCATATTGGTATCAATTTCAATTGAAGTGCCAGTCAGATTATTGGTATTTATTATAGAACACATTCACTTAGGGATAGACCAAATGCTTGGTGGTAAGAGACCCTGATTGCCATGCCACGGGTCATAGGTTCGATTCCCACCCAGGACAAACATGTGTGTGCTCATGTATGTTTGTTCTGTGCCTGCTTAGTTTGGGGTCAGATGGCCCTGTGTAAAATAATGTCCCAGGATATTTATTTATTATATAATATTGTCATTTCAGACAGTATACGCTAATTTACGCACTTATTCAATTGATATTGATACCTGCCACGACAGTTTGTTCCTCATAGCTATTTGCTTTTACCATAAAGACACACATTTGTCAAAGCTTTATGATACACCTATGTTAAATTTTGATGAAGTACCTATAATTTTTCCAAACATAAGTAAAGACGGCTACACTGAGGCTCCAGACACTCCTGACACCCGGTCAATGCTTCCCTGATTACGCAGACAATACGAGGATGTCACGTCACGAGTCCCGAACTTGACTCACGACAAAAGGCTAACAAACCATTGTTTGTCATTTGTTACTTCGACACATCAAACTCGGTGTGGCAGGCACCTGGCACGTGCGATGCCAGTAGATTTTTTGTTAAAATGTAGCTTGTCGCTGTAGGTAATACCAGTAGTTTTAAAAATAGAACGTGAATTTTTTGAACCATAATCACGTTCTAAAACAGACATCTGAAAACTTCATGATTATTTTACAGTTCGTTATTAAGTAGTATCTAATTTTAAAGGTAAACTATAAGTAGGTACTTACCTAATAAGGGTCACATATAGGCTTTATATAAATCTCAATTTCTTATACAGTTTTGTAAATTTAGTTAATATTAATGAAAGCGATTTTGCCGACATAGGCATAAATATTGTCTAAATAGTTATAAAGATTTTGAATTTTGTTTGAAATAAATTCTTCGAGTACAGCTATTTATTACTCTTCTTGAACATAACGGAGACGTTGACACAAGTCCTTATAGAGACTATAATTGCATTGTATTTAAATGACTATTGCTGCGCTGTACCCATAATTCTAAAATGTTCAACTGATTTTGATTATTCAGTTTATATTAGAAAATAAGTTTAATATTTTAATATTGGATTTGATTTCTTTACTTACGATTCTTATGATGAACCAACCAGACTCGTAACTTTGGCTTTTAAATTTTATTTTCATCAAAGACCTGATATGGTAGGTACTGAAACCTGACTTCAATATTTTTTAAGGAAAAGTGAGAGCATTCCCTTGCAAATAAAACCAGTCTGCATTTAGAATTCCGTCAGTTTTTCTTATAGGTGAACAACCGACGTCGCACGTTAAGTACAATGGGTCCACTTTCCTTACAGGGAACCTCCTTGTAAGGAATCACAACTGAGGCATGAACGCTCGAATACTATGCGATGTGGGCTGGATAAATGCTTACATAAAATACAGTACAATTATTATAATTAACAATAAATGTTTCAAAATATGACAACACAGTTCCCACTTAATGTGCTGGAAGTAATAATACAATAAACTGCAAAGTTAAGACTTATAGCATTGTGGATAACAATTATTTTATACAGTCCATCAAATTGTTTATTTAATGATGGTACCTTTATACTGCTAATGTATGGGTGTGTAGAGATTATTGCAGGGTCGGCAACGCGCGAATGATACCTTCGGTGTTGCAAGCGTTTTTGACGCTTGTAACACCAGCTGTGGTGACCGTTTATCATCAGACGGGCCGTCATGTTGTTTGCTACCTTACTAGTATAAAAAAAACATATATACCTATACTAGCTGTCCCCTGCGGTTTCAACCGCGTTTCCGAGGGATTTTCCATTTTCCCGGGATAAAAGTATCCTATATCTTATTCTAGGGTATCCTCTATATGTGTGCCAAGTTTCATCCAAATCCGTTCATTAGTTTTGCCGTTAAAGAGTAACATACATACTCACAAACTTTCGCATTTATAATATTAGTAAGATTATTATTTTTTATTTTTTTTCCCTTTTCTTTGTGTTAGTACTTCCCATGGGTCCTATTGTAAACTAAAGAAGATTATCCCCATAAATAACAGTCGCGGTTTTAAAAATAAACTCAACTAAGATAACAGTACCGTGTTGACGGTATCATCTTTCATTTTTTTAAACTCCCGTCATCTGAAGGCGTGGTAAGTACAAAGTCACTCTCTGATGAGGACGTTAAAGTTCAAGTTGCTAGTTTGTATTTTACAGGGGTGACAACTGGTGTCACAGTCTTAAGTTTGCTAATTTCTTATATAAATAGTGATAGGTTACAAGCTGCAGAAAATCATCAATAGCCTTAAATCTGTCCTTAACTTCGACTAGTAAAAATGGCAAAACATCGACCGATTTTGACTTTGCTCCTTTAATTCCAAATCCGGTCAGCAGCCGCGTCTTGTCGCTTATGTTTGTTTACATCTCCTTTAGTCGGCTCATCACTATCGTCTATCTATTCTGTCAACAAACACTCTCCAAATTTGGGCTGTTTTGGTCCTTAATGGTACACACAAATATGCGCTGTGACTGATTTAATCGGACTAACTTTAGATAGTTTACATATTCAACAGTAATAGCTATAACACTGAACCCTGTATCAGAACGAACAAATTGTATGTATAACTAGCTGTCCCCCGCGGTTTCACTCGCGTTCCCGAGGGATGTAACATTTTCCCGGCACAAAAAGTATCCTATGTGTTATTCCAGGGCATTTTCTACATATGTGCCAGGTTTCATCGAATTCCGTTTGGTTGATTTTGCGTTATACAAAATTTCGCATTTTTAATATTAGTAGAATTAATAATGTATTAGTAATGCCTATCCGAATGATTTAAGCAGTGGTATTCCTGAATGTTTAGGTTCGTAATGTTTTGAAAAGACCTTTCTCATTTCCCGCTATTAAAGTTTTTGATTGAAGTAATATATCTCGGAAGTTTTCTAATAAGAAAATGTCTTCAGCACACTTACGTCCGGCAGCGATTCGTTTTACGAGCGTCTGAGCCGGCGTTTGACGGGGCCCTGTTGAAAATTCTACTTATTAAACTGCACTCTTTATGTCCTCGTAAATTGCGTATTATGAGTTCAATGCTTCGTTTAATACGCTCGTTGTTTCGCTGTTCGAGAAATGGATAATACGTTATAGGTTTTTTGAGTACCTTACGACGCAAAAAGTGCCTCAAACTTGCGGCACGCTATGATGGCCGTTTTGACGTTTAACAATGACCTTTATTCCTTCAAACATAAGGTGCATCTATTGATCCAACAGCTAATTGTATGATGATGGAAATCAACCTTATTCCAAAGCAATACAGTTTCCTTTCCGATGACAATCTGAGACGTCAAAACGGCCATCGTAGTGTGCCGGTAGTATAGTAGGTATATCGTTATATAATACTCCCGTCTCTCCAAATTTATCATCCTTGTTGATGGATGTATTTATTACTTTTTCATGACGTGTACATTTAGATACACACTTTACGTTTTAGGATACATTCCTCTCGACATCACAGTTCACTATAGCCATCAATACACGATGTACCAAAATATAATTCATATTTTCTCACGTTTCCATTATAAATCACTGGATGTTTTTAGACGGTTCCACGAATAGCTTAATCTGGCTTAACAAGCGAAAGGGGATTTAGTTGATTCTTAACCGAAGCTGAACATTTCCGCATTGTTGGAACGAATATTAGTTTTCTATTCATCAGAATGGAACTTTTATCTAGGTGACGTGAAAAGTTTAAAAAAAAAGTTACCTATTCCAAAGTTTGTTCAGTTTGGCTGCAGTCTGCAATGCAGCAAATTCTTGTTATATAGTGGTGCTTCTTGCCCATTTTTTGCATAAGGGCTAAAAATGCGCTAAGCATCTCCTTAATTAAATACGTAGCATCTATTTATATTACTGCAAGTGAACGTCATTATGACTAGTAGCGGTTTTGTAATACATATTTGTTTGTCAACACAAGAGGCGTCCTTTAAATAATCTTGTCTTGTCACTAATTTATTTTTGGAGTGAATCTTATAGAAGAGCTTTATAATTCTGATCCGCAACCTTTCTGTGTGATGAAAAGAAATCTATACTAATATTATAAAGAGGAAAGATTTGTATGTAAGTATGTTTGTTACTCTTTCACGCAAAAACTACTACACGGATATGGATGAAACTTGGCATATAGATAGAGCATATCCTGGAATAACATATAGGCTACTTTTATCCCGGGAAAATGTGAGATCCCTCGGAAACGCGTGTAAAACCGCGGACAGCTAGTGAATGATAAACACAATCTATGCATTTCATAAGTGATTGATGAATAACACTAGTTTACACGGTTTTCTTACCCCAGCTGAAAGTTGTTATTTTATTTTGTGTTCAGGTAGAACTATCCAGAAAAAATAATAAAAAAATTCTGTCACGTCTGGTTTAAAAAATATTTATTATCTTGAAGGGAAATACAAAAATTTTATGATTAATACAAAAATAAATTAAAAATGACTAATTTTTGCTTTCTTTTTATAGTTATTTGAATCAGTTTCTCTTATGATAGACCAACAGTAATCCCCTAACATATTTTCATCCCAAAATCCTTGATGTCGTTCTTCGAAAGTCCTTAAATCTTGGTGGAAACGTTCACCCTGTTCGTCACTCATACTTCCTAAGTTTTCAGGAAAAAAATTCAGATGAGAGTGTAGAAAGTGAATCTTTAATGACATGTTTACTCCCATATCATGAAAGTTTTTCAATAAATTGTTGACAATTTCTTCATAATTTTCACTTTTTTTATTTCCCAAAAAATTTTCTACAAGCATTTTAAATGAGTACCAAGCAGACTTTTCTTTAACCGATAAAAGGTTTTCAAACTGAGAATCTTTCATAATTTTACGGATTTGTGGACCAACAAATATACCCTCCTTCAGTTTTCCCTCTGTAATGTTTGGAAATATTTTTTGCAAATACCGGAAAGCATCACTGTTTTTGTCAAGCGCCTTTACAAAGTTTTTCATGAGCCCCAGTTTGATGTGTAAAGGGGGTAATGTGACGTTATTTGGATCGACCAACAGCTCGTGTTTAATGTTCATTTTGCCCGGAATATACTCATTTCGAACAGGCCATTCTTTCCTTACATAATGATGTTGTTTCGCTCTACTGTCCCACAAACAAAGGAAACAACAGTACTTCGTGTAACCACCCTGCAATCCCACTAACATACCGATGACTTTCAGGTCGCCGCACACTTTCCATTGATGTTCTTTATACTTTATTAAATTAATCAAAGTACGCATCGTTTCATAGTTCTCTTTACAATTCACTGCGTGTCCTATTGGTATGGAAGGTTTCTTATTTCCGTTATGTAATAAAACAGCTTTGAGACTATATTTCGAAGAATCTATGAATAGGCGCCACTCTGTTTTATCATAGTTTTGATTCATTGCTTCGAAAAGTCCCGGGATATCTGTGCAATAACAATATCCACATTCTCTTTTGAAAAATTCTGAGTAAACTTTGCTTCTGTTTCTGAAAAACGTAACTTTTGTGTCTGGTAGTAACAAGTTCCATTGTTGTAAGCGGGAGCCAAGAAGCTCTGCTTTAGATCTTGATAACTGTAAATCTCGTATAAGATCATTTAATTCGGCCTGATTAATTAAATGTGGAGTGTTTTCTTGAGGTGAAAATTCGTCAGAATCACTAGAAATCGACTTGAATTCAACATCACTGTTATTGTCATCTAATATATTTGCACTCGAACTACCGGGACAAACTGGATGGGGTAGATCTTTTGAATGTAAAATCGGCTTAGTAACAGACGGAACATCGGCATACATAATACTTGCCTTATTTTTTTTGTTATATCCCAATGTCTTCGTAACACAAAAGTAACAATCATTTTCATGATTACTAGGTTCTCTCCATAGCATTGGCGAACCAAATGGAAGGTAAACTTTTTCTCCTGATGACCACTGGAGTAAGATGATTCTACAGCTTTCGCAAAACACGTGAGGCACCCACTTTTTATCTTGATTTGCAACAGGAAATCCAAAATAATGAAGATATGCAGTTTTTAACGAATCTACAATAGGTCTTCTCTTTTTTGAAAATATAAACTGTCCACAAACATAACAAAAACGGTCAGAACTTTGTTTGCACTTTCTGCTAGCCATTTTAAATTAATCCAAACCAAAGTAACTGTCGTTTGAAGCGAACGAATAAACAATAAAATATCACCACCACGTCGGGTAGTTAAAAAAAAACATTTGACTGCAGAAAAAAATTCCGACGTGATAAAATATTTCTGCTAACACTTTTAGGTTTAGGGAAGGTAGATTAACATATTGACATACATTCGGTTCGGGGTATAAATAAAAAGTAAAATTTTGTAAACTTGTGTAATTATAATGTGTTTGTTTTATATAATTATCAATACATATTTTAACTAAACCTTGTAGTTACAGAGTTTGTTTATCAAATATAAAACCCAAAATTTTACAAACTTCGCCTTAGTTCAAACCATAATGATATCGTTTTACATTTAAATAATAGAATAGTTGCTGTAGGAGATAGATAAGTTCCTCATGATTTGGCAGTAATTTGATAAACGATTCAATTCGATCAATAAACAGTTCGTATTCGTACTATAATGGATATTGATGTCATTATTGATAAGTAAAAATTCATAGTGATGCAACATGATCGTGGGCACCCTGTTATTATTATTATTACAATTATTTATTGATATGCAAGAAGGAACCATGCGTATTCATCTATTTTGGATATAATATTTTTCTATGACTACAATTTTGGAAATAGGAAGATTCCTTCTTAAACACCAACCTAGATGTTAAGTGATACTTTCTTTACTTGGTTATATAATATTCGATTCGCAAAAAGGCTATAATTTGTACCTTTCTTGCCAAATGTCGACAGCGAGCGGACCCATGCGGGTGTAAAATGATACCTACAGAAAGGTAATCGTAGTTATCTAGAGGAAACTGTTTACGGTAGGCCTCCGTGCAAATTATTTCACCACAGCCGTAGATGGGTCGAGTGATTTAACGAGATAAGCCGCGAACCCTTCTGGGAGTGCATAACGTCATCCCACTAATGCAAGGGCCCCTCCCCATCGCAGATGGCACCCGTGCCGTCACTTTTTCATACATCTACTTGCTAGGGCTGTATCTATTTCTTTAGAGGTAATTTGAAATGCTTAGGTACTAAACTACACAAATTGTATAATAAATGAAACCCTAACGAAACTATTGTAATAGTTGTACAAAAAGGTAGGTAGTGCGATTACGATGATCAGAGTGTTAATGCTTAACCCTGGCAATGAGTTCAACGATTGGCTCTTCCAAGAAACTCAAATTATTTAGATAAGTTCAGACGGAGACGTCCATTGTCTTGCAGAGTGAGATGTGGTATAGCACAGCCCTGAGCTTTAGCATTAGCATTCGCTGCATCCCGGCGCGATCACGGATTCGGAAGGGGCGAAGGCCCTTGCGCTTTCGTCGGTTTTGTCTGTCGTGCGGACGCAATGGTAGCGCGTGCACGCTTTCGTGCGCTCGTCGAAGCACGTGCCCGCGCCCGCGCCGTCCGCAAGAGTGCTGCTACCGCGCTGTGACAAATCGTGTTAAGGATTATTGTTTATGGTGTGCAAAGCTCTGCTCCTTAAGTATTTATAGCCAGCGTAAAGCGATGTTCTAATCGGAGCTGTTTAAGTGGACGCAACCAGAGATGGTTTTCATGTTTACGTTTTATGCAGTATTTGGAGTTAATTCGAGCGGGATAGTCGTTTTGTTTACTTGCGTGATTCATGTCTTCAGTACGGTTCTAGCTTAACATGAGCTTAAAGAAATTTAAATGTATCTCTTGTGTCTCGCATACAACAATTAGTCAAGTCTTGGATGTGACAAAACTTAATTTATATTGAACATCAGTGCAATCAGTTCTTCAGATCAGACAACGGGCGCGATTGCCTTTATGTGCTTTTTGCTTTCTTTTATAAACCTACCCACGCAATTCTAAATATTTAAGCATTAGGTATAGTATGTAGGTTAAAGGATTCGTAGAATCCACTGTTGAATGTTATAATTCTTTGACCGAATGAAAAAAGATGGTAATTTTACAAACTCGTACAAAGGTATTATGTTTTATTTATGACAACATAACTTCACAATATTTATTTAATATGTGCTACAATCAACAGACGTGATAAAACAAATATTTACTAAAAGTAATTATACATCGAATTGCAAAATAGAAGGCGTTTCATTGTAAGATTTTACTCAGGAATTAATTTGCCCTGCGGTATCTATTCGAATGCCTCGTCGATGTCGTATTGAAGTGTATTGTAACAAGGTTGCCGGTGTGCATTTACTTATTGCAGTAAGTGTACATTTGTGGGCGAGACCCGGTTATCTCGTCCTGCTGACGCCCACGGCACTAACACCTAGGCTGGTCTGGATGAACTACCAATAAAAAAGAATATAAATGATCCCGATCTTGTAACTCTCTGGGATTGAAAATTAAAGCCGATTTCATGATATAGGTTAGACGCGCGTGCATAGTGAGAAGTCGTATCATGTCAAATATACGAATAAAATCGCCTTTAAGTTTGATTCCGAGAGTATTATACAAACTCTCTTCTGGTTACCTCCTGTCGTTGTTCTTTTGTTTCACTCCGTTTTATTATCGCGTGATTTTCGTGTATTCCCATTCACAATATGCTGTCTATGGTGCCTTTCTTTTGTTCGTAGCTAAGTGCAAAAGCGTGACTAAACCCATTTTGGTTCCTACTTTTATCACGTTCTAAATTAAATTGATGTTTAGTATTAGGAAATATCATTTGACACTCTAACGATTTGATTTCCAAACCATTTATTTCATGATGTCGTGAAAATATTATGAAAAGAGTTTATTTAACAGTGTAGCGTGACTAGAACAGCAAAGCCGTTGTTAAATTAAACCAGATCGTATCTCGTCAGGTTTTATAATAGTGTAATAAGATTATAGACAATATCATTCTCAAAGTATTTTTTACACCGTATTTTTGCGAGTACCTATTCAGTAATCCGTATATCAAGTACATTAAGTCTGAATATCGAGTAAATTATTTACTCTGGTAATATTTTACTCCGACAAGTAATGATTACGTAAACCTTACATAGTAATACTTCTACATAACTAAACAAAAGACAAATTCAACTTAGCGACAGAGCAGGATTGCTAAGCACGTATAAAACCGATTATAATAAAACTTTCATATTGAATATTTCCAGGCTTAAGTAAGATTCCATGTTGTATTTTAATATTCCGTGTATGTATGGTCGTTAAATGTCTGTAACGTGTTCCAACATTTTATCCCTTTCAGACAGATATTAATTAACAATTATAAATATCCAATAGTAATTATAAATGCGTGAAGAAAACAGCATTGATTGGAATTTGTGATTTCTGTAGAAATTGTTACTTATGTTAAGCAGTGTCGGTAGGCTGGTGTGAGTTGATCAAACCAGTTCCACTGGATGTATGTGGGTGTGCAAACTCGATGCAGTTCTCCGCAATGCAACACCGGAATAAATTTCAATATAAACCTTTGCAGCGAGTTAACTATTTGGGAAATTTATCGCGTAATCTGAGCATTCTCTGCAACATTTGTGGTTGTAATATTCGATGTTGTATAAGGATATGTTATTGTTAATTATAAATCGATTAATTATTAGGAAAAATAATAAAAAATTCGATTAGCCAGAATGGAACTTTTTGGAAAGAAAAATAAACGAATAATGGAGCAAATGAAAAGCGTGTAATTATCAGAAATTAAACATAAAAAAGCAATAAGGCTTGTTATTGTTTTTTGATAAAAAACTACTGAGATAAATAAGGAACGATTTAATATCTTAACCACATTGTTTGTGTATTCAGAACAAGCATAAAACTTTTGCCAGTATAATTTTGTCCGCGTGCGCCATTACAGTCAAGAAGAAAAACAACAAAGCGCCAATGCATTCTCAGTAATGCACTTTTATTTTACGACACCGAGTTGTATGCATTTTTTCTATCTTTTTTGAATTTTGTCTTACCAATTTCCATATGTAGTGTGAAACACATTTTAATTCTCAATATGTGTTCTACAAAAACTAAAACGTTCGTTAAACTATAGAGTGTTTGTTTGGTTCGTTCCGCTTGACAAGCCGAGTGGGGGCAAGAGGGGCGGTCTCCCCTAAAGATTCTGCGCCCCCGTCTGCCGAGCACAACAATAGTTCACACGAAATAATCGATAACACCCAAAGCGCCATGGCGACCCACTATCGGGACCCCCGTCGAATGTGCGCTTGCACTGTTTTTAACACATTTGATCATTATTTTGGTTCATAAACAGTTTATTTTATGTTACGCCGACAAATTAATAGTTTCTCACAAGTTATACAGTGTTATTACTTTTTATAGTCAATTTTGATTTGTTTTTATAACTTCTCGACTAGCAGTTATAATTTATTACTTGAATACAAAATTGTGTTACAAAATGTTTATTTATTTATTGTACAATGTAAATAATAATAGTTCGTATAGCTATACTTAACCTACCTTTATTAATACTAGGACCCTGGTATGGTATGGCAACAGGAACACTTACTATTACTAAGTTTTACAATTAAAATCTATTAATAACATTTAGTGTGGGAACTGTGTGATTGTATTTTATCATCCATGAACTCTTTTATACTATAATAACATTTTTCTACTAAATCTCTTCTATCAATCTTTATTAAATGTTAAGAAAGTCTTTTCAAGTAGGTTTCTCGACATAGCTACTTATAATAATAAATTACTGAAGTTTATACATCATTTATACGAGTATACTGCATAATAAGTTGACTGTCTTAAAATAAACTCGGAGCGAGGTAGCTTCCAACTAATATTATGCAATTTATGTACATTCTCTTATCAAACCATAATACGTAAGATGTGTTAGCTATAAACTAATAAAATTAATTATTTAACAGGCACATTTACGTGCGAAATGGCTTATGAGGTTGACATCGCAGATACATTCTCTTAAATCTAGTCATAAAATCGATTGATAATTATGTGTTCAAATCATTCATTCTCCTTAAGCATGCCTTAAGAATACTAAAAAAACAATAATAAATTTCGATGGAATCCAAGCGGTTCGGTGTAGAACTTACAAAGTTCTCGAAACTTTTCGCTTACCTTGAATGACACTGAAAAAGGGCACGGAGGGTGGCATGCGTTATAAATCTGACTTAGTGTCATGGCGGCAGCTCGTGCCCACAGGTACCGAGGTTTCTGTCGCTAATGAAAATATATTGAGACTTCTCTTCCTGGATTTTGTTAAAACATTATGTTAATTGGCTCGTGTAGTCGACGTATGTTGGTGTTTTACTAACTTAATGTTTTATACTGAATATTTTTAAGAAGCATCTTATAAAAATGTATTTTGATAAAATTTTTGTTTTTTGTCTGGTAAATCTACAATTGCAAAAATAAGGCATTGAAAAAATATTCTAAATATGATGGCTAATAAGGTGGATTGTCCTCCGATGTGGAAACTCACACATAGGACGAAAAACAATATTTCTTTACACTTTTAGTTTTATGTTCCGCTCTAACTAAACTTGCGGCACGCTATGATGGCCGTTTTGACGTTTAATAATGACAAAGAAAAATAACCTTTATTCCTTCAAACATAAGGTGCATCTATTGATCCAACAGCAAATTGTATGATGATGGAAATCAACCTTATTCCAAACCAATACAGTTTCTTTCCCTATGACAATCTGAAACGTCAAAACGGCCATCATAGCATGCCGGTAGTATAACTTAGTCTATGATCTTACTGACACTATTGGGTTTCTGTGTTGCCGTATTAAATAAATTTTATTATTCATCAAAATAATTCAGAGCAATATCCTTACATTGGTAAATCTATACTGGCAGTCTGATCGTATTGTGATCATAATTAAATACTAATGAAACAAAGCTGAGTCTCAGCATATTATTTTCAAATATCAACATTGTTCGTCTCAGTCTGTTACTTACACAGATTTTTGCGATGGAATTTCGCACAAAAGGCCTTATGTTATTAACGGGACTGATGATTTATTAAAGCGGATTTCGCTTAATGTTCAGTACGAGTAAACGGCGCACGCGACTTATTGTTTACTTAATGAACTTAGTTGAACTTTAATGTTAGCAAAGCATTTTAGTCCTAAACTTAAACGATTATGATATGTTATGTAACTAGCTTAAGCAAAGTTGGCACCTACGGTGTTAGAACGTAAATGTGCTAATGACCTGTTAAGTTACAGAGTAATGTAACATCTCACTCTAAAACTCACTTTCGCTTACTAATTTTGTTATTAAGATAGTTATTATTACCTTTCTATTATTAATTAGGCTTCTGTAGATAAATAAAAAAGGTATTCTCATCGTCATATTGGAAATGAGCTGATCCCTATATAAGACAGTGCCTTAGTTACTTCCCTTTGCTAGTTCCAATTGTTTTATATAGATAGTTATTTGCTAAAGACAACAACTTCTTTGTCAAGAATAAATCCTGTAATTTATTAACATGCTTCGGCAAGCAGCGTCTTACAGTCATATGTCGCTAAACCCTCATGACTTGCGAACTAAATTTCTCTCAGCTGTGTCCCTCACGCCTCCCAGCCGTGTCCCGTCGCACAAACAAACATTCTGTTTATGGCCGAGTATTGTTGGGTTTAATTAATTTGCTTTTATGCGAATTCTGAACGGTCTTTACGCTTTCGTTGAATCGAGAGAAATAATGTCCATTCGATTTATGTATTATTAGTGCGTACAAGAATTTCAAGTTTTGTGTTTAAATGGAATGTTATTATTACTTATTATATTACCATTACTTTGAAGTCAAGCTGTGTGATGAATAATTTGTAATGTTCTAAAAATTAACAAAAATATTTATTAACAATTTTGAACTAAGATCACACAATCCCTACTAATATAAAGAGGAAACATTTGTATGTATGTATGTTTATTACTCTTTTACGCAAAAAATTTCAAAACGGATATGTATGAAATTTCGCACATAGATAGAGCATATCCTGGAATAATATATAGGCTTTTTATCTCGGGAAAATGTGATATCCGTCGGGTACGCGGGTAATACCGCGGGAGACATAATATTATAAATGTGAATGTAAGTTTGTTTGTTACGCTTTCACGCGAAAACTACTTAACCGATCATAATTAAACTTTGTACTCATATTCTCGGAGGTATTAGAAGTAACATAGAATACTTTTTTATGCCGGGAAAATGTTAAATTCCACGGGAATGCGGGTGAAACCGCGGGGGACAGCTGGTATAATATAAAGACAAAATATTTTTTTTTTTCAAACGCGTTCTTTGACATGATTTACAAACAGTCTATAATATAAAATATTTGTACATAGGAAGTACAAAAGTACTTCTTCATAATATGATTACAGTATTTTGCAGTCGGAGAGTATCTTTTGATAACTACGTAATGGATACAGCCAGTTAAACGCACAGCAATAAATAATTCTATAATTCAGTGGAATTTATAGCATGTACTTATATAGGTACATAAGATAATATGGTATACGTTTGAATGAAAATTTGTTGAAGCTGATTTGATGAACAATTTTCAATGTAGAAGCAATTTTTTTTATACGATATGTCCCCCGTGGTTTTACCCGCGTTCCCGTGGGATGTCATATGTATTATACATAAAAAACCTTCCTCTTCAATCACTAGGTATCTATTAAAAAAACAGCATCAAAATCCGTTGCGTAGTTTTAAAGATTTAAGCATACATAGGGATATAGGGACAGAGAAAGCGACTTTGTTTTATACTATGTAGTGATGGGCCAAAAACAAGCAGAAGTTCTACCTGATGGTAAGTGGTTACCGCCACCTATGGACATTTGCAACACTTGGGGCATGGCCAATGCGTTGTCGACCCTGAGACGTGAAGTTCTTAAGTCGTATGTGCCTGTAATTTCTTACCCATGGATGCACATTAATTATATTATTATTATTAGGTATGCTAGACTATTAAATACTTTAGCTACTTTTCAATGTTGGTTTTCTCGCTCAGTTAGCTTCGAGAGTTATTTAAGTATCTACTAATAATGTTGTATGTAATTTTTATAAAAAAACTAGCTGTCCCTCGCAATTTCACTTGCATTACCGAAGGATGTCACATTATACCGGAATAAAAAGTATTACTTATGTTATTTCCGAGCATAGTCTATCTTAGGGGCAAGTGAAAGAGTAACAAACATTAATTAATCCTTCCTTATAAACGTTCGACTTAAGTAAAATAATAAATTTCCTTATATGAAGTAAATGCTATAAAATAACCTTTTGTATTGGTACGCGCGATTGTGCCCAATCATTGGCCCAAAAATATCCATAATAATGAAGAATACCTACCTAGAAATATTGCAGACTACCAGGGAACGTTAATTTAACAACTAACTTTTTTAAGGATGTTTATGCGATGGTTTTCATCATTATCTAGACTAGAAAAACACTTTAGATTTTTCCCAACCATTTGTAGATACTAATAGGTTAACTAAACTTTTAATATAAAAGTGAACGTATCTGCAATATTCCTATCCATTTGAAACCAGTCGCTTTTGTGTTATTATCTTCACAAAATGATACCCAATGGTTGGTCGCGTTGTAAATCTGTCTTCAGAACACAGCAGTTACCTTGGACTTGTGTTATTTATTGCCAGAATCTAAACGTACGTCTCGGGATCAAGACACTAGAAATAACTATTTATTCATCGTCATTATTTTAAGCGAATTTGGTTCATTTGAATTCTAGTTAGTTATTTTTTATTTGGATGCAGTTTCATTCGAATATTAATTTGATTTAATTATTCCATTATAGCTGATTTTTTGTACTTTGTTGACCATGTAGGTTGTATTCGAAAAAGAAAATTAAATTTTTAAATGAATGGTCAATGAAAACCTAACAGAAAAAAATACACCTACTTATAGATTTTTCAAAAATTTGATACAATCGAAATTATTCATTTTTCAAATAAATTATTTATATAACTTAATATAGGTCTTATTAATATAATATTAACGAAGCATACATATTATTTTAATTTAAAAAAACTACTTTTTAGTACCCATTTACACTATTTCTATTCATCCCTTTATCTATGGTGATTCGGAATTTATCTGGTTCAATTATTCCCGACTGGAACTCAGTCGAGTTACACCTATCACGTGTACGTGCATAAATTTGCATAAACTCTGTGTACTGTGTGTACATTGTACATATACTGTAACACGTACGTACGAGCCGTGTCGCTGTTGACTTCCACGAAAAGCAATTCGCCGTTTGTAGTCACCACCACCGACAGACAAAGGAGCTCACGCAGTCTTTATTAAGCTGAGGGATGAAGTATAGCTCGTTGTTAACATAGCATGCCCACTTGAACGTTCCTTCACGACTCATGCTCATATTTTGCTACCGCAAATACGTACGAGGACGCTCCAAATTCTCAGAAGGAGCTCTTGGAAAACCATAAAAAATATTTAAAATTAAATCCGTTAAACCGCAATGCTTCACACTCAAATCTAGATGTATCTCTCACGAGCGAAGTTTGACATCTCACGAGTAGGACCCTTGCCATTTGCGCGATTTGTCCATTGTCGTTATGTGTAGTGGGCGTTATGCCTATAGGCGCCGGGCTTAAGTGAAGTGCTCATGAATTATTTACTTACCTTTATACCTTCGTATATTCCAGTACTGCCTATAGTTCTTGAACACGGAGATGTTTATTCGCTCGGGCTAGTGTGTAATGTCACAAAACTGTTTTATTATACGACGGCCACGTGCGACAGCTTCGTAATATACTGCTGCTAAGAGAAATTGTGTTTGTAGTATAATTGTTATATTCTTCTAATCGAAAACAAAGAAAGGGTTATTGTGTGTGTCACGATTATAAATATAAAGTTTCCCTACATATAGAGCAACATAATCACCGTATAGATTAGTCACAAAAGCTCATTTGACAGAAGGGCATTAACAGCAAACAATGAACACTTATGCACGACAAGCGACTTGATGCGTGGAACACAATGGCCGTCTATTATACAGTAATTTTTTTGGTTCCCTAAACCATGAACTGTAATGTCAATTTTATTTAATAGTAGCTGTCCCCCGCGGTTTTACCCGCGTTTTCGAGGGATATCATATTTTCCAGGGAAAAGTAACCTATATGTTATTCCAGGATATGCTCTATCTATGTGTCAAGTTTCATCCATTGCGTGAAAGAGTAACAAACATACAAATCTTTCCTCATTATAAAATTAAATATATTTTTGAACCAATAGCAACTTTTACACCGGCTTTTGTTATTGTAAATTTAATTTCCAATACATAGTGTAAAATATTGTTAAGTAGATTAAAACGTTCACTGAACTTGATGGCTTGCTATCTGGTCCGTCACGTGTGAATTCAAATAGTTGCAAGTTCAGTGACTGAATTCAACAGATCATGTCGACGCTCCGCGGTCCACTGCACAGCGCGCGACTGCGTCCGCTATGATAATTTCTGTAATGCACTTAAGCCCCGGCATCGGCATCAGCGTTCAGTTCCAGTTACAGTTCACAATAGTCAATTTACAGTGGAATCCCTACACAAACATTCTCATGCATTTCAAAATACTCTGTCACTTTCATTCTAATATTGTTCGCGAATTCTTTCAAGTCTACTGGCATATTTAAGTTTATTCGTTTCGTAAGATCAAACATATTGTTAATCACTACATAGTTTAAAACAAAGTCGCCTTCTCTGTCCCTATATCCCTATGTATGCTTAAATCTTAAAAACTACTTTGATGCGGTTTTTTTTAATAGATAGAGTGATTGAAGAGGAAGGTTTTTATGTATAATACATGTGACATCCCACGGGAACGCGGGTAAAACCGCGGGGGACAGCTAGTATTTAATAAAACGATGTATACTGTCATTTTATAAAGCGGAATGGTGAACCTTGAACTCTATTGCACAACACTTGTAATTAGACCTTTTTCTCCATTGTTCAAGTTCTCCGAACGAAGAGACAATATAGCTAATCGGTCGGTCCCCTCTTTATATCCTATTAGTAACTTAATTGGTGATTGTTAAGGCTTTAATGAGTTAACAGGTATCATAACGATGTTGGTACCAAACTTAAAGGTTCTTTCAATATATCTCAGGTACGGTTAAGCATATTTGCGATTAATCCAGAAGGTAGTATGTACCTGAACTATGGCATGAGGGCTTAACAGATCTGACCTTTGGAATTCCAACAATACTCGGAGCGGTGGCGAACATTGGCATTTGTGGAGTTTGGTTCTGTTGCTTATATCGAGGTAGATACCAGATACCAAGGCAAATAGTATCGGAAATTGTTATCGTCAATCTTGCAATACTGAGATGACTAGTTGCCTTAATTCTTATACTGTGCAAATAAAAAATGGCAATAATAATTATAAGTTTTGTCACGTCTCTATTTTAATACTAAATACACATTGTGTCACATACAATTTACGCCATTCAAAAGCGGGTTGTTAAACATAAATAAAAGTCGGACGTCTAAGATAATTCAGTGTAGAATATCGTCTGAGTGAAATAGAAGACATAAGCAATGTTGGTTATAAATGTGCAAAAGGGAAATCAAAATAATATCGAAGACAGTGACAATAATGTGATTTGAGAGAAAGTTAGATAAATAATTGAATAAACATGGGGAACACAAACTCGGGGCATGGTCACCACCGACAGCACAGCAAGAACAGAAAGTCTAGAAGCTTACCAACGTCACCTGAAGTCAGAAGGTAGGTAAACATAATTATCTTTCGCAACTGACGAATGATTAAAATTTTCCATCATAAATACTTAATTATTAAGTGTTATTGACCCCGATAAAGCAAATACACTCTATCTACTAATATTATAAATGTAAATTTAAGTTTGTTTGTTACGCTTTCACGCGAAAACTACTTAACCGATCATCTTGAAACTTTGTATACATATTCTTGGCAGTTTCAGAAGTAACGTAGGATACTTTTTGTGGCGGAAAAACATTACATCCCTCGGGAACGCGGGTGAAACCGCGGGGGACAGCTAGTGTTATATAATTCACTGAATCCTTTAATTTCTTACAAATTGAATTATATATTATACATTGTTTAAGTAACTAAATACCTACCTCAGAATACGGCTGTGTAAATCTGTATGAAAGATGCAATATGTAATTTTCTTCTGAACATTTTCATTTGTATTCTAACGCTATAACAAAGCACCTATTGGCAACAAACTTTCGCTGTAACGTAACCCATTTTCTCGAGTAACAATTTCAACTCAATTTCACGGCAACACGAAGAGCTCTTTGTTCAGACTTCTTAACATCGTCTTAATATTAGGAGTAATTCACTTGGAAAACGGTCGGTCTAAAAATACAGACGGGTTTGATTTAAGTCACGCCCAATAGATCTTTTGCGTCGAACATTTCATCAATATCGTAAAAGTGAAATGTTTGGGTTATCTTTGATCTTGGGATCTTGACTTGTTACTAGGAACGTGCGTATACAATGAAGGGTGGGCTGGACATGGCCCTTCGCGTGCCTTTTTATATAATAAAGTTTATTCGTGAAGATACGGTATACCGTTAGTTTGTTAGGGCTAAGATAGATAACCAGAATAACATGCTCGATAATGTTTGGATGAGAGTGCTAGATGTGGAAGAAGAGAAACTTATTTTTAGCTCAACTTCACGTTTAAGTTAGGAAAATATATATTTAGGACTATTTTTGCTCAAAGCCCCTCATCTATGTCCTATATAAACCAGTGGAATATCTCGATGATTCTATTCTTAGGCAGTTTCACCAATTTTTTTAAGCGTATACAATTTAACACAAAATTAATTAAGTAACAGTCAAGTGATACAATCTAGTGGAAAGTATGGACCATAAATACTAAGCTGAGGCAGTGGCCAGTGAACTCAATGAAACTAAAACAGTTCCAGCTCGATTTTCGAGTTGTTTAGTTGCAACACTTGCCTAGAAATTAGAAAATGGTCCAAGTTATTGGTTAATATATGAAAAGAAACTCGAAATGTGAAATTCCAGCAGAAGTGGATCAAAAAAAGAAGATCAGATATAACCAAAGATATTTTTTACATAACTAAGTAATATGAAAATAATGGTTAATTATTATCAGTCAGTTTGTAATAACAAATTACATTTTGTTTTAAATATAATACATAATACAAAAATGGTAAGAACTTATTATCGAATTGGCAAACAGTCCATATTAATTAAATTTGCTTACCAATTTAAAAAAAATACTGACGATTGTGCGTCAGCGTGAGTCCGTCGTGTCAGTCATATCGTAAATAAAAAGAACCATTACTAGTATCATTATTTTACGTCGAAATAAAGAGTAATAATGCACAAATGGAAGGCTATTTCAAAAATGAACAGTGACACTTGGTGACGTCACGTTAGTCCCAACTTCCAGGCACTACGACAGCTTCCATTTCCGAACGGGGCGGGCTGCACCGGATACTCACGTGATGCCGGTGATGCGTGTTACCGTTGGTTTGCTTCTCCTGCAAAATATACCAGGCACGTCCCTATTTTAGTAGCCTCAAACTGAAAAGTATTCAAACCTACATGGTTATTGACGTCTTAAAAGTACTTGTGACATGATTAAATTATAATAAGAAATTAGAAAATATTTTAAATAAATAAAAAAATAATAATGCCAGTGAAATGAAGTAAAAACTTTTTCGAGTCAAGTTATAAAATGAATATTGTGCTAAGAACAAACATGTTATAAATAACAAAGCTTTTCCAAACGTGAATGATGAATAACAATTCAAGAGATTGTTTGTAACCTTCACTTCAGTTCTCAGTAGATGGTGTGTGGAAATATTGTCTATATAGAAAACTGGAGCGGCTCATTCATCTGAAAACGTCTACTGTAGTGGAAATATATTTATAAATAAAGTTAGCACACTAAGCGGCAGTGTGGTCAGGCGCAAAAAATATTTTTATATATCACTAAACATAATATTAAACAGCTTTTAAATTCATTTGAAGTTTCAAGCTACTACTAAGGGCTGTATCAATCTCGAATTCTCTCAAGCATATTTAATGGTTTCTAATATGTAAATCCCTACTAATATCATAAATTCGAATGTAAGTTTGTTTGTTACGCTTTCACGCGAAATCTACATAATCGATTATCATGAAACTTTGTACACATATTCTTGGAGGTATTAGTAGTAGCAAGGGTTACTTTTTTGCCGGGAAAATGTTACATCCCGCGGGGGTCAGCTAGTAATAATATATATATTAATTAGTCTAACTCCAGTGTCATTTATCTACCTATTTGTTACGCAAGGCCTCCCCGCGCTTGTCAAATGACACGGGGCAACAAGCGGTGAAATGTTGCGTGCGCACGCGCAAGCGTCGCTCGCCAGATGTCCATTGTTTAGATATCGCCCTCATTATCAGCAATGCAGCTTTACTCGGACAAAGGGCCACTTCGATAGATATTGAAAACAACTTGCCATGTTTCTATTCTTAGAAATCTTTCCCACGTTTTTATAATTAAACGGTGCATGTTTGTCATCAATTACATGACAGCTAAATTTATCAGCCCTATTGCTTTTTTCGCTATTTTATCGTGTATTTTATATTAGTTTATCTTCATTCTTCACACGACTTTACTCAATGAATGTTTCATATTATTCCACCATTTCATTTCTAATTAGTCAGTTATTTATATAAAGCATATAAGTTTAGTAAAGTGTTTCGTACAGTTGGGCGAATTTTAAATTGAACTCGGCACTGCAAGCGCTCCGATCCTGAATTTACCTTCCTAGAAAATACAAATTACCTTCCTAGTTTCCTAAAAAATGTTTGACACAATTCCTTATATTTTCTTTTAATGAAAAATATTCTTTAGACTCTTTTTGAATGAAAATCTTAGCATATTTTTCTCAAAGAACGACCTCATGTAAACAAACTAAAAGACACTTATTATCTACCTACCAGAATAATAGATAACTTCTCCAGTTGTGCTTTTGTATGCGCCATCTTGAGGTAGGGTAATAAGAAATAATATTTCCCTTCCACCGTCTTATTTTCATACTTGTTTGTGTTCTTTATTTAGTATCACAATTCAAGTAAGTGTGGAGAATACATTACACAACTATACAGTTTTACGCAATAAATTAAATCTGTTCAATTATACTTATATACGAATTTTCCAGCGTCGCAAACAACGATTTAAGTATAAGCTATCGTACATTTGCTTTTATCGAACAATTTCATTGTTTCGCTGCTGTTAAGAGAATAAAAAAAGCTTAGGTCTAGACCACAGACTATTGGATTAAGATGTATCACTTACATCGGCGCCATACGATATAAGAAAATAAAGAAAATATCAGAGTGGATCTTACGATACTTTTGCAATTTCATCATTTAAACTGTTATATGGATGTACCTATAGCGCCATCTACTGGTAAATAGCAAAACTAGGTAGTGTTTCTTTTGTGCGTAAAAATCAATTTGAGTTTTGTGTTCTCTCAATAACTTCTACATTTGAAATAATTCTAAAGTTGTTAAGGAACGGTAATTTAAATGACAATAATAACAAGTTTAAAAATATATTCTGTTAAATACTAGCGTACTAAAAGGTTTGACAATGTTATAATTAAAAGCGATAACAACTGCAATATAAACTACTAGCCCCCCCCGCGGTTTTACCCGTGTTCCCGAAGGATATCACAATTTCCTGGGATAAAAAGTAGCCTATATGTTATTCCAGGATATGTTCTATCTATGTGCCAAGTGTCATCCATATCCGTCTAGTGGTTTTTGCGTGAAAGATTAACAAACTTACATACAAATCATTGCTCTTTATAATATTAGTATAGAAAACTAAAGTTGAGGTTATACATACATGTGCGGTCGATGCACTTTTTGTAGCCTATAAATATACTTAGCCTAAGGGATTACCTATCGTGTAGAGACTTGGGAGGAGCTACCTAACCGGTGGTTTATTATGAAATCGTGGTCTAAGATCGTGCCTACGAACAATCTAAATGGGTATACCATGTAGTCTAACTTGCTCCAAACTGACTTTATTAAGCTATCAATGGATGCAAATATGGTAGTGTTCTCGTTTCCTTAAGCCTTTGTCCGGGTAACTTATTTTTTTTTTTTCTAGAATAAGCTTTATACTGCAATTTAATGTAGGTGCATATTATACATAAATATAGCGGAGGACAGCTATAATACCAGAGAAGAAAAGAAAAAAAAATTACATACATAAGAAAGAAGGTTTTTAGGTGTTTTACTGTGACTGTGTGCTTTACTCAGAAACACAAACTTTTCGAACGATCATTCAAATATAAAGAGGTATTTGATATTTTGATTGGATGTTAAAAAGTCTGATGTGTGTGCCAATTACAGACATACACAGCGTTAATACATTGACAACACTATACTCGTATATATAACATATAAAAAAGAACATTAAGAGTCACAGACAAATAAGTACTGGCAATACACACTATTCCCTTTAGGGTCGATGTTAAAATGTAATCCACCATAAATCACGGTCGTGTTGGTACTGCCATTTTAATTGGTAAAAGGGTGAGTTGTCCTTTGAAGTCCTTGACTCACCTGCTCGTTCCCAGGTCGATAAGTTTAATTAAAATTCTTTTCCGCGATTCATTCGAATGATATCTACCATGAACTCATCTAATGTTTATCGATTTGTGGTTTCGTCCTTTCATTAAAACCTTACTCGCTTAAAATATATCGACTCCACCCATACTGTAAAACACAGAGTTCAGGGCTAAATGTTTCAATAAACTTAATATCAAATATAATTTAATATTCACGGGAGGGAAACATATGGAGGATCAAAATAAAGGGCTCGACAGGCGCCTGTATGTTTCGAACACAGACTTCCTGTCACGTAATCATACAATGTGGGCTTCGCATTCCTTTTTTTGGCCTTTCGTTTGCAAATACCACTTTTAGAATCTTTTTAATGCGAAAGTTTTCATAGATGGATATTTGTTTCTTAATCACGCTAAAACGGCTCGACGGATCCGAATGAAATTTGGCACAGAGATAGATTACAATCTGGAATAGCATATAGATTTTACTCCCGGGGATGTGTAACATCCTCCGGGAACGCAGGTGAAACCGCGGGGGACAGCTAGTTGGTTGATAAAACGAAATGTGAACAACAATTGCTACCGTATATTGTATCTTATTCCAAATGTTTGCATTTGATCCTGAGAGTGTACTCGAGTATATTGTTTTTTTTTATATTTTAGGATACAAGTAAAAGTATTATATCGCCTAATCTAGCCAAGTAGTCCGAAGTAATTTAAATCTATCATAAACTTATAAATTCTTTATTGATTTGATAAAAGTGTACTCGGATATATTGTGTAATGTACAATAAGTTTTCTTTGTCCACAGGCAAGTTTCGGTGCTGCAAACGTCGATTCCCCTGCCTGCGTCTGCAGCAGCGGTGCGTCGCGCCCCGCCCGATAAACGCCCGCTGCCCGCCACTCCGGTGCACACAGGTATGTAAAGGCCATTTATCTTCCCAACTACATGTACGTACGAGAATATATACAGGTTGTGCACTGAATAAATTGTGAGATATTGGATGTGCATGCAGCTTAGAGGTTGAGTAGTCGGGACATTCACACAAGGAAGAACGTCAAATTAAAAAGAATGGCGTGAACTTTATTTGGAGTATTTGACAATGGAAAATGTAAGCGCTCGATGACGGAGCTACAATGTTTCGATAGACACCAGACCTTTTTTTGTATTCTACATTACATAAGTCACATAATAATGTACACACAAACATCTTAGGTAGTAATTCTCGTATTTATCAAATTGCACAGTTAATCATAGACTCAGAAAAACGTTACATTAACCGACTCATCTTTCAAAACCACTTGTATATTTCTACAGCATTGCAATTAAAGCAAAGTGCAAAGAACTTCTGTCAAATCTCTTTACGTAGGTAAATTATAAAAATAAGTGGAGTTTTAATTAAACCCAGCCTGTGTATAAGAACATCTAGCAAGTAATTTATATGGTACATGTAAGTAACATGTACTGTAGTAAGATAAGGTTTTCATTACAACCTCGGAAGGTTTCTCGCAGTCGCCGTGCTGTTTAGAGCTTGCAAAAGTATTACAGAAAAGTATCGGTGTTTTAATTAAAATCGTTTTTATATGTAGGTTTTATACTAGTACGTAATACTACATATGTTAAGTAATGTAATAACAGCTCATATAGCTGTATCCTGCGGTTTCACTCGTGTTCCAGGGGGTGTCACATTTTTCCCAGGGTAAGTAGCTTATGTTACTACTTATAATATCAGCTATCTGCCATTGAAAGTCCCGTCAAAATTGGTCCCGCCATTTTGAAGTCCATAGGGAACATACACACATAGATTTATATATATAAATAGATAGCTGCGCCCTGCGGCTCTTCCCGCTTTCAATCCTGGTTATAAACCGTCCTCTTGAATTACTCGTATCTATTGCTGAAAACTGCATTCAAATCCGTTGCATAGTTTACGATTCTATGAAGGACATGACTTACTTTGACTTATTGTCCTATGTCCCCTGGATGGGGCAGAGGGCGTCCACAGTACGTCGCCATCCCGAACGGTCTTGGGCTTCGCGTTTTACTTCGCTCGAGGTCATTCCTATCGCCTTCGCTTCTGCAGCGATCGTCCGCCGCCAGGTCTGCTGCGGCCACGTTTCCACTTTCCTTGGAGATTCCAGTCTAGGGCTTGCTTTGGAATGTGATCATGGTCCCTTGGGAGCGAGTGCGTGAAGGACATACGTACAAACATTCATTTTTATATATATAGATTAGTTAAATCGTATATCGTTGAGTTGAAAGCAATAATATAAAATATGGACATTTGGGACTATTTTTAACTAAGCAGTAATAGTAAACATGTTGAACTTGATTAAATATAAAATAGCAAAATGATAAATACCAAATCGATTCGATATGGTGGATATATTCAACCAAGAAATCTAATCTCTCAAACTTTATAACCTAGATAGTTTCATTCATAGAACGCAAGCTTAACTGTGGGGCAGAGCTAGTTTTTGGTACTTGATTATTTCAGACAAACCTAATCACATCAGTATGCATTAAAGGATCAATTTCAAGATTAAAGCGAACATTTTCTAGAGTAGTGAGGTTCAGCTAAGTGCACTGTCTTTTGACGAGAGAAGTGTAATTAATTGAATCCAATTAATTATTAGCTGCAGCTACGAGCTGACGACAGCGCGTCTTTGAGCTTTTAACTCAACAGGGCGTCCGCTTGCTTACTTTCCACTTTCCTTTTTTTTAAATTGAAATGGGCTTGCGTTTGTCCATCGACCGACTCCAGAACGTTATGAAGATTGATGAATTATACGAATTTATTACACCTTTTCTATATTAGGAATTATAGGTGTGTTTTTCTCCAGTCTGTGTATTAACCACAGCATTATATAATATACTAGATGTACCCTGCAACGCTTCGCTGTGGCACATTGTGATTGAATGGTGGAGAAATGGGAAACAAAACAAAGGCGGTCACGGATATCCGTTTGTTTGTTTTGTTTCGTGACTGATGCCAAAAATAGATAAAACAATCCTTGATGCGGATTATAATAGGTTGTCGTACTGCACATATCTGCAGTATATATATTGCACGTAGCTGCAGCTACGAGTACGATCGGTGCAGAACTTTTAGAGTTTTTGAAGAGTACACAAAACAAAATAACATTTATATATATATATATAATAGATTAATAGCTGTTCCCCAAAGTTTCATCCACGTTCCCGATGGATGTTCCATTTTCCCTGGGCCAAAAGAACATAGGCTATTTTAAACTAAGCTACTTTAAGTATTCCAGATGTACATGTCCAGATATCAAGATATACTTGTGCTATTCTAGACTATAATCTATCGCTGTGGCAATTTCATCCAAAGCCGTTCAGCTAGTAGGGCGTGATTATGTAAGAAACGTCCATTCATCCAAAGTTTCACATTTTTAATAGTAGTAAGATAATTATTTGTCACTGTTGTTTCCTTTATTCTATGTAGTTAAAGTTAAACTACATTTTTTTTACCACATAGGCCGACAAACAAGCGGACGCTTCACCTGATGGTAAGTGGTCACCGCCGCCTATGGACATTTGCAACACTAGGGGCATCGCCAATGCGTTGTCGACCCTGAGACGTGAAGTTGCTAAGTCTCATGTGCCTGTAATTTCACCGGCCCCCTTACCTATCTAACTGAAACACAGTAATACAAGTGCACTACTGCTTCACGGCAGAAATGGGTAAGGTACTTCCCCGGACGAATCTGCACTAAGAGCTCTACTACTCTAAAAGGATTATCTGACTAATAGTTTTCTCAATTATAATATTATCTAAGTTCAATGGCCTATTAAATATAACTTTACCATTTGACATTATGAGAATTGATGTGCAGCAGAATTTTGAATCGGCCGTTTATCTTCTTTAGTAAATATAAAAGTGTTTTCATTGTACCCATAGGCTGAATATAAATATAGCTTAATACAGAAAGGCTTACAAGTTGATTCACTTTTCCTTGCTCGTACCGTCATCCACTTTATTACTTGCTCAAGTTGCTCATCTGATGAGATGTGTACCGACTCACATGCGATAAAAGTCCGTGTTATCTTCAGATCTACGGTCAATAGTCATACATTCTTTATCTTTATTACTCCTATTTCGTTCAATTGAAAAAAATCGGTTATTACCAATTTGGTAACATATAGTTTTTATTGTTATAGTGACAGGTACATTTTACAATATTGAAAGGTAAATAATGTGATCCATGAACTTGTTGTAAACATAATTATAATAATACATAGATCTAGGAAATGTGATACGTAATGGCCCATTACAATGTCAAGATAATTTGTAGCGAATGTTTACCTTCAATATAGATAGTAGTTCCAGTACAAGTTTCTAATAGGAATATTTAAATTGTTAAACATTAGGCTACTAACGGGGAAGTGAGCTCCATCTTCGCCCTCATCTTTATTTTGATGGTTGGTCAATCGCAATCCCGTAATAAAAGAAATAAAAAATATGGTCACCTAAAATATACTAAGTGCGTGTCAGACCACACACAGTGTCTAGGGTTTCATACAATTTCTTTCAATTTCATAGAACACAGGATTGTTCCTACTAATATTATAAATGCGAGAGTTTGTGAGGATTTATGAATGTTACTCTTTAACGTAAAAACTACCAAACGATTTTCAATGACTTGGCCTACAGATCTTTCAGAATCTGGATTAACATATTGATTACATTTTATCCCGGTGAAATGTATAACTCTCAGGAGCGAGGGTAAAACCGCGGAGGACAGGTAGTGTAATATGTGTAATGATAGTTGTAAGTTTTTGGTATAAATAAATAAATAAAAACAAATAAATAAAAAATATGCGTAAGAGTGTAAAACCTGAACCTGTCACTTTAAAATCAATAAAAATACACTATTATTTTAGATAACATCCAAAGTCAACGTATGATCATCAAACATTCGCACAGGTCCAAAAATTGTGGTACTTATATTATATCCCACGAATTTTTAAACGTGATAAGACGTCGATGTTTACAAAGAAATCGTAACGCTATCCCCAATAAAGTAAACATTCATTGATATATCTCGCGACGTGTCCCGCTCTAGTGTTATCGTATAGATCACATCATGTCAATACTGTAAGTGCAGATGCATCCTCAGTTGGCGGCCAGTACTCGCAGTGCGCGCTCAATTTCTAAAATAAAGGGACTTTTAATGATGGTGCAGTCTTGAAATAAACTTTTTATGATAATTATTTAACTTTAGTTACAGCAAATATAAAATATATTAAAAGTTATTGTGAATTATATTTGTGGTGTATATTGAAACAAGATACATTTTTGTTTGCAGTTTTTGTGCTTTTTGTTTATTGTCAACTATAAATGACCTAAGCGGATGTTAACGTGAGTATCATAATGAAATCTAATAACAAATTCTGCCGAAAATAGTAGAATAGATACTGGCTGCATCTATTCAGCTATTGATATGTGTGCTCAACCTATTTGTGTACTGTCCTAAAGATAAATTAAAAATACTGATTTAGTTTAAAGACTATCTTCAAACTGCTAGATAATCTGTGTTTTGAATCTCTATGATCTGTGGTTGCTTCCAAATAAACATTTAGTTTCCCCTGTGGCCTGTCCAGACCAAATGATTTTTTTGAGGTTTTAGGGTATATTATATAGGCTCTAGATAGGCTCTTTATAGGGTTGCTAGAGTATTTCTAATAATGTGTTAAAGCACCTACACTATTTGATTTTATTTCCTATAAGAGGATCCTTGGTTGGGTAGGTAGGAAGGTTGTTAGATAAAATCTGTAAATGTAGTATATTCTTAAATATTTGTATATTGATTCAAAATAAAATAAAAACAGCTACCTAAGGAAGTTTTTCGAATTTGAAATTAAAATACAAATTCTAGAGCCATTTATTCGTCACTTATGAAGGTCTGCCTTCAACTGTGAAGAACCGGCAAGAAACTCAGAAAGGCAATTTTTTTATAATTTGAATTATTATATAATCAAAGTACTAAATATAAACACTTGAAACATAAAATACACTTGAGACAAACGCGCCCATTTAATCGTATTTTACCTTATTTATAAACATCCAATTTAAGTGAGTATCACTTCAAGGCACAAAAATGATTTTAAATTACAGCGCAATATGAACCAAATGAAATAAAATATGGTAAAACAAGACCCCCTACTGATAAAGGTCATCGATTCGGGCAATCATTACCATTCGATTGCTAATCAATGTAACAGAAAGGAAGGAGTGTAAACTTTCTACCTAATTTGCAAGGCAATCTTGTAGTGACCTACTTATATGTTCATATATCATATACGAGTGCATATTACATATGTAGTAGATCGTTGTTCTAAAGTGATGGATCGTCTCGGCCTGAATAAAGAACGGATGTGGTCCGATGTTGATTGACAACGTTTTGCGAACCACTCCGACGGCCATCCTTCGACTACAATAATAGAACACCTGCGAAATGTTTATTATTTTATCTACTGTTAGACATGTCAGTTCTTAGGGTTCCATTCTCATAGAGTGCTAAAGGGAATCTATCGCTAAGGCTATATTTTCCGTTCGGCTGTCAAAGCATCTAAATCTTTTGAACTGTAATAGATAGATGTTTGAAGTTTTCAAAGAGTGCACTACTATGGCCGTTATAACAAGAAATGTGTTTCTTTTTACGTTTTGTACCACCGTCGTTCGTACCATCGTACTATTGACCGTATGTACGGAGCCCTTCGTATGTGAAACCAACTCGCACTTGGCCGTTTTTGTTTATAAACTTCTAAATATAAATGCTAAGTGTATTATAACAGAATGTCATAAGAAATTGTACAACGTCTGTTCATTGAATGTTTTAAACCACAACTAGCTTTGGCATCGCGGTTTTACCCGCGTTACAAGGACAAATAGCCAATATGGTAAGACTTTAACCATCCCGTCAGCAGAGGTAACATAAAAAAGGTTCTATTAGGTGCAATATTTTTTCGTAATAAACAATTTTTTTAAATTGTTTTTATGAGCTAAAGCAAAACGCGTAAAAAAGCACTTTTCTTGTAAAGAGGCCCTGTAATTTTTATTTTTGTTTCCTTGACATGCATATTCTCTCAAAATTTCAACCGGCTATCTATTACGGGTCTAAAGTTCATATAGACTGGCAGTTGGTCTACGTACCTATACCTAGGCTTAGTAATAGAGTCCTGTAGTTATCTGGTTTCCAAAGACCATTCAAGCTCTGTTTGTAGCCGTATGTAGAAACTCCCAAGAATATTGATTCATTTAATAAATAGATCGTGACGTCGAAGACTTTGTTAAACCTTCCATTCGGTTTCAATAATCGTAGGTGCCCAGGAAACCCTTTACATATTATATTTTATGGTCGCCATTGACCCATTATTATCCCCTGTTTATGGCAACTCCACGCACACGAATATATTTGTTAAAGCAATGATACATCACGAATTATTATTTGTTTGTACGACATCGATTCATAAAGCGAACCAAACTAATGAGAACTCTTGAAATGAATAAAAGCGCTCCTCTTGAGACTATTAATGAACAATCATAAGGGGTGTGGAGTTCCAAAACAATGTGGTTGCCTGTGTGATATAGTAAGGCAATGCTTAGTCTATCGAGTCGATCCATTCGAATGTGTCGCGCGTCGCGGGCGCACGTCAGCCCACCCGTGCGGTTATACGATAAAAGTTTTCAACTTATCTTGTGAATTGTTAGCTCAATAGTGATAATGTTTACTCAGCTGTGATGATGGATATCGTATAAATGAAAACGTTCCTAGAGAAACTGAGATTGTGTTAAAGTCGTATGTACTCATATTATGTTTTGTGGATCAGACCCTAATTGGTTTCAATAATTAATAACGTTATTATATTTCTTGCAGGTGGGAAGAGCGGTCTTTCCGCAAGCTCCAGTCGTTCTACGAGCCCTCTGGGACAAGGGGCTGTGAGTTTTATACCTCGTGCACCGAATTCTTCATCTGGGTATGCTTATTATTATTTGACTGTTGTGCAATCTGTAGTTCAATATAAGAAGATATAACTTTTGGACTTGCACTCTAGAAACTAAAATATTTTATAATTAATTGCAGGTCACGTCCCAACTCATCACTGTTAGCTCCAGGCAGTAAAATCCCATCTACATTAATAGCACAAACTCAACAACATTCGCAGTCACCAAATAGTCAGAATGGTACTCCAACAAAGCATTCCATGCTCGATAAATTAAAACTTTTTAACAAAGACAAAGTGAGCAATGAAAAGCAAAATAGCAAAAGTACAGCAGTTTCAAAACGTACCAGCTCTTCCAGTGGTTTTTCATCGGCTAAAAGTGAGAGATCTGACTCTAGTTTAAGTCTCAATGAATCTTCTAACGCTACAAACGCACATATCAAATCATCTAATTTAATAGGACCTAAAACAATAAGGCAACAAAATGATACCTTATCAAGAGATAAGTCTGGTAAAAATGTAAAACCTAAGTTAGTTAATTCTAAAGCTCCTAAAGAATCTTCCACTAATTTAAATAAAGCTAGTGGTAAAACGAATAGTGATAAATCAAGAAATAGTCCAAAACTACCGGCAAGAGATAAGGAATCGAAACTGACCACACCGAAATCCATGAGTAACACTAAATTGAATCAAATCGATGATCAAGGAAGACATTCAAAAACTAAAATGGTTAAATTATCTGGGAGTCAAATGAAGCTAAGTGAACTGCGGTCCGAAACAACGACAGACTCAAAAACCCACGACAATGTATCATCCCAATCTAAAAATCAACAAAGTCAACCCCAAACACCTACAAATGGGCAAAACTTTGCGTTGCAAAATCATACCGGTATTCCTAAACCTACTGCCGCTGTAAAAGGAACATTTAAAATATCAAAAGATGATAGACATATTATAAATAAGAGTACAAATAGTCAATTAAGTCCTATACAAAGCAATTCTAGTTTAAATTCTACTAATAACGTAAGTGCACTTCCATTCAGTAGAGAACAATCTAATTTAAGTAAAGATATTACTCAGAAGCAGACTTTGGCTGTGTCTCCTATGCCTGTTGTCAATTCAGGGAATAGTCAAATGTCAGAGAGTTCTCACTCGAATTCAACTCACAGCACAACGGGACAGCATTCAAATTCGAGTGATAGTAGCGTTATATACCGTCCATCTAGTGAATCAGGTTCAGAAATGTCTAAAACTTCTAGTAATATAACGCAAAACAAAAGAATAGATATGAACACAACCTACATTAATGACGTTATTAATGAAGCTGAGATATCAGAAAAAGAGGCAGCTCAAAGGAGACTAAATGCAGCAACAAAAGTTGCTATTGACCATAACAGAACATTGACAGAATTAAATAAAAGACTTGAAAGTGATAGTAGATCCAGTACCCCTTCGCACTGCCGAGATAATTCGTTAGGCGAAGATGAAAATCCGCTAATGAATGTATTGCCGATGAGGCCGCTTCTTCGAGGGTATAATAGTCATTTGACATTACCCATGAGAACCTCAGGACTGACACAAAAGAATATGCCTGGTTATCCTCACCATGCGAACACAGTAAAAGCTAATTTTGGTAGAGAAAATATTGGCTTTCGGGAAAGAATGAACTACGGTCCAGGTTTTTCTAACCCTGATTACTGTGATCTTGAAATAGCTTCTGGTTATATGTCCGATGGTGATTGCTTGAGGAGAATTAATATTAATGAAATAGATTGTGCAAGGAACAACGATATAATGGATGGCTACATGTCAGAAGGCGGCGCTTCTCTCTACGGCCGTCGTATGAACTACCAACAACCTTCTCAACTACAGCAGCTTGATGAAAGGTAAGATATTTAGCCTTATATCTAATTCTACTGCTAATGTTAGTAACAGCTCTCTGTCAGGGCTTTATTTTATTAAAGGGAAAGGTTATCCCTCTCTGAGCCGCAGTAAAATTCAAATTAAAACGCTCCCTCAGGGCGTGAGATTCATTGCCGTGATGCGACTGTGCCGGTAATGCTTGACTACGCTTTTAGAGTCCATTGGTTGGAGTATTTTATAAGTACCTAATACAAAAAATATTTTATCTGTATTTGTAGCTTTAATATTGATAAATAATTAACTTTGTGTAGATAGCACCTAGCTCCACCCACCTTCAATTAAATAAACAAACAATACAAAACGTAGGCACTAAACTGCTAGACAGTCCACCAGACTATTTAATATTGATAAATCGGCCAAGCGTGTGTCGGGCTATGAGTAAGGGCTCTTTATTTGAATTACAACAATAACACTACAAAGTATTAGTTAGGTATAATGCACCTAGTTTAAACTTATTGGCAAAACGTTATCTAAGTCGTATGGAAATTTTACCTTATTTTAAGTCGACAATAGTAAAAAATTAACTAGACTTTATTTAATAACTTTTTCGTCAAAATTAATAAACATAACCGTGCTAATTAATAAATTTTTCGTCATTGTTTTTAATACAAGAGTCTCTGAGTTAATCATACATGGCGAAACTATAACCTTATTAACTACAGAACCCTAAGAACAGTAACATAATGATATAGTAAACAGTAAAAGGAAGCTCATTCGAAACATACACATAATTTACTACTTATGTATAATAGGTATTGAATATCACATTGTCGAATACTTTCAAATAACGGAAGGGATGACAAAATTTCAACGCATTGATATAATATTATATACAAATGGTTCAATGTGAGAAAATCCATTTTCCAATAGCGTTGGCTGTGCCTCTCGATCCACAAGTGGTCGGCCCGCCTTCCGTCACTATCCAACATTATGTTACTATGTTCTTACTTGAGTCTCCTGTCTTCACCGTTGCTCAACATTAATATATAATCTACCCAATACAGTACACAATAAGCCATTATTTTGTATAACTTCTTCAAATTAAAATCTTATGTTCATTATAAATGTATAACATTAAGCTAGACGAGAAATCCAATATAATAAATGTCACAATCACAGGTTTCGGAAAGTAAACATCAATTCTCAGGAACACTTACGAGGGGGAGTGAAGTCGAGTAAGGTGATAATCCCTTACACACGCAGACTTTTTGCATTCTCAATTTACGTCATTTAATCTCATTCATTGTCCTAGCGTAGTAGGTATCGGACTAATAAAAATAGCTCTCAACATTGCTTTTAGTCGTTTATAAGGAACTCAGGCTTGACGCGTAATTTGGTTCGTTGACTATTAGTGTGAACAAAGCGATTGTTAATAATATTTGGACGCTGTTTTCCGTGGCGTATACCGACGATCTCCCAGTAAGCTCTAGTATGGCGCACTCACACTGTCGCAACGTTAGGGGAGGGCGGGGTGGCCAAAATCGATACTCCTACGTCTCACGCCGCCCGTGCCCCGCACACCACCTCTGCCTGCCAGCGACTCGACCCTAACCACCCCCAACAGCTAACACCATTCGGGACCCTATCGACCTGTACATAAAATTGTAGTTTCAACGCAGCGGCACAAGACTTTCAACGCATTTCATGAGACATATTTTTTCCATCGCTATCATGTTTTCCCACGTTTCTCCATAATGTTCTCAATCGATTACACTCAATAGTACCTATTACTTGAAAATAATCCTGTTTCTTTGAGTTTCTTTGCGATATCGACTGTTGAAATGATTCTACAGTCGTACTTATGATGAGCTTAGATTGAAATTATTGTGTAAATTTAATGTTAGCTTTAGTCGGTGTGGGTGTCGTGTCGTATTGTAGGAGCCGTATGTAGTGCGACGGCCGCGGTAGCGGCGGCGGCGGCGGCAGGAAGGGCGGGCGGCACTCGGCGGCGCGCACTATCGGCGTGCGGGCGCGCCGTTCTCGCCGCCCCGTACTCACTCACGCAACGTGACAAACTTTCCCGATTTCCTCGACGGAAAATGTAAATCTGTTGCCGGCATCGATCGTTCCATCGCCAGACGCGCGCTCGTCGAACCGAGCACGCCGATCACAGCTGGCGCCATGGATCTGGACCGCCCTTAACAAAGGATCGCGAAGATAGGATAGCCCGCGTAGCTAATCTCGTGGACTGCGATTATTTCACTCTATAATTGGTGATATTTAAGTGTTTTACGGACGTTGTAGTGGACCATACGCATTGTGCCTTCTGTCAGTCGACCACGGGGCGAGCGGGAAATACCGATTGTCTAGCCGAACTAAAGTTAATTTGCTGTAATTTTTATACGCTACGATAATAATTTCGCGAACTTTATTGTAAGCATCAGTGTTGCCTTGCTATGTGTCTTTGCTTTTCGCGTTAGACGTTGTAAGCTTACGGTGCTTAATATAATATTGTTATAATACTCCTAGAAGATAGAGTTTTGATACATTGAACATGGATATTACGATTTTGGTGAGCAGTTGATTATTAGTAACAACTTACATTTACTATTTGGTTGATTATTTATCTTGACTAACTACTATTCCATTCATTTTTTGCTTATTATGTTCTTTTCAAATATCATTTATAATTTAACTATCTTGATATTATTTAGATGTAAAAAAAATCATATAAGTTCTATTGGATTGTCCAAAAGGCAATAACCTTGTCCACATCTGGCTGCTAGCGAAGTCAACGTGGCTACTTCGTGACATGTGGCCACCATTCCCGGCACAATATCGCATACTTATCATTTTATGGTACGAAATAACAATGCATGAAAACATCAATTGTTAACATGCCTTTAAAAAAATCGTAGGCCCTCCGTAGCTCGTAGCGTTAAATATGTGGAGGTTTAATATTAGCAATATGTAAACGGTTAGTGACCCGGAGAAATTGATCCGTCTAAGGTTATTACCTCGGCATCTGGAGGGTTATGGACTGGGGCGGGAAACCCTAAGCCCACCCCGGCCACTCTGATCCTCAATTTCATTGAATTCGCGATATGATTAAAGATTCCATCACCTTAGTATCTGTAAAAGTTATGTGATACTGATCGTGTGTGGGAATAAGAGACGTGTCACTAACTAACTTAACAATATAGACATCTATTATGATAATATTTTATTAGTAGCATTTATTGTCCCTAAATAATTATGTGTATTTCTAAATACAAACCCAACGTCTCGTGCAAATCGGCGGAAATTTATATTCACCACATTAAACTTCGTCCCCTAGTCAAACAGAAATTACCCAACCGAATTTCAATGTATGTTTATCATCGTAAATATCCTGATCGAAACAACGACGTTTGAACTGAGTCGGTTGTGAAAATTTTCACGTCCCTATTTATTTGGGTTCGCATTAAATAGCATGCCAATGAGCATGCGATTCGTGGCGCCGAGTTTTACCGAAGGGCTTAAACTGCTTGTGAATCATAAACGTGTCTCGGTTTGTTTTTGTTTGAGTGGCCGGCTTATTGCTACAGTAGGTCTCTCAATCAATGCTCATTGATAGCAGGTTATATTGCATTAATGCACCTATTTATAGACAGTCTTCTTACGCGATGCATCAAGAAAAATTATAAACAATACTGTTTTGAATATATCAATGAAATAGTCAAGATAGAAGAAGTATTCGACAGTTTAGTTTTAAAGCTCGTAAATTGTTAACTCTAATTAGAAAAATTATTCGTTCAAACTATTCATAGCTTGGCAAAAAGTAATTTCAGGAACCAAAGCTATCTATTCATAATATTTTTCATCATGCGAGTTTTTTGCTGTTGTAAAAGAATGTAGGTACATTACAGCTCGAAAATACGCTTGGAGTATGCCCTGCAAATACGCCCGTATGTTGGAACAATAGTGGCATGGAAAAAGTTTTAAATTCCATGTTCGGATATTGCAAAGCGCACGTCCGTTCCACTGTTTGTTCCGCTTGTTGAAAATTTAATGAGATAAAGTCGAGCGTTGGAAATAAACCTCTTGCATTCTGTAAGAATGTTCACTAACTGCGCAACTAATAAAATCGATATTGTGTACACGTAGGTCTAATTTTACCAGCGTTGGATAACTCTTATAATAAACACAATAAAATACAAAATGTTTATTTCCCATGACATGTACATTCTTCGGTACAGTAATTCGATGCCTCCTTTTAAGTATAGTATCCTGTATTAGGAGCCATCGCTCTTCCTTAACATACTTTAGATGTTTTTACAAATGACAAAAACATAAAAATTTAATAATAAAAATAAATATATAAATATGTCAGGACATTCTTTACACACAGCCATCATCTGATCCCAAACAAAGCAGAGCTTGTTATGGAAACCAGATAACTTATATACTACATTAACTACTTTTTTTTGTAAATACATACTTGTGTGCACACAAATGTTTGCCCTGGTTGGAAATCGAACCGACGACCAGTCTCCAGTCTCTAGCCACCAAGCTAACTAGCTCGTCAACATTATTTATATAAACTAACTAACATGACTGTAGAACCTTTGAACTAATTAGGCCTATGTTTTTCTAATGCTATCCGGTACCTAACAATTAAAGTTTAGATGTAACTATTAATAATTTTGATAGATTACATGAGGAAGTAAAAAACCCGACTACGAAAAATTACGCTTTAAAAAGTATGAAACAAGAAAATATTCTCATGTGAAATTGTTTTATACAAACTATCCAATATTTGCGAATGAGCCATATGACCATATATGAGGTGGCATACAACCACGGCTATCCTCTGAACATCACTATGAACAGGTATTAAATACTTGAAAATATATTATGTATGAGTTTTTTAATAGACAATAAATATTGGATAGTTTGTATATAACAATTTCACATGAGAATATATTTTCTTGTTTCATACTTTTTAAAGCGTAATTTTTCGTAGTCGAGTTTTGTCATCAGTTGTCTGGTTTCCATATTACAAGCTCTGCTTAGTTTGGGATCAGATAGCCGTGTGTAAAGAAATGTTCCAGGATATTTATTATTATTATTATATTATGCACACACAATGTTTCAAACAACTAATATAATTTTATGGTTAGATCCATTCCATTCCTCTCCTGATAGGTTAATAGATTGAGACTTAGTTGTGTAACCTCGTAGCGTAATGTAAGATTAATAATTAATATAATATGTCACTTAATTTGCGACCATATTAATTAATCACCACGGTTCGATTTTGGTCATATATATCTTAGCATTTTTAGAGTAAAATATCCTAGGACATCCTTCACACATGGTGACCTGATCCCAAATTAAGAAAAGTAAACTGCTTGTACTGTGGCTACCAGGTAACTGATATACTACCTTTTAAATACATACTTATATAGATATTTACATCCAGACATAGAACAAACAGACATGTTCATGCACACAAATGTTTGTCCTGGGTGGGAATCGAACCCGCGACCTGAGGCTTGGCAGTCAGGGTTTCTAACCACCAAGCCAACTGGCCCGACAAAATAAATATTTATACAATAACTAATAAACATTGATAAAGCTGCCCTAATTACCCGACTACGGCGAAGCCAAAGGAGGGTTATGATTTTGACCGGTATGTATGTGTGTATGTATGTTCATCTGTTCCCTCATAGCTTTTAAACTACTTATCGTAATTTGGCAAACGAGGTATCGTTCGAAGTCGGGTTTTAGTTTTTGAACTTATTTTTTTTATTTCAATTATTTTGGGGTTATAATTTCGTAATAAAGTATTTGCAGATTCGGTTTACATTTTTTTATTTAGATTTTATTGAATTATACATAATTACCGTCACTATTAGTGTTTTATTTGTGATTTAATTATTTATAATATAATGTTTTATTTTATGATTATAGAAATGTTTTTTCTTTGCAATTTAAAGTAATAATTATTAACCAATTATTTGATATTTTTTTTACTTACAAAGCTTATTTGATGTATTCACGTACAAAGCTTAGATTTTTAGGTTATATTGTAGTGTCACTACAGTTAACAATAACAAAATTGATAATATTAATAAGTAATCAATAGTTTGATGGCCAAATTATAACAATAAATAAACATTATCGTGTCACTTATAAGAATTTTTATAGTTAATGCCTTTATGTCCTGTAGAGAGCGCCATATCTAATTTATTGTGACGTCACATATCCTATAACCAGCAGACGATCAAGACGCTTCGAACGATACCTCGTTTGCCAAATTACGATAAGTAGTTTAAAAGTTATGAGGGAACAGATGAACATACATACACACATACATACCGGTCAAAATCATAACCCTCCTTTGGCTTCGCCGTAGTCGGGTAATTAGGGCAGCTTTATCAATGTTTATTAGTTATTGTATAAATATTTATTTTGTCGGGCCAGTTGGCTTGGTGGTTAGAAACCCTGACTGCCAAGCCTCAGGTCGCGGGTTCGATTCCCACCCAGGACAAACATTTGTGTGCATGAACATGTCTGTTTGTTCTATGTCTGGATGTAAATATCTATATAAGTATGTATTTAAAAGGTAATATATCAGTTACCTGGTAGCCACAGTACAAGCAGTTTACTTTTCTTAATTTGGGATCAGGTCACCATGTGTGAAGGATGTCCTAGGATATTTTACTCTAAAAATGCTAAGATATATATGACCAAAATCGAACCGTGGTGATTAATTAATATGGTCGCAAATTAAGTGACATATTATATTAATTATTAATCTTACATTACGCTACGAGGTTACACAACTAAGTCTCAATCTATTAACCTATCAGGAGAGGAATGGAATGGATCTAACCATAAAATTATATTAGTTGTTTGAAACATTGTGTGTGCATAATATAATAATAATAATAAATATCCTGGAACATTTCTTTACACACGGCTATCTGATCCCAAACTAAGCAGAGCTTGTAATATGGAAACCAGACAACTGATATACTACTTTTTTAAATACATACTTATATAGATATTTACATCCAGACACAGAACCAACAGGCATGTTTATGCACACAAATGTTTGTCCTGGGTGGGAATCGAACCCGCGAACTGCGGCGTGGCATTCAGGGTCTCTAACCACCAAGCCAACTGGCCCGTCAGATATAATTAGGTAATGTGCAGATTATCAGTGAATTTCCAGTTTTTAATTTAATTATTTGGATAACGTCAACACCGTTTGATATGAAAATTATGCTCGTCTGTCACAAACTTTCTACTCCTAAACCAAGTGGAATACCGTTTTTTTAAAGATGTCTAGTATATGTAGCCGGTTTTGAAGATTAAAATAAGTAACTCTAACTTTAACTCTAATTTTCATTTTCAAAATATCAAATTAAATTCCAGCTAAACACAAATACATTAATCGAATAAAGGGTTATTTTCACTGCAGAAAAGACAGTCGTGTAATTAGCATTGCCTGTTCTGCCATTCATAACTAATATCTTTTTAATAGTATTTAGATGTTCCTCAAAGGCAAGTGGCACATTCTGCCCAAGAACTTACGTTTTGATAGTTAGAGCCCGCGTGCCCATGTGAAACTATAAGTAGAGCACGTCTTAACTTTGACGAGGGTAGGCGTGTTGCCAGAGATCCTCACTTCACACAAACAAGTGAACAAAATTAATGAACCGTGGAGAATATTGAATGTCTTTTTGGGGGTCCGCTTCCATTTTTGCTACAGTCTTTCTATCTATACATTCTGAGGTATTGCTAGCGTAGAAAGGGCTTTAGAACTGTACACTTACTGCACCCTTACGGACAAAGGACAAATAATCTGTTTATATATCTTCTATATAAATAAAAATGAAATGCGGTTCATGGCTAATTGTATCACTTGCAAACAAATTTTGCCTCATAGTCCAAATAAGGTTTACTAAAGTGTTAAAAAATTTAAGGTGCTTCTTTCTATAAGATTTTTGTATAAAGTCAATACTCAGCTTTTGTACAAATGCATGCTGGTAACAGCTCTTAGTACGTAAAAAGTTCTAAAAACAGATAATTCAACAAGTCCATGATATAGTTTTGACGCGTTGACAATAAAATACTGCACGGCATTGTACCTATCTTCTCCAAACTCCATAACTTTGCAGACCTATACTATAACTATAGTAGTATAAATTTAACAAACAACAAGTACTAACAAAGCATTGATTCTGTAGAATGATACCGCAACGATGAAAGTTTGAGCATTACTGATAGATAACAAACTGAATCCAAGTCGAATGCGCCGAGAGGAAATCCGCCAAGTCTGAACAGCTCTTAGCTTTCGACTAAACGTCTGTTTATTTTACATTCCCTGTTCCCCTTCATGTTTCAATTTAATTTTAAATGTAACATTGCAATGAAATGCATTATTCTGAATGTAGCCCAGCCGGTGGCGATTCATATAACGCAATGCTTTTTGAACTGTCAATATTATTATTATAACGAATAAGGGAAACAAAATACATAGGTTACATATACGTAGGAACAGACATAGGAACAGTTGTATTGCCACTAGGTTCTGAATAAATAATTCTTCATGTCTGACATTCATATCGCAATAGCCGGTTGTTATTTTCATTACATATTGTTATTTTTCCGAGCAACAAATTGTGCAGGCAAAAATGTTACTTGTCATTTCCTAGATTCATTTTCAGAACATTCGGTTCCATTTTTATTCGAGATATACAAGACAATCAACTAGGTATTTATGGTAGCTATGTATCTTCAAATGGAGCAAAAACGCGAGGCATTCATCATTTCAACGAAAATAATAATGAGCTAGGAAGGAGAGAATAATGAGAGGGCTGCTCAGTTCATAGATAATGAGGTGGTAGGAGGCTGGAGCTTTCAGGGGATCCGTCATCATTAGTGTGCGGCTTCGGGCGCTCAGTTTTCATTAAGACGCCAATGTTTCAAATGACAACAGTCTCGTAAAGGCGATGGGGTTGATTCAGATACCTTACGATTATTGTGCGCGGTGTACGCAACGCCTTTTAATTGCAACCAGCAACGAATTGTTCTGTTGTGTTCGAGCAGATATTACTTTTTCATACAAGATGATCATGAAGCGTAAGGTCTTACTGTTAGGTCATACCTACTGTTAGATTTTAAATGCCCGTCCTTATTTTGCTGTTATATAACATTACTAGCTGTCCCCGCGGTTTTACCCGCGTTCCCGTGGGATGTATTGTACATAAAAACCTTCCTCTTCAATCACTCTATCTATTAAAAAAACCGCATCAAAATCCGTTGCGTAGTTTTAAAGATTTAAGCATACATAGGGACAGAGAAAGTGATTTTGCTTTATACTATGGAGTGATTAGGTTCTGAGGTAGACTTTTCTGAGCATATGGCAAATTATTAAATATTTAAAAAATTGATGCAATATCAAAAGCATAATTTACGTAATGCTAATTTTAATGAAAATTTTAAAAAATACAAATAAGGTACTGTTAAAGTATAATATTTACCAAAATACAGTGAAGATATAATCCTTTTCAGTCCAAGTTCATTGCATTTCAATAAATTTGTGATCTACGTTGGTACATCAGCGGAAGGAAAAGTCCAGCCGCGTCCGTAATTCCACACTACTTAATATTTAGCTGAATAATAAATAAACACTGTAGCGCCCGCATTTGTCACATACATTTCGTGTAATATGCGAACTCATTATTTAGTTAACTATATTTTTTTCTAAAAATAGGTAGGCAGTTTAAACATGTCTGCATCTCGTTTGCTATAAACTAGGACACTGCGGTATTTATAACCGCAAAGGCTTGACTGCTAGTGTAATCTGTTACGGTTTACTTAACCTACCTCGAAGACAGAAGAACAATTTTCCCACTGCCATTTACTTCCTTTTCGAGGGCTGCATTTCTGACTCCGTGTAATTGTAATTCCTAAGTACTTTGATGGAAATGGAACGCGGGGAAAATGGGGATTATAGAAAAGTTTCCTTCGTGAAATTTTGATTCGATAGGTCGAAAATGCCGGTCGGTAAATACGTGGGACCTCAAAATTATAAAAAGGTTTTTTGGTAACGCCGGAATTCTTTTGTTAGAAAATTATTACGGTAGTAACAATCGCTGATTCCAGAATGAGCTTTACTTATGTAAACATTTTTATCAGCTAAACATAATCTACCAAAAATAATTATTTTCTGATTAAAATAACCTTTCTTATCAAGAGCACCTATAACCACAGCGACCTCGATACGTGCGTAAAAATAAATGAACTGTATTTCTTCTGTACTTAGTAAGTATAATGGCGCCATTGATTCCAAACAAATGTAATGAGGAGTGATTAATGATCATACTGAATACATCCATTCTCCAACTTTAATAACTACCTTGATAGCGTATCTTGTCTGCCTAGTTTGTTGATTGTTGCTCCTTAATATTTCACATACCGTATGAGCAAACTATTATTGGACTTAGGTATTATTATAAAATCGTTTTCGAATCAGAATCCCCTAGACTGATCTTTTCACCTAGAGAATTCTGTAAATTACTTTACAAGTGTGGTTTCAGTCAAAGACCTTTCTTATTTCTCGTTAAATATTGAAAGTTTTTATTGCTTTCGCGACAAACTAATTTGGACTTGTAAGGTTACGATTGGGTTACCTTTTAGTGTGAAAAATAAGCGATGAATATAATAAAAACGCCACCTAACTAAATTAAACCTTATTTCTTTATGCATTAATCGAGCTGCAATATATTAGTTTATTCAGAATTCTTCCCTTTGTTAGCAGACGACTTTCATATTACTTTATGTAGGTATTTTAAAAAGTAGGTCGAAATGACATGTTGCGCATCAACGCCGTTGTCGAGAAGAGTGTCCTCTTTTATCAGATAGTATCAATGCAATTCCTTTGTTCCAACCGGCTTTCAGAGCCCTGTGTTCAATCCACTTTGATCTCGGTAACAAAATACAGTCACATGCTATGTATATTGTGAAAAAAGCACCGTTTCTCATACAATAATGTCTGTGATATTACATATATTTTTCTTTTACTAAAAAATGTATCAATTTATCAGCCAGTATCTTAAACACTTTTTATTATGAAAACACCAAGGAGTTTTCACGTATTTCATGAGAGCATTAGCCTTTCGAACCCAACTAAGTAAATATGTAATAGTAAACTGAACGGATCGTAAGTGCCTGTAATCCGGACTTGTGCAGGATTACGTTGAAAGGCCAAGCATGAGGGCCAGGCGCCGATATAATGATTTTCCTGTAAAAGATGATGGTAAAAAACAAGTGACTAATGAAGTAGACGTTATTTAATTAGTCTGGCAATAAGGGGCGACAGAGAAAAATAAAAGAGTGCTTATTAAAAATAGCGCAATTTGTAAGATCTCAACGCACGGTCTCCGTTTCGCTAAGGGGTTTAAGCTCGATAATTCAACATACTTAATAACTTAGTACATACTTTAATTAGACTTGTCTGTCTAGATGTTAATTAATGTGTCTAACATCCGGAAGGGTGGGAGTTTGATGGCAATTTCGGTTTAAAACTTACGTAACGGTCTTGTAACAAGGAAATAGTTGAGGATAGCAGTAAGATCAGTATTTACATAATAAGTTCAGATGGTTTTATACATAGCGGCACATTTTCGCAAATACACATTAAAAACTAAAAAGCTAATTTTAGCCCAAAGATTTTTTTTTCTAAACATTTCTTACCCCCTGTATTGACGAAATTGGAAGTATTACTTGGTTTAAGCTAAGCCATCGATATGGCAACATAAAAAAAAAAACAAAGGACACCCTTCGAAAATAAAATTTTATTAATATTTAATCCGAATTGCTAAGGCTTTGTATTAGAATTTAGATATGACTCATCGAAGGGTTCGCGAGCGTCACCCCTCTCGTCTCTTGGATTGGAATTATTCAAAAAGCTTCTAATAGAATATGTTTATATAGATATTCAGCTCAGCTACTTTGGCTAGTAGTAAATGATATATTTCCACGAAAATTAAATGTCCCTATGAATATCAACCGACGTGTCAAATTTTGTAAAGCCATAAGCACCCTCTTGACATTAGTCTAGGTCAGGCGAAGAAAGGCCAATGTCAAAAAAGCACTTACGTGTTTACATGCAAAGGCTTTCTCCAATTTCGTACAAATATAACTTTTCGTGGGCGAGTCGAATAATCGTATTTTGTTTCAAAATAGACTGGATTTGGTATATTAACGTAAGTATCAAATTATGGTTGTCCCTAATGGGTGTGCCACACTCTATCTATGTAATAGATATTCATGGTTTCCTAGACAACCAGACCCATAATTTAATACCCTTTTCAGTCCCATAATTGGGGTGAATAAGACTGCATTGTCGGAAATGTATAAAAATTATAACGCTTTCCGGACTTAAATATCAAATCCAGATAGTAAGTGTGTAATTACATATCGATATGGCTCAGCCTATTTACGTAATTAATCAGTGTCCTTTATTTTCCAACCACAATCTAGGACATTACTATTATCGCGGGCAGCCTTTTATATTTAATTACCCGTTACAGACGCAGTCGCAATAGAGGCATGGAGGGCGGCAGCGGTGTTGTTTACCGAGTGGTGGGTCGCACACGCAGCAAGGCTGACTGCGGCCAGCAGACGGAGCGGCAACCACCAGCGCCGCGTCAAGATACTACGTGGAAGAAGTACACCGACTCGCCTGGGGTGGGAACACCGCCATTGGTATTTCATTATATTAGTGTAATCAGTGTACATTGAACATTGATCATCATCATCATCATTAGATATCGGCTTCAAATGTCCACATTAGGGTTTTGTAGTGGGCTTGACTAGACGAAACGCAGTTCCTTGTAAGGTATCAAAGGAAACTATATTCTTCTTGATCAATCACGCGTAAGGTGCTTAGATTTTTGATTACACTGGATTTCTTTTACTTTTCAAGAAAATTTTTGAAGCGATATTAATCTAATTAATATTTTTCCAGAACCAGCCAGCGCAGGCACCTCCAAGTCCATCCCACGGACGAAAAAGTGAGAGGCGCACCGGTCATCACTCTCCGCAGCATCACAAACGAGAGAAACTCTCTGCAGCACAGCAACTGGGCATTGCGCCTCATCCACAGGTACTAACTAACTCATGCATCATTTACTCATTATAGTAAGACTTGATGGACGATTCTTAATGTCCAGTGAGGTTTTAGTCAGAAGCACCAAAACAAAATAGATGGAAGTCGTAGCATGTTACATAAAAGATATTTCTTTATTCCAGTACCCTACTGCATCTGCAACTAATCAACCTACCAGCCAGCATGCTTCAAGGGGGGCAGGACCTCAGGTATAGCTCAGAAATCCTTCTAATAAACAATTTTAATTAAAACTAATAATATTATGGAATGTTAAAATTTGACGGTTCGAAAATCGCAAGTAAGAAATGTATGCGGTCATAAGTAAAATATTCCATAGGCTTTGATACATAAATAAGAAATTCTTCATTTTTCTAGAACTTATAATACCTAAGTGATATTCCTAGATGTATGTATCGTAAGCTTTTTATATTTATATTTTCAGCTTCAGTCTCCTAGCGGTGGTTCATCGCGGCCGTCAAGCGTCTCCAGTGGCGGAAACGGCAGTAGTTGCTCATCAAGTAAATCAAAAGTTCCTCAAAACTTCGGTTACGTGAAAAGACAAAATGGCGCTCAGCAGCCACCACCACAATCCAATGGTCCTCCGCAACATCCACACAGTAAGATCATCTCACTTTGACCCGATTTGCAGATTCATTAACAAAGTTATAGTAATTTTTTTATTCAGAGCGTATAACAAGATCCTTCTAATTCAAGTACAGTGCTTTAGAGAGATGAACGTAGTGGTTTTATTATTTAAAAATATATATAAGAAAAATTCGTTATAAAATTTAAAATTGTTATTGGTTCCATTCTATACGATATTTTACTGATTTGTATTTGTACTACTGATTAATTATTTTTAATATTGCTTTGAATTAATATTGTTAAGTTCTCCGATGATCATTTCAGAATTTTTTGATTTTCCCTTTATACTTATATAGATTTTTCTGTACAGTTTAATGGCAGGTAAAAATAAATTCATCTGTGACTATGTTCCAGTGCCCTTTGATCATAGCGTTATGTGCCCTGTACTATACTGTAGCGGACTGCACGATCGTTTCTTAATCAAAAATAACCTTCTAATATAAAACCTCAGTTTAAAAATTATACCTATTTGTTTATCTGCGTTTGTTGTAACATGCTACTCAACTTTTCCTACCTTGTGTTTCCAGGCGGAAGAACTGCACAAGTGTCCGCGGTACCAAGAACCAAAGTCAAAGTATCGGGCGGAACACAAACTTGTACACAGGATCTACAAATACACAGTGAGTACTCATTTTTACAAATACGACTCAGAAAAATAAAGAGAGGTTTCAGAAAATAAAAAGCAGAAGGAGGTTTTGTGTCATTTAGGCAATAAAAAATATACTAGTAAGTATTTATATATTAGTACTAATAAAGAGATAAATGACTTCATTTTTTTTTTACAGAAAATGGTATTGGGCCAAAATCCTTTTCGCTGGGAGGTACGGCTGCCGCTCAGCTATCAGCATCAGTACGTGAAAGACTTCTTGGATCACAGTCGCTGCCTAAGCCTGGAACTCATGAGTTTGCGGCTTTATTTCATCACCACAGGTACCTTGATAATCCTACTAATATTATGAATGAAGTTACTCCTTCGCTCATATACTTCTTAACGAATTTGGATGACATTAGGCACATAGATAGAATATGCTTTGGATCCCTCAAGTATGCGGGTGAAACCGTGAGGCAGAAACTAGTAGACCAAACTAAAATTTGCGTAGGTATTAGTAATGTTCGTATGGTTCCTACATTGTATAAATGTGGATTAGACTGAGCCAAATAAATATACGGAAGAATTACAAGACATTACACCGTCTATACTAACTTACTAATACAGGCTAGGTGGAAAATCTAATAAAAGCAAATTAGACAAGCGGCACGCTATGATTGCCGTTATGTATGTTTACATATATGTTAAATATAATAAATAAATACGTTATAGCTTATGAATATTGATATTGATAGTTCATTGTATGTTAATGATCATTTTTTTATTGACGTTCTTAAATGTCGAAATGGCCCATCACTGCATGCACTAGTTTAGTGAGGATAGCTACGCGCAATCACATGCTCTCACTATATGCCAATTTTCTACAAGAATGGTTAAATCGTTCTTGAGGTATAAAAGGACATAGAGACAGACAGACCGAATATATTTTTTTAATACTAAAACTGGTGTCAGTTAGTTATAAAAAGAATCATTATTAGATAATTTTACAAAAGAAAATATAAGTATAGACAGATCCCACAGACTTCTATAGTATGTGGTATTAAGTATAGATAATACGGTACATTGTAGTCAACAAATAAATATTATATTAAAATGACATGTGAACGATATCAATAATTAAATTACTCCACTGTTGGTACCAACAGTTGACATGCAATAATAACAAATTATCAATTGGTCCCAAAGCAATTGCTCAGCTGACATCAGCAATTAAATAGTTTAGCTAATAACAAGATGTTTGTTAATCTGCCTTATGTCAGAGTGAGAGATACATATCATATGTTCTCATTTTTATACCAATCGGATGTCTGTAATTTGTTTGAAATAATTAGTAGGGTACAGAGATGTATTTAGGTGCTTTTTTTATTATTTATTGAGATATTGGGTGGAGTTTGTCAACGGGTTAAGTGCTTTATTTGTTTGTTCATCCATTAATCGAACGTATTAGGTGAACTAAATATGAAAATATGTAATTAGTGAGATAAAATAAACCAGTACTAATATGTACCTTCAAAAAAGTCACTTGAGTGACTAACTAATAACCCAGACTAGTATTATATTAAAAGGCAATATTATAAAGGAACTACTTACAATGGGGATGTGTCCTGACATGTCAAATCAGCAATTCATTATGAAATGTCAAAACGATCGAATGTATGGATATTTGTATGAAATAGCAAGTTGTGACGTCACAATTGTACAGCATCAAGTAACATACTCTTTGTGATTATATCGGTACTTAAAAATCACATTAATGATTAAATTTTTATCATATTTAATGTTTTCGTATATTTTTGGATGTTCAATATACTGGTTAGTGTTTGATAATTTATCTTTAAGTTCCCTATTACATTAGGCATCACTACTTACTTTCTTAATATAAACAATAAAATTTGATGAAATATTTGCTATACCTGTGGTACCAATACGGTCCCTATTTAATGAAACTGGTGAATAAAATCCGAATGTGAATACAAATTACTTTGTTTCCAATATAAATAAAAAAATATATTACGTTCATTGACCTCCAAGAGCTAATATAAAGTGATAGGAAAGTAAATAGAATTAAAATTTGTTTAAGTAAAAAAATAAACAATGCCCTATTAATAATCCACCAATACAATGATAGCCTTAATTGGAATCGAGTCATGCCTGTTGATTGGTGGTTATAATAGTCTATTGCTACTGCACTATACTTTACAACAATAATTCACTCTACAATTACCTCCCTGTGGCTGCGGATATTAGATAAAAAATACCACTTTAAAGAAGTTCTCTGCAGTGTGTGCTTGTTTGTATCATATTTTTATATCTAAATAATGTTTGGTAGACTTCTGAATGTGACATAAACATAAATAGCCATGAGTATTGACAAGTAAGCAAACATTCGTTATCAGTTGGTGTTTTTTTATCTCGGAAGTCGTGGGAATATTTGATTTAGTGTTTCTTTACTCATGATCCTGGATGGAAGTCACAGGAATAACTTTATTGAAAAAAGGAGTAATAAGTGTTTATTTTTTAGGGTTACTCCCAGGGGTGGAATCAAGATCAGCGACGGCAGTCTTTCTGATACCCAAACATATTCTGAAGTGAAATCTGATTATGGAATACCTTATGCACCTTGGTTAAGACACAGGTAATGTGAATTACTTTTATATATGAATGACTTGAGTGTTGTATGAAATTGAGTTATAAGTGTTACCATTGAAATCCTCAAATATTGTACAGTAGTCATACCATTTCATTGTATCACCACTTTCTCCTAATAATCATATCTATGCTATTTTTGTGTGATGTCAATTCCTTTCAGAAGCCTCTTGTTTTGTCATACTTATATAACAAAGTGTGACATGCAAAACTATGTATCATAAACATCCATAATGCTTTTGCAGTCCTATTTTCCAATGGCCAGTTGTAGTACAAGTTATAATAATAAATTAGACTTAAACATCATTAGTGATTACAGAAGCTAATGATACTGAATCTAGGTTCCACAGTAGTAAAGAAAAATCATAGAAAGACGCAAGGAGTTTTTATACTCATAAAAATGTTTAAACTTACAACTGGCCAGTAACACCCTTCATCACTGTTCCCCCATTTCAGCAATACATATTCGGCGAGCGGACGTCTTTCTGAGGGCGAGTCGATGGAGTCGCTCACGTCGCTGCACTCGGCGCAGGCGCACAACCACACTTCCTCCCCTAACTCACACCACCGCAGCTCACTCACACACAATAAGCTCATCATGCACCGCGACGCACAGGGCTCCCGACTTAACAGGAGCAACAGCATTAGGTGGGTCCCCAATATTAGACAACTTTTTACGGGTCCAAATTATACACTAGATTTACCTATTGTCGAGGACTTAATATAAACGTTGTTGTGTGAGTGAAGTATTTTAATTGCATCTGGGAAACAAAGATAATGGGGCCCTAATTTCGTTTGGTTCGATCTACTTTCCCGATGCTTATTCTTATTGTAATCAACAGTAAAATTTGTGCTAAAAATGTTACTACATTCGTTTAAAGTAAATTCAACTAATAAAGGTGGGTTTGGCTTACAGCAATACTGGCAAGTTACATTTATATATGTATACTATATTTAGACTTATGTGGTAAAGATATTGCTGTAAGAAGTTAGCCGGTCAAAAACACAAGATCAATATTCCATATCTATTACCTTGCTTTTATTCTATATTCCATTATTCACATTCATTATGTGTACATATTCCTATCATTATCTATATTGTGTGTACTTATGTATTACATGTGAAGTAGGACTACTGACAATTTGGTATATAATGTAAAGTCCTGTTAAATTTTTAGCTACCTCAGAGATAGGACGTTCCCAAGGTATGCCACACTCACGGTTGGAAGTTTGTTCATGTCTTTGCTTCGAAGTGGCACGCTTCATAAACATATTTTATCAATAAATTTTATGCATGAATTGAACATGGCACGGCTTACTGTAATTTTAATTTTACACTTCGTCTTATCAAACACCCTCATAAATGCTGATTCTCTTTTATTTTCCGATATATTTCATACATTTATTAAACACCAAATAATTTCACTTTTATCTTACTTAATTAAAAAGCATAAAATACTCATTTGTTTCTATATACACTATCTACATTATCAGCACTTTGAGAACTCGGAGACTCTGAGAACTTTTAAACCATCTACTTACATAATAATTAGAATCCATCCGCCAATTCATTGCCATTTAGAGTGCCGGAGCAGATCGGTAGGTATTACACAATGCATAATTTAAAATGGGATTCATATTGGCTGGAACTCTCATTGCATCTCTTTTGCACACTATTCTGGGTGAATGAGAGGCAGATAGTCACCAATTCTGTCACCAATAATCACACACAGAAATGGATACTGGAAAACTGCTATTTATGATCCCATTCTTCGCTTGGACGATATATAAATCTTTCAAATATATTATTTAACATTTTTAATATGGAGTCAAACCAAAGAAAGTACAATAGGCTTTTGTTGTACTACGCTAAATGTATTGTATACTGTGCGATGTCGTAATGTGTGCTATAATTAATGGCTTCTATCACATGTAAATGCAAAGAATATCGTAATATTTACTTTAAAAAAATGTGTGATAGGAGCTAACAATTTGTCAATGTGTGAGTAAACACAAAATGTTTTTGCAGGTCAACCAAGTCTGAAAAGTTGTACCCGTCGATGCTTCAAAGGTCATCAGAAAGCGACTATGAGCCTTATTATTGTTTACCTGTGCAATATGGGGCACCAGGACAAGGTAATTAAATTGTTCGAAACGGATGCTAGAAATTACAGGCACATTACATGAGAGTTAACAACTAAAATAACAAACAATAAATAAAAGAACCTTTGATTCCTTCCATCTTATATTTAATTTAAAAGTTTACCACCTACAAGGATTGTATAGTGACAATAGACTTATGTCAAATAAATATGTAGGTATACAACGATCAGTCTGAGTAAATGAATGTACCTATGTACACACAAAGTGTACTTCATATTAAAAGTCTTTTATTATTTATAAATTGGCAGACGACAAATATTTGCTTAATTTTGTTACAATTACGAATATGTTTGCGCAGTTTAATAGGCGCCATTTTCGTATTTTTAATTTTGCTGTTACGGGATAAATTTGTTTACTCATAAAGATATTGAAAAAAAATGTATAATATACGGTTTATTGAGTAGATATATTATATCCTCGAGATATCGGTAAACCCTTGTCTACACTTGATCAATAAAAACATACACCTTTGCGTTAACCCACCTCTTGATATCACAAATAATTTCATTCTAAAGTATTGTAACCATCATAATTTCAAATAAAGTACTTAAATACATATAATATAACTATTTCTTAGTTAGATATTCATGCAATGTTGAGAATTTGACGTTGACCTATTTGAGAGCAGATAGCTATGTTTATGTGACTGTAAATCTAAGTAAATATATATTCTTAGAAAATATTATTTCATGTTAAAAAAAATACAAGGAATTGTAAGTGCATAATATATTATAAAATTCGTGATTTATGTTCGCAAATAGACCAAAGATTATATCCATGACTATTTCAGGGATAAATATATGTGTATTAAAATAACAATGATTGCTTAAATCGGAATTATACCCCAGGTTTAAACTATGGAGTTTCTGAACCTCCATCGCCGTCACCGAGGTCTGCGTTAAGCCCAACCCATCAACCAGGGAATGTGATGCACACACCCAGGCATTCTCATCACTATCCTAAGAAAAATGATGACGGTAAGTCAATTAATACATAGACAAAAAAATATATTTTTTATTTGATGGGCGTTTAATCATATTAAATAAATATCCTGGGACATTCTTTTACACACGGCCATCTGATCCCAAACTAAGCAGAACTTGTAATATACTATGGAAACCAGGTAACTGATAATCTACCTTTTTTTTATATTGATGCTATAAAAAATATTAAAAAAATCTACTTAGTTTAGGCCGTAGGGCACTAATGAAGGTCACATCCACTGAAATTACCACACACATAAGACCTTGAAGGAATCTAGATATGTCAGAACACAGTGGTTGGAAGAGAATTCAATTTGAGATGCTTCAGCTGTCCATTATGAGTTTAACCTTCATTACCGCTAAATACTGGTTACACTTGTAAGAATTATTTCTAAACTAAAACATGTTTAGTAATACATATGGACATTACATTTTCGGTAAATAAAAAAACAAACCGGTATCCTATTTTCTGATCCGTTCTCACTGAAATAAAATTAAACAAAATATTGTATACTTTCCAAATCCACGTCACATTACCATAAATATTCTTCAAATGTACCCTTACCACTTACTCGGAGCAGATGTCCCGATAGTGTCGCAACCACAGACATGTGGTCAACATTGAATCTGGAACTGGAACTTTAGAATGAGAGCCATGAATTTGTCTGTAATTGTAAGTTTATCCCGTACAGTGCACGGTTCAACGGCATCGCTGGTGTCGACCGCATCATCTCTCGCAGCTGGCGCAGGCTCTGAAGAGAGGCAGGCGCATGAGGTACGTAAATTCAACATCTTATTTATTATACATCTTTAAATATTCTCGGCCATCTTATCTCAAACATACTATGGAAATCCGATAACTGATTATACAACACAAACATTTTCACTTTAGATATTTACATCCAGGCACAGAATAAACAGACATTGTCATGCATAAATATGTGTATCCTGGGTGGGAATCGAATCCACGACCTAAGTCGTGACAGTCAGTCTCTAACCCCCAAGCAAACTAGCCGGCCCAAATACTTAACGTCTGACATTAATAAAACTAGTAATAAAACAATGTCACAAATTGCAGTAAAGCTGAGGAATTTATGTATTTTATTTCGTTATGAAAGTTTTTTCTTCAGCTAATAAATGCCCCTAATGGGTAATAATGATTCCAAAGATCTAGTTCGCTCGAGGTAGTTACTCCTATTCATTAATGAAATTAAATTGAATACTGAGACTATTCTAATTCAACACCAAAGAATTTCTCTAGTATATTTAAGTATATGTTAATAATTTCGCTTTGTTTTCAATCTCGTATAGGTGCGGAAGTTACGAAGGGAGCTTGCTGATGCAAAAGATAAAGTACACACCTTGACTACGCAGCTCACGACTAACGTAAGTACCTAGAACTATTTTTCCCTTGTATAATAATGTATCTACCAACTGAAACCGTATACTTAAATGTACAAAGAAAGTACAAAAGTAAAATGAGAACAATTTGTTTTTATTGCTATCAAGTTGTTAAAGTGAGACATCGCGACGCGTAAGCTACTGGCACCCACAACATTGTAACTCGATATTATCGTTGTAGGCAAAATAACAGTTGGCTTGTCACCTCGTAAAGCTACCTCAGAGATGATGTGCCCACTGACGCTTGATAGCTACGTTGTTTTGTTTAGAAACAATGTAACATTATACTATCCAATTTCGTGGTTGCCCGTATTTCGTTATTTACTATGCGGTTAAAGATCCCATCTACTGATCGACGTTTTTATTGAACTTGCATAATGTTTGATCTAGCTCGAAGGACCAACTTATCACTTAGTTGTTATTGCATCGTGATCACGTGTTTCTATAACATGATTTCCATATCGGTTCTGATAACCTATAGGACCTTATATGTGAGAAAGTTGAGATGAAATGTCAGAACCAAAGGGTCAGTGAGTAAAGTATCAGAGGTCCGCCCGGCCGTGAGACGCTGGGTCGCCCGTTTCGTTCCATATCGGGCATTTAGGAATGTATGCCAAACGCCAACTGCCATCGTTTGCTATCAGAATTATGATGCCAAACGCGAAGTTGATGATACACGTCCTTTGTTATGTGCTTAATTAGATAACCTTATTGTGGAGCTTGATTTATGTAGGTTTGTGTGGTTATTTCTACGAACAATATTACAGGCATATGAGACTTAACAACTTCACGTCTCGGGGACGGCAACGTATTGGCGATGCCCCTGGTGTTGCCAATGTCCATAGATCGCGGTGACCATTTAGATGGACTGTCTGCTTGTTTGTTGGCCTACGTGTTTATTTTTATACAACAGGGGCCGACACGGTCCACCTGATGGTAAGTGGTTACCGCCGCCTATGGACATTTGCAACACCAGGGCATTGTGTTCGATTTTATAATAAGATACCGCCTTCAGTAACCAAAATGTCTGATCATAAATTTAAAAATCATATTAGGAAAGTTTTGAAAGAAAAAGCGTATTACAAGGTAGTTCATAATATTGAAGATAAAAATGTATGGAAATAGCTACTCTCTGCACAGTCGACCTCTAATTTTCTTGTTTTAGTTGTAAGTAAATATTGTCATTTTCTATTTTGTAGTCTTGTTATTTCTTTTTGAATGTTACCTATACTAAGTATTTTGTAATTGTTAAATATAAAAATATGTAAAATTGATATTATAAAATAGCCAAAAAGTCAGAACAGATAAAATTTATTTAAAAAATTATTTAATCAAAATAAAAAAGAATGTAACCTCCTGAGTTTCTTGCCGGTTCTTCTCAGCTGAAGGCTGACTTCCGAACAGATAGTAGCTCCAGTAACTTTAAATTTGACCTTCATAAGTGCCGTCTGAGGGCCTAAATTGAATAAATGGTTTTGAATTTTGAATTTTGAATTAATGTGCTGTCGACCCTGAGACGTGAAATTGTTAATTCTCATGTGCCTGTCATTTCACCGGCTCCCTTACCTTTCTAAGGGAAACACAATAATACGAGTGCACTACTGCTCTACCGCGGAAATGGGTAAGGTACTTCTCTGGACGAACTCTGCACTAAGAGCTCTACTACTCAAATGTGTTATAAAAAATCATATTTACGCATCCAATTAAACGAGATTTGAACTAAGAACACTTTCAAAACAAAGTATAGATTTTTACCGAAGGCGGATATATGATAACAGTGATGAAACTTTTAAGAAAGATTATGCGCGCTAAGTGTTCATAAATGAATAACAGCAACTGTTTACAACGTGTTAATGGTAAGATGCAAAACCTTGAGTAGTTTGTTTAGCACCGATTGATGAGAGTAAAATCGATTTCACAAGACTTCTAGGAATTTTTTTATTTAGGATACACAATATAAATTACAACCAAAAGGTAACCACATAATAAGTAATAACACATGTAGAGCTGGGTTGTAACTCAAAACATATGTATACAGAAAAACAAAACCAGAAATGAATACCAAGACAAATGCGATGAAAGTGCAAGTGAGCACTCCCAAATGACAATATAGATAAAAATCTTATTATTTAGAAACTATAAATAAATATTATTTATTTAGACTTAATTTCTCTGCTGGGTATGAACCAATCGGTTTGATTTGGAGGATATCTTTTATGGTCTTTTTTAAATTGCTAAACTAAGGATCAAAAATATCAACTGCTGAATTATTTTTATTTCATTTATTAAATAAATATCATGCAGTTTACATGGAGAACAAACATCGCCTAACTGTACAACAGTTTGTTGGCGATAATGGCGCTCGTTTACTTATGACACTAATATTAATCAGAAACAAACAAACTACTCTCAAAACTCAAATCAAATACATATATGTAAGAACTAAGCAATGGATTGAAAGAAGTCTGTCAAGTAATAATCTGCTGACCTGTTTATTAAAGACTAGCTGTCCCCCGCGGTTTCACCCGCGTTCCTGAGGGATTTACATTTTCCTTGGATAAAAAGTAGCCTATGTTACTCGGGGATAATGTAGCTTTCCAAAGGTGAAAGAATTTTTGAAATCGGTCCAGTAGTTTCGGAGCCTATTCATTACAAACAAACAAATCTTTCCTCTTTATAATATTAGTATAGATTTACAGCAAAATAACAAATATTTGGTATAATGGAGTCTCACGTAATATAATTTATATTTCAATTGTCATAAAAATCTTAAAAGAATAACCGTAGACGAATAAATTAACTACATAATATAATTATACTACTTAGCACTGCAAATTACTTGCTCATTAATTTCTTTTATTTTTGTATGAAAAAATATTTAGTTGTTATTGTATAAATATGACTACCGTCAATTCTGAATTTGTCAAGGCTGTTATAGCTTATACTTCAACTAGTGAATAGCCCCGGCTTCTATTACATTATACACATAACGTGCCGGATAAAATTGTTGGTGCAAAACCGCATAAGAATCTATGGCGTAGTTGATGAATAAACGGAAATAGGGACTTTATTTTAAACTATTTAGAAATGTCATACTCGTTTTTGCAACTTAATATGATATAGCAAAGTTTAAATATATGCATAAATCACACAATTGTGAAGTCGGCCTTGCGGCCTTTTTGACGGAATTTTAAAACACAAGTAGGTTCTTTAAAAAGCTTCATAACGCTCATAATTTTTCATTTGTTTAAAATGGTTATTCTAAAATTAAAATAAGATTGTAATAATAGTAGTAGTAATGCATTTGCTTAATTATTCGTATTGCTATAAACCACTTTAGTTTTGACCTATGCAACTACCTACTCTTATCGCAATCGACAAGTAAATTAGTTCGATGATATCACGACATGAAAGTATAATTTGACCTTTATCTAAATACCTATTATATTGAATATCCGTTATAATATCATTGCTATCCATTATTATATATATTTGAAGATATACTCGAATAAAGTATTAAATGTACATTACTGACACTATAATCTCTTCTTATGTTTATTTAAATCGGATAATTATCAAAATGCCCAAAAAATTGTGCTCTAGTTACAAAATTTAAAAAGGTTACATACATAAAAAAAAAGGATTTGATTCATGCATAGGAAAATGTCGCTAACTAAGTTAACCTAACTAAACTTGCGGCACGCTATGATAGCCGTTTTGACATTTAACAATGACAAAGAAAAATAACCTTTATTCCGACAGACATACGGTGCATCATTGACCCAACAGCTATTTGTACGATGATGGATATCAACCTTATTCCAAAGCAATACAGTTTCTTTTCCTATGACAATCTGAAACGTCAAAACGGCCATCATAGCGTGCCGATATTTTATATATGTTATTTTCGAATTTTAAACCCAAAAATATCAGTCTTAAGTGACAGTAAACAGGATCATAAATTATGTATATAAATTTAAGTATGGAATTAAAATCGGTCTGATACTATAACAATATAAAATGTCAATCCTTAATAATATAAGGTTTCACATTCAAAATTATTACTATTGAATTTGAAAATCTACTAGTATATTTTTTATCTTGGTATGCTTAGCGGTATCAAAGTTAAACTTGCTCCGTAGGAGATAGGTATAATTAAAAACAAACAATCTTTGTTTAACCCTTTGGGAACAAAGGATTTCATTATAATAATGATCGAATCCTGAATTACGAACGCACTGCAAAAAGAATGAACGCTCGGATTAATGAATTTACCTTCGTTAACATTTGGACAAATAACGGTTATCGGTCGCATAATAACATGTCTCCATCGGTTTATTTTATTCGTCTGGACAAATAAAAAGTCGAGTTTTCAATGAGAGACCGTCGACTAGGGTTTTGTTCTTCTAATTTACTGCTCACTAAAGCATTGCCGCCATAAATAATTCAACGCTAGCGCACAATCGTCCATCGTTGTTCTTGCTACGCCATTGTGTAGTTTTGGAACGTTTGTTGTGCTTTACTCGGCCACATAGCGATGTTTATTTCAATGCTATCGATACATCATTCACGTCTTTGAATCAGAGTCTATTTCGGTCTGAAATAAAGCTATTACTTTATAAACAACAGCAATCCCTTCCCTTATCACTAGATCAGCTTTTTCTCATGTTCTTACGTTTACTTTAATGGAAATTAAGGAAGTTAACCGAACAGTTACTTTTTAATGCAGTTATTATACGGTATTTAGCTAAACGTCGGATTCAAGTTTTTGCGTTAGTCATTTACGGTGTATAAATATCAAAAGCTTGGTAAACAACAAAGCCGTCGTTGGTGCAGTGACTTCGATGAAGTATAGTCAGTGATTATTTATCGTTGTCATATATGAAACAAACGAGGTACCAATTGGTTTCAATGGCGATTTAATTTTGATGTATCGATCGTTCTAGCCTCATCTCGACTTGGTATAGCTATTTTTGCCAGTACCGTTCGATACATTATTTCTAGTCATTCGTGTCGATTTATTTCGTAGCTTCCCACAAACTTTTCACTTTACCAAATAGAATAATAATTGACATTGCCTAATAGTCAAGTATTATTCAATTTTTTAAAACTTATTTTAAAATGAAGTGATCCTTTTCTTGAAAAGCTACTATAATGTTATTTAATTACTTCTAAAATAAGATTTGTAAACTACATCCCGCCATAACATAAATGTGAAAGAAAGCCAAGTTTGCAACAAAACATCTCGCAAGTACTCGGTTACGGCTTTAACATTTTTTTTGAGATTTAAGTTAAAACAAAGTTCTTTCAAAGTTCCTCTAGTCGTAGTTCCTGTCATGTAAAACGTTATTTAGTAGCTTTCAAATAAAATGTGTTATATTCTTTGCAACTCAATAGTGTGTACTTGGCAAGCTGAAATCCTTGAGTTTGAGAACAATTTAGTCAAGTATTTCATTGACAAAGATCTAGTCAATCAAGTATTTGAGTGAGTTTAACGAAGTTAAGGTACCTGATTAGCTTCGTATAATCTAATATATAAATATATATAAATAATATAATTAGTACTATAATTTTCCGACGTAATTATCTGGTGAACGGTATTCGATTTATAAACTTTAAGATTTGGTAATAAAAAGAAAGTCTCACTAAACATGCAAAATTGCATGTGTAAATCAAATAGATTTAAAGATGGGGTCGAAAGTGGCCTGAAATGGTTCGTATAAAACCTACGGTCGATGTGTCGTCGCCCTTTTACTTTAAGAACTTGGCTGACACACTACCGTGTGCCTGATTTCTTGAATACCTACTTATACGTTTCCGTAACAGAGTTCTTTGTTTATGTTCGTTCAGTCTTAACAGTAGTTCACAATGCGTAGCTACATAAGGTCATAGATATATACTGTTTGCTGGCAGTCTGCCAGCTTTGTCATAGTCTTATAACATTTAACTTCATTGTAAACCATATACCGCACAGATATCATTAAATAATACATAATGATTATGAATCACGTGTAGAGAAGTATGTGGTACTGTGGGAAAAAAGCAGTTTACCAATTACATAAAATAAGTTAGGAATGGAATTGAATATACTTACGTGTAAAATAGAGAACTAGGTACGTTATGTATTTGGTAACGTGCGTAGTTTTCAGTTATTGTGACTCGTTTGTTTTCGTTGCCCAACTTTAATGATCTTTGTGTGGTTGCCGCGTGTGTGTAGAGACGTTATCATGTGTAACACGAGCCCGTGGCCCATAAATCCTCAGAAGTGGCTGCCACACTTGCGCAAGTGCCTCGCGTACGATAATGTCTGTGACCCGCCTCTTTTGTCATTATATCTTCATCATCGCGATTTAAATTACTTATGCTATCTATTTCTGTAAACCTATTTTAGTTCTTAAGTAACTTTATATTAATATCTGCTAATTTCGTAGATTGCTACTATAATTTAAAATAAGCATGGTGATACGTTCGTTGATATATCACCACACCCCAAGCAAACTACAATCCCTTTGACCCCATCCTGTCTGCAATCAATAGACCGTGAATTACTCGTTTGATCAGTTATCCGGGTTCCTTGGGTTCCGTCCGTGACTCAATTTTACTTAACGCAGTCGGTCACAAACTCTACACCAGTGTTCCGTGCTCTACACCATCAGTTAGACTAAGAAAACCAGTGTGTATTGAACCTCGTTAGGGGTCGGACGCGCGCCTGTCGGCTACCAGTCGTTGTGCACGTTGATTTTACCACGGCCTTTATAAACAAACTGTTTGTTATTTGTGAATATAACAGTGATATTTGTAATAAATATATGTGTGCGTGAGTGTTCCGGTACCAACTGAGCGAGATCTGGTACTAACGTAATGAAGAAACAGTGATTTTTTCGTTTTTTGAGCTGCATATGAGCGAAACACGTTTAAATATAATTTGTTGTTTTGTTACCAAGACATCCGGGTGTAATAATGTTTTAATTCTCTGTTATTTAATGTAAGGAATGGTGATTTATGTTTATTACAGTGTTTTAGTAAAACTAACACAGGCGTGATTAAGCAAAGTAATGGAAAACATTGATTTTATTTAATTATAGATATGGTTATCAGTACATATTTATATGCTCGGTTACTATATTACTTAACTTCTAAGTAAGAGAGACTAACCATTTGAGTTAAGCTTGGATAGGAGCAGGTAACCGCGTCTCTTTTTTACCGAGTGTTTGTAAGACCCTATTATTGGCAGATCCTGCTCGGACCCGGACACTATTCTTGGGATAACCTATTATACTGACGTTCATTGTTAAAGGGATATTTTAAAATTTAAACAAATTATTTATGAAATAGTACAATTACAATAGGTCCGTAAAACTCTAAAAGTTATTAGTATGTACTTTCTTTACTAGTATGTAGATGTACTTTCTTAATTTAGGGTTAATTTCAGCAATTTATACTATTGTAGCTTATGTGGAATTAACACATGATTCATCTCAAAATGTCAAGTTAAATTACATTCTCGTGAAAATTGACATTTCAAAGGAGTCACACATGTAAACGATAAAAGTAAACTTCAAACGCGATCCACAAAAACATATTTAAAGGCAGATCTGGTTTTATTTGGGGTCAAACGTTTGATATTAATCCCGTTTGATGTGTTTTATGGCGATAACTAACTAGCAGTTTTATTTGCCTGCTGTTTAACGAAGTAATGTAATATACTCGAAGTAAAAAGAACTGTTAATACCATGCGCATACTATTTTTAATTAAATAATATCAACACCAACAACAACAGCGACAGATTTATTATTCTACCACGGAGTTAATATCTCTTTTAACAATTTAATTTGTATTCAAGGTAAATAAAATCAGCAATACCAAATATTACGATGAGATAAAAAAGTGTCTCGAGTGGCCCACTTGTGTAATCAATGTCAATCGAAGCTACTATAAATTTTAATATTTATGTAGTCTATATAAATCGATGGTCTTCTGTCAATATTGTGGGATGCTTTTATGTTGGTGTTTCTTTTGGCTTTGAGATATTTATAGATGTCATAAATCATTACGGTGCATTATATAGGAGGCTAGTTTGCAGCAAAGTGGTGGTGTCAAGAAGCTCGTCGTCACGCACTGTTGTCACCGCAACTGAACACGGTGCTCGTCCTATTTACGCAACTTTGTGGCTGTCACGTCGTTTGCTATCCCTATGTAATTTAACTATCTCGTAGATGTAAATAAACCCGTCTCTTTTGCTCTATTTAGCATTTATCACTGTACATCAAAAGATAACAGATTCGTAGAACTAAATGCTTAAAAGCGAACTCAAAAGAAATTCTCAACGTTTGAACCGGATGATGCATTTTTCACATTAATCATATCCCATTTGTGGTTTCACGCCCTTTATGGCTCCCTCAGTAAACTGTTTGAAATTTATTTCATATTCCACTTTCACGTTTAGGTATGTTCGATGTTCTAGTAGCTATAACAATATCTATTATTTTTGTGCGGTTTATTGCCATTGCATTCCCTTGATATTTTATGACGACAATTGTTGTTTCGTATCAGATATTCATATCTATAGTTTTACTTATCTTACGAATTATCGAAGCGACTGATAAAGTAACCTGTATATCTATGAAACTGTTCGTTCGTGCTCGCTCAGTTATAATTTATTTTGTCAAAATGTCCCTGCGCCGATATAAGTACTTACTTGTATACGATTTTTGTTTGCAAAAGTATATTTATTGTAATAACAACTCTTAGTTTCGTTTACTGGTCGTTAGAGTCCACTGTCTTCAATCAGCGAAGCGCCTCCTCGCTACTGTCAATTGAGGTTAATTCGTATGGAGACTGGCCAGGGATCTCCAGATAGCGCCCCTGCATTATTTATTTGTTCAATAAGCTAAATGGCCTAGTAAATAGACATCGTGTTCATAAATAAACGCTATAAATTTGTTACTTGTAACGTCTTCTATTTCACTGTCATACTCAAAATTATATGAGTTACTGTTCTGCTTTCGGATAGTTCTTTCGAAAAATTTTACAATTAGCTACTTTGTTATTTGAAAATTGAAATTACCAAAATCTACAATAGGAATCATTCTCTCACTACTGGTTCACTTTGGTCCAGCATGGCCGCTGGTGCACTGAAAATAGTGTAGAACAATGACAACGACCTCGTAAAATAGTCATGGAATGACTTGTGGGTTCATGTACTAGGGCAATCGTGATATAACCTTACCAATTTGACGTGTAAACATAATTTTAAATCATAGATATTGATAAATTAGTCTACATAGCGATACAAATAAAACATTATACATTAGATCACATTCCCGTGTGAAATCATCTGTTACGTTTACCAGCATTGATATCGGAAACATAAACCAGCCCCAATTTATTGGCAGCAGGATTGTAGCTCTCATAATAAGAAATTTAATTGTTCAACACTTAATTAATTTTGTCGGTAACCAGCCCGTTAGTTCAAGACATTGAATGCGTTACATACCTAACCAAAGAGGAAAGAAATCGCGTTTTAATAATAATTCTTTGATTAATTGTCTATTGGCTCGTCCATCATGCTATATCCTCTCTATATACTTACTTTTACGATTGTTACTCACGTTAATTTATTCTGTATATCTAGTGAACCGTGTATGATCAGTTTGATCGTCTCCATAAATCAGTCTAGCCATAGACACAGACCAAACAGAACAGTTCATAGGAATACTAATGGTTCACGAGTAAATTTAATTCTAATGCAGTAATTTAAAGTCAATACGCCGTTTCTCTCTTATTGTATGTTACCTTCGAAAGCTTAATTAATTATGTTTATTCCGATGAGCTAAGAAAACAAGTTCATTGCTACTGCTCTTGTTGAATTGAAGCAATTGCGTTTACTTATTTGACACCTACGTAAATGCACCTATTGGTCTCCGTTTGACACTATTATGTCATGTTCCAATCCTAGATAATTATTGCAAACAGAAAATATTATTCACAAGGTCTATTATACCCCATTCGTTCTCAGTTGCTACTGCATTGTCATGACTTGTGTATTTATTGACCGTATCTAATGTTGCCATACTCAAATTTTATTGAATAAATGTCAGAGCTGTGTGTGACTTCACTGTGAGATATCTGTCGCCTGTTTGGGAGACAATAAAACTTGTTTTGAATTATAATCTGTAATATCAATCAAACAAAAATATAGTTATTGGTTAATGGCAATTTAATGACGCCATATTCTAATGTATGTTGTTTGTCAAATTATAGTACTTAAACATTAAATGAAGAATTTTACTTAAATATTGGATGGCGTATTTTCTTTATCTAAAATCATTTGTAGAATGTTTGCTACACTCACTCGTCTCGTCCACTACTATCAATTTATTACTTGAATCTTTTAGCAGTTTAGCCCTTCTTTTGCTGCTTACACGAAACTTTATCAGCGTCCTTTTTGGTCACAATTTTATTTTGTATATAATTGGATCGGTATATTGTTAAGTAGATATGTGAAAAACGAAAAGTTGAAATATCCTTGATTTTTGACCCCAGCATAAGCAATATTCATCAATGAACTCGTATCGTACGTTAATACGAAACCCGTTTAGCGACCGTTGCGTCATCATCAACTGTCGTTGACCTTGGCGGAAGTGGCAAATCTCATTTTGCCACAACCGTCTCTACAATAATTAGATTCCATGTGATTATTCCGAGTAGGCGACTGATAATCACTCGTTTTATTTTTTATCTCTCATAAAAACTGTAACATGTTAAATAACTTTTTTCATATTAAACCCACGTGTGCAACTTACCAAAGCCGGTCCAAACGGACGGACATCTCGATGTGTAGGATACAACTTCCCTAAGTGGTTTATCCGTTATCATATGTACAGAGTTCAATAGCTAGCGCGGAAGGAAGCTCTACAAGACAGGAGCGTGCTCTATCTACCCAGGAAGCGCCAGTAGCAAGTACATCTACTTGAACATGGATAAGCAAGGGATCAGTCTCAATTTACAGATACTAAGACTACATATCTACTTTTAAATCTACGTGCTCGGTCAAAAACAGTATGACAACCTGGTGGTCTTTATTGTCTGACTCAACTCAAAATTAAGAGATAATACTGACAGCGTAGGACCGGTGGGTGACCATCCATGAGTCAACTAAGCTCATCCTACTAATGACGGTGGTCTTATTATCAGTTCCATGATACGATAACGTTTCTTTTATAGCCACCAAGGTTATTGTAGCGTCCTAATATAAAGTCCAATTAATTAATAAACGAATATTTGAAATATTTCGTCACGATGGATGGGTGGCATAAATCAGTATTTATAATTTGCATGACAATAGTCTAGGAAAGAGGTTAGGGGGGTCACCCTTGATGTCCTTTAAATTCAGATCTACCGTTCATTGCATGACGTGTGCGTATAGGCAGAGCAAGCAAGCAAACAATGCGCCCAACCCACGCGATCATTCGCTTGTTTATAGCCGTCGTCTGCGAAATTTACTCTTGTGATGTGTCCTACATTGTATTACCTTGTACCTAACTTGATTAGAAAATTATTATTTTATTCATAATATTAAAATTTCGGGTTTTCCACACTACATAAAGTTTTAATTGCGCGAAATAAAGTAGTTAGGTACTCGTGTGGATCGATATGATGCTTATCTCAGAATGGTGCCTGTACTTTTGGACTTGTTAACTCTACCTAATTAACAAGATTAGAAACTGCGTGTTTTCGCAATATTTTGTGTACAATAGTTTCATAATCCAATTCCTTGACCGCAATTTTAGACCTATGTTAAAAAAATACATGCGCATGTGACTCGGTTATTGGTGTTCACCTCATGTCTATAGCTGTATCTATATAGGTAGATATCGAGTGTCTTCCCATCGAGTGTGCTTTTATGCCGCCTTGTTACTGAGCCATGTGGGCAACAGATGCTCCCCATGAGCCTTAACTTCAAACTGTTGCTCGAACATTGAATCTTCACGTACGGCCGACCCGGCCTTCTATAAAACTTTGCCCTCAATATTTAATGCAAATTTATTACGATTAGGTACCTACCTTCTTCCTTACAGCTATTTCCTTTTTCAATATATGTAAAGTTTTATTAAAAACAACATTTTTTTTTATTTATTGATATGAAATTGAAGGTTATTAGTTCTAGTAAGGAGTTTTATTGTAGTTACCTTTGTGAAACCGTAACTTCGTATTTATCGAATTAAAGTATCTTGTGAAGATATTTTTTAAGTCACACATGCTATTTACGAGACATAATAATAATTTGTATTACAAACATCATTCTGTTGAGATCATCGCTGTTAACATCACGTATTATTCGCAAAAAATTGTTATACCTATATAATATTTTATTTTAAACATTCAATTTATTCAAATCAACTGATTATACAAATACACAACTATTTCGTTTTCCGTTATGCTAATATTTTAATAATTTAATAGGTACTCATAACCTTACATCAACCATTCCTGTTTCCTATCAACGTCTTAATAGATATTACATAACGTTAGCGCCAATGTAAATTATTAATTTGTACAAAAACCTGTCCAATTTACTTTCTATTATGCGTAGATCAAGTTATTCTTTGTGGTTTTATACTCTTTCTCTAATACAAGTTATATTAACTTCGTAGAACATAGGGTTATCATTAGAGGGGTTATTGTCGTAGTCAGAGAAATAATCTGTGTTAGATAAGATGTACTTGGATTTTTTTATTTATTGCCGAGTAATATAAACAAAAGCCCACAAGCTACGCAATAATATTAGGTATATTGTTCGGTTGTTATAGCCCTATAATGTGGACTTTGGTTGTGAAATTGTCTTAAATTACACTAGTTGAGTGACTCGGTCGGTAAGACAGTAATCTGTGCCTCGACCCGAGGAAGAGAGCGTTGCTTATTATATGAGTATGAAATGCGTGCACGAAGAATGTTTAGATGGTGTTTTCATATTGATTTAGACTGGAAACATTTTATCGCTTGTTTTATGCGCATAAATTTTTTCTCGTCATAATTTTATTGATTTTGACATATTTCCTTCAACTTCCTCCTCTCTTTCCAATGACACTTTGTTTTGATACACTTGGTTCGTTTCAGAAGTAGAAACCTTTGCATTATCCTGACTCTATTTCTGCCGCTAGCTTAGCTTCCTCTTCTGAAGATAATCATGTTTGAACCTGTTCTTTTATTCACATTTTTACTCTTACATGCAACCTTTAGTACAGTTTAAAATCTCATTAAAATAGACCAGTCAACAGTCAGTTGCCACGCAACTGTAAACTCATTAAGGTTATACCATGCCAACGTTATCGTTCTCCTTTAGAAGCATACATTGGTATGCAGTTCGAGTACTGTTAATAATTGCAGAGATATTACTTCTCTAAACAATCGATTCTCATATGATCGACTAAGCTTGCTATGAGAATAGAAAAGGAACCGTTAGGGTCGCGATCTTATAGAACACGTGTTTTTTCCGTGTCGGTACTTACTACCTACAATGAGCTCGTTGACATCAATAAAGGTACCTCTGCCTATACTATGATTTTTGTAAAAAAAATCGTACGTGACGATATGGTATACTATGAAGATACATATTTGTATGTGAATGACATACTTATCGCCCAATGGATTTGAATATTTGGCACAGACATAGAATATGTTCTGGATTATCATATGTCGGACTGTTTAGCCCGAGACTAAAAAGTTCGGGAACAAAGCAGCAAGGCGGCTAATATTCTGTAATATGTTATGAAAATTTGGCAACACCAACGATACATAGTGTACTATTTGATTATAAATGTAATGTATACAGCTTTTGCACGTTGCATTATAAAAGTTTATTATTTATTTATAAACGTCGGTCTCTAAAATACAGGGTTACTGAAACGTTACGTAATGACCGTGAAATTTAAATATTGTGTCGTATACACACTAATACTACGACCTCAGTTAAGTAAAGGCTACAACTGTGGGCCACAATCACGCGCCGCTACTCTACATCACAACCCAGGTCGTTGATACTCGTACGATACGCATACACTGCATTAGAGCGAGAGAGACAAGTATATAAACAGATTGTTCTATCTTAGTCCCCCATAGAGTAACTTTTTGTACGAGACCCTTGCAACCTGTCAGTGGCTTTCAAATGGAGTTCAAAAGATTGTTAATTTTTGTATCGATAAATGTTTATATGTGATGATGTTGGATGCAGCTTGCTGTTTTAACCACAATTAAATAAACGTACTAAAATAGGGACCTACCTTGGATGACAAAATGAAGGCCATCTAACTATTCTGTTCATATTGCGCTCGATAAATGTAACAATGAAAAGCTTTTGGAAAGTCTAGTTTTTCGATCTTCGAGACGTTTGACTGTTCGATTGGCGCCCGCGCTCGATCGCTCCGATCGCCCCCCTCGTCTAATTTATGACTTAACCCGTATACCGACGTGACCTACCATTGTTTGAATTACTACTTGTACAAACAACCACAAACGCGTTCCCTTTGAATTGAAGTACTCAGACTTAGGATTTCTTCATATTAAATACGTTTCCAGCTGTGCTAAATACAGAGTGCTTACCTACAAATACGTATTCTAGATTCGATATGATAATTAAAAAGAAGGTTCCCTATTTTTGGGACATTATAATGAAATTATGCTGAATAAATGAGCAGGACTCCCACAAATTTGCTAATAGATAATCCAACAAGTTAGAACATAATTCAACAGGAATAAAATCTTGAACGTTTCACTGGTGATCGACTGCTTGCTATGGTCATTGATCATGTCTAATTTATGCATTGACCCGTATACACTGTGCCGGGTACGCTATTGTATTGTACGGTGCAGATGAATAATGCAGCCCTCGTAACTCCCGGTTTTATGAGTTAACTTATAGCCGATAAATCATTGTACAATACTTGTCATTTATTTTTCAAACTCGACAACCTCAAGATCATTGACATTGTTTTACCACTAGGTATCAGTTTTATCAGCTACTTTCATTTCTATTACTAATCCTAAAATTCCACTCAATTGGGATGTGTCCTGTATTAAAGATAAATGATCAAACACTAACCAGTGTATTGAACATCCAAAAATATACGAAAACATTAAATATGATTAAAATTAAATCATTAATGTCAAATTTTTCAGTACCGATCTAATCATAAAGAGTATGTTATTTGATGATGTATCAATTATGACGTCAAAACTTGCTGTTTCATACAAAACTCCATACATTCGATCGTTTTGACATTTCATAAAGAATTGTTGATTTGACATGTCAGGACACATCCCTATTCACATAGCATAATTTTAAATTCAGTACATTATATCTCTCGACTATTGAAATACTGATGATGTTAACTGATACGTTATACGTCAAAATCAATCCTATGGTTGGACCTAACAAGTCTTACTTTATATATTCTTAATCTTTACCGTCCAAGTATAGAACGCGAGTCCTTGAATTTCAGAAAGCCTTGCTGTATCTTAACGACTTTAGTGCCAATAAACGTAAAATGGTATAGTTGTAACATGAGGCGAAGTGAGTCATACCATACTGTATTCTGAACAAACTGTTGGCGCTGTGTGGACTGTCTATACATACAGCGTCAACCGATTGTGCGGAACCCGGGATGGTCACCGAGAAATAAAACGATGTGAAATACTACACTGCATTACATGGTCGTATTGTCATTCACTTAAGGGGAACGATTATGTTTATAATTTTAAATAAAATTCGACACAGTAGTCAACGCACTCAAAAATTCACAATCTTTGGGCATAAATAGCTGCTTAGGCTATTCCCTATAGCTACCATATCCGATCCATAACTTTACGCAGTACCTACTCATCAATTATTGTGTAAATTCCGCGTAACTGTAGAAAACTATATGCTTACCTTATTATTTCCGTTATTCATTCTGTTAACAAGTGTTGGTAACCCTTAATTGTCTGTCATAACCAACGCCGGATGCCTCGGTCCACTACTTATTATTAGGTAGGTACAGAACTACCATAAACAGCGACATATGATGAATAGATGAAAATAATTACCGACTCTTACTCAGCCATTTATTGAATACACGTGCGAATGTCTATTTCTGAATTAGAAAGTTAATGGAGATGGTATAGATTGTCGTATATGGTACCCGCTTCGTATAAGTTAAACTAAAGACATTAAGCCTAAAGCTTAAAGTAATATTTAAAGAATAATCTTAGACTGTAATGTAATGTATTTTGTCAAGTGGATAGGAATCGAGCATCAAGTTTCGATGGTTTCTTATGTTAGGATAAAAATAAACTTACCTTAGGGATCCACTTGTATCTTAAAAGGGTTAAGTGTGGTAAAAAGAAACTCGGTCATAATCTGTACATACTTGTAGTACTAAAACTATTATTAGGTTTTGAGTTAAACTTACCGCTCCTTTAAAAGCAAGTTCGAAGTTTCTACTATCAATGTTTTCCATTACATGCCCGTTATTATTCTATACTTACATTATAGCAACGTTAGTACCGCGTCTCGCTAAACGCGTAGTTCAAGCTATATTTTACAATTTAACGCTTTCCAGGTAATACAGCGAAGGATGTGCAGTGCCTATTTTACAGTAATATGTGTAGTTACTTGAATATAATCTCGGAACTGCCAGTGATATACAGGAGAACAATTTAATTTGTGTCATTAGACAAACCCTCAACATGCTTGGGGCTGTGTCATGAGAAATATAATAGACATGGCGGTGACTACTTCGGCGACTTATCATGGCTCTCCAATCCATGACGGGTTTGCCACTATCCGTGCGCCACGGAGTCGAATCAAGATTAGAAACTTAGTTGAACCGAATCAAAGTGTTAATCTACCTCAGAGACATTCAGAATATTTTACACTACATAGAACACCCAAGAATAACTTTCTAGACAGCAGTTTGGGAGTGCAGTATGTAGCTAACGCATCTTCAAATAATTCATATGTAGATCAATCCTCTAGACTAAGTTTTACAGACCCTATTTATGCCAAAGTATCTCCACCGCATTCGAAGAGCAGTTCCCCAGTGAAATATGCTAACGGTAGGCAAGAAATTCATTATGATTCTATAGATACGAAGCCTCGTAGAAGGTTGAAAAGCTTAGATTTGTCGGGGGAGCAGGACATGAGATGTAGCGAAAAAATTGGAATCGTGAACCTAAGTAACGGAGAGCGGCAGTCGTATGAGCAGCACGTAGCGAACCAGGACGGCGTTGAGCAGCATTCCGTGCGCACGGACATTTCTGGCTCGTCAGTCGACTATAGAAGGAGTCATAGCGATCGAGATAATTGCTCGGAATCCTCCTCATACCTCACCGATAACGACCGGCCTATATCGAGCTACAGTGACAATTCCACGATACCATCCACGGACACGGAAGATGTTTTAAAAGATTTACCAAATAAATCAAAATTTCATAGGTCACCCCAAAAATATGCTACGTTAAATTTGCGAAGGCCTAAGTTTATAGATCTTAAACCACCAAGTATTAAAGAAAATCCGTCAAACGGAACTTTACAGAGAAACAGAATGGGATATCATTCTGAACCCAACACGCCTCTCGACGGTGATCTTACGGATTTCAATGGATCCCCTAGTATACTCAGTGAGGTGCATCAAATACCACGAATGCCTTTACAAAATAATAGAAACAACTTCAAACGATCCATAAGCGAAACAAACGGGTTTTCTAAACGACTTAACTACCGGCATTCATTCAGCGCTGACTTTAGACCGCAAACAATTACAAGAAGACCTCATAAGTGTTGCGAGTGCGTTACTGGAATACCAGCAGAAGAAAATGCTGAACAATCACCATCCCGACCATCGTCAAGGACTCTTGGAACTTTATACGAATCGCAAGACTCTAAAGTTGGATGTCAAACTATTCTCCGTGCAAAACCACCGGTTCCATGGTGGGAATTAGCAATCAAGAAGTCACGATATAAAAGTTGCCCTATATTAGAAGAGGTAAGTTAAATATTTGATACTATATACTTTTCACTACATGACTACTTCAAAAGTAGGTCTAGAGTTTTATGTTATAAAATTATTTCATCGGAAAAGAACTCCATAAATCAGAATCAGTGGATCTCAGTGAGTTATGGAATAATACAATCAATATTGTTGAGGTTTTTGTACTTTTCTCTACAAGTCAGGAGACTTAGCCGCGCGAATAGCTTTCTATAGCGTTCAAGAAAATTTTCATTTAAGGTGTGGTTTTCGTTCCCCGGTCTTTTATATTATGGTATAATAGAATGCAATAAAAGTAATATCATTTTGTACATCGGTTAGGGGAGAATATTAATGAGGGACATGGCGTGTTCACCTGATGTCCCTAAAAGGTAGGGTGTACTGTAAAAACATTTACGTCTGCTTATAATAGAAAATGTTTTGTTTATATCAAATGAACATGACTACTTTACTACTTGTATTAATACAAGTTACATTTATAAATACTAAATAAAACAAAAAAACTACTACTAATACATACTTATATAAATATATAATGTAAAACTAACAAAACAAAAAATAAGAGTATCTACTAATATTATAAATAAGTATCTGATTTTTTATATTAAAAAGAAACAATATTTGAAATAGATAGGTTTTTCCTTAGATTACATAGACTAATTAGATATATAGAAACTGTATACTATCTACGAGAAAAAAAAAGGTTTTTTTATTTATTTATTAATACAAATAATAATAATTCTTATATGTAGCATGATATAAGTTTTTGTGATTATTGAACAGATTAGATTCGCTATCTATATACATACTTTTCATAAATGCTAACAGAATAGAACAGGTGCATAATCGTATAAAAATCGCTAGAGCTCACATAAAATTGGTTTTTAAAAAAATATTACCTGACTACCAACAAAGACGCAACCTTTTACCTACGTTCTGATGGTCAGGTGTTGACTTAATCGTCCCTAAGAAAGCCCATTCAACTATTAACTGATTATAAAATATTCTTTCCCACGATAGTAGAAAGGAAATGGTCTTATTACGTAAAGATACACTATTACGTACCATTTATGCATAAAATTTGAATCGAAAAATGTGATACAAAGATAACATAACGTTTCTCTAATTTGTTAGTAGGTGTTCGAACAACCGCCGTTAAACCTACTTACCACTATTAACTATCTAGGTAGTTTCTAAGCCAGATAAAAGTTATACATTCACTAGAAGGCGATCTTGTACAACTAGATTCGTTTTGCAATTCCTCTGATAAAATAGCATTGTTCGTAGATCCTATTTCGTCTACGCAATATTTTATATTGTCAAGACGCGCGTGGGCGATGGACTTCTACCTCACTGGCGTGCCACTGCTGAGACAAACCTTTGCAACCGCCACAAGGGACACCTTTGAACCTGAGCTACCTCTAACAACTTCGAAAAACAAGACAGATGATATCTCTCCTTATATGCACGCTTAACATACTTATAACAATGATATATAATGGCACTTTGAGTAACTGGTATTTAGAAATGAAATTTAGTTAAAGTTTTCTAAGAAATTTGTCGGTCTTAAAACTGATGTTTTAACAAAATTGCTTTGATCATAGTTGATTCTTGACAGAATGGAGAAGTGCCAATAGTTGTAGATAATCCCTAGTATAACTAATCTGTCTTGCGGTTCATTAACACAGTTATTGGGTGTTCAGGGCATAGAGATCACATATAAGTGTATCGGGACCGAACGTGAGATATCTATCATCCCAAGTGACTTGGACGGCAGCGTTTGATATTGTCCGCCAAGTGGTGAGATTCCGAGTTGCCACCATGGCACACTTTCCTAACGCAGCCACATCCGCATATAGCATTTCTTGCAGGACTTGTTTTATATTAGTATTGTTTTCAGAAAACACGAGCTATAATCTGATGTACGTACATACTTTATTTACTCACTTTAGTGAAATAATCCTCTCAATTTCATTTTTTTATTATATACGTAACCTCAAAATTTTCATGAGTATGATTCTGTTCTCGTTTACAATAATGGATAACCTTGATAAATTCTCATGCACCTAAATCTACAACACATCAATAGGTAATCTGATAATAATAAAGCACAATTTGTAACGGAACAACTGTGACAATAGAACTCAAAGTACTATTTGTATTATTGTCATCTCGTACAGCATAGTTATTCAGGCGTGTAGTGTACACAAATTGACAGTAGAAGCTATGGTAGAGGTGCAGCCCAGATTCGAACCGACCGAATAAGGAAGAGTGCACTTGAACAAATAATGTCTCTCGTTTAGGATACTTTAGCAATCTCTCGTAATAATCCAGTGGGAGTGCCCATAAATATTAACAATATTAACATGTAACAAACACCTACTCGGTTTCTTATCGATTCTTTTTATATTTTTCCAAATTTATGAAAACCCGTATTGTGTTTTGGAGCGTTATTGAATTCTTTTCTCACATTTTGATGCCTACACACTTGCCTTTGCTTAGATAGAAATGTTTCTCATTTAAACCTCATTTCTTTTGAAACACAAAAAGAAGATATAGTGCGATTTTGTTGACATCTATCTTTATATATCTACTCGAATATTATAAAATGAGTGCATTGCAACTATTATGCAAAGGACGGAAGCATCTCGTTGACTTGCAACTGAAACTGCACCCAATTGAAGCAAATGCTTTTAATGAGATTATTTTTGGGACATTACTAATTATAAATGGTTGTGCATTGCACTATTGTGCGCATCGTTCTGAGCACAATGGCATATACCTACGTGCAGGGTAATAATTCTAATCAAACATTAGATCATATGTGTAATTATTATAAATCGTTTTTCATGTATGTAGCCAGTAACGCTACTTGGCCATCATCCAAACTAAATGTAGGGGGCAACGTTCTCAAAACGTTGATGGACGTTAGATAATAATTGAGAGCTATTAACATTATAACTGTGGTTATTGCTGCGTGTATCAATCCATCATAATATTTGATGCATCTTTTTATTCTATAAAAGCTAAGCTTGTACCAAATAACAGATACATTTACAAACTTATTCCCTAAGTCCCTATTGGATAAACATTTCAAAAGGAATTAAAATACAACTGCTGCAAAATATTCCAGATCGTTGTTTCACTGCATCTGAAAATGGACAAAGGAATGGACACACGGCATAATTATTACTTTGTCAAGAACTAGGGACATTTGATGGTGTCATTAAGCTCTTAAAGCGCGGCTGTTTCCGCAGCTGGTGATTGATAATTATCTGCTGCCACCTGTCCTTACAATCCACGTGTGGGGTTCCGTAATTGCAAGTATAGAAAAAATATTGTAGTGAGTAGGTACACGCGCTCTCTGCAAGCAATTTGTATTTCCCCTCTCACACAAAGCTGTTCATAGTGTATCAATGAAAGACGTTTAGGTAAATTGATATGGAATCCATTAAACTGATGAGCTGTGGCATATATAAAGTGGATGAATAACCGTAGCGATTAGGTACGTGTGGGAATTGAAATGTATTTCAACAATAAACTTATAACTTTACTGCTTTCAAAAATTCTGTGACGTTATGCTACGCTGGTAATAAATCGTCAGTTAATGTATTAATATTCGATTGATTTGCAATTAGAATGAATTATTAAATAAGAGACATTCTGAAAAATTCACAACGAACCCTGAATTTGAAAAACGGTTGTACATACTTTAGTGAAACCGTTTAGTACGGCACGCGCAAAAGGTGTCCTGCCTGGAGATCTATCAATGACGCTCAGACACCATAATTGGCTAAGCAGCATGCGTGCGAGCAGGTGAATTATGCTATTAAAAGTTTTGTTGTATTTTAATGTAAGCTCTTTATTCAAAACACGTACGGAAAGTAATGAAAACGTTTTTAATTCCATTTGCTAGGTGATATACTAGCTATACGTTACTTAGGGGGCGTTACTCCCTATTCAATTTTGTTGAGTGCGTTCCTGTGACGCAGCAAACAAAGGGTCCCATGTCCAGCCTACACCCACGTCCACTATTACCGGCCTATAAAGCAATTTATTCCGATGAGTCACATTTACAGTTCGTAAAACTACAAAATATGTTTACAAACAGTGTTTACGATAACCTAACTACGGTAAAATATGACATGCGTAATTATATTGACGTCAAGGTAACCGTTAACCGGTTCCTTGTGAACTCGAGAGCGGTTCGAGTCATTATCGAGGCAGGGACGTCCACCATCAAGTCTGGATACGTTCTAATCTCACCCCACGACAACTGAAGTGTTATAGAGAACTGTGTCGCTCTGCGGTCGTCTCTGATTACTAAATTTGCGGCACGCTATGATGGCCGTTTTGACGTTTAACAATGACAAAGAAAAATAACCTTTATTCCTTCAGACATAAGGTGCATCTATTGATCCAACAGCTAATTGTATGATGATGGAAATCAACCTTATCCCAAAGCAATACAGTTTCCTTTCCTATGACAATCTGAAACGTCAAAACGGTCAGCATAGCGTGCCGGTAGTATAAAATGAATAGAAATTACAGTTATGTCGGCCGACCAGACGTAAGGGAAGTTATAATGTGCATTATATTATAAGCATTGCTTGACTAAAAGCTCAATTTCCTTCGGATATGTCGTTCTTGTATTTAAATTCTTCTATAGTTATTTTGAGTTTGAGACCTTTAAACTGAAATATTTAGATGTCCTTTCTACTAGTAATGTCGCTTAGTTTATATTAATACAATACATTACGTTTATGCCGTAATCCATTTTATGTACCACATATGTGTATGCAGGCAGAGGGCTTACAATCTCGAACTGATCCGTTGCCAACTAGGTATTAAGGTTTGGATGTTGCCCAGAACCCGAGCACGGGCAGCAATTGAAACCACTGCAATATCTACAGCATATATATTTTTTGTTACAGGCACATGTGGTCTCAGCCTTTGAACAGAGTCTGTCGAATATGACGCAGCGACTGCATCAGCTCACAGCCACCGCCGAGAGAAAGGTACTAAAACACGTTACTGGATTTCTATCGTAAAATCTCCAGGGCATCCTTTCAGTTCAATTTGTGTTTAAGTGGTTACTTGCTTGTTTATATTGATTTCGATACTTACAAACAGGTTAATTTATAGCGTATTAAAACTGCTATCACTTAAAAATGGCCATAAAACATCGAGATGCAGTTGTCATGGAAAGTCTTTTGGGAGCGAAACCATCCGAGGCTGAAATAGCTTAAACTTTAATATTTAGAATTATAAATTTTGATGAATAAGTGTAACTAAATTTAAGTAAATGCTAAGTTATTTATTTATAATCCATGTATCGGCTATAGAAAAATTGAATGTAACACTATTATTAAGGAACCACAAGCCTCAGTTCAAAACAACGAACTGAGCACGCGCGGAAAGATGTAAATTTTTAGAAACGCAATACAATTGATCTTAAAATAATTCATCGTAGAATCTTCAAAGAGTACGGACTAAGAGTCCGTAGAAAAAATGTAAAAAGAAATGAATAAATAAAACTGCTATCACCAAATTCTGCATTAACATTATTAATAACTATTACAAATACAACATCTCAAACTTCCAAACCGTCGACAGTACATTTGGAACAGTAACCAGTTCGAACGGATGCAAATAACTTTCTTTTATTTATTTTTTGTTCCCATCGTTTTATCAGAGAAGACTCCATCGGTTATTCAAGGCTACTTTTTCTGGCTGCTTTACACTTCAATCACAAACATGTATTGTTTGATTTAGGACTCTGAGTTAACAGAGCTACGGCAGACGATCGAGTTGCTTCGGAAGCAATCAATTCAGGCTGGTCTGACGACGGCTCACATGCAGTCCATGGGTATTAGGACTGATGGTGTCAACATCTCTGGCCAGGTAAATAATTGTATTACAATTTACTATAACATGCATATTGCATACAGTAGGTAATAAATGATGGTCCAGTATTTAAATGTCATGCCCCAATCATTCAACTTGTGTACTTAGAGTATGAATCATAAGCTTAACAGTATCACTATCGTCTGAACTAGATAAGCTTATTGACAATAATGTGACTTTGGGTCATCTTTGATTAAATTGTGATATGCACAGAAATTATATGTAGACTTAGTGGTATTAATTTTTCAACTATGAATTAGGCATGCATTTTGATGTGGAATATACCTATTTTACAAAATCACTTACTTGCAACAATTTCTTATTTCATTTAATAATACGTTAGTTACTAAATAACCATTAATATAAATAGTAGGGTAACGCAAATTGCGTGGAAAATAAGACGTTCTCTGTAAACGACGCAAAAGACATCAAGGTAATGTATTATAAATTCATTTAACATACTTTTCAGATGGACAACGATTACATCTACATAATATCTTAATTATGTATTCCAGAGAGGAAACACTGATATGTCGGTCAATGCGATCATCCATCAATCATTATGCGAACCATTAGATGCACGTTGTAACGAGATCAAGTGCATTAAAGATTTTACTAATATTGTATTTGTTATGACCATAGATAACCCCTTTGAATCGGACGTTGAGGTCCAATAAGCAATATCAAATAAGGCAGGGACATGGCAGCCGTATTTGCATTAAATTGAACATCAATAGATCCGTCCCCGTTCCACATTCAATACTCAGTGAGAATCGACAAGTGACATGACTGACATACTTGCTTCCTCCACATGTTACCAATGATACGGTACATTTCTATGTGATTTATGTACATATGAAATTACTGATTACAGCAGTATGTGCACAGAACTATCTCCAAGTATATTACTTTTGAAAGCATATACCTATTTGTAAAGTCGCGATTCATTGGTTGATTGTTGATCGACTCTTTATCTAGACACATGGTTATATTAATCTAATGACGTCATATGCTTTGTCCAAGTGATATCTGATGTATATATATGTATCGCCGGCTTATTTATTAGAGTCCTTTCAATTGAATATGACGAACGTAATCTAGCGATTTACTTCTTTTGTACTAACCACTTACAACTGGTTATAATAGATATTTGATAGCTAAGATGAGATTATATTATTAGCGCCGTCCTGATTTATGAATAAACAGCTTTATGGCCTAGGTCCAGATTTGAAATTCGATTATTGAATTTTCCCTAGATCGAGATCATTATGGAATAACATATTCCAGAAAATACCAGATTGCATTTCTATACAAATCCTTTCATCATTCCAACAGGAACCGCCAAACTCGCAAACCCAGCAATCTTCGCCGCAACGCAACGCACAGACCAGCAACGGCGCAATCACAAGACATCTCTCAACCGACAGCGTCTCTAGCATTAACAGCCTCAGTAGTGGATCCTCAGTACCCCATGATAAGAAACATAAGAAGAAAGGATGGGTAATTTTTTTTTAATAGAAAAATAAATACATGACTGATCAGCAAGATTGTCGAGTAGTTTTTCATTATAGATTGCAAATAGATCTGATTGATATCAATATACATTACTTATTATTTACATCAAGATTATAACTAAATATGATTCAAGAGCAAAAATAGGAGAAGATAATTTTACAAAAATGGAAATTTTAACATAATAAGTATGGACGTAAAGCTTTGTCGTTATACGGCTTCATGAATTATGGTAACGTAATCTGTTTTTGTTGGAAAATCCTGTCCTATTTTATGATTGATCCTGAACCTAATTTCTTCCCCGAAAACATATTTCCAAAATGGCTTAACTTAATTACACTCATTAGGTATTATGTCGGTATAAGCCAACGTCGCTTATTGCTATATTTTGTCTAAACTGAGTGTCCAGTAAACAGATGGTCTACATCCATTTAAAGTGTTAGCTGCAATTTCTCTCAAAGCTCTCGTGACTAAACGTCATAAAGACTAAATATGGTGCAAATATGCAATAAATTGTACGAAATAAGGAACACTCTGTTAAGACTGGTACAGACAAGATGCAATTTGTTGCGTAGGAACCAAATAAATGTAAATAAGAAAGTTGGCACCGATACCTAAATAAAAGCAAATACTTGACTATTTACATTACAACAGAAAACTTACTATAGTGCCTATTCAGAACATGGAGCGACGTTTCGTAAGGCAAGTGTAAATAGATACAGTCATCATGAAAAAAACCTTCATTGTTTTTCATAGGTAATTTGTTCTCGTTACTGAGCTGTGTGTGAGCAAACCACGGAGGCGTGTACCGTATCACATTATAACACCTGTTGATTATGTTCGCAACGTAATTAATCATTTCGGTAAATTAATTTGTAAGCGATATATCATTATGATCCATTACCCAACATCAAGTTTAAGAAATCAATACTACAGTACCCAAAAAAAACTAGACGTTGAATTGAATTTTACAACGTGTTCGATCCATAATTCTCCACTGTAATGACTGTGTAAAAGAAATACTTTTTCCGCACAGTTTTTTTTACATTAGATTGTATATCATGCTCATATATATTTAGATATTGGAATTGCAACCCATGGCTGATTTAAATATCAATAAGGCACAAGATTTCAGAAATAATACGGAATATAAATTAGTTAGTAAAATATGTATGTACTAACAAAATGAAATATTTGTTCTTAGCTGCGTTCGTCATTTACGAAAGCGTTCTCACGGAACGCAAAGATATCGAAGACAGCGAAGCACTCGTCCCTCGGGCAACTGTCGTCGCAAGACAGCTCGTCCGGCTCGCACCACTATGATGACCCGCACACTATCCGCGAGGGAAGCAACGAGAACAGCCTAGAACATTCTCATGAGACACTCGACACTAAGGACAAGCCGTGCCCCCAGGGCAACGTTGAGGATCAGACCAAAGGTGAGATGAATAACTTGTGCAAACAATGGACACTTTGCGCTCAATTGGGTTGAGTGAAAGCTTTGTAACGAGTAGCTAACTTAGTGTAAAACAATATGATGTTCGTTTATCTTTTGTTAGAATTTCATAAATATTTATGTTCAAGATCGGCTAGTATTGAATTTCAGTCCTTTAAAACCACTTACCTATTTGTTCAAATACAGTTAATAGATATTAGTGCTGCAGTAGCCTTATATTTAATTGAAGCTAACTTATTGAAAACAATAACTGTTTACTCTTGTTACAATTGGATGAATATTTATGTTCAAGATTGGCACTTAGTAGGCAGGTATTATTTCAATTTACTTGAAGAACTTAAGGCCGTACTCAGGGACGCCAATGCAAATTTAATAGCAGTTTAAAATATACATATTTGTTTATTGAAAAGCAATAGAAAGGGCACTGATTAAACGCTGACATGATTAGATATAATTTAAACTTAGGTCAGATAATTATGTTTATTAACGTTTCTTAATATCATATGAAGCAAATTTATTATAAACTAGCTATCCCCCGCGGTTCCTCCCGCATTCCGGAGGACTGTCAAACGCACGCACTTAAAATAGTCGCAATTATTTAAAATTCTTGCCTTTTCTCTACTATAATATGCATATTATTATAGATATAAACTCTCCATCTATAATAAATAACCGCATAAAAATCCGTTGCGTAGTTTTAAAGATCTAAGCATACATAGGGACGGACAGACAGTGGGAAGCGACTTTGTTTTAAACTATAACCTATAATAAACCCTAGTGATGAATTATTCTTAATTTCTTATACGTTCCTAGTTTCAATTCGTAAATCTTTATAATGGAATCTGCTTCTAAATTGGTAGCAGTAGTATTCGAAATGCCATTTTACTCGGTTACTAAATAAATACATAACATGATAAATTTTCACAATATCGGGGTGTGATCATCAATATAGAATCCTATCTATTAATAGACTAAGCCAGATGAACTGATTGTGACCTACTTCGGAAGTATAATATTTTAGGTCGATTTCGTATAAAATATTCATTAGCCAGCGGAATTTAGGTTGGGTAAATAAATTTTATCATACATGAACTGTGGTGGCTCAGTGAGAAACTCAATTACAATTATGGACGTCTATGTTCAATTGCCGCGCATTTTACGTCCTTGTTATTGTATGATTTGAATAAATACATAGTTTCACGAATAGATTTTCAGTAATGGAATATAGCGTGAAGAGACTGTCATGCTCAAGTTGAATATTAGCCGCATTATTTAAGTGAAACGAAATGTTAGTTTCAAGATACTTATTGAAAATACACAATAAAATCAATTTAAATTAACAAGCACAACTTCATGTCTCAGGGTTGACAACGCATTGGCGATGCTCTGGTGTTGCAAATGTCCATAGCCGGCGGTGACCACTTAACATTAGATGGACCGTGTGCTTGTTTCTAGGCCACTGTAGTATGAAAAGAAAAAAAATGTATTGGTTATTATAACACCATTACAGTTAACGTCAATTCGATGTATAACCTATATTACAAAATGTATACAAAAAAAATTTCATTATGACATCGCTTTCATCGCATATGTTTGCTACTTCGATCAATTTTGACTGGCCGCTGTAAAAATGTAATATCTATCCTAGAGATACCATTAAAAAATAAAGCAGACATGTGAGACATTATTAGGATTCAAACTCAAACCTTTATATGAGGGGACTTTGTACCCCAAAAGCAAAGCAACTTTTTTATTTATGTAATAATTATTTTCTTTGCAGATAAACCAGACGATACGGGCTTAGTTGACGAACTGAAGAGACAGTTGCGCGAGAAAGATCTGGTGCTAACCGATATTAGATTAGAAGCGCTCAGTTCAGCACATCAACTAGAAAGTCTTAAAGATACTGTCATCAAGATGAGGGTAAGAACTATTCATTCGTGACGGGCCAGTTGGTTTGGTTAGAGACCCTGAACGTTACCCCGCAGGTCGTGGGTTCGATTCCCACCCAGGACAAACAATTGTGTGCATGAACATGTCTATTTGTTCTGCCTCTGGTTGTAAATATCTATACAAGTATATGAAGTATATCAGTTATCTGGTTTCCATATTACGAGTTCTGCTTAGTTTTGGATCAGATGGCCGTGTGTAAAGAATGTCCCAGGATATTTAATAATTTTATTATTTATTCTATGAGTAGTTGAGTACTAACATTACTGTAGACAAGACAACATTATTTTGATTGTTACTTGAATTCATATAACATATGGTGCAGGTATAAGACTCAGTGTTTCTCATATATGAGGCTCAAAGTAACAAACATTTTCCTCGTTTAGTTCGATAAGTGCACTTCCAGAAAATATGTTTTTTTCCTATCTTGGAATAGAATAATCAATGTAACACTATACATTTACTTTGAATGTAAAGATGGACGGTAGAGTCTATAAATATTTATAATTCTTATTAACCGCTCGCGTGTTAAAGCACGAGAATAATTAAGATTCCTAACACAGAATTATAATGTAATGCGAAATTCAATAAGCATTAGAATTGGCTTTATTAGTCACCTCTCATGATTATAGTTAGTCGTTATTGTAATAGAAGTAAATTAATGTTTTATAATACCAAAAGTGAGTATGTTTGCTTAATTTTATAGCTGTCAGTGAAATCTTTGATAAAAATTTACAAGAGAGAAAGCTTCTACCTCGACGATAGACATAGGGGATTTTGAGAATACCATTAACATACCCATTTTTTTTTACCTCCCTTGGTAGTGTTCGCTAAGAACCCCCCCTCTCCCTCTAGTTTTCATATAAGTAGTAATTCATAAATACGGTTTCTAATTTTCATTACATGCTAACAGAAAGAAAAATAAAAAGTTGGCTTTGTTGGCCTGAAAGGCGAGCCATATTTGAATGTCGGCTGCCTAAAACGTATGTTTCATTTCATATAATTTGTTTCAGAATGAAATGTTAAATCTAAAACAAAACAATGAGCGACTGCAACGGCTAGTGACGTCACGGTCACTTGCTGGCAGTCAAAGCTCTTTAGGAACTGGTGGTTCTGCAGTTGAAGATCCTAGAAGGTTTAGTCTTGCGGACCAAGCTACTATGCATCAGGTAATCATGGGTCATTTAGATTATTACAGTTCTTTATTTAAATTTATATGTGTATAATATGTAAATTTCATAAGTAACCCTGTTTTTTACTTTGTATTAATTATATCTTAACTTTTACCGTAATAATTTGCTATGTTTATTCTACCTTAAAATCTTGCTACAACTTGAGCCTGTTAACAATCTAATATAAATTATGAGCTATGAATATAAACTATGGCTTGCAGGTTGAGCAGGGTTTGATTTCCATCCCTCAGTTATATGACTTTGCGATCAACAGTCTAAAATTCGAAATTCTGACGAAATGTAAAACCATTTATATTACTTTCCAGGCTGCATTAGACATACACTCGCAACCTCTAGACCTAGACTTCAACTGTATATCTTCAACCCCTACCATAGACTTTTCCAAGAAAGGCTCGCCTAAATCAGGCTTGGTCGAGCCTATATACGGAAACAAGGTGACTTGTGAGTTGAATGAAAACAGCGAGGCGCTATTAGGGGCATTGAACGGAGCCGGTGATATATTTTCAAACGGACTGAATGCTGCTGAAAGGCTTAGCGGTGACTACGATATTAATACTGTGTTACCGCCGCCTAAGAGCAGGGAATTAGCCATAGGGGAAAGCTATTCGGATATTGGTAAGTTTAAGCACAATAACTTTTACTTACGCACTTGGTGCTTCTTACTTCATAAAAAATGCACAAGTGAAGATGAAAATGATTGTGTTTATTTATTTAATATACATTAATTAAAACTCTTTAATTTTTAGGTGTTGCGGATAGTCAAGGAGACACGACTGACGGAAAGAAAATAGCCATAGCAGTATATTTAGGACAGCCAGAAACATTCCAAAGATATTTTGAAGAGGTGCAAGATACGCTCACCGAGTCCGAATGCAGATTCTACGCTAAACAATCGGCGAGCGGTTACAACCACTTCGAGAAACAATCGAGTTTCGAGTCCCCACGGATGTCGCAGAACCACAGTCCTGAAACAGAAACTCAAGACTACCCGCAAATAAATAAATCCAACACGAATAGCCTCAAAAGCAATAAATCTACGCACAGTAATTCGTATAAGAACGTATACAATAGTGATTCGACAATAAATTGCAATGAATTCACAATAGCGTATACTTATATATCTGGCAAGACTACTTGGCAGAACATAGATTATATAGTTAGGAAGACATTTAAGGATTACCTGTCTAGGATAGACCCTGGTACGAATCTGGGGTTGAATACGGATTCTATAACGTCGTATCATTTGGGTGAAGCGACGCGAGGGCCAGAGATCGGTTTCCCGGAGTTGTTGCCGTGCGGCTACATCGTAGGCACTGTGAACACGCTGTACATCTGCTTACAAGGAGTCGGCAGCTTGGCGTTCGATAGTCTTATACCAAAAAATATTGTATATAGGTAAGTTCCTTAATGTGTTCAATAAAATAGTTTTAGATAGGTTATCATAGATGTTAATTTAACCAATCATTTAGCTGACAAACAAATTGATTTCTGATGTTGGGATAGTAATATGGCGTAATATGTTGGTATTTTTATAAGTAAGGACCAACCTTGATAGAAACTTATATCAAGATTCAACGATTCAGAACCAGTTTCAAACTAGTCCACAGGGGCGCAAATTATTATTAAATTATTATTACAAAAACCTAACCTAACCGAGTAAAATGGTCGTCAACAGATATGTTTCTCTACTATCGGAACACCGACGAGTGATTCTCTGCGGACCAAGTGGCACGGGCAAGTCGTACTTGGCAGCCAAGCTAGCAGAGTTCTATGTGCAGCGGACGCAAAGGCGAGGGAATCCTTCGGAGGCCGTCGCTACATTCAAGTAAGTTACCGGTGGTAACTTTAACCTTCATAAGAGCCCTCCACGGGCGAATTTTTAAGCTTCGTGGCAAAGGATAATGTTATGCTTTTACTACATAGGTACTTACACCATTAAATATGGTGTTTTAAGTAGAAAGTTTGTTTGGTTACTTTTATGACTTAGGAAGTCACAATATATATATTAAACCATTTCTGTCATCCTACTTATATTATAAATGGAAATGTTTAGAATCCAGCTTAGAAACTTGACTCAAGGATAGTTATAAACTAGCCTGCTGCTGGACACTTTTTATCCCGGGAAAATGTAATATGCCTCCAGAACGCGGGTGAAACCGCAGGGGACAACTAGTAGGTATGTCATAAATGTTATTTTAGGAATATTGAGAAATCAATTGCTAACTAGGTATAATAACCCAACTCTGAAAATACAAATATTGGTCGTAACCATGGATGATACCTAATTATAATTCGATTTTAAAAACTACGAAATGTTAGGATGTCACTTCATTCGCAATTTACTTGGTATTGCAAATGTGCAAAGGCAGCCGTGACCACTTACCATCAGATAGACCGTCTGCCTGTTTGTCAACCTAATGACAACATTTGACTAATACAATATCTCATTTGATACACACAGTAATAAACAGTATTTTCAAAATGAAATTTCGCACATTAATAATAATACTAAATTTATTATTTTATTTATAAACTCTAGTGTGGACCGCAAGTCGTGTAACGAGCTCCGCGCCTACTTGGCCAACATAGCTGAACAGTGCGGCGCGGCGGCGGCTGGTGAGGAAGCGCCGCTGCCATCTGTCGTGGTGTTGGACAATCTGCAGCATGCTTCAGCCCTCGGAGACGCCTTCGCCGGCTTACTACCACCTGATAACAGAAACATGCCTGTTATTATAGGTAGGCGCCCTTTTCATTATTTCGACTTATCACGTTGAGATTCTGATGAAACAAACGCTTAATTATAGTCAATAGATGCATTATTATTAAATAATCCATTTGTTCAGGAACAATGTCTCAAGCAACATGCAACACGACAAATCTTCAACTTCACCATAACTTCAGGTGGCTTCTCACGGCGAATCACATGGAACCTGTGAAAGGATTCTTGGCTAGGTATGTTGAACTTTGAATACTTACATTTTAAGACAAACTCGCTTTTGCGAAAAAGAAATTGGATACGTTACCATCAATATTATTGACGGGTCATGCTATAACACCCACAGGTACCTTCGCCGCAAGCTGTTCTCCCTAGAACTCCGGCTGGGTCGGCGCGAGGCAGCGCTAGCGGCAGTGCTGGAGTGGTTACCTGGGGTATGGTCAACCCTCAACGCCTTCCTAGAGGCACACTCCTCCAGCGACGTGACTGTCGGCCCGAGGCTCTTCCTCGCGTGCCCCATGGACTTAGAAGCTAGTCAGGTATTTCTTTTGTTATTCATAGGTAGACGAAGAAAGAACCATGATACACTATACTTGCACTACTGCCATTTTCTATAATAGTATTTTAATTTACCTAGAACCATGAAGGAATGGTACTTCCTATTCAACAAGTTAAGTTGTTTTAAAATTATAGTCTCACGTAGATGCAAACATGATGGAAGTGGGTAATCAACATGACACATCCCAAACAGTTTGCTAACTACTTTTCGAATAAAACAGGCATGGTTCGCGGACGTTTGGAACTACAGCATAGTCCCGTATGCATCGGAGGCTGTTCGCGAAGGAATCGCATTGTACGGCCGACGTCGACACGCTGCCGTAGATCCATTACAACATGTCAAATCATCTTACCCATGGAGAGAGCCTAATCATTCTCATGTAAGTATATACCTATCATATACGTTGTAAGGGGTACAATCTTGTCGTGCTTTTTTTAGTGAGCAAACCATTATTAAGCCTTAGGTATATCAAAGACCTAAAATCCACCGACTCTGGCATACCAAATGGAAATGAAATCTTTCCTATATAATATACCCACTTTATTCATAAAATTACATCTTTGTGTCTCTTTCTATTTAATAAGATAAAAATACAGTTTTAAATTTGGTTTCGTTGGTCCAAATTCGCTTTTGCCTTGGATTCAGTTGACTGGATCGGAATAAGTTAAAAGGTGTAATAACTATCAATGATTGTGTGAGAGGGAGAACTTACCGAGGACATGTTTCTGTATTCATATGAGAAAGGGGATTACTTTTACGCAAATTATAGTACCTACCTATATCATAATATTAGGTATAATTTTAATTTGCTATTTACACTAACAATATTCTACTAATCGCACAGTATTTTAAGGAAGTTTACCTACCTGTTTTAACTTATTTAATCTCATAATTATTTTCACAGACGCTACGAGCTATAACAGTTGAAGAAATTGGTATTGACGAGGCTAATCAAGATGCAAACACAAACAACAACCAAGATCCACTGGTAATATATCAAATATTGAACATTTATAACTATTATGTAAGGTAGTGATGAGTATTTTACTTAAACCTTTGTTACTTTACAGTTAAATATGCTGATGCGGCTGCAAGAAGCTGCAAACTACAGCGGGAACCAAAGCCAAGACTCTGACAACGCGAGCATGGACTCGAATCTCACTCATGACAGCTCTATGGGCAATGAGCTTTAAGATCAACTTAAGTATCTCACTGTAAAAGCAATATTTTTCTTATAAACCCTCTTATTTAAGTATCTATTATTGATTTGGTGGTATTCATTTACAAAATATTGCTTTTGACAATACTTGAGAACACTGAAAATATGAAAATTCTAAAATATAAAAATCCACAATTCCGATATGACACGTTTTTATGCGTGACCTTATAAAATTAAAGCCAAATATTTGCCATATGTACATTATCTCTATTTATTTATGTACATTAATTTTACTTTAGTTGTTTTCGTTTATAATCTATTTTTCATTTTATTTAAGTGCCCAATATCTCCTATTTAATGATAGTCAAGCGTAGTCCTTACATATTCCAATCTGAAAGAAAACTACTCCGCAGTATTTGTTATATGAGCAAATATTAGCATGAGTAACTGCTTCTTTCTAATAGATTCTATCAATTATTGCTATTTGTTATTAGGTACTTCCGAGGTAAATATCCTCTAGACGTACTCGCGAAGAATCAATGACTGTGCCTGGAGCGATAATTCACATTTTTGTATGATGTAATGAATAATCAATGGATATAGGACTGTTACTGTTTAGATGAAGTATTGTGGCTTTTACTATTGTTATATTTTTTCAGTTAGGATACGGACCGCATTTGTATTACTATGACACATGTATGTAATATTATGAAAGTGTAATTTTTATACCATTTTCATATAAAAAACTCATGTACCTAATAAAAGTATTTAGGTGTAAATATGTTTAATATTTTTTTTTCTATGCGATTAAACTAACCGCTATTATGCCATAAACAGCGTTACTTTTGTATAGAAATGTGTAACGACTGTGTTACAAGTGTTTGGTATGGATTGACTTGTGTGCATAAATGAAACGTGATATCTACAATCTATGCTTTACAGAATATTGTGAAATAAACATTGATTATATAAAAATTGTTTCTTTTTACTTACAAAATATCTATATATAGGTACCTACTTACATAGGTTCAGACTTCAAAACCCAAATTGGCATAGGCAACTATAATTGCTGTGGGAGATAAAAAGTATTCCGAATAGTAAGACCAACATTCCTCAAGGTAGCAAGAGACCAGAGGCCTATGCACGACCGTCTATCGCACGCTTAGCGTCATCGTATCGAGCGCGCCAAAAAGCTGGTTTGAATAGAAAATGAAACACCGCGCATACCGTGACGTAGCGCGATGTTCAATTTCCAATTGCATTGGTTCTTGGCGCACTCGATACGCTTAAAAGAGATGTTCATGCTTAGGGCACTGAAGACCTTAATATTCAACTGATCAATGGGTTTTGCATAAGTAATGGCACTTAAAAACATTTTCAATGACATGCCGACATACAATCGAATGTAATGTTATAATAATAATATATTTTATGGAACAGTTATCCAAATCTACTAAGTACAACAGTAGCTTTCATCCTAATTTGGTTCCCTCACTATACTTACCTATCTTAACTTTCACAGAAAGCCAAAGCATATAGTAGAACTTAATCGGTCCTATGCTGCGGTGTTGGACAACAATGCTCCTACCTACTAAGCTGATCTTCGCTTATAAGAGCAAGGTGAACCTGAATATAATTATAAATGAAACAACAAATATAAATGCATTTAGCTTTAATTCATCACATATACCAAGCCAGTTTCATTGAACCAATGCTAGGACTGACAATGGAGTAATTTGGACGGAACCAGTTTTCATAAAGGACTAGAATTATTGATTTCTAAAAGGAACAATTGTGTAAACTTTTATTGAATCCAATAAAAATAAGGCACAACCGTTGAAACAATCTAGTGTCTCTTAATGTCATGAATATGTTTGTTACATTATAGAGACTTTTCACAGATCTGGCATCTTAAATAATAATAATCATTGCCTCTATCATAAATTATTCTACTAAAGTGTTAATGGAGGTACATCATCTTCCATTCACATCCAAGTTCATTGAAACCACAAAATTACAAAAATAGTATCTGTTAGGTGGATTAAACATAATATATGTTTATGTAAGTAATATATCAATTATCAACATGTACAGGAACTGTTAATTTTGTAGAAACATTATTGCTTCAAATTTCACATTATATAAACAACATCAGTCTATTCAACCCCGGTACCTATGAATTTTCTAATACTTAATTTGCTAATTGCAATTTATCATAAACTTAGTAACAACCAAATAAGTAACAATTTTTCATTCACTATGAATATCAAGGCTAAGATTAGAAAGTGAGGGTATAGGTGATTCTGAGAAATCACCAGAGTCATCACTACAAGATTTATTAAGATTATTTACAGATTTTTTAGAATGATTGCTTGAATACCTGGATTTGTTATCACTTGATTTTTCATTATTTGCTGGAAGGCCAAATGAATAACTTTTTTCACTAATTAAATCAGCTACATCAGATATCGAAACTGAACTCTGAGAGCTTTGGGAAACCTGATGTTGACTTTCTACTGAACAGTTTTTTATAGAACTATCCTCAGTGTTTAAATCTGGCTGTGGAGCTTGTTTCATATCTATATCACCCTTATTTTGGGAAACTTGAGATGATGTAAAGTCATAACTATATTCTTCTGACTTTCCAGATTCTATAGGTGAATTTTTCTGATTAGTGTTACTTATATTTACTTTTTCATTCTTCGGAGACATTGATGATAAATAAGCAGATTTCGGAGAATCTGTTTGGAGAGTCAGTTGAAGGTCATTTTGTTTTGACATAGGATGTGTTGCTTTCTTTTCCTCAATCTCTTTCATTGGAACACCAGCAGTATTTATTAATTTCTCATCTAAAGAGGTGTATGGTTTTAGATCCACATATGAAGTTGAATCACTGCTACTATTTGTTGCAACTTTTAATTCATGCATGAAATAAGGCATAGAAATATGCTCTTGTTGGTTTACAGTAACTTTTTGAATTTTGGCATCAACACAATCACCAGAATGCTGCTGTGTGTTTATTCTTTTATTATAGTTGTTTATCACTAAATGTTCATTAGGAATGTATTCGGAACAAGATTTGTCTTTCGCAGAATCACTAGATGTGTCTGTATCTGAATTGTCTAACTGTAATCTAAGGTGCAGTTTGTTTTTCTCATCAGATGAATTATCTGAATGTGAATTACTAGTAGTACTACTTTGAGAGTCTTCATGAACAATGTAAGTGCAATTCTGTTCATCCTTATAGCTATTGATATTGCTCTTTTCATGATGCTTAGAGAGACTGTTATCATTATGGCTATAACATGTTTTATTATGAGGATTCAATATATTCTTTAAGAGGGTAGTAAGAACCGGTTCCTTCATATAGTTTAGTTTATGAATATTCAGCTTTTCTGTCAAATTCCTCTTACCTTCATATTTATATTCCTTACTCTGTCTAGACTCTGACATGTAAACAAATAATGTGTTTTTTAGGTTACAAAATTCCAAAAATTCATGAACGATCGATAATGCTAGAATGCCTTCTGGTAATTTCATAACGTTGTCTAAATTTATGTTATGTTTCATATTCTCACATTCATCTTCAAATGCTAGGAAAATATTTGCTCTTAGCAACGCGCGAATTTTAGCTAATGACCCATTTTTTTCCAAAGCTTCTACAATAAGGTCTCTGAGTTCTGTGTCTTCAGCTTGCGCCATGGTAGCGTTGTGGAAGGATTCTCTAAACCTTTGGCTTCCAGCCCAAAATCTCAAAGTGACGCAAACAACAATTAGGAGATTGCTTGCTCAGCTATATGTTTCAACACGTAGAAATTATATTCTCTTCTTCATCCAGCTTTATTCGAGACTCGGCACAACAACAATATCGTATATTAAAATGTTTGTATTTATTTTGTTAAAAACATGTCGCTATGGCTATGTTAAATCATAAAACTGTCAAACTAAAAGTATCTAGTGGGCAAAGTAAGAAGAAGTTTAGTGTTGCCGTTGCCGCTTGCCCTATCTCCACTTTCTGAATAGCAAAAAAATTATGATAGATATTATAATGATTATTACAATTACAAATAGCCCAAGGTTTCATATGGCGGCAAAAATTGTATATTCGTTATCATTTACTTATTGCATATTGTAGTATGAAAGATAAGTTTAGAATACTTTTTACTTTAATGCTGGGTACATAATATAGTTCAATCTTATCAGCTTTATTACAAAATACAGCAACGTTCGCAGCTTGGTTACTCGCTAAAACATTTTACACCACCGGGCGAGACGTTAATCATTCGTTACTTACGAGAGGTAAGTATGATTCTTGATATTTAAGTCCGTGTCGTTTCTAAAACCAACCTCTCATTTTACACCGCTTCGAGCTCAATTTATGTTTTTATTTCAATCCAAGTCAAAAGAATATTGATATTAAGTTTTAATAAATATGGGGATATTTCTTCCGCGATCATAGCATTATAATGCTGCTTTTTCACGCAAATATAAAGAGCTAATTTAATCTTCATATAGACACAATTTCATAAAGGGCTACAGATAACCAAACAGACTTTCAAAACGATAAATCAATTTTTATATTCATGATTTTCCCCTGGGTGTTTTTTTAGTTAGGGAGATTAAGACTCAATAGCTGGCAGCACTATTAGAAGCGTAAAAGTTGCCAGCTTGGTATTCAAACTGCCACAATAAATAACTTTTAATTGCAAAAAATCAAGCTCATTCAAATGTTAAAATAGACTGTTTATTTCCAAAGATGTACTTCAAGGTAAGATACGAAGGTACTTTCCTTCCTATTTCATTACTTATTTACCTTTCTAAGCTAGAAATTGAAATATTATGGATACATCCCTGGATCTAGTCCGGGCTAGTCCGGGGATTAGCAAAGCAGGCAAAGCTCACATGGATCCAGGACAAAGGTATAAGCGTATTTAGATAGGGCTCTGGCTGCATGCGTGTGTGATTTAAATTCACCTCAGCACTGACCGAGGCAGGGAAGAATAATATACCTAATTGTAATCTAGTAATATTAAATTAAATCTATCAAGTTTACTTTGTGAGCCAAACAAATAGTACAAACACATTTTACATTCAAGTGAAAGAATACCTAAAAAGAATTTGAAATAAAACAAGCTTCTATAGTAGGTACCTACATATAGATTTTACTGTTATATCTTTGGGAACGTGCTCGATTACAAGGGGTGAAGGCTTGCGCCGGGAAAACGTAGAAAATTCAGTCAGTCGGGTCGAGCCACCGCGAGAGGTCGGACATTCCCCGCCTCAAAATTGAACTGTATAGTGAAACTTTTAGTCTGTTTTCCTTATTTATTCTTAATCCAATACCTGCGGAAAAAAATATAGTCAGTGTTTCACTCGATACATTTGAATGCCATGGATCATATTTAGCGAAAAGCGAGAATTATGTGATAAAATACTAGTGGCGGGAAACCGTTTTGATATCTCGCTTGACGTATTGTGTCCTATGTGTACGTAGAGCGAGAGGAGCCGTCTGCCCTAGAGGGCGGCCGACATGCTGGATTCGTCGTGAATCGATATTTTTGGAACGTTGTGGAGCAGAAACCATGAGGTTCGAGGCTCAATAAAGGTAGGACAGGTGATATAATTAACAGTTTCCACTCAACTGACTCCACCCAAATGATACCTTCTTCAGATATTGGAGACCCATGTTGGGCACCAATTTTTCCCGTTCAACTCTTCCTCTACCAGAATTTTAATTTGAGATTCGTCGATGGTATTTATTTATTTAATATATTTTAAATAATTACTTTTTGTCAAATAATTCAACACGTGTTTCTATCGATTAATAGGTTAATTGTTATTTTGTTAATTTTAATTTTTGGTAGAGTAAAAAAAAAACAACTAGTTACATTTATAAACAACTATTCTTTTATCGTAATCATTTGTGCAAATATTTAATTATTATTATTTATGTATAAAAATTCAGCTCCCGTACGTTCGTGTCCACAAAACACGAAAAGTTGTCACAGGATTGACTTGATTTTTTTACAAAACATTGAATTTCTATTTAAGAGTGTTCTTATATACTTTTAATCCTGAAGTTCCCAGGATAACGGGAAATCATTAACATCAGACTGAGCCACAGCGAAATGTGGCCGGGTTTACCTAGTAATTTAATAAACTCTTAGTTATTAAATACGTACCTACATAGTTTCTGTAAATATTACATATGTTGTAGACCCAACTATTTAATCGAGCTGTATACCAACTACCAACAAATTTTCCATAATGTTTGAGTTGCTTCACGAGTAGGTAAATTAGCATTTCAAAACAACATAATATCGTGGTTTGCAATAACAACACTGTAGAACCTATTTTGTTATTATCTACCAACAGTTAGCTTTACATAACCTAGTTTTCATTTAGGTGCTTATTATAAGCTCGGCTCCACGTCAGCCAGTTAAAATAACACACTATGTAGAATATGAGCTTCTTTTGCACCTAAACATTAATAGTTATAGGGTACCTACGGACGGACGGAATATAAAAAAAGTATAATGGTGTTTTTTTTTTAATTATGTCTATTAGTAACGCTGGGACTAAGTTTATGAAGAATGTGGGATGGAAATGACTTCCATCTTCATCCTCATTCCTTCCTCAGTATCGCACCAAGCCAATAGTCAAAAAGTCAGAATAGATAAAATTTATATAAAAAAATATTTTAATAAAAAATAAAAAAAGAATGTAACCTTGCTGAGTTTCTTGCCGGTTCTTCTCAGTTGAAGGCTGACTTCCGAACCGGTTTTAGCTTCAGTAACTTTAAACTTGACTTTCATAAGTGCCTTCCGAGGGCCTAAACTGAATAAATGGTTTTGAATTTTGAATTGCTGCCCTGTGTAATTTATTTTTAAATATTTAGATAATCAGTACCTATCACAAAATAAATGTTGATTACTATCTTAACAATTTAGTCATTAGTAAGTTTGGTCGGTTAGCAAGTTTGGTTGAGTGGATACCATACAATTTCCAAGTCATCAATCAATTAGTCGTTGTTTATCGTTAATTACATTATTATTATTCTGACGTACATTCTATTTAATATTCTTAATACTGAAACATATCTGTATATAACGGATAAATATACTTGGAGCATAGATGTCTTTTAAAAAAAGCTTGTATACTTCATTCTAAAAAATACCTTAGATTGTTTCCAATATAGCATCGATTTGGATGAAAACTTGTACATAAATATTGGCCCGTGGATGGCTTATGATGGTCAAAGTAACTGAAATTATCACCCGCTGTTTTAGTATTGAAATATCAACCTGTTTTTACGTGTTATATACAGATCTATTGTTTTTTTTTATAGATTTGAAGTATGTATATTATAATGCAGTCGGTATATTTTAATAGTCGATTTTAAACATTTTATATTTCATTTAGGTACTCATCAAATTATATAATTTTCATGCAAAATTTTTGTATCGTGAAATGACGTAACTTATACGCTGTACAGAACACTATTACTGTCGTATAAGCAACATAATTTTGGCGCTAGTCTGTCTGAAGAATGAATAATTAAAAAAAAAAGAAATGTTATTGTTTATTTGTATCTGATTAAAGTGATTAACATAGATGTTGTATTATTTCAAAAGCTAGTCTGGAACATGTCTTAGTTGTCAGCTAAGTTTTATGTACAGTGTTGAATGTCGACCAAAAATCCCCGGGAATGCCAAATGTCGAATTTGGCTCCGTGCTCACACCGGCTCAGGGGGGATTAGGCTCTGCAGCCAGGCGGGCGCACTCCAGTTTCGCGTGGCAAGTATCGAACTGTCGTAAGCCGAATAAACTTAGTGTTGGCACTAGGTTTTCAACTAAATTTGGTATTTTATACACACGATACATATCGTATCACTGTGGACATAATAAAACATTTAAAATTTTTGGTGTAAGTTTAAGAAAAGTATTTTTTATTTACTACTACACTACCGGCACGCTATGATGGCCGTTTTGACGTTTCAGATTGTCATGGGAAAAGAAACTGTATTGCTTTCGAATAAGGTTGATTTCCATCATCATACAATTAGCTGTTGGATCAATAGATGCACCTTATGTCCAAAAGAATAAAGGCTATTTTTCTTTGTCATTGTTAAACGTCAAAACGGCCATTATAGCGTGCCGCAAGTTTAGAGTACCTTTAATCTACACGCGTAATGAGGTAGCATGTCCAGGTGGCAGGTGGAAAAAATACCTAATCTAAGGTATTTTATAGAGAATTTACCATGTGCACGCATAGTGTTCCGAAGTCATCATACTTTATGCTGACCTGATTTTTCGCGACAGCAGTGTGTATTCTTTATGTTCATTATTATAAGATGTTTAGCACATTCGTATGTATGTAGGTAAATAAAAAAAGAGAATTGGTTGCTTGGTTTAATGCTTGATATCCGTGAGTTTGTTTACTTGGTATCACTTTGGTACATTTTTCTAATGAGTATAACATTAAATTAATGTCAATATAAGAATTCGTCATGATTTTCTCAAGCCTATGTGATTAAATGTGAGCGTGTAACTATGAATCAATTGTAATATGAATAAATTATAAGAAATTTTACTAATAATATAATATTTAATAAATGGGTTATTTAAACTTTGATATAAGTGAGGTTGTCTGTAATAAACTCTAGCTACTCAATTTTTGTAATCGCTATCTAATTTAGGTCTCTTCATGAAGATTCGAATACAGAATATATAATTCATTTGAATTTAATTCTTTTGTAGTCCTTATACGATAAAATTTCACTAAAATTATTATTTATTTTATCTGAGGGAATTTCAAACCTACTGTTAATATGTACTTAATTAACTAGGTACATATCAATAATTGAAATTCTTGGAAAATCGAAAACACTCCACTCTTTGAAACAGAAGGTAAATAATAATTTCGTTACGTATGAACAATTTATAAATGCGAAATATAATATAATGGTTTTACAAAACGAAGGTACTATCGCAATAAGTATTTTTATTTGATTGAAGGCTTGGTAGCTTGAAAACTAGAAAGTAACTGTATATTTATTTGCTTTAGAGTAGTAGAGCTCTTAGTGCAGAGTTCGTCCGGGGAAGTACTATCACATTACCTTTACCACATTACATTACCCATTATCACATTACCCAGTAATACAAGTGTACTACTGGCTCACGGCGGACGTGAGCCAGTAGTACACTTGTATTACTGTGTTTCGGGTAGAAAGGTAAGGGGCCGGTGAAATTACAGGCACATGAGACTTAACAACTTCACGTCTCAGAGACGACAAGGCATTGGCGATGCCCCGGGTGATGCAAATGTCCATAGGCGGCGGGCCACTCACCGTCAGATGAACCGTCTGTTAGTATGTCGGCCACTGCTTTTAGCCGGAAAATAAAAAAGGTTATAAATATGAGAAGATTTATAAAAAAAAAATCGTTCACATAATACTTCGTCTGTAAAAAATAGTTTACATAATACTCTCCCTGTAAAACGTAAGCATAATCTTTGTAAAGGTGCCAACCTTGCCGGATCTCAACCGCAAATATATATTGCTGACTCTGGGAGCATCTGTGTTTATGTAAGGTCGTGATATATGTGTGCTGCTTAGCTGATTCTTACGATGCTTATGGAAATTTATGGTGTATAATAAAAAGATAATAAAAATAATTCAGCGACATTTTTTCGTTAGCCTATTTCGCTGCAAATAAAGAACATGCGTTTACGCAACCCTGTATCAACCCTTTGTATTAGCCCTTATTATTTACATAAATTTTACCGACTGTATTTTGAGCCTCAACGTGACATGTGGTGAGGATTGTGGCTTTATCCCTAACATATTACCTCTTCTGTATCCTGGTACCTAGGTTATCTTAAAGAAATCGCTTTAGCGATAAGGCCGCACTTTGTAATCATTTCGTTCTGTTATCTACTACTTTCTTTCTTCATTATCATGTTATGTGGTGTTCAAATAAAGTATTTTATATTGTATATCCCCCGCGGTTTTAGCCGTGTTCCCGAGGGATAACACATTTTCCAAAAGTAGTGTATATGTTATTCCAAGATATGTTCTATCTATGAGCCAAGTTTCATCCATATCCGTTTAGTAGTTTTTGCGTGAAAGAATAACAAACATACTTACATACAAATCTGTCTTCTTTATAATATTAGTATAAATTACCAAAATCTAGTTATAGAACCTTTCTACATAGAAGAGCGTCAATTGCAACATTATAGACCCAGAAATACTAGGTACGCCTCTAGCCTGGCTTTATATATTTAAAGGTAAGAAATCAATTGCCTGTGCGATGCTTATTGAGATCCGTACCAATATAGTAAAAACAGACCCTTGGCATGTCTTTGATGACTGAATGTCACAGTATGCTCTATATAGTTTTTTTTTCTTTTAAGTGAATATATTTTGTTATGTAGAAAAGGCTGCCAACTAGATATGAAAAAAATTGGTGGGTAAAAAACAGTTATGCAGGTGCATTCTATGGATAGTGCTATATAACAAAAATAATAATAATAATATTAGTTGCTGGAATCAAAATTTACCCTACTACCCTACAAACGTTACTACAATCAACTACAGACGATTATTATAAAGAATCAACGTTTAAACTTAAGTTTCGGTAAAACCAGGTGAGATTTTCTCAACGTCCAAATAATGTTTTTTGAGGTAATTTACTCCAAAAGAAAAAAAAATACAATCAACTACATAATAATATCTAAAAGAATAAAATATTAAAGACAAGTTTTTTCAAATTCGGGCGCCAAGTTCTAAAAAGCCTAATAATGGTGTCCCAAAAAGAAAGCGTTGGTTTAAGTATTTAAAGTACCATAACTGCAAGGCACTCAAAACAGTATCACAACTGAAACATATTGAGTAATATTGTTAGAAATGTTTTAAATACATTGGCTGCACAACATTGTGACTTTTGTAGACATTCGTAGCGTTTCGTAGCGTTTCGAAGAGCTCCGTAGAGGTGGACAATGGTGCTTTTAGTCATGTTAGTTAACTTATATCACAAGTGTTGGGAATTTCAGGAAATTTGTTGCATAATTGCGAACCCCTAACATGAACCTTTAATTAACTAAATTATGATAAAGCAGTAAGCTTGGAAATCAAGATAATACCTACACTAGATCGAAATAAAAAAAATCTAATTCAGGGGCTCGATTTTGTAAGGAAAATGACACTAGCCTCGAGGATGTTTCGTCGCGGCCTTCGTGCTCTGTCTCTTTCGCTAACTACGCTTATAATACTAATCACATGAGAGATAGGCTCTCCGAGGCCTCTGTGCAGAGGTTCGCCGACGAAGTTTGTATTAGCTGAATAAGGGAGCATATTCTTATTTAAACACATTTTATTTTAATATAAATACTTTTAATAATTTATAATATAATTATATTATTGGGAAAAAGCATTAAAGCAGAAATGGATATATGGAGCAGGATAAAGTAATATGCATAAAGGAATGTTGATTACTTTTATCAACATGTAACGCGTGCAAAAGAAATGACATGATATATTGCTATTGCATATGTAGTATATTTTAACATATATATTTATATTACTAGCTGTGCCCTTCAGTTTCACCCGCGTTCCCTAGGATTGTAGTTTGTTGTTGAATTATATGAATGTTAGAGAAAAGCTCTCAAAAGGAATATTTCTTTTCCGTTTTGTCACATTTTCATTGATGCTCCGCTCCTATTGGTCGTAGCGTGATGTTATATAGCCTATAGACTTCCTCGATAAATAGACTATTCAACACGAAAATAATTTTTCATTCATTCGAACCAGTAGTTCCTGAGATTAGCGCGTTCAACAAAACAAACAAAGTCTTTATTAGCTTTATATATTAGTGTAGATATAGATTTAGAAACAATAAAATCGAAAGGCCAGTTGGCTTGGTTAGCACTCTGACTGCCAAAACGAAGGTCGCGGGTTCAATTCCCACCCAGGACAAACATTTTGTGTGCATGAACATGTCTGTTTGTTCTGTGTCTGGGTGTAAATATCTATATAAGTATGTATTTAAAAAGTAGTATATGTAGTATATCAGTTACCTGGTAGCCATACTACAAGCAGTACACTCTGCTTAACTTGGGATCAGGTAACCATGTGTGAAGAATGTCTTGGGATATATTAATTAAGTACCGTAATAGATTTTTATGAGTCATTGTAATATAAATAGCTTTATAACGCGCAAGCGTTAACCTACTTTATAACCATACGTGAATATCAGCACGTCGACACATTAGTCTATAGATTTTTCTTGTATTTATTAAAATTAACACAGTTATAGATACGTTTTCCAATACTTTGCTTCTGAGTATCGAAAACCCTTTATGAAGAACTAGCTGTCCCCCGCGGTATTACCCGCGTTCCCGAAGGATATCACATTTTCCCGGTAAAAAGTAGCCTATATGTTATTTCAGGATATGCTCTATCTATGTGCCAAGTTTCATCCATATCCGTTTAGTAGTTTTTACGTGAAAGCGTAACAAACATACTTACATACAAATCTTTCCTTTTTATAATATTAGTTTAGATAAATACCGCAGAATATAAAGGGCAATAAGATATGTTTAGGATTATTAAAATGTCGGTTTAAATGAATTATCAGACGAATAATTATAAAACAGTCAATATCTGATCCCTCAGATCCTATAGATATTTGAAAACAAATGGTATTGATAATCAGCTGAGATATTTCGACAACCCATAAATTCTCCGATAAAACACATGCGTACAGTTTACAAAACACCATTGCGGACATAAACGGGGTACGTATTAACCTAATTTGAACTACGGAACTTCGAGCAGTTGAAAATAAATAGTTGTTGTTTGATTTCGAATCGCGGCTGCTTTGATGGATCGTGAACATCGTCGATTATCGGTTTTTAAATTTTAAATGAAGGCATTTAGGTGATTAGGAAAGGTAATAAAAATAGCTCGGTATTAATGGCTGGCGGCAGCATGAGCGGCGGCGCGCGGTCGCCTCCTGGGTTCCACGTAGGAAGGGGCGTTATTCTTGGAGACAATCAATACGAGTGTCTGCATATTTAAATCAGCGGCGAGGTGAACGGCTCCCAGCCTTGGGTACGATACGATACGATGACGGTTGCGTACGTCACGTGTGCCATCACACTTGATTGGGTTTGATCGTACACACATGTATCAAGGGTCACACAAGCAAATAACTCTTTCATTGAAATGGTAACAGATTTTGAGACGAAGTTTTGTTGTGAGTAAATCCGTACTTATATTATGAGCGCACAGAACTGTAATTGTTATTGATATGGAGTTAGATGTTTGTATGAATCCACGTTCAGTGCCACTGCTCCTATTACTAAAATCCTATATTTTATAGTTGGGAGCAAAATGTCTGTCACATTATTGTGTTTTATATTACAATGGTTTAATGTTGAAATTAATGTATAAAGTAATGTTAATTTTGGACATAGCTCATTAGCAGTGTTAATTTTGAAATAACAGGTTTTTTAAGGTATTATTATAAGTTTAAGACCGAAGCTCTCTTATTAAATACATATTCATTGATGACAATTAAATAAATATATATTGTAATAATAGAGCTATTCAAATTATAAATTCGTCTACTCTAAAATTATTTATGTACAACGTAAAAAATACTTGAACATTACTCGGATGTAAAAATGGTGCGGTGAAAATGATTGAGTTAAGAATTTTGTACAAGCTTTATAAGTTTATTTACAAATAAACAGATAAATCTCGTTTTCCAAGAATTTCGTAGTCGAATACCTCTATAACGGATACAACTTGATTTTCGTGATCTGAACAGTCAGTTCAGACTGTCAATCACTTGAAACCCTCAACCCTTTCTACATATATTCAGTGAGCGTCAAGACCCTCGTACTGTATGTGAGATAAAGAAAACAACTTTCCAAAAAGAGGTCTCTGCGCGTGGTACAACAAGTCCGGCTAGACTAGAGACTGGAGATCCTGGTTCGTTTCTCAGTTTAGGCACATTTGACGTTCCTTATATAGATAGAAATGATAATTTATGCAAAATGCCTACAACATGTCTCGCCAAGTAAGACCTATGTACATCTTCAGGGATCTTTACCACTTTGGGGATAATGAGCATAAATCAGTAATTTTAATTTTTATAGTAGAAATAAACATGAATTGAGTAAATGCTCAATTCATGTTTATTTCTACTATAAAAATTTTTGGACTTATTTAAGTTATAAAATTATAAATTTAATTAATTAATTTGATTATTAAAGTAAGTGGCTTTAGAATTATCACAAAATCTAGTTAAGCTTTACTATTTTTTTTGTACTCGCGACCCTTAGTTATTGTTAAAAAAGTCTTAAACAGAAAACCTCTGTAAATCCTAACTATTGGCAATCTACTAAATTATTGATTATATAGTTTATATACTTTCTTATTAACTTAAATATTACAATACAGATAAAATATAAATATATACCTATAACGTTCCAGCAACGAAAAACAGCACCAGATCAATAAATAATAGTAAAAACCCATGAAAGTTGGAAATAAAGCTGCCGCCACTCATTTAATGGCAGCAAACTGTACTCCCACCATGACATGTGAATCAATAAAGTCATTATTATAATATGCTATGCGACTGACCTCTATTTTTGTTTCAATATAGCACACGTTTGTCTAACTAGTAGGTTACAGTTAATTGAAGTTATTATGAATATTATAGGTATATTTCTTATCATATACCTATTGGTATAAAAGGTAATATACCCTATATTGGAATCACGCGAGAGTGATGTCATGGAAATTTCCCTTTTTGAAATTTTTATTTATTCTTAAATGGTGATAAAATATTTTCCCCGTAGTGTTGCCACTTTAGCTTAAAATTTGTAATAAAACCGTCTTATTTTCTTCATTTATTAATAAAGAAAATGTAAACACTTATACCTCCTCAAGTAGCAGATTATTATTTTAATATTGTAACCCAAGACGTCTTGAAACACCTTCATACATTATGGTAGTATAGCCTTACGTACCACCTCTATTATGGCAGTATAATTTGAATTTACGTCGAGGCTTAAGGAGGAACCTAATCCTGAATAACATAATACGCAATAACGCAAATACGTCAAAAGGGTGAGTGGGGGATGTAATACGAGGTGTTTAGCGAGCTCTCTGGGACCGTCTACGCAGCTCCTTATGAATAAATATGCAGCGAGAGTGACGGGCTTAGAGTCCTTTGAAAATAAAGCGCAAGCTAGTTTTACCACAGCCTGACGTGAACGTGGTTCGTATCTATTTATCGGGTTTCCAGTCACGTGTAAACTGAAAAATGTTAGGGGTAGTAGTTTCTGGTTGCGTACTGAATAACAAAATGCTATGCGACGGATACGTAGAGTGCACGGGTGCCGCGGCCGGGCGGGCTTCGCTGCTCGCTCGCAGATCTTTATATATCAATAATGGCAAAGGTTATTTTATCATCGCTCCGGTACACACGTGTGGATGGCGGTAATCGATCACGTTTCTCGTATTTACTTGAAATTTTCAACGGTTTGTAATGTAAAAATTGGTCTCAAATAATTTGAATTTGTACTTGTCAAAGGCGTTGAATTATGGTTGCTTTTAAAATCAGCCGTCGCCGTCGCTGTATTAAATAAATTCTTTGATTCCAGGAAAAAGGAATTCTTAAAAGCTGAATTATTGTACCAAATATGGGTTATCAAGCTTCATGGTACCTACAAGCAATATAAATTGGATCTTTTGATGATTGCCAATATTTGCTACGATTTACAATTTACCAACATAACCCGAACAAGCTGTTGCTAATAAGCTACTACTAATACTAAGCTTAATCTTACAGCTAACATAAATTAAATTACACAGTAAAATTTCATAAAAAAAAAAAGCATTTATTCAGTCTAGGCCCACTTATGAAGGTCAAATTTAAAGTTACTGAAGCTACATTATCATTAATTTGGATATAGAATTCAGTATATTAATTTTTTAGTCAAATAGCTGTTATATTATGTAACTATGATACATGAAGAAGAAAAATATATGGAGTTCCAAAAAATATTAAAGTGATTTTTGTAACACATCGGCAAGGTTGTTGCTACGTTCAGGATATGTACGTGTCAATGCGGAATGCGATGACACGATGTCGATGCCTTGACATGGTGCGCTTCGCTACACTACAATGACAAAGCGTTCACTGCTTCGTTTAAATATTTGTTATTTTAATAAAAGTAGTGAATTAGAATTTCAGTTTATTATAATTTGGCAATGATGTGGCTCTATCATCATTGTAGATTTTTACAAATACTACCCGCGTTCCCGAGGGATATCACATTTTCCCGGGATAAAAAGTTACGTATATTTCCAGGATATGCTCTATCTATATGCCAAGTTTGATCCAAATCTCTTTGGTAGTTTTTGAGTGAAAGAGTAACAAACATACAAACATTCGCATTTATAATATTACTAGGATTTTAGTTAAAACATTTTCATAAATTCTGACATAACTAGGTTAATATTTATCATTCAATTAGCCACAGTATTGGTAAATTATGTAAAAAACCTGAAGTAACTGAAAAACAAAAATTACTACCTATGAGTCAGTACTACTAAGGTAGGCACTAGATAATATCCGGCATCCATCCGCTCTAGTGACAGATAAAACACGAGCTGTATGTCGCTTTGATTATATTCGGCATTTCTATGAAACCAGCTATCAATCACACCTAGCTTTGCAATATGCATTCGCTATTTTAAATGATTTATGATGGAACTGTGAACACATGTTAGATATGCTTCGATATATCGCGTGTTTCTTATTGTACATTTGACATTCAAGTTTTTTATTTAACTATTGCTTAGCTGAAGAAAGAATTTTCTTCAAATATCATTATGCGTACACCTGTAGGAACGATTACATCGGGTGGACCGTCTGTTTGTTTGTCGGCCCAAGCGGTATAAAAAAAATTCTGACCCAAAAATCATTACTTTATATCACGACACTCACTTTTTACGCTCCTCTTACCTATCAATATAATTTAAACAACTTTGTCACAAACGTGTGTTTCTTTTTTTCAATAAAAGCATTTATGGTTGTCATCTGTATTCATACCCACTGAGAGTACACGTGTTGGCACTATAAACCCAATAAAGTGGAATTACACCCGTGCCTACGTGAGGCGGCTGCCTGCTATGTGGACACCCACAAATATAACTAGGACAACTTATGAATATTCTCTGTCGCCACAGACACAAATACATATATATTTGGATGTATATACTCGTATATGAATTGCTACGCTACGCTAGTCCGGATAAACTGCCGTACCTAAATACTATATGACTAGCGAACCCAAAGGGTGCCAATAAAATATGAGCGTTTATATAAAGGCCATGACGATATATCGAACCTCAAAATAACATTTAAAATAGCTGATTACCTTTTTCTTTTGTTTAGGTTTCTTCTGTTTTGAAAATCTAACCAGTTAAATCGAAAATCTCATTATAAACTGAGTAAGGTGCTTTTTAGGTCATGGTTAGCTTTCATGTACCTACCTATATATTTACTTCTCATGTTGGTCTTGTTGTTGACTTTCATTATCTAAATGAAACCGAAGTTCAGTTATAGTTTATGGAATCCCATATCTCCATTAGCTAACCGTCCCTATACTCCTAATAAATATTACCAGAAAATATCACTTCAGTAGCGCCAGCTTACGGAGAATACAAATTGTTACTCAGTCAATCCTTTTCCGTCATATATTTTCATATGCCAGATAAAATAAAATCACGAGAAAGTATATATAAATATAAGACCCCAACATCAATTTCCTGGATGTGAGGAGCTAGTCAGATTGACGCATAATTTTTCCTGTTTTTGCTTTTATTAGTTGTAGTAAGCGCAAAACTCTCCCTTTTTCTCCCTTGCTGAACATATTGAGTACACCTTTTGATTAAAGTTATCTAATCATAATAAATACCTTATGTGCGGGACTTCGGTAAAGTTCCGTTCTCATATTGACGAGATACGGTAGGTAAACAGATTAGAGAGATGATCGAACATTTTTAATAAAAACTTCAGAACAGAGTTAATCTTCCTCGCCTCAGGATGTTGGTGAACTTATCGTTAAAGATGTAAGCTAGGTATAAGTTTTGACCACTACTATCTCTGCTTTGCATTTCCGCAATAACAGCAACAAATTTAAATGCTTTCATCATAATTGTGTTAATTATTGCAGACAACTTACGAACCAATAAAACTCTCGAGTATAATGTTCCTTGGAATAAATTAAGCGATATCATCAACGTTGGAATATAAAAAAAACGATCAAACTGATTTTTTTTTTTAATTTTCCTCAGAGTATTTCTTTAGTGTCAGATCCGAGTTCACGGAAGTACGTTAACTCCAATCAATCGAAGTTAAGGGACGTCGATGGAGTTTTTGCAAACTTTTGCCAAAGAGACGGCAAGTTCATTAGCGAAATCCGCGGTTTAATTGAAATGTCACGTAAAGTCCCCCAGTGGTTTGTAGGTACAGGTATCTGAAACCAACTTCACGATCGGCGTATTTGTTTAGTTTTATTACCTCGTGCATTAGTAAATTGGAAAGCTAATATTTATCTGGACTTTTAGGTACTTATGTCTGTGTAAGTTTAACTCATTGAGTTTTGGCGTTTCAAACAAATTAAAAATACAATGTATGTATTTTGTATGTATCATGTTGGTCTGGTTGATGCAAATTCCATTAGCAATTTCCGATTACAATCGTTCGTATGAATGTGGTGCTAATCGCCCCGCCACGCGCTCGGTGCGGTCTTATCACGAGACTAAAGTGTTTGTTTACCATATATTACATCCTATGCCTATTGGTTTTATCACTTAAAAGCCTTCATTTAATATGTTTGCCAGCTTTTAAAAAGCTTTCAAAAAATAATTTAGACTGATCGGTAATTTACGAAAAAGATAACCAGCCACATTTGAGACCTTTTAAAAATACGTATGTTGTACGTTTATGAAAATTTTTCATAAAAAAATAAAATTAAGTTAGCTTTATAATTATAATTTTTTTGTGCTCTAGTCTAACTCACACTGGTTCTTCACACTTCTATAAGATTTTTCACAAAAAAAATACATATTACTGAGTCATATATCTGGCGGCTTGGTTTTCGTGCTGGTAAGAAGTCCTGATTGCCATTGCCATGAGTTCCAACTCAAATTCCAATCCCACTTAAAAACAAATATATTTATAAAAAAAGAAAACTTGGCATGAACATGGCTGTACATTCTGTGTCTCAATGTAATAAAATTAGGTATATTAAAAAAAATTAAGTATCTATATGGATTGAATAATTACGGGCAAGAATTTTCCTTTTTCAATGTCCTAGAATATTTTTCAATAATTGATCAGCTGTTAAGGTAAACTTAAAAAAAGACAGTTGCCGTGAGCTTAATTTGAAATAAATAATTATAATATGCTTAAATTCAAAACAATACGATTCTTTGTACTGATACAAGCTTACAAAGCTTTTAATTAAAATTTTGGGGCATTTCAAAGGGTCGGTTAGCGTTCTGACTGGTTCACGGTTGGCAGAGTGCGGTGAAAACAGAGGGTTGTCGAGAGCAGAGTTCACGGTGCCAGAGGATGATGATACAGTACTTACTCTGGCAGTGACACAACCTGGTTCAAATATGAAGTTGATTTAGTAATGGTAGTTCCTTTGTAATGTAATCATAAGTTAGATTGTCCCTATATCATATATAAAGCGGCTATATTATGTATATTTGCGTGTGTGTTTTTATGTCTTTTTCTGTATTTATTTTTAATGTACTTTTAATGTGTAATTTGCTTTAATGTTTTTTAATCTATGGGTCATGTTACTTGCAATAAATGAATTTGAATTTTAATAATAAAATAATACTTAAAGCTTGGCTCACGCAAACCAATAAAATTATTTAGGCATTTAAAATCCGTTTAAAACGAATTTTAATTACACTATATTTCTATTGAAAAGTAAATTAAAACTTTTTGTTAATTAAAGATAAGAAATGAGTAAATTTGATGTTCACTTACAACTAACTAATTTCGAGTACCTTGACGCGACAATTAGGAAATGTTGAGCTACTGCTACTATTGTATCTATACTATACTGTAAATAATGGGCTGTGTTAAATTACAATTATCATGTTAACTGATGTGCTCCCTCACGCGTAAGACCGACCAGAACAAAACCACTGCATTTTTTTGGCGGCTTAATTTATCGACGATTTGAAAGCAACATTTGCTTTTTGATTTATTGCTGCCGGAAGTTTCGGCTATACGAGTACATATTGTATTTTGAATCGGTTAAACATATATTGAATTCCATTTGCCGTTATAATTGAGATTGTACGTTGTTATACAACTAAATGGATTTTGACAATTGACTTACTTACTTTACTGAGTTAATTAAATAAATTAACATCCTGGGACATACACACTGCCATCTGATTCCAAACTAACCAATACATATACATGTAATACATGTACTACAATACATATGTACATACTTAGATAGATATTAACATCTATACACAGAACAAACATGTCTGTATGTTCATGCACAGAAATGTTTGTCCTGGGTAGGAATCGTACCCACGACCTGCGGCCTGGCATTCAGGATCGCTAACCGCCAAGCCAACAGGCCAGTCAAATTGGTTTTGTGGTAATGTCTGATAATAAATATTATATAATGTTTTTTAATGGTTTATTTAAACGTTATACAGATTACCCCTTTTTTAGCATATTTTACTATCAATAAAAATATATGATGTACAAAACATTGGGAGTAATAGTATGCGAAATATTGTAGGTAAGCTCATCACTACATAGTATAAAACAAAGTCGCTTTCTCTGTCCCTATATCCCTATGTATGCTTTAATCTTTAAAACTACGCAACGGATTTTGATGCGGTTTTTTTTAATAGATAGAGTGATTGAAGAGGAAGGTTTTTATGTACAAAACATGTGACATCCCACGGGAATGCGGGTAGAACCGCGGGGGACAGCTAGTAGATTATATAGGAAAAAATGGACTTAAGTTTAAATCGCTTAAATACTAAATGATATGATAAGTCCTAGAGAAATATTTCGATTGACAAACAAAATTCAACTTAACCAACTGTGGCAACCGCAAATTTAGAGTTTCCTGATACCGTCTCTAGAACATTCGCTAGTATTGTTTTAAAAAGTTTGTTAATTAAAACGAGTTTCAGTTACCTACCGAACAACGAAGCTAGAGCAGAGAGAGTCCCTCGAGAAAATTTCCCTTTTTAAGAGGAGTTAGTTACCGGGCGCTCACTTTATCATTACAGCTACCTTTACCTTCATATAGGTAGGTATACCAAATTATTCACCTCTGAGACTGTGTTAGGCATGCACATAGCTCCATAAGTTACTATCCATAGAAGTTTATGCTATGTTAACAGTAAAAGTTTTCTGTTCTCTCAGCTCGATGGTAATTTATGGTATTTTAACACTTACATAATCAAATCCAAATAGACAGATATATTTAAAAAAAACATGGAAATTGTATTAATGAAATATAGCTCTAACGACTCAAATATGTTCTACATCGCATATAAAACACAATTCTCAGAACAATATCAAAAGTTCATAGTATCAATGCCTAAAGCAGAAATCCACAAACAGCTGTCAAAGAAGAAATCCACCATGCAGCCGCAACCTACAAACATCGGTTGAATAACCACCTGAATATTAACAGCTGCATTGTTATAATAATAAAAGCCAATATATGCTAGACGGCTAAAATTACGACACCTTTATGTTGGATCGTCCAATTAATGACAATCTCAGTGCTCATCGCCGCTGGGAGACGCTCTCTTTACTTCAACTCGAGGTAAATAATGCACACGAGAAAAAAAGAGGTGTATGACAGGAACCAGCATACGCTGCACATCAAATCAACAAAAATGCTGTATGTGAATAATAAATCATAATAACGCCCCAACAATATGTCTGAGACAAAAATCTTACACCGCAACGCTAAAAAAATAGAGATAGTATAATGCAGTCAACGGAAAAGCTGCAAACGGCAACCGCTGCGATTTTGCATGATACGCATACAAAATTGTGTGGAGTTTGGGATAAACTTAAAATAAATAGATCAGCCAGCAATACCTGCTAACAAAATATGAAAAAGCTGTAAGCTGTAAGCTTTATGCCTGTGTATTCGGATTATGTAGTTGGTACATAGGCATCATCGGATACCTAGGTATATTTACTCTGGTCTGGTTTTAGGTTACATTTGATTACTGTGAAACGAACTTCCTGGTAAAGCGGATGAAACCGTAGATATTGTTGTTTGTATTTGTGTAGGAAGCGTTATGTAGTAGCTTTAATATTTGCCGATGGAATATTGCAGTTTTAATTTAATTCAAAGCAAATTGACTGATGATTCAAAACTAAAATAAAAGCTAAATATTGGAAATACACCGTTTTACATTGTTGTTTGTTAGGGAAGCGTTTGCAATATTTTTCTGACAACATTTTTTTGTTCAATACAAATAAAAATTTCCAATTGATAAAACATTTGTAAATATGAGGTTTTTCATATTTAAAAAAACACTATAGCTTTATATTGGGTGATTTTTGATTTAAAATCTCACTATAGCAGTTAAGATATTTAATTTCCAAAACAACCAGTCCGTATTCAAAATTTATAAAAATGATCCTGGAGAAAAAACACAAGAGAAAAAAATGTTTCAGAAATGTACGCGGAAAGGAAATGTATTCAATATGCAATATTTTACCTGCCAACTTAAGGATATTAATGGTATTGTTTTTTTCCAACATAATAGTAATTTATTTTATGGCTACATAGGTAACGGTTGCGACAACTTTGTTCACTATAATATCTTGCTACCAAAATATTGTCGAGAAGTTTTTATTCTCCAAGTTTCTGTATTTTTATGAGTTTCTTGTTTCTACAAGGGTGAAGTTTTTCGGGATGTACCTATATGTTACGAGAAAGCATATGTGGCCATAGGTGCCTATATTCACCATTTGGTAAAACGTCTAAAAATTTAGATACACTACAATAACTATGCATCGGATAGGGGATTTGAGATAAATAATAATAAAATAAATAAATGTTGAAAGTGTTGAACTTAATAAAAAATAAAATATAATATTTAAGCGGGTATAAATAAATTCATAGATATTATAAACAATTTATTCGTTGTAGATTTTAATACCTTATGATAGTGGTAGTACAATATGCGTTATATAGAAGCAAAGGTACACGCATTTTTTCATTGTAACTGTGTGTTTCGTCTATTTATGAAAATTTCTAAATAATGATTAAATCACGGACTGCCCCCTTATTCTGCCAATACAAACTTCGTCGTAGTGAACCTCTCACGTGATCGCGTAGTTACCGAAAGAGACAGCATAGGCGTCAGGCGGCTCCAGTCTACAAAAATGGTTGTAGTCACAGCCATCCGAAAATCAGCCAAGTGCGATTCGGAGTATCAACTCGTCCATTATCGATATAGTACCTACATTCCTACAAAGAAGATTTTTTATTTTAAAGGCATTGGATCTAATATCATCAGCCTATCGACCTCAATAGACCGTGGAAGTGTGAAGTCACAAGTCTATCAGGGTTGTGGGCATACCCATCGTCCCCACAACGGTGAATCCGCGCTAGATAGGGGTCGCGACGAAACGTCGTGGAGCTAGTGTCATTTTACCTTACTGAATCGAACCCCTGTTAATCGTATTTATGTAAAGACCTATACAGGCAGTTACAAAATTACCCGTAAAGCCGAAAGGAGGTTAAAAGGGGCGCTGTATGACATGCCCCAAAAAAAAAAATATATGAATGAAAAATAGAAAAAAAAATTAAAGTAGACAATTATTAGGTACGTATGCCTTTCTGTAAAAAAATCTGGTTCCCTGAAATGACAGCTTACTAGGGTTGTTGGCTTTGATAATTAATTATATTTCTACGGGGTATTTTGTAAAACGTTGTATACAATTTGACTCGCAAGTACATAGTAGCTATAAACATTGTTTTACGTGTCAATGTCATGTTCAAAGTCAAAACAATATGAAACGAACAGTTTGCAAAGACAGCCACTAGTTAGCTCACATACTACCCTAGTTAGGAGTTAGTCACGCAATCCGCCCTTTACCGATTTATCATGTGAGGAACGAGGTGCGTCCGGCTTTCATTTTATATTGTATCTTCACTAACTTCATTTACCAGCTAGGGTAAATGCAATCAATTTAACGTCATATTTTTCTTACCGCGCTATGAAAAATTTCTTCTAGAGAACTTTTGCCAAGATCTCCGTTTCCTTCACCCACCTTAGTGTCTTTCAAGATTCATTGATTTCCAGGATTTCAAGGCACAATTAACGTTTCTTTAAAGGAGACATGAGAAAATTCTGCACTTTGTCACGTTTGGACTCATTATTACACCAAAAATAATAACTGCATAAAAAAATTTACTTAGCTCTGTTTAATATTTATTAGTACAACATCTTTCATTTCTTTTTAATAATACTCGTATATCTTTGCGTGTCTTTACTTTAGCGTGAAAATTGCCTGTAATTGTTCTTACAGTGTACTTGTTGTTGGAAATCCTAATAAACAAAACAAATGTGTACCCGTACCCTGAGCCTGGTTATACCCGAGGGATAGTCAGAAGGCACACCACATGTCACGTCAGGACTTTAAATGTCCTCGGTGAAATGTGGATTTTTGATCTCTGCCTACTTCATGGTTCATTACTTTTAAATATTATATGTTTTTTTTTTATACCACAAGGGCCGACAAACAAGCGGACGGTCCATCTGATGGTCAGTGGGCACCGCCGCCTATGGAAATTTGCAACACTGGGGACATTGCCAATGCGTTGCCAACCCTGAGACGTGAAGTTGTTAAGTCTCATGTGCACAGTATTACGAGTGCACTACTGGTTCACGGCAGAAATGGCTAAGGTGGTAGTACTTCTCCAGGCGAAGTGCACTAAGAGCTCTACTACTCAACAGATTATTATATATATTATTTGTCACATTATAATTAAATATTGTTAACAATTACGATATTTTTTTGCTATCGCTATCTAGATAAAATATAGATCCTCGTTGGAATAGGACCTATATAAACTGAACACAAAATCTACAAACAATATTATATTGTCTTTTAGTTTTAAATCTATTCTTTGTGAGACGCTGAGGTGGAATAATACATTTTGTTATCTACTCCCTATTCTAAGTACTTTATATTTCAACTTTCCGTATTCTTTTGTGCAGTGCATTATACAGTTGTTAGATAATAATAAGTTGCACAGAATACAACACTCTATTTCCAAAGACATACGATTGTTTCGTTATTAAAATAGACTAATATTATATAGATAGGCAATCAATACTAATATGTAGGTACTGTCTTAAAACACCTACGCATTGTCACCTTATTGTCTCTTTTGTCCATCCATTTTCTGTATGGACTAATAGATTCATGTTCAGGTAAACCTTTTAAACTAAACTGTCAAAGTTGAGTATAAGATAAGGCTCCGCCTTGCGGTTTCACCCGTATTCCCAAGGGCCTAATTTACGTCCAGAATAGAGGTTTTTAAAATGAGATTTTCTATTGATGTGCCTAATAGAGATGTTGACTGACATGTCAAATTATCAACTTTTTATTAAATGTCAAAACGAACGAATGTATGGACTGTTGTATGAAATAGCAAGTTGTGACGTCATAAATGTACAGCATCAAAATATCTACTCTTTTATATTAGATTAATACTTAAAAATCATATTAATTATAAAATTTTGATCACATTTGATGTATCCGTGTATTTTTGGATGTTCAATACACTGGATCATTTATTTTGAATACAGGATAATTCCCTATTCTATTCAAATGTCATTATGGAGCTCAGTGTGAGAGTAACAACACACAAAAACTTACACATTTATAATGATGAATATAATCGCACCAGGGCCGCGGTTTCAACCGAGTTAAAATTGATAATTAGGCACCTATCCCCCTCTCCTTGGCTACGTGAGAGCCGAACTTCACCAAAATCGGTTCAGACCTGCAAAACAAAACAAACAGACAAAAGAGCTATCGAATCTAGAATATTACTATGTATTAAGGACATTCACACGTTTCATTAGTAGTACGCAATATAAGATTGAATAATTTATAGTACGAGTATATTGAATATTATCATCGATTTGTGAAACTGAAATATTATATTGTTACGTCTAGCTGCTAGGTGAGTTATTCCGTATATAAAAGTATTGTAGAAATGTTGAAAATTGTTGCTATGAAACAATATTTCTTGAGAGTATGACCTACTAACAATAGTGCCTAGAATCACAACCACCCACTCACATAGCGTTTACTGGTAGATATCTCATTGCTTATACTATTTACACATAGGCAAGGAATTCGGGCAAAACCAACAAAATAACTCAACCCTTACAACGTTAAGGAAAAACTGAAGGGATTTGGTTTATATAAGGGTAAAACATCAGTCAGGAACAACGTGAATTATAGTAGCATTTGTTGTTGTGCCGACTACCACGATGTATTTTATGTTCTACAAGACGGACCTGAAAGCTGAAAAATAGCACCTTAAGAAACTCTTTATACCTTAGGTATTTGTCGCAGCTTATCATAAGACGTGTGACAAAATGATAAAAGGTTTCTTGATTTCTTGGGTTGATAAAAATAGGGATAGAATTGCAATTGCAGAAGTACCGTGGTAAGCAAAAATGTATATTAACTAGCTGTCCCCGCAGTTTCACCCGCGTTCCTGGGGAATGTCACAATTTCCCGCAATAAAAAAATAGACTAAGTTACTCCTTATAATATTAGCTATCTACCAGTGAAAGCCCATACATACAAACATCGATTTTTATATATTAGGATTTTATAATGAGATGTCCCCCGCGGTTTTACCCACGTTCCAGAGGGACATCACATTTTCCCGGGATAAAAAGTAGCATATATGTTATTCCAGGCTATGCTCTATCTATGTGCCAAGTTTCATCCATATCCGTTAAGTAGTTTTTGCGTTAAAGAGGAACAAACATACTTACATACAAATCTTTCCTCTTTATAATATTAGTATAGATAGAGATAAAGGCCTAAATCCTTTGCGAAATCTAAAATACACCATTAAACGTGATTACTATGTATCAGAATGCACCACAACAACCTATTTTAACTGGAGGCTGCTCTTTTGATCGATCGTTACTTACTAAAAATAGGACGGAGCTGCCAGCGATTTCGGCCATACATAGTTATTCTCGTGTTCCAAACTCTCTAAGCTTTGATGAAATTGCATAGTATAAGGGTAGTTTTTTAAAACTTGCATATTCGATTTTCAAAGGGAATTTTAAAGGAGCGCTGTACAAATGCAAATGAACATGATGGTACGTTACGTACGGCGCCTGTGTTGGTACCAGGGGGTGAATACTTTAGACGAGACTGGTAATGTGAATTGTGAATACGTTGTTATATATTTTGTTGAAGCATCAGAATGGAGGTAAACGCTCGTTAAGTTAATGATTAAATTTTCTCGTTGGAACCCTTTAGCAGCTGTGCGACTTGCGCCCTGGACATTTGGAATATATGGTCCATATAATTTGTAAGCTTTTAAAAATACCAAGATAGGTGTAGCGCTTCTTTGTACTTAATTCTGAAATTAATTATTTTATAGCAAACATACTTTAAGTCATACAGAATTAAATATTAAATAAATAAATATCCAGGGACATTTATTACACACGGCCATCTGATCTCAAACTAAGCAGAGCTTGTACTATGGAAACCAGATAACTGATATACCAAATATACTACATTTATTTTTCTAAATACATACTTATAAATGTAGATATTGACACCCAGATACAGAACAAACGGACATGTTCATGCACACAAATGTTTGTCCTGGGTGGGAATCGAACCCCCGACCTTCGGCTTGGCAGTCAGAGTCGCTAACTACTAAGCCAACTGGCGTGTCCTGAATTATTTTGATAATCAAAAATTTTCTTTATTCGAAAATATGATTTAGAACTTTGTCTTTTCTATAATTGTTATTACTATACATGCAGTTTTTTTTTTCAATATCATTTTACATTTAAATTATCAGGGTAAAAATAAGGACGGGCCAGTTGGCTTAATGGTTAGATATCCTCACTGCCAAGCTACAGGTTGTGGGTTCGATTACCATCCTGGACAAAACATTTGTGTGCATGAATATGTCCCTTTATTCTAGGGTTATAGGGATATCTACTAGTAAGTAGTAATAGAAGTAAGTAAAAATAAGAAGTATATCTAGTTAACTGGTTTCCATGGTACAAGTTCTGCTTACTTTGAGATTAGATACCCGTGTGTAAAGAATGTCCATGATTTATTATTATTATATTTAACTAATTACACACCTTACTGCATAATAAGGTATCAAAATCTGCATTCGAAATAGCTTCTTACTCCAACAGTTTATCATCTCGTTAAGCCTTCTTGTTAAGAAAATTTAAGCAGAAACGAGTTAAACAGCGTTAAACCTCGGTAAATCTAGCGTTTCCAGAAAATTATTTCAATTTGAATACAACAGCTCAGCCGTGAGGTCTGATTAGCGCCACTGCGCCAACGCCGCGCGCCGTACGGCGTCGTAGCACCTCAAGACAACACTTTAAACGACCTGTAAATTTAATCAACGTTTCACTGAAACGTTTATAATTTCCACTTGAATATATATTTTGAGATAACAAGAAATAAATTACTGCAAGTTCGTAATTAGAGCGCGCATCAGAAAGTTTCATCCAAGTTTGAAAATTATGTATCTTCCTGCTGATTTCTGATGCTGTTTGCTGAATGTTGATTTCTTAAATTATTTTACTGTAACATTTTTGGGTGGAGATTAAAATTTTTAAATAAGCAAATATCAAAGGTCGATTAATGTCTTTCAAAAGTCTAGTTCCATCAACCCCTAAATTTGTAGGTATATCTCTGAGATAAAGCCACATTAAAGTGCGACTTCTTTTGCTTTTTGTCGAATATTTAGAATACTTGTTCAACCGAGATTGTTTCTTTAGGCAAGTTTTCTTTCGTAATGAGGGATATCATTTATAAGTTCAAATGTAAAAACGATAGGATTTTCAAGAATATCTCGTTCTATCCAATCGAAAAAACCATTAAATGAAAAACGGGAATTCGAAAGTTATATTATAATATCATGGTACATTTTAAGGAGTCTGGAACCAAGGAGAAAGAAACCACATAACCCCCTGTATAGTCTTGTGTTTGACCACAATCCCACCATGGTATGTGAACATGCGGCCTATGGTGGTAAGTACACAAAGCGTACAAAAAACCTAACCTTCAAGAGCGGGATTCGGAACACACCTATAGGTGCTTGGTGACTGTTTTTCAACTTGATGGTGGTCACCAGGCAGGTACTTCGAAATACCCTACCTCCGTGGTATGGTATCCACACCATTGAATTCCTTCACTAAAATCTCAAGATCATTTTAAAATTCGAACCCGCGACCGTCATCACGGCGTTGGAATTACTAACTGAGCTATCATCACGTTAAAACATATGCTATTGACAAGCAAACTACAAGAAGACAGATTGAGGCGAGAAATGATTGTCCTGATTGAGAATCGAACCTACGAATATCTCATATAGAACTATCCAATCAAAACGTGAATCCAAGCATCAATTTAAGTCGACAACAGTTTTATTCATTGTTTTATTTAACTGGTGCACCCTACCATTTTATTTTTAGTGGCAATATTAAATCAGGCCACAAGCGTCCTTGAAAAAAAAACCACACGTGAGTAGAGCTAGCATTGGACCAAAGAATGAGGTCAAGGCAGCTTAAAGCATTTGATTAAGGTTTCCTTATTCAAACACGATTCCTTTTACAACATGCCTTGTATTTATAGTTTTTATAGTTGGCGTAAAATTTTACTAGCTTTCAGCTAAGTTTACGATGGATGCTAAATTTGCAGTTGTTCATAGGTGGTGCTACGCTATTTACTTGACACTGCAAGTTTTCAAATAAATTTTAATAGATACTATTGTAAGGGTCGCTCATTAATCACGTGGTGTTTTTTAGCTACTTTCTAGCCCCATCCCCCTCCCTGGTGATATGTGCTGAGGTTCTAGACCTCCCTTTTAGTTAAAAGTTTATTGAATTATTCTGAATATTATCATGAAATACAGGTATAATCTGATACACTTTTGGAAAATAAAGTAGTTAATCGTGCGTTCAACGGAAAATAATACACTTGGTATCTCATTATATCCCCCCCCCCTGGAATATTTCGTGATTTCTTTCCAGACCCCTACCCACCTTTCGAGGATCACGTGATTAATGAACGACTCCTAAGTAAAGTGTACGAATATAACTCATTTAATTAGTCAATTATGAAATATGTTGCATATAAACCGAAGTTGTAGTCAAAAAACACACACTGTTTGTTTGTTACTTTGAATCTAGATACATAAGTCTTTTTACAGCCAATTTTAGAATAGTAGACAGCCTGTGTTTTTGGTAACAATGTCTAGCTGTAGGATAAAACAAATATTTTAGAATTCCATCAAAAAAAATTATTTGTCGCGAGCTTGCTTAAAGCACGAGTTAATCGAAATGTATTGAATTACTTTTCATCATACATATTAAATATATTAATGTACAATTATATCTATAGATAGCTATATGATGTTGAGGTTCAGGATTTATTTCTTAAATTAATTATTTTTTTATATAATACCTAAGGATAAAATAAACAATACATAAATTAATTTTTAATATGTAAAAATCCTTTTAAAATAATATTAAATTGGAACGAATGGGCAGAGAGCAATGCCAAATAGGTCGTGCACGTTACAATGCCTCCAAAATAAATGATCATATGTTATATATTGCAAAGGTATCCCAGTTAGCTCGACGCAAATAACCGACATTTAAGAAAAAAACAAATACATATATATCGGTAATACTTATTTATACCACAAATATACACATATAAAAACTGGGCTAAAAGCTGAATCGGAAACATTTTTCTGTACACCAAGCTCGTTATAAATAAGGGTTCCTACATTTCTATAATAGTAGATTCGTTATGTGTCCGAGGGCATAAAATATATTTGGTGAAACATGGGTCTCAATACTGATACCTCTCTACCTCTTAGACGATACCTAATGGGCGTGAAGATTTTTATAATACACACAAATAACTCTAGTGATTCCAAATCGGAAACGCATGACTTAGAAAGGTTGTGCAAAAGTTAGATAATGTGAATAAGGTATACTTTCCCAAATCGATACCATTTCACCCCTTTTATAAAACCCATTTACCCATCCTTATGGGAAAAGGTCAAATATGATTTTATCTTCACGTTCTATTCCATAGAGGGTGGAAGACTTATAGTTCCGTACTATTTACTTTGCTTGTGAGTAAATATCATAAACAATTTTAAATTTTGTGTTTGGACATATTGAATACAACCCAGATATTTTATGTTATATTAAGTAATTTTCCTACCACCTATGTCTTATTATTTTAACCATTTTCTCTTACAAATCAACAACCACTAAAGAAAGACATTGATACAGTTCATTCCCTGAGTTACCCTATATTTGTTTTATGTATTTATAGCCAAGAAAAATAAAACCTTATCTCGCAGTTGGGTAATAATGCTCCTGCCAATACCTAACGTACTCAGAAATAACTTAAGAACTCGAATTGAATTTCAATTGTTCAGGGAATTTTCATGTTCTTTTTTGTAAAGGATATAAATGGAATAAACGGAGAAATCAAAAGCTGAATATTTAACTATAATCAAGTGGGTACTTTATATATTTCAAAATTTCTGTGAAAATGTGGTTATCCCAGAATGCATCATGGGGAAGAAGACTTATTCTTCATAAGAATACAGAAGAGTAGATATTTATCCCGTACGAATTCAAAATATATTTTTCAGAGTTACGTGTCCTGTTCTCGGTTACTAAAGAAGTAGCGATGTTATTAACCAACGTCCAAAACTAATATGCAATCCCGATCGAATCCATGGATTGATGTTACCTTCTGACAGAAATTTCAATACACGTAAAGTCGAAATTCTACTTCAATCTTGCGATTTTAGATCGGGATCGTATATTAATTTTGGCCGTAAATGAATAAATCAGCAAATAAAAAGGATTCCTACACATTACCATGATTTACGTAATTACCCGCTTTTTGCCGGAATACCCGCTCCTGTCACAAATGTAGGCAGGAAGACAGCCCTTCATTACGGAGGCCTCACTAATGTGACAAAACATTAATTAAAAAACTTCTAGTCACGAAAACTTGCGTGTTGGGGCACAGGAATATTTTTACATGTAGGTAACTATGTTATTTCAACATGGCATAGAGATACGGATTTTAATTTGCATTATTGTGGCTAATAAATAAAGAATGCTTTTATATTTTCATATTCCACTATTTTTCAGTTAACTGCTTTCCAAATAGGTTTCGCTTCACAACTAAGGAAAGCGATCCATCAAAAATTATAAATACTAGGCTACGACAAAGCAAAATTACTCGACAATTTGTTGGATTGTGTGAGTTCGCAGGAACTCACTCAAGTTCGCAGGAATTCCACGGGAAGCAAACTGTCGAGACTTTGGATTGAATTCCTACGTTTGCTCATTACCAAACGTGCTACAACATACAACACACCTACCTAAGTATATAAACATTAAGTATTTGTTCTGCTCACGTCACGGCATATCTCTTAGACATGGAAACGAGGGGATGAACAAAACAATACTTATTTAACCTGACATATTATCCAATTAAGACAATAGCAGCCTCCTCGCTATCCATTTAACGGTAAGTTTATTACCGCCTAGAGAATACTTTGCGGTTTACCACTTAGTATTATCAGAAAAGTTTTGCTCTCCATAGAGTCAGGTTTGTTGCTGTGAGTTATGACTTTTTTTTGATATACTGTTTTGTTTTTGAACTTATAATGGAAATCTTGGATATTAGATTGTATGAAATGCATAGTGAATATAATTGGACGGAAGTAATGTTATGAACACGTTTTTAATGTCCGTCATAGATTAATTGAAGTATGACTTAGAACTTAAATATTTACTTAGACATTATTTTTTATACACGGCCATCTGGTCCCAAACTAAGCAGAGCTTGTACTATGGAAACCAGATAACTGATATATATACTACTTTTTTTCTGAATACATACTTATATAGATATTGACACCCCGACACAGAACAAACAGACATGTTTATGCACAAAAACCTTTATTTGATTGACGTAACGTAGTAATAGTAAACCCGTTTTAGAGATGCATTAATTATTATCAACAAATCACTCTATTAGGTTCTATTTAAATTCAAAGACTGTGTTTAGGATCATCCAAGAGGGATCTATGAATCGTTAGAATTGAATGCACATGCTAAATGATACTGTCCAAAGCTATCACATATGCCATAGACAAGATATAATGGAAGCACCAAATGTGCTACTGGTTTATACAGTCTGAATTCTGTGTGGTTCTGTTTGAGCCAGTAGGTATTGAAGACATATTCAGCCATTCAACGGATTGTATGTTAAATCAATGCAACTACTCTAAAATCTATCTACTTATTTGAAACGTCCGTTAGCTTTTAGATTAGTTTAATTTTAAAATAATTTGCTATAACGTGGCCGTCGATAGTAAAAACTTTATGAGTTCGTTACTGCATAAATAAACTGTTAAATCCTATTAATTTGTTTTGAGAAAATTTTCCTTTCAGTTCGTTAAAATTATTATAATATTAGAGCAAATTTACTGCAGTTTTATTATCTTAGTTACCATTTTTCATATTGATTGAAAAATCAACAGCCATATTTATTCATATTATTTCATTGAAAAATATTTGAATAGTCTATCAATCACATAAAAGATATTATAAAGCTAATGATAATATCAAATTTCGTAATTTATCCAAAAGTGCTGAGAATAAGCAATAAAACAAATTTAATTAAAAACTTCGAATAGCTATTAAGAGCTACCCCCATCCTTGTCCCTAGTCCCAAAATAACAAAACTCGAAACAAATTTTAAAGTACAACTACATTTCAAATGATCCCTTTTACATTTAGCTACTTGAAAGTCTTCAAGTTTTCTAAAGAGGAGTCTCGATATTTGATCTGAGTATCAATATTGAAAGCGAAATGATGAAAGTTTCCCCCAAACACGCAGGAAGTATATACATACTTAAGTATATAATAAAGTTTGATTTTACGTGATTTAAATAAGGTAGTAGTAACATCCTATGCATGTTTAACTTTCTTTAAAATAACGAGCTTTATAACTTTGAGACGAGAATTTTTAATTGGTCTCAAAAGTCTTTGTGAACAAACAACCTTAAGAGAGTTTATAAAGTAGTAGCTCTGCGTTGTATTTAAACATTCACGAAACTCCGTGCATGTATAATTTAATGCAGTGACATCATTGCGCTTTGTTATAGAAATCTTTTAGATATGTCACGTTTTAGGTGCATGCTTTAAAAATAGGTCATAAAGTAGTTCATTCAGTTTATGGAAAGTGACATATTGGTGCCCCATATTAAATGGAGGGGGCGCACTCATTGAAGTTTCCCGCCGACCTCTCACAGTGCGCACTCTACACATTTACGCGAAATATTGACTTTATCGGTAGTGCTGCCACTTAATAACTTCAACAACGCAGTTAGAAAATTGCTAGAGAGGTTTTCAGCTGAATATAATGTTGTAGTGGCCGGTAGCAAAATAACTGAATGCTTAATAAAATCAAATTGTTATTTCGTTTTCATTTGCGTGTTCGAATCCATTATGATTTTTACCAGTGAATAGTAAATTAACACAAATCTATGGCAGTTGTTGTCATCAAATAAACGAAAGCAAGATAAACTGATATATTTAAAAGTCATTAGACCCTTCTACTATAAGATTCTTCTGGTAGGTTTTATATTATTTTGCCTTTTCTTTTAATACCACTAGTATGTATCCTATCTTAATATAGGTATCTTACTGAAAATTGGCACAAGCATTGGACTTATGGAGAGGGACACTAGTAAGGTATAAATGTGAAAGTATTGATAATTAGGTATTTGTATGTTTGTGATGATATCAGGTATAAACGGCTTAGTCAGAAAGAAATACATTAGATATAAGAATACTTACTTCTTGGATTATCACAAAATGTTATGCCAATATAATAAAGCACGCGTGTAGTCCGCGGGGCATAGCTAGATCTACATAAGTATTTTGTGAAATATTCTCATTCTATTATTAATTAATTAAATATATTTGTTCAAGATATAGCGTACTCGTAAATCTCAAGATAATAACATAACATAGCGTATTGAAAACCAATAGAGGGGCTGGCGATATTACCTACTAAGAGTGAACGCTGGAATAATAACGTTCTGTTTGCCTAACATCAATACTTGCTTATAATGTTACGTGAAGAAATCGTTGGAAATATTTGAACATGAAAATATCAACTAGTTGTACTTATATCGCGGTCGCTACGTCAGCCACGGCCTACGAAAGTTCGCCTCGACCTTCGTGATCAGACCTGCTTGGAAAATGACTTTCGCTTTCCGCGACTCGTTATTATACTTCACTTTCTTCCACTATTATGGGCTAGAATAGAAAATATCTTTGTAACTAAAGCTAGGCAAAAAGAAGTCGATTATAGGCTGGAAATTGTTGTAGATAAAACGCCGGCGTATCGAAACAATAAAAGACAATATCCACCTTTTTACATATCTATTCTTTTACAACTTCGCCTTGCCCTTTAACAAATTAAACCCTAATAACATTAAGTACTAGACATTATAAGTAATGAGATTCACCGTAACGAAAACAAATTGCTTAAGGCGTAATACTCTCGTTAAAAGCATTTTCTGAAATAGTTAATCCTCCAAGACCCGTTTCGAGTGGAAGAAAAGTCTAGAAACTCAAAGCTAGAGATGTACTTACTTTTTACATTTTTAACGGCAAAATGTCGTTTAAAATATGGGTTATAAATGTTTTCATGCATTTTAATGAAGTAGCACCTTCTTATTAAATTCACAGTGGTAAAAGAACTTTGCTTTCTGAATTGAATACGTTTGTAAAGGCTTGTGAAAGGCTAAAGGGTTTTCATGAAATCTATGAATACTAAACTACTGCCTAGTTTTTGCACACCACCGGCTAAATAAGAATTTTCAGACACCGCAATGACACAAAAGAGAAAAAATATTTAAATGTAATCAACGTGTCGACGTTTAAGATAAAATAATGGTGTTTTTTTTTTCTTTACTACACCGTGTTTTGTTGAAATGAGTTACGATACGATTCATGAAAACGTATCTATGACTTTTTAATTAGCAAAGCATATTATGAAGTGAATGAGTTTTTGAATGACACCATCATACTGTGAATAGAATAAAATTGTTATATATATTGATTGACATTTTAAATATCGTTGGTTCGATGATAATTATGACATTTTGTTTTGATTGTTTTGTCTTGATTATTTTGTATTGATTATTTTGTTTAGATTACTAATGTATTTTACACGCCAACTTAGGCAGACTTATGTCGATCAAATAATTATTATTATAACACCTCACTGTACACATAAGTCAGCAAATAAATGAATTTGAATTAGATTTTTTTTATTCTAGTTATTTACATATTCACCTGTGCTATCGATGCATCTTTGTCAAGGCAGTGGCAGTTCATCATTTTTTTTAATTGTCAGCTAGATCCAAGGCAATAAACTCTTTAAACTCTTTAAATAAAGCATTTTGTATTGCCTGTCGGGCATTGAATTTTTTTCATACCACGAAGTTGTCCAATTTCTAGCAAAAATGGTATTCTGTTAGCGCTTGGTCTGGTGCATACGGTGGATGACAGAGATTTCGACCTTAGCTCGTATAGGTAGGAGACTCTCTGTAGTGACACGCCCCAACGCATACCTCGTGCTCACGATCATTCAGTTCATGCGGCACCCATTTTTACCTTGCCAATTTGACGCAATTAGATACTGTGTTGATCCTTACGTTGAAAAATGCTGCTAACTCAGTCGTAGATTGAGTATCATCAGATTCCAGAATCACCTTTAATTAGACGTTATCGACCATAGTTTTCGGGCGACCATTGGCTTCATTATTCAGATAAATACCTTCGGGAATAGAAGCGTAGAGTTCACCAAACCATAGATAAATTACATTTGAAACCGAGTGCTGACCGTCTATGAATCGAAAACTTCATAGACAATTAAAAAAAGTTTTTTATTCGTATAATAAAAATTTTTATTTATTTATTATACGAATAAAAAACTTTTTTTAATTGTCTATGAAGTTTTCTGAGCCTTAAATGGCCAGCTAATATTATACCGTTGCTTGGCGCTGAGCATGTTTTAAACTCCTATTTGAATGCACTGAGTAAAGTTCAAGCGCATAGTGTTATGTGTGGACCGCGCCAATGCGCAGCATCTCTTTGCAAATCTCTTTTATACGCTTTTCAAACTCGGTCTGGTTTATTTTAACCCTGCTCAGCTATTATGTTCTTATAGTGCTTTTTGTCTGACGATATTTGATTAATTACAAAACTAGTTTCAATTTCAATAATTTTCTTGTTTTAGTTGTAAGTAATTATTGTCATTTTCTATTTTGTAGTCTTGTTATTTCTTTTTTTGTTTCTTTTTTGTTTTTTGAATGTTACCTTTATTAAGTATTTTGTAATTGTTAAAGATAAAAATATGTAAAATTGATATTATAAAATAGCCAAAAAGTCAGAATAGATAAAAAAGAATTTAATTAAATAAAAAAGTATGTAACCTTGCTGAGTTTCTTGCCGGTTCTTCTCAGTTGAAGGCTGACTGCGAACCGGTAGTAGCTTCAGTAACTTTAAATTTGACCTTCATAAGTGCCCCCTGAGGGCATAACCTGAATAAATGGTTTTGAATTTTAAAAATTTTAATAGTAGATAGAATATAGAACCCTCCCTCTAGTATAAACAACCGCCTATGATCTACCAGGAATCGTTGTTATAACAACAATAAATTTTTTCCCTATCGCCCACAAAATATTAGCCTAGCATTTTTACCGTATGTGTTTTATGAACAAATATATCAATACCTATGTTTTTCATCACATTCCCATTGAATCATTTACTTACGCAGGCCTCGTATCTGGCAAAACAAATATTGTTGCATTTTCACCTCACGTAATTATGAGAGCTTAATGAGCGAACAAGAGAGCATCATTGTACAACCGTATTTTGATTATTTCTCGTAGTTTGTGGGATTCATTTTTGTTTAGTAGAAATCACTATATTAAGACTGAACTATTTTTCATTACTATATTACTGGTGTATACCGTTTAATAGTTTTTTAATTAAACTTTTAAACGAATGAAATCTTTTGAAAATAATTAATTCGTTTTAGTGGTGAAAATACTGTAAATTCTTTCCTCTTTAATTAGATTTTGAATATTAAAAAAATATATATAAGGCTTTATTTCGATATTTTTATGAGACAAACATAATCCCATTACATCTTAGCCTACGTGCTGTTCATAGATTTCTTTCACCAATTTGTCCGACGTTATCGGCTAAGTTCGTTCCCAATTTACTGCTTGATATGGAAACTTTACCAATAATTTAACAAGCAATCATACAATAACCGTTAAATTGCTTTCAACAACAGCTATCCATCAACGTGACGATTAATGGGCCAGCTAACAGCCGCGACATCAAACGTTTCACACAATACGCACAGGTTTTGGTTAAATTGGTTCAGTCAGACCCAATTTTGTCTGTCAACGATACGCCCTTCAAATCTTATTTCATTTTTATGCAAAACCTCGGCAGGGTAAGCGGTTCAGATTACGGAAACAAAGGAAATAAGATATGGGGTCAGGTCAATGGTTTTCAATCTTTTCACTTCGTGGTTAGGTCGCAGAGGAAATCATTGCTGTTTGATATATAAATTGGATTGATTGTTTACTTACTGTAGAGGTTACGTCCATTCATTGTTTAGTTACTTGAGTGGGCTTCGCAGTATTTAAACGTGTCCTAGAATAGAATACAGACTTAAAAGGAGGATAAAATTTCCAGTTCAATGAAAAAATTCTATAAACGTTTCAGTGACCGTTTTTCGTTGAAAAGTAAATTTAAAATAGCTTACATTCAACTATAGCCACCACATTCTATGTTACCATAATGTTACTACCGACGGCCACTTCGCGTGTTACGAATCTCTGGCATGAAACAAAATATGACGTCATAGTCCATGAAATGCACGATTTCCATCAACACTACGAACTGAACACGTACATTATATCGTTTTGTTGAACTTGAGTAATTGGTAGGAGTATTAAATGAGGTAAACCGTAAGTATTTTGAATCCCAACGTAGCTACAGGTACCCACAGTATTCAAAAGGGTTCAGTGGTAATTTATCCGGTAGATACAGGAGCGAGGGCTACATAAATATGGTAGGTATATTATCAGAGTATTTATAAAGCCGTGGTACTGTTTACATAAAAGTAAATCTTATTAATATCGACCAATTGCGTGTATACCTACGTACATAATCCGATGAAGAAGAACCTGTCAGGTAAAATAATTATTTACGTAGGTTTTGTAGGCGTTATGTTAGTTCTCCACCTACATATTATTTGAATCGACATAAATATATATCAACAGTTTGTAAGTTTGAATGTAGGAGGCAATCTACGGACCTAGCCATCCTATTTCGAAAATTCCTTCAATAATAGAAAGCTACATTATTCCCGAGTGGGATTGGGTTTGATATAATCCCGGTATACACTAGTTCCCTTGGGAATTAGGAGACCGTGGAGCGGTAACTTGTATACATGCTATTTTTTTTTTTTTTTGCGTGTCGATCGTTCTGGCTAAATTTGTTTAGACCAGAATTCTGCCAGGCGTACTGTGTCGTCTGTGGCATTATACATGCTATAAAAGGCCAATTGGCTTGGTAGTTAGCGACCCTGATTCCCAAGTCGAAGGTCGCGGGTTCGATTCCCACCCCGACAAACGTTTGTGTGCGTGAACATGTCTGTTTGTTCTGTGTCTGGGTGTAAATATCTATATATGTATGTATTTAGAAAAGTAAATGAGCAAAATGAAGTATATCAGTTATCTGTTTTCCATAGCACAAGCTCTGCTTAGTTTGGGAGCAGATGGCCGTTTGTAAAAATAATGGCCCATATTTATTATTTATTAAAATTATCTATACTCAACTGTTTATGTCTTCATCGAAAAATATTTATAAGTTAAACCGAGGTTTGCTGAGAAAAATTGCAGCCAATTGTGTCGAGCCCGGCGGCCCCGTAATAATAACGTCGGGCTAAGCTCTCGAACGTTGAAGAAACGCAGAAGACTCTGAATAAATAATAGGGTGGTGTGCCAAAACTTTTACAGATATTGGCTTTGTTTACCAGCGGACAAATATAAACGTAAGCAGCTGTGACACGTATGAACTGTCCAACAACGCTTCTAAATCAAATTATAATAAAATTGATAGGTTTATAAAAACATGGCACAACATGGCTTTCAGGGCTTGCGATTAGTCGTGTACGTACCTACTCACTCTGTCAGGAGATAATAATTTACCACGTCTACTCACAACCCATATTAAATCACAATTGTATGGACTACGTATTATTATATGAGTACCCAAAAGAGTAATTAGTAAAACGTAACCTATATGCCGTTTCTGGAATTGTTTTTTTTTTTATGATATTTTATACATCAATGTGTTTTTATTTTTTCGGTGTGATTTGGCATAATGAGTACGACTAAGGTTTCACCACAAAAGGTATACACAAGATTTAATGATATTTTCAGAATTATCAGACCATTAGGCATGCCATCAGTTCCATACCATAGCTAAGGTTACTGGCCTTTATTTCGAAAAATATAGCAGTTTATTAGATGACCCATTAACAGAAAAATGGTTTTGAACACTCGTTATTATACTCGACTGTCACATTAACAAAACTTTTCGTCCTTATTAACACTTTTACCTTTTTACTAAACTTTTTAATTGGTATATCTGAGAAACGGTCCCCAATGCCACTGTTTACATTTTGTGTATTATTCACAAGAAAAATAACGTCAAATATGCGCATTAGATGGGTTGTCCAAGCAGAAATATAGGTTGTAGCTTCAGTAACTTTAAATTTGACCTTCATAAGTGCCCTCCGAACTCTAAACTGAATAAATGGTTTTGAATTTTGATTTTTTTTTGAGAAATAAAATATAAATTAAGATCTCCCAGTTTTTTAACGGTAACTGTTAATTTAATTTAAATCAAGTTAGCAGAGATTAAAACCGAACAATAGCTATTCGAACTAGCACACAGTGGGCCCACTGAAACAGTAAAAATACTAACTTAATTTTGCATCTATTATTCTTGTCTCAAATACTTCTCATAGAAAACGCTAAAGCAAATTCTACAATAGATATAGTAAATATTAAACAAGAGAAGAACCATTATTTTCATCGATTTTCATATTTACAAAATACTTATAATTATGTCTCTCGTGTAATTCCGCAACTTTTACGAAAAAGTGATCAGTAACGGTACTGTCGTATATAAAAATATAGCTACATTCAGCTAAGAGAAGAGTGGACCACGTTTATCGAATGAATGCACGCTAAGTGCCCCCGCTAACAATTTGCCATTGTCGGAAGTGGCCGCCTCCACCACTACTTTAGTTTCGCTGCAAGAAATCCCTGTACAATCCGATTAATTGAACTTAGACTCTGTTTAATCGACTTTGGGATTAGAAACGAATGAACAAACAAACTGAAGGAGCTTATAAGACAATCGATTAAGTAAATTAAAATTGTGATTGTGTTTGTGTTTGTTCAGCTAACGTTATCAAGATTTGAAAACTATTTACCTACCTACATGTGTTCAATTGACATAGCTTTATTTACTTTAACATTCATGTTGTTATTGCCTACTGCTAGATTAAATTAAGTAAGGCTGGGTATAAGTGGTCACCAACCTATATTTATATTTGTATATATGTATTTTAGAAGGTTGGAAATTGACCTTTCATATATTTAGAGGTTAATAACCCTTGGTAATGAATTGCTCGCTTGATAAGCTATGTATAACTTAACTGTCGAATTCTTTAGTTATTATTTATATAATTCACTGAGTATTTCTATTGACTTTAGGCTAACCAGGGGGGATTGCAAAAACCAATCTATACAAAGTCAATAGTGGGCGAGTAGCTCTCGACTGCCGGAACACAACGATAGATTTATTCATTTTACCTGATGATTAGTTATCAGCCAACTATAAACTGCCAACTTTACTACTCCAAAATGTAAGAAAATATAATATTAACAAGAATAGTAATTTTTTTCCCATAATTTTATTTAAAAACTGTACTTTTTTTTACTAAACAGTATCTTTATGGCCCGATCGTTCGCATAATTTATTCATCGAACGCTGTAGTAGGTCGGTTTACCCGTAGTTAACTATATTATGCTTTATAGCAACTCGAAACAAAATCTCTAGATAAATATCCCAACAAAACATCTACAGACTATCTTCTAGCGGCATAGTGTATTGATACCTACACTACTGTTTCCTGAAACTGGATAAGCAAAACTTACCTTAGCCCAATATAAATTTCATGTACCTAGTTAGTTAGTTGTATAATATTTAATCCCTTTGCCTTAGACCCAACAATATAGTTAAGCCTACGTCGTCCGTCTGTCTATCCATCGCAGGGCCGTATATTTTAACTATAATACCAGTTGAAATTTGCACAGATGACTATATTGTATTAGAGTCAGACTAATAAAGCCTATTTAAATAAAAAATATAATAACAAGAAAACAAAATCTGAGCACGAGGAAAAGACAAATATACAAAGATTATACAAAAACAAATATCTAGTAACTAATCCCGCTGGATCTCCTTCTCCGTCAACTCAACTCCCAAACAAGGAAACTCAACAAGAAATCGACACGTGGTTCGCTTCTACACGAAGCATCTTCAGGTCGTATTAGATCCGCTGTCCCTGAGTCGACCCACTAGCACCACATACGTGTTACCTCGCCGACCGCCGGACAGAAAGTAAATTAGTTAAAAAATATACTAGATAATAATAAAAAAGAGAAACAGATTATTTTTTTAAATTACTCGTCGAAACCTATAACAGTTAAATTGTTTAACAAAGTCAAATAGCCCAATTAATAGCTGAGCCTACAACTTAGGGTAACGTTAACAAAGTCACAAATAAAACTAGTTACCCAAATAAAAGTTGTTCTGTCGCTTTTAATAGTTCGTTTGGAAAGCCTAAGTAGTAGTAATGAAGATCTTCCTGATACCAAAAGTTCGGAAAAGGGATTTAGCGGCACCTAACTTCTAGTTACAAAGCGAATCTGATTTGAGGAATTCCACAAACGAAGTGAAGTAGCAACACTGGCAAAGTCCATCCCCGAGCGCGACGTAACGTGACGTAACCAACCTGTTTATAATCGTAATTAAACGCTTTGCCTTTCCATTCGACTTAAGTTGACTTCGAAGGATTGTAAGTCCCTCATTTCAAAAGTAATCCTTGGATTTACTTAGACCGTTTCAATTAATGTTATTGTTAAAATGTGACGTAATTTTAGACTGAATTATTTGAATTGTAGATTTTAACAGAAGAATTTGTAATACAGTGTAAATATTTTTTGTTCGATGGATTCTATTCAGCTATTCGAATTTTAAATGAATGGCGACACTTTAGCTACACTAGACTCCAGCTGAAATAAATATATGCTAAAACTCTTTCTACTTAGATTAACCGGATTATTACAGTAGATTTTAAATGAGTACTTAATTCGGTTTATGTCAAAATATTCGAAGTAAAAGTTAGGATATTGGGATTGCCATATTCGCAATTACAAAAATAACTAAAAATAATTGTAACTATGGAGTATCGAGAGCTTATACCAGGATTTGGGCGCATGTATCGAGTATCAATATATCGGATTAACAAACCAGTATGGCGTCGGATTTTATAATTACTGGGTGTCACTGGTCCGGTAACAGGTAACATTGCTAATTGGATCTCTGGTCGTTATTGCCTAATAGCTTCGTGTATCACCAAGGATACTCCGACAAATTGCACTCTGTTGATCCTCACTACGTATGGAGCAATAAATAACATGAGGCAATATTGTAATTTCATTTGTATACAGTATGAAACGTAAATAATAATTAGTCCGGATGGTATTCTGTTGTGTAAATATGTTGCGTGAAATGTACTCTGACAGAAACTGTTGAAACAAAATCAGCTTGACAAATTAAAAAAACTATTTAACATTAATGTATTTATTACAAAACCCACCTTAATGAAATCGGTATGATCCGGATTTAACAGGTATCATGTGAAAATGAATCGGCTTTATGAACCTGCGGGTAGAATTTGTTATCTTCGATATCTTCTTATCAAAATGATGTAGCTTTTCTGAGACAATTTATATCGTTCTATTTTTCCCAACACGACCATTTTCATACGTAAAGATATACTTTAAAACGTGGATATCATCAACACATTCTGAGCTATTCTCCTTTTTCTGCAGCATACCGTTCGTTGTTGGCTTGATACATGTTCATCAAGTATTAATTTTGTACGGAACCTCCAGGGCATGAGTCCACTCGCACTAATTGGACCAACGCGGACAAGTCTTGTCCACTTTTCGATTTTAAGTTTTTTTGAATTTGTTCCTGTGAAATTTTTTGCTATTCTTTTAAGTTTCTGCTCTGGTTACCTTTTTTTCGCTCTCGATAAATACTTCCTTTTCTATTTAAAACAAAAAAATGCATTATTTCTGAACAAATAATATTAAAAGTTAGACTTAACATCTGCAATCCACTTGATTATTTCTTTAAAAACAAAGGCAATAAGAAGTTGAATTTGAGTTTTAAATTTATTAACTTTGTACAATTTCACACGGGGGGATTAAACAACTCTCAGGAGTTGAGAGAAAACCAATTTAAAGTGCAACTATTCCGGTTTACGAAAGGAGATTGCGTTGGGATGTTATCCAGACGCTTCCTTACAAAGGCCATGGAAAGTCTTTCCCTTAATCCCGGTGTTGGGAACAAAGCAGGCCAAATGGATAATCGATAGAGCTTTCACACGTATCTTTCTTTTAAATAATGAGGGGTGAACCACGCTCGAGAAAAATATAGGGTATGTAAAGTAAATGGATATTATATTTAAGGTGAAGAGGTCTGTCTTTATTGATTCTTATAGGGTCTTAGGGTAACTACGTGCTTACGATTGTTATTTTCAGGGTAAATTGTGGGTTGGCTTCCTCACGATTTTAGGAACAGACTGGATAATAATTAAGATACTTGTGTTATGGTTCACTTAACAAGTAGACAGCCATAACTATAAATTTATATAGTTTCTGTCCCGTAGCATTATGGATAAATAGAGCATATGTAATTGTGGACCTTCAGAACTGCGTGCCGGTGGACCACCTGCTCGCAAGACACTGCTTCCATTCTTGATTAGGCCACAAAAAGTGACAGACCAAGTGCTGAAGCGTTAAAGCTGCTCACTACCTGATGCTACTGTACCTACTGAGCTATAATCACAATTGAACCTTACTACATAAACTTTGTTTTGTAGGTAATTAACTATTAACGACACAAGCAGTTTTATATTGGTTATAAAAGTAATTGTTTATGCAAATCGACCGGTCATTAACTCTTCAGAAAACGTATCATCATAACAGCTGTAAACTTTGCTCTAAACGTCGAGGTTTATCGACAAACATGGTTTTCGCTTCGATATAATGTTGGATTTTTGTAACGTCTGCAATATTTTAAACAGTTTTTTAAATTAACTAACTAACTAATTTAACTAGCTTATTAAGAAACACGCAGGACATTCTTGTATGTATATTTTCCTCCGTCACAACATAGTCCCATGCAACGTTTTTGTTGTAGGATGTACTTACTAGTTTATGCAGTGCGTGGCGCGCTCAGTCGCGACGGTTGAATGCCACTGTATTTTTATTCACCGTAGGTACTCGCTTCATGCAGTGCCGCGTAAGCCGCCGGGGATAACAAACAAATCGGCGAATACAAACATCAAACAGAAATTCTCCTTTCATCCATCTATTCGAAACGAAACGCTGATGACAAGTCGAAAAAACTTTAGGCACTCCATACTCATAAATAAAAAAATTGAATTTACCCTCGAAAATCTTTTAAAGTGGATTATGAATAAGTGGCCATCCAATTTCGTAGGGCGGGTTTGCACAATAATCAAATCGGGTCAGTATCTCAGAGACAAAAGGAAACATGGCGACATAAAGGAAACATTCGGTTCCGTTAGGTTAATCTTATCTCTTACCAATACTGGGCCTAAACATGCGACTCGCTCCCTCGCCCCTACTAATGTCTGCGGGTGAGAAAATAATAGTAACCACTTAAACACAACCGCTTTGTTAACTCTGACGTCCCACCAATTTCTTACACTCACAGGGTAAGCAATTTTCCACGAGTATTTACTTTTGGGGAAAAGAAAGAATATTAACTCTTAATGGATGTGTTGGAAAAGCAAAGGTGCTTTCTAAATTAGCATACGTTTATTTAACTTTACGTCTCGTTTAGCGCTCTATAAGAGAGTTTTCGCAATTCATTACATACACACTTTACCTCCCGTCCAATTCAATGTAATTTATGTAAACACAAAAGATACCAAGAGTCTGAATAACGAGATTCCCGGGCTCTTTGTTTTATATTCAAATACAATTTCCTTAATTAGACGCGAAGTATCTCTGAAAGAATAATGCGAGTGGTCTGAAGGAAGAATGGCAGGAAGCACCGAGGGACGTGGACGGGGAGTTCTTCAGGGGAAACCGACTTATAATAAATATCTCGTAAGTGGACAGTTTTAACGACACTTGAGATCACGGTTTTGATTATGAAAGTGCCAAGAAAGTAATGCACGCTTTATAAATTAAGTTCCTAAATAAAGATTTGCGTGCATGAATTTGTTAATGTAGAAATGTTTCTACGTACATGGTGAGTTTCATAGCATGATCTATTTTACCGGCCACATAATTGCATTTCCAACTACGGTACGTTAACTGACCAGAAATGAGATTTAGCTTTGGTTTCATGAAATATTGACAGGGTGAAATAGAAACACGTAACTTTAGCATTCAATAAAATGTTAGATTTCTATGAAATGCATGTTCTAATAGTTCGATGAAATCTATTAATTCGTAGAAATACGGCAGTAAATTTTGACCAACACAATTACAAACAGAAATACATAGGCACAATACCATAAAATGTGCAGTACCACAAGAACTTTCTTTCTACTTTAAAAAGAACTCATACGCCCCTGTGGATGCCACATTTTATATAAGCCCCTTAATGTCTGTCTATATATAGTATCAATCGAACTCGACATGCGTATGATATTCTCTAATTTTAGTATCAGTATGAAACAAAGATATAATCAACACTCACGTAATTGTAGCCACTTAGACTCGGCTAAGACTGAGCCGGGAGGTATCGCCGACACTCGTGATCGATGTGAGACGAATAGACTCTTGACTACTCATCGCTCTATCATAATCTCCTACGAGTATTTGCGCCTAATCTCTTGCTATCAGCCAAAAAGTAAAGCCGAGTCATTAATGTATCTCGTAATTATTTTGTTATCCCAGTGTTTCTCTATCTTAGCGTGAAGAAAACGGTTAATTACACTATTAATTAAATATATACATACTTTGATCCGAGTTGTGTGGGTAATGGTTGTTGTTGAAAGTACCTGAGCGTTTTGATAATGTCTTTGGCGTTCTAAAAGTTTTGCTATGCAAATGTCTTGTTTATAGGAACCAGATATTTTACTAACAGCTTTGCAGTAATATTTGCGGAGTATTTTTTTACCTCCGACGAACCGGAGAGGGTATGCGTTTAGGGTAAGACATTGTTTGTTTGTATGTTCTGACAGTCTTAGTTTATAACAATGGTTACTTACCAGGGGACGCACTGGAGACTATCAATTAAATACTACAATTATCTAACGTAATTTTTTAATCAGTCACATACTCTAAAATTTCAATATTTATAAATGATTTTCTATTGTTACTTACTTATGAGTCGAGTGTTTTAATCATTATATAAATTTGCGCTTGCAAGGTTTATATTGATAATCGGTTGATTGGTTCCTTATCAAAAACCTAGCAATATCCCTAATTATCACTTCTTCAACAAACTTTAGATAATTATTAGAGAACTTTACAAGACTACAAATTGTGTAGGTAGTTGACAGTATTCATGATAAATTGTAAGTAATTAAAGTAAAAATATACCAAAATATCCAAACATAGCTTTCTCATATTTTTTTATTTTACGAATCAAACTACACATATATAAAACTAGCTGCCCCGACAGACGTCGATCTGTCGAAATCGTACACACGTACAGAAGAATTATATATATAAAGATACGAGTATATATTTATTTATAGTAGGTACACAATACTATACATACATATAGTACAACAATAGGTACATGCTACACAATTATTACGTCATAGCCGCTTAAACAACAATCAAACAGAACCCCATATAATCCTTAAACAAAATACTTATAATGAATTATTCAATGATTATTTTAAAATCCGATTGGATCGAGAGTCCCATCGCAATTTTGCTACCAGTTCAATACATTACGTAATTTACTATGTGAATCGTGCAATATGGTCTGGCTGATACCAGTTAATATACTTATCCGTATAAATAAAAATAAAAGCCTTTTATTTCTCATAGATTAAATACCGTTTCTATGTAGGTATATATCTAATTAGTCTATGTAATATAAAGAAAAAAACGAACTAGTTCAAGTTTTTTTTTAAAACATATTCTTATCCATATATCCCACAGAATATCGATCTCCATATTTATGTTAAAGCATAACTAGCGGTGATGACGAGATGAAGGTTACAATGTGCTGAGATCAGCGTTAAAACAGTAGCGAAGGGCAAGTGCCTGATCGATCCGCTGGTTCGCTATTAAGTCATGGATTAAGTACCGCAAACTTTGCTCGGCCTCGTTAATGGGAGTTATCTAACATCCTTACGCGACAAAATTGATATAAATTTTGCTTATAAATTAAGCATTATAAAGTTACTTTAGTAATTTTGCAATTTATATTTTGTACACAGTTTTGGAGACTGCATTAGTAATGTTAAAGGGGCTTACGAAAGGTTAGGAAAGTGTTCTCTTGAGCTTTTAAAGGATTTAGGACACAAGCCATCTGAATTGATTTATAACAAATAAATAAGCTGCCTACATACTATTTAATACTAGTACTTATCTTGTGTCCGAATGATAGTAATTTTAGAAGATCAGTCAAATTCATTTTATGGGCGAGTTATCTCGCAATTTTTTTTCATTGTGGTTTTTTCAGTTACCTATCATAAATTTCAATGTAAAACTCTTATGCTATAGAATCAACATGATAATATTACATATTTTTATGACGACAATGCTTGAGTGTAGCGCTCGCTCCTGCAGGACACATCTTTATGTACAAAATCTTATTTTGAAAAGTGTAATTGCCGGCTCTTCTCAGTAAAAGCAACCTTTGGAACCGGTTAGAGCCTGACCATTCATAAGTTTCTGTGAAGGCCTATTTGAATAAATATTTAATTTCAATCTGTTTAAAGCTAACGGATTAAGAGAATTATTCTTTCATCTTGAGCTATTAATAGAAGGCAAGCTTTTTATAATAACAATTATCTGCAAATGCCAAAGGTTTCTTATTACTTCGTAACAATATATAAACCTACACTTTGTTTAGAAACGGACTGTCGAAAATTATATTACGAGAGAGGTGGCAGTCCTTGTTTACCCTAATGCAGGTGGTAACGCAATCAACGTGCTCTGACACCTCCCACGGTCCACTGTGCTGCGACCTAGGACACAGATTAGTGCAGCTCTATCACTAAAGAACCGTGATTTATCTCTCAGTTTAGCCTTTACACGTAAGAGTCGTTTTAACACAAAGTTTAGATACGCTTTTTTCATTTGAATTCAATTATACTTCTATGTAAATATACTACGCCATTCCAATTTCTATTTTAATGAAATTTTATTGATTTATCTACATAGATAACTAAAATATTTCTGCCAGTCGGTTTATCCTGTTATGTTGACTATTTCCGGGATTGAGCGGCAACATTAAAATTACCCGCCATCAATTAAATACAATTTTTAGCATAATTATGGAAGTATCTTCAGAAAGGTTTATGTGTATAATACTTTCATTTTATCCAACTTAGGCAAATCCGGGGCGAGACGCTAGTTTTACTATAATACATACAGGTCTGTTAACAACGTATTTTTCATTTCTCAGTCACACACCAAAATACCTACAAAATTTTACTGACGCTAGGATTTCTTGTGTATATGATTTGCATAATCCAATCTTTTCCACTTCAATATATTTCATGAGGATTTTTCTTAGTTCATTGCAAAGCTAACAGTCTTTAAGTAAATTATGCAGAGTTGCATCTAAGTAGCTGTTTTACATACGAAACGTGGGGACGAAATAATTCCTAGCATTCGCCGTTACCGTCCAATATGTCAGTCACCTTTTTAGGGTCCCATACCCAAAGGGATGAAACAAAAGAGAAGATTTTATTTTTCATCCGAGACGGGACCCTTTTACTAAGCCTACGTCATCCATCTCTATGTCTGTCACAGGGTTGTTTCTTTTTAACGTAATAATAACGGCATGACAAAAGATAATCTAACGTCAAAATCCACGGAGGTTCCATATTTAAACATGAAATATCAAAAATCCTATGTAATAAAGTGTTTTATATTCGGCTGCAGTGATAAAATAATATGAATTTAATTGATATCCTGGGGTGTCATTCTATAACGTAAAATGACACTAGCTCGAGGATGTTTCGCCGCAGCCTCCGTGCTCCGTCTCTTTTCCTAAGTATGCGATTGCGTGAGAGGCCCGCTCTCCGAAGCCTCGTTGCGCCAGCTCGCGGTACATTATAATTTTTCTTTTTATAATAATGGGATTGCGATTGACCTCAATCTCACCTGATGGTAAGTGAAGATGAGCCCGAAGATGGAGCTCGCTTTTCCGTTAGTTCGCCTATTCACTCTTTTCTTAAAGAGTCCCAAGTTATCAAATAACAGTAAAATACATGCCGTATTATATAAAATCAACTTTAGTGACTCTTTAACAAAACTTCACTGTGCAATTTTAATATAATATTAATCTTATAGCATTAAAATAGTTTCTTACATAGTAGTAGTAGACGCCACTGCAAGTTGCACGTACCCGGTTTATATTAAAGTGCAACATTCTATTTTACAAGCTGTTTATAAGCTGTGGCCTAAGTCCAGCTGAACTGCCATGCATACTGATCCTGCCCGTAGCAGTGCAGGCGGCCATGCAGTTGGTGTGTAGTGTGAACTGCCAATTTAACTTCACACTATTTCACTAATGAAAACGTCCAGTTCGAGTATAGCCTTGTTATTGGCACGCTGTTACGACAGTCAATATGAAACGAATGTAATGGCGAAATATGTACTAAAAAATCAACATAGTATGTAAATATCTACATAAAAATGTATTTAGAAAAACAAAAATTATATATGTAGTTAGTATATCAGTTATCTGGTTTCCATTAATCGTATGAATTGTCTCGGAAGTTACCTCGAAACCCAAACATACAACATATAACTGTTTTTTATTTTATTATATAACAGGTTGTTCAATAAGTTTTGTCGGTCGATAAGAAAAACACAATTTTATGGTTCAAAATACACTTTATTATTCAGTATAATCTCCCTGAACATTAATACACTTGCTCCAACGATCCTCCAATCTGTGGATTTCATCCATGAAGTGAGAATCCGGAAAGTCTGTAAAATACGCTTCAACAGCCGTTATGACTTCTTCATTTGATCAAAAACGTTTGCCACGCATAAATTTTTTGAGTTCTGGAAACAAATGGAAGTCGCTGGGGGCCAAATCTGGTGAATACGGGTGGATGCTCCAACAATTCGAACTTTAATTCATGGATTTTAGCCATTGTCAAAATGCTCTTGTGATACGGTGCATTGTCCTGATGAAAAAGGATTTCTTTTTTCTGCAAACCGGGTCTTTTTTCACGAATTTCTTCCTTCAACTGGTCCAAAAGGTTGCAATATATTTTCTGAATAGTATTCAGAATTAATTGTTTTACCAGTTTGTAAGTAATCCACAAACAAAATTCTTTCGCATCCCAAAAAACTGATGCCATAACCTTCTTAGCCGATTTCCGGACACGAAATCGTTTCGAAGCCGAACAACCAGGTTCACACCACTCTTTAGCCTCTTGTTTTGATTCAGGATCATGATGATAGACCCCAGTCTCATTCATAGTGATGAATCGACGCACAAAATCCACGTTATCCTTTATAAAACGCTCCAAATGTTGCTGAGAAAGTCGCATTCGAATGTGTTTTTGTTCCATTGTTCGCGAATGCGGCACCCATTGTGCACACAGCTTTCTAAAACCCAATTTTTTTCTTAAAATATGGCTCACACTGCCTAATGAGATGTGTAGAGCCTCTACTAAATCTCGCTCAGTCAATCGACGATTTTCCAAAACCATATCCTGTATTTTGGCTATGGCTTCTGGTGTTGATGTGCTTTTTGGACGTCCTTCACGTGGATCGTCTTCAAGGCTTGTACGACCACGTTTAAATTCAGCAACCCATCTTTCTACTGTTCTAATTGTAGGTGAACAATCATTATACACTTTTGACATTCGTACGTCAATTTCTTTTGGTGCTACCTTCCAAAAATAAGAATTTTATCACTGCACGATATTCAATTTATTCCATCCTAAAAAAATACTGTGACACGGCGACACTAAATGGCTTGTAAACAAAGAATGAATTGACAGATTGAAATGAAACTTCACATACGTTCATATGAAGAGTGTACTTACAAAACAAAAAAAAAATGGGCTAGTGGCAACGCCCTCTCTTATCGAACGACAAAACTTATTGAACAACCGGTATATAATTATAGATGTTGTTATTTTACGACATGTAACACCAATTACACTTTTAAAAGCTTTTTAAACATACGATGCATATTAAATGGTATGTAAACGTTATTCATGAACGTATTTAAAAATACACACCATATTATTTAAATTCTAGAAAGACTGACGAAAGTTTCACATATTTATTTTAAAAATCAACAAGTTATGTGTAGAGAGGGGTTTATACCTACAGTTTCAATTAATGTAATAAAAATACAAAAGTAGCTCTCCGGGTGTGCCGACCGAAGTCAAAACTGACATGAATTTATATAGATATATCTATGATGTATGTTTATACACAACATATGTCTATATAGTTATAATATCAATGTATTTCAACCCAAACCAACTCCTAACAAACCAACGTGTAAATGGGGCCAATATATAGAGACTTACAAACAGAGGTGTCGGTAACGGTGTCGCGATTCCAGTTGTGTATTCCCATCTCAAAACTGTCCAACGCGCCTAAAGAAGATTTCACTTCACTTATCAAATGAGTTTCAGTATATTATTATAGAAAACACCATACCTACTAATATTGCTTCAAATTAATTCAGAGATAACATATATTTCCGACGAACTGGACCAAGAGTGTTTGAGTTTAAAGTTCAAGTTGGTGTGTAAACATTTGAAACATACATAGAACATGAAATTTTCCTCGAACTATCACTTAATATATTATATAATATTACTAGCCGTCCCCCGCGGTTTTACCCGCGTTCCCGTGGGATGTCACTTGTATTATACATAAAAACCTCCTTCCATCCATCCTCTTCAATCACTCTATCTATTAAAAAAAACCGCATCAAAATCCGTTGCGTAGTTTTAGAGATTTAAGCATACATAGGGATATATGGGACAGAGAAAGCGACTTTGTTTTATAATATGTAGTGATTATCCTTTATAAAGATATTCAACTATCATCCTTCTTTCTAGTCCTACTTTTCAACTTACCTCTTATAAAATGTCAAACTGAGTTTGTTTGTTTTCCCTTCACAGAGTGACGGATCGATTTTATTTTTTTCCATGGGGGTCGTAAAAAGATTGGAAAAGGTCTTAGGCGGATCGGATTTTAGTATTATATGGAGTATATTGGAACGAAGTTCCTTATGGCGCGTGTGAAAGGGGGCTAGACGAAAAAAATTCATACGAAAAGTTGTAACGATACTTTTTTTCATATTGTTACGTTCGAAATTTAAATGATATGGTTTATTATTGGGTTTGTTTTTTTCATAATATATTTAAAGGCTACATACAACATGTTTAAAATTCTGTTCCATTTATAAATTAGTATGATTAGTAATTATTAGCACAGTCTTGATCTTTTATTGAAGACCTAATACTAAAGACGAGAGATTGCAAGTTTTTCTCAACACAGGACCTAAACTCAGCGTTAAGGTCAATTCCAATGCGTATCTTCGTTCCATCCGGGTGTCCCTTGACACCTGTCAAGTTTTTATATTACCATTTAAAGGCTCGAATTTTGAAATTATAATTTGTATTTTCCAAATAAATAAGAAACATAATATCGCCAAAGGGCAGAAAGAATACCTGCCGCGGCCAGAAATAAGGGTCAGTAAATTTACTTTGTCTGATATTATCAAACAAAATTAAAATAGGTAATCGTGTGTGAGAGTTTTTGTTTGAAGTTAACACAATTTGTTTGTGTTTAAAATGATAATCAAAATAAATAAATAAATATATTGGGAGATTCTTTACACGCGGACATTCAATCGCAAACTAAGCAGAGTTTGTACAGATAAAAGATATATGTACCACTTTTACTTTTATTTTTTTTTACTTCTATACACATAACACATATTAACACCCAGGCACTAGATTAAATACTAGTATACACCTTGCAGTTTAACCTGGGTTCCCGAAGGAATTCGTATTTTCTCAAGCAAAGATCTATGTTTTTCTACGTCATGCTGTTCGATAAGTTCCATCCAAATTCATACAGCCATTACGGCGTGATTAACAAAACAATAGTTACATTCCAAAATAATGTGAAACAATATTTCATTTTTATATAGCTTTTCGTTGTTTACCTTCTTAAAATGAAAAGGAAAAATAATCATAGTTTCTGAATAATTTCGTTCTGTACAACCCTAGTTAAATAGGCCTGCATAACTAACTGAACCACCTATTAGCATTGTTACGTCCCTAAATGTTCTAAATGTTGTGTCATTTACATAATTATGTCTTCATACGAAACATTATCACCAACTGGGATCATCACAAACAACTGACGCTTTCGGATTACTCGACTTTATTTTCTTTGCCAAATATTATCAGAATATTTTTTTCGCGGTGAACTTCGCAGTGCTTTAATTTATCGCGGTGACTACAATTATATTTATTACATTTTTTTATTCGACATGCATATTGGTCTACTTCGTAGCTGAAAAAAGAGATGTAGAGGCCTAGTGTTGGCGCTCAGGCAAGTAGCAACTGCCGTAGTCGGTCCAAGGATTTTTATATTTTAGACAGCCTTAATTTTTCTCTCATAAGGTCCATGAATTAGAATAGTGCATACAAAATACCGCTAGCAGGTTCTCATGGCAGTTTAATAATTATTATTTTTGATGAAGTGAACCTGACAACTCTTATAAAATTGTTTAATATTCTGGAAGATATTTCTTGTAACTTACTTCTCATAATTAATATTACATTATGAAATCCTGGGGATCGACAATACAGTTTTCTGTCAAGTAGGATTGCATATGCCCATATGCAGTCATCTTAGGAACAGAACCCTGTCACTGCAGAAGTATGGTGAATCGATTGGGTCACCATAATCTATCTTGTCGCCGCAGTGCGGACTATCAAGCCACTCCGCTCTGAACGACAATCGTCGAGCCTTTGTCATCATCAACGGGCCTGCTATGTTAGAGCCAAATGTTATCTGACACTTCGATGGCAGGAGCCCAGAAGACATGATCATGGTTCGTTGGAGTCGTAAAAGGCCACTGGTATATGATGCAACTTTCCATTATACGCCGGCGCTTTCCCAGCTGCAAGGTACGTCTCTGGTGACGAACGTAGCCGCAACTGCTGCAGACAGCCCTAAACGGAAGAAGCTGATAACTTGGTATATATGTTCGGACTCAATCCGAACTAATAAACTATGATGTCCAGCTCGAAGGTAGGTATTTGGTGAAGGAGCCTTCCAGGCGCCTAATGGATAACAGCAGACTACATTAATACCTCGCTTAAAGAATAAGATAGCTATTCAACGAGGTAACGTCGCCAGCTTTTTAAGCACCATCCACTTACTTTATTGCTTATTATTAACCTTTTCTATTTCTATTATCATTTTTAGTTTCAGCTTTTAAATTTCAAAGAATCACTTTTTATATTGAGAATCTTAAATTTGACTTCCTTTAACAATATGATTTATTTGTACCATAAATATATGCTCCTACAGGTATAAAAGCGCTCTAAAAAGAATAAATAATAAATTTCCTCGGTCTTGAAACGTTAAATATCGTTCAGGCGGCTCTCAATGCTTTTTATCGCATGCATCCGAAGCGCACACACAATTTATTACCACCATTTAGAGAATAGAAACACGAAAAACTTCAGAACATTAAACTCCACAGACAATGTGTAATATGTAGGCGCTTTTTTACACAATTCATGCAGTATAACACCATAATATAAATTATACTTAGCACAAAGGCACGCCTTTAACACAGAACACTTTATTTGAAATAGAAACTCGACGCGTCAGCTCACTTCGGAGCTCCCTCGTTTTAATTATATCTGAACTTAAGCTTTATTAACAATGGAACATCAAATTTGACAGTTGAATGCGAAGTGTTGTGGCAAGACAAATGGTGGGGCGTGGAGGGTCGATGGTGGTTACCAGATAAAGGCTTGTATACACTAGACGCATGACACGGTTGGCCGTCACGTCTGTCGCGTTTCGTCGCATTGAACTTGCGCAGTAAAGCTTTCATATTTTTAAGTTTAAAGCAAACACCACGGTCTTATTATAATTTTTGGCTCATAAATTTTACACATTTTTAAAACCAATTTACATTACTAGCTTTCACCCGAGTTCCCGAGAGATACAATGTTTCCCGAGATAAAAGCATCTTATGTCCCTTTTTATTTATAGACTTGTACCGTTTTGTGGCGAGGTAACAAGAGGTTACAAAAATGTCAACAGTCACATTCGCTTTTAAAATACTTGTAAGAATTGAGGAATTGTTTTACAACAACGAGCAGTATCTTCTTTGCCACGCCTCAGTAACGACCAACAAAATGTGTATCAACACTCCTTAAATAGGCGCGGAAAACACCCCTTTCTCACTTCCTTAAAATATAAATGGGCACGATCCCCATGATACTTCAAAACTGATTACGATAAATATTATTTCTTAAGACATTGCGAGACTGTGTCACTCCGCAGTACAGTGAAGTATAAATAAGCGTTGTTTAGCGTAATGACTTCGCATACTTTGCTTATTCAAACACATATAATATTTTACGAAAGAGAACGTGATAAAGTTTCATACAAAACTCCTTTATACCGGTGTCAGCCTTTTACATAACCGTGGCAGCATAAATTTTTAAGTTAGCGATGCTTGTTAGCAGTCCCCAGTCGACACCTAGAGATACTAAAGGGGCGCACGCAAGTAGATAAAACTAACTATGTACAGGTGTGGGACCGCGATGTTTTCCACAACTAAGAGTTTCTCTCCATACATAGCTACAGAGGTGAAAGTGGTTACCCTACACTAATGCAAAGTACACAACGGGTTTTATGCAAACATGCGCTAGGAATAAAATCTCAGGTTGCACTACTTTCAGGTTTTATAAAGAGGTTCTATTTTCTTATTCTACTATTATAATGTTATGGTGAAATGGATAATCATGTATACATACATTAATTAGTTCGAAGCGTGTCCTCAGAAGTCAATTTGTCTTCAACGCGGTGGTCTAAGATTAATTAACTAATCGCAGAAATTAATCAGTTTGATCTACTGAGCCGTAAAATTATTGAAACCATATTTCGGACGAATTGCATATTAAAGAGATGTATTTTTAATGTGGTAATTTACATAACGTTGTCACACCGAAATTTAAGCATGAAGAGCTTTACTCAGCAGTAGGGGTCGCCATGAGTACGTCACGTGTACACACTACACACATACAGTTGAAACGTAAGCAGCTGAAGCACAGCTTTTGCAACATGGTTGGGTAAACAACCGTATTTGCTGTGTGTGCTCATCCTAAAAACAAGGTAAATGGCGTCGGATACATTTTGTATGAGCTGTCTCAGCATATCCGAGGGCGGGCATCCGGGCTTGGATTTAAAAACGTACACACTCATCAAAATTCATTAAAATACCGTATTTGGTGGGTCCGACGCACCAATAAATCAGTAACAGCAGGTTGTGAATCGTGAAATAAATTCCACGAGAAAAATATCATAAACGCGTTAGCTATTTATTACTGTTGGAATTGCGAGTTGGGAACATTGAGACCGGACGGCTCGCACTAAGTGTTGTACAAATATGCCATTTAAACTAACTTGAGTAACAAGGTTGCTATAAATAATCGCTATTCTCGTATTCCGACAATGTGTCGGGCAGCGGGTCCCTTTCAAGGGCCGCTACGCGTCGGCATCCCTTTGAAGATTGCAAGAGTCTTTGAGCGAAGTTAGCCACTTACCAACACATGAACCATCTGTTCGTTTAAAGCATCCTTACTAATTATTATGAAATATTTACAATGCTACGAAATATTTAAATATTAATAAGTTAAAATACCTAATGATGGTGACTTTGAGACTAGGACCTACTTAAGCTGCGTACCTATCTTTTATCCCATAAATAATAAATTTGGAGCCTTTTACCGTCTACTTTACAGAAAGCGCTTAATAATTCCCGCGCTTCTTATTAGTGAGGGAGCAATCCGTGAGCTTATTTCGTCATTATCAAGTTAGACAGATTCAACTTTAATATCATCTGAATTGTACCTGCATTTTTTATTGTTTCAAGAAACAAAACAGTATTTTGTTTTTATTTTTATTAGATTGTTTTATTTATTTTCTAAACTACTAATAAGAATTCTGTTTAAAGTCTTTGAAAACTGAGCAAGTCATAAAATCAGCAAGAGTTTGTTATTTAATACTTTCTCATACATATGAATTGATATGATACAGTCATAACCAACAACAAATGAACCCATACGGGGCATATGCCATATAAAGTTTTATGTTGCATTGCCTTTGTATACTGCCTCTTAAACTGAGTCATAAAATCAGAGAGTCACGCGAAGGAGTCCCATGACTCGTGGCCGAATTTCACACGTCGTTAAATGTATAGTTTTCCAGTTCTGTGAACTTAGCAAGTTCTCTTCTGCATATTACAGTATAATGTATGTTTCTCTTCGTTGCGCTAACTGCGAACAGCCCTTAGGGAGGAGCCCTCGCAGCACACTCCGAGCATATGCACGTGTTATACTCATACATATTGTTGTGTTATTCCCAAAAGAATTCTTTCATCTACCGCATCAAATTGAATTCACGTTTCAGTACATTTAGATAAGTATTGGGTATTGTTCCGTCTTAACTTAGAAACAGATCTATTAGTAAATTCGCCTCTTTTTTTTCCTTCATCGGCACGAGACAGGTTTACATTTATTTTTGTGGAACAATCAGCTGTCAAATTTGACTTGGAGCAATTAGGGGCGGTGCTGCAAAAGCGATTTAAGTAAAACTTTGTTGTTTACGCCCGCCGCGCCGCCGTGGACTCAGCGAAATGTCATTCGAAAGACGATTAATCACGAGCGCTTTGTTTCAGATGCAAACTGCTCATAAATAGTTCGTTAAGGGATGACGGCAAAGAGAGTTGTACCTATTAATAGTTAACGAACTTAATAATATGGCATTCAATCATTAAATAAGTCTATTTAACGTTATTTTATGATGTTCGTTGTGTAGAGATGCTAATTATCTCATCATTAAATATGTATGAGGCAGAATTGCTTAAAAAAATACTTTTCATTTGCCATAAAACTTAATGTAGCGTGGAAGGTAGGTATTTGCAGACAAAACATTTAATTTGTTCATCTGACCGTGTAAGGATCCTTAGATCCATATGGAGTCTCATCTATCTCCGAGGGTTACCGTTTAAGAACGGATTGGACAAAGAGCCGGCCATTACCACGCGCCTTGAAATTGCAACTTGCTCAACAAAAGACTGCTGTCTCATATCTATTACTGAAAGGGTTAAGGACAACAAATTGTACGTCGGAATACCTACACATATTGAGAATACATACGGTCATGGTATTTAAAAGTATAAGTTCAAGACGGCATGAGCTCAGCTGGTTAAAGTACTTTTAATATCAGAATTACGTCACCTATAAATGAAGAAGAAACCTCTAAAGATATATTTTCAATATTCCATCGTAATATGTATGTAAAATTTCCAGAATTATATCTGAGTTACAGGTGTTAAAAGACATTTTAGAGGGTGAATAAATTCATCTCGTTATACGTAGGGTATACGACTTTACGGCCTCTTTCGGGATGTCTTTATAATGTTCATCATTTGTGCGACACAAAAGATATTCGACGTAAAATTTTTGGTGCTCGTTGGAAAGCAAACGTTTGTAAAAGCCATTTCACCTTCATCGGCTCGTGACGTCCGGTTCGCATATATGAACCCGATTGATTCCTCGATGGGTGGTTCAATAATTCAGTAGGATGACCGACGGTGAACGTGCCGTATGATCCAGCGAGAGAATCGCGGAATTAGAAGGGTTGTCATCAAACTTTGTTTTAATATATTGAATCTTTGAATAAGGATTGTAGGGCACTAGACCCTCATTCGACTTATGTAAATGCTGCTATTATGTGCTTGTTACTCTTCTCATTTATTCATCCAAGAATAGTTTTGTAAAAAGGGTGTTTTGTAATATGTTATAGTGTAATTTGGATGTAAAAAGTATAAGTGCTTTCATAACAGCAATTCAGGTGTGTAATGAGGTTGACAACCCTACGCGCCGGCATATTGGATACCGGCCCTATACGGTTGCCCATGGAATTCAATTAAAATTTGTTCGCTCAACGCTTCACTCTCGCAGCTCTACATTATTGATACCGCCAAAAAATACCGCCAGTTATCTAAATTAGAGTTTTTCTTCGTATAGGTATACTAATTAGCTAGATAAAATATTTCAACAATATCAAAATTAATTTAGAAAAGTTATTCTCTTAGCGGTCTTAATTCTCCGAAAGAATTCATAATTATTTCTGTTTAGGCTCTTTATAGGAAGTTAGATAGGTTAGCTACTGAAGTTAAACCTGTTTCCTTTGTTACGTTTATTCCCTTAAATAATTTCTACTAAGATAACTTACTATACAAAAAGTATAAGGTTACATTTTAATCCTAAATTCTGGATCTAGTAAGTGAAATATTTATCAGTCCATTATAGAAGCAGGTAGGTATGGTATTTTTAATGGAACGGGATCAATGGCTTGAAGAAAGTTTCAGAGCGTGTGATTGAGACTAATGATGATACTGTTGGCATCGTTACTAGACCTTAAAGCCCGGGTCATAAGCACTGGTTTTTACATTCCCATTTTCAATTAATTTATCAACATTGCACCTACACAATATTTTAATTAAAGCCCATTTTTGTGCCACGTGAACAGCTCGTCTGATGAACACTCGCAATTAAAGTCAATAACACCGTGTACCTATACATATTCATACAATATAGCTTCATCAGATATTTAATTAAATAATTGTATATCACCATACCTTATTAAGTATTATAAGCAGTACCTATACAATGTCGAAGATATGGATACTAGTATTAACTTTGTTGTCAGAGAGTCGGGTACGATGGGGATACGTGTTAATTTCGGATCAGGAGTTTGATTCTTTAATAAATTTCACTAGACATAGGTGCAAATCTACCAAAATGCATGAGCTGCGGTTCAGCTCACGATTCACGTTTGTGAGCCGAAGCTGCGAACCGGTTCACAGATCAGCTCGAATATTGCCGACCGATCACAAAGTCTTTACGCCGTTGCCGCACCGCAGTTCGACACCGACACAATATGTCAGAATAGATCGCATTGTATACAGACTGTAAAAAAATAAGTGAGCCGTGAGCTGTTTAGTTTGCTCTTGAGCCGCAGCTCGAAGGTTCAATTAGGTGAGATCTGATCTGTTGAACCTATGTCTAAATTACACTAGTTCAATGATGTTTCGTTGCGGCCTCTATCCATTGTCTCTTTTGCTAACGACGTGATCACGTGAGAGGTCTACTCTCCGAGGCCTCGTTGCGCTGGCACGCCGACGAAGTTTGTAGATATTGACTAAGAGGGCAGGTAGTTTCATTACGAGCTCTCAAGTTTTACAAAATTTTCTGAATCTGTTTTTTCTGGTTCCAACATGATTTTCAAGATCGATTTTTAAGATTGTACTTGTAGGTGTATTAGTATATAATTTGAAAAAAATATTTTCGACGCAATAGGTGTTTGGTGCGTCGCTTCCTCACCTCGACTTTACCAAAGATAAATATAGTAGTAATAGGTAAGTAAACTACGGATGTCGTTCCACTTGAATAATATGAATGCTCTCGAGGAATGCGACATTACCAAGTTAAATTCAAATTTCACAATCTCATAGCTCATAGCTTATCGTACGCTTATCAATGAAATTATTTTGTTCAATAAAAATCGCTCTTAAAATATTATAAATCGGAACAAAATATTATTGCTATTTGACTAGAAATGATGCACTTGGCCGTATTGCACTTGATATGTGTATGTTTGTTGGAGATTTTCGCGAGACCGGACGGTGATAATGCAGTTGCGACTAACCTTATAAAGACATCAAGAAATGATGCAAACTTGGATCTGTCCGTTGATGAAGAGTATGAGGACCTACGCGCCGAGCTGCTCGCTTACCATACAGCACTCGCTGCCCTCACGTCTCAATCTTCGCGCAGTCAGTATAATTATGTAATTTTTCTTTTTATTACTCTAACTACGCTCGGTTTCTTCAGTAAAATTGTACTCATGGATTTTTACGACCTCTTCCGTGCTGCTGTTCTCTTAACTTACACTCTAAACTATTTCAACGCGACTTTATAACCAAGCTTAGTTACTCACTCAAATTCTATTCTAGAAATCTACGAAATATATTATTTCCTAAAAATTATAGTTATTAATTCCTGATAAATAATTGAGTCTGATCTTTTACTCATAGGATCGTTGCTTACCACACCCTGTTGGGCCATGGGAGGGATTTGTATTGACCACAGGCTTTGTACTGGTTTACGATACCTGACGGAAGTACCTGGTTGTAAGGATAAATTGAACGTTTGCTGTTTTGCCTGGAACAGGTTCAAAGTGAGAGATATGCGCGATAAAGGAATTAGTGTGTTGGCAATGCCCTGGAGTCAACGACAAGACTTCGGTGGCAAAGGCATTTTAGACCCGAAACTTGAAATTAAGCCGAAGAAGAAAAATAAGAAGAGGAAATTGAGTAGTTTCAATGGCACACGAGCCTTAGCCGTAATAATAAAAACTGAGAAATAAATAAATGGTGGTTTAATTTCTTCGATACGCCACAAAAAATTTTCTAAAGAAAACTAAAAAACCAGCACTCAATATTCTCGTTCTGAAGTTTCGAGCGCTTCCTTTATGTAATAAAACGAGGGAACTGAAACCAACTTCACGGTTTATAAATTTTCAATGCTCAATTTAAAAATCCCATCGTATTTGATACTTTATTAACATTTCTACAGTTGTAGCGTTCATGATGCATTGCAGTGAATCATGTTACTCTTGATTAAGGGCATTCTTGTTCTGTTAGCTTCGAGTATAATTTGCCAGCGGACGACAAAAAAAACTACTGTGAAGTTCAGACATACGGTACCTCGGATACCCGATACGTACAAGGACGTATTCTTGGTGGGACCAGGTCCACACAAGAGACCAACTCTGGGTTTGCATGTTTATATTTATATTGAACACAGAACCACTTCTTGCTAAGAGCATTTTATTATTTTAGGATCTACTATAGTGAGATTTTTGTATGCTCGTTTTACCTCAATTTTGTACCTTTGTAAATGATAATAAGGCCGAAGGTGATAAAGCACACAGCCTAAATAGAATCATGTTTTAGTTAGTTTTTCCTTTGGTAAAGTAATTAAAAGGGTTGTTAAACGTCGTATTGTTGGATAGGTACATTTCAATTTACTTCGGCCTTGTAGCACGTGGCAGATCCCATGCTATGAAAAGTAATTAAATAAATGTCGCCTAATAGACATGAAATTGGGGGTTCAATTTAATAACTAATTAGTCTCCTTTAAGTTTACATCGAATAACTCAAATATCACCAAATATCCTAGTTCCCTAGCACCTACTATACCTAGGCATCTTGTGAAATTTTAAAATAATATATTCTAACTACCTGACCCTGCAAACGTCGTTCTGCCATTATGTATTAGGGTAAAAAAAATGGGTTGTATGTACTTTTTTATGCCGCATTTAAAAAAAATTAAAAAATAAATGTAAGGGGTGGACAACCCTTATCACTTAGGGGTATGAAAAATAGATGGTAACCGATTCTCAGACCTATTGAATATGCATATACAATTTCATAAAAATCAATCAAGCCGTTTCGGAGGAGTATAGTATCTAACGAGAATTTTATATTTAAGATATTATAAGTAAATATTTTGTGAGGTTTATCGACACGGAGGAAAATCTACGGCACCTATTTAAAAAAATCCTTCACTATTTGAAAGGTACCCTATTCCGGAAGGACAAAGGCTTCATTTTAATCCCTGGATACATTAGATCCCTCAGGAACACGGTGTAAACCGCGGCACGGAAAGCTATTAATATTATGCAGTAGGAATGTTTGTAAGTTTTGATATAGGAGGTAATCTCCGAAACCACTCGTCCGATTTAAATAATTACTATTCCCGTGACATGCTCTAATCTCGGGAATGCAGATAAAACCGCAGGAAGATAGCTAGTATGTGATAAATTTCCTAGAAAATTTGAAATCACGTCCAATAAGATTTAATAAAAAAAAATATCAAAAATTGTATGTTCACGTTCAAAACAATAATCTGTTAACTGAGTAAGGAATAAAGAACAAAAAGGTAAATATCAATTTTACTCGTCCCAGGAACGGCAAAGGCAACATGCTGGGCGCGCGGCGGGGTTTGCATTCACATACGGGACTGTCCTGGACTTAATATAGACGTGTCAGTAGCTGGTTGTACACAACGCTACAGAGTTTGCTGCAAGAACTTCAATTTTGGACCCCCAACCGTTGGAATCTTGAGGAAATCAAGTGAATTATACATCTTATCCTCAAATTTAGAAGAATTAGAAGACGAATCGATAGAACTCATCGCTCGGCACAATATTGATTTACTACAACATATCATATAATTAAAACAATTGTTTATCAATTACTTACCATTATGACTCAAGCTGACTAATTAATTTACCAAATGAATGCATTCAATCGAATCCCAATCAAATTATAGCCTATTTGAATAATCATTCTATTCATGCTGCCCTGTCTTAAAATAGCATCATTAAATTCAGATAGAAAACAGGTTAATTCGTTTATATATTTAACTAGCTGTCCCTGGCGGTTTCACCCGCGTTTCTGTAGGATGTCATTTCCCGAATAAAAAGTACTTGATGTTAATTTAGATTACAAACTATTTATTTGCCAAGTTTCATCCGTTAGACAGTTTTGAATGAATGTGAAAAATACATCCGTACATCCGTAAATCCGTACATCCATCGTCACATTTTTCGGATTCATAATATCAATAGAATAGGATTATTACAGTATTCATGTAAATTGTGTAAGTAGATAGATTCAGATCAGGCAAAGTTGCAACTAGCTCTCCAAATATGGATTCTCTGCCCAAAGATGGCCTGTTAGTTTGAATGCGTGCCAAATTAGTTTACCTTTGGTGAGTACCCGGTTGCTTTCAAAATTTGTAACAGAGAGAACTGTTGGTTTATGTTCAACATAAATTTAGCTGAACGAGTACAATGTGACGTCATATTTTATGTGTGTCGATAGGCATGCCTTCTGTTTAATGGTTCCTACTCTACTCCATACCTACAGACTATAAAAGTTGTAGGTTTTCTTTTTATGTTCAACCTTCTTGAACCCGGTCTTGGAACTTCATGTTTAGAGGCTACGAGCGCACAGCGTACAAGAGTACATGGGACAAGTATGGCTGTTTTCCAGAAAATACAAATTTATATTTTTCTAGAGATAATTTAGGCAGTGATTATTTTATATATTAATTAAAAAAGTTTGTTGACTTTCATACTATTTAGTTCATTAATTAAATTCATTCGATTATTTTAATCATTGTATTATTAATTCTTTGAGTGGATGTGTGCTCAGTAACTGTATTAATAATTTAACATTTATCTTCTATAAATACCTAACAATATAAAAGGAAAAACATTTCAATTGAAAAGAAATATTACAAAGTCCAATTTTGCCTTTGAAACCACATTTAGCTCTATTTTGCAATAAAAGAACCACAAAACTGTTTGAAATAAATTGAGGGCAGGGCGGGATGTTAATTAGCGGGGCATTTAGCCAAATATAGCCAAATAGCTTGAGCAGGAGAGTCCTCGAAGCGAGCTTGAAACTGGTACCATTTGGAGAGCACGTGCTGAATTTATCGCTTTTAAACTTTAAATGATTGTGAACACTTCCGCTTTATGAGATGGCTATTGAAATACCAACCCGCTGTAAATCTTAAAAGAAATAAACGATCGAACAAAAATGCTTAATATAAAAATGTACTGCAGATATATTCACTTAGGTCTTTTTAAAACTCAGCCAGTTCATACAATCACGTCGATGATATCATGCGGAATTAAAACTGAAATGGGGCGGATGAAAGGAATGGTCCAGTGGTATCATTCGGCTCGTGAGTACCTACTCTTTTTATTTAACTCATTACGTAATGTAATCAATTTCGAAGTAATTATCGTCTACAAACTGTGAAAAAAAGTACATATGAGTAATAAAGTTATGGTTATTTTTCATCTTGACATTATTGGTAGTCGCAATACAGCAAAGCAATCGTTTCTTCGGTCAGTAAAGGTTTATAATAAGTGAGTGTTGCGGGATCGGTTATTCACAGCGCGGGCCATTAAGGAGCAATAAATCCTTTTTTTTTTGTATAAATTCAAGAATAGAGCTCAAATAGTAATAAAGAATGTGCATAAAGGGTAGCTTTAAGAAATATGCTAGTGTAAATTATCCGATCTCGGCAATAACTATATATTCAATATTAAATAGGGTTTAGGCGTTTGACCCGTTAGTTTCCCACTAGCGCCGTTATTCGCAATTTATAGTTTTCCGATACCTACATTTTGTTTTGATAATAAAATTCATACGTGACTTTATAGCAAAATTGGTTCAAATATTGTCCAGTTCAAATATCAATAGGTGCGCTCAGGTGGTCACAGATAATATTAAACTAATATATTATTTATAGAAATAACATTAAACATTATAAAGGTTGTTTTCAAATAGTATTTTGTCAAATTCAGAATCGAAAACGATTTCAGTCCGTTTTTATACAGTAAACGGGTACTCTCACGTGACGTGAGATGTGTCACAGAATAAATTGAAATGTGCTGCGACGGTTTTATTTTGGTTTCCATTGCAAACTGTAATATCCGTTTCACAAACCAAATGTATTAAGGACGATGGAATTTGGTCTAGAACGATATCAAATATTTTCATATTACACGCTGACAAAATTATTATTATCACTATTACAAGCTTACACTAGCGCATGAGCGCTCGGACAGTAAATGCCCAATAGAAGCAAAATCTTAGATTGTTTAAGTCGTAAAATGTCCAAATTGGATGTCTAAGTCGTCCTGCTGCTAGTATGTAATAGTTTAATTCACGGGACGACCTCACTGTATAATGTTATAGGTTGGTTGATTTATGCTAAGAGATATTAAGTTATATACTACTCTACTACGTTTCGCTCCAGTCCATCTATGCGTTAACGAAGTAACTGATAAGATCACGCACCGGCACTCTGACGTGTATGTCACGGCTGGAGTTTGTGTAATAATTGTAATATTGTTTAGTGATCTGACTCAATAAAACGATAAATGTTACCGGGGCACTACGGGCCCAGCGTTTTTCTAAATTGAATTTCTTGCACGAGTAAATAATATCAAAGCTCAATCAAAGCTCACAAATCTAACACGAATATTCTATTTCAGAATTCAATTTGTAATTTAAGCCTTCGTCAGAGACCGGACGAATTGCGAATTTGTATGATGTAGCCTTAGCTCTTTAAAACATTGCAGTGCTCTGTTCGTATGTATTTTCTTGGATCTAGTACCTAAGTAAGTTCATCAATATAAATGTTCATGAAATAATGTCCAATACCTTCTGCATTAACCGAAATTACAGCTTTAGTGATTTATTCCTCACACCACAGTCAATAACGTCGGAACGAAATTACTCCGAAGCATCCTGGGTTGCGTAATAAATTGTTCAATAGGCAGGTTAATTAGACAATTTCTCCAAATGGCACTAGGTAAATCGGAATAGCCTCTCGCGCAAATGACTCGAAAACGCTTCTCGAGAAAACAAACGGATTAGCTATATTGTAATCTTAGTTTGCGACTCTTTTTGCATTTATCCTTTATAATACAATCCGCTTTACCTATATTGGTTCATAGTAGTTTCCTAATATTCTAATTTAAAGCCATACATCTGTGCCGTAACAGAGTTGGTTTATGAATACTGTCAATTATTATAGCCTTGAATTTTATTGGTACTCGAAAAAACGAAACATTTCGTGTAGCCCGAACGAAATTAGAGTGATCAGAGCAATGGTTTTTTAGCTTTACGATGGAAGTTTTGAACGGAAGCTTATACAGGAGCGAGTGCGCCAGTCCTTCGGAATTCCGCCTGCCTGTCGCTTCGTATGCAAATGTGTTGAACACTACAATACATTTTGCTATTTGCATTCTAGTTAATTGCTTTTCCTTTCGACGCCACCCGAACAAACGAACGTTTACTTCTTTGTGCTCGAGACACCTTATCGACTTTGTTAACCGTGTTGTTGCTACAATCAACTTATCGTTATATTTTTTAATGAAATGAAATGAAATGAAAATGAAATGAAAATATTTTATTCAAATAGGCCTTTACAAGCACTTATGAATAGTCTGACTCTAATACCGGTTCGGAAGGTTGTTTTTTACTGAGAAGAGCCGGCAATAAACTCAGCAATTACTCTTTTAAAAAAAAAAAAAACTTAGATTTATTACATAAAATATTATTTAGTCTCATTGGCAATATTGCAGAATTATTTAACAATAATATAATATTATAAATATGTAATGAAAAAAAAAATACAAACAAACTAAAGCCGACCAGCCCCCACAAGCAGCACCTGTTCACAAGTATGACGCATGTGGCAGCCATCGCCCTCCTCGCCATATTGTAGGGAAGTGAGCGACCCGCCACACGACGCCGCCACAAGCAAAGGCATTAAAGCGAGCATGACTAACTTAAGTTTGAAGCACATCAAAAAAAAAAAAAATTATGAATTTTAGAATACACACAAAGTGTTATCACTGTGACCATAACATGTTCAAAGTTATAGATAAATTTAAATTGCATTCAAATAAAAAAATAAATCATACCATACAACAATACATTTACAACCAGGCACTATTATCATTTAAATATTCATTTATGTTGTAATAAGCCTTTTTTACCAATACAGCTTTAATATGATTCTTAAATTTTTGCAAGGACAAATCTAAAGTCGATGCAGGGATTTTGTTATAGAAGCGCGCACCTAGTCCCAGAAATGAACCTTGTACTTTTTGCAGTCGATAAGCAGAGGTCACGAGTTTGTGCTTATTTCTAGTTTTAACACATTATTCATCTATTTAAAACAGATTTAATGGGATTGGTTTACCAAGTCAAGTATTATATCTGTATCCAACTTTTTGGCTAGATATGCTTTAAACTTAGAGGTGTGAATCCAAATTAATACTTTTACTTTCTGTGTACTGCTACAGAGTACAGTCATATATTAAACTTTTTTCCAAGTAATATGCCGTAAAGTCAACTGCATGTTACTTAAACCATCTTATTATACGAAATATTACTGTCATTTGAAAACCAACGTCAAACGTTCAAAGTCCCATTATAATTAGGTATCTGTGTGATAAGTACTTGTCAAATTACACGAAGCAAAGTGTACCTTACGTATAGATGGGACTAGATTGTAAACAGAATTTTAATTGTGTTTTGATGTAGCACTTCGCAGACGAACCTTTATATTTTATTAAACGTAGTTCCCTAGAGTCGTATGACTACAATCAAAGTTGCGTCATGCTAGGTGATGGGTCTTATCAAACCGCATCTGTTATTAATGGTAGTAATTTCAGTAGCTTTGAACTACGTGAGTGCCTTTCTAAAGCCGAAACTGAATATATGGCTTTGTTTGCAAACTATTTTGGGAGTATGGGTGGTATAGACGCCCAGAAACTGCAGCTTCCCACTCTGCTTATTATTACGATCCACCAAGAAATAGAGACGGCCCATAAAACACGAGGGAGGTGGCATTGTTCTTATCTAACACTACGAAATGTATAGTGGCCAACTGTCAAAATGAATGCCGAGCGAGACTGAAATGAGGGAGCGACATAGAATAAAACGTGATAGGTATTGTGATTTGGTCGTTAGCCCCAAAATGTCGACGTGCTTAACTTTTATTATTTAGGTCTTCACGGTTGGGTTGGTATAATGATAATGTATTAAAATTTTATTTTAATTGTGTAATTCCGACCTATTCTTATTCAGACTGAAAAACCGAAACCACAGCTGAAAATATTCTTAAAAAAAATGTTACAACAACCCGAATAAAATTTAAAATAATTTCAATGTAAACTAAACACGTTGTTCTGACGAATGACGGCACTTTGTAGTTGTGGATTAGCATCGCTGGCAGTAAAACAAAGTCACTACCTGTGTCAAAGAAACCGAGGTGCCGTACACCCGTAGTGGGGTGAATTTAATTATGCTTGCTCTTATCCTGAAGAGTAGACGCACCCCTTCAGCATGTAACCGCTATGTTGCGGTGGAGGCACACACCCACCGCACAAGGCTAAAGAGCGCACACCGACGCCGATGGCGGTTAATGTTCCGAGGCTTCGTTGGACATAATCGCCTCGTAAATTGGTCATTTTTACGGCATAGCCATCGCTCACCCACATTGTTGGAAGTACAATGTTAGTAATGATGTTATTAAATGTTTTAAACTATCTATAGAAAGCGGCGATGTAATATCTATAGCTTAATATATTGTAGCTTTTATACAACTTGCTTACTTTTCACCCACGTATAGCAATATATACTTGTTTTAAAACAAATCGGTTACGCTAACGACTGCAATACTGGCACCGTTCAGTTGCTTTTATGAGGTTTACCCGACTCTATTAAATGTTAAATAAGATAGCATCTTCTAAAATTAAAAATTAATTCAATAGGATACGCTCCACGGTAAATGGGTTAACCGGGTAACAGATTAGTGTTTTAGTTTACAAACATAATTTAATATGTAAAAAAAAGGTAAAATGGTTTAGTGGTTCAATGTTGTGGTAAATATTAAAACCTACCGCCACCAACCATAGTCCTCTTTTTGTTGTAAAAAATCAATGTTGCCCAATTAAATATAATAATAGTATTTTTTGTCCAACAAAAAGTGAAAAAGTTATTGCCCATAGGCACTTTTTAATAGCAAATTAGGAGGGAAAAAATTTTTTGTTCCTGGTCGTAATTATCTTCAGAAAATGGACTCTAATTTGCGAAGCAGGCAGAATGTACTAAAATATACTCCTATTTTTATAGAAAACTTTCTTGTAGCCGCGCATTGCTATACGCATTGCTGCCGCAGAAGAAATGATTGTGGAAATATCGTTTCAAATTTGAGAGAGTTATCTTGTTTAATAAAGAATGATAGAAAGAATGATACTTATTTTTTTTTTCCCTTTTAAATATATAAAAGGGTAAGAAAAATGTCAAATAAAAGTTTGAATTATTTTATCATTTTGTTGACTTCACACTTGAAGTGATTGAGGTCACCTTGGGAATTTCAGTCGAATGGGGAACTGCAGGCGTTTGATATCAAATAGCATGTAGGTGGAAATATATGGGAATGCGTGGAATAAGCATATATTTTCCTCTAGACTTATGACATAGACAACTGATGGTATGTGGTTATTTTCAACACCAGGGCAATCGCCAATGCGTTGTCGACCCTGAGACGAAGTTGATACGACACGCGCGCCTCCTATTATTGTAAGCTAATTGAAGCCACCACACATCACAATCGAATGCAAATACGAACAAAGACTGATTTTCAAATTGACAAAGTGGTCAGTTGGCTTGGCGGTTAGCGACTCTGACTGCCAAACCTAAGGTCGCGGGTTCGATTCCCACCCAGGACAAACATTTGTGTGCACGAACATGTCTGGATGTAAATATCTATATAAGTATGTATTTAGAAAAAAATGTAGTATATCAGTTATCTGGTTTCCATAGAATAAGCTCTGCTTAGTTTGGGACCAGATGGCCGTGTGTAAAGAATGTCCCAGGATATTTTTTTTTCTTATTTTATCAAAAGTCGTTGACATAAAAATCTTAGAACATTTAAGAGTATCTATTACGCAATCGCAAGATCGAATCAATTACAGAGCGAAGCCAAAATCTAAACGAGCCAAGACGAATGTGGTTCCATAATAACAGTGAGTATTTATCTTGCTTCAGTGCTAGCAGTGTTTCATTTTATTTCACGTCCCCTAACATTTTATTGCAACGTTGTCTACGCATCAGCACGATTCCTTCACAAATATCGAGTCACATTTCCACAGCGTCCCGAGCCCGACAGATAAACGAATTCTATAACTACATACAGTGATGCCAAAGGATTTCATCTCAGGGTAGGTACCTACAAAGTACTAAAAATAAATAGGGAACCGTTATGAAAAGTGAGGAAAGGACGAGCCGATGGTCCCTTTTATGTGATTTCTGCGGAAATTGCCGCAATGGCTGGGGCCTTTCGCGAACTACTTAAAGGGTTTAAACTTAAGTGACCGTCTTTTTAGTCAATGTATTTTTAACGTCATTAAACAATAAAGGTATAAAGTTTCATTTGATTTAGTTACATATTTGACTGGATTTGAGAATGTTTCATTTATTTTCACTATATATTAATGAATTATTTATACCCGATAAATGAAAATATCAGTAAAGATAATGATAATAATATTTGTTTTTAAAAAATTGTAATTTACATATTCATTTATATATTTTTTTATTTATTTATTCAGACTAGAAAACATATGAAAGATCAGAATAACACAGGTTTGGTAGTTTAAAAACTAACTTCCAAACCGGTATTAACTAGTTCAAAGAAAATCCGGCTAGTAACCCAGCAGAGTTACATCATCATATGCCTGCCATGGTCCCAATAAATTGTGGTCGGTGCTATAAAATATGCTTGGTCTTTCATAGCTATATGCATTACATATTACAAGAGATTTGGCAGAGTTTGTTCGGCCGGCCGCCGTCCTGACGCTAACTTTCTTTGGAAATGGTTTTGTAGATAACTTGATGCAAGCTGTAAGGAGCACGTGGTCATCGGTATATTCTTTAGTATTCTCTTACGATCACTGGATACGAGTGAGGGTGATGGAATTAAGGCTCAGCAAAATATTTTTTTATATGCTAATTATTATAGACAACGGGTCTAAATCGTGTAATAATTTGAGGTAAGAGTCTTCCCGTGACCACGGCTTGATGGAAGTCGGGTTAAAAAAGGTATTTATACCTCAAGTTATTACACGATTTAGACCCGTTGTGTATAATAATTACAATGTATACGAATCGTGAAACCTTAAAAATATTTTTTTTTATTTCATCTGTATATTAGGATGGAGTAAAAGCTGCCTACTATTAAACTCAACAAAGCTAGAACACACTTTTTAAATAAGTAATAAGCTTTTATGCCCAACATTGCTTCTAACGAAACATTTTATTTTCAACATCTTTCTGACAATATTTCAAAAGCCACAAATGTTTAACGTCATGTTATTTTATTTACCGTGAAATTCGATAGCTTTTCAGTTGACAAATTTTCTTTTTAAAAGGTAAGTGCCACATTGTTGGTGTACAAACTGTAGCTAATATTGTACTTTACGTTACCCAACATTTTATTAAAAGCACTCCAGAAGTTATACAATAATAAAACAGAAACGTTTTGACGTCAAGTGGGTTTCCCGATCTCATCGATTTTATAACGATGGTGAATAGACGCAGACTAATTATATATTCCGAGTATTTATACTTACCAGTAAATGTTACTCTTCTTACTTACTCGCGGAAAATAGAAACCTTTTGATCTGAATTGAAATATTGCCTTGAAAGGAACAAATCAGAAAATGCGATTTGAGAAATGATTGCCGAGGCGGACAGACTGGCTTGCCAACAAAATATCGAATTTACTGGCCCACTGCACTATTTGGAAACTTTCATTTACTCAATAAACTGTCATTTCGAAGCTAAAACGCGTCGTCAATAGCATTTACAGTATAGCCGGATAAAGTTCTTAATAGGGTGTTGTTTTATTCCGTCTACATCCGAGATATGAGCGCTGAAACTTTTGTGGGCAGGAAGTAATAAATCATTTAGCCAGTGGTAGGTGTGGGAGCTGTTGAGATGCGATAGCGGGTAAATATCTTAATTATAAACTCAATATATCGCACTCTCAATATATCGCACTCATGCACTCGATACTTAGTTCTGATTGATTACCTTTTATAATACCTACAATAAACCACATAATGATGATACGAACCACTTAGAGCGAACAAATTACGAATGAGTACAAATAGAGAGAATATAAAGGTCTGGTTAAAACGGTCATTTAATAGGTACCTACGTAGATGTTTTGATATAACGACTTTTACTAGCTGATACCGAAAACCTGATAATCGGCTCAAATGAAATCGTGCCGCAATGAAATGAGAAGTTAATGATTCGTAGCTTATTCCTTTGTAATACCGCTGGTGGTAATCACTGAAAGGAAATGGTGATAAATTAAAATGTCCATTTGTACAAAGCGCTTGACATAATTACTTTTTATCTTGTAAGTCTTACATTTATATTATTTCTTTGAGTAATGAAGCTATATTCGCTGCTTATTTGTATTATATATAATTGTATATAGATTTGTACCATTTTTTGTTCCGATGTCAAATATAGAAACCATCTTTATGGAATAGGGAACTATCCTGTATTCAAGATAAATGATCAAACACTAATCAGTATGTTGAACATCCAAAAATACACGGATACATGAAATGTGATCGTAATTTCATAAACAATATGATGTTTAACTACCGACCTAACCGCAAAGAGTAGCTCTTTTGATGCTGTACAATTATGACGTCACAACTTGCTTGCAAAAGGCCAAACATTAAATCGTTTTGACATTTAATAAAAAGTTGCTGATTTGACATATCAGTCAACATCTCTATTAGCTCATAATCATGTGGTCTAAGAATTGTATAGTACCTAAGTTGCCTGTTTTCGGCCAAGACTGTAATTAGGGGCCGTTCATAAAATACGTTCGCATACAAGGGGAGGGGAGGGGTCTGGCTGAGTGTGACAAGATGCGACAAGGGGGGACGGGGGGTATACGGCAACGTGACGTTCGCCGTTTTTTTTAATATATTCCTTGCTGGTGTAGTCCAGCTGGCCTCTATGAATATCTTGTGTGAAAGATATTTATTAATTTATTTAAATTTTATTATAATAACTAAATAAATATTTTTAATTTTTAAAATTTGTGTACTATCATTTAGAATTTATCATACTCAGCAGGGGGGGGTCTTAGTTTTTGTGACGAAATATTTCTAGGGGGGGTCACAAAAAGTGTGACACAGCGTGACAATGGGGGGGGGGGGGGGGTAAAAAAAAGCTGATTTTAGTGTGACGTATTTTATGAACGACGATATAGAAAAAATCAATACATATACAGATATAAAGATTGATATTGCAAGAAAAATATGATTATTACCTAATATAAAACCATATATCTTGCCGAACCAATCTGCTCCAAAAGCAAAAGTCTTCCAAATCAGATGTAGCCGCAGTTTGCTGCTACATTCTTGAACATGGTCGTGGAAAATTGGGTTGCATTTGGGCATTTTCTAAATCACTAGATAACATATCAGTATACAGTTTTGATAAGTAAATCTTTCTTAGTCACTACAATAGATCACGACGATATATCGACATATTTATTTTCTTGTCAATAAGAGGAAATCCCTAAAATTACGAATGCCTGACGTCTGTGTGTTTTAACACTATAAAAAAATGTATGTACAATTATTGAGTGAGTGTCGGCACAACATCGCACATCTATCCACTTTTATTCTCACTACCCACACACTGTTTATTTTAATTATATTTTATCAATATGGTATGTGATGAAGTAGGTACTTATGTATCTACCTCAAAGAAATTTGTAGGAAATTTAGTAATTTAAGGATTGAATGTCGAATAAGTCATTCCTCTTATAAACCTCTGTGGTATTTTGTGAATGATTTTAAGTTTTATTTTCCATGTATTTATGTTTGTTCAATAATAAAAAAATAGTGTAGATAATCTAGTACACGAAGGCAGTTTTCGCTGCCGCTTTAGAATTAAATTTTAGCCTATTAAAGTTATCCAAACTCCGTAATGGTAGTCTGTTAGGAAAAAAATCTAAAATAATACAAAACCATTTATTCCGTTTAGAACCTTTGAAAGCCAAAGCTACTAAAGTAACCACCTGTGCGGAAGTCAGAGTTCAACTAAAAAGAACAGACATTAATTTTAGAATACATCAAAATAACAGGAAAAGAAAGCTCTTATACCTACCTAAAAATGATTATTCCCATTTCATAGGCTTTAACCAAAGCTGAATCGTAAGCAATTGTGTGACAACTATTATTCAAGTAAGTAGTTCCAGTGGGTATTCCCGGCGCCAATATTAAACTGGAACTCATATTATTGGCAGAAACTGGTATCGATGAATAGAGACAATTGTTCTCTACAATAGTTGAATGAACAATTGACGAACTACCAATATTACTGTGCATCTATGGTAGGAATAATGTGTGCATGTGAGTATATAATCCCTATCAAACGAATATATGAAGCACCAAGGTCAAGATCGTTTCGGTACCTGAATAATATATGCAACGAAGAACATTTTAACTTCTTCTGATTATGCTTCCAAATAGATACACAGAGTTTTACACCAAACGCAACTACTCACACTCATATGAATTAGTATGTCGTGCTTTCTATGTTTAGTTTCAACTTTTTTAAGCCTTAATTGTTTGTTTCAGGTGACGGGATGGAAAATGATAGAGGAGGTGAACAATGACGGCATGTTCCCGCCGCGAGCGATGACCCCGCCGGGCGCCGGCGTCGAGGGTCGCGCGGCTGCGGCGGCGCGGGCGGCGGGGCCCGCCCAGCGCGACGCGGCCCTTCACACACCCTCGATGCCATATTTTATAAAAAATTTCACGCTTATTAGGCTATGTCTACAATCTCTTCGGGTGATATCACATTTATATCAACACGCCGAAGCCTCTCTCCCGCGAGTGCGCGCGAACTTAAATTTTTCAAAGCGTCCGCTAGTCAAATTAAAAGCTGCTGTGAATAATGTATTTAGCTTTCGAACTAGGACATTGTATTGTGATGTTAAGTCATTGTTAGTGAAAACAATAGTGCAATTATTCGTTGTTGCCAAGTATGTTGTGTTCGTGGCTCGGTCGCGGTGGTGCTGTGGGCGTCGCGGTGGAGGCAGGGGTGGGGGTAGGGGCGGCAGGCACGCGCGGGCGCTGCTGCTGCTGTGGCTGAGCGGGTGCGGCCGGTACAGCGAGGGCCGGCGCGACACCGGGCTGCACATCGGTGGTATCTTCCCTATGGAGGGTGAAGGTGGCTGGCAAGGAGGGCAGGCATGTAAGCCTGCCGCTGAACTTGCATTGGTTGATGTAAACGCAAGACCAGATTTGCTTTCTGGCTTCAAACTACTGCTTCACAGCAACGATAGCAAGGTATAGTTTCATATTGATATCTCCAAAGTGCCATTAGGTCATAATCATGATTTTATTATTCAGGCTTTTATCTACTCAACATGATTTTCAATAATTATGATGAGGACAATTATGACTTCGAAACAAAACTTACTTTAATGCAATTCAACTTCAGTCGTCATATAACAATTAAATATATTATAAACTCTACCCCCGTAGAATATGAGGCTAATTTGGCAACATAATTTCCGTTCCTATTATAACTTTGTGTTCTACAAACTTGTGAAAATGGCAATTATAATTCCAATCAACATAATTGTGCATGACGTGTCGTCGCTCTCGTGAATGACAAGTGCCGACCTAATCCATTAAGTTAAAACCACCCCAGCTGACTACGGCCTTGTAATTAACAAAAAGGGCTCATAAACCGAACGGGCAGAAGTTCAACCATAAATTCAAATGAACTATAATCATAGGCTTATGATACTGCAGCGGAGAGGCTGAGGCTGACGTTCGATTCAATTATTGAAAATTTATGAATGGCTCACGGAAGAAATTTTATTGGATAGAATTTCCTCGCCCGGTTGAAGGTAATTTCCCATTTTATAGATTTATACCTATTCACGGATAAATTGACATTTCCGATCACTTTGATATTGATAACGTGACGATTACTGTCGAAAATCGAGAAAAGGAAGCTGGTGACGTAATTGAGGAAGAGTTTGTTACGGCTAAGTCCCTCACAATGGCTACATAATAACCATCGGTCACTCAAATGGGATTGGTACTTTTAGTCTTGTAACGATTCAAATGGCTTGAGTTATTGCAATTTATTACAATCAAGTAGTTTTCACACATATACATTGCCATTTTTTTTAATATAATAAGATTTTTAGGGTAAACTACATTATTATCATTAAAGTAAAAAAATATAATTAATAATTACCAATGTCATCCCGTCAAATAATGCTTAGTTTTTTATACTATGTACTTTAGTAAGCCCACACAGTACTTTAAATCAAAATCCTACGCTATTTAGTCATCCTGTGATTGTTGTTGAACAAGCCATTCTCAGATTAACCTCATCCCATTTGTTGCTTCTTGTTCCTCTCTTACATAACTAATTTCCTAACACAAACCGCAAAGGTCAGCCTATGTCATTTAACCTACAAAGGTACACGCCGTATTTCAGCTTACCATCAAAAGATTTATAGGCGATGTCTCCATTAGACCCTAAAATTTCCTTGGACATCCAATTAAATTTGTTACACACAAAATATGTACATGTTGATATTATTCCTGATATAAATATAAAATCGAGATTAAATAGTCTTAAAACACCTTTTAAATAATATTACAGAAGTTACTTTGCGACTTTAACCCTAATTTCTGGCCACAAAATTTACTTAATTTCAGGGTAGGTAATGTAATCTTCGTTGTTTGGTAGTTACGCATGAATTTAATTAAACCTGACCCTACCCGCCCTTAAAGGTAAAATATAACGTTTCTAATGACTGCTTTCCATCGCAGATGACGACGTTTTATATCTATTACACGGCAATTTTCCACGACGGAATATCCATAAGGTACTCGCATAAATCAACATTTTGAGTTAGCTTAATTTATCGAAAGTATAAATCGACATTTTAGGAATCGAGGGTGTAACTAAATATACCTACGCATATGTCCTAAATGTTTTATATGTGGCAATGAATTCAAAATTGTACTTTAAAATATTTTCATAGTTTAGTACTCTAATGTGATAGTAAAAAGTTTAGCGCATTTGCCTTTTTTTTACATATCATACCTACAAAAAAATGTTTCAATTATGAAATTTGTCTTCAAGAGAAACTCTAATATAATATTCTAAGAACTATTCCGGTGTCTCAAACAGAAGCTAACTTACTCAGAGCTCAAACAACCGCTATGCGAAGAGTGTGTGAAAGCAAAGCCTCAGTAGATTAGTTTAATAAGCCATGTTGGTACCTCCTTATTTACAAGGGAGGGAAGTCGAATGAGACCACATAGATAGCCCTAATTATGTTGAAATATTCTGGCCTTATCTTTTCTCTGCGTAGTTGTACGATTTCTCTTTGTAAGTTAATTTATTAGTCTGATGAACGGCCCTACATGTCCACTTGATTGAGGAACTAATTAAAAAAACCCGTAAAATTCAATTATCCAATCACACAGATATCTGACCTTTACAGAAAAAGCTTATTGAGATTGTATGTGAAGGGTAGGTAATGAGTAGGTAATTAGTTTATGTATGCATGTATGCTTTTCCCAAGGGAGTACAGCATGGGGTTCTTCAAGAAGGGTGTGAAGAAATTTTTGCAGGGTCGGCAACGTGCGAGTGATACCCACGGTGTTGCAAGCGTCCATAGGCTGCGGTGACCGTTTACCATCAGACGGACTTAAAAAAATGAAATTATTTTTCTGATTATAACTGGTTTTGAAAATAGCATTGTTACTTCACCAATAAGTACATCAATTGCCTCGGTGGTCGATTGGTAACTTTTCTTTGTTTATAAATTATTCGATGTTATAAAGTACGCGAGAGACTACGACAACACTCAATAAAATCTATTCAGTGGAATGTGGGTCTCATTACTGTGACCTCTACCTTCTTCTTCGGGAATAAATGGCCTAAAGATATGTTATGATTTCAACATTAATTCTAGCATTCGCATTTTGTTTGTAGGTACCTACATGAAAATTAAAATAGGATTACCAAAAGGACTTTAAATACTGTTGCTAATTACCATTCTGACCCTAAAGAATACATATAGGTATACATTTTAACGAAGCCATGATTTATTTTAACATTACATTTTTATTAACAGTGTGAACCGGGCCTAGGCGCTAGTGTAATGTACAATCTACTGTACAACCCTCCTCAAAAGTTGCTGTTACTCGCTGGATGTTCCACCGTTTGTACCACTGTTGCTGAAGCTGCTAAGATGTGGAATCTCATGGTTGTAAGTATTCAAACCATTTTTTTTATTCATTGTCAAAACTGGTTAACAAAAGGTAGGATAATACCGGTGAAATGACAGGCACCTGAGACATAACAACTTCACGTCTCAGGTCGCATTGGCGGCGCTCGTGAAGGCAATGTCCATAGCAGCGGTGACCACTTACTAGCTGGTGAACCGTCTGCTTGATTGTCGACTCAAATGGTTTAAAAAAATATATAATTAAAAAATAAATAATAACATTTAAGAAAAGCTGCTATGGTAACAAACAAGCCTATTTCTAACACCAATACTATATTGGAGTAAATTGACCAAATAATGACTGATAAATTAATCAATTGAGCTACTCATATGATTGTTGACTCAAGTGGTAAAAAAAATAATTTAAAATAAATAATAAAATGTAAGAAAAACTGCTATGGTAACAAACAAGCCTATTATTTATCACAACATTACTATATTGGAGTCAATTGTCCCAATAATGACTGGAAAATTAATCAATTGACCTACTCATATGATTGTCGACTCAAGTGGTATAAAAAAAATAATAAATAATAAAATTTAAGAAATGCTGCTATGGGAACAAACAACTCTATTTCTAACACCAATACTATATTGAAGTCAATTGACCAAATAATGACTGACAAATTAATCAATTGATCTACTTATAATTCTGTCCTAGTTCCGACGCTATCCATCCATATAGCTTGATTTAAAGGCTACGTTTTATCTTTATGAAAGCGCGTATCAATCTTTTTATTATCCTAATAGACCGATACTTGGTTGTATTTTCACATTCTCCGAACACAACTTATCAGTCCCAAAGGACATGGTTTTTTCATGTTGTTAGAACACAACAGTATTGGAGCGATGCCAGAACGTTTTCCTGCAAATGTCGTGAGCTCTCACATCTATTTTCAGTTTGTAAATGTTTTTGTTTCATTTACTAGCTATATGCGTACTGAATATAACAATACGTTCAGTGAACCCATGCTTTCTATCATCGCAAATCTATACTAATATTATCGAGAGGTACAAATATACTCCGGAAAGCGGTCCGATTCTGAAAATTATTTGTACCATTCTTGTATGTGTTGTATACCTACCTATACTCGGGGAAACTAGAGATCCCACTAAAAACATATTGTTAAGCTAGTTTAGAATACGAGTATTTCACCGCGGGAAATAGCTGTCTTTTAACAAAATATTTACTGAAAGGTCAGAAGGTAATTGTATATAAAGAGATGTGACGTGTTTCTGAAAAAGAAATATTTTTGTACTGAATACATTAATGTACAATTCGTCTATACATGAGTATTACTGAACTCCTTCCAAATGGGTGGACCAATTTTGATGGATTTTGTGTGTTTCTTAGAGAGTGTAACTAGATGACTTTAGATTCACATTTGGATCGATCGAGAGCGCTGCAATCAAGTTCCAGGTTTTTTATATGTTTTTTTTTTATAAATATTTTTTAGTACCTATTACGACCCGATAGGTGGCGCTGTAGTTAGGATTTTTAGCACACGGTACCTATTGGTAAAATGGTACAATCGTAAAATCAATAATAACAGTGATTGTACCGGTTTTGTCAAATATTTTTAATGAATGTATTGATCAGGGTTGTTTTCCTGATTTGATGAAATACAGTAAAATAGTACCTATTTTTAAGTCCGGTTGTAAGGAGAATCCTTCTGATTACAGACCAGTTTCCGTTCTGCCAGCACTTAGTAAAATTTTTGAAAAACTGCTGCTTAATCAAATGTTAGGTCACTTTACTAAGCATAAGATATTGCATGGTCATCAGTTCGGTTTCACGAAGGGAAGATCTACATTCGATGCGGCAGCAGCATTGCTGAGACACATTTATGGCGCATGGGAGGATTCTCAGGATGCGATTGGCATTTTTTGTGATCTATCCAAGGCTTTCGATTGCGTTGACCACCGTACACTACTTCTAAAACTTGACTACTACGGAATTCGTGGAACTGCTCATGATCTTGTTTTATCTTATTTATCAAATCGTCAACAAAAGGTAGGGATTACTGGCACAACATCCAAGGGCTCTTTAGTCGAAATGGGGGTACCCCAGTTCAATTTTAGGTCCATTTTTGTTTTTAGTATATATAAATGATTTGCCATATGTTGTAAATGATCTCACAGATATTGTCTTGTTTGCTGATGATACATCATTAATTTTTAAAGTTGATAGAAAAGACAAAGATCTAACTAGGGTTAATCATACTATGTCAATTGTCGGTGGGTGGTTTGCTACAAATAATCTATTACTAAATTCAAAGAAAACTAAATGCTTAAGGTTTTCTTTACCGAATGTAGCACAAGTAGATAGCCAAATAATAATAGATGGGAGCCATATTGATCTTGTTAATAAAACGGTATTTTTGGGTCTTACATTAGACAATAAATTGCAGTGGGGACCTCAGGTTGATACTCTAGCTGCTAAGTTAAGTTCGGCTGCATTTGCTGTTAGGAAAATTAAACAATTGACGAATGTTGAGACATCCAAATTAGTTTATTTTGCATATTTTCATAGCCTCTTGTCCTATGGTATTTTATTTTGGGGAGCAGCAGCGGATATAGAATCAATATTTATTATACAAAAAAGAGCAATTCGTGCAATTTACGGTATGGGTCCCCGTGAATCATTAAGAGATTTATTTAGGGAAATAAATATAATGACATTGCCTTCATTATATATTTATGTAAATATAATGTTTATACGTAGAAACATAGGAATGTTTGAGTCAAAATTGGATATCCATAATATTAATACAAGACAAAGGGAGAAGTTAGTTGTTCCATATTTTAGACTAACTAAAGTAAACAAGTCATTTCTTGGTAATTATGTTCGATTTTATAATAAGATACCGCTTTCAGTAACCAAAATGTCTGATCATAAATTTAAAAATTATATTAGGAAAGTTTTTAAAGAAATTGCGTATTACAAGGTGGTTCATTATATTGAAGATAAAAGTGTATGGAAATAGCTGCTCTCTGCACAGTGCACCTCTAATTTTCTTGTTTAAGTTGTAAGTAATTATTGTCATTTTCTATTTTGTAGTCATGTTATTTCTTTTTTTTTGTTTTTTTTTGTTTTTGAATGTAAGCTTTATTAAGTATTTTGTAATTGTTAAATATAAAAATATGTAAAATTTATATTATAAAATAGCCAAAAAGTCAGAATAGATAAAAAAGAATTTAATAAAATAAAAAAGAATGTAACCTTGCTGAGTTTCTTGCCGGTTCTTCTCAGTTGAAGGCTGACTTCCGAACCGGTAGTAGCTTCAGTAACTTTAAATTTGACCTTCATAAGTGCCTTCTGAGGGCCTAAACTGAATAAATGGTTTTGAATTTGAATTTGAATTTGAATTGGGCAGAACAACAACTGCCGAATCAACTTTTTAAATATATATCAGGTATAGCATTATAATATCTTCTGAATAACTAAATGCACGCGGATATATCTGTCCTACATTATAACATACGATTGTAGGTACAAATTGAGATTGGTAATAGATAACGATATCGGATATTACAGTCCCAGTGCTTGTCATACTAACTGTCAGAAATGACATCTCTGATAATCAATCATTTCTTTCGATATACTCGAGTATATCTAATACGTATCCACCCATCCACATATTAAAGTATATTTTAATGGTTTAATGGTAAACTAAATATTTATTTATAAAAAAAACGATGGAGCGTTGATATACGCAAGCTGGCTGGCAGCGGTTGGAATCAACGAGCTGGAAATCGAGCCCAGTGGCGTGCCATAGGTGAGGGCAAGTACAAAAGTGGACGGAGATAGGCTAATGATGATGATGATGAATATTTATTTTAGGATACGTTTTAGAGGTATTTGTTTAATTTTTTGAAGTTATACTTCTTTAGGCGCGATGGAGAAAAATGATGAGAGTGAATTTTGACGATGCGCGCGCACAAAAAAAAAAAAAAAAAAAATATATATATTTATTATCACTTAAGAGCAGGATATTCGCTGCATACATTAAAATAACAAACAATAATCGAATTGATATGACATTCCTTTGAATCTCTGTATATGATTCTAAATTCAAATCTAACATTGAGTTAAGTACTTCAAATAATATCAATCAAAACAGGTGTCGGTACCTGAATTCTACATCATGAAGTTAGTTCTAGGTGCCATGAAAATCGATAACTATGTTCAAGTTGTATATTCTAGTATGTACTTCTAAACCATATTGTGTAGGAGTAAGGTTCAGTTTTGATTGATATTATTTGAATTACTTGACTCAATGTTAGATTTGAATTTAGAATCATATACAGAGATTCAATGGCATGTCATATCAATTCGATTATTGTTTGTTATTCTGCTCTTAAGTGATAATAAATATATTTTTTTTTCTTTATTTGGGACAGCAACAGTCTTAAACTATAAAAAATTATATGGTTTGAACTTATAATTATGAGACCAATTACAGCTCTCCACGTACTAAAATGGAATTCTTACCAATATCTTACATAACACTAGTTTGAAGCAAACAACAAATATAAGTATGAATATTATACAAAAAGAAAGAAAAAATTACAATAATAACAGCTATATGCTTTATATAGATACATATAAGCTGATTCGGCATACGTTTTTCTACCCAGTAGATTGCGGTATAAGCTAAAAGAAACTTAACTACAACCTACAAGCCAATAAAAATCCTAGAACTTAATCGCAACGCCACGTACCGAATTATGAATAACACACAAAATATCTAATCAAAACCAGTCCAGCCGCTTAAGAGAAGTTCGTTGACATACACAAGATATATATTGCAAAATATGTTGTTAAAGTCTGACCATTCATAAGTGCCTGTGAAGGCCAATTTGAATAAATATTTTATTTCATTTAAAAAAAACCCATAATAGACCCTGTCGTTTTTGAAAAAAAAATGGTAACATAAATCAATAAATCACACTTTTCTACGTTTATAACGCCTTATTCTCTTCTTTGATTGAAATTATGAAGAGAAACAACAACGTTCGTAGACCTAATAAACTCGTCAAAGGCTCTAAGAGAACAATACAACTAATACTTAATAACATAAAGAAATATCATTAACCACTCTCACACCTATAAACGAGGGTCAAGTCGAGGAAACATCAATGTAATGTGTTTTGATTGGTTAATGGTGTTCAAGTGAATCCGAAGGGTCGTTTATGAATTCAGGGTTACCAGTATTTTTATAGCTAAATGAGTTGTCACGCTTCTTTCACTTTAATTGTTAACATTTGTTATATAGTCAGATTTTTAAAATAAGAACACCCAAGTTAAATGAAGAAAAAAATTGTGGTAAATTGAATTGAAAGTAAGTCAATTTGTGGCCCGAGAAAAATAATCTCTCCTTGTTTCTGTAAACTTCATTATGTAGATTCAGGACCTAATGGTTTTTCTTAAAAAGTGTTGCCTGTACACTTGTTTTTATGAACGTTTCTTTATTAGGATGACCAAATTCTAGATTGTAATTTTTTTGTGTTGAAGCAAATAAATTATAAATATTCTTTTTTTTTTAATTGCTAGCGGTTTCACACGCGTAATCTACGAATAATCAAACGCGCACATATCTCTCAAAATGAATATTTATATCCCGTTTTTGTTACATTTTTCAATGATGCTTCGCTCCTATTGGTCGTTATATAGGCTATATAACATCACGCATATAGCCTTCTTCGATTAATGGTCTATTCAACACAAAAAATAACTTTTCAATTCGGACCTGTCGTTCCTGAGATTACCGCATTCGACCAAACAAACTCTTCAGCTTTATATATTAGTATAGATCACAAGGCAAACCATATTATAGTTAGCAATAATTTGTTCGAATACAACGCTCTAGTCTCACCATTCATAAGTGCATGTGAAACCCTATTTGAATAAATTTATTTCATTTTATTTACAGAAATAGCGAGCTCAAAGAGACTCTTAAGCAGAGCTGATTTAATATGCAACTAAACGAGAAGTTTATAGAGAAACCTTTTCGCAGTAATTATTGCTATAGATCCTGTCCGTATCTTAATAATACATAAAAACGGCGTGTGCTTATTACCACACCACAGAAGTAAGAACTTCATCAAGGCGAAGTTAATATTATGGAATACATATATTCATAAAGTCAATTTACAAAGAAGCACACAATTATAATTGTGTATAAATGACTTTGGTAAATTTTGAATAGAATTTTGCATCGTGCTCTAAGAACACTTACACTCTCTATATATAACTAGCTGACCCGACAGACGTTGTCCTGTCTTAACAATGAATATTGAATTTGAATCTTTCGATTGTTTCGACTGTGAAATGGGCAATAAGAAATTATAAATTAATTATTTTATCAATATAATTCCGACCCATGTCTCTATTTTAAACGATATTTGCAGCGCGCATTCTGTCAATCGCGCCAACTGTCAAACGACTGACAATAATTTCAAATAGGTTACATTAAAAAAAGTATATAATGTCAAATGCGCTAGTAAAGTGGTTAAGTTTTCTTAAATTTCTAATTTTCCGTGCAACCTTCTTATTTTTTTCTTTCATAAGAACCTTCTCTTGACAATAACAAACACACCAAAAAAAGAATTAGCGAAATCGGTCCAGCCATCCATGCATGATGCCGTGACCAAGGTAAATAGGGATTCATTTTTATATATATAGATTTCTCTCTCGCTCCCTAAGTCTCATTAAAACTCACAAAAAAAGTTCTCAGCGTGCCTAAAAAAGTTTGGACTTCCATAAGACAGCCATACCCTCCGTGTTCTCTCATTCATATTTAGCGAATATCCAAGTGGATGCTAAAATACCTAAAAAGAGGTAGAAAATTAACGAGGTGTCTTTTTGACAGCTATGCTACGGCGCATCATCGCCAGCGCTGTCGGACCGTGCTCGGTTCCCAACACTGTTCCGAACGCACCCGTCGGCCACCGTGCACAACCCCACTCGGATCAAGCTAATGCAGAAGTTCGGCTGGTCTCGCATAGCTATCCTACAACAGGCAGAAGAAGTATTCATTTCGGTAAGTATCATTCTCCAACTTTACGGTTCACGTTATGTAATCTTAAACAATGACATAACTTTGTGAACTTATATATACCACGTGTATCGATGATCCCGATATGTTGCCAGTTGTGATTTTCATATCCAAGTACAAGGTAATAATGGCAATTCTTATTAACCTCAAATATTTACGAGCATTATTTTTTTTAGTTTTGCGTCTTTTTATAAATAATGTAAATCAATAAATAAATGAATTCAATATTCTAGAACGTAAATAATACTTTTTCCATATCCATTGTCGTCGATTGGTATTCATACTAAGACCGATAACTGCTTATCATGGTAGAGACATGTAAATTTATTCCACAGTCAGGTCTACTTGAAAAGGTAAAGACTCAGAAATATCTTGGTATCTTCAAGTAGATAATAAATAATTCTCTTAAACAGATATTCTTTGCTTATTTTACGTAGCACAAGTTTTCTAGTTCAATACAGTCTATTTGCATACGTATAATTGAATTTTCTGATTGCAAATTCCGTCATTTAGTAACGTTAGCTAACAAGCGTAAAGAGGTTTAACAAAGTTTACTCAAGGAATAGAAGAGTAATTGTGGCCGCTGCGAACCGCCTCGAGTTCGCATCTCGTCAACCCTGTCTCCCCTGATAAAACGTTTCCATTTTATGGCCAAACTCAAATTTATTCGGTCGTTCGGTCCCATTTCCACTGCCACAATAGATTTCGATGTTACGCTTATTGTAAAATGTTATATGTTACATAAAGGAAAACACATTTGTCTCGGCGTCTGTTATTCAATGTGGTCGTACAAACAAACATCGTCTTCGGGTGTACCATGTTATCTTTACATTACATTAGCTTTCGGTAGGACAACCTGTAGAGCATTGAACATGGCGATAATATAGAATGATATCGGTGCGAGTGATTATGTCGGGGTACCACATCGTGTCGGCACTCTGCTGTCCCCGAAGCTCGCGTGACTAAAATTGTTCGATCGGCCGTTAGGTACTCGGTCGCATCGACATCGAGTGGAGTATGACACGCTAAGCGCTTTGTCTGCCGATTGACAAACGATCTCCGTGATTGGCCTTCGGCGAATCGATGATTTCGATTTCATTGCGTATTGGAAAGCAGTCAGCCGTGTTATCGGATCCTTGTAAGCGTCTGCAATTTTACAATCCAAAGATACAGTCGGAAAATAAAAAGCGAAACGTCAGAACGCTCCGACTATTCAGTAAACATAGTATATCTAGCTAAATGTAGATATATATATAGGTTTATACGCAAAGGGACCATCGCCCTGATGAATCGTCAGAGCGTTTAACGATCCACAGCCTCTACTATGCATGAGAACTGAGAAGTCATTGCTTTCTACATTTGAATGGTGTGTACATTGGAAAATGTCTACGGAACTTTTCTACTACTGAAATGGGTGTTGAAATTATTACGCAACACTTTCTTGAAAAGAAATATAAACCACCCACGTCACATTTTGATACATACTAAAAACTAAATTTAGTGCAGATTTAAGCTCCTAAACAAGGCGTATGATTCTAAAATGGATGTTAGCAGATACTTGTTTATTTAATGAACGGATTATTGCTCTCAACTAAATCGTTTCACAGTTTAAATTGTACATTAAAATGTAACTTATGATATCTGATACTAAAGTAGCTTTTACAGTTATCAGTTTTCTTACAAATACTTGTGTTAGTTACAGTAAATAAATCTTGAATTATGACTCAATAACTCTTGGTATTAACAGTCGTTTAGGATGCCAGTCACATTAACCCTCACGGAACATACATTGTTACAATGGCTATAAAGAGAAGATAATCGCTCCCGTGAGGTGTACGGACGGCCACACAGCTTCTTGCATGATAAATGGTACACCCAACTTTTTAAACTCTGCCTATAAATGAAGTCGTATTACTCTAACCGCCTTAGCCTAATAAATTAATCGAATTGAGAACATCCTCCACTTTTGTTTCCGTAAAAAATCCCATTGTCATTTCGGAACGTAAAATGAAACTTGAGACCGAAAGGAAACTCTCTTAATCCTTTTCAAGGGGTACAAATGTGCACATTTAAACGAATCCATGTGAATTGGACTGAAAGGTTTTAGATACATGAGTATTATGGATTTACATCAAACAAAGCGTTTTCTTTACTCGCATCGCATGTTAGATGATCTATTTCTCTTGTGTAACTTTGTACGCTTCCAACTTTATAATTTATGTACTTTTCTGCTGTCTAAAAAAAACAAATATATCATGTGGTACTGTATTTTTATTTACGCAAATAATCAATGCTTTTATTTGAATAATGAACTAGTTCGAATGACATTTCGTCAATAACAATACTTCTTCAATCTTTTTTTTTAATGTTAATGCCACTTGATGGAAATGGAAGTTCTTCCTTAAAACAAATATATTCAAGATATTTTTGACATAGCTTCAAGAAATGCACTTGGTTTTAACTTTTATATAAAATATAAAATGGCCCTATTGCTTCGAAATAATTGTGAATAAGTTTCTTTTTTGTATGAAAAAGCCTACTTATAGGGGTATAACGAGGGGTGTGTATAGTGTATAGTTGCCCGCAATGAATGCGGCCCGAGCCTTTCACGCTGGTTTCAATGTAATTAGAGCGGGCCTGGTTTTTTCTGCATAAGTGGGTTTGAAGCGTTCTTGCGCTCTTGTTTTGCTTTCAGCACGCAGAGAAAAAAAACGCTACGGCTACGCACACAAAAACAACTGATAACATAATACGCATTCTAATAATATTACTTGACGTTTTAATGGCTTAACCTGTAATTTACATGATATCTTCACTAATAATCTACACTAATATTATAATATAATATAAAAGATTTGATTGTTTTTTTGTTTGCATTGAATAGGCTCCGAAACAACTTGACCGATTTGAAAAATTCTTTCGCTGTTTGGAAGCTACACTATCTCCGGTGAACATAGGCTATATTAAATTTTCAAAAAGTTATGGATCCATACTAAAACTCCAATAATGTAACCCAAGGTGTGAAGAAATTACCAAAAACCTTTCTTTCATCGCGTGCGCTCCGAAAACTATTGATGAGAGAAAGAACAAACTAATGTAGAATCCCTCGGGAACGTGGGTGAAACCGCGGGGGACAGCTAGTACTTTATAAAGTTAGATTCATAGTCAAAATCATCAAAATTAAAAAAAACATTAGTTAACTAAATTTGGTCTACAATAAGTATTTGTCGTGGCGTTTGTTTTCAATTGCGTTTGTTTACGCCTTTCTTACTTTCAATTACACATCGAATCCCTGTAGTACGCTCGCTCTGTAACCAATGATATCGTGGGATAATCTTAAGGAATTTGTATTGCGTACAGATCCTGTCCCTAATTGAAGTGCCTTAGTAATTACATCTCCTAAGCTTAGTTTGAAATTTCAGACTGTGGAAGATTTGGAAGCGCATTGTAAGCAGTCGGGAATCGAGATTGTGACTCGTCAGTCATTTCTGTCGGATCCAGCGGATGCGGTCCGTAACCTTCGTCGTCAGGACGCCCGCGTCATTGTGGGCCTTTTCTATGTTGTGGCGGCCAGGAGAGTGCTATGCGAGGTCTATAAACATCGTCTTTATGGCAAATCGTACGTGTGGTTCTTTATAGGTAAGTGAAGTGTTTGAATATATATAATCTACTAAACAGTCAGTTATTGTCTCGCTGTTGTTCTATAATAACGTCATGGTGACACCGGTAAGGGTAGTATGTATTTTGGGGTAAAGTGTAATGTTTGCATATAGAATTTAATAATCAGGTATTGTCACACTGTCTATCTATAACCACGTCAGTATGTATGCTGAAAAAGTTACTAAAATAACAAGTTTAGTTCTTACGGTTCTTTATAAAAATATTAATAAAAAAACAAAATTCAATACCATATATTCAGTTTGGGAGACACTTATGAAGGTCAAATTTAAATTTACTGAAGCTACAAACAGAAATTTGCAAAATCTGAACACTTATAAATTTTTCATGTCAATCTATCCGTATATCCCTAAAGTTTTGGCAGTTAAAGGTTTTTCTGTAAACCACCATATGAATATATTATATAGCATATTCGAAAGATAGGTGCTACTTCAAACATAGCTGAGACAAGCCAAAACATAAGATTACTGCAAAGGTCTTTAAAAAAAACCATATAGATTATTGTGTTCTTTTTTATGTAAGCCGATATTTTATGAGATGTGAGCTCCGAAAGTCGTTAACAATGCTTCCCCCCCTATAACTTTTTAACTGTGTCATCAAAAGAACTAAAAAGTCAATCTTGGAACACTGAACATTTTCAATGAAAATTATTAATATTTGGATAATATCGTCGCTATTTTGAGTATAGCGACCGCAAAAATAACATTGCGTATCACATCGTTGTTAATTATAATGAAATAACAACTTATTTTACGCAATTAGCACTGCGTTTCGCTCGAAAGGTTTATTTGTTGGTTAACAAAACCGAGTATCTGTATGTATTGTAATGTGAATTTGTTAGAAAACCACTCAAGGGGATTGCAGTCATTTTAAGGTAGCCCAGTAAATAACATTATCCCAAAGACCCGACAATCTCGGTCCCCGAGCCCTGACGCCTAAGCGGAAGATGATCCCTTTTCAAGGGACACATACATTTATACCATGAGTTGCGACATTATTATAATTTCATAAAAGTGCCGTTACAAAAAGCCAACCTCGTCATTCGTATAAGCAAGATGAAATGGCGTTATTTATTAAATGTGTGACTTATGATTGCGTTTATTAACTTTTATTTACGTCGTGCCAGCGACACATATGAAGAAAATTTAAACAAACCATCATTAAAATGACTGACGGCGGTGAGCAATATACGAGCTATATAAATTGTGAGAAAGACAGGGTTATGAATGGAATAATATGAGGGTGGCAACGCAATGCGCCATGACAGCATATTCACGAATTGAACTCATTTTGACGTTGTTTATGAAAAAGGATGAAAAGAAATACGATGTTTTACCGGGTGAACAAACCTGCGCAGTTTTTCATGCCACGTTATGTGTCTTACTTATGCTTACCTCGGCAGCTTAGCTTAACTTAAGCACTCTATTCACAACATTAATGTCAGTGAATAGTGACTTCTCACATCGTACTTCTTTTCTTATAAATGGTTCTCTCGGGTCTGACTTGGATATTTATTAATGAATTTCCCGGATAAATTCCCTGGAGAGAAACCACAGCGCGCGACAGTAATGGAAGTGAGAAAAAATCTTTAGATAAAGTGAAGAACTACGAGTGCTACGTCAACGATACTCGAGGGTCTAATAAAACAACGAAATATATATTTGCATGCTGAATTCTGAAGCAATTACCATTGTTCGTGATTCAGCTCGCTCGCTAGGTATCACTTCGCTGTCATTTATGTACGTGTTAGAGGTATTTTGTGATAGTGTGTCGTGATGTCATGACACGAGTACGCCCGGCAAATAATACAAGGGCTAAGTCTGCATATTTTAGATTTCTGAGCTTAGTTTTGGATTTGAAACTATTTTGCAACTTTATATTTCATTTTTTATCAAAAATAGGGGTAAATATGTAACATTTTTATTTATATTTACATGTTGTATTTTTTATATGAATTGGCGTTTAGTGTTTTGCAAAAACCGATAGAGTTTTGTAAAAATCAATGCATGTGAAAAAAATCACAACGTAGTCATTCGGTATGATGATAGCTTTTTCAACATTTCGACTATGCTAGTGCGAAATAGAAAGGCAGTTTGAGGTATTATTTTCCTCTGATTCATTTCGAATTTTATTCAATTTTCAATAAAAAATATAAAGTTATAAAACCTTCATGCTTTCAAGTTCCGAAAAAATAATCTATCTAATACCCTTAAACGATATATATATATATATATATACGAGTATACAAGAATTGATATATATATCTCGGAAACGGCTCCAACGATTTTCATGAAATTTAGTATGCGGGGGGTTTTGGGGGCGTTAAATCGATCTAGCTAGGATTCATTTTCAGAAAATGTTGTTTTATCCGTTTTTTTAGGGGATGAAAACTGCTACAATGTCATTAGAGGGTAAGGTTTTCAAGTTACATCTTTTGTAAGAAATACTGTCACTTTATTATCGCATCTAATTCGTGTCTAGGTATATATGACAGTGCTTTAAAAAAGAGACTACGGTAAAGGTCACGTGAATAAAGACATCCCGAGCAAAGCTCGGCCATCCAGGTACTATATCATTAAAGAGTAAAGATTGCTTAAAATTATTCAATAGATGGCGCGTAAAACGTTTAATCTGGAAACAGCTTAAAAATAAATAACAATAACTTAGAAAAGGAAACGAGGAATAGGTAATTGTGTGGAAAAAAATCACTGCCCATCTCTCTAAATACGCCGCGTGCCTCCGTAACAATACATCAATGCAAATAACACCACGCCAGGACTCACGTCAATTAAATCACGTAAGTTTTTGGTGGATATATTGTTCAGTTCAGTTTGTAAATTCTTTTCTTTTTTATAGCGTCTTATAGTTATTATGTTATTTTTCCTATTCGAAGACATTTTTCTTTTGTGGATAGATATTAAAATAATTTGTTTATTTTTAATTCGTAGTACTTATTCAATAAAAAGTTGTACTAAAATATGTGGCATTAACGCAGTAAGGTTAAAAAAATCATAACCGGTTATAGTTTGTTTTCTTAACGACAACTATATGTCCATTCAATCTAATACTAATATACTAATAATATTATAAAGAGGAAAGATTTGTATGTAAGTATGTTTGTTACTCTTTCACGCAAAGACTACAAAACGGATATGGATGAAACTTGGCACATAGATAGAGCATATCCTGAAATAGCATATAGGATACTTTTTATCCCGGGAAAATGTTATATCCTTCGGGAACGCGGGTAAAATCGCGGGGGACAGTTTATTATACTATTAAATAACAAATCACGGATAGACATTGCTCTGGCTTAGCACATGCGATACTTTGTTTCCCGACAAAATATTAGATCCCTCGAGAACGAGGGTAAAACCGCAGGGTGGAAACCAGTAATGAAATGGATTGCACTCTACGTCGTAGTTTTCTGCGTAGCAGTCGGTAGCTCACCGTAGCACTACGTAGCTCAACGCAGCACTCTGTAGCTCAACATAGCACTTTGAAACTCTCCGAAGCAATATGCAGAAAGATACTGCATGCATATCAGCCTAGCTGTTTGACCATAAAGCCCGCCATACACAGAACGATGTATCGCAACGATAAATCGTCTCGTGTATGGGGGGCTTTACATAACGGGGCTATACAGCTTTGGCAGTGTGTGTAAGTTTCCAACACATCCATCAGTAAATTGTTAAGCTTTAAGAACTTGCTGAATTTATAAAGTGCCTCTTTTTATCTTATGCAAGTATTCTACCGGTGGATGGACTTTGAAATGAAAATGTTCAGAATAGCTACCCTAACATGTCAACTCGACTCACTTTCAAAGTTTGTTCAACAGTTCCCCAAGTTCCTTTGGAGTGAGGCACTTTCTGGTCAAATTTATGTGTTTTATTTTAAATTATTCACATGCCCGAGGGTAGGGGTTGACAGTAGGTATTTTACGTGTTCCGACCCGCAGATGTCATGGTGCGTACTTGTTAAATGTATTTTGTTGCGACTTTATTTGAACATTGACTTTAGAATCGTTATAATGAAAACAGAATAGCAATAAAGCTCGATTTGTATATTCATGAATTTAAGTTCAGAACAGGCCCGTGATCGTGACGGTTGTTACGAATGGTGATTGTCTTTTGAATCAATTCTCATTAATGTTCCGGATTTAGTAACATTTGTATTCCCCACTCCGCATCTCTAAAACCGAGCGTAGATCAAGAGGTTTACCTAAATCAACGGAACTTACGATAACTACTCCTCTGGTACCCGATGCGTATGATAATTCGATTCGTTTCGTAGTCAGTAGTAGTATGTGTATTTCCCGTAAACAGAGCTTCAAATTAGTTCAAGGTACGGCTCTCGAGACCCGATCTCATTCGCCAGATAAGTGTATACACTTGTATACTACGGTGCGGTTATTGGCATTCTGCCAGAAGTACGTCAACCCAAGTTCGGCAGGTTATCAACGTCCGGTTGACCTTAATATAGGCTCCGAGAATCTTTTCTCTTCCGTAATAAAACTTTATTACGACCTATAAAATAGACCACTAAAGAGATCATTTCATATAAAAATAATCGACACGTTCGTCAACTTGGAGATGATATGGTTTGTGTTTGCTGATGTTTGTGTTATAAATTTTACGCGCGGCTTATAAAGCATTACTGAATAATTAATGCAAAAACTACGTAACATTTAATTGAGAACCTATTCTTGAGTCGTTAGATATACTCCTGATAAACTATACCTCTGAAAAGCTCATTGAAAGTGGCCGATAAAGAAATCGGGCCTCAGTTAATAAAATAAATGTAGGTACATGACTTATATGTTATGTGTTCCTTTATACTACAATTTCAATATTAAGGTACATTATATCATATAAATAAAATTTTCAGTGGCATGTTTAGAATAACATCTGACCTACAACTGTATGGCAGAGTGAAATTTCACAACATGCCAGAAGTGTTTTCAAAAGGTTCGTGTGCTACCATTAAACAAATTCCCAAATTTTTGTAACAAATTGAAACATACTTCGGTGGCATTCATTTAAAAAATATTATAAATAAACTCTTTAAAATTCTAATTGAAACTTATCAGCAATTATTATCATTATTTTAGCTATTGGAGGCCCTGGGCACTAGAATAAGGGGGGCCCTAAGACTACGCTATGAGAGTTCTAAGAGCGTGACACACCGATCCGATCTAACGACACTATCGACGTCCAACGGGTTCCATTCCTTTCGGACCCATGAATCGCGGGGCCCTGGGCACCCAGAGTGCCCAATGGAAAAGAAGGCCCGGATAATTGTATTTGTAACTTATCAGCAATTACTATTATTCCACTTTGCTTAAGTATTAGCAAAGTAGAATAATATAACACAGAAACCAATATGAGCATGACGTATTGTTTGCGAAAAAAAAAGTTAAACTTTCAAGAAAATACTTAGCCGTGGGCAAAGCGGAGTCGACAACAAACACACATTTGTTCGCCTCGGGTTCTGCTAACAAACAGGACAAAGGAAATGGATAGAGAAAGGGATAAATAATGTTCGAGGATGAGACGCAACGTAGATACAAATAGGGAAAAATAATTTTGCGTTTATTTCAGGAATCCACGAATAAATAATCGGCAAACAGAATATAAATTTTCGTCTTTTGTTTTATTACGAGTAATTTGCTCTCGGCTCCGCCCCATTTTTCTTTTACATTAACGAGGGTTCCTTCTGTAACCAACATGTTAATAAAATTAATGTAATACTGATATTAATTTTAAGTAGTTTAGAATGTACAGTTTTAAGTGTCATTAGTGACAAAAAAGTCATGACACTTAATCATTAGTGAGAGTTGTATTATCATTCAAAGTTACCTTATAAGTATTTCAGACAGCTGAGGTATACGAGTATACTGTCGACACGAGAGCTTCTCTACCGGATTGTGGGGTTTAAGTTTGTTTATTTTCGATTAAGAAATACAAAGAAAAATTCAATTAAACATGAGAAACCCATGTGTACAGGTCATGTGTATTTATATACTTAAATATATTATAGAAAAAAATATTTATATTTCATTGTAAAAATTTTCGCATAAAAGTTCAACCAGGCTAAAATCTATTTTGATTTATAAACACGTGTTAAAGTGTGTAGGAGTAAAAATGTTTTCTGTTTTTTCTTTACGATAAAAGGTATTCTTCATCCTATTTTGATCTCTAAAACACAATGAAGTAAGCATTTACTAGATGTGACACTAAGATTGAGTGAGCTTCGAGATGACTGGTTGTCTTATCACGTTATCCGTTAGTCTCCGCCTTATTTTTGTCAGAGTTATGATGAACCTTATTGTTATTAATTGGAAGTAATTTACGATACAAGATTTATTTTAGAATCTGTGTTCAAACCTAGTAGTAACATTCAGATATGCACAAAAGATGATTTAGATAGCTAGTTAGTTCTAAACACATGAGCTATCAACAAATGTATCACACAGATATGTCTATCACACAGGATGGTACGAAGACAATTGGTTTGAAACTAATCTGGATCGTGAAGGGATTGACTGCACAGTGGAACAAATGCGAGAAGCAGCAGAGGGCCATCTCACTACTGAAGCCCTCATGTGGAACCAGAACTCAAACCAAACCACTATTTCTGGAATGACGTCTGAGGATTTTCGGTATGTTCTTTTTAGCCGAATTTAAAATACTTTAATTGCAAAATAACTAACAGTATAGTTTTGATCAAATCTTAAAAAAAACTATCTTCGTTTATATTTAAAAATCTGTCAAAACATGTTTTTTTTTAAACTTTAGTAAACTACTTATGTCATTAATCACGCCGAGATTAGATTGTATCTGTATTTTGACGATTTTATATTACGGAAATTGGGCTACAGAATGTTTTTATATTTTTACGAATACCTACATTATCTACTTAAAATGAATTAAACAGAAGGTTCAATTTGGTTTATCGACCTATTCTTATTCCCTTTTGTGATTAAAAGCGGTACATTCCGCAGTAATTTATTAATTGCTGAATGTTATTACATTCTGTGTAAAATATAGCCTCTTGCCACAATTTTCTTAATATTACTCGCTACGTACGTATTCTATTCTGTCAGCGTGTGACACTTTCCGGTTACACGAAGAGATATGCTGTATCGCAATGCGTGACAGGACTTTATTGCCACTTCCAAGCTACATCTAAATCCCTTTGACAAAAGCATTTTTGATATCCTTTGTGCGCTTTGAAGACATTAAATAATTTGAAGAGAACTGACAAGTTCATCTACAAAATTTTATATATCACATTTTTCACATTACTTTGAGATTGAGTTCAAGCAATATTGTTAGCTTAATTTTATGCCCACAGCTGGAACAGCAGTTAACTATTTAATATTATGAACAAAGAACGAATTAAGACCGTTTTAGTACAGAGGGCTTACTGCAACATAAACGATTATTTTAATGACTACAATGCTTGAATGCAGCTCTCGCTTGTGAAGGGCACGTCTAATTGTATTAAGTCATGTTTCGAAAAGAGTAATTTGATTGATAAGTTTATTGCACATTGCAAAAACAACCTTTCGAACTGGGGTTACAGTCTGATTAAGAGTAATTGATAAGTTTATTGCAGATCTCAGCAAAACCAACTGAATTTGAACTGCGTCAGAGTCTGATCATTAATAAAAGCCTTCCTATTTGAATTAATATATTTTATTTATTTATGCCATTAAGAGGTATATTTTGGTGGTTATGATTAACCTTATACCAGAGGCTTATGATAACGTTGCAATTTAAAATACATTACAAAAACTTGCACACTATTTGCACATAAATTGGATTATATGGAGCATCTAGCCACTCGAAAATCTATGTTATCGGTCGTTATACGGCGGGCGACTTAACTCGAGGTCGCTAGATACTCTAGGATAAGAATAATCCGTCCAAATCTTGCTCAAAGCACTCTTACTACAGACCTTAAGTCTACTAGTCTACCTAGAACCGGTCTACCTTTTGTTTACATATTTAAGTATTGTTAACATTAAATAAATACTTTTTATGTTTTAGTAGGTTTTCGTGGAAAATAAATAGATGGTGGGTTTTCGAGTGCTCGTAAAACTGACAAAGTGTGAGTCGGACACGCTCGCGACGGTTTCCGTACCACTGTAAAAATATTCAACAAAATCCTTTATTTATTACTTTATTTTATGTTTTGTTATAGCAGCTATAGTAGCACACATTCTGTGAAAATTTCTAGTATCTATCAATTACGGTTCAAAAGATACAGCCCTTTGACAGAAGAACGGACGGACAATGGAACCTTAGTAATAGGATCCCATTGGCACCGTTTGGGTGTGGAACCAAAAAAAATCCAAGCACTTTAGAGTTTTCTAAGCAGGCTACGTGATAATAAACTTTTCATTGTTGTTACCAAGTGAACAAAATAGACCATGCAACAGCTGCAACGTCTAGGTGCTTTGTAAATGCTCCTTACATTTTATTTATGCTCGCTCCACGGCACTAATCTCAACAATGTTGTTTATTCCATTTATTACGCAACGCGGTCCCGATAATTATTAGGAAATACGTTTATTACTTAGAAATTTATTGCAGTAAATCTTTAGGATAAAACTATTTACTCCAATTAATCGAGAAAGAAGTAATATTTTCTCATCCAATTATCTTTTGTGTTATTCTTTTCTTACTAGAACAATTTATGGCCAATAATTCATGCAATTAATTTTGTTGTTTTTTTTAAGTCTGTAATATGAATATGGCTGTTTTATTTCTACTTTCTCACAAATACTCACTGGTAATGTTATGTAAACAGCACACGACTGAACGAGGCTCTGCGTGAAGCTGGCTACGACATCGATGGGGAAAGATTTCCAGAGGGATATCAAGAAGCACCTTTAGCCTACGACGCTGTTTGGGCGGTCGCTTTAGGTACTTACCCTCTCTATGCCGAACCTTTACCCGTTGAATACTATACTTTGCATAAAAAAGTCAACAAGTGCACAAAGGAACTTTGTAGCTCAACTCAACTGAATATAAAATGAAATAAGTCACCTTTAATATATATTTTATATTTTAGCCTTTATTACTGTTACTCTTTACAATCTTTTTCTTACATGTTATACTATACTATCATCTATTTACATTGATGCTTGTTACACATAATTGTAGTCTTTATAGTATATCGGTAATCGTTTTAATTATCTGTAGCAGCTTGTCTCTTGACAAAGGCCTCCTCCAAGGCCTTCCATGTAGTTCGATCTCTGGCTATTCGGGTCCACTTAGGGCCCGCCATTTGTCTGAAGTCATCTTCCTAACGTTTACACTGTCTTCCATTATTTGTCGCCCTTCAATTAATTTTTTTATATACACACCATTAACTCCAACATGGACTTTGTATTAGTTTCCAATAGAAAAAGAAAAACACGGTATACACGGTACCTAACTTTCTACAGAGAAAACCAACACAATTCCACTTTGCTAATGTTTGCAGTCCCTGTAAAGATAGCTTTCGTTCACATCGGATGTACACTGTCTACTTGTGTGCTAAAATTACTGCTCGTTCAGATGGATGACTTAGCTAAGCTTAGTGGAAAGAAGGACGCAGTGTGAAGTATCAAAAGATGTGAAATTGCTTTATAAGTCCCGATCATTCAAGTCACGTTATATTGATCGTGCTTCTGTATTGCATTAGTACCTACTCTATTTTAGCTCGTTTAATTTAATGGAGTGCACTCAACTTAGGTATTACCTAGACTATGTTAAACAAATTGTTGATATTTCTATTTATTAATGTACATTTTTATACTGTAGCATTTAATAAGACTATGGAGAAACTGGAGAAAAGTGGATTGAGCTTGAAAAATTTCACTTATACCAATAAGAAGATTGCCGACGATATCTACGAGGCTATAAATTCGACGTCATTTCTCGGTGTATCCGTAAGTATCGTGAAACAAATATCTATAATCCCTACTAATATTATAAATGTGAATGTAAGTTTGTTTGTTACGTTTTCACGCGAAAACTACTTAACCGATCACCATGAAACTTTGTACACATATTCTTCGAGGTATTAGAAGTAACATAGGATACTTTTTGTGACGGGTAATGTTACATTCCTCGGGATTGCGGTTGAAACCGCGGGGGACAGCTAGTTATATATAAAGCTGAAGAGTTGGCTTGTTGGTTTGCTTGAACGCGCTAATCTCAGGAACTACTGGTCCGATTTGAAAAATAATTTCAATGTTAGATAGCCCAATTATCGAGGAAGGCTATAGGCTATATATCATCACACTAAGACTAAAAGGAGCGGAGCATCAATGAAAGATGTAGCAAACACGGGATAAAAATATTCCTTTTGAGAGCTCCCGTTGCGTGCGCTGCGTAAACGATTAATATATTATATAAAAATAGAGATCTGGAATAGCACATTGCCTTTTTTTACCGGGAATATGTAACATCCCCCGGGAACTCGGTTGAGACCGCGTTTAGATATAAATACAATTTAATGGGAACTTTTTTATTTATTTATTAAATATGACACATCAACAGTAAACATATTAAGCATTTGCATTTTATAATAAAGTAATGTTACAGTATTCTGATATATACACCAATCACAGTGTGTACAGCATTTACCACATTCGGAACAAATATAAGACTATAAAAGTTTAAATTTAAATCTTAAAACTAAACAAATGGTTTCTTTTTTTTTGTTTATATAAAGCAACAATAGAACAATGGGAAAAGCCAACGCTATGTCAAATTCAGTTATTTTGAAATGATTTCAGTATCAGTGATCTTTAAATAAAACGTACAGAATAATTTGACAAAGATATGGATTAAATGGAAAGAATAAATTTAGGTTTTTTTTTTTTTTTTTTAATAATATAAACTAGTGCTTGACTGCGATCCCACCTGATGGTAAGCAGTGATGCAATCTTAGATGTTGAGGCGCACTATTTTATTAAGAGCCTATTCACTCTAGCCTTGAAGACACGTATACGTGTATCCTGTATTCACAGTTTCCAAATCAAACGAGAACAAAACCTTGCGGTTTTTTGAATGAAATGGAATGAAGGTATTTTTTGCGCAAGATCTTCCAATGGCATATTATTACAAAAAAATAAACAATGGACGTGGGATTCATTCGTGCCATTACTATCCCTAAAGTATTAAGTTACAACATGGCTCACATTCGCGTACATCAACATTATTAATTACCTCGTAAATGTCAAATTATTACCATACATATAAATTTAATTTAATAAAGGATTTTTATAAATAAAGATACATCAGTTGTGTGATTAAAAATAACGTTTATTGATTGATAGCTAAGTTAATACAAGGTAGTGTTTGAAAAAGATATCTAAGACTAAGTTATAATTATAGTAGAAGCTGTCCCCCGCGGTTTTACCCGCGTTCCCGTGGGATATCACATGTATTATACATAAAAACCTTCCTCTTCAATCACTCTATCTATTAAAACAACCGTATCAAAATCCGTTGCGTAGTTTTAAGATTTAAGCATACATAGGGATATAGGGACAGGGAAATCGACTTTGTTTTATACTATGTGGTGATTAGCATCTGTTGCTAGGCAAAATACCTGTATTACAGCATACAGCGCCAAAATCTATTGTTATTTGATAGTAATTATATTCAAAATTAATAAATAGGTTGAAAACCCAAGTGTTCTACAATGTTAATGAATGATGCAACTAATTGCAATATTTTGATTTGTTTGTTCTTTAGTATATGTGTTGTATATGACATGGAGGGTAGATTATGATATTTTAATTTTTTTAACATTGTATATTTCTATTGTAATAAATTGTATTTCCATTCTTATGAAAAGCTAGAGGACCTGATCCTATTGTAACTTGTAACAACTTGAGAGGCCAGTTGGCTTGGTGGTTAACGCTCTGACTGCCAAACCGAAGGTCGTGGGTTCGATTCCCACCCAGGACAAACATTTGTATGCATGAACATGTCTGTTTGTTCAGTGTCTGGGTGTAAATGTCTATATAAATATGTATTATATATATATATATATATATATAAAAAGTAGTCTATGTAGTATATCAGCTATCTGGTTTCCATAGTACAAACTCTGCTAAGTTTAGGATCAGATGGTGTGTAAAGAATCTCCCAGGATATTTATTTATTTAATGTAAAACCACATCTTTAGCAAATAAAAAATTCTTCTTCCTCTTCAATATTTTAGGGGCTGGTTGCTTTTTCGTCTCAAGGCGACCGCATAGCTCTAACGCAGATTGAACAGCTGTCTGATAACCACTACACAAAACTTGGATACTACGACACCCAAGCTGACAATCTCACGTGGTTGGACCGGGAGCGGTGGGTCGGTACGTATAACTTAAAATCTCTACGAGTCTAGCGTACATAGTATATTTTGGAATACTTTATGTTATGTCTACTATCATACTGAAGTTGTCAGCCTTTTGTGTTGCGGCTGTAAGCGGTTAGCATATGTATTTTAGAAACAAACATGTCTTTGTAAAGATGAGAAGAAAATGCATGCAACATTACACCGGTGGAATAAAGTTGAATAGAGATTTTATTATAATATACTTTGATCTTGATTATTCAACATTGCACGGAGTTGCCGTATCGTTGCATTTTGTATAATCGTGCTAACTACAATATTCAACTTTGAGATAGTTGAGTTGGAACTGTGTGTACACAATGTACAAAGCTACAGTGCTATACTGTCTGTTATACAATTTATTATTTGCTGATTTGATAGTACAAATGTGAAAAAAATAGATTCATCTAAATGGGATTAATTAAATTTACTCTAAATTTAATTACTTACACATTTCAACTTCAATCTAGTATTTTTATAAATGAGTGGCATTAATTTTAAGATCTTCATTTATATAAACTGGCTTTTAAAATTTATTGAGTCCAGTGATATTTTATCTTTAGTCTGCCTTCACATCGAATGGGCATGAGCATCTCACACCCGAAGCATTAGACAATTTACATATGGCTCATTTTTTTGTAATTATACCCTATGTATATGCCTCTTCCCCATACAAGTCAAGTATGCCTTCCCAAGACTCATGCGGTCCGTATGGAATCTAATTAATGAAATTATTAATTTAAAGTTAAATTTTTTAATTAGTTTCTTCTCTTGTGCCAGTCAGTCTCCTGACAACCGAAACACAAAGAGAAATTTACCTATTTTTTTTTTACAGTAATAAATTTATTTACTACCTCCCATTTCCCTTAGAGAGCATTATGTGTCAGTACCATAATAGTCCATTCTAAAAACCTTTTTATGTTTAAGTCATACAAAGCCTTGGTATTAATTGACATGAAATATGGCCACATAAAAATGAGCATCTGAAAACATTTTCACAATATAAGCGAGCACCACCGTAACAATGCGATGAAAAGAATTGCTACTAATTCATTTATAAAGATATAGCTAAGGCCGCCCGAGATATGGCTTAGTTCAGTGTTCTTAATAACCAAGTTAATTGTATCGTAAATTCAAAGCAGCAAAAAATATTTTCGAACACAAGGAAAAGAATCCAGTAAAAGGAAATATCGAAGTGATTATAGTATTGTATTTGGTTCGGTAGCTCGAGAAATAATAGTTTTACGACGTTTTTACGATCGTCGCACACGTTTTACTGAGGCATGAAATAAGGAATCTCAATTTTGGCAGGTGGTAAAGTGCCTCCGGATCGCACGGTGGTAGTAAACGAGTTACGAACGGTGTCACTGCCTCTCTTCGCGTGTATGACGGCGCTGTGCATCGCTGGGATCCTCGCTGCCATTGGACTTATCGTGTTTAACATCATGCACAGGCATAGAAGGTAAAAGCTAAACACCATCGGATATTCTACTCACGTCAATTTCAGTTTGTCCTCTGTAGGTGTGAAAGGGTGGGTGGGTCTGCTACGTGATATTGACAGGGGTCTTGTTAAGACAATTGGGTTGATTTATAAAATTGGTGGGTGTATTTCAAACAACGGCCTTCACTGTAGGAACTTTGTTCGTAAAAATATTGTTCAATCAATCAAGCTTAGTGATGTTCCAAAAGAATTTATATAGCAATTTTCAGTGAAAGTACTTAATTATTTATACGTTGTACCTAACATATTTTCACAAATCCTTATAACGAAAAAATCTTTATCATTGTATTTTTATTGAATGTTTTATTTTCTTTTGCTATTACTATTGCAGCGACAAATGGGACATAATATTTCAAAAGAAAAACTTCCTGGAATCGAGGCAAATCTTCGAGAGCGAATAATACTTGAATCGATAGTTTTGGGGAACATCACAGACGGTCGTTGTTTTGCCTCAGTCACCAACTTTATATTCAAAGCGAGCAATTTGCGTCGAGATGAATGTAACCGATCTCAAGATAAGTTATTCGATAGTGTTGGCAATTGAGAACTTTGTATGCCTCTATGTTATTACAAACACTATGTACATTTTTGTGTACATAAATAGGTAACTGATGATAGTTAACCTCTTCTTATTCGAGTTAAATATTTTGGAAAAAATCACCATACACAATTTATACAACGTAAAATATTACATGATAAAAAATATATATATATATGATTTAACATACTCACGTATTGACTGACTCCTCTCATTACTTTTTAAGTAACTTCTTTAAATTTTGAGGTCATACTCAGTGTGAAAATAACATTAATAATTACTTCTTGTGTTTCTATGCGCTTAGGTGCTACGATAGTGTGAAGGACTTAGATAGGCTTTACCTTTATATAATATAATAACTATATAAATCCTAATTTAGGTTTTACTATGCCGCGTATGTATTACATATTGGATATCCCATAATCTGGACCAATGTTTAAATTAAGACTCACTAGAACAGCATAAAAGTAGTGGTATTAGTTGATGTTAGTAGTCGTATACCATGGCGATAATCGAGAGCTCTATGAGATATTACTATATATGATTATTGATTTACTGATTGATTGACTGATTATTGATATATATGAGAGGGAGATAGTTCATAATTAAGGGTGTTATGTAACGAGATAGTTCTGAACTCCCCAGTATGGATGTAGCATAATATTTGTCAGGTGTCATGGAATCCTACCTATACCGCTGCATAATCTCCGTAACGTGATTCAACAATAAACATGATTGATATCCTTACTCAGAATGAATCTCAATATTCCGTTAATGTAAAGAAATTTCTTTTGTGGATGCCATTTAAAAAAACTTTGTCAGCGCGAAGCGAGTGATTGTCAGCTTAATATAAATTAATGTTAATGTAATGCTGTTGGACGACTGAGCACGGCCTTATTGAACCGTATTTTACTCACCTACTTGACGAAGGTAAAAAATGATTTAATGGAATAAGCTATCTTTCGGTATAAATTCGATGTGACAATTATTCCACTTAGAGGACTGGGGTTTTTATGCTAAAAAGAGCGTAGCACCCAATAAAAACGAAATGATCGTGTCTTTGCCGTTTACAGAGTGTACCTATAAAACGAATCGGTTAATGTTTATCAATAAATTGCAATTATAATACTTTTAACTTTATGTGTTTGGGTATTTAAGCATTATGTATTAGTTATTTGAGAGTAGATTATTTACACACGAATTTGGAGAGCCAGCGTAACAAGTCTTGTCGTATGTCGCTAATAGACTGCTCTTGCAGTTTTTGATAACAGACTATGTACAGGGTGATACAATGGTCCCACCCGGCGTGTAACACGGTGATGCTGTGCGGATGCTGCATCTGCCTGGGGGCTGCCGTGGCGCTGGGCGTGGACGGGCGCTGGGTGCAGCCGCAACACTTCTCCGGGCTGTGCGCCGCGCGGGCTTGGCTCCTCGCAACCGGGTTCTCCATGGCCTATGGTGCCATGTTTACTAAAGTATGGCGGGTGCACAAACATACCACTAAGCCGAAACCTGAAACTAAAGTACGTATGGTGTTTTTATTCTTCGTTCGAGGTATGAGACGTCCTGTTTTTATGATTGATTGGACGTTTCCAGTTTTTAAATTTGGATTTTTAGTTTTTCAGTTAGGGTTGAAATGAATACAAGCTTTAATTGAGCGAGCTATAATTATTTTAACATGCTTTTATTTGACTTCTAAAGTAACTATGACAGTATGTATGTCTTTTCAAATTTGCAGTCTATTTCTCTCCCTCTTACTGACGTTCGACTGAGCTGAAATTTGGTATAGGTTAATTCAGTGACTATGCGATGTTATGGTACTACTGAGCTGGTCTGACGATGAACTCCAAGTTAACTGCCGCTTAAAGCTAATAAACAATGATATTGTCAGGATGTAAGGTGTTATTCAATAAATTTTATCTGTAACTAGTTTAAGCTATGTAGCATCTAAACTATGTTCAGTCCACCAAGTTTGCAGTAGTTTGTTATTGCCATATAATCTTTATCCGTCTGCTACTGAACTATTCTAAAGTAAAGAGAATGCCCGAACCATTTTCGAGGTACGTGAGTCGAGTGTAGGTATACTAGTAGTTTGGCACGTGCTAATAGGATTTTCGAGTAACGATAGTCAGTCAATAGAATTTTATGTGAATTAGGATCATTCCATTAAGTAATAAGGTAGAAAGTCGCGTACAAAATAAAGTCATAAATGACCTAAAGTATACGCTGGTTGGATTTATCAAAGAAAGGCTAATCAAAGTGATTTTGAGTTTTATTTACAACAAAAAATTGCGGTTTAATGTTGCATTCTGATAACCAAGGAGCTTACCGTTAAGTTTTGAAATAATAATAATTTATAAATACAATTTATACCTATTATTTCGCTTGTGATGTATGCTCATCTTCATTAGTAATATATGAAAACATAACATTGAACGGTTATTCCATTTATATAGTAAGAAGACAGAAATCAATAAGATAAACATCCAAAATGCTTCTTGACTATGTGGTTTTATTGTAGGTATTCAGTTTTGTAGATCGAAAAAAAGTAATTGTACTTACGACCTTCGCCAACGTTACTACTAATTATGGTGAGACAAGATGAGACATAGCCTAAATAAAGACAAGCAGAAAGATGTACATATCTGATTCCAAACAAAACAATGTTATTTGGAAAATTTACGACTTATATCATAACGTAATGGAAACCAACAACACAACAGTTTGCATGCTCTTGGAAAAACTGTTTTTTTTTTTATTACCTAATATTTGTCATTGTTTAATAATACTCAAATGATATGTATTTAAACAATATTATAAACCTTTTTTGATATATTTTATCATAGCCATAATATTTTTTTAATTGAGCGCAAACTCTTTTTGTGGTGTTGTGAGTATCTCATTGCTACAAAACCTACCCATTTCAAATATTGTGTTAAAGGAAACATAATTGCAGGCTCTAGGTCGTCGGAAGTAGGTTCTCGGAAGGTTAGTACCGGTACCTATTGACTAATGTCCGCAAATACGGGTGAGGTTCGCAAAACATTTCCGCACGTTTTGTTACCACTGAAAGTGGAATAGTTATTGATTTACCAACTCCGTTTAAGTGGAATTATCTCAGTATTTTCGAATATACATTGGGTTTCATAAAAAATCCGTATTCTTTATAGCTTCCTGCACTTATTTCCGTCTAAATTATTGAGTTCTAGTTCCGTGAAAGTGTTACAAATAGAGTGATCGATAGACACACTGTGGACAGAGGCCTAAGCATGAACACCTATCGGAAACGTAGCGTCGTTTAGTGCGAAAAAAAGTTGGTTTTTATAGAAAATTTAACCTTAACAAATTTAAATTTGTAGCGCGATGTTCAATTTCCCATTGCATTGTTTTTTGGCGCACTCGATACGTTGGCGACACGTTTACGATAGGTGTTCGCGCTTACGGCACTGATGACACAAATGGTACGTCTGTCATCGTTGAAATACCTTTTATTACTGTCCAATACTTATAAGCTATATAATATTACAACACTTAATTCGACAGGCCAGTTGGCTTGGTGGTTAGCGACTCTGACTGCCAAACCGAAGGTCGCGGGTTCGATTCCCACCCACGACAATCATTTGTGTGCATGAAAATGTCTGCTTGTTGTGCGTCTGGGTGTGAACTCGTATATATAAGTATGTATTTAGAAAAAAACCGTATATGTAGTATATCAGTTATCTGGTTTCCATAGTACAAGCTCTGCTTAGTTTGGGACCAGATGGCCGTGTATAAATAATGTCCCAGGATATTTATTTATTAAACTTGTATAATATATTAGTAAGGATTAAGGAAGAAGTAGACAGGCCAGTTGGCTTGGTGGTTAACGCTCTGACTGCCAAACCGAAGGTCGCGGGTTCGATTCCCACCCAGGACAAACATTTGTGTGCATGAACATGTCTGTTTGTTCTGTGTCTGGGTGTAAATATCTATATAAGTATGTATTTAGAAAAAAAAAGTAGTATATGTAGTATATCAGTTATCTGGTTTCCATAGTACAAGCTCTGCTTAGTTTGGGACCAGATGGCCGTGTGTAAAGAATGTCCCAGGATATTTATTTATTTATTAAGGACGATTCAGTCTCTAAAGACTTACGTTCGCAACAGCATTAAATGGAATAATTTGTTTCGCTTTTAATTATTCGTGAACCATAAATAAATAAGTATTTCGTACTCTACACTCAATATGAAAATAGCTTTAATTCCCTTGTGAATTAAATTCACTTGATATAACTTACATAACGTAATAAATATACCGTAGCTGCTTTATTATCTGAGGGACCTATGGGATTTTATTAACATCAGCAATAGCTTTAAGGATAATCACTATGTTATACATTACATTTTGTATGTAATAGCTCTCCAGACACTGTTGATTATAGGTACTACACGGTCGTATAATAGTCCGCCTGTAGGTATGTTTTCTTTTATTATAGACAGAAATTTGGAACCACGCTACATCATCAAAGTTACAGGATGAAATAGGCGCCGATGTAGTCTTTGGTATCTATTGTAATGTGCACTATAATATCAAAGTTAACCAGAACCAATTTATTATGATCTGCATCAAATTCATAAAGCTTTTAATTCATATTCCCGAATATGTAGTACAACATTCAAAACCTTCAAAATATATCGTTGAAAAATCGCACAAGAAAATGAATCTTCTTTATGGCGCATAGGTATTAGTATAGAAAACATTCAACTAGAAGGTTATTCCTATTAAGTTAATTGAACTACATCCATCTAAGTAACGAATATTTGAACACCGGCTTGTTTATACAGACACGCATGCACGGTTGGAAACTGTATACGATGGTCGGCGGGTTATTAGTAGTAGATGCGGCTCTACTGACCGCTTGGCAGCTCCGAGATCCGCTGCAACGACGCGTTGAAATATTCCCCCTGGAGGCACCTCGTCACCATGACGACGACGTTCACATCCGACCTGAGCTCGAGCATTGTGAGAGCAAGCACAACACTATTTGGCTTGGTAAGTACACAAAATAACACGATCCTTGTCCGGCTATTTATCTACTGACCACCTGGCACCTCTAACACCGGCTCCAAAATGCCTCGATGTGTCGAGCTCTTGTCACCAATTTATGGCATGAGCTCGACACCGTAAGAGCAAACACAACACAGTGTCGCTAAGTCAGCTTTTAGACTCGGAACAAATTCAATATTGCAGGGCAATCTACTGAGTGGCTAAGTCTGTGTGAATTTGAGACATGAATAAATTCCATGCCACTGTATGAACTCCATTATTGACGTCAAGGTAAACAGAATTGATGATAGCACAGTGGTGGAATGTCGTTGTTGAATTTGATCTTTTTTAATGAGAAAACTGAGTGCGGAGGGTGAGTACCTTGCAGTACCTACCAGCTGAACTCCCTCATGTTAAAAATCTTTCTCGAAGATAGTAGATGGGTCTGTAGGTACATGTGTGCACCTGGAAGTAAGTTTCTTCCTAGACGTTTTGTGATTGAGAGTTATGATTATGATAAAACATACTACATAACAATAATAACTCAAAAACGTGTTTTATATACCAGAGATACGCATGTTTACATAATAAATTGTTAAGTACCCATTGGGGAAAATGAAATATTTCTACATTTACGTACCGAGATCGTAAATCTCTAAATGTCTTAGCTTTGGAAATTCTAGGCCGAAAGAGTATTTTTTTATTTTGTGCCTTTATTCCAGTTTTCATCAACAAAAATATTTATTTGTCTAGCCAAACGTTACGCAACGGTTACCAAATATATGCAGCAGATAATGGTAACATATGACTGACTAACCCACTTTATTTTATTGCCTGAAACAAAAAAAGTTTGACCCAAAAAGTTTTCATTGCAAACACGTAAAGCAAAGTTGAACCTCATATCGAATAAAGTTTCGATATCAACCTATATAGGTATCCACAACAACCGGCACTTTAACTTATAATTAAAAAAATATCACCAGTAACAATCCAAACAGCGTCTACTCCACGAGACACTAACAGCTGTAATTATGAAAGATGAGCTCTTATACGATGTGATTTAATGTGCCGTAAACAGAAAATTGCGTTTTATAAATCTCTTCCAACTGCTCTGCGACTTGTGACGTTAACTTTGAGAACAAAAATTTCAAGTTTTAAGTCGTTAATCACAGCTGTTTTATTTATTATGTCGTATAATGTTCATTTACTGAATGTACGTGGATAGCGTGGATATATTTAAATATAGTTATGATGACTTGAACATTTATTATTCAGGTTCATTTAGTGTTCGTCACCATAAACTCATAGAACATCTAAATGCATTTATCCTGTTATTTGTATGGAATTGATAGATACAAAAACGCATGGTGCCATAAATTTTGACACTCGAAAAGAAAAATCGCTGCAGGAGCACCAATTAAAAAGGCTATTGAGACGCGTGTGAAGTACAAATGTAGCTATGCTTTTATAAACAGTAGCGCATACTCGAGTGTCTTAATTTGAAGGCACCCTTAGTGGTTGATATTCATATAATGATCGTTACACGAGCCTAACCTTAATTATTAATTGAATATCCCTACAGGAGTAATGTACGGGTACAAGGGACTAGTACTAGTATTTGGGCTGTTCTTGGCATATGAGACGCGATCAGTGAAAGTGCGCCAGATCAATGACTCTCGATACGTCGGCATGAGCATCTACAATGTTGTGGTTCTCTGCTTGATCACTGCTCCGGTGACATTAGTGATCGCCAGCCAGCAGGATGCTGCGTTCGCTTTCGTCTCGCTAGCGATTGTCTTCTGCTGCTTTCTAAGTATGGCCCTCATTTTCATCCCTAAGGTGAGTTACTGTTTACTATGTTCGTATATATTTACTTTTATTGTCTTATACTATTCATATGTGTTTTTGTAAAAAGTGCAGTTAATCAAAACAGTTAACAAGGTCTATGATTACGTCAGACGGACAAATAAAAAAACTATTAACACTTCAGACAAGATGATTAAATACTAGAAGAATTCGTTGTTTTATGAGATAGGTATCAATTAGTTGAGGATAAAGTTGGTAGTTTGCTGATAGCTTGATAAGCCAAGAAGGGGAGAGCTGTGGATATAGTTGTATTCAACTGCTATAATATAAAAAATAAACAATTGTGTATAAACAATAGTTTTGTAGATTTATTGAAGATACTTCTGAATATCATGTACATTTCTTACACTTAATATTCGTTTTTAATATTTAAAGAGGCAAATTATTCGATTCAGTTGAGTTCAATATAGAATTTTTAAACTAATGAGACGACTTTCATTATTACTTTAAAAGTTAGGCGCAATATAAGTTATCCTTACCTTTAAACGAATTTGAAAGTATTTTTCAAAAGCAAACACGTATTGACTGTAATGGAGCAAAGGTCGTTGAGGGTTACAGGCAGCTTTTAAGCTTTTAATACATTTTATATAAAACAGAACCTTCTGAGTCTTATATATACCTATGTACTCAAAACACGTGTAACATTGAGTTACTTTACATGATTTAAAAAAGAACACGAATAAAGTTACATCCGCCGAAATATTTAGATTGCGATTTGCGGGTGGAAATTGGGTCTATTGAAATACAAACCAAAAGACGATTCACTGTCGAAGTTTACAACTCACAAAGTTAATGCTTGAGCATTACATAAATACACTTTCACTTCATTTCACATCGTTATCTATCGATTTCGTAAACCTCTGTTTTATAAAAAAAAGTTTTAAAAATGTAAAAGTTAAAAATTTCTCGATAAGCATTATTCAGTGGATAAAGAAGAGCACCCAACTCTTGAATAATTATAGGAGTGTAGCTAATGAAGCGCGTTGAAAATGCGGAGATAGGATTTTTCATGGAAAATATTCGAACGATTTTAATGTAATTGGAACACTTAATAAACAGGACGGTATAGAAGATACTTATTATTAAAAATGAATAACTTTTATCATGACTTCAATAGCATCGTAGATAGATTTAAACATTTTGAAATCACAGAACTCACTATAACAAATCTTCATTTTATCAATGTGTTAGTTGATAACGTATAAAATTACATTAGGTGATCGAAGTGATTCGTCATCCTACGGAGCGAGCTGAAAGTGGTCGAGGGTCAGGCTCGGGATCCGCACCTGCTGATGAGGAACGCTACAGAGAACTTGTCAAAGAAAACGAGGAATTACAGAAGCTTATTGCACAGGTACGTAATAGGAATGTTAAGTAGATACTTTGACTATTAGAAATGTAAGCTTGCTATAGATTCTTTATTATTACGAATGTTTTTTGTATTTTAGCCAAGAAACAAACACATTCATCAAATTAAACAGAAATCTTTTGATAAAATATTGCCTTCAAAGAAATAACACAATAAATTGAATCACTTGTTAATACAATTTGAAAACTTTGCAAATTGTGAAAGTTAGAAAAAACACCATGAATTTAAAATGTTCTCGATCTTAACTTCAAACAACGTTTATAAGTAAAGCCCAAAGTGATTACGACGAGGCAGTAATTTACGGAAATAGCCCGTAAGAAAGTGTTGTTTTACTTTAACGAAAGCTTCCAAAAAGAGTTCTTGTCGTTTAAACAGCTATTAAAGAAATGAAGGCTGTTAAGTGCTTATATTTATAAACAGGTGGCGCGAAATTTTTGGCCATTAAGGATGACTACACTTCCTAGTTAAAGTGTTATGATGTTCGGAAACTTTACGTCAATTTCAAAAGCACATATTAGCACTTTAAAAAAATGTTGACTACTGTCAACCGGAAAATACCAAAAAAACAGATGAGTCGAGACACACGATAGAATTGAATGTTTTGTGCTACAGGGAAACATTTTAATTGTTCAACAATCAATTTTGAATAGCGTCACAGTGTTTACGGCCAGCACTTCTTGGTAAACAAAAAGGTTGCATATCAGAATTTCAAAGCTCCTAAGGAGTTTCACTTGAAAAACTATAGGACTCAATCGATTTTATTTCTCAAAAAAAAATCTTTCAAAGTAACGTTATAATCGCATAGTTAAAAGCTTGATAGTTTTATTTTTAATTAAAGTAACCAATTGTATGACTTTGTTCATATAATGCACAGATCATAAATGCTTATAGCTCGAAAATGTCACAGTATTTTCGTATAATAAAGTGATGATGTAAAAGAGGAAGTCGAGAGATAAAAACATCCCATATTTTATTTTCTTTTTGCGAAGGATAAATATTGTTCTATTTTTGCTTAATTTTCTCTCTGTTTTTAGTGCAATAAATATTCTAGTCTTGGCTCGTTAGGACAGTTAAAAAGACCCAAAATAAATAAATATCGCAGGACATTCTTTACATACGGCCTTAATATCCAAACCAAAGCAAACTTGTTATAACGGAAGCTGATATACGAGATCATGAACATATATATTGAAACTCAGACAGAATAGACTTGTGTGTTATGCTAAAGCTCTTGCATAGATACAAATATTAGTCCTGTGTAGGAATCGAACCCGCGACCTGTGGCGTGTCAGTCAGGCTATTTGACAAAAATATAAAGTCCTACCAATAATGAGAATGAGAATTCGAAGCCTAGGTATTTTTTTTGACCGATTTACTTTTCGATTTGTTTTATCAGATGGAAAAGTTTTTAACTCCACAACGTTTTCCCTTTTTTAAGCTTTTTCAACTTTATAACAAAAATTGTGAGGTCAAATAAGGTGCGTCAAAAACTCGGGGAGCAGCATTATAAACTTAAATATAATGATAAGTTTGCCATCATGCCATAGTATTTGCAGTCGGCTACATGATATCAATGCATTTCCCCACTTTTTTGCCACTCGTGTATATTTACAGAAGGAGGAGCGAATCCGGGTGCTTAAACAAAAGCTAGCGGAGCGAGAAGCGGCCGCGGCGGACGGCGTGACGCAAGGTATGGGCGGTGGCGGGGGCGGAGGAGGAGGCGGAGGCGGGGGCGGAGGCGGGGTCGTGATAGCCGACCTTGCCACTGCCACCTCTGACTATGGCACTTCCACTAACTACACGCGCTCCTCGCGTGCTTCTGTATCTGACCTTGATTTTTCTGAAAGTTACCTTTAAATCCCTTTCATGATTGGTTCCCGCCGACGCCTCGTTTTTCTCATTAATTTAACTATGAAATGTAAAATTTTCTATTCTTTTGACAATTTTGAACTAAAACTGGACGTCGTCGGTAACGATTTTATAGGAACCAGTAACTATTGGTAAGGTCAATTACGGCCGATGGACAATCAAAAATAGCTTTCATTAAAATAACGTATTTTTGTTTTGTTTATTCGTGATATCAAAGATAAATTAAAACAACGGTGTGGTTTAACTTACAAGCCCTTGCATATCGTAGTTGGCATAGTTTTATCAAATCAGACTATCATTGATCTAGTCTATCTTTTACCTAGCACCTAATGTAATCGCATACATCTTAAAAGCACGTCATAATCGCCTATTATCTGTTACATGCCATGAGGCACCTCCAAATACCGTTCTTATGAATATCACCTATTTGATATTTATAATACAATTAATATTCTTCAGGCATAAAAAGGGCTGACTTTGTTGTGGAAGGGCTACAATTTACGTATCTAACCCGTTGTTTTTATATATAAGTAGTCCAACACAATTATTAACAATCATATTAAGTTATTTAATTTATTACACCGAATCTGTATGATTCATCGACACTGAAAATGTATGATTGGTTTATATTGGTTTATCTAAGCTCATGGAATTATCTCAACATAGTATTTTTAAAGGCAAAAAATCACATTTGTCAGTTTTAAGTTAGTGTAACACTTGAAGGCATTAATTATGAAGTGACGTATGCTTGTACCATTGCATTTGAATGCGCATTCCCTGTGTGTGTGGTTTTGCAAGCAAGCCGTTGCAATTTTCAACATTTAAGAATAACGTTCACTCCAAAGCATTTGTTCGTATGTTTACATACCCAAAATCATCAAATAATATAAGTACCTTAATAATATGTACTTCTTTCAAATATTTTTGCAAAGGTTAATATCGTAGGACTTTTCTATAAGAGTTCTTGTACTTTGAGATATTTATTTGATGTAATTATAACCTCCAAAGCCCTAAGGCTCTGTCAATATGGGGACTAAAGAGGCGATGGTAGTGCAGGTACGAACGAATTTATCGCTTAGATACGCAAAGTTTTAAATAATGCAATTTGTCCTTTTATTTTTAATAATTGTAATTGTAATTTAATAAAATATGTGTCGATGGATATTGCTCGAGATTAATTAAATAGTTCCCATTCGCACCTGCTCTACTCCGCTCCCATACGGACCACAGCCTTAAGTATCGTCTCTACCTCACACGTATTGTAATGATTGCACGTGTCTTTATATCTAATATCTACCTACAACTCCTACTAGACTGATTTACTGGTACTCTTAGAATTATGAGATCTATCTACTCATAACATCGTTTCTACATATTCTATTGTAAACTACGGTTACTTGTAGATGTATTCACTATTAATTCATTAGACAAATAAATCTAGTTTTATCTCTTGTCTGTTTAGACAAGACCTATAGCGTTAAGTGTCGCTACAACGATCTTTATGCATTTTTAATAATTGAAATAAAAATCATAATAACAAAACACGAATGTCTTCAAATTAACACGTTTATATTTTATTGGCACAAGTTAAATATATTTAGATTTAGGCTCAAGTTGGAGTTCCAAGATGACATTACCTTTATGTATAAAAAATATGGTTGTTTTTATAGAAAATAAGCATATTTATCATGTGTTTAATTTGTAATATTTCAAATTTTATTGCATTAGTTTAAGATGCATTGAATTTTATAATTGAATTCATGCAGTCAAATCTCGTTATGACGCACCAAAGCGTACGTACCAACTAATTTATTTAAATTTTTTTGTGGAATATATTTTTAAGTAGAAACATAAATATACGATAAGGTTTGTTAAAATGATTCCCGAGGGAGGGAAGAGATCATTGCGATGCAAAGAAAATTAATAGAGCAGTGCGACCCTCGATACTTGAGTCGTTCAGTTGGGTATAGTATAGTGTATAGGTATGTGTGAGTCACATGTTACCCGAACTCCCTGTAGTGTGTAGTAGTTTGAAGATGTTGTCCGTCTCCCCCGTAGCTACGTATTGTTCCATCCGAGATGCATGTTACCCACACACTCACAGCACTGATACCCCTTGTGTGTCGCGTCACCGGTCCCTTGTACTTTATATTTGGCACTTTTTAAATTCATACCATAATACGACGACATCATTCCTTACCACGGTGAGATATTGGTCAATCCAAGTCTAACCAAAGTAAAAAAAAAGATTTAAAAAAAATACGACTGCTTCTACACCCTTCCAGTAGAGTATGTGAAATTGGCATTAAAATTAATACATAATATCTATAATATAAAAAATGGTTTTATATAAGATTTATAGATGCTATACGTATTTAGTCAATTCCAAATTCTAAAACTTTCGAACACATAAATTAAATAAAATGTAGGGATCTAGCTAAACACAGTTGTAAATTTTAATCGATAAAAAAAAAAAACAAAATTGTATTGTAAAAATCTGAGTAAATAAATTTTCTTGTAACTATCTTAAAATGAATGTCTGATAGGTTATCTTTCACAAGTATTAATGGAATCTATATATCGAACACTTCCACCTATTAGTTTTATTCTATTAGCTATTTAACATTAAAAATACTAAATCATAAATTTAAAAGCTGTTGGGCGATTGTGCCATACACTCAGAATCATCGTTGCAGTCAAATTTGTATTACATTGATGGTGCTACGACTGCAGCTCCACACTGCTTGCGCGCTGAACCATCAATCTATTATAAAATAGGCTTCCACTTTGAATCCGAAAGAGTTACACAATTCGGCATCTGCCCCCTTATTCAGATAATACAAACTTCGTCGGCGAACCGCTTCGCCGAAGCCTCGGAGAGCTTATCTCTCACGTGGTTAGTAGTATTAGCGTAGTTAGCGAAAGAGAGCATGGAGGCCGCGACGAAACATCCTCGAGTTAGTGTCATTTTCCTTACAGAATCGAGCCCCTAATTCAAGTATCATTTAATTCGTTGGGCACCTCAAATAACTACTTTACGACATTTTAATAAATCACATTGATATAAATACTAATACTAATCACTCAATATCTTTGCACACGATTTGTTGTTTGTAAAATAATCCACTCTTACAATTTTAAAGTTAATGGATAGTAACGATTTCATGTGTTGGTATAATCCAACATAATGCCGAGTAACGAGATTTCCTTGCATGAATGTTTGTTATGATTACATTTAATTTTTGTAGTCTGCTTTTACGTAAGCTCATTTTGGTTATGGCATTGCGCTGGAATTACAATAAACGTTTTATTAAATCTCTTTATTTAAAAATGTTCTAAATAATAAAATTTTATTGAATGCCAAGAACAAGAAGGGTGAGAGATTTTTGCAGGGTTGGCAACACGCGAGTGATACCCTGGTGTTGCAAGGGTCAATAGGCTGCGGTGACCGTTTATCATTAGGCGGGCCGTCAGCTTGTTTGTCAATTTAGCAGTATAAAAAAATTTCGATACATCATTAGCTACTTAACGGCAATTTACAAATTATTGTATCACCAGATTTCGCATCACTTTGCATTGTACTTACAATCAAAAATAATGCCTAATTTCATCTAAATAACTCCAGGCATTTTTGCGCATTATATAAAAAACGTTAAGACTATTTCATTGAAAATATCATATATTTACTTAATGAAATGTAAAGTTTGAGGATATTTCTGAAAAATATATACATATAAGCGTCAAACGTTAAACTGATAATAATCTGCTAAAACAACTTGTTAACAAACAGATAGCACCTACTCCAAATGCAACCAAAGCATAAAGTGACTGTTGACACGAAAGAAAACATTGTATGTAAAATAATAATTATAGACTTTAAATCTGCAGAACCACTGTATATTATTGTACTTACTTCCCTTCCTGCTTTACATAGAGATCGACAAATAGTTTCGGTTCTCCTTCTGCAAGCTGTGCTATAGCTTTGATGGTTGACTGTTTCTGCTTAATTATAATTTATTTTTGATGCTTTTAGACCTTTAGTTTGAAACTGGATGTTGGGTACCCGATCAATTATAATAAAATAATAAATGTTCTTTTTCTCTCTTGACAGATGTACAGGATGAACACATCTGATCGCCTGCAAAGCAATCTACAATAGTTAAACTACAATAGTCGAGATAATATTGTTGTTTAGATCTTTCATGACGCCGTAGTAATTTTCTCTACTAATAATTATCATAAGATAAAAGTGTTCTTATACGGTTAGATGACATGGACTGGATTATAAATATATTGTTTGGAAATTCCGTGAAAATTGCGGGTGAAAATTAATAAATGTTAAAGGTATGATTGGTGCGATTAATACCTACAGCCGGATGGTAACTTAGAATATATTTTATCATTTTAGGTGTGGTTAAAGTGTAGGCAATCCTGCATAGTATGCACACTCAGTTCATCAAAATCAATTAAATAGAGTTCAATAAAGTTGTTAAATAGTTGATTGTAATTGATCGTTGCTCAGTATATTTAGTTTAAACTTAAAAGTAACGTTTTATCACATCGTAAAAAGTGTATAGAAATTAAGTATTCCTTTCTGTTTATAACTGTACCTTAAAAAGAAAACCTATGTTATATAAAAAGGAATGGATTTAAAAATCTGAACTTATAAAGAAAATAAATAAAATCTTCAAAATTGTACTATTACCAATTTTTAACTTCTACGTTTCATAAACTGCATAGTTCTTTGACTTATATGAAGGCAACAATCAACAGCTCTAACATATCACAGATCTATATTAATATCATAAATAAATAAACCGACATCGTCACAAAAATAAAGTTAAAAAAAATCTATATAAATTGTTTAATAAAATTAACCTTCTTAAATATTTCTTGGCTCAATCCATAAATGCCAAAATTATAGTGAATTACTATTTATTTATTTCATACCTAATACATTTTTTTTTAATATATAGATATTCCATTTATGTACAAATAGCAAAATTGTTAATAATATGTAATATAGAAATCATTTTATATAGTCTAAAAAAGACTTTTATGCACTTAAAAGGAGGTTAGCATAGTTTTATTTTATGAAATAGGTTTCAATTCATCTAAAATCAAAATTAGATTTATAATACAGACGTTACAGCACTGCCAACTCAATATTTATAGGTAAATGAAAATATTGATCCTAAGTGACGAATCTAGTCCTAGAACTTATAGAGAGAATAGTTCATATTAAAAAAACATAGTTTTATGCTTATTTGCACGTCTCAGTAATTTGATTGGAATACAAAATCTCTTTCAGTTAATAAATACATCATAGACCATTGTTACGAGATAGTTACGATTTTATTTTGTTTCATATTTATCATGGTCGTATTCCAATACACGCCGCGCCGTCGGAATGACTGTGTCCATATAGATTTCTGGCTTGTGTTCAAATCGCAGCCTGGTTTTATTTCCGTTAGCTAGAAAAGAAACCATCCGAAATTCATTGCTTTGTTTAAATCTTTTTGCTTAATACAACTGGGCGCAATATCACCGTGTGGTAAGTACTTAGCCGGCGTTGGTAACTTTCATACACACGTTCTATTCACTTATGTGTAGCCACTGAAAATAACATATTATATCAATCCCTAGATATCAGAAGTCATCGCTATTTGGAATTTCGTAAATTATCTAATTATCAATATTATACATGATAATGGTGTTATCTACTAACAATACTTACTTAAACATTTAAGCTGATACGTGTTTAAATCACAATCACATATAATTTTTTTTCCTTCTATTCTGCAAAAGACAATGGCTGCATGAAAGCCGTTGATATCTAATAATCAATATTGTCACAAATAGTTTGATGCTTTTTAATATATAAAACATAAAATTTGTTATAGTTATATTGTTACATAGTAATGAACAAAATATTATATAACAAACCGGACAACTGAGTTGTAAAATGTTTGTACGTCATTTTCCACCCTTTCATCCCTCCACAATATTATTAAACATGTACTACGCGTTCAGCCTTATTAACAGATTTGACTGCATAGAATTATTTATTTATTGGACATAAAAATTGTCTAACGTTGTAAATATTGTTTCTTAAATTTTTAATACATTATAGCAAATCGTTGACTTTCTAAATTTTATGACATAATTTTGAGATTACGCCGGTGAACATGCTGCGGCATATCCGTTGGCGGATCAAGAGTAAATTACTTAGTACCAATGTTAGAAGAAATATAATAATAGGCGTGGATTACTTTTGTTTGTATGTGATCTACTTTTGATTGTATTGAACGTTTCACCCAAGTAAGTCATCACTGTGTAAATAAAGAGTCATCGAATGATCTGAATGTAATGCGTTGTTTTATTTCAAATGTTTCCTGATGGGATTCCTATGTAATATACTATTCATGGGTGTTTGGATCTTATCCAAACCATAATCTTTTTCTAGTGTCTTTATCTTTGTTTCTCTTTGAATAAAGTCACCGTATGGAATGGACGTCGTTTTTTAGTTCTGTCAGCGGGCTGTATCTTATGAACAGTAATAGGTAGAAAAGTTAGAATATATTAAAACTTTACAGAGTGCACTGCTATTGCCACTATAACAATAAATGATAAAATAAAAAATCAGGAGTACATACAAAGATTGCATTATTTGGTGTTTTTTGCTGAATTTAATTCTCATATTCAATTCGCATCGTTATATATTATTAGATTCATCTCCTGTTTCTTTTACGTCAGTAAGTTTTGAAATAATTTTTTTTTACTCCTCACAAAAAATTACTACATGTATATTTTCAAGGTCATTTTTAACATTACTAGACCATTTGTGTTAATCAAAACTGCCTGTTAAAGTAACTAAGTAAAATTATCGGAGTATTTGTATGAATAATATCAATAATATATTAGGTTGGGGAAAAAGTCTTTTCGCATTATAGTATGTATGAACTTCTAATAAAATCTCTTTGGCTATACTATTTGTATCTGACTGGTTTTGGTATCATTGAAAGTTTAAATTTTAAAGAACATAATTCCAAATTCAAATTAGGTAAATGTGTGATTTGCATTTGTTTTTCGTACCGCCAATATGAGTGAATCTAATGAAGAAATTCGATTCATTTTAAAATATTACTACAAAAAAGGTAAAAATGAAACGCAAGCCGCGAAAAGAAATTGCGATGTTTATGGACCTAGTGCAGTGTCTGTGAGAGTAGCACAAATTTGGTTTAAGCGTTTACAATCCGGTAATTTTGATGTCAAAGATGCACGTCTCTCTGGTCGCCCCATTACGGATAAAATGGATGCCATTTTTGATAAAGTAGAGCAAGATCGGCATACGTTACAACGTAGCTGAAGAACTGGGAATTGACCACAAAACAGTTTTGGCGCATTTGAGAAAAACTGGGTACACATAAAAGCTAGATATTTGGGTACCTCACGAGCTCACTGAAAGAAACCTAATGAACCGTGTACTCATTTGTGATTCTTTATTACGACGTCATGAAACCGAACCATTTTTGAAGAAGCTGATAACTGGTGATGAAAAGTGGATCACGTACGACAAGAACGTGCGAAAAAGGTCGTGGTCAAAGGCCGGTTAGGCTTCACAGACTGTGGCGAAACCCGGGTTAACTCGCAACAAGGTGATGCTGTGTGTGTGGTGGGATTGGAAGGGCATTATTCATTATGAGCTGTTACCACCAGGCAGGACCATCGATTCTAAACTCTACTGCGAACAACTGATGAGATTAAAGCAAGAAGTTGAGAGAAAGCGGCCAGAATTAATCAACAGAAGGGGTGTGGTTTTTCATCATGATAACGCTAGACCTCACACATCTTTAGCCACTCAGCAAAAATTAAGAGAGTTTGGCTGGGAGGTATTAATGCATCCGCCGTATAGTCCTGACCTTGCACCTTCAGATTTCCACCTGTTTCGGTCTCTTCAGAATTCTTTAGGCAGTGTCAGGTTAACATCACGAGAGGACTGTCAAAACCACTTGTCGCAGTATTTTGATCAGAAGGCCCAAAATTTCTATAGAAATGGGATCATGTCCCTACCTACAAGATGGCAAAAAGTTATCGAACAAAATGGTACCTACATATTTTAGTTAAATGTAAATAAACTATATTAAAAATGTTGTGAATTTTCTTAAAAAATGCGATAGAACTTTTTCCCCAACCTATTACTTTGAATATCTTAACTTAACCTCACACGGAATTCAAAAGAACAGAAGCAGCCTTTAGATATTTCCTTATGTCATTGGTAAGAAGTTATAGATTATAAAGAAGTTTTCGATATCAGTCAAAGGAAATGATTAATTGTTTTATATGCACTTATATACCTATCTTAATATCCTTATACTTACGTAGGAGAATACAGCCCTCCCATAATTACCTTAGTCATGATTTTACTAGAATAAATGGCTTGGCCTCGTGTCGACACCAGAAGATCTGGAGGTCAATTCTCGCGTTGTAGAGACTTTACAATAAGTCTTTTTTTTAAGCTGCGTTATACACAAATGGTTATAAATAACATACTCCCTAATATAATATGACAGAGTCTATCAACATTTAAAGAATATTAAGTAGGTAAATAATAGGTAAATGGTAGATTATGTACTAAATCTCGTCTGTGAAAATTATATAATTTGAAACTGAGTATCTATCGAGAATTGTTATTTGATCCCAGTGATAATATTACTGACCGGACCAGCTCCCTTATTCAGCTAATACAAATCTCGTCGGCGAGCCGCCGCACGGAGGCCTTGGAGAGCTTGCCTCTCACGTTATTGCGTAGCTAGCGAAAGAGAGAGAACATAGAGGCCGCGACGAAACATCCTCGAGCTAGTGTCATTTTCCTTACAGAATCGAGCCCCAGGTGAGCATTTCGAAAATAAAACAGTTGTAAAATTATTATTGTATGACTCTATTATTCTGTGTAAAGGCAATTGAGATATTTTAAGCGCAAATAAACAGCGTTTGCAGTTTTAACGAATATTATAAGAGCGATTTGGTAAATTGATAGGTATATATTTAATTTGCGATTTGATTAAAACCTTTATACCTGGCAATATCATACAGTAGTATGGTCGAAAATTATTTCTCATTCCAATCTTAGGAAGAGAATATTAACAAGAAAAGTGGAAGAGGACTTAAAACAAAAGCATCGAGCGTAAGAACTTTCTTTGAACTAGTTCAATTTGATCTTAGTAGTTTGCATAAAATGGGTTCCAATCGGCAAAGACTTATATACATATATACAACGTGTTACAAAATACCCCGTAAAAATATAATTAATTATTAAAGCCAACAACCCTAGTAAGCTGTCATGTCAGGGAACCAGATTATTTAAGAGAAAGGCCTACGTACCTATTTTACCTAATAATTGTCTACTTTAATAGTTTTTGTATTTTTCATTCATAAAAATCAGATTTTAAGTTTTTTTGGGGTATGTTATACAGCGTTACTACAGTTCTTAAATATAGTAAATGGAGTCATTATAAGGACCCATTTAACCTCCTTTCGGCTGTACGGGTAGTTTTGTAACAAACTGTATAGAAATCATTGTTAAATAAAAATAAGCCATGTAATAATTATATGTGCCTACGTTTTTACCTTGAAAAATGAGAAATATAGAATTAAGTTATTGTTGACACATAAAAATGATACATGAATGTTGTGTAGCTTTTGAAATATGTTAGGTTGAGGAAAATCATACCAACCCAGAAACGAGGTCGTAACTTTTAAGCAGCCGGGCATATTTTTATCAAAACAAGCATCCTAGCTACGAAACCACAGAGACATACATATGAAGGTAAAAAGCTTTTGATACTTTATATTAAAGGGTAAGTTTTACGGATGCCCATAAATTCTGGATTGTTACTTAGAAGACTTTGATGTAGTTTTAAAAAAAATATCTATTTCTTTTTTGGTCAATAATGCACCACAATCATTTAAAAAAACAACCTGTGGACGTAATTTCCCGATAATACCCATAATATAATCCCATAATATATAGATTTATGATTAGAGATAATCTCGAATTCGACATTATCTCTACTATGCGAGAATTGTCCCTCTGGGCGGACACAAAGGACCTCGGCCTTCTATCTGTAGACAAAAGGTTTTCTCACGATCTTAAAGAGCCTTAATACTAGATATGCTGATGCCGCTAACACCGCCTAAAACATGTGGTTTTAGATGGAGGGTTGTCTTCTTGTAAAAATTTCCTTTTAATAAAATAAAATGGTAAGTAATATAAACCTTATGCAGTACAAAAAATCCATATTTTACCTTAGTTAGATACTGTAAGTATGCAGTTTTTAGAAAAAACTATAGATAAATGTTCTATTTTGCTTAAATAACTCATAGAAAGAATTAACAAACGAGTCTTAGTGCTGCTAATATTCGTTATCAATACAAAAGTTAGTAGTAACTAAATTATAATTAGGAATTACGCAATTTTACCTTAATATAATATAATACATTCACAAAAATAATAACATTACGTACCTAGCACATAAAAATTTCCGAGCACTTTACTGCTGCAGGTAGGCACCATTTAAACAAGAATGCCAATCACAAATTCTTAGAATTGTAACAGAGTGGCTTTAATTCTATAAGGGTCTAAACGCACTGTTTCAAACTACAGTACCAGCCGACCAATATTGGACCTTGTCTAATGTAGGGTGGACACAATTTTACTCGACATTATACTGAATCCACCTCATAGAGTGGAGTTTTTGTGCTGAAAGATATTTGGACGAACAAGAAATTTCTCGTTAGCCATATAATAATAATCTTCCTTAACCGTATTTAATAAAATCGTTTAGTTTTCAAAGAGCTTTCATAGGTTTTATGTACTATACTAGCTGCCCCCGTGGATTCACCCGCGTTCCCGAGGGATGTAACATTTTCCGGGCATAAAAAGTATCCTATGTTACTTCTAATACCTCCAAGAATATGTGTTCAAAGTTTCATGATGATCGGTTAAGTAGTTATCGCGTGAAAGCGTAACAAACAAACTTACATTCACATTTATAATATTAGTAGGGATATTTTATCAGAATACACCACGCTATATTGTAAATAAATTTTTAAATAAAATACTACGTTGGAAATAGCTAGTTTACTCGACAGCTTTCATTTAAATAATTTTCGATGATGCAGACAACTTTAGCATACAAATGAGGGAAGTCCAAATTACAAAAATATTTTTTTTTCGTCACAGTTTTTTTTTGCAATGCCTCCTAATTAAAAAGGAACGTGACATAACAATTCTTTAACTCCCTGGAATTAGTTATAAGATCTAAGCGGAATTGAAGAAGACAGGATAGTGCGATGATCGGCGAATCTACACCATCTTTCATATTCCGACATAAGTTTTTAATTAAGTTTTAAAAATATGGTATTTATAAGTCTAAAAAATAACTAATTATTATTTTATGAAGCATTAAATGAAGGTATAGGCAGTGAATCTAATGTATTGGAACTTTTAAGTTAGGTCCTATGCCTAGCAACGTCAATATTCTAATCAAATTACAATTCTTGATTTTATATTTATCATCAAATATTGACAAGATCTTAAATATTGCTTGAAATACAAGCTTGTATATATAAAATGATCGTACTTACGAATTATTATATTCAGCAATTCAATTATCGTTTCATTCACCTAATGGACAAGACTCAGATAATAATCAAATTTTGATCCTCGCAATGGAGGAGACTTAACATATAATCGCTTTAAAAATGAAAATGTCTGCGAATGTAACGTAATCACTACGCCATTTCCATTACACATACATATAAAAATCGTCTCAAAAATAACATTACTTACTTTCTGAGGAAATGTACAATATCTTGAGACATTTTGCAACACTCTTAAATAAATCATCTTATATTTTGCTACGTATTTCAGTAAACGAAATAAATAAACTCTTTCTAAAAATTAAATAATAGGGTGGAAAAATGCGCAAACATTTTTGTGTTACAGCCTTTGTATTTTTCAACTAAGCCTTTGAATCATAACAGAAAAGGTCTTTCGAATGGTTAAGCCATTTGTAGAGTCGTGGCGTGAGTCGTGTAGAAACAAAAATGATACGTAAACAGACGTACGGGTCGATTTGAGGTTACCCTTTCTTTTTTAGGTGGCTGGATAGGTTTTAAGTCTACGTAATGTTGGATGTGCTATGTTGCGGTGAGACGCAAATGGAACTATTCCCCTTAAATTCGGCAACCAGCATGCGATAGGGCGGGTTTTCAACTGCCACATCTGAATTACAAATAAGGTTTCTTGAGTCTGCCTCAATTCCCTCTATTTGAGAAGCTGCGCGCTTTTAATTTTTTTCGTAGCTATACGTAAGTTTTTGGTAATAACATTTCGAAATTGAATCAGGTAGGTACTCGTTTATAAGGTAAGATGAAAACATGTCTTTGAAAAGTTTCGCAAAGAGCTTTTTGCCCTCAGAGTATAATTAAAAAAAGGTGTCGTAAAGTATTTCTGTGCGCTCCATGCCGTCCAGGCAAAGGTTTTAATTTTTAATTATAAATCACGTAGCAACTAAAAAGACTTATAAAATTTCTTTCGTGATATAAATGGTATTTTTGTTCAAGAAGCAAGTAAATGGAACTGGAACCTTGAAACTATTATAATAGCGTTATTTAACCATCAATCAATTTACCTACATTATAATAATTCGGATTTTGGTTATCCATATAAACTATTTTCAGGAAATATGGACAAAAAGCAAACATTTTAAATTACAGTGAAATCTTGCCAACGATAGCTCGGTGATTCCGAGGATGTGACAACTTTAGGAAAGAAAAAAGGTAAGCTGAAATCGTGACCGCTATCGTCAGGAAACGCCCACACATACGAAGGTTGGTACACATAGGAATATGGCGATATTTACAAATACTGGGACCTGAAATATTATTATAATTGTGTTTATTACTATTATACAAATGTAGATGAACATAATATAATTGTTATACATAATTCTACAAAATAGGGCAAGTAAACAAAATCATTTTTGAAAGGTATTCTGAAAAACATGTATAAAATCGGTACGTACCCAATTAAAACTGTGTAAGTATAGATCATAATTTCCAGATAGTGGATGATCCAATACAACCTCACGGCATACACGTACGTACGTACATATAAAAGCCACACAGATGTATCAAAGCTCTAGCTTATCGTGATTACGTATGTTGCACACGACTTCTTAGTTTTTCAACTGGGAACACGAGAGAACTGGGTCAAAATAGAATAAAAAGAAATAGTATAGGAATCGACTCTCAACAAATCGGATCAAATACGTATACTTAGGACAGTGCAAATACTCACAGGTGGTATCCTGTAAGGGCTGTTGACAATCACCTTTGGAATCGTAATGTCCTTTGCCTCCGATGCCCTTCAAATGCAGGTATCGTAAAGAATCACAATGGATAACGATTCAGTCAATACGTATTCTGACCTAAACAATTACCCGCTGATTAGATTTAACGAGGGCTAGTATGCTTTCTGTAATCCATAAAAAAGGAAAACCCAATATAAAGTACGTTCACGATAACGAAATAGGCCTACGCCTCTGTAATAAGAAAAGCAAAGATATTTGGCACATGCCCTCTCGCGGTCAGCCCCAGACAATAAACAGAAGCTGAACACGGAATTCAATTTCCAAAGTATAAGCCTCGCAATGACGGACACGAGTTTTTCGGTCATGTTTATTTGGGTCAAGACCCTAACAACGACATGTGAAAACTTCTTGCCGTCAATACAGCCTTTCTCTCAGTAACTAAAACAAATATTTAAGCTCTTAGAGGCTACCGAATCTGCATCGCCGTTAGTAGTATCTTTAGCAGAAACTAATCCAAACTAAAGTTTGATAAACTTCATAACTCTATATTGAAGCCATTCTAAGTTTTAAACGGCTACAATATTCAATATAGTATGTATTATCAAAGTAGTTAGGTAGGAACAAACTATTATTATAAAATTCACTGTGTGGTTTGTTGCATACACGCACTGGTCATAGGTTCGATTCCGCCCATCTACACTAATATTATGAAGAGGAAAGATTTGTATTTTTGTATGTAACGAATAAACTTAAAATGTAATGGACCGATTAAAAAAATTCTTTCAGCGTTGTGAAGCTACTTTATCCCCGGGTGACATAGGCTATATTATATTTTCAAAGAAATTAGGGATCCTTACTAAAACTCCAATAATGTAACCCTGAGTGTTAAAAAAAATCCTTATTTCGCGTGCGCTGCGAAAATTATTGATGATAGAAAGAACAAAGTAATGTAAAATAACATCCCTCGGAAACGCGGGTGAAACCGCGGGGGATAGCTAGTGATAAATAACTCTGTGCATGAATCGGTCGGTTTGTTCTGTGTCTGGGTTTGAATTTCAATTTATAATGTATTTTCTATAAGTAGTGTATCTACAGTAAGTAGATACGACACCTAGGTGTAGTGTGGTATATCAGTTACCTTTTAAACATTATACCTGTTTAGATTGGGATTAAAATAAAGAATAAAAGAAAATGGCAAATTCTTTTTAGCTACCAATCCAATTTCACAAAATGACATCTGCTTTAATAATACTATTTTTTATTATTATTTACCAGAGAATCAGGAAAATATTTGCAAGAAAGCGCAAATATACTTGATGGAACCAGCTACGCAGATTATCTCGGAGTATCTGTGTTGTGTACAAGGAAATAGAATTCCAGCCCGAGCGCAAATCTTGTTCCATTACATACGATGTTCATATCACGGCTCGACGCTAACCGAACGCTTCCAGTCCAGTACTTTAACGGTACACGGCCAGATATTTTGCTTTAGCTTCGTAATACAACAGTCGTATCTAGGGTTTTACAAGGATTTTTGTTCAGCTTACTCAATTACTCGGTATCTTGAGTGAGGCTCTTCGTTACAAGCTCGTATAGTAGTGTTACTTAATTTTCTTTTCCGAGAGAAACAATTCCTATGTTTATACATTTCATAACACTACGCGACTTATAGTACGGTTTGAATGTAAATCTGCAAGCCCAAGATGGTGCCCAATCCTCGATGATTCCTTTATCTTCACCCGCGCAGAAAAAATTCATACGACTTCATATTTATTCATGGTAGGCCGCATTGCGCAGGAAATGAGAATGTCTTTGTTATGCTTAATTAAATTAACATGGTGAGGCAGGATAGTCAATGATACCGAATTGGAATCAGGGTCAATGACGTCTCATATTTCCATCAATGTAAAATATTAAAGCGTCGTTCAACTTCGATTTACAAAGTGGTTATTTTAGGCCAAAGAGGCTACTGACTTTGCTTTGCCTCCTATTATGTATAATGAACATTTGTTTCTATTAAAATAATGATTAATATTCTCAAGAACCCACTGTACCGGTGTAATAGTGTGTGAAAGTGTAAGTATATTATAAATATATACAATACTTCACGGCCTTTTTTTATGACTGTTCGGTTTTAAATCAACGTGCGGGTTGATGTAGACTTTTGCCCAGATATTAGCTAGTTTTGGTTTCGATACCCACCCAGGACCAAGATTTGTGTGCACGTCTGTTTAAGGTCTGACGGAGTGTAGCTGGGTGTATGTAGTTTTAAAAAATTGTACCTAGACATATGCGACGTTAACAATTTATAAAAAGGTTCAAACCCTATTTCATATTTTTTTATATTTTCCGAAGGCAGGTGGACAAATCCTAGTAATTAAAGACCTAGACACTAGTTGTTATTTTTCATCCCCAGTAGTTCCGAACGGAAGTAGTTGTGCATAGATATTACATATCGCATACAATAAGCTCAAAAGGGTGACAAAAAAAACAGTTCAATATTTAGACTATATGCGGGATACGGTAAGCCACTAAGTAAACCAGTAAATGGTTAAGCGGGAATGTGAATAGCTTTACTTAATATTCCTTATCAGCTGCACCCAGTCGCCCTAAACAAATTTGTGCACAATTGGAAAATTTATTTAGTGAAATTAAAGTTGCGAATATATTTTTTCATAACTACTCTTGTAGGATTTATTACATTTGAAACATAAAGAACCTCCATAGTCCTTCTACATATATAAATATTTCGGATAAACAACTAATAATGAAATATCCATATATAAATATTAGGTTGGGGAAAAAGACTTTTCGCATTATAGTATGTATGAACTTGTAATAAAATCTCTTTGGCTATACTATTTGTATCTGGCTGGTTTTGGTATCATTGAAAGTTTAAATTTTAAAGAACATAATTCCAAATTCAAATTAGGAAAATGTGTGATTTGCATTTGTTTTTCGTACCGCCAAGATGAGTGAATCTAATGAAGAAATTCGATTCATTTTAAAATTTTACTACAAAAAAGGTAAAAATGCAACGCAAGCCGCGAAAAAAATTTGCGATGTTTATGGACCTAGTGCAGTGTCTGTGAGAGTAGCACAAATTTGGTTTAAGCGTTTTCAATCCACAAAGTTTTGATGTCAAAGATGCACGTCGCTCTGGTCGCCCCATCACGGATAAAATGGATGCCATTTTTGAAAAAGTGGAGCAAGATCGGCATAACAGTTACGACGTAGCTGAAGAACTGGGAATTGACCACAAAACAGTTTTGGCGCATTTGAAAAAAACTGGGTACACATAAAAGCTAGATATTTGGGTACCTCACGAGCTCACTGAAAGAAACCTAATGAACCGTGTACTCATTTGTGATTCTTTATTACGACGTCATGAAACCGAACCATTTTTGAAGAAGCTGATAACTGGTGATGAAAAGTGGATCACGTACGACAAGAACGTGCGAAAAAGGTCGTGGTCAAAGGCCAGTTAGGCTTTACAGACTGTAGCGAAACCCGGGTTAACTCGCAACAAGGTGATGCTGTGTGTGTGGTGGGATTGGATGGGCATTATTCATTATGAGCTGTTACCACCAGGCTGGACCATCGATTCTGAACTCTACTGCGAACAACTGATGAGATTAAAGCAAGAAGTTGAGAGAAAGCGGCCGGAATTAATCAACAGAAGGGGTGTGGTTTTTCATCATGATAACGCTAGGCCTCACACATCTTTAGCCACTCAGCAAAAATTAAGAGAGTTTGACTGGGAGGTATTAATGCATCCGCCGTATAGTCCTGACCTTGCACCTTCAGATTTCCACCTGTTTCGGTCTCTTCAGAATTATTTAGGCAGTGTCAGGTTAACATCACGAGAGGACTGTCAAAACCACTTGTCGCAGTTTTTGATCAGAAGTCCCAAAATTTCTATAGCAATGGGATCATGTCCCTACCTACAAGATATCAAAAAGTTATCGAACAAAATGGTACCTACATACTTTAGTTAAATGTAAATAAACTATATTAAAAAGGTTTTAAATTTTCTTAAAAAATGCGAAGGAACTTTTTCCCCAACCAATTACAATTACAATTTTCAGTACATACAAAATAGTTAATAAACAAATACTGGTAAATTGTAATTTTGTTTTTTTGCCATTTTTTTAGTCTGCTTTCCAAAGCAACGCTATGAGGACCACCTCAAATATTCGATTGGTACCAACCAATCGAATATTTTTCTTTCCTGGGGACATTCTTTTTCTTCTTCTTTTACACACGGCCAAACTAAGCGGAGTTTGTACTTTGGAAACCAGATAACTGATATAACATATACTACTTTTTATAATACAATAATATCTCGCACAGTTACCAACTCAACTCCTAGACCTACTTTTTGATGTAAAATAGTAATTACCCATATAACTATATAATATCTTTCCTAATTCCAGTCCAATATCCAAAACCCTTATTTTCGAAGACATATAGAATTCGGATATTCCTAATTTAGCGAATGGATGAATACTAGAACCCCGACGACTAAAGCCAAACTCGTCAGAGACCACATTGTCCCCGATAAACATTGCTATTATTCTGAAAGTAGAATAGAACTCATTTCAGTATGGATAGATAAAGGTAATGTTAGATATCATTAAATTAAATAAATTAAAATTAAAATTCTGGGAGATTCTTTACACACCATCTGATCCCAAACTGAGCAGAGCTTGTACTATGGAAACCAGATAACTGATATAGTACACAAACTACATTTTTTTTTCTAAACATAAACTTATATAGACACAGAACATACAGACATGTTCATGAACACAAATGTTTGTCCTGGGTGTCGAACCCGCGACCTTCGGCTTGGCAGTCAGAGTCGCTAACCACCAATCCAACTGGCCTGAATTAAGGAATTCTCATTAGAAATGTATACCAAAAAGCTTTAGTAATAAATATAGTAGACGCCAACTGAGTGGAAACATATGAAATATTTAAAGTAAAAGCGCGGTGAAAGCACGTAGGTACTGGGTACACTTGAAATGCCACAGCCGACGTTTTTTATGGAACCACTCCATAATACATGTAGCATGGCGAAGCAAGCATGTTAGATTTCAACGGAAATGTGTTGATAACGGAGCCTAATGTGTGTACACTATACAATATTTTACATACCCTTCCTTTGGTACTCTAAGTAATATTTTTAAAGATAAAAATCCTGTAAAATGTATCTACGAATGTTTCATTTTATTTTTAACATTTTGATTTGCTGTTTACTATGTACACTATCATGGTGTTTCCACAATATTTTCTTTTACAGAAAGGTCAATTATCGACCTTATCTACACTAATATTATAAAGAGGAATGATTTGTATTTTTGAACGTAACGAATAAACTTAAAAACTACTGGAGCGATTTAAAAAAATTTTCAGCGTTGTGAAGCTACACACACTATCCCCGGGTGACATAGGCTATATTATATTTTCAAAGAAATTAGGGATACTTACTAAAACTCCAATAATGTAACCCAATGTGTAAAAATCCTTACATCGCGTGCGCTGCGAAAACTATCGATGATAGAAAGAACAAAATAAGGTAATGTTACATCCCTCGGAAACGCGGGTGAAACCGCGGGGGACAGCTATGATCTATATCCTTTATTCTTCAACTTAACCACCTTACATCCTGTACTATTTTCCGTTTACATTTTTAAGTCCTTCCTAATACCATGTTATAAAAGTATACATGTGTGTAAAATATTGCTGTGGATTTTGTAGAAATAAAAAAAAAATTGCATGTTAAAAATTATGCAAGCAAGTGGTGACATGAATATTTTTCAACATGCTAAAAATGATGGTATTGGCAATTTAGGCTAGGTTAGTGTCTGTTTATTTTGTATGTAGCTACTAACGCGAATCCTTTTTCTGGGACAGTCGGGTAAATATACCACTAACCCATTAATCATTGAAAATTGTATAAAAGCATTATTGGCAAGAGCTGTGTACAGTGTGTTGCCGTTAGGATTTAAAATGAAAGGGTAAACTTTAACTTTCATTAGAGTTTAAATGTCAAGGGGCATTGAAAAAACGAGGCACTCGCTATGCGGTACTGGCTGGATATAGAACGTGTTTCAGACAAACGATAAATTATAAAAGTTTGAAAAAATGTTTAAAATTGGTGACAAACTACATGAAACGCAATGAAATATTTACCCTTTTTATTCCAGACTTTAGTATTTTGATTTGGGTTATAATGTTAAAAGAAAACAAACAATATTTTATTTATAGACATTACGATACTAAGGTAATAAAATCCAAGTCCACGATGCATGCTAACTGTTTTTTTTTCATCAATACATAACTCTAATCTAGCAAAAACAATAATACATACCTACCACAATGTTGAGTCTTAATACATTAAACAGCTAAATAAAACCTTTTCCAACAAAAAAAAATACAACTAGAAGTTAAAAAACCCAATTAAAAGTTTTTTCTATTGTACAAAGTTGCTTACTCTTATTATGCCTTAATTTACCGCAATTTCTTAATCTTTATTATTTTTTGAACAGTAAAAATCAGGGATATTTGTTTCCTAATTTTTGTATTTATGTATGTGACCCATCTATGACTATCTTTACAGACTGTATTATATTTGACCTATAGCGGTTCTACCACATATCATAAGCTAGAATGCATTATCACGGTACAGAATTTAATTATATATTATTTTAATTTAAATTATGAATCTATATATATTAAGAAAAATAGGGTTCCTTTGCTGGTGCAAAGAGACATCACCTTTAAGCTACTGAGTTTATCGGGATGGGACTGCTACAATTCGACGCGGAATTTTTCGTAGATGATTACAAGCTTTTTATGAAATCGATGAACGTGGGTAAAACCGCGGGGAACAGCTAGTATTATTTACAAAACAGTCTGTACTAATAGATGGTTTTGGTCTCATCATATCATCATCATGATATAAATTAATTAATCCCTCTACCGTAATTATGCATACTTTTGGTATGAAGCTTTCGGTGATGGAAAATGCGGAACCATTCGACTATGGGAGTACGTGGTTCTGAAGCGTCGGGCTCAGCACCAGCGGTGGCCTAATTAATATTATATATATTCTTCGGTTTGGCTCCCTCCCTCAAGTTAATTCTATTGCGAGGTACTGGTATATTCCGGTTGAGATCCTATTAATTTCTAGGCTCCGCATGCTTACCAATTTCAGTTACATAATAACTTAACATGGTGAAGAATGATTAATGAAACAAAGAAAATGTTTTAAGTCATCATATGTGTCTAACGTAATTTATACCTAAACTGATCTTTAGCGTGTAAGTAGTCGTTTGTAAAGATAAAAGTAACTGGGGTCTATTTTGTTTTGAAAGAGCGAGGGTTGAAATAATCATGCGATATGAAACCACACAAAGGGGACCAGCAGACCTATATAGGCTAACCTTTATCATGAGAGACACAATCTCCTGTCAAAATAATGTACCGAATAGAAAAATCGTTTCAGCGAAACTCGTACAAATTAAATTACATAGAATTCGACAGAGTATTGGATAAACAATTTGGGACCAAAAACAACACTAATGAATCAAAATCAACAACTTGTCCTTTCCGCTTGGAAACAGCCGTAGAGTAAATTTTATTTATACTATATAGGTCGGCTGCCGTGTAATTGAAACGAAAAAAATAAAACCAATACAGTAAATTGATAACAGTATTAAAAAGTAAATTACTTTTTAATTGCCCACATGTGTATTATCAGTGTGTGTTTTATCAGATAAAAAGATGAAAACTTTCAAGAAGGACTTATTTGTTTTATATGAAATAGTGGTCTCGCCTTGAAATGTGAGTTCAGAAGCTATATTCTCAAAAGTATATAGACATCTGTCAAATATTTTTTTTAATATAAAGTAGGTACTAACTATTTGAACGATTAAATTAAAATCTATCGATGACCCTATTTAATATATTTAAAAACACAAAATAAGTCCATTGTTCTTCGTCAAGTATGACGAATTAAATTATACTTTCACCATGAAATCTGTTAGTTGGATTCATGGTCTCAAAAACCTTGTATTAGATCTCAAAATATCTGGAAGTAGGTAAAACAATTTGAATATAACAAATAAATGATGTAGGTATATTTTCTGTGCAAATACTTACCTATTTCTTTACGAACTTTTACGGCAATTCTCTAAAATAAAGTTAAGGGTCTTGGTTAGCAAACATACAAGGGGATCCGGATATAGACAGATGAGTATTGAATCTTGCTCAGAGTGCCAGTTTCCGATAGAAACGCGACTTCACCGGATATAAGGGGAACTACTCAGATATATTGCGTACCTACAAGATTCATGCCATCTAAAACTTCTAAATAGCAATGTAGGGGTTAGTTGGTAGTTGGTCGAGCCAACTTAAGACTGATGGCGGGATTCGAGGTAATTTATAACTATTTGGGTAACATTTAAATGCTACACAACCATATCCCTACACCAATAATTTATTTTTAAATGAAGTTTTATTTTATAATCTACCTATAGCTTTATACAGTTATTCAGTACTTCAATACATAGTATAAAACAAAGTCGCTTTCTCTGTCCCTATATCCCTATGTATGCTTAAATCTTTAAAACTACGCAACGGATTTTGATTCGGTTTTTTTTATAGATAGAGTGATTGAAGTGGAAGGTTTACATGTGACATCCCACGGGAACGCGGGTAAAACCGCGGGGGACAGCTAGTTAGTTAATAATCGAAACATTTCATTCTCTTTCATGTAGGGCGGAAAAATAAACAGTAGTATTGATCCAATCGAGGTAATGCACCTGTACAATATGTAATACAAAGTGAAACCATCACTGTGTAACAACTGAATATATTCTGAATCAACATTAAGTCATGAATACGTTAAAACCACGTTCAATTGAAGTATATTTATTAATTAAGGTGATGCAGGTATCTCTGTATAGAACGGTCGATATGGATAATGACTAAATACTAAATTGACACACACTCATGAAATGCTAGTGGCCTAATACGCGGTTTAAATGGTCCCAATATCATTGATTGTATGAGCAGGAAAATCTTCTACGATTTTGATTCCTTTTTTTTTCTGACGAGATTGCGATTGAGCTCAATCTCAACTGATGGTGAGTGAAGATGAGACCGAAGATGGAGCTCGCTTTCCCATTAGTAGCCTATTCACTCCTTTCTTAAAGAGCCCCAAATTGTACGTTTCTGGGAACACAGACGAGGGGAGAGAATTTCAATCTTTAGCTGTGCGCATGGGGAAGGAAGCTGCAAAGCGCTTCGTGCGAATTGGTGGTATGTCTACAATATAAGGGTGAAAACTGTCCCCACGCCTGGTAGTTCGATGACGAAAAGGTGGTGGAGGAACTAAGTCGTGAAGTTCCAAGCCACTCTCACCAAAATCCAACCATGTAAAAACCGAGAGACAAGCAATTCTGCGACGGTGTTCGAGACGCTGGAGCTTGGACTCAACCAAAGTAGTGTTGCCAATCAACTTTTTAGCACGGCGATCCACTGAAATAAAAAAAAAATCTATATACTATACTATCTGGCTCCCGCGGTTTTACCCGCGTTCACGACGAATGTAATATTTTTCCGGCACAAAAAGTATCCAATGTTACTTCTAATAGCTCCAAGAATATGTGTACAAAGTTTCATCATGATCGGTTTAGTAGTGTTCGAGTGAAAGCGTAACAAACAAACTTACATTCTTATATATTAGTAGGGATTAGTATATTTTGTCACTACCTATGTAATAATAACAATAGGTATCACAATCAACACACATTAAAATAAATTTGCTATGTCTCAAGTAAGCAATTCAGTCAATCATACCTGGCATTTCATACATATATATTATGGTTGTTATATATATGTACCTACCAGTACACTTTTATTATTTCTTAATTACGTAGGTAGGTACCTCCTAACTTATCAACTCGTCACACATGATTCGATCAACGAAGAGCCAAAACCTTACGTCATAGGAACCTGAAATGTTGAGGATAGTTTTTTTTAACAGGGTAAGAGCCTGTGGGACATAGGGGATGTAAATTTTAATTGTATGGGAAATCCGCTGGATGGTCGGTAAAGCCGTGGGCGTAAAGGTCTCTTAAGGTCACTTTAAATCAATACAGCTGACTTCTACTAAAGATAGATACGGCGAGGAAGGTGATGATTAAAGTGGTAAACTCAATAAGCCCTGAGTTGTACATACAGGAATCTAGTAGATTATATAATAGGTATGAACTAGTTATCAATAAAAATAAAGTGAGGTCACTCATAAAGCGATAGTGGAGCCAAAATTGTTTAAACTGGTCAAGGTTACTATAGTATAGTTAACTTTACTAGTTACAGTCCCTCTCAACATCATCATAATCAATTTAGAAATTATATTGAAGCTAAAAGGGAGTTCCTGGAATATTCACATTGAAAAATACACAATGTAAATTTTGAATTGTATTTCGCCCTCTTAACCCTAAGGGGTTGAATGTTAGAAGACCTTTTTTAGTAATGACACCCAACCAAACTCGATACGATTGGAGAAAATAGACCAATGCATTGTTCAATATCTTTTCCATAGAAAATTTTACCCCTGATTCGACCCATTTAGGGGTTAGTTTTGAAAGAATCATTTTATGCAAATTTCATTATTTGATCCATATAGTAGTGATATATATAGTACTAGCTTTCCCCCGCGTTTTACTCGCTATCCTGAGAGATGTCTTGTTTACCCGGGATAAAAAATAGCCTATATTTTATTCCAGGATATGGTCTGTCTATGTACAAAGTTGCATCTAAATCCGTCTGGTAGTTTTAGCGTGAAAGGGTTACAAACATCCATACATACAAAACTTTCGCATTCATAATAATTAGTTAGTTAGTTATACAGGGCTTCCTCCGCACTTAGCCTCTTCAATGGGCCATTGTGCGTCAGGCTCTTACTCAAGCCATCCCAGGTTGTCCCAGAAAGCTAGCAACCTTTTCAGGTTGCTGCAGGCTCCCGGGAGCGATGCTGGGGATTGGAGTATCTGTGCCCGTTGATCTGCCACGCTGGAGCACTCTATAAGCACGTGTTGTGGCGTTTCTTCTGCCTCACAAAAACTATATTTCCCGGTTTACCTTAATGGGGATACGTTTTCAGAAATTCTTTCTTAGTTCTCTGAATGACGCTATTAAGGCACTCTAGAATGTTCATGCTTCTAGGCTGTACGTTGCCTGTAAGTAACTTAGAGTTGAGGGTTTCTGATTGTATTATATAATTTAATATTATGTTTAAATTTATGCTCACTACCCGTGATTGATTCAATTTCCTAAGAATAAATTAGTCCGCTTGTGACTTTGAGTGGGAAGCAAATTGACGGTGATCAGTGAAAATAATATAATTACCTGACTTATTCCCCGTTTAACCTCGTTACCGGACTGGCAGCAGACCGTTGTGCTCCGATTGCAATTAGCAGCTATTGAATTAGGCACTTATCCGCTGATCCTAATTTTGCGTGCCTATAGATTTATACCCGGGTGCCACGAAGGAGGTAAGGGTTTTGTTTTTTTGTTTTTTCTTTTTACATTTTCTACTCTTAGTCCGTACCCTTTGAAGATTCTATGATAAATTATTTTAAGATTAATTGTATTATGTTTTTATAAATTAACATCTTTAAGGAGGCAAGGGTTTCAAATCTGGACAGCTCCGACGGTATCAAACTAACGATTGCCTTAGTAGGTTCGAAGTCTATGCTGTTTTTGCCGTATTTCTCTACATCTCTAGCACAATGTTATTGTAGGTACTGGCTTGAAAAACTAGTCTCGTAATTTATCTAGTAATTTATTAATAAATCATAAATGTCATTTCTGTTAGAACCTGTTTGAAGTGTAAGGTTACTTCGATCATATTTAAAAAAAGACTAATTTTAATTAATAATTTTAATGACGTACCAGTAATGCATGCTTTTTATTTTGCTAAAATTTGTTGCAATAATTTTAAAGTAACGACGAAATAAGTTTTTTTTTTATTAATAAAATTAAAACCCAAATAGCATAAAAATAAATGAATTTCTCAGAATTCGTCTGCGGCGAGTGCAGTGAGACTTGGTTACTTAGTAATAACAGCAATGCAAAGTTTGTTGTCCCAACGATGATAACTTTGTGCCAAGTTATTCCTCCGCGACCACTTCAACGTTTGATAAAGATAGCATCCAACAAACGAGCTGATAAACAACTTTCTGACTAAGTATAATCCTTCAGATATTTTCACGCCTTTTCTCAAATAACATTATAAAACGGAATAATTTAAAGATACAGAAAACATATAGACTTATAACTGTTACATTTTATCTTTAAGATGATCAAATCTATACTAATATTATAAAGAGGAAGGATTTGTATGTAAGTATGTACGTTACTCTTTCACGCAAAAACTACTACACGGATATGGATGAAACTTGGCACATAGATAGAGCATGTCCTGGAAAACATATAGGCTAATTTTTATCCCGGGAAAATGTGTATCCCTCGGGAACGCGGGTAAAACCGCAGGGGACATAAGGTTGGTTATTTTGTAACTATAACTAGCTGACCCCCTTGCCCCTTGGTTTTCCCCGTGTTCCCGAGGGATGTTGCATTTAACCGGGATAAAAAGTAGCCTATATTTTATTCTAGAATAAGCTCTATCTATGTGCCAGGTTTCATCCAAATCTGTTCAGTAGTATTTGGGTGAAAGAGTAACACAAATCCATATATACTCACAAACATTGCCATTTAAAATATTAGGAGGATTACTTGGGCTCAAAATTTTAAGTATTGACGTTATCAAATCAATCAGTCTTAAGTTATGTTTGAACGCTCACGATTTACAGAGGGACTGGCTACAGAGGGTTTCGTTATAGCTACAGTTAATTCATGTTGATAGCATACCCAACACATTCTGTGTCAGACGAAAGAAAATTCTTGCAAGGAAATTCCAAATGGAGCACTATCTAACATAACATCCAGGTCCATACATAAATAGTGGATGGGCCACTTCTATAAATTTACTGGCAACGGGCGCACTTCCATTTGGCCAGGGTGCTTCAATAGTCGTAAATTCTTTGTAATTAAGCTGACTAAGGTCGAGGGTTAACACAATAGATGCCAAATGACATGCACTGTATGTTAACTGATACATTTAGCTACATATCACAGCTACATTCGACATAAAGAGAATGAAACAAGGTTTAAATTAATAACGTCCCTTTTTCCCGTATATCAAACGAATATTGTCACCAAAAATGGTCTTCATATAAAAAGTCAGCAACAGCTAATCATTTTTAATAAGGATCGTAATAAAAATTTATTGCAGCCCTGTATTGTGTGGCTTTCAGAGAATAAAATGATTTTTGTTTATTTCCTGCGAGTTCAGTGAGTACCAGAAGTCGATGACCATATCCAAACGCCCCTACACACCAGCTTAAAGGTAAAAATGAGGGGTTTTTAGCCCAAAATAACATGGAAGTGATGTTTGCTAAATAGAATATTCGACAGTACATAGTTTGGTCTATATCTAAAACCTTTAGTGATCATGTAACGCCACAAAAAAGATCAACATCAGGTCTAGTTTGCGAATTAAAAAACCAGTATAGACACTATAGGTTCCACTCTAGAGTACCTATAAGGTACCTGTGTTCCCGAGGGGTCGTGTTTTTAAGAATCAAAGTATCATGCGATGTTTTTTCAAAACCATTATTCACGTGCCAAGTTTCACCCAAATTCATTCAGCCGTTTATTGATTCTAGGTTAAATTCCCGCTTAAAGTAAATTGATGTTGCTTTGGCGATAGACGGCCGATTATACTTACCACATATTGTCTCTTTGGTACTTTGAATATCTTTAATAAAACGTTGGTCTCAGTTCAAGTCCCAATAGCTCTTCGGAGATAAGTCGTAAAAATTATTATAATGTACTACATGTTAGCAACATTACGCAACAACAGAACAAATTTACGTCTTAGGGTCGACAACGCATTGGCGATGTTCTGGTGTTGCAAATGTGACCACTCACCATCATGTGGACCGTGTGCTTGTTTTGTCGCCTCAGTCGGTCGAAAAAAAATTATGTTTCGTGCATTATAAATATTATTTTATATCGAGTCTAAAGTACTTCACACATGGCTATCAAAATTCATTCACTTCATCATTCACACATCACAAAATTATGTGAGCAGAAGCTACACACAATAATCGCGAGTGGCCTTCGCAGTACCTATAATTTTTAAATATAGGCAGGTATTTAAACAATATGCAACAAGGAAATTACCTAGTTAGTTAGGTCAACATTATTGAGTATTAAGATTGAACACTAATTTTTGATTGTGATTACAATCAGATTTTCCAATAGCAATAAATTACGATCAAAGAAGGATGCCCAGATTTGACTTGACAAGCATTTTGACAAGATAGTACTATCTCTGAACACTACATCTCCTAAGCCATGTAGTGGCTTACCATGGTCGATAAAGGTGCTGATATTAGTTAGCAGAGTTAAAGAATTGTAAATTCTCTTGTGCGTGTATTATTTTTGTGATGAATATTATTATCGAATGCACAACATTTTTCAATGATAAAGTAATTGTTCTATTGACTAAATTCGTCGTTAACACCAATTTAGTAGGGTATATTAAGTAGCCGACGATCCAAGCGGTCGTAGGAGGTATCTGGACCTGAAACTCTCAATGACCAGAGAAGGAACATACAGTTTTAGTCAGCAAGAGTCTTACATAACTATCCGATATTGGAATTCTCCATATACAAAAAAAACAAAAGAGGGTCTATTAAGTAGGTGTCGTTTTTATTATTTAAATTGTCCTTTAACACTTATATATCAAGAAACAAATATTCAAACAGATGAAGAGTGACTCGACACTCAACATACTAATGATGTACATTCGCTCTTTCAAGGAAAAGGGGCTGCACGTGATCAAATTTTGGGCGCAAAGGAAAAAAATATCACGATGTTGGTGCCTTTTGCAAAACAACCCCATAAATATTATCGTTTGGGTGTTTGCACTAGTTACGACTGTTTTATAGTTTTTGCCACTGCCCCTGATGAATTCTCACTACTCCGCCTTATGTTATTTATGATATCTATAAATATATTCGTTCCCAGCTCAGTTATGTCCAGTAACACGTATCTAAAGAAGATATTTCATTACATTTGTAGTTCTGTTATTCAAAAAATATATAAAGTGTGGGATAAAGTGTGGGGAGCAACTAAGATGAACTATTTCAATTTATTCACGCTGTGTTAAGGCTATATATATTTATAACTCTACACATATAATATGCAGTTAAAGTCTACACTATAAAAAAACGATTGTAATTTTACAAAAAGCGTTGGAAGATTTTATACACAATAATATAGTAAAATACAATTCAGTATTGTAAATGAATGATTTATTTACCATGTATTCTAACTCTGTTTTGAAAAATTACAGTATACATATGTGTTGTATTTAACTAAATAAAAATGTTTAAAGTGTAGGTAAAGCGTTTGGTAAAATTACAATAAGTGTAATAAAATTTCGCACATTTCATTGCTAACATAATCTAAGTAAATTTATTAATTTCACGAAATTACGAGTATAAAAAGTAAAAAAAAGTTTATTTAAAAAATTTATATAAAAAAATAATAATGTGGTGATTCAGAACAGATCTTTATACAAAATAATTTAATTTTTGTTTTTTTTTTTCGAGTAGGCAGTTATGCTCTTAGTTATTATAATACTTTTAATCATTTAATAATTACGTACTTATTTTTAAATATGATTAGAACCTACGTCAATAAGAGATAGAATAATAATTAGTTTTAATATCTACCTATATATTAGATAAGTAAGTAGATACAAATTAACAACATAACATTAACTTTGATAAAAACGTAATAAATATTATTTTTCTTTACTTTACGTTTTTAGGGTTCTGTACCTCAAGGTAAAAGGAACCTTTATAAGATCACTTTATTGTCCGTCTGTCTATCAAGACCCCAACTTTCATAGGAACGTGTGGAAGTATCTAGTTGTAATGACTAAAAAAACAAACTTCTAAGTCAACGCAATAAAAGATACCGCCGTTTATATTTATACTAGCTGTCCCCCGCGGTTTTACCCGCGTTCCCGTGAGATGTCACATGTATTATACATAAAAACCTTCCTCTTCAATCACTCTATCTATTAAAAAAACCGCATCAAAATCCGTTGCGTAGTAGTAGAATGAGAAAGCGACTTTGTTTTATACTATGTAGTGATACCGATGTATGACAGCCTTTTTAGAAGAACAAAGTATGTAATACGGGCGAAATATCCACATACAAGTGAAACGGAATTTGAAATGAAATTGTACTATGGTAACCAGATAACTGATGTACTACATATACTACTTTTTATTTTTCTAAATTCATACATATATAGATATTTACACCCAGACACAGAACAAACAGACATGTTCATGCACACAAATGTTTGTCCTGGGTGGGAATCGAACCCGCGACCTTCAACTTGGCAGTCAGGGTCGCTAACCACCAAGCCAATTGGCCTGTCTCTATGGCCTGTTTCTATCTATTTGGTGGATTACATTTAACCTGACTCCAAATGCTTGGACAGCACAGGCAAGTGTCTAAGGCAGATGACAATTTCTTCATTTAGGTAGATACCTATGACATAGGTTCGAGACAATGTCAATGTTAAAAACTAAAAAACCCTATTAATGATGAATAGACAAAATTTTAAATATATCCAAGGAGAATGGGACCCTGACATTATTTTATTATTATCTTATCTATACATATAATAAAACTGTAGATATATAATGTAGAGCATTGAATATATTTCTCTAACAGTTATTATACATACAGGAAGAGAAACATAAAAAAAGACAATTATACTTATTTTTGCATCCATCTGTTCAAACACGGTAATCTCAGAATAGGCAGCAATATTACGGTTTTGAGATAAATTTAGTGCAGCTTGAAACAATATTTACGGGCTGTTTTCGATTCTAATCCTAAATCACTGCATTGATGTAGATTTCGACATTATCTGCATTAACATGTACCTAAGTACATTCTAACTACAACAATTGGATCAGAAGTAAATATTAATTAGGCTACCAGAAATTAGGAAATCATAGTTTTATGTAAACCCTCATATCCAAAAGAAATATTGTCGTCCCATACCTAAAGACATAAATATGTATATGTATTTAGTAGAGGTGGTAGCTTGGACCACGGTGATAAAGAAATGTATATATTTTTTCTTCTGACAAACAGGCAGATGGTCCACCTGATGGTAAGTGGTCACCGCTGGCTATGGGCATTTGCAACACCAAGTTCATCGTCAATGCGTTGTCGATCTTGAGGCGTGAAATTGTTAAGTTTCATGTGCCTGTAATTTCACCGGCTCCCTTACCTTTCTATTCGAAACACATTAGCAGTGCACCACTGCTTCAAGGCGGAAATGGGCAAGGTGGTAGTACTACCCCGGACGGAATCTGCGCTAAGAGCTCTACTACTCTATTGATCTCGGTTACGTAGGTAAAAGTGCAAGGGTCAGCATGCTATATTCGAAAAACATAAAATTTACAATAACTTATTACATCTAACATTTAACAACATTAGCCGTAAACATCGCTCGTCAAAAATAGATGTGTAGGATATAAAAATGTGTCTCTACGTATGTTTTTGCTGAGGGTTATACGCTGTATTGAGGGTGGATCTGTAGAAGATGTGGTCTCAGGGAGCGCAAGCAGTGCCACTGCTGGATGTCTGACAGTATCATCATAACAACACACCAAGTCTCGTTTATAACATACACGAGACAAATACAAAATCTTCTTTCCAATACACTTAGCTCTCGGTATACATTCGCCCTCCTTCGCCAGGCACGAGGGATCTGAAAATATCTTAATAATTACCAAAAACAGTCTTGTCACGAAAAAAATGTAAATTTAATGAAAGTTATTTCAAAAAAGGTTTTCATATTTTATTTTACTTACGTCTTTGAATGGCAAAAAATATTTCCCTCCCTTTGTCGCTCAAATTATACGTAATGTGATTCCTATAAAGCAGAGGATAATGATATTTCGACGTTGCTGGAGTATTATTAACATTATTTGCGAAACACGTAAACGGGAAAAACAGTGAAATTAAAACAATGGTTTTTCTTGACATTTCCCACAAATATTTTGTATAAACTTAAAATAAGGGTAATAGTTAGTCACAAGAAGTGAATAGTATCAACTACCTATGCTTTTAATAACAGGTAAGTAATTAGAAACAACAATTAAGAAAGGTAATTCAAATTGTTATGAGGTTTAATTAACTTTTAGTGTAAATCATTGATTGACAATTAGTCTTTCTAATACAAACATCAAGACAGTTTTTTTCAAATATTTTGGTAAGATTTTAAGTAACTTATATCGTCATCAGAATATAGCCAGATAAATGTAGTAAATAATTTGTATTTTAAACACTTTAAATAGGTCAATCATAAACTGTAATTGACTACATACCTACATAGTATTTATTTTAGCATATCAATATGATAGTAAGAAGTACTTCTAAGATTTCCAAGCACCTAGATGTGGCAGATTATCTGGATTATATCTACTGACATTGACAAAATATCCTTCAGGAACATGAAAACATAATTACCATCATATTGACTCGACTTTTACTATGGTGCATATGGGCCACAAAACAATAATATGTGCTTTTCACGCCCTAAAAGTAGGTTACTTTACGTTTGACGTCTAGTTTACGACCAGGCAACGCAACACATAAAACTTTTATAACCGCACTTTGTGACATTAGCCGAGCTTGGAACTTAACTTTACCATGGCTAAACCAAATTTCTAGTTCATGTTAACCTTCGCTATACCATTGACCTTGTTTTACCAACGAAAGCAATTTTACTATTTCCGTTTTTACACATTCCATCAATATATCAATACAAAACGTACCTAACCTATGTATTTCTTGTACCAAAAATTCCCAGATCACAAAAGGTCCAAGAAATTGTGGACATACATTCTTAACTTTCTAGAATGTATTGTCCTGTACCGACGATGTTGAAGAGGCAAGGTTCACGTATCAGATGATAATAAATATAAATTTATTTTTTTCTTTCTTTACTGCTTTAATGATAACATGAACATAAAATAATAGCAGACTAATGTTTGTCAGACCACGTACAATGTGTGTGGATCCGTACAATTTCCTATGTCACAAATTACCTATACCTACAAATAATAAGTCGTGTCAGTAATTGCAAAATTATTGAGAAAAAAAACTGGAGGTGACTCATTGAGCGACATTGAACCCAAATTATAACATGTTTAGTCTGTCTGTATGTCCGCTCATAACACAAGATATACCTAAAGGATTTTTATGGACTTTGGTTTTCAGGTACCTTAAGATTACGATAGTCAACATTTACGTTGGTTACTTTCGAATACTTACTCCATTTCGGGTTGTGGGGAAGAGACGGTGATTCCACGTAATTCATACGCCTCCCAGCTTGGTAGTACTGAAGTGGTTTTATGTCAGACAGGCTCACGTGACCACCGTGTGAGTCTGTCGTGAAGCAACCTATAGTGTTTAGACAGGGTACACGAGAACCACTTTCCCTCCTCAATATTGACAAACCAATTCGGGCTTTCCTATACCGCCGGAGGAGTTCCTGTATGGACGTGTACGTGACAGACTGCGCTTGTCCATCCAATCCTCAAAAAAGCGGAGCGAACAGATCCGTCTATATGAGCTTATAGCGATAACCTGCCTTCTCTCTTAGGTGATGGAGCAGTCATCAACACCCAGCTCCTTAGATATCTATAGAAGCATCATTTGATTAGTGACCGCCAATACAGTATCCGTCATTATCGTTCAGATTGTTATTTTCTTGAATAATTGACATATCGATGGGCGAGGCCATAGAGAGTGAGGCAATAGCAGTTAGTCTTCATGTCGCTAAGATCTTCGACCGGGTCTGACATAAAGCACGTCAATCGAACCTAAGTAAGCAAGGAAGTAAGATTACGCACCTGAGTGTCCAGTTTTCTTGCAGATCGATACTGCTCTGATATTAGGAGTATTAATGCTGGGATACCACAGTGCTGCGTACTATTCTGTTATACAATATGTTTGAAATTCCCATAATTCACTGCTATACGGATGACAGCTCTGGAGCTAATCAATACTGGGTATGCTACAACCCTCAGTTTGTGGTGGAGAAGAACTGAATATGACTTGTGTCCGAAATGAAGGCTTCCTTGTGGTGGGTCTCAGATTGGGGTGGACTTCATTTTGGCCTATTTAGCTAGTGCACATATTTATAATGATAGAATTATATCAACTAGTACTATATGTGAAAGTGTTTGTCAGTTTGTCCTTCTTTCTCGCAGCAACGGATTCATGGTATTTTAGACAAAATACATATTATTATCGGAAAATTTATTATCCTTTTTTACCCCTAACGGTAACCCCAAGTGAGCCGCGGGAAGCAACTAATAGGAACATAAAGTTATAATTTAAGATCATTAAAATTAAACTGAAAATAAATACACTTCAGAAACACGATTAGTCACCAAAACCTAATTCGATATATCTGTCTACATAGACTCACTAAAGAAAATCTAGCCTCTATCTTATACATATTTCCATAATCTTGAGGCTACCTTGAAATACTACAAATACGATAAGCGATAATACCCTTATCAGGAAATGCTGATATTACGTCGTATTTTGATTCAGAAATAAGCGGTGTGGTGTGAGATCAGCTTGATATGGAACAAATATCGAGAGATAATGATGTAGGGGATGTCCCTTGGAGTGTTCCGTATGTTATTCATCAATCATCTCATGTTAACTAGCTTCAAACTTCAACGCCACAGGCTAGCTAGCAATAGGCAGAGGTATCCGTTTCCGAAGTGAGTTTACAATTTATTTATAATTAGCTGTCCCCCGCGGTTTCACCCGCGTTCCCGAGTGATGTTACATTGTTATGTTTTTCTATCATCAAAAGATTTCGCAGGATCGCGATGTAAGGAATTTTTTAAGTAATTTTTTTACACCTTGGGTAACATTATTGGAGTTTTAGTAGGAACCCCCAATTTTTTTGAAAATATGATATTGCCTATGTCAACCGGGGATAGTGTAGCTTCCCAACGGTGAAAGAATTGTTCAAATTGGTCCAGAAGTTATTAAGTAATCTTTCCTCACTATAATATTAGCTGTCCCCTGCGGTTTCACCCGAGTTCCCGACCGTGATATTTATTTATGTCGAATTAACAGCCTTAAAAATAAGCTTCAAGTTTCTAGCTCTAAAAATTACGATGCTTCCATACAACTTTTCATTCCCCCCTTTCAATCTTTTACAACCCTTTTTCGCAATAAAAAGTAGCCTATGTCCTTTCTCAGGCTCTAGACTATCGGTGTATCGAATTTCATTTAAATCGGTTTAATAGTTTTGGCATGAAAGCACGACAGACAGACAGAGTTACTTTCGCATTTATAATATTAGTAAGGATTAGCTGCCCGAAGCGGTTTTATCCGCTTACCTGGGATAACATGTATCCTAGTATTAGTCCTAGTTTAATTATGAGATGATGATGATGTCTATTTATCAGAGCCGGATTAAGTAAACGCGGGGCCCGTAGCAAATTCTTCGAAGGGCCTTTGGTCTTAAGTATAAAGTGGTAAAAAATACATATCGGGGGCCTTAGACACGCGGGACCCCCTTTTGCGCGAAGCAATTGTAACTCTTGCCACGTGGTTAATCCGCCACTGTCTATTATACAAATGTCATTTAAAAAGTGTTACGCTAATCGCCCCTAACATCGTGGAAAACTCGAATAACTACTTTAGAGAAAACGCATCGATTTAAGAACCTTCGTCTTACCCGACTACAGCGAAACTATATTAAAACGGAGGGTAATGATTCAGGTCTGTTAAATTACAGGGTTTTTACGAAATCATTTTCGTAGTACAATAAAACATAGAACACTATAAAGTTAAATAATGAGTTTATTGCCGGCTCTTCTCAGTAAAAAACAACCTTCCGTACCGGTATTAGAGTCGGACTATTTATAAGTGCTTGTAAAGGCCTATTTGAATAAAAATATATCTACACTATTATTATAAAGAGGAAAGATTTGTATTTTTGTATGTAACGAATAAACTCAAAAAGTACTGGACCAATTTTAATAATTCTTTTTTCATTAGAAAGCTACATTATCACTGAGTAACATAGGCTATATAAAATTTTCAAAAAAGTTAGGGATCCATACCAAAACTCCAATAATGTAACCCAAGGTGTGAAAAAAATACAAAACATTCTTACATCGCGTGCGCTGCGAAAACTATTGATGATAGAATGAACAAAATAATAACATCCCTCGGCAACGCGGGTGAAACCGCGGGGGACAGCTATCTATATAAACGTTACATTAATAAAAATTGCCGAAGTAATCAAATAGACAAAGTTTTTGTCTGTCAATAGAATCCTGCTAACATAAAATATAACATTGAGATAACATAATTAATTCAGTGCGTACACAAACACTTGTCGATTCGAATGTGTCGTCGGCGCAAAAACAATTTGCTATAAAATGTCGTATACTGTGTTTATGTTTATTGTAGTTTTAATATTCACATACGTATTTAGAAAACTAACAGATAGAGAACCGAATAAACTTAAGTTTTATTTTAATTTTTTCATATTCTATTTTGTGAGCTCAGTACTTGCAGCTGTGATATGGCCTTATTTCCTATTAAGTCCCAAAAACGTCAGGAATGCTAAGTAAGTATTCATTAATTTAATTCTTATAGCTTTTAATTAATTTACGTTGTTTATTTCATTAATTGGTTTAAAAGCTTGTACTTTCCCTTTTTCTAACTTTGAATTTATGTAAAGAGACTTTATTAAACAGCATTTTAAATATCCTAAGGACTGCCCATTTCATCTATATATGTATATAAAAATTAATGTTTGTCTATGTGTCCTTTATAGAATCGTAAACAATGCAACGGATTTTAATGCAGTTTTCTGCAATAGATAGAGTATATTTAAATTTTTTCCTTTTGTCACAAATAAATTTGTTTCTTTCTAATTCAAGAGGAAGGTTTATAACCAGGACTGAAAGCGGACAAAGTCGCAGGGCGCAGCTAGTGTCATGCTTTTACGTTTTAAAAATGTTGTTTATTTTTTTATCCATCTTTGTATTCTCCGATCAATATTGTTTATTAATGTGCGTGTTTACAAAGTTTATAATTACGCCTAAATAATAACATTTATTCATAACTGAATATATACTGACACCCAATCAAATATGTAGTAGAATGTCTTAAAAATATTTTTAATCGACAATAAAAAACTTAAACTCAATACCTCAAGGTCAAGGTCTTGCTACTCATAAAATTAGGTAATTGTGCACTATGTCAAAATATTTGTCATATTCAAAATTATACAGATTATGGCAAGTTATTAAAATTTACAAACTTTTGCCCATGAAATAAATATTGTTTAGTATGGTCAATTACAATCAACTGAAAATTTTAATATAAAAAGGTTAGGCTTCAAAAATTCGTTCACAATATATCCTATATCCACCCGGAGTGGAAACTCTAACCCGGGTAGCTGGGTGAGCACCCTATATCAATTTTCTTGACAATTTAGGCCCACCTTCAATTATAATTATAAAATACTCGTTACAACGATTTAAAGTATCAATGAACATGTTAATATAAATAATTACAAATATGCTTTAGGTAGAAATAGTATTTTGAACATATTATTTACAATGATCTGTAGGTATATCTCATAAAATGTATCTAGATCACATATTCATGGTATCAGATATGATATTTATTGGTAGGGATAAATACTGTTTTGGATTTATACAAAACTAGCTGTCCCCCGCAGTTTTACCCGCGTTTATCGGTATCATATATAGCCTATCCGCGTCGAATGGTAGCAGTTCCATCCCAATATGTTCAGTAGTTTTGAGGTGATGGTGCGCCGAAGAACCCTATTTAGCTATATTATAGTAGATTACTTACCTACTCACCATATACATTGTTATCTTTTAAACGGCAACTTCAAGGAGAATTACCAGATCATAGGCTACGTCACATAGTCTAAAATTTGATAAAGATCCATCAATTACTGAAAAGGCTAAAGACCCACTGACTTGCTACCTATCACTAACCAAACAATAAAAATAATGATATTTTTATTGTTTATGATGACAGCCAGTACATTAGTCACTTAAACTTGCGGCACGCTATGATGGCCGTTTTGACGTTTAACAATGACAAAGTAAAACAACTTTTATTCCTTCAGACATAAGGTGCATCTATTGATCCAACAGCTAATTGTATGATGATGGAAATCAACCTTATTCCAAAGCAATACAGTTTCTTTTCCTATCTGAAACGTCAAAATGGCCATCATAGCGTGCCGGTAGTATAGGTATCAGACCACGCACTGTGTAACTTTATAGCATCTATACGTCACCGTATTTTTGTGAAAACTGTAAGTTTATAAACTGTCTAGCGAGATTTGTCATGGAAAGAGTATAAACAATCGAAAATGAATACGTTTTATTGTAAGCAGTATGGTCCAGTTCACAATTTATCTACAGTTTACAATCTCTAGATGGATTACGGTGACATATATTTAGTTCATATATTTATTATTATTATTATTAAAGCTTTATATATATATATATTCATATATTTATACCATAATTAATTTTAGAGAATACCAAAAAAAGATTGTATTACTTTTCTAACATTCTACAACTATAACCATAGCGGTTGATCATCAATCTGAAAATTGCGTATATTTCAACAATGTATTAACAAATCTTGTTCAAAACAGTTTTTACCATCAATATCTTTTTTTCCAAGCCTAATTTAAAAAGTTTGAAGGAGCAGAGACACATTTTTACGACATTAGAGGTGCATATGCATAGGCACATTTACTTTAAATGAAGCGTTATGGAGATTAAGAAAAAACTACCTACTTATGCCGGGTTACTATATACGATCCCGATCGAAAATCCATGAATTGATGAACCTTTTGACAGTAATTTTAATACACTAAATGTCAAAATTCTACTTCAATCTTGCGATTTTAGATCGGGATCGTATACAGTAACCCGGCTTTAATCATATTAGCATTAGCCATAACATTAGATTACTAGTATTTTCATAAATTCAAATGCAATGGTGTTAGTTCTAACATAATGTATTTTCTTTATGTTTTCAGAATTAGTGTGCGCTTATTAAAGCATATTACAAAATTATATGATTTAAAATGGGTGCTTCGAAATGGAGAAATCCTCGCTGAGGACCGTGGCGCCGTTATAGTATGTAATCATCAGCTGTCACTTGATGTTTTAGGTAAATTGCACAATTAATTCATTCTATAAGTGGGCGTCCATTAATTACGTGATGCATTGAGGGGCGCGAGGGGGTCAAGCTGAATCACACCGAATCTCACGTGGAGGAGAGGGGGGGTCTCGGCAAAAATCACGTAATTTTTTTATTAGCAAAAAACCGTGTAAAATTGCTACAAGAGGGTTATATGTATTTCATCTAAATCGTATACTTATGATAATATCAAATCTCACGTGAGATTAGGGGCGGGGAGAGGGGGTCGAGCAAAATCTCATGACGTCTCACCAAGGGGAGTGGGGGGGTCGAAAAATCATCAAAATAACATCACGTAATTAATGGATGCCCCCTAATTGTTTTTACAAAATGTACACTAAAATACTAATTATAAGAACAATATCATCAAAATTATTTTGTTACTTACAGTGATATTTTTGTTTGAAATTCACAAGTAATAACTAAATGTCTAGGTGTCGAGATAAAATAGGTCATGAGTGTTCGAGACAAATGTTCTCTATGAAACTATGATGAGGTTAGCATCATCATACAATTAACCATTGGATCAGTAGATGAACCTTATCCCAGAAACAATACAGATGATTTTTCTATGACACCTGTCAATATAGGCCTTTTAACATCTCGATAACGTTCGCGATAGTCAAATGTAAATTGATCTGTTATAAGTGTTATAATATAATTAAAACATGACTGAATATAATTATTTTGTTTTATTCCAGGAATGTTTAATATTTGGGATGTAGTGGACAAAATGGCAGCTATTGCAAAAAAGGAACTTTTTTACATTTGGCCATTTGGTTTATCAGCGTATCTGGCTGGAGTGGTATTTATTAACAGAAAAGATCATAAAAGAGCATACGAGCAACTTGCTATTACATCAGAGGTCATGGCAAAGGAAAAGGTTAGTTCAATTTGAAATTATGTATAGGGTAAGGAAAGAAATTGAATTAAGGTCAGAAAATTTTTTGCCTTAGTATAACCCCCCTATTTTGACGACGTCGTCGGATCACACATCACAAAGACCGACAAAAAGCTTTAGAAACTGTTTCAGTTTTTGATCGCTAAGGGCGCAGCCAAAGAGGGCTCATAGGAATAAACCTTTGATAAAAGTCGGTCCTTTGTACCATATATATTTTAGGCATTTAATTTCCGTAATCATTATTTTAGATTATAACTAGTGCCCCGCCCTGGCTTCGCACGGGTGCAATATACACACTAATACATAGAAACCGCATCAAAATCCGTTGCGTAGTTTTAAAGATCTAAGCATACATAGGGCCAGACAGACAGCAGGAAGCGACTATGTTTTATATTATGTAGTGACATGGCGTATATGAAAAAACTTCCCATGACATTTATTTATGTCACTCTTTAATATTTATTTAACGGATATACCTCCTTTATCACACGAGAATATCCACAAGAGCAATTAACCAAAATATTTACCATTTTTACCGTATCATGTCCATTGTGCAACAAAGCTAATGTTTTTCTTTTCTGCAGACTAAGATTTGGCTGTTTCCCGAAGGCACAAGGAACAAAGATTACACAAAATTGTTACCCTTCAAGAAAGGAGCGTTCAACATCGCCGTAGCAGCGCAAGTGCCGATCATACCCGTAGTTTTCTCGCCATACTATTTCATCAATGCACAAAAATATATCTTTAATAAGGGTATGCAATTTGATACATAAATCACCATAAAAAAATTCTGAATAATTAACTCACATCTTACCCACATATCATGCCCACCGACTGTGTACATTTACTCGTCATATTGTGTACACATACTTGGGAATGCAGTCATGTACGAAAGACTTTGTTTTTAATTATTAGCTATTAATCATAATTGGATTGTATTCTGTTGTGTGCCAAATAAATATTTTTTTTCGAATTGACTTGCAAATAGCAAGCAGTTTTATGATATTGTTCGGGGCAGAACTGAAAAGATAAAAAGGATAGAGTACCTTAACTCCATAATTATAGCATTCAAATTAAATATTTCAGGCCACATCGTTATTCAGGCCCTAGAGCCAATCCCAACCGCTGGATTGACAATGGATGACGTGCCGGAACTCCTCAACCAAGTGCACGAGAAGATGTCAGTGACGTACAAGGAACTGTCCAAAGAAGTCCTAAGCAACTTACCAGCCAGTTATCCATACACTAATATAGGATAGAAGACTTTTTTAAAGTACTTATTGTAAGCATTAAGGTACATTTACTTTGCAGGCATGGTTCTGATGTAAATATATATCTAGGATGTAAGATCATGTCTGTAAACTAATAACTATATAAATAATTAAAATAAGTTATTATAAATATTATAATAAAGTCTAAAGCTTTTCAGATTAATTATTACATTACCCTAGTAGTATTAAATCTATCGGCCACTATTAATATTCGTATAATATCAATAATAATATGCAAATATTTTTTTCCTTATATAGAACATAACGTGGATGTGCACCAAGTCTACTCTTTTTGTTTGAAATATATTATGTGTATGTGTCATCTGTTGGCAACCCTAATAAATAAATAAATATATTTGGATTGAATCGCATATTAATAATGGCCGTATACTTTAGGCTACGTACCAGTGATCAACCACTGATTAAGTAAAATTATCTGATATTTAATATAATAAATAGATAGAAATAATCTATAGGCTACCACATCATCGTGACTCAGTTAAATTACTTATAGAATTATTGAACTATTTAAACAGTAGGAAAAGCGAACAGCAGGCCTACTATGAACTCTTATTGCGATTCAATTGACGACCTAAAATAAACTGCCCCGCTATTTCATAACTCGACGTCATTAACGCGACTCGGTTTAGGTTGACGCCAAATCAAGTCTGCAATTGGATGGCAAACTGTTTTCATTCGTTCATTTTTCATCATCATCGTACCATGAGGTCACTATCAACCTAAATTGGATAGCTTAGTGTCAAATTAAGCGATCCAATAAAAGTTGCTTCTTTCTTGGCGTGAAGTGAATCGTTTTGTTAATAGCTTTTAAAAGATAGTGAAAATATACGTAATTCAAGGTATTTCAGTTGAATATTTTGTGTTTCTTATGTGTTAATTACATTAACACGGTATTAACGACATTAAGACAAGGGATTTTTAGAGCATTTTTTATTGTAGATGTCTGACGAATTAGTCCTTTTTGAATTCATGGAAAATTATAATGAAATAAACACAACACGGCGACAAAAAAGACATCAAACTCGGTAACAATCGGACCCCTTTTATTTGAAAGATGCAGAATTCATAAAGAGATATTGGTTGTCTAAACAATTGGTATAAGAACTGTGTGATGAACTGAGGATTTTTATTAAAGCCCGTTGCTATGGCTTTATTTCGGTTCAGAAATTCCCAAAGCTGCTCAAGTTGACCGTTCGTTACTCTTCGACGCGATACATCACTGTAAAAAAAGCACTTAAAATACATTGGTACTTAAGTTAGGTACGCGTTTGAGATAAAGAAGTTTGTAAGTTTACAGTATGAAAATATAGCATTATGACACAAACTACACAAGGATACTTGCGCCCTTATTCGTATTACTAATTATTTTAAGTCAGTGAAACGTTAAAAACACTTATAAATAAAATTAATATGTACTAATAATAACACGTAATTTTCTTTCAATAATAGTTAGAGATACTTTCAAAACAAATCTCAACAATAACAACCGCCTTCTGTCTACATGAGTGGAGGTGCGCTCTAAACTCGTCATAATCAATTTATTTTTACGACAACACTAAACAAACCTTTAATTTGTAATGTAAAGAATTATATAAATTACTATTATTTATTAGTACTAATTAGTAATTTAGTACTTAAAAAGCCTTAGTGGTATTTAATTTGATGCTAAATAGCGCAACTTTAAAATATATTTGTTGTTATTTTTACACATAGAAACCGTAAAATCATATCAATTAGGTTTCGAAACGCAACACATATGGTTCGAGTAAAAGAGACAGACTTATGCAACGACGGTATAGCGTTATCTCTTTCTCACCGCGGACCAGAGACAAATTTCGTTCGTTCATACGTCCGTGAGCGATTCAAACGCCAGTCAGCAAAAGGCACTTCATGGTACAAATCTTAGCGATTCAGTTTAGGCACCTAAATTGAATTGCATCGGAATTGAATGGCTCAGTAAAAGTTGATGGTAGGCCTACAGGACTTCTTTTCTCACTAGCTTCCACCCAATAGTTTTAGCCGTATTCCCGAGAAAAGTAATGTTTTCCCAACAAAAGATCGGCGTTCGATCTGATAATATACTATTCTCAAAATATCATTTCTTAAAATACGCTATTGTCAAATTATTAGAAATATAAGAAGATTAGTGATTAGGTTAATTTAAATGTCCAAAAGAAATAACTTTAGAAACAAAAATATTTTAATGTTTTTTTAATTAATTGCTTAAATAGCTTAAAAATACAACATTTAAGAACAAAAAAAGAGTGAATTGATCATTAATAAACCTATATTTATCACAAACCTATTTAGTGACAAATCATTTTTGAACCTACATTGAATCGTGACCAGCGTCCAAAATATAATATTTTAGGAATAGTATAGGATTCTCCTATTTATGGACAATGCATTTTCAGAATATCAAATTAAGAGATAAGAGAGAAATCTGGTCATCCATTTGGGAACTACAAAACCACAGCCTACGACAGCCAAAGACTTTACACATCTAACACTGCACTTATATTGAAGGAACTTAAAAAAAATTGTACAGGTTACCGAAATCCTTGCTCTTTTTGCGGTTTTGCATTTTTTTATACCACAAGGTGCACACGGTCCAACTGATGGTAAGTGGTCACCACCGCCTATGGACATTTGCACCACCAGCCCCCTTATTCAGCAAATACAAACTTCGTCGGCAAGCCGCTTCACGAAGGCCTCGGAGAGCTTATCTCTCACATGATAAGTAATATTAGCGTAGTTAGCGAAAGAGACAGAGCACGGAGGCCGCGACGAAACATCCTCGAGTTAGTGTTTCCTTACAGAATCGAGCCCCAGGGCCAATGCGTTGTCGACCCTGACACGTGAAGTAGTTAAGTCTCATGTGCCTGTAATTTCCTTGGCTTTCGTAGAATTTAGGTATTTCGTACTCATAAAAACTATTTTATTGATAAAGACAGGTTTATTTAATAGCCACCTTCACAATAGCGTACCTACTATTAAGTAGTTTTCCATCTAATTGTATTGCATAAAAGGACCGTGCAATTGTATTTTTTTCCATTGATGGTACGAACGCAATTACACAGCGTAACGCATCGCTGCACAATGCGCCTTTTTGCGAATGTATTTTTATGGTCAATGTTTTAATTTAGCAATTTGATTGCATTGCTAAATTATGCAGGTCTATTTTTTCATCGATAAAGAACTTTACTTACGCGATGAATTAATTTGGCAGGCACAGTGTATTATTCGAGCATTGCTTAAGTAGGTATTTTAATGCAGAATACAGTTAGATTAGGTTGGACAACTTATCATTGTATTTGTTCTTTTGGTCTATCATAATATGAAAAATATCTCAAAGGCGAAATGGTTGATTTTTTGGGATGTTATGGAGCTGAAGTAGGGCTGTTGATATATTAAAAAATATCGGATTTTCGATATATCGGCTTTATTAAAAAAAATCGTAAGTCAGCTCAAAAATGATTACACAGTTTATAGTCCAGTATATTTATTAAACAACTTAAATTGTAAATGTATATAAGTGTTAGGTTATAGTTCTAAGTCATTATTTTTTAAATTTAAATAAGACGATTATGTATACCAATATTTTTCAGTAAGAGTTTTTTTTAAATACTCTTTGTTTTATATGTTCAGCTGTTTGGCTACTACGATTATTAGGCACTAAAAGATTGATTGTAGAAGCAACTCGTTCAGCTGCTACAGATGTAGCAGAAGAAATCAAATATTTAACAGCTATTTCTGATAGCACGGGAGTAAAATGCCTATATTCAATCCAAAATTTCAGTGGATTTCAAGACCTTGTAATATTTGGCAGATCTAAATACTGCTTTAATTCAGCAGGTATTGTACCAAAACTCAAAATTAAACGTGGATTTTTTTTAAAATAGTTGTTTAGTTCTAATTTTTAATTAATAAAAAAATTTCATAATTAAAATACGGTAGATTAAGTTTACGAAGAGTTGTAGATTAAATGATTTAGTAAAAAAGATTATTAAAAAAGATATCGACCACCGATATCGACATTTCAATATCGAACTATCGATATATCGTCCAAAAAACTATTAGTAATAAATATCGATATTTCGATATATCGATATTTTATCAACAGTCCTAAGCTGTAGCGCACCGAAAACGAAACTATCAGATATCCGAAATAAAATAAAAAATGCCATTCCGCATCAATGAAAAAAATTGCCGCCGTTTTGCTCTAATTAATATGGGTACTTATGATTTATGAATTAGCTTGTAGAATAAATAAATATCCTGGGACATTCTTTACACACGGCCATCTGATCCCAAACTAAGCAGAGCTTGTAATATGGAAACCAGATGACTGATATACTACATATACTGCTTTTTTTTCTTAATACATACTTAAATAGATATTTACACCCAGGCACAGAACAAACAGTCATGTTCATGCACACAAATGTTTGTCCTGGGTGGGAATCGAACCCGCGACCTTCGGTTTTGCAGTCAGAGTCGCTAACCATCAAGCCAACTGGCCTGTCAGCGACAGATACCTACCCAATAGAAACTATCACACGTGCTGGGGGATCTAAACTGGCCCGTATTAGGGATGTACTGATGCCTTCTATTTTTATTTCTAATTTCCACATGGAGTGAGGCTACCGTCTACATACAATATGACCGTGATTAATATTATGAGTATGACTGAGGGTATATCCTGGAATATTTCTTCACATTGGTCACCTTATCCCAAGCTAAGCAGCTATGCTATTCTCTAAGAAACAACTTCGTGGCTGTACGCCTTGACATGCTCGTCGTCGAGACAGCCTAACGAACGACCAAGAGCGCAGCGCTGTTTTAAACGGTATTCACTTAAGCGTTTAAGCTCGTCGTCGAACTGAAGGCTGTGTCCGTTCGTTGCTGTTTCGTAGACGAGTTAGGGCTTGAAACAAATTTCTTGAAAACATAATCGATTTATCTCGACTAAGAGTTTTATGGGTTAATAAAATATAACAAAGGTATATTTTGAAGTATTTCAATGAATGTTGTGAGATTGCAAAGAATAAATAATAATTTTAAGTGTTTTAACGTTTTTACTGGCAGAATTTGAAGGCTGAATGACGATTCCTTTGCCTAGCGTAGCTGGTACTCGTAAAAGTCATAAATAGTGTAAACAATAACAAAACCACTTGACTTTTCTAAGTTTGGTGAGTTTTAAAGCACTTGTTTCAATTTGTATTAGGATTGTTATAAACATTGGTTTGTGAGTCAACGAAGTGAAAGCATTACAATTAATTTCCCCATTTATTACTTAAATAAATTTGTTACTGTTACACAACATTTACACCTTGGGGTTTAAAGTGCATGTGTGAAGTTGTTGTATTTGTTTTATAAAGTAACTACTCTGATTTATCGCGATTGAAGAAAAGCGTTTGGAAAATGAAAGGTTGTTTGAAGAGAAACGTTTGGAAAATCAAAGACTCCTTATTGAGAATCAAAAAAAGCGTTTGACGTTTTCATAGAATTAAGTGGGTCATGGTCAAGGCAGACCCAAGCACTCCAAGAACTATGTGCATCCACCAGGGCATTGGTGGAAAATATGAATAGGAATTAGTTAAGTTAATAAATTTTACTTTTATTTTGATTGAATGTTTTATATTTTTCTATAGGTATGTTAATACATTTTTTTAAAGAAAATTATATTTATTTATTTAATCACAACATACAAATCTATTATTATAATATAAAATATTTTTATTCAAGTAAGCATTTAAAAGCTTAACATATGTGCATCTAAGCAGCATTGAAGGGCCAGTTGGCTTGATGGTTAGATACCCTGACTGCCAACTCACAGGTTATGGGTTAAATTCCCACTCAGGTATATTTGCGTGCATGAACATGTCTAGTTTATTCTGTGCCTGGGTGTTAATATCTGTATAAGTATATATTTACTAAAAAAGAAGCAAGTCTGCTTAGTTTGGGATGGGATGTGTAAAGAATGCCCCAGGATATTTATCAATTTATTAATATTGCTATTATATTATCATCATCATCATCATCATCAGCCTATCTCCGTCCACTGCTGGACATAGGCCTCACCTATGGCACGCCACTGAGCTCGATCTTCAGCTCTTTGTTTCCAACCGCTGCCAGCCAGCTTGCGTATATCATCGCTCCATCTAGCTGGAGGGCGCCCTACACTACGTTTACCGAGCCGTGGTATATATTATATTATATCTCTATTCTATTGTCATAATTTAAATTTTATATAAACTTTGCCTTAAAGGAAAATGCAATAAACACAATCGATATTCAAAACCATTTATTCAGGTTAGGATCTCGGAGGGCACTTATGAATCTCAAAGTTACTGAAGCTACTGGTTCGGAAGTCAGCCGGAAAGGCAAGGTTAATTTTTTTTATATTAATTTAATCAAATATGACATTTTGCCTTTTTATTATTTCAAATTTATATACTTAGGTATTTTACAATTACTAAATACTGAATATAACTTAATAAACATATATAAATAACAAGATGAATAATAACCTAAACAAGCATGTCAATGGTGCCCCTGGAGAGCAGCTATTTCCAGACATAGGACACAATAGGATACAACTATGAAAATAGTAGCTAAAATATAACAATAAAAAAAATATAGGTTCTACAATTAAAAAAAATATTTTGATATGACGGCCTCTCCATAACTGATTCATTAAATCTCTCCTACTTATCTGCCCACTAACTAAATCATCATGTTGTGTAGCCTGCTGTGTCAGCGTCCCAAGTAGCCTAGCCTCTTCATCTATTTCACTTTGATTTAACATGGGAGCTGGTAGCCCTGCTCAATTACATATATTGTGTAAAACACAACAGGCTATTACTATTTTGTCCACCATTATGGGATCAGTGCTATACCCTGTGGACTAATAGGCATCAGAACCGGCCTTTTAATATTCCTATTGTTCTTTCCACACTGTTCCGAGCACTGCATTGTATTTTATTGTAATGGCTCTCTGGAGTACCAGCCTCTGGATTGTTGAAAGGAGTCATTAAAAATAGCCTTTGAGCATATCCTGAGTCACCTGAAACTATTTATGTACTTATCAATCAGCTTATTACTGGAATTTAATTTACATAAGTACCTACTTATTATAGTGTATAATAATTTACGTATATAATTTAAGTATATTTTTTCTCCATTATTGTTTAGATTTTCTAAAACCTCCTTTATTTTTGAATTAGAAAATACAAAACTGTCATGTGTTGCACCTCCAAATGTATATAATGTTTAGATCAGCATCATTAATCTGAAATAATATATTTTCTTTTATAATAAAATCTTGATATCTGTATAAAGATAGTAAAGTAAGACCTCATACCTACTTACAATGAGGAAATTTCAGGCATGATAACCTTTTCAACAATAATATCTTTCCTCATTCTGTTTTGGACGTGTCATAGATACCAGAGTGCCATCGATGCAACCCAATACACCAATTTTTTTTTGGAATTTTGAATTTTTGATAAAATCTGAAACCAGGACACAAACAATGTAATGATTCATAACTACACTATCTAGTACAACATGGAATTATAAGTTCTTAACATTACCTTGCCTTAAGAATGTGCCGTTCATCATTATTTTGAGGAAATCTCTTATATTTGTTAACAATATTAATATTATTTAATGCATCAACAACCTGGTGGATGGCTCTAGATGCAGATGGCTGAGACACATACGTGTCATGATTTTTTGGTAACTTCCATTAGCAAAAAATGATAGAGTGCATAATACCTGAAACATCATGAAATCCATACAATAATTTGAAAGTATCATATATTATGTAAACACATTGACCCAAGACACTAAGCTATAAACAAACCTTCAGCCTTGTAGTTAAACCGCCGGCACGAATTTGTGGTGGATGTATGGAGCTAAATCACTTTCCAATACATTTATTAAATCCTCAGAAAGCCTGTACATATTAATAAACTCTACGTCCCGGGACATAGTTTTCAACTTTCTTAATTGTTTTGCCTGTCGAGATTTCTTAATATCGTCACGTTTCTTAGCCTCTTCCAATAAATAGAGCCTTATAATCATTGGAGCTGCCATATTTTTAAATATCGCACAATAAAACACTTTTTATTAAAGTTAAATAACACAATCACTGTTTGTATTCAGCGCAATAATTGTAGCTTTTAGATTTGACAGATAAATGGCGTGGCTGTGGGCGAGGCTGTGGCTGTGCTCGACGCTGTTTTTTCTAACGGAATACAAAAATGTATGAAGAAGTGTCAATTTGCTCGCCATCAAGTAGTTCCAACTCACGCCCGTCACAGCCTTGAGCGCTAGTGTCGTTTTTTAGTTTAATGAATACCAAACCCATATTTTGACGCTGTGACAGCGCTGCGCGCATGGCTGTATCCTTAGAGAATAGCACTCCAGAGCTACTATGGCAACCCGATAACTTATACCAGCATTTAGGTAGGACATACTGATACTATTTATTAGGTGTGGTTAAACTTCATTAGTTTTGGTATGGGTAAAACAGTGTCTGTCACCTAAAATACATCTTACGCATAAATCTCACGGATTTTTCTTTTATCACACTCAGTGGTCAAGATCGGTGATCACTAAATGGTACCTACTATTGTATTCATATCAAGTAAAAGAAGATACATGTTTATAAATGCATAAATTACTTATGATCGAAAGCGAGATCGCTCCGGCAACACAGTTTTTATCAAAACCTTTCACAGCCCTTCCTAGACAACATCGCAATACACTTATGCATTACACTATACTTCACTGGTGTAGGTACTTGCATTGATCTTTAATTTTAAACAAAAAAGCATGGCTACTTTGGAAGTTCCCGCCAATAATTATTGTCTTCAGTCGCAATATAATATTTTAGTTTATTAAATATCTACTACTTTTATTTTTTTATAACCCTCATGAAACCGATAATCTTAATTTATTTTAGATTTACCTACTTATTTCTCCTTTATCTCTCATAAATGCTGTCATGCAGTTGAAGAAAAAGAAACCCGAGTCATCAGGCGTATTCTTGTATTCTCACAAATCAATCACTGAATAACAGATACGCTACTTTGAAAAAAAAACAAAAATCAAATCCATTTATTCAGTTTAGGCTCGCGGAAGATATCAGATATGGAGAATAATTATATTTGGAAAAAAAAATTTGCTATTTTTATATATTTTGATACTAACAAGTTTGTTAGTAAGTTAAAATTGAAACAGGATACACTGTTTATTCCAAAAAAACTTAAGAAATTGATTGCATCACATGTAGCATATAATATTAATAGGATAAGGGATAACTCAGTAAGAATAAGTAATTTTAACATTAATATTCAGAATAGTTCTTCAAAAAAAAACTTTTGACAACAGAGAAGCTCAACAGTTCGATTTTTGTAATACATCAGAATATTAATCGCTTCTTTGGCAAAATTCTTGATATTTATTGATTGTTAGATAAAATAACTATAGACGTATTATGCTTTACAGAGACATGGTTGAAACCGGGCACTATGCTTTTTAATATTAAAAACTTTACAGTTGCCAGTATATTCAATAGATTATCTGCAGAAGGTGACGGCACAATAATTCTTATTAATAATAATATTAAATTCAAGGATCGGAAAGATATTTGCAGCCTCTCTGTTGAGCATGTTTGTGAGGTGTCTTGTGCAGAGTTGCAGAGCTATATTATTGTTTGTGTTTATAGGCCACCGGCATCAATTTTTTTATTGTTTACCTCTATAATAGAAGAGATTCTTCGTAAGTTATTTAATAATTCTAACAAGTCAATAGTTATATGTGGCGTATATAAAAGACAAGTATTTAAAGTAATGAAAGTAATTAGACCTACTACTAAGGCAAGATTAGACACCTTTAGTTTTGAATTTTTTGATTTTTTGAAAGGCACTTATGAAGGTCAAAGTTACTGAAGCTACCACCTTTTATTTACCAATTTTCAAAGATTTTTTTTAAATGTAAAGCTTCACCTTAAATATCATTCTTTTTCAACTCACTCGTAGAAGAAAGTTTTAGTTCAATGTTTAGAGAGTTAGATGTGTAAGAGAGACTCATAACATTTTACATATTATGGACCTCATAAGTACGAGAGGCCTCATCATAACATAAATAATGAACTCCAACATCACTGCATGTCTTTAACTCCGTGTATGTAATACCTCATATCATTAAAATCATCAATTGGTATCGGTAAATCGATTGGAAGCTTAAAGTTATTTTACAATACTAATACTATTGACAATACCCTATGTGTAACCTTTACAACGTGTGTCTACCTTTATAACTCAACACCATTTATTCAATTTTTTACCTAGAAGGAGAGCTTTTATATTATAAGGTAAAACCTACTGAATTGTCGACCGATTTGGAGCCTCATTCGTTAGTGAAAATCATTTATGAAAGTTTGATACACTTCATTACTAAAGATAGGAAGGTAGAATTTTATACACCTTTGAAGTACCAAAGGTTACATGATAATAAAAGATACAATTGAAAACCAATGCAAATTTTTATTGCTTGGCTACGCTGTATTATGGCAGTATTTGTGAAAATATCTAATGGATTCTATCGATTACCGTCATTCAATCGATTTGCAATCTGAGTTCTGGCAACACTAGTCTGTCAGTCAGTCAGTTTTCCTCTGTCTGTCTGAAGTGGTTTCCCCTCGAGAATAGGAAATTAGAAGACGCCGCATGAGCGGTCGATTAATTTAATAAAATTTTATTTGATGATACGTTAGAAATGTGGGACAAAATTGTTTATCTCTTTGTAATAACTATTGTTACATACGTTTTGAAACAATTGTTTTCGGAGACACCGAATTTCATTAAATTTAAGTCAAAATTTCTTATCTTCTACATTTTTACGTCTCTTACAGCTGTGATATTGTTGCCGTTTTTTGTATTTAATCCAAAAAACGTTAAAAATTCACTGTGAGTATTTATTTATGAGCTTTTCATGGAATGTGTGTATTATTTATCATGCTCTATATTTACGTTTTATGACTCATTCATCACATACTAAAAGCGGCGTAGTTCTGTAGATTTGTGGTGGTGTACATTGTTATTACTCTGGTTATTACACAAAGTTTTAAGGAAAATACCTAAGCTCCCCTTGTGTGAAATTATTATTGGAACGTACTTATTTGTAGTAGGTAGTCACCAGCAGTACATACTCAACCCATGCTTACCATGAGCACAAATAATTGGTAAAATTATGAATCGATTTTATAGTGTAATTTAAATTATTTTCAGGTTTGCTTCACAGATTGTGAAGCATGTAACAAAAGTAATTGAAGTAAAGTGGCATTTAAAAAATGGCAAAGTTTTGGCTGAAGACAGAGGTGCTGTTGTTGTCTCAAACCATCAGTCTTCAATTGATATTCTAGGTAAATAAATATTTTATTGTTGAGAAATAAATATACATTATAATATTTATTTCTTATAATGGTACAACATTTACTAAATATATTTAGCTAAAGGCATTGTCTTGGCATTGTATGGAAATGACAGCTACTAATTAATAGGGTCAATTGCCATTTAAAGAACCATTAATATGTTGTTACTTCATTGCTAGAAATAAGGCACATTTGAATTTAGATACCTTCTGAAGTAAGTTTTACTTATTATTATAACAAAAGTTCCCTTTCGCCCAAAATAGATTGTTACAAATTGTTTATTAAAAAGTTATTAATGTAAATAGGAATTCGTTATGATTTTTATTGTAATATAAAATTTTGAGACATTCAGTTAAAAGTAAGCAACTGAAAATTATCTCTTTGGTCATGATAATATTATCTTACAACATCAAAAAAATATTGCTATTTATCTAATCATAAAACCCACTCAGATTTTATCAGACCATGGGTGATATAGGTGTCTAAAGATTATCCTAAAAACTCACAAAATAGTTTAGTTAGAATTTCAAATATAATTTTTTTTTTTATGAAAAATGCAAAAGCAGTCTGTAGACTGCTTTTTGAACAGATGGCTGTGTGTTATCCCAACACTAGTATTAATTTATTTATGTTGAATGTATACACTGTTTCCTTAAACATATTGCTGTGTGGTGTGCCCAAATACAATCTTAGTATATTAGAACATAAGTTTCCTATTCATGTAGTTATTATTAAATTTCATAGTAAAAATATATTGCCTTCATTAATCAATTTATAACACACTAGCTTACCATGCCGCAGTTTCATGCATATTCCTGAAGGATGTAATGTATTCTGGGACTATGATGTAGGCTATGCCAATCCTAATAATGTACCTATCAATTGTTCAATGTTTTTTTTTTATATAGGTGCTGTGGTTGTGGGGATAAATGCCCCCACATAAAATCTCTCAATATTGTCTCTCTCTTTACAATATTACTCTAGATGTAAAACCAACTTAAGTCATCTTTTGACAGACAGAACAAAATATTAAATGTGTCATTATTAATTTAATCAATGAAATTCAAACTTTAAATTTGACCTTCATAAGTGCCTTCATGAGGGCCAAAACTGAATAAATGGTTTTGAATTTTGAATGACTTTTGAATAAACAAATATCCAATGGTAGGTATATAACAACACTTTATAAATTTTTGAACTGCATGTTATTTCAGAGAACAAAACTGCAAATCTGCATGCATTATTATTATGTTATATCAGAATGTTTTAATCTCTTTCAGGCATGTTTAATATATGGCATGTAGCAGATAAAGTAGCAGCGATTGCTAGAAAAGAAATATTCTATGTATGGCCCTTTGGCCTGGCAGCATACTTAGCTGGAGTAGTATTCATAGACAGAAATAACTCCAAAGATGCATATAAACAGCTCAAAATAACATCAGAGGTCATGGTTAAAAATAAGGTAATTTTGTATTCATAATTAGTTATTATTATATTTATTAATGAAATTGTTGGTAACCATTGGGTGAAGGTGCTAAGGATGATAAAAGGACTTAATATAGTATTTTTCTTAATTTTAGACAAAAATATGGCTATTTCCTGAAGGAACGAGAAACAAAGACTTCACAAAATTGCTCCAATTCAAGAAAGGTGCATTTAACATAGCTGTGGCTGCACAAGTGCCCATAATACCTGTTGTGTTCTCACCATACTATTTCATCAACCGAAAAAAGTGTATCTTTGACAAAGGTAATTAATTTAAAATGTTGAAGTAACCAGCACCTACTTCTTACCTACTTACATCAATTGCCAACATTTTACTTTCAAATTAGATTTACATCAACATATACTTCATTGAACGCAATGACTAGGCTTATTTGATGTTGGTTTTATTATCGATTGTAAGTTAGTTTAAATTTTGTGGCACTTTTAAAAACTTGTAACATTATTTCAACTTTCCTTGTTTATAATTTTGTGTTGGTATGACACAAGATTATTGTCTAGATGCTATTGAAATATTCATAATCAAAATCAATAGAGTTCAAGCATAATTTATAATAGAACTTATACTGAAGGTATAAGATGTATTGTGTAGTAACTACATAGTATTTATTATACCTATCACACTGTAGTTGATCCAAAATATTTTTTTATTGTACCATTCAATATCCTGTAATTCCAGGTCATGTGATTATACAATGCCTAGAACCGGTACCAACAGAGGGCCTTACTATGGAAGATGTGCCAGAACTGATAGTCCGAGTTCGCAATATAATGGATGCAGCATACAAGGAGCTCTCTAAAGAAGTGATGAGTGCCCTGCCACCTAACTACCCGCTACCCACCACGGATTGAATCTGGTCTCCTGTTGCCACAAATGGTACCACCTAGTGATCTAGTACAGTGCATATTGCAGTTAAATATAATGATGGAGACACCTACATACTTACTTGTTCAATTGATCTATATGATAGTAACAGTTTATCATTTATAATTATCAATTTGACCCTATTTCAGAAAATACATGATGTATTTAATACATTCATAAATCATTTTGAATTGTTTATGCTTTTGAACACATGTCTTATTCATTATCTAGGTTTACAACTGTGCAAATAAGTATGTATTGGTATATAGTTTAATACTATATAGACTTCGATATAAACTGAACTAGGTACATCATACTTAATTAATAAGTAATTTTAAGTATAGACATAGACTTTATAAGGTCAAAATACCATAATAATTATGCTGGCTAATCAACTATTTTACCTAGGATATTATAAATAATAAGTGAGCATTCCAAATAAAAGGATTTTTATATTTCTGAATAGGAGTTGAAAATACAAAATTATGCTCTAAAACTTTTAAGAATAATGAATAGTCAAATATATTTTATGCCTATCATTTGTGCAATAATGTTCTTAAATTATCATCTTTTTGTTTATAACTTGCAATGAAAGTATAATTTGATATTACCATTCGTTTTGGAAAAGGCTGTGTTCAAATCTCAAGAGAGAGAATCGTAAAACTGTTTTATTTTTACATTGGACCATGCTGATGCTATTTCAATAAAGTATCTTAACAAGTACCCACTAGCGCTTCTATTGAATGTCCATAATGTGGATTTTTACATTATAACATTTTTGGAATAAGCTATGAAACATATTCATTATTGTAGTTTGTTATTTTATTTTTAAGTTTTAATTTATTGCTGAATTGTCATGAACTAGCTACTATTGCAGTACGACGGACTAGCAATATTGAATACAAAACAGCGTAAGAATTATTTACATTGTGAATGTGCAATGCGCCTAGGCTGCGTTCCGTAACTCTTTTTTGATGCGGCAGTAGTAATTGCGTCACCATTGAATTAGTACATGCATATAAATAAATACTCCATGCCACTTTCAGTTGTAATGCATGACACGAGCTGTCCAGTTTACTGGTACAATGTTTGGCATGGAATTTTAATCACTTGTTCAGTCATGCTTCACAGTGCACATTTCGATTTCGTATACAGACTTGCCTATATTTAATTACATTGTTTAGTAATGTTTATAATGTACCCATTTGGTACTTAATGTATGTGTAAACACCTAACTATTTAATTAGAACAAAAAGGAGATGTTATGATTTTCCTAATAGTGAACCAAAATTATATAAAATGTATACCGTGTTTCTATATCGTTCTTACCGTGTTACTATAAGAAACTCCTTAAGGTCTGGAAGGAATGTCATTGATTTTTTTTTATAGGTTCATCTATTAATCTAATGGCTAGTTGTGTGATGATATGTTAATTTATGAAGCAAGAAGGTAAATTTTTCTATAACATTTTTAAACGTCAAAAGGTTTTATATTGGTTTATTGTAATGGCAATACTGTCATTATAGAGTTAGGCTGGGGTATACCTACAATCATGTTATTTCGATGTGAAGTTTTTTTTCGACTTATTTCGTTCACTTAATGAGTATCATTGAGTAAGTTATTTACAAGTTAGTTTCTCTGAGATTTATGGAAAATCAAACACCCACCTATAAGTTTTAATTAGATCTCATTAATTATTGTTGCCATTTAACTCTGCGATAATTAAATATATCAACATGTAGCTACATTTATAAGCACTGTTTATGATTATGTAAGCAATTATTTTATACTTATTGCTTTAACCTATGCACATTGCCAATGGTTTCTTGATGAAACAAAATATTCTATAATATTCCTTATTTCTATGTTTACACTTAAGCTTAAGCATATACTTTCACAGAATTTTTACATGATTTCTGTATGAAATGCCATATTATTTATATTTCTTTTGACTGTTTTTTACTACAGATCAGTATTTTTATTTGCTAGTTATTAAGATTATTTACAGTTAACACTTGTTAGCGTCGGTATTTTAAATGATAAGTTACAACTCTTAGAGCATAGAGATTGTTTATGCAATGATAATTGAATCATTCATTATTGTATCTCCATAAGAGGTAAAGTTGCACAATATATTCTGATTTCAACTTCACTGACATAGCTTGAATAATAATTTACTTACAATATAGCTAGTCGAACTAGCTTAGTCTTACTAAAATCGACACAGTTCTGTGTCAAACCCACCACACTTTGCAATTATTGTTTACAATATTCAAAATGAATATAGCTATCTGTAAATTTAACCCTAAAAAAATATATCGGTGACCGCTTCCTGTTGGCTGATAAATCATTCATTAGGGAAATACGAATATTGAATATCGAATGTGTTGACATTTGTTTGCAGTAAAACATTTTTTTTATTTTCAAGCTATGTTAGCTCATAACTGTGTCAAAGGTAATGCGCAGGTCTTGTAATGACCGTGAAATTGATCGCGGTGGGAGGGCACTTTGTATTTACATCTGACATAAAAAAAACTATCTTAAACCATAAGTATTACCTATGTACTTCTAAGTTATATAAAATTTTATATCGAAATTTTTCGAAGAAGATATTAAGACATTTATACACGCTTTCTGTAGTATCTTAGAGCATCGCTTTGATTATATTAATAAACGGAGAAGTTTAATTTGAAGAAACAAAATTGGTGTGCAATTTGTATTACCTAAAAATTCTTAATTCATAATCCAAAGATAAGATTAAAAGGGACCACTTTTTATGGCCATTATTAATGATGATTTAGTCATTATTTTGTAACATGTATTTGTATGATTGTTCTGTATCTAATCAGTAATCATTTTTACCAATATTTGAAATGAAGTATTATAAATTAATTCGTTAAAATAAAGCATAAATGAAAAATTTTAACATTTATATAATTGCTACAGTGAGACCATTAGTTCCTATTTTGATTTATAATATCATTTGTCAATGTATTATGATTTTCTATTATTGTCAAAATCAAACTAAAGAGCACCAAACATTTTTGACCCTTCATAAAATCGCGCTGTTTTTAAAAAAAACTTTTTACACTGAAGTGTCGGGTCATATTTAAAAACAATGATCTAAAAAAGCAACAAACAGCAAGGTCTTTTAGGGTCAGAAATTAAGGTTATAAAGAATAATTTAACCATTTATAATAACGTGGTTAAAATATTTTTTAATGCAACAATCAAAAACATAATACTCGTTTTGTTATCCTACGTTTATTAATGATTTCTGAATGACAAAAGTTGTCTCAAACGATAATAGAAATTATTGATATTATAATTTTTGAATTGTATTTAGTAACCAAAGATAAAACACGAATGGCTTAACCCTACCCAACGAAAAATATGTTTAATGAATTCGGAATTGTATAAATTTTATTGATAATATTTTAATTTTCTTATAGCATCTACTTATTAGGATAATTATGATTTTAAATCTTTGAAAAAATATTTTTTGTGACACGACAGAAATCACCCTCATTTAATAACTTTAAAAAAAAAAATTCTTATCTTGAATACGAACTGACAATAAACTTGTGCAAACAACTATTTGTTTTAGTATGTATTATTATAAATATTATTTTATTGTACTCACTGCCGTACTCAGCGACGCACATCCAAATAATACTCTATTCCACCCCTCGTACTTGAGGGATCTCATGTTTATAGTATAATAGTATCCTAATGTTAGTTCTGTACGTAGTCTATTGCATAAGATGTAAATCACTAATAAAATTCTTTTGAACGTTTGTCTCTGAGAGCGGCCCATAGTCTACTAGAGAGAAATAAACCAAATATATATATTTTCTGAATATTACACGATTACAAGGTAATGCATGCAGTTTTACATAAAACTAGGATATAGCCCTTATCGACGATGTTATAATCTAACGTAAGATTTTTATCCTATATGTACATAATGCTAAGAAAATAAAAACGTGCAAGGTTAGTTTTAGGCCTGTGTGACAGTTTCCGTCTGTAAGTTATGTAAATATGAACTTATTAATGTTAGGTGTAATGTTTTATTAAATTTTCATTCATCTCTATATTCTACTATATAATGTGTGTCTGGCTGTGTCGCTTTGTATACCTACTTGATGGATGTCGTGTATAAATGTGTAAAGTAGTAGTTTCCGATCATGACATTATACTTTGTATCCATGTAAAGAAAAAGAGTTTATTTGGATGATACCTACGTATTAATTAAACGTTTGATGTTTTTCTTTATAACTTCATTAGAGAAAACGTTGAAATGTGATAAACTATTTTTCCATATTTTCGTATGTGAAGTCTTTTTATTAATAAAAAGGAATCACGAGAATTTGAATCGTTTTATTAAATAAAACTTACAACGTTATTTTAGCATGAATTTATTGTACAATAATAATATATATTTTAGAGATATAACAACGTCACCATCAACAATATTGTTGTTGAATAATTTAATAAATCTATGAATCCTTCATTCCTATGATTATCACAGCACATTTTACGCATAGGAATGAAAATAAACAATGATTTGTGAATTTAATTTAAATTTAATAAAAAAAAACGATTATTCATAGCGAACAGAAATAGGGGCCTTAAATTTTACGATTTTTACATACTGCCCTATATAGGTCTGTCATAACACTTACCTCATAAAATTAGTCAGCCTTGGCGTGTAAAGAGCGCCGCGCCAGCGTCTCCGCAGAGTTCCTCGAGAACTCTTCCTGCATGTTGATCTGTGTCTTCTCCACCAACGAGACGATATCTTCCTTCGCCATTCCCTCCGTTTCGATCATTGGCAAAATTGAAATTATCAGTTCTCCTGGAAAGTTTAAACAATTTAATTAGACGCGGTAAAAAAATCTTATTTTATTAGTTAGCACACAACAATATTTCGGTAGATAAGGTTTTTGCCCAACCATATTGTTGGAAATCTGACGGATCAGTTATCTTAGTGGTTAGAGACCCTGACTGCTACGCCCCAGATCGTGGGATCGATTCCCACCCAGGACAAACATTTGTGTGCATGAATGTCTGTTTGTAAAAAAATTAGTACTTATATCGGTTATCTGGTTTCTAGTGTACAAGCTCTGCTTAGTTTGGGATCAGATGCCCGTGTGTAAAAGTGTCCCAGGATATATAGGATAATCTCGAATAATAGCTGTTCTGAATAATGTAATCATGAAATACTAAACTTTTATATTGCACAACAAAGATTTTTCATAATTTCAAAGTTGATCTTAAAAGATTATTAATTCGATATTGATTTGTAGGTACTTACACCTTATCTCACACAGCTTATCTACTTAATATAGATAAGTCGTCGCCACCTCGTTTTGAATAGGATGTTGTCATTTTATTCATTAAGATTAAAATTAAAATCACAAGTGCTGTCCATAAAATTAAAGTTTTTAACAAATTACGTATTTGAATTTATTATTTACTTCATATGTACCTATACAAATTGAAACTTAAATGTTTCGAGCATTCTACCTACTTACAATATCAATGATACCTGTTTATTAGATAGAAAACATTGCACCTTTGGCATCAGTTTATTGGGCATAACGACATCTCGAGTCGGTAAATCAAAAAAAGCATTTCACAATCGACACAGTCTTACTTAACTGTTATTTAACTACTAAATTGTACCTATCTACAGTTGGTGGCTATTCCCTATTAATAAAATACTATGCATAGGTACCTATAACGCTTCCAAAGCAAGGTTCGTTAATGAGATAAAACCGGTTAAGGTCAACAATAACAGGTTATCAAGCCCTTCGTACACACCTGATCCGAAACGGTGCCTTTTTGAGTCCAGAAAATGATATTTGGAAACTACAACAGGTTGGATAGGTGCACGCGCATCCATCGCTACGTGGAATGCACCTTTCCGGAACGGCAGCAGTTTGTCTCCAGAATGTCTTGTACCCTCCGGGAACAATAGTAGTTTACGCTGGAAACAATTAATAAACTTGTTGAAATTATTGTTATAGGATAAAATTTATATTAGTAGGCAAATAAATATGTATAAAAGAAACTAGTTATACACTTATATATCCCAATACATAAAACTAACTTCGTTTTACTCACAATGTTATCTACATTAGCGAATACATGTGATTTTAGAGTCTAAATTCGCGTTGGATTTACTCATGGAGGGATCATGTCATATCTGTCCAATAATAGGTACATAGGTAGGCATAACTATTGTAGTCAAATTTAGCCTAATAAATTATACAAAATGTACGTAATTTATTATTGGACGGTTTGCCTATCAGCCTGGATTATTTTAGATATTTCGACTCGCAATAATCCATGATAAGAGAGCAGTAAAATATTTTGTAGGGACAACCTAAATCTATTTTTTTTACTGTAAGTCAAGAACTATGTCCACAAATTGATTACTGAGTAGCAGCCTTGACATACAGACTCACCATCGACCGTTTATCTAATAAATCGATTAGATAGGTACAATTTAAAATATTGACTGCATCTTGAAATAAAAATTGTTATAAGGTAGTCAATTCCCACTCAGGAAGTCCAACCCAAAATTTACGCCGGGTTTTGTTTTCGTTTCATGGCCCCGAGTTGAATAGGTTTTACTAAGATATCTACCTACTTACTCAGAGCGTTGAACTCTTATTTGAATACGGCATTCATTAACATAAGTGGAGCATGACCTATCCTACTTCAAGGTACCTACATGTTAAATTGTTTTAAATATGTGCGCTTGCAAAATATGAGTTACAAGGAAACGCATCAATGTAAAAAGACAAGAAACTTTTGCACCTGCGCGGCTGCGGTGCAAAAATAGAGATAATATTAGATAGTAGGTATTCTTTTAAAAATAAAATATACATTATACAGCTACAAAAAAAACAGCCGCGACAAACAATTTACCATTTAGGTACGGACAAATACGTACCTAAAAAATGAACGTAAGAATTAACTCTTGTCTGAAGTATTTAATTATTGTGATCTTGACCTTATGGACTCTTGCTAACTAGATTTCACTGAATCATGGGCCACAGCACTCCGTAAAAATTGTTGTATATAGGTATAAAACACATGGTTTTGTTAGAATAATATCAACTGCTTTAAAACTTTAAAGCACCCTTAAAAAGGCAAGCTAGTTGCCGCAACGCACTCGTCAATCGGTAGAAAAGGATAACATGTTTATCGTAATTTCGTTTCAAAAGTTGGTTTGCATCAATAGCCTAGGTTCGCACTGGATGTCAATTTTCGTGTCAATCAATTGTTTTTACGCCAACTTGTATTCTCCGGAAACACAAAGAAACCGGGCAAAAACAGCGCAAAATAATGCAGATTTCTTTTGTTGAAAATCATAATTTTAAGATTAAGTTTGTTCCTCATTACTTTGTGATTTTAAAACGAATAAAAATGTTTAAAATGACAGGGCAGTTGGCTTGGTGGTTAGCGACCCTGACTGCCAAGCTGAAAGTCGCGAGTTCGATTCCCGCCCAGGACAAACATTTGTGTGCATGAACATGTCTGTTTGTCTGGGTGTAAATATCTATAAAAGTCGTATAATATGTAGTATCAGAAATCTTGTTTCCATAGTACAAGCACTGCTTAGTTTGGGATCAGGTGGCCGTGTGTAAAGAATGTCTAAAAAAAAGTTTATTTATGTACTCTGATGTACCGCAATCTGATCCCCATTTACCCACGTTTCGAAAATGTATATCCGGTTAGACACCATAGCAATCCTTGGGCTATCATTTGGTCCCTTCAATGGAGCAATCTTTTAAAAGCAATTAACTCTAAGTAGAAATATCCATGAATGTTTAGTAAATATCTACTTCTATATTTTTAAGCATTTGAAAAATAAAAAGCCAAATAAATAAGATTTGAAAAATACATAAAAAAAATTAACTTTGTTGAGTTTCTTGACAGTTCTTCTCAGTTAAAGGCTGACTTCCGACCCGGTGGTGACTTCAGTAGCTTTGACCTTCATAAGTGCCCTTTTATGCCTAAACTGAATAAATGCCTTTGTATATTGTTTCTTTTTTTGTATTTTTTGGTAATTAGTAGATTTTTTTATGACGACATTATTATAGGTGGTTGGAAACAATGTGCCGAACCGATGTTGTCGTCTTCGGGGCAATGAGGTACATTGCCCCGAAGACACATCATCGGTAAACTGTCTAAATAAGCCACTCAGTCTAATTCTTAGCGGTTTTACTAGTAACTACACATAATAATAAATACCCTGGCACAGAATTCCTGAGCATTCTTTAATCAAGACCATCCCAAACTAAGCTTTCCTTTACTATAGAAACCAGATAACTGACTTTTAAATACATACTTATATAGATATTTACACCCAGACACAGAATAAACGTTTATGTTTGTCACGACCTGGGACGTGGCAGTCAGGATCTCTGATCACCAAGCCAACTGGCTCACTAGAGAACACGTCGTCTGCACAATACAGCCATACCGTTGCATTTCGATGGCATAACCACAGCAAAAACAAACAGCGCACGCTGACTATTTTGTGGGCATGACTGTGACTTTGACACGATTTACGAAGGTGAACAAATATGTTCGCCGAAAACGTTGCAAGTATATAAGAGGTAGGATCCTACTTAGCTACGTCACCATTTCGATAATCAACTAATTGCGACATGCACAAGGATACACGCGCATAACAATGTTACCTTCATACATCTAGAATTATAATGGCAACTTAGCTGTTATGCAATTTTTCCTTTAAGTAGTCAGAACGAGAGCAGAGCAAATTACAGATAGAAAGAAAGAGTATCCATGCGTTCAGTTTATTCCCAATTCCTAACTCATTTGCAAGATTAAGAATCTTTGTTTTTTGCTAAACCATTTACAAAATTATTTAATTTATATGAGTTAAAATCTTTTAGCTTGCATTGAGTATTTAGAAGTACCTATCTATGTAATGATGACCAAACGAACAAGTCAAACATCGTTCGGACGTAAATATGGCTATGAGAACATAGGAAAATATTTACATAAGTATCTAAGTTAAACATGAGATATCTTAAAGCGGCATTCATGTCCGGTGCATCTAACAATATCAAATTGCCGTTGATTCACTCACTGGCTTCAAAGGTCGGAAAACAAACAAACTGTTCCATGAGTTATTATACAACGTGTTACAAAATACCCCGTAAAAATATTATTAATTATCAAAGCCAAGAACTCTAGTAAGCTGTCATGTCAGGGAACCAGATTATTTAACAGAAAGGCCTACGTACCTATTTTACCTAATAATTGTCTACTTTAATAGTTTTTCTATTTTTCATTAATATTTTTTTTTTTGGGATATATACTCGTACAGCGTTACTACGGTTCTTAAATATTGTGAATGGACTCGTTATAAGGCCGCATTTAACCTCCTTTCGCCTTTACGGGTAGTTTTGTAAGACCCTGTATGACATTAACTCATTTGTCACAACTGTTTCTCTATTTCTATGAATGAATTAATTTTAGTATAGGTCGATAGGTAAGAGAATATTATAAAAGTTATTTTATTCATGTTTAGATTACTGTACCCATCTAATTTGGGTGTGGTAAAATAATTCATAAATCACCAATCAAATGTGTGAGTCTTGGCACATTAGGATTAAATAAAAAATAGCGTTTGACGTAAGTAATATAAACGTATGATAATATACTTCCGTGTATTTTTTAAACGTCCGTAGTTCTAAGTAGGTAGGCTAGTTACTTACCTATGCTTTTATATATCAACTCGCAGTGACATCTACATCTGAGGCCTCTCAGGGAGGAAACTACCTTATTATGTACCTACCTCAAAACACTAATAATATCGCGTGTGGATTCCGGACATGGAATACCATTTTTATTCAATAAACAAACAAATAACGTTAGATTCTAGGATTTTCTTTAAAGGTTTCGTACATTGACGTAAATAGGTATACCTAAACATTTAACAAAATGGTTAAATAATTGAATTGAACGACTTCGGTGTTGGTTTATTCACGGATGTTCACAGTTTTTTTTTAATGTTCGTAGAAATAAACGCAGTTGGTCAACATGGTAGTTGGTAAATGGTCAATTGTCACCGATCTAAGTTTGTAATACCGAGACGATGGAATTTTGTTTTTTGCCTAAAGAAAGCCTAGAATACAACTATCTCTCATGAGCAGGGCTGCCATCACCTAAATTTCCATCACCGGACAAAAACATAAAAAACCTCAAACATTTAGGTGAAATCGGGGTTTTTCCCGAACACGCCCAAAATATTTTTTCACTCATAGCTTACATTTTAATTGATGTTGAATTGCTTGTCTTCCAAGTAATTGGGATTCCCCTGACACCATCCGGACGCTCCTCGGATACCCTCTAGACTAGGATAAAACCGAGGAAACCCGGACGGATAGCAGCCCTTCTCATACGCAACACCGTCTATCACGTCATAAAATATCTTATACTGGACAGATTGTAGGTAAACTGCAAGACTTATGAGAGATTTTCAATGCCCATCTCACCTTATCATCTCTAACTGCCTCTGCCTGTTTGTTGAGAGCCTCCCGTGCCGAATGGGCGCCTCTGTCGATGAACACAGTGCCCCAGAGCCAAGCTGCAGTGCCAAAAGGCACCAGATATTGTAACGAGCGCTTTGATACAACTGTGCAACGCGCCATCAACGGCCATAATACCGCAAGAACTAAAAATATGTAAATGAAATGTTAATATAAGTATATATATACTAGTATCATACCAATAAGTATATTTTTAAGGCAACCCCCAAATAGACGCTTATTCCAAACAAAATATGTCTATGTTAAATTCTTAATATGTATGTATATAGAATGCACTTTTCAAATAGGTGTTGTCACATCCGAAACTATGAGGAATAACGATCAATACTTACATAAAGAAATCTCGGGCCTGATTTTCATGAAAAAAAACTGCATCATTGAATTTTTGAAAAATACTATATTTCTACTCAGTAATCAAAACCTTCGATTTTGGAAAAAAAAATTACATACGGTACTTATTAATACACTGGTTTAACAAGGAACAAATTCTGGTGTGTATACAGCAAAGTTAAGGAAAATGTTGCATTTCAATCAATAGATTCATGTTTCAAAGTCTTTGATTCATTTTAGTTTTCTTAATTTTTTTATTATTTTTTGCAATTCCTCATAGCTTCGGATTTGGTCAACCATCCCTTTGACTTGAAAAATTCATTCTGTTTAAATAATAATATACAACGTTGATAAAAGCGAGAGGCATTAAATGAAATATATATACACATATACTATACGAGTACGTGCTTACGATTAATTTGAAACTAATAAAAAAATGTTCACGTGAAAAATACGAAAAAACATTTTTCAAAGAAATTAAATAGCTGAATAGTCAAAGTAAAACTTAAACATACTTTGCAAAAATGTCCTCTGACCTGCGTATCGGAATGGCAACATCGCATAGCGTAGCGCCTTGTTTGTATTGGGAACTTATGAAGAAAGAGCGGCATCGTCGCGTGAATTTTGTCATTTTAAGGTGAATGACTCTAGGTAGCTATGCCAATGTTCTTGGTCAGCTGCTAGGGAAGATACATAGGGGTATATCTAAGAAAAAACTTAAAAAATATCATGTGGCTAAACTATAGCTTCTATCGCTCTGATATTTGGTGTGTGGCCTGAAAATGATACAAAGTATATGAGGTTTCATTTAATGCCTATCGCTTTAATCAAGATTGTATATGAATACCTAATTAGTAAATAAGAAAAGTGGTACTGGTAGAGATCCCTTAACTACCTGTCATTCTATTTCATTGACTTAGGAAGTAGGTATATTGATTTGATTTCATTCATGAATACATCGCACTATTCTTAAGAAAATCGATACGTCTGGATCTGAGTAAACGACCCTGTAAATAATTGATAAAATCCGTTTCTGAGGCCAATTATCACATCGCCAGCCACAATTTGCATTGTTTGATTTAAAAACTTGTTAAGTATCTGGATAATTACATTTTAAACGCAGTTTTGTTTCATCTTTGGTAAGTAGGACCTAAGTAATTAAGTGGCAAAGTTATACTAACTTAAAACTAACTTAGTTAAATTGAAGCTATGACAGATTAAATTTTTACTCTATATAATGTAAGTATAATATGTTTGTTTTCCTTTTTACGTGCTCTCGAACTCTCGAGTATGATGAAACACAATCGCTTCGTTATTTTGCTGCGATAATACCTACTTTACGATTATTTTCAGATTATACGCAGAAACAGGAAAACGATGTCGCTTGATATCATTCATAGACTTCATGCTCAGCTTGTTGCACTATTCAAGTTGTTCTTTATAAATAATCTAGTGAACATTGGGTCAGAAAATAATTACGATCGATATTTTCTCCAAATCAGTCTTTCGTACGATTTCTTAACGTGTTTTACAATTCACATTATTGTTGTGACTAGCAATTACGTTGCTATATGTAAGAATGATGCGATTATATTTATCTTTTATTCTGAAATGTAGCTACATTAACAGAATATGTCAATTTAGCTACAATCTGATTTATTCCTTATATAGACACTTACTATAAAGATCCAGTCCGGTCTGATGGTTGAGCAACACCACGGCTCCCCTGGTGTTGTCGATGTTCTCCAGCCCACGCACAGTCCAGCGCAGACCAAGGACTCGCGCACTCACCCTCAACAAAGCCGCTGGTATCCTACGCATTTACAAATCGGAAGTCAACTGACGAAGTCATGTATAAATTTTAATCCGGTTATGTTAAGTCGGCTTTATTTTTCGACAATATCTGAAACTTTAAACACCTATATTTTTAGAGAGCTCTATTGGTTTTATATTCCAACCAGCCTATATGGCCTTCCGGACCCGTACCTAGTCTTTGTTTAGTAGTTACAACCTTTTAATAGCAGTTCTATATTTATCCATCTATACTGCGAACTTACTTGCGTCTACGCAGTTAGCAGGTAAGTTCGCACCTATCTAATTACTTAATAAAACGGTTTAAAAACAGGCCGAGTCGAACAAAATAGTCGAAATATTACCTTTAGTTACAATATATTTGTCTTACCTATTTACCCAAATAATTACACTTTTACCGGTTTGGCATATAGGTAACGACGTAGTTTAACAGTGTTTACGATACTGTAATAACAATATTTAATTTAGGAACATTTTTCCTTTAACTTATTTTTTTTTATTTGTAAGGATATCCGCCATAAGAACAGGTTACATACATAAAATACGCTTCAAAAGATACAATTCTTACGGCATGACAGATAGGCTTGGAGTCCCGTTGACCATTTAGGTATACAACCATAAAAAAAATGAAGACTTAACAGTTTAAACATTCGTTTGAGCGCTGACGGCTCTCGAAGCAGAATATTACAATGCCATTGAAATAAAATTGCCGGAAATTGTCAGCTACGATTACAATCGATAAATATAAAATGTTGCTTTTGGTACTTGCAACAAATATTAATAAACTATGTAGGCATGGGCCCCGGCAGGATTATTTTCAGGAAGTTGCATCTGCATCCAAATGTTTTATAGCTACTATTAACTAAATATATAACATAGTTGTATAGATAGATATACACACGACACTAAGTCGTCAAGTTCATAGGAGAGGGTATTGTATATTAATGGGTTTTTTTTTTCATATTAGGGGGGTGCATGTATACCCCCTTGGGGGGTCCAACCATAAATTGAAAATCGATAGCTATCTGTAGGTATGTTTGAAGTTGGCATACGAGTATATTAGTTTTCGTCTAGTCTTGGTCCTTCGGCCTGTCATCCTAAACGTCGTAAACACAAGTCTATCCACAATAAAAGTTACACAGTATCTTTGATTTATTTCTATATTGTATCTTAGATTTTAAGGAAGATGACGAAAAAAAGAGAAAGTGGTCAAGAGTGTGTCAGATTGCAACACGCACAGTGTAGGGTTTCATTGTTATTCCGATGAAGTACAATCTATTTGAGTTAATGATTTGTACTATTTAAGTTAATCTTATTGTTTACGACTAAACTACTAGTTATATTGCTTGCATGCTAGTAGGTAGCAATAGCAAAGATGTGTTAAACCCCTCGCCTACAAGTAGGGTGTCATAATAAGAATAGGTTTGCAGAATTTTGCTATTTATGACTAATACTTAGCACAATATATTAATCTCTATATTAGTAGCAAGCGTTACTTTTAATATGCTAAAGTCCCCGGGTAAAGGGCAATGAATGAGTGAGACATGTCAAAATTAGAGTGGAATCCTTAATAGATTATTATACTATTGACAAATAAGGGCGTGCTCTTAAGTAGGTATCTAATTCATACTTACAATGCGTTCTTGGGGTCGAAAGGCTTCAACAACATCAAGGGTATAGGCGCTGACGAGAATATCAGTGACAAACCCACGAATAATGTGAACTGAAAGAAAAATCATTCATTATTTTTCTTATTACCTATATACGGCAAATGTTATAACATTTTAGTATCAAAGATCGGTTTTCCATATAAGCTTTGTAAAAAAAATTATGAAAATTCATATACTGGTCTTTGATATTCCTGGAATAATACTACAAGTACTTTTACTGAAAAAAACAATAGAACTTCGGGTACGCGGATAAAACCGAAGAGTTTAAAGTTAGTAGGCATCTTTCGAAGAGGAAAATAAATAATCCAGGCTTATGTACATTAAAATCTTTAAAATATCATATACATTTAATACATTCTACTAATCAGAAGTAAGATTATGATGTAGGTACTTATAAAGAGCCATATAATAGTGCGTTAGGTATAGAATGATAAGTAAGTAACCTACTTCACTAAACAAGAGTATCTAGATGTCTATTTATCCTTATGTACCTATACGTGACATATATGTATACCTACATAGATACTAAGAATTTGCTAAGTAAGTATGTTAGAAATAATCTTGAGCTCCACTTCAATATTAATTTCGAAAACCACCTGTCTTGAAGTTAAAGCCTACTATAAGACGGTTCCTAGTTCTCTCTTTTATCCATGATTCATATAAGTACCCACCAACGACTCAAGGAAAGGTTTAAGTCTACATTTTAGAGCCGATTTACCCTATTTCACAAATAATCGTCAAAAAAGTTGAGGAAAGATGATACGATTATTTGATTTTAATATTTACTATCTGCCCCCCATGGTGCAAGCGCGTTCCCGGGGGACAATACTTTATCCCGGAATAAAAAGTAGCCTAAGATACTCCTTTAACATCATCTATCTGCCAGCGAAAGTCCCGTTAAAATCAGTCCAGCCGTTTTAGAGCCCATAGGGAACATACGCACATCGATTTTTATTTATACAGATAAAACATGAGATAGGTAATTGATGAACAAACATAATCACATGGTCGCGTCATGATACATTGCGTCATTGCTATGATTGATTTAACGCGCCAACTGACCATTGCATCTAGGTATTTGTATGCATGTTTAAATTGCTTATAAAGTCGATAGAATAAACGCTACAATTGAGAAAAGGATATAGTTTATGTTTTATGACAGAGCAGCCATCGGATAAAGCAATGATCGAGGCCATTTATATATTTATTTTTATATAAAGTTACAGTCCCCTGACGGTATATTTTTATCACAGACTTTGCATATTTTCTAATTTTGTATTGAAGAAATTACATATATGAGCATTCCTTCTAGACGCACTGAAGAGATAGTACTAAAGTTAAAAATGCACTCGTTACAGATGCATATTTCAGTTGGGTCTTTCTCTTAGCAACAGAGCTGGCCACCTCGACCCTTAGAGTTTGATACAGGAAAACGTTTTAATAGCATGCCATTCATATTTTTGTAAAGGAAATAAACATGTGCATCTGTTTGGGAAATTATAAGTAGTAATAAAGGTCATCATCATCATCATCATGAATCACCAATTGTACATTGGATCATGTCATTATATCTATACTCGTATATACTATGAGACAGCGTAATAATAAAATGCAATTTTGAACTGGGTCCAAAGTCAAACACATTAGCACCTCTAAAAAACAGGCTGTGTCGTAAAGACTCATGATAGAAGTAAAACTTTTGTCTTACAGGGAATCATTTTAATTATTCAGCAATCACTTTTATATAGCATAGAAGATTGTGTTTCCATCCCCCCATGTCGGAAAAAGAAATTTTGATTTTCGATATCTGAGTGCAAAAGCCCTTTTTATCCGCTAGAGGATAAAGTAAATTGAATGTAGAACATCGTGTGCACTAAGTTTGTAAATTCAAAAGATCATTAAACCTATTTACTTCTACCTCCATGGTACCGAATTTATCATACAACCTTTTTTAATCTGTTAAATACTGAGACTCGGGACCATCTTTGTGTTCTTACTTTTTTTTTATTTGCTTTGCGCGCGCCATTTTCTCCATGTTTTTTTTTAATTATTAATTTCCTCGCTGAGGTCGGATGAAAAGTTACGTGTGCACTCGAGTGCAAATATTTTTCACCTCATGCTCTTTTGATTCCCTTGGTAACAATCAAAATTATAATTTTTAAAATTTCGCTTGCTCGGTCATCAAATTTGAGCACGCGGTTAAAATGCAACTTTGCGCTCTTGTATAACATTTAACTATTCATCATTCATTTATTTTTCGTCAAACAAAAAGGATGTGAATAAGAAGTTCAAAGCTATTTAGAAAAATAAAATAAAAAATTACTATAAAAAAAAATTATAAACATACCTTTATATAATATCTTGCAATGGAACTGATTGAGAACAGTATGATGAGAATGGCCATTACACACCCCAAAACGACGTTGAAGGCTGACATTGTGGTTTGTATAAATATTCCTGAAAAAAAATCAAATACCTACTACTTAGTATTTTTAGTTATATTAACTTTATTAAATACCTATGTGTACAAAACTGTAATAGGTTAGATATGTCAAAATAAAACTGGTATACCTATCTATCGTACATACTATAGGTACCTAAACAAAATGATAATTACCATCAAAAAATTTAACAATAAAAAATTCATAAAAGAACACAAAATATCCATCGGAACAATGCAAGCAATATTTATGTACATAATTTATAATTTTCGTCTGTTATTTTTCCGACTATCCAATTACAAATTAAAATGTACGACAGCATAAAATCATAAAGAGGAATGTTTAATAGATATTATGTCAAATGTAAGTAGACACTTTATCATGCATTGCAGTAGTTAGTTACATCAAATAGAGTTCAAGATCAAGTGTGGATATCATCACTTCATCAATCAAACATTACATAACATTGGTAGTGACTCTTCATTCCATTCATTCATTTATGTACAATAATGGAATAACCGGTTAGACCCGTGTTTGATAGAACACTCGACGAACCTAGCACACAAATTGAGCTACTTCCCTACCATAAACAAAAGAACCGATATAAAGTTACTTTTGAAGTTGTTCCATGTAAGTTTGAGTCATTTTGTATGGAGTTCCTAATATTCATTAATCCTCCAAAAAAGCCTATCTACATCTATGTTTTGTTTGAGTAGGTCCATATGTCATAGGTAGTATGCTTGCTTTTTATTTGTCTGTAATGTGAGCCTAATAAATTAAGTAGATACTCGCAAGATCGCTCCCAATAGATGACGTTAATATTGTCCTTATTAGCTTGCTGACCCTCTATTAAAAGTTGAGATAGCGTTGAAATATGACACTCACTATAGGTAGGTAGGAACCAACAGCGCTAATGTAAACATAACATAAATGCTTTTCCGCGTAAAATAGTTACAACTAGGTTATTAGGGATGACATTAAATAACTTAGGCCATATTAGAGACACAGGCACAAATTTAATGTATTGTTCGAGTAGGTACATACTCATATCATATTTTATAGGTAGGAACTGTGCCGTTACAACCTAATAGCGTACCTACCTAGATACTGACCTAACGCAAAATTTGGGTCTCATACCAAAATGGAAAAAAAGGAACCCTAAAGTTTTAAGGTTCCGTCTTTTTATTTAATAATAATAATAGTTTATATATAATATATCCGTACGCACTGCTCATGATGGCTGTTTTCCTCAGTAACGTCAAATGCTAACGTCATGGAGTATTGCCGAATCTATTCGTGCTAACAATACGGAAATGGGTCTAATCTTTACATACATAATATCAAACAAAGTCGCTCCCGCTGTTTGTACGCTTAAATCTTTTAAACTACTTAACGGATTTTAATGTTTTCAGTTTTCAGCAATAGACAGATTGATTTAAGAGGAAGGTTTATATGTGTTAGAATCGCCATTGCACTTTTGCGAAGCCGGGGCGGGTCGATATTAAATATATTTTTAAATTTAACAGTTCTTGGGTAAGTCATTGAAAGTCGCACATTCCCGGTTGTTGTCTGTGAAGTTATCTGAGCTTTGCAGTATCATATAAAAGTACTTAAGTAGGTACCTATATACTAATATCGGTAATGTATCCACTTTTATTTGCATTGGACAGTAACTGGTCATTATCTTATTTGATAAGCGGTTATGTATGAGTACATACAAATTTAAACATCAGATTACTTTAAAAACTGTATTCACAAACTAACAGACGACCTATGTTACGGTTATTTTCTTTATTTTTTTATAGATATGTACGAACAGTTTTATACATAATAAGTACGTACCTACGTCTCTATTATGACCCTATGTGATCTATAAACGTTTGCTTACACGTGATTGGAAAGATATTGGTAACCTTATTTTAATTAATGGCTGAACCACGTGATTACGATAGCCTGTCCTCACATATGATTAATTCCATTGCATTAGTTTTACGGATTACTGATATCTAATGAGTAGATAGTGCGTGTAAAGATAGATTCAAACAATTTATGACCGCTGGTAATCTCGCTAGAAACAACAAAGTCCGCTAATAAAGCCGAAATTAATTTGTAACAATTATGTAGGCACTTACTGATATTATGCCTAATGTTGCAATCTCGGGATTTTTTTCAAGGACTCATTTCTACGATATGATTGTCTACACCAACGTATCAACGAGTTAAGAAGGTAGATTACTATTTTAGTTTAGTTGTTTACTTATACTTTGTCTGACATTAAACCCTTTTTGAAAGTTAAAGGAAAAATTTATAAATCTTATTGAACATCACATTGTTTTCGACTTAAATATTAGTAAGTTACTACATAGTTGCCAAACTTCTTAACTTAAATCTAAAATGAACCATAAAATCACCAACCTTTTCAAAATCAATGGAAGAAAACACGTATCCAATCCTGACACACAATACCTATATTTATAGGAATAGGTGACCAAATTATTTATGCACGATGCATATTATATTTTTTAAATAATTCTTGTAGCCAGCGATGTCTTTTACCTACCTATCTTACAAAATTTAAGTTATATTTGTTTGGAAAATTACGATGCGCCTGAGGTTTAGAAGCGGCGCGCGACCGCCGTGGTACCGCTCAACAATAACACTGGAGTATGTAATGGTAGTATGACAACGAATCACTATGAATCCCATACACGTCACTACTCAGCACTAACACACGATAACCGCCGATAATGTGAGCGTGGTAGGTCGCTATTTGCATCCATTAAAGTATTCTACGACTATTCTACGTTTTTTTTAACTAAACCGTAATTTAAACACTTCATAGTAGTACCCTAGACTATAATAGGACTGTAGTAACTAGGTATTCTTTACAAATCATTACGAATTGTAGTCTAATTCGAAAATTTCTGTGAATGCTGCATTTTTTTTTTTGATTACTTTAAAATGATATCAAATTACAACAACGTATTTAATCTTATAGGTACATTTCAATACCTATTTAGGAGTCTGATTTTGTTTGTGTCTTTAGTGCGTTTTACAAGATAGTCTTCATGGCACTATGCAACTATAGGTATGCATGCATTTTATAAAATACACGAGAAATTTCTCGGTTAGGTGGTGCAGTCAGTATAAGTGGTGGTAGGTAATAATAAATTAATACTAACGTATCCGTGCTTTGGATTTAAAATCCTGCATAGATGTTCTTCTCGTAGATAGGAATTCAGCTGAACGCATCTCGATATCTTGAAACTAGCTAGAATCAGATTGAATTTGATTAAAATATAAAATTAAATAATTGTAGGTACCTACCTAACCTTACCAAAGGGACTTTACCTACCCTTTTTAAAAACTGGGTACTCCCAAATTTTGAACGTTGAAAAAGACATAAATCCCTATTAGAATAAGTTATCAGCATCATCAAACAATTATAATAGATCAATAGAAGCACTTCATTAAAAAAACAAATAAAGTTTGTTTAATTATGAAATTCTTAAAACTGTCATCCTTGCGTACCGCTAGTTTGTAGGCCGTTCGTCAATCTATCTGTCACAAGGCTGTATCTCTTTGTAATGTTAATACAATTTGTCAGAGTACGGACTCTGATCCGTATCATCATTACATAGTATAAAACAAAGTCGCTTTCTCGGTCCCTATATCCCTATGTATGCTTAAATCTTTAAAAATACGCAACGGATTTTGATGCGGTTTTTTTTAATAGATAGATTAATTGAAGAGGAAGGTTTTTATGTATAATACATGTGACATCCCACGGGAACGCAGGTAAAACCGCGGGGACAGCAAGTCAAGAATAATTTAAAGAAACAGGTTAAAACCAAAAACAGGGTTCAACAAACCTCAAAACGTGTAGACTTTTGTTTATGCTCTTCTTCTTATGCTATTCAAATCCTTATACAATTAATATATCATTATAAAATTAAATATATAAAGAAAAATGTGGCGCCTACAATTTATATTATAGCAATAATGCACCGATATATTAAGTTCGTTGAATTTAAAAATATATATATTTATGGCATTTAAATGTAAGTTAGATTACAAAAAGAAACTTTTATCTAAATATAGTGGATAATGGAAACATGGCACACAAAACCATCCGAACTATGGATAATGCTAGTTGTTGATAAACCAGCGCTGGTTTAAATTAACATCCGACTGTACCACTGGCCGGGTTTAGCTAGTAAACTTATGATTTTGCAATAAGGTATTTCAGGGGCGTGACAAATGAATAAACAAAATATTATTAATGGTAGCGAATTTTAAGTAAAAATTTATTAGGTGCAAATTTACAACATTTTTGTGATATTATTCTAATTCAATATATAAATTTTATATTATTATCAGCCTGTGATCAGCCATAATGGACCTGAGTAAACAAACACACACAAACTGTCGCATTTATTATATTAAGTAAAATAAATATTAGTAATAATATAACAGTAACAGTAATAATATTATATAATATTCTTAGATATTAAAATGTAAAATTTAGTAACTTTTTGACATAAAACTAAGACAAGAAAATATGACTCCAAAATAGGATGGCAAAATGAGCTATATCAAGGATATCAGAGCCGTTGTAATGTTTTAGTGCGACATCATCAACAATAAAGTACAGCATTGTTGATTCAGAACCAGTTGACAATTTTTATGAAACTTCATGAGTGGACAAGTGTTAAATATGGGCATTAAAACATGCACATGCTGCATCCTTATTTATGTGCATACTTTTTTTGACAGCATTATATTAAATTGCTTTATACACCTACACATATAACATTTGTATTATCTATTTCAAGATTTAAACTAGATACAAAAATATTTTCTACAAACTGATTAACAGTTTGTTTTCACATAGAATTTTAACTATGAAATTCATAGTGAAAACAAACACAATTTTAATTCTTCATCCGAGACTCTCTGGACACTGGAGAGTAGCATGACAACATTGCATGTGCTAGACTGATCAAACACTATGAATTCCGTTTTGACATTTAGGAATGATATAAAAAATAAACCTCTATTGCTTATTTTTTTTTTGTTTTTTGTTTTTGAATGTTAGCTTTATTAAGTATTTTGTAATTGTTAAATATAAAAATATGTAAAATTGATGTTATAAAATAGCCAAAAAGTCAGAATAGATAAAAAAGAATTTAATAAAATAAAAAAGAATGTAACCTTGCTGAGTTTCTTGCCGGTTCTTCTCAGTTGAAGGCTGACTTCCGAACCGGTAGTAGCTTCAGTAACTTTAAATTTGACCTTCATAAGTGCCTTCTGAGGGCCTAAACTGAATAAATGGTTTTGAATTTTGAATTTTTTTGAATTTTGAATTTTGATGTTCTTTATTTCATAAGCAATTAAGGTTGTTATCCAATGAAATTCTTATATAGCGAAACAGCAATCATAGTGTGCCACTAGTCTAATAATATCACTTTACAGCTTATATGATTTGCTTAAAAACGAAGCAAAAATTATTTATAAAATAAAGGAATGATAAGTTCATAATAAAATGTTGCTATAACTCTAAATTTCTATGCATTGCTTGAAGTGCTTGTAAGTGCGTATTAAAGATGGAGTGGTACATCACTTGATACTTCATGGATCCAGCTTTACAATTAGACCAAAAATAATACATATTTAATATTGACTACTACTATAATGAGTGTGATTTAGAATTGGTACAATGCACCCACATCAAATCCAATTCTAAATAACAATCAACATATTATTTCTTAAAACTTAATATTTATAATAAAACATATATCCAAACTTAATGGAAATTTTTAATGTCTTGTGTAATGGTGCTAAATTCCTATAATGTAATTTTTGGTAGAATTCACTAGAACATTTTCTTTTTCATAGCAGTATATCTCTCAGTATATTCATTGTAACCTTCAATGGACACCAATTGTTTTGATTCAAATAAATTGCCATCTAAATTTATTGTATGAATTTTTGAATCTCTAAGTAAACTTGGTCTAATAGCATCTAAACTCAAGCAATTCTCTTCTAATCTCAAAATTTTCAATCTTGGTGCTTGATGTAGGTCTTCCCCCAGTGCAGATATCTCATTCTGACTTAAATTAAGCTCAGCAGCATACAGCTTTGACATTCCACATGGTATTTCAGTAATTTTATTACTGGAAACATCCACCACTTCCAAACTATGAAGTCCCAGAAGCTGTATAGGAAAGTGCTTTAATTTATTGTTGCTCAAGTAGACTTGTTTTATATTATTCAAGCTTACAAATGATTCAGGAAGTGATGATATCAAATTATTTGACAAATTTAATAACTCAAGTTTCTTCATATTCGACATATTCGGTATACTCTCTATTTTGTTTGTGTCCAAGTTTAACTGTTTCAAATGCTTAAACTTGCTTATATCGTCGGGCAAACATGTAAGGCGGTTCTTAGATAAGTCTAAGTTTCTTAATCTATCACATAGATCGAGCACTTCAAGAGGAATCTCTTTCAATTTATATTCAGATATTTGCAACACACCAGTTTTCGATGCTGTCTCGTAATGTTGCTTGATGTTAGAGTTACCCATTATGTCAGGTCAATCTATCTCAGATTTATTATATTAAATCACTTTTTAAACTTTTATGTAATTGTATAATTAAGTACAAAATAATAATTAATAAGTCACCTTCGATTAATTTTATTTCGTTGGTACATACTTTGTTTTGTCATGACTCGTCGTGATGTCAATAATAGAGATGTCAATCTGCGACAATTAATTAAGCAATCGATATTTTAAATCTATCGAAGTAATACTGAATTAAAGCAATAAATCGATTCCAGTACGCTAAGAATATATAAAAAATATAACATTTAGAATGTAATATAGCTAAATGTTCATCACATATTACAAAATACACTATTAGCGCTTTACTGGCATTATGTTTTGTTTATTTTTGTTTTCCATTGTTTCATTTATGAATGAAAAAATATAAAAAGAATGCTAAACTCACGTCAAATCTGAGCTCTCAAAAAATTTAAATTAAATATTCTATTGGTGGCGATAAATGAAAGTATGAGTGAATCAATAATGTCGTCACAAACTAATAGGCCCGTGTTGACGATTTTTAGTTTGTATATATCCTCATAAAAAAAAAATTGTTTCTAGTTTCTCAAACGGACCGCAAAATTCATGATATTTAAAAAAGACAGGATCTCCGGTGAAGCTAATTGATCCCTGCCATACAGGAATATTGTAATAAAATATGTCTTTTGTAGGGAACACAATAACCAAAGAGTTAACCATCATAATAATTGGTCGAATAAGTTTAGGGACAAAAATTTTATTAAATTTATGTATAATAATTTATAAACATAAACTTATATTTAGACCCTAGGTTTGTATTATGCCTTGTTTAAAGCAAATAATACTTTTTAATGATTAGTTAGATACCTCTCTATGTAAAATTATCAAATTCATATGTATTTAAAAAAATACCGATTCATTGTGTCCACGGAAATCGTATCCGTCTACTGTCATGACATGTTATACATATTTTCTTACTTGACATTGCCAGTCATCAGTGTATGGAGTATACAAGTAAAGAAGGACCATCTGTATGGGGATTAGTCGAAAAAGTGTCCACTTGTAAACAGCAAATTAGTTTTCGAATTCTCACCGAAATAGCACTAGTGTAGCAAGTGGAAATGAAATGAACAGAGTGAAGACGTGTGCTGGGTTGGTTTCCGGTAGTTCTTTAATTCTATTTTCTTTCCTTTTTTATTAATTTAGTATCCTACTCTAATAATTTGTGGCGCTCTATTTAAAATTCTCCCAGTTGCTACAGTACGCGCCACCTTAATTTGTTCCCTTTCAACGGACACTTTTTAGTACACTGAGATGGTCCTCCTTTACTTCTACACTCCATAGGTGACATGATAGAACCACAGACAGCAAATTAGAATTGACAATTATTTCCAAGTCATTCATTTATATCCATGATTTATCTACTAAATATTATGATAAATGTACATCAAAGTGTCGATGCTATATACTTAAATGTGGAACCATTTTAACTCTTGTAAACATAAGTAAGGTTTGAAAATCTTGTGTTAAAGGAACCTTAAGATTATACTTTACAATACTCGATCATACACAGATGTTTGTATTTCTGAACATAACAACCAGGGGCTACGCAGAAAGTTAAAAATAAGGGGCTCGGGAAAGAAACTATATCGCCATTGGTTAGCAACGAAGCTGTACGATGCGCTAATTCAACCCGAAGCTCACATTTCACACAAAGATTCGCGGCGATTATTATACCTTCCTACCTATACCTACTAATATTAATGTGAATTCAGGGCTTTAAACTATTAGAGGCCCTGGGCACTGGGATAATGGGGCCCCGAGACTATGCAATGAGAACTCTAAGACCACTACACACCGATGCGATTTCACGAGACGATCTGTCGCATGCGTTCTCTGTAACCCCTGGCCGTTCAACGGCGTCGAACTAGGGGGCTCCATGGATCGCGGGACCCTGGACACATGCTCAGAGTGGCCAATGGAAAAGAAGGCCCTGTGTGAATTAATGAATAACCCTTAAGTTGACATCTTTTAAAAAGATAGAAGCTCTTGTCGGTGTAGTTACCGGGTTATCTAGATCCTATATATATTATGTTAAAAAAAATAGGTTTCTAGTTCATCAAAAAGTTAATATAAAATTGACTACAATATTCCACCTGAACAGGTGACAACTATAAACGGATTTATTTGTTTAATCTACAACAATATATTTAAAACAAAATTTTATGTCTTTTGACATTGTTGTGTATTGAAAACATCGTTAAGTTTAAAATTAAGTTTAAAAAATAATATAATAAATATAAATGAAGGAGTTGGCTATTGGCTAATGTAATGTAATGGGTTGGCAACCCTAGTTTGGATTGACTAAATTCGGATAGGTTATTTTGTCCTACAGTATAGTGAATTTAGTTGAAATGATTTAATAATGTGTTTAATCTAATTATTAATTTGTGAACTCGTTATTTATTTCTATCATTATTATAGTAAATTAATTTTTTTTTATACATTTCGTTACCGCGGGAAAACAGTGAAACGTTTGATACTATAATGGCCGCAATAGCGCCAATGCTTTACGTGTTTGTTCTTGTAGCATGAATTACCGAGCTCAAATTATGATTATCAAACACTGTATGTGAGATGAAAAGATCTAACTGAGATGGACATCAACGCTGGTAAGTATATAATTGCTGCTATTGTTGTAAATAACTTATTTCTTTCAAATGCTTTCGATTATGTGATGATGATAGCTTTATTTGTGCACCTACTTTCTTCAGCGTGTGTGATTCTCCTACATCTTAAAATTTGAGAGCTGAGAAATTGGTTGCTCACATCAGTTTGTTGCTTTAGCTGAAATTTAAATAACCCCCATCATTTTGGTTTAAATACATAATTTACCAATTTTAGTCTTCCACCACTGTCTTGAAAAGTAGATACTCTGATCTCACCATAATCTTGTTTTAGAAGAAGATAGTAATGCACTAGCTTAAAATTGTTATGTCTTATGAACTGGCATATATAGTGATGGGTCTCCACAAATAAAGCAGAGAGAATGTTATTTTTGTATGATTTTTTTAATTTATAAAAAGTTTAATATACTTAGTTAGTATCTATCTAAAACCTATTAGACAGTATTGATTTTATAGTGTCAACATTATTTGACATATTAGACCTTGAGACAATTTCGTTCTTATAAGTTAGTGCTAATTTAAATTTACCAGAATTGATATATTTTGTTAATGAACCCTTAAAGAGCAAATTGAAATTAGAAGTGACAAAATTAATAACTTTGTAGATAAACACGACATTTCTGAACATTCAATAAGAATACTTAAGTATGTGTAAAAATGTGAATTTTAAGTAACTCATTAAATATCATTAAATATCCTGACTGCCCCAGTCTATATTGAAGCATCCTTTAAGGAAAATTTTAGTATCCATTAGTTTTCACCAATATCACCCTCATTCGAGGATTAAAATGTAGCCTTGTTCTACTCCTCCCTATTTGCTATATCCATGCCAAAAATCAACTCACTTTGCTCCATTATGACATGAAAGGATAGTTGTATGTTCAGACATGCTGATTCTTTAGTATATGTATAGATAAAATAGATCTAGATGGAGTGAAGTAGTAAACATATGAAAAATTTTAAGTAGATATCAAATATTTGTTACAATGTTTCTTGTGTTTTACCAATAACATTATTTCAGTAATTCCATTTGGAGGTTGGTTCACTTTATTAATAGATAAGTCACTTTGTGAGTGTTACTTCCATAGAAGGATACATATATTATTATCTAAAAGAAATCAAATCATTACTACCCATTATACCTTAAAATCCCCTGCCACATGACTTTGTGTATGATTGGTTTGTACTACTGAAACTACTGCATGGATTATTATTTTCTCCACAAGAAAGGGGGCTTATCTGAGAAGATTTTAGGTTATAATTTTTGAATATTTTCTGGAAATAAGCTACGAGTATGATGATATTTGTAAATTAAGAAAAAAGAAACCCTAAAAAAAAGACAGTCAGAGACATTGCAATAATTAAAATATTATGAAAGTAATATATGGTAGAATAATTTGTCTAAAAAAAGTTATGTAAAGGTCCACCATAGCATGTCTTTTAAGCTTGACTATAACCATTTTCATGATTATCCACTTTGGCCTAAAAGAATCCTTTTTGCAAAGGTGTTCTAACCATCAGATCAATTCTTATCTAAAGAAATATGTAAGTTCTCTTAAGTATTTAATTTATACTAATTATAACATTTAATAAGATTAATATCTCCATAGTATGAAATATCACAGTATTAACTCACACAACAAAATAATATCTTAGGACCGCCGGTGGGGGCGACAGTGACAAGAGAGCATTCACTGCTAATCTAAATTATGTGCTGCCAACAGTACCCATAGATATCTACTAAAACTTAGTCTCTACATCCATCCACCAGAAGTCATCTGGGTATGTAACAATGTACACTGGGTATCTACTAGTACAAAGCCCGGGCGAAATCCAAACTATGTATAAACAAATAAAATTTTTCAACATTCACTGTCTGAGTTAGGTTTAAAGATTAATAATTATTAGTATAAGGGAAAATGTACTTTAAAACAATTTTTCTATTATTCTTGCTTGCAATACATGGAAATAACAATTTTCAAGTAAGTACTTATAGATAGTATCATACATTAATAATTTGATTATTGTAAATAAGGGAACAAATCCCAGGCTAGGCCAATAATTTTGTTAATCTTATTAAATAGTAAGTTTACAGTTTGAAGGCACAGCTGCCTAGAGCAAATTGGTCATAATAACCTTCCTCCCTTGCCATGACTTTAAAATTAACATGTAAGGTAAATTTAATTTATTTTCATTTTTTCCATAGCCACCTTATAAGAATCCCTAATAAAAAAACATACATGTATACAATATGTTTTGTTACCTAAATTCAAAACATGACTGCAGATGAATTAATCAAAATGATGAGTTAATTTTAATAACTTTCTCTATGTATCTGCCTGCTTTTTTCCCAAGTGGTTATATATGTTTGGTGCAATATGTAGGCTTCTTCTTTTCACTTCTTTCTCCATCATCTTGCTGTAATTACGCACTCAACTCTAACCATATGTCCATCCACGTTCAACACCCACATGGGCACATAGCATCAAGTTTGACAGGTCAATAAATAACATTTTATATCTAGCTTTCATAGAAATAATTCCCTAGCCTTCTGATTCTTATTGCTAATGATTTCTTCTTTAATAACAAACAAATTACAGTGGACCCCCGCTAATACGGCCCCTGTCTAATCCGGCACCCCCTGTAATCCGACATGCCTATCACTGTTGAATTTGTTGGAGGCCATATGCATTTGGGTATATACTGGCACAGTATAAATGCAAAGTGTTTGTAATCTATTCGATATTTGAGTGTTGTTCTTTGAGTGTTCAAGTTTCTTTGACACAAGCAATAAATGTTCCTGGTAAATAACCACTGTTTAATTCAATATTTCCATTTGAATTTAGGTACACAAATATTATTTAGGCAAATCTTTAGATAGTATCTAATCATTTTTATATGTAATTTTAAATAAATAAATTTCGGGACTCTTAAGCAGTACTCTATAGTCCGACAAATTCGATAGTCCGACACTGATCTGCAAAACGTTTGTCGGATTACCGCGGGTTCACTGTACCTAGATATACCAAATTTTGCTAATCATCTCATACTTTTTCTTTCAAAGAGGTCTCCACACAATTGTCACTGATTGATGTACTCCTGACAAATTTTGACAAAACAATTACACCATGCGCTAGTAAAAAGGATGCGAAAAAGGAGGAAGAAACACAGGATGCAATGCCAGACTCTACAACCAACACGGAGAAAAATAATGCCAACCCATTCCACTGCGGGGATGATGTATTTTTACTTAATAAGGATGGAAGATATTATTTCGGTTTGTATTAAATTTTTTCAACTTTGGGGCTTTTCAAGTATTACCTAAGCACTATGAGAGGTGGGGGGGGGAGGGTTTTTGTTTGCTTATTTTGGATGATATAGGGGGTAGGGTAGTGTACGTTAAACATCGATAGTTTGGTAATCCGATAGTATCGATAGTTTTACTAAAAGCTATCGAAGGTTTCGAACAATCAAAAATCAGCATTCATCGTATTTAAAGTCAAAAAATCAATCATCAAAATAACACCAATTTTGTTTTATAAACAAAAATCTATTTTCTTTTATCCTATTTCTGCTTTCGGTTAAAATTTGGCCTACCTTCAAAAAGATCCGTTCCGAAGGCACGTAAGATGCTGGAATACAGAGATAGAGCATCGCTAATTCTTTCTATCTGTTGTTGGTGTATCTCCAGTATTTTATAGGACCCTTTTTTCTGTCAATTACTGGCTTCTCAAGATATTGCCTGACATCTACCAATGAGTTACTCAAGGGGGTCGATATGTCCGGAACGTCTAGGAATCGCAACAGGTCATTAGATGTTCCTTAAGACGTGGATGGTGTTGGTTGCGTTTCTTCTAGTCAGGTTTACTTTAGTTAAATGGTAGGTCTTTTCGTAGTAATCCCACACACGTGACTTACTCATATTTTTTTATTGTTGTTTATTTGCTATCTCCGCCCAACTTAAATTAAGTGAAAAACATCCACAGAAAAATAACTGAACTGCTTGACTTTTTTCATGCAAATGAATGAATGATATACGTACAGTAATTCGCATACTACCATAGGAAATAATCTTAATGCCTACGCCTCTATCACTATGGCCGGGGTGCATCATACCTTGACTCTAGGGATGTAATAGTAGTTCTCGAGTAAACAATCGATCGATAGAAAAACCATGATTAACGTCTAGATGATGATTACGACATCCGTAATTATTTCCTTTTTTATACATATGGCAACCTACACATTGTCTATGCTTGAAAACGAAACGCATTTCCGGGGAATCCCACAAATAATGTATACGTTTAGGTACTCGTTTAGTATCGAGTAGGGAATAACCGCGCGCTATTCACTTGTCTAAATTTTCTCTTCTGACGAGTAGACGTATTATAAGCATAGCAAAGCAAGTTATGATTTGTGATACCGTTGTCGATCTCGTTTCAAATAGACAAATCCAAATTATACCAAAAATTGTTCGAAAGGTTTAAAAAATCTCATACATATACGAAAGTACAAAATGTACTGAAGTTAACGAGTGTGGCGTAATTATAAATTACAAGCAAAGTCCGACAAGGAACTTAATATTATTGTATCTAAGAGACTTGAAGAAGAATTACAAGCAGCGACTAAGAATAAATCCAATCCAATAAAAAAAACAATACATTAATTTATTTATTTATTTATTTATTGGATCACCAACAAGACACACATCAATACATTAAAAAATACAAAAACAAAAGAATATAAATCGTAAATGGTGTCCCAATTACAGGTGACGACTACAAGCACTAAAAAAGACACACAACAGAACAAAAAAAATTGAGAACTAAATTAAATTAAAGATAAAAATTAAGAATTAAACTTAAATAATGTACACAAAAGACTCATAAAATAATAATAAAAAATAAAACCAACACTATAACGCACTATTACTAACACTCAGCAACTTATTTCTAAAAAGAGTTAGTCTGTCACCAAAAATGTCAACATTGCTTTGTTTAGAAGCTATGTTGTACTATTGTATTTTTTTGTTGTATTAATTGAAAAATGTTTACATAAAAATAGGGGGAAATACGTGAATGTGTAGGGAAACATAGGACTAAGTATGACTCGTGATCATAAGTACGAGAAAATACCATATATCCTACCCATATAAAATCATAGCTTCTAATTTTATTACTTGAACACTTAAAAAATATGCATCAATGTCCCATAGGAACAATAGTAGAGTTGAGTACGAGCAACGACAATGACTCGTGTGAAGTGGGAACGGGGGTGGCGCGGTGCCTGGTCAAGTTCGGTGACGGCACGCGGTCGTGGGCGCCGGTGTCGTCGCTGAAGCTGCTGAGTGCGCCGCCCACGGACGACGGCCGCATCATGTGCGTCGTGTGCAAGCGCCGCGAAGGTCGCGAGCCCGTCGCCGCCGCCGCCGCTGCTGCTGCGGCCAGCGCGGCGCCCGCGACCAGCACCAACGCCAACGCCAACACCATCATCGCGTGCGACATGTGCGGCCGCGGGTACCACGCCAAATGCCACTCGCCCCCTGTCGATGCTTGGATCAATGGTACCGGTCATATTTCTATTCTATTCTACTAATATTTTAATTGCGAAAGCATGAGCGAATGAGAGATGAATGTATCCAAAGGAAAATGAAAATAGAGCAACCCTCGGGCACCCGGGTGATACAGCAGGGAACAGCTAACTTATCAGATAGTGATGAAACTTTAGTGAGTTGTTCTATGTACGCCCGCGAAAGTTCCTAACACCAAAAAACTAAAACATGTGGCAATACATGATTTTTACTATGGTCTACTTACATGGTCTTATCCTCTTTGACATTGGTTTAGTTTACACTCATGGCTATCTTATATGTATACAGAGGGTATAAAATACTCTTGCAACACAGATCTGTGGATTCAGACATATAGAATGCACAAAATAAGGTTTTTATTATGTTGTCTCGGTTTTTAATTTTGATACAGGCCAGCATAATTCGAAACATACTGATATCTCTGACAGGTGACCACATGCCTGTCAGAAATTTAAATAATAAAATATACAGAACAAAATTTTGCTCTGATATTTTTGACAATTAAATGAAAACTACAAAGTATAATTGTAATACTTCAACAGGTGCTTCTTGGCATTGCAAAAGATGCGTGGATCAAAGGTACAGAGTGGCCGCCGCTGAAAATCGGGCTCTTAAGCGATCAGATTTATTCAGATTTAAAGGAGGACAACAGCGCAGGCAGCAGCAAGAACTGACGCCACCCTGTGATGTAAGGTCATCAATAAAATATGTATTATGAAATGTTATTCATGTTATTTTTATATTCTATGTTACATATATTGCTATATTTATTTTCAGACTGCGTCCACAACCTCCTCCACCACTTCAGAAGCAGGAAAGGATCAAAATGAGGCGCATTGTTATTGTGGTGAAAAAAGTGATTGGCTAGCTCAGGTACTTTTCATTAGAATCATATTTTTTCTTCAGTTTTATCTAACATTGTTTTGGAGTTTTGCTTCATTCTAAGTTTCCTTCTGGCCCCCGTCACGGCACGGTATGTAATTAGTGTATACCTACCCAATAATTTGAAATGTGTACACAGATGCTGCTGTGCTGTCGATGTTCCCGTTGGTTTCACCAAAGATGTGTATCAAGTTTACAGTACCCGCTTTATGCTGGTGATAAGTAAGTTATTCATTACAAAATGTTACATAAAAATGATTCTGTTCTGTATTCTCATAATTATTTGAAAACTTGTTTGATTACAGATTATACATATTTGCATGCTCAAATTGTAATGGTGGAGTGGAGTATTTGAGACGGCTCGAGCTCTGCTGGTTGGATCTGGCCCACCTCGCGTTGTACAACCTCACCGCGTACAACGCACCGAATTACTTCGACTTAGACAATGTTATAATGCCCTACATCATGGATAACTGGCACGCGCTACAATTACCTGAGAAGGTTAATATTTTGCATGTATTTGTTTGTATTTTTATCAGTTCAATTCTCTAATATTCCGAGTAGTGGTTGGAGTGTCAGTTTTTATCTTTACAATAGGTTAAATGAAAATAAATTGCACATTGTCATTTTATTTACGATATAGGGACGATATCTTAAAAACTTTCGCACTAAAATGTTTTGGTTAGAGTTTGGTCCCCATCTATATAGCCAGGTCTAAAAATATGATATAACTATTAAATTAGCTTGCCTTAGATGAGGGGAAAGGTCAAAGGTACGTTTATATGAAAAAAGATATAGTTAATAAGTCCGAAATAAGGGGATAAAATTAAAAAGTTTACTACGCCAAATAGAATGTCATATGAACAAGCATTATTTACACATTCCTACACTTTTTAAGGTCTTGCCTTGTAACCGGAAATGAAAAAAAACCAGCGCACCCTCTTATCTCTAAAGTTTGCAATAATAATTATCTATATTTAACAGGAAAATTAAACAATATTTTAAAAATAAACTACTTTTGAGGAGTTGAATACATCTTTAAATTCCTTCATAGAATTTGAGAGTTGGTTAAAAATAGATCTTACTGCATTCAAAATTAAGTTGGTTTTATTATTATTGTACATAATCCTCGGTCCGCGTTGCATTTGGCTGACAAGCGCGAAACCTCTAGATCCGACAAAATGTTAAAGTTTTTAAGATATCGTTAATGTAGATATATTTATAATATATTGTATACTTCACCCCATTACGTTGCGTTTGCGATTGTACAAGTGTAACATAATGAAACTAAAGCTTCTTTTGATATTTTGATTTTATATGAAACTATTTGATATAATGAGCTGCAACTACAGCAACAAATTAGGTGTACTATTAATTAATGTTGAGATAGTACCAAGTTGTTGTAGGGGCGAAGGCTTTGCCCAGCAGTTGGATACAATAACCCCACAATAATAATGTTAAGGTTAAACAAACTTGATTTTTTGTAATTTACAATAAATATCACTTTTGTACATTTTGTTACTGCCATAAAATAATATAATGTTGGGATGATCACTTTTGTATATTTATGTTACACATACGTTTATAAGAAACATTCCGAAGCAGCAAGAAATTTAAATATTATATTTAACAATACAAAATGGGTTATCCACGCGTCTAAACGTAAGAATGTAGCACTTGTGCTCTACAGAGGGTATTTATTTTGCTTCAGGTTTAATATTCGATTTTATAATAGTAGGCGTGAAGCATTGATAAACTTTTAATGATCCTCATGTAACTGCTGGCTTTAAATTTACTTATTTAACAAAAAAAAAACTATTTCTATTATTTAGATATGCAAAGTCTACAGTCTCGGTTCGATAACCCATTTCTGTAGTCCGCGATAAACTGACTTATTTACCCTTTTCCATATTGCAGGCACTTCACCCTTTTAATTTGAGAGTGATTTGTTGAAAAGTTAACACGTAAGTGCAACTTGAAACTCTTGCATTTTTAGTATTAATGAGTCTTACCGTAGTCTGTCACTTGCAGATGTGGCGCACTCCCGTCAACGAAAGACGTGGAAAGATACTGACAGCTTTAACATCGTCTCGAAAACGGTTCAAATGTGGTCGAGAGATGAAGAAACGCGCTACGATTTGGGGCCTGCGTTTAAGACGTCCACCGCCACCGCCAAAGCAGCTGTCTGCCTTGGAACAGGTTGCTCTTATTTCTATAGATCATATTTTAACCTGGTCTTTTATGTGACACTTTTATGTTTAAGATCTCAAACTCAACTGAGTTACTTAAACTTAATTTTATAATTCAATCATTCAGAGATAATTGAGTTTGTCAAGTCCACCCAGATCTCTATATTTAGGCACGAAGGAGTTAGCTTAAGACAAACGCTTAGTAGAAAAATCTTACATAGTTGTAGTCTTTATGATTTGCTGGATATTTTTTCTCAAATAAATGTAACCGGACAAGTGCGAGTTAGACACGCCCACAGAGGGTTCCGTTATGTAGTAATAAAACCAACATCATTTTGTATACGATACTACCGAGAATTTTTATAGGCCTTCTGACTGAGACGCTCGTCTAGTTCGCGCTTGTTGGCTCGAATCAGGACTTCTTATGAAATATTTACCGTATTTATTTTTATCTTGGGCACTCGTACTGTCTAAAATCTGTCGATGGTTGCAATCTGCTTGTAGACGCTATGCCAGTTCCGCGTTCATTGCAATCTGCACCGCATTAACCTAAAGAAACATGCTACTCAATAAATATAACCATTTGTACATGTAGCAATTACATGTGCTTTCATACACGCCATAGTGCTTTCCAGTGGCGTAGCGTGCCTTGTCGGGGCCCCGTATAAAAAATTTTTTGGAGGCCCTTATATGGAGGTAAAGATTTTTCACAAAGGAAAAAAAATATTGTGAAAAGAAATATTTATTTATCACATAATTTTACCATTTTACAAATAAAAATCGAATTTTAAATATTCACTCTCCTTGCCTTTTTTTCGGCAAACTGGTTTATTAAATCATTTATGGCTGATGATGATTTTAGTTTTTCTAAAGTTTCTGCCTCTATGAACAATAGTGACATGTCTGACAGCCGTTCTTGTCCCATCGAAGTTCTTAAGTAATTTTTTATTAGTTTTAATTTTGAAAAACTTCTTTCTGCCGTTGCGGTTGTAACTGGACGGGTCAAGAATAAAAAGCATGCTGTGATTACCTCGGGAAAACTGGATGCAAGACTATTGAATTTTACTAGCAATAATTCAATGAGTTATTTAATGGAATAAATTTATGTATTTCAGAATTTAAGCATGTTTTTAGAGCCTTTAATTGGTCACAAAGATTAAGTGAGATGTCTTTACTGTATTTAGCAGACAGTTTTCCGGAAGCGTTTAATATCTCTTCGCTTGAAGAAGATAGGAGTTTCTCCGGTTGTAATATTTCGAATATACTACTCAGGTTGCAAAGGCTCTGAAATCTTTCTTTAGTTTGAGAAATTAATATATCTAAACAGCAATAGTATACATTGACTTTGAAATAGGATTCCGGGTCGCAAATTCTCTCATCTTGTGATAACTCATCAAAAAAACGCTTCGTTATCTTTCTCCTACTGTTTTTAAAAACAGTTGTTACCCCCACTCTTTTGCTAAATCTTTGGATTCATTTAGCAAACTATTAAATGAATTCTGATTTCTTAATTGGCACAGTCTATTTAAAAGATTACTTAATAAAATACTAGATTTCTGTAAGTCATTATTTTCATGCTGTAGAGCTTTAGAAACAGGATTAATAATTTCAAATAGTGAAGAAAAAAATGTAACGAGCACTAAGAAATCAAAACTCTCTAAAATATTAATTATACTTTGCATTCTTCACGTTCATCTTTTTTATTTGAAATTAAATTTAGTTGGTACAAAGTTTTCATGATTAGTAAAAAAAATTTCTTTACTGCTAATAAAGATTTGTTCCTAGAAGACCATCTGGTAGGACATACCTTTTTAAGGGTAATCAAATATTTTTCAGATGAATCGTCACTTAGCATAGCCAAGCGTTTTATACTATTGCCAAAAAAAGTATATATTTTTTCTAAATTATCGAAAAAGTCGATACTTCACGAACATGTCTCGCAGCATCGTTCAAAACCAAGTTTAAAGCGTGCGCAGCACAATGAACATAATCGGCATTTGGAGCATGCTCTTTTATTAGGGTTTGTAATCCTCCATACACACCCGACATAGCATTTGCTCCATCGTATCCCTGTCCTCTACATTTAGTCAAATCAATTCCATATTCTTTAGTCAAATTTAAAATGACAGGTTTCAGACCTGCAGCACTGCAATCGGTTACTGCTATAAATCCTAAAAAGGACTCATTGATTTTTATTTCTTTAGGCACATTATCATCATTTTCTGTAACCGAGATATATCGAAAAACTACAGATAGTTGGTCAATTTTTGACAAGTCTTGTGTTGTATCCAGAAATATTGTATCGATGGTATTTCCTTGCAACCAATTATTATAAGAGAGTGAGGCACTAATTTGCTGCTGTGACTTTTCATGGTCAAGAATAGTTTGTGTGAAATTGCTTCTAACCGAAACACCGTTAACCCAAGCAGAGGAGTACGATTTGTTTTGACGATCTGCTAATAACCAACAGAAGTGACAGTACGGTTTGTTTAAAACGTTAGAATAACATAACCATGGTCTTATAATTTTTATGCCTGCCTGATTGAAATATGAATAATAATAAGCCGAAAAAGGTCGGTTATTTTCTGAAACTTTTGGAAATGGTCCTTGTGGTTTAAATGGACCCAATTTAAAAATTATTTTTCGTTCGCATTCAGTTAAATTGTCACCAAAATTTCCTCTATCTGATGAAATTATATTACAATCTGCAGATATATCAGAATCGTTGACTTGGGGTTCCTCGATTTCTGGATGGACATCCGATAAAGTATGTGCTTGGCTTTCTTCTATTTCCGGATGGATATGTGACGAAGAACATGCTTCAGAAGAATCTAAAAATAAACGAGTAATTGTTAAAAAATAAATACGAATGCTTTGATACTAAACCAAAAAGAGTTATATATAAATAAATAACGTTACTAAGGGTCACAGTTAGAGAGTATTCAGTTCAGACGCACACAGACTCTACGCGGATTGTGCTCGTACCTATTAGTAGATACAAAATCACCTGCAGCCCGTCCGTGCATTACTATACACCTGCGTGCTATTTAAACGCAGCGCGTAGTGTAGTGGCCATACAAAACGAGAACCCGAAAGCGAGTCTGCACATCTGAAGTTCTCAACACGCAATTAACGATACGATACGGGCTGATAGACAAACAACAAAACAAATCGATCCTATAGATAAGTTAGAATTTTGTTTTTTTTTTTAATCAAGGCACGGAACCCTAAAAACAGTATAATTGTGAAAATCGAGGGGGGAGACAACTTTTTGTGACGGACAGATGGACAGACCGAAATTAAAAGATTTCCTTGTTTATCACTACGGGCCCCTAATAAATGGTTTGGGTAGTTAGTACTTACCTTTCCAATCTAAATCACTCACAGTATCTTGTCTCTGAAAAAATGAAGAAATTTTGGGCACTTTTTTATAACCTCGTCCCTTTTCTGTTTCATTTTTCTTTTCTCAGCGCCGCTGGGATAATCTCTTTTCCTTTCACTCATTTCCTTTACAAATCGCTACTAATACTGCTAAACCAGGAGAACAATATTGTTTGTACTGAATTACAATGTAATGCACATTTATATAAAGCGCGTAAATAAACAGTGCACTGCACTCCGTGGTTTAACATCCAATGCAAAGTACAACAACGTACACGTACATCGCGATATCGATGAAGGATTCCCGGGGATTCCCCGCTGAGTTGAAGATGAAGTAAAACGGGGAAGTCCCGCAGCCCGCCATAACGATGTAGAGTGTTGCCAACTTTTGAACGCACGCTTAAGGCGGGAAAAAAAGGAATTGCTTTATAGAATTTTGTCATTTGTAAAATAAAATAAATTAGAAAGTTTTTATTCTTTTTCCTTACACACTTTGGGGGCCCCGTATAATTGATACGGCAAATACGGCGGTAGCTACGCCCCTGGTGCTTTCGAATGAACCTCGCACTGTAATACGAGTAATACACGAGTAAACGAGTATATAATAAATTTAGTATTAAATGTAACATCACTAATTTGGTTCTACTCATTTATACTAATAGTAGTCATTACAATAAGTGATTTAAATATTGTTCTAGGATCTAATGAGGTTTAAACCATATGCCAAAACATATTTTAATTTGTATTATATTAGTTATAGCCCTAAAGGTCCCTGTCCGACTCTGTGCCCCCTCTGTGTTTATATTTAGACTTTTAACAAACGTTTGACTAGAGGCAAATCGCGCCTCAATATCTCAGCATTGTGATGGACTGAGCATGACTAATGTTTTCTGTACAATTTGAACCTCATGGCGGCCGAATCAGTTAAATAGATTTGGTGATATCCTGATTATTGCCTCCCCCAGGTGTGTTGCGGCGTCATTGATAACACTTTTGGTGCGATACTATTAATTTACACTCCACTGTGCTATTCTGGCCAGTTTAATATCGGCTTTGCTTCACAGATGTGAAATCAGTAAAGCAATGTTTGTCACTCATCTATTTTCATATGCTTTAGATTAAAAAAGGAGAGCCACTGACTAATGAGCTGGTGCGTGAATATGCCCCGCGACTTCGATTTTTACCACGAGCTCCTTCGCCACTGACGCTACCTACAGTAGAAGACAGGTATATACATATAGATTTATATAATCTTTTGTTGCCTAACAGATTAACATATAGCAATGGTAAGATGGTATAATACCATCAACATTTAAGCATGTTTCTATTATTTAAAAGAATAATTAAACAGTAATGTTATATTTTCTTTGTAATTCATTTACAATGCTTTTCTGTTTCAGTTCACAGCCATCTAGTAGTAACAATGATAAAAGTTCCTATAAAAATCACAATCAACGAATGATTGTCCCTGTAGATGGGCACTGGTTAAATTTAATGATGGGCAAACGGTTTCATGAGAATCTCAACTCTAACTCCAATTCCGAAAATGATTCTACAAGTTCTTACGAATCTGCGAAACCAACCGAAGCTGATGAGCAACCCTCGCCTTCCTTTACGTCTACTGCTACAAAATCTGATGCCAAAGCCGATGATGATAATATAGAAAAGATAACAGAAATAAACGATACTTCATCCAGTGAAGCAAAGTCAAGTTGTGAAAATCCTCCTGTGCCATCTCTGAATACTTCTATTCTTCCATGTACTGTAAACTTAGATATAATATCCAAAGAGAATGTAGTAGATACAAATTTGAGCAAAAGCAACGTTAGTACCATTAATATTAACACTCACACGACGAGAATAGCCACGATGAACTTGGAAGTATCTAAGTTATCCACTAAGAACATTATTGAACATTCCAAAATAATGTCGCTGCAACACATGGACATGGACAGTCTGCCTCCTTACAGCAGCAACTTCAACCATGACATGGAATCGTCGGGTGACGAAACCTCCAGTAGAGGCACGCTAGACGCTATTATACCACCGCTTAAAGACTTTCAGGGTAAAAATAATCCATTCCTAATGTCAAACTCATACCCCTCTAAGAAATCATTCTCCTCAACAAATGCTTACAATAAGCAAAATGGAAAACAGAATAATTTCCACACTCGATTCTCTTTGCCTACTCAACTAAATCCACTTATGAGTGGCCCAATAGCGAGACCTCTGAAAAGGAAGCTCAGTGAGAAAGATATTGTTATTGGTCCAAATGGAGAAGTGAAGCGCAGGAAATATAGAAGGCCTCGTAAATATTTACAATTACAGGTTAGTAAATCATTAATTTATTAATTTCAGAACAACTAATAGAGTTTATTTACTAATTTTATCGAGCATATTTTGTGATTAATTATAACTATGGCTATTCTTTCGTCTATTCATCGAATACTTGTACTTTTGTCGGTGTGGTTCATTCTGGCAAGGCCACGACTTCATATTTGAAATCTAAAATCACCAATAGAAATTACAAATTTACCAAATATTTGTAGTTCAGAAGTTAAAGAAGTTTAGGTAACCCTGCCAGGACAGGCTACAGTTTAATTTCTGTGATCTGTGCCTGTAGAATTTAGGAGGCGGTCTTTAGAAATAGTAAAATTAGACAACCTAGGGAAGATTTGTTTGATCCATGAAAACCTTAGCCCACCTGTGTACACTTACAATGAGTATTAAAAATTAAAAATTTGACCTTCATAAGTGCCTTCCGCGGGCCCAAACAATAAATGGTTTTGAAATATATTTTGAAAAAAAATATGGTCTACTATAGAATGATTTTATTATTTGTATATCACTTTGAAACTCCGAGAGACGTGGTCCTGGTATCACTTCCCGGGTTGGGTAATATTCAATCAAACGACGTTTCTTTCTGTTAGGATTGGTGAAATGTGGATGTGGTTCACGTAAAGTTTTTTTTTTTTAAAGTTATCTAGACTATAACAAAATTGTCGTATCTGTAAATTGAAAATATTGGACACGCTAATCTCCGAAACCTCTTGACTAATTTGAATGGGAGCTAGTTCTTAACAATCAATGTTAAGTATCTGTAAATCAAAATATTAAAATGGTCATTAACTAATTATTATTTTATTGTTTCCAGCTCAACAAGACGTGTCCTTTACCGGAAGATACCAATAAAACTGTCCAGACTTCAATAGAAAACGGCGAACCCGCCCCTCAAAGTGGAATCAACAACGTGAAATTTCATGGAAGGAGACTGAGACAGAGGCAAGAGAAAAATTACTATGAGAACGCACGGCGTAATACAAATAATAACACTAGTAACAATAGTAGCGTGAAGAGCTTGCAACTGAGTCCTCATAAAATGAACATTAGCGCAGCGGAAGTGGATGCAGAGCAACTGTCGGCGCTCAAGTCGAGTGTGCAGTCGTACTTCCGCGCCGGCCAGTCGTTCAGCGTGCTGGCCCGCCGACTGACCCCGGACGCGCGGCCCGCCTACCTCATCGAGTGGGACTCGAACGCCTCCTAGTGCTCTAACTGTACTACATGAATTTATTTAAATATCTATACATATTATTATTGTAATAATATATAAGTGCGTGTCTGTAGTCTAGTTGTAAAGAAAGATCAAGGAATGTGATATATTATTATTCCAATTGGACTTCGTTGTTTTATTTAGGATCAAGAAGAACGTTTGTATCTTTTGACTGATTTTATATATTGTTTATTTTAGAACTACTGGTTTATTATCAAATAAATAAACATTTATTATTAACTACCTGCAAGACTATATAAATATCACAGTTTTTTTTTTATTCATAGAAAACGTTATTACTGAACTGTTATCCCAGGACCACCAGGCGTCACGTATTTTCTGACGAAGGAAAGTGTACGATTGAGTAGTGTTATTATGAACTAAGAACGCATGCCTACCTGCTAGCTTACTAGACCGCAAATTTTCGGGTATCAGGTAATCAAGGTACATAAAAACATTACTTACCTCACGTAAATTCTCAAAGCAAATTTTTACGTATTCAAAACAATACAGTTTAGGCCCTCGAAAGGCACTTATAAAATTCAAATTTAAAGTTACTGAAGCTACTACCGGTTCAGAAGTCAGCCTTCAACTGAGAAGAACCGGGAAGAAACTCAGCAAGGTTACATTCTTTTTACACGCTTTATATAAGCTTCGCCTGTATGTATGTAACCGACCCCTTTGAGCTCGATTTTGTCCTACTTTGAACGATCAGATTTAATTCAAACTTTGCACACCTGTCAAAGACCGATGACAATGCAATAATCCGATCAAAGCATCCGATTATCCTAATTAGATTCGCCAGGATTAATTAATTTCTTTCCGCATCCTTTGCATGCGAGTAAGAGAGATAGACGTGTTCTAGAGTGGAGACCACGGCTCGGTAAACGTAGTGTAGGGCGCCCTCCAGCTAGATGGAGCGATGATATACGCAAGCTGGCTGGCAGCGGTTGGAAACAAAGAGCTGAAGATCGAGCTCAGTGGCGTGCCCTAGGTGAGGCCTATGTCCAGCAGTGGACGGAGATAGGCTGATGATGATGATGATGATGATGAAGAGAGATAGAGCTAGTGCGCGAACTACGCATGCGTGCAGTTCCAGACTTACTCTTTCGGGCACTCAAACTCAAATTTAATTAAAAAATGAAAAATATAATAATACTTAAAAAATCTAAAAAAACACGCTTTATATAGAAAATGCAATGCGAAATTGAACATCGCGCAACGTCACGGTATGTACGATGATCAATTTTCCATAGAAACCAGCTAACCTTTTTGGCGTACCTACTCGATAAGATCACGCTACGCTTGCGTAAGATGTTCGTGCTTGTCTCTTGTACGCGACCGTGTGTCGATACCGATTAGTCGAGGGTTACTACATATTCAGTTTTATATGCTCAAAGACATATTTTACATCACTCTTACGCTTCATATTCAACTAACGTAAAATTAACAGACAAAGGATTACATTTAATCAGATATGTATGGCAATTGCTTCTCAATCATGTGAATAAAAAATTTATGGCGAAGGGAATAAAAAATAAATATTATAGCCTTATATCAATATTAGTATAGATTAAAACCTGTATGTAGGTACATAAAGTTTCTTATAAATAAGAGTACTAAGGACCAATAAATTTCGTCTAATTAGCCACTAATTCTAAGAGCAAACAGATCTTCGTTAAGTGGTCTAGTTTTTGACCTGAAATTTGGTTTCCTTTTTGTAGGTCCAGTAAACATTCAAATCAGTGTTTGTGATTTCTCCCCTGCCAGGAACTGCCATATCAATTTATTATCTTAACCTTTTCAACGCCATGCCATAACGGCATATCTATGTCCTATACGATAAGCCCAAAAATCGATATGAATATCTGTATCAATAAAACACATAAAAGTAATGATTACATTTTTTATTTGCTATTTTTCTGTGACCTGTTTATTGTCGAGTATAGATGACAAACGCGCACAGGGCAAGCTTGCGCATGTCGAGTATAGGCGACATTGGCGTTCAAAAGGTTAATGAGCCATGCTCAGATGAGTTCAGCGTCATCCACATGGACACGCACGATACAAAACTGAAATATTGACTGAGACTGAACTGGACTACTCTGGGGGTTGACTTTGGAGGTATATACTGGATCTTCTAAACTTATATATTTTATTCGGGGTTCACAATGCATTGGTATTATAAATATCTATAAGCGGTGGTCTCCTGGTTACTTTTTGGGATATCTACTAGAAGTCGTTCAGTTACTTTTACGGGGGTAATCTCCAATCTTTGATACTAATAACTTTTGAATTCAGCATCTGTCCATAGATATGCAAAACAATTACAACTATTATAATTTATTAATAGACATCTGGGACATTTTTCACACCTTATCTGATTTTAACATAAGAAGAGCTTGTCCTTGGAAGGCAGATAACTGATATACTTAGAAGGTAGATTTATTATAATGTTTAATATACTTACAATAATAATTTTACATAGACAATTTTACAAAAATTTACAATAGAAAAAATTAAAAATATTTACAAATTTTACATTTCCTACTCCATTAAATACTAAACTCAATATTACAGGTAGAATATAGGTAAAGGTGTGTGTTGCGTTTGGGAATGCTAGCCTTTCGATATGCAGGCTAAACCTACTCTGTAGTTTAAAAAAAATCGCACAAGGGGCTTCGGTCTCCCACAACCAATTTACCTACCTATATATTTGTCGCACATGGCTACATACTTGTGAACTTCGGAGCTCTCTGCGTCAGATACCACCCGATGACTTGCTAGTGGACTGAAGGTGCGAGAGAACTAATGTAGCGATACAAGAGATATCCCAGGCCTTCCTCGATTCTAGGACATTAACGTTATCGTCAGTCTGTCGGGCCTCTTACAAGCGGCGCATGTCTTCTTACCATTCGAATCGAGCATGGCCAACTCGTGACGGTGGCAAAGTACATACTTCATAAATTTATACCCAAACCAGAACAGACATGATCATGCATGTACACAATAGATTTGTCCGGGACGAAAATGGCTCCACGATATGGAGCTGCAGTCATGGTATATTACTATTACATCAACGTTCCCCCAAATTATTTCTAATATCATATTTAGACAAATTAAAACCATCTTGTTTTCTTTCAACTTCTTGAGGGTAACCTAAACACCTTTATAACTTAGGAGCCAGGGACCAACACATTCTTTATTTCCAGGCGCCAGGTAGTGCCTTAATGACTTTGGCTTATTATGATTAGCTAAAGTATAGTGATTACAATTGTGTAACGCACGAATACAGGTGATTTGTCTGGGAATAACATGCACTTGTGGACCTGGGCACACATTTTTCTTACCACTATAAAAAAGAAAGGTATTGTAGAATATTACCGTTATTAAACCCACAAACAAGCTGCACAATAATAAATATGTAGTAATTTAAACAACAAGATACAATATGGAATGTCAATATATTTTACTTCATTATCTACATTTGAATTCGATTTTCGAGTAAATGACTGAAATTAAATTTGCTTATCAATATACAATGTTTGTAGTGTCGTTATTTTTTTAAATATTTATTCCTCATACCAAACCTTATTAGTTTGAGAATTTGAATATTATTTTACTACATATTTTCACTGGAGTTTATCTATCTACAAACACAAAAAGACATATTCCAATGTAAAATAAATATATTTCAAATCAAATGTATGACATTTGATCTGCTTTTAAATGACAGACTGATAAAAAATCTACTAACATTAAGCAATATTTATCGAAATTCAAATACGTAACAGAAATTCCGTTTAGTAATAATAAATATAAGCCACGCCGTCACCCACTGCATGTTCGATTAAAAGCTAATTAACAATATGGCTAGTTACTTACTCTTGTCTGATAATTACAAGAGATAATTTAACGTGTTTGTGGAACATCCAGATAATGCACACATGCAATAAGTGAATGCGTGAAGGATACATAACAAAATTCATAGTTTAGTTGATTGTCTATTCATCAATTATAAAACATTTTGATTTATTTTCCCAATTTTAATTGCTACCAATCTATAGTCATTAGTACATACTATCAAACAATGATGGAAGGTAGAAAGATGCTCTAGAACGAAATATAAATATAGACTTACGAATGTAAAGAGAGTGGTTTACTTTAAGAGCTTACATACAAACTTATTATACATGTTAATTAAAATGCAATCCCCTACAAAAGGCCGTAATACGCGACCAAGAAATAAAGATTGATGGTACAACAGTTTAATTTAAAATAAGTAATCTATTCACAGCACTTAACCACATGTTAGTCAATTGTTTCACACAAAACGATCACAAAATCACTTCGGTGTCACGTTGGTCACCACATCGATTGCATTGAAATAAAATTAATATTTATATACTTATATGTACATTTAATATCGTTTGTAAAACACATTACAATGATTCTTCAAACGCAGCCATTAAATCACTCTGCATATTCATGTCAATCTGCCCGGCCCTCTGTAAGTAAAAAGTAATCAATAAAAACTTACTTGTATTAGAGATGTTGTGGTTAAAATTGATGTAGGAATAAATCATGTCGTGGAATATTAAATAATTTAGCTAAGTTGATATTATAATTCCTTTTTATTCACTTGTAATCTGAGTATTTAACCACCATGCCAATCGATGCCCGTATAAATATTTTGATTATCTTCTCATATTTCTATTGAAAAGTACGTGTAATTCGTGTGACGGTTGTAGACTCGGAACCTACATACGTCCACTCGTCCTGCTCCTGCTGGAATATTAAAGTGTATTGATGGTATAATGCAAAAATACACATAGTAGAACTTACGGCTTCACGACGGCGGCGTTCCTGTTCCCGCTGGCGCAGGCGCTCACGCTCGGAGACGGGCGGCTTGTCGGGCGCGGTGGCGGCGGCGGCGGCAGCGGCGGCGGCGGTGGCGGCAGCGGCGGCCGCGGCGGCCACGGCGGCCGGCGGCGACGCTCGCGCCACGGGTGAAACACTCGGCGACGACACCTCAGCGCTCTCCACCTTGCGGACGCCTTGGCCCACCCTACGAATACAGAGACATTTAATTGATCAATTGATTTATTTCCGTACAAAAACGCGGAACCCTTTTGGTTCAATTCCCTAAATATGATTTCCTAAAAATATTACAAATTATTGATCTTGATATAATTTTAAAGATTTTTGACAGGCCAGTTGGCTTAGTGGTTAACGCTCTGACTGCCAAACCGAAGGTCGCGGGTTCGATTCCCACCCAGGACAAACATTTGTGTGCATGAACATGTCTGTTTGTTCTGTGTCTGGGTGTAAATATATATATAAGTATGTATTTAGAAAAAAAAAAAGTAGTATATGTAGTATATCAGTTATCTGGTTTCCATAGTACAAGCTCTATGTAAATAATGTCCCAGGATATTTATTTATTATTATTTATTATATTGAAAATGGGGTCCTGAATGGGGGGGTCGAAATCTATAAATGACGTAACAACGTTAAATGAGGTGGTAATCACGTTTCCACAAAGTCACATCAGTTATTATAAAATTGCTGATGATACTTCATCATATTAAGAGTGTCTATATGGGCGATACTAATATATATATATATTTTTTAAATGAATCGCACGATACACAGTTTTTCAAATAATAAATATTTGAATTGAAAATTTAAGATGAAATGTGGCTCTAATTGTTAAGATGGTTGTTTTGGTTTTGTTCTGGATGATCAAATACTTTTTATCATGGAAAAAGTTACTTTCTACGAGATCGATCGATCGTTAAACCGCGCCGCGGAAGCTTATAACAATAACATTACCTCATCTTATCTTCATCAGGATGTCGCCTCTCTGTCTCCTGCCGTTGCCTCTCCCGTTCTGCTTGTTCCTTTTTTCTTAACTCTTGCTGTTCTATTAGTGCTCTTTGCCTATCAATTTTTTCCCTCGCTTGCTTCTTAAATGCCTGCAATGCAAATAAAATTACTGCTATAACTTGAGTAATAATCTCTTGCTAGATTTATATTGCGAATTAACCTTCTGATGACCGCCATAACGGTTTAGCGGGAGCAGTGACGAAGTGCCTGCGGTCGCCACACACTTGTCACAAGAATTATGCGTCTATTTTTTTTTGTTAGCATTTAATGGTGATTATTTATTTTTTTTCCATTAAACTGTCAATTATTGAAACTCTTTGAAAAATAAACAAAAATAAAAATTTGTATTTTACATTTCGGGTATTTTTATTAGAGCACTATTTTATTGGGCGTATAATCCGATGTCTACTCAAATTATCCAAATCCAATTAATGATGTGATCACCTCAAGTATTTACTTCCATCCAGGAAAATTTATTACGATAAGGAGGAAAAGTGTAAATATTTTAATGACATAATATGTCCAACTTACCTGAAAACTATCCATAACAGGCTTTTGTTTCATTTGATTATTGCTGCCCATGGTGGGCATGCTCTGCGGGCTGCCAGCCTGAGCTAACGATGACCATGAGCTCGCATTTTTTAGATTCTGCTCTTGTTTATGCTTAAAAGCTTGAACAAAATTTGAATTTTTCGAGTCTTCCATTTTCTTTTCCATTTCATATTTAGCTCTATCAGAAATAGTATTTGTCGCCATAGGAGTACCCATAAGATCTTCGATAGGTTTAGGTGTAAGTAACGGTTTCGTCTCTTCTTTCTTCCCAGTAGGCATAATTAAACAAGGTGCGCTCGGTATGTTATGAGGCTGCGCGATAACGGTGTGCGATACCGGAGGGACAGGATCGAACATAGACGACAATGGAGTAATACTTGCCATACTGGTAACATTTGGATTCACATCGGGTCGTAACATTTCACGCTCGTGTTGAAGATTCTTCTCGACGAAGCCGTTATGAGACGGAAGGTACATTTCAGTTTTAATTTGTTCCGGTACCCGCGCTACTTCCGTTAGTTGAGCCATTAAATTTTGATGTGCGGTGTCCTGCATTATCTGCTGTTTGTGAAGTGAAAACTCCTCATCAAGACGCATCGACGAATCCGATACGCCGACGTTCATGTCCATTGGCACGTCGGCTTTCAGACTCCTTTCCAGACTAGCCAACGATCGCTCTATAGGATCTATATAGTGTGAGGGATCAACTTTATCGAGACCATTACGAGGTTCCACTTTCAGAACGGGTTTTGATTCTTCGATATCACGCATCAAGGGAGCTACCGATGAATCGGAATTATTATTGGTGAGATGAGTGGGGGCTGCAGTAGGGACTGTTATTGTTGGGGGCGCGGGTGCCGCAGCAGGTTCCTTGAGTTCAACAGGCGGTGGTTCGGCTACGGAGGGGTCTAGGGCCGCGACGCTCGGCTTCGCTTCGGATGGACTCGGCGCCACCTCGGTCGTGACGCTAGAGTTAGAGGGCACCGGCGCCGCAGTCGTCCCCAGACCTCCAGACACCGTCGTCGCTACTACTGGTGGCACCGACTTCTGCGAATATTGCGAACGGACGACGCCAATTAACATTTCAAACTAAGTTTTGTTTTATTTCATATTTCTGTTCTGATATTTACATTTTGCGATAGCTGTTGATGTGCCTTCTTAGGTTTCTTTTTTGGCGTTCTACTGGATCCGGTGCCTGAAATAAAAAAATAATATCTAAGTAAAAACAATTGAGATATAATTTTATTTCCAGTATTATTTGCATAATTTTTATACTTAACTTGAATGATACGCAAAGGACACGCTAGCCGCTGTTGCATTTTTAATGTTGATTGAATTCACTTCCTTGTTCATAATGAATAATTGGAGAAGAAGCCAAATCGTTTGGTGCTTTTATCTTTTCTTTATAAAACATTTTAATTACATATGTTCAGATCTCAGGGCGTACAAATAAAAATCAACATAAGTTACTTAAAAGATTTACTTAAATTGTTATATACTGAAATATATACAAAGTTTATTTCCACTCACTCTTACAATCTAATCAATTTAAGTCATGAGTTGATTAAATCAATCTTATATAAAATTTAACACACATGGTGTTCCTGTTCACTTGCAACTTTCTACATTAGATATTAATTACAACTAAATGTTGCACTGATTGCACCTTGTAAAATATTCTTTAAATAACAACTCTCTGGTGCAAACCGGTCCTCATGAACTCCGATTGCATATTGCATAACTTAATATAATAGGGTTCTTAAAACATTCAGGCATGATTTACTGGTGCAGAGTATCAACTGTTCATTGCAACAATTAAAATTATTTAAGACATTCTAGGCAAATAGTGTTGATCAAGGTACAATGTCCCTTATTTTTTGATGACATGATCCTTACTTGAATTATACTATAGACTCGTTTGTTCTCTTCCTTTCTCAGCCCGCTTGGCTAATAAGAAATTCTATAAATAAAATATATTTACTATAATCTAACTTATAATATACAAGATCTCTTGAAGCAATCTGCAAATTGTACTTGACAAAAATATATTTTCTTGTTTCAAGTAATGAATTTTAAGAACAAAACTATGCGACTTTCTCAGGAATGTACAAATGTATTTTGAATTCATTACATTGTTAATATTTAATCATTAAAATAAATAATGATTTTCTAGTGTGGCCCAAAAATAAGTTACAGTTATTCCGAATAATTTTATCTAAAATTAAACAAATAAATATGTGAAATGTAAAACAAGGTAGAAGTAAAATAAAATACATACAAGAGTAAAATGATCAACATTCTACAAATGTGTAACATAACAGTCACAGTTTGTGATGTTTCTGATACAATTTATGTACATTAGATTTTAATTAAAAATAGTAAGTGTTTTACTTATCATAAAGCACTAAATACTCACTCAGCCCAAATATTTAGGCCTTAAGAGAACTAATTTAATACAGTAAATTTTAATACAATATGTATAAAATGTTGCTATCATGGTGTTGCGAGAAAGAGCACGTTACAAAATTAAAAAATCAAAACTGAAAGATTCGTATGTCTTTCATTAAATAAACAGTAGTCACAAGTATGAAGTCAAACTATAAAATTAGGCTAGTTTATTTAAAATACTTAGATAAAGAAAATCAACATCCAATTGATATTATTTCCTACTAAACATAATTATTAATATCTTATAAAATTTCAGTGAAACAAGCTTTGCCTTTTTTCCTGTGAGAGTGAAGTTTATTTGACCAAAAATGTTATTCTTGGCTATCTCTTTTCAATGTCTATGTAAAATTTTATGGAAGTTTTACATACTAAATGTAGTAGTATTTTTTAACGGCTTGAAGATGACTGAAAAGAATGTAATCATTTCAACATTACAATTTACAGTTGAATAACGTTTATAAGCAAGACTCTGAGTAAAATGCAAGTAATTCCCGTTTCACTCAAAAACTGAAAAATAATCTTCATTTAGCAAGTCTTATTTTTATAGACATTATTATGCAAAAGTTTCACTTTTAAAGTCAAGTCTAGAAAAAGAGTAAAACAATAATAAAATATATTATAAATATTCACCGTACTTGAGCTGCTCGACAAAATTTTCAGAACAATATATTTTTCGGTCTATCACTATGTATAAACAAAGGGCTCTACTGCCGTCGTATTACTGTATATTATGGACATAGATTACAATCCATGGTAATATGTTATAATTAATTAACAAGTTTGCAAACAATTTGTGAAGGAAGGAGGCCAGCTTTAGGTTATTTTTGGTGATATTCATGTACTGACAATTTTAATCACACGTTACGAAAAATTTTTCGGAGCAAGCATCGAAGTGTATCAAGCATTAAACCAATAAAACATACCTTTTCAATGACACATAAAATTTTTAACTACAACATGTCACAAATATACATCCTCGTTGTAACAAAATGTGTAACAATTCCAACAAGGGGCTGAATTTTGCTTGCTAAGTTGGTATCCGTCCTTACACAATTGTTTGCATTACTCTCTACACGACTAGACTGTGCTGGACTCGCCAGCTCGGCTGGAACTGCCCGCCGCCGCAGCTCGCCTCCGTCGGCACGAACCGACACTAATGTACTCTACTGTACTGCACTGTACTGCCTATCCTCGTGCGCACATTCCAACACTCGGACCGGACCCGGACGAGCTCCAACACTCATTATATTGGGTTTAAAATTCCACACTTAAGCGATTAGTACCGTGAGATCTGAACTTTCCAATAAGTTTTATAAAAAGTTACATATTTAAAGGATGCAAAATGAAATAACATCGCGACTGAGGACATGATATAGTTAAAAATATTAAGGTGAAAAGGTATTTCCTATTGGTTTATTAAGCAAACCATTTTTTTTTCTTACCGGCACCAGTTACAAAATTTTCGGCAAACACCAAAGCTGGCTTCTCCTCCTCACTAACAACTGTTTTGTGCCTTTACCAACATTTCTTATAATGCGCACCCGACTTCAGATTCATATAATATTACTGAATCATATCTTAAGGTGGTATCCCTCTCCAATATCACAGTTATGAAAATCATATTCAAAACTAATCAGCAGCACTCATCCATGCACGCTACACAAAAACAATATATAAATAAAGGGAAGGCATAAGCTAAAATAATTCTATAAAAACCATTGATCACAGAAGCTACACTATTTTATTTGAGTCTAAAATTGTTAAATTACAATGCCTTCCCTCATCCAAGAAAAACCACACCTAACGAAATTTAAAACAAAGCTTACTAGTAACAGTTCTTCAGTAATTGTTTTCTTGTATTATCTCTCTTACAAATTCTTTCATTCAATATTCGTTGGACGCATTCATGAGTGACTCATTTTCATAATCAAATATAAAAATATCAGTATAAATTGATTTTTGACTTCTCAATTTTGGTTCTTCATAAATAAAAATAACAAGGAACTAATATCAACCCCAGATTTCAACTCTACGTTAACCCAAATACTGGTCAAATGCCATTAGGCTTTGGACAAACAGGATATGTCGCAGCGTTAGGACGCTAAATTACGAATTGTATTCCACTGTGAGGAGTACGAGTATAAACAGTCATACAAAACGCTTGAGCCACAACGTGTCATCGCGACTCGGCGACACAGCAAGCAGCATAAATTGTCGAAGCTCCACACGCACCTCAGCTCAAAAAACGCTGCCGACAAAACTCATGAAAGCTATAATGTGCTTATAATCGGTAATTATTCCGCGCTATTACGAAATACACTACGGCTGTCACATATTGATGTATGAACCTATTTTAAGGCCTGTTCAGATATAAGCGATATTCGGTACTGCTGTGGGTGTAGCGAATAGTTATGTGGCTATGGTATGCGGTAAGCCCTACAGTTCAAACCAAAGCAGATATCGGTACTGGTTTGAAAATTTACCGATTACCTGGGCGGTGCAGCTCGGTATTATAGTTTCACTCAAGCTACGGTTTCTCATACCAATAGCTGTCGAAATACGGCGTTGTATTTATCGTTGTCTAAAGTGGTGGAGAATATGACTTATATCTGAGCAGACCTTTTAAGTCCGGTGTGGATACTATTCGGATAAATCACTATACAACTCAAGAGAATAATAGGGTACCGCTCCAGCTTGCTATTTTACAGCGATTCGTGAAATACATTATACTCCTCATAGCAGAACACAACTCTATCAATGAGCCCGGCAATAGATCGCGACGCTGACACACCTGTTTGCCCAACACTATAATTTGTTTTGATGAGTTATAGCAAATTGTCATTCATTCTGTCACCGACACAAGTTTCAGACTAGAATTAACATTTATGGTAAAAACTGCACAATTCATATATTTTAAATAAAATAAAAACTCAACCACAGATTGGTTATACCGTAAAAAATACTGGCAAAGGTAAAAAACTTTTTAGTTTTACACTTTTCAAATAATCGTGAAAAAAATTGTTTATAACCTATTTATATATGAAGCATTTTGAACATATCCATATTATGTGAAATATTCCTCTTAATTTAAATGCAAGTATCATTAAAATCTAATTACTCTATCTTGAAATTTACATGGTATGGTACTCGTGGAATACCAACTCGGTCAGATTTGTGTATGAAATGAAGATATCAAGTACAAGAGGTGTCTGGCGCGGTGCCGGTGTGATCTAACCTGCTTCACTGTCACTGCTGTCGGAGGAACTGGTGTCTGTGCTTGACGACGAGTTGGATGAGTCCGACGAGCTGGACGACGACGACATGCCACCGCCGCCGCCACCGCCCCCTCCCCCACCCCCTCCGCCACCCACTAGCGCCTCCTTACAACCTTCTATCAGAGCAAACAAAGCAAACGTTATAATGAGTTAAAGCCGACCCACTCTTACATTTACATAAATTTTTTACACAACAAAAATAGTACCTTTCTTCTGTTGCTGTTTTTTATTTGTTCCTAATTGTCCTGACACATCTTGTAATCGCTTTTCCAATTCTTGTTTCTTTTCCGCCATTTGTTCATCTTTAGATTTACCTGACACTTTACGATCTGAAAAAGAAATAAAGAGTTAGCTACTGCATTTTATTATCGGAGTTTAAGTAAAATTAAGGTAGTTATGAGTTGAACTAACATTATTTAGCAAAATGAAATACAGGAAGGATACGAGTGAAAGGAAATAGGTTTTGATAACAATTACAAGCAAAAGTTAATGTCAAACAACACAATAGTAATGTAAACGTAAAATAAAGTCATATACAAATTAAATCTACTAGGTACGTTATGAAATAAAAAAATTAAGGAAATATGAGGATAAGGACTATGGAAATAGGAAAAGATAAATAATGTCAGCCCCACTCACAATGCGGCTTACGTGTCTTTTTTCGAAGACATGACGCGACATAGTTCTCTAGCTCTCGTAGCGTGGATGGTTTCAGAGTTTCGAAATCGATCTCGATTTCGTCAGGATTGGAGTCACGCAGCGAAGGCTCTCTGCTTTGAATTATGTGCACTACTTTGCCGAGTTTATCACCTAATGACGAAGACACAAAACATGATTTAAAAACAAAACGGTAATCATAGAACTTCAAGACGAGACTCACAAGCGAGCCGTAATCCCGAAACGTTAAACACTGTATTACTATTACATAACAAACAAGAGGGAGGGAAGTCGTTCGAAACGTAACATACCGGGTAGCTTGTTAATGTCTAACGAGAGCTGTCGCTTCTCGTCGTAGGACATGGGCTTGGCGACGTCCTCGTCCTCGGAGTCCGGCGGGTGCGGCGGCGCGTGCGCGTGCGCGTGGGTGTGCGCGTGCGCGTGCGTGTGCGCGTGCGCGTGCGCTGCGGCCGCAGCCGCGGGCGGCGCGCTCTTCTTCTTGCCGGGCGGCGCAGCCCGCGCGCCCGTTTTGCCGCCGCCGCCCCCGCCACCGCCGCCGCCGCCGCCACCCGCGGTGCCGCCGCCCCCGCCCCCGCCGGCGCCGCGCTTGCCGCCCGGCTTGCCGCGAGGACCGTTGCCCGCTAAACGATACCCACACACATTACACACCATTTCACACTGCCACTTTTATCATATGGCTTGATTAATATTCTGCAATTAATCTGTCTATCACGGAAATTCTGTGTTTAAGCATCTATGCTCACTATATGATACTGTATTTTATTTTTTTTATATTTGTCTCTAATGGTAGGTATGACTGTCTACTATTGAAATATTACATCAAAGTACACCATAGACAGTAACTATTATTTAACGTGTCCCCCATAAGCCGTAATATCCCCCGTTATGAAAGTTTGCGTTGTCCGGATGTTTTGCATATTAACCTTTCAGTGAATGATGTTTAAACGCTGCATTAAAATATTATTATGTTTTTAGAATGTTGATTTTTTTATAAATTCATATATTCTTATTTTCATGTGCATCAAATTTAAGTTAGTCATGCTCGCTTTAGTGCCTTTGCTTGCAGCGTCGTGTGGCGGGTCGCTCACTTCCGAAATATATATATCATAAATAATCATATATCTTTAAATAAAATAAAATATTAAATAGAAAACTATACTATTCGTTTTATTCAGTATACCAATATCACCACAAAATCACCAACAAAACATTTATCTGCTTAATTACATTTTATTTAATAGGTTTCATGAAATATTATCTTTGTCTGTAACTTTATTGAGCATTTCGATTATGTTAAAGTAAAGTTAGATTAGTTTAAGTAAAATTAACACTTACCTATGGTTTCGCCAATATTGTTCGCCTTAGCGGCATAAGCAGCAGTTGCGTTAACTTTAGGTACGGCACTATTCGTTATCTGCTTTTTCTGCTTGTCTTTCACTTTTTTCTTAGCTTTCTTTTTGTTATTGGATTCCTCGACGAGTTTTCTCATTTTTTCCTGCAGCGCGAGCAGCTCCTTCTCCAGTAATTTTACTTTATTATTCCTCTCTTCTTCGGAATCGTCTGATTCGGAATCTGATTCAGAGCCAGATTCGGAGCTTGATGCTGAGCTCCCCTTATCTATGTGTGGAACCCCGACATGTACAGGCTCATCTGGGATTTTTGCATACCTATAATTTACATATTTAATTAATGTTTGAAGTTTTGAGAAGAATATAATTAAGTTATTTTATAATGTAATGCATACTGACCTCATTTCGAATACATCCTGAAGCTTCCGCGCCATGGCTACCACATCGTGGTCCGGCGGGTTATACTTGTAGCAATTTGTAAATATTAGACGCACGTCGCCAGCAAACTCTGCGGCAGTCTTGTATGCTCTACTATCCATCTTTTGTTTCACAGTCCCAAGATCCATTGGTTTCTTTATAATATCAAAATAATCATGAAGTCCAAGCAATTCAGCGTCGACCGGTTTGTAAAACGGCCAGGCATAGCCCTGTCAAACAATTTTTATCTGCATATATCTTTTAAATTATCGAAAAGGGATTAAATATAAGAACCAACATCAGAGGGCTAATTTCACTACATTCGGGAATTCAATTACAATATTTATAATAAAAGTGAAAATCCACATAAAACATTACCCTCGAGCAGTCGGTTCATAAGCGTATAGATTCCCATCCAATTAAATAGGCTCAAGGCTATATGGTAATTTCAGAATTGACAAAATCAGCAGAATAAAAAGTAAAATCCTGTTAAACCTATTATGATATGGCTCATGTCGCAAATGAATCAATATTAAGATGTAAAAAATATCTCTACCTAAAAATTTATTTAGAAATTACTATAGAAAGTCTACAGCTCACGGAGGAAGTTATTCCTGGCATCGTTTTAGCAAAGTTTTAGGGCTGACCGATGTTTACGTACTAACATAAATGTAAATTCCCGAATGAGGCGAAATTATAACCTCAGTTAGTGATTCAATTTGTTTTACAATATGAACTCAATCAATCATTATACAATGGCAATTCAAATATAATCAAATACTGCGCACGTAATAAAGACAATAGTTTCATGGCGAATTTATATTGTAAAAGGATAAACTCATAATATTGTGTGGGCTACTTACCGAATGTTTTTTAGAAAACAACTCTTTTAATATTTCATTACAACTCTTGAGAGCGTCAGAGAGCTTTTCTTTATTCTTAGCTAACTGTGGTGTCATTGCAGAGTGATGAGACGCACCGGCCCCTCCTACACTTGGAGATAATCCTCCCATTTTGAAAGTCTCATCTGCTGTTCTACTCGCCTGAACAAAATAATTAAATATATTACTTCTATCATACCATTATAATAAAATTGTTATTTGCACCATTTTATGAAAATCAAACTCTTTGTAAGTAATTTTATACAATAAATCTAATATTACAATTTTGGTGTTACAACTTATATCTGAACTAAGATAAATTAATATCTTCAATGACAGGTACCATTTCCCGACTTCGGCTGTGTGTAAATTTCTGTTAAATTGTTAGTCCTTATGGTGCAGTATAGAGAAAAATACCTTCTATCTACTATCTTCCCTATAGGGAAGAAGTTGCTACCACACCTAAGTTCATCCTAAGTTGTTTTATACCACACCTTATGAACTATCTGTTAACTAGGAAGAAAAAAATGCATCCATTTATATTTTTAAAAGTTTTTTCATAGTTTACCTTCTTCTGCCGACCACTTTCTCTTCTTGTAGAAATTTTAGCTGGTTTAGGACCACTTTGCTGATCAATCGTCGGAGTTGTGTATCCTCCTTCGAAAGAGCTGCCCATTGGTGTTGTTGTATCGGCTTTTCTTTTCACACCTTTCTTCACCTTTAAATCAAACATAATTTCATAATATAATATCAGTACATATAATTGCATTTTATTTAATTCAATTCACACAGGCAATGTAATCATTAGAATAGGTACTATGGCGATTCAGTCATTCATACAAGTTTTTGATAGCTTCACGAGAACCGTAATCTGACTATGATGGTAAGTGGGCAACCCACCATTTACGCAAATATTTTCTGCATTAAGATTTTTCCATTCGAGTGCCGTTATAATGATTAAAACTTGAATGATTTATATTTCTTATTTTTAATATTAATTCATGTAATATTTATTTAGATAAGTTGCCTTTTTTCTATATAATTTGTGTAGGCATTCAAGTTTTAATATTTATAGCGGCACTCGATATCTGTACCTTCCTCGGATTTTAAATTGAAGCCGATTTCATAATTTGATTGATGGTTCAGTATGGGCGTAAAAAGAGCAGTGATAAGAAAGTCTTAAATTTAATTTAATCCAGCCAAATTTGTTTTTCTATAGTCTATATATCAACTTGTAGCGTGTGCTGGTGTGCATCAAATCCCGTTGACATTAGAGAAAGAAAGAGAGCTTCATCTTTTAAAGTTTAGTCTGATGCGCAGCAGAATCGAAGCCATTATCTCATTAAAGCAAGTATCGGCTTCCGGGAAAGTTGCATATTAGCATCGACCGGTCAAAAGCTTTATTAACGCCGGACAGAGCGAAATTTCGGTTAAATGTTTGTTTTTTCACTGAAACCACACCTTTTTCGGCTTATTGCTTTAACCGGTCAGGCGTGCCTTCTTTTTCTGAATGGACTAGGTGAGAGCCGCAGGTGGCTTTTACAACTCTACGCGGAAAACACCTTGGTTATTGGCCTTGCATTTCTCTGGACTAGGGCTTCTGGATTAGGTCTCAGGACTTCAATATATTATTTTATTGAATTTTATATTCTTATTTGCATTCAATGGAAATACAGAATTTAATTTTAAACATAAATATATGTATTTTGTTTGAAATACTATAAGATCATCCTAAATTGTAAGGTATCTTCTGTGTTATAGCCGGTTAAATAGTACTAATTTTGCTGATTATGTCTACATTTACTTTATTTTACCCAGGAAAGGTCTTACACATTGCAAATTTAAGGATGGTATGAAGGACTGTCTTTCTTAAATGCGTAAGATACGAGTAACAGTTCTAACCTTAGCAGGCTGAGTTTGCGACAATGTAACCGCCGGTATTGTTGAGACTGGGGGAGCTGCGGGTTGGGCCACATGGAAACTCGACGGTTGCGTTGTTACCTTAAGAAAAAAAAAATGTATTATAAATTACAAATACTACTCACTAATATAAAGTGCTCAAGTTAGATCGTTTCGCACCTGCTGCGGTAAGCCTGTGTGCGTAGCAGGCGGGGTGGGCGTGGGTGTGGGCGTGGTGATCGCGGGCGTGGTCGTGGTGGTGGTGTTGGTGGAGCCCACGAGCGCCGGGTGCGGCGGCGGCGCGGGCTTGGGCGCGCGCGGCGTGGGCGGCGGCACGGCGGCGGCGGGCCTCTCCGCCGCGCCCGCGCCGCTGCCCGGGCCCGCACCCACCCCCGGCACCGCTACCGCCACCGCCCCGGATCCCACAGACCCACCGCGCTTCTTGGCACCACCACCCTTACCACTCTTCGACGGCATCTCGATCTCCTTCTCCTCCTTCTCCATTTGCGCTATCTGTAAGGTCTCCATTTCGGATAAGTCAAGAGATAATATGTAAATTGATTTAGTCGTGTCTTTAGAATGGTTACTCTGTCAGTAAATTCGAGGTGAACTTACCCGATTTAAGAATAATTTTTCTAAAGTTTGCGCCATGACGACCACGTCCTCGCCGGGTTTATTGTAGACGTAGCAGTTGGTGAACATAGTGTTGAAGTCTTGTATGCATTCTTGTGCCGAGAAGTAGTAGTTCGACTCGAGCCGCTTTTTGATAGTTCCTAAGTCCATAGGCTTCTTTATGATTTTGTGGTAATCCTGAAATTTTAAATAGCCTGTTTAAAGATCTACTCTTCGTTTGCACAGTGACAATCTAAGGTATCGATTTAATTGTGCTATACTTACGGGTAGATTTAATTTCTTTGCATCTACTGGTTGGTGAAAGGGCCAGGCAAACTGATGTTTCCACACTGCCTTCATTACATTCTTTTGAAGGAACTGTAACTGATTTGTCATCCGCCCTTGTCGGCGTGGAGACTCATCAGGCGCGCCGTTGATGGGCTCCGCCGTTGGCTGTGGAATTGATGTTTTAATTGTTATCATTAATATAATATATCATAATTATAATCATTGATCTACCAACTTATAAGAAGCCAGGGCTTTATACAATTGGAAAGTTTAGAAAATATTGGCTCCCAAGATACAGGTATTCCAAGTATGGGTGCTTAAATTATCTCTTTTCCTAGTTCAATTGATCATTCTGTGGTTAAAAATATTATTATACTCATATGTTAACAAATATACATACATGAAATTAATAAGTAAACATAAAATATATTTATAATTACCGTGCTGGTAGTCGCAAGGGGATCAACAGCCTGCTGCATTGTGCTGGAGTCAGCAATCTACCTGCCAAAATGACACCACTACTGTAGTAGGTATTAATGAAAAATATTAATTTAAATTAATGTACCACTGATAAAAAACTCTCACCTCAATTGTAACAAGAGGCTCATCCAATTTCTGACAAAGAGGCATCAGCTATATCCTCTTATAACACTAAACCATTCTATCATAATAAAAAATAGTCTGGTGCTTATGCACCTAGAAGCAGGTCATCCCATTCATTTACAAATAAAAATCCTACCTGTAACAAATATTTAGAATGATTTAAAATTTTAATATTTTTAAATAATTCCAAAATAAAGTTTCCTTTAAAAACTAAATCTCAATGTATTTATGAATAAATTACCTTGCATCTGATTGCAGGGTAGAATATACTATTGAAGCACCAGTTGCTATCAATCTGAAACAAAAAAAGAACTATAAGTACTGCTTTGAACATCAAGGGAGTAATTCCCCAGACATTACAGAACTGTTACCAGATACAGAATAAACAGACATGTTCATGCACACAAATGTTTGGCCTGAGTGGGACCCAAGCCAACTGACCCATCAATATGGCAAAGTTTTAGAATTTGTTCCTGTTAATGAGATGAATAAGTTTTAATAATTTTACAGACAATGGAAATGAGGTATGCAATGGGGCAGGCCAAATCTAATACTATTTTTAATAAAGCAATTGTGGTGTCCTAAGAACGGACTTTGTTTGAACATTTCAAAACAATCTTTAGTTATCGACATAAGGGCCATTTCATTTACAAAATAATATTATCCCCACATAATAAAAAAGTTATATTTCTATAATAATTGAGATTAATAGATAAATATCATGTTTTACATGGAAAATTATATGAAGTTTAAGATGAATGTGGCAACATAGTACCATCAAGGTGATCTGATGTTGGCGCTGGAAGGTAATCACAGGAACCCCATAAAGGAAAAATGTATCCAAACTGTGTTTAGGTACAGTAATATGTCAATTCTGTGGTATTGTCCATAGATGTATTTTGGTCATGAATGGTATACAAGATCTAATGATGGAAGCAGAAGGTATGAAGGATGTACATAATAGATAAACAAATCGAACAAAAGAGAGAACAATTATAAATTAAGAGATTTTTTAATCTATACTGGGATTATAATATAGCCTATGTCCATTCTGAATATGGTCCACGCTTTATAATGTTAGTATAACTTTGAAAGTCTTCCTGTCCCTTGCCCAATGGAATTTGACAAAACCGAAGCCCTTATAAAATCGTCATGTCCATCAGTTCCTGTTTGGTTGACAGCAATTTTATTTGGGAGACTATTGGGGACCATTGGTTCATTCATGAAAATACGAAAAAACTAAGAAATGTCACTTTCATACATGAGACTGAGGTCTATGAAAATTGGTTAAAACAAGAATAGTTTTTAATATATCCGCTATTGTCAGTTTTAGTTCACCAACCGCAAATGATTACTTTGTATTCAATAGTGTAAAATAAATATTTCGAGTCCGTCAATTATGTAGATATCTAGTGGCTGATTTTAAAACTACGTGACTGAATCTTGGAATCAGTAAACTCCAAATAATATAAGTAATAACTTATAGTGCGTTCGCCGCACATTGATTTGTAAGGTCATAAGGCGGGAAAATGTGTGAGGCGCTCACAAGTGGTATGATTTTGGAATGTTACCCTCACTATTATAGAAATACATTTTGATGTCAGATCTCCAGGCAATTAAATAGAGGATACAACCATTTAACCTATCCATTCCAGTCTAAATTGGTTTGTTGGTACAAATACGAATCCTAAACAAAAAAGTGATTACTTTTAGATTGTACAAGAATGTAATAAATGTGTATTTTTGTGTTTCTATTATATTTACCTAAATATTTTGAAACAAAGTCACTGTTTCTGTTTGTCCGCTTATATAGTTTAAACTACGCAATAGATTTTTACATTTATAGTATCGCTGTCGGGTTCCCTAGTTTAATTATTTAATTACTAATGGCTTCCACCCCTAGATTTAAAACGATAGAATTAACGTTTTAAATTATATTAGGAACCACAACAGGGGATCTAATGCATCTCAGGATGATAACATAGCTGGTCACTCGGAAATAATGTAGTTTTCTATCATTGAAAGATGAGTAACTTTTATTGAAATCAGATGAGTAGTTTCGGCTACTATCTACATACAAACAATCCAAACATACAAACTTTACCTCTTTATAATATTAGTACATAGATACATCTACTCATGTTACAAATCTAATTCAAATCCATTTATATAGTATAAGGTGCTTGTTCTCATTGATTACCAGATTAACATCATCCCCAGCTATGGACGACACCATAACTATGGTATGTTTAGATGTTCAAAAATAAAAAAAAGTTGTGGTAAAAAAAATGTTTTTTATGTGAGGTGCATCTAGAATCTAAATGTCTAAGATATTTATATGATGATGCAGATAAACATTATAGTGAGATAATAGGGCTAAACATTCATAAACGACAAAACAGCCATCATAGCATGCCACTAGTTTAGTGCAAACATGTGAATTAATGGATCATGCTTTTTTACAATTGTAACATTTTGGTTAGATAATTGCTACTAATTTATCTGTTAAAATAATAGCTATATTTCATTTTTAATATAGCCTCATTATTAGCCAGGTATAAGCTGGACTTGTGTATGGAGGGTTCCATACAAAAAAATAAAACCACCACCGACTTCTTAATTCAACTTACAGTGTTATTTCACAATATTATTACTCATAGGCTTAGCAAAATGTCAATATTGTTAAGTATAAAACCGTTTTTTGCCTAAATCCACATTAAACCCAATTTTAGAATGATTAAATAGAAATTCTCTCTAACCCTTAAAATATGTTCAAACAAGGTTTTCAATACAACCATTTCCATTTAATTATTAAGATAGTAGCATTCTTATATTGACTAGGTAGGTTCCAAAATCATTTTACTGGGCCTATAAAGTTACTGCAGTAGCTACATATAGACCACTTAGGGGTAGCAGTAAGGTATTTGGCCATAGCTTTGGTTGCTATATGGTAGATATTATACTTCCAGTGTCTAAAACAAGACCAAAGTAATTTCTGACCGAACGCATTGGGACTACTTATATTTATAGTTTTCCGGATATACGGATATCAGGATATACTCATACATTAGTTTTTTCATAATGGTCAAGTTAGCCTAGGAAAGAAAGGGAATAAAGTTTACTGAACATGCAAATGATAAAAGTGTATCTTGGTGGAATGTATTAGACTGTATGTTTCTTTCTATTTCTAGACTCAATATTTGACAAATACCTAATAATGTCTTCTATGCTTGAAATTGCATGTACAGCAGGTTCAAAGTAGATATTATGTTTACACAAATATTTATCATAATAACTGATTCATAATTTCATAATTAATTTTTTATGTCATTTCAACACACACTTCAAAATCAGCATAAATTTAATTTATCAAAAATAATTTTCCTACCAATCAGAATGGGTAGGTCTGACTGAATAGTTATTGGTGTGATGTAGTACAGAATAACTTTTATGCATATCTTTACGACTCTTTTCAAATGTATAAAAAAAAAAATGCAGTATACAACTGCTGAAAGCTGCAAAATAACTGCTTAAGTGTAACCACCTTTATGATTACAAGCATTTTAATTAATACTTTCAATCATTATAATTTAGTTTAATTAAAAAACTCCAAATTCTTTAAACTATTACATACATTTATGTTTAATAAACATATATTAAACGAAGAATTATAAGAAGCTTGCACATACTACAGTCATGATGGTGTTAAAACTGGATAATAATGATAATAATAATTGCTTGGAAGTATACCAGTCTGTTAGCTAAAGAAAGTCCACAGTCTTAACTTAAATTTAAAATACATATCCAAAAACACATTCACTGTTCCAATACATTGTATATATACCATGCATCTGAGTAATTTGGCCGGCTCATGCGAATGGACTCGGTTGGTAGGATATTTACATTGCATGATAAACTGGATGAGGATGGAAATCCTAATGTGAAATAATACATGATTCAAGTCATGCAAATTTTAAAACATGCTTTACATTAATGGATCATACATTACTAAAAATCTGTTTTTTAGAGGAATATCAAATGGTAGTTGCATTATCTAGCCTTTTTGGCAGGTTTCAAATTTTACAATAATGAAGTTTGGTATTAGTAAAAATATAAAATTATGTATCTTGTAATATTAATGCTGCCACCAACAGAATTAAAGGTGGTATTGTAATTAGCAAGTTTAATCATGTTTAATGTTAATAATAATGGTATGTTCATTTAATGGGAATGTTCAAGAACATAAGTATTAGAGACTTGTCTACATGTAACATCTTAAACACTCTTTGATTTATATATATTCAATGTACAAGATATTAATGCAAGGTAAAGAATAAAAAGTAATAAATTTTCGGAAAAGTATATTTAAAATCATAATTTCAAAGTAGCAAACGTAATGTACAGCATCATTTCTTAGGACTATATGGTTTCTTATGACTAATGGGAATGAAGGTATGTTGAATAGCGTCGAGCTATCAGCTTGAGCACCATTTTACCTGCTTATGCATGATTATTATCATTGACTTCCTATTAGACGACTCGACTAGTAAAAAGCCTTAGCCTAACATAAAAATTGACTCTTGCTACATGACGAGAAATGGGTGAAAATTACCCATATAGAGGCCATGAACAAAATGTTGAAATTTTACTTGATACTCGCAGCATGCACAAATGTCTATAAGATATACTGTAGCCCTACTGTAGAAGTAATAAAATTGTATGAAAATACATCAAGTTATTATATCTAAAGCTAAAAATTATGAAAAAAGACTTACGAAGAAATATTAACGCCAATATGGCGGATGAACTAAAAATACGATGATAGAGTAACTTCTTCAAACGCAAATTGTATCGGTTTACTCCAATTTAGCAAACACTCCACACATGAACCAAAACCATAGTTCTTTCATATTTTTAATAATTCATTGTCTTAGAACAATAAAAAATCACTGTAATCTATAAACATTCATGAATAGCACAACACGAACTCCCAAGAAACAGCGAACTTCAGACATGGCGGCCAAACAGAGGCAAGAGTGACGAGCATCTATATTCATGGGTAAATTCATTTTCCACTGGAATGAAAAATACTATATAATCAGCATAGAAAAGGAAATGAGAAATAAGTATTTCAATTTCTCATTAGCAGATGATCTCCAAATTCATATATATCATAAGATTAAATAGAATGCTTTTAGCTTTTGGTCGTTTGGTTCATTATAGATATAGATTATAGAATACATTGGATTTTTTAGGATGTTGTAGCATTGCTCGCTCAGGGGTGCCAATTGCAAGAAAACACGGGATATATTTTGTTAAATCGATACTTTTGAACAAAAATTCGTAAATTAAAATTAATTCAATATACCAATAAATGTTAAAGCCTACATTGAATAAATACCAAAAACTGTCATGACTAACATGAATAAACCCTAAAGCAAGATACATGAGACTTTATTATGGAAGCTTAGGTCTTTCTTTTTCCTTGTGGTCATTTGTAATTTTTTTGTCAATCGTGAATTCTCACTTAAAAAAGTGTACTAAAAAGAATTTACAAATTTGTTGATTTTACCTACTTCTATTATCGTATCGTGTGTGTTTCGGATGAAAATAGCCGAAAATATTTGTGTTTGTTGGAATCATCTTAAGGTATAATTGACATTAGACAGTTTCGAGGGTATGATAGTGAAGCCGGAGAGTAAGCAATGGCGAGTATGAGAGTAGGCATTGAACTTCTTAATTGACTATAATCTCCTATCCGTGCTTAAACGTAGTTTAAACTAATACTTAACTCACTATTGATAGAAAAATTAGCAAGATTAAAACTTTTCATTTAGCGTTTGAATTAGCGCGCTATTAAAGCATCTATAAATATTATAAAACTAAGTCACTATTTCTGTCAGTTAGTTTATTCGCTTGAATATATTGAAGTTTTTATACTATGCAATTGAATTAGTTGCAGTTTTCAACTGATGAGTTTTCGGGAAGGTTTATGTTATTAATACATAAAAATTAATCCACTCAGGCAAAGGCCGAGCTAGTATTATACAAAGCAAAAAATATCGAACAATTGTTTTGCAGATAATTTGTTTAAATTACTATAAACTTACTATTGTGTCATAATCTATCTATATCATTGTGGCATTCTAAGGTTCTAGGGCCGTTCAGTATTAACCCGGCATGCACTTTTTTTTAATGGCAATCCAATTTTTTATGCCCTCACCGAGCGCGCTCAGGGAAAGTGTCATTTGCAGCCATAGGTCGCTGACATCCCAGCGTTTGACGATTTTTGTACACAAATCAAAGGGAATTTGGTATAATCCGCAAAAAGCGATCACGTTGGCCGATCAGTTCATATTAACTCGTCGGAGTAAATTGCTCTTGCCTTCACGTCCATCTTCATCTAGCGGCCAACGCCGAATGAAACAGCCCAACTAACGTGTGAACACTGTCATTGTATAAATTACAATTGAAGTGCCCTAGCCGAGCGCGCTCCCCCAAAGTATATTGGACCCTGCCTTGAGACGATTCGTGCTTAGACGGCTAGACAAATGGAATGTCTATGTTCGCATGCATATTTAAATACGACATCACTATAACAATATTTTAGTCTGAATGCTTAAAATAATTATATTTTTTACATATATATTACACATGTAATTATTTGTGTAATATTTAGTTTGTATATTTAGTTTTAAACAATTCCGAGACCATAGACAAGCTTAATTTATTAACTCAAACAATAACATACTTGAGCTGTAATAAGAAGCGTGAGTCGTAAACATTGTTTTTCTGAATTCTAGCCGACGCATCGCACTTTGGATGACGTTTTCGCGGCAAGATTTTATTCGAAAGTTTCGAGCACTGACAAAAAAGCGTTAATCTTTAAAAATTTACTTTAGACTTGAAAGTGGAAAACGATGTTTAGAGATTTCCTGAAATAATTGATTGCAAAATGTTATAAATTACGCGCGCTATTCACATGTCTCAAAGATATTGAAAACAATTCTACATGAGCATGAATAGGAGATTAGATAGACTATTGTGAGACAATCGAATTTGGTACGGGGCGGCGCACGGCGGGCACCCGGATATGGTTGACAGCAGTCCATACCCCTTCGTTTCTAGAATGCGCAATGGTCTGCTGCCAACTTGGTCCACTCCAAGGTATGTCCGAGTGTGAGAAAGGTTCGAGCCGGACCAAACGCTATAAAGAAAGGGTTTCTATATTAAACATGCCATTAGTAACATTGTGGCATGCATTTTCGCACCAAAGCAGAAATCGTGACAAAACGCAGAGCTTGTGCCCAAGTTTTGGAACTATGTATATAAAAATCTCATGGTTATGGGATACATCACATATTCCAACAGAGATGTTCGTCGAATAATCAAGCTATAGAAATAAGTAATAAGTAAATTTAAAAAAAGCAGACAGGGTCTCAATACATTGCAACGAATATATTTGAAGCCCAAACTCGCCCAAGCACATTTGTTCCCTGAACCTATTATTAATATATACATTACCATGACTATACAATTTAGCATCCAGTCAGCATGCTAGTGGCAGCACGGCTGCGCCATAGGTGGGCAGGACGGGGCGCGGGGGCAACGCGCGAACGTAGCATAGGTAATTGCCAAGATTGCCAACTTCAAAAGTTTCACATTAAAATATTAATTACCATGGGATGATAGTATTTTATAACTCGTTTATAATTATTAAATAAAATTAATTAGGAATTTGAATTCCGCGTCACACCATAACAAATTGAATTTGTAACGGTTAGTACTTTTAAACATGTCGCATTACTATATATACATATACACAATGTATGTAACTTCTGTGTATATATAATAGAAGAAGGTGGATTTTATATTAGTGTTAAGAGTGTTATCGATAAAAAACGAAATATCTAGGTATTTTGAGATGAAATTACTCGTAAATGAAAATAATTTTTAAGAAACAAATTTTAATACCAGATTACGTATATCTTTATATTGTATTTGTATAGAATATAAATAAAAAAATGTTATTATTCATTAAACGATAAACTTATTTTGAACACATGTTTTTGAGATTTCACGGGAAGACTGATTTTTGACATGAAATTTATGAATTAAAAATTGATCGTGGAAATCTGAAAAAAATACATTAAACAGGAAAAATACTGTTATTGTTTTTGTATAGAATATAAAAGCAAATTTAATTCCCTGAACGCCTCAAAAATAAAATTTCTATAACCTAAATTTGACGAAATTAAACATCATTTTTACATGATACTGAAGCTGGGAAACCTAAAAAAAGACACACTGTTTGGAAGACGAGTTCAGGCTTACAAAAAACAGTAAAAGAAAAATGATAAAAAATAATATATGTCGTCAAAAATATTTTTTTAAATTAGCTATAAATTACACAGCGCCGTTCGGCGACGGCCAGTTGCGCGATGGCGCTGTTAGAAGTAGGACCTGTGTCGCTCGCACTACCGCCGTCTAACTATTCAGATATGTGCTTGCGCACCAATTTATACTGCGTCTAGCTCATTTTGATCCGTACGAATTTTATTCCATTGTATTTTGTTCAATTATATTATTTCGATTCATTAACATAATAATGTGGTGTTAACTAAGTGCACGATATGGTAAATGGACATCAAAAATTTCGTTTTCTATGGTTTTTTGGGTATAATTTTAATTGAAAACTTTTAGGTGATGGGCCGAAAAAGTAAATTGTATTATGGTGACAGTGGTGGTATAAGAACGAGGAAAAAGAAAATATTTGAGAAACTGCAGGACACTCAAATTTAGATTTGCTTTCATTGATACCGCGTAATATCACAATGTTTTTTTGGAACGAAGTTCGCGCGTTGCGCAACGGGGCTAGACGGAAAAAATTAAGACCAAAAGTTGTAACGACACTTTTTGCTATTTATTATTGCCAAGACTTATACTAACTATAACACTTCACACTATTTTCTATAAGTTTCTTTTTACAAATTAACGGTCTGACGGACTGACTGACTGGCGGACTGATGGACTGACGGACTGACTGACTGATTGACTGGCGGACTGACGGACTGACTGACTGGCGTACTGATGGACTGACGGAATGACGGACTGCCAGACTCGTTTGACAAAATTTTACTACGAGTGCGTACTTCCCGAAATCATTAAACCAAGAAAAAGTCGATCAATGCCTTTGAGTGAAATAAAAAAAAAAATTATTTAGTGCGTTTCGTTTATTTAAATATTTTACAAACCTACTATTACATTATCACCACTAACATTCTTGAATATAAAAATTGTAATTAACGTAAAAAGCCTAAAACAACCTATAAAAAAAACTCTGAAAAAATAGCCACAAATCGAACAAAAAAGGTATAAACGTGAGACTCTATAAAAAGAAAAAGACCGGCCAAGTGCGAGTCGGGCTCGCGCAAGAAGATTTCCGTACCATTATCAATAATAACGGCAAAAAAAACACGTATGGGAGCTCCCCTTAAATATTTGTTTTATTTTAATTTTATTATTAATTTTTAACAAAATATTCTGTGAATATTTCAAGCGTCTACCTGTTTCCGTTATCAATATCGAGCGTCGGGTGACCGCTCTTATTATTAGCCTAACGTTTTTTTTAAATCAGTTTGAGAAACTGAGAAATTAATTTTTTGAGTAAATTTATCATGCAAGGGTTGTCGCTTCAATTTATCTGGATAGTTTAGTTATGAATTCAGTTTCTAAGTAGGTTTACTTGTAGTTCTTAATACTTAATTTAACATAATCGTTGTAATTTTAATATCATTTTATTTCAGTAAGTGTTTTTATTGGTACAGAGCGGTCCCGCGACGCGAAAACATTTAATCAAAAAATTTCCTACGTTTATAATTGCAAGGTATTTTTTTTCTTTTTATCGTTTTTTATATTTTTTTGTTTGATTTGTGGCTATTTTTTCATAGTTTTTTTTTCAATTGTTCTGGGCTTTTTACGTTCATTACTATTTTTATTATGTTCTGTTGGGTTGATATAATATAATTTTAGTTTCACATTCTAAAGATCGTAGAAGAACTTATATTACGGTGGATCAAAATCGTTTAGTCCCCACACTTGCAACCTGCTTCTGCGAGCGAGTGAGAAGATGTCGCGTAACTCGACATTCACTCAATAATACCTAAATTTGCGCGGCGCCTAGATTTGATAACGCTCTTAAACCAGTCTATTTTTTTATTATGGTATAGATCTAACCAAAAAAATAGAACTGTCGTATATTTTCAAAGAATGAATAATAATATAAATGAATCTGAAAACATTTTTAGAGTAGTAGAGCTCTTAGTGCTGAGTTCGTCCGAGAAAGTACTACCACCTTATCCATTTCTGCCATGATGCAGTAATACACTTGTATTACTAAATATTTGACTAGGTAGTTAAGACTCCTAACTCAAATATTTAACAAAGGAAATTACATTGTTATTTAGAATAGCAAAAAATGCTAGCATGAAATTAAAGGGTTTTTTTATTAATATCTGATTATGATAAAACTACTAGAAACGAACATGTTATGCTGTGATAAGGATGAAAGATAACATAGCATCATAGACATGTATCATAGACAGAAATACTACGTACAGTTGATTGCTCCAAGACCTACAGAGCCACCAACTTATCAGTGAAGTGGCAGAAAATGGAACACCGCGGTTTTTCACATATACTTTAGACATTTAAGAAAAATCAACTTCATTTCTATACAAATAAGGTTCATCTATTGACATTAAGATCCAAAAAAAAGGACCAAATGTATTATGATCTAAATGAACCTTATCTTGAAGCCAGAGAGTACATTTCTCTGTAACATTTTTATACGTCAAAGGTGACTTCTTATATTGAACAGATTTTACGCGAGTATATTTTGTATAAATTTTAAGTAACAGAAGTTTTTTTGTTAACCAACATATTAATTTTTTCAGGTATATGTGAAAAAAAAATTGTGGTTGGTTTGATTTCCAAAATAGGCAAAGAAGCTGAAGAAACCGGTGTTTAAGTAAGGTCAGTCAGGCTTTTAAAGATTATTACCATGTCTCTTCATAAGAACGGATATTTGGATGAACCCTTTATTGTATAATAAATGTGCAGCGAGATGGTGAAACCGATAGTCATTCAGAAGTTGATTGCTTGACTGGTGTGTCTATGATTACTGATCATAATTACAATGTTGGCCACATATCAATCATACATATTGTCAAAATATGCAAATAACTATACATGTATAATATATATATGAAATGAAAGTTTGTTTTTTTTCTCATACCTGTTTCCATGCTTTATAATATTTGGCAAAGAAAATGGTTTATCTTTTTCCGAGCTTGTATCACTGTTGCGAGGACTAGATCTACTGTGTTATCGCGGCTAATTTTGACGCAAGTTTCAGATACCTACCATTCTTTCAGATAATCCAGAATGACATATAAAACAGAATACAAGCCACATTACACCTTTCACGTCATGATAACTTTGCAAAGATATTTCTTTTTACGGTTTCCTTCAGGTTATTATTATTTTACTATTACGAATCCATAATGTTAATCTTATAATTTATTATGTGTAATTTTCATGTTTGATTAAATGTACCTTATATTAGGATATTATTCATAGAATGGCAGCACTGATCTGATCAGGGCGACGCTCTTCAATTTACAGATAACTTGGTCGAACTGTACGTAAAGCCTATTCAAAACTGAAATATTTATATAGTACTACCAGTAAGAAAAATCAATATTTTAGAGGACTTTTTTTCAGCCATTAAAATAAAATTGCTATCTTATAATAATTTTGTACTGTAATGTAAACAAAGATAGTTTAAAATCTATAGCTTGACATTTCCTACGAACAATTTGTTATTAAAATTGTAACTTACCTATTAATTGTAAATAGCTATTTGTAAATATGGATAAAGTTAACCCATTACAAATTGAGAAATTGGCGTCAGTTTCCGAAAGTAAAATAACTAATGTTAGAGGTAGACCAAAATTAAAGGAAATCATCAAATTCAGCGCCCAACCTATTTCAATAGTATCCCAAACCCTAATTAAAATTAAGTCTGAAAATAGTGATTTTGTCATACCTATAGATGATAAAGATTGGTTTTCAAATTCACCTGATAATGAAGAGTCGAGTCAAATGAATGGAAGATTTCAAAGGTAAGTTTTGCTTATATTAAGTAAGATACCTGAATTGTTCAGTGGACGCCTATTGGTTATCAAGTAGGTAAGATACCTGTTTGAATAAGGAGTAGCATCAACTTTCTTTGAATTTAGGGTAATGCCTCATATTTTTTCTACTCACCATATCACTTAGTGGCTTTGATAGCTGGGTATACCAGATTTAAGTAAACCAGTAAGTCCACTTGATAATTTATTAATGACAGAATCCTTCATCTTGTATGCTTTTAAATAATTTCACAATTTTGTTGGGTTCAGTTATTAAGTGTGCATTCCAAATACCTACCATGTACCGCTCCTGGCAGGGGTAAAATTTTCTCTAATCAGTTGAAATCTTTGTCCATTGTCAGAATTTGTTGGTCCATGTTTCAAAAGTTATAAAGGTGTTTCAAGTGAATCATTTCAAGAACTAGAGCACCTAAATCAGCTCTATTGTTGCCAAATATTTGTACTTGTCTGTATTATACAAAATGTAACATATTTTTTTGCAAGTATAGTCTAGTACTGTACAACATCTGAATACATAATAATCTATGAGTAAAACCTGGATCTAGTTTCTTTATTGCTCATTTACATATAAAAAGAACCTATTGAGATGTCATTACTTGAGACACATTATAGTTCTTTTTATATACAAGGCCAAATAAAAGGTTATGGCACTAAGAAAAGGAAGTTCAATAAATTAATATTATAGTTACCTCCCAGCCCCTTACAAATTAAATGATTTGATTGTTAAGGAAAACATCCAACATAAGGTAAGTAGCGAGTGGACAATAGCAGGTACCTAAGTTCTTAAGAGTATATCAATGGAATCAGTATGAAATACTAGCAAGCAGATTCGGCCGCGGTAAAAAAATGGCAACCATGATAGTTTTCAGCACACTCTATTATAATTAATAAGAAGTAGGGAATGTTTATAATAACCCAAACACATCAAATCAATACTTTTTTTTTCAGTATTGGCAATGAGAAGCAAGAAAAAACACCAGTACCAGGAAAAAGTAATTTTTACTGCGATTACAAGGATTGTTCTTACAGTTGTAAACTGTCTTGTAATCTATTAAAACATAAACGCACTCATACAAATGATAAACCATATCTGTGTGATAAGTGTTCATTTAGATCTAACTTTGTAAATTCTCTGAAATCTCACAAAAGGATCCACACACAAGAACGGCCTTATTCCTGTAAGCATTGCAGTTACAGATGCAACAGCAGTTCTAATTTGAAGAAACATTGTCTCCACAGACATCCTGAAGTGATAAAGGGTAATTGACTGCTTGGAATTGGTATTTGTTAGTTTCATGCACTCTATAAGGATTGTTTTTACTGTGTGCCTTCATTGCTTTCCTGAGCGGACGAAAATTAAAACATTTATATTTTGAATATGAAAATAATTGTATGTAGGTACCTAATAATAATATGATGCATATGCAATAAAAATTACTATACTTTTTCTGCTTTTAAACTAGTGATCTACCTCTGTTGGGGTTATGCCCTGCTTTAATTTTAACATATTTAATTTGTTTGTGTTAATAGACAGAATAAAAATAATAAATAATGTCCAAAGCATTTTATATTATCTCTCACAATATCCTAAATGTATAATATATTCCTAAAAGTACATAACTGGTATAAAGATAGTGGCCTAAGAATTTTCATACATAAAGGCTTTTCTCTTAAAACATGATAAACAACATTACCCAATGATGATATATGTAAATCATTTTGAGCTTCTCAATAGCGAGGTTATATGAGTATAAAATAATAATACTAATTATGATCACCAAAAAATGGTGTATATCATATATCAGTGACAATGTTCAGTAAAGTCGACAACTACGGACTCGCGCCAGCCGAATAGGAAGTAGCCAGTAGCGGAGCCGAAGACTACCGCAGCACACAGCCATGTATTGTACGTCATGAATACCAACATCAACATATAGCTCACTAACACTTGCACACCATGCAATACAGTCTGCCACGCATGTGCTATACTCAGCATAGTGGGTCTGAAAAATAATAAATTAATATATAAGTTATGAAAAACGATCGATGTACATCCAAGATCATTTATATACTTTTATGTAAAACTTAAAATAAAACCTTTTTTCGTTTAAAAATGTCATACAAAAATTAATAATATTAAGTAAATTTGTCGCAATAGCATTTGAATAAGGTTAAATTTAAAATTATGTAGATAGGTGTCATCACGTGGTAGGCATCATATCCAATAATATAGGCAAATACATGAAAATTAATGTTTGTTGTATAGTCTTCTACACGTTCCTATAGTAATCAACCTATTGCGATGATAATATGAGGCGCACCCAAGCTTAGACAAAAATGCCACGCATGCCCGTCTACAGCCACGACAGCAAGTCTTACTTCATTATACCAATAAAAGCTAAACTTTCATGTCTGAATCGCTCACTCTGCGAAGGGATCCGTGTAATCATGTATGAACTATGTTCCCATGGGTGCAGGCTGGATTTAGGCGCGGTAGCATCCCTACTAATATTATAAATGTGAATGTAAGTTTGTTACGCTTTCATGCGAAAACTACTTAACCGATTATCATGAAACTTCGTTTTTGTAGGTATTAGAAGTAACATAGGATAGAACTGTATGTTCCAGTGGGAACGCGGGTGAAACCGATGGAGACGGCTAGTACAATATAATTAAATTATCCTAATTTCTCTTTAATCTTAATTTCCGAAAATCGATAATTTACACAAGGATTTTTTATCACAATGGTCTTAAATAAAGTTATTTAATTTATTATAATTTGGAGATGGTTCCAACACGATTACACTCTCTAAGCAATTTAGATCAAGCGATTTTATTGCGTTATCTTAGAAGTAAAATTGTTTACGGTTCTAAGTGACTGACGACCATGATGCGTTCTTAAGAAAAAAAAAGAATCGATTGACAGACAGGACGCATAACGAAGTGATGAGTTACCCTATTTTTCCTTAAAAGCATGGAACCCTACAAACCAAAATATTACGTAAACAACAAGCGACTTCACTCGCGTCTATTTTAGGTTTTTAGTACTTAATACATAAACTTTTCAAACTTATGTTAGTTTGTAGACAATACAGTATGAAATTGTGCATGAATTTTGGTCATAGTTGAAAATGGAAAGTCTTTCTTTTTACCTAAAAGTTATTCAAAAAGAGCGATCCCTTATGTGGAATTTTAATACCAATACCATGTTTGCCCATAGATACTTCGAATTATGTCCGGTATAGGTAGTTTTTGGCCTATTCTCCACGTCTACCACCACCACCGTCCACCCTATCGTAACGCAGCAAGAGATCTAATTGTATTTGCTGAAAGAGCGAAGGTTATATAGACAGATAGGCAGGTACTAGCTGCTAGCTAGCAGAAGATGCATTTAATAAAATTGACATATTTTTCTGTACAATAAGATGATAAAATGACGCTGCAACGTTGCCCTACCTGTCCTGTAACGTCCGTTCAATATTGTGCGCCGCATCTAAGCAATGCGTGGCATTTCCTGCTACACGAGTTTCCTGACATGTTGAGCGACATATCGCGATTACATGTCGTGAGATTAACCTAATTTCACTGATGAGGATTGTCGCCGAATCTCAGAACCTTCAAACTTAGGACCGCAGTCGTATACAATGAAGCTATAGACCGCTCGATCGCTGCGGCAAACTTCGTATATAAAGAGAATGAAGATCAGCGTCCTATATTCTTACCTCCCCTTATCTATGAGTTAGGTCATGCTCTATTTACATTTAATAGAGTCCACGCCGCGACGACTCTCGAGTATTTGAATCAATCAGAATAATTTTCTTCACCCAGTTAAAATAAATTGGTACAAGGATAAAATAATAACTTACACGTTTCTTTCAAGAACATGGGGTACCGGCCTTAAAAAGAGAATAAATCTTTGTTAATATTATTAAATATGATATAACATAGTACATTATAAGCTACAGTTCTTTAGAAATGAGATAAGCGTGCGTGTCATTTAGTCACGCAATTTGTAGTTCATTAGGTAACGATCGTAATATTTACAAGTTAATGACTGTTGTTATGTAAGTGACAGACTACCGACCGACTTATACAGATTTCTTGTTAGTTTCTGTCTAATTTTACATATGAAAATAGAATAAGTAACATTATTATTGTACTCAACTGTATAACTTGAGGTTCATCTGCTGCACAAATATTTGAGACACCTTTATCCGGGGGCGATACGGCGCAATACTGAAGCCCAGTATATGTTTTCCATAACAAGTGTTTTCTGTAATACTTCAGTCTGAAATTATAAGGATAGATTATTATTAATAAATTATTACATTAAGACAAGATTGGGTATGTACAGGATCAAATTTATTAATTTGAAATGAAGCAGTAGACTGGTCCAAGACCACGGATAAAAAATACTGTGCCATTTTCACTTGAGTGGCAATTAGTATAAGTATACTTCCGGATAAAGTAGCTTTCTAATAGTGCAATAATTACTATAATGGAAGTAGTTTTGAGTTTGTTAATTACATACAAAAATACTATCTTCTCTTTATAATATTAGTGTAGATATAGCTGGGGCCTGACATGAAAACGTAAGGTACGTACTGTGAGAAATGTAAGCCGCAGTATTATCTGTAGTATCGCAGCTGACCAATATTTTTAAAGGTGCGAGCGAAAGCTTTAGGCAGTGGTTGGATCGCGGAATCTTACAGATAATATAAATGCCAATGTTTGTGTTGTGTGCGTCTGTTACGACTTAGGTCCGTAACGGGTCAGATTTGAATAAAATTTACCAAACAGATAGGATATGGTCTAGATTACCATATACACCAGGGTAAAAAATTAATACGTTCTGATACAAATTTTCTGCAAAAACCTTAACATAGGCAGGTGTTTTTTATTTAAGATATTTATAGTTGTCTTACCCTTCATAGAGCAAAGCCATGATAAATATTGCAAAAAATGAACCAACAAACTCTCCTTCATCAGTAACTTTCCACCATGAGAAAAGAATAGTTTCCATATAGCCACCATGAAACTAAAAAAAAAAGATAAGTACCAAATAGATTGTAGCTTTACAGAAATAACTGTCAATAAGTTTCACCTAATTATAATTGATATATGTACCAATTCCTTACCGTCATTGACCCCATATTATCATGGTGAGCATGTGCATGGACATTGTCACCGGTCGTCAGACCTGCTAAATTTCCGCCATTCGAAGAATTCATCATGTCCTGTAAAACGTAAGTAATAAGTACACTTAAGGTATAACAATAACATTTTCAACAGCGTCGTATACCAAACCAACTAAAAAAAGAATTAACTTATATTCTGATTACTATGTCTGTTTAAAAAACAGATTTCTGACTTTGGAAATAAGATATCAAATTGGTTATTGTAGTAATTAGCAAATACACACATTGAATTATCAATTAAGTTATCATCAGAGTCGTCTGGCGATAGGGTGATTCATACATGTTTTTATTTATTTAAGATAGTTATACATATATTGATATCGCTCAGCGGCAATAGTATCACAACACAAAATAAGTTTTTAGAGCTAAAACAAAATGTTAATGCATTACATATGTAGGATCTATTATATAAAGATAATGAATGCCACAAAGTTGCTAGGTAACTATTGAGAGTAGGTATATAGTATTTTATTATTATGCATATTATCCTGTGCCGAGCCACTATACTCGCCGATGTGCGATATATTATAACTTTAGGTATTTATTCAACTGCTGTCAGTCTGTCTAGGGAAAATTATGTTGTTAGTCCTATGTCAAATAATATAAAACTTCAATTACGATAAAATCCTTACATGGGTTTCCTCCATATGATGGTGAGAATGCATGTTGTGGCCATGGGCCATTCCATGGCTCGAATGGTCCATATTGTTAATTATTACCTACAAGAAAATTTCCATTTTGAGACTTAAGTAAAACACAAGGTTGTTAACATACAGCAGACAGATAGGGTTCAGTATTGAACCCTCAAAATTATTGTCATAGCTCTTATTAGTATAGAACACAACAATGAGAATCATACTATTGTTTTAAACAGGCTGCTACACAATTGTCTCAAAGTCATTGTAAGTAAATTTATAAAATAATTACCAAAAACAAACCTTTTGTTTATATAATACCTACTAACAGTTCCCAACTAAGCAGCCAGCATAGATCAAAGAAAACTAATTTTAGATTTACTATTATAGTCTGGCTATGCTATCTTTGTAATGGCATGAATGGGGGACCCAGAAGGGAAGCACCTATACATAACAAGTTTATACATCACATGACACTAGTAAGGGGCAGCACACAAACAAAAATAAAAAAGCAGTGTTATCTTGCATGTGGGTGTTTGGGTATATTTCTTTATATTTAATTCTATAGTATCTGAGAAATGAGTTTTTCGGGTCACAGTGTCTACTTGGTAACTTTTTTTTCTTAATGGTAGTGGAAATAAAGAAATCACTTTTAGTGGAATGTTTGATCAGAGTTTAAAAAAAAAATTATATCCACGATTTTCAGATCATACCACAAATTATAACTGTATGCCATAGTATAATTTATGATTACAATAAGATATACACATATAATACAAAAATTACCCTTAGAATTTACATTGTCTATTATAACTGCTTAGGAAAAGTCATGATGTATATGGATAACTTTTACTTTTCTTTTTTTAAGTATAAAGCAATAAATATCCTGGGACATTACACACAGCTAAACACCCCAACTAAGCAGAGCTTGTTCAATGAGACCAGATAACTAGTATACAACAATTTTTTTATTAAATAGATTTTTATAACTAGAAACACAACAACCAAACATGTTCATGCCCACAAATCTTTGTCCTGTGTGTGACCCACAACTCGTGATGTGGCAGTTAGTCTCTAACCACCAAGTCAAGTGGCCCGTCAAATATCCAGTGATTTTTTTTAAATTAAATTTTATGTGTATTAATTTTGTTGCATCATTGCACAGAAAAAGCAGAATAAAAGAGCCACAAATAATAATTTTGTAAATTAACATATCCTACTAGAATCATATAAGTCAAAGTGTTTTTCTCCATGTATGTTATTTACATTTGCTTTAATGAGTGAACCAACAGATAGCAATTAGTCCTTTAAAATTTATATATTCATAGGATCCTGAAAAACATTGTTTTGGTAATTTAGAAAGACATTCAATAAGTGCAACACACAAAAATAACACTGCAGTGAAAGTATCTAGCTATGATGAAATCTGTGTATCTTACATAACTAACAGAAACTTACAGACTTACTTAGTTACTTTTACTAATTTATCTTGCCAAACAGGTTAACATGTCCAGAATAATACAAAAAACAGTGACAAATTAAAATTGCGAGGAAAAGGAAAACTGTGTTGTAGGCTTCATTCCTTGATATCAAAATAACACTCAACATTCACTATTTTATTTAACCCCGTTAAACCTATAATTGGTTTTATAAATATTGAATTAATGATTTAGGGCTAGGGTTTCTGAAGCGCCGATTAATATGCTAAAATAGTAGCAATAAAGTACGTAGACACGTAACTTCCAGTAGCTATAATTTATTATACATACCTCGAAGTAGCCGAACGGACGTGGCACTTATCTAAAATCCAAGGGTAAAGAAATGAGAACCTCTGCTTTGAGCAATAATATATTTTTTGAGTTTTATTTCATAATTCTTGAACAAAAGCATTAGCAAATAAATGAAACCAAGGTTGAAAAAAATACTATTGCCACTTCTAAACTATCAATTGTCAACAATGTGCGATTGTCAAGCAGATTACAGCACGCACGACCGACACTAGAAGTCAAGCAAGTCTACCTACAATAAACAAACGTCAAATCGGGGCAACGGGTATGATACATGTCGCTACAAACTCATTCGTGTCCTTACAAAAAGTAAGTGGAAGCGACCAATTCAACTGTTCAGTTGGCGGGCGTCGCTAGTTGTGAAGTTTTGAACTGTCACTATAATATTATTACCCTTAGTTCCAATTTTGATCACCTAAACAGATAAGTTGGTCGGACTCGGTCAGGTTCCTTCAACCTTGAGCTCTACGACGCTATTCCTTATTTTTTAAGGTAAATGCTGACCGCAGCCATCGAATCGAATTTTCTCATGGTCTCAGGCACGCCGCATTTATCCGCATCGTACGCGCCAATCTATGTAGGTGTAGGTACTAATCAAGCAATATCAATTATCCTACTCACGCACTGATAGGTGCGCGACTTGCGGCGTTGCATACGAATTCATATAGAGATTTGCATTAGGGATGGTATGGATATAACTTTTCGGATACGGATATATGAATACTATTACATCGGTCACGGTTACGGATATTAGATTTTTTACATACAAATTATTACAAAGCAAGGATTTGACTTTTATTTCTTGGCTGTCGTTTGATACTAGAACACTAAATTATAATAAAGAAAAACAACGTTTTGTATTCGTTCCTATTACCCTGTTACAGGAATCATTATGTACTAAAAAATATTAGTTCATAAGGACACAAACAGTTGTTAATTGCACATCAAGAACGCATCGAATCAATCACCCTTTTTTGGAGCCATTATTATAAAGTTAAATCTAAATGAACGGGATAAAACCTATCATAACGTACCTCATTTAGTCTTCGCAAACATCCGAAATTATCCGAAACTATTATATCGGATTCGGTTACGATTACGGATAATTTTTTAGTTCGGATATCCGATAGTCGCGGTTACGGTTACGGAGCTCCATAACATCCCTGATTTGCATGATTCGGTGACTCCGGAACGTCTAGATGACCAGTGCGCGTTCCCTTTTAAACAAAAAATAGGAATAGGGAAACCATGAGTTTTTACATTTAGTACCATATTCTTATTGGTCAAATCAAAATATTTTAATGCCACAAAAATATTTTGATTTCATCATTTCATTTCGTGGGTACGAACCTTAAAAGGTTTTGCCATTTTTTGTGAAAAATCATTATCGGCCGGATGAAGTTTGATTTGCATAACAAAATAAGGACTTCGTTCTGTTCAGTTCAGTAACTTTAAATTCGACCTTCATAAGTGCCTTCCGAGGTAATAATTGGTTTTGAATTTTGAATATTGTTCCAAATAAATTGCAGCTGTTGTTTGACTGACTCATGCGCAATGAATTGCGAAATGAATTTATAATAACTTAAGCATACAATGTACTTTGCTTTTAACAATTTTGGTTCCTATTACTAGAATTCTGATTGATTTTTTATGTGATTGATTATCTTCTACAGTACTTATACAGTAAAAATGATTTTTTGGAACCGATCGAAATGGCTGTGAGTAGGTCTGCCTACGGGCAAATCGATCCCAATCTAAAATCGCAAGATTGAAGTAGAATTTTGACATTACGTGTATTAAAATGACTGTCAAAAGGTTCATCAATCCATGGGTTTTCGATCGGGATTGCATATTAATTTTCACCGTTAAGGGGCTTTTATGTATGTACAATAAACATACATACAACTACAAACTTCGCATACAGATGATATTATCTTTACGCAATCGATACTGGGATTACCAGTGCTAAAAATAGTTTAGGCTTTTATTTTCATATTTTTATTTTTCCACCAATAAAATACTGGCCAGCCGTCGTCTGAATTGAAATAGTTGTTCTTTGAAGTTCAGTTTTAATAAGAAATTATGGCACAACAGGAGATTTCTTGTGGCTTAGAATATAACACTACTTCTGATTTACAATCTTGTTTAACCGAGGCACTGCATTGTAATTATTCCTTTATAATTTCGTCTATTGTTCACCCACGTTTTCGGCGGCAGCACTGCGGAAGTGTTAAAATTGGTGGTTTTACACGTTCTGATATGGTTTTATCGCCGCAAGATTGGACTAGTAGATTAGTCGGAAAACTCTCGCCGTATATAAATGTGGACTCGGCGTCGGAGATTGTTCAGCAACGGCATGAGGATTGTATGAATGAAGAACTCTCCTACTGTCGAGGCCTTGGGCTGCCGGCAATCGTAGTGACGCTACACGGCAGAGACACAAGTAATTTAGCTAGAATACTCCAAACTTATTATGAGACCAGGTAACTATAACTTTGACTTAACATTCTTTTAATTGATTGATGAAGTAGTGGCTATTTGGTTACCATACATGCTAGAACATACTGTCTTCTTATAAAGTTAATTAGCAACTAAGACGCAGCTAGGAAATACAATGCTACTGCATTTAAACAATACCTGCAGCTGATTAATCTTTAGTTACTCTACTCGCACAGCACACATTAGTTTTCCTGAGGTTTGATTGATACCATTCATTATGATTATGTGGGTGAAACAGTGTGGTGAAAAGAGTTAAACTAATAACAAATTAAAAATATTGGTAATTGAAAAATGCCTAGGTAATGTTAGAGTGCTTGGTAACAGAAAAGGAGTGAGACTACTAGCAGTGTTAACTTTTATAATGTACATATGATTATAATGAAGGTAAAACAGGCCTGCTTATTTCTTAAGACTTATTGACCTTACTTTTGAATAGAGATTTGACTAGATCTTTGATATATCTGTTTATATTTCCAGCCACCACCCTTCTTTAATATGGGCCCGTGTACCAATGTTATGTAGTAGAAAATTAAGGCAGTCTGATGTAGAAGATGATGAAGAAGCTTGGAATGAGACATGGTACTGGTGGTCTAAATTCCACGAACGAATGGAATGGGACAAACGTGTGGGGGTGGTTTTGGAGCTCTCTGCAGATTTACCTTCACAGGAGTTGATAAAAAGATGGCTTGGAGAGCCTGTAAAAGCTATAGTTGTGCCCACATCGATTTTTCACAACAATAAGAAAGGGTGATTTTATTTTCTTTATAGTATTATCATAAAACTCAAATCACATCATAAACATATATTTTTTGTAATTTATCAGACAGTATTTTTAAAGTATCAGACAATTAAGTGTGTAATTATGGATCGAATGTGTGAGCAGAATGCCTCAAGCCCTAACTCACTTTTTGTTAAACAGGCGAGAGAATATTCTTATTTCAATAACATAACATGTTCTCTGTACAATAAATATCTGTTTTAGCAGTTCCATTGATATTAGAATAGATTTTAAGTAGATTCTTTAAAAATTACACTTATAACTGTATGATCGTAAATAACGTAAAAACAGTGTATTACATAATTTTGCCTGTAAATAGATCTATAACAAAAAAGTTGGTAATACTAATACCTTCTATGATTAATAAGCAATACAATACAGTAACTTATTAGCTGATGCTTAAATTGATTTTAATACAGTTTTATTAACTGTTTAGTTAATTAGGATAAAACTGTATCACTACTACACTAAATAATTAATGAAAATAATTTAAATATTAAATTTCTGATGACTTCGCGATCAAGTAGTTATTAGCCGTGTACTGACTTTCTGAGCTGTCTCATTTAGTATTCTTAACTCCTACACAATTTTATTGTAATGCCTAATTAAATAATTGTAGATATCCAGTTTTGTCACGAGCACACCAGCAGTTGGTAGTAAGCATGGTGGAACATGAGGCCCAAGTGATAGTGAGTGGAGCCCGGCGTTCCAACATAGAGTTTTATCTTCAGTACTTGTATAGGCTGTGGAAGAGAAGGCCTCATGTAGCTGAAGATCCTATGCTAAGTTACGCAAGAGGGTATGGTAAACAAATATATGAATAATCATATTGCTTAAAAAGAAAACATATCATGTGGAATAATTAAGCTTTATTGTTGAAAGACTTATATTTGAGCTTAAATTAGGCTACTTGAATAATCAAACAAATTTTTGTTTTAAAAAATTTCAGATGGGAGGATTACCTACAAACTCCTCTGCAACCTCTTGCCGACAACTTAGACACGCATACTTATAATGTGTTTGAGAAAGATCCTGTCAAATATGATCAATATCAAAAAGCCATTGCTTTGGCTTTGACTGACCTACAAAAGAAACCAATAGAGACAGAGGAGCCTACAGATGTTAATACTGAAATAGGACAAGGTGATGATAACATAGTGGAGGATAATCGGCCAATAATAACTGTCATGGTGCTTGGTGCGGGAAGAGGTCCTCTTGTGAGGGCAACATTTAATGCTGCTGATATTACTAACAGCAGAGTTAAGGTAAATAACATGTACAATATTCATTAAATTTTGAATCAATTTAATTAAACTGACAATGTAACAACTAACTCAAAACAAGATTTATTATATATTAAATATATGTTTTATAATATATAATTGATTTATTTACAATATTATATGTCTTTAGGTAATAGCAGTTGAAAAGAACCCTTGTGCAGTGGTAGTGTTGGCGGCGCAGGTGCGTGAGGTGTGGCGCAACCGAGATGTCGTCGTGGTACCAGGCGATATGCGACAATTAAACCTATCGCCAAAAGCCGACATTATTGTTTCAGAGCTTTTAGGTAACCGTTATAAATTCTAATATTTTTAAGGGGGTTTATGTATGACATAGTATATGGCTCTGTATTAGGTTAAAACGGTATCGTCTTATCCGTCTGCTCTTAAAACAGCGATTTAAAAAGGGTACTTGGTTGCTTGCGTAAGCAATTAGTAATACAAGATACATAATGTAACATATTTCAAGACTTTCAACTCCAAATATAATATTCGGTTGTGATATTCACATTTAAATAACCTTTGCAGTTTCACCCACCTCACCTGACACGTTACATGTGTGTGGTGTACATCTTCTATATAATTTGAATAAAAATCACTATTATAATACTATGTACTCATTGATATTTTTGAAAATACTTTCGTTTTAATTTCTAGGCTCGTGGGGAGATAATGAATTATCACCGGAATGTCTGGACGGCGCTGCAGGATTGCTAAAGCCAGGTGGTATATCCATACCCTGTCAGTACAAATCTTACGTGGCACCGATTTCATCACCAAGGTTATGGGCGGCGGCGAAGGCAGCTGCCACATCCAGTTGCAACAATAAAGATAAAAATCTCGAGACATTATGGGTTGTTTATATGCAAAATAAACATAATATTGCTGAAACAAAGGTACTTAGTTTATTTTAACTATGACTCCTTTTTTTTAATAATGATTTTTTAATTTATTTTAAAAGGAGAAACTTACAGCCCAAAACATTTTCGCCGTTAGAAATCGAATGATAGGGATGATGCAATGATATCAAAACATTATATCGGCCAGTACAACGTTATTGACGATTTAAATGGTTTCCTTTCGATATTTTCCATAACCGAAAATTCAAGGTTATTGTAGTATTGAAACCAGACCTTCTGACCACGGTGTCGAACTTCTCACCCACGGCTAACAGCGCCATAAACCTCGTACCTATAGTCTACGATAGTCATTTCTTGACAAGGATTAGAATCCTGATTGGACAGTAAAAAATAAATTAATATCGTCGTGTTTTTTCTTTCAGTTGGTTTTCACATTTGATCATCCGGCAAAAGGGTCAAGGGATCATGAGGGTCAAGAAATCACAGATTACAGGGGACTAATTTCAACTGATAATAGAAGAGCAACAACGATTTCATGGGAAGTGAAGCAGGACAATGTGATGCATGGTTTTGGTGGTTACTTTGACTGTTCTCTTTATGGGAATGAAATGATTAGCATAGTACCTTCTTCACACAGTCCTGGGATGATATCATGGTTTCCTGTGTTTATTCCGATAAAGGTAAAAATATATGATTAAATTAAAAAAAACACAACTTGGTGGGAATGTTCCCCACACAAAATTATACCAATTTTCGATGTTCCCTTAAAATACGCCGCTCAAAATGTGCTTCCGATGTTATAAGAAACATATAAAATTTTATACCCCTCATACAGATGAAACCGGTGGTCACTGCAAGGCAGCATATTTAAAAATAAACAATTCTGACCACTTACGAATCGTATAGTGTATATTACTTACATTTTTTTTTTTACAATTATAGATACAACTCAGCTCAACATACACTATACGATTCGTAAGTGGCCAGAATTGTTTAGTTTTAAATCTGCTGCCTTGCGGTGACCACCGGTTTCTAAAGAAAACAATTCACTATTATGTTAGTTCTGATTGAATAAATAATGTTTAATGTACACCATAAATACCACTGTGCACTCAGCACGTACATGTATTGCAAGCGTATAGACATCGTATGGAGTGCGCCAAAAAGCTGTATCGTATGGAAAATTGAATACCGCCCATAAAGGCCTCATGCTCTACAGTACCCAAACATAATTAATATTTATTTTTTTATAGACGCCTTTAAGAGTAAAAAAAGGTGAAACAATTACTGCAAGATTTTGGCGTTGCGTGGATTCACGTAGAGTTTGGTACGAATGGTTAGTGGAGGTCGGCAATCGGACCACTCCTCTACACAATTCCAACGGACATAGTTCCGAAATGTTATTATGATTTATTTACATTATTGGATATAGGTAAGTAAAGAAAATAAAAAAAACATATTTTACACAGTAAATAATGCATTATTAATTCAACATTCAGCTCTTTCTACGCTAGCATTTTTTTTTTTACAAATTCAGCCGTTATTAAGCAACCATAGCATTTAGTCACGTCCATTGTCAAGTAAAGAGGGTCCCCCCCTCTTCGCTCACAAGCCACACATTGGGCAGTAAAAAAATCTTTTTCAAAATTTTATTAAGGTCAAGGCCACGCAGTCTGACTGTCGTAAATAGTTTTCAGTTATTTGGTATTGTTGTAAACTATCTAGCTACTAACTATAGTTAACCTTGAAAAACGTGCCTATTGATACTATAATAAAGTATATATATTTACAACACAACATATATATGCTTGCAACACTAATTTTCATGGCTCTCACAGCGTGATATCAAATCGGGGGGCGTAGATCCCTCACTAGATATTTTTATTGTAAAAGAAAATAACATCAGTTTGATAGGGTTATCTGACATAGTAACTCGTGAATGATTCGCCTGATAATTTCCTCTCCGAATCTTATTTGTGCTACGCCATCGCTAATTTAACTAACTTTGTGTATATGATTGTTTAGTAAAAAATATTTTTTTGAGGTTTGTAAAATACTTTTATTATTATTATTATTATAGACATAAAAACCTATGTTTTAACAGATAGACAGACACGATTAACATTCCCATTTTTAATATAAGGTTAAAGGTCGCAAGTTTATTTGATTACATTGACCCTGTTCGATCGAAGTCTCATTTGATAGATAAATCACTTGATTCTTTAGTTCACAATTGCCTTTTTAAATTAAAAGGAAAAATATATATGAAAACTTTTATGTGTTAACTGGAATTTCTAATTTGAAAAATCGATGTCTCAATCAATAAGTAAAATTGAATATTATTAGCGGTGATAATAATAATAATAAAAATGAGTATCTAACTTCTCAAATCAAAAGTTTCTTTGGTTTAAGACGTACGTTATTAGGTATACAATATTTCAAAAAAGTGACCAGGTTTTAGGAGCATGATGGCACCCCTGTATAGCACGGATGGATCGCTAGTTATTACAAGGGTCCATATTATATTACAACTTATTATATTTTAGGTAACTAATACTTTACTGGTCTTACTAGATGCGGCTTGAATAGTGGCGTACGCCCGTCTAGACGGGACGATAGTATGTTCCATATTATGCCATTTATTGCACTGACATGGCAGGGAAAAATGCAGGTTTGTTCTAAGAGAACTGCATACTTTGCTGGAATTAAGTCCCGTGACCGCGGGCAGAATGCAATAATCTATCAAATCTAATTCTAGACGAAATGTATAATTTTAGAACAATCCGATTAAATTTTTGGCTAAACGGTATTATAGCGAAGTCTTTCAATATTCATTTCTTTATGAAAGTCGTCAATGTCTTGTTCCCATCTCTTCTCAAAGTAAATCCCTGGAAATAATAGTTTATAATTAGTTAAAATATACTTCTTAGCTGGCAATCTTCGAATCTGCTTGATTGACGGAAGTGTTGAAACAATAATTATTATCGTGCCATGCGTAAATTTTTAGGGTGCGCTCCTTATACGTAGTTGATATTACGTGTAGTTTGCGCACCATTGCTCCCCCAACGGAACCTATATTTAATGACTCGTGTTTTTAATATCCACGCTGACAAAAAGGTTTAAATGTGATAAAAATAAAACACTAATCATTAATAAATGGCAGTATTCGAAAATAGAATTCCGTATTTGTAAAATAAAATAAATTTAATATTATTAGAACTTCTAGAATCAAAAAGTTCTAGCCCTTAAGGGTAGTTTCGAGGTAGGAAGAGTAGTCGTCGGGTGCCCTCTGCACTCGCCCAATTATTGTGCATGAGTCTAAAAGTCATTCAGTCAAGAGATCCCACTTGAATTGAAAACAAAGTAGGTAATCATTATTTGTTCCATGTATTGATAATAAATAAATGCTGGTCAATGGTCTCAAATCTGGAGTTTCTAGTTCTCTACATCAGAAGAACAATCTAGCAGAATGACAAGGAACCTCTTTATCAAAATTATATTTTTCAGAAAAAAGTTATTTATAATGTGTAGTAGCCACAACAAATGACTACTACCTCAACTGTAAATATGTGAATGTCAATGAAAATATCTTCATCTTGTAAATTATAAATTTACCTAAAACCTAAACCTTTAATAAGCTAGACAAGACATTAAAATAACATATTGTGATGCATAGCTGTGCATGAAAGGGTTAACTATGAATCAAAGTGTGTAAAATCAAATACCTTGTAAAAATTTTGCATTATTGCCAGTCTTGATAGCCCATGGTAAATAATATTTTAAGTACATTTGTCGATGTTTTGGTTTAAGCCGCCCAGCACCCAATATACCGCCACTAATGCACATTGGAAGCTTAGTTTGAATACCTTCAATCCACTTAACAGTTACCTGTAAAACAAAAAAAAAATGAATATTTGAAAAAAATCACTAGTATTTTTCAAATAGCATGAGTTTGGCGACACATGCTGTTTTATAAGATTTCTCTGTAGTTTATGTTTATTTCGACATAAAAGGGGATAACATAATAGAGCTAGATCTCATGAAGCAGTGGGTAAAAACCCTTCAGCTGTCACAACTCATCCTATGTGAAAAATATTATAGTACTACCATAATTATGATGGCTATAATACTCATTCATCAATGTGTTGTAAAGAGAAATAAATCAAGAACAGGGGTGACTCCTTCAGGATATAATATCCATCATGTTGCACTATTGTTGTAGACTGATATCACTTGAAAACCACCAATGTTTTAAATGTTAATATATATTTGTATCTAAGTATTTTAGTATCTCACCTCTCCTAGCATGGTTGTTTTCATATATAAAGTTGCATGGACTAAATCATGAACTTCTCTGTATCGTTGCATCACATAAGCCATTTCAGGATCAGTTATAAACTGCACCGGTAGCCTTGAGTCAGCTGTAATTTTATTTGCCTGCATAAAGCTTGCATATACATAACCAATTGTATTTTCTGGAAGTTGGGCTAGCCATTCAAACGAGACAGTTTTAGAGTTGATTCTTGGCTTTTCTTTTATGATTTGTGATCCTTCCTCTGTATCCAACATTTTCCTTTGCATGTACTTAATAGAGTTCTCTCCAGTTATCTCTCCTAAGCAAGCAATCATGTCACCTCTATACGGGTTAAGCAGAGCAATAGCAGCAGAACCGCAAGTTAGTAGTGTTCTTTGAAAGGGGTTTGTAGGAATAAAGTTTTTTTGCATTTCATCTAGAAAATTATTTTTAGGAACAGAAACTGAGAACCTTCTTATAATTGTTATAGGCCTCATTATTATTGCTCAATAATTTAGTTTTATGCAAAAATTTCATAACAATCATGAAAATGTATGTACAAGGAATTAAATAACCAAATAAATCAATTCTTTTATAGTCATAGGTTGTCAATATGACATTACATCATTCATGGGTAAACTAAATCACAGTGGGTAACACTGGCTGTGCCACGCCGCGCCGCGCTATTCTTTTAAGTTTGCTGTGTCGGATGTGTCTGGAAAAGAAAATAGGAGAATAGGATTTCTACTTATTTCAACTAATAAACCTAATTGTAACCAAAATGATGACGAGATTAGACCTCGATATCACATCGTATTTCTACTTACATTATAAATGGGAAAGTTTATTTGTTTATTATTATTATTATATATTTAAAATCTATTAAATAGCTGTTAATAACTATTAATTGAACAATAGCGCGCCACGCGTGGCATGGTGAGGCTTTTGTCAGTGTGATGTACAGCGCTTTATATACAAACTAAGATTCTTCCGAACAAGGTCAAAAATGCGGTCCAGGGAGTGTCTCGTGTCGCGGCCCGGCCCAGTGTTTAAACCTCCTTATTTGGTCCCAGAATTTTTCTGTTGAGAGTCGCAAAATATCAGTATGTGAAAGTACCGGGCTCACAAGTCATTAAGAAGTTTGTGTGCGTGGCCCTGCCATAATGGGTACTTCCTAGTTTTTTTTATAAAACGGGGGGCACTTCTGTTTCATAAATTATCTATCTAGAAAATTTCTTACCCTATCTGGATCGTGAATTTATCTCTATTTAATTTGATAAATTTAATTATCTATTTAATAATAAGTAGAGGTATACTCGAATGATATCCCACTAAAAACTTACATGTGAGTCATGTGACAAGTTTATTACAAAGGTACATGCAAGATATGAACTCGGATAACGACTTCGCTAGTAAAAAGTACAAAGTACTACTAAAAAGAAAATGTTTTCATTGCTACCCAATAGTGCGACATGGTACAACAATGAACGAATGAAGACATAGTAAAACAGACCAAAATGACTAAGTTTTACTAAAAAAAATATGCAGATAATGTTTGATTTGAATTTTTGATAAAGTTAATTTACAAGTTACGAACACAAAATATTACTGGACACTGGTTAGAAATAAGTTCATAAAGTGATTAGGTTGCCCTACTTATAACTAAAAATCATATTCAGTCACATCACTACTCACAAACAGAATCAAAGAAAGCAATCATACAAAATGGCCGATCTATTTATTGAATAAAGATAGTTTTGAAATAATCGATGATAAATAGTATGTATTAATAGAATAACTTTAAATTTCTTATACTCTTGTTTAAATAATTAGAATATAGCTTTAAAAAGAAATGGAGTGAAAGGTGAAGCAAGCACGGGAAAGAAAAGAACTGTTCCATGTTTGTTTATCCTCAAGTTTTTGTTGTGTGTATGTGTTTCAAGTATTTTGCATCTATTTCTGAGTTTATCATTTACAAGAGAACTACAAAACAAATTGGAGTCCAATTTACTCTTATGAATTATGTGTTTGTATTGATAATGCACTGAATCTGCATCCTTTCCGTTCAATGATAGGGCGCGCAATTCCTTGGATTGTTTACTTCTACTATTTTTTTGTCAAACTTTCCCGACCACATTAAATTTTGTTGATAAATTACTGTGTGCCTATTTTAAGTTGCGTAATATTTTCAGGAACTGTTATTTAAATATGTCTAAAAGAGATCAAAGCGACAGAAACGAAAGGAAGTTGGACTCGAGTGATTATGAAAATCTCATATCACAACACAGCATATTTGAATCTGCGAGATCGAAACATCAGGAATTGCCTAGTTTTCCTGGATTCTCCAATGCAGAAACCCAAACAAAGCCCAGTGACATCAAAGGTCAGGCAGTGCAACCTGGTATAGGTACATGGCACTACAATCCATGGTGGATGCTGGCCAGTACTTCACGTAATATACCATCTCAGGATGACTTTTCAGAGAACAGTGAACAAACAAAAGTTAAACAAGAGCCTTCACAGGCTGGCACTCCTGATCGAGATCCCTTACAAACTGACATAGAGCAATTCCAAGCAGACACCGCTACACCTCCAGTGGGACTGGATACATTTTGTGATGATTGTTCTGATCCTTTTTGTGACTCCAGTACAGCTATTTGTCGTAAACTTTTTCATTGTCCACACTGTAGAAAGAGCTATCCCACCATCTTAGAATTTAACACACATCTAACAGGAGTTCATCCAGCACAAAAACCTTTCAGATGTCAGATCTGTTTGGAACCATTTCACAAAAAATCCCATCTTAGAAGACATTTAGATGCTCACCACACACGAAAAGATGTAAACAAGTGTACAGTGTGTTCAAAATATATTAAGGATAAGAGCAACCTACGTAAACATATGCAAGTTCATACGGGACGGGTTCCTCAGAAACAATTCAAATGTGATTTGTGCAACAACAAACGCTACATGTCTCTTGATAGACTCAATAACCACAAAGTGGTGTGCACTGGGGAGAAAGTACTGAAGTACTGTGACATGTGTACTAAAGTATTTGATAACTCTAGATCACTAAACAGCCACAAGAAAGTTCATGCTAGGGAACTTAAATGTGATAATTGTGGTGAACAACTACGTTCATTAGAACAATTTACAAACCATAAAATGATTTGCCATGGAACAACACCAGACCCTAGTGGTAGTCACAGTGGATCAACGAGTGTTGCTGGCACCTCAATGAATCGTTGCTGTACACAGCCAGGCTTGTGTGAGCATGACAAGCCGGCCTACCTAAACATACCCGGTTATGCTGCTGCAGGCCGTGTACTTGATGCAACTTTGTCATCCCTTAAATCGGAATTGAACTGATGACAGATATTGCAAAGGATTATCAAGTATCTAAAACACATACATTTTTGATATAAATTACAACAGTTTCTTTTTACTACATTACCAAATAGATAAATAAATGACAGTAATAATTTTCACAATTGAGAATTTCACAAGACTGATGCAAATATCCCGCCTCACAACTTGCTTTATTATTACCAATTACATTTAGACTTTAGTTGTAGGTTATTACACTTAGATTACATAAGCTGCATAACTTTTTGAACATATTCTTGTAACTCTGAATGTAGGGTCAAGTTTGTGTCAGTCATGCTAACTGAATGTGTTCAAATTGTTATTTAACTTTACTTTTAATTAAAACATAATATGCAATTGACTGTTCTGAGGAACATTCTGTAAACCAGGCTAGACATGCAAGAAATTTTGTTAATTTGTGAAATAATACCAATATTTTTACTATTTCATTATCTTGTAACAATGCTTTGACTGATTTAGAGTAAAAATGAATATGCAGTATTACATACATTAAACAATTTTTATTTTTCTATTGTGGAAAAGTTGTAAGAGCTATATTATTTTGATAAGTTTTAAAACTTAATATTTTAGTTAGTAAAGAACATAGTTTACTTTTGATAAGATGTCACGGAGTATGTACAAGGACCACATTACATTTTCCAGTGATCCAAAGTACTCTATTCTCCAAAGACAGAAAATATTGGAAGTGTTTAGTTTCATATGATACATATTAGATTTATTTCGAATATTTTTTAAAGACATCTTTTATACATATTGAGACATTTTGTTTCATGACATATATGAAACACCTGTAGAATATACTGTGTAATGTGCAATGAACTATTGGCAAAGCCGGGAGTATGTTATGGTTATGGGAAGTATTTGTTGTGTTCTCTTTCAATAATTTTATGCTTGAAGTGTTATGCACTGAAAAAATATGCTGCAATTCATAGAATTATATCTTATATAAGTGTATGTTTTATGATGATATATATTATAATAATCAAGTCGATGTTCACGCATCCTAATCATAAGAGTTGAGGCTATATTGATGGAAATCAAACCTTTTATTAAAATTATAGTTATCAAATAGAAGTAATAAGTAGTTATTATGCTCTTAAATTTTATTATGAGTATATTTTATAATTTTTAATCTTATTATTTCTAATTTTATTTATTTCATGTTATTTAGAAGAGGTACTTCTATTTTGGAGGCTTTTTTTTATTAAATTTAGTTGTTGCTATTTACAATTGTTTTTAACACTTATAGTCAGGTTTATTTTTAATTAATGTGTAGGATAGACTAGTTGTAACTAATTGTATACTGATAAATACAAAATAGAAATCAAATTGTCGGCAATTCAATCCATTTCATTTCAAACCATGTACAAGCATGACTTTACATTTAAATTATTTGTAAAATCGTAAAGTGAAAATAACTAATTGTATGCAGAGCAAATGTTAAGTTGCTAGTTGATCTGTACCAAACTATTGGCTGACCAGTAATTTGATAATATATTTTTATTAACTTTCATGTCACTGTATGTGGTGTCTGAGGAGGTTCCATTGGCACTATCAAATCTGATAGTGGAATACAATTTGTATAAAGACTTTTATATGACTGAATTAATATTTCAAGTGGTGCCTGCTTCAATATTACAATCATAATATATAAACACTAAGAATTTATAAATTATAAAACAAATTTGTTCAATGTAGGTAATTGCCCAATTTTGCACATGTATTATGTACATAATGTAGAATGTTGTAGTGGAAATAATCTTTATAACAAGATATTCTGTAATGTAAAGAATATATTTTTATTATCATTATGAGTATTCATAAGTGAAGATTATTATTGACACGACTGTAACACAATTTGCTACCGAATCATTGAAAGTGCCGGGTTTTGGCTGCTTTGACAATAATTATGTAATCTTGTCATTTTTGCACCGAGAATCTGTCGAGGGCCTTAACGAAACATCTTGTCCATAGAATCGATGACTGTCATTGTTTGAAGCAAGCTTGGTTTCGAAACCGCTGCAATACCATAGGCCACATATAAAGTGCAGCAGTTTAAAAAAAGACTGAAGAGGATAATTGTACACAGTCTAATATATATGAAGGTGCTGACTTATATGTATCATTCTGAGTGTCGGGATGACCCTGGACAAGACAATGGTCATGTTTAATGACAATGTCATCTCGAGACAACTGATATTCGGCAATGCTCAAGTTGTGCATGTGTAACTTGGCAGGAACAACTTCAACAGTCTATGGCACCTAAGTAAACATGTTCTCGTCCCGAATACAAAAGTCAAGCCAGTGCATACTACCTGAACTGACTTAAGGAGGCAAAACGTATCAATATTGTGATTAGAGCTGCTAAACGCAGTATGACATGTTTGAAATCTAAATAGTGTCGTGAAAAGTGGATGGGTAGGCACGGAATCGAACTGGCATGCTTTAGCAGAACCTTACGTCCAATATGGTGATTATGATGACAAAGTCAATGCGCGTAAACAAAAAACAATATTGTCACCAAGCGGTATAACTTGATGAAATTTGGTATTTATTTTAGGTCATGGAATAGGATATAAGGAACGCGGTTGAAACTACGGGTTGAATGTTAGTTTAAAATAAAGTCTTTACCGATCAGCCGTTAATATTTACTGGGGTAGACAAAACATTCAAATTTTACCGATGTATTTGAATTAACTTAACCACTGGTCCCAACATATAAGTTTAACAATATGGTAGTATGCACTGCACTGATCACAATTCTTAGAATCACATATTGATGCCACCTAATGTGTTTCTAAGTATTCTGTGACAATATCTTATGCACGAGTATATTATTATAATACATTGTAATTCTTTTCTACATAGTTATAGAAATAGGTATTTTTATAATTTTGTTAACTTGAGTAAAAAAATTAGTGGTCTGGTCATCTTTCAATGTAACCCAAATCACTTCCGATTGATAGATAATAATCGAAAGAATTATATACCTACCTATAAGATACCTTCATACATAATATGTCTCGGTAGTAGTTATAATTTAGTGTGGTGTGTAACTTTTAATGCACCTTATATTAAGGAAAAATGTGTTCATATGAATTTAGTTAGGACATAGAATATAGTTCATCTATTAGTGGTGTAGACTGTAAAACAGTGTAATTTCTGCTATTATTAAAATGCATATTTTAAATTGACAACTTCCATTGCAATATTACCTACCTACCTTTTTATAAGCCAAAATAAATTTTAACATGTTTTATACGCAAGCAATTGTAAAGAAATGCTAAATCTGCTCTGAGAACATTAGCCGCTTTATTGAACGTGTACCCGATGATCGTAGAATTTAGATTCTGAGCGAAAGTTTATGATATCCAAATAGAATACTTACCATACTATCATGAATAAATTACATTTTCTTTCTGTTGACATGTTTTTATTTTTTATTTACCATCCGATTTTCTTATAATTATTAGGGGATTCCCTATCCTTTCATAAAATATGTGGTCTAGAGATAACGTTTCATTTCTAGCACTATCAAAATATTTATTATATCAACCCTTGGATCTCTATAGCGACCGACCACGTCATCGGTCCTTCTAGTGAGAGGCCTTGTTCGTGGTCGCAACTCCAGAACCTTACTTCTCCATCGGTGGACAGTGCTTCGAACGAATGCCTCTAGTTATTTTTAGCCTACTGACGCTGTCAATAGCTTTTGTTCTTCTGCTACTGTCCACGTTTCGGACCCTGTCGCGTGTGGCTAAACTTATTTCCACTGTTAGGATATTTATTTTATTCAATGTTGATAAGTATCAAAGTAGTATAAAATTAAAGCAAAGATTGCAGAGCCACTCAACCGTCCCTCTTGGTGACGTTATTTTCACTTTTAAGGCTTTTTTAAACAAAAAAATGAGAAGGGCTACTATGGGAATAACTAGACATATTCACACCTACACATACAGAGTGTATAGTTACGTTTAATGTTCTTAAATAAAACTTACCATAATATTTGATACAACATTATAATTAGCGAGCATTAATTAACACCATTCGAAACCTAGATACATTTAAGAAAATCTAAAGAAACCTTACACGCATGCCCTAACATTTTTTTTCGTAATTTCATTACCTTTTAGTATGTTTCTCAAGGCGCTAGCTTTTCGTACCTACTATTATCTTACTGTATTAACGCAAATAAATGAAGTATAGATTTTTAATGGATCTTTTGTGTAAATTATGTAAAGTTAATAAAGATATTTTTGATGATTGATAAGAAATTAAATTTATAAATAATTAGCTGACTCGATTGTTTTGTCCGATAGGTGGCGCTACGAGCTGAAAGTAACTCATAGAGCGCCACCTCCCGGATCGTATTTGCAAACTAATATTTTGAACTGGTTCTAGGAAATAGCGCCATTTACCCGCTTCAACTACAGCTAAGAACTATCCAGTAGGGATAGCCGAGGAAGATTATAATTCGTAGGGATTTACGGCCAAAATTAATATGCAATCCCGATCTGAAACTCATGGATTGATGTAATATTTGACAGAACCGCGTAATGTCAAAATTCTACTTCAATCTTGCGATTTTAGATCGGGATTGAAGAAGATAGAAGACTTGATTGGCGGTTAGTAGATTGAAGGCGCGCTCATTTTGATAAATGTTAATTTGGCAGTATTCGGTCGTTAATAAAACAACTAAAATAACCGTTATAGTAAGTTTATTACAAGCTATTAAATCACTACCCGCCCCCTTTTTACTGACGCGTTGACTTTTTTTGTTTTTTTCTCCTTTTTTTTCTTGGTAATATTTTCTTTTCTTCTTTTCTGCCTATCATCTTTCTTTTGTTCAACATTTTGTATTCTGTTATCCCACTGCTTCTTACTATGTTTCTTCTTTTGATCCTAAAAACAAAAAAAAATATTTTTTTAAATTGGCTCTCTTACAAAAGTACAAACAAAAAAAATATAAAATCCAAAAGTTATATTTTACCATTTTTTTTATTGATTTCTTTAATAAAATTGGATCATCTTTGATTTTTTGTCCTTCAGCTTTTTGCAAAGTATTTTTCCAAGCTATTTTTTCTTTGATTTCTTTCACCTTATCAGTTGTTTCAGTTTCTTCCAGTTTACGGAATCTTTCTTCTTGTTGTTTAAGATTTTCTAATATCTTTTTTGGGTCTTTTTCTGACTTTGGTACCTTATCTGAAACAAACAAACGTTTATAATAAATATCTTAGGTAGAACTTTTATTTATACACATTACACATACATCTGATCTCAATCTTACTAACTTGTGCTATGGTTTAACTAGATAGGTACTAGATTTGACGCCAATTTCTAGTTTTTACTGCTAGACATTTTGTATATTGCCGTTGATTTTGAATACGGCTACCTCGTGTCCACAGATATAGTCGCATTACGTTCTATAGCCGCGGTCAACTTTTACCTGTATTGCTCTATCATTTATTTAAAGGTATCCGTTTTATAATACATTTATTAAAGTTTAGTATTTTTACTGTTTCCATCCTTTTTTTTGACGTAGTTATTGTTATCGGCGCCATTTTGATATATTAGGTTGGGGAAAAAGTCTTTTCGCATTATAGTATGTATGAACTTGTAATAAAATCTATTTGGCTATACTATTTGTATCTGGCTGGTTTTGGTATCATTGAAAGTTTAAATTTTAAAGAACATAATTCCAAATTCAAATTAGGAAAATGTGTGATTTGCATTTGTTTTTCGTACCGCCAAGATGAGTGAATCCTAATGAAGAAATTCGATTCATTTTAAAATTTTACTACAACAAAGGTAAAAATGCAACGCAAGCCGCGAAAAAAATTTGCAATGGTTATGGACCTAGTGCAGTGTCTGTGAGAGTAGCACAAATTTGCTTTAAGCGTTTTCAATCCGGAAATTTTGATGTCAAAGATGCACGTCGCTCTGGTCGACCCATTACGGATAAAATGGATGCCATTTTTGAAAAAGTGGAGCAAGATCGGCATATCAGTAGTTACGACGTAGCTGAAGAACTGGAAATTGACCACAAAACAGTTTTGGCGCATTTGAAAAAAACTGGGTACACAAAAAAGCTAGATATTTGGGTACCTCACGAGCTCACTGAAAGAAACCTAATGAACCGTGTACTCATTTGTGATTCTTTATTATGACGTCATGAAACCGAACCATTTTTGAAGAAGCTGATAACTGGTGATGAAAAGGGGTCATGTACGACAAGAACGTGCGAAAAAGGTCGTGGTCAAAAGCCGGTCAGGCTTCACAGACTGTGGCGAAACCCGGGTTAACTCGCAACAAGGGGATGCTGTGTGTGTGGTGGGATTGGAAGGGGATTATTCATTATGAGCTGTTACCATCAGGCAGGACCATCGATTCTGAACTCTACTGCGAGCAACTGATGAGATTAAAGCAAGAAGTTGAGAGAAAGCGGCCGGAATTAATCAACAGAAGGGGTGTGGTTTTTCATCATGATAACGCTCGACCTCACACATCTTTAGCCACTCAGCAAAAATTAAGAGAGTTTGGCTGGGAGGTATTAATGCATCCGCCGTATAGTCCCGACCTTGCACCTTCAGATTTCCACCTGTTTCGGTCTCTTCAAAATTCTTTAGGCAGTGTCAGGTTAACATCGCGAGAGGACTGTCAAAACCACTTGTCGCAGTATTTTGATCAGAAGTCCCAAAATTTCTATAGCAATGGGATCATGTCCCTACCTACAAGATGGCAAAAAGTTATCGAACAAAATAGTACCTACATACTTTAGTTAAATGTAAATAAACTATATTAAAAATGTTTTAAATTTTCTTAAAAAATGCGAAGGAACTTTTTCCCCAACCTATTATAAATGATGATAAAATATTGAAGCGCTACTGACGGCAATATTTGGAACTTACAATCTCAAAGCGGCGTACCTACGTTGCACCTTATTGTATTTCGGCCCTTTAATAAACACGAAGTGCTATAACAATACGTCGTCCTTTTTTTCAGTCGAATTAAAATCCCTTTAGACACGAGATAGGCGTATAACAAAGCAACATTGAATACGCAGTTTTTCAAAAACAAGATGGCTGCAACACATACACTAAACATTTTAAAATGTCTTAAAAATTTAACTTACCTTTTTGACCAATATTAGCAAAATCAAATTTGGAAAATACAAGCTTCCCTTCATTATTAAAAACAGGTTTTGAATTATTCAATTTCGGCTTTTCTTTTTTCTCTTCTTTAGCAGTAGGTGGTAAATCTCCTACTGGTTTTACTTTCGTTTTATTAAGCCTCTCTCTCTTCTTGATTTTCTTATTTAATTTGCTGTTTAAACTCTTTTTTACAAGCCTGTTCTTTAAGTTAAAATTGTGTTGTGATTTAATTTTTTCTAATTTCTCCTCTAACTCAGCTATGCTACGAGCTCGTTTTGGGACATTTTCATCACTTTTTGAAGAGTCATTGACAATTTCATAATCCAAGTAATCATCATTGTCACCTGTAAATTTATATAAAATGTATTTTTTATTTACTTTGATTATGACTACAACAAGTGAACAATGCTATATTGTATTGCTTACAAATCTGACTAAGTAGTTAGTATCATTAGTAAATATTGAAGTGAGCCAATGGTGCTCATTTTGTGTTGTCTATCAAACTTAAATTACCATATGAGAAACTATTCTGCGCCATTGTATTAATGAAGTGTTTAAAAAAAAAATTTAATACAATTTTTATTTAAATTTTAGAATCAAGACAATAAAATAGAAATAAATCTATGAATAATATAGAAATGGAAACAGAATTGGCAGCAATGTGCTACTAAAAACAAAAATATACTCATAATGCTAGACTATATTTTTGTGTCTTGCAAAACTTTCAAGTGTAATTTCAGACACCATAAAATAACCATAATGAAAAGGTAAAAATCATCTAAGGTTGGGGTTAAAATGAGGATATTTTGAAAGTAATTGATTGTGAGAAAAAAATAATATTTGACTCTAAAATAAGCATTGTGTTCATAATTTCGGTTTTACATCAAGTCGGCTGACATACACACAGTCTGCCAATTGTCACATGATTTTGATTATCTTACCCATACATAAACAAAAAAGCTGTGAGATAGTGATAATATATTGGTTGTTTAGCATTTAGTATTTAAATTTATATGTCAGTGTACATACATAATAATTTGTATTCTACAAACCTTTCACTTGAGATGGTAAAGTTATGAATGAAAATATGTTTTTCAGAAAATTGAACTCCTTGCTGAGTTCAACCTTTAACTGTTTTTTCAATACCGGTTTCTTTTGCTGTGTTGTTTTAGTCATATTTGAATCTGAAAAAAAATTGTGTACTGAAATGAACATGTAAGAATATTACAGCAGAACATGACCAGTGGGAGGAAAAAAAATACTATGAATTTTTTTGTTTCTGGGTGTGAAATTAATTGAATTCTCATTGTCATAGAAATCAAAGCCCTACTCCTACACTCTACCACCAATATTTATTTAAAAAATATAGGGAAGAGTATAATACAAATGATACATAAAATAATAGGTAAGAAGTCAGTCCTTGTATTATGCTCCATTTTCTAGAAAATCTACACCTGGAATTCACTTGGCAAATAATGTGCGCAAAAATGTACCAAAACAATCGCAATTTAAAATACTAACAATATACGCTGGATACCTACCTTATATTGCCCTTCGCCTATTCTAGATATTTGATTATCTTGTAGACATTAATCTACGATTACAAAAACAATACACCTTGCAATATCAAATTTAAATCCACGAGTGTATTGAAATGTTTTCAACATAACCTAACTTAATCTCAATATATAGAGAAAAAAAAATTTTGGATACTGGTAACTCATTATCAAATTTTTACTAATTTCGATTTACTAACGAGACTATCATCTCGAACGTCTATTTATGCAGTCTTGTCATACAAGGATGACCTGGTAATTTAAATAATACTGATTATTCGGATCGATGACTGATAATCATCATGTGAGATGGCATTTATCGATTAGAAACAAAATTTTAAAATGTTCGTTTTTATGTAATCTTACAATGGATTTCGGCAAGGTCACGCCTCAGTCAATTAGTTATTACAACAATAAATATTTTCCACTGTCTTATTACTATTTCTTTCCATAGATTGAACCGATGTACCAATCCATTGATATCCCTAACGTTTTTATCATCATGTTTACAATTAAATTACTGACGACATGTCAGTAATTTTGTGGCTATCATATTGGAAAAAGCCCTGAGTCTTTTTCTTTTTAAAACTATGGAAGTTCCCCCCAGAGATAATATAAATAAAAGGTAAATGAATGAAAAAGTGAATGCTTCTTGAATTTATGAAAAATAGACAAACATATCTATAGCATTTAGCCTGCGAGAAAATGAGATGCCTAGTTTAGTTACGGTTTCACTTGTATCGCGAGTGAAATGCACATATTTTACTTCTGAAGTGAATTTTCTTTTCGTTATGATATGAAATTCGATGAAACGAAAAAGCCACTGTCACTTCTACTACGTGTGCAATACTCACATTAAACTTTTATGCCATATAAGTGAGATTATTCGGCAAATGGTGGCAGACGTGGTAACTGCCGCTTATGGAAATTTGCAACAGCAAGGATCACCAATGTGTTTTTGAACCAGAGTCGTGAAGCCTATAATTTCACCAGCCCCATACCAAAAAGAAAAAAAAAACAAATATAACGTAAAGCGATCCGAATCCTCGTGATTCTGGTCATCCTAACAATCCAGTACAATAAAAATATTCAAAGAATCGATTTCTCACTTTAATCGTTTTTAGAGTTTATATTGACAACCCTACTTGTAATAAATAAAATATGTTTGTGAAGAAAATTGAATGAAATTGAAAATATTGAAATTAGTAATTATCAGAATTATTACAGAAACAAATCTAAAGAGCCTACGAAATGGTTTCGATTTGTTCTAACCTATTAAATACATTTTGGAAGCCTACCGTAAATTTAGTAAGGTTAGAAAAAAATGCAATCAAAATGTTGATGAGATTTACACTATTTTGTTACTCGCACCTTTATTTTGAATTCATGTGGTAATTTTAGGACAAGATATCATGCTGATAAAACTCGCCTTGTAAGAAGGTATGGATATGAAGAGAAAATTTGGAGTGGTGGTCTACTGCCAAGGACTGAAGGCAGACGTTTACCTACACCGGAGTACAGGTATTATAGTCTTTTTGGTGAAATAAATAACTCACTTAATAATAAAATTGAAAGGTTCAATAAAATACTCTTTATTCCAGACCTGCCAATGCATGGACGGAACGTAAGGCACTCTTTGGTCAGAATGATTACATAGATATCCTAGGTCCTGGAAATTTACACCCAGTGAAGACATTGTACAAGGTTCCCTCATGGATTAGAGGAGTTAGTGGTCAGGAATATCATGTGAGTAAAATTTTAATAATCATAACATAATAACATGAACAGAATGTTTAGAGTAGCAAGTACAGTAAACTTCTATAACAAAATGTCTCAAAAAGGCTTTATATTACCTTTGTATATGTAGCAAAATATTTATGTAACAAAACATTTAGTCTCAATATCCATCACTAAAGCCAAATATCATTTAGCTCATGAATGGCTTAACATTTTTTACCTTATTTGCACTAGTGCATCAGTGGTTGAAACAAAAGAATTTTACTAGGTAATTTTAAAATTAAACTTAACTATTCAACTATTATAAGGCAAAAAATGAATATTTTTGAATAAAAATCACAATTGCATCTTAGAAGAAACAGGACTAATATAGAATTACCATCCATAAGAATTATACTGAAGAATGCCATTTTACTAGAACTAGATTATTGTGCGGACACAAGGTTCATACTGCAAAATAATAAGAAGTAGTATGATTATAAATTGATGATTAAAATAAATTAAGGGTTGTTGCAGTTATTTTGCCACTCAGTTATTAATGTCCTGTTTTTTAAATTTTAGATTCTGCTAAGGAAACAAAAAATGTGGGCTAAGAGCGCTACTCCAATTGTAAGGCCTACAAAGTGGAAGGAGCTTCACAAACGACTGTCATTCCTTTACAGGAAACTTAACAGGAAAACTAAAACGGGTCCCTCTCCTGATTAATTGTTACTAATTTGTTTTGGTTAAAAGTATATAAGTAAATGTAGATATTTAATTACAAGGAAATAAAATGTTAAATTTAAATTATAATTTTTTTACTAAAATGCATTAGAATTAAATTCAAGGTGTTACCTGCAGATGGTTTTTACAAAGTAACGTGAACATATCAGTGAGCACTGAGTAATCTCAACCAAGCCTAGCTACTTCTTGATTGAGATTCTACTGATTGGAGGCATACAATGGATCAATTTGAGGATAGTGTGGCTTCCCTTTTATGGGACAAGGCTGGGCTCACAGGCAGGCGTCACGAGTTATTGTCAATTTTATTGCCTGATAGTCGAAGACCTATGTCAATGTCGACGATTTAGCAGCTATCACAGTTAACCCAACAAGCGGATGAAACGGTTTTCGAAACATTAGACTATGTGGCCATATTTGTTACAGTAATACCCTGACATGTATTACTCTATATACTCTTTTGCTAAGCTGAATGTAAATTTTTTGTCCATCCCAAAATAGTAAAAAAGGGTGGCGCGAGTTTTGTCACTGCTGCTAGTTTCAACTACTACTTATGGATCTCTGGCACAGTTGGCAAACTTGCTTGTCCGCATATATTTATGGTAAAAATGAATATTATGATACAATTATTGATATTGTGGGGATGGGGTCTAAAATGGGAAGATAGAAATCTTATTCGGATATTTATTAATCGGATATTTCACTTAACAAAAATACCATTTTAGAGCTTAATACTTCGCAAACGGATCTCTGAATTGAAAAATGTGCTTCACATACCAACAATAGTACCTGGATGGCCGAGCATTGCTCGGGATTTCTTTACTAACGTGACTTCTACCGTATTATCTTTTTTAAAGCACTGTCATATATACCTAGATGCGAATTAGATGCGATAATAAAGGGCTCCCAATAACAGTATTTCTCACAAAAGATGTAACTTCAAAACCTTACCTTCAAATGACATTGTAGCAGTTTTCATTGCCTAAAAACACGGATAAAACGACATTTTCTGAAAATGAATCCTAGCTAGATCGATTTAACGCCCCCGAAACCCCCTGCATACTAAATTTCATGAAAATCGTTTGAGCCGTGTCCGAGGTCCTAATTATATATTTAAGTATATATACACAAGAAGTGCTCGTTTTAAGGTATTAGATAGATTTTTGAAAACCCTATCAGACCCGTCACAATGGAATAGACTAGTAATTAATTAATTAATTCCTCTTTTCAATTTGATTAACCAAATTTAAATAGCGTAGCATACGAAGATAAGTTTGTGTTTGTACGGAACCTCCGTGCGCTAGTCCAACTCACTTTTGACCTACTTTTGGTTATTAGTACCTAATAGAAAGGTTAGGATAATAAAATACATTTTGTCTACTTAATAAAGTTTTATAATTATCTATTTATTTATAACGAACTAATAGTAACAATTACAACCTATTTCAATAATAATTTTATTAGGTGCATAACCTAAGCATTCATAAAGCGAAAAATGCTAGCATTTCTAAATCGCCACAGGGATTTGTGTTGTTCTTGATGTGGCACAAATATTCGCATTGTGAAGAGCTCACAACGTTTTGTAGCTATTACATCGTCGCTCATTTAGGAAATCAATGTAACACTAATTAAATTGATATAAAATGATAAAACATAAAATAACTTACGAATACTTTTTGGTAATTAACTTGACTAATTGAAAAGTCTTTCTCCAAGCAAAAAAATATAAAGTACCTACGACCAGAATAATTAATCTCTCGCGAAAACGGAAATTAACAGGTACAAATTTATAAAATATATCACATAAAATGAAATAATGTTACATTTTTATTTTCAAGAGCAACAAGGTCTTTGTTTTATCAGTAAGTTCTTAGGTACTTGTGAAGTTTGCGGGGACATCCCATTGTTATGTCCCGAATTAGCTGCATATATTTGACTACCCTTAATGAAAATGAGTAAGTTAAACACCTTAATCTTCTTTGTTTTGAGCTTAACCCAAGGACCTGTAAATTCTGCGGGCAAACTAAAGTTCGCCAGGTGGTTCAGGAAGTGCCTATCCTGGCAGATCTTCAAAACACTTTAATAACTTTTGCACTCAATTTGAATATTTGGCAACAAATTTGCAATATGGTCAAATATTTGTTTCAAAATTGGGCCATATTGCATTGTAAAAATAAGCACATTTGTATAAACCAGGGACTAACATAGGATCACTATACATAAGCGTAGTCGAGTCTTCCCTTTCCTTTTGCGCTGCAGCCCGGCGACGCGAAAGTAGGTAACCTGCATAGTACACCACGTTCAGCCTCTTTTCTTAGCAAAAGATATTCCCCAGTCTTCTTTGATAATGTCAGCAGCTTTCTCGGCAATCATGACAACCGGAGCATGAGTATGGGCAGCGGGAATGCGTGGTATGACAGACGCGTCTGCGATCCTGAGACCTTTCACGCCGTGTACTTGAAGTCTTGGTGACACCACTCCAGTAGGATCACCTAATGGGGCCATTTTACATGTACCCACCTGTAAATATGAGTAATTAGAGTATATAAAAATGCCGTTCTCATGCAAAAACAATAAAATGGTTGTATCTGATGATTGACATCAGTGACAGTTTCAACTCACAAAATTATTAAAAACTTCACGAGCTACACGGTTGATAGTAATCCCTCGAGCAGTGATTTGTATCCATCGATCCTGCCTGCGTGTGGTGATGCGAGTTTGTAATACTCGTTTACGATAGCCACAAACCGTTGCAAGTGGGGCTCTGTTAACCCTGAAGCGGCCCGAGGAGGACGGTCATTTGTTGTGGTGACGGCTGAGGCAGAGTAGTCAAAAGGATTTTTCCACGTAAAAAGAAAAAGGTTGGTAGGTACCTGGTGATCTAATGTGATAGATGTCTGCATGATGGCACATTCCCAGTATTGGTCAGAATCGAACGGTAGGTCTTCGCAGCCCGGGAAAGGGACGTCATGGATTTTAGTATTATAACGTTGGAATGACTTCGTGCCTAAAATTTTTTGTATCTAAAATAATAGAAAAGAACATGAGTGCACATTTAGAGTAGGTTATATTATCTATCCGCAGAATAGTCTCTGACTGTAAACAAGTGATAGGTATACCAGACAAAGCCTTTATTTTCAAGAGAGATTAGATTTAGAGAGAGATTTTATTATCCCTATTTCAGTGTTCCTAATTCTTCTCCTAAACGGCTTGACTGATTTTAATGAACAATTTTCTTGTACATATGCCAGTAGTGGCATAACTATATAAATAACTATAGTTGGACCCGGTAGGTGGGGCTGTTGAGGAGATCCAGTCTGGGCGGGTCTCTAGTAATAAATGGGTCTCTGGTTCTTCGGGGAAATCATAAATAATTTCATAGGCATCTGTCCGTTGATTTAAATATTGAATTATTGATAGGAAATACTCGAAACTTCGGTCTTCAAAGTTGTTATTATTGGACGCAGCTTGATAGAATTGGTAGGTATAGGTACTAGGGTGAACTTACCACACGAACGCCTTCTACTAGTGCTCTCAAATCATTAGGATTATCGAAATAATTTGGTTGGATTTTCGGGTGGTCAGAGAAGTTGGCACTTTTTAACATAAGTCGACCAATACTGCGCGGTCTGATAAGAACGGGGTTGATACCGAAGGTGCGTTGCCTCACTTTCATCGGAAGAGAGCCGTACACTTTCCAATACCACTCATCTGTCATCCCTGAAATGTAGTATAGTGTGTAAATAAACCATTAATGCTACGTAATTAAAGTAATTATAATTATTACCTACTTGAAATATTATTTCTCTCTAAAATTACCAAAATGTGCCAAATTACTAAAATTACGAAAGTGTGTTTGTTAGTTGCGTCATAACATGTGGACTTGATTGATTGATTTGAATTCTACGGGACTAGCAGACAAGGAAGACAAGGTTGAATATCTTGAAGTTAGTAGGTATATACTTATTAATGAGTTTGTTACCTAGTAAAGACCGCAATATGCCTAATAGATCACCGGCCAGTGAGCCGGCGCCCATCACGAGCTCGATGTCAGGCCTGCTTAAGGCAAGGTCGTCAGAGTACTTAGTGTGGATGAAGGCTAAGCCCGCGGCCCCGCCAGGGAGCGTCAATGGACCTCGCCCTGTAACGTAAGCTGCTGCCGCGAAGGGTGAAGCAGCCTTCAACTGAAATAAAATGATTAATCATTCAGAAGAAATACTTAAGTAAATATCATTGCGCATGCCTCATCTGATCTCAGACTAAGCCGTGCTCGCGGTGGTATTTGTATTGGTTGTTGGTAAATGGATTTAGCAATAAGCATTAGTCCCTGATGTGATCTGGATGGATGCGGCAAGAAAGTTATCTAAGGTATTTTTTTTATTATCTTACCACCTAACTGTGTAACAAAACATTTTTTTTTTACATATTTTACGTTATTACAAGTTACAGAGTGACAGGTTAGTGAATATGGACATAAGGTGGTTAGCAAAACTATGCATTTATGTAACAAAATATAGCAACTCACATCATTAATGCAAAGACTAGAATCGTTGACTATGAAAGCGTTTCCAGAGAATGTTATATGATCTTGAAGATTCAGTCCTACGGGAAGATTAACCAGTGTTTTTATGTCAAGTTCTTGTAGATGATCTTCAGGGCCTAATCCCGAAAGCATCAATAGTTGGGCTGATCCAATGGTTCCCGCAGCCATTATCACTTCACGACGAGCTCGAACTTGTCTCCTGGAAAGATAAAATGTATTTAGTTATCCAAGTAAAATTCTTGGGGTAATTTAAGTTATTTATTGACATCGAAGTATAGACTTAGTAACATACCATACGTGTCTTATATTATAATGAATAAGCATTCGGAATCCAATTTTTTTGAAATGTCTTTGAGTTAAATGATGCGTAATCAGCTATTTGAGGCCATCGCAAGTAAATATTTCGGAGCTTTAATATCTCAATTGGTTGGGAAGCGATCCCAGCGTACATAAATCGTTCAATGCTTTCACTTCAGTAGGTTTCTATTATTTAAATACCACATGGTAGATCCTTGAAAACCCATTTGGCTCCCTTTGTTATGTAAATGTACGATTTAACTCAGGCTGTGCTTTATACTTATGATTATTATCTGACAGCCACGGAAGGTTTTATAATGAACTAGCTGTTCTTGGCATGCGTTGCTATGGGACCATTTTTTCTTATTATGTAAGGAATCGTTTCGGAGCCGTACGTAGAACAACTTACTCGCTTTATTTGAATGAAACTTGGCACATAGATAGAGGACATAATAAAAATGTGACATCCCTCCGGAACGCGAGTGAAACAGCGGGGGACAGCTAGTATATAGATAAACAGATTTGTACGTGGTACTAACAGAAAATTATTCATTTACCTTTTATTTCCTTTCGTAAATTCCAAACCGTAAGCTGTTTTGGTGAGGGAGTCAATCAAAATTTTGGTTACAGTTGAGTATTTAGAGATGTGCAAGTTTCGCCTGAAACGAATCGGTTCCAAAAATGCTTTTGAAGTACTGCATCTTCTACCTTTCCTCATAGTTGCCTGAGGCTTCGAAAAACCGATCACGTTTTCTCCATTGGGATCTCGCCACTCGTAGCCGAGCTCATTACCTGCTTTTTTGAACAGTCTCTCAAGCGGGGAATGAAATGGAGAGTATTCAATATCCAAGTAGCCTCCTTTTCCGTGATATGAGGAATTTTTTAATTCAGTAATGCCTATGTTTTCAGATTTCTTAAAATATGGTAACACTTCTTCGTAGCTCCAACCTTCATTACCCATTTTAACCCAGTCATTATAATCATCAGGATGTCCTCGTTGATATATCAAAAAGTTTAACACGCTGCTTCCACCGAGGACTCTACCTCGCGGCATAAAACATACGTTTCCTCTTAAATCTTTGCATGCTTTCTTTTCTGGTTCAGAATTGTAACCCCAATTCATGGGGGTTAAAGAAATAAACGGAGCCAGTATCGGGATATCGGAGAGGAAATTTTCATTACCTCCAGCTTCTATTAGTAAGACTTTCCATTTAAACACTTCAGTTAACCGATTTGCAATAACGCAACCAGCTGATCCTGCCCCTACCACAATAAAGTCGAATTCTTCTTGGTCTTGTGGTGTGTAGTCAGGTATGAAACCTTCATTTGTATTCCGTGGGAGCGGTCGAAATAAATCTGTCCAAAAATCGAAAAATTTTATAGCATCAAAACCATTTACTGCTCCGATGAAGAACAAATATATTGACCACTGCATGTTGCCTTCTTTATACTTCATTCCTGAAAAAATGACACATGTTACGTGTTATATATAGAATGGAAAGACGTTTTCGTATCTAGCGGACATTGTACTGTAACTACATATAGACACCTAAGTATAGCAAACTGTTATGGAATCAGTTTATCAGTTGGTTTAACAAGTTAGTGACAGCAGTACTTGTCATCTAGTTGAGATATCTGCCTAACGAGAGCAATTTAAATAATAGAAGATATTCTGGTTTAGGTTTTTGTTGGAACAATCTTTATAACAAACCATTTATTAAAAAAAACACTTGACATTAACGACTTTTATCAACAAAGTATCAGTGTAAAAACCGACCAAATGCGAGTCGGATTTACGCACTTGAGGGTCCGTAGTAAGTACTGTAGCTGTGTATATTTAGAGTTTGAATTCAGTGACTGCAAATTATAACATCTTTGTTAATGTTATTTAATATAAACTTTTTGTTAGGGGCGCAAAAATTTACATAAAAAAAAGATTACTTGCTTCTCTTAGGATACGGATCTGGCAGACTTTCATTACATTTTTATTTCATATTCAAATCAGGTGCGCCTTATTAATGAATCTATGTATACTAATAATAGTTATATAATGATTTATACTATTTATATTAATACCTATCATAGAGGGCGATAGAGCGGTTTTGTATTTGCAAGTTTGTTTGTATGTGGAAGGTAATCTCCGGAATCACTTCATCTATTTGATAAATTATTTTATTATTTAAGAGGTACCAGATGGACATAAGCTTTGTCATAATCCCGTTGCACATTAAAGCCCTCGGAAACGCGGAAATTCACAGAAATTGCTGACTTGGTTATCTTTTAGGACACACGTTACGGCCGTAGGAATTGAGTCGGCGCTGCGTAGGTTTAGTAATAGGGTCGAGTGGAACTGAACCCTAAAAAGTTATGAAGGCTTCCTTATGCTAAAATTCTATTACCGATTTTTATCTTTAGTATTCCGTAACGGAAAATAATCTTGGATGAAAAACCATTGTGTCAACAGTCTTTGAGGGAATTATCAGTTTGTCCAAAATCGCCGCAGTCTTTAATAAATAATAATAAATATCGGAGTTTGTAAACTCATAATGTGTGCTGCATGGATAGCGTAGGTTTTATTTACCGCATTTCATTAACCGCAAGAGCTTATTGATAGCCTAAACAAAAAAGGTACTTTATACTAAACAAAAATCAATAAAGCGAAGTAAAAATAAAATATATAGCTATATATATTAGTGATATTGTCTATTATTTATTTCAAAACTTACAACCGAGCCAATGTTTTGAATAACAACATTTGAAATAATTGAATAATAATAATAGTATATAAATTTCACATTAACATAATATGCACCAACATGATGTACCTATGAGTATTCGAAGGTCAAGTCTTTATAACGATTTTGCCTTAATTTATTCTAATACAAATTATGCACGTTATGTGAAGCGACATCCAGCATAAATAAATTGATCATCTTATGGCCGACACACAATTGACAAAAACTGAATGAGAAGCAACTACGAGCGGATTAACATGTCTATTTGAACTGTGTCATGGTGTGTGCATATATAAAGTACTAGCTGTCCCCCGCGGTTTCGGATGTAATATTTCCCGGCACAATAAGTATCCTATGTTACTTCTAATACCTCCAAGAATATTTGTACAAAGTTTCATGATGAACGGTTAAGTAATTTTCGCGTGAAAGCGTAACAACTTACATTCAAATGTATAATATTAGTAGGGATATACATATAAGGAAAGTAGCCTATAATTAACAGTTATCTACAAGGTACCAAAGTACAAGTTATAACTGGATCAGATAAAATTATGGAAGAACATCGCAGAATTAAAAAAAATAAGAAAATAGCAGCTTGTATAAAAACTGTAGCAGAAGATACGATAACCTTATAAAATAATTAAGTTATGCATATATGTATTATATTATTGGTGTCATGAATATGAGAATAAATTCCTATCAAAGATGGTATAAGTTGTAAATGAGAGTGGCCGTCACCTAATATACGAAGGCTATATGATCATCAGTAACGACCAACGGCGAAATAGGCGACATCCGAAATATACATGCGCGAGAATATTATAAACCCTCGATGATAGAGCGATCATTACTATTCACAATGAGTTTGAGTAATATCTCGTGTGAATTATACGCTAGTCGGTTGATGATCTCTTTGTGTGTCACAAATTTCAATAGGTTGGGATTTTCTGGACCACGTTATGAATTTTAAAGGGAGTTGGAAGGACATATTGGATTATGGATATTGATAGTTAGCCGCAAATGGATTTTCCACTCTTTCATGGATTTTTTTTTAGAAGTTCGGCTCAGGGCGCTGTTGGGCCGGTGGAATTTAAACGCGAAAAGTTAAATGTTGTGAGACCATGATAACTAACACATCCAACACTGCTTCGACAAAGACAGCGATGTGGAAACATTTCGCGCCGTACCATCGCTGAAGTCTAATTCCAAATTTGTATACAGAATGTTACAAAACTACCCGTAAAGCCGAATGGAGGTTAAATGGGGATTTATAACGAGTCCATTCACAATATTTAAACACGTAGGAACGCTGTATAACACAAAAAAAAATAAAAATACAGATTTTTATGAATGAAAAATAGAAAAACTATTAAAGTCGACAATTATTAGGTAAAATAAGTATGTAGGCTTTTCTGTTATATAATCTGGTTCCCTGACATGATAGCTTACTAGGGTTGTTGGCTTTGATAATTAATTATATTTTTACGGGGTATTTTGTAACACGTTGTATAACTGCAAAATGATTGTGATAATACAAAATTTTAATAAAGATATCATCAAGTAATGTACTGATGTTTGGGGAAGATTTTCTAGGTAGTATAGAGACTAACTTGCTCTGCAGCACCATCAGATGATTCCAAAAGAGGAAAGCCTGTGTGAAGATGTTTGTGAAGGGTATCAGACAGCAACGAGAAATCAAAATCACTTGGAGATGGACCAACAAATTTCCTAATGAGTTTACCTGTACCAATGGTAGAAATACTGGAAAAACACTATGGCGAATCCGTAGATCATTAAAACGGACGAGTCCTAATGAATATCAATGTACGGAATGATACCTATTAATAATGGCTAATATTGTATTTGATGATTTGTCGAACTAAAAACTAAGTAATGTGAGTGTTTATCTTTTATAATTAATATTGCAACCAAAAAGAATTAATGTTTTAAAAAAGAACAATGATTTGTAATATATTTGATTATGTTACTATCTATGTTTTATTTTAATGTCTGAAGAATAATGAACTATTACAGGATATCAGTTCTTCTGGCTAAATGTAGTCAATATTCCATGTTTCGGGCTTTAAGGTCTATAGGTACTATTAAAAAGATTATTTATTATATTGTAACTGTACCTCGAATGGAAGAAAATGTATATACCTAATCAGTCTACTGTACCGTTCCTAAAGAAATCTAGTGTCTACGCTGTCCTCCATCACAATAGCTGAACTACGTGTAATGGTTACCTACATGTAGTTCGAATAGAGTCGACAATACCTTCACAGTAGCCATAAGTTCACTTGACAATGGCAACAATTAACACTTTAGTTATTTGCATGGAGATTCTTAATACTAGGTATCTAAGTAAAGTCAGCATGCGCGCAAGGTACGGTTAGTTTGTCTTAGCTTCGGTTGTAACACAACATTATGTAAACGGTTGAAATAAACAAAAGTATCATATAACTTGAATATTATAACTAGATGGTTGAAACACAGCAGGTTATGTAGGTAGAGCGGCCAATGATCGTCAGGGCCGAGTTTATTTCGGTTATATTTGAAAGTATTTTTTAAGCAACATAAAGGGTTGTATATTTTAATTATATCTTACTTATCTACCTTTTTAGGTGGGCAGGTTTCGAAAATAATTACAATTTCTGTCCTTGATCAACATCCACGACAAATGAGGCTTGGTTTTTAGGTATTTGTGATGCAACAAACCACATACCTTTATGAATGAATTATGGAAAATAGGAATTAGTAGTTATAGTTAGATATTAACTGAAGTTTAAAGTTTTGATCTTCATAAGGGGGCCCCTAAAATGAAAATATTTTTTACGACAAAGCTAAAAGGAAGGGTTATCAACTCTTATTATGATCCAATATCTCAATCCAGACATAGACATTTTTCATTATCGATTCTTGGATCAAATACTTTTTGCTTTCCGGTCGTTGATAACTTAATTCAGCTCAAGAACTCAACCACGAAGGTTTTCGAGGAATAATAATATGCAATAATCAATATATATTTTAATAGACATCTGATTTCTTTAATGATGTATTTGAAACCTATTATTTTTTAAATCTTCGTTTTAGGAATTCAAATAATTTATATAATATTTTGACGGTAACATGAGCTTGTCTCAATTCTGAATTTTCAGCTTGCAAATTTCGGAGGTAAGGTGTCAATAAAACTGCCAATCAAGTGCAAAGACCTAAACATACTGGTAAGTATTGGTGGTATGGCATTCGATTTTAATTTTGAGAGTGGTAGCAAGCCAGGGGCATACTACAAATGACCCAACTACCGTTCTATGGTTTTATACACGACTTCTTATTCTTACCCCAACCACGGGCTTTGTTAGTATGATGTTGATGTATGAATCTCCACCTTATCGACATGAAATCTTATATTATAAATGCATAAGCGAATAACGAATATTGCTTGCTTGCTAATGTTTCTTGGCTATTAAATGGTAAATATCGCGGCGTACACGGTTAAGTGTAATTTGTATGTAAGGATACTCACAGAACAGGTTACGCGCACGTATGAACAAATTCGTTGTATTTTGAGTGCATTTGAGGACGAGCTCAATAGAACTGGGAACGTGACTGACGCAACATTCGCAAACGGCCAATTATGCTTCTAAATACATTAGCAAAATATTTCTTCTCAATAGATTATGCATTAGGTACTGACCTACCTCACTTTGAACTCTATATTTTCTGAACCCTCTCCCCCTTAAGGAGGTAAGACGGGAAAGTAAAATGTATCTATATTAATATTATAAAGAGGAAGGATTTGTATGTAAGTATGTTTGTTACTCTTTCGCGCAAAAACTACTAAACGGATATGAATAAAACTTGGCATATAGATAGAGCATATCCTGGAATAACATATAGGCTACATTTTATCCCGGGAAAATGTGATATCCCTGGAACATGGGTAAAACCATGGGGGACTATAAAAAAAAGGAAGATATTGTTTATAAGATTTGTATTTGTCCAATAAAATTAAACAAAAAAAAAACTGGCGAAATTTGATCGCAACAAAATGTGATGGTAAGGCACCAGAAAATAAGAGAATGTGTGTGCAGCAAATGTTGCACTTACCGATTGTCTCAAATATCGTGTTAATACATACATACATCGAACGGTATTGGGGTTATGAACATAAAAAAAACACAAACACCACCAGCTTCATTACACTATTTAAGAAACAAATCTCTTATTTTTTTTAAATACAAATCCAAATTTCCTTTGTGAACTGACATTATCAACTAAACGCGTGCAAAGTCGCGGGCGGACATAGTAAACATCAACCGGCATATGCCTATTTTGATTCTCATTCAGTTTTATTGGATGTCACTTATTTTACAAACTCATCGAAATCGAATTTATTTGATGCGTTTGTAACGATGTATTGTGATGTAGGTACACTAGTAAGATACCAGATATTCAACAAGTTATAATTATTTCATAATTAATACTTATAGATACTTTAGTAACCCTTGAATGGGCTCTATTTACAGTATCATAATGTCAATTACTTCAATAAACTATTTTTTTTTAGCTTTGTCGCTTTCGAACGATCATACTAAAATTGCAAAAGTCAATTGCTCTGAATATTTAAATTAATTATTTATTTTAATGATTTGTAAGTTCTGTCTCAATACCCAAATCTTCTATCTCATCAATACATAGTATAAAACAAAGTCGCTTTCTCTGTCCCTATATCCCTACGTATGCTTAAATCTTTAAAACTACGCGTTTTGATGCCGTTTTTTTAATAGATAAAGTGATTGAAGAGTAAGGTTTTTATGTATAATACATGTGACATCCCACGGAAACGCGGGTAAAACCGCGGGGGACAGCTAGTGTAAGTATATTGTTGTAAAGTAACGCGAAGGTACACGCAGGTATTTATGCGGTATACACACTGGTATGTGCGTGCATGCCTACTTCCACATGATGGTCTTGAAACTGGTCAAGTTGTTGCAAAAGCGTGTCCAGTTCATTTTGAAATTGGAACTCGATACCGCACTTGGTAGCATTTTAAAACGAGAAAAACACAACAATGCACTAGCGCTTACAATGTAGCCCAACTGCTTAGTTTATAAACAACTATGCGAAATCCTAATATAATTAGATACATATTAGTTACTGTGTATTAAATTTCAAGAGTCTGAATTTTTATTTATTTACTTACTTAAGTTATAACATCCTTACAGTTTACACCAATTCGACACTATAACTAAATTACAATAACATATAATTAAAAATCTTTACAAATACTACTATAATACACTATATACTAATTTACAAAAATCTTTTTATATTAGGTACATTCATTTAGGTATATTATTGTTCTCTATACACCTGTATGCTGATTCTGCGAATTCAGACAGATTGCAATTGAAGATGTCGATATCCTGCGACATAATATTAAGAATCCGTATTGAACGGGATAGTGGGGCGTTCCTAAGTAAATTAGCTGCGGGCGCGAGCAGCGAATAATATTGTACAAACAAGAAATTTAAACCGTTTTACAAATTTTGATGTAATTTCTCAGCCTAATGCCAGAATTAAACATCTACATCAGAAAATATTTGATATCCCCATTTAATGTAATGGTAGTCGGTAGGTAGAGATTTATGTAATTCTAATTGATTCTTTAAAGGAAACGTAGGTGAAAATTACGCAAACGTAACTAAATACGTTGATAGATCTACTTAGACAAGTTTAGATGTGTGGTAAAAAAATACTTGAAATTGTATATTAATTATGACCAGCTTTTTTGTAATTATTTCTTACATTGCAACCTGTTTTAGAATAGGAAATTAATTTGTAGGTCAAGGACGTGGAAGTAGTACGCTAATGCAGTGCGTGCCCAGCGTAGGGAACCTTTTATTTAATAAATTCAATGAAAATTGTTTTTGCAATATTATTTTATAACCATTTCATAGAAAGGTACGAAGTTAGTTAGTTTTCGCTGGCCTTATAAACGGTATCTGGCTGTTAATATGAATTAGGTTTTTTTTTGCATTAGAGAATAGCTTATTCGACATTTAAAAATCGGGAAATTGCCAAGTTTAATTAAAAAATATAATGGAAAATAACATTGTCTATAAACATAAAAAGTTTAAACGCAAATAAAAATTGAACGAACCTTTTTTCAAGCATTACACAAATTCACTCACTACAAAGTAATAACGAATAAACACTAGCACTACACTAGCACGTGTATCCTCTGGTCACTTATGAAATTAGCCTAATAAACTTGTAGCATTGTTTTATAATTATTTAAATGTTACGATTTATGTGTTTAAGCAACACGCATGATGCACGCACAGGTAAATATTGTATTGATCTCGTGCGCACACTCAGGCACGCAATTTAAGCTGCCTCCAGTCGTGAATCGGCCTTGTCACTAGGCCAATAAGCGTGGTCACTTTATCACTAGATATCATGCAGTATAACTAAAATAACTGTCATCTTGTGACTGTCTGAATATCTATGCATTGCATTAATATTTATAAAGAATATTGTTTGCATATGTTTGATTGGTTATTTCATAGATGACTTTGATTTGGGTTTGAAAGTCATTCTAATCTTGATGCCAAGGATGTGTTTTGAGTTTTTTTTTATTTAAATGTTTCGAATTTTCAAATTGGCTAACAGAGAACTATTAAATTAAAATTATTTAAATGGTGATGTTTGTAGTGATTGAACTTTGATTGAATAGTTTTTAATCGGGATAGTGCTGAAAAATGTATGAACTCTTCCCTGTATTCGTTGGAAAATTTGGTACATAGAGATTTTATTTTATACGTTTGTTCCACTTTTTCAGCTTCTTGAATTTCGGTTTTGTTTGTAAAACCTATCCTAAAATGATATACTAACCTGGACCTGTTTTGCTGAGTCTACCCAGCTCCTTGAAAATCTAGGCTACATACATTTTATTTAGGCTTATTCAATCAGCCTTAGTGACTACTTATACAGTTAGCGATGATGATCTAGATCTGGTAATAAATCTGGAAGATAATTAAAACCCATTTTCAGAGAAGTTTTATGAAAAAATATTATCTGCCAAATTTAGGCTCATGATTGAATACAATTCCGAATGTATTTATTAATGATGAAACAGGCTTTTGTAATGGAGATACTGTCGTGAAATATTAATATTTTAGTATTATATTATTAAAATGTAATATTTTAAAAGTAGAATTCCATTATTATTAGAAGAATTATTAGGAATTCCATAAAATTTATTTTATTGGAATAATTTCTTATTATTTTGAAGTCTTGATTAACTTTTATTATGTAAGTATATACTCTTTGTGTCTTTACCAGATATTTACATGATAAGCTATTTAGTGGTTAAAATTGGTGTTATATAAAATTTCATCAATATATAAAGTTTCTGTTGAGTTATTTAATGAGAAAAATAAAAATGGCTTGCATGGACTGCACTTTATTTTCCACAATTGTTTTTAAATGTTCCAACGTCGAACAATGTCCGTCCGACCTTCCATCTGAAAGTCACACGCAGACTTTTACTCGTACAGTAAGCTATTATCGGGTTTATCTATATAGTTCAAGTTATGAAATTAAATAAATGTAAAAAAAAATATGCTTAAATTTTTTTGTCCGCCCCAGAACTGTATGAGAATGTATATTTAAAAAAAAATCTAGGCGATATTCGTTTCAAAAGGTTTAGGTTCCATTTAGTATCAAATAACGTGACATCAACCCTTTTCTTTGTCTTAAGTAGCTACCCATGGTAAGTGGTCACCACCGGCTGTAGACATTTGCAACACCAGGGGGATCGCCAATGCGTTATCGACCCTGTGACGTTGTGAAGTCTCATGAAATTACATGCAGTAATTTCTTCGGCCCTCTTACCTTCCTAAACACCATAATACTTGTACACTGCTACTTCATGGCGGAAACGGACAAGGTGGTAGTACTTCTCACAATGAACTCTGCACAAAGACCTCTTCTACTTGTAAAACTGATGACTGAAAATTCAGTCGTAAATTAGCAGTATGGTCTCTTAACCATGTTCTTTTTTTTTAGGCTACTTCGGCCAAAAAATTGGTATACGTTCCACCTGATGCTAAGTGGTTACGGCCGTCTATGGACATATGCAACTCCAGGAGCATTGCCAATGCATTGTCGACCCTAAGACGTAAAGTTGTTAAGTCTCTTTTCATATATGTTACTTGTAAGCCCATAAGCGGACCCCACTCAAATTTCCAAACAGTATTAAAATAAGTTTTTGAAATAAGGCTATTTTTGAGCTGAAATTGAATTTCATCACCTAGCACCTATATATATGTAAATTCCGAAATAAATTCCAAATAGGGTGCAATATTCAGATCAGACGATTCGAGACTACGTCCACTACACTTTTGGAATTCATATTGCATAAATTTTTTTGTCGTGAAATTCAATATTTTTGGCTATCCCATGATATCTATGTTTTTTATATATTCTTTTATTTTATACTGATAGCTTTCGCTTCGCTGTTTTACTCCAGTTTCCGAGAGATCTTTTGTTATCCCGGAATAAAAAGCATTGTATGGAGTAAAACATCTAAGCTTCATGGAAAACGTAATATAATTCACATATTTTATTCACTTCTTACGGCAACAATAATAACATTTAAAAGTTTTCTTTTTATATTCACTGAAGTCTAATGCAAAAACTGGTGACGTACCTCTAATGTACGCACACAAATGCATTTAATACTACAATGAATTTCATTGCTAAAAGTGCTTTCTGCCAAGTTAAAAACTAACAAGAGGAATTAGAACAATCAAAAAATTTGATATGAGTTTGAGCTTGTTTGTTGATAGTTTTTTACCATCTTATAAGATCGTAAATTGACGTAATTTAAGTTGACATTGGTATAGGCAGTCAGTACAACTTTTCAAAATATTTTTAGCCTGCGTCTTCTGGGGTCAGTTGAAGGCCAAACGCAAGCCCAGTCTAAATAAAAAAATCTTACTTATGTTAACAATTACCCCTTGGCAGAGATTTAACGCATTTACAGGCTGCGTAGTAAATTTTTATTTCGAAAACAAATAAACCTGCGTTCGAGGTTCGAACACGAAATAAATAACTTTCCCTTATATCGGTACACCAAGGTCAGTTGGCTTATTTATAACAAACTCGAGTGAGGAAATGGCTGATTGGACACTGTGGATGTTGAGAAAGTTAAAATTTCTTGGCGCTGTTCCTTTTTTTGTGAGCTTGAAATTTATACAACATTAGCTGGCCCCCGCTGTTTTACCTGCGTTCCTGTGGGATGTAACATTTTCTCGGGATAAAAATATAGCTCTTCCAGACTATAATCTATCTCTGTGCCAAATTTCATTCAGATCAATTCAGCCGTGGCGTGATTGAGTAACAAACATACATCGAAGTAAAATTTCGTTTTTATAATAGTAATAAGATAAAAAAAGAAGGCTTATTTATAAACTAGTTTGAAATTATAAGAATCAAGCACATGACGTGTAGCCATAAGTACGCATAACAAGCACCTTCATCAAAACACGAATGTAATAAGGTGCCTAATTAATTAACAAATATCATTGCAACAAAATAGGCCTAGTTTTCGAATGTCGATTATGACAATATACAGACGATATTCAGATCGGAATTTACCTTAACCATTTTTACTTACCTCAATTGTAAGATCTAGATAGCCTGTCACCTGCAATCGGACATAAAATGTATAAAACAAGGTAACAAACATTGACTTATATAAGTACAAAACATTTTTAGTTATTCTTGTGTTGATGTTTGTTCAACCTGGCTTTACAGCCTGCTAATTGCGAATGCAAGCAGCAGGCTCTTGATTATATCTGCAAGTACGTTTAACCGTCAATACGTGCGTAGGTAATATTATTTATTCGGTAAACCACAGAAGTTATATGGGACTTATATTTGTTTATATTGAAACAATATGAGAAGGTATTGCAAACGGATCTAATATATCCAGCCCCCTTATTCTGGGGCTTGATTCTGTTAGGCAAATAACTTACTCGAGGATGTTTTGTCGCGGCCTTCGTGCTCTGTCTCTGTCGCTTACTACAGAGGCCTCTTTGAAGCGGCTCGCCGATGAAGTTTGTATTAGCTGCCCCCTTATTCAGCTAATACAAACTGCGTCGGCGAGCTGCTTCACGGAGGCCTCTGAGAGCTTATCTCTCACGTGATTAGTAGTATTAGCGCAGTTAGCGAAAGAGACAGAGCACGGATGCCGTGACGAAACATCCTCGTGCTAGTGTCATTTTCCTTACAGAATCGAGCCCCATGTATTTAATAGCGTATGTCACTCACACATTAAGTAAAATAATGTTGGATCTGAGGAGTGGCTTTGAATAACCTTCTACATCAAACTTTACAATCTTTTTTATATTATGTTGATCAATAATGTCAACAATCATTAAAGAACTTTCATAAATGTCTGCTACATTTACATTTAAATGGATATTGAAAGTTAACTGATATTAACAAATATTAATATAAGCTTATTATTATTTACTGACGGGCTAGTTGGCTTGGTGGTTAGAGATTGTTACTTCGCAAGTCGTGGGTTCGATTTCCAGCCAGAACAAACATTTCTGTGCTTGAACATTTGTTTGTTCTGTGTCTGGATGCAAATATCTATAAAAGTATATATTTGAAAAATAGTACTCGTATATCTAGTATATCAGTTATCTGGTTTCCATAGTACAAGGTCTGCCGTCAAAAATGTCCAGGATATTTATTGTTATTATAATTTACAATACAGGCATGTATCACCAGCCTACAGTATCAAGGTGCATGCACATCCATATTATGTAATTTTTAATCATTTTAATTAGTCCCTCGTTTGTGTTGTGTTAACACTTAACTCTCATGATGATGCTTGGTCATTACTATTCCAGACACGTATTTTTACCCTGACCAAAATTAATATTCGATCCCGAACTTTGGATTGATGAACTTTTTGAAAAAAATGTCTATGCAAATAATGTCATACATCTACATCAATCGCAAGGTTTTGGGTCGCGATCGAATATTAATTTACTGTCAGTGCAAAAAGACCGGTTTCAAATATGTCTGCAGATGTGAATGTGGGAACCAAACTTGTAAGCATTCTTAATTCAAAACAATTAAAAACATAGCTCTTATATGCAGGTAACACATGTTTATGTATAAGTGTGTCGGAACTTGGGCGTTGGCGTCGATTACGCGAAGTATTTCAAACGCCGACCTTGACTCACGAACTGGACTTGCAGGTCAAGGTAATATACTCAATTAAATAACAACGATCCATATATACAAAACATTCGTTTATTTACTGTATCTGTTGCATATTATAAGGTGTGGCGTAGGACAGTTTATACACAAGGTTGACAATTATGAAATTATTAATCAATTATCCTAAAAAGATTCACAAGTCACAATGTACAGGAGCAATCTAAATTCAACTCAAATGTAGATGATTGTAGAGTCTATAAAAATTGATTATATACAGGGGCCATAGTCAACATTTATTCTTAAATAGATAGGTAATTCGATTTCTTGAACACTAATCTTTAAATTGATAACATCTAGAAATACGAGTGTATCATTAATGGGCGACTACGCCACAAATCCTTCCCTGTCTACCGGCCTGTATTTACAAAGCTCCTCGCCAATTTCAAAACTTAATAGCATTTTTACATCACAACGTAAAATTGAACTAGTTTTTAATTTACTTTGAATGCTATTAGAGCCATAGCAATAATTGTATACAAATATTAAACGTATTCTGACGTATACGTCCTACAATTTTGCTGTTGGTCTTTATTTTTAATAATTAGACTTTTGTTTATAACCTTTTAATTGTAAATTCACTTAATTTTTATACTTCCTATTATTACCTACATTACATACCAAATCTATTTTTATTTTCTGAGCTAAGCGCTAAATAAACGTAAGGTTCATATTCCACGACAATACTAATAGATGTGCATGTGCATTATCAATTAACAGACAAACTTTTAGTATTTACAATATCTATAACATACATAATATCGCTGTACTTGGTTCTTCTGGGTTCTACGATTGAAGACCAACCGAAGAAAATAACTAAGAAAACAGGTTGTTCATGCTTGGATACCTAAGGGTGCTGCTGGAACATTTCAAATACTTAGAAATAAAATAAATGAAAAGAAATAAAGAAACAAAGTTATTTGTGACAAAGGGAAAAATAACACACGGAAAAAGTTTACAAAAAGAATGAGGTACATAATTGTCACAAATCTGCACGCCGATCTTCCGTTGGGGCCGGTATGTAAAAATTGATATTCATGAAGTCATGTTCACTGCAGTCTTCAGTTTAAAATGGATCTTATATAAAAATATAAATGGGTGGAGTAGAGACGACATGGCTAATGACAGGCCTGCACCTAATCGATCCTCTGGATAAGTACGATATTTAGGTCATCTGAAGTTTTTTTATACACGGGTTGCATAAATTCAGTCGGTGTAAGCGGGATTTGGTTCAATAAACTTTTAATTAGTAGCTTTTGACTTTGGCTGAGTTCGTTTATATAATTAGTGCAGACTAATTAAATATACGTATTATGTTTAAATTAATAAATGTTTACTTTATCGTTATATCAAATCTTGAACAAGAAGTGGTATTGAATAAAGAATTTTATTATGAAGATAGTATGATACACAACGTTTTTTAAACTGGAAAAGTATGTATTAATATTTTTTTTATGAACCAAATAACTTAAGCTCTATGTTTGGCGAGCTACTTATTAGTAGTAGGTAGGTATCTTGTACTTTACGTATAAAATCAGATACCTACCTATTATTTTTATTACATACATATTTAATAATGAACGCAAGAAAACAATACATCTAAGAAAATTGGCAATAACTATAAATTAGGTACTACGTACAAGATCCCCACCGAAATGTACGATTTCGTGAAAGCCGATATCAAAGTGCGTCTCTTATGACTATTTACTAGTTCACCCTGACCTTGTCGAATCGATCTTGAGTCGGTTAGGCAACCACGGAACATTATGTCTTAAATTACACTGACGAGTCAGAGTCGATGCACGAGTAATTCCGATTAGAACCTGAGCGGAATGTCTAGGAAGAGTTTCATGCGCTCGCCGATATCGACTACGGAGCGCTCGTCTAGCTGCTAGCTGTCCCCCGTGGGATCGTCCTCATCAGCATCGTCTTCGTCGAGCGGCTGGCTGGTCAGGGCGGCCCACAGCGGTGAGCGTGCCCCGAGCTGCGCGGAGCCCCGGCGCTAGCTGTCCCGGTTGCATCCAGCTGCGGCGACGGCGGTGCCGACAGCACCCACGGCTCCAAAAAGTATAGTGCCAACTTCGCGGTCCGGAGTAATTTCCACCTGATAAAAATACATAACGCCTTTGTAGTTTTAAATAAGTAAACTTGGTCATGTTTTTAATTTGTCAGCAACGGAGTATCGTGGCCGTTGGGAAATTACGTATTTTGTAGGTATACGGCTTTGAAGTTATAAGACGTGAAAGGAATCTTGATGTAAGTATTCTATAGTCTAACCTTTGTTCTAGTTTATCTTTAAAAAGGAATTTCGAGGGGAAGGTTATATACTAAAGGTTATATAAATATTAAAAAAAAAGGAAACCATCCAAAAAATTTTATCATTCTTAATTGTAAATATCCTGGGACATTATTTACTTCATTCAATTTCATAATAATGATGAGAGTAATTTAAGATGAACCCTTAAATATTTAAGGGGTCATTTATTTTAATAAACCTCCTACTTGCGACAAAGTTGTTTGTTCAGGATCTGAGCGCTCCTCGAGCACGGTGTCGAGCTCTAACGTAGGCGGCGGGCGAGGCGAGCGCACCAGGCTCACCGGCCGAGGCTTCGTTTTCACCGGAGACATTCGGACCACCGACAACTCACCCCTATCCAACTCGCAATTACGACGCCTGGCTCGCTCTCTGGGTGCAAACATTTAGGTATATTATTTATTCAAAGATGGAGACGAAAATAGGAGTCTCATATCTTTAGTACCCATCGTGTAATGAACGACATTATAGCAAATTGGAAACCTTTTACTTTACCCTTAGATAAGGCTTGGATACTCTATGTACTGAGTTGTATTTATATGAGATAGGTATATTATATCTTCAGAGGCCTACTTAACGCCGGGCGTAACTGCTACCCAAAGTGATGTTCCAGCGGGACTGGATTTATTAAACAACATTAGAACTTGATTTGTTCTATTGAAGTAGTCATAATAAAAAGTGATATAACTAGCTACAAAACAATGCAAGTTTCTAAGGTATTTCCGCTCTCTCCGATAAAATATTCACGCTATTAACTTTGCACGGCGCGTGAAATTGCTTGAAACAATTTGCAGGAGCCACGCGGCTGAATTTTATAAAACGTTTCCACGCTTACTGAGCGATCCTCAATCATAATTATTATATCGTTTGCTTCTTTAAAAGTCTTGTGCTTTTTAAGCCTGAGTAATCTTATCTGCGAAGAATTTTACAATACACGGTAACATCGTTTAACTATAGATAGTTAGACTATTTACCTGGCGAGCTTTGCTCTGCGTCTCAGACAACATATAACTGTTAGCGCGAGCAAAGGAAAACCGAAAATGCACGACACTATCGGTACGACTATCGATTCCGGTGTCACTGAAACAATGAGAAACATTTCATTACTTAGGTATTATGTATACCTACACCGTGCGTGGAGTAAACAAAGGGGTAAACGAAAATGGCAACCCTCTTTATCAAATAACGCTTGAAATAATAGAGCCCATTGGGCACAAATAATATGCTATAATTTTTGGAGTTAACTGAATCGAGAGAAAGGAATAAATATGATTTATTGGTTATTTTAAGGGTTCAAGTATAATTTAACAGCGTTATTATAAAGGATTTGACTGAAACAGTCTATAGAATGCTTACGATGGCTTGTTTTAGGGCTTAGTCTAACAAGCTTTTATTCTAGCCATGTCCTTCTGTCTGTTATGACCATTTTATTTTACTCGTTGAATATTAGGGAAATAATGCTGAAATTCTGCTAAGCTATACATATTTATAACGCCTATAAGGTCAAAACGAATATAGGTAATTGTACCTACGGCTTGCCTTCTAAAAATAAAAAAAAAAATACTAAATACTTATTATAGCTTTACGCCCAGTGGTTTCACCCGCGCTCCTAGGTCAAAATACGTAAAATTCGTATGCAAAAAAAAAAAGCTTGAAAAAAGAATAACCACCCTATATCTCCCTCTAATTGCTAAAAGATGACGTTAGAACGTTGTGTATCCCACATTTTATTATTTGCACCAAGAAGTATGTGTACCAACCAAATTTTAAGCAAATATGACCGTAGCATACGTGGAATAGGATTTTCCAAACACACATTTGAACCCCTTTTCAAAAAAGATTAAACTCTTCTTTATTTGTTACAGAGACGACACGTAACTTTTTATGAAATTTACACAAAATTTCAGCCCCCAATTTACCCCCTTTACAGTAGTGTTAAAAACATGTTTATTTATTTGTTAAACAGACCCCAAAAACCAATTTCCATGTTTCTACCATCAAAAATGACAAACTACCTTACCTTCCTATTATTGATAAATTATACCCCATACCGTATATCGTGAGTTTTTTGGAGTTTCGATATGCACTGAAAGATATGTTTGTAAAATGTAGTAGGGATTCATCTCGCTTCACGCAATGGTAAATGTTTGTTAATTTAATTACTGGTTATTGCTTGCTTGTGAGTTGTGTAGCTACGGTTATGTACATACAACGTGCTATTTAATTAATACAGCGTTCGGTCGTCACGAGTCAGAATTAGCTCGTGAAACCGCCGCAGTAACAGGGAGTTGTTATACAACTATATTTGATTGAATACATGTATAGACGAACTAAACCCTCCATTCAAATCCTATTACACCACATGTAGTCTAGATTTTAGTATTCAGAATGGGATACTCTGATATACCCATTATTGTCACCACGTAATGATTTAACGCATTTAAATGAAACTTTTAATCACTGAGTCATCCATCACTACTTCGTGGTACCGTTGTCAGCCGGTGGCGTAAGTAGACCAGGTAAGGTATATGTATTGCTTTTAATTAGGTTAACCATTGCTTCCACCTCTAATGGACGGTTGCTGTATTCTCTCTTACTTGGCACCAGAAATAAATAACGCTTTCATATGGCTTATGGGAAGGCTCCGTCACCTGCGTGGAATGAGTTTTCCTTGGCACCACATGTAGTATTGTGTACATTTACGATGCCTTCTACCAGCTCGGCGTGCAGCTTAGTTCCGCCCGGGGACAGCGGCGCACATATTAAATGGCCGATGTTATGATTTTATTGCATCCTTTGTATTTTGTACGGCGAGGCATGATATTATAACTGTATTATACTAAGACATGCACGGTATGTACGCTACCTATTTTTATCTTGATACACTGTTATATATTTTTTGTAGGTATATTCTACTTAAAATGTAATGTTGTTCGTTGGTAAGTGCTTCACTTGAGAACGGCTGGAACAATTTGGCTAATTTATTTTTATACGTTCATAATTACCCAATTAAGGTTTAACTTAGGAAAAGAAAAGTTGGATAAGTTGGCCGGAATAATGAAAAGTTGAGGAACAATTAGAAATGCTTTATTCTATGGGAGTTTTGTATGAACTCAAGATCATAGCTGACAATTGGAACAAGCATTGCAACGCATTACAGAAACTGCTAATATAAAAAAAGTAAATTTATTTTTATTTGTATTTGGGCCTATTCTATTTTTAATTTGTATTTTTTTTATACTATATAGATTCAATTTTATTCACTATTAAATACATAGGCGTGTTTAAATAGTTATGTTGTAACCAAATAAACATGTGGTAATCTGCAATTTGTTACACTTCAAAATATATGATAGTGTAAACAATACTAGTTGACCTTAAAGATAAAAAGAAATCCAAGCTCACCGGCACTAGACTGACTGATTAACGGACGAGGTTGTGATGGGATGACCGATTAATAATGAAATAGAATAGGCTGATCTGGGTCAACGATGTCAGTTCGAGTAAGCTCTCTGAACATTCGGCTTTACAATAAATCATCAAACAATGCCTGTGCGTCACTGCGATTATATGTAATTGGTTCGTGGACACCTTGTACAATGTTCAATACTAAATAATGGGCAGGCTATTAAGGTCATTCATGCAAATTGTCAAACAGAGTGTCATAAAGTTTATTCAATTTGGTCTGTTATTTGGTTTTTGGAAGCATCCTAATATTATTATTTGAGTACAATTCCCATTCCATACATTACCTGATAATAAACGAGTCCACACATCATTTTGTTCGAGCTTTCAATTTTGAGTGGTTAAAACCTTGACGTTTTAAAGTTAATGTGCACACAGTGAGTTGGTAAGATTTATGTAAGTTTTTCAAGGCCATTACAATGCCTTCAGAGCGTTTTTGTTGCCATGGCCAAGATCAATTGAACGTATACATAGAATTGTAACACAGTTATATCTTATTTATATATCTTTATATATATATGTACTAGTATATATAATTCTTCTGTACGTGTGTTGACAGTGAACTCCTCCTAAACGGCTGAATAGATTAGATTTTTTTTTGTATGCGTTTGTGTGGCGCCCTGGATGGTTTAGATTCACAATTGGACCCGGTAGGTGGCGCTGCGATCGAATTACTGCATTTTTCTATGGACTTATTTCGACAGGACAACGTCTGTCCGGACAACTAGTATAAGTATATAATTCTACTGTACGTGTCACTAAACTCCTCCTAAACGGCTGAATAGATTTAGATGCCATTTTTTGTGTGTATTCCATTAGATTCGAGAATGGTTTAGATTCATAATTGGACCCTGTAGGTGGCGCTGTGATCGAATTCCTGTATTTTTCGTCGAATTTTGTATGGACTTATTTGGACAGGACAACATTCGTCCGGACAGCTAGTAACTTTATAAAAAGTTGTAGTCTTATAAGACATTAGGCGAATTAATATCAGATAAATTGCCAAGTTTCTTTCTTACCAGTAGGATATATGACGAGTGGTGTAGGTCGTTTGCTGCCATTATGAGTTGGCTTGGGACCTGTGCCCACGTTGCTGGCTGCGGTGCTGGCGGTTGAGCTCGTGCTGCTGTTGTTGAAACGCTCCAGCAACCTGAGCGGGTCTGTCGTGGCTCGCGTCATTATAATTAGCTGAAACAAAACAAAACTTTTCTCAAATTCCCATACCAAGATTGCAACGGTTACTTTTTAGGAATTTGTTTGTTTACGGTTATCTAATAGCTGTCCTCGGGGCTTCACCGCGTTCCCAAGGGATGTTACATATTTCCATGCTAACAAGTAACATAAGTATTCCAGTATATAATCTATCTCTGTGCCACATTTCATCCAGATCCGATCAGTAGGTCTGGCGTGATTATGTAACAAACATTCATCCTTCCAAACTTTCGATTTTTTTTGTATAAAAACTTGAGTGCGTTCAATGCTGATGATTTTGAGCAAGAACACGTGGTTCTCTAGAATTACTTGAAATAAGTTGTATAATAAGTACACTATTTAGATAAATCGATTCAAAGGTGGATGTAAAATATATAGATTTGTAAGACGAAATAAATTCCGATCTTTCTTTCGAGACTGTTAAAAAACGACTTTTCATCGGGTAACTCTTAGATCAACGTTTGATCCAGAAAACAAACTTTGGAGATATTTCTTATTTATTAATATTGGGTTAAAAAGGTAACTTTTTATGTTATAACCTGCAATTGCAGTCAAATACTTTGATATCGTGTACTTCTTTAAATCACAAATTCCGCGGTTAGTCAGCTCTAATTAAAGTTTGATTCCTATATAAACAATCTTGAGGTAAGCGGAGATGGGAAATGGATTCTTGGAGTTTAATTCTAATATAGACTTTTAAATAAGTTGGTGCCTAGTGCATCTTTAAGTCAGAGTCACTAAGTAATAAGTAATTGCATAACGTTAAGTACGTTCAGTCTGTTATAATTGGTTTCTAACTTAACAAATGAAGTCTTAATCTATTGTTTAGACAGAAAAAAATATATAAAACCTACATTTTATATCTTTAACTCAATAATAAGTATATTTTGTGTAATATTTTTTCCTTACACTTTTGATTGACATAGTGACTCGATTCAATCCCCTTAAAACAAAACAGGGAAATGTTTATTGAGAGAACGAAATCGAAAAAGTAGATAAATACAATTTAGAATGACAAGAAAACACAGCAAGACAACATCTGGTACAAAACACGCGAAACATTACGGTACTGTACTTATGTCAAGAAGATTGTGCCATTTCCATTTATCAAAAAATATAATAAACCAGTCAATAATGGATAACGAATTCCCATTTCACTTTCAAATTTGATAAACGACAATCAATTATAAATTCTAATATTGAATCGCGGTGTTTGATTCAATTTCATCCTTGTTGAATTCCCAATTTAGGTGGTTTGGGGTAAATAGCTTTTAATCCCAACATTCGGTAAACAAACCGGCAAGGTAAATATAGTTCATTAATGATGTTATTTATTCCAACTTCGTTTGTAAAGGGTTCCGTCAATAGCGTTTTTGGAATAAAAAAGGTTGTAACTAAATAGTGGTGGAACCAATGGCGTAGCTACCGGAGGGCTAGACGGGGCAGTGCCCCGGGGCCCCCAAGCTCAGGGGGCCCTCGGACTCTGACTTACAAACAGTGGCGTAGCTATCGGAGGGCTAGACGGGGCAGAACCCCGGGGCCCCCAAGCTTCGGCTGGGGGACTAAATATTCTAAATAGTTTAGTTGGGGCCCTACAATTTTTTTTGCCCCGGCAAAACGCCTACGGTTACGTAGCTACGGGGGAACATGGTTAGGTTAGTAGATAGATAGGTAGGTAGTAAATGGGCCAGTTGGCTTTGTGGTTAGAGACCTTGACTACCACGCCAGAGGTGGGTTTGATTCCCAACCAGGACAAACATTTGTGCACAAGAAAATGCCAGTTTCTTCTCTCTGTGTGTGAATATCTACATAAGTATGTTTTTATAAAAACGTAGTAATTGTAGTATATCAGTTATCTGGTTTCCATAGTACAAGCTAGGCTAAGCCGTGTGTAAAGATTGTCCCAGGATATTTAGAAAAAATCTATATAAGTATGTATAATGAAAAAAGTAGCATATAAGTTATCTGGTTTCCATAGTACAAGCTCTGCTTAGTTTGGGATCAGATGGCCGCGTGTAAAGAATGTCCCGGGATATTAAAACGATTTTCTGACATCCATTAAAAATATTATCCCTCAGATTTTTATTTCAGAATGATAAATCGATGAAAATGTGCCAACTCACAGGATATTGACTATTCTGACCGATTTTTTTTAGGTATCACCGATTTGGGATTAGAAATTTACATGTGCTATGTTCGGTATCTATGTACCTACTAGCTACGTAACCAAATGCGGATTATTTTAATCGGTCGCCTCGTCACATGTCAAAAACTATATCTATACGTATTAGTAATTACCAGACGAGTGGTTAAGTCGATAGCCACATAAACAAATTAAGCGGATTATAAAATATTTAATATTTATATGATATACTGTTAGGCTTTCGAATAAAATTAAATAAAAAATAACATTGGTTCTCTCTATGCTTTTTGTTTGCAATTTTTTTATTTCGGTTAATAATAAATCTAGACCCAAATATGTGAGGAGGTTATGTTGAATTATGTTAGAGAATAGAGACACGTTGTTGTCTCACGCCATATGTTGGACGTGTACTTGGCGCGAGACACGATTGTGTCTCCGGATAGGCACCTGAAATTATCGAAATTCGTGCTTTACTCAGCCTATAAATAATTGGGCACCTAATCATATTTGTTCAGAATAACCCGTTTGTTTTAAATCATAGACAATATAATAATAATAGAATAACACGCGTTCGCGAATTAAAATGTACCTACTCCGTTCTTATTTTATAGACAGATACCGTCGTTGGTTTGATTCCTATCAAGGACAAGCATTTGTGTGCATGAAAATGTCTGTTTGTTCTGTGTATATGTGTAAATGTCCATATAAATATGTAACTAGAAGAAAGTAAAGAAAGAAAAGAAAGAAACAAATTTATTAGTGACAGGGGGAAAAATAACATGAAAAAATTAACAAATAGAAGCAAGGTACACAATTGCCACAAATCGGTCCTCCAACTCAGCATATGGTTGGCTGTACGTGCCAATGTAGGTACGTATTGCCAACGCTGATCTTCCGTTGGGGCCGGCAAGTGAAAAACACGGCAGGATTACTACAGTATACACTATTGCATTATAAATAACAAATAAACAGCAAAAAATCATAACAATTCCAAAATAAAACAAACAAGTAGGCAAACAAAAATGAAAACTAAAAAAACAATATTTTTCATGATGTTCGGTACAAACAGAGTGCTGGGCATAGGTATATATACATCCTCATCAAAAACCACGTATTCCATATTAATAACATGAAATGTACATTGTAGACATACAGGTAAGTATTTTATTTTAAATAATTATCAATACGACACATTTTAATGTATTCCTATATAGCACTTGTGTCGTGGCGTAGCATTTCTTGGTTAAGTTGGTGCATAAAAAGATAATTTTTAAGCTTAATTCTAAACCTTTGAATACTTTGCAGGTTCCGTATCGGCGGAGGGATATTGTTCCAGCACTTGGTAGCGGCGTAACGGAAGCTACCTTTAAAAGCGGCCGAGGAGTGCCGGTGTGTCGAGAGATGCAACGCGCAATGCCTTGGACCACGTGACTTTCGACCATTCACCCAGGAAAACTTTTCATATAAATAAGCGGGAGTTTTATCCTTATAACGCCAAAAAGAAGACATGCTAGGTGTAGTTTTCGACGGTGTGCCATTTTTAAAATCGAATGTTCATTAAGGTACGGTGTCACATGAGCTCTTAACGGAATATTAAAGCAGAAGCGAGCACAAGCATTCTGTACTCGCTGAATAAGTTTTTGAGTCCTAGCTAATAGTCTTGGACCAAATACTGTGTCTGTATAGTTAAACTTTGATAATATTAGTGACTCCACTAACTTGATCCGTAGATCTTCTTTTATGTACGGTCTCATTTTGTAAAGAATCTTTAACCTGTAAAAACAATTTCTCATTGAGGCAGCAACATGTTTCTCAAATCTAAGATCACAGTCCATGTGCAAGCCCAGATTTCGCGCTTCATACACACGCTCTATAGGTTCCCCCATAAGCATGACATTGACCGTCGGCTCCAGACTAGTTAGCTTAGTTAGTAGTATATGTATGTATAAAATCAATCTGGTTTACATAGCACCTACAAGCGCCGCTTCGTTTGGGATTTTCCGTGTGTAAAGAACGTCCCCTGGATATTTATTTGTTTATATGTAACTATACTATATATTGATAAACAATGTATTTGTATGTTGCTTTCTAAATAGGTAATTAAGTTCTGTAGGTATCGTTTAATTACTTATACTTTTAGTACCTACTAAATGTATGTAATAGTATAAAAATATTGCCTAATTAAGTATTATTGATAACAACTGTTGGTACATTGTTATTATTTTATTAACTTTTGTAGCTTCAGTAACTTTAAATTTGACCCTCATAAGTGCCTTCCGAAGGCCTAAACTAAATAAACGGTTTTGAATTTTTTGAATTTTGCTATCACATAAATATTCTTCACTACTTTTATATCAAATAATAATAATAATGCAATTATTTTTTTCTTTTTAGTGCGTATTAGTTTGTTTTGGAATAGTTTATTTTTGTGAAGTCGGTTTATTTTTTGTTAAAATCTTTGTTTATTTTTAGATTTTTAGTGAATCTAAGTACACAATTTTTTTTTCTGAATATGGGTAGACCTTCTAAACGTGATTACTTAAGGTGTTTCATGTATGTCTACACATTTAAGGACTTTCCTCAATTTTCTCAGGATTCCATCATCAGGTCTTATTGTAATGATCATGGAACCATCTGTGAAGTCTACTCTTTTATAAATGAATAAATCGAAATCGGTTGGCGTGATATTGAGTGACTCGTTCATTTGTCGTACACATACTTAATGCTAATTTTAGACTTATATGGCTTTCTCATGGATGCCATTGTCAGAACTGGACCAAATTGGACCACACGGGAAGCACCAGCTTTCAAATAAAAAAATAATCATTAAAATCGCTCCCCCCAGTCGAAAGATATGAGGTAACAAACATAAAAAAAAAACAGACGAATTGAGCACCTCCTCCTTTTTTTTAAGTCGGTTAAAAATAGATGATTTCGTATCGATCATAAGTATGTAGTTATATAACCTTTCATTCTTCTAAAATCCTAAAAGCCTTATCTGACGCACGCTTTCACGCTCGGGTATTCTAATCTACGATTCAAAAAGCCTCCCAATTCTTGTCACCTTGTATGCTTTTCGACTTGACACACAATTCGCGGAGTTCCAGTCACGCTCTGACGCTAGTAAAATAAAATCCTAGAACAAATGGAAGGATGTCGCGCCAGGGGTTGTACACCGTATAAGTGGCCTGACACCATTAGGGAGACCGGGTTTAAGCTGCTATAAGTGTAGTAATGGTTACAATAAATGGTAGTGTGACCATTTTAATTTATGGTATCGTTCAATTCAGATAGAAATTTAATTCTATTTTCTCCTATACTAAATGATGTATTACTTTATTATTGTTTTTTTCTAAATTACAATATTATCTTGTTATTTCTTTTGTTTTTGATTGTTACCTATATTAAGTACTGTGCAAATGTTAAATCATCATCACCATCATCATCATCAGCCTATCTCCGTCCACTGCTGGACATAGGCCATACCTATGGCACGCCACTGAGCTCGATCTTCAGCTCTTTGTTTCCAACCGCTGCCAGCCAGCTTGCGTATATCATCGCTCCATCTAGCTGGAGGGCGCCCTACACTACGTTTACCGAGCCGTGGTCTCCACTAGAACACGTCTACCCCAACGGTTATCGGTTCTGCGACAGATGTGACTAGCCCACTGCCACTTCAGCTTAATCCTTTGAGCTATGTCGATAACTTTGGTTCTTTGACGGATGACTTCATTTCGAATTCGATCCTTCAGAGAGACTTCGAGCATAGCTCTCTCCATAGCTCGCCGAGCGCCTTTGAGTTGGTAAACCAGTCGCACCGTCAGTGTCCACGTCTCGGCTCCGTAAGTCATAACAGGTAGGACGAACTCGTTAAAGACTTTCGTCTTTAGACATTGGGGTATGGGCGATGAAAAGACTCGACGAAGTTTTCCAAATGCTGCCCACCCTAGCTGTACTCTTCTGCGAGCTTCCTTCTCGAAGTCGTGTCTACCCAATTGCAAGATTTGCCCAAGGAACCCCGTCAAGGGCAAACGATTCCGGAATAATAATGTTCGTTGAACATGATCTTGGTTTTATCCAAGTTCATCCGGAGGCCGATGACCTATGTTAAATATATAAAAAAAATATATTTAATTGGATTATAATAAAATAGTCAAAAAGTCAGATTTGAAGAAATAAAAATGTAGCCTTCGTTTCTCGCCGTTTCTTCTGAATTGAAGTCTGACTTCCAACCTGTGGCAGCTTCAGTAACTTTAAATTTGACCTTCATAAGTGCCCTCAGCCCTAAATTGAATAAATGGTTTTGAATTTTTTTGAACAGTCGGATGGTTCTATCGTCATTTTTCTATGACGATCATCAGTCGAAATAATCAGCTGTAAATAGGTTTCTTTAGTATAAGGGCTAAGGAAAAGCTTTTCAAATGTTGAAAAATAAAATAACATTTAGTACAATAGTCTACAAAAAGATGGCGTTTTGGCACGTTTCGCATTTCGCAAGTTACAAGCTTGAGTGACTTCTATTAAGAGGTATAATTAGATTCTACAAGAAGATGTTTTCACGGTACGATTCTATTATTTCAGGTTGCAGAATCAATTATAAAATACGGAGTTTCGGACAGACTATAATAAAAGAGACCATTTATTTTCAGGAACGTTGATAAATCTCTGAATTTGTGCAAGTCACTAATGCCTTTTGTAAAACGAATTTATAAATGGTATTTTTATGCGGGTAAAAAATATCTGGTGTTTTGTTATTTAGACGAACTAGACGAGTTGGATGGCAGAAATATTTCGGGGGATGGCTGAAATAGCTCGTCTAGTTCTTGCGCTAGGTATAAAGTAGAGTTCCAGAATATTTGAGTTGAATTCAACTAAATTCATCCCATTTCTAGAAACTCAGGACAATATATTTCTAATTAAACCCAAGAAAGTTAACTGATATTAGACTAGTAGAAAGTAGACTGTAGATGTAGAGTATATAAGCATGGGTAGATAAAAAAAGAAATACAATTTGTTTAGTTGTTGGCAAAAAGGAAATTTTGTTTATTTATTAACTTTTTTTATCTTAATTCTATATTTCGAGTTTTCTCGGTAGGTCATAAATAAAGATTTTTAGTTCCAGACGATGCTAAATCACACCCACCTTGGGTGTGATTTAGCAAAATAGTGTACCCAATATGCTTACTTATTATTAACTTATTTCAAGTAATACTAGAGAACCATGTGTTTTAGCTCAAAATCACCTGCCTTGATCCATAGACTTAAGGCTGTTATCTTATTGTAATATTTATATTATTATAAATGCGAAAGTTTGAATGATCCATCCATTGATCAATTGTTTGTTACTCATTCACGCCAGACTTGCTTAACGGATCTGAATGAAATTTAGCGCAGAGATAGATTATAGTCTGGAATAGCACATATGCTTTATCCCGGGAATACGTCACATCCCTCGGAAACGCAAAGCCGCAAGGGGCAGCTAGTTGCATTATATAAAAACGTAATTATAAAACATAATAAATCCACAGAGTAATAAATGATAAAGGTTTATCTATGATAGATCTTTGTTGTTACAGCTGTTAGCCCGCAGCTTATTCAAATAAAAATACAAACAATTATAGTTTATTATAGGTACAAATTCACACATATTTTCAACTTATAGTCGTGTGGTGTGGTATGTCTATATAATCCGAAAATTACATGTGTTTACTTGTTGAATATGCCACCTCCTAATTTAAGGTTGATTAAAAATAGCGTAGGTACAGCCTTTTTAATTTCATACGGTAGGTTATAAGGTGTGGGTAACTTTTAGTCGAACCCAGAATTTACTAAAACGTGGTCAAGTGGAAATTTTACCACTTGACAAAATGTTAATATTTTATACGAGAGACGGAGAGAAATAAAATGAGAATCAACATATTAACCGCAACATCAACTCTATAGGTTATTACGATTTATATCCCTATTTGAATGAAATTTTGCCATGAAAAAGGTGTTAAAGTAGACGCTTGCCGGCAGTTCAAGCTTTTTTTATTACATTAACAAGCCTTTTCATATCTCTCGTCCTTCTTCAGGCATCCTTCACATTTATAATTAAAATATCTTCCTATTAATTAGGGAATGCTATTTTTGCTTTTTAGGTTCCGTAGCCAAATGGCAAGAACCCTTAGAATATTGTCCTGTCTGTATGTCACAGTCGAAGACTTTTGACACTATATAAATTCAATTTGAAGGTTGGTGTTTTCTTAGCACTACTATAATTACAATAGTTTCTAAATAAGATTTCAATTACAATTCCATAGTTCAGTAAATTAATTATGACTAAGTATTTTCATTAATTTTGATTTTGAGCCGTGATCGTTAATTTCGATTTATGATTTATTTCTGACTACACAACCCTTCCTGTGCGTGGTCCGACACGCACTTGGCCGCTATTTTGGAAGTGTTATTTTATTTTATATTTTAAGTAAATTTAAAAAAGTCTATTACCTACGTTTTACAAAGTGTCACAAAAGAAAATATGAATTCATTTAATATTACTTAATTATTCTGGTTTAATTGGTAAAAAGGGTACTTGTATTGAAATGAAGTTTCAGGTTGTACACTATAATTACATAGTGATGTAACAATCTTCACTTCTAAAAATAGAATGTTGGGTACGTAAGTACTATGGAATGAATACAAAATTAATCGATACCTTTGTAAAGCCTGCGAGGGATTTCTAAAGTTTCGCTTTCAAGTTCTTGTTGAGTTCTCCCCAAATCAGAAGTCGAGTCTCGGAACTTTTAACTAAGTACTATTGCTACAAGCGTGCAGTAAGTAAGAATGTAAATTAAAATTTAGTTCTATTCCAGTCGAACGTTGTACTTTACATGTAATTTCGGACTTACCGATGCAGCGTGTTGTTGTGCACTAGCTGAGCATGAATTCGTAAAATTACACGTTCAACGACGTCATAGTTACAGTTCCATTTAAAAACTTTTATGATAAAGTGGAATGTATGCTTCGCATCGTATTAGTGACGCTCGTTGGTGAGAAGGTGGTCGCGGCCGGAGGGGCGCAAATGGCGGGAAGCGGGCGTTCGGTAGCTCTCCCGCCGGTACACTGGAAACAGAAACTGGAGCTCGACTACCAGTCTACAACTGAAACATTACTGTAGGTGCATTCGTCCGCCGACCCGGGCCCGGCACTTCAATAACTCTTATTTCGGGAAAATCCTTTTGCATCTATAACTTTGAATCTGTCAGGCGATTCTTCATGTTTTGTATGTGAGGTGGAAAATTCCGCTACTTTTGTAGATTAAAAATGATAAAACTGCCGACACTCAATAATTAATACACCAACTTACTCAAGATATTAGAAAAATAATGGGCTAAGTGTTAATTGTTTTGATTTTGGTATATTTTGTCATTCGTTATTTAGGTATAATATTAAAATAAAATACTGTATCCGTATTCAATATTAAGTTGGTAGTTAGGAAGCGTGTTAATGAGAAAGTAGGTATTTACGTTCGATTAGATCATTTCATTTGTTGTTTATCAGGAAAATTACTCATTGAAAATGGTGGAAAAATCAATGAAAACGTAAAATTACATAATCCTACTATCCAACAAATATTATAAATGCGAAAGTTTGTATGTATGGTTGTATGTTAGTTACTCTTTCACATAAAAATTACCAAACGGATTTGCATGAAAATTGGCACATAGATGGAGCATGGCCTGGAATAATATATAGTGTACTTTTGATACCGGGAAAATGTAAGATCCCACGGGAACGCGGGTGAAACTGGGGGATTTATGAAATAAAATAAAGTTATTTATTATAACTCCCTAAAGACATCGATCGGAGTTTATGGCATAGCAGTAATTGCGCTTACATATTTGCTGTTCAAATGATTAGAGTGCTAATTATAATAAGTACACATTATATTATGTTCAATCTGTATTATTATCGGTGTTTTAGAATGTTAATTCTGCGAAGATACCCCTTAGGATATGTTTCGTGGAACCATTTCTGATTCAAAAGCTTTCTTCGAAAATTTACACGAAAATGCCTGAAGTCTTTCATGTAATTTTATTTAATGAGGTCAAATAGTAAAGATATATAATAATTCATTATTTTTTACACACGGCCATCTGGTCCCAAACTAAGCAGAGCTTGTACTATGGAAACCAGATAACTGATATACAACATATACTACTTTTTTCTAAATACATACATATTATAGATATTTACACCCAGACACAGAACAAAGAGACATGTTCATGCACACAATTTTTTGTCCTGGGTGGGAATCGAACCCGCGACCTTAGGTTTGGCAGTCAGAGCGTTAACCATCAAGCCAAAATCATGAGTAGGTAAGATTATACAAAAACAAATATCTTGTAACTAATTCCGCTAGATTTCCTTCTCTGTCAAGTCAGACATTTAGTTACTAGGTACTTGTTTTGTTATAATCTTTAGTAATCTTTAATATTTGGCCTTAGTCAATTAGTTATGAGTAGGTGCCTTAATTATACTAAATACGAAACAACACAACATTACGCCTTTTGTTTGTGAAGGCTTATTTGAACAAATATATTTAATTTCGTTAAGAAGATCTGTTTGATGACTTTATTACGAACCTTGGACGGAATCCAATAATGAAGATCTCATATAAAATGTTACATATATTGACAACGTTGCCATTTTGCCACGTTGACAATAAAGCCTCAATTATAATTACTTTGCACGTATTTAATTTGAATACACGAAATTGCAGCGTTTAAATTTTCCATTGCAAATGCTTAAAAAATTAATCCAGCGTAATATATTTTCCAGCATTTTATCATTACATCGAGAACAAAGGATAATTCGTTACTATAATTCAGCTAAGTGAGTGAACGGCTCATTACTTTTGTTAATCTTTTTTATGTTTTATAGATTAAAGTCGTTTTATCATGTTCTCTTATGCGTATAATTTCGATTTAATTTCACAAATTCGGTTGGTAGTCCAAAATGTATGGAGTTTCATATAAAACTCTGGTGATTTCCATAGACAACAGGTCGAAAAGGATCATTTTGTATGCGCTCTGGAGGAATCCTACATCTTTTAATAATCGTGCCACAATAAATATACAATTTTAAAAGAAATATTTAAAAAAAATTGTATGGCGGTGTTATATATTATTATGATGTAGCTTTAGTCGATTTTTTACCGTTTTATTATATTTTTATCAATATAATATGAATTAATCATTTTTTAATATAAATAAAGATTTTCATTAAGTGTTTACTCAATACAAAAGCAATTAAAATTAAATTAGTTACTACATTACACTAATAAAACAAAACCGAAAATATATCTACAATAAAAGGTCCTCGAAATGGCTCATGATACTAGCGGCGAATGTGCAATGTATATTTAAAATCGACATTAATAATCTGAACATAATGCTCAATGCTCCTAAACGTATATTGATTTTATCTCCCCATCGGACGGTTTGTCTCTCGCGCCTGTAATAAATTTACGTCTCTCCCCGTTATTTTATTTAGAAAGCTACTAAACCATATACAAGTCAGGTGGCAGAGTTAGGTGAGAAGGTGCGAAGTGTAATAACATACGAAATAAAACGGGAACTGAAGCAATTCTGAAAATCTATTACAGCACCTTGCTTTCCCTTTATTTTTTATTTTATTTGAATGTTTAAAATTTATGAAAGAACAAAACAACATTTTTATAATTATAAAAATAAAACACAAAATAATAATAATAATTAGGGTAAGTACATTAAATAAAATCCCAAAAATTTAACGTTTCTTTGGTTTTGATCCCTCTTATTTTCATATAAATTTTGGATGTTGCTAACTGCTTTCTTAGGAACGTGTAAAGCTGTAGGTATGTTAAGAACAGGTTTAATAATTAAGCCTGTTATTAACGTACCTGTGTGTAACATTTAAGCCTCATGTACGAGTATATATCATGAATAAGTTATCAAGCGAAATTTTTGATTTTAGGTTAAAAAGTTAATATGCTTTTTATGTTATCACAATGTCGATGTACATTTTCCTCGGAGCGTCGACTCTTCGCTTCGTCGACGAAACGCGAACATTTCGAAGCAAAAGTTTTGTTGTCCGTGAGATTTAGGTGAACAACTGAGTTTTTAACTTCAAAGCAGGCAATTAATGGTAATTTTATGTTTAAAACTGTTTCAGTAACTGAATATTGTTCTAGACTCCGCCGCCGGCGGGCCTTTCTCTTTATAATAAAATGTTATCCCTGTGTAACGAAATGGTTTACACGAATTCTTTTTTATACCTTTGAAATCCTTTACAAACGAAAAAGGTAATCAAGCAAATTAAATGAGGATATTCATTATTTTCTACGAGATGAGGCACATAATTAGATATTATATCTACTAATTACCGTAGGTACGTAAACCTGCTATAAGGAAAATATAACTTTACTCATTGAACCAAATGTCACCAGTGCTTAGTTGACTTATGCCGGGTTACTATATACGATCCCGATTGAAAATCCATGGATTGATAAACCTTTTGACAGTAATTTTAATACACGTAATGTCAAAATTCTACTTCAACCTTGCGATTTTAGATCGGGATCGTATATAGTAACCCGGCATTAAAAGCTTGTCTTTAGTCACCATAGTCATAGTAATATTGGTCTTTATGAACTAAGTCTTTATTAATAAACATAAATATCAAACTTTTACCATTTGGGCCAACAAACGGGCAGACAGTCCACCTGATTTTAAGTGGTCACCTATGGACGTTTGCAATATCAGGGGCATCGCCAATGCGTTGTCGACCCTGAGACGTGAGTACCGGTATTGCACCGGCCCCTTTAATACAGTAATACAAGTGAACTACAACTTCACGACGATAAAGGTTATGGTATTGTATTATTTTCACCCAATATTCGAATTTTTAATGACATTTATATCTATAAGGTTACATTTTCCCGGGATAAAAAGGATCCAATGTGTTATTTACGCAGCGCACGCAATGGAGGCTCTCAAAAGTTATATTTTCTTCCCGTTTTTGGAACATTTTTCATGGGTGCTCCGATCTTATTGGTCTTAGCGTAATGATATATAGCCTAAAGCCTTTGTCGGTAAATGGGCTATATAACACTAAAATAATTTTTCAAATCAGAACAGTAGTTCCTGAGATTAGCGCGTTCAAGCAAAACCTCTTCAGCTTTATACTTTAATTGGACTTTTAGTAAGGATCCCTATTAAAAAAAATATAATATAGTCTATAGCATTCCTCGATAAATGCACTATCCAACACTGAAAGAATTCTTCAAATCGGGCCACCAGTTCCTGAGATTAGCACGGTCAAACAAACAAACAAACTCTTCAGCTTTATAATATTAGTATAGATATGAACCTAGGATAGTGTGGGATAATATGCAGGAATATTTTTTGTTGTCGTCCTAGTAGATTTTTTTTTTACAAATAATAAAGCCAATATTAAATACTTTACATAAAAATATTAAATTCTCGGATGTTGGACGTGACAACGTGAAAATGCAAGAACTGAATTGACGTGGCGTGAGTGTAGTGCAGTATGGAACTACCGATAAGTCGACGAGATTTATTGGATTTGTTGGCGACGCGACGCGACGACGGTTCTTGTTACGAGTGATTGACGCCTTTGGACTAACGAAAACCGTCTGACAGTACAGTTTGACACGGAAAACTACGTGTTTCTTTCACAGACTACTGAAACTAACCTTTTGAAAAACGCATAGCTCCGTGAACCGTTCTCACATTCTTTCCTCTTGGTTGACAGTTTCTGGAATTCGTGTTTGGAACACATTTAATGTATGGGTTGTTTATTACTGACATTTTATATTGTCTATCGAGCTTAACATTATTTAAATCAACTGATGATAAATAGGAGATATATGTTAAAGTGCTGGATAAGGTAGGGCAGGGCAATTAAAAAGTTTTTTACTTATACTATCGCATCTCTTAAACTTTGTATGTGGTTCACTTGATACCTTGTCATTTATCTTGCTAAAAACGCCGGAAAGATTTTCCTATTTAGTTGTAGTTTGCCCACCTTTCCCCTATGCTCAACTAGCCCCGTCCTATTTACATGATTCAACAAATCCGTAATGTCTTTTATCAGAAGTTACAGGACAACACTTAATTCAATTAAGTAAACTTCTTCTGCTAGTATTCCACCTAGATACTAGATTTCTAATACGTTGGTACATACGAGTATAACGTAATTTCTATGTTTGCAATTACTTGAACGGTCGTATTATAAGCTGTTACATTTAATTACATTCCACTATGTATTTTATGTCGGCCGCTTTAGGAATTGTATGTGCACCAAAGGATGATATTACACAACCTTTTATCTTCTCTCTAAAAACGTGGAAATAATCCTATTTACGGTAGATAGTATCAAGTGAAAAAATGCTTTTACCGACTGTTCGTACTCGCCCTGTTCTATCAAGGTTAACCTTCACGTAGACTTAATTTCTTTAAGTGAACCGTCCTTTAGTTTGGTAAAAGGAAAAAAAAAAAGATTAGTTTATCTTGTTAATCGACTAGATTTAAAACTTTTTAGTGATAAATTTGATAAATAATAAATCACATATTGGTGTAATTGTATACGAGTATACTTAACATATTTTAAAAGAATTAAATATAAAATACAGTTTGTTTTAAGTAAGGAGATTATATGAATTAGATTAGATAAAGAGAGTCTACAAATTGACTTTGAAATCTATATTACTCGAACGAACTTAATGTACGACAACAACAATTTCTTATCTAGAAATGTATCTATTATTGAAATGTATCTTTTTTTAAAATAGTCATTCGTGTGACACCAACTAACGTGGGACAAATTTGACCCTGCCGCCAGTCTTGGGTGCTAATACAACGCTGTAAGGGTCTGACTCCACAAGGTACGGCTCCTCGAGAACTGGTTCAAATTTGAATTTCAGCATCATCTGGGCTACTGCGGTGCGTATTTGCATCATACCGTAGCGTTTGCCTGCAAATTAAAAAGCAAAACTTTTCTAGACGGTAGCACAATCACCTTCATTCTTTTGTTCCTTTTTGAAATTAAAGGAATATTTGTTTGTTTTACCTTTACTGGTTTATTTGCAGTTCACTGGCCGTGCTTCAAGGCATTGAAGATACTATTCAATTTGTACAACTTTTATGTTGAAATGTATTCCATGCAAAAGTTTTATAACCCTTCAACCGAATTGTTGTGTGATCTTTTGTTAATGGTTTTTTATTAGAATACTGCCATACCTTAGAACACAGCTCATGAATAGCATCTAGTGTAACAACCCTTACAATTTTTGTTTACACTATTACAATCTAGACTACAATCTCTGTGGTTGTGTCATACAGTGTTATATGGAAGAAATAGGAAAGCTATGTATACATCTAACATATCTTATAAGTCAGATATATATATTCAGTTCAGACCAACTCGGACGTGCGAAATATGTCAGTTCACCAAACAACGTTTACGTTACGTACACAACGTTAGTCAGGACTATGGCCAAATTAATTACACGAGAGGGAGGAACAAGCAGTCCGTGCCAGTGGGAACCATTATTGATCGAGGTTCCTGAAAATGTTGATTCGATCTTATGGATCATTATTGACGTTTGGCGGAGCAGCTATAGGTACTTGAATTAATTTACTTATAATATTATAATGAATAAATAGGCAAAGAAACAGAAAAGTATGTATATTTTATGTTTGTAAAATTTCAAAAGTATCAAAACTGAATAGCTAGGTTCCATTGACTTTGAATTCAAATATGAGCTACAACTGTATGTGTTCTACAAATTTTTGTTTCATTATCTCTAGCTTTGTCTCTTTCCATAGCTATTGTATAAACAAAGATAGAGTTATAGTGAATTGTGATGGATGTCTATAAGTGGGTTCAGTAGTAAACGCCTTTAAAACATAATGCATTCATATTCGCAAGTCGAGTTGGGTGTAGCGTAGTTGCCACCCCAGTTTCCCCCCTCTGACAGCAGGCCTGATAGCAAAAACTAGTTTTTGTAGTCCGTAGACGAACATAAATGGGTCTCAGCTGTTGTATATACACCACGCATGAACTTGTCATTCCTAGTAGTGACACGACTCTAATATGAATATGAAAAATACATATTTCATAGCATTCGGGACGGACTCTGGAGAATGTGTCGTGTAGATATTTTTTGGTTATAAATGTTTAAGTGGTAGCATACCTATACAAAACCGGGGTCCATCCCCGAACGGTAGGAAGGTGAACTGGAGGTTATCGTTATCAGTTGCAGTCATCATTCTCTCGGGACGCCACTGCTCCGGGTCCGGGAAATAGCGTTCGTCGTAATGGAGAGATAGCACATTCACGAACACAGGCACCCCTTTTTCTATCGTTACTTCATCAGTCATTTGGTACGTCTTATTGCACATTCTGTCCAAATACGCCAAAGTGGGATACTTCCTCAATGTCTCTAAAAAATGGAACATAATTAATGTATTTTGCAATGATGTAGCGGACTATGGCAACATTTTATATTACGTACCATTAATACAGGCTGTCAGATACTTGAGATCTAATAAATCTTCGTACTCCAAAATTTCCTTTCCACTTCGTTTCAACGCGTTGTTTATATATTCGTATAATTTTTCCTGCAGCAAAATATGTGTGATACGATAGTGTACTACATTACTGACGCTATACATTATTCAAACTATTATAATAATTTATATATGGCAAAAGGAGATAATAGTGCAATTATATAATCTCAAACTTTTCAAAGGTATTTGATGAAGGGACGTAGGTGCGTACTTGAGATAGAGTCAAGATAAAGAATCAGAAGGAAGTCATAAACTTAACTACCCTTAGCCATTCACCCGCCCAGACAAAATTTATATAATACAAAATTGTCTTGATGAATATCGGATCCAAACTTTGACGATTAATTCTGAGTGCAAAGATTAGAGCTGCTACCTTAACAATTTATTATTACTTGTTGTTTTTAATAACGTTTTGTCTCTAATGAGAAAACGGGAACAACGAATTGAAGCGTTTGATATCAGCTCGAGAGCCTTACTGTAATTTACCTAAATGTGTAGTCGTAAATCCAAATGACACATTTTCGTAAATGGCACGACACGTATCTGACGTAATACCCACGGCTTTCAGTCAAACTGAGTACTTTTATATCACCTTTGGATAAAGTGTGGGTTGGGAAATATTTTGTACCTGTTCTTTAGGATGATGCGCCAGTTCATGGAGGCAGTAACTCAGTACGGTAGACGAAGTTTCAATGGAGCCAAGAATGAACACCGCTACTTGTGCCATCATTAAATTCTCGGCAAATTCTGTAATTAAAACTCTAAATAATTTAAAATAAAACACCTTTTTGTATGTTTGTTAATTACAGAAGTTGCTTAAGTTAACATTATTATAATGAACCCTATGTAATAATAATAACGTTGTTTTTTATAACATTAATATTTTCTGTAGCCACACTTTTACACTGAACATACAGAGACTAAATTACTAGCGCAAACACAACTAGAACATTGTTGTAGGCTGAGTAAATTAAGGTACGTAACAGGAGTAATTATTTTTATAAAAAAGTTTTCTTGTTAACATTTAATTTAGTTACACTGAAATAAAGGGGTCTCTTAAGGTAATAGACTTATACATTAACTTTCGAGCTTCAGTCACAGTAATTTATCCAAGAATTCAATTTAGTTAACGGTATTGAAATGTCATTTAGCTGTTTAGGATACTGTTAATGGCGTACGTGTAACCTTAATTAATTCAATTAATATAGTAGGTTCTGTTGTAATGCAGCATGTGCATTATGTGAAGCCAATCAATATTAAGGGTAGTGTATTAATAAGATAATAGACAGTCTTACCTGTGCCAATCTGACCAGGTAGCCTCATGCTTTCTCGTAACTGGAGCAAGTGACTTACGAGGTCTTTGTAATTTGATTCACCTGTTTTCTTTCGCTCCTCAACAACATTCATAAACATATTCTTTATATATTCAGTTGCAGCCATTGAGAAAAATTTCAATCTGAAAATAAATATTTTACTATGTCGAAACGTTACCTTCGTTACCTTCCAGAGCGTCAATTCTGTAAGGAAAATGACACTAACTCGAGGATGTTTCGTTGCGGCCTCTATGCTCTTTCTCTGTCGCTTACTACGCTAATACTACTAATCACGTGAGAGGTAAGCTCTCCGAGGCCTCCGTGAAACGACTCGCCGACGAAGTTTGTATTAACTAAATAAGGGGGCTGATATTTATGGAATTTACATTGACGGAGTACTTTCGATGTTATATTTTTGTCTATGTTTATTCTAAATAGATATTGTTTGATGGATTGATTGGGTTTATGAACTTAATGAAACCTTCATAAGATAAGCAATAACTAAGTTAACTATAGGTTCAGAAAGATAGAGTCACGTTGATTTTAGCTACGAAGGAACTTCTTCCTATCTGAGGCCGTACGAAATTCATGATTCTGAGGGGCTACGGAACCATTCTTAAATAAAGATATATGTATTTGCTATATACCATGACATTATTATCTATTTTATTAGAAAAAAAAATGGCTTACTCAGGGAAAGACTTAACGTGGTTATTTTTACATTACCTTAGTAATTTTGCCAAGGCAGGCACAAAGAAAATCATAGTGAATTCGAATCCTCGCCAGAATGTCCACTTTATCATGTGACTGGTAATTAACCAGAGTGGTGATGGGTGATCGTTGAGCACACTCACGCGCATGCCGAACACTGTGTACGCCACCGTGTCTGATGTGTACATCGAAAAGAGTTCCTGTTGTAAGAAAACAACTGTGATTTAAGATTATTTGATCTGTCTGTAAAATCTACATATATATATTTTTTAAATACAACAAGGGCCTACAGACCAACATACGGACCACCTGATGGTAAGTGGTCACCGTCGCCTATAGACTTTTGCAACACCAGGGCATAGCCAATGCGTTGTCGACCCTGAGACGTGAAGTTGTTAAGTCTCATATGCCTGTAATTTCACCGGCTCCTTTACCTTTCTGACCGAAACACAGTAGCAAGTGCACTACTGCTTCACGGCGGAAATGGGTAAGTGGTAGTACTTCAGTACCCCGAACGAACTCTGCTCTAAAAGCTCTACTCAACAATATTTCACTTGTTCATTTATTGGAGCGGTTCCCGGATCGGAGATAGTAAATTTTTTGTATCATTGTTTAAAAATATTTGTCCTTGATTCCCTGGGGATAAGTAATGTTCCCGAAGGACGTCGACTACGCTCCAGATATCACGTCTACTTGGGACTTGAATTTATGGTGAAATTTGGTCTGCGTAATGAATATGTCAAGAATAAACCGTTACCTTAAGATTAATAGGTTTTTTATTCTCAATATAATCCCGTTGGATTTTTCGCACCAACTGTCCGGAGTTTACGTTCATCAGCTCGGTGATCATCCTCAAACGTTTTGATGTGAATACGGGTGATAATTCGTGTCTCATATCTGACCATATTGGATTCTGTAAAAAAATCTTTTTTGTATAGGGCCTGTTATTTTTTTACATTATAAAAATATGTTTTTTTTTAATTAATTTCACTCTGTCTTTTAGCGTCAAAAGTATTTATTTTAGTAGTATGTACATTTATAAAGTATAATAATATTAATAGAATAAAAGTTATGTAATAAATCTAAGTTCGTTTTTAAGAAGAGTAATTGCTGAATTTATTGCCGGCTCTTCTCAGTAAAAACAACCTTTCGAACCGGTATTAGAGTCTATTAGAGACTATTCAGTATGCTTGTAAAGGCCTATTTGAATAAAAATAAATAAAATTTATTTGATTTCATTATAGTAGTGGGCACATACCTTAACTGTAAACAAATTTAGTGAGCCCAGAGGGTCCGTCACCATACCAGAATATAAATATCTGTTTGGAAAATATTCACTATCTTTCACAAGGATCTTCCTAGCGAGTTCCGGTGTCTGAACCACCAGTATAGGCTTCCATCCTAGAAATACACCGACGTAATCTCTAGGATTTTTCTTCCATAATTCTTTGAAGAACTGCGTAGAACTTTTCCTTAAAACAAATGATAAATTCCCCAAAAATGGCACTGGTTTCTCGTATGCGATTCCTTGATCCTTCCAATAATTATAATGTCGCCGTACGAGGAGGTACAAGTATATTACAGTAGAAATTACAAATACAAGAAATGCTTGAACTAAGACATTATTGGCGTCCATTTTGAGTGATTGTTTGTGTAACAATAAACTATAAGTAGTTGCAGTCTTAGTATTAAAATTGACTTTAAGTCATATTCCAATGATGGAACGGTGCGATAATGTTGTCTTATTAACAGATTTGAATGTTTTATCTGAATAAGCTTCACACAACGCTCTTATCACAAACAATTTTCCTTATAGATATAAAATATTATAAACAAAAACAGCGTTATAAAGATGGAAAGTAAAACCAGTTTATTTTTTGCTCGATGACCTCCCGCGGCTTCGCTGTATAATCAATCAACCCCAATAAGCTTGCTTAAGAATTTTGCTAAATCTACTAGCATAAGCAAAATAATGGTTAAAACCAGTTTTCGTGAAATTGTGTTCTAGTAAAATTTTGTATGTACTATGGCGGTCCATTAAACACAGTGTATATTTGTTTTCTATTCACAATTTGGTGGAATAATGCCTTCATTGCATAAACCAAGCAATGTTTTCCCTGAATATTTGGTAAGTAGTTTCGGAGATACAAAGACGAACAGACAAAAATCCAAATAAATGTCTTTTTGTATTTCGATACTCTTCTTACACCCCTATCAGAACCGTCATCAAACAGATTGGTATCTAATAATAAACTATTACATAAAACAAGTTTCTAATCTGTATATCCTTACATAATAGAAAACTAAGCCGCTTCCGCCGTATGTGGGCTTAGATCTTTAAATCTACGCAACGAATTTTGATGCGATTTTCATCAATAGACAGAATGATTCAAGAAGGTTTATAAGGGTGCTTACATCCCTTGGAATTGCGGGTGAAACCGCGGGGACAGCTAGTCTAATATAATATATATATACTCTAGCTGCTAAATTAAGTTCGGCTGCTTTTGCTGTTAGGAAAATTAAACAATTGACGAATGTTGAGACGGCCAAATTAGTTTATTTTGCATATTTTCATAGCCTCTTGTCCTATGGTATTTTGTTTTGGGGAGCAGCAGCGGATATAGAATCAATATTTATTATACAAAAAAGAGCAATTCGTGCAATTTACAGTATGGGTCCCCGTGAATCATTAAGAGATTTATTTAGGGAAATAAATATAATGACATTACCTTCACTATATATTTATGAAAATATAATGTTTATACGTAGAAACATAGGAATGTTTGAGGCAAAATTAGATATTCATAGTATAAATACAAGACAAAGGGAGAAGTTAGTTGTTCCATACTTTAGACTAACTAAAGTTAACAAGTCATTTCTTGGTAATTGTGTTCGATTTTATAATAAGATACCGCTTTCAATAACCAAAATGTCTGATCATAAATTTAAAAATTATATTAGGAAAGTTTTGAAAGAAAAAGCGTATTACAAGGTAGTTCATTATATTGAAGATAAAAATGTATGGAAATAGCTGCTCTCTGCACAGTGCACCTCTAAATCTCTTGTTTAAGTTGTAAGTACCTAATTATTGTTATTTTCTATTTTGTAGTCTTGTCATATTTTTTTTGTTTTGTTTTTATTAATGTTACCTATAATAAGTATCTTGTAATTGTTAAATATAAAATTATGTAAAATTGAAATTATAAAATAGCCAAAAAGTCAGAATAGCTAAAATTTATATAACAAATAAAAAAAAAATGTAACCTTGCTGAGTTTCTTGCCGGTTCTTCTCAGTTGAAGGCTGACTTCCGAACCGGTTGTAGCTTCAGTAACTTTAAATTTGACCTTCATAAGTGCCCTCCGAAGGCCTAAACTGAATAAATGGTTTTGAATTTTGAATTTTTTTTGAATTTTAATCGATCTTCGGACTATGGACTAGCTTGTGCTTATAAATGTTTTAACCCGTGCGAAAATCTAATTGATTCGTTGATCCATTAAGTACAAAGTGGCAAATAAACTCGCTTTGATTTTCTAATCTATTCTGTCTGGATTATCGATATCACCGTACCTTTAAATGTACAAAATTATGATAATAACAAATGTTTTGATTTTAATAAATAATATCTTGTTCATTTTTTATTTGTCCCAAAACTATATAGCAATAATGTAGCTACTATTCGTTACTAAGAATGTAATTGAATTGCTATATTACGTTACATTATCGATATTGGGTTTTAATATTTCAGAAATAGGTCTCAATTTCTATTGCTTGAATACCATTTAGATGGCTGTAACGGGATAGGCTTCGTATATCGAATATTTATTGAATAAAGTTTACTGAACCGACGGACATATATGTACCTATATACCTATATATATTTAACACATAGATAGATAGCTTTCTACATAACCCAAATCCACTCCAATAGGTTGCCATTAATTAATATTTGATGTCTGTATTATATACCTACCAACGATATCGTGCAAACTGATTGTTAATTAGCGTATCATACTCAGCTATTTCCAATACTGAATATATGATCCAATGATACATAAACTATAGATGCGTTATACGCGCTCAGAAATGGCAACATCAGATTATGGTAATTGACCCAAATTCATTTGGTCGCGCTCTAATCACAGTCGCGATGATACGCGCGGCGCATGCAGCACTAAACTCTTAACGTAACTAACGATGTACATTCTTCTGTCTCCAACAACAGGGCCTTGATTCTGTTGACTCTTGAAGGAAAATGACACTAACTTGAGGCTGTTTCATCGCTGCCTCTATCTCTGTCGCTGAATACGCTACCTACTACTAATCACGTGAGAGGTAAGCTCTCCGAGGCCTTCGTGAAGCGGCTCGCCGACGAAGTTTGTATTAGCTGAATAAGGGGGCAGGTACACTGTAAGATGACATTTACTTTCTTCGCGCGTATAAGTACTATGTTATGCATTTATTACGCAGTAGCTATATACGAGTACATTAATAGTATTTATGCTTTTTATGCAAAGTCCGTGTATAGGTGTAAGAGCCATCAGAGACTTCGACCAATGCAATGAAAAAAATGATGTTTTTGAGTTGTTGAATGACGTATCTATATTATAACACGACATTGATATGATCCTACTGAATCGACATGGCAGGAAATTAAAGTGGCAATAGTACCGGGCCCACTATTCCATTGAACATGCGATGGCGACCGCCGAGATGCCACTCTCTGTGAGGACATCTGTCAGAAGAGCGATTGGCATCAGCATTGTCGATCTGAAGATGTCAAGTGGGTTATGAGATACCTATGCTCGGAGCTTGGACGCAGTGAATATAGGTTGATATGTTCGATGCTATGCAACATTTTCCTCGTGTTTTTTAAACGTATACGTAACGCGAGAGTTTGACGAAAACCGCTATAATAATCTTTCGTTTGCTTGAAATGATTCAATGTTTTTATTAAATTCGGAATCGCTATGAAATGGATTCATTGTTGAAACTTAATGAAGTTATTGCAATAAAACTTATTTAACTCTTGAATTTTATTCTAACGTGACACCAAACTAAGTAGAAAATGAAGCGAATATTTAATATACATGTACTTATATTTAATAGCAAAGCAAGCAAGCACCGGTGTGCTCCAGCAGGTGCACTTGAAAGCCAATTTCCTCCTTGCTCTCTGTACCTTCTTACATTACACTCAATTTGGTTATTTTATTATCTTTCCTATTACCTTTTTAATATGAAACGTGGGACCATTAAAATATTTGTAATGATTTAATTTAATAAAGCTTTGAATTGTAATTATTACCGTCAGCTACACCATTAGTGACTGCATACTGATTATCCTGATACGTGGTTTGATACGAGGTTCATATTAGAAGTCTTATAAGAATACGAACATAATTTTAGTTGAAAACCCCAGCTTAAACGATTTATCCACTGTACCAACTTAATTTTAGCAGTTTGTATTCGCTACTTGTCTTTAATTAAGCTGTTCATGAATTTTTGATATTTCATGATTTCGAAAAATACCTGTATCGAATTCTAAAAGTCTTGAATTCAAGAAGCTTATAAATATTCAAGGTTTTTCTCTCAGTCGCTGAGTACAAATGTACAAATACAAATGTAAAACTGTGTAGTTTGGAAAATGGTAGGCATTTATTTTGTATGCCGAATGGTTGGCGCGCGGGAAACATGCTCAGCTTATGAAATGTACGAGCTAAATATTACAACAATAATATGGTGCTTCAAAGCTTTAATTATAATTCTGGCACATTTCAGGCTCGGAAATTTGCTGATTCCGTTTAAAGTGAAAATATTATTTACTTACAGATAATCATGTCACGTAACGGCGACCTAAATGTAGTTTGTTTAGTATCGACAATATTAAAAATCCTAGTAATTTATCACAATTTTGGTTAATAAATAAAAATATATAGAAGTTACTTGTTTATTATGGAAACGGATGATGGCCAATTTAATACCAAGATACGAATTTAGAATGAATGAATGAATGAATGAATGAATGAATGAATGAATGAATGAATGAATAGAACGAGAATTTAGAATGTGGTAAGCAATCAGTGACACGTATAACATACGTTTTTAAAGAAAGAATATGAATCAATAATGGAAATATTTACTAATCAAAATATTATCTTAGTAAAAGACTGTCAAAATATTTCTTTTCTACGAAATTAGAATTTATGTATGAATTAATAGAATGACAATTTAGAATTAGGTAAGCAATCGGTGACACATATACATTTTTTAAAGAAATTACATAATAAAATAACATAAATATTAGGTTGAGACTATCAAAATATTTCTCTGCCACGAAAATAAAACGTGTCAATACTGGAATGACTCTGGGGCGGAAACATGAGGAAATTAAAAACAGACGGTAGACTGCAATGTGCAAACTGTGACGTAGCTTATCTTTTTAAGTTGAAGATTCAGCTCAGCTAGTAGACAATGAAATATCGAAGCTGTTTTGGCGCGAGGGTACCTCATTTTACGGTTCGAGAGGCTCCGTCTGAGTGGCCCCAGTGCCGCGCCGCTACGTGTTTATTGCCGAACAAACACCTACGTTTTATTTTCCTTCGTCTATTTTTAGCTCGTCATTTTACTTACGACAGAAACGGAGCTTGAAAACTGAGTTGGGTGCTTTTATTAAAGTTCCACTGACAGTGTTTCATTGTTATAAATGCAAGACATTAATTCTCGGTTGCTTGTTTTTTGCTTTTTATTAGAATTTAATGTTCTCTCACCTAGATTCGCATGACAGCGCCACTCGGTGCTGGTTTAAATCATAGTTTATACAGTATGCACGAAAAACCTAAACTTGCGGTACGCTATGATGGCTGTTTTGACGTTTAACAATGACAAAGAAAAATAACCTTTATTCCTTCATTTATAAGGTGCATCTATTGATCCAACAGCTAATTGTATGATGATGGAAATCAACTTTATCCCAAAGCAACAGTTTCTTTTCCTATGACAATCTGAAACGTCAAAACGGCCATTATAGCGTGCCGGTAGTATAATTGAAAATGTGTGTTTCACAAAATTTGATTGAAACCTTGCAAATTCAATTAGAGCTTTGCAATAACAAATCACAAAGTTATTTAGGGATCGATGAGCCGTCCTAATACCCGGAATATACTGCTAAAATGAACGTTCGTATTCCAATCAGTATTCGATAATTATAATCGTAAGCACAAAAACATCCTTGTGTGTACCAATGAAGATTAGAACGCACAATTTGATGTTTGCATTTTAACTAGATATTACATTTAATCAATGTCTACGTATAGGTATAGCTGCTAACATATGCTTTAAAACAATAAACAAATCCTTACTTACTACTTACATTTTCTTGCTGCTTAATATTAATGTAACAAATTGGGCTTGTATAGTTAAGTAGGCACGAAGAAATAACTCTGAGAACTAAAGGCGTAAGTACATAAACAATCTGATAAGTTATTTACAACTTTCGAACGACCTTCCGTTAATTATCCTAAGTGAGAACCTACCCGTAGTGTTAGTTTTACGTGTTACTATGCTTATAGAAAAACCCCTAAACTATGTTACGGCTAAGTTGAATTGGGATGGGAGCCAAAAACTTATACAGATGTTGCAAGTTTATATTTATTTACTATTAAGTGTGTTGGATGGTGGTAAAGGGTGAAAACGTGGGGAGGATTTCCACCCATCCCACCTAGCTGTTCGATGAAAATATAAAGATTTCAGACACCCTTCTGGAAAATTTTCCTTTGAGGTATTTATAGATGGGACCTCTAACAAAAGGACAGGAGAAGTCTTAATAAATCTTTTAGGTAGGTGTATTGCAATTACATTAAAAGACTACAATACATAATTCTAAGAGATGTTTTGATGGCCGTTATGGCTAATGGAGCGCGCATCATTAACATGATCGCTCTTATTTGTGTTACCATCTGGGAGAAGGGGGGGAGGCGACGGCGTATTATTCGCTCACGACGTCGGTGGTATATAACCTTTTTTCCCAAACACTAAAGCAACGAGGTTTCTGTACAAATATATACCCAGCACGATTTTGTAAAGCTTTGATAAGCTTAAATTGACGATCTTTTCTTACATAGTTTCCCCACATATTATTTGAAAAGACCACGTCGATTTTTACGTACAAAATTTTCATCATTTGTTCTTGTTATTCTCATCTTTTAGAAGAATTTAGGAGATTATATGAACCGTGTATTTAATAATAGCTGAAATAGTGTTTGATGCCAGACCATTTTTTTGTCGAATTCTATTCAAATTGGCGATTGACGATTTAACTTCAGCGATTTGTAGTTGAAACCCTAAAGATTGATTACTTATAGAGTATTGAATAAACACTTCTATGACATAAAATATGTCAAATCAACCGTGATTTAAAAAGACAGCTTCATAACATTTCAAACATTTAAGGGTAGAATTAATTATTATTATTTATTTTAAATCAGATACAGGTATCCATATAATGTTAGTAATAGACTTATTACCTATGTTAGTTACACACAAATATAATATATATGTTTAGATCACCCCCATAACATGGGCGCAGACCCAGTGCTTTAACATTGGGCAATCCGGCTTAACAATACCAGCCGTAGGATGCTGTTGGGACTACACCAAACCCTGTGCATCAAAGAGGCGATTCTATGTCGCAATATGGCGTGAAAGCCATCGACGCGTGCCCCAGTACATATCTTTTTTTTCTTTTCTAAGGCATTGAAACTGAATATTGGTGAATCAAAGCTCCTATAAGTTAGGCATTTTCAGAATTACTTTATTCTTGATTTCCCCTTTAGGTAATGAGAAATACTTTAATCGAAGTTAATAGAAAAACGATAAGCAAAATTACGTTCCATTGAAAAGTAGCGAATAATTTGCAGGTATTTTCATTCGAATTCGTTTATAATGCTAAAACGTTCCATTTTATCATCTGTTTTAACGCTCAACGAAAAGATAAGAAAGTTTCGGCTTGATTCTCGGTTAACGGCACATACATCAACGTCACACCGGGTAGAGAGAATGGAAAACGGAAAACCTTCCAACTAGGTCACTGTCTAGTCATCCAATTTGACCAATCGGAAGGGATATACATTTTTCAGTATATTGAACTGTTTACGTGGTGTGCAAGCTGAAGATAATGTTCATTTGTTGCTCACTGACATGGTGAAACACTTAGCTATATCGAAATGTGTGTAAATTGTTGTCTAGAACCGCTATTTACTTTTATCTTCAATCTAAGTCAATATAACACACTATAACTAAAATAGCTAACGTTAGAGCACACTATTAAGCTTAGTCATTCGTTTTACACTTACACTAGCACTAGACGCACAAACCTTTGTGATTCTTATTAGAACTATTTAATTTAAGGAATTTATGTATACCGTTGAAATGATAAATAAATAAAATATTTAAATTGTTTGTAATTGATAATAATACTATTTAGTATTTCTCTCTATTTCTGTCTGTTTGTTTGTCCGCTTATATCTTTAAACGAAGTAATAAATTTTGATGCTTTTTATGACAATTGAAATAGTCCGAAAAGTGTAATATGTACAAAACATTTTGGCTTGTGTATTTACGGGGTGGGTCGCTAATTTTCTGTAAAACGGCAAACCAAGTTCTTATCTTCTATAATATAGAGGTACCTAAAAACATTTAAGATAAAATATTAAAATAAAATCTTATATGGCATCTAACTTGAGAATATAACGTAACTTTGCGAAGCCCTGGTTGTTTTATGACTTAAAGGAGAGCCGTTATGTAACTTGAGGGAATTTCGTTCCATGCCTCTTTGATGTTCAATCAGTCGACATGTGACCTGTGACACTTTATGTCCGCTTAGGTATAAGGGTTAAATACGTTGATGGAGCGAGCAAAGCTTTTTCTTCATAATCTTCTTGAAGACGTTTAAAAAAAATCGTTCGTACTTAATATCAGACGGACGGTGCAATGTTCAAGTTATTACAGAAATTCCAGCACCTGTTTGAGAACACAGACATTCCAGTCTTTCTTGTTATTGTGCAATGCAATGAAATACTGGCTTGCATCTACAACAATATTGCCATTTTATTTTATTTTGTCTTATATCTTACTATTTGTGGACGTTCATTTATTTTATAACTAGCTGTCCCCCGCGTTTTTACCCGCGTTCCCGTGGGATGTCACATGTATACATAATAACCTTCCTCTTCAATCACTCTATCTATTAAAAAAATCACTTCAAAATCCGTTGCGTAGTTTTAAAGATTTAAGCATACATAGGGATATAGGGACAGAGAAAGCGACTTTGTTTTATACTATGTAGTGATATTCCCAATATTTCTTAACGGTCACTACATTTTAGATGTTCAGTAAGTGTTACGAGCTTAGATTCGTTTCAACACAGTACTATAAGTCTTTTAAATCGCTTGCTTTGTCCGATGTCAGAATCCAGCTGAGCGCAGATAATCCGACTCAAATGGCACTCAGATAGCACATGCGAGAGTTTCGGGAGCGATGCCGACAACTTCACAAATACTACGCACTGTAGCTAACTATAGAGTAGTATAATAGTTTGTATGTTTATAGACAATCGAATTGTATGTATCTTTACTTTTGCCGTATATAGCGTTTGAGTTTAAATTTCATACAGACAGGCCATACGAGACATTGTACTTTATCGTAACATCTTTGCTCCTATCCAAAGTTCCATGCAAAGGAAATAAAAAACCTGTCAAAATCACATTACAGTACCTAATGCTCTGACAATTTTGCTATGACAATCACTCGTTTAAGCAAATTTGGGTGTCTTCAAGGCTAGAGTGAATAGGCTCCTAATAAACTAGTGCGCCTCAACATCTAAGATTGCATCACTGCTTACCATCAGGTGGGATCGCAGTCAAGCACTAGTTTATATTATTAAAAAAAAAAAAAAAAAAAAACAGAGTAAATGTTGAACAAAACATCTTGATCTTTAATGTTACGAAATTGCCTATTTAAGTAGTGAAATGTTCCTTGTAAAGCTGTTCACCTTCCTATTGTTACGGTTATATCTTGTTAACCTACATAGGCTGTGTTCATAAAGGCTTTTGCGTCGTGAATTTCTACTACATACGGGTGTTAAGAATATAAGTCAAGCGTGCCTTCAAAACATGGCTCTTTGATCTTTTATGTAATATATGTGGGTTAACCTATATATTTCTTAATGTTAAAGTCGGTAGGTCGATAACTTTTGTTTTTGTTCCTGATTAAACTTGGTTCACGTAAGACGTATTTTATTGCGCTCCTATGCTCTCATATTCTGTTATAAGGATAGTATCCATATATTCTTCATTGGCGACGAGGATGGGATAATTACCTTCGTGTGTGGATGTGTTGAAAGTTAAAAACTAAATTGTGTTTACCGGTAAAATGGCAGTTGGTAAAATAAGTGCGTTTGACCTTAGCAAGGACGACTGGAGTCTTTACATAGACAGATTAGAACAATATTTTATTGTGAACGACGTGAAACCGGCGATGCAAGTGGCTACGTTGATTACTGTGATTGGAAGTGATGCTTACGAACTGTTGGTTAATCTATGTACGCCTGACAAACCATCCACCAAGACCTTCAGTGACCTTGTCGACGTAATGAAAGGTCATTTACAACCAAAACCGAGTCTCTTGGCGGAACGGTTCAAATTTAGACGCAGGGGGCAGCAATGTGAGGAGACAGTTGCAGAATATGCAGCAGAATTGAAAAGATTTTCAATTAATTGTAGGTTTTCTGCGGCAAATTTAAAAGAAAACTTGCGGGACCAGTTTGTGTGCGGCTTGATGAGTGATTACATCAGACAAAGACTGTTTGCAGAAGATAATATATCCTTCGATGCAGCTTTCAAACTGGCAGTGACCATTGAAGCAGCCGAGGCGGACGCAGCTTTGGTAGAAGATCGTACCCGGGGACGAGGTGGCGATATACCTAAGGCGACATCGGCAGTGCATCAGGTGGTGTCAGCAGATAGACAGACTCAATCGAATACTCGCATAAAGAGGGAATCGATGGAGTCACATAGCGGCAACAGAGCGCGACGAGTCATGCCTACGACAACTTCGCATAATTCATTAGGCGGTGGCGCAAGGGTCACAAGCGGAGCGGGCAGCGGGAACCAACAGTGTGGGAGAAATAATAAAGTTCACAATAAATACCCAGGTGAATGTGGTGTATGCGGCAATAATCATGCGGCAGAAACATGCAAATATAGGACATATGTATGCAGGGTTTGTACTCGAGAAGGGCATTTAAAAAGGATGTGCCCTAAACTGCGGGGTTTGACAACCATGTTCAACTTGTCAGAAACACTAATACCCGGCGAAAATACGAACAATTACAGTTTTGAAAGTGATGAGGTAAATAACTTCTCAATTATGTTGAATAATAATGTTGAAAAGTTTGGACCATACACTATCGATGTTTGTGTAAATGATAAAAGGTTAGTTATGGAAATAGATACAGGTAGTGCGATATCATGCATAAGCAAGGATTGTTACAATGAATTATTTTCTGATTGTAAGATTCAAAGATGTAGTTTAATGTTGCGATACTATACGGGTGAAACTGTTATGCCGGTGGGTAAACTTAAGCCGTTTGTGAAGTATAAGGACAAGTCTAAATATCTCGATTTGTATGTTATTGAAAGTGGAAAGACGAGTCTTTTAGGTAGACAATGGTTAAGTGAATTAGGTATTGAAATACCCATTGTAACAATAAATAGTATGAGGAATTCGGATGTAAGATTTAGATTTGATGAATTTAGTTCCAGATACTCTGAGGTATTTTCGGATGGGCTTGGAAGATTCACCGATGGTACGGTTGGGTTCCGGCTGCGTGCGGACGCACGGCCGGTGTTTCTTCGCGCGCGCCCTTTGGCGTATGCGCTGCGCGAGCCGGTGGAGCGAGCACTCGATCAGCTGGTAAGGGACGGAGTCATCTCGCCGGTAACCACTTCTGACTGGGCTACGCCTGTTGTACCGGTGATGAAAAAAGATGGTAGCATACGGGTATGTGGAGATTTTAAAGTTACCTTGAATAAATGCCTGGAGGTGGACCGTTTTCCTTTACCGAGAGTAGAAGATTTATTAACGAAATTACATGGGGGAAATAAATTTACAAAACTAGATTTATCTCAGGCGTACGCGCAACTTGAACTTGATGAATCAAAGAAGTATACGGTTATAAATACACATAAAGGCCTGTTTATGTACAATAGGTTAATTTACGGCTTAGCTTCGAGCCCCGGTATTTTTCAGAGGAAGTTGGAACAGCTTTTTGCTGATATGCCACGAGTAGGAGTATTTCTTGATGACGTCATAATAACAGGAACAGATGATCGTTCTCATTTAGCGACTCTTCATGAGGTTTTCGAAAGATTACAAAAATACGGTTTAAAAATTAAAAAAGAAAAATGTACCTTCTTTGCGGATTCAGTGACGTACTTAGGATTTATTATAAGTAAAAAGGGTGTACATACATGTCCTGAAAAGATAGAAGCCATTAAGAAAGTCAAAATACCCCAAAACGTCTCAGAGTTGCGTTCTTTTCTAGGGCTTGTCATGTATTATGCAAAGTTTGTACCTAACATAAGCAAAGTACTGGCGCCATTATACAATTTATTAAAAAAAGAAATAAAATTTGAATGGACTGAATTATGTACCTTAGCTTTTAATAGGATCAAAGAATTACTAATTTCTAGTGAAATTTTAGCACACTACTCGCCGGATTTACCCCTTGTGCTGACAACGGATGCCAGTAGTGTGGGTGTAGGGGCAGTTATTTCGCACATCACGCCTGAAGGGGAGAGGCCTATAGCGTACGCGTCGCGAGTCCTTAATTCAGCTGAAAAATCGTACTCACAGATAGAAAAGGAAGCTTTATCTATAATATATGGTGTCAGAAAATTTCATCAGTATCTGTATGGTAGACAATTTACGTTAAGAACAGATCATAAACCGTTAGTTGCAATTTTTGGAGACAAGAAGGGAATTCCAATAATGGCTGCCAGTAGGATGCAACGTTGGGCAGTCATATTGGCCGGGTATGACTATAAAATAGAGTACGTTCGTAGCAACGCGAATGCAGCCGATGCTCTGTCTAGGTTACCATTAGAGTGTGGGTCGCGTGAGACAGAAGAAAAGACGTACGTAAATTTTGTTCAAAAATTTTTACCGGTCACAAGAAAGATGATTTTAGAGCATATGAAGAAGGATGATATTTTAAATAAAGTAACATTATTTTTACAAACGGGTTGGCCTGCTTACTGTAAGGATGAAATGTTAAAACCTTATTTTATACGGCGAAATGAATTGTATTTAGATAGGGGTTGTGTCGTTTGGGGCTACCGATTAGTAATTCCGCATGCGTTAAAGAGTGTACTGTTAGAGGAGTTACATACTGGACACATGGGTATTGTTAAGATGAAGAGTATAGCTCGAAGTGTCGTGTGGTGGCCGGGCATCGACGGCGACGTGGAGCGCGTGTGCGGGGCGTGCGCGACGTGCGCGGCGGAAGGCAGTGCGCCTTCGCGAGCGCCGCCGCAGCCGTGGCCGTACATACCTGAACCATGGTCGCGACTTCATGTTGACTTCTTAGGACCCTTTCATGGTAAAAGCTTCTTGATTATTATAGACTCCACGACTAAATGGTTAGAAGTATTTCAAATGCAGAAAACTACGGCCGGTGCGGTGATTAAGGTACTACGAGAGACGTTCGCTCGTTTTGGATTGCCTAAGGAAGTAGTATCCGACAACGGCCCACCTTTTTCGAGTAGGGAATACGCAGATTTTATGAGCAATAATGGCATAAAAATAACGTTTACTGCGATTTACCATCCGTCGTCTAACGGAGCGGCAGAGGGTGCGGTCAAGTTGTGTAAACGAGCCCTTAAAAAGTCATTAAGGGACGGTTGCGATAGCGAAGCGGCTTTACAGACTTATTTGATGGCATATAGAAACGTAGCTCATAGTTCTACAGGCGTATCTCCAGCTATGCTATTACAACGCAGAAATTTACGCTCAAGGCTGGACCTGTTACGCGCTGATCGTCAGCTAGAAGATAGGGTTCAAGAAGTACAAGCCAAACAAAAATGTCAGGCAGGTGGGGTTTCGCGAGATTTTAGTGTAGGGGAGGATGTCTGGGTTCGTAATTATGCCGGAGGAAATAGGTGGCTTAGTGGTCAGGTTAAAGGTAAAGCAGGGTCGAGGATTCTCTTGGTTAATAGAAAAGACGGTCCACCATTAAAAAGGCATGTAGATCAAGTTAAAAGAAGATGGGCTACTTTTGATTGTCCACCACTGGTGCAAGAGGCGTCTCCCGATACGGTGGACGTGGAAATCGGTTGTAACTCTGCGCCCGAACCAGTAGAGGTTGTTCCCTCAGGGGAAGTAGTGCAGGGATTGACACAATCGTCGAATACATCAGATCGAGTAGATCACGTCCCAGGACCAAGGGTAACTTCCAAGCGTATTCGAAAGCCCGTTCAAAGATACCAAGATGTAGATTGATTACACTATGTTATTTTTTATATTATGCTATTTTTAATCTGTGTTATTTTATATGCTGTGTCTATTTTGTTATGATTATTGTGAGTTAAGGGTGAGGGTGTAATATATGTGGGTTAACCTATATATTTCTTAATGTTAAAGTCGGTAGGTCGATAACTTTTGTTTTTGTTCCTGATTAAACTTGGTTCACGTAAGACGTATTTTATTGCGCTCCTATGCTCTCATATTCTGTTATAAGGATAGTATCCATATATTCTTCATTTTACCTAGTATTCTACATAGTATCGTGTGAAAAAGGGGCCCTAAACTAACAACAGATTGATATCCGCGCAATTATCATCTACCTGCGGTGCCCTTTCATTAACAAAGTTTGGCTTGGCTGTAAACACCCTCATCAAAGTGGTTTACTATCCAACTGAAGTCGTATAATAGTAGCAGAAGTAGGCTTAATACTGTTTACTAATCTATTATTAAACTTTGTTTGTAGTTCACATGGAATTGATGATCATTGGTGTTGTTTTATTTATAGTTTATTATTTTATGACCATTTACAATTTCCATACATTTATATTTAAACAAATCCTCACTTAAGATGGTAAGGTTGTGGCCAAGGAGGAGTCAAAATCATTCCGTATTTTTTATGTAAAAAGTCATAAAGTCGAATGTTTAGATTGGTATTTTTTTTCAGAAGAGTGCGCTATGAAATTCGTATGTTGAATATGTTGTTAAAATTAAAACATAACTTTTTACTCTGGTCTAGTACCACCATGAACATTCGACTTTTTTTTATTTTTTTTATATAATCGACTTGCGGTGTTATAATAATCTATACCACCGCCACGCTATGATGGCCGTTTTGACGTTACCGATTGTCATAGGAAAAGAAACTGTATTGCTTTGGAATAAGGTTGATTTCCATCATCATACAATTAGCTGTTGGATCAATACATGCACCTTATTTTTCTTTGTCATTGTTAAACGTCAAAACGGCCATCATAGCGTGCCGCAAGTTTAATAACCAACGATACAAAGTGAGGAGAGCTGTGGGAAGGATCATAACACTGCGATGCGATAGGAGCTAGAACGAAAAAAAGGGTTATTAAAACCAAGCTTAACTGAATTTTTATCCTTTGACTTTATTAAGCAAATTAAGAACCATAGTTTGCAGCGTATTCCCGCGTGTATCTCAGCTACATTGTAGTCTGATATCGTGGTGGGGCTTTTTTTTATGCCTCATGCGCCGAGCTACAAACGACGGTCCATCTGCTGGTAAGTAGTCACCGCCGTCTATAGACATTTGCAACACTAAGGGCATCGCCAATGCGTTGTCGACCCTGAGACATGAAGTTGTTAAATCTCATGTGCCTGTAATTTCACCGGCCCCCTTACCTTTCTAACCGAAACATAGTAATACTAGTGCACTACTGGTTCACGGCAGAAATGGGTATGGTGGTAGTACTTCCCCGGACGAATTCTGCACTAAGAGCTCTACTACTCAAAAACTAACTTCTTTGTTGGTATCTTGAGTATACCTTATTACTTTCTGGACATATTTAGCATTTCATACAATCGAACATTTGGATCTTTTACTTTGATAACGTTTGTATTAATAATTATATAATACAAGATGACAGTGAATTTATCAAACACAGATCAGAGCATATCATTATTAAAAACGTTCAACATAATTGAATATTCTCTCGAGGGTTCGTTATGCTTCTCGTATTTCGCGTTTGTTGCCTCCATCGCGAGATTTACGTCCCTGACCATTATTTATGGGGACCGCACCCTGCAGAATTGGTATCAGCCTGGCGGCAATAAAAAAATTCATTCCGAAAAAGTTTTTAAGCGTTCACATAATTGAACAAGGACCGCGAATACGCGACAGCCATAATCGTTCGCCGTAAATTCAGGTAATTAACGTTTCGAATATCTGCAACGATATTGTTGCAGAGGTTGTTGCCTATTTTTAGTATATCAGTGTTTATATAACTAAAATAACTGGTGATTCAGATTTTTTTTTTCGAACTTAAACTTTTTAATTAATATAATAAAAGTTACGATAAAGATGTTTGTGACTTAAGCACACATAAACGTCTTAACAATTGTGATGAACATAGGTACATAAAAAGTATATACCCTGATTTACATAGAACAATTTTACTTTACTTTAACTTTACATTAGATCCCCCGTAAACATAGGTAAAACCGGAGGCAAGACAATTCAAAATTCAAAACCATTTATTCAGTTTAGGCCTTCGGAGGGCACTTACGAAGGTCAAATTTAAAGTTACTGAAGCTACAACAACAAATTATATTAATGTAGTCAAAGTTTAACTTAAACTGGACAATTATATCCCAAATAATTGAACGCCAATACAGTTCAGAGGATAGCAGGTTTATGTGGCGCATTTTATTTTAGTTTTCGTCGCATATTCTACAAATGGCGTCTCTAGTTTATTTTAAAGTTCATTCCATTGTCTTGTTTTCAAAGCTCTGGCAAACAGAACATCTCACTGCTGTATTTTTGAAGTCCTACTTATGTGAATAGTGAGGATGAATAGATGTCTTTGGCGCAAAAACTACTAAACGGATTTGGATGATCCCTGCCACAAAGATAGCTTAAAGTTTAAAGGTTAAATTCGAGATAAAAAGGGAAATGTGTCAAAAAAATGTGTTACCAAAATGTGGTGACATCTATGAACGCGCACGCGAGATTCCTTCATCGCGATGTCGATGTTACATCAGGATTTGACTAAATTTATATACAAGCTTCCAATATCAGCAGTTGGATCGCGTTTTCCAGGCATCACCTAGCTTGGCGGAAGATCTTTCCTTTTAAAGAGAGTCTCAAACCTACCTCCTCTTTAATAGGTTCCTTTTTATCCCGGGAAAATGTAATATCCCTCAACAACGCGGGTAAAACGCTAGTAAAAATATTTCATTACAGATTTTGGGGTACGATATCCGAACTTTTCAACTGCCAACTTAGTCAATAACAAAAGTGAGGTAGCTAGGTTACGCTTACTCCACTTCTGATTCATAACATATCTTGTTTCCAATAGTGGTTTCATGAAGGCATGGAGTTCCACTGTCAGTTAAGTTGCGGGGCTTGAGAGCAGCTGTCAGTGAGAGTTGGCGTGGCGTCGTCAGTCATAATGACCATGTAACTCCTATACTGGTTCCTACAGTCGGAATGTCAGATTGTTCGCAAATATACCAATTTTAATGCATTAACAAGTGTTACTCTACACTTTAAGAGAGACTCTACCAGTAGGCTGAGCGAGTTCACCTAACTGATAAAAAAACTGGCATAGATGTCGCACAATCACAATATGGTTTACTAGACAAACTTCCGACCCTTCTATTTATTTACTGGAACAAAAGATAAAATGTTATGTTCTGCTATTAAACGACATAATGTCCAAGTCGCATAAAGCTATTTACTGTTGAGTACAGACACGCAGATTTATGGAATAAAGTTTGAGACACATAATAAGAACCTAGTACTAACTAGGTACTTATTATACCGAATGTCACACTACTTGAAGGAAATCTCATTATTTTATAGTTCAACATTGTGAACACAGATATAAAAAATAAGTTTGTGAGTGCATGAGAGATGAGAACGTACTTAAATCATTCGGGATTCTTCGGAGCTGCTCGGGTGCGAAACCGATTCGTACTTAAGCAAATAGGTTCTATTCTATAATATTTAATTTCCATATGTAATGTGGACGTCGACCGGTAGACGACTACAGTGAAAAAAATCCTACTAATATTATAAATGTGAAAGTTTGTATGTATGGATGTTTGTAACACTTTCACGCAAAAACTACCGAATGGATTTGGATGAAACTTGGCACATACATAGAAAATGCCCTGGAACACATAGAATACTTTTTGTGCCTGGAAAATGTTACATCCTTCGGGAGCGCGGGTAAAACCGCGGGGGACAGCTAGTATAAAATACAGCAGCTACCATAGCACACCGTAAATTTAAGACAATAAAATTGTTCCAATTAAAGCGAATGGCAATCGAGGCGGTCGGATTAAAAGAGGGGAAAAACACATCGTTACGTAACGACTTAATTTCAGCAAATAAAATATTATACCTACTATATTTTATTAAGGAAACCTAACCTATAGCTTGTAATTACTTAACTTCGTTCAGGATATAAATTAAACTGTTACATATTTTAGTATACAAATGACACCAAGTAAATTATAAGTATACTGTTGTATTACATCATAATCAATGATGAGACCTTGCAACAGTTTAGGAAGCCCAATTTTACGCTTTCAACACCGATATCACGGTAGATATTCTTAAAAAATTGCATGAATTATCAAGTGCGATATCAATTACATCCAAAGGTTAATGGTAACGCTATAGTAAAGAAAATCAAGCCATGAAACATACTTCGGTAAGCCGCAATTTTTATTATACAACTTTACTGTCTGTTATAGTAAAGACAGCAGCGGGCAATCTTCGCAGAGCAACATAGATAATATAATTTTTGTTATGACTAAAACCAAAATTTGGCAGGGACCTACATACATACTTACGTAATAACATCATAACAGTCTATATTTTGTGTTCTTTATATCTGTGATCTTGATATTGGGTGTACATAAAGATATAAAATAATATGTTATAATGTTTTCATTAAGTCGACAAGCGACATGAACCGTTAATCATTAAAAATAAAGGTAGCTACTTTCAAAATAAAATTCCATGTAAAAATATAACTGCTTTAACTCGACATCTTTAACGGTACGGGCACCATTAATCTTGCTAATTACAGCAAAATTTCGGTCACAGAAAGCGATCCCAAGCTTCGGCATCCCTTCTGGTACCCACCCCACTTAGCACCCATTCCCGGCCAGTTTTCACTTTATTAAAGCAGTGCTGCTATTTACGCTGAATTATCACGGATTTAACTATGGCTTGCCTCCAACAACGGCGAGATTACTTTTCCGCTTTAGTCTCATTTACCTACCTATAGAAACAAAATGGCAAGTATTTTCTTTTCCTCGCGCCTGCAGAAAAACTAATGGACCATTCATTCTCAGTAGGATTTCGGAAAAATACTGAAATATATGAGAGTACCCTCTGTAGATGTAAGTATCTTTATGTAAATATTTTATAGACTAAAACACATCTAGTCTCAATTGAACAATTCCCTTAGTGTGAATTGGAGAGGCTTATGGCTTATTGAATCAAATATTAGGCTCGAATGGTTTTGAATAGTCGACTATCTACCCCGCTCTGTGTCTCACAGGGCTAGTGACTATTAATAATTAACGCGGTCCTATTTCGCGCGGAGTATTTCGTGATATTTGGGCTGAATTCGTAATTGAAGTTAATTCCAGAACTAAAGGTTATGATTTATGCATAGCTTTATTACTTATGCTTGGTTGATAACTTGGTCAACATAATCCTTTAATTATTTTCTTTCGTAGTTTCGTACACGTGGATCAACATTGCGGTACGTATGTACATATTTCACGAAGGTTCGTAATCGAATGAGTGGAAGTTGTTTGACATGAAATGCGTGTACTAATTTTAACGCAGGTGTGTATGTGTGTAGGGTAAGGGCTGAGGTGCGGTGCGACAAGGGGACAATCTGATAAACGCTAGGGTGAGCCTACCGGTACCGCTTAACTGCGCTGAATACACCACAACATGTTCATACTTACCCCTTTTAGCAAACTATACGTGCTTACTAAAGTTACTAACCTACACACAATATAGGCCACCTTATCATTGGTTTACGCAGGCTTGACTCGAAGCTCGCGAATTACGCAGTCATTATTATATTTAAGCGCCTGTCTCCAGCTGATATTGTTAATACCCATTATAATATAATGCAAGTTGATTAATTTATAGGTACTAGAATACAATTGTTGAACCATCGTGTCTGTATATTGATAATATTTACCGAAGACGGATTGCCCTAGATGTAGGGAGTGTAAGATAATACAATAAGACCTTTTTAGAAAACTTATGCTTTTCTCTTTGACGATATCTCAAAATCATATAAGTTAGGATTTCATAAAAATCAAATCACTATATAAAAATGTATATTAAATTATAGTTATCACGTATACGAAGTCGCTGGCACAGCTAGTAATATTAGTAAATATCACTTCATATAAATATGTTGCGATTAATATATTAGCTCTAATAATTTTGCAAGTAAATCGGACACTTCTTTACAAGCTCACCCCATTTCCACAGAATGTTATTTGGACACTTAAACTGTCGTAAAAAGACGTAAAGTATACAAGTGCGCGCGATGAGGGCTGTAAAAGAGATGCGGCAAACACCTTTCATCAGAGCAGAACCCCGGAAAGTGAAAAGCTTTATGTTTCGTAAGTTACGTGTTGAAAATTTTTGGTTCGTATTATTTTGATAAAACTATACATACAATATACACGGCTACACTGAGTCTTAGTGAGAAATTTCAATGAATTCTTATTAGACAAACTTCCATTAAAATTTCGAATCCACAATAAATGTGAATGACCGTGGTTTTTAATAGAACCGCTGGAAAGATATCACAATAAAACGAAATCTTACTTGTAATAGTGTTTATTTTCCATAAATATAATTCAAGCTGATATTAATAATAATTGTTTATTTCCATATGCATACATATATATGATATACTAACTGACCCGAGAGACGTCGTCCTGTCTTAACTATGAATTGAATTCGATTCTTCCGATTGAATCAACCGTGAAATGTGAACTAAGAAATAATATATTTATTATTTACCAATATAATTCCGACCCATGCCTCTGTTTTAAACGATATTGTCAAACGACTGTTATTTATGTCAAACACCATAAGGTTACATTATAAGAGTTTATATTGCCAAAAGCGGTTACATTACAAAAGTTAATATGGTCGTTGTTTTCTTAAATTTGCTAATTTTCCACCTAACTTTCTTATTTTTTTCATGCATAAGAACCTTCTCCTGACAATAACGAACACAACAAAAAAAGAATTAGCGAAATCGGTACAGCCGTCCATGCGTGATGCCGTGACCAAGGGAAATAGGGATTCATTTTTATTTATATAGATTTTAGTTAAAAGTTTTATTATTCCAATGACAATTTAATCATTCGTGCCCTTTTTAACTTTTTAAATGAAAATATTTTCAATGCAACCAGTATTATTCAACCTAGTATAAAACCTTTTTGTAACTAAAATAATTACGAATTAAAAAAAAAGGGTTTAACAATTTTTTTTGATAAATATTTACTACATGAAAATACTCACTAATAAAATATATTATGTAGCTCTTCAAATAATACCTTAAAATAATATTATGAATATAACATTAATCAATCTCGTTAACTTCTCTCTGTTTCATCGTTCAGAATAACACAATTATAATTTGAAATTGAAAAGGGAGGTGGAATATCATCAGCGTGGTTTTATGATTGCTCTTGAAACCAATATTAAGATTTCCTTAGCATATAGCCAATTTGGGTATAAATATCTAATATAAATATGTATTTAGGAAAAAAGTAGTACCTACATGTTATCTGGTTTCCATAGGGATCAGAAGGACGTGACTAAAAATTGTCCCAGAATATTTATCATGAAAACAACAAAAAAATATTGCAAATTTACATCTACAGTAATAAATAAAGAAATAACGTTTGTAAGTTTGGCTGTTGGTAATCTCAGAAACTACTCATTCGATAAAAAAAAAATCAATGACAGAAAGTTATCGTTTCCCGAGTGACATAGTCTCGGAGAACTTTAAACCCCTCAGAAACGCGGGTGTAACCGCGGGACTATAGCTAGTAAATTTATACATATACCAGCATGGTAAATGCAAGTAAAAATTCCACGTACAAACGATATAAGCTCGCGTTGACTCAAGGTGCGATACCGTAGCGTACTGAATCGGAACTTTACATGATTTTCACTAAAAGGTTTTCCGTAAACGTACTCGAACAAAATTCCAGAGGAAACTCGAAACTCATTACATTTGGTATCGTTCTGCTATCTTCGCTCAATTTTATTGCAAAACAACTTTTATTGTGTTTTCACTTTGAACTTCTCCAATACGCTTACGGTTCAGTAGGTAACGTCAAAAAGGAAAATAGTTTTGTATCAACAGCAATTGTTGATTAGCTACAATAATTGGTTGAATCGACGTTTATCGGAATCTGTAGCTTTATTGAAGCGGCCTCACCGTTTACGTGATTTCTCGGATAGCAATTTATTGGGTATGAGTTTGACACGACCACACATTGTTGGTTCGTATGGGTGTTGACAGTAATTGGAGTAAATACCAACCGTAATTTTGTCGGCAACCAATATTATTAAACTTATTCCCTCTTCGATTCCTTAACAATTCCCCGAATACTTACATTTTTATTATGCTTTGTATTAAACATGAAAAGGCGAAATGGTTGTTTTGCCTCGGGCGAGGGGTGCGATGGGGTTCCGAAAATTAGGCTGCTCAGTTTGAATGAAAATAGGCGATTGGACTGGGATTTTATGTATCACTAGCTTTTGCTGGTTGGTTTTACTCGGTTACAGAAGGGTCTGATGATTTCAAGAATAAAAAGATGTTATCCTTTCATTCAGCTATTCGAACAAGTAATTTGGATCTTTTTATCAAACTGGCAGGCTTTGTTTTGACTGAGTCCGCAGAATACTCGAGGTTTCGTGTCGATACTCTATAAATAGTTAACTGCAATTGTATAGCTTTATCATTACATTGCTATCTCCTACGTGACCGTTAACTTCAATTAAGTAAGAGGATTTCTTCCAGATTGTATTGAACGTACGCAATAAAGGAAAATAGTTACAATCAACATTTATTCTTCTAGTTCTTATAAGAGGGAAAATCTTTTGCAGCATTCCAACTATCTCAGGACTAATTATCATAATTTTCGAGAAGATGGTTAAATAAAACATTATGCTAAACAGAATTGTATGGAAAACTTCAGATGGATTATAATTAAACTAGCATGAAGATTTCTGAAAGTAGCATTTGTTCGCAGCACCGGAGGATGCAATGAGAACACTATAATGAAACGGGTGCGCCCCTGAATGTCTTTAATTAACAGTTGAAGCACTTTTTGCAGCGGAAGCGGCAAAGCAATTAGCAGAATCTTGAAGAGAACAACGGTCGTACGGTACGTTGCTCCCACAGCTTATATAAAGACCTTTACCAACTGAATTTATTATTAAGTCCCTCCCGGCTGTATAAAGTGGACCTATGCAAACGAATCGGAATGTATATTGTTCAGTAAATAAAATCATAGTACAAATTGTCAATTTGCAATAAAAACTCGTGAAGATAATTATTTGAATACAAATTTATTGAAGGTATTCCCTCGTCGGTTACGTTACATTATGCGAGCTCGTTTACGGTAGGGAAGATAGTAAATTAAGCGTAAACGAGGGCGTTTTATACTAATAATAATAATAGTAAATTCTGGAAGCCTTGAACTCCATGGACTTGATTAAATTCCCGATGCTCCGGTGCTCGGTACGACGTTCGATGGTTCACGTTTTTAACTCCCCATACACATTCACGGTACATTAGTGTGCTATGAGCCGTGTTTTATTTTGCACTTTTACACTGCTCTGAAACTTAAGGGTTGCCTTTTTATCTCGGGGTGAAAGAACCTCACTCATGGAGAAGTTACTGTACCTATAAATAATGTAAAGGATATAAAGTGTAGGTATGTAGCTAGTAATTTTAATGCCTATCAAAATAAATGTTTTGGTTAAATCCTTATGAAAACAATTTTATTTTCGTGCGGGAAATTGAATCAGTGCCGCAAATACCGACAGCCCCGACAGGATATCATTATTTGGGCAAGCTTCGGTATCGGAAATCAATTGTCAAAAGTTCAAGAGACTTTTCGCAACATGAAAGAATATGGGCATTGTTGCAATGCCAAAAATAATTCATTTAATTGATAACATCGTTTAGAGGTTTAGTTTGAATATATTATTATTAGCGGACTATTTTATTTGCTTTAATAACTGAAGCAACATGTTTTTTTACCCTTTGGCTGACAAACAAGCAGAACCACCTGATGGCCACTGCCGACTAATGACATTTGGAACACCAGGGGCATCGCCAATGCGTTGTCGATCCTGAGACATGAAGTTGTTAAGTCTCATGTGCCTGTAATTTCACCGACCCCTTTAAATACGTAGATAGATCCCTACACCTAAAACGTCTAGTAATAATGCTTATCACAAATAACTTGGAGGTACTAAATGTAGTTTTCGGCCACATTCGCCCCATGGTTTAACCGACACTTATCACGCCACCGATCTTTTTTACACGAATCGATTGGCGGCCGTCGCTCGGAGGCTTTATAAGCTACTCGGCACAAAAGCACACGTACGTAATCACTACCCTATTTGCTGATTTGGGTTAGTTGAAGCGATTTCTCTTTACATTCAATCGCCTTGAATGATGTTAAGAAACAGCTTCTTCCTTTATACCTCCGCCAAGTTTCACTTTTAAGATAAAACTTGTTTTTTCTCAGTTAAATTAAACAGTAACTTTTTGCAGTTTGTTTGTCTGTTTATATCTTTTAAACTAGGCTAAGATTTTGATGCGGTTTTGACCATCGTATAGGAAATATCTTTCGGAAGATTTATGTGTATAGAACATTCATAATGTCACACTCAAGCGAAACCGGGTTATTAAATAAGTATCTTATTCTATAAGCAGGGTAAGAAAAAAGGATACAACATTTTATTAAATATTAAGTACATCTTTATTATAAAAGACTCAATTTATTTACAACACGTACCTATCGATATAAATGGAACAATGTATGTATGTACCTTTTTAAAATGCGTTCAGCAATATTTATCTTATTTATTTATTTTCAACATACATTATATCGGCGTTTGACATTATTGAATTATAATATAACTTATATATTGCAGGTCATGGAGTAGGTTTTCTACAACTAGGACACAATATAATTAATATTAGTACTAAAACAAACCGGAAGATTTTATCACATTACAGATTTTTTCAAATATTAACTAAATACTTCGTTGCTGTCGTATTGATAAGAAATACAAAGGATAAATTGTACCGACTTACAAATAAGAGCGAAATTAAAATGATACCTACCTAGAATAAATTTCCGAGTAAATCATCAGTAACTCTTTAGAGGGAGGTCCTCAAATATTTTCAACAAAGGCACATTTCTGGTCTGGTAAAATATTACCATTTTCTTTTAAAAATAAGTATATAATAATAACCCTTGCTGAAAGCCTTAAAATTTGTTACAGAAAAATAAAAGCCATAGGATTGATTCAAATGATATTCAGTAGACAAAAAAACCAATTATTTTACTACAATAATGCTTTTCCTGGAAAATTAATAATGAAAATTACTAGACTCGGAAATAAACATTCCGAGTTTCCATGTGCCCTTCGATCGATGTTAAAAACACGTAAGTGATAGTTACGTACTTGAACATATCAGTACCCTCGGGTCTCTAACATGGACTAGCTATTATGTAATATGCGATTTATGGATGTGGAGAGGGTGGGCGGAGAGATAAGCGAGCATTTGAGGCGAATGATTGATTCATAGCATGTGGAATTGTGGGATTTGCCTTCGAAATTACCTACGTGTATGTTAAATTTTGAATTATTTCAGTTCACTTTTATATTAAATGATTCGAGTATTGTATGGAAAGTAACATTTGTATATGTGTATATAATAATCTGAATCTCGGAAACGGCTTCAAGGTAGTAGTTACCTAAGTACTAATTATAACGCGTGATAAATACCGCTTTAAAGACAAATTAATATGACTCATTTTTAACTGATGTTCTTTTAGTTGTTTGCAGAATGTTACTACTTGCACTAGAGACAAACCTTTTAAGATTGCTATGATTAATATTCTATTGTAAAATGTTTTATTATCATAAATAAAATATATGGTAAGGTGAATATAATACAAATCAACGAGGTAGGTATATAAAGTTCCTAAATTCAGTATATATTAACAATGGTACTAAATCAATATTGGATCAGTATCAATCATAAGCTAAAATCGAAGTGTATGGACAAGCCTGGGTTAGTTCGTAACTGGGTCAACGGTACGGTACCTCGCACCACACATTGTAGACAATGTCACTCGTTAATTTTCCTTAAAGTAAATCTTATTACAGTGCAAGCGAGTCAAGTTAAAGTGAACTTGTTTGTAACAGTTTGCAATTGGTTTTAGTAATATAGAGGTAAATCAATTGATAACGGATGCGATTGCTCTACGGTCGTATCTATTCCAGGTTTTACTGCTTTCCAAACACATTAAAATATGGTTAACCTACATAAAGCTGATAAACATTCGGGGGTGCCTTTGGCAAGTTTAGAGACAGTCTGACATAGAACTACGTTGTCTAATAGATCATGTTACGTATTAAACAATAACGAACCTACTTTAACCAAAACAAAAAAATGGCGAAAGTTGAGCAATATTGTTAATGTTTATTTACAATGATTCTTTCTTTGAGCGTTTGCTAGACCATTTAACTTCCACACAAAATCTTTTAAAATATATTTTGTTCCTTTTATAATATAACTGTAATATACAAAGCTCAATGGGTCTGATCAGTTCTTTTGACTCCTCCACTGATAATCTTTAGTAACCTGACAGCAGGAGCTTCAAATGCTATCGATATGGCGAAGGACGCCAAGAACGCCATAACAGCATATCCTGCGTAAATTGCGAGCTGAAAAAAAAAAAAAAAAAATACATTATTTACATACCTACATCTTTTCAACATCAAGTAACTTATAGGCCTTAGAATTTCATTTATTGTGTGTGTAACACAGGCGATAAAATTCTGTAGGATAACAAACTTTCTTAGTGAACTGTAAAATAAAATAAATGGAGTTCTTTTAAAAGTTAATTCCAGATAAAGCAGAGGTGTGTATTTTTAATGGCTTTTACCAGGATTTATATTGTTAAATTTACCAAATAGTATACGTAGACGCTTTAATACGTAATGAATTTATTCTTATTACTTCAACAACTTTCAAAGATAGTTCGCTAAAACTTAATTTGATGCTTAATCTGGTTCCAACGCCTGACGCTAACTATCGACTAATACTTGAGTGTGAACTCAACAGTTCTGGTAACTAACACTTGAGCTCTTGCAAAAGTTGGTATTAGATGCCGTCCAAAACTAATAAAGAAAGCTTTCATTGATCCAAATAAACATCTCATAGTGGATTAAAAGAATAGAAAGGATAAAAAGAATTTAACTCTAGTTACATTTTATTTCTGTCAAAAAACCGTGCGATAATGGATTTGATCTCCAAAAACGGTCTTTCTAAGTACATCAAATATTTACAAATACGATAAAGCGTGATCTTTGAAATATTTATCAAAGAGGGTTTACCACTCGGTCTTATGCCGTCTTCGCAAAAATAAAAAGAAAATAAGGTTTTATTTAGAGTAGTTTTGAATATGAATATGCATTGGGATTAACGGTCGTGTTATCTATTTGCAAGTAATGACATATGATGATAGTGCTGCTGAAATATAGATGCATACAAAAAATATTTTCATACTTTTTTGTTTGAATGTATCATACGATTACAAGTACGTTTAGTAAAACTCATTCTTGGGGTGCAAAAACCCTTTACCTTTATTTATGTATAATTTTATTCAAATAGTATTCTGTAGCTGTTACTTACTAAATTAGTAGTATCAAATGAATTTCTAGTTTTGGATAACAAACAATATTTTTACACAATTAGCAGAAGTATGAAACTATGGACAGTAATGTAGGTCATACTGCCGTGCTGGAGGTTCAAAGGCGAGAGCACGAGCGCGGATACTGCCAAACTGAATGGATATACGAACACATCTCCATAATCTCTATCCTCAATCGACTTTTGTTGTTCGACTCACTGGAATAATACTGATACACATCGATAATAACGTTCTGCTTCTATTCAATAAAGCCATTGTGTGCTCATATCTGTGCGAACGTGCCGGGCGGCGAGCTCTTTTGATAAGGGTAAAAAAACATTCATAAGATACTGTAGAGATTGGACCTTTGTATCTATTTACTCAATATTACACAGATTATATACCGTGCCACTCGTGATATTAGTTTAACATAGTACCTACGCAACTACATGGGATAAGAGACATCCCTATTGTCTAGGGTGTAATTAGCACACGTATAAATTACATAGGTCCATTGCTTGAACTAAATCATGTGCGCAAGGCGGACTACAATGGAGACCATCCGACGTATCCACGGTAGATAGCAGATAAATCAACGTGGCAAGTGCAGTGAAATATGTTGCCTTGGGAGCCATTTTTTACCTAAGTATATACCTAATTCAAGACTGACTACTTTCTTCAGTCCCTTGTGAACAAAACACCGTGGCCTCTAACATAATCGATATTCAGCCCCTCAGTTCTCACTTACTACCACCACTTGACATCCATTCGGATTCAATAAGATTTTCTTGGAAAGTCCAAATGAACTATCGGACCTTTTTTATTAGGTGTTTATAAGGTCCGGTTTCGTGCATAATGGATGTTAATATTTATTCAAATAAACCTTACGAAAAAATTATAGAATGGTTTGAAAGAAATAATTAAATGTTAAATTGAGTTTCCAAAAAAGTCCACTTAGACAAGAAGATTGGGAAGAACCCGCAGATGGCGTCTACCGCCTCTGCGGACAATAGGTCCACTGTCAAAATGTTTATCTCTAATTTGCATGTTTTGTTTTGTTTGGTCCACGATTGCCAAGCTCGCGCCGGGTACCCTCGCCGACACCTACTGTGAGATTTATAGCACCAATAAGATACGGAACTGCAGTTTAATCCTTCATCCCGAATTCGTACCTATTCACATAAAACGCCGTTTTATTGTCCCTAGCGACGGCCACAGAATAAATAATACCGTCAATATGAAAAGTGGATTGGAAGAACTTTGGAATCGTATTCTTCAGCTTCTGCTTACATATGCAATTTTCACATCGAGATAAAAGTTGGATTAGAATAAAGAAACAATTTGATTTCTTCCTACCTTGTAGTCAAAAGTACTTTTTCATGTGATCTAAAACTAAAAGGAATTTGACTATGTCTGAAGTACTCCAAACACTACGTAGTTTTATGGACCTGAACTTCTTATAACAGGACCCCGATTAGTTTTCCATAAGATTACCTACAGTTAATACTTACCACAGTAGAGTTTTGCATGTGATAGGGCCCGTCGAGCAGGAAGGATGTGTACATCATGATGGTGGGGTGCACGAGATACGCGCAGTACGTGAGCCGGCTGAGCGGCAGTAGCCCGCGGTAAGAGAGCGCTGAGTTCACCAGGCCGCCGTACCCACTACAGCACGATATTGCCACCCACGCCACTGCTACTCCCCACGCTACAAATTAAGCGTATTTGTTACATCTTGTAGTTCCTCTACGAAAAATACTCAATAATATGGTGTTGAATAATTCGCTTCACTGAACAACAATGTGGTTTTCCATTGTTACGAAGTCTAAACTGCCATCGCATTGCTTAGCTTTTGACCTTATTAACAGAAATATATGGAGTTTTATTAAATGAACTGAATGGTTAAAGAAACATGTTACCACTTGTGAGGGTGTAAGTGACAACATGAACTTCTTTTAATATATGACCATCTAATAAAATCGATTAAAATCTATAATGAAAATTACGAGTACTTTCATTAATATTTATTATATTTCAAGATTATTTTGATACCTTACGTTTATTTACTTTATTTTTTAATCTGTGTTATTATATCGATCTTCAATTTACATACTAATTCACTTTTTAGAAATATTTTCACAAGAATATTACCTGTATGTCCCACACTGACGTACAACGCAGTCGGCCATACTTCAAAGTATCCATTGACCATACTGAAGATGAGGCTGGCGACGATAGCGAGCGCGCTCGGCCAGCCCAGGGTCACCACCCAGTAAGGCATCCTTATCTGGCACTTTGTCTTGTGCAAATACCACCCCACGACCATACCTAAGAGCGTAAATTCATGCTAATTAAATCCATATTAAAACCATCACATTTTAAATAGAAGTTTATCTTGTTTAGTTTAATGTAATTTTTCGAATATGTTGTATTAGGACTGACAGCAACTTCTAAAGTGTCACTTAGGGCCAGTAGAGTGGGCCAAGATGATGATACATATTGGACCTTAAGTAAAAAGCACTCTGATAGATTATTAGACGAGCGCCTCTCAGAGTAATTTAATGTCAGACGAGGATCTGTCACTGTCAGTAATTTTATGCGAGTTTTTATTATGTTTATATTTGCATCATAAACTACAATTTTATTTAATGTAGAAATACATACGCTTCATCCTAAATTGACTGTTTAAATAAAACTACTTTATAACGACTACCTGTTATTAGAATATTCGTGGTTCTTTTAACAACATCTATCATTTTATTAGCGAATCGAATAGTCAATAAAATGTTGAAAAACGCACCTATATTATTTTGAATTATGACATTAAAATAAAATCACAGGCGTAACGAACGGATGAAGTTATTGGGTTGTTCAGGCATCCATTTGGTTTTTGCCGAACGCTTTTATGACCGGCTCGCTGACCTTAGAGAGGCAACCGAAATGTTACAAGCACATTGCTTTTTAAGGATCGAAAAAATCGCAGCGAAAGGTTCGCATCTCAAGGATTACTTGAAAGTTTCCAAGTTCCTTCGCTACCCGAGGCAATTTTCGATTTTAATGATCTTACTAAGAAATGCCTCGGGCATTCATGCTGACGAAATATTTCAACAAAACTAGTTTCTGAACATAATTTTGCTAATTTGTTTAACATTTTTGGAATGATGGCCAGATCTGCCTAAGATTAGATCATAATTTTTGGAATCATTTTTGTTTTCTCTTTTAGATTGCGTCACAATGTATTACCATAAGATGAATTCGATTATAAAAATGGAAATCTACGCCATGTTTTAAATGTAATTTCACGGTTTCCATTACCGGTAATTATTTTCTGTAATGGAATACCTTTCCTTAATGAAATTTCGAGAATCAATTTGCGGAGGTTTAATTTAATTGTTTTAGACTTTTCGTCTTGAATCTTGACCTCTTTCATATATCAGTTATATCTTTAGCCGCTTACCGACTAAATAAGGGCCGATCCGAGACCACGGCTTATCGTAAAGCGGGTCGAACATTTCAAAGGGTTCTTGAATCCTCGCTTTGTACTGGTGCCAAACTGATATGTAAATGGTTGTCGCCCAGGAACTGCCCAGCACCAATCCAAGTGAAGCCATTGCGAATTTTGGATGCCTATTGGAATAAAATACACATGTGATTATTATTTTAATTAAAATAAATACATATTGATATTTTATAGCGTTGCGACACTTTTAAATATTGCTGTGCATATATTTGAATACTGCGAAGAGATTGTGTAATCTCGGACGGAACTATGACTAATGTTTTATTCACAGTATTAATCGATATCGAGTGACATTCAATTTTGAACTTTTTTACTTACTTGACAGATATCAAGAGTAGTATTATTCCCACGACGTAAAATTGTGTGTCATTCGCCATGTACCAAGACCAGACCATACACATCTCTCGCTGTGGGTACAAGTTGTTGATGTAGAGTAAGTTACGCCACCAGTAGCGGTCGCAGGTGACATGATCAAAGATAGCCGGTTCGAACACGGAGTGATCGTGGGTATACCTCAGAGCTAGCTCGTTCAAACCAATCACAAAGGCATACGCAGGAGTCAACCTCACCACACGATAAGAAAACAACACGAAAAAGGACTTTATCATTCCAATAACTTCTCCTTTGGAATAGACATTTGTCTTAGGTTTGTCCAGCAAATCCTCCTTAAACGATTGTTGGCTTATGACCGATATTGACAACGCTGAGTTTGTAAAGCCGTTGACATTCTTGTTTATGTCTTGTTTATTTTGGTGTTCGGTTTTTCTGGCCGCTTTCTTGTCCTCTGTTCTTAGGAACAGTATCGTGACGAGTATACCACTGTAATCATACATATGCAAAAATAAGAAAAATATTGTTGTTTACATATGATTTGCAGCTGCGAAATAAAACAGCGATATTTTTGTAGAATTAATAGTTGCATTTTTAATCCAAAAGCTACGATTAATTTCAGCATTGCGTATTAAATTCTCTAAGCAAGAGCTGTGTTGAACGAGAATATTTTTACTTTAATGGTAAGTGTAAGTGAAATCAGTACATTAATTTGATTTAGAGCTGGTCTTATTACTTGCCATAAGTTACCTTTTTGTGCTCTTTGTGGTATAAGCTTTGTGACCCATAATTTATACTCACTTATACTTTTTTTTTTGGTTATTTTCTTCTAAATCTAGGGCGTGTTAGAGTAGGTAAGGTTGCATTAGTTACTAACCTTATTACGAAGAAGGTATCGACGCAGTATGATGCATTACCGACTGACTGATAGAAGAAGTTCCTCTCCGTGATGACTCTCATTGTTTTGTTGTCCGCAACGTAGAAGATTGTGAGATATGTGTGTACCATTATCACCCAAATCACAGACATAAACCTGAGAATTATACAGAATGTTACAAAATTACCCGTAATGCCTAAAGGAGGTTAAATGGGGCCTTATAACGAGTCCATTCACAATATTTAAGAACCGTAGTAACGCTGTATAACATACCCCAAAAAATAAAAAAATAAACGGATTTTTATGAATGAAAAATAGAAAAACTATTAAAGTAGACAATTATTAGGTAAAGTAGGCCTTTCTGTTAAATAACCTGGTTCCGTGACATGACATCTTACTAGGGTTGTTGGCTTTGATAATTAATTATATTTTATGGGGTATTTTGTACGTTGTATTACTTCAACCTAATGTCAATAATCATTTGTAGATTGATTAATTATCTTATTGATACTTATAGAATAAGGATTCCGTATTGATTTTTGAAATAATTGATAGGATTTTGAATCTACTTAGCACTAGCCTACTACTAACTACTACCTAACTTAATAAGGCAAAGTAACGTAATATAATGTACATATATATCTTATATAGGTAATAGGCATTTATAACAGTTTAATTTAACCTGCTTAATTTAACATTCTGCTCCACACACACACACACACACACACACGTACACGAATACAAACAAAACCCTACACTTATACACACACACACACCCACGCACGATCGCATTTGGTATGTCTTGATTCTACTTTTCAAGACTACTTACATTTTAATGTGAAAACTTGTAGTTAGCTTTTCTTTCAACTGTAAATAATTTAACAATAATGCATTTTCTGTAACATCGTAGGTCTTACAACGAATACAAAGAAGTAAAGAGACTTAGTTTGGGTATAATGATTTATTTAAAGCGAATGGTTTTGCATAAGAAGTATAAAAGATATACCCTGCGTAACGAAATACTTCAGAGAGTTTTCAAGCCTTTATTGTGCCATGACAAAGACCTCAATTTACTTTTGCAGAAGCGGTCTGTGAATTGGTAGGACTGCGCTGCGGTTCTTATCTTTATGCCTGTCAATTTTCAACAAAAATGACAATGGCTGCCCGCGGGCTGGCACGCTACAATGGCCGAAATACAATATCAATCATAGCGTAGCAATACCTATATTTGTTTTTTAATAGTTTTTACTATTACGTTTTTAGACTAAACAATATTTATCAAAGTAAAAACAACAGGGTGTGTCGTAAAAACACACGATAGAAGTTAACCCTTTTGCGGGCAATACTAATTACACCTCCGATTTTGATTTTATTTATTCAAAACATTGTGAAATAACATTTTTAAAACAATACTAATTAATTTCCTCCCCTTGCTTACGCCCCCCCTTTTTTATGGGCTACGGCAATATCTCTGCCAATGCCCTTTTGTGACTTCTTATTTGGCAAAGTAATTGCTAGTTTGAATTTCATATTATAATATGATTACAATCTCAGATCATAAACCATATCTAAAAGTGGTTTGGCAATTATTTTGCCAATGCCCGCGAAAGGGCTAAATTTATTACTTTAGGGCTGTATTACAGGGAATAGTAATACAAATATTTGTATTTTTTATTGTTTTTACAATTACGTTTTATAAACCAAAGAACCATATTTTAAATAAATAAAGACTAACGATAGAAATGAAACATTTGTATTACAAGGAAACATTTTAATTATTCATCAATCACTTTTGAATAGCATAAGATTGTGTGTTTATCATTCATTCATTTTACGTCACACAAAAAGATTGCGGTTTGGACTTTCAAATGCGTCCCAATAAAAGTTTCACTTTAAAAAAGTGTGATGAGGTCTAAGCACGAACTTGTATCATAAGCGTAGCGTAATTTAATCCAGTGCGCCAAAAACCAACCCAATGGAAATATGAACATCGCGCAACGTCACGGTTTGCGCAGTGTGCAAATGCTACGCTTGTGATAGTCGTTCGTGCTAGGGCACTGATTTTTTTTTTTTAAATAAAATATCCTGGGAAATTCTTTACACACGGCCATCTGATCCCAAACTAAGCAGAGCTTGTACTATGGAAACCAGATAACTGATCCTACTACATATACTACTTTTAAAAAAAACCTTACTTACCTCATTCCATGTAAGCAAGTGAGTGCGCCATCGATTGGTCGGTCTGTGCTTAGAATAGTCCGACCATTTGACAGTATGGAAAATGACAACAGCACCTCTGACCACAAACCTAAAAATAAACACAATTTAATATGCAGCCTACATCCCGATCTAGTCTTGATATGGTCAATGTCACAAATAGTATTAATAAGTAAAGTAATTAAGGTAATGAAAGCAGCATTGGAATTTTGGAAAATTTTCAGATATCAATCAATATACATATATAAAACAAAGTCGTGTTAGTCACACCAATATATATTATATAGCTCAAGAACGGCTGAATAGATTTCAATGATCTGTGATTTGTTGTACTGATCTCCATACCGAATAAATAATAAAAAATGGTCTTCTCAAACATTTTTCGTTTTTTATGTTCTATGAGGACAGAAACTACAATCCTCGGCAACTTGGGTGAAACTGCGGGGCACAGCTAGTTATAAACATAAGATAAGGCTTTTAATATCATTGCGTCAATAAGTTCATTCAGTCTAAAAACAACATTATTGTCCCAAAACAAAAGTTACCAAAGCAAATATTTCTGAAACATGAATTTACCAAAACAAAGGACGAATTTTGCAAATGTAAACGCTAAAAATATACATTTATGAAAGCGCTCTGCGCGGCTCCAAAAGCAATTAGCGTTATTTTTGATTGAATTAGGTCGGACTGGTTTCGTCAAAAATTACTTGAAATATAGCCGTAGGTACCTAGGTATTATAAGACGAGTTGACTGGTAGGATAGGGAACGTACCAATACTACGTGACCCATTCAGGGGGTCTGCAGAATACCACGCTTAGTCACAGGGGAGTCATGTAGTCAATAACCTCTAAGGAAATCTCGCGACTTTTAGCTTTAATCAAATATGGCGTGCCTTATTAAGCAATTTTTTTTTGTCATTCTAAATGGGGGGGGGGGGGGGGGGGGGGGCGTAAAAATTGTAAAAGAATGGGTCACGTAGTATGGGTACGTTCCCTTAATGTTCCCGATTCCCAATCAAAATAAAATTTGTGTGCGTAAAGATCTTTGATTGCCCTGTGACTGGGTAAATTATTGACCTATACTAATATTATAAAGACAGAGAGCTGATTTTGTAAGTTCGTTTATATGAAGAGGGTATATCCGGAAGCTATTTGAAAAGTTCTTTCACTATTTGAAAGGCCCCAAAAGAACGCTGGGGCAGAAGTTAATATGACATATAATTTAAAAAAGACATATTACTTAGCCATCTGGTTTCCACAGTGCAATCTCTGCATTGTTGGAATTAGGTATGTATATATATAGCCTGGGCTAAAGGCGTGTTTTTTTGTTTAAAATCGGGTTATCTATTTTTTTCTGAATAGGTGGTCCGGTCCTTCTTTCTAAAGATAAATTTAAAAACCTTATCTAAATAAAAAATGTCATCCGATCCTTTAGACCCGATTCGGAGATATCAATGGTTATATTTATTCTACTATTATAATCAAAGGATTGTTTAATAGTAGATTATCGATTAATCAAAAACTTCTTTTAAATCAATTTGGGAGGTAGGCATATAAATCAAAGCACTACCACAATGCGTTGAAATAACAAACTGATATTATGGATATCAACCAAATAAGCATTAGTGGATGGTAGTCTAGTATCCTATATAGAAAAGTAATTTATATTCCGAGGGGTCGGCGCAGCTTGCTAGCCTCATTTCTAATTTAAGAAACTTTGGGCTGAGCCTTATAGGCACCAGACGAGCTTATAAGATTAAGGAATAAGCGTAGTCATGTTATAATTAATTTAATATATAACTAATTATTTCCCGCGGTTTCACAGGCATTCCTGAGTTATCTGATATTTTCCTGGGACAGTCTTAGTTAGTCCCTATAAAATCAGTTCCGTCAAAATCGGCCGATCCGTTTCGGAGAATAGCCGCAACAAACAGACAGACTTAGTATTTTTTGTTATACCGCGAAAAATAGATAAAAACAATCGCATTGTATATCGTCTCAAAAATTGAGCTCAATTAGTGCAGAACTTATTGAGTTCTTGAAGCGTACACGTCCAACATCACATTTTTATATAGGTATATAGATTGTAGTAGTGTTATAATTAATTGCGTATAATTAAATGCTAACTAAGTAACTTGTTACTATTTATTATTATCGCATTAGAAGTAAATTATTATTGGCTCAAAAACAATGGAGATAGAAGTCCCTATGAACTGAATATCGGTAAAACAGTTCATGCATAAATAATTTCCATTATTCCTTTCTTTCGTGACTCTCGCACTCTTTCACTCTATGTTGAATCTTTAAACAATGAGAGTGTGAACATAGCTGATTCTATTTTACTGGAACTGTAGTGCATTTGATATTCTCTTTTCCAATACTTGGTTTCCAATACTGTTATGTTTATGAATAAATAAAATAAAATGACACTCGAATTCCTTTGTGTGACGTGTAAAGATTCTGCGTGGGGCATGTTTTACTGCTACAAATAGAATATGTCATTCGTTTTTCCTTATCTGTTATCGATTGTATAAATATGAACTTTTCACGCCCGAATCTTATGAGAATATATATCAAACAGCTGAAGGCGTGCTTTTAATTAATGTTAGCATTGTTGGGATCTATAGTAATTATTACAATTAGACTTCTTTTCGTCTTATTATTTCTGTTTTTTTTTGTTTGTTTTTATTCTCAGTTTGTTAGTAACTTGGGACGAGTAACTGCACCGTTTCAGTTTAGTATAATCTGTGGAAACCTTTATTGGCTTTGCAATATGAAATATTTATCTAATAAGATGTTGATTTACCCAGTAAATAAAAAAATAGTTGGTATTTGATGAGATAAGCAGAAACTTATGCAATAATAAGAAACTTCTGAGGTGCAAATCGGATTGTTCGGGGGTCAATGTAGATAAAGAGAACAACATCTATTCGTGAGTTATTGGAACTAAAAAATGCTGACTCATACAGACTCACTCACACATTGAGGAACTACTCGTGAATTCACAATAACTATGAACATTCCGATTGCTCAAATCAATGTTAAAAAGTTCACGCAACATTTTTACGAGATTGTTATTTGGAAAGTTGCGGATTTGTTCCCTTTCGGCCGGACGGTATTACATCCTCTACAAACAGTTCGTTAGTTACTATAAATCTCTCCCAATTCTCTTCAATAATAGCTCGCTATAAACGGCGTGACCCTTACAATCCTACTTTGTTTGGCGATTTAATATCACGGAAAAAAATGGGGCCACGAAAGTATAATATTCATCAGGACCCGTCTATGAAACCACAGATTAATATTGCATATCTGTGAATCAGTGACGTAAATTTTAAAGGTTTTATACGTTCAATAAAAGAAACAATTTAAAATAAATTACATCTCTGTGTACCAATATTTAATTTGGAATAAGGAATGACTTCTATTCGAAACGTTAAATAATTAGAATAGTCAAATTCCGTACTTTTTTTACGGAGGTTTTTGCAAGGAAGCCCATGTCTCCAAAGCATTTATTACAACCTATTTAGTTAGATTAATTAATTATATATATTACATTCTGAATTTGTTTAATATTTAAAAGTGAAAATCTCGACAAAATTGGTCCAGACATTTCGGTCTATAGCCAACATACACACATCGACTTTTATAGATATAGATATAATTGACTAAACTTGTAACCTCCACCTTATTATTTAGTATTCATGCAAAGTTATACAACGTGCGATTATCTCATTAACGCAATGTGAATATTAATGAATATTAGATGTGAAATACTATGAGATATTTCTGATAATGTATTAAACTCACCGCATGTTTCCCGGCGAAGGTCTCTATCTCTATTGTCTGATGAATTCCCATCAGTTTGTGGCACATTGTTATTAGCCTGCAAATAATCATCACGGTTTATTAGCAATAAACAATGCAATAATAAATATATACGTTCAAAATAAACAATAAAACATTCTCATTGTTAAAAAATACTTGCATAATGAAGCTAAGCTGAACTAAGCCCTTTAATCAACGAATGTTTGGTAATTTGTGGTTACGTAAAGCGGTTAATTTGGATATTGACCTACTAAATATATAGTATAATGACACGGTAATGACATAATTTGGTATGGATATAATAATTAAGGGCGGCTTACATAACGGTAATTAAATGGATGAATGTGACTAATTCTTTTGATGATAGTCAATTTTATACAATAGCGTCAAGGATTGAGAATTTGTCCAGCGCCTTTATTCAGCTAATATAGGGCTGCCATCGCCTAAATTGCCAATGCCGGATGAAAAACAAAAAAACCCCGGACATTTAGGTGAAAATGGTTTTATTCCCGGACACGCCTAAAAATATTTTTACACTTATAGTTTACGTTTTAATTGCAGGTTAATGATTTCAATTTTAACTGCTTACCTACCAATTAGATGGGATTCCCCGGACACAAGAAGTGTCCGCGTTTCACCCGGACTGGTTTTGAAAACCCCATCCGGACGCTCCCCGGACACCCTGTAAACTAGGACAAATTCGGGGAAACCCGAACGGATGGCAGCCCTAAGCTTACAACTTTCGTCGACGAGCCGGGTCACGGAGGCTGACCTCTCACGTTATTTCGTAGTTAGCAAAAGAGATAGAGCATAGAGGCCGCGACGAAACATCCTCGAGCTAGTGTCATTTTCCTTACAGAATGGAGCCTCCTAAAAGGTCCTTTTTGACAGCTAAGGATGTCATTGAAAAATCATCTTTATTGCTTTTGAGAATTGCATCATGATGGTGATGAAAATTATCATAACGCTAGGGTTTATTTTTCATTAACACTCGCAGCAGTCAAAACATCCCTATTACATAACTCTACTTAAGCCTTAATATGTTGAGTTTGGTTTCTCGTAATTAATAAAGTTTAAATCGCAAATAATATTTACATAAATAATAACGTTCCATTCGTATATGAGTAAATTAAATAGGTACTATATATGATTCAATTTAGACAAACCCTTATTCACTGTAATGTTTTATATTGTATTCAGTTTAGACCCGCGGAGGTCACTAATGAAGGTTAAATATAATGTTACTGAAGCTACCACTGGTTCGGAAGTCAGCCTTCAACTGAGAAGAACCGGCAAGAAACTCAGCAAAGTTTAATCAATCTTGTTCTACAATTACAGTATATTAGATAAGTTATTATGAATAGGTATGGTTTTATATTAGTTTTAAGCATAAACTTTTATAACGTAAGTAGCTGCGCCCTGCGGCTTTGCCCGCTTTCAATCCTGGTTATAAACCTTCCTCGGGAATTACTCTATCTATTGCTGAAAACTGCATTAAAATCTGTTGCATAGTTTATGATTCTATAAAGGACATACAGACAAACATAAATTTTTATATATGTATACATATAGAAGTAGTTCGTTAGCAACATAGCTTAACATACCAATATTTACAAAACTCATGTGTGTTTATTAAAGTTAAACTAATCCACAATGTAAGGTTTATGTAAACACATACCTTCTTGTTTACTTTAACTTTCCATATAATGGGTAATTGTAGTACACAGGTGTGTTGTAATTTTGGATCAGTTGAGCTAGGTACTTATGTTGCTGACTGTACCTGTGGTCCGAGCACGAACGTCTATCGTTCACGTATCGTCATCGTATCGAGTGCGGCAAATACCAATGCAATGGGAAAATGAACATCGCGCAACGTCACGGTATGCGCGATGATCCATTTCCCATACAAACCAGCTATTTGCGATCTCGATTCGATGATGCTACGCGCTAGGCGTTCGTGCCTAGGCCAAATAGAGAAACTACTAAAAAAAGTAAGCATTTAAAACTGCAGTAGTACAATACTATTTGGCATATGACCTACGTAATACGGTTTCATATTTCACATAGAGCTATGTTAGTTCCACGGCTGCGCATCGCTAAATTTAAATAAAAGGATAGAAAAATGACACCTCGGCTTACCTGATCATTAAAATAATGAGGAAGGTTCCCACATTTAGTATCTACTAATGACAATAATTCAATGACTGTGAGTCATTGCAACGCAGTTGCGTTTCTATTATTATTATTACTAAACTTGCGGGACGCTATGATGCCATAGGTGAGGCCTATGTCCAGCAGTGGACGGAGATAGGCTGATGATGATGATGATGATGGCCGTTTGACGTTTAGTTTAACAATGACAAAGTAAAAATAACCTTTGTTCCTTCAGACATAAGGCGCATCTATTGATCCAACAGCTAATTGTATGATGACGTAGCTTTACTAGGCATCTCGCCTTCATCTCAAGAGGTATTTCTCACAGATGCCCTTACGATCAGCGGCTACAGTTTTTCCATCTAAAGACCTTACATTATCGTCGCAGAAGACTTGGTATGGTCTTTCTTTATAAAGTTATTAACGGTCACATTAATTGTTCATCACTACTTAGTACCATCCATCTGACAGTTCCCTACAACACACCTAGATATCGTATGGCAAATACATTTAGTTTACCCTTTGCAAAAATCAATTTGGGTGTATCTTCCCCAATGAGTAGAGTCATGCGAGACTATAATGAATGCAATAAACAGATTGAGGACTTGGATATCTTTTTCGACACACTCTTTAGGTATAAAGTAAAAATTTATAACAGTTAGATTTTTTGGATAACTTTTGCATACCCTAGTATTTAATTTTTGATATTTTTCTATTTATAGTTTTATGTTTTATTTCATATTTTATTATAGTTGGGGTTTTCTTTTTATATATTATATAATGTTGTCACTATATTAACGTTGTGTATGTCTGTAATTGGCACACACATCAGACTGTATACTATGATTAATCAAAATTACTTTGTAATGACTTTAATGTGTGTGTTGTTGACGTACCTTTTTGAAAATAAATAAAATAAAAAAATAAATGATGGAAATCAACGTTATTCCAAAGTAATACAGATTATTTTCCTATGACAATGTGAAACGTCAAAACGGCCATCATAGCGTGCCGGTAGTATAATTTTGTTTGTTTGGTTGAACGCGTTAGGAACTAATTGTCCGAACAGAATTTTTTTTTAGTGTTGAATAGTCACACTATTACCAATATGAGCGGAGCATCTATGAAAAATATGGTAAAAACGAGATGAAAAATATTCCATTTGAGGGCTTTGCGCGCGTTTGGAAATTCGCGGATTACACACCTCCAGAACGCAGGTGAAAGCGGGGTACAGCTATCGTAAATTAAAATATGAATTATCAGTATCAAGCAGTTGCAAAATTGTTAATATTCAGCTTTCTAAGACTTATAATATAAGTATAGATTGGTCATTAATCATTATCTACTCGTATAGGTACCATATTCTGCCTCACTCACTGTCATACTCAAATGTGGCACGTCCACTTCGGAAATAACCTACATAATTGGGAAAAGTATGATACTTTCGGGACATCGAATTCTCACGCATTGATGAAGCTTCCATAAAACTGTTTCACAGAAATATGTAGGTCAAATCTTTACGCTGTACAAGTACCCTTGTGGCGTACAAAATGATAGACGAGTGTAAACTAAAACTGTCCGGAGTGAAATACGTCGGCAAGAGAGAGTTACGTTTTGTGTGTTAGATATTTACATATAATTGTCTATAACTGTATAGTAAGTACCTAAGTAGATAAGGGGGAATCCATTATTTACGTGAAGTGATTTTGGCGAATTATCGACACCCCACTCCCCCTGGTGATATGTCATGAGAATTTGCTCGATCGCCTCACCCCGCCCCTAATCTCACGTGAGATTTGATATTATCATAAGTATACGATTTAGATTTAGATCTCTTCTAGCAATTTTACACTGTTTCTTGCTAATAAAAAAATTACGTGATATTTGCCGAGACCCCCCCTCTCCTCCACGTGAGATTCGGTGAGATTCGGCTTGAACCGACGTAATTAATGGACGCCCCCTAAGGTCATTTTCAACAACCAATTGAATGCAAACCTCTGCTCGCTTCCCTGTATTTCCATTGTTATAAATATGGAAACGATATAAGATTCTACGGTTATTAAAACTATACCAAAATGTTTAAATTATTAGTGATGAAAACATGAAGACAACACCTAACACATAGGGTTTTGTTGTTATCTGTTTCGGTGGAGAATCCTAAAAACCAGTGAATCAGTGAATTGCGCGATAGCTCAGTTGACTGAAGCGTTGCCCCAGTTAGGCGGGTCGGTGATTTTTTAGATTCCTCGCATTGTTTAATACGCACATGAGTCCCGGGTATTTTTTTACAACACATATACCCTCGTTTTGCGTTTATTTTATTGCAGCATCTATTATGATGCTAAGGCATCGGACTACACAGTACCCACGCTTACACCTATGGTATCATAGTTTACTTATTAACTTTTGTAACTATTGTCATCAATATATTTAATTCTAGAAATTCACATCAATGCTATAATACGAACAGAATTCATTTGGAAGTCGTATCATGTTTATACCTAATGATGACATTTTTCATCGCTAAAAAGGACTTAAGTCGTTTCATACTTTCATTTAAACTGCGAACTACAATTCACCATTTAAACCTTAATTTAAAAAAATAAGTTGTAAGATTATAAACGAAAGTACCAACAGGATGTTTTTGGTTGTCGCTGTTCGCCAGCTCCAGGTCTCTCGACTCGATGTCCATTCTATATCGTCGTTCCAAGTAGCCCTCGTACAATGAAGCTGACAGCATCAGGGCAGCCACCACTATCACTGCAGTCCTGGTGGAGAAAATACAATTTACAGTCTAATTCATAATTTAATGTTTTAAGAGCTTAAACTCGGCTAACGAGCATTGCTCATTCTGTATAGAACCTATTCAATGTATATCGCTGCAGCCTGCGCAATTACTTTCAACAATAGGCTACTTTGGAAACAATGGTAATCAATAACTTAATCAAGCATTTAATTAGATCTATATGTCATTCACAAATGTAAAACATTCAACAGCTAAATATAAGCTCCCAAAAGCTCTTACCATTTCATTATAATATGTAGAGTAACCTGGACAAAATTTGTCCAAATGAAATAGTTACAAAGTTGCTGGATGAAACATGCAGCTGAACAAACTTTGAATTAACATTAATAGGGATAGAATGAGACCTAGGTTCCTACATCACTCTGAAATGGAGATTACACGACGAACTTGTTACTACGCGAGGGCGAAATCTAACGAGAGAAATGGTATCCCAAAAGGTACAGATTTAAACATAGGTATTTACATAATTGATATTTATTTGGCATAGAATATAAATACTCTGGTAAGTATACCGGGCGTCTGCTGACTCCAGACATTAGGGACATTACTAAATGGAACAAAGGAACTATGTTAGTCGGGTACTAACTCGCTTAATGTCCTCAGAAATTACACTCACTAGTTTTGAGTGTGTTGAATTTGTTACGTGGCTGTTCTCATTGTCAACACTCTCTTGCTAATAGCAAAGTATGAATAATAACTAGCATTATATAAGGTGCCTAATTGAGTAACCTATCTATTGATTAGGGGAACCTAAATTTTGCTAGTTCAAACGATAAATTAATAACAATTGTACTACTATATATTTTGGAATAAGTAGGTTAATAAAAAAACACGTAGATGGTTTTTTTTTAGTGTAGCGATCGGAAATTGACAAATTTAACTTTGGACTTGTGATATCGGTGACTGACCAGCAAAATAAATAACCTTATTTTAATTATTATAATACCAATAGTTTCTTCTCTTCAATACGCAATGGTGAGGTATTTTATGATTATTTTATTTGATTTTTTTTGCTATACAGGGTGACTGGTGAGATACCTTCAATATTTGAGGATGTGATAGTTGGCGATCATATATTATGAAAAAAAATAGCAAATAAAAATAAATATTAAATTACTTCTTAGTAAACTTAGTAAACAGTACACCGAGAGTCCCGTCTTTACCTGCGCAATTCTTGGATACGCGCGGCGCGCTATCAACACAGAATACATAGGTACGTACACTGTACAGCTGTTGCCTACCTACATCAAGACCTCTCCCCATGTATGATGAGCATGATCCGTTTTCACTTCATACTTTAATCCTGGCTTAGGACAGACAAAAATACCTAGGTAATCACTAATTTGTTGACTAAATAAAGTGTAGAATGTAGACAATAGAATTTGAGACAAGGTTAAATCTACAGAGCCACTGAAAAGTTCAAGAACCTTGGTATTTTCGGCGTATTTAAAAAATGGAATCTTACCTATGTACAACGATTGAATTTAATTAAACTACCTACCTTCAAGTTGTTCAAAATGTGTACCGCCTCGTGTGATGCATAGTTCGGCACGTTTACACATATAATACCAATATACCCAATAACGTATAAAATCCATATTTCACTTATTGATAGAGAAATTTTGGTCAAAAATTAAGCACCTAAATTTATTACATCATTTTAACGAGAATCGAGTACCGAGTACTCTCCATAAGTATCGAAGGTATCTCACCAGTCACCCTGTATATACCTATATTCGTCATATTTATACTTATGAATATTTATAGCCTTCTGGTGCATCTAATATAACATTGACATCATTTTAAATGTAATGCGTAGGCTCCTTTTCAAGTATTCGCCAGTAAGTGGAGATAAATTGGCGGGAACTTGCAAAGTGATATTCTATTCTGTTATTGTAATGTTTTTCTTTAAATTGTGTTATTTTGAGATTCATTTATTATATTTGGGAATACCTGTGGGGAAAACAACCAGGTTCAGAAATGCGAAGACTATTGTTACTAACATTCTCATGAATTTACAGAACCGACACGATCAAAGAATAAGAACATTAAATTCGCTGGCGTGTTACTAAATAAAGATCAACACAACTCACACCTGTGCAGTGAAGTAAAATGAATGCGTGAATCGCGACTTTCAAGTTGTACTAAGACCCTAATCAAAAGTTATACTAGAACGGCCACCATTTTACGAACACCTAAGTTTTGCGCGGACTATAACTACACTTCATTCGTGATAAAAACAAAAACAAAACTCGACACTGGGTAGAAAAAAGCAGCAAAAAGCGAAAATGATTGCTTACCTAATTATTCGAAACTATTATTGCGGTTTCAAAAGAAAAAAGAGCAGGCACTAATTCATTAGTACCTTATAAACAGTAGGGGATATCCCAACTTGCCCCCAAGGCAATTAATTCTTGCGTTAATTCAAACTTTTTATAAAAAAAAAATCATATTGAAATTGTTCCTAAAATGATACGTCATCGAAAAGAATGTGGTTACCAAAGACAATAATAAAAATAAAAGAGATTTATAAGTACAAAAGTTTCAGTTTTGTTGCCTATCAAACCTTAAGAACCTCCTTGCCCGCATCTCCACTATAAAGTTTCGAAACAGGGTTAGGTAGAATATTCGTAGATGTAGGTACTAGGTACTAGCATTAATAAGGCGTGTTGATTAAGTACCCAGCTATGCATGGTCATGGTCATCATAAATCACGTCGGCGAGCTGTGAACTTGGAAGACATTGATCCATTGACTGAAAGTGTTTACTACGAATTGCTTTCACGTAATGTCTGTTGACTTTGACATTATTTTTTGCCAAATCGAATTTTTGATATGGAAAAAACCGGTTTATTTTTTGTAAAACTCAAATAGCGTCTCAGTCGAACAGATCTGCATTCTGCATAGTTTATAAAGTGCACATTAAAGAAATATTTACTCCTTTACATTTCCTAAATGTCTAGTTTGAATTATTTTAATTTATCAATATATTGACAAGGTGGTTATTAAAGACCATTCAAACTTATTAAATATCAACTAATATAATAAATATGATATGTGATGAAGTAGATACTTTTATATTAAATAAATTAGTAATTTAGTAACATAAGGCCTGAATATTGAATAAGTCATTCCTCTTATAAACCTTTTTAGTTTTTTGTGAATGACATTATGTTTTATTTTCTCCCTGATTTATCTGTATATATTTATCTCTTTATTTTTCATAGAATCTCAGGCAAAAGTGAATAGGCATTACTTGAATTCGCGTGTACCATCCTCGGCTGGATCGTCACTTTCCATCAGGAGAGATCCAGTCAAATGCGCTCAAGTTTTTATAAAAAAAAAAACTTTGTTTAATAATAATAAAAAAACTACAGATATCCTGAAACATTCTTTACATATCGGCCATCTAATCCCAAACTCAACAGACTACTATGGAGACCCGATAACGTACACCAATAACAAAATATAGATATTTACACTCATAAAAACACTATATTTTGCCCATATTGCTCGTAGGGATGACAACAATTTGGAACGATTGATGGTGACTGGGAGGGTGGAAGGAAACAGACCGAGAGGCCAGAGGCCTAGGCAGTGGGCAGAACAGACATTGCAGGTCCTAGGAATGCCGGTTAGTCCTGCAATGTACCAAGCAATGGATCAACACCGATGGAGACAGCTGGTTGACAAAGTCAGAGGGAGCCGCGGTCCTCAGCAGTGCAGGAAACGGCAAGAGAGAAAAAAACTATAATAAACTTAACTGTAATTTATTATCAAAAGATCTATGGAATATGAATAAGTTACGAATGAAAATTGAAATGGAACGAATAAAAATTACCAAGCACTTACCCCTTTTGTAAAAACACAAAGAGAACTAAGAAAGAATATTCTTAAAATTAATTAACGTTCTAAAGAATAGCTCAATTAATAAATGACGATTCACATCCATTAGTCGTAACATTTTTTCAATTTTATCCAAACGTCGTAGGTTCAATTAAGTATGGATTATTAATGATGTTCCTAAAGCTATAAATCATTTCGGAACAGTGTGATTACGCGGCGTATGTGCTTAAGCATATTGTTTACAATATTTATGAGAATCAGTTTATAAAAGTACATTTGTGTTTTGCATACTTTAACGAATTTATTAATTGGATTTGCCGGGTCTCGTACCTACTCTCTCTGTTGAACACACAGACTCTTTCATTCATATACAGAATAGAAATTAAATCAAAATCATCGGAGTATTCTTGTTCTGTTATTACATTAATAAAATATGATTTTATCCTCCTTTAACTCAGAAAAAATAAAAAAATACTGCTATAAAAGAAATCATCCGGTAGATCAAAGGCTTTATAGTTAACTCTTGATAATATTAGAGTGTCTAGTTTATACCTATCATACTACCTTATTGATAATTAAAATAACATAAGACATTAAGCACACATGGCACAATTTAGGTAAAGTAATTTGAGTTATAACATCCATAAATTAGAATATAATATAATTAGAAAATATTAGAACAAAATAAATTAATGGGAAATGTCTTGATCCAGATGGAGATGTATTTGCTGTTAGATAAGTTAATAGACACTGGTCCTTTAAATACCATAAACTACTACACTATAAAAGGGTAAAGTAGAAAAGATATTTGTTTTGAGTCACTTATGGAGGGAGTTATGTGTGTATTCGATAAATTTAACATACCCTAGTATATGTAGCTTAGGATCGGCGAATAGGTCGTAGGTTCCGGGCACAGCGCGGATGTTGAGCGTCCGGAATTTAGCGGAGAATCCTGCGGCAGAGGCCTGCGCGCCCGCAGCAGCCTCGGCGGCGGCGAGCAGCGCGCCCAGCGCGAGCGCGTCGCAGGACGCCGGCACGCACTCGCCTACCAACATCACCCTGCTCTAAAAACATTCGACATATCAAGCTTTAACAATTAAATCATCATCATCATCGTCATTATATTAGCCCATGGATGTCCACTGCTAAAAAAGGCGCTTGGATTTCAAATAAATATCCTGGGACATTCTTTTACACACCGTCATCTGATCACAAACTAAGCAGAGCTTGTACTATGGAAACCAGATAACTGATATACTACTTTTTTGTTTTTCAAAATACACACATACATGTTCATGCACAGAAATGTTTGTCCTGGGTGGGAATCGAACCCGCCACCTGCAACTTGGCAGTCAGGGTAGCTAACCACCAAGCCAACTGGCCTGTCAAATTCACATCGCAGGTTTTTTTGAAAAATATATATGAGTATAATTCGCCAATGAATAAATCCTGAGGCTATTTCAAACTTTATCTGCGGTCGTGTACCGATAGACTACCTAGTTCAGAATAGCATTCAGAATTGCAAAATATTACCCATTCGATCCGGTAGAGTACTTATCGATTCGACACTTGGATCGGATGACACTTCAGCACGGTCGGATAAGCGAATATAGTATTGAAAAGAAAAGATGTGGAATGAAATATCTACTTCCATAATAACTATACATTTTATTTTCAGCATTACCCATCCGGCAAAATTTTAAGTCTCGGTTCGGTGCCAGATTTTGTTACATGAAAGAACACATGATTCATTTTCAGCATAGGTGTGTATGTCTCAGTAATAAATCACGTTCCTTTCCTTCGCTCCCAGCAGGGATACCTTATGAGTTTTAGCCAATATAATATTACAACAATTTATTGCTATATTTCACATGTAACTTGAATAATAGACTCATTCATCGGCGTACAGCTAATTAAGAAACTCGGTAGAATTTATCACTAGAAACTTCTATTCAAACAACTAAGTACAACCGCAAGGTAGTAAAAGTTTAATATCAAAAGTCCCTTACATAGGGGTAGATTAAATCCACACACAATGAATAGCGTTGTTCGGTGCTTTTGTATGAGTTGTGAATAACAAAACAGAAAAGATGATTACTTGAGGCAGATGGTCGTTGTCTATGGTGAGGTTGATTTTGGCCACGTAGAACGTGGTGGCGAAGGGCGGCGTGTGCGCATAGTATTGCGTCAATTGTAGATCGCGGCAAGCGTTCAGCGACCCCAGCCAGTACTCGTTCCCGAACAATACGTTAGGGCTGTACTGGCCTGACGCATCGAATACTGAAAAAGAAAAATAATTGTTTGTGGATTTTGCCTTTTTCTCACGTAACACATTTCCATTAAAAAAAAGTTAAACCGGCTACGGATGGTTAACCTCTATAGCTGTCGTAGGCGTTCGTAGCACTTTGCGTAACGGAGACGTCATGGGTTGTAGATATGCTACGATTTAATATGTACATAACCGGCGCTTCGATTATAAATCTTTTTGGCATCCTAATATTATAAATGTGAAAGTTCGTATGTATGGATGTTTGTTACTCTTTCACGATAAAACTGCCGGAGAGATTTTGATGAAATTTGGCACATAGATACAGCATATCCTGGAATAAAATATAGGATACTTTTAAAACCGCGAAAATCCCGCGGGGACGCGAGTAAAACCGCAGGAAGAGCTAGTTAAAAATAATTTCATTACTCATAATATTTTCGTAAATGATACACATAATATTACAGCGTAAAACATGAAAATTTATTGGCAAAGTAGAAAGGGCAAATAAAATTAGTTCTCCGGCGCAGACAAAGACCTTTTCATCGGGGCTATTATTATAATGAGGTAATTAGGCTAGCTTACAGTATTTGGAAGAATAATGCGCTCTGAACTTTGTACTAAATTCTTGAACCGACCGTAGTAAAATATATTAATTTTGCTCATAAAATAAAATAAAATTTTTAGGGTACCGTATCCAAAGAGTATGAACGGGATCCTATTACTAAGGCTCTGCTAACTATCCGTCCGTAGGTAGACTGTCACTATAACCTTAAATAATAAAAATAAAATGAAGTTAAAATTTAAGGGGAAATGTGTTTTTCTTGGCATTTTGTTAAATATATTACGATGGCACGGAACCCTTCATATGCGAGGCCGACTCCCACTTGGCCACTTTTTTTAACATTCAAGTTACTCGTACTCTGTTGAGGATATTACATTGTGTAATAAAAGAGGACGTGTAAATTTTGTATCTACCTACGAAATAAAGAGCGTTACAACGTGTCAGACTGATAAATGCGGCCTGGCAGCTGCTTGGGTAATGAAGCTTATATTAAAAAGTAACCTAGTTAGAAGGGATTATACCGCTCTCATACAACTTCGGTTCCGACGTGCTCCGACCTCCGGGAAACAAACGCTAATGCGAGTGATCGCGAAAGCTCTGAACTGCAGGACAATTTACTTGATTTATTGCCTCACCCATTTATTATTTCTGTGAATTATTGCCGCATATTAATGAGATTCACTCGGTGTTGATAGCTTTGATAGTAACGTTGGATGCCGCTGCGAAGTTCTTAGCTCCTAGAGTGGCCTTAAAGTTGCGATGAGAGAAGATATTGTGATAAAATATTGCTGACGAGTTCTTCATCTAATCCACTAGTAACCTAAAGTTAAACTTATTAAATTTAGAGGTCATTAGTACCCAAGGTACTGCTTTTTGTGACCCATGCAAGAGCTAGATGGTCTTCAAAATATTATATTACATCGTTTCAGGTTTTCGTTTTATTTCCATTAATTACGTGAGCTCAAAGAAGAGGGGTCCGCCAAAATCGCATCAAATTTCACCAAAAGGGATCATTAAAAATATCACGACCTATAATTACTTTAGCTAAATTTTAATAGTTCATTATAGTACCACCTTTAATGGAGATAATTGATCTCATCTTATTTCATCAGTACTACCGCTTACGCGTACGCTTACGCTTACTTCGTAAATTTATTAAAAAAATATTTCGTAAGTCTCACGTGAGGGGAAGGTCCCACCACATCTTTCCAAATCTCATCAAGGAGGTCCAAATAAAAAAAATATTTCTCATAATCGAAGACTTGAACTAATAAAACATACATAATAGGTAAATATCCTGTATTCTAGATAAATGATCAAACACTATGTATGAATTGAAAATCCAAAAATACACGGATACATAAAATATGACCAAAATTTTATAATTAATATGATTTTTAAGAACCAATCTAATTAAAAAGAGTAGATCTTTTGACGGTGTACAATTATGACGTCACAACTTGCTATTTCACACAAAACTACATACATTCGTTCGTTTTGACATTTAATAAAAAGTTGCTAATTTGACAGGTCAGTCAACATCCATAATATAGTGGGACCTAATATTATGTTTTATCAATGGTTATTAGTTAACCTATCATAAAAATTCACAAAGCTCCCTTGAGAACTTTACTTAGCCGGCTTACATCCAGGGATGACCCCTTAAAATATTTTCCTACGTATAAAAATCTTATTATTATATACTGGTATATAATAATAAGATCTATAAATAGTCAGGCCAACGGATTCGGACCTACAGAGGCTCATTTTTATGGCCCAAGGATACATTGCAGCGATGGGATATTGTGTAAGGAGGTAACCTAATAAAACCAAATAGGGATGTGTCCTGACATGTCAAATCAGCAATTCTTAATGAAATGTCAAAACGATCGAATGTATGAAATAGCAAGCTGTGACGTCATAATTGTACAGCATCAAATATCTAAGCGCTTAGAACAAAAGTACCTATACTTAACTTTTTATGTGAAGGTGTTGAAATTTATATATTTAGTCGTCAATAAACATTAGCACAATCAAGACGTTTCTTATTTTCTCTCTATCAGTGTCAAGCAAAAGTGAGCCTTAATACATTAAACATATGGTCCATAACGAACCGGATAACTGTCGTTTACCTGAACGTCTATCATTGCATTGCGAGGGACGACCCAACGCGACGAGAACAATAGCCGGCCGACCGCATGTGCGGAGATAACTAGATAAACAATATTTGCATGGAATTAATATAAATAACACGGCTGTGAATAGTGACTTTTTAGTGAAATATTTCGTGGCATTGATTATACTTATATTGAAATCAATATGAGTACTACACTCACTAAAGAACAAGGTGATTTACTGAGTGCGTTAGAAGATACAGCGAGCGTATTACTTAAAACGCAAACAAACTTAAAGAAATGTCCAAAAGCCAGATTAACGGAAGGATACATTAAGGCGAGACTACAAAACATAGATGAATATTGGAGTACGTTTAACGCGAACCATCGGGCTTTAACAAAATGTACGCCACGAGAACAACGCGGAATATTGAGCTACTTTTTGAAGGAAGATTTCTTTACCTACGAAGAACTTTATTTAAATCTGAAGGCCGATTTATTCGATTTATTGACTAAATCAGAAGGCACACAACCTCAGATACCAATGGAAAATCGTGCAGAAAAAAGTTCATCATACGTGAAGCTGCCGCGCATCCAATTACCTAGTTTTTCGGGCAAATATGAGGAATTTCCTACATATAAGGATTTGTTTACATCGCTTGTGCATGACAACAATACTTTATCGTATGTACAAAAATTACATTACCTAAAAACAAGTATTTTTGGAGAAGCTGCCGCATTATTAAAGCACATACCCGTTACCGAAAATAATTATATGCAAGCTTGGGAAATCCTTAACAACAGGTACGGAAATATAAGACTTATAACCACATCTTTGTTGAAGAGACTTTTTTATCAAAAAAAGATGAATAATCAATCTGCCCCGCTTATAAAATCTTTAGTAGACACAACTACAGAGTGTTTGAATAGTCTTGAAAACCTAGAAATAACAACTGAACAGTGGGATCCTATGATTATCTTTCTAGTTGTACAAAAATTAGACAGTCAAACACATAAAGAATGGGAAGAGAGTGTATATAACAAAGATGTCGATGACTTACCAAAATGGAATCAATTGAAGGAATTTTTAGAAGCTAAATTTCGTACTTTAGAACTGGTTACGCCTACAACAACGCGCTCGGTAGGAGAACGAACCCAAAGGGTATTCCACGTTGTAGATAAAAATGAGAAACAAACGAAAGTCACTTCTAGGTCAAACACACAAATAGCATGCGCTTTCTGCAACGAGAATCATTACATTCACAACTGTAAAGAGTTTTCGAAACAGCCGGTAGAAGAGAGAAATAATTTTGTAAAGAAGAGTAATTTATGTTTCAACTGTTTAATACCGAATCACCCCGTATATCACTGCAAACAAAGAACGTCTTGTAGAATTTGTAGAAGAAAACATCACTCACTATTACATAGTGAAAGACAAGAGACAATGGGAGATGACACAGCGACTGATACAGCAACAAGCAACGACACACCAGAGAAGGAAACAACAGTGAAGGCATACTATTCTGTAAAGAAACAAACCGAGGGTCACGAGATATTATTAGCAACAGCGTTGGTGGATGCAAAGTCGAGTAGTGGAGAATCACACATCTGCCGCGCCCTGATTGACCAAGGTTCCGAGGCTTCATTTGTTACAACCAGAATAGTAGATTTGTTGAGATTAAAGAAAACGTAGATTAGAGGTAAAGTTTCCGGCGTTGGAGAAGAAGAACTATCTATTGATTACAAGGTCAAGCTATCACTCTTGACTAAGGCTGATAAATTAATTGAAGTTGACGCCTACGTTATGAAGAGGATTTCATCACAGCTCCCAGCTACGGAAATAAAGGTTGACTTACCTGAAATGAAAACACTGACCTTGGCTGACCCTACATGTGGAAGCCCTGGCAAAATTGATATCTTACTTGGGGCAGCTGTATATGCTAAAATTATAAAAGAAGGACTAATTCGCATCAAAAACAATTTAATAGCACAAAATACAGACCTTGGTTGGATACTGTCAGGTCAAGTAAAACATACATTCTCTAAATCAATACAAATAAGAAGCTTGTTTGCAACTGTGAAGGAAGACAATGATTTATTGAGAAAATTTTGGGAAATAGAAACAGAATCATACACAAAAAGGAAAATCCTAACAAAAGAAGAAGAAACCTGTGAAACTATCTACAAAAACACAACAAAAAGAGAAGTAAATGGTAGATATGTGGTGCAATTACCGCTGAAACAAACTTTTGATGAGACTATACTACAAGTGGGATACACAAAGGAACAAAGTATAGTTAGGCTGAAACAATTAGAAAGGAAATTTCAGAAAAACAACAAACTGAGAGAAGAATATACAAAGGTCATCGAGGAATACATAGAAATGGGACATATGAAGAAAGCAGAAATTGAAGAAGAAAGCAAATGTATTTACTTACCTCATCACGCAGTAGTGAGAGAAGACAAAGATACAACGAAGGTGCGTGTAGTTTACGACGCCTCCGCTAAAGGAACTGGTGGTTATTCTCTGAACGATGCAATGATGATTGGACCTGTACTACAACCTGATCTTCGTAGTCTCATCACACGCTGGAGAAAACATAGAATATGTGTTGTAGGAGACATAGTAAAAATGTACAGAAATATTAAGATGGTAGAAGAACATACTAATTTACAACGCATTGTGTGGCGTGACAGTTCTGAAAAAGACATAGAAAGCTATAAACTTCTCACTGTTACCTTTGGAACAGCCGCAGCTCCTTATCTTGCTGTCAGAACACTTATACAACTAGCAGAAGATGAAGCTAACGAATTTCCTAAGGCTGCTGCTGCAATAAAGGAATCATTTTATATGGATGACTTGATGTTGACTCATGATGAAGAAAAAGGGATGCAAATATTGTGTCATGATATTAAAACAGTATTAGGAAAGGGTGGCTTTAAAATGCAAAAGTGGTCCAGCAATTCAGAGAAGGTTTTAAGTTTTTTGAAGGAAGGAGAAGACGAAATTAAGGATAAAATAGATATAAAATTAGATAACATAATAAAAATATTAGGTCTATCATGGAACAGAAAAAAAGATGCATTTAGAGTTACTATTAACTTACCTGAGCTGAGATATCCTGTTACGAAGAGAACAATTTTATCTGACGTTGCACGTTTATTTGATCCTTTTGGTTGGCTCGCACCTGTAGTGATTACAGCTAAAATTATGATTCAAAAGTTGTGGCTGTCTAATCTTACCTGGGATGATGAGTTGCCCGCTAATCTGAAAGATGAATGGGTTAGTTATAGGAACGAGTTAACAAACCTGCATACAATTGAAATCTCTCGCTGGTTACATATAACGCCGAATTGTAAGGAAGTACAAATACACGGTTTTTCGGATGCTTCGATAACAGCATACGCTGCAGTTACTTACTTAAGAGTACTGGACGAAGATGATAGCGTGCACGTGACAATATTAGCATCGAGGACAAAGGTTGCGCCGCTGAAACAACTAACAGTACCCAGGCTCGAGCTTTGTGGTGCAGCTTTACTGGCCGAACTTATTAATGATGTGAGAGAGTTATTGGATGTACCGAATAACAAGATTTTCGCCTATACTGATTCTCTAGTAGTTTTGTCATGGCTACAATCACAACCAAATCGATGGCAAACCTTTGTAGGCAACCGAGTAGCGGAAATATTGCGAGTTCTAGATAATAGCCAATGGAGATATATACAATCAGCAGATAATCCTGCTGACATTGCGTCAAGAGGTGTGAAGGCTAAGGATCTGAGTAAAAAAGATAATTGGTGGAAAGGACCTAAATGTCTGCACAGTAAAGAAATAGAAGAACAGAAATACAACATTCCAGAGACTGAAATAGAAGCGAAAAGGTCATTCTACACATATATATCACATGAAGAAGAAAAGCCTATTTGGGAGAGGTTTTCTACCTTAATCAGAATGAAGAGAGTACTAGCCTATTGCTTGAGATTTAAAGGAAACAATTTAAGAGAAAGAGAGCCATATTTAACAGCAGATGAGTTGGAAGAAATATTACAAAGATGTATAAAATATTATCAAAATAAAATGTATGAAAGGGACATAGATGAAATACGTAAAACGGGTTGCGTGAGGAAGAAGAGCCCTCTTATTACACTTTGCCCGTTCTTCGATAAGAATGGTGTATTAAAAGTGGGAGGAAGATTAGAAAACGCTGCAGTGCCAGAGAGTTTCAAACATCCAATCATTATACCTAAAGGTCAACACATAACAAACCTTATAATAAAAGAAGCACACGTAAAAACATTACATGGAGGTATTCAAGTGATGATGGCTTACATCCGCAGCAGATATTGGGTGATCAATTTAAAGGCAGCCGTTAGAAAATATATTCGTGGCTGTAAAACATGCATAATAGATAAGGCTAAAGTGAAGCACCAGCTAATGGGTCAGTTACCAGCAGTTAGAGTACGCCCACATAGAGCATTTTTAAATAGTGGAGTGGATTACGCGGGACCAATCCAAGTACGAATGTCAAAGGGTCGAGGCCACCACGCTACAAAGGGATACATCTGTTTGTTCATATGTATGGCAACACGCGCCATACATTTAGAAGTTGTCACCGATCTTACTGCACAAGCATTTATCGCTGCCTTCCGTAGATTTGTGTCGAGAAGAGGGCAATGTACTCATCTTTGGAGTGATAATGGCACGAATTTTGTTGGTGCCGCAAAGGAGCTAAAGGAGTTATTTCAAAAAGGCAAAAATAACATAACACAAGAAGTTGCAGAGCTTTTAACTAATGATGGTACTACGTGGCATTTCATACCACCTAGAATGCCTAACTGTGGGGGCTTATGGGAAGCTGGTGTACAGTCCGCCAAGAGACACTTAACTAGAGTTGTTGGTTCTTCTACTCTTACATATGAGGAGATGGCTACATTGTTAGCCCAAGTGGAGGCGTGCCTTAACTCTCGCCCAATCTGTCAACTAGATGAGACAATTGACACATTAACACCACTCACCCCAGGACATTTTTTGGTGGGTGAACCCCTAATTAGCATTCCAGATGACAATTACGAAGCGAAGAAAACACATCTTCTCACTAGATGGCAAAATATTCAAAGGATGGTACAACAGTTCTGGCATCGATGGCAGTCTGAATATTTAAACACAATCCAACAGCGATACAAATGGCAAGTGCCAATACCATCGATAAAGGTTAATGACATTGTCGTCATAAAGGACCAAGATTTGCCGCCTTCTAAATGGCTATTGGGCAGAGTGAAGATACTCCATCCCGGCACAGATAATCTAGTACGCGTAGTCACTATCCAGTGCAAAGGAAACAACGAATTGAAGAGACCAGTATCAAAACTGATCATTCTTCCAAGTGAACCACAATAATAATTGTTATCTATTTAGGAATGTCCTAATTTTGTTGAAGTAATTACCTGCTAAAGAAAGTATACAATTAAAGTAGGTACTTAGATTTTGCATGAATGAATCTCAAAATTTGTATAATTATAGAAACATTATTTTATATGACATAGTTCTTAGAACATGTAAAGGGCTTGAATTGTTAAACTCCCACCACTTCTCTTGAAGATACAGTCCATTGCTATGTATGTGTAGAGTTATAATTTAACTAAGCAACTTTTTATATAAAACAGTTCGTTTTGGTGGGCGGAATGTCTAAGCGCTTAGAACAAAAGTACCTATACTTAACTTTTTATGTGAAGGTGTTGAAATTTATATATTTAGTCGTCAATAAACATTAGCACAATCAAGACGTTTCTTATTTTCTCTCTATCAGTGTCAAGCAAAAGTGAGCCTTAATACATTAAACAATACTCTTTATGATTAGATCGGTACTAAAAAATCACATTAATGATTTAATTTTGATCATATTTAATGTTTTCGTATATTTTCGGATGTTCAATACACTGGTTAGTGTTTGATCATTTATCTTTAATACAGGACACATCCCAATTATAGATATTATTAGAGATTTTATTTTCAAACGATACGACATTGTACAGCCCTTACAAGCATAATATATCTGGTAACGATAAGTACCCCTTTGTCACACGATTCGTCTGTTATTATCCACATCAGATACTAATAAAGTTTGATATTTAAAATTATAAACTTTCTCCATCAGAAGATACAGTTTCATCAATCATTTATATTTATTTTGTACATAATCGATATCATTTATTTGATTTTAATTAAGACATGAATAGATAGTATTTTGCTAATTAAAATGGATGATTTTAAATCTCTTAAATCTACTTCGTCTTACTTTGTATAATAAATTATAAATATTTAATTTAGAAAAAAATATTAGTAAATTGCTTTTTTACTAATTATTCTTGTAAAATAATTTTCAATTTTTTTTTCATTTATTGAGAACAACAAACTTATCTATTTATCTATAATATAATTAAAATTTTGATTGCGTTGTTTATTTTATTACAAAGCTTTCGGCTCGTATACCTACTTTTAGATGAAGGGAAGACGGAGAGAATCTTTTAGACCTACATAAATTGGAAGTTATAGAGAAACACAGATGTGACACACAAACATACCCGGTTCGCCATTGAGATTCCTTTTTTTACTATTTGATACGGAATCCTAAAAATACCCTAAATAATGTAGGTAATTTATGACAGTAATAAACAACCATTATTTAACAAAGATATCAAATTTCGTCGCGTAATTTTAAAAGCAAATAAAATATTAGACGAAGAATAATATTGTCTTAAAAGGTAAATTTGAATTACAGTATTCTCTGAATAGTTTCATATTCAAATAACAGACGTCGAGACCTGGGGCTCGATTCTATAAAGAAAATGATACTAGCTCGAGCATGTTTCGTCGCGGCCTCCGTGCTCTGTCTCTTTCGCTAGCTACGCTAATACTACTAATCACGTAGAGGAAATCTCTCCGAGGCCTCCGTGAAGCGGCTCGCCGACGAAGTTTGTATTAGCTGAATAAGGGGGCAGATCGATATATCGAATGTCATTTCGAAAGCGGGATCAACTAATGTACATACCTATCTATAACTAAAGAATACTTTATATCAAAAGGGATTTTGACGAAGTTTGTATTAGCTGGATAATGAGGCATGTGAGAGGTAAACTCCCCGAGGCCTCCGTGCGGCGGCTTGCCGACGAAGTATGTATTAGCTGAATAAGGGGGCTGTTTCAGTTTTCGTTCCACACCACTGCCACAACTGTCCGTATTAAGTCAACCGTAATGTTTGTTGCTAATATTTCGGTATGACATACGAATATACCTAGATACTATCATCGAACTCAAACCAGTAATAACATAAACATAGCGAGGTAATAACTCAATCAACCGATGTCCCTGTATTAGCTTTGTCTCTAACGTAATTGGAAATTTCATGTCTGTATACAGTACCTCTACCATGAGTTGCTATCGAAACTTACTTTAGTCACTAGCGAGTAAACTACTATCGATGCAGTATTTCTCGATAGCAACTGTCAAATTTGTGACTCATGGTACCGAATTTCTATAGGAAAGGCTAAAAAACGTTACTTGCTAGTGTTTACATTTCGATAGGTTTTTTACCTATCGACTCGTACTATCGATTTTAGTTCTTTAGGTGACTGCTAGTGGCGCTGTACACATTTACCTACCATAGAAATGTTTTACGCCATCTCTAGCGAGTACGTATGTTAAAAACTCATGGTAGAGGTACAGTTTATAAAGAGAGATGAATTTATATCATTAGTTTTGTTAATAAATTAAGAATAAGAATTACGTCGCGTACCGTCGCGACAGTGGTTGGTGAGCGACTAAATGGAATTAGGTCAATTACCAGCATTTTAAGATGCCATTTTTAAACGCCGATGACGTATTTATAATTTATATATCATTGGGTATATTCACGAACATTAAGTTATTAATTAACAACCCCCTAAGGCAACGGTCTCAGTGCTAATTACAACTGCACCCTTTACTGAAGATAGCTCATTGTGACCATTTCTCACGTAGTTACTACTAATGAGGTATCTACCTAATTTAATTTCTGTTTTAAGAAACGTCAATCGCATCTTGCCTATCTTGGGAATTGTACCCGGACATTCGGTCTCTGATAACCGGTCAAATCTGACTCTAATTCTATACGAAGAAGTTGCTCCTAGACTATCCCACGTCCGTAGAGGGTATTAAGAAATACTTGTATAACTGAATAGCTACCATCTTGCGGTTTCACTGGCATTCCTGAGGGATGAAATGTATTTGGAGATTATATCCTATGTCACTCGGGATTAGGGTAGTTTTCGCAGGTTTTTTTAATTGTTGCATTTGATTCTAAGATTAACTCTTCACATATACAAAAACTCTCTTTATATTAATTAAGATTATGTTTTACTTCTGTTATAATTGAAGACACGAAGCAATGCAATTTTTAGTAAGGTAGCGATTTATGTATTACATTTTGTTTGTTTCCACTAAATACTTCTTATTTTTAGTAAAATGTATAAGTAACTAGACTTTTTAGAGTAGTTGAGCTCTTAGTGCAGAGTTCGTCCGGGGAAGTACTACCCTTACCCATTTCTACCGTGAAGCAGTATTGCACTTGTATTACTGTCTTTCGGTTAGAAAGGTAAGGGGGCCGGTGAAATGACAGGCACACGAGACTTAACAACTTCACGTCTCGGGGCCGACAACGAATTGGCGATGCCCCTAGTGTTGCAAATGTCCATTGGCGGCGGTGACTTACCATCAGGTGGACCGTCTGCTTGCTTGTCACGTGGTATAAAAAAATAACGAATAAATTCATAGATAATATAATGATATAAATTCATAATATAAACCAAAAATAAAATATTATGTTGACTACATGTTAAAACACAGAGTATCTATGAGCTCTGTTACGAAAACAATGTTTGTGCTCATAGTCCGTAATCTGACGAATCACGGTTTAAATGTGAGGGAGAGCAACGCACCGCGCCATAAACATATTTTACAAACCCCTGTCAATGCCGGTTACATTCACATAAATTAGACTTGTACAAGGAAAATGTCTTGGGCAATAAAGGCCATTTCATAATCTTATACTAGGTAATTCAGTGAGTCAAGCTTATGTTCGAGAAACTTGAAACAAATTAGGCTGCATGCTTACTACTTAAAAATACTATTTATTAATATATTTAACATTTTATAATTTATGTCCCCCGCAGTTTCACCTGCGTTCCCGTGGGATGTCACATGTATTATACATAAAAACCTTCCTCTTCAATCACTCTATCTATTAAAAAAACCGAATCAAAATCCGTTGCGTAGTTTTGAAGATTTAAGCATACATAGGGATATAGGGACAGAGAAAGCGACTTTGTTTTATACTATGTAGTGATCCAATTAAAAATAGATAACAAAAACATGAACGTTTAAGGAGTTATAAGCTTCAGCTTAAAACAACGAGCTGAGCAAGTGCGAAAAGATGTTAATCTATAAAAATGCAAGACGATTTATCTTACAATTTTTTATCATAAAATCTTTAAAGTGTAAAACTAAGAAGCCGTAGAAAATGTAAATATAAATAATAAACATGTTTTTTTGCCGAATCAAAATACAGAATCATATGCAGTCCTGTCTTCAGAACTAGCGCGAGCTGTGTGTCAGAAGACAGTTCCCACCCAACGCTTGCCTTATTCTAATTGAATAATAATAATAATAAATATCCTGGGACATTCTTTACACACGGCCATCTGGTCCCAAACTAAGCAGAGCTTGTACTATGGAAACCAGACAACTGATATACTACATATACTACTTTTTTTTTTCTAAATACATACTTATATAGATATTTACACCCAGACACAGAACAAACAGACATGTTCATGCACACAAATGTTTGTCCTGGGTGGGAATCGAACCCGCGACCTTCGGTTTGGCAGTCAGAGCGTTAACCACCAAGCTGAGTAGTCCTTTAGAGTTCTTTAGAGCTCTTAGTGCAGAGTTCGTCCGGGGAAGTACTACCACCTTACCCATTTCCGCCGTGAAGCAGTAGTGCAATTGTATTACTGTGTTTCGGTTAGAAAGGTAAGGGGGCCGGTGATATTACAGGCACATGAGACTTAACAACTTCACGTCTCAGGGTCGACAACGCGATTGGCGATGCTCCTAGTGTTGCAAATGTCCATAGGCGGCGGTGACCACTTACCATCAGGTGGACCGTCTGCTTGTTTGTCGGCCCAAGTGGCATAAAAAAAAATGATTTAACAAAAAAAAATATCTATATAATTAAAATACAATATTAAGTACCATTTCGTGTGTGTGTGTGTTTGTGAGTGTGTGTGTTTATTTGCATGTGCTTGTAGGCGCGTGTGCGTGTCTGTTTGTATGGTTTTTTCTGTTTGAATAATTAGTTTACAATAAGGTATAGGTTTTCTGTACTTGTATAATCTAGTTGTTGTAACCATAATTTTATTTTATCTTTGATAATATAGGTATATAATCTATATTTTAAGCAGTAGAGTTGATTAGACAAGTAACCTCACTTTAATAGCACAGTGGAAGAGGATTCTTAGTGGTTTTGTAAAGGAAAGTTGCTCAAGCACGAATAACATTTTCATTGAGCAAAATTCTGGTTGTTTTTACTGAGAACAAATATCTACTTTAAATTCAGCTATAAATTTTCAAAACGTACATAAATTTATTTTACATTCAATTTATTTATTGTCAATGAATTTTATAAATTTTGTTATATAATTTTTTTAATAATTTATTTGTATATAAAATATTTATTAGGTTATTTTATTCAGGAAGGTATATTTTAATTTAATTATTAGATTAGAATATATGTATTAAACTTTAAATTTAAATTGTAGATCAAACAGATATAGAATTGCAATACAACATTAAAAATGTACTTCCTTAAAAATAATGCGATTAAACCTATTTATGGAAGTGAAAAAAAAAAATTATCAGAGTGACATGTGTAAGGCTATGATTAAAGTCTGTGTGAGAGCCATCATAGGCGAACAACTTGGTCACGTCCAAAAAAAAAAAAATACTATGTGCTCATGTATTGAACATCGTCAACGCATCGCGGCGCGCGGTGCGAGCGTCTCTGTCGTTGGATGGTCGCGAGTCGATTTGCGTGCACGTTGCGTTGCAGTCACGGCCGGTCGCCGCCCTACATAGCGGTCAATTTCTGCACTGGCCTCATATTTGTTTACTTATTACGATTGTTCAATAACAACGTAGGACAATTATGGGCCAATTGGACATTCTCCACCAGTCCCAGTATAACATCAAAATGGTGTAGTACATATCTGACACCTGTAATGACCTTATCTAAAAAGAAAGTAATGCGCTATGAAACTTCGTTTTTAAAGAAATTCGGCTTTGAAATTCTGATCAGCAACCTTTTTGTGTGACGAAAAATAAATTAATGATAAACACAATCTATGCTACTCAAGTGGTTGATGAATAATTAAAATGTTCCCCAGTAATACAAAACTTTCACTTCTATCGTGTCTTTACGACACACCCTATTTATTATATTTAATAGAGAATAAATTCACCACTAGTGAAAGAATTCGAGGTCAATGCTATAATAAAAACTACATCATTATTTAGAAATAAGAATTCAATTCAACGCATTTCAAATTCCTTATTCGATTTATTCAAAGCAATTTTGAAGAAACATACCTACAACGAAATATTGGTAGACAAATTCAACATCAATTTCACGATATTAAAGTAAACAACAAGTATATTGTAACAACTTACTAATACCTACAATACGGTTTTATACATATAAATCGAAGAAAAAAGTGTATTGGTTTAGCATATATGTGTCGAAATATTTGGCAATATCCTCCACATATGTACTTAGTATTAATTGACCGATATGGTTACACCACTTATTCAAGTTGGTAGCGTTGTTACAAACTGTTGATGCAACAACAATCTGCAACGCGGTTTGCAATCCCTGTTTTATTTGACGCGGTTTAACCCGCAAATGCGTGTCAAAGCATTCATACATTCTATACAATATACATTTCAGTTGTACTTCATAATGAAATAGAGCGGAGACGATGTCAGGTTCGCGACATTTGAAACCATCGCTTTCGTCAATAAACCGATACACAGCGATCTTATTATACGACTAAATTGAAATTGTTACCGAGACGATATTGTCAACTAGTGCGATGAGCCTTGTAATCGAATATTATAATAGAATCCACAGGTAATAATCCGTTATTATGAAGGAGATCGGATTATAACTGTATTGGTTGATTTGTTGAGATTGATGAGATTATTGGATTATGCGACCAATTACTTTTGAATTCAGAACGTTGGTATGTCTTTTGTTTGATGGGTGTTCTTTCATATATGTAGGAAAAACGTACATGTGCTTAAGTACCTATGCATAGTAATATTTATTAAGGCAAATGAAAAGAAATAATATCAATGGATGCGTGCCTAAGTAATGGATCAAGATTTACGTATAGATTATGTCATCATGAGGCAAAGCTTGTTAAACAAGAAAGCGTCAATATGCCGCAACGATGCGTGTGAGTGAAATGAATCGCTTACTTTCACGGGTTACTTATGAAATTTGCGATTTACACGTTATGCGGCGCATTTTGCGCAAGAGCACGGCTCGGTGCGGTGGTGGGTGGTGCTAGTCGCAGTGTGCGATGGTGGTACATGATGCCCACCACAGCCTGTTATGTCATACTCGTATACCACTTCTATTAGGTTCTGTACAGGGCACACCTTCCCCACGAGACATTAATCATTTTTTTATGCAACAATATGCGTATGTACACTTACTTACTCATGTGAACCTACCCAGTTATCTCTCAGGTAATTATACTCTCCAACTTATGTATACGAGTAGTTTCCGCTACAGTATTATATGCGTTATTTGTATTATCATTGTAAAATGAGTTCTACTATTGTTGTCTTTTATGGAGAGAACAAACAAAAGTTCTTTGTTCTATATAGTATTTGTTCTAGAAAATGTTATTCGTTCTTCAATGAATGTAGATAAAAAGGAAAGTCTTCCTCGATCACAATAAAGAGCGAGGTACAAAAGAGTTGTAATTCAAAATAAATAGCTAACTAAACGGAAACCAACAAATTGAGGAAAACGTGATAAAATAACACTATGCATTATTCAAGCGCTAATACCGCTTCAGCGCTTGAGGCGGCGGTGAGATGCAGCGGCACGGTATCGCCGTCATTCCCAGGGTACCTCATCTACTAACATGATCATCTCGACAAAATATTTATAAACTAGGTCGCCATTTATAATTTCATTCATAAGTAAGTGGTAAACTAGTTCTCGGCTCGGTAACAGGGTGTGATGTAACGGTTACCTCGCTATAGCTCCAGCATGGGTTCGTTTCTTGGGAAAGTGTTTTAGAAACTCGTTTCGCATAGCCTTGAATATTCTATATGATGGACATTACATATAATATTGTAATGATGTCTACACAGATCAAACATAAAATTATTTGCTTAAGTAATATTTTTCACCTAGTCAATCATTGCCAAACTGTGCTATTCTATCCAGCTTATGTCTAAAATGAAGATTTCTGTCAATCTGAATCACCACAGAGCGGAGTATAATATACATACAGATAGAATATACAGAGATATCGCTTTCCAAACAACGTTCACGTTTTATACATTTCATATTCAGTGGAGATTCTATAATAACCGAGCACAAAAATCACAATCCAATAAAATAAAGACATTTTTCTCTGAGCTATATTATGATATAAAAGATAAATAGAAAAGGTTCTACCTAATATAAATATAAATGGTAGTGACTTTCCTGTTTGTGTTTATTTATGATTTTATTGTTTTTGCTGCTGTCGTGAAGACGGAAGTTATTTTCAACCACATAATCAATGGAGTCGGTCGACGGGACTGGGACGAGTGGAGCGGCGCGCCCAGAAGAGTTAATAATATCCAACACAAAGAAATTTAATCATATTTTAAGCTATTCATAGACGAAAATACAGCCACTACCGTTTAAAATAAATTACAAATATATCTCGAGTCTTTAAATACACCAATCTTTTATTTTTATAAATATAGCGCAACCGATTGTGCAAGATTGATTGACTTAACCCGTTTGATTCTGATGCAATAAATTGACTGTAACGAAACCCTAAAAAGTGTTATTGGTAGATACTCAAGGGAAATTCCACTTCTGTAAGTAAATACGTATTCCACGAAATTGCGCATTCATTGCCATACACGGCGTCTTTATTTAACATTTGTGGCACCAAAGTTCAGAGGTAGGTATCAAACTTACACATTTAAAAAGAAAAATAGCACAACTTTGTTACTCAAGTGCAATTTACAGACTACAGTTTGGTTGTACCTTGTACCAAATGTAGCTTTTAAACTATTTTAGTATCAGTGATAACTCAACATTTAGGTTCCTTCGCAATGAATACAAAGAGAATCCTTTCTTGTTTAGCTACATAGGTTTGGTCGTGTCGTATAAATTTCGCGTAGCCTTTTTTGTGTTGTCTCAGTATTTTCTCGTAACCCGCGCAAGTAAATAATTGGGAAGTACAAAAAGGTGAACAGCCCGTGAACTGTAAGTGTGGCAGAATTGTGGGGGGCTGAAGCGAGAAAGGTTGACGTTAAATAAATTACGAAGTGGCGAGTCCAAGGAACGTTGCGGCGGGCCCACGCTGTGTCTCAAACACCAGGTTCTTCTAAAGCCAACACAAATAAGTGGCAAAACAAACACTTAACCAAGTATTGTATAGCTAAAAGGGCTTCAACACACCTAGGCCTGGTTAAGCTAGGGCTTCTAAGAGCATTACCTTGTGTACTTCTACTGCTCACAAAAAGACGGTAAAATTTCTTTCAGACAAATATACTTGACATTTATTTAATAATTGTTCAACTGTTTTCTTAAATATGAGAACATTAGTAATACCTTAACGTACTTTGAATGTACTTTAGGAGTAATATGATACATTAAATGCAACTGTCTTTAGAATGTGACAGCAAAAAGGTGATGTTTTCTACGGAATTATTTTAATAGTAATTTTTATACTTAAAAGTATTTTCCTTTGCCATTGAAATAAGAAATCAACAATACTGTTAAAAGCTCTACTCTTTCATTCAAAGTAGTTTATTGAGTTTACCCAGGAGGTGAAGATGACTTTGACTTCGTAACGTGTTACACAATGAACTATTATTTAAGTTTATTAAATATGTGACTCACATTTATGAAGCATATGTATTTTAATGCTAAAGTTGAGATTGTATATTATACATACATGATGACAGATGTAAACTGTTATTTAAGAGCCGCAAATATACAATATATAAATACTTTTTAATGTGGATAGAGCTGCTATCAGCTCTTGAGAGTTTATTGAATGGAAACTAAAAATATCTGAGGATTTTCATTTCACTTATTTTCTCCGATCTTTTCATGTCTCGCTTTACGAGTACACATACATTAGACTTTTAGAGCTGAGAATTTTAATATAATTACATAGCCCTTATGATCCAGACAATTTAATATAAGTAACCGAAAAAAAGATAAGGCAGCAAGCGTGACCTTTGACGATACAAAAAGTAACTAAATAAATTAGTAGCTACTTTTAATTTCAGTAACATTTTAAATATTTACATTAAAGTTGGCAACGGAATTAATGCTTAACAAGTTTTTTCAACCGAGCAATTACTCGTTTTTTTGGGTTCCGTGCCCAAAGGATAAAACAGGACCCTATTACTAAGACTCCGCTGTCTGGCTATCTGGTTGTCTGTCCGTCTGTCACCAGGCTGGATCACATGAACCGTGATAGTTAGACAGTTGAAATAAATAAAAAACTAAAAAACAGAATAAAATGAATATTAACTTGGGCTCCCATACAACAGACATGATTTTTTTGCCGTTTTTATAAACAACTAGTAGATGTGTTTTCATTCCACCACTTAGGCACACGGTCATCGTTAATAATCTTTTTGGTTATAGACCCCGGCCCATACTCATCATTGCCGTCACTAAGCTTTCTGTAAATATTTTTTTTCGTTATTTATTTATTATAGTTGTCCCCCGCGGTTTTACCCGCGTTCCTGTAGGATGTCACATGTATTATACATAAAAACCTTCCTCTTCAATCACTCTATATATTAAATGCGTAGTTTTAAAGATTTAAGCATACATAGGGATATAGGGACAGAGAAAGCGACTCTGTTTTATACTGTGTAGTGATGGTACAGAACCCTTCGTGCGCGAGTCCGACTCGCACTTGGCCGGTTTTTTTTTATTGAATCCGAGCCGCATTGAGCTGGAATGTTTCTAAAAGTCTATATGGATATTAAAACAGCATGAAGTCTGCAGGATAGAAGTGTTGCATCACCAGAGAAGGGATTAGAAATTCACCTCACGATACATTACCATACGTCCACTGTTCTTATGTGTCGATATCGACACCTACAAATTCCAATTGTGAAGCGGCATGTAAAGTACCATATTAACTGAACTCACGGTACAGGGGCTCGATTCTGTAAGGAAAATAACACTAACTCGAGGATGTTTTGTCGCGACCTCTATGCTCTGTCTCTTTCGCTTACTACGATAATACTACTAATCATGTGAGAGGTAAGCTCTCCGAGGCCTCCGTGAAGCGGCTCGCCGACGAAGTTTGTATTAGCTGAATAAGGGGGCAGATCGATATATCGAATGTCATTTCGAAAGCGGGATTAACTAATGTACATACCTATCTATAACTAAAAAATACTTTATATCAAAAGGGATTTTAAAGTACATATAATGGAAAGGCAATGTAAGCAAATGTAAACATGTCTTATTTTTATTACCTATATATAATAAGCAACTTGGTATCCCCTGATAAACCCCATGGGGTTTGGGGGAAAATGTATATACAGTATGTAGTATTGTAGAGTTTATAAATAAAAAAAGTATATCTGAAATTTAGACGAAAATTGGCAATTGTTCGTCTGACCTAAATCAAATGATTAATTTTTAATGTAATTATTTGTAATATTTAAAAAAAAAAACATGTAAAGACGATTTATAATAATGATCTAAAAATTATTCAGAAGTTGATATTTTTGATCCTAAGTTTAACAATTTAAAAAAAACCATAAAAGATATCCTCCAAATCAAACCGGTTCATACCCAGCAGATAAATTAAGTCTAAATAAATAATATTTATTTATAGTTTCTAAATAATAAGATTTTTATCTATATTGTCATTTGGGAGTGCTCACTTGCACTTTCATCGCATTTGTCTTGGTATTCATTTCTAGTTTTGTTTTTCCGTATACATATGTTTTGAGTTACAGCCCAGCTCTATATCTATTATTACTTATTATGTTACCTTTTGGTTGTAATTTGTATTGTGTATCCTAAATAAATAAAAAGTATAAGAGTCTGTGAAGGCCTACATGTATAAACAATATTTATATTCTATTCTATTCCAAAGCGTTGTATAACCTAAAACGATGGTTGGTATTCAAGTTTAAAAGCATGCCAATCACCCGACCTACATATTGACGTGAATCTGTTGCGAACAGAAATACCAGGTAGAACACCCGAAATTTCTGTACATATTTCTAGGACAATAATATTATGAAGAGCCAACATTATGATTTATGTCGCGGAAAGTTTGCGTACCTACTAAATTCTAATATAAGTAGACGTATTTGTATACCATTACAAATAAAAATGTAAAGCGGGAAAGCTTTTAGGATGCCTATGCCAGGATCTGGTGGACATATCTTTTCGCTTATCATTTTTTCATATATTGTAGTTGTATTTATTGTAGCGTAGGTACGGCAATAAACTTGAGATAGATTCAATATTTTTGATTAATAATAAATATACATTACCTACATTGCTTTTTTTCAAATTTTTATAATACTTCGCCTCTATGGGATACTATAAGCGCAAACAGATGAACCATCGGTATAAATTACTCTAAGTGATGAAGAAAATGCATGAATTCTGTGCGTAGTTTAAAATATATAAGCGGACAAACAGATAGATAAAAATAGTGTCAATGTTTTAAACTATTTAGATACTTAACGGATACAAATAAATACACAAAACTACTGAACCGCTTTTGATGAAATTTGTCTAAAGAACACAAGCAAAGTCGGAGAAACACAGAGCTTAATTCTCACCTTGATATGAATTCAATATACGATGCTACGAGACATAATACGATTGCAGCAGGAAGTAGCAGATTATCGATATCATAATCAAGTTAGCGATGTAGAGGTTATATGTTTGTGAAGGTGGACTTCATCATCATCAGCCTATCCCCGTCCACTGCTGGACATAGGTATCACATGCACGCCACTGAGCTCGATCTTCAGCTCTTTGTTTCCAACCGCTGCCAGCCAGCTTGCGTATGTGATCGCTCCATCTAGCTGGAGGGCGCGGTTTGCCCTACACACTTATTATATGTAAATAGAATCTCACTGAATATAACGTAATGGGAGGTTACTGAATACCGTAACAACCACCACCACCGCCATTCATTCATTAGAGTACACACATATTTTTTTTATACCACTTTGGCCGACAAACAAGCAGACGGTCCACCTGATGGTAAGTGGTCACCGCCGCCTATGGACATTTGCAAAACTAGAGGCATCGCCAATGCGTTATCGACCCTGAGACGTGAAGTTGTTAAGTCTCATGTGCCTGTAATTTCACCGGCCCCCTTACCTTTCTAACCGAAACACAGTAATACAAGTTTTTTTTTTAATTTTTTTTTTTTATTTGTCCAAAATTTGTTAAACACTAAAATTATACATGAAATCTGCCAAACTACTGCTTCACGGTAGAAATGGGTAAGGTGGTAGTACTTCCCCGGACGAACTCTGCACTAAGAGCTCTACTACTCCAGCAATATACATTTTTAGCTTTAATTCTCGGACCACTTCCCAGAAATTTTAATTCGGAAAATGGTATACGATAGTTTCCCTATTAACACCTAAACTTCACAGATCTACCTACATTATGAAGTTAGATCCACTTATCAATGCTCAGATTATAGAATTAAAGTCAGGCATACATATACCTTGATTAAAAAGTTTTTCGATTAATTACCTACTGAGTACGGGTTCGTACCTCGACAACTCACATAAATTAAATTTATTCGAACACGTTCCGTGTCAAATGCGAACATTGCCCGTCCGTATCGTTGGTCTAAGGGTGGACTTACTGATTAGTTATTGATCTATACTAATTTTCATCGCTAAATAGTTAAGACAAAAACGTTAAATAAACTACAAGAAAGCTCGTTGACATCGGATAGCAGATTTAAGATACACGAAGATAGTGGTTTTCTTTTACTGGACAAAAATATGACTTCATGTAACTATATTATTTTGATTTTCATAATTTTATTACTCAAAAATAAATAATAGAGAAAATAATCGAATGTATCATTAAATGTTTGCATTCATAATTTAACACCATTATCGGGAAAAAGTTACATTGTGAAACCACGGGGTATATATTATCTATGAACCAAGTTTCATAAAAATCCGTTTGGTAGTTTTGGCGTGACAGCGTAACAAACATCCATACATACTCTCAAACTTGCATTTATAATATTAGTAGGGTTGATTTCCGATTGAGATGTCTTCCTCCAACGAGTCACTATGGTATCATAGCAAAGTTTTTCATCGCCCCGCAACTCGGGCTATTTTTCTCGCCTCATATCTCTTTTATTAGGCTTAATACAAGGCTTATGCGATGATGAATCACTAGAGAAGATCTATTGCGGGACGCCGCCGTGTTTGATATTATGAATGAGTCGGTATGAAAGATAAGATGGATGTAGGTTCTTTATGAAATTAATGTAAGTCGAATTGAAAAGTAACCAATCACTTCACAGTTCAACCACGTGCCGACTGTGAATAAGAGGGGCGTTTTTACACACGACGGATGTTTTTGTCATCGAATGAGGAAAAATAATTATAGTAAATCTATTTTGAGGTAGGGATGATGTATGCAGCTGGGTACAGATCAGATTACATGACAAACAAATATATATTTGTTGCATTTTTCTTCCCATAAATATTAACATCATAACGTATTCATAAAATTGTTCGAAAAATGTCAGGTTTTGAAAGATTTTTTAAATTCTCGAAACCAAAAAAAACTTAACCATCGTTTCACATACAGGATTTGATATGTCTGGAGTTGAGAAAATAAAGCCGTAGTAATTAATAATGTGGACAGTATCGTGGATGTATAAAACGAGTGCGCTTTAAGTGAATCGCAGGCCTAATCTGTCAACAAAAAACACAGAAGGCGACGAGCTGGCAGCTGAGTTCAACCCAGTCAGTGTTGCGACGCGACCCACTTGCAGGCAAGACGGGCACCCGCCGCCCCGCGCCCGCGCCGCGCCGTCTACGGCCTTCTTTACAACTTATACCGCTCTGTTACGTAACACGACGTAAAAAACATTTCTGACGAATACCGCAACAATTACAAAACATATCAATAACAATTCGCTACTATTTTATTGGACTTAAAGTTGATTATTCTATAACACTCACTTTTAGAAGCCCACAGTTGACCGTCTTGTAGCGCTGTGAGGTAGGCCCTTAGGTCCGTTTGGCACTGTTGCGGTAGAGATGAGCTGCCACTGTCGACGAATTCTTTCCAGTCGTGATGGTCGAGGAGGGACTTCATCCAGGCCATACGTGACCTCCCACCGGAGGGTGGCACATCGTACGAACTGGAGTTCACATTAGCACCCACCACACTCACTAACACTAACATTACAGCAAAGAACATCGTTCTGAAGTTACCGATTCTTTTTGTACACATAATTTAATGATCAAACGAACATTGTCCGTAGAAGCTGCACCAAGTAGTTCAGTATTTCATGGTCAAGCTGCGGCACCTGAAACAACAATAAATTCTTGTATAAAACCACAAAAGCTGTTAAACAATTTACAGGCAAAATGTATTGCGACTGCGACAATAAATTTTAAAATAATAATGTATTCTAATGTTTGGACTATATATTGAAAATAATATCAACCTACAGATATGACTCAATGTTTAATTCCCTGCAATCGTGTTCTGTTGTTATTTTATCATGCTTGCTATAATTTTGTTACTTGTCTTTTTTACAGATGGTGAGATGTACGTCTGTAGGTTTAAATACCTACTAAAAATCCTTTAAAACAATGAAAAAAAAAGTTTTATTAATGACTTGGCTTGGTTGTTAGCGAGTCTGACTGCCAAATCGAAGGTCGCGGGTTCGATTCCCACCCAGGACAAACATTTGTGTGCATGAACATGTCTGTTTGTTCTGTGTCTGGGTGTAAATCACTACATAGTATAAAATAAAGTCGCTTTCTCTGTCCCTATATCCCTATGTATGCTCAAATCTTTAAAACTACGCAACAGATTTTGATGCGGTTTTTTTTAATAGATAGAGTGATTGAAGAGAAAGGTTTTGATGTGAAACATGTATCCGCACGTAAAAACGATTTATGGCGTCGTGGCTATATGATGAGTTGTCAAAATTTGAATATTTTATTTTAATTTTGGATTTTTGAGTTTAATGAAAATAAATGTTTATTAAATAAACAGTTATTATTTTTGTGGAAAAAAATCGTAATATAATTTTTTTACATTATGCCATATTTAGTTCTATGGAGGAGCGACGTATGATACTCCTCCTTTTAAATGGAAAGATCTTCCGCCAAGCTGCCGCAGATCATGCCTGGGGACCGCGGTCCAACTGTTGATGTTGGATGCTTGTATATATGTCGAATCCTGAGAGAATCTCGATATAGCGATGTAGGCTTCTCGCGTGTTGCGTGGTGCGGGCGGTGAAGGATTGTATGCATGTTCATAGATGTCACCACAGTTCCTATCGTAATCTATTATTTTATACATATTACTTGTACAAAATAATTTCGATGTTTCACATCTGCCAGGCGTCCCGTGACGGCTCACATTTTTTTATTTATAATACTTGTGACATAACACGGGAACGCGGGTAAAATCGCGGGGGACAGCTAGTATCTATATAAATATATATTTAGAAAAAATGTAGTATATATAGTATACGAGTATCTGTTATCTGGTTTCCATAGTACAAACTCCGCTTAGTTTGGGATCAGATCGCCGTGTGTAAAGAATGTCCCAGGATATTTATTTCTTTATTATTTAATGTGAATATGTCTACGAACACATGTTTGGTGGCTAAAGCCCTTGCAAATTCCATGCATATATTCATACTATTCTATTCTAGTGTATTGATTGGAAATGCTATTTTTTCTTCTCTATTTTGACCTTTGCTCCTTCGACTACGAAGTGTCTATGTAATGACTAGTTGAAGGTATATCTACAGAACAGATCAGTGCAAGATAGAGTTTGTTTGTTATTCTCTTTCTCTCTGATTTTGTAAGCTCAAGAAATGTCATTAAATCACAAAGAATTTTGGTATACAACTACGAGGTTATTATTCTGCCCTTATAACATTTTTAAACATATTTTTACCAAAACCCTACTCTTATAAGAAAAAAATTCACCAACAAACAAATCTTTTGTAGTTTGTAAGGACGCTTTTGTAATTTTATACAGAAGGGAATTAATATTTGAGTTTCTATTTCAAAGAAAAGCTGAATGCCTTTTTAAAATGAGTCGAGTATATACATGCATAGTGCACGTAGTGTATAATGCACGTGTACAATAGAGATAATATTAAAAAATAAATTATATAATTAAAAACATGATTAAGAAATATATCGTATATTCCAACGGAATTACAAATAAAAGGTGCAAACGGAAGTATCACATCGTCGACGCTACTCGAGCGAAATTATTTTACACTTGGAAAATGTTAAAAGGAAAAAGTCGCTGCGTTTTTCCCCGGCTCGTTTCAGCACACTTTGGATTTTTATTTGATTCAGAGGCAATGTGTCACCGCAATTTCCCGTAACAGCAGTCGTAACGTGAAATAGAATTCTCACTGTGAAGTATTTCAATTGCTCGGTTAATTTTCTATGATTACGTGAGAAACGGAATTGAAATGGGCAAAGTAGGTACTATTGGGGCTTCATTGCCATAACCATTCCGACGTCTAACAGGCATGTCACGTGGTTGTATTAGTATATATTTAAAGTAAATACACGCTTAAATAGTTGAAACTAATTGTAGACAAAGTACGACTGAAAGCGGGTTGCATTTCATAATGATTCATATCCCATTTAACTAAACTGTATTGGGTACAAATATTTATTTGATTTAATATGCATTTAGAGACTATAAATAAGTATATGTAGTACTAGCTGTCCCCAGCGACTTCACCTGTGTTTATCGATACCATTAGCCTATATCCATCTACGAAAAATTCCACCTCGAATGGTAGCAGTCCCATCTTCATATGCTTAGTTGTTTTGAGGTGATGGTGCGTCAAAGGAACCCCACAAGATAGATAGATTGATATCAGTTAACTGGATTCCATAGTAGAAGCTCTGCTTAGTTTGGACTGAAAGGTGTAAAGAATTTCTCGGGATATGGATTTATTATTGTAATATGCAAGAGACCGTATTTAGCAAGTTTATTTATATAGGATAATCTCCGAAGACACTGCAACTATTTGAAAACATCTTTCATTATTTAAAAAGTAGAGACATGTTGTTGGACCTGTACAATGCGGGTAAAACGGAAGCTGGTATAATACAAAGAGAGTGTGTACATTTTATGGTAATAAAATTAAATAAACTACTGGTATTTCAAAGATTCTTTCACTTATAGACAGTTACACTATTCCCAATGACATAGTATATGTTACAATACGAATAATTTATAAAATAGGTACTGAGGTTACGGAGAAAACCCTCCACGTACAATACTCAATGGTCACAGTTCAGCAATGGATATCCCTCGGTTGATATGATGATGATACAAACAAACTCACAAAAATCACGCTCCTTAATATTGGTTAAGATTAAATATTTAACGATAAAGAGAGTTGTAAAATGAGTATAATATTATACGAGTATGTAGTTATATGCTGTCGTGTAAAAGAGTCTTAATAAAGGTAAGGATCGAATAAACAGAGCCGTGGAAAACAAAAGCCGTAGAACAATTGGAGTGCGTTGATTAACAACACAAAAGCGACGCGAAACCGAAAGCCAATTAGATGGTATTGAAAAGCTTTTAAACAAAAATGCGGCATAGCTCTTGTGAATATAGAATCACCGGGGTTTTGAATCAACGTGACCAAGTTTTCGGTTAGCATTTAGGTCATCGTACCGGTGGCAATGGTGGCGGAACGGCAAATTAATTTATTAAACCGACCCTCTCATTGCGACTTCATGGCTTGAAATGTAACTCTTGTTAATAACACTTATGTAACTCGACCGGATTGCGTGGCTCTCACAAATGTAGCTCTGAGATAGTGCGATTAGTTTTACTTTATCTGTTTTGTTAATTCGCGCGACGCGACGTGCTGGGAAACTTTCACAGTGCTCACTCATTAACATCACCATAAGATGTTGTACTTGCACCATAAGATATTAGAGATACCTTTTTTGTAACAAAGGTAAATGTATTACGACAGCAAGGAATCGTGCCGTGACCCACTGTTATTAGATTTGCTCGTACAGACGGGTCTTGCATGAACAATTGAAGCTACACATAAAAAACAGCTTTGCAAAACGTGAAGTACCTATTTATTAAAGTGCTAAACTAAACGAGTGTGGGAAAACCCAACTTTACTATTTTGTAGTTATTGCTATAATTTTGGTTTGGATTTGTGGTTTGTTGCACGATGGCGTGTATGTAGCAGATAGTTCAGATGCCTAAATGACCTAGATTGTGTTAAATAGCCCGCTTTCCGCGCCAGAGAGCTCGTGGTTAGTATACATAGTACTATGTTCCGTACAAGCATTGCCACAATAATGTTTACGCCACTTGCTATTTGAACGCATTCGGCTTGGACAGTGTTGCAAGTGTCCGCCGCACACTTGCCAACTATGTGTTTTCAATATTTTAATTAAATTTTACTCATTCCTAGACCTCGACCCCAGTAGATCTTGTGATACCACATTTCTGCAAACAAACTAATAATGATAAAGGTTAAATGGTGTTGCCCAATTTGGGTATTTTTAGCTCGCAAAAGTGGTTTATATTATGTTGTTATGGATATACAGTGTAAACTCTTTATAACGTTATCCTTTATAACGATAAACTCCCTATAACGTTGAAGTGAGCCCAAGTTGGTTGGTTTGTTCACTTTGTTTTGTTTTTTTTTGTTCACTCCATATAACAATAACTCTCTATAACGACAAAAAATGCTCAGTCCCTTGAGTTTCGTTATAAAGAGTTTACACTGTATAATGCATTACGTCGGGGTCACCACTTTGGAAGTTATGTCACCAAATTAGATAGAAGTTAGAAGCCTATAGTTGATTTGGTTTAGATAATAAAAACGAGACTAACTTAAATCTAAATAAACAGTACAATAATTATATCCAACGAAAGTAGGTCGTACACATATGTGTAAGGAAATGCGTGCAGGTAGACAATCACAGAACATACACTGCACTAGCTTTACTTTTAGCTTTTAGCCTTAGATTGTAGGCTTTATGGTCTTTACGATGTCGTCATATCATGAGTGAAAGGTATTTAAATACAGCTCATTATTTCGAACAAGTTAATTAGGCATTGTATAAAACAACACAATATTTTTATAGCTCAATATAGCAATAGCTAATAATGAGCTATATTTTAAATACGTTAAACGATCTTTGTTATTATTATAAACTATGAACAAGTTACCGCAGCATTGTTGATATAAATCATAAGAAACAATTATGTCGTTTTCAAGTCTAACTGCGGTAAATAATAACTTTACTACTAAATAATCTTTAAAGTTAATGTGAATTTATGAAGTTAATTGTGACGCAAGATCCGTTGAAAGCGCCCGTGGAACATGACATTCATTATTGTTTGAAACAACGTTAATAAATCAATCACGGCCTCATAATTTGGATTGTAGCTACCTATATCAAAGTTTGCACCATAATTAATGAGTTTGAAAGCGAAGTTAGGCTGAGATGTCCACTACAAAAGCAAAAACTAATGCTCCTCGTGACATGAACACTGACTGTTTTCGTTATTTTTCTATTTGTAAAATTTGTTACTTATTTTAGTTATAAATGTTATAGTTAATTTATACTCAATGAACTTCACTAGATCCCAGTTTAACGCACATTATTTATATTTGATCCGTCAACCCTTTAGATTGATATAATTCTTTGAAATAACCTGCATTAAAATTTCTGTAAAAATATATGTACCTAATATAATGTTCATTGGATATTCCGTAATATTTCTATCGACGCGATGGTCGGTGTTTCCGGTGACCTGAGGGCCGGTGAATACCTCGGTCAGATGATTAGCATTGCCATACTGAATGGCAATGCCGCCAGCGTTCTGGGAACACTTCCCACTGGCAGCGATTTAGATCAGTTCACTCTGTGAGCAGCTGATCTACCTTTTTAACGATATTCTTTCTATTGTACCTATATATTTTTTTGTAATTTTTAGTAAATTTTGTCCATTGTCTATTGACTATGTTATATTCTCTATCTCTGTAACCACGGATATTGACGCCGGTTAAATTACTTCTGTTGGAGACACTTTCGGTCAGTTATGATTACTGATTATTAATGTATTCGAGTACTGATTCAATCGCATTTTTATATCATAAAAAGTTTGATGACAAAATAGGTAATATTAAATACATGTAAATTGTAATTCGTCGTCAAATCGAGCTGTCAACTTACATGATATGTAAATCATATTAGATATCAAGTTGTAACTCACACTCTATTTGAAATAACCAATTTATGGAAAGGGTAGGTACATTAAGAATCCTAAACTAACTTCAATATCTCAGTTCAATTGTAGGATTTACATACCCAAGTGTTTACCCAAAATTTGTTTTATCTATATGCTAAATTTTACTAAAGTTTGCAGATTTAATGTGTTCTGGTGCCATTATTTCAGCTTGAAGACTTCAGGTTGGGAAACAGAATATGTTTAAAATCTTATGTTCTGTTTGAATTTGAGATACATAGTACTCAGAACTAACTTCAAATATTTTTTATATAACCAATATGGGTTCACCAACTCATAAAAAATGTTGTATGATTTCATAGGTAACCCAAAACTTCTTTAAAACGCCAAAGTTTTTAGTTATTTATTCATGAGGCTCTATGCCCTACGGGATCTTGGAAAATGGGTCTTTCAAACTCAGGACCCGTAAAATCTACAGAGGTATTGATAAGCAATTATTTGTTGTAATGTAACTTTTAGAGTAGTAGATAGAGCTCATAGTGCAGAGTTCGTCCGGAGAAGTACTACCACCTTACCCATTTCTGCCGTGAAGCAGAAGTGCACTTGTATTACTGTGTTTCGGTTAGAATATTAAGGGTGAAATTACAGGCACATGAGACTTAATAACTTCACGACTCAGGATCGACAACGGACTGGCGATGCCCCTAGTGTTGCAAATGTCCATAGGCGGCGGTGACCACTTACCATCAGGTGGACTGTCTGCATGTTTGTCGGCCCAAGTGGTATAAAAAAAATGTTTACGGTTTATCACTACATAGTATAAAACAAAGTCGCTTTCTCTGTCCCTATATAGTATGCTTAAATCTTTAAAACTACGCAACGGATTTTGATGCGGTTTTTTTAATAGAGCGATTGAAGAGGAAGGTTTATATGTATTAGTATCTACATTGCACCTGAGCGAAGCCGGGGCGGGTCGCTAGTTATGTATAAAATACAAGACTACAGCAATATAAACTTCCAAAATGATCTGAAATGAAACTTTTTTTATTATAATAAATGAATGTTTCATGAGAGTTGAGCAGGGTGAAGCGGGGCATGCGGACACTCTTAGTCATTGGATACAGTTAGCCACATAGGGTGTACACAGACCTTTTTTTGGGGTTAGCCGTATTAATCCGGCTTTGATGCCAGCCCATTCGTCGAATAATTTCTTGTTGAGCGGATTTCTCTTTGTTATACTGCGGAATTATTCAGATACGTTAAATATTTAATGGCATGAATCGCGATCTAGTCGCAAATGAAAATGTAAGCCACATTTGTTTGACCCAGTTCTCGTAAATTGTATTATTATCTTATTACTATTATAAGTGTAAAATTGGATGGATGGGTGTTTGTTACTCTATCACGTCAGAACGGATCTGGATGCAGTCTGTTACAGATATAGATTATAGTCTGGAATAGGACACAGGCTTTTTAACCAGAGAAAATCGTTTGGAAACGCAGGGGAAACCGCGGTCCCGAGCTAATTAATGTTTATTCTTTTTTTCTCACTTCGTATTTAGATGGAAATATGCTGTATTTTGTATAAAGAAGGTGGCAATGTGTAACTATTTGGTGACCTTCACATTAGACGTTATAGATGCAATCAGATTTTTGTTTTCTTTTTTTATTTATGACGGGATTGCTATTTATTATGATAATATTATTTTATTTATGATATTGATTCCAGTTGCGAAGATAATACAGATATACCTTAAGCTATCGTTTAATTAAGCAGTTATTCACGAACATTGGTTACGTTAGTACGTAAGTACTTCTTTAATCTCTGGTTGTGTGCATGCTTTATTCAACACAGCAAGTAGGTACATATACGCTAAAACTGTAAAGAAAAAAAATAATATATTTCTGTTTGTGATGAGTAAACTCAAAAGCTACTAGACTGATTATAATAATTATTTTGCTATTATTATAATACTTTATCCAGAAGTAATTAAGGCTATATTATAATCCGGGATTCATTAGATGTTTCGGGAACGCGGCAATTGAAAATGAAATTGTGAGACGAAAAAGAGAAAAGACTTGTGTTTTTATATGTTCATATAATATTTTGTTTGTTAGGACAATGAGACTTTTGGACCGATTGCAATAATTCCTTCACAGTTAAAAAGCTACTTTATCAAGAAGTAATAAAGGCTATAATCCTTACTAATATTATAAATGCGAAAGTAACTCTGTCTGTCTGTCGCGCTTTCACGCCAAAACTACTGAACCGATTTAAATAAAATTCGGTACACAAGATGGTCTAGAGCCTGAAAAAGGACATAGTCAACTTTTTGATGCGAAAAAGAGTTGTAAGGGTTTGAAAGGGGGGAGGAGTCAAAAGTAGTATGGAATTTTTTTAGGCTGTGCCAAAGCTCGGGAACGCGGTTGAACCCGCGGGGGACAGCTAGTCTGTTATAATCTAGGAATACATTAGAACCATCTAGAATGCGGGTGAAACCACGAGACGTAAACTAGCTACTTATTCAAAATAAAAACCATTTATTCAGTTTAGATTTATGAAGGTCAAATTTAAAGTTACTGAAGCTACCAATTATAAACAAAGACATATGTATATTTGCTAAATGAGATTGCATCTTACTTCTTCATGAGGGTAACACCAAATATACTGTAGCAGAAGTGTACCTACCTAATGGCAACACCGGTTTTAATTAAATCGACTTGTCAGACTCGTTCATGGAGCGTCATAACTTTACATCCCTTTCATGTAGACAGATGGAGTTTCGACTTGACCACATTTGCCGAGATTGGAGTTGTGATAGTTGCTAACAACTTTATAACTTCAAACTATACCTACGAGGGACATCTTGCAAAATTATTCATGGAAATCAAAATGCCAAAGATACGATATTATCGATAATTTGTTATCCAGAACTATGCGATTTTTTCTAACCTTACTATAGATAGACATAAAATAGTTAGTCAATCAATTAGATTTTATAAAACCCACAAAATTACGTGGCAAGGTGATTAGACACCCTGACTGCCATGCCCCTGGTCGTAGGTTCGATCCCACCCAGAGCAAACATTTGTTCTGTGCCTGGGTGTAAATATCTAAATAAGTATGTATTCAGAAAAAAAAATGTTAATGTAGTACATCAGTTATCTGGTTTCCATAGTACAAGCTCTGCTTATTTTGGGAACAGATAGCCGTGAGCAAAGAATATCCCAAGAAACTCAATGCCACGTTTTATTCATATATTAGATACGCAACTAACTAAAACAAATATAATAAACGATTCTTGGAACAACATAGTAAGAGTCAATCTATGGTTCATCCGTCTGTAGACGTTGTTTTTATTTCCCCTAAGAGATCATTTCCGGAAGAAAATATTTCCTTGTTTCTTTTATATTCCAATTTAGGGACATACACTAATCTTACCCTTCATACGTATAACGAAATATCGGCAAACCTTTTCGCTGTTTATTGTTAAAGGGGGATCTTTAGCTTTGTCACTTTTAGGACCATTCAAAGCAGAAGAGGGATCAGGTTTCTCCTTTTCTTTACTTTAAGGAAGAATTGTTAGGCGTTCTTTGCTACATTAAATTGAAATTATAATAAAATGCTGATTCAGAAATATATAGGAATATTTTGCTTTAACCAAACCCAAAAACAGGCTGTATCATAAAGACAAACTATAGAAGTGAAACTTTTGTATCACTTTTGAATAGCATGGATTGTGTATATCATTCATTTATTTTTCGTCACAGAGAAAGGTTGCGGATCAGTATTTCAAAACCTATAAAAAGTTTCACTTCAAAATATGGAGGGGGGAAACTACCTATTTATAAGTATATTAGTAGGCCTCCACCATTTAATATGTTCGATAAAACATAATATGTGTTAAAGGTCAACTAGGAAAGTAAGACCAAACATACATTAATTTGTTTATTACATACAGTGATATTCAAAGTACTTACTAAATGCTATAACAAGGGACTCGGCAGATAAGCCTCAACCCGAGACCATTTACCAACCTTGGAAAGGCCATCCGACACGGATTATTAATCTAACCAAGAAAAGAATGTGCGACCAAGGAACATTACCCTCAAAGTACCATAATAACAACTTGCAACAAAACACTGCGGAGAAATGGTAGGGTAATGTTTATCGCACATCTTTTTGCGGTATCTCACGTGAATTCAAGATTTCTTTACTTATGTAAGCATGTTTAAAACTTTTTTGTAATGGTATGTACAACCAAAAACCGGGGCTCGATTCTGTAAGGAAAATGACACTAACGCGAGTATGTTTCGTCGCGGCCTCTATGCTCTGACTCTGTTGCTTACTACGCTAATACTACTAATCACGTGAGAGGTAAGCTCTCCGAGGCCTCCGTGAAGCGGCTCGCCTACGAAGTTTGTATTAGCTGAATAAGGGGGCAGAACTGACTAATTGCTTGGTGGTTGGTACTCAGTGCATTTTGAATATTCAGCGACAAAGTAATGATTTATAGACAGTTCCGTTGTTCAAAAGATTAAAAATAATAGAGATTAATGGATTAGATCATTAGATAGTTATATCTTATATCTTGAATGATTTCTTTTCAAAATGTTGTACTTCTTGGCACATTCATATTATAATTAACATAATTATACATTCACAAGGCACTAAACTCTTTCTCAAAAATAAACAAAACATTAATATTATGTAAACGGATCTTTAAATCAAAAAGTGTAAACACAATACCAACATACTTGGTAACTTTTACTCCGATGGCACTGTGACCCTAAGTGTATCTTGGCCTCACAATTCATACAATATTTTTAAAATCCGTAGTCGTTCCTACCCACACGATGCGAATAAAATTCAAATCTAAGATTTTATTTGACTCTGTGGGCGTCATAAATATGTATTAGTCTATGCAAAATTCAAGCTTTTCGTATCAGCAATAATCTCCGAGTAAACGGCTAAAGCATACGGTCGGACATGACGCAACTGTAAGGTCCTTGACAATGGAACCCTAAAAATGGAGGATTAACGACAGAGATATTTTATCATATCTACACGTCAAAAGCGCCGAGAAATATGGCGTTTTATTTTGCATTTCTTTTTCTTTGTCTCGGTTTGTTTGATCAAATATAAAAGTTACAAGGACTTTCTATACTTTTTGTCAAAAAATGGCCGAATTGCTTGTTGGAACATGCATATTATAAGATTCCGTAATCTGTACGATGTAATACAGAATGTCTAACAGTTAGGACTGTAGGATTAACTGCAGAATAAAAAAGGAAATGATATCTAATAAAGACTTTTATTTTTGCCCCATTTCAGAACTCCTATTTATTGACCGTACACGATTAGAAGCTCACCGCCCACAGCAAACAATACCTTTGATTTTATTTAATACAATTGTAAACTTAAAAGTATACGTAATTAAAAAAACAGCTTTATTTCCGCATGAGTGTCCTTGGTAATAATAGACAGACAGACGTGATAACAATAAAGGTTCCAAGTATGGCTACGGTATCCTAAAAATGAAACAGTCCACAGCGCTACGAGACGGCCTTAGGGAAATAACCATGCATTTTGTTCGAATAGCCCAGACTCATTCGGGTAGAAATAAAGAAGAAAAGCAATCATGAATACTGTGAATAAATTATAAGCTACCTATTCAAATGCCCCATAGCTATTTCAATTAAAAATTCAAGTTCACGTGCAACATTCAGCCGAAATACTGAGGTAAATATTACATGAACTGTAAAAGCTTGCCGGCTCACCTTTATGCAAATAAAACCGGCCTAGTGCATATTGAACTATGCATACCTACCTGTGTAAGGTGCCGAATTTCTACTCATATTATGGAGATCTAATTATTTCACGACAAAGTTTCTGCTACGGCTCTATTTGATTACGCCTCGAGCACTTAGCCTGGACTTAAGTTCATCGGCGGCAAGGTATTTTGTCGACTATTGCTCGTTAACTGGAACACTCTCCTTAGCCGTTCCTTTATTTTTTTTAGACTTTAAGGTGTGAGCCCTCGATGGCTTTTACGCGACTAACATTATTGCGTGAACATTACGTGATAATTTTCTATACCATTATATTTTTATTATTTTCCGAATTACAATTAAATTGTAATTGTGCATAAGGAGGTACACGTACTACACGAAAAAAATATTTCGGTAATTTTAACAATTTTTTAATTTTGTGTCGGGAAGTGTTAATAAAAAGATTTTCTTTGATTTATTAAATTACAGCGAATTGACCTAGAAAAATAAGGTTTCTTTTTTCACTACGTAACAGACCACACCAAAGAAATCATATAAAAATACATCAGGAAAAGATGACATTTAAAGAATGTCAGTGTCACTCTGTGGAATTGTAATGTCACAGCGGTGTCGGTATTTTGTTTTTATTTGACGGCTTTTGTAGAACCTTTGAGGATCGCACATTTTTTCTATGTTCATCCCTATTGACCATATTATGTAGGAACGTAAGCGTAATTCGACGACGTCTTGTATATTGATGGTGATTCATTGGGATACCAGAGCAACCGAGGTGCTATGGTCCACGGTAAAACCTGCGTTTTTGACATTGGCTTTATGCTATTAATACATACATTTGGCTATATTTAACACACTACTGAGTAAGAAACCTGAATGTGATCTGTTTGCGGACGGATGGCAGACGATAATTGTGGAATGTTTGAGGTATTGTGAGACGCTAGAGTGACAGGTTTAGTTTGTGTAAATTTATTGATCTCATTTATTGTTATCCTTTTTTTAGTAGATATGTGTAATTAGTGTTATTGGTGAAAACCGTTCTAATTGTTAAAATAAATACATAACTGATGTAAAACTTGATACATTTTATTCAAATGCCGTTAGACGATAGACTTATATAAAAGTGCGCACACGCCTTGTTAGTGACATAAATGATGTGACGCAACTTGACATCTTTGTCGGAGGCAAAACTAACAAACGGTGAAAGTTCATCGCTTGTCAGATCCGCGGGCCGCTGCACGTTTTGGTGCGGCGCCGATGCCGATGCCGGTACGGATGCTCCTAATGCCAATGTTTGGTTGCCTTTAACGTTTAAATAAATATCTGTCAGAGTTCGACATTTTGACAACTGGACATGATTTCACGCAAGCCAATAGCGCTTTGTTAAGTACTGCCCAATAGAAAATGCTTGGTAAGTGTAGTTGGTATAAAGATGTTAATTAATTTTTCTTGATGTAATTGCGAATTTATTGGCAAAGAGGCGTACGGGCCACCTGATGTTAAATAGTTACTTCCTTTAAAGAACTGTTCTTCATGGGTACAGCCGGGTATGTAACCACCACGCCAATCGGCTCGTCCTCCGAAATATTTTAGAATGTGCTAACCAATCCAATGTTCAACAAAACCTTGAAAACCAACGGTGATCCTAATTTCCCTATAATACTAAATCAGTAACGATTATAATTAATATTTGTAAGCACAGTCAAATGATTATTTATTTACTTACGTTGTTTTTCACCTTTCCTCGTGAGTTGATTGAACCGCAATGCCTACTGGCTGAAATGGAGCGGCAACTAAAGACCGGTTCTTTTTGTTTTACTTTATGCAACTTTACGATGCAATAGTACCAACTTGAATTCCGTGGTGATGATTAACTCGGCTATGATAAACGCTACCTACTTTTTAACGGCGCGTGCGAATTATAATGAGTCGAATGCCGAAATAATGCGAATGTAAGGAAAATTAATATACACCTGCCTACTGATTATGAAACCGTTTTGTATCTGAATTAAGTAATGCAGTTTGCTTGTTCGCGACACGGCGTGCTAGGCGTAGAGTTTGTTCAATGTTCTGTTGTTCTACTTTACGTAGGTGTGATTTGGAAACGTAAGTACTGTTCGTTAATGATTTTAATTCAGGTTGCTTACCATTTCTTAATACATAATTGTGCATATACAATGGGACGAGCTGATATAGGGAGATGGTAAAAAACTAATAGATGTCCTGATGCCTGACATCAAGTGAAATGGGAAAAGCAAAGGCGATCTCAGAGGGAAGATGAAATATAGATGCCGCATATAAAGTCTTATTTTGATTATATCTATTTGTGGCAGATCTCATACAACATGAATAATACAAAGTATCTATGATACAGTATGCTTCACGCTCAGATACAAATCGACGAAGCACTTTCTTTTTGTCCACCGCTCTTAATAGTGAACAGGAAGGCACCATACGAAATCCACCCATTATACAAAGTTGTTCTGTGTGCTTGTCAGCGTAAGTTTATACAGCTGGAGACGCTTGCCAAGAAACCATTAGGGGCTCTCAAGTTTAATGACTTTAACTGACATTCTGATGATTACACAATGTAACAGATTACCTGTGAGGCAACGTACTCGTGTCGAACTTTTAATAAGTACGTACGCTCGCGCAGGTCGTCTGATTCTGGGTCATTTTTTTTTATTCTCGTTGGCTTATTATTTAACTTCTATCAGTTATTTTTTATATTTGATTGACTTTGGTTTGACTGAATTTATTTGTAGGGAAGGAATACCTCTTGATGCCAATTCAGCAATCATAAAGGTGTAATAAGTATGCATCTTAATAAGAATTTCCGCACTTCTTATTTAAATCTCTATACATAAAACTACCATCAATCCGCGGTTTCACCCGCTTTCCCGAAGATTTAAATGAGTCACGAGATTATAACATGGCCTTCTCGATTAGGTAGCTTTCTAATAGTGAAATAATGATCAAAATTTGTCCAGTAGTTTTGGAGTTTATTAATTACAAACAAAACAATTATTTTCTTTTTATAATATTAGTATAGGCTCATATAGATCATACAGATTAGAGAAATTTGTAAAAAGAATATAATGGGTGAAAATTACAACAATAAGTTAATACCGAAAAACCCCAAACATAATTTACGGAATAGTAATTATACGAACCTTTTGCTTTCCTTTCGATCCTGAGATATCTATGGATTTACCTAACCAAAACTAACACCACAGAAAATTTCCACTGTCGTTGCGCTAGCTCTGTCATGTGGCTATTAAGAAATATCGAGATGAAAAGTTATTTACGCGATGGCTGTCCAGCCGTGAGCAATAGATTGTGCGCGTGCTGCGCCGGAGTCGACGGTCGTGCGGACACTGTGCAGCGCACTCTCCACCACCAACCGACCGGTATGAAAGTATGCTACATCAAATTAATATCACTTACATCGGATTGCCTTAACATTTGCCATTTATTATGTAAACAAGCTAGCGTGAGTTTGAAAAGCCTAATCTCCGCGCTCATCGCATCCTCGCTGTGCCACCCTTACTCGCTGCTGAGTAGATACTCCAAATAACTCACGTCATCTAATTACCTACACAAATGGTGCCCTCGCGAACAGCCTCCACCCTTTATTTCCAATTAAATTAATTGAATGTCAGTAGAGTTTCATTAAGTGGAAGCGAGTGAGGCTAGAATAACAAAGAAGCGTGATGATGACGCGAGCGCCCAATATTCGGGGGTCTGACAAATTACAGGCCCTTTAGTATTCACCGCCGAGACCAGAGTCACATTACTATTCCCATATTACATCGGATACGCCGTCATGGCACCGCGACCGCCTTTATGTGTTGATATCCCTTTATTGGTGTCAGCGCTGTTTTTTGCAAGAAATAGTAATTTTCGAAATATTGTCGACTCAAGTAGGTAACCTCGATATAAGTTCGGATTGCTCAATCAGAAGGATTCGAATTCTTTATCTCTGTCTTGAATTAATTTCGTGTCGAAAGGTTTCATCCGGAGCCGGAATGTTTGCGGCAGTAGAGCAATCAAACAGTACCTAGTTGAATATGCAGTAGATTCGGTCCTATTCTGTTCCAGATATTAGGAATTCAGTTTCAATATTTTATAGTCTTGCTCCGTTTGCGCTATAGTTTTTTGTATTCAAGTGTTTGTGGCCATATATTCTCCAATCATATTCCATCTGTTACTACCTCTTGTAACAATTTAATATATTCTGTTTGTATTCAAAAATAGCAACACTGAACATCTATAATCCTTTGTTTCGATACTTAGTTACGTATTCACAATGAATGTGAAATGTAAAAGCTCCAGGTGTGACCTTTTTTTCGTTGGGGGAAAGTTAAGCCTTTCCTCATCCCAAAGGCTTCGTCCGCCAAAACGTGCATAGATTTTTTAAGGCCACTTTTGTAGAACCTATATATATAGCTCTTGAACTAATCTGTAAAATGTCTTGCCTTGAAGCCTCACTCTACTTTCATTATTCATCAGGGTCTTCGTATTAAAATGTTTACTTATGAATAAATACATATTTTTCAATACATGGGTACCTATTATTATATATTTTTATGATTACCTTCATATTATATAGATTTGACTTGTCACCAAAGTGCACCAAATTAATTTCTTGTTTGGTGTAGGTACAAATAAAGAGTTACTTATTTTAAATACCCTTAAGAATCCTGTGTACCCGTGACTTTATCCCGAAAATCTTACAAAATAAAATGCGAATAAGCTACTTATCTCTACGAGGCCTCCCCAGCAAGAGTACCTACTTTTCTCTTTGGAAGGGACAAAGGTGTTAGCCTCTGATGGTTCTTACACCCTTACACGGACCAATTCGGCGAGCGCAAAGGGCTCTCAGCCGAGGTTTAGATTTTAAGCAACAATGCGCTGAGGGCGTCCCCTTTGAGGCTAGAACCTCAGATCAGGGCATTGCAGGGGTCACAAGATATTCATCTGATTATTGGGGGTTCGTTTTTGAAAGCCGATATACTAGGTAACAATTTACTATGAAGAGGGAGTACCTAATTATTATTACTTTGAAACGGGCGATCACGACGATAATCTAAGAGCATAGTTAAAGTTATAGCATTTATTAGTTATTCATTGCTACAACAGTATGTAGGTACCTTGCATAAACAGCATGGGAACGGATTTAGCTTTTTGTTGATACTGATGTTAATTTTTAATGATGCTGAGGCTGCTGCCAATCATATCGGGCCAGTTGGCTTGGTGGTTTGATACCATGACTGCCATGCCACAGCCACACGGGTTCGATTCCCATCCAGTACTAACGTATATGTGCATGCCTCGCACGTGTAAATATCAATATGTGTATGTATTTAGAAGAAAACAAAAATGATTTCCAAAAATCTAGTGGAGATTCCTTTCTCTTACTACTACTACTCGTACCATTCTCTTAGTGCAGAGTTCATTCGGGGAAGTACTACCACCTTACCCATGTCCGCTGTGAAGTAGTGCATTTGTATTACTGTGTTTCGGTTAGGCGGGTAAGGGAGCCGGTAAAATTACAGAGATATGCTCATGAGACTTAACAACTCACGTCACAGGGGCGACAACGCATGGGCGATTCCCCTGTGTTGCAGATATCCATAGGCAGCGGTGACCACTTACTATCAGGTACCGTCTGCTTGTCAACCAAAGTAGTAGTGTAAAAACATGTTGTATGTATACAAATGTAGGTAATATAGAAGTTATCTGGCTTCCATCTCTGCTTAATTTGCTATTAGATGGCCTTGTGTAAAAATTGTCCCAGAATAGGTATTTCGTTATGTAAATTATTTAAAAAGAAGCATTTACTACTGATGTTCTTACCAGCGGAACCGTAATCGTTACCTGTGTACCAAGCGGTAATTTTCCTTTTATATAACTTCGCACGCGTGTGAACCAAAGGTAGATGTTTTTGCTTATTACCTACACATAACAAAAAACACTGTTATTACGTACATCACTATAGCAAAGTATCAGATATTCAACAAAGTAGGTATTTACTTACCAAATAATTATTACAAATTTTGTGACATTGATCTATTAGCAAACTTGTTATTCAGTCAAATGAGGTTTTACATGATCTTTATTCTATTTTATTTAATCATATACTTACATTGACAATTTGAATTCATTATGGTAGGTTACATAGCTACTCGGAAAGTTAGCCAAGTTAAAGTTTTCTTAAGTTGGCAGAAGCTGATGGCAGCCACAAAGTTTTAAGATTTAAATTCATTCTTATTCTGTTTAAACTTTTTGTTATCTACCATTTGCCAAGACACTGATTTGTTTAGTTTTCTTTTAGGAAGATAACTACTCCTTGTTTAAATTAACGCAAATATTTACTTTCGCTATGAGACAATTTAAACGAGATGATTTTTCGATGTTTATAGAAGGGAATGTCGTAATAGAAAGTGGTTAAAGTATAGATTAATTGAAATAGTATACCTTTCTATGGCAAATATCTTGACCTTTACAAAGCAGAGTGATTTGTCTCAAGATATTACTAGTTGAAAAGCCTTATATTTGTCATCCTGCGTGACATTCTACTTATATTATAAATGTGAAAGTTTAGACGTAATTTTTTTTAATGTTTGTGACGCAATCACGCATAAACGACTAAAAGGATTTGAATAAAATTTGGCACACAGATAGAATATGTTTTGGATTAACACAGAATACGTTTTATAAAAAAAATTATATTCTGGTACATTCTGTACACACGGCCGCCTGATCGTAAGCAGGGAAACCAGATAGTTATTTTAATATAATTTTCTCTATAATTTTTATCAGTTGATATGCTACAGTAACTACTTTTTTTTCTAAATACATCCTTATGCTTGTATTTACACCCAGACACAGAACAAACAAAGATGTTCATGCACACAAATGTTCGTCCTGGGTGGGATCGAACCCGCGACCTGCGGCTTAGCAGTCAGGTTCGCTAACAACCGAGCCAACTGGCCTGATTCCGGGAAACCATTATATCCGTTAATGTGAACTTATTTTATCGTCGCTGCTAAAGAACGTGTAATGCTATGTAAATGTATCCAACGTTTGATACTTATTTTGTTCCTACGTATCCCAACATTGGAAATTTTCTAAGCTAATTGACAAAGCAACGGCTTTCTTTGAGTTAGCTGTTGTAGGTATGAGAAGTTGTGTTACAAAATGTAGGTAGGTATATATTTAAGTTCCTACCTACCATTAGAATAATTGAGTACCTACATAAAAACGTTTTGATATCTTGATGATCCTTATGATAGAAATTCTATGGAAAACTAGACTACATTATTTACCTCGTTATTTAAATTACCTACTAAACAGTTATGTTAGGTATACGAATAGTGTATAGAGATATTACAACTTTTCCCGGCACGCCATAGGATTGACATTATGTAACATTAGCGGCTATTGGAGTCGGAGCAGGAAAACCATTTAAATATTTGCACAATACCCGACCTCGGGATGACGTACCTACCTACCCGCAGATCCCGCAAAACTCGTTTAGACTCGGGAGTTATGATTCTTACCACGCATTACTTAACAAGTTAATTTCTCCTAAACAGCTTTACATCGACGCGCGTATACCATTCAATTTAGACGGTATCTAAAGAGCCAGCTATGAGTTTAGCACGTCATAAATACTTGGTTTTTATGTAATAGTTGCGTGGCGAGACACGGAAGGCGGTGCACTCGGCCAATGGAGCAGCGAACGCAATGTAGGCACGTCTCATGCGAATTTAAAATTATAAGTGCGTGTATATATATTATAGCTTTAATTTCTTTATAATAAACAACATTAGATATCGTTATTCTCACTCCGAATAAGTGGAAAGATACTGTTTCAAGTATGTAGAAAGTATTATAGCGAGAATGTGTTCTGCCTATTATGGCAAAGTAAGCACGTTTGTAAGCATCAAGTTTCCGAGTGCACCAAAAAATCACTTACCAAAAATGGAAATAGTGTAGACACTTGCCGTTTCTACAGCCGTTGGCCTTGATAATATTATATTTGGGTATAGAAACGAACAATATTCAATTTTGTAGATAATATAGCAATATATATATAAATAAAAGCGTAGATAGATTTATAATTCGACTTAAGTACTTTTCAGCCAACAAAAACGAGCTGTGATGATTTTTTTATTTTAAATTCAGAATATGTTAGGGTTATGCTGTAGGTTCTGTTAAACGACGCACAAATTTCTTGAAGACGGCTTGTCCCGGGTCGTTTGATGCTCTTACTAGGTTATCTTCACTACGCTGTTATCTCCTAAAGCCCATTACTGAAGCATGTCTAAGGCTAATAAAAGTGACCACGCAATATACCTTTCTAAATAATAAACAGTGCACGATACGAAGTAGTATTACAGCAGCTCGTGGTACAAACATTTGTAAGACTACAATAATACAAGTATCTTTCAGTGGAATCATTAAGGTGAAGTGTCGTTGAACGAAGCTGAAGGTTGCAATTGATTGGTCCGACTTAGAAAGGAAGTTTCGAGGAAATTGCACAAGAGCGCTGCGACAAGCGACGTCCTCACGGCCACTGCTCTTGTCAACTAAAATGTCATTGCAAGCAATTACTTTCAACTCACCCTCTATTTACAATGCAAGATTTCGTCACCATGAATTTGTTGCTCGTTTTCAATGTTATTTTTAATAAAAAATAAATATGGTTATAGATATTAAAAAACGGTTTTACAATGTCCTCATATAGTTTTATTTTATAGAAAAATCATATACGCACGTTCATGCCTCTCCTCAACTATATATAAATACATTAACTATACGTTCCTTGCATACAGCAAATATTCAGAAAATAGCATTGGCTAATTACGACATTCAGCTAGCATTAATAACTAAGTAAATTTTAATTAACATAAGCATTATATAATACAACATGTGATATTGGATACAGAATAGTCTATAAATTGTTATTTAAATACATGTCAATGTATGGAGACTTAACATTTTAATTTGAGATAAGTAATGTTTACATATTTTACACTTCATCATAAGTTTATACCCTATTTTTGCTATAATTTCAAATACTCAATGGCAGAATCACATAAAAGCAAGATAACATAACTATCATAATATATAAGTACGAAAAAATCCTTAATACGTAAATAGCTGGCACAATGAAGATCTAGATGAGTTACACAACGTTACAATTAACATTACGCTATTACGGTATACTTCATACATGAACATATGTACGCCTTATAACCAACAATATACACAATAAATAAGATCATGGAATGTTACTATGATTCAATCTTTTTGTTCATTGATGGGCACCGCCATGATAACAATCGGAATAAAGGGACACGATAAAAAAATAATGCTAATATTTCATAACGATAAATTATAGCAAAAATATTTGTTACAATATAGGCCACAAGAACATTTTATTGAATGCAGTATCGCGGTGCGTGAGACGACAACGTCCGACACCCGGCGTGGAGCAGCGCACTAACCACTCGCTAGACGCACACACACACTGCGCGAGATTCATTTAATTCTTTACACTTTAATTTATCCCGCACTGTCAGCTCGACACTACAAGCTTGCATCTTAATGGGTGATATATCTGAAAAGAAAATCTAATATTAGAAACAAGTTCAATTACCTTTTCAACGCACTTTATACTAGATGTCCCTATTAGAGCCGTAGAGCAAGGACTAAGCCATATTTCGTTGAATTAACAAAAAAAATATGAAACAAAATATGTATAAGAAATATGTTCGGACACATAAGGCTTCACATTATGCGGCTAGTCCGCCAATAGCTTAATTTTTATAGCTAAGCGACAATAAAGCAATTCTACTGTCGGATTCGCCGCATAGTTACCTCGCACATCTCTGGTAGAAACGTAGCCTTATCCCCCTTACCCTAGCCCTTACCCCAATTATTCTCAAATTGTGAAATACAACAGTATTTAAACAGAATGAATTTTCCATGTGGCTATGGATAAATATATTGCGAAAGGAGACCCGGGTGTAATTGTGATGAAAACTAAACGATGAATTCATCACGCTGGTTTTTAATTAGGTGTTATGGTATAGCTCGCAAAAAGTTCTGTAATAAGCATGTTTCTTCTTGCTTTGTATATAAACTGCGCTGGGTCTAACAATACAAATCGTCGGAAAATGTGGGGATGCACATAGCCAGTAAACCATGTTGAGCTCGTCTTTCTTTTCTTTAATAAATTAAATATTTTGAAAAGACCCACGATGGAATGTAGTCATGTGTCTATCTCTACGAAAAACAAATAGATACATAAAGGTAGGAAGAAAAAATACTCATAGGTAGATTTTTATGTGATAGACAAACCAACTTTCTGAAATGCTTTTCTTTTAGTCGGGGGCTTACCGAAAACTGTTATTAAATCCTTTTTCGATTCCAAAGTCTATGTCCGTCGTGGGTAATTAAAATTTATTTATTGAGCTTTTAAAGTAATGTCTTTGATTCATACATTACCAATAACTTATAGAAATAATGCAATTTATTTTTTTTTCAATTAACTGCAGCGCTGTCATCTTCACAACCATCGAATCAATAAATAGTCAATGTCGAATGCAGGTTATATTGAAAACAATGACCATCGTTTGGACAATTAATCAGCTTAATAGGTAGGTAAAGTAAGAAAAAATTAAAGAGTTTTGTAAAAAATTTGCTCTTCCCGTACAGAGTTTTGGATATTTAATTACTTCCCAGAATGAGATCCTTATGAGCGACTCTATCGGATGGTGTAAAAATACTGTTCTTTTTTCTAAATCAACGAGTTCGATTCCTGGCTAAGAATACAGATTTTTCAAATATCCAATGACGCAGTTTTAGTTTTCGTTAAAATTGGGCCCAAGACTCCTCATAGTTTCAGATTAAGCCATCCACATCCATATGAAAGATTCATGGTGTATATCTTCCAGTGGTGTATGGTGTACCGTACATACCGGCGACGACTGCGACGGTGGCGGCGCCGGCGGCTAGTGGTCGTTGGTGTCGCTGTAGAGCGTGGTGGCGATGTAGGTGGTGGGCACGAAGCCCTCCTCGCGTGTGGGCTGGCGCCGCACTCGCGTCCAGCCGTCGCCCGCGTCCGTCTCCAGCACCAGCAGCCGCTCGCCGCTCTCCATACGCATTGTTGAACCGCTACCGATACCTGTCACGATAATAAAATATTCTGATTGTGAATATCTTTATAATCCTTTGTCTCTACCCAGAACGAATATGGGAGTAGCAGACCTCCTTATAGGTTTTTATAACCATGCATGCGCATATGGTTAACTAATTGACTCAGATGTAGCCTATCGGGAATCCACTTTTCCTGATCATGCTTCGTGTAGAAACGAAACAGTCGATTTCTTGTTGAGTTTTCTGGTTTGGAAATTAACAGAGAAGTAGTACTAGATATTTGTTTTTTGTATAAACAATGTTAATAAGCCAATGTATATGGCTTGTGATAGACTACAATTATACTACGTTAAATAATAATATGGCCAAAAGTGATGTCAAAAAGGTATCATCATAACTATTATCAAAATAATAAAATTATGGTTCTCCTTTTGTTTACCTCTTCTTCATACATATATGTATTATAAAAGAACGAGAGGGACTAACATTTCCAGACTGACAGTAAAGGCTATTTCCTTTTTACTGTGAATAAGCTTATGTTTGACCACAATCTCACCACTATAAGTGGTAATATGGCCAAGGACATAGAAAGCATACAAAGCCGTCAAGAGAACGGGCTCTAAGGTGTGGAACAGATGTGGGAACACACCGCCAAGTGCTTACTGACAGATTTTCAACCAGCCAGCCAGGCGGGGACTACAATGTAGGCTACATTGTCCGTTTCTCGGTTTCCTCACGGTATTTTACTTCACCGAAACCTCAAGCTCACTGTAGGATACATCATCGCTTTAAAATTACATCATGGTGCTTCGTTCGAACCACAACCAACCTTCAAACGCATACAGCGCCATACAGTAACCGACGGGCGGCAGATCGGGCTCGCAACAGGAATATGTTTCGAAGTCCGACTCGTGGTCATGGTCAGGATCGTGGTCATGGTCGTTATGGTCGCCGTTGGCGTGGTCCGCGTGGGCGGCGGCCAACTCCCCGCCGAGGCCGGACTCGGGCGAGCCGCCGGCGGCGCGGCCCGGCAGCGTGGCGCCGAGCGGGAAGGCGCCCGTGCCCGTGCCCGTGCCTGTGCTCACCGACGACTCCGACGCTGATCGGGACAGGGATTCGCTGTTTGACCCGATGCTGGAACAATTGTAGATGATGTTACTATACACATATGAGTAATACACAATTGAACTAATCTATTTTATCAATCATCAACTTTCACTTAAAATTTTCAACAAGTACTTGAACAAATCTCAAGGCGCGTGGATACGTGGATAAATTGACGGAAATATTCGTTTTCATACAAATTACGGCCCGCTCAAATCCGATCGGGTTGACGACTGTATCCTTTGGCGGATACGGGGCTTATAAGTATGTACTTAGTTTCTAGTATTATTGTTTTTTATTGTCTCGTAAAATAGGTGTAAAGTCAGAAGAAAGAATCCTTCAATATGGCGCTTGTGACGTAAAACACAGCTAAATCCCCTCCCCGTCCCCATAGTGAATACTCTACTATTACTACTACTTTCATTTAACTAATTACTGTTAGGATTAACTTTTATCCTATATATTCCAAAGTATGTCAATATCATGTTATTATTATATATCAATTCACCTTATTTCTAGTAGTCAAACCTGAGTAATTGAGAACTGAGTAAGCGAGAAAACTCTTTAAGTGAGAGTAATTGCTCCCTTCATTTTGAGTATCTAAAACCTCTATGTATACACCTCTATAACTGAGACTGCTACTTATCCATAACTCAATACGCGACAGTCGAGCATGTACATACACATGTCATTTTTGTACTTTTAATAAATATAGATAATCCAAAGAAGCACAAGAGAATATACACAAGTTATTTGCGTACTCCACGGTCGTTCATAAGACTATATTCTATAAAATGTACGTATTACAAAAGCATGAAATTAATGTAATTATTCACTGCATACTTATTGTATTATTTATTTAACCTCTATGAGCTGGAAACTCGGGTTGTTGAGAAACCTCCATAAGCGAGAAAGAGCTTGTGGTCCTTTGAACTCTCACTTATCTAGGTTCGACTCGATACATGTTTTTAATAGTAAGCTCTTTACTATTTGGAATCAGAGAGTCGTAGTCTCAGTATGTTTTTTACTGAAGAAATAAAGGAACTAAACGCACTTTCTTTGTTCCAGCCCCAGGCCATACCGTAGATGTTAGCCTCAGATAGCTTTTACATCCTAACATGAACTTTTTAGTAAGAGCAGAGGGCTCTCAACCGAGTTCCGTTGAAGTATTACAACAGAAAGAAACGGCGGGTCAACTCGTGTAGGTTAGGTATTGTGATTCACGATTCCACTATACCCCTTGGGTATTTCACACATTTGTTTTTTATTGATATTGACGTCATTATTCTGTCATTAATTTCTAGTGACGGGTTAAAAGTTTGATAACAGTTTACCGCAAACTTCAGTGGAAATGGTTCAAATAAAACCAGGTCAGCGCCAGTTGGCCGTTCCTAACCTACCTAATCGATAAAATAAACCATTTGTTTCATACCAGCTGTTCCCGGCATTGAGTTCTATGCTACATGGGCTGGCTTACATAGACCTTACTAAAGCTTCACTGATATCGGATAAATATAGCCATAGTAGTACAGCATGCAAATATTCATTTTTATATGTATGTAGGATATATATTACATATGTTTATTTCTATATATTATTAGTTTTTATATTATGAGATTTTTTTTTATGTCAGGAACCTTCGCTGCCTTACGTGGAACTCACCAAAGTTCATGTCTATCGGATAAATAGAACCCATAGGGTACAAACATTATTTTCAATATGTATATATCGCACCATCAGTACGATAAGGGCTTACATCAAAAACATCAGGGCATAGAGGCCGCGACGAAACATCCTCGAGCTAGTGTAATTTTCATTAATGAATTATATATACAGCCCCTTTTCTACATTTTTTTTTTGTAAAATATTGTGATAAATATTTGTTTTAAGACTCACGTCCTCAATTGTAGGAACACTTTTTGTCTGTCTATTTCTAGGTATGTCCTTTAATAACTTAAGAACGATTGGACCGATCTTAATAAAAAGTATTTTAGCGCGAATGATAGGTTATATATGATATCGATAAACGCGGGTAAAACCGCTAGGAACATACCATATTCCACCCTCAGTACGATAAGGACTTAACTCAAAATTTTGCGAAATGGAGTTACGATCATAGAGAGACTAAACAAAGTACGCTCTATCCGATGAATAGTAAAACATAGTCAATTTAATGATAGAATAAGCATACCGATACTTCAGCCTCTTTAACACCGGGACCCACCCTCCCCGCTCAGTGCAAAAGTGACCCTAATCAGAGACGAGACAAAAATGTTTTTTTGAGTTAAGCCCCTATCGTTCTGAGGGTGCGAATGAAGTAGTGTCCGGGTAGGTTAGCCCGGTACAGTTGTGTTACCTGGTGGCCTGCGTGGGCAGCGCCGGCGCCCCGTTGGTCCGCGCCGTGGGGTGCAGCGCGGCCGCGGTGGCGGTGGTGGCCGCCGTCGCGCTCGGCTGGTTGTTGGCGTCAGCAAGCAGCTCCTCGAACTTGTTCAACTGTGCCCGCAACTTCTTCAGCTTGTCGCAACACTCGTTTAGTTGACCTGCGTCATTACATTTATTTATTACTATATTCTGTCCCGCGGTTTCACCCATGTATCAGAAATTCCATATAGTAATATAATAATCCCGTTTGTCACTTTTGAATCTTATTTTAGAGTACGTCACTAACATACGTTTAATTATAAGTTTTAATTCCGAATGACTAATTGAGTGATAAGCATTTAATTAATGCTTTGTTCTATTGTGGCCTTTGCATCAAACAATAACATTTACATTTTTTCCTCAATTCTGTTAACAAAATAATTATTAACTTAATAGGTACCCGTTTATAGTTTAGGAACTCGTTTAGAATAAGAGTTTATTTTTATATGCACACATTTATACAGAATAATTGATTGTCTCATGATTCACAGACACAAGTATGTTTGAATTAATCACTTTATAATAGGCAGTTTATAAATGTGTATATATAAGATTTCTTGAGCCATAGCCTACTATCGTCGTAGCCAGTGATGTCAAATATATAGGTACTTGCCTTCGACTGTCATGGGATCTCCTAACGCGGGACTCGTTTCGTATACACCCTTCATTTTCATCAGGCCTTCCATTGCTGCTTGTTCCTGGGCCACCTGAAAGCAATTTTGTCATATAATTGTAGATAAATGTATGTATGCTGTATTTTATACATATTTTAATACAAAATCAGATCTTAATATAATACTCAAATAAGTCTTGTCTTTCTAACTTCTTTACGACTACAAGGGCATTGGTTTATAAGTTGGAAAAAAAGTCGCGAGCAAAATCGCGGGACGTAATCAAAGTTCATACTATCTTTAAGTAAAATGTAAGTTAACTAGCTGTCCCCTGTGGTTTTACCTGCGTTCCCGTGGGATGTCACATGTATTATACATAAAAACCTTCCTCTTCAATCACTCTATCTATTTAAAAAAATCACTCCAAGATCCGTTGCGTATAGGGATATGCGATATAGGGACAGAGAAAGCGACTTTGTTTTATACTATGTAGTGATACTGCAATTCGTTAGTCACTCCAAAAACATTTACAAAATTTTACCTGTTTACTCAGCTCTTGCACCTTCGCTTGAAGTTTCTTTTTCTTTTGGTTCGGTGGCAAATCTGAATAATCCTCCTTTCCGTCCATCGACATGTTGTTCTGAAATTAAGAATATTTGATTTACATAGTTCTTAAATGTTGCCAAGTTAAACACATTCGCATGTATTATATTATCAACTAAACGAAGAATTAATAACAATGTTTTGTTTTGTATTCTTTCAACAAGTAGACAGTACACGAATGGACCAAACCAGTATACAGAGCACGCACACCTCACATTTTCCAACACAAATTCAATAAAACCCAAATAAATGAACGTTTCAAACACTATTGAGAATTCATTTAAAATCATCGAATGTCTCTTTGCGGCTTTTGTACGGCGCTGAAGAGACGGGAGAAGCAAAAATAAAACATTATACAAGGATATAAATAATAGAAACTGGTAGTAAGTATTACATAAGACAACATTCGAACAAAATGGCAATAATCCCAACTAATATTATAAATGCGAAGGTGAGTTTGATTGTTTAACAGCTAAACGACTGGCTCGATATTGATGATGAATTTGACACAAACATAGGCGATGGTATGGAGAGGGACATAGGCTACTATTTTATCCCGGAGACGCGGATGAAACCGCTGGGGACAGCTAGTATAATATATAGACTTTTTATTAAATTAAGTTGATTTAATATCAGAAATATAAGCGGTATATTGTAACGAATGTTAATACTATCAATAACAACGTTTATTTATCCTCAAAAATTATATTTAATCATATTAATGGATACTTCACAAATATTTGTGTCAGAAATAGTTTATATGGTAGATGAATACAGAAGCAGAGCGATTCAATTTATGGATAACATTCCCGCTATTGTAATTTGCTTTATAGAATCCTAGTTTCCTTTAATTAGGTATTAATAGTCAGAATACACAGAAGGCATTTATTTTATTTTTTTCTATATCTTCATGGCCCTGTTGCACCCGTGTCCCCAGTGATCTGTTTTCTGGGATTCTACACACAGCATGCTACGCACAGCCTATGTCTATACTGAATAATGTACCTTTCAAATGATGAAAGAATATTTCGAATAGGTGCCGTCGTTTCGGATATTACCTACCACTCGCATACATACAAACTCACAGAATTCGCACTCTTTATAATATTAGTATAGATGTTAGCCTTAAACCTTTACAAAGCTCCGCAGTATTCATCAAAACCCTAATTTATTGTTATTAATCTTAAATCAAATCTGATTATTTTCAAAGACCTCACGCTGACAATTTAATAAACATCACCCCAACAACATCACCGGATACTTTAAAAAAACATAATTTTAGTCACTAGAATCTAAAACTACAACACACGCAAGTAGGACACAAATCATGGTACGACGGTGCAACGACAGTGTGCGCTGAAAATAAAGAAAGCCGTGCAAAGCATGGTAGTTAAACCAAGCGGAACCAAGCTAAAAAGACGATTCTTAAATAATGGAAACATATATTGGTCAAAAAAAAATTGCTTGATAAGCTAGTTTTTTCATGATAACAATTTGACGTGAATAGTATAACCAGAATATGTTTATTTGAGACTCTAAGAAGACTGTAACGTAAAACACATTAAGAGATAATTCATGCTTTCTGACCAATATAAGTTGACCAGAGTAATAGAACCGTTTGCATCACGCTGCACGCAGGACTGACCTTGATCGAGTTGCACGCCTCGACAATCTTCTGTAGCCAAAGCGTTAGACGGCGCGGGCGAGACGAGGGAAGCAAACAGAGAACATTAAACAAGGGTATATATAAATGGGTAAATAATAGAAACAGGTGTTCAAGTACATACGCCACACCATAGGCGAGTAATGGTAAAAATAAAAGCAATAGAAAATTATCACGCAACATAAGATCAAAATAGCACATAATAAAATATATAGTGTCCTTATATGATAAAGTTATTTTAATAACATAAATTAATAAAAGTTATAATACTTATTTGTAACAAATAATATTATTAATAATAATTATAAATAATTATAATTATAATTAATTATAATAATTATAAATATAAATTAATAATATTTTAATATTATTAATAATAATGTTTATCAGTAAACCTAATAATAAAAAAATGTACACATAAATTATATTTAGTCATTTTTAATCAATATTTCACAAATATTTGTGCGAGTTTAGATGGTAGATGAATACATAAGCAGAGAGATTCATGCCAAGGATATCGTCCCCACAACCGAGGGTTAACTTACTTTTTCCGTGTGACAAGACACCGGGCGCCGCCAGCCAATATTATCAATTGGTTGTTATGTGAACCCATGTTAGGTAGGGATCGAACGGGGATTGAAATATAAAAACAAATTAGTACCTCCAAACATACACATAAATATATAAAAAAAACTATATGAAAAACTGGCGATGAGTCATCGATATCGTAAGCAGCAACTGATTCATTTATCCAAGTACAAATACATGTAACATTTCCAATACATTTCATAACTCCACGCCAGTTGTTCAAATAAGAAGCTAATGCAAATAAAATATTGTAATTGTAATTACTTATATAACGTTGATTCGTAAACATAGTACTTCCATACCATGCATAAAATATTTTGTATATTTAATAAAAAAAACTAATAAATCAGCTTTAAAAAGCCCATTAACAATTATTTCAAGCGAACAGCCCCATCCACCGCATTATGCAATAAAAATAATTTAAATAAAGAATATATTGTTGCAATAATATTAAACATACTAAATAGAAAAAACTATATTGAATCGCAAACTAATCAGGATAATAATACATAAAAATATTACAATACAAAAATTGTACCACCTTTGAGTAGTTCGCTAGTACGGAACACTTGTTCATTGTCGCACTCTACCTTATGTTTTCAATATAAACTACGTTCATCTCACCTTATTGGAACTGAATATTGACAGAAGGCCTCCGCGTTTTTTAATTCTGTTCCCGGAGACGGTGCCCCTGGCAGCTGTGAGGTGGTTGTATGGATGGTGGTGGGTGTTTGCAGAGTCCGTAGTGTCGCCACTCGATGCCGCTTCAAACTGGAAGTCTTCGGGAGGCACGAACCCTGACTTATACCGGTCTATGACTATCTTTGTGTCCTAGAAAATGGATAATGCATTTTAAGTCTTATTGTTTTTAGTAGGCAGATGTGAAAGCGATAGAGAGCTTTTTAGGAGGTTTAGCAATGAGTTTCCTATCTGCAAGGCTTATGTTGACCACGATCTCACCACATCAGGTGATAACATTGCCAAAGCAGGTGGAAACACTTGTGCTTAGAAGGGATCTAGCTCTGATTGCTTCAATAAATATGATTAGCACCAAAACTTATGAATCGACCTTTGGCTCGGGATGTTTATAAATTAGCTCTGATTGCTTGAATAAATAACATAACTTTTGTTACTAATCATTGTGAGTCTCGGTGAACCTATTCCTCGATTCGCAGGTGGCAGAAGATAAACCATACTCTTTAGAACACGGGTAAATCATCAGGGCAGAAGCTAGTAATTGAATAAATAAACCAAATATATTAATAAGATGTGTAATTTCCACGATGAATGTTTCGTAATCTGTAGAAAATGTTGCTTATAATTTGCATTTGATGGACTTAGAAAGCAAAAGTAACTTTACCTCTTTTTCATTAATACTATTTGCTGCTTGTTCCATTCCGTTTAGACACTGCATTATTATTGGAAAAACTTTCCTTTCGACATCCACAGAACTTAACATAAAGTTCTTTATATTCTTTATTCGTTTCTCGTCTAAGTCCTGAAAAATATAAAAATTAAGCGTGAATGATAAATCTTCAATACAGAATATAAAGTTTTGGAAATATATATTCACTAGAGTAGAAGGGTTTTTATAAATGATGTGTTTCTATTTGACCTAGTTGGCGTGGCGCCAGAATGCATCGCGCAGAGCAGTTGCACTCGCAGCCCTAGTATACGTAGGCAACTTTTCCCCGAATTGTTTTAAAGTTCACATGACTCATGTAAACGACTAGAAAGTTTACGTTTCTCGACTGCTCTGCGCGAAAAACAGGTAAAATATTATTATAATCATAGTGTTTACGTAAGTAGGCAAACATGCCGCACGTTATGCTCTTGTTTATGCTATGCTAGTAATGTTTACAACAGGCGAGTAAAATATTCCATTCATATTTTATTTTATTTGCAGTAAGCGTGAATACGGTTCGGCGGGCAATTAATCAGTCATTAAAGATGTAAGTCGAATTGACTATCAAACCCGTTTTATAAATTATAAATTAATTTTGTTGCGAAATCAGCTAAAATGTATAATAAAAGTGAAACGGACAAATGTTTGAAGTAATATACGTATTATAAAAACTATAGTAACAAAACAAATACTAACCTGTAACTGTTTGAAAACGTGGGGTAACCGCTGTTCGTAGTGCTGTCGCTGGGCCTCATTAGTTTTGCGGAGCTGGTCCGTATATTCTAGCTTCGCATCTTCCGATGCTTGACTCCGTATCTTCATGTTCGCTTTTTGTTTCTCCACTTCTGCTCGGCTGTGTACGAATACATTAAATAAATTAGTATTCCGTATCACTGAATAAAGCAGATATCATTACTAACGTATCTACGAAGATAGTTTAGAAAATTTGTTCGAACATCTGTGGTAAAACCTTCTTAAGGATTTGTAATTTGTAAATACTTGCCTAAGATTAAGGTCAGCATCAGCTTTTTGGAAGGTTTCCAGGGCTCGCTCCGACTCCCTGGCGGCACGCTCGTATGCTCTTCGCGCTCTATCCAGAGCTGCTATTGATGAGTTCAGTACACCCATTTGTTTTGCGCCCTCGTTTAAATGTAGCTGTAATATCGAAATCATGTGTTAAACGGTAACTCTGTACGGCATTAAAACTATACAGTATGAGGAGGTCGGCTATACAATAAATTACCTAAAAACGTCAGAGAGTGTACAAGCATACCAACATTTTAAAAAGGCCTAAGGAATGACATATTAGACACTATGACATAAGTTTAGCATAACTGTTTTGGTTTAAGATTCTCTCTAAGTGAACTGTAATTTGTTCTTTGAGAAATAAAATATCTTTAAACCGAAACGATCACAACATTTTGGTGGCAAGGTATTTAGTGAATACTTCTGTAGTAAGAAATAGCGAGAGAAAATCACGTAGTAAACATTCCAAAAAGTTTTGCAAATCATTCATTGATTCTAATTATACATGGCATTTATTACAAAAGAATCACCATAAAATCCTATTCAATGTGATTTATTTACCAGCTAGACCGTGAAATGCTTGTGATCCCATGGGAACCAGCCATACAAATAGCCAGCACTGTTTAGTATATTAGAATGCAAGCATTGCTGCGAGAATTGGTCGTCTTAATTCTTAATTAAAACATATAGTAATATTGCTAGATGATAATAAATACTCAGTACCTATTTATACAATTATTATTTTTACTCAAACAGTATATAGTTAGGTAGGAACAACGTGAACATAATATTCAGCGTATTCTTCCTCATAATTCTATCAAAATCCAGATAGTTCCGTCCATTCGTTGAGAAATCAATACCATGATTAAATACGAAAAAAGAATACCTACATCAAAGAAACATAAAGAGTAACATCGCTTCTATGTAGCTAAATATTTAGCAACTAAGTTTAGGTTTCTTTGACCTTCTTATATAATGCCCGAGGCCTTTTTGTTAATATAGGCCAGGGCAGCAGGCTAAGCAAACATCTGAAGGCGATGGAAACCCTACTATTAGATATTGCAACATATTTCATGCACAGCGAGACAAGTAGATCGTTATTATTATACCGACGGATAAAGGCGACTTGATTCAAGCGCCATTTTGAAAACTTTACAGGAGAGCTAATTGAAAATGTTAAAACCCAAAAACAGATACTGCATCTTAACTTCTTAACTTCCACATCGAAGCTGTTGAATTTTAAAACTAAATGCAAGCTTCAACGAATTTGTGCATGGGCCATCATCATAGTAGTATAATTCATTGAGAAAAATGTAATTTCGTCAAAAATGGCGGTTGAGTCAATTCGCCTTTTACCCGTCGATATAGACTTTAACTATCTACGAAATATTCGCGTCAAATGGTAGCAGTCCCATCCCGATATGCTCAGCAGTTTGAGATGATGGTGTGTCAATGCAACCATATTTTCTTTACATATATTATCTATATATATAGCTGTTCCCCGTGTTTTTACCTGCGTTCGCGAGGGATAAAATGTAGCCTATATGTTATTCCAGGATATGCTCTATCTATGTGCCATGTTTCATCCATATCTGTTTAGTAGTTTTTGCGTGAAAGAGTAACTAACATACTTACATACAAATCTTTTCTTTTTATAATATTAGTAGACTTAGATATAGAAGATATACAATTACTTAACTACATAAACTTTTCATACAATAAAGAGGATGCAAAATAGACCACAAATGTGTATATCTCGTTATAAACCGTGATTATCACATAACTAAAATCACAATCCATTTAATCACTAGCAAAGAATATTAATTAGTAACAAATAAAGTTATATGTTACCTTCCTCTCTTCCCGCAGTTCTTTGGCGAGAAGATGCAACTCACGAACAACATTAGACTGTAAGTTTTCTGCGACAACCTCCCTCTGTCCGGCGAAATCTCCCAATTCTTGAAGTAACTGTTTAAATGCTTTACATGGTGTGTACCTGTGGAGGTCAAACGAATACTACTCAAATGTTATACAAATAAACAGTAAATCAATGAACATTGCCATACTAGGCATAAAGAGTAATCTTTTCCATTATACTGACAGGTTCAAGTGTCGATATTAAGTGCACACTAAAGTTTTTATTATAGGGATACATTTTATCCCGTTTTATTATTGTATGTTGTATATGTAGTGTAGTATTTCAAGGTGTTCAGTATTTTGTAACTATAAATGGAATGTAGTGACTAAATGAAGTAATTTTTTTAATATACTTACTGGTATTCATCTTCGTCTTTTCTCTTTGGTTGATAGTTTTTCACGAGCCTCCTGTAAGTAATATGATAAAATTATTAATAAGGTATATTGTTTTTTTTTTAATGGGATCACACAATGAATTTCACATAATCCAATCCATTAATTTTTATCTCAGATCATTATATTCAACACCAAAAAATGCTCAGGTAGACATTTGCATAAATTTCGACATAAATAAAATAATCGTAAATAACATAGTTTATTTTATTAGTCAAATTAATTCATATTATTCAGTTATCACTCCACATACAATTCTTGACTATTTTCGAAAATTCCAGCACAGTAAAAGTGATCATAAAATTATCAAAACTGGTAAGGCTGGTTTTTATGACAATCCCTAGATAGACTTTCATATCCATTATACGCATGTAGTGATTAAATTATCAAGTGTACTTATTGTTATTATTGTTACCTGAGTTTTCCTGCATATTCTAATTCTATTGCGCATCTTTCCTTGACGAAGTTACCGTATTTGTCTAAAAATTCAATTCCTTTATGTGTATGGGCGGCTAAGTTATCATACTGATCCTGTGAACAAAGAAATGAAACAATGTTTATTATGAGTAATTGTAACAAAATATTATTAATAACAAAGTGTGCCTAGATATAGTTGTAACAGTAATTATAAAAGCCAGAGGAAACGAGCGGCGATACGAGGTCATCTCAGCGGGAAACTGGCGAGTTACGTCGATAACTACTACTACATACTCTTTCATTTGATACTAAACTTGCGGCACGCTATGATGGCCGTTTTGACGTTTCACAATAACAAAGAAAAATAAGCTTTATTCATTCATACATAAGGTGCATCAATTGATCCAACAGCGAATTGTATGATGATGGAAATCAACGTAATTCCAGAGCAATACAGTTTCTTTTCCTATGACAATCTGAAACGTCAAAACGGCCATCATAGCGTGCCGGTAGTATAATTCATATTTGGTAGTGCTATTACCATGATATAAAAGGAAAGTGGACTAAAAAAAAATTCTAATTAACTCGTAATGATCTAATAACAAATAACTACATCATAAAATTATTTCGTGAAAATGTTTTCATTCATTTATAATTCACAATAAAATAAAATTAATAAAATCCCTAAGCTTTAAGTGCTTACTACCATCGGCGACATCATCATTTACCATGGCGATATTGTGGTCAAATACGTAAAAACGAAAAATGTGTGAATAAACGGTGAAACATAGGTATTAATCACTTGGAATTTGGTATAGCGTCACGTGCTTAGGTAAAATAATGACGACGTAGTACCTACCTACCTATTAATCATGCCTAGATTCATTAATGATCATCAACTTAAAGTAGAAAATTCTTTCCCATTGGATTCGTTGGAAGGGGGAACAGGAAAATCTACCTTTGCGTGCAAAGATGTGCACGCGATGACGCTTCCATCAGTCGCCCTTGACTCTACAGCGAGGTGTGCAGAGTGCAACGACACTGTATGCAATGCAACGACTTGCAACTCTTTACGACTCACTTTTTATGGTTTGCGAAAATAGAACACCCCGTTTCAAAAACATTCATTTTAATACAACAACCTGACATATCTTACTGTTGTAAATTATTTGTGACAAAAATATTTAATGTGAGGAAGAACGGACGTGATGATATGAAACAGCTAGGTAGGTACTTAATAGCATTAATTGAATGCGTGGCTACACGCGTAGTGCAGTGCAACAAACCTTTTGTAGTCACGCATCATACTATACGAAATGTGAATGGAATATTTTTAGACATGACACTTGACGTCACTATCGTCTGGATTTAAGGTTTAACAACTTGGGATTAACCTACACAAGAAATATAATATGAGGTCAGCTTAGCTGTATGAACAGACGTGTACTTGCTATCTACATACCTATTATATAACAATATAACAGGCCGCTGAGAGTGATTTATGATGAATGAAGAATAGCGTTGGTAGGTAGATTGAGACAGCAAAGACTCAATAGGCAATGATGTATTGTCGGAATTCAACTCCTCTTGGTTTGCTTACTCAACATCGTATTATTTTATAACATTAAATTAAAAGGTGTTGAGTGTGTGTTTACTGTTTGACTGGCTAAAAAGCACTTATGAGTTTAAAGCTAAGTACCTAAACAGCCACAATTTCATATTACAACAGTTAATCATTACAAATGATTAGGCATCTCAACAAACATACCGTTGGTTTACACTTGTAAAGCTGTCATTCAAGTTTTGCTCATTGTAATTGAGCATAAACCACGAATGGCTCATACTTAGCCAATAGGAATGAAACAAATGAAACGTAATAAATATCATGACTAACGTTTTCAAAGAATTCATAGATAATTACTATAATAATCGACGAGAGACAAAATTTGATATGTAGGCAAGATATATGATTAACTTTCTACTGAATATGTGTCCTATTTAATTTCGTACATAGATGAAATAAACAGTTAGGCCCGTTGTAAGGTAACATCGAAACGTAGAAATACAATAGCACAATATGTGTAAATTGTAATATTGTCGTGGCCCGGTTCGATAACCGGGCTGGTGGAACCGCCGCGTTCGTCGCCAATGTGAGAGGGCCTCGACTGGACGTGGGAGAACTGGATCTGTGACAACTCCGCACTTTTATACTGGCCGTGCTTAAAAAGAACGACTCAAGTCGACGCGCAATTATTTTGCAGATTATTAAAACTGGAGCTATTTATGGAGTCATATCAACCTGTATAACAAGTGTCTCTAAAGCGTACCAGTTTGTATTTGATGTGAGAGAGTGAGATAGAAAATTTAAATAACAGCGCTATCACAGACGCGGAGAATAAGAAATTAGTACAGACAGGCCGAGCATTAACGTCGCACATTTCACCGACCGTCATGTTAAACGTGAAAATTAAACACAGAATGATATGACTAAAAGAAACGACGTATTTCCGAATGTTTCTGAGTCAACAAATCTGTCAAGTCATGCACAAAAAATCGACTGCAATGATAAGACATTAATTTTAAATGATTTTTAGGCCTAAGGTCTACAAGAATCGGACACGGATCGATTCGTACCTCATTTTTGTAATAATAAATTGACCTCCTAAGAAAGTAAGTATGTATTACAATTATCTATTGAGATGTGTACCTAATTCGGGTAGTATCTTTGGTTGACCTGATTGATTATAAACATTTGACAAATATTTATTTTTTGTATAACTAGCACTAATTTTGTGAATAAATAAAATAGAATAGTGATAAAGAAATATGAAATCGTTGAGTGAAATTTAATTAGTCAAGTATTACTTTAGTAATATTAAAAAAAAAACAATAAAAAAAAAAGAAAATTAAGGTACGTTATAGTTCTTAGTTTACCTGTCGTGTTCTAATATTAGCAATCCATCGTAGGAGACGTCAGCTTAGAACGGATTTTGCGACAGTACAAGGATGTCGTAAGTTTTTATGAAAGTCAAACAACAAGCAACGCATCGCCGTGATTTGATGCACAGACGAATTTTATGGGAGAATAACATAATAATAATAATAAATATACTTTATTGTACACTGAAAGAAGTATGGTACAGAAGTTGATTCTTAAATGTAGGTAAAAGGTACAATTGGCGATCTAAAAGCAATTTCTGCCAGACAACCATTGGATGAAAAGAATTACATAGGAAAATGTAAACATAGTCCATTTTTTACCTATAACAGTAAGGCAGGTAACAGCAAGAACCGCGAGGGGCAGCTAGTGTTAATATAATAGCAGCTGGTACGCCGGTGAGCGGCGCCTGGCCTGACCGATGGAATGTGCACACGCAGTGTTCGGAGTAGTTCGTACCATCATCAGTATGCAAAGCACACCTATTGCGGTTACCGACACGTGTACCAAGCTCCCGGGTACCTTGGCTAATTATTACAATTCAAATTCATATTTGAAATTCCAAACGTGACACATAAGGTACACTATTAGTTTTGACTCGGTTGTAATAATGTAGGTATGTGATACAAGTATTTTTTTCAATATAAATCGTACATGAATAGGTAATTAGTTTTTAATTTAGAACGAGAGAATGGAGAAAGTCATAATTAAGATACAGAATATGGCCATGTTGCTTAGTGCATGACCACAACACATCATGCATGACAGTAAAATAACTACAATTTATAATATTTTGGGGATTTATGAAATGTTATCATAAGAAGGTTGCCTATAATGAACCTAAAATCTTTATAACCAATAACCTTTGTTATTTAAAGTTACCTACGAAACAAAAATGTTTCATTCAAACTGAATAATTAAATACATATAAATGACCGCACAAAATCTGCAAAACTTTCGTTTATTTTGGGTGAAATTAAAAGATTCACTCATATTATAAACTATCTGTTGCAAAAATATAAATATTTCTGCACCTTTACCATCATCACTTTATTAATTTTATTTGTACTTTCGCCTGCGCTTTAGTGGTAAACCCATTATAAGATACCTATATATATAGGTATCGCTTGATTGAACGTTTGTTCAATTTCAATGTTTGCATATCATACCAGTCAAGATCTTTTACAAGCTTTAATTTACAATGCGAACAGGTATGACGAATGACCTTGCATTCTAGGTATCTGAACGTCTCACTTGAATGCCAATGTCACACAAACCACAGCACCTACGTAGGTATATCGTGTATCACAAATGATTTGCGTGACTATATCTTCTATAACGAGTAAATAGGGATTAGCGACGTATAATTTGCGATTGTGCGTGTCCTTTCACACGCAATTCGTTCAGAATTCTCACTTCCGTCATTGTTTCCAGTGCATCGCGAAGCGGAGTCATACCGGAACAGTCTCGTCCGACGAAAACAATCGGTTTGATCGACTCGTCGATGAGTCACGCTGGAGGAACGCCCTGGCTACGTTGCGTCCTTTTGCTGATTAGCACTCATTACTCATCATTACATAGTAAATCAGACAACAATAACCAAGTGCTCCGACTAGATAAGATACGTTACGTTGATAGAATCAATAACAAACTACGCATGTGGTACACCGACTGTTCGGGAAAGACAATTGAACCATACTATTACGTATCATCAATCATTTCTATGCACCAAACGAGGTAACGACTGACATTTAAGTTATTCTGTAAATTATGAAATAATGACGTCTCCGCACATGTCCAGTGGTTCACGGAAGATAAAAATCTTGTAAATGTATCCAGTATAGAAATTATTTGTAAATACATACTATAAATGCGTTATTAGATAACTAGTTTATATCGACGCCCATCATTAGAGCCATAAGGAATGCAAGTGAAACCACAGCTAATACTAATGTTTTTTTAAATCAACATTTTTTTATAGAAATACCGACTTGATTTTAATGAGCACCGTGGCTGTGTCTAGCAATGCATTACAACATGCATGCGACCATACCTGCTATTTTCTACCTAAAACTAATTGAAAGAAATAAAGTTGTAGTGTTTTTATTGTTAAAATAATAACCTAACATAATAAAATAAAACTTAATTATTTATTTATTATAACTCACCAACATAATTTAATTGGGTATTAAAAGTATCTTAGAAAGCATTACCGCTTTTTAATCAAATGTTGACTTATAACTCGTAACGTTATCAATATAAATAAGTAATATCTTCTACCTGGGTGCCTTTGGGTAATTATCTGTCACGATTTATGTCTCATCGGCCGATAGCTTTAATATTTATTATATAAATTTATAATAACTATTAAATGATGACATGTTTATGTACCTACATAAGTTTAGTGACTTTCGTAAGTTCTTCCAACACAGTAGAATTTTCAAATCAATACCGCCGGCGTGTAGAGAAAGAAACAGAGGGGTAAGTTAAATCGAAGCAAGCAAGATTGCACGAATGCGCAAGTTCACTATTTATTTGAGTCGTGCTCGTTTCGAGGTCGAATTCTATATCGGTAAGGAATGAGTCACGAGTTGTCGTGACGTCACGGGGTGCCGGCCGGGGCGCGCACCCCTGCCTGCGTCACCGGTGAGTCAACCGTCTCGCGACCCTCGCCCGTCTCCGTAGAGACTAGACGTCCAGACAGATATAAATATAAATTGGTGCTATAAGTGACACGAGCGCATTTATAAATTCAACTGAAAGCCATACGTTATTACTTTATTATAATAACTTACCTATGGCGATTACCATTTCAGATAATTTCAGTATAAGCCAGTAGCTACTGTGGGCCAGTCAATAACATTCAATGAACATAATATATTTGTGAGTAAATGTGTCCTAAAAATATAAATTTAAATAATTTTTATTTAGTTTCACCCAAAAACTTTAACTCTTGTACATGTGAAATAAGCTTCAGTCAATAAACCACAACTTTATCCATACACAATAAAAAAATGTTCATTATGTAAATATAATTCCACACCAGGTAGGTACATAATACATAATTATGCAATTAAATACATTACTTTCTTTTTAAGTGAACTTTCATTCGATATATTAAATATATATATCACATATATTCAAGACACGTTTCACAATGTTACCTACGTAACAATTTCACTTTCATCTTCACTAACAAAATATAAATTTTGTTGCCGTACATGTAAAGACTAACACGATCCAGCAGAGGACGCTTGTGTTTTCGTTACTAACCTGACAAAGGATAAACTATTGTTTTTTGCAACGGATAGAATAATGCCTCTTTATGTATAGTTATCGTGTTACAAAAACATCTTAGTAGCGAAACGTGCTTAATAAACGTGTAATGTTAAAACAGGTACGTAAGTGGATACAAACAATAAGTTGAAATCAAATCTGCTAAGCACGTCCGATTTCGTACAACCGTAACTTTTGGTGTTTTCTACAATTTGCTCTATTGTCGGCACGTTTGTTATATTTAGAGTATTTTATTTATAAAAATATTCACGTACCTACGTAATGTAGTCTCACTCTGCCATAAACTTGGACCAACAGGTCCATTGTCATATCAATCTAAATTTCTGCTCTCGATCTCGTTCGTAATGTTGTTTATCAGTGGTAACTATTCAGTAGTCAAATGGTACTACATTTTGTAACGTATATGTACGTTATAATATATTATGCGCTCTTGACTACGTTCCCGGCTTCATTCAATAAGTAAAAGTGGTGGAAAGTGACTCTCGCTCCGGTAGAAAGTAACACGAGGACAAGTCGCTTTTATAAATAACGATGATAAAGAAATTCAATATTTTTACATAACAAGCATGCGATAGCGGCAATTGGATTCAAAACTGCCTTGATATAACAGTTTTACGAAATATAAGAAACAATCTAATATAATGTTTATCGGCGAATCGTGTTCAGTGCACGGACACGGCCTTCATATCAAAACAGTTGGGTTGTGAAAGTCGCACACAACAAGTCCAACGAGCGGCAACCCGCGCCATGTGCTAAATGATACCAGCCACGTTGTTACATAATGTGATCGATTTGTTATACAATTGAAACTTGAAGAATTTACATTGGCCTAGCTTCACCTGCAATACAATGTTATGGTTATATTTACCTACTGTGGTTATACTAGAGCGGGTTCATTCATAAAAATACAATACGTTTTTCATGGCTCGTTATATAATCACAAAGCCGTAAAGAATTATGAATGAAAATCACATTATAGCCATTTATAATGTTTCATATTCTCCCATAAAGTTTTGATTGATACTCCAGCTAGATTTGGATCCTCCAATTCTCAAATTGAACGTTCGAGAACATTATGACGTCACAATGCTACCTAGTAAGCATTCGTAACGGGCCTGTTACGGGCAAACATTTTGTTTTTTTTTAAACTATGGATTTAAAAACAAGCTTGCGTTTGACTATTATGGTACGCGATTATAGTTTACCCTGAAGGTGCTTACAAAGCCTAGAAATAAACTGGTTCCTTAGTTTTTTTAGTCAGCATTTTTAACCACAAATTTTATAGCTAAATACTTCCGGTGAAGGTTGCAAAACTTCGGAATAGTTATGCTTAATCCAGAATTGCAGGCAGAGTATAGTCGAGTAATCGCTAAAGCCGTGGCTAGAGTCTACGTTGAGCCAGACAATTAAACTTCTGCTGGACTGCATAAAAACCATCGTCAGCGGTTTAAAACTTTCGAGTGGCAAATAGAATGCTCGGTTTATACGCGACAAAGAGGCAGTTTCTACCTCCTATACGTATAGCTGCCGGTTTTCAAGCCTATGTTGGTCTGAAAAAGTCACTCGACTTTTATTAACCAGTTCAAGCTTTTGGTGGATCGATTCCAAGTTACTGTGAACCAAATTTACACAATTTTAATTAATTTAAGATTTGAGTAGAAAAAGTTATAGACCTACACTATACTTGCTAAAGACATACGTGGGAAGACACGAAGACAGCAGCGGGCGCATTGTGCCAGGTCTGTGTACTAAAAAAAAGTTTTTGTCATTGTATTGCTTATTGTTATGACACAAAGGGCTCGTTTCCTGCTATTAAGTTCATACTGGGTACATTACATTACAATAGCCTATCATACATAGTATAGCTATGTTTTAATAACATTTTATAGTTGATGTCATACTTTATTGTAATTGGGAGATAACATTCAAATCGGACAACCCCTACGAATATGAGGGGTGAAATCACTGATTAGATTAGTGGCCCTATACTTCAATCTACTAGGCGGCTAATATAAGGTTGGGCAGGAATAAGCTTTAAAACCAACCAAGAACCAAAACCGTGAACATAATAATTTTTAAAAAAAGCGTATTATTGTGTTGAGTTACGTCATCATAGGACGGTTCATACATACATACATGAACAAAATATGTACCAAAACACAATCGATCGATTGATTGTTGTAATAGTACTCGACTATGAAAACAATAATCTACCTGTAACGTATACCTGCGTCGTCCCGTGAAGTAACTTATTGGTTGTTCGTGGAATAATATACAATAGAAGCGCAGAATGTGGTTCAGCACGAGCCCAAGCCATTGTTAAGACACGCGCGTTTCCGCTTTCTCGTGGAAAAATGCAAGCGTATTGTTGGAAAGTAACAGAAGTGGCTATATGAGTAGATTTCGAGAATAATAAGTATAACAACAATATTAGGTTAGGTACTTGAGATAAAAATTTAAGAGTGATAAGTATTAGCTATCCGGTTTATAGCAGTTATATGCTATGAGATAGAGGGTACAAACTACAAAGGTACAAGGAAATATACCTAAATAAATAAATAAATTGCAGACTTTAGTGTAATATAATGGTAGGTCACGTCCTGTTTATTGAATTATTGTGGAGTCTCAGAAGTAGTATTGCGACATACAGGCGCCGGCTGCATAGTAGTCCACAAGAGCCCACTGTTCTTGACGTTTCAATGTGAACACTAAACGTATACCTATAACCGTCGCGACCGACGGCGAGTCCGGTCGATCAACCACGCAAGACCTACACATGATACACACGCACTTCCATACAATAAAGTTGTACAATAATAACGAAATCTGAAAGTTTTGTTAGTTCCGAAAAAGAAGTACATGTTATGCACAATGACATGTCATACGCTACCGCAATGAAACAGCGTAAGACGTCCGACAAAACAAATCAATTGACCTAGTTAGCTTACTCGTAAACTGAAGCAATTTGATACAATCAGTGTTAAAATTTGAAATATTTACTGATTCTTATTTTGTCAGAGACAAGAGTCGCTTCTTATTTGAATAACCTTTGCCGCATAGTGCAACACAGGAATCTGCACTGTGATATTGCCCTTGTCCGATTTTTTTTTATTATGTAGTAAAAACTGCTTTCAATATTTGATGTTAAGCGTAACGGAAAACTAACCTTGCTCTATTGACCTGTAACTTCAACTTAAGAATCATGATCAAGCTGTCATTGAGTCCCAGTTTGTAGGACAAAGGTGGAGACACGTCTCTAAAATATTTGTTAAATATGAACCTTTATATCTAAACAAAATGTTTTAAACGACAGATGGGCATAATTTTACATGGAACATGGTAGAACGGACGCAAGACCGGTCAGAGGGGTCGGCCGACCGCAGCAGGTGTAATGGCATCGGTCGATGTTGCTCATAGTTACTCGACAGACATTCGACGGGGCAGGAAAACATCAACAAATAAATTATATTTTTGTAACGTGTACTAATAGGGTACTTCAATACACACCCATAGGCCATAAGGCCTTGAGAATAATTAATGAATGATTATTGTTCAGACACAAACCTTTTCTCAGTAAAATAAAGTTTATATCCTACACTTAAAACTCAGTCGGGATTTGTGTAACATTGTCCAAATGGCCCCTTTCTGACGTCAGCATTTGCCGAAAACTCGTTCAGGCGGCTATTTTGGGTTTGAACGGCGCCAATATTATGATGACTGAACTGGCAAAAACGTTCGGTATTCCGAGTAGCGAGAACAGCACGATTAATGAACAATCAAAATTCTAAAATTAAAGTATATGCAATAAATGTATGTTAATGTAACTACCTAATAAGAATCAGAATTAAAAATAGCATTCTGATGAAATGAAACAACCCGGAAGAATTTCCAACAGATCGGATGAGCAAGAGTGCGTTAACCCAAACGATGGACGCAGTTCACAATAATATAGAGACTAAATGTGTAGCAGGCAGCTTCCCCAGGCACTGAATGATACTCGTGTAAACAAACTAATTTAAAAAACGTTAAATTTATTTTAAGCTTGCGTAACATCTGTCACAGGGTAAGGTAATAAACAGCTGATATACCTAGCAACTGTGTAATCAATTGAACCAGGAGTGCTTAGTTACCTGTTTTATAGTAAGGTATTGATCCTATTCAAAAGCTAATCACTATTTGATTATTATGGTTTCACATTCAGTAGAAAAAATATCTTTTTTTGTAGGGGCCAACAGATGGTCTAATTATTGAATGACGAATACCTTTCGATCACGCTACCTGCATGTCACTCCATGGACGTGCCACAAAACTGCTTAGAAAAATATAAATCATCAACAGTCTAGGAAATATATTAGATCACAATTTACTGCTTACTAACGACATTCAGGTCATGATTAAGGTCATACAAGGCCACACGCAAGTATAGTCCATTATTAATATTCGTTTTATTTTTTACTTTTTTAACGGAGTGAAGTGAAAACTTTTTCCATTGATAGGTTACTGCACTGGGCGCCTCATTCATACATAAGAAAATATACTCAGTATAGTACAAGTAGGTAGGTAACTGATTGAATGCAATTTACTGAACAATGAATCCAACAAAAAGATGCGTGCAATTGGAAGCATTGATATAATATGAATTGAAAATGTAACTACATCAGACCGTGCATTGCCGACCCATTCATTGATTCAGCCACTGCTGATTCAAGCAATCACACATGCTTTCATGCTACTAACAGGTGACGCATTCAAATACGCGAACTCAACTCGAACTCAGTGCAAGTGACAATATCCTGTTTTGGTCCTATATGATGATTTTTGTATGATTGATGAATAAATGCCTTTGTATGCTTATTGAAAAAAATTGGCGCTATTTTGCTTCAACTGACGTGTGAATTAAGTAATTGACAGGCTTATGAAACTACCATACACTCTCACACCTAACTGGTGGGAGAACTGGTGAAGGGTTAACCGTGAATAAATAGGTTACCTAAGATTAACCAACTGTAATCGGACAGACCGGCTAAGCTAGGTTGTAACCACACTTCAGCATTTACCCGTAACATACATTTAACCATTACACACACACTTACAATAACCGTTAAAATTGGCAATTATAGCTGAACAATATCTATTTAATGTTCATTCACTTCGATATCCACTTAAGAGTGTAAAAACCATCAAAGGCCAACACTTTCTAGTTCATTAATAAAAATAACTATAGGAGGCTTAATTTCGCCACATGCCTAGCGTAATATTTCGATCACACCTAACGTGGGAATGGAAGTCGTATTGTAATTGTGGCCAGTTTGCCGAACTTTCTGCCATTTTTTACATTTCAACAAGTTTGACAGCGGAATTTCGTAATTCCGCACAACATTCGGTGAAAAAAAAAAGAACAGGAGGTGTTTTGTTATTGTAAAATTGTATTATTTTAGCTTCTTCTATATACTGATTGTATCGAACGATACGACTTTTCTCTTACTCTTTTAAACTACTAGATGCAGGTACTATTTTATTTTTAACATAATTGATTTAATTCTTTGCGAATGTATTTGTCTCGTAAAGGGAAAGGTTTATGTGCATATTTGTATACTTTCATTTATTGCAGACGAATCCGCAAATAAATTTAATTTAAAAAAAGTTTTATTAGTGTAATTTCTACCTCCATACACTGTTTCACGCATAATGGCTGAAATACGGAGCAAACACAGAAATATTCTGACTGTTCTATATGCAACAAAGAAAACATTAATGTTACGATGTCGAATTCATTTTATTGCCATTCTGTTGTTGTCTCGATGTCTTCAACAGCAGACGGGACCTTTCACTGAAGTATCAGGCATGACCGCATGACGTAAGTAATATGTTTTCTAATTCCCAAAGAATACAAACATTGGTATCCAACTCTCACAATGCGTGGCAAAGAAATGGATAAATACTGAGTTAATATATTTTATTTTTATTTTTATTTTATTTTATAGGTACAGAAACAGACAACAGATTGTGTATTACTTATAAATCTAGATAATTAACATTATATAAACCTGAAGTCCAATTATAACTGTACACAGCATCTAATAAGCAAAACATAATAATAACAATAATAAACCATTATATTAGTTAAAAGAACAAATTAAAAAAAATAGAAAAAGAAATACACAAAATAATAATAATAATTAGGGTAAGTACATCAAATTAAATATAAAAAATCTATTCTCTACGCAAATAATTCCTAAAAACATTAAGACTATCATTGAAAACATCAACTTGAGAGCACATGTCATTATATTGACTGCACATTCTATAAAGTGGACTATTTAGGGACACATTATTGTTACTTGCAGGTATGTTAAACAGATGTGGAGTACGCACAGATCGAGTTGGTACTTTGAAGTTTAATTTTTCTATTAGAGAGCTATCAAGTGAGCCATTGGCAATCTTATGCAGAGTGCACAGGTCGCTCACCCATCTTCTCCTATCCAGACTCATCATCTTGAACTTTTGAAGTCGATCGTCATATTCCGCTATTTTGCGCCTCAAACCGTATTTTGTGCATAGAGCTCTAAGAAACCGCCTTTGTATAGATTCTATACGGTCTTTATGAATATCATAAATGGGATACCATACAGATGAACAATATTCTGTTATGCTTCTTACAAGAGAGTAGTATAATGTTATCAAAGATCTTGGTTGCCTAAAAGGTTTTGAATTACGAAGCACAAAAGATAGCATACGGTTAGCCCTACTGCACATTTGATCGTAATGAGGTCTAAAGGACATAGCGGAATCAAACATCACTCCCAAGTCGCGAACCACACTGACTCTATCTATAATAATGCCTCCGATATTATAGTCAAACCTAAGTGAACCTCTGCATTTAGTAAATGTGATGACCTGACACTTTTTTATGTTTAGTGACATAGAATTCTCCTCACACCAATCCACAATGGTATTTAAATCGCATTGTAGAGCGTCACAGTCACGATGATCGGAAACACGTCTAAAAATTTTGATGTCATCCGCGTAAGCCAAGCACTCGCTATTAATATTACCTAAGAGATCATTGACAAAGATCAAAAACAAAAGAGGTCCTAAATTTGACCCCTGAGGCACTCCCGATGTGGCTAAAAAAGGAACCGAGTTATATCCACTTAGCGCAACTAGTTGTGTGCGATTTAGTAAGTACGATGATAGCCATCTATATAAGTTACCATGTATTCCGACACATTGGGCCTTTGAGAGCAATTTAGAATGGTCAACACGATCAAAAGCCTTTGAAAAGTCTGTATATATTGAGTCTACTTGATTTTTGCTATTGAACGATTCACATAAATAAATCGTGTAATATAAAAGATTGGAATTAGTTGACCTACCAGAGACAAATCCATGCTGGCGTGGACTCAATATATGTTTGAAATGGTTATATATGTGATTATAAATATAACCTTCAAATATCTTTGCGAATAAGTTGAGTATACAAATAGGTCTATAATTAGTAACGTCACCCTTATCACCGGACTTATGGACTGGCGTTACTTTAGCAATCTTCCATAATTCTGGAAAGATGCCTTCTTGTAGAGATTTATCATAAATGATCGACAGAGGCGTTACCAGCGCAGTTGCACATAGTCGAATGAAGATTGGTGGGATACCATCAAAGCCGCCATTCTTGGCAAGGTCAATATCTTTGAGCTTTGAGAGAAGATCATTTTTTGGTATATGGATGCTACTTATAGAATAGTTCGATTGGTTGCTACTAATAGAATTGTTAGCAGAATAATTGTTTGGTGAACGATAGCAATAAACTGACGAGAAATAATCCGCAAACAAGTTAACAACACCATCACCCGTACTAATAACCTTATCTTGATAAAACATTGTGCTAGGTATATTGTTAGTAACTCGCTTGACCTTTGTATACCGCCAAAAAGCTTTAGTGTTGAGTTTAAGATCATCTTCAATGCGCTCTATATAAGTTCTGAAGCATTGATCAGTCATAGTTTTGGCCCTAGCTCTAAGCAAAGAGAACATATCATAATCCCTAGGATTTCCGTATCGTTTGAATTTGATATGAGATTTATTCTTAGACTTAAGCAATTTTACAAGATCTTTCGAAAACCAGATAGGATACTTATTATTACTAATTTTAACCTTTGGAGTATACTTTTCTATGATAGAGTAAATAGTATTATAAAAAAAATGTACAAACTGATTACATCTCAGGGACGATGCGTGCTGGGCCCAGTTAATCAATTCAATATCTCTATTACAGGCATTGTAGTCAGTTTTTCGAAAACAGAGTTTTTCAATTGCGGTGTTATGTATCAGGGTAGTAGCAGCAGGTTTAAATATAAGTTCGAACGGTGGGTGATGTGCGTCTAGGCGGCTTATGGGTATAGTAGGCGTTAATGTTAGTAAGTCCGGATAATCAGTGATGGCTAAGTCGAGTATTCGTTTATTATGGTTTAAAATATGATTGAGTTGGCGTATTGAAGTTGAGTGAAACAATTCATACAAAGACTTAGATTTTTCACAGTTATGGTTTAAAGGACTACCTGTTTCAGTTGACCAATCGATATCACCCAAATTGAAATCACCCACAATACAGGTCATGTGCTTCGATGAGCTACTAAGCGTATTATAGCATTTGACGAAAAAATCCGATACAACACTAGTAGGCAGATATTCTGGAAGGTATGCAACACATAAATCCATAATGAAAGTTCCATTCACTTTTATTTGTACCCACAGATCCTCCAAATACTCGGAATGACAGTCACTTCTGTGTAAAATTTGGAGTTTCTTTGAGTAAGCGATGAGTAAACCACCACCATGACTCTTTTTAAACTGAGCACGAAATCTAATGTCTCGATCTCTGCGTACAACACAATACCTGTCATCAAATAGCTCAGAGGACAATATGTTATCATCAAGCCAGGTTTCAGTTAAACAAATTAAATCAAAATTGTTACTTAATACAGTATTATAAATATCAACAATTTTACTTTTCATACCTCTGATGTTTTGGTAATATATGGACAAATACATTTTTATTGTCATATTATCCAAACAACCACAGATCAAAAATACAATACAAATAAATCAACATATGAGGCCAAGGCTTTCTTGATTTTTAATAATTATAAAATTTGAATCCCTTGTTTTCCTGACATATATACGCCCATTCTTTACCCAAACAAACTGATATCTGAATTCTTTTGCCTTCTTACGCGCTGCAGCATGCAGGGACTTGTTGGTAGGAGAAAGATGTTCAGATATAAACACTGGTTTCTTATCACCTGCGATTCCCAGATGTGCAGTGTTGAGTTTCTCATTGGGGTTTGATTTGTTAAATCTGTGCACCGCGGAGTAGAAATCGTCACGGTTACTTAACATCCTGAACTTAACTACAATGGTGCGAGGAAACTTACTTTCCTTGTTTAACTTAGCAACTCTTGTGCATTTAAGTATATCACCATCCTTCAAATTGTGACCTATTATTTGGGAACATTGTTGTAAAACATTTGGTAAATTCTCGTTATGGTGTTCAGGAATGCCTTGTATTTCTAAATTATTCTCACGTAAATGCTGTTCAAGATTATTGAGACGGTTGGATAGTTCAGATATAGTGGATTTAAGTGTGCCATTCTCTTTTGATAGCAAAGAATTACTCTTGACCAAGGTTTCAATCATATTTTTCATATCATCATGCTTTGTGCTAAGAAAATCAACGGATTGGCGAAAATCCATTAAGTCATTCTTAATTGAAGAGAGTTCGGTCTTCAGAACATGAGAGATCATCTGTGGCAATTCCGACTTTATAACTCTGAGAACTTGTTCGCTTATAGCTGAAACAAATGCATCATCCTGTGTTTGGTTTGTATGGTACATGCTCGTCTTAAGCGTTTGCAGATTATCGGTCTGTTTCTTTCTAGTGGTAATATTGTCTAAGCCTACTTCTTCATCATGAATTTTACCTGCCTCATCCTCCCTAAGATTACGCACTGGCGTATTGGTATTCCCCACCTTTGGCTGTTTACTCCGACACTCATGGCACGTCCATTTGATTTTTTGCTCTTTATTCATCAAGTTATATACTTTTTTGTCAGGTATATTCGCACATGCCAGATCATAGTACTTGGAACATTTGCTGCATTTCAAGCACTCACGGGTATCTATGATGCCGCGACAACCGGCACATGAAATATTCTTTGACATTATTGAATTGGTAACAACTTAATGGTGTCAGTACAAATAACTTTTTCTTCTCCTGGCAACACTGTTCTGTACTCTATGGATGCGTACTTGAAGATTGGCACTACTGACTGTCAATTGTCAGTCCAGATAAATACCAATCAGCTGACTGTAGTTATAAAGTTCTCGTCGAATAGAAATTGAGAAAGAAAATGTTTGTTTACATACGTTTGCCGTTGAGATGGTGTTTAAATATCGTGATCCAGTTTCTCCACTGCAATCAATTTGATGAATCCGCAAAAGTAGCCTCAGAAGTCGCAGCCAATGTCGGTTTTCACAGTTGAGGTTATGTGCCTCCTTTATGGGCATTTAACAATAATAGTTGTAGAATTTAAAACTGTTTTTATGTTCTTAAAACGAATCTAGTAATAGGATGTGTTTACTGATCGACGACCGGAAACGGTATATCTTTTATACTTTGAACGGCTAGTATGGCTATAATATCTGTCATAAACATGAGAATTCCACGAAAGCGAGCCAGGTGTGACCGTTGCAGACGCGAAACGAATAAGAGGAGGTGGAGCGAGACACATCGCCCACTTGCATGCGAAGGAGGTCCGGTCCGGGCACTCAGCCACACCGAATTCGACACTTTCGCTGTTCGACGTGGCTGTCATATGTGAAGTTGCCTGACAACACTCACTAATCATGTATAGAAAACTTGTTACATCATAACGATGCCATTATACGGGTGTGACATCTTTGATATTTACTGCCAGAAGCTGATCCTCCAAGCGGCTAACCTAGGTATACAGTATGTACAGTATTCACAAGCGTAAGACACAAGAGCGACAACGACGCATTTAAAGAAGACATTCGTTAAAACTTGTAACGATAATATCTTTATAGCCGCTGGTGTTGCAATACGAATACGAACGAACGGTCACACACAACACAACAATCAAGTGTGTACGTAACGTACTAAAATGGCCTTGAGTTCCTCGCGGAATATTCTGCTTTGCATTCACGCTCTCTGTATGAAATACGAATACACTCATTAGAATATTATCTCCAGGCAATAACGCAGTTGTTGCATTACAACGCAAGTTATCTCAAAGATAAATAAACACAAGTGAAATTATTATCGATCGATGCGCTTTTCAACCTGAGCTAAACCGGTCGACCATCTACAGCGTCTTGCATTGCAACATCATTTTCGTAGTCTGTCTGTTAACGACCAACGAGAATCTTGAAATAAATGTGCAACAGGTAATTTATATAGGATGTCCTGTAAATAATGTTCTGAATGAAAACCCTTGAAACTTTGCAACTATGTCCTAGGTATGTTTCTTTTTTAAAAGGGCACCTGTATTAAAACGAATGCCTATGGTTACTATAATATAGTGTGAGTACATATAAAATCATAGGTAGGTATATAGGTTTTCACTAGATAGGCGTGTCTTGTATAATAAACACGTGTCTTTCGTGAGACCAAAACAAAGATTTGATGTGAATCAGTTTTGTGTAGTTAACTAGCACATAAAATCACCAAATCGCTAATATATAACTAATAAACTTTATAATTTTGCATCATCAATGTTGATTAGACGAGAGTCTATTAAATTGAAATTGTTTCCATCTATAAAATTTATTAGTATCGGATAAACAAGTATTTGATGAGCTCAAAGATACCGTAGAACTCACCGGATAGGTTTTAATCTAATCAATCGTACAAAATGTGGTTTATCAAACGGAGATTCTCACGACCGACCGATTGAAAGAGATACTGCAGACACTGCAGTTGTGTGTATATTTTTTTAATTCTTAGATCGTGTTTTTAAACGTGTATGTGTTGAACTGTAGACTATGTTTATTCATTAAATGCGTGTAAAGTGTTTTTAGAATTTCTGTATAAGGTTTTTTCAGAGTTAAAATATACACTTTGGAAATGGTAGAACGGTTTGCAACAATAGATTAAAGGCTAAAGGTAAACCTAGGCATTCCTGTATCCGTGCCACAGCCCAAACGACTTAGTCGTTGAGTTTAATACTTAGAAATTCTAATATTTTGTGTCATATGCCGCGCCACACGAGCCGCATATCTGCAAAATGCTTTTGTTAGATACAGATTCCACCCGCGCCCGCGGATATCGTCATCAGATTCTGCTACTATTTTGATGCACATGTTGTAGCGATTTTGATGAAGTCATCCGAACAGTACTGTGGCCGATGCGAATATAGTTTCTCTTACATTGTTTTAGAATATTTTTCAATTAACCATACTTTATTATTTTTTATGACTGATAAAAGATATGTAAAAAGTCGGGGCGATATTTACTGATTCTTCGTCAATATCGAAAACTAGAATTATTGAAGTGGAAAATCTGTAATCTCTGTTTAAACTAAAATACAATTCAAATTGACTCCAAGAGCTACATTTTTCTATCGAGATTCGAGTATCACGTTATTACGATCGACAAATTCGATGAGTGCGGCGGTCAGCCTGTAGCAGCGCGATAAGCATGTGAACATGCAGTGAGTTTCGACCGATAACTTGAAAATCGATAAGAAACACCCATAGTAGGTAGTTACGTAATCGATTACTAGAATGTCAGTTGCAGTCGTTACAATCTGAGATGTTTATCTGATCATTCGTTCAAAACTTCATAACGTACACAGCAATTACATATCAACGATACGATACGGGGCATGATAGTCTTCCCAGTTTACGTATAGTTAACAACAGCTACTTTAATTTAGTCGCATAATGTTATCTATCTTTATCAAGCTACAAATCTTTAAAATATTTAATCGAGTCATATCGATTATCGAAATATCCGCCAAACATCTCCTATGTTTGACATTGATAATGTGAAAAAAATTACGTAAGTGACCGAGTAAGGGGAATTGTTACCGATGGTAAATTACATGCACCGGGTTACGTAACGATTTCTCACCCAAAACCAAAACAATACGCGAATTAGCATTTTTGTAGTTCTAATTGATGTTGCGAAAAAATCCGTAACAATTAGATCGAAATTAGGTAACGTAACAAGTAAGCATAGTGATACTTCCCGATAGAGGTTAAAAAAGTCAGTATTTCTGTCTGTATGTATACGTTAGTTGCGTTTAGTTCTTTTAAAGTACCTACGCAATAGATTTTGATGCTAATTTCACCATAAATTTGAAAATTCTTTTCGGGACACATTAGTATTAATTATCCCATTTAGGCGAAACTGCGGCAGCTCGCTAGTGTTGAATAAATCGATATCGCTGGATCATTTGAGATTATGCACTAATCCATGTGATAGAAAGTCCTCATTATGTACTCAAAAACAAACTGATTCACAATCTTATCAAATTGCCATTAACTTACTTCATAATCTTCACTACTTGGAAGATAATTTGTGTGAAACCGATAAAAGATCAATCATGTCATGATACTCATGACGCAAAGTCCGCAAGTGAATAACCTCGAACTTGAACAGTGAAACAGTTGCCGTACCTATGTAAACAGAAGCGCGCTGTAAGCAAATAAAATTCCTATCGACGAAAGGCACACTTCCCCGACTGGGTAGAGATGAGCAACACGTGCCAAGCGGAGAAATCAGACTATACCGGCGCGCGCTGATGCACACCACGTAACATAATACGTGTTTGTGATAAACACGTTACAGAACCAATAACCGCATTTTATATACAATTTTCCTCCTAAGGTCTCTATTAAATAAGAAACAACTTATAATAATATTTGCGGATTTATTCTATCATTCGTGTTTCGGATTAAGTAACAAGGCGCAAACATCAACAGTTGTGGACAGCGACTTTATAGGGTCGTAGGAGTTAAGCCCTGCAAAACATTCGACCCATTTTTTATACAAGTAATTCAAACAATAGTATTCTTGATTATCTTCCCAGAGTTTTTTGTCTGAAGATAGATACACATGTATATAACGAATATATGATTAAAAAGCAAAACGTAGAGCCTCAAATGAAGCTTTTCATTCTTTAGGATACAATGAAAAAGGAAGCAGAGGATTACAAAACCTAATTTTCCCTGCCTCGTTCTATCCTTGTCTCTATCGCACGAATCTAGCTCTCACGAGCTTTTTCGAAACAGCATGGAATAATACCTACGCCCGGATGACGGAAAATTTTCTCAACCCAAAACAAAACAATATGTGGATATAAAGTGTAGATTATTTTAGCACATAAGCGGAAATTTATTACGTGCTCACTATCGGCGGGAAAATTCTATATCGATAATTTTTTTTTTTGGATAAAACCAGAGATAAGGCATGTAATATTTTTATTATTGAGTCTCTATTTATCAATGGATTGATAATAACCATGATATAAGTAATTTCACTTTTTGTTTTACACACTTTGTGTAATTAAACTAAATAAATACAGAGAATGTCACTAAAATTAAAATAAGCTCAAAACCAAACATTTTAATCATACTTTTTAGAATGATCTACTCTACACAACTACAAAATTGAGTGTTAGAGTTGAGACACTTTGCTTGATGTTCTTCCTGAAGTGAAGTTACTTACATCAAAGTATGCAGTAAGTACGTACACGGCTGGTTCAGAGAAGTAACTAGATCTGTCTTATAAAATGACAGTATTGCGGGGTCGAAAGATAAACTTATAGATATACTAGCCAGTATGATTAAGGTACCTCGTTAGTTCACATGTCTTGCTTCCTGTTTCAAGTTTAGCGAGCGGTGCTATGCGTCACTAACGGTTTTGCAAAAGTTGCTCGTCGTCATTTCGGACAGATGCCGTTGAAACTTCAAAATCATGAATATTGTTATCTAATTCTGTTTAATATGTTTTAGAAGTTATACTAATACTATTCTACTCATCTTTGGAGGAACTGTATTCTATAAGTACCGAATCCCACTAATAAGATGTAGGTAAGAATCAATTATAATGCTGACTGGATCTTACTGAAACTTCGTGGTACCTACGTAACAATCAATAACATTTTTACTTTAGGGGATAACATTCATATTCGATCTTGATCTATAAATCATTTGATGTTACTGTCAAAAATATATCAATCAAACCTTTTTGGATAGGAATCAAATACTAAAAATGTTGGCCGTAGGTATTCGCATAAAACCTAACAATGGGTAACAGGTTCATATCAATAAAAAAGATAATCGCCCCCATAAGATATTAATTAAGATTGATCAATAAAATCTTAAGACAAAATAAATATTTATTTAGTTGTGATATTGAAAATAATATACGTATAGTATATGTTCTTAAACTGGATTTGAATAAAAAGGTTTTTAAAGAACTATTCTGCATCAGCAGCGTGTTTGTAACTATCCCATGTCCCTACTTACAGTGCCACATACATACGTACCACTGAGGAATTAATAAAATTTTTGCGTTTGTCAAGTATGTGAATTTGATTTCGTAAATTTAGTTGGTTAGGCATTATTTGGCGCGTACCTGCGTATTCTGTAGTCTGGTCAAACCGGTTCTACGCTTGGGTTTGAGACTGGACCTGCTGGTGCCCACTGCCACAAGCCAAATAAAGCGCACGCGCGACTTAATCGCAAATATGCTACATTATGGCAACAAAAAGCATAATAATATATGTAATAGGAAAGACATTCTTCTCATGCGAGCCGCATACGAATAAGAAATTCTAAAAATCAAGGAAATTTGTCACAATGGTATAGGTATTTGTATACCTATTACACTAAAATAAATAATAAAAAAATAGTGTCAGCATGATTGCTAAAACACAAGTAAGATAAACCAGCAATTAGCACCACCAACTTTCATGATACATAATGCTATTTAACTTTATTTTATAAGTCTTTTTCCATGTATCCCTGATGTCCACTTGAAACAAGAACGATTCTCCAACAATACATATAATTAAATTACCCTAGGCTGATTAGATTTTTGTCAAATGTAATATTTTCAATTCATTTCAGCGTCCTTTGATTATAAAACGATTCCCTTCAGTCGGAAGGTTATTCGCAATTTTTAAATATATACAGTGTAAACTCTTTATAACATTATCCTTTATAACGATAAACTCCCTATAACGTTGAAGTGAGCCCAAGTTGGTTGGTTTGTTCACTTTGTTTTGTTTTTTTTTGTTCACTCCATATAACGATAACTCTCTATAACGACAAAAAATGCTCAGTCCCTTGAGTTTCGTTATAAAGAGTTTACACTGTATATGTGTTACTTGGTGCGCATATCTTTGGACAAGAAAATAAGTAGAAACCAAGTTTATTAATCAATCTGTATTATGCTTTCTACACATTTAAAATACGTTATTGAGTAAAATCAGATAAATAAATGTATTTACTACATCAGCCTTGAAACTCCACTATACCAATAAATGTCAAAATACCTGGCACAGGTACGGCAACTTCGTAAAGAATCGTACAGGTGCGGCTTCTATTAAGATTATTGAGGGTAGTGCCTAAAGGTCACACCTAGTAGAAATTCGATACTTTTAGTGAGCCCGTCTGCCAATTAATAAAACGTCTTTATGCTTACCTAAAACTACCCTTACTACCCGATTTAGGGGTTTCCTCAAAATCTGAGGGCCATTATCGACTTCGTTACTTACTCCAAAACCAAAGTGATCATTAGCATGTCTGATTGTTGAGACTCAAGGCTAGATTCCCTACTACGTAGGCACTATGTCCATTTCTAACCCTAAATCCACCAATGACACACGTCTGCAAATGTGACTTATTACACAATTATAATAAAAAATATTATTCATTTATAAAAAGAAACCTTAAATAGGCAGATGCCTAGCAGACAGTCAAGTTCTACAACTATACCAAATTTCAAGTCAATAGCTAATTAATGCTACTAATAAATTACATAGTTGTTGAAATAAGCTGCTGAAAGATAGATGAAGCCGCCCCATAAGGGTTCCGTAGCAAAAAGGCGAAATATGAAACCTCTGTAATTACGTCCTACTCGGCTGTCCGTCCGATCTTTTGTTTTTATGTTACAACCATTTTGCTCAAAAACTATTGGCACTATATAGATAAAATTTTGACAGCAGTGGTTTACTATGAATCACCATACAATGGTGTAATAAAATAACTAAAAATTAAAAAATAAGAGGGGTGGCACAGCATCGCAGACCAGCTAGCCTTCAGACTCCATTAGCACTGCATAGAAGCCCGCCCAGCTTCCATTCGGTGCGTTATTACCCGAGTAGTGTACAAATACAGTATTTTAATTAAAAGCCTTTTACTAAAGTCATGTAGTCATTTAGTAAATGTCATGCCTACATAAAAGTTTGAGAGGTTACCAACCATAATAATCGACATTATTAAATAGAGCGACGCGTTTCTATGGAGTAGGTAGTTAATTAACAATAAGATCACATTAATTTTTGCGATGAGATCATAGTCCAGAAAAGTAGGTACCAACCCACCCATAACTGGCAGAGACATTTATGAAAATATTTAAGACATGCGTAGGCTGACATGCTACTATAAAATATTATTACAAGTAAAAAAAGGATAATGATGTCGACTCTAATTATTTTATTTCAAACTGTTTCTACTAGAGTTCCTATAAATCACTAGTGTCGCCCAATATTCATCGATGATTACAAGTCAATCAATTCGAGTTGGATTGGTCGCATTCGATGTCAAACAACATCGACAATTTTATGCAAATATATCGAAGTATAATATGATTATAGTGTAAAAAGTACCTAAAAAACACAGGTACTCTTGCAAACTTGTAGACTGTATCAGGTACCTACTCAATCTCATCGGATTTTGTATTAACATATTGATTGCAGGTAAGTATCAAATGGGCTCATTTCAAAACTAGGTAGCAAGTCGAGCGGAATGCGGGCCGGCACCGGCACCGGCCTTGCAGCTTGCCAACGTTGACCACTCTCGCACGCTTCTAGATCTAAATAGACACTCTACTTTAATAGTACGATACATAGTAACTGTGTGATGTGCGACGAGTGTGGAGGGTAATGACCCCAGCTTTAGTACCATCGTAATTAGCCAATAGCCAAATACTAAATGAATAAGTAACAGATGAATCGTCATGGATGAATTCATATTCTGCATGAATGTAGGCTGCAGGTAGGACTGCAGCCGCTAAAATGGAAACTCGAAAAAGAGAAAACCCGTTATTTCTGACATTAAAATTTGCACCAGTTTCTAGGTGAAATCAAAAATTCATGATTTTTTAATATGTATTTTTGAGTATTATCAAATTAGCATAAAAAGCGAGTGTGCCCAATGCCTAAACTATGTCATGTCTTTGATTAGTCCCCGTTTTTTATAATATTAATAAGATGACCCTGTCAAATATAAATATTTTTCATATTCACTTAAGGCTCTAAAGAGGCACTTATGATGGTAAAATATACTGAAATGAATACAGGCTTGGAAGTCAACAGTCTACCGAGAAAAAGGTAAATCTACCGGCACTGGTTTCTATTTGATGACTGATCTTGACGATATTGCTTTAAATATATTTTAAGCATTGTAATGGTGTCACTAGACAACTATCTCACTTATGATATCTAGGTATGTATATTCTATTTATTAAAGCTATTTTCTATTCGCTGATATAGCTAGTATATATATCTAAGTTATATATGAGTTTTAGACCTAGGTATGTCAATATGGACCAATATAGGTTCAAATGACAACATTTCATGTAGGAAGGTAGGTAGTCATTTACTGTTGATGTTTTCTGATACACTTGCACACTGATCGCAAGTATATTGAAGGTCATCTAGGTAATATGTGAAGCAAAGTTATAATACTGGTTATTATTTTCGTTACAATGATTCTTTGGGAGCAGTGTTGTGTCACATTACATACTACTAAATAGGTATACAGGATGCAATGCAACACACATCTGACACTGAAACTGAAGTGCCTTTAAGAATTCTAATGCATGCATGTTATGTTGTTGACACAGAGTGAGTCACAAAACCACTATGGAATAACTAACAGTGGAATTATTCATAATACAATTAGGTACATTATTTAATTGTTGATAATTAAGTACTAGTACTCTCTAAAACTAGACACCAGAACTGAAATTGATAGGAGAAAGCCTAAGGCAAGTAACACTTGGATATTTATGAATTTATATCATATTGAACATTGACATATACAACATGTGAGTAAGAGAGTGCCTTGAAGTTTTTATTCATTAGCATAGCTTATAAAATTACAGAATTAAAGCAAAAAACCAACACTTTAATCTTTCACTTTGCCCAATCTTGAACTAATAATAAAAAGAAAAAAAATATTAAGTAAATCTCTCATGTTTAAAGCTAAAATAGGTAGTGATAGCATAAATAAATAAAAAATGGAGTGTGCAGTTTCTTAGGTAGGTAGCAACTTCAAATAATTAATATTGTATAATATTTTAAATTTGGTAAATTGGTAAATGGAAATTTGGGTAGCCAAAATAGGTACCTGGCTTCCTAAATTACCTAGATTCTGAAACAGTATGCTTCAGACATAAGTTTATCTGTTTGTTTGGGTTATCTTAATGGACTAATGACACTGTCCATCCATTAGATAAGACTTCCACAGAAAACAGTTTACTAAGCAACATTCAGGACACACCTAAATTTTGATAATAACCAACAGCATTTCATTATTCATAAGACCCTAAAATAAAAAAAGCTTATATTGGAAACTATAGTTTCATTTTTTAAAGATATATAACCTAACCTGCTAACATGTTTCTAATTGTGCTTTAAAATGCTACAAAACCAATTCAAATAATAACAAATTAAGAAAAATTCAAAACAATGTTATCATCAAAATTTCTTTTGAAGTCTATACTTCAGTATTTTAAAGTTTTAGAAGAAGACCAACTTTAAACAAATTGCTCTGATAAACATATTGGGATGCAAATTTTAAACATTTTCTATATTTTAAAAAGAGATTGCCAACAAGTTTCACATAATGTAGGTATCAGTTTATTTCGCTCTGACTCATGTTACATTATGCAAAGAAAAGAGCAACCTCTCAGGTAATCCTCCAACAGGTAAGTATGGGATTATGTTAATATATGGGCATATAGAAATATTTCACTTGTTTTAATTTCAGTACACTTTAATAATTATATATTATAATTTTTTTTATAAATGAAAGTTACTAAATAAACGTATCTAGAATGACTTAATACTTATATTAAGTTAACTTCGACACTAATTTGTTACCGAAAAAGTTCCAACTTTTAGTCAGACGAGTGAGTATTTAAAAAAAAGCTATTTAATGGGTTCGGACAGGGTAAACACTAGAACCACGAAAATAATTAATTTGAATACCTGTTTTTAACGACATTATACCAAATAACAATTTGCAAGACAACCGACGTTTCACAATCAAGGAAAGACTTACCCAAAGCTCTGTTCCCCAATTCATTTTTGCGGCAATAGGGTCACTTCACTTACACAAAAAAACACATTGAAGCTTCACCAACACACTACAGTCGTTAACAATAAAATTATAAAAATATTTTCACAGTAAAATATTTTTTTATCACTACCACCATTTCAAAACACATTCCAAAGAAATAAACATGGCTGACTGACAGACAAACCGACCGACGAGACAGCAGACATGACATACGTGACACTGCGTAACTTTTGTACTCTGTGGCTGAACTGACGGAAAAACGGATGTTCAAACTTCAAACATCAACTACGTGTCTATGGGAAAATGTTACACGTTGTTATAATTCTACATAACATTTGGGACAATTACAATTTCATTTTTGTGTTTAATTACAATAAGTGTAGTAGTTTGATACTCTGACTACTTTCCTATAGGCCATCATCCTCCTAGCGTTATTCCATTCAAGCGGGATCAGTATAACTTATCTTCAATTTATCTTCGGCAGCCATGAATAACATCATTACTCCTTTTATATTAGGTTGGGGAAAAAGTCTTTTCGCATTATAGTATGTATGAACTTGTAATAAAATCTCTTTGGCTATACTATTTCTATCTGGCTGGTTTTGGAATCATTGAAAGTTTAAATTTTAAAGAACATAATTCCAAAGTCAAATTAGGAAAATGTGTGATTTGCATTTGTTTTTCGTACCGCCAAGATGAGTGAATCTAATGAAGAAATTCGATTCATTTTACTACATTTTACAATTTTTACAATTTTTACAATTTTACTACAAAAAAGGTAAAAATGCAACGCAAGCCGCGAAAAAAATTTGCGATGTTTATGGACCTACTGCAGTGTCTGTGAGAGTAGCACAAATTTGGTTTAAGCGTTTTTCAATCCGGAAATTTTGATGTCAAAGATGCACGTCGCTCTGGTCGCCCCATTACGGATAAATAGGATGCCATTTTTGAAAAAGTGGAGCAAGATCGGCATATCAGTCGTTACGATGTAGCTGAAGAACTGAGAATTGACCACAAAACAGTTTTGGCGCATTTGAAAAAAACTGGGTACACAAAAAAGCTAGATATTTGGGTACCTCACGAGCTCACTGAAAGAAACCTTATGAACCGTGTACTCATTTGTGATTCTTTATTACGACGTCATGAAACCACCAAGTGGATCACGTACGACAAGAACGTGCGAAAAAGGTCGTGGTCAAAGGTCGGTCAGGCTTCACAGACTGTGGCGAAACCCGGGTTAACTCGCAACAAGTTGATGCTGTGTGTGTGGGGGGATTGGAAGGGCATTATTCATTATGAGCTGTTACCACCAGGCAGGACCATCGATTCTGAACTCTACTGCGAACAACTGATGAGATTAAAGCAAGAAGTTGAGAGAAAGCGCCCGGATTTTAATCAACAGAAGGGGTGTGGTTTTTCATCATGATAACGCTAGACCTCACACATCTTTAGCCACTCAGAAAAAATTAAGAGAGTTTAGCTGGGAGGTATTAATGCATCCGCCGTATAGTCCTGACCTTGCACCTTCAGATTTCCACCTGTTTCGGTCTCTTCAGAATTCTTTAGGCAATGTCAGGTTAACATCACGAGAGGACTGTCAAAACCAATTGTCGCAGTATTTTGATCAGAAGTCCCAAAATTTCTACAAGATCGCAAAAAGTTATCGAACAAAATGGTACCTACATACTTTAGTTAAATGTAAATAAACTATATTAAAAATGTTTTGAATTTTCTTAAAATATGCGAACGAACTTTTTCCCCAACCTATTATAATACTATGAACATGTTAATCTACTAGCTAGTTTCAAACATCTATTAATATATTAATCCCTTATCTAATATATTCTAATAATATTCATATCTCTGTTGCAACCCCCTCTCCTACGTCAATCCTTCTTTCCTTTTGATAGACAATCGTCGAACACTCCGATTCATGTAAAACAATAGGTCTTGGTTAATGGTTTTTAATTAGTGTACATGATATTACAGTGATAAACAGATTACAATTCATCTATGATACAAATATTTTAATATGGCGTTGAGAGTTGTCGCTTTTAGGTTGTAACAGTGACCCATCTGATCCTCGGCGAACCAATGTAGTTTTACGTACTTCCTGTAAGCGAAATAAACACAATATAATAAAATATTATCTATTCTAAAGCAATAAAATTTAAAATTAACTGGATTATTATTGGAACGAAGTTCCTTATCGCGCGTTGTGAAAGGGGGCTAGATGGAAAACATTCATACGAAAAGTTGTAACGACACTTTTTTTCGAAATTTAAATGATATGGTTTATTATTGGGTTTGTTTTTTTCATAATTTATTTAAAGGCTACATACAACATGTTTTAAATTCTGTTCGATTTATAAATGAGTATAATTAGTAATTATTAGCACAGCCTTGATCTTTTATTGAATACCTAATACTAAAGATGAGAGATTGCAAGTTTTTCTCAACACTGGACCTAAACTCAGCGATTTGGCAATTCCAATGCGTATCATCGTTCCATCCGGGTGTCCCTTGACACCTCTCAAGTTTTTTTACTTATATACTACAAATCTCTGAAAATACACTATTTTTGAATCACATAGGCCAGATTCCTGGGATATGTTAGATCCCTTGAGAACATGGGTGAAACCATTGGTTGGTAGCTAGTGACATATATTCACGATATATCTACTATTTTCCAAAAGTATCTTTCCTGTATCTCTAGTTTTAGCAGCTGATAAGATACCTAGTAAACGTGACAGACAGAGCATAGAGGCCACGCTGATTCATCTTTGAACTTATAACATTAAACTTACGGAATCAGCCTGCAGGACAATACTCTGATGTTACCCTGGGCAAACTTTCTATAAAAGTCTTTCTTGTTCATCAGGTATTGACTCTTTTATTTTATGTTATATATGTCTACCTACACAAGTATGGTTGCAAATATACAATTTGTGATAATGGTGTAATAAAATATAAAAAAATTACTTTAACTTCCAAAATAATATGATGGCTTGATCTTCGAGAAGTGGGTGGACCTGTTATAGATGAAGTTCTGGATGATGGCAAAGGACTCTGAAATTAATAGATAAATAACATTTAAGATTCCGTGTTCCAATACAATATTAATTTTAAGTACTTACGATTATAAATAGGTGTCAAGGGTAATTCATTTTTACTAGTTTGTTTCCACACATAAGACGTAATACGAGACATAAGCGTAGTTACGGTGCAGCAGGTGACGGACACCTAATTCTCGACCAGGTGAGGCCTATGTCCAGCACCACTGCTAAACTCCGTCCACACGGAGATAGGCTGATGATGATGATAATATTATGCTATTGCCACATAAGGCTTTCCTTGAGCAAAAGCTTATGCTCATTTTAAAGTTACAAATGATAAAAAGATAGCCCCAGTTTATCCACTGTTGGGTACAGCCCTTTTCCCTCTCTTTCCTGGTTTTATCCAACCTTGATTTCCTTTATCATCCTATACATAAATATTCTGATAACTCTTGAACTCACTTTGAGAGCAGGTACGAAACCAAAATCAGAAGGAAGTGGCTGTGTTTGAACACTGTGGACTCCTTCCTCAGATGTAACGGATACTATAGAAGGTCGAGCAGATAATTGTTGAGCTAATAACATTGGATCTGCATCTAAAATTATTTCACATAAATTAATTAGATAGAAAAGTCGATATTTTTTTATAGAACAGTATTAGTATTAATACATAAGTAATCACCAATATTCATTCCTTTAACTACGCGATGAGCTTGTAAAACCCTTCCTGCACTTCTCCTAAATCTTATTCCTTTTTCCGCCTCTCTTCTGAGCCTTTGAGCGGAAGCGGCAGCTTCTGCTATAGAAATGGCCATTGAATCCATTCCGCTTCTTTTTAAATTTAGGTCCACTATATAACTTAGACATATGGCGTTTGACAGAGTGTTGTCACTGGGCTACAAGTTAAGAATATGTAGTATTAAAAAGAATCTTATAAACACAGTTTTGATAAAACTTCTACACATTCATACATAATTTGGAACACTATACGTACAGATCCAATATCATTAACACTTAAATCTAGCGATCTCAACGGAGTCTTAACCAATCCAATTGCTCGTGCCAATAGATCTCCACAACTTGGTATATTTTCAGCACTCGTAGTAGACCAAACTCCGGCGGGTGGTTTTAATAATGGACCTGACTGTATTCCACAGCCAGAAATGTTTAAACTAAAAAAAGGTTTAATTTTTGGAAGAGACTAGTAGAAAGAGAATAGTTATATAAATTATTGATAAAGTTGTAATTGCATACTGAGTTAGATTACATCCTCTTGCTATAGAAACGGCAATGTGTGCTACGCCCTCGGATCCAAGCTTACTATTCAATCTTAGATCTAAACTACGGACTCCACAACCGGGATGAATAAGCGCCATAGAAAGGCTTTCTGCTCCTACAGGACCTGTGAATTAAATAAGAAACCCATTTATTTATGATGGATTTTTTTTATACAGATAGTATTATGAAATCTGACAAACTAAATGGTCGTTTTAAAAATTAGCGATATTGATTAGTAATTCAACATCATTAATTTTGTTATTTTTCTGATTGTTTATATTAATTAGGAAATTCATAAATAAGGTTAAGGTAGTATTCCTTAAGCTCCGGAACCATACAAATTGGAGCCTACCCATGTTATTTACTTAACCTCTTGAAATAAATATTATTATGTTAGTAATACCAAAAATATTATCAGCGAGAATTAAATTTCGAAAATTGTCATGTCGGGCAATAAATTTTGCTAATGATGATACTCCTTCATCACCAATTTTACAGTGACTAAAATCTAATGTTTCAAGCTTTTGACTGTCTGAAAGGCCACGAAGAATATATTTTAATTTTTGACAGTTCATGTCACTTCGAGTTATTCTGAAAAAGAAATAATAAGTAAGTGAAGACAATCTAACCAAGATATACTAGCTTCTAATGTAAAATGTTATAGATAGGTAAACTTATTATTAAAAGTGACCTTAATATTTTCAACTGCCAGCATTTCTCTAAGCCACGTGCAAGGTTATTGGCATCATTGTTTGTAAACTGGAACTGATCTCGGCGATAGTCAACTCCGATAAAACGTAGTTGAAATGTTATATGAAGTTCACTTAGGTTAACTAAGCTACCTAAAGCAGCGTGTAAAGAAATATGATCTGAAATATAATAATATTAGGCATCAACATTATCATAGTGTAATAATATTTATCATTGGCTATTGCAAGTTCAATACGATTAGTTTTTTTTGTATACCTACATAAGATACATTTGTGATACTTAATATCTTAAATATTTCAAACGAATTTAATACTTGTTCTATTACCTGAATGAATTGTCCAGTTCATTAATTTTATCTCTTCGATCATTTATATATCGAATAATACTCAAAAATTATAAAACCTCCCGCTGTTTTGTGCAAAAAATAATTAACGTACATTTGGTTCTAATTTATGAGTTACCTATTTTCATAGAAAATTCAGTAAGTTTTGCATTATATATTATATTTACTGCAAATTTGTACTTTTATACGATAGGCACCGATTTGCTGTACTTAGTATTTTTCGTACATTTGCATAGATTTGTCGTAATGTTTCATGCGGGCTATATATTAAAATATTTATTATGAGCCAGATATTAGCCACAGCAGTGAAATAATATAAAAGGAAAATAGTTCTCTAAGAGCTTATAATTATTATAATATTAAATAATATTTAATATATTATAGTGTAAAGTACCTACCACGACTAATATGTACATTATTTTTTAACTGGGCGTGCTTAGCTCCATTTTGCCCATGACTTGTAACTAAATCAGCCATTTCGGGAGAAGTCATTCTTTGTACTGGAATATCTGATGGAACTAAGCTTCGAATAGCCAATGTTTGAACATACGGACCGCACAGCTTGACCAAACTAGATATCTATCGACAAAAAAGGGTAATTTTTAAAAATGTGTTTAAGTGTTTTGTTAAAACTAAATTAAACATAGGTACATACCGATATGACGCTCAAAACCTAAGAAGTATAAAAAGCTTATTTTCACCTTTTCAGGGTCATACTGGCGTGGATTTAAATTTTCTAAAATGTCAGCAAAATGCCTTTCCATGAAAATATTTATCCATCTCTTTTCTTCGGTAACTACTGGCGAATCAAACCATTTTGATTTATAACATCTTTTCCAAAATATATCACTTTTGATATTATCCACTAAAATTTGCAGAGGGACATCTGTGTTCAAGATTTGTAAAAACAGCTCCCGATCTTTAGCAATCAATTCTTCAAGTTTTGGAGAGCCTTAGATGATGGAAAATTTATAAGATAAACATTTTTGAAGACATCAAATAATAATCATAGTTTTGATTTATTCTAGTGCCCGGTACATACCCATCCAATCAGCAGATAATTTTTCAATACAAATCGAAACAAGCGATTGAGGATGATTGGAATCCCATTCAAATATTTCCGATTTAATTTTTCTAGTAGGCTCTACATTTTCACTTGGCTTGTAAGCAAGATAAGTGCTGAGTTTTACAGCTTCCGGTAACTTCATATTAATTAATAAACTTTAATGACCTTAAAGAGACCAGTAACTTAAGTAATATTTGGACTAATGGTGTCTATAGATTAAACATTCTTGGGAGTTATAGCAACGGCACTTGACTTCGTTGATTGTTTAGATATTGATGCAACATCCACGATATGCATTTATAAAGAACAAAATTTATTAAAATTTCAAACAAATGAACTGGACTTATTTCGCATTAACATCAATCAGTATCAACAAAAAATATTTCCAAGACATTTGGGAAATATCTGCCGAGGTTCTTAAACTGGCAATTAAATTAAACAGTCTAACTGTCAGATCACGGAACACTGTAAAATTCTCTCTATGGTTATTTTCTCGCTGCTTGGAATATTATTTAGCATTAGGAAATGCATTCTATCCTGCTTACACATCAAAACAAATGGATGCCATTTGTTGGAGAGAGAGAGAGACACACAAGCATCAGTTATCAAAATCTTGACTTTAGTTACTTTTCTGTCACTGTCACAACTTTTTTGATAATTATAATTTTGGTCATTGTGATTAATTTTAACAAAACTAATAAATATTTCTAACAAATTGCCAGTCCGCATAGGAGAAAAGACGATGGATAAGCATAATAGTTCAGAATTATTAAATTCAGACTTCTCGTTATCAAAAAATGCCAGTTCTGATTCTTTGGATTCGGACTCCAAATCAAGTTCATTGAATTCTAAACACGGACAGGACTCCGTAAGTTTCATTTATGGATTAATTTATTCATTTGAGTGTTATATTAGGCATAACAGTTACCGCTTCCTGGAAGCTTAACTTAGTTATAATTTGGTTTAGTCAGTGTTGTACCTTACACTAAGAGGTTTTTTCCTATTACTGCAATGAGTAAAACTAGAAGAATTCATGTTTGCTTGTTTGTGAACTGTATTCATAGCCAAAGGCGTAATAGTGAACTTATGAAGGCCAGTATCTCATTTTTTGTACTTTATTATCCATTATCCCCTAGTTAAGATTAAATGTATGATAAGAAGCCACAGCATATGATTTGATAGTGGCTGGTGGTCATTGTAATGTTGGGCTCAGTCGCTGGGTTGCTCACAATATACCTTGGTTCACTGCCATTTAGGGAAAGGGTAGTCATTATCATAATAACAAACAGGTGCTTGTAGCGCTAACACACAATGTACGGGGTAAGCTATTATGATTAAGAAACTAATCTTGCATTGTAAATTTTTAGCCTCATGTTTTGGGTGATATACAACTACTGGATGGAGAAAAGGTGATGAGTGTAGCACGGGATGTGACATATCTGTGTCCATACAGTGGTCCATCCCGGGGCATACTAAAGGTGACCAACTATCAGCTACACTTCAGACCAACTGATGCAGCTTCGTTACAAAGCACTTTGAGTGTACCTCTCGGTGTGGTGAGAACTTATCTATTTTCAAAATCTTATGTGTTATTGTTGACTTCTGTTTTCTCTTGTAAAAAAAAAAACAAACCTTTAAACATTGTGTGTGAGTAAGATAATTCAGAAGCACTCAGAAGTGCCTATTTGATTAGGTTTTATAATGATAGATAGCTAATACATGGGTACACAGTGTGTCTATGTTGAAAAACAGAAGATACCTATCTATTTTACAGCTTAAATATTCCAATATTTCTGATTTAGGTATCCCGCATCGAAAAGGTTGGTGGTGCGTCATCAAAGGGGGAAAATTCCTATGGAATTGAAGTGTTTTGCAAGGTAAAATTTACACATGTTATGACACCGAATGAGCAATTATTTACAGGTTTAAATTTACTGTTAATCATATGGTTACAGGATATGAGAAACTTGCGATTTGCACATAAACAAGAGAATCATTCACGACGTGGAATATTTGAGAAACTTCAACAGTTGGCCTTTCCACTATCCCATAGACTTCCACTGTTCGCATTTAGCTATTCAGAATGCTTTCCGGAAGATGGCTGGCATGTCTATGAACCAATTGCGGAATTAAGACGAATGGTATGTTTATTGCTGTTATAAGATAAACACTTGATTACATTGAATTATTGCAAATCTTGAGAGGCAGGGACCAGGAGATCCATAGTACAGGGTCTACTCAGTTTCGACTCCCGTCTCCCCTGCTACATATTTCAATTGTACTGCAATTGTACCATAGCATAGTTTCTTTTATTTATTATAATGTTAATAGTACCTATTTTGGGAGAAAATTAATAAACTTATTATTATTAACATCTGTTACACCTAGTCCTTTATACTGATATGTGAATTATTCAATAATAGTATTGAAAGTGTACTAAGTATGTCCATTTGCAACTTTCTAGTTACCTCTGTAAAGTTTTGTCAAAATAAATATGGTAGTTTACTTCACTTCACTCTTGTTTTTAAACGGTTTTATTATTAGTTATGATGAATACTCCAACACCATAAATAATAATATGTACAACAACAATTGTCATCATTTATGACACACATATAGGTATTATGTGTTTGATCCATGAATTTTAATTATTGCATTTGTTGAAAACTTTTTATTATTATTTTATTTATTTTGGATTACTTTCAATATGATATTAAATCCATGTTTTTGAACAATCATAAATTACAAGTGTAACCAGGCATATTCCTTATGTTTTTCATGATTTATTTCAGGGTGTTAATAACGACATGTGGCGCATTACCCGCATCAACGACAAGTATGAAGTGTGCGACAGTTACCCTGCAGTGTGGGCCATTCCTGCTGCAGCGAACGATGACTTATTGCGTTCTGTGGCTGCATTCAGGTCGCGGGGAAGGATACCGGTCCTTGCCTGGATACATTCGAGCTCTCAAGCTACTATTACTAGATGTAGTCAGCCACTTGTTGGGGTAATTACAATGTTTCGGGATTTTCCTTGCCCTAGTTGACGTTATGTATGACTTATGAGTCAAAGTAGTTTTCCTGCCTCATATAGAACAGGGATGAAATATTAATAATATGAGTACTGTGCATGCATTATTTTTCTAATCTCTTTTCATTGTGTTATTTCACACCTAGCAGAAATAGTGACGTCATCACTATGGGTTTTGTATCTGGTAGACATATGTTATTATGGTCTTACATGTGGTAAGAACATGTTTAGATAAACTCAGTTTACGACAACTATATGATTCAGTTTTTAATCTAAGTACCTACTACAAAAAGTTTTTGGTGTTCATAAAAATAAACCACTGCTTCCAGTAGCGTTTATAAATAATCATATGTATGATTGATGTCTCATTAACATTATCCAATTTTGTTCATAGGTCAGTGGTAAAAGAAGTCGCGAAGACGAGCGCTACATACAACTGATCATGGACGCCAATGCTCAGGCACATAAACTTTTTATTATGGATGCTCGTCCTACCGCTAATGCTGTCGCTAACAAGGCTAAAGGTGGAGGGTATGTATTTTAAACAAGATATTATGACTGTACTGGAAACCGCCAAGCGGAGCGACCTCTCTCCAGTTGGACCGATGACCTAGGCAGCGTGGTTGGGAGCTGCTGGATACAGGCAGCCTAAGACCGTTTGCTGTGGTAATACATGGGGGAGGCCTATGTTCTGTGAACATCCCTGAGCTGATATGAAGATAATTATTATCGGCCTGTACAAGCTATGTCACGTATTCATCAACAAATTCCTTAATAACAATGTTAGGTGTAGGTGGTAAACTTTTGTTGGAGGAAATAAAATATGGTTTAATATCAATATTCAATGTTTGGTTGCAGCTATGAATCCGAAGATGCGTACCAAAACGCAGATCTTGTGTTCTTAGATATACACAACATTCATGTTATGAGAGAAAGTTTACGGAAACTGAAGGAGCTTTGCTTCCCACAGATTGATCAGACAAGGTTAGTACTTGTACCTATGTTTTTTGTCGCCCGTTTTGTCATAGACGCAATTAGGTATGTGACATACTGTGTCTAGCGAATCTGGCCGTTTAAAAAATACTTTCAAACCCGTTTAACGCTAATTGTAGTTTCCAAGTCAAACTTGAAATCTTAATAGTGTCATCTAGCCGTCGGACATGGCTATTTCACTCGGAGAATAGTTTCTGTGATATATCATGCAGAAATTTCGCACATCGTAAAATTAAGGTTTATGTTTTACAGCTTTTCCATGATCTTAGTTATTGTTAAACAATGGTATCCTGCTTTTCGAAAGTTAAAAGCTAAAACTGTAATTTTGTTAACTCTATAAAATTAAATATTGTTGGATTTTAAACTGAATATACAAGGAAATATATCACTCTCAGCTGTAATCGACCAGATACCTTTCAAGCGGTGTTGGAGATACATTCTGATCGATTACTATGAGATAAAGCGAAGTATGTATCGAACCTTTAACACTATAAAAAAATGTATGTACATATATTGAGTGAGTGTCGGCACAACATCGCACATCTACCCACTACCCACACACTATTTATTATAATTATATTTTATCAATATGGTATGTGATGAAGTAGGTACTTATGTATCTACCTCAAAGAAATTTGTAGGAAATTTAGTAATTTAAGGATTGAATGTTGAATAAGTCATTCCTCTTATAAACCTCTGTGGTTTTTGTGAATGATTTTATGTTTTATTTTCCATGTATTTATGATTGTTCAATAATAAATAAAAAAAAAAAAAGGTACCATTGGTATCTCATACCGAATTTTCGATGTAATGAAAATGTTAATTATTTTATAATGAACATTAATTTATTGATTGATTATAGATGGTTCAGCGGGATTGAAGCCAGTTGCTGGTTGAAGCATATAAAATGTATATTAGCTGGAGCTGTTCGCATTGTAGACAAGGTATGTTTAAATAAACTTATACGTTTTAAAACCCACACGTTCCCAATACGTGCCTAATGTAGTCTATAAATATTCTAACTATAAAGGCTAACGATGTTATTCTCAAAAAAAAAATTAATTAATTGGAAATATCTAACACCAAACTAGTTTTGAAATGGATCAAAAATATTAAAAAAAGTTTTTGCAAATTATGCCGAGGTTATTTCGTTCGTCTCATGAGAATGCGCTTTATTTAAGACAACATTAGGTTTATATTTTATTGTATCATAGTTTGTGACTGTATAAATTTAAATAAAACTGCATAATTTTATAGTTCTTGAAATGTATTCGGTTGATAATTCAAACAAGTGGTTTCTGCTTTTTATGTAGGGACCCATACCAAGTGGTAAAAAAACTAATTATTTAGTCAAATTTCAGAATCTGGTACATGTTTGATTGTGAGAATTGTTTGCTGCAGTAAAGTATAATAACTTATGCTTTTTATTTATGTTACATCGTGTTTTTGAATTTGTGATACTTTGCAAGATTGTTAATTAAACAGTAAAAGTCTTTACAACACAATACAATACAAATATACATTATTCTTCACACCACAAAAAAGAAAATAAAAAGATAGAGTAGGTATTCTACAAACATTATCCAGTGCAAGCAATTTAGGCGGCCTTATTGCTGAAGCAATTTCTTCCTGGCAACCTAGAGTCTTTATGTAAAATCAGTAGCAACGGTACTCTTAGTTGTTTTATTTACTTATTATTATATACTTGAGTAGTAGAGCTCTTAGTGCAGAATTCGTACGGGGTAGTACCTAACACCACCTTACCAATTTCCGTCGTGGAGCAGTAGTGCACTTGTATTACTGTGTTTCGGTTAGAACGGTAAGAGAGCCGGTGATATCACAGGCACATGAGACTTAAGAAATTCTTGTCTCAGGGTTGACAACGCATTGGCGATGCCCCTGGTTGCAAATGTCCACAGGCGGCGGTGATCATCAGATGTTTGTCAGCTTTAGAAGTATAAACAATAAATACTTATATCAGCATTATTTTTGCAGGTGGAAAACCACAAAACATCGGTTTTGGTGCACTGCTCAGATGGCTGGGACCGTACGGCGCAACTCACTGCCCTAGCAATGCTCATGCTAGACCCCTATTATAGAACACTGAGGGGATTCCAGGTCCTTATCGAAAAAGAGTGGCTGTCATTTGGACACAAGTTCCAGCTGGTAAGAACTACTTACTGCTTCTTTCAAATGCATGGAATATTTTTATATTATGAAAAAATTATTTCTTACTCAAGGCATCGAATATTTTTCCTGTATAAATAAACTAATTTATTTAATGGGAGAATAAATAACATTACAGAAATACAATAATGTGACATTAAATTTATCCCAGAGATGCGGACGTTGATTGATTTATTGTATATTAGCTGTCCCCCACGGTTTTACCCGGTGTTCCCGAAAGATGTTACTATTTCCCGGAATTAAAAGTATGCTACATGTTAATACAGGTTATAGTCCATAAAGTTGTGCCAAGTTTCATCAAAATCCGTTTAGTATTCATCCTCAGGAACTTTCGCATTTATAGTATTAATAAGTATACCATTACTCAAAATGCTTTACGGTTATCTTCCCTCAGCGTATAGGCCACGGAGATGAGCGACATTCAGACGCGGACAGATCGCCCGTGTTCGTGCAGTGGGTCGACTGCGTGTGGCAGCTGCAGCAACAGTTCCCCACCGCGTTCGAGTTCACCGAGCGCCTTCTTATCACCATCGTCGATCATCTTTACTCGTGTCGATTCGGCACTTTCCTCTTTAATACTGAGAGGGAAAGAGCTAAAGAAGGTAATCATTGCTAGAACTTATAAATACTTTTTTTTACTATGGAATAGTCTCATACAATGATTGCTGAAAATTTTAAACACACAGTCTAAAAGTTATCTGGTTCTCAAGTCCACGATGGGTTAGTCTCGGCATGAACATGATATAAGGCAAAAGGTATGTTGAACGTACATTATACAAAAACAAATATTTAGTAACTAATTCTACTGGTAATTTCCTGTTGAGTTTCCTGGTTTGGGACTTGACAGACAGGGAACTCTTGGACAGAGAAGGAGATGTAGCTGAATTAGTTACTAGATATTTGTTTTTCGTATAATCTTACGATGGATTTCCGCAAGACCACGCCTGATTTAATTAGTTATCCTTGTCGTGCTGAGACCGACAAGTATATTTCCATATTGATCAAGCCGTCAATGTCTTCATGTATTAAACGAAATATTCTAGGACATTATTCAGCCATGGCTATCTAATCCCAAACTAAGCAGTGCTTTTACTTTGCTTTTTAATTCAAACAACTAGTATCCAACGTAAGACCTTAAGTAATAACAGAATGTCTCGTTTTTGAGTCCAGTCCTATTTGAACATTATGATTTATCATAATATAATATTATTTTTAACAGAAGTGAAAACAAAGACCGTTTCCCTATGGTCCTACATCAACAGTCGCCAGGACCTATACCTTAACCCCTTATACTGGGGCCCATCGTCCTTCGGCCCCAACACACCACCGTCACCGTACTCAAGGCCTCAAATAGTCCTTGTACCGGTTGCTTCACTGAGAATCATCAAACTGTGGAAGGCTTTATACTGCAGATGGAACCCCACAATGAGACAACAGGTGAGCCAATACAGTTGTTAAAGAGTAAGCAATGTTCTAGGAAATAGGGTTGCAAATCCAATGCAATTAATTCAACCTAAGTTGGTGAACAAAACACATTGCAGTTATTATACTGCATTTGTTTTCTCAAACGTTATTTTTTTCATCCAAAAAGAACGTTAGTTGAATTAATAAATGTTGCATATTTGGGAGTGACTTTTACAGTGTGATGTAGGTATGTGTTGATCGTTTTTTTTCAATCGTTTTTTAAATTTTGTAAAGATAAATACAAGCTTAATATTTTTTAGGCAAAGCATAGTCAGAACAAAATGTTTGATCAAGTACAATAATTTAATATGCTTTCAAAAAATAAATTGAATAGCATTTGTCTTTGTATCTCATCTCGAACCTAAAAGAAATAACCACATTGAAGCAGAAATAAATATCCTGGGACATTCTTTACACACGGCCATCTGTAGCAGCCAAAGTAAGCAGAGCTTGTGCTATGGAAACCAGATAACTGATATACTACCTATATTTTTCTTCCAATTAAATACTTGTATAGATATTTTCACCCATCTACTGCTCATTAAATTAGTTATTTTAATAACTGTGTATTTGTAGGACCCAATATACCAACGGACGCGGGAACTGGTGGCGTTACGCGCTCAGCTGGAGGCGGCTGCGGCGGCGGCGGCTGGAGACCACGCCGCGCGCCAGCATCGCCTTGGTCTCACCCCGCCGAGGGTGGCCAGCCCGCACCATGTATGAAGTTTACTCACTCTACATAACAATCCGCACCCGCCACTTTCGTTATAATCCGAGTTATTCCGAGCTGCTCGGATTGATTTGGCGATGGTACTGTCATGAGCATTATATAACCATGGAATTCTGAAATAAAATTTGATTTTATTATATATTAATTATTATAAGAATGTGGAAATAAATGGCAGGAAATTAGTGATTCGGTTTCCATAGTACAAGCTCGGGTTTGTTCGGGATGCCTGTGGGTAAAGAATGTCCCAGGATATTTATTCCATCGCCGTAAGTAGTAACAGCTGTTGACTTATATGAAGGGTGTCGGATATTATTTCGGAACTCATGGTTATATATTTATGCTCGTCTCTGTACACGACCACGGGTTATGTAGAACGCGACTGACACATCACCAAGGTATGAGTAAGGGGAATGACAGATAAATACCTCTATGGGAATGATTAGTTTCACTATCAATCGCAAACTTGATAGTAAATAAAATGCTATTGGACTGTGAGTTAAAAATATTTATATTTATGAGATGACTATCTCCAAAGTCGGTCAAATTACTTTATAATATAAATATTTGCAGAAATAGAGGTGAGGCTTTAATATATACTTTGTGATTACATTAATTAAATTTTCGTTCCATTTATTAAAAAATCCCGCTTTTTATTTAGCAGTATGTGAACATTATGTACAATATATGCTAAATTTTAATTTGTTTTCAAATGTACCTAATATAATAATTAAACCAGAGAGTACCATTCCAACAAAAGTGCATTTTATTCAAATTTAATAGCTAGGTAGATAACCCAATGTTGATTTTGTATAAATAAAGTTGAGGTGCATGAACTTTCCGGTTATTTGTTTAAAAAGATGTATATTGTAATTATTATGCCTTTATTAGATAAGCTACTTTGCATCAAATCAGCTATGATAACATAATGTTAATGGTTCATACTTAAATATTTCATTATGTAGGTATATGAAATGATGCTAATAGCTCTGTATATAACTATTTTTATATACTTATATATAACTTTAATTATATTTTCTTGCATTTATATAGATATATAGTTTTTAAACTGAAGTATATGCTTAAATGTATGTTTATCAAATATTAGTTAACCAAAAATATCAGTAATGTTCAGAATATAGTATGAGTCTTAAGATTTTTACAATTTCTATTAATGTAGTATTTTCCTTATGATACATGTAATATTTATTCTTGTCATTGTATCAAGATAATATTGTTTATAGTTTTATTAATAATAGGTACTATAAGGGCTTTTAGTACGTAAATAATTATAGACTGTATGCCTTACCAGTATTCATGGTCAGAATACATTTTTCCAGTTCACAGATTTCGTTATTTATATAAAATATTTATCAACAACGTACGTTATCTTAATTGTTGTTAAGTTACGCCAATTATTTATAGAAGAAACGGAATTTATTTTAATTAATTCTGAGTTTATTTGACGAAAAGGGAATTTAGATCCCTGTATTGATTTGACATGAAAACAAACAGATTTAAACTCAATGTAACAAAGTATTAAAGTATGTTTCAATGAACATATTAATAGTACTTATTTCGTGTTAAGTAATTGACAGTTTTATTTAAAAACATTCAGAAAAATACCCTTTTGTAGGATTCTAGGATTACATTTTGTATATACTCGTATTGAAAAAATTACGAATGTAGATTCGTTTTGATTTTGTCACATACATTTATTTCTTTACTTTAATACGTTATAATAGGTGTTGTGTAAAAATATTTTGTATGTATAAAAAACGTTATCTAAATAAAAATATTGAACACAACATTTGTTTTAATAACTGTTGGTGGCTGAATGACGTTTGAAAATAAGTTATTTATTTATCAGAGCAACAATAAACGCGCTAAGTTGATAAACAAGTCAAAATAATAGATTGAACTCTGACCGTTATAGTTTTGAGATGATAGTCTGCTCGACGGTGTACCTATCAAAGTTGTTTTCATCAATATTCTGTTCGGCGCGAGAGTAAGGACCTGTTACCATTCATCAATCGATCTTGTATGGAGTAACATCGCGTATTATTGCCTCGCATTATCTACATAGTTCACACAATGTACAAAGTTCTACGTGATGGGGCTATTAGGAATAGAGCATCAAATTATTTGAAAAATTTTAGGAACCAAAAAAGATTACTCGCTACTAATCAAGATATAGTTTCATCGGCGGATGTTGTTATTGTCGGTAAGTCGATTTGTGGTATTTTAGTATTAATCTTAAACTATTGAGGTGCTTTTAAATCATTTAAAACTTTCCTGTTACCTAAAATGTTATCTTCGTGCGTTATTCAGCACCTATATTGAATTAAATAATTGTCACATTAAAAACACTCAGTTAAATAGATCGCTTAATCGGTTTTTAGGTGGGGGTATTGCAGGATGTAATACTCTATATCAGCTAACTAAACGAGGAGTGAAAGCGGTGTTACTGGAGAGAGCAAAGTTGACTAGTGGAACGACGTGGCACACTGGAGGTAAGCTGTAATAGTCGTCAATTCGTGTCCTTGGTGAGGAGAAGTAGGACATCACGCTTCATATTAATAAACATAAATTGGACAATTGATCGGCCTCAATTTAAGGGCGTGTTGAGATTCAAGTGTGTTTTGAATGTGAATTGGTCGAGATGTAACCGCAGTTGCGGCGCATCGAATAGGATCTGTAACGTTATGTTGGAATCAGATAAATATTGTGGATTTTTCAACTCCCTGACTTACAGTGACATTTTTCTTCATTGAAATGGTTATCGATATAGGGAATAGAATCTTTATTGTCGTATGCTTTCCAAAACCCAAAATTTTTGATTCTCTGTAACTTCACTCGATTCTTGAATGCCTTGTCCTTAAATTGGGTCGTTTACTATCTACATATATATAAAGAAATCGATGTGTGAATGTTCCCATGGACCACAAAATGGCAGGGCTAATTTTTGTTAGGACTTACACTGCCAGATAGCTATAAGCAGTAACTTAGGCTACTTTTTATTCCTGGAAAATGTAACATTCAATGTAACACACGAGTGAAACCGCGAGGGACAGGTAGTTTAATATAATTTCTAAAGGTTAAGATAATTTGTAGGTCTGGTGTGGTCTCTCAGACCCTGCGATTTGGAAGTGAAACTGCTGCAAGACTCGAGGAATGTTTACGAAAACTTAGAGAAAGAAACCGGCGATTTTGCTGGCTGGGTCAACAATGGCGGCATGTTTATATCGCGAAGTGCGGTATGTCTTCCTAAAATGACCTTATTGTATGAAATGTACAGATTCTTTATATTAACTTTAGCAGCTAACATTATATTGATAATAAAATTTATGTACGTTTAGTCAACTTTAAAAACAAAACACATTATTCCAGAAATGTGTGTTCTATTTAATTTTAATTATAGGTTCGAACACAAGAATATATGAGACTGCATACACTGGGAAATGCTATGGGGATTCCAAGTCAAATCCTGGATGCCAATGAAGCTCAGAAAATATTCCCGCTTTTGGACCCGTCTGTATTTCAAATGGCATTGTATGCTACAGAAGATGGCCACTTAGACCCAACAATGGCGTGCAATGCCCTCGTCAAGATAGCTACTAAAAATGGTGGCAAGGTAAGATTAGAACCTGTGATAACTTCTAGAAGCTATTCCTTAGTTGTATTTACAATTCAACTTTTACTTAAAAGTTGTAATGTTATAGTCTGAAATTTATTAAAATGGCTTCTTAGCGTAACGTAGTAGTAATAAATCGGATGTTCAAATTGAACCCAGCAATTTGTGTCTCCTCAAACTTATAACTTACACTATACTACCGGCACGCAATGATGGCCGTTTTGACGTTTCAGATTGTCATAGGAAAAGAAACTGCATTGCTTTGGAATAAGTTTGATTTCCATCATCATATATAGGTTATTTTTCATTGTCATTGTTAAACGTCAAAACGGCCATCAAAGCGTGCCGCAAGTTTAGTTGAAAAATTACGTTGCATTATAAAACAAATACTTAGATTTATAGCATAGCTAAACTTTTGCTGTAGCAGTGGCAGTAATATTAAATTTATAGACAATTTCATGCACACAAATGTTTGTCCTTCATAGGAATCTCACCCATGAACTGCGTGATAGGGTATGCAACCATCGCGGCAACGATGGTTGAGAAAAGAATGTGCTAATATAAAAAATACTCTATTAAGTTGCATCTAGATCCATTCAGCTGTGTAAACGTGAATCCCTAAAACACAAACATCAACTCAGAACATTTAAAATATTCCATTAGCTCCGTTATCGCTTGCCTGAAAGCGAGTTACTAACTGTCTGACGAATTAGCAAATTGATAGTGTCTTTGTCAATTGATTAATATTTTACGGACGTGATTGTAATTGTGAAAATATGATAGAAATTCATCTTTATAATTATACCAATAAGGTCGTTTCTTTATCTTAACGATACTAGATGAATAGGTACAGTTGGTACCTAAATTAATAAGACTGTTTATTTACTAACTAGTTGTCTCCTGCGGTTTCATCCGCGTTCCCGGGGGATCTTCCATATTCCCGGGATAAAAAAAGGCTATGTGCTATTCCAGGCTATAATTTTTATATAATATATTAACCGTTTACGCAGCACACGTAACAGAAGCTCTTAAAAGGAATATTTTTTCCCATTTTTGCTACATTTTCATTGATGCTCCGCTCCTCTTGTGATGTTATATAACCTTCCTCGATAAATGGACAATTTAACACATTTTTTATTCAATTCGAACCCGTAGTTCTCATTGAAAACCCAGAACTCGTAGTTCCTGAGATTAGCGCGTTGAACCAAACAAACAAGCTCTTATATTAGTAAGTTAAGTAGTTACTTGCAATAGAATGTATTTCTAACGATAATATGGGAAATTTGACGTTAATATTGAATGATCAATAAAATTTTATTTGGCGGCAGGTGTACGAAGATTGTCCGGTTCTGGATATACACTACTCGCACAATCTTCTTGGTAATAAGGAAGTGACTGGTGTTCACACCGACAAAGGATTTATTAAAACGAAATGCGTCGTTAATTGTGGAGGTAAGCAACCATGGTGCAGGGGAGATATTAAGAGATATGCTAATTTTACTATGGGACTTACTCTGATATCGCGAAACTATCCTGTTAAAGATTGCATCCCTATCTATAGCAAGTTTGTTTCCATTTGATATTTTTTATTTACGTGGGTAGTTCATAAACTTGAAATTGTTCGTGCAGTTTTTAAATGTTTTCCTTTCGTTTTGACAGTAAATTTTCCTGTAAATATATAAAATTCTTGAAAATTCAGACATTTCTGTACGTTGGACTTTTTACCTCGGTTTACCACTACATAGTATAAAACAGAGTCGCTTTCTCTGTCCCTATATCCCTATTTATGCTTAAATCTTTAAAACTACGCAACGGATTTTGATGCTTTTTTTTAATAGACAGAGTGATTGAAGAGGAAGGTTTTTATGTATAATACATGTGACATCCCATGGGAACGCGGGTAAAACAGCGGGGGACAGCTAGTAACGTATATATGAGAGACGAAATTTACAGGAGCATGGGGTCCTCGCGTAGCTCGTTTCGCAGGCGTGCCAGCATTACCACTAGTGCCCTTCAAACACGCGTACGTAGTTTGCGACGCCACACCCGAAGTGCGCGGCAGTCCCAACATACGGGACCACGACCTTAACTTGTATATTAAGATACAAGGCGAGACGTGTATTGTCGGAGGCTATGAAGGCAACCCGCACATGCTGGATCAGGTAATGTTTTATATGATACTAACTGTACTGCCGTGCTATTCACAAACAAAACTCGCCGCATAATCGCTCAGGTGAACCCGCGGATAGAGGGGACCTCTCGCTAATTGCGGAGTCGCGAGAGAGAGACAGGGAATAGTCACTGCGTGAATTCATCGTTGAGTTTGATTACAGAATATCATAGCTGAACGGATTGCTCACGGCTGATGTTACATTTTCCCAGTATGAAGAATCCTATGTGTTAATCCAGGACCACTATTTATTTGCCAAGTTACATTCAAATCCGTTTAGTATTAGTTACAGTACTTCTTGCGTGAAAGAGTAACAAACTACGTCCTAACAATTTTACATTTATAATATTAAATAGAATAGTAGAATTTTATATTGTAAGAGCGGTAAAGTCAGCCGTTGGATGCAACTCATTTTCTTGATAAATTAGAAGAACCTGGCACTCTGTTTTGATTTTTATTCTAGGCATTATATAAATGTTGTCTATGTAACTATACATCATTAAAGAAACTCTTTATCCAGGTACCTGACAATCTGCAGTTCCACTTATACGATTTGGATTGGGATATATTTGGCGTGCACATGACGAGTGCAACATCTCTGTGTCCTAAACTAGGCACAGTCGGCATTAAGAGCACTGTTTGTGGACCCGAGTCATTCACACCTGACCACAAGCCTTTGCTGGGAGAGGATCCTAATGTATATGGTGATTATGATCAGACGATGTTCACAACATTTCTCCGCCATCACGGGGACTGATTTCCAGCTATAATACATTTTACCCATATTTTTTCAAGTTTAAATACTTATTTCAGGACTTTACCATAATTGTGGATACAATTCGGCTGGGATTATGTTTTCGGCTGGATGTAGTATACAATTGGCCGAATGGATTGTCAGCGGCAGGTGAGGGATGTTTTTATACCGTTTGATTCAGGCGAAAACTAATTATATTTAATGGATTGTATTATCATACTTGATTACATATTCGCGGAGAGGTCATCGGAGTCGCTAAACAGTTATTTGATTATTGATGACGTATCTTGTTAATTTAGTTAATCAAATAATATCAATTTGTTAACTAATCTTATCATTGCGACCGTCTTGTATAAAATATAGAAACAATTAATAAATAGTATGATTTATATTGAAATGGAGTTTGTGTATTTTCAATATATATGTTATATATTATATAGGTATGCATTTTAATATACCAACAGGATGCAACCACATCTGTGGATTAAGACATTTCTTTCTCATAAAGAATATAAAATTCATATACCTACCGTATGGATTTTTTACTTAACATTATATTGTGGTATAATGTGATTCGGGTAATGTAAGTAATAATAAATAATCTGAAAAAATACTTACTAAAAATAAAAAACATTTGCAAGGGCAGATACAAATATTTTCAATCAATAGATTCTATTCTATTGAATATTTGAATAATCTAACATGTTCGTTATAAATAGGGTAGATGCTTTCCAATGTTCAATCCATAAAATAATAAAATTGTCCAAATAACCATCAATTTGAACGAACTAATCTAATCGACCTGTTTTAAGGGAGAAGTTAGATGTTCCATACTTTAGACTAACCAGTGCCGGATTTGCCATAGAAGCTGAAAAAGCTGAAGCTTAGGGCGGCATAATTAGGGGGGTGGCAAAATTGACCCAACAAAAAATGTTGTACACCACAAAAATATATTACCTATATTATTATATAACCTATATTAATTATTTTGTAATTGTTAAATATAAAATTATGTAAAATTGATATTATAAAATAGCCAAAAAGTCAAAATAGATACAATTTATATAAAAAAATATTTAGTAAAAAATAAAAAAGAATGTAACCTTGCTGAGTTTCTTGCCGGTTCTTCTCAGTTGAAGGCTGACTTCCGAACCGGTTGTAGCTTCAGTAACTTTAAATTTGACCTCCATAAGTGCCTTCCGAGGGCCTAAACTGAATAAATGGTTTTGAATGTTGAGTTGTTTTAAGCAGAGGACTCATGTTTCACCAACAATATTTTTTGGTCCAAATGTGACACGTGATGAGCATACCTACATAGCGCTCGGGCTACACGTAGACGTAATAATTTCTTACCAGGAAATGACATGACATTATGGTGGTCTTGTAACTTGGACCTTCATAAGTGCCCTCTGCGAGCCTAAACTGAATGGTTTTGAATTAACCTTGATCGAATCCAGGTCCTTTAAGCCGAACTTGACAACATGGTAGTTATGCAATAACGATTATGCACGGTTCTTATTGGTAGGCCACGATACAACATGTTCAACTTCGACATCCGCCGTTTCACACCGGGACAAATGTCACGGGCGCACTGGATGCGGGAGAGGAGCCACGAAGCGTACGTGCGCAACTATAACATAGTGTTCCCGCACGACGAGCCGCTGGGCGGCCGCGACGCCAGCCACGACGCGCTGCACCAGGAGCTGGTCGACGACGGCGCCGTCATGCAGGCCAGGGCCGGCTGGGAGCGACCTGCCTTCTTCATGCCTGGGGAGAAGGTACGTGACCACGACCAACATTTGCCAACAAGCCCAAATTCTTGACTTAATTATTTGGTATTTGTTATTTTTACTATCCATATATTTCCACTCCTCTTGAGTCAGAGTTCTACTGGACTGCTCATTTTATAGGAGTATAGTATAATTCTTTAATTATCCTGGGATCCAACAATCATGATTTTTTTTTATTTGTTTCTTTTTACATTTTCTACGGACTCTTAGTCTCTTTGAAGATTCTACGATACATTATTTTAAGATTAATTGTATTGATTAACTAACTCACGATTGTCTCATCCAAAATTTTGCAGAGCTTGTAATATGAAAATCAGATTACCCATATGCTGTATTTAAACTTTTAAACCTACCTACGTAACATTTTATTGCAATATGAATGGGAACTCACGGACTATGAGATAACTGACAGGGTATCTAACCGCTAAACTAACCGCCCCGTCAATAAAACGTTTCTTTGCTTATAACTATACTAACATAACTAATATGTGATATATTTTTTTATTTTTCACAGATTCGTGTCCAACAATATGACTGGGGCGGCACTCACGACTACCCTAGGAATATGGATCAGCGTTACGAAGAAATTCTCAAAGGAGATCACACGTTTGATTTCTCTAAACATCATGATATTGTGAGTAGTATGAAAATAATTATCTAACTTCTAGAGTCCATGATTGCACATTGATATCAAATATATCTACGCGACATTCTGCAATCATCTGCAGATGCGTTGGTTTATTTATAACACAAACTCTTTCTACTATTATTTGGCAGTCTGATATATCTATTATGGTAGTTTATCTATGTTCTAATCCCAACAATAATATTGCTTTTCACCTCAGATTGGTCAAGAAGCATTGGCATGCAGAAACGCCACCGCATTGTTTAATATGTCATACTACGGCAAGTTCTATTTAACTGGACCGGATGCGCAGCGAACTGCTGAGTTAGCATTCACAGCCGATTTATCGAAGAAGGATGATAGGTACCGTCCTATTTTTTTATTTATATCATTTTTATAGTTTCGGTATTTAAATAATAGCAATATACATCCCTACTTCAGGGCCACTTTTAACATATAAGACAATTGGTACCTTTTCAGGGTGGTATACTCGCTTATGCTGAACGAAAAGGGAGGCATCGAAGCGGACGTCACAGTCAGTATCCTCGATGGCGGCAGTGGACAGTTACATGAACCTATTTTCAAGGTAAAAACACATAGCATAAAAAAAACTTCATCACACATTTAGATATTAAAGTTTTTAATATATCTTCCTTTTTCGAATTATATATTATATTATATGTTAAAGTCTTGAAAATCAGGTTCTAAACAAACGGTTGCTGTATACATAAGCATCTTTTCACAACTTTTTGGAAATACTCGATAGCTACACGCATTGATTTCACAATATTTCTCTATTGTGCTGAACAACTCAAAATGTCAAACAGGATTTATGAAAATAAACTGAAAAGGCAACCCAGGGCATGTTCCAGCCAATAAAATCATTCTAATTAGTAAAAGTAGTAAGTTTCTGGCCATGAAACCGAACTACGTTATTACAGAATGATAAGAAAATACCTTATTATGTTCTTATATTACACAGGGTCGTGGATATTATGTGGTAACGAGTGGATTCAGTGCGAACCATACCTTGGCGCACTTGCGACGCATCATTCAAACGCATAAGCTGAGAGCCAATATTACAGACGTCACCAAACAGCTGTGCATTGTCAGCGTACAGGGGCCTGACAGGTACTTTACGTAAATTAAACATCCAGAAATTCTCTAAATAATGATTGAAAAATATAATCCCTTCCATTTTCACCGTGACCGTATCCCCGGGAAGCGGGAAAATACAAAGTATGATTTCTATTTCAGTCAGCGGATTCTTCAAAGGTTCACTAATGCGGGTTTATCTAATGATGCGTTCCCAGTTAACACGCATCGAAGCATTCACGTGTCACAAGCACCTTATTCTCCTGAGAATAAGACTTATACCTGCAGAGCACTGCGTATGGCTTGGACTGGAGAATTAGGGTGGGAATTGCATGTCCCCTCTTCACACGCCATACAGATTTACAAAGCTTTGAGTCGCGCTAAAGGACTAAAGAATGCCGGATGGAGGGCTTTGACTTCGTTGAGTGCAGAGAAAGGTAAGTTTATACCTAAATGCTAGTTGTTACAGTTGTGTTGGTTTTTGTTAAACAATAAGTTTTTCTCTGTTTAGGCTATCATTTATGGAATGCTGATGCCAGACCTGACGACAATCCTATTGAAGCTAATTTAGGTTTCGCATGCAGAAAAGACGGAGAATATATTGGAAATGAGCATGTCAATAAGGCAAAGAAGAACGGTGTTACGAAAAAATATGCATACTTTACCCTTGATGATAAGGTAAAAATTAATCCATTTGCTAATCAGGGATCCTCGGTGAGAATTCCTTTCTTCCGATATTACAACGATTCTCCGAAGATTATTCATAAATATTTGCAATAATAATATGAGCTACTTATCATCATTTTTATTTAACACTAATTTTGTTTGTGTGTAATAATGTACCAAAGACTATTATTACTTTTATATGTTGTGTCAGTTATTATAGGTATAAATATTCTAGTTAAATTTAAATGTAATCTAAATTCATGGAAAGTTTTAATAATTGACTATTAATCAAAAATAATGTATCTATATATATATAAATGTTATGTTGGTTTGTGTACTGAAATTTTAGCATGATATATAATCCGCATCAAGGATTGTTTTTATCTATTTTTTGCATCAGTCACATATCCGCGACCGTATTTGTTTTGTTTCTCATTTCTCAACCATTCAATCACAATGTGCCACAGCGAAGCATGGCAGGGTACAGCTAGCTATTTATATAAGTTTGCTGGCTGATATTTTGTGTGAAATTATTATTTTTCTTCTTTTTCTAGGTAGCAATATTCGGCCAAGAAGGAATATACAGAAATGGTGAACCTGTCGGATATCTTAGAAGAGGCGAATACGCCTATTATTTGGATCAACCAATTGGGATCGGATACGTGACCAACAAGGGGGCGGAGGTTGATAAAAAGTTTTTGAAAGATGGAAATTATGAAATTGACGTAATGGGAAAGAAACATAAAGCGACCCTTCACTTTAAATCTCCTTTCGATCCTACTGGCCAAAGGCTACTGGGCAACTATGGCAATCAAGGCATGGATGAGAACATTCATGAGCCTCATGCTGGTCAAAATGAAAAAGCTGGTGGCGTTGAATAATATTATAATAAAATGATCTCAATAAATTTCTATTTAAGTACATATTTATTCGCGTTTTTTTAAAACATACCAACACTTCATCCCTGCGTGCACTTGAGTCTCTTAACGTTTCGGGTGGACGCAATATTTTATCCTTGTAACAGTGAACACACATACATACCGCAATATTTTAATTACCTAATTATTTATTATAATTACTGAATCCCCTATATCTGTTGTACCTCTACCTGTTTCTTCACTACACTTTCCATGCGATAATTTTGCAACAAAACAATTTCGGGAGACCGCATCGTGATCGTTCTTGAGCCACCTGCATCCAGTATCTCCAAACATCTCTTACCAGGTCGTCGGCCCACCTGGGAGGGTATCCCGCTCGGCGCCACACGAGAAACTTTCTTCTTGATATGTTAAATATTTTTTAGAAAAAAAGAAGCTCTTCTGAATTCCGTCTCCATCAGAGTCATTATAATCTCGTACAGTCTGTATTGTCGGGTCACTTACAGGTATTATATTCAGCTCCTGTGACGATGTGTATAGCTATCCATACAAGTTCGATCTCTCTCAAAATCTTGAGCTCTAACGTGATGGTGCTGTCGCTGACGGTTTTCTGCTTTGTCAGTTGGCTTTATTTATTTAGGATACACAATACAAATTACAACCAAAAGGCAACCGCATAATAAATAATAACACGTATAAAGCTGGGTTGTAACTCAAAACATATGTATACGGAAAAACAAAACTAGAAATGAATACCAAGACAAATGCGATGAAAGTGCAGGTGAGCACTCCCAAATGACAATATAGTTAAAAATATTATTATTTAGAAACTATAAATAAATATTATTTATTTAGACTTAATTTATCTGTATTTATTTTTTATCTTTGATTAAGTATTCTTACGAACAATCGAGAAACTTTCTTGTGCTTGAAAAGCTCCTCGATATGTGACGTATCGAAGATTGCTTTCGAGATCTGCCTATTCAGGTGTCGATATAGGTACAATTGTGTCGGCTTAAGACTGCAGCCTCATTTTACGCAGCCTCTTCATGAGTTTGAGAGAACCCAGTTTTCCTGAGCTTCTTGCATCGTGTACTGTCGCGCATTCATATAATTCTATATCTATCTATATATAAATCATAAATTCATCCGGGCATTGGAAGCGATTGTGAAGTAAGAGCTGAAAACATACGTGTTCCTGGATTCAGACATGTTCATTCGCATCCGCATCTGCAACTTGACCAATAGGAAGGCACACTTGGGAACACGGATATGTATTTAATCAATAAGTTTAACTGACTATTATTTTAGTTTTGTTTCTTTTGGTTAATTATTGAATTAATTCAAATTTAAAGAGAATTGTATAAAAGCTTGAAATTTGCATTCGCTAATTATTGCATCCATACAACCCTAATTGTTATCCATCGATATTAGGAATCGAAATTATCCTTGATTTATGATCTGTCGATACAATCGATTTCCAGGTAACACTACTTACTAACTGTCAAACAAGTGTCAGTCTTCTATATGTCTTTCAAGTTTAATTCAAGCCATCTCTATTCAACTTTTTTGTATTTTGTATATAATTATTAGCATTTATATTTATTGTTATTATTGGCTGGATAATTGATGACAAACGAATTGATATATGTCTACATTCGTTGATGCAATTTAATATTATTGCAAAGATAAGGAACAACATAACAAACATACATATTGATACATAATCTTAATATATATAAATCTCCTGTCACGATGTTTGTCCGCGATGGACTCCTAAACTACTCAACCGATTTTAAATTAAATTGGCACACCGTGAGCAGTCTGGTACAACTTAAGAGATAGGATAGCTTAGATCTTTAATTATAGTCGCAATTTTATTTTATTGCAAATTATTGGTCTATAATTAATTGACAGTCACAATTATCTGTTAACTCCAAAAGATTCTAACAGATGGCGCTGTCATGAAAGTACCATCGTTTCATTTTTTAGGGAACTTTTATATGGACTCATTTCGACAGGACAACGTCTGTTGGGACAGCTAGTAATAAAATAAAATGTCAGTCTCGCTGCATACCGATCTAGGTGATTTTAAAATTGAATTGTTTTGTGAGCAATGTCCGAAGGCCTGTGAAAACTTTTTAGCACTCTGTGCCAGTGATTACTATAACGGCAGTTTATTTCATAGGAACATAAAGGTATGTATCATACAATATTGCAAGTATTTTTTTTTTTTTTAGAGAGAATTCTAATGTTCTACCATTGGACATAAGGTTTTCTGATATACATTTATGAGGACTGTTGTGAGTTTTATAGAACTCATTCCAGGTTATTGCATTTTGTGCATTAACAGGTAATTCAGAGCTAAGAACTGGGATATTTGTTTAGCTCACATGTGTAAGAATTGATCTCTTCCCATAAGGATATTATTCAATATAATTGGATAATAATATTATAATTAACAGAGACTACATCTCCTATCTTCATCATAGAGTTTTGGAACAGATCTGATTGTGAGGGAATTGCTGTTAGATTTGTTGATTGCGTTTCTGACTTTATGTATTACTTTTATTACCTCTTTAAATGAAATGTAGAATATTATTTGTAATAATGGTTATGTTAAGTTCAGTAAGTACAGTTATTAATATAATAACTCACATTTCAGGGGTTCATTGTTCAAACAGGCGATCCTACTGGAACCGGCAAAGGAGGTACATCAATTTGGGGAAGAAAATTTGAGGATGAATTCAAAGAAGAATTAAAAGTAAATATCTACATTATGAAATAAGTATACTGGAACACTTCTTTACGGCTACCTTTGGCATATCCCTAACAAAGCAGAAGCTGTGCTGTGGAAACCCAATAGCTATTGAATAGCTACTGAAACTATATTTACTTAAACATATGGTTTAATTACACCCAGACAGAACAAATGGTCATACATGCAAAAGCTTGTCCTGGGTGGAAATCACTTCCACAACCAATTGAGTCTGTCAGAATACAAATACCAACGCATTGATAAGATATTTTTAAGAACATGGATATGTTATTTTGATTAAAAAAATAAAATGAAATTTATTATACCTATTCCTTGAACTTTTCAGCATAATTCAAGAGGCACAGTGAGCATGGCTAACAACGGCCCGAATACCAATGGCAGTCAATTTTTCTTCTCATATGCTGAACAACCACATTTAGATCTAAAATATACTGTTTTTGGAAGGTATGTTTAATTACACTGTTATAAATTTATACCCTAGTTATTATATTTGTTATAATATTTTATAACATATATAAAAGAACTAGCTGCGCCCTGCGGCTTTGCCCACTTTCAATTCTGGTTATAAACCTTTCTCTTGAAGTACTCTCTCAAAATCTATTGCTGAAAACTGCATAAAAATCCGTTCATAGTTTACAATTCTATACAGGACACAGACAAACATTCATTTTTATATATATAGATTTAGCATCATAAAGCATAATGTACTATTAGTACTACTGTTATCCTAACTCTTATAACATACTTATATATTTTATCAACTAATGATTTTATTTACAGAATCATAGATGGCTTTGAAGCACTTGATGATTTAGAGAAGATGCCAGTCAATCCCAAAACATTTAAACCACTCACTGAAGCAAGAATAACATCAGTCACCATACATGCAAATCCCATGGCTGGTTGAAATAGATTAAAACCCATGTTATGTTATTTCTAATTAAAAACATAAAAATACATGAAAATGGACATTTATTGCTCATAATCAAATATTATAAAGAATATTTTTATCACAACATATACAGTCAGTCTAAGCTGTGTTACAACAAAATATTAAAACAGTAGGGCTCAGAACACACAGTGAAACACAACTGCAACTTCTAGTTACTTTTGAGTTTATGCCTTAGACTCATTTGAGAGACTTCACAAGACGCAACAATTTTTGAACCGGTCTTAAACTTTTTGCACAACTACTAACTCAAATGAATCTCAAAAGTTGCAGTTGCATTTCACCATGTGTTTTGGGCCTAAGTGTCAAAATTTGCAGTCAATAATAAATGGTTTCACTTGACACATTACATACAGTTTATGCAGTTAAGTATAATACCTATGTATTTATTCAATCACAATTTTCAGTACCAACACTGGTATATAAAACAATGAACACTACACAATTCCTTACTTACAATATAATTCTTTGGACAAAAAATATCTACAATTAGTTTGTCAAAACTGTATGTAATTATTAAAATTAACCTAAGTTATCCACATTTTATGCTTTTAGTATAGCCTTTTTATAATATTACATGATTTCTATAATACCACAACTGAATTAACCATTATAGTAATGCACATAATTATTGACGGTTGTAAGATTTAGCCAGTATCATATGTTTTAATTGTGGGCCTGAAACCTTATAATTGTACCTATTCTACCTAAAAGAAGAAATAATTTATATGTTTTGTACATTATATTATTACAGAAATGTATATACATCTTTTTTCAATAAACATTTGAGATGAGTAATAATTTTTTAATTATTTGCTATATTATTAAGTACCTACATAAAAAGTGCTTTTATGAATTGCAGTGCCACACTCTATCATTGGAGTGATTTGTTGAAAAAGGAAATATTAAAGCCAAAACAAGTGGCCATGACATAACAAATAATCATGTGAAAGAAACTTGCTCATCTTCTTTCTTGATTACAGTTATAGGTATTTTATCATCAAAGCTGTCAGCGAAGTGTGACTTTAAATGTGCAACTAATTCTGCTTTCTTTTCAAATACGTCACCACATTCAATACAAGGCAAATTCACAACCGAACATTCATGAGTTTCTTCATGTTTATCAAGTTTATCCTTTCTGGTAAATTTTTTGTCACATTGGCTACAGGAAAATGGTTTCATTCCAGTATGTAGAGCTGCATGTCGATCCAATTCCCTTTTACGAGGAAACTTTTTAAAACATAATTTACACTGGAAAACTCTTGATCCAATGTGGGAGATTGATACATGTGTTTTGTAAGCATCAAGTGAGGCAAACCTTTTAGGACATTGATGACATTTAATATTTTTAGGTCTATTTTTGATAGCAATATTTTGTTTCTTTGGTGGTGAATATTGTTTGCTAGAGGTACATGGATTTTTTTGAACTTTCGAGAAACTACTCTCCCCTGAGATGTGATCTGGTACCCGTGGTAAATCATAGTCAATGTTAGAGTCTGCTTGAAGCTGGGTTGGGGATGTCATAAGGTTACTGAATGGATTGACATTTACTACCATGTCATGTGTTTCATGATCATTATCAAACTCATTCTTATGTTCTGGACTAATGGGTCCATGTCTTGCTTCATGTTTGATAAGTTTATCTCTACGGCCAAAAGTTAGAGGACACTTCCGGCATGCATAAGGTTTCATCCCGGAATGGACAAGCACATGGCGCTGCAGATCTCCTTTACCTACAAAACTTCTTGGACACAATGGACATACATGTGGTTTATGTCCTGCATGAATCCGCAAATGTTTACTCAAGTTTGTGTTTCGAGAGAAACTCTTCAAGCAATACTGACATTGATATGGTTTGATGCCTGTGTGAACTATAGAATGTTTCCTTAAATCTGAACGCCGGGCAAAACATTTATCACATTCTGGACAGTGATATGGTTTATCATTTCCATGAACTTGTTTTGTATGTTGTACATATTGAGTTCGTTCTGCAAACACTAAACTACATTCAACACATTTGTAAGGTAAGTTAGGATCATGATAATTAAGTTCATGTTCTTTACATTTTTCTGGTGTTACAAAAGCTTTGTCACAAAATTTACACATAGATACATTTTTGTAAAATGATTCACCCATTGGTTCACTTTCTGGAGTATGATTTCTATCAGTAACTTCAAGTTCAACAGGCTCCATATTTTCAGATTCTTCAGATGAGTCATAATCAAGACTAGGATCAACAACCATTACAACACTATCTTCAACAATAAAATCCTCGGGCTTGGGTTTTTGCATTTCATGAGAGTTGTTAAAATTATAATTACTTATTTCTGATGAATTTGAATTATCCAATTCATGAACACGATTTGTTATTTGTCTCAGTCTGGTTTCATTTTGGATACATTGTATTTTAAACTTGGTACACTTATCCACTTTGAACAGACACTTGTAACAGATCCTACCAGGCAGCCCATCATTTGGATCCATCTGAAATAATAAAACAAATTATAATTTTACAACTGGTGTCAAACATCAGTACTTTAAGTACATTAAGTACCTGATGTTTATATTGATTGCCTTATGAGGGCTATTTATAATGTGGTTCTTAAATTAAGTGGGCAGAAATTAAATCCATAATGATCACAATAGTATCTACCTACTAACATCCTACCTAAATTACATGAATACAACTAACCTGAAGCTCGAAACATTCTGCAATTTTGGAGGTTAGGGAAACATTGGCTTCATCGTCAGGCGTTACTCCAAATATCGACACCGTCAGTGAACTTTTGTTCAAACATAGCCGACATAGGGCGTGGAAATTGGCAATAATGTAGGAATCTTCCATTTTGTATTGAATTCTTCATCAAATTATATGGCGAAGAGTATCGTTTAAATGACAGGATTTTGATTGTTGATTGTTTTACAGGTCCAATTTCAATTTTGGAATGGCATGTTTTAAAAAAATATACAAAATTAAATAGGGCTCGGAGGCTACGGCCTTAGGTAGGTATCGCGATTACGCTACCGTTCGATCCAAAGGGGCAACTGGTCCGATGTCCGCCAGGGCTGCGCTAGCGGAATGTCCCACCGCGGCCGTCTGTCCCGTCATTGAACACTTAGTAATTTCGATAGAATGGAAATAAAAAACCGTTCAAGAAGTGCGTTAGTCAAATAATAATATTGTTAATATTAAGTTACCAACAACTTTCATAGGTAAATAATTCAAATTTGAAATTATTTGAACGAAGTCTTTTTGGTTCCAAAATACCGCGCTACTTTCGCGGAAAGAAACATGGTTGTTCTCTCTTTTCTTCCTTATATCCTTTGTTTGGATGTGTCAAAATTAACCAATAGCGAAGAAGTTATTCTCCGTCCAATCCACTTGCTGATTTTTTCAAAGTTACCTATTAAATTTGATTAGTTAGTGGCCAGTGGACAGAAAATCGATTTGAAATCGATTAATGTAAATATTGTATTTTGACTAATCGATTCCAAATACGACTAGGATATGTTTTGTTGTTGAGAAGTTCCTTTCGCCACCTTCCAGGTTTGTTATTAGGCCAGCTCCACAATACATGTTATTGATTGTTGCTGAAGTTAAGTATTTACTAATGTCAGAATTCAGAAAATCGGATGTCATAAAGGGCATGAAAAATTTATGACCAAATTACGAACTTAAAATACTAACAAATGAACGATTAATTTATAGCATTTAAACATAATAGTAACAATTATAAGAAAGTTGGTAGATATAGTATTTCAGTTGTTTACCATACCGTGGTGAAGGTTTTTATAACATAGAAATATAAAAATTGTAAAGCAAAATATAACTTTTGGCTGATCACTCCCCAGGGTGACTATAATTATATGCTTATTAATTTGTAGATGTATTCTGTAGTCATTGACTTTTCCTCATATTCGATGAATTAAAATGTAAACAACTGCATCGTTTATCCTTAATAATGTGATTGGAATTTTAGAGCCAATCTCAATTAACTCAAATTGAGAATTAATTGTATATGATTATAATATTTAGATTATACATAGCGATTTTCTTTCACAAGCTACTTCATTGGTGTACTTGTATTGACCTCCATGGGATAAGTTTTTTTTTATTCGAGCTGGCAGCACTTTTCTGTTAAGATTTAAAACATTTTTTGGCGATCTTAAAAGAGACGTTATATTTTATTTCCACATGATAAATTGAAATAAATAAGACAACGTTCAACTTTTTTTAATATTTCCCTATTTACTTTTGAACATTTATTAAGTTTTTTTGAGAAAGTTGGTGTTAATAAAGTTATTATTATTACTAATAACTGGATTGAGCTAGTTTTAAATCAATCCACAACATCATTAAAATATTTTTTAGTTGTAGGTATGTAATTTAACAATTATATTTTTATTCAGTTTGTGCAGGGCGTCTAGGAGGGTCAAAGTTACTACCACCTGAAGCTACAACGCAAGAATAATACGTACATACTTTCATAACATGCAATGGTTTTTACATTTTAGATCAGATATCTTGGTTACTGAAAGCGGTACTTTCTAACTCAAGGATTATTTTGCTAGGCCTGTATTAAATCAGTTTAATAGTAAAAAAATCAGTGTAATGCATCCAAATCATTTTTTTCTAGGCATATTGTAAAAGCTCTGCTGTTTATTTTATTTGAAATGAGGTTAGCTAATTGATCGTTAGATGGCCCTGTGTAAAGAATGTACCGGGATGTTTATTTATTTATAATAAAAATAATTATTGATCCAGGATTTTTGTTATTAATTTACAATTATAAGGAATTTAGTTTTGTCAGGACAATAAATTATAATTATACCCAAATAATCTTTATACAGAATGTAATTACTTCAGGAGTTTGGGATAGAGCTAAAACATAAATCATAAGCTTTTCTTTTTTTGGTTTGGGTTATAAAACAGTTTGAGTTATTTGTGTTCTTTATTTGATAGTGCTTCACATTGTTTATGTAGGTTAGTACCTACCTGTTTATTACGCTAACTAAACACTTTCTCGGGTTAAGATATTGTGGTTTTATTGAGGTACTGGCATTGTTAGGTTTGAAGCTTATCGTATTTGGCTGACAGCTTCCCTTTAAATTTTAATTAACTACTATTTATGTACCTAACGTAAACTATTATTAAAGTAAAATTTTGAAATTAATTTAAAGTAGACATTAGAATTATAGTTAATAAGGCACGGCACAATTTGTAACGTAGTTATCATCAATACATGCTTGAGATTCTTCATCAAAGGCAAGGCCGGCATCGCAGCTGAGTAGCCGGGGGCTTCCTAGACGACATGCGACATAGTATTTGCAGTTGTTGCCATACCTGCAGTTATTAAAAAAGATATTGAGTATATGTACAGAAGTAGCCACAAAAAAAGATATGGGTGCAGTCACGAGCACAAATATAAAACCATGCAATGTTCTGAAATATGATTTGACATCTTTCGCAAAACAGTAGTGTTTCTAAGTACAACGACAAGTTATTGTGATAGATGAGTACATATTGAAGATGAGAAATTTATGAATGAATTTCGAAATCAGATATTATTGCAGAACTCTCCATAATTTCACATTTCAGCTCATGACTCTACCAATTCTTATTTAAGGATATTGACATTTTTTTGTCAATAATTAGGATCCGTATTATGCTCCACCCGAGTGGATCTAATTAAGTAAAAAGCATCACCTGTATTTATATATTAAATCACTTGGTTGACCATATGCATCCAAGGGTGGAGCAGGGCACGAAAAATCCTTGAAAGCTGTAAATAAAGAAACTATTAAAACTCTCATCGTAAAAGTTGAATTTTAAAAGAATAAAAATAAATCGAATGCAGTCCAATTTGATTTAATAAAAAAAATTCACAGTGTTCCTAAGGATATCTACTTATTTAAACGAAGGGTTTACCACGGTCATGACAGGGGTGGTCCACGCTTGTACAAAACTCTGACTTGTACTTAGAGATCTAAACTCGACGATTGCGTAGTAGTACAAAACAAAGCCACTCAATCTGTCTGTTTGTACGCTTATGTCTTTTAAACTACGCAATAGATTTTGATGCGCTTTACTACATCATTTAGAGAATTTCTTTCGGAAAGTTTGTGTGTATTTGCTATGTATATTTATATATTATATTTATCCCACTCCGGATTGAGACAAAGTGCTCATAACCAACATACGAAGTTAAATTATTAAATGTAGATACATTGACGTTACTTACCATATGGATTGCAAAGAGGTACTTTTTCAGGCCAATCGCAAATCGTAGTCTCTGGATTATAGACCAAACCAAGAGGACAGTTCATGACGGTAGCTTTCCCGTCTTGGCACGTCACAAAACTGCTGCAATCGCCATCATTCATTGGGAAGTAACCGTACTTTCGCGGGCACTCCTGTGTGGGTTGCGGTTTTTCTGGAGAACGGATTTAATACGGTATAGTTCACAAAATTATTATAACCTTACCATTCATAGTCAAATTAAGGTCTATATGAAATCAAGTTTTAAATTTTGATCAGAAACTACATATAAATAAGCGTAAAGGTACATTGCTGTACGATAGCCTGTCTAATTATATTTTACAATTCAATAAAGATCCTGAGCCACTGGTATTCATTTAGTGACTCAATTAGTTAGCAGTCCACTCTATCTGTTTTCTCTCGATCGTACTAAAATTTAAACACAGATAATAATTTTGCTGCAATTTATAATATGTACATACGTCCGATTGATCCCGAAATACATGATACTTCAGATGGATAGGCGCAGGGATAGTCTGGATAAACCGCTTTGGAATTAAAGTGAAGACCATCGGGGCACGTGAACTTCGTTGATAAGTTTCTCTGTAACAAAAAAGCGGTGGATTCCCTCTTATGTATTAGGAAAATTAAAGATATTCAAAATATGCTTACTGCGAAATTTGTGTGATGTGATTATGAGTGAATGAGCTCAGATGGCAGACTGCTTTGTTGGAGACTACTGAGCACTGAGCTGTGCTCTGAGAGATGTAATGAAATTCATATGATTGTATTCCTTTCCTATTGTGGACTTGGGGCCAGTGCTGGATTAGGCAAGCGCGGGGCCCGTAGCAAATTCTGTCGAGGGGCCTTTGGTCTGCTATGGGTTCTTAAGCATAAAGTGGTAAAAAAAGCAATCGGCGGTGGGCGGCCTTAGACACATGGGGCCCCCTTTTGCGCGGGGCCCGTAGCAATTGCTGCTCTTGCTACGTGGTTAATCCGGCAATGCCTGGGGCCTTACCTTAAACATACTTAATTATTTTTGGATCAAGATATACAATGTATGTAAAAAAAGTTAAGTTAGATAGAAAAACACATCAATTAATAGTAGAAGGTATTTGCTTAACAGCAACGTGTTGCATGGACTTGATGAATGCTACATACCATAATGAGGAACATGTAAGTAGGATGCGCAGTAAGTACGAAGCAAGCAAGAGAATGTATATGACAACAATATTATTATGATTTGACCAAAACTTACTTTACACTCGACATAAACATCACACTCATTGACAACTGGGTAGTATCCATTTCGTTGTTTGCAGGTGAAGTCGATATCCTGATATGACGGTATTGGTTTTCTAGTCGGTACAGTTTCGGTTTGCACTGAAGGAGTAGGAATCGTGTAAGGTGGTTTTGTAGGAGTGTACACGGGGTACGTTAGTGGTGCTGGTGTTTGATAACCAGGTCTGGTTGGTAGTGGTTTTGTTGGATATAAAGCTGGTTTGGATGTAGAATACCAAAACGAAGGAGAATATGAAGGTTTTGGGGATTCAGAAAGTACCGGCTGAGGATCAGGCTGCGGCTCGGACTCAGGTTGGGATTGAGGTTCTAGCTGTGGCTGTGGCTGTGGCTGTGGCTGTGGCTGTGGCTGTGGCTGTGGCTGTGGCTGTGGCTGTGGCTGAGCTTGTGGCTGTGGCTGTGGCTGTGGCTGTGGCTGGGGTTGAGGCCGGGGCTGGAGTGATGGTAGGGGCCGTGGTTGCAATGATGGTAGTGGTCGGGGTTGGAGTGATGGTTGAGGTTGTGGTCTGGGTTGATATTGAGGGTCAGTTAATGGTTCAAATTGCGGTGCAGATTGTGGACCTGGTTGTGATTCAGGTTGTGGTTCAGGTTGTGGTTCAGGTTGTGGTTCAGGTTGTGGTTCAGGTTGTGGTTCAGGTTGTGGTTCAGGTTCTGGTTCAGGTTGCGGCAAAGGTTGAGGTTCAGGTTGAGGTTCGGGTTGAATTTCAGGTTGTGGTTCAAATTGTGGTCCGGGCTGTGGTTCTGGTTCTACTTCTGGTCCCGGAATAGGTTGAGGTTCAGGTTGAGGTTCAGGTTGAGATTCGGGTTGAGGTTCAGGTTCAGGTTGAGGTTGAGATTCAAGTTCTGGTTGAGGTTTAGGTTCAGGTTGAGGTACAGGAAGAGGTACAGGAAGAGGTACAGGAAGAGGTTCAGGTTGAGGAATGGGTGGTGGTACAGGCTGGCGTTGAGGCGGAACATAGACTGGACCAGGTGAAAAGACTGATGGTCGACTTGGTGGAGGCCTTGGTCTTACAGGCAATGGTCTAGCATATCCTGAAATAACTGTTGGGTTTGGTGATTCCGAAACGGGAACAGCAATTGTGGGCTCTTCATAAGCCACCGGCACGTTTGCTTCTGTTGAGACTGTGGGGAAGGCAGAGAAATCAGGTTGTGGTACTGGCACTGTCGGTATTTCTACAGGAGCAGTGGGCATCGGGGCAGCCTCTGTTACCACTGGTTGTATCGGTGGTTTATAAATTGGCCTGGGATATCCGATTGGCAGCCGGCGAATCGGTGGCAGGGTTCCTGACTGCCCGCTCTGATCTCGTATATGTGAAGTTCCATAGTAATTGATAGGATCTTGCGCATTCACTATAAATTGAATTAAATTTAAGTGTTGAAAACTTGTTAATCGTAAACAAATGAAAACAATCCATAGTAAAAGAGACATGTTGACTTACCTACAGCCAAAATGGGTAAAAATAATAATAACATTGTCCCTAACATGACTAAATGTTGTATCAGTTGTCAAGTATCGATGGTAAAAGTTTCACTGAGCTATAATATATTGTTGCTATGACTTATATAAATGAAAAAAGTGTAGTGTTCCTGCTAATGGTAAGATTATATTGAATGTACAGTAATACTTTTTGTCATCAATAAATTGGAGTTTAATTAAACATCCAGTTAGGTAGGAGGTAGTAATGTGGTTTACCACATGTAGATTAGATACTTCTGTGAAAGATAAATGTTTCTTTTTATCTTGGCACAATTATATATACTAGTGTTCACCCGCTAGTCGAAATTAGACTCCAATCGTTGTTTAAAAATTTTATGGAATGATTTTATGAATTTCCATGTTAAAGCAAAATAAAAAGAAAACGATTCACATTCAGTACTGAAAATGGTAGATGCTAAACTATTTTATCACTGCCTCTTTATATACAACGTGTTGCAAAATACCCCTTAAAATATAATTCATTTATCAAAGGCAACACCCCTAGTAAGCTGTCATGTTAGTGAACCAGATTATTTAACAGAAAGGCCTACGTACCTATTTTACCTAATAATTGTCTACATTAATACTTTTTCTATTTTTCATTCATAAAAATCTATTATTATATTTTTTTGGGGTATGTTATACAGCGTTACTACGGTTCTTAAATATTGTGAACGGACTCGTTCTAAGGCCCCATTTAACCTCCTTTCGGCTTTACGGGTAGTTTTGTAACACAGTTTTTGTTAAGTTATGTCTGTAGAAAAGTAATTAAAGTAATTAAAAAGTAATATTTTTGATTATGAAGTCCAGGAGAACTCGCGAATACTCGCTGAATGGCTCCTTGCATTCTTACTTCTTCTGCACTAGGTTTTACACATCGATGTCGCAATTCAAGATTTACACTTGATTGGCAGGAATAACAAGATGTCATGCCTCAAAACCATTGAACTAATCTCGTAACTCCCAATATAGAATCAATTTAGATTTGGAACCTGTAAAATGTTACTAAGTTTATATTTTCCACGACAGTAGGAATAAGGTTAAACGTGATGTGCTGAAGATACTGACATCATTTATCTGTGGTTTCACCCACGTTCCCGAGGGATTCAAACATACATTTTGAGTCAGAGTCTTTTGAAATCCGCATCAAAAAATGTGGCGTAGTTTAAAAGATCTAATCGTACAAACGGCGGAAGCCAGTTTGTTTTGTACTATGTAAGATTTATAAGTAGTTAGTGCATGTTTCTTATTTGTTCTTCTCTATAATGTTAATTTAATTTATTGATAGTTATTTTGTTGTTAATTGTTTTCTGTATACGGTAGGTGACATATATCTGATAGGCGGAAGGTACAATGGAAACTGTGCAGCTTTATCATTTTTATTCCTCCTTTTTAATTATAAAAAATAAAAATGATCAGAATGCGCACAGTGTAGATTCCGTAGTCATTAGGTACGATGTGATACTGTCTGAAATCCAAGACTAAGCGTTATGGTGAATGTAAGTATATAGCTGCCTATAAAGATGACTAAATACGTAATTTCTAAAAATTATGAAACCCTGTGAATTAAAGATTAAAATGAAAAGAATTCGTATTTAGTTCGGCTATCAGACTTAAATCAGTTGCTGGAATTAATTATTCTTCAATTAGTAAAACCTATTTATTCTAATCTTTTTCACATAGGATGAGTTGTGACAGTTGATGGTTTTTACCCATAGGTAAAAGTGGGATAGACGCCCTTGGAGGATAGACGCCGCACCTTAAAAAAAGAGAATTTAAAACCAAGTTCACGCTCTAGTACCAAGTTCCTCGGACAGATCTCGCCCCGCACAGCTCAGTCCGCGCACGCGCTTCGAAAGGGTTGTACGTGTTGCCGCTTGAGTTAAAAAAACGTTGCAAAATTTTATCGCGCTTGCATGATTCTTGTGACAGTGACATTTTGACGTGTTCAGAACTTTCGTTTTCGAAGGTAAGTTTTAAGTGTGTATTATTATTTAAATAGTATGTATCATTTATATTTATGGTGTGTTTATAAAATTACGAAATTATTTAAGTATATTTATTTATTTGCTGGGGCGTCTATCCCTACTAAAAAGGATAGAGGCCCCACTATTGACTGAGTATAGACGCCCTTAGAGGCATATATCCTCTATGATTTATTCACAGGTACTTAGGCTATAGGTAAGATTTTTTTAAATAACGTACCTATCTAGTTAATATGCAACTTAGTAGGAAAATTGACTTTCCAGTTTATTTATGAGCTGTTTATACCTTTACATGTCGTACTTCACTGTACTTGTAAAAAATAATGCAGCGTATCACCTAATTGCATTTTTTATTTTCAGAATCAGATTCTGACCAGACTGAATCTGATAAAGAAAATACTTAATGCAGAGAATGTTTCGATGACTATGCAAGTACCAAGTCTACGGCGGACTGGATTCAGTGCCTGATGTGTAAACTCTGGTTACACGAAGATTGCACTCTATATGGCGATTACTGTAATAGATGTGGACACAAGAAGAAGCTAGCAGCTCTAAAAGCTAACCTGGCCAAAGTGAATTCAAAGAATAAGTAACCTGGCCAAAGTAAACAGCATCTCTATATTTGTTGATTATTTGAAAATTTTGATTACTGTTATTTTTTTTTTAAGAAGGAAGCTTTGTTTTTTCCCAAAGAAGTCTTAAGGGACGGATTTGTTTTAAGTTTTATTATTCCTAAATTTAGTTCTGTAAAGTTTTAAATAATTTTTAATAGACGTTGTTAAGTTGCTAAGTTTACCCAAAGAATGATTGAAAGACTGAGCCATTTGTTCCTATAAAAGTGCCATTTACTTCAGTTTTACGGTATATTTGGATAATAAAACCTTATAATATATTATTGCAACTAAGAAAGCAAATAAACAAGTTATTTAATTTTCTACGATTTTTTTTTATTACAGAGGCATCTATCCCATTGTAGGGCATCTATACTCATGTCGAAATTTTGCCAGGGGCAACTACCCCATACAGTAGGCGTCTATCCTCAAACAATAAGTTTTTTTTAGAGCCGAATATCTAAAAATCTACGGTATGCATTGAATAATGATATGAGTAGATAGTGGGTATAAGGACTATAGTTGTTACAAATAGTTAACTCACTCGAATAGTGCTTAAAAAAAAACAGTTATAGTCAGCTTACAGAAAGTGGGGCATCTATCCTACTTTTACCCTATCTTGTAAAATAGGACTTGATTACTATGAGATACTACACTAAATACTTCATGAGACCTTTCTAGGTTACGGCATTCCCTTATTATGTAGAAATAGACATAAACCATTGACATAAACATTGTGTCGTCCAACTCATGCTATATGAAAAAAATAGCTATAGTTTTTATAAGTAGGACGTGAGGAAACAGATAACGCTAAAGATCCACTAGCCAACGAAATGCACTAGCATATTGCGAATTAAAATGGATAAACATACCAAAATCTACATAAGACTAGCTGACCCAGCAAACGTTGTTATACCATATTTACATTATTATAAGCTATACATGAAAATTTATCGCACTACAATTATTATATTCGATTGCCATCTTGCAACTCTATTGTGGAACTGTGGATGGAACAGAATAATATAAAAATCGTGATTCAAAACAGGGATTGATCGTAGAAGGGTGAAAATTTGTAGGTGTATGTATTTTTCAATGCTTAATCAGTGTGTGTGTACTTATGTATGCATGTAAGAAATTATACCCGAAATTATCGGTGAGAAAAACTGCACCAAAAGCATTTTTTACTATTCAGTCGTGAAATTGTAGTGTCCAAACACTTTACACCTGTCTCTAACAACGAATAACAATTTTTGACGTTGTTAGGTTATTATTGACAATAACATCATTAATCACTTATTGACACTGACAGTTGCGATTTGTGCGATGTTACGGAGAGACCGTTATCAGATAACTTCATCCGTGAGAATTTTGTGTTACACTGATGCGCGCGCATCTTAAAATTCGTAACTCAAATTTTTGATTATGGGATAGATATTTACAGTGGTCTGGATGACGATAAGTTTTACCCAATCATTGTCCAATGTTGTCGCCAACTACTGTCGGTAGATGGCGCTGTACGGTAAGTGGTGATTTCTAAATCGCGCTATCGAGAGTCTCGCGCGTTTTATGACCCGATTTGGTGCATTATCGTTTAAATAGTGCAGTTATCATCGGGATCTTCAGTAGAAGTTACGCGCTCGGACCCTTAAATTACCGCACCGTTCAACGTAGCTGCGCGGGGACTACCTACCTCACTGCGTCCACCGTACTCCCTCGGATCACGCGGAGTTCACCGTCGATTTCGGTTCCCGGTCTGCCACCAGCGGCAAGCCCCGGGAACCGGGTCGGCGGGCTCGCCGTGCCGGGGAGCGCGGTTGGGATCGCGCTCCGGTGTCCCCGCGCCCGCGACAACCGCGCCGCGCTTACGAGATGCCTCCGCCGGCATCCTCGCTCCCGCCCTCGCGTAGGGCCACGCGCCCGCCCCCCCCACGCCCCGCTGGCGTGTGGGCGCGGAGAGTATTCACCCGCTCTCAGGGTGCGGCTGCCCAGACGGCGCTCGACCGGATGATCGCCGCCGAGCTGGCCACCCGCATCCGAGACCTGACCCCCTCTCTCCCCTCATCGCCGGGGGGAGGGGGCGAAGAGTTCTTCCCGGGGTCCGGTGCCAGGACCCCGGCATCAACCGAGGGGGAGGAGAACCCCTCTATGCCGCCGCTGGAGGCCGCTCTCGGGGCCCCCCAGCTAAACCCAACGCGGCCCTCAACATCGTGGGCCACGGTGGCCTCACCACGGCCGCAAGGAGCGCCGCCCAAAGGCCGCCCGCCGCAGCCCGCCGCCCCGAAACGGACCGACACCCCTGCCGCCCCGCAGCCTCAACCGAAGCCGCAACCGCGCTTTGTGGCGCCAGCCACAACGATCGCGCCGGCCCGCTTCCCATCACCATCACCACCGCAGGGCGCGGGAAAGAGGCAGGCCGTCTTCAGGACGCCGCCCCCCGCCCAACCCCCCGCGACGACATCACCACCGGCGACGTCACACTCGCCGATGGACATCGGTGCCCCCTGTGCGAGCACCGCAAACGCTGCCTCCGCCGCGACCGCACCGGGAACGACGACGACCACGAGACCAGTGACGTCCCCAGCCGCCGCCACCGGTACCACAGCCTCCGCGCCGCCAGCCCGCTACCCGCCATTAGTGGTGGAGGTATTGCCGGACTGGCCCGCGCACTTCAAGGCGCTAAAGGCCCGACTGGGTCACGCGCCGAACGGTCGCGCTTTTGGGAAGGGAGTCCGCTTCATACCCAAGAGCAGCGCCGAGTATCGCGTGATCCAGCGGTACCTGACGGAGGTGGAGAAGGACCACAAAATCTCGTGGTTCAGTTACTCCCTCCCGGCGGAACGCAGCCTCAAGGTAGCCATCAGGGGGCTACCGAACAACACCGTTCCGGAGGATGTCGTCGCGGAGCTCAGAGAGCTGGGATACGACCCGGAGTTCGTGCGCGCCATCAGGGCGCGGCAAGGACGACCGGGTTGTCTATTCCACGCCCAGCTGCGCAGAACCCCGGACCTCACACCGGGCATATATGACGTCACTGAGTTGATGTGCATGCCCGGTGTGAAAATTGAAGCATGGCGCGGCAAACGGGGGCCAGCGCAATGCCATCGGTGCCAGCAATTCCGGCACTCCTCCCAGAACTGCCACAGGCCACCTGCCTGTGTGCGCTGCGGGGAGGGGCACCACGCATCTGACTGCCCGCGACCGCTGGAGCAGCCGCCCACGTGCGCAAACTGTGGCGGCGAGCACACAGCGAACAGTGCCATCTGTCCCGTCTTCCGTAAGGAAGCACGGAACTCGAAGGCAGGCACTGTCGCTCGCACCGCCGCCGCCGCCACCACCACCACCACCAGGACGCCGGCTGCTCCGACCTCCACCACCAATGCAGTCACCGACGGCAACGCGCCCGGCTCCCTCATGGCTGCGGCCAACCCGCCGCAGCAGAAGGGGAAATCCCGCAGAGGGCGGAGGGGAAGGGGGAAAAAGCCGGCCCCCGCCCCCGCCCCCGCCCATGCCACCACCAAGAAGACACAGCTAGAGCCAGCCACTGCGCCTGTGGTCGCCGCCCCCGCACCCCGGGGGACGAAGGCGAAGCAGGTTGCCGCGTCGAAGCCGAATTTTTCGGCCAAGACGCAAGTGGACCCGGTGCTGACTCTCGCCATTGGAGCCCTCAATCGGGTGCTCATGGCCCTCCAGGAGGGACGGGACCCCGTCCCCATCATTATCCAGTGCGTGGCGGATCTCTGCGCTCATGCCCGGTAGTCCGCTGCGCATTCTGTACTGGAACGCCGACGGATTGTCCCCCGAGAAGGCCAGACTCTTGAGGTTGCTGCTCACCGAGCGGCATGTCGACGTTGCCCTCATCAACGAGACACACCTCAAGACGAGCACCCGATTGAAGATGCCTGGGTACCACGTGTACCGAGAGGACCACACCTCCCCCGCTGGGACTGCGTACAGGGGTTTAGCAGTCCTAGTGAAGAGGAAAGTCATCCACCAGCCGCTGCCTGCTACGGATCTCCAGACCGCGTACGCCCTGGGCGTAGAAGTCTGCGTCGAACGCGAGCCCACCCGTGTGTTTGCGTTCTACAAGCCGCCGCAAAACCGCCTCGCCATGGCTGATGTCCGAACTATCCTGGACTCGCCTGGCCCGACCATCATCGCCGGCGACTTCAACGCCAAACACATGGCGTGGAACTCCAACCTCGCTTGCCCAGAGGGCCGCCGCCTTCTGGACGACGCAGACCGCCACGGCTACCAGGTGCTGGGACCAGAGGTCCCGACGCACTATCCGTACCAGGCAAACGCGGCACCGGACGTCATCGACCTGGCGATCACCCGCGACCTGCCGGTCGCACCGTCGCTTGACGTCCTGGATGACCACGTCCTCTCGGACCACCAGCCAGTGCTGCTAGCAGTACCCAGAGCTCCAACCCGGACTGACCCAACCCGTTCACGTCGCCGTCACGATTGGCGAACGTTCGCCGAGCACTTGTCCGAGCATTACGCTCGCGAGCAACCGCCCGTTCGCGAACATTCGCTCGTTCGCGAACATTCGCTCGTTCGCGAACATTCGCTCGTTCGCGAACATTCGCTCGTTCGCGAACATTCGCCTGCTCGCGAACATTTGCTCGCTCGCGAACGTTCGCCCGTTCGCCGCATCCGAACCGACGCAGATGTCGACCTGCTCGCCGAGGAACTCAGTGCCGCAATTACCGCGGCGCTTCGAGCCTCAGAGCGAGACGCAGCGTCGACTCGCAAGGCACCTCCCCTACCGGCGAACATCGTGGCGATGATTGAACGGAAGAGGAAGCTGAGACGCCTATGGCAATCGACCCGGTGCCCGAACATGAAGACCCAGCTCAATGCTCTGGCGCTAAGGATCTCGGAAGAGCTGGAAACAGTCTCAACCGAGTCCTGGCTTCACGCCATCGAGCGAGCGGGGGAAGATTGGACGGGTATCCACCGACTCTGCCGCCAACTCTCCGGGAAGGCAACTCCGGTACGCCCCCTACTGGCCAGTGACGGAACCCCCCGTTACCGCGCCGAGGACCGCGCGGAGATCTTTGCCGACTACCTGGAGAGTCAGTTCCGGCCGAATCCAGCTTCCTCAGTGCAGCACGAAGAAGACGTCCAGCAGCGTGTGAAGTCCTACTTCGACGCGCCGATAGCCACCACGGAAGACCCAGTAGTCTTTTCCCCCGGCCAAGTGCAACGAATGATTCGCCGCGCCCCATTACGGAAGGCCCCCGGACCAGACCAGATCCCCAATGAAGCCCTGCGTCACCTACCTCCACGCGCTATCGCGAAAGTGACGCAGCTATTCAACGGAATTCTGCGGACTGGCCATTTCCCCAAGCCTTGGAAGCGCGGCAGAGTTATCATGCTGCCAAAGCCGGGGAAAAACATACTGAGGCCCGAGAGCTATCGGCCCATCACGCTGCTGTCAACGACCTCGAAAGTCTTCGAGAAGCTTCTTCTGCTGCACCTCATCCCGCACATCCAGCCACGCGACGAACAGTTCGGCTTCCGCGCCGAACACTCCACGACGCAACAGCTCGCGAGGACGCTGCACCACCTCACGGCCGCCCTTAACAAAAAGGAGCGGGCCACTGCAGTGTTTCTCGACATGGAGAAAGCGTTCGATCGCGTGTGGCACGACGGCCTGATCTACAAGCTGTCCACGTCTACTACTCCTCGCCGAGTAGTTAAGACTGTGGCCACCTTCCTCCAAGACAGGCGCTTTCAAGTGGTGGTTGAAGGCACCCTGTCGTCGGAGCGCCCCGCCCAGGCCGGCGTGCCCCAGGGCAGCTGTCTGTCGCCCGTCTGCTACGGCAGATATACGGACGACATCCCGACAGCCGGAGGCGCAATGCTTGCGCTGTACGCTGACGATGCCGCGTACATTACCACGTCGCTTACCGCCGCTCACGCGGCCATCAAAATGCAGCGCGCATTGGATGCCCTCCCGCCCTGGCTGGAAGAATGGAGACTGACGGTCAACGTGGCGAAAACCCAGGCGATCTCCCTCGGGGAAAACAGGAACCCGTCCCCCCTGACCCTGCTCGACCGCCAAGTCGAGTGGTCCCCGCAGGTGAAGTACCTGGGTGTGACCATTGACCGTCGTCTCAATATGAAGTCCCACGTCCGGAACATCGTTGGCCAAGTCCGCGCCGCTCGAGCTCTCCTGCGTCCCGTCCTGACGTCCCACAGCATTCCCACGCGAGCGAAGCTGGGCGTCTACAAGGCATATATACGGTCCCGACTCACGTACGCCGCACCTGCGTGGTACGCGTTGACGTCGGACCGTGTCCGCCAGCAGCTGCGCGCACAGCAATCGCTGTCGCTGCGCGCTATTGTAGGCGCCCCTCGCTACGTAAGGAATGCTACTATCTCCAGGGACCTCAACATGGAGAGTCTCGACGACTTCATCGGCCGACTAAGCGCCAACATGTTCCGCCGCGCCGATGGGTCCAGCCTCCGCCATTTGCGGGAGCTGGCACCGTACCATCGGCGCCCGCCTGACGAGCAACACCGCCCGGACCGACCGTTCCCGCGGGACCTAGTTCCCGCGGAAACCCCCACCGGACCTACCCCCCCCGCACCGGCGCCGGCTGACGGGCGCCCACCGGGAATCACTCCCGGAGGGCTCGACCTCGCCGACGCCGCTGCCGCGGGACCACACTGGACAATGACCCCCGTCGCCGCCGGCTCGCAGCCGCCCACCGGAGCTACTGCCGGTGGTGCTTGGCTCGCCGGCGTAGCGACACCCCACCGGAAGTGACAACCCGGATGTGACACCATCGCGGCGTATCTAATACGCCGCACACCAGGGACCCGCCTACTTCAGTAGGCGGCGACTGCCATCATTGAAAGGGGCACCGCCCCGAACAATAGAGCCACGCCCCCGTGTGGGCGTGTGGGAATACCTCCGTTTAAATATACCTTACCAACAATCCAGAATTATTTGTTTTATTTTAATAATAATAAACACATAGGATTTAACTTGCACAGTGTTGTACATGGTCCTTCGTGCGCCGATTATTACAAGAATTGGCAGGTCACCTTTACGGCATTAAGTTGTGTGTAGTGGTGTGTTTGTGTGTGTGCATGGTGGTGCACCATCTTAAAGCGGTCAAGCAGGAGATCGTATTGATCTTCAGGCGGCCGGGAGAGCTGGTACAGTCAGGAGTCGGAACAATACCGATGAGTGGAGTCGCCGGGTATGGTGACGTCATCATTGGAGGAAGGAGCGTCAATATTTCAGGTGAAGTGATACACGTGGAAAGAAACTGTGAGTACAAGTTTAATCGCTTTGAAGATAGAAGAATTTACTGCAAAAGTGAACAGTTTTAACGTTAGAGTAAATTTTAGAGTACAAGTTGTTTGTGTTTACTGGTTAGTTAGGACTTAGAATAATTTCTTAAAAAACGACGGAACGGGGACTCTATGCCCAAATTTCAGTTACGTAGTATTGAGTAAAAGACTTAGAATAATTTTAAACATATTAAAAATAATACATGTCTTTGTTTTAAAATTTGTGGGAAGTTTGTTCTTGTGGAAGTGAACTTTACTTTGTTATATTAGCTTGTAAATTCATAATATTGTCATTTGGTTTAAACTTAATTTTCTTGGCATCCATATATTGAAATCAGTCGGTTCGATTATTTTGAGATTTAAGTGATTGGTTGTTATAATGGAGTCCATTTTGAACTACCAACTAGATTTGTATTTACGCATGTCCAAGGCTTATAGCAATTTTAAGAAGAGCCCAAAGGACCGGATTACGAAAGAATATATAGAAAGTAGACTGGAAATGAACGAACAACTTATGAAAGCATTTATGGATGGCCATAAAGAATTATTGCGTAGTACCACAGCTAAAGACTTAAAAGGTACTGAATATAATAACAATGGTATTTATGATAAAACCGAAGAATTGTTTATGGATTATAAAATAGAAATGAAAACAGTGTTGTCAAAGATCGAGTCACTTAATTCAAATGTAAATGTTACTTCAAATGTTAAATCTTCGCATGTCAAACTACCAAAAATTAATATTCCTCACTTTTCGGGCAAATATTTAGAATGGGCTACATTTCGGGATCTTTTTCAGTCTTTAATTCATGTAAATGATCAGTTAGATGATGTGGAAAAACTACATTATTTAAAAGGTTATTTGGTTGGAGAAGCTGAGCAATTAATAAGACATATTCCAATTAACAGTACAAATTACAGCCAATGTTGGAAATTATTAATAGAACGTTACGATAATAAAAAATATATTTGTCATCATATTTTAAAAAGGTTGTTTAGTCAAAGAAACCTGATTAATGAATCTGCTGTTGGTATTAAAGAACTAATCGACAATACTAACGATTGCTTAAGTTCTCTGAGGAATATTGGTATCGATGTATCCACTTGGGACGTTATTATTATACATGTTGTTACCTTGAGACTTGATCCGGAATCAAGAAAACAGTGGGAGTTTAATATTAGTGCAAGTTCTCCCGATGAACTGCCTACTTTTAATCAGTTTAAGGAGTTTTTGACCAACAGATACAGAGCCTTGGAATTCATATTAGGTACAAAACCGAGCCCTGGACCAAGGACTCAAGGTAACCAGCATCAAAATAACAATACTGGAGGTAGGGTAACTACATTACATGCGACGAAGGTTCAATGTCAATTTTGTTCCGAGGAACATTATCTTTCTTTTTGTAAGTCGTTTGCTAAAGAACCAGTAGATGATCGGCGAAGTTTTGTACAGATAAATAATATTTGTTTTAATTGTTTGGGAAGCAACCACTCAGCTGCTTTTTGTCGAGTTAACATAAGGTGTCGTATTTGTAAAAAGAAACATCATACACTTGTGCATCCTAAGGGTAAGGTATCCTCTGAGATAATCGAAGGTGAATATAAAAAAAGCGCTTCAGAAAATGTCGTTGCATGTACATCATCTGATAGCTTAGAAGTAGAAGAGGCAGATGAAATATCATCGCCAGGAGTTTCTTGTTTTTCGTCAGGAAGAGTTTACAATCAAGTTTTGCTAGCGACAGCGTTAGTCAAGGCTATGTCGAAAAATGGAACACTGACAATTCGGGCTTTGCTAGACCAGGGTTCACAGTCGTCCTTTATAACCGAATCGACTGTTCAACTGCTGGGTCTTAAGAAAACCACTGCAAGAGGGCAAATATCAGGTTTAGGAGGAGACAAGAAAGTGACTACCAACGGTGTGGTAGATCTAGTGGTGTGTTCGCGGGTCAATGCAAATATTACCATTAAGGTAAGGGCGTACGTACTAAAGTCTATTACAAGTCTTCTTCCTGTGTGCAAAATGGAAAAAATAGAATGGCCTGAGCTTAGTGAGTTGACATTGGCAGATCCTCATTTTCAAACTCCAAATAAAATAGACCTACTGCTTGGTGCAGAAATCTATGGAAAAATATTAGAAGAAGGAGTCAAAAAGGGTCCGCTTGGTTCACCAGTTGCTCAGGCTACAAGCCTGGGCTGGATTTTGTCTGGTGTAGTTAGCAGTTCAACCATTGCGGATAGCGTGGTTATGCATTGTCATCATGTGGATGACAATGAAATTCTAAAGAAGTTTTGGGAGATTGAGGCAGAGCCAGAGCTACCTAGAGAAAAGTTATATAATTATGATGAAATACGCTGCGAGGAAATCTTCACAAATACTACCGACAGAGATGAAGAGGGTAGGTATGTCGTGAAACTTCCAATGTTGACTGACAATCCACAGGTTCATAACTCATTAGCTATCGCTATGAGTCGGCTTAAGTCATTAGAAAGTAGATTGAACAAGAATGAGAACCTGAAAATAAAATACAATGAAGTGATTAACGATTACATTACATCAAATCATATGGAGCTTGTACCTGATAAGGAAATTAATAACCCTGCTGCAATTTACTTACCTCATCATGCAGTTGTCCGTGAGGATAAGGAAACTACTAAGGTGCGTGTAGTGTTTGACGCCTCCTGCAAAGGGACTAATAATAAGTCACTGAATGATAACCTACTAACCGGTCCAACACTGCAACCTGACTTACGACACCTCATAATGAAGTTCCGAACTCATCCTGTTTGTCTGGTAGCAGATATCGAGAAAATGTACAGGCAAGTTAAAGTTAAAGACACTGATACTGATTTTCAAAGGCTATTATGGAGAGAAAACGATGAGATACAAAGTTACAGACTCTTAAGAGTAACCTTTGGAACTGCCTCAGCTCCATATTTAGCAGTAAGGTCTCTACAACAAGTGGCAAGGGACGAAGGCGCTCGATTTTCATCAGCAGCTGAAATAATCTTAAAAGACTTTTATATGGATGATCTTATGACGGGCTGTCAAACCTGGGAAGAGGGGTTATTATTATATTCCGATATAAGTTCTATTCTAGAAAAGGGTGGATTTAAGCTACAAAAGTGGTCAAGCAATGACGAGAGGCTATTGGAAGAAATAAAGAAACAGGAAAGGGATGTAGAAGGAATAAAATGTAGAGAAAAGGGAATACATATTAAAATGGATGCAATTATTAAAATTCTAGGACTTACCTGGAACCGAGGCGACGACTCCTTTCGATACACGGTGAAGATACCGGCATTGCAGCAACCTGTAACAAAAAGAAAAATTATATCCGACATATCTCGTTTCTATGATCCTCTGGGCTGGGTGGGACCCAGTATAATAATATCAAAAATAATCATTCAAAAGCTATGGTTGGCAGGTTTACAATGGGATGAAGCAGTACCAGATCATATATTAAATGAATGGTTAACTTACCGAGAAGAATTGTTACAGTTATCAGAACTGCGTATACCTAGGTGGATCGGCACCAAGGCAAATGATGCGCACGTAGAGCTACATGGCTTCTGCGACGCGTCAAAGGTAGCATATGCGGCAGCTGTCTACATTCGAGTGATTGATCGCTTTAACATCGTACATGTTAATTTAATTTCGTCAAAAACCAAGGTAGCTCCGGTTAAGCAGATCTCAATTCCAAGACTAGAATTGTGTGGTGCAGTGCTATTATCAAAATTAATGATAGAAGTAGCTAAAGTGTTAGGAATAGAGAAAAATAACTTACACGCATGGACTGACTCTACCGTAGTTCTTGCATGGATCAACAGTCATCCCAGCCGATGGAAGGTATTCGTAGCAAACCGAGTGACTGAAATTATAACAAACCTTGATTCACACAATTGGGGACACGTCACGTCGAAAGAAAACCCCGCGGACGGAGCATCACGTGGTGTTCGCCCACCTGAATTGGTGAAAATGGAAACTTGGTTCAGTGGTCCAAGATTTTTATCCAGAGATTCCATAAACTATCAAAAACCTAAAAATGTGACTACAGATTTAGAAGAAGTGAAGGCACACTGCTCTACAGCTGTGGATGTGTCCATTTGGGAGAGATTTTCATCAATGACAAGATTGGTCAGAGTTATAGCGTATTGTCGGCGTTTTATTAAAAAGGTAAAGAAGGAAGCAATTAGTATCAACATCGATTATCTTACCACACAAGAGCTGTCTGAAGCTTTAAAGTTATATATTAGGGAATGTCAAGCAAATAATTTTGATTCAGAAATAACTTTATTGAAAAAGAAAAAGGACTTACCTAAAAGTAGTTGTCTCCGTGTTTTAAATCCATTTGTTGATGAAGACCAGCTGTTAAGAGTCGGTGGTAGGTTAGAACAGGCACAGTTCAATTATAGTAGAAAACATCCTCTTATCATACCACGAAATTCCCACTTGGCAAAATTAATTGTAGCGGATGCTCATAAACAAACACTTCATGGTGGACCTCAACTTATGATGTGTTTTATACAATCCAAATACTGGATTTTGGGTGCAAAACAGCTTGTTCGGTCACACTTCAAGAAATGCGTAACGTGTGCTAAAAATTCAGCAGTCACTCATGCTCAATTAATGGGGCAATTACCCTCGGTTCGAGTTACTCCCACACGCCCGTTCAAAAACACCGGCGTTGACTATGCTGGCCCTATACAGATAAGAACAGCAAAGGGTCGTGGTAATAAATCCCATAAGGGATACATCTGTTTGTTTGTCTGTATGGTGACTAAAGCGGTACATCTCGAGGCGGTAACCGATTTAACTTCAGAAGGATTCCTGCAGGCCTTTAAAAGATTTATAGCCAGAAGAGGTAGATGTACAGACCTTTGGAGTGATAACGGTTCGAATTTCATTGGAGCCGCTAGTGAATTAAAGAGTTTATTTAAAATGGAACAAAATTCTATGACTAAGGAAGTGGCGGAGTCATTAGCAAACCAAGGATGTAAGTGGCATTTTATACCTGCACGGGCTCCAAATTTTGGTGGTTTGTGGGAAGCAGGTGTCAAGTCCGTTAAGTACCACCTTAAGCGAGTCATCGGGCATTCGACTTTGACTTATGAAGAAATATCCACAGTTCTAACTCAAGTAGAGGCTTGTTTAAATTCTAGGCCACTATCGGTTCTCAATGAGGATGTAGATATTGCAACGGTCTTGACCCCAGGACACTTCCTAGTTGGGGAACCTCTTGTAACTCTTCCTGACAGAAATTTTGAGACATCGAATATCAGTTCCTTGAGAAGGTGGCAATACACGCAAAGGATGATGCAAGACTTTTGGCGCTGTTGGTCCAGAGAATACCTTACAAAGTTCTATAATAGATATCGTTGGTCTTCACAAAGGCCTCAAATTGAGATTGACGATGTAGTTTTAATAAAGGAAGACCATCTGCCTCCGTGTAATTGGCTGTATGGCAAGGTGGTTGCAACTCATCCGGGAGCAGATAACATTATTCGAGTGGTAACTTTAAAAACTAAAAATGGAATTCTCAAACGACCAGTAACGAAGTTATGTTTACTTCCAGTATCAGATTAAAGATAGAGTACATTATACTCATAAATGTTACTGGTAGATATAAGATTTAAGTTAGCTTTACATTATACTTATTAGTTTAGGTTATTTTTAATTTGATTTTATTTTATTGTGATTGTGATTTTAAATGACAAATTGCACTTTGTCCTTAGTGGGCGATATGTCCAATGTTGTCGCCAACTACTGTCGGTAGATGGCGCTGTACGGTAAGTGGTGATTTCTAAATCGCGCTATCGAGAGTCTCGCGCGTTTTATGACCCGATTTGGTGCATTATCGTTTAAATATACCTTACCAACAATCCAGAATTATTTGTTTTATTTTAATAATAATAAACACATAGGATTTAACTTGCACAGTGTTGTACAATCATATACCTTTGTTTTACGGTTAAGTAGGTCTTACTTTTTTGTAAAGACATATTAATAGCAGTATATCCAAATATATTATTTTCTATAACTGTAGCTACCTTTTTAACCGACTAAAGAATGCAAAATGAAAGGGTAGGTTCTCAATTCGTCTAACTATATGGATGAAAGCCGGATTACTATATACGATCCCGATCGAAAATCCATGGATTGATGAACCTTTTGACAGTAATTTAAATACACGTAATGTCAAAATTCTACTTCAATCTTGCGATTTTAGATCGGGATCGTATATAGTAACCCGGCATTAGAAGATATGATGGAATTTGCATGACTATTCGAAATTGAAATGCTACCACCTCAAATCTTCACTAAGGTATCGTAAGAGGCGCCTAAAGAGTAGTAACAATCACCTTGCAACTTGTGCCCACCAAGTGGGTTTCCTGAGAGGGATGGCGTATGCTATGGTCGATGCGATTGTGGGATCGATATGAACCTTTACAGGTATGTGGGATGAGATGGCACTACAATAATTTGATGCCATCAAGCTGATCTGGTAATGGAGCTAGGAGCGAATAATGGAACTCTTCAGAGGCTGTTAACGTTTTAAGTTAATTATTATTACGGTGATAAAGAGACCTCTAAGAAGAATTTGAATCTTGTCGTTGGACCAGATTATAATCTAAATGAAATGAATTTACCAATCATACATACCTACAGAACGCTAACATGCTATGTGAATTTAATATCAAAATTTATTTGAATTTTTCTTTAATAAAGTGGTAGAAAAGCACAAAACTATTGCTTAACAGATATAGTTATATCGCACAAGTAGTACTAACCAGAAGTACAGTGAACAGGCCACAATGCTCCAAGAGCGGTTATTAGAAGGATTTATTTGGAGACCATAGTTCAAATCACTTCGGTCTCCTAATAGGTGGGCGTATTCTAGTCGAACATAACATCGATGTTGACAGAGCGTTGGATGCCGATAGGCACAGTACAGTCACAGTATAAATACTGTGGACTGTTTTGATGATAGACGATAATGAAAATAATCACAGTAATATGTTACAATATATTTTTTAAATTAGTTTTATTAAGTAACATGTACAATTTAAATCGCGGTACGCCCATATGGGACCGCTTCAACACATTTAACAAGGTCTGAGTCTACGCATCGTCCTGATGCGGCGTCGAACGAGAAGCCTTCGTCACACGATAGCAACCGCGCCTTTCCACGCTGACAAGAGAAGAAGTAGTAGCAACTACCCTCATATCTGAAAAATTACAATTGAATACAAAATTCATAAAATAACACTTCGAAAGTTGTTTGGGAGTATGAGACGGTGTTCATCAATATTCACTTGACAGCTTGATTGCAGCTTAAAATGAATGAAATTTTTGAGTTAACCGTTATTTAACGACGGATGCAATGCTGATGAAACCTACAATAGAGGTATTTAAAAATTTCCATTGGATTGTAAATTAACTTACTTGTAGTTGAGCATGAGGTCAAGAGGCTGGCCATCTTCACCAAGGGGAGCAGCAGGGCACTTAAAGCCGAGGAAAGCTAGAAAATAGGAAATTCAATATGGAACCGATTACATTTAACGTGTTTACAATTAATATTATTAGTAATTTATATGTTTATACCGTCAGCATTGCAAGTAGCGACTAGGTCAGGCCAGTCACACCTGCTCATAGCGGGGTTGAATGCCAGGCCTGTCGGGCAGACCATGCCCATGCCTACACCGTCTACGCACATCCGGTATTGGCCGCAGTCAACCTCCGAGGCAGAGGGAGAGGGGAAGTAACCGTACCGATGAGGGCATTCAGCAGTCGGTCTGGCTGGTTCTGAAAGATGAAATAAAGCCTGAAGTCAAAACAGAATTTTTGCGTAAATATTCGATTTATTAAAAATTAAAAAAAATATTTACGAGAAGCACCGCGTCCCATGCATGGAACATCTACAGGGTAGCCGCAAGGGTAGGCAGGCCATTTGACCGACAGGTCGTAGTGAAGGCCGTCCGGGCACATCATCTTCATTGGTTGGTAGTCCTGGAGATCATGAATTAAAAGTATATTTTAAAGTCTTGTTTTGAGAGTAATAGAGTCGGCGTATCCCAAGGTAATGTTTGGGCCCACTTTTATCTTTCTTATTATTCATTCTTAATAAGATTCTTTAGCGAAATATAACAGGCGAAATATTGACAGGCCAGTTGGCTTGGTGACAGGCCAGTTGGCTTGGTGGTTAACGCTCTGACTGCCAAACCGAAGGTCGCGGGTTCGATTCCCACCCAGGACAAACATTTGTGTGCATGAACATGTCTGTTTGTTCTGTGTCTGGGTGTAAATATCTATATAAGTATGTATTTAGAAAAAAAAAAAGTAGTATATGTAGTATATCAGTTGTCTGGTTTCCATAGTACAAGCTCTGCTTAGTTTGGGACCAGATGGCCGTGTGTAAAGTCCCAGGATATTATATTTTTATTTTATTATAAATGGTCTTTATTCGTTGATATTGGCAGTAAATTGAAATAAGTAACATTATAAATTTAGATAACAAAACAATTGAATATATATATACAACTTTAATGAATACCCAATAAATTGAAATCTCTTATAATTTTTAATAAATGTTTCTAAGTTTGGACTACGTAAATGGTTGTTGAAATATAACCGTTAAAATGAAAATTATAATGATAGTAGCTGACATAAATATGATTTTATAATTGTAATTGGACATTTTACGTGTTTTGTTGTTAAAAAAATTCAAAACCACTTATTCAGTTTAGGCCCGCGGGGGGCATTTATGAAGGTTAAATTTAAAGTTACTGAAGCTACCACCGACTCGGAAGCCATCGCAATCACATCGGTCAGCCTTGAACTAAGAAGAATCAGCATGAAACTCAGCAAAGTAACAATTTTTATTCGATGTGACTTTTTGGCTATTTTATTATTTCAATTTGTTGTTTTTGCATAACATCCAAAAACAAAAATTAATAACAATACTACAATATAGAAAATTACAAAAAATACAACCTAAACGCGTATGCAACATATCATTAATTTAGTACTCAGCTAATAAAAAAATTGTTTATCTTTGACAAAATGTTTAGGTTCTATAAGACTAAGTAAATAATAAGTAAATACTTATACTAAGTAAATGACCGCACTATATATGGAAATAGTTATTCAAATTTTCATTAGATACACCTACTATATCTGTTTTAAAATGATAATGGTTTCCCTACAACCTAAATTTTACGGGCTGGCTATCATGTTGGTAAGTAACCCTAAATACCTAGCCATTAAACTTGGGTCGATTCCCACCCAGGACAAACATTTGAGTGCATGAACATATATGTTGGTTCTGTGTCTTAGTGACAATACATATATATTAAGAAAAACAGTATATCATTTATCTGAGTGTGTCAAGAAATAAATTACAATAAATATTATTATTAAATAAATTTTATAACTTACTTTGCACTCGATATATGAATCGCAATCTCCTTCGACTTTAATGAATGTATTCCGTAGCTTGCATATTGAGTTCCGAGGATCTTCTGCGTTATCAGCATTTTGAGCATTGCCTGTTTGATGTTATCACATAATTATTTTCATGACAATTGATATTTACCCATTTAAAAATGATTGATACTTACAGACAGTCAAGAACAACGCAGCATAGCAAAGGAAGCGCAACATTTTGTTGTGTCTCTGTAGCTCCCTTTGCCGGGTTCAAATGATGTCGAATTTAATAACCATTTACAATTTATACTAAATGGTATCACCATTATTGACGATTGCTGTTGTATTTGTCAAATTGTAATCAGTGTAAGTTATTGTGGTTGGTGGGCAATTAAATAGGCGTAGGTTATAATCAACAAACTCATTTATTGGAGATATTTTATTTGAACGTAACAACTCGATCTTTCTTAGGAATCCATGTTGTTTTTGGTACAATATCCTAAAGAAAGAGTTCGTCCTTTAGTAACTCATTGGGATGTTGAAACAATATCTTATAGTTTATTTAACAAAACTTATATGTAGGTAACTCATTTCATACTTAATAGAAGATGTGTGTACACACACACCTTGAACTAGAACTTTATTCTACAACATGGAATGTACTCGTAGAATGGTTTGTAGAGTGAATAATAAACTAAATAATAACACAAAATTGGTAACACGATTCTGAATTTGAGACTAGACACATTTTTAGATAGACTAGGTAATTTTGACGTGACTTCAAGACCTGGAAATACGTATTTAATATTTAAAGAATGAAATAAAGAATAAAAGGACCATAACGACAGTGAATTAGACTAGTATCTCTTCTTATTTAAGTTTTTGGAGCTGAATTCCAGCTCTTTGGCAAGGCGTTGTTTCTCTTCGTCCCTGTTCCTGGCAGCCGTAGCCTTGAGTTCCGGGGGACAAGCGGCCACTTGATCAGCTGACACGCAGATGGAAGTGAGATCGTCAAAGGCGGAATCAGTACCGCAAGATAGTACTCGTGGTTTGTCTTCGATACACATGAAGTATTTCTGACAGTTTATGTCGGACCTGAAAGATTGGTATAAGGATACGGAATTAAGATTTTGTTTAAGGCAAAGCACAAATTGTTTAACTAAATCGAGTTTGTTTTGTAGATGCTGAGTAAGTGGTATGGTTTCTTTAGTTATACCGACAAGTAGGTCGAGTAACAGGGAGACGGTCCAACTGAAGTTAAGTAGTCAGATTTATTTAGTACTTATGCTTATTGCTAATTGTACTTATATCAAATATGCCTGTAAATTCCCTTGCCTTTCTAAACTAAACAGGAATAAAAGAGCTTGACACTGGACTTATTTTTGGGTAGCAGAGCTCTTAGTACAGAGTTCGTCCGGTACTTACCCATTTCCGCCGTAAAGCAGTAGTGGACTTGTATTACTGTGTTTCGGTTAGAAAGGGGAGCCGGTGAAATTACAGGCACATGAGACTAAACAACTTCACGTCTCAGGGTCGACAACGCATTGGCGATGCTCTGATGTTGGAAAAGTCCATAGGCGGCGGTGACCACTTACTATCAGGTGGACCGTGTGCTTGTTTATCGGATCATGTGGTATAAAAGATTACCGTCCAAGTGTGCGTCGGACTCGCGCACGAAGGGTTTCATACCATTATCAGTACTCATAACAGTTCTGTCTGGTTGTAAATATCTATTTATGTATGTATTTAGAAAAAAAAATGCTTAGTTTGGGATCAGATGGCCGTGTGTAAAGAATGTCCTGGTTTATTATGTGCTATTATTTGTTGTATGGGAGCCCGCCTTAAATATTATTTATTTTAATTTAATTATTTATTTTTAATGTGAATATCGAATTAAAATTTTTTTGAATATTTCAAGCGTCTACCTGTTGCCGTTATCAATAACTAGCAAAAACGAGCAAAAAGAAAAACACGTTTGTTGTATGGGAGCCCCCTTAAATATTTATTGTATTTGGTTTTTTAGTTGCTGTTATAGCGGCAATAGAAATACATCATCTGTGAAAATATCAACTATTTAACTATTACGGTTCATGAGATACAGCCTGGTGACAGACAAACAGCGGAGTCTTAGTAATAGGGTCCCGTTTTACACTTTGGGTACAGAACCCTAAAAAAGAAAAACAAACTCTGCACTAAAGGCCCTACTAGTCCAGGTAACTACCCTACTACTAGTTTAAGAAAGTATGTGATCACTATAGAGATCCTTATTAGGCCCCTCCCTGACTTCATACAACAATGTATTTCTACTTATTTCCATTTATATCCTTAACTTACCATATCTAGCGAAATAAGATAGACTTATCAGTTGATGAGGTCAGACTTAGCAAAGGTTTAATAGTTGAAGCCTGCATCTATTCCTAAACCGTATCTAATCCTTATACCACCGGCACGCTATGATGGCCGTTTTGACGTTTGAGATTGTCATAGGAAAAGAAACTGTATTGCTTTGGAATAAGGTTAATTTTCAACATCATACAATTACCTGTTGGATCAATAGATGCACCTTATGGCTGAAGGAATAAAGGTTAGTTTTCTTTGTCATTGTTAAACGTCAAAACGGCCATCATAGCGTGCCGCAAGTTTAGTAACAAGCTTAGTAACAACGACCGTTGTCACATCTACTTAGAATAGTTTTAATAATCCATTTGCATAATCACCTACGTGCATTGAAATTAAAGAAACCAAACTACCTAAATAATACTCAAATATAAAAATAGAATCATCGGCTATTTTTACCATTAAATGTTATTACGTAGTCATAACTCATATCATGTGTAATACGCTAATACATTAAAAATCATGGAACATTCAATAAGGACGTGTTAGCAAACCGTTGGTATTTCTAATAACGAGGTTACATAACCAAGGTCACCGTTCATCTGCTGACATTTAGGCACAGGCCAACACTGACCGGTCATCCATTAGGTAACCAGTTCTCGGCATTTCAAACTCTATCACTTTAATGATAATTTCATTCCAATATCGTTATGATAGGTGTATTAATTAATATAATAATAATAATTAGTTTTTACCTGTAGAATCTGTAGCCGGCAGGTGGGCCAAGCTCCCTGGACTGGGGCACAGCAGGGCATTTGAAGCCGAGGAAAGCTGAAATGGGATAATATATTATTTGAACGGTTGTTTTTTTAAAACTCCAATGGTTTTTTGGTGCTACATGTATTTAATTTTGTCTTAAGTTTGCACTACCGGCTGCCGTCCTTGTGCTACAATTTTTAACGATGGATAACAGTCATTAGTAACGTGATTTATGAGAAACCCAAATGTTAAGTTATGCAAGTGTGAGTACGTTCGTTACTTCTCGAATGATACAATATGGCTTATTTCATCAAGGGTGTGAATATCTATAGTCTTCTACCTATTCGTATTGCGAATATCCTGTATATTAGATAGTTGTTACAAAACTACCCGTAAAGCCGAAAGGAGGTTAAATGGGGCCTTATAACGAGTCCATTCACAATATTTAAGAACCGTAGTAACGCTGTATAACTTACCCCAAAAAAATAAAAATACGGATTTTTATGAACGAAAAATAGAAAAACTATAGCTATTAAAGTAGTCAATTATAAGGTAAAATTGGTACCGATAGTTTATTCTTAAAATCCGTCTTCATCGTTTCTATATTGGAGGTGTTCTGACTATACTTTTTGTGGCGGCGGCATCATTTGTTAACAATGTCTAGATCTATTTATAAGCTACTGAGCTGATAATGAGCCAAGAATAAATTATGAGTCTAGATTTATAAATTCCTGTTTGAATTTATTACAAAATGTACTTTTTTACATAATTCCGTTACTGTATTATCAGTAGGTAAACGTTTATCGTGGATGATTTATTTTGGGGTTGTAACGAGCGTCCTTTAATAAGTATATACTCTTTTTTAATTCTTAGTAACCCTTTAAGATATGCATAAATGAAAAAAAATATGTCTTACCTTCGGCATCACAGTCAGCAACCTCATCAGGCCACTCGCAACGGTAGGATTCAGAGCTGAAAGCTAAACCTTCTGGACAGGTGAAGTCAAAACCGACACCATTGACGCAAGTTCTGAAATAGCTGCAGTTGCGTGCGTCTCCCAGTTTGAAGTAGCCAAACTGGTTGGGACACTGCTCCGTAGGTTGGGCTGGCTCTGTAAGAAATTCTCTATTTATAATCAAGTCAATGGATCAAGTCGGAAATGTGATGAATCAGCTCTTGTTCCAGAGTTTTTATGATTAAGCATTTGTTTTTATACCACGTGGGCTGACAAACAAGCGGACGGTCCGCCTGATGGTAAGTCAGCGCCGCCTATGGACATTTGCAACACTAGGAGCATCGCCAATGCGTTGTCGACCCTGAGACGTGAAGCTGTTAAGTCTCATGTGCCTGTAATTTCACCGGCCCCGTTACCTTTCTAACCGAAACACAGTGATACAATTGCACTACTGCTTCACGGCGTAAATGGGTAAGGTGGTAGTACTTCCCCGGACGAACTCTGCACTAAGAGCTCTACTACTCTAAGCATACTCATATATATTTAATATTGTTTTAAAACGACATTTATATAATATCCTGTGTAATCGCATAGTTTAGTTAGTCAACAGCTTATTCATAAAAACCCTTGAACATGATCTGATTCACCACATTTTTGTGCTCTTAGTTTTTCAAGAAATGCGAGTAGCGGATGAAATAGCTCGCTTTTTAGCTCCGCCCACCGTAGATTAACGTTGTAGTTATGTAGATGAGACATCATCTCGGCAATAAAGAAGTTCCTTTATTAATGCACATGCATAATTCATTTAATACCTACTCTTTTAACCTGTTCCACACGCAACTGAGAATCACAAAATAAACTAAAAAAACCCAAAAGTCTAAAACCGGTGATGACAAGGCGCCTTAGTCAGAAATAATATCGTAATCTATCAAAGTCGTCAGATATAATCGTATAATTAGTATGATACTCACGTAGTGCAGAGCGTTCGAGACAAGAGACCTCGTTGGGGTATTGGCACGGGTATACGTTGAATTTAACGTTGGGGTTGAAGCGGAGGCCGTCCGGGCAGGTCTTCTCCTCAGATGTTCCATTCTGGTAGAAAAAAATTCAATGTTTTAGGTATCAGTAAATAACAATGAATATGCAGATGTGTTAAGGGTGCTGGGTCTAGAAACATCTGTAGAAAAAACGGGATGAACTGAGTTCTTCGATACAAGCTTACCTAATGAGGATTTTTAGGATATTGCAGAAATCAATATTTTCATTTCATTAATAAATCTTTAATATTTAGAGATATAGTATGCTGTCACGTTTTGTACCATTTTTAAGTATATTTTTTTATAGACACATGTGAAATGTTAATTCTGCAACTATTGGAACTTCTTGTAATAGAACCACTACTACTTAAGGAAAGCAGGTCTTATGTTTGAGTTCATAAGCTCTTCTATGTAGAAATTGAATATTTTTTGGCCAGAGACCTACATTCTAGAATAGAATCAAGAAGACATCCCAACTTTACCAGTCAGGTGATCAATTCCTAACAAAGAGACATTAATATTAAGGGCGAACCAGGAATCGAGACGAGCTTAATAGCGAGACGGTCACTAAAAGTATGGACAAACATGATAAAACTTACAATACACTCGATGTATCTATCACAGCTACCAGACACTGGGTAGCGTTCGTTTAGTTCCTTGCATGCATAGTTGGACCTGACTGCTTCTGGCTCCCTGTATTGGTTACGGCTATTTCCAAAGGCACCATACTGGGCGAACGCTGTTGACATAAATTGCATGTTTTAAGGAAGAAATAGGATACTTAACAGACACTTTACTGATTGGTATAATTCCAAATTTTCAAAAATCCCTTTTTAATGCTCCCCTACGTTATAAATGGAACCCCTGTGCAAAATATCAAGTTCCTAACCCTTATAGTTTAGACCCTGCGTTGATATGTCAGTCAGCTTCTCCTTTTATATATACTATAGATATCTATTTCAGTATGTTTATATATGTATATTTGTTTGGAATTGGATCCGGCTACATTAACGAAGTACCTGGTCACGTTATTTTAAGCTTTTTTTCTTTTTAACACTAAACAATATTGTAGATCTCATATTAATTCGCAATCGTTTGATGAGCTTTTGCAGTACTCAGGAACTAGTATGTTATATTTGAATACCAATAGATTAGATCAGCCTGGTGGAGTGTTCCAAATGTCCATTGGCGGGGGTGACCACCAGATGGTCCGTTTGCCTGTCCGCCTATGGATAATTTATTACACTGGGGACAACGTCAATGCGTTGCCGACCCTGAGATGTGAAGTTGTTAAGTCTTATGTGCCTGTAATTTCTCCGGCCCTCTTACCTTTCTAACCGAAACACAGTAATACGAGTGCACTACTGCTTCACGGTAGAAATGGGTAAGGTGGTAGCACTTCCCCGGACGAACTCTGCACTAAGAGATACTCAAATAATTTTATTTTCATTCCACAATAAAAGAGGATCTTAAACGTGTTAAGAATTTGAAATCATTTGACATTTGAGAATGCTCATTGATTAGTATTTGTTATCTACGTAAATAAAATAGAATGCAGGATATGTAAGAGGCAATGATGAAATTGTTTACTTGTTATGTAAAGGTGCATTATGTTAGGTATATACCTACAGTTTATATTACAGGTACTGGTTGTTGATCTTTACATATGATGTTTCATATTTAAGTACCAAACCATTTAATAAGCTTTACGTAATGCATAAATAAAGGTACCTATCTACTTAATATGTTTATATTCCTATTTAATTTACTAGCTGTCCCCTGCGTTTTCACCCGCGTTTATCGATAGGTATCATTTATAGACTACTAGCTGTCCCCCGCGATTTAAGCCTCGTTCCCGAGGGATGCAACATTTTCCGGGCATAAAAGTTATCCTATGTTACTTATAATACCTCCAAGAATATGTGAACAAAGTTTCATGATGATCGGTTTAGTAGTTATCGCGTGAAAGTGTAACAAACATACTAACATTCACATTTATAATATTAGTAGGGATAACCATGAACGACAAATTCCGCGTCGAATGATAGCAGTCCCATCCGATATGTTCAGTAGTGTTGAGGTTAATATATTTTGCCTTATAAAGTTTATATTCCAATTTAATCTACTAGCTCTCCCCGCGGTTTCACCCGCGTTTATCGATATGAATCATATATAGGCTATAACCATCTACGATAAATTCCGCATCGAAACGTAGCAGTCCCATCCCGATATGTTCAGTAGATTTGAGGTGATGGTGCGTCAAAGGATCCCTATTTTCCTTATATGCATATAGATTTTGTGTTCTGAAGAGTTTCATATACCTAAGTTGATCTTTTCGATGTAAATCAAGCCGGAAAACAAATACTAACAACCAACATTGAACTTGGAGTGAATTAAGCGGTCTTGAAGTGAATCGTTTGAAAGAATACACAAATGCAGATAAGGCTTTTCATTTAAAGTTGCATGCTGTTTGTTTTTAGGTATTATAAAATATGGTGATTTTATGTTTATGCAGATTTTTCTTGTTGTCCTCTACAGTTGGAGGCCAGTGCGAGTCACAGTCTGTTGTACATACATTCATTTGATTTTTATAGGATGTGTAATATAAACAACATTTACAATGGGACTAATACTGAAATTGCATTGAAAGATTATGCTATTCCATTCACTATCTTACGCGCTCTTGAAATAAAATTTAAAATACCATGTCGGGTATGGCCTTTGGCTATTATAAAAGCAAGGAAAGCTCAGAAAGGCTACAGAAAAGTGGAAAGTGGTTTATAGATGATAACTTCCACCCTAGGATGGCTATCAATCTTTATTTTAATATCAGGAGAATGTTCAATATTACAGTGTTCGTATATAAGAATACCGCCATTTGAATAAAGCTAAAGCGTCTAGCTATCTACCCATTTATTTAACTGAAACTAAAGTTCTCGTTGCAGTGTAATACCTGCAGCTAATCAACTAACCAATTAATTAATTCTTTCGTAACAGAATCGTATTATCACGCTACCTATTGTTCATGATTAAATGTAAATTTGCGCGTGTAAACTTGTTGTCTAACAATTATTTGTTAAAAAAAAGTAATTAGTTCTTTAATTACATTTGTAAGCATTTTTAGTTGATTTAAGTTTTTGAAATTAATGTCACTGATTTAATACATATAAACAAATGCCTCAAAATAACATTGTTCCAATTTGAAATTTATATAATATTTTTTTTAAATTATTAAATAAATATTTAATGTTAAACACAAATTATTTATTGGAAGATATAACTGACTGATATATGTACACAATATAAGTATAATGGTTTCTGTAAAAGATTTACTTACCTCCGACGCTGAAGCACGCCAATACCACAAAAGTCTTCCACATGTTGGCTGGTACTGATAACTGACACGTTCGCACGAGCTTTGCACAGGTAATGAATGGCGATGGGCAAGAGTTGGGGGTACGCGACCTTGGGGACAGACCGAGTTGTGAAACACGGTCTCATCTCTGGCCGCACCTTGTATTACATCAGGTGAAGACGCTAAAATCCGACTACAATTTGTAACTACAATGACGCACTAGGAAGCTTCAAGAAAATTCCAAAAGGATTGATCGGCCTCTACTTTCACTTCATGAAATAAGCGATTCGGTGGAAGTGTTCTATATCAAATAAAATATGACCTATCTGAAATGATGAAGAGGCTTCATTGAAATAGAAACAAAAGCAACAATTTCGTTCATAGCTCTTGTTGGAAACAATATTTTTGTCTTAAAGAGAGGCAAAGTTCAATCTCAATAGTTTATGAGGCAAATGTCTGTGTCATAGAGAGACGGACAGACGGACCTGATGAAACTATGCATATTTCACACACTGTTATAACGATAGTGCCAACTTCTATCTTTCGTCAGACTCAGTACCTATTATAAGAATATGGCGTAGATTTTATGGTATGTTAATTTAGCCCTCACCGAAAATGTTCACGAAAGGGTATAAGAAACAAATTCGTTCCTTCCTAAAAAAAAGATAAAAAAATCTGTAAAAGGAATATACTTTACGATGTCAGTTATGTAATTCATTAGAACCTTGTTTCGTTCTAGAACATCCTACAATAACAAACAATGTACAGACATTTAACATCTACGCTTATTTTAAACAACAGCAATATTGAGAAAACATGTGCCATTCATTTTTGTTAGACATTTTGACCTTATAAAAACAATGCCGCATCCTCGGACACAAACAACAGGTAATGTGTTACGTCGACGCCGACGGCGCAGTCTCGTGAATCGTTTGGAATGTCACTTCCATAGACAAATATGGTCAATGCATTCTTTGCAACATATTATTACATATGGAATAGGTATTCAGATGCTTACCTATTGTATAAAAAGAGGATCCCTCTAGAATACCAAAATTACCATGATATGTTTATTATATAAGGTAAACCGTGAGCAATCCATTCCACGGTGGCTATATCACAATTAGTAGAGCTATTAGTGCGGAGTTCTTTCGGGGAGGTACTACTATCTTACCCATTCCCGCCATGCATATGACTGAAATTGATATTACAGGAGTATGAGACTAAAACTTCACATCTCAGGGTTGACAATGCATTGCCAATGCCCCTGGTGTTGCAAATGTCCTTAAGCGGCAGTGACCACTTACTTTCAGGTGGACCGTCCGCCTGTAAGTCGGTTAACTTTTATTAAAAAAATAAGCTTATTTTGTAGTACGTGTCTGGGTGGCTACTGAAGTTGTGTTTCGATACATGACAGCCTGCTAGATTTTGTGGGCTTTCCACATAATCACTTACCGATTGTGATCAAAGACAAGCAAATAAGAAGTAAATGTATATGCGGGATAATTTATATGGCTTAAAAATGTATGTTTAAGAATATGGCATGTCAACAGCTTCATCCGATGACTTCACGCTATTAAACACCTTAAGTTCAGTTGTTATCGACAAAGTAGGTCGGCACTGTAATGCAGGTCAATGTGGAAAGTGAAAGGTTATGCAGGTAATAGTTCATTACGATACGTGTGACTTAAGTAGTCCATTATTGTATGAGGCTGAGGGCCAAACGATTTTAAATAGTTTAGTTGGGGCCCTACAATTTTTTTTGCCCCCGGGCCTTTGGTTACCTAGCTACGCCACTGAATGAAGCATGATTTATGTGAAGGTAGGTCAGTTAGTTAGTGAAAGAGACACAGCATTGAGGCCGCGGCGAAACATAGTTGAGCTAGTGTAGTTTTCTTTACAGAATCGAAGCCCAGTGCTTATGTGAAAAATTGTCCTAATATATAAGTTATATCTATAGATATCTTCTGTAGCACTCTGTACTTTCATGCTGGTAACTGAGGATCAACAGCCGGTTTCTAACATATTCAATATTCTTATAATAATTAGAAATTCACATATTTTATCAAATGTCAAGGACACAAAAGATGTTGACTAGTTTTATTAAACTTTATTTTTGACATGGTGACTGTGGCCATAAACGAATATATATGTAGGTATTATATATAGTTGATATATTCTTATAATTTAAAATAATATAAATCTAATAATAAAAGTTTGTTACCTCTGACCAGAGTAGGTAAATGGATTTAAAAGTTTTTTTCTAACCGCAATACTAAAAGGCTCTCTAAAATAGTATCTAATATAGTATAAAATGAAAACTATTCAAATAAAGAATAACCTTAAATAGGGTTTTATATTTTCATTTTGCATGAATGAAGTTAAGTAATTATTTTCGAAATAGGCACAGTGATATTAAAATAAATCAGTAAAATATTCATTTCAACCAAATCCTCAAAGGTGTTAAAAAAATTACTCTCATAATGTCAACATGTTCTATTTTTACCCGCAGAAATGATCGTAGCCTTCAATATGTTCTATTTTTATTTTAAATATCGCAATTTAGTATATTTCATATCAAGTTAGCTCATTATGTGTTAATGGTTTACTGAAATAATGCAACGTGCCATGATTTGTATCCTTGTGTGTCCCATTTTGCTAAATCACGTAACATCACATAGTTTTACTACCGGCACGCTATGATGGCCGTTTTGACGTTTCTGATTGTCATAGGAAATGAAACTGTATTGCTTTGGAATAAGGTTGATTTCCATCATCATACAATTAGCTATTGGATCAATAGATGCACCTTATGTTTGAAGGAATAAAGGTTATTTTTCTTTGTCATTGTTAAACGTCAAAACGGCCATCATGTGTGTGCGTGCCGCATGTTTAGTTAATAACCCCCGTGTATTTTTTCGAACAAAATTATCTTCTATCATATACATTTTTAATATTTAAAAAAAATAGGAGGTTTTGGATTAGACTGTATTAATTGCAATAACCTTACGTATCATGGCTTACTTAGTATATATTTTATTTGTGCATAGGTAACATAGTGTTGTTTGAAGTATGGTATAATTTGTTTCAATTTTGCCGTGTAGGTATGTCGTGTACCTTGGAGGTAGATGTACCTAATTGGCAATTTGTGAGTAAGAGAGTTTGATGTTTACCACAGAATATCTATATTTTTAGTTCTTTTGTTCCCATTATTTAAAAAAATTACATATTAATTGAGTGTTCAATTATTTATATACCGATCTCTTGTATAAACACAATCAAAGCAATTTTTTTTTTTTTTTTTTTTTTTTATTTAAAATCTTGAGCACATTTGACTAGATCTCACCTGATGGAAAGTGACGATGCAGTCGGGGATGGTACACGCGAACTCAAGTAATGCCTATTCACACTTGCCTTAAAGACTCCGAGATTGTATGAATCGGGAAAAATTGACGCCGGCAATGAGTTCCACTCCTTTGCTGTCCGCATAATGAAAGAGGAAGCAAAACGCTTCATGCGGATAAACGGAATATCAACAACAAAAGGATGGAACCCCAGCCGGCGCCTAGTCGCCCGCAAGTGAAACGGAGCAGGGGGTATGAGGTCGTGTAACTCCTGCGCACACTCTCCGAAATGAATCCGGTAAAACACCGATAGGCAGGCAACTTTGCGGCGATGCTCAAGATTTTGAAGCTTACTCGAGACTAACTCGACGTCGCCTATGAGTCTCTTTGCTCGGCGATCTATGGCATCCAGGGCTTCTAACTGGTAGCGGGCTGATCCATCCCAAAGATGAGAACAGTACTCCACACAGGAGCGGCCCTGAGCCTGGTATAGAGTAAGAAGCTGTCCAGGTGGGAAGTACTTTCTCACCTTAGAGAGGATGCCTAGCTTCATTGCAGCGACTTTTGCCCTAGATTTAATATATCGGCCGAAATTTAAATTTGATGTAATATTAACACCAAGGAGCTCAAGGTGGTCGGATATTTTAATGGACTCACTTCGGAGAGTGGGAGTCAAGGTGAAGGGACTCCTTTTGGCGGAAAAAAGACAAGCCTGTGTTTTAGAGGCATTGAACCTTACGAGGTTGTTGTCACCCCATTCAGACACTGCCTGAAGTGAAAGGTTCATGCGCTCTACCATGGCCCCTCTCAGGGACTGCGTCTCGGCGCTGGTGGCCCGGGCACTGGATAAATATCTGTCCACAACTGTGCTGTCATATGCATACCCGATTATACCGGGCTTCAGCAGGTCATTAATATGCAGCAGAAATAGAGTTGCGGAAAGAACCGAACCCTGAGGTACCCCGGCCTCGATAGCCATTAGGTCAGATGAGCAGCCATCGATGACCACTCGGATCGACCGTTCCCTCAGAAAATCAGATACCCAGTTGCACAGACTTGCAGGGAGCCCATATGAAGGAAACTTGCCTATAAGGCTAGCGTGCCAAACCCTGTCAAAAGCCTTCGAGATGTCGAGAGACACGGCTAGAGCTTCTCCGTGTTTCTCAATGGCTACGCCTCATACATGCGTAGCGTACACTAGAAGATCCCCAGTAGATCTGCCACGGCGAAATCCGTATTGACAATCACTGAGGATGTCTTTGTCTTCTAGGTACGCCAGGATGCGGGTGTTCAATACACGATTGCAATGGGGCGGTAATTGGCAGGGTCAGCCCGGCTGTCTTTTTTGGGCACAGGTTGCACGGTGGCAAGCTTCCAAGATTTAGGTACTACACCTGTTTTCAGCGAGAGGCGGTACATGCGTGTCAGAACAGGAGACAACTCAGGAGCGCAGTTCTTCAGAATAATGGCTGGAATACCGTCAGGCCCTCTGGCCTTATTCACGTCTAGATTGCTAATTGTTTTGAGTACCTCCTTTTGACGGATACAAATAGGTTACATTGTGGTACCGCAAGGAGGCAACTTTGGTGGCATTTTGTTTACAGTATCTAGACGCGAATTCTCAGCAAACCGACAGGCAAATAAGTTTGCCTTAACAGTAGCTGCGTGAGCCAGTGTTCCATCCGGCTTCAGCAGAGGAGGCAGGGACGGGCGACAGAAATTCGCCTCGGCCGATATAGCCAAGGACCAAAACGCCTTACTCCCCGAGGGATAGGAGGCCAGTTTAGATCCGATTCGGCTTATATGGTCAAGGCGTGCTCTGCGCAGGGTCCTCTTGCAGGACTTGGCGGCTCTGTTAAAGACTTTCTTCTTGTGTCGCGTATCCGGAGCTTTTCGACTTCAAGCATCAGCCCAAGCTTGGTAAGCCAAATGTTTTAGTGCTTCAGCAACTGTGCACTCGGTATTGAACCATGGGCGAGCTTTACTCTCAAGAGGGATGTCAGAGAAAGGAATGAAATATTCCATCCCCTGATAAATCACCTCTGAGATTGCCGTCGCACAGCTCAACGGATCGCCAGAAGAAAAGCACGTTTGCCGCCAAGGATACGATGCAAAGAAATGACGCATCTCATCCCAGTCTGCTGACTTATACCGCCAAACCCGTCTAGTGCCCTTGGGGCTGAGATCGGGTGGTGAACAGGACAGTACGGATTTCACCAGACAATGGTCAGAAGTTCCCAGGGGGGACGAAACTGACACACTGTATCGGTCCGGTTCTGTAGTCAGCAGAAGGTCCAGGCAATTTGCCGAGTGGTCATCAACGTCAGGTGCACGCGTTGCTTGTTCTACCAGCTGGGACAGATTCAGCGACAAGGCGAGCTTGTACGCCTCTCCGCCAGCATGGTCAGTCCTCTGGTATGGGAACAGCCACTGCTGGTGATGGGCATTGAAATCCCCCAGAAAGACAAGTTGAGCAGACGGGTACCTGAGTCGAGCCTCATCGGCAACCTCACTCAGATGTTCGAACAGCCCGGTTGTCTCCTGATCACCGCTATGTGAACGGTACACACAGGCATAAACTATTTTGTCCACACCTGTGTCGACCAGTACCCACAGCGTTGAAATGGCGGAGTCCTCAAGGTTACGGAGACGCTGGCAGCAGATATTGTCGCTGACAAAGACGCAGACACCAGCGCGGGCCTTGAAGTTGTGCTCCAGGGAATACCCCGGGTACTGCAAATAAGACGCGTCAGCTGGTCGTCTGATTTGCGTCTCCGTAAGGAAGAGCAGCTGCGGCTTGACAGTCTCAAGGTGGTGGTGGACTGAACTGAGATTTGAGTGCAAGCCTCTGATGTTCGTGAGGTGCACTTTAAGTGGGAGGAAGTGCCGCCGCTGTGGAACTCTATACCTTTTAGTTTTCCTTTTCATTGTAAATTTTTATGGAGTGAATAGGCAGGGAAGACGGAAGTTGTACGAGGCGCTGCGTAGAATCCTGTGGTAAACACAGAGACGCTGCACCGAAGGATAGGCTAGTCTGGAGACCGCGGGGACGCCCGAACCCCCCCGGAGATCGCCATCGGGTCCTCCCACCCAATCCCCAATTGGCACGTTGGAGCAATTCCGGGATTATGCGTAAGGTGGCGGGACAGCCTTTCGTAGGTGGCTGGCCTACTACTTGGGCCCCCTACTACCTACGGTCGGCCAGCGGTGCACCGTGCTTCGGATCCCGCTGCCCTCCATGACTAGCCGCCAAGTGCAGCGACACTGTGACACCGAATCGGCATACTACATCAGCGCGACTGTACAGACACGCCTTCCCAATTAGCTTCTCTAGGCAACACACCGGAACACGTCCGAGGACGTTTGGCGGCATGACTCTGCCTGGAGGGTGGTGACAAGCCACGGTCGGAGCCTACCACCTGAAGAAACGCCATTGCCTCGTCTGTTGTACAGCAGGGTGCACCGCGAGCAGGTGAGGTTGGCTTGGGTCGTTTGGTCTATACTACTCACTACTACTATCGCTACTTACCATAGTTTTATTTATTAAAGTGAAACTTTTATTAGATCGTCTCAAACTTTTTGGTCTGTGTGTTGCATGTCGCGTGACGGTCGGCCGCGTAGTAGGGATAAAGTGAAAGGCGCTCGCCAGAGCAGCCAAGGCCAATATTAGTTGGAGATTTAGTCTACATTTATCATTTCCCATTATCATTCCAATTTTCCAAGTGTAAAATTAAAATTGATAAAGCGATTTTTATACCCTTAATGGAATATTATTCCAAAAATGTTTAGTTAAATGTCTATAAAGTGAAAAAAAAGTTTCACTTTTACCGTGGTTTCATAGAACCACACAATCTTTTTTTTTTATTTCATGTATAAGTATTTACTTAGTCAATATTTCCAAACGGAAAGATACAAAAAAAATACTTTAATATGGGTATCTCAATAGAAAATCCCTACCAATATTATAAATGTGAATGTAAGTTTGTTTGTTACGCTTTTACGCGAAAACTACTTAACCGATCATCATGAAACTTTGTACACAATGTACACATATTCATTGAGGTATTAGCGGTAGCCTATGATACTTTATGTGCCGGAAAAATGTTACATTCCTCGTTAACGCGGGGGACAGCTACATAATAGGTTGGGGAAAAAGTTCCTTCGCATTTTTTAAGAAAATTCAAAACATTTTTAATATAGTTTATTTACATTTAACTAAAGTATGTAGGTACCATTTTGTTCGATAACTTTTTGCCATCTTGTAGGTAAGGACATGATCCCATTGCTATAGAAATTTTGGGAATTCTGATCAAAATACTGCGACAAGTGGTTTTGACAGTCCTCTCGTGATGTTAATCTGACACTGCCTAAAGAATTCTGAAGAGACCGAAACAGGTGGAAATCTGAAGGTGCAAGGTTAGGACTATACGGCGGATGCATTAATACCTCTCAGCCAAACTCTCTTAATTTTTGCTGAGTGGCTAAAGATGTGTGAGGTCTAGCGTTATCATGATGAAAAACCACACCCCTTCGGTTGATTAATTCCGGCCGCTTTCTCTCAACTTCTTGCTTTAATCTCATCAGTTGTTCGCAGTAGAGTTCAGAATCGATGGTCCTGCCTGGTGGTAACAGCTCATAACGAATAATGCCCTTGCAATCCCACCACACACACAGCATCACCTTGTTGCGAGTTAACCCGGGTTTCGCCACAGTCTGTGAAGCCTGACCGGCCTTTGACCACGACCTTTTTCGCACGTTCTTGTCGTACGTGATCGACTTTTCATCACCAGTTATCAGCTTCTTCAAAAATGGTTCGGTTTCATGACGTCGTACTAAAGAATCACAAATAAGTACACGGTTCATTAGGTTTCTTTCAGTGAGCTCGTGAGGTACCCAAATATCTAGTTTTTTTGTGTACCCAGTTCTTATCAAATGCGCCAAAACTGTTTTGTGGTCAATTCCCAGTTCTTCAGCTACGTCGTAACTACTGATATGCCGATCTTGCTCCACTTTTTCAAAAATGACATCCATTTTATCCGTAATAGGGCGACCAGAGCGACGTGCATCTTTGCCATTAAAATTACCGGATTGAAAACGCTTAAACCAAATTTGTGCTACTCTCACAGACATTGCACTAGGTCCATAAGCATCGCAAATTTTTTTCGCGGCTTGCGTTGCATTTTTACCTTTTTTGCAGTAAAATTTTAAAATGAATCGAATTTCTTCATTAGATTCACTCATCTTGGCGGTACGAAAAACAAATGCAAATCACACATTTTCCTAATTTGAATTTGGAATTATGTTCTTTAAAATTTAAACTTTCAATGATACCAAAACCAGCCAGATACAAATAGTATAGCCAAAGAGATTTTATTACAAGTTTATACATACTATAATGCAAAAAGACGTTTTCCCCAACCCAATATATAAAATTCTGTTGTAAATTTTACCAAATGTTTAAATACCTGTTATTTTTACTCTACTATATACCTAAAATGATATAGCCGGTCGCTTCAATAGCTGTTTCATTGACGAAAAAAAATCAATTTCACGGCTGTATCGCCATGGGTATTGTTTGAATTCCACATCTGTTTTAGAGAATTTAACAATTTCAAAGTAATAATAAAACCGTTCTAAATTAATATGAATCAAATCCATGGGCACTGTGGGTTAGGGCGGGGCATCTGCTTTGTTACTCAATAAATCTAAAGTTTTGCCTATAGTAAAGGACCAGGGAACAAAAATAAATATTGGTAATTAATCTAAAAACTACATTTTAACGTATAGCCAAAAATTACTTCCTGCAGTTAAATAAAATCAGAAAATAAAAAGCATTTTTAAAAATGCCTAGTTCCAAACGAGTTTTGTCCCACCCACCATTACAGACATTACAAAATTCTTAGAAAATCCGCTACTTCAACTGTAATAGGTTAGTATGTGCAAGACTATTGATCGACGCCTGTAACACAATTTGTGAACTTACCGTACAACTTTGTGGAGATAAATTTCAGCCAAATAGGGGAATACCGTAGCAACGTTCTACGTAACTTCATGCTACGCACGTATTCGTAGCGTCTAGATCAACTTCCTTATCTCCGTCGCGACTCGGCCGCTACTCGATTTGTATTCTGCGAGACCTACGTCTGGAATGCCAACGTTATTTGGAATTTCACAGCTGTTGATTTATTCCATTAAACTTTTGTAATGGAAGCTATTTAACTTCGCGCTTCGAGGTCTGCGTGAGGCGAACTGGGTACCTTGATATATTTTAAAATATTACCTGTATGTGAATACCTACTTTACTAAGCTGTATTACGGCTTATATTGTGTGTGAGGAGCAACATTAACCGATATTTAGACATTTATATTTTCGGTCTTTAGTATCTATTATATTTTTTTTGGCAGAGGTCTCATAAATATTTCTTGCGCTTATTCCTAGTATCAATCCATAAGTTTCAACCCTTATACTTTTATCCTAATTATACTATCCGCGAATTGGTGTCCTGCATACATACCTTACAATAATTTATTTATTTATTTTCAGGCTTACCAACAATTCTTTACACATACATTAAAATAAAGATACATTATATGATAAATATGAATAACAGTGTAAGAATTACTTAAAGGTAAGCACCACATGTACCAAAACAATTAAAGAAAACAGTTAGTCTAAATATATACTATTATTACAATTATTAATTAGCAAAACTTACTTAGTAGGTATAGGTTTAAGGAGAACAGTTACATTAAAAATAAATACATATACATAAATATTGGTAATTTGAAATTTAATCGGACAAGCAGCTTAAAATATTTTTTTTAGTTCTGGCAAAGGAATCGTGGTGTAAATCTATTCTAATATATATTATAATAAAAACAACTTGACAATCTTCTGAGCTCTATTCTTGCACAATTGCATTTTTGCTTTAATATTATTAGAAGGCGCAACGACATATTATTTTTCTTTTACAGATAGGTATTTCATATCTATATTTATTTTACTGGTATTAAATTTACTCTTATTTATAACAGAATAAATGAAAAAATATACATACTAACATAATGACGTTTTCTGAATTAAGCTAGAACAAAAAATTGTGAAAAAAGTCGACTTTTATATGTGTTTTATTATTTATATTCGTCGTATAATTTGTCTTGATAAGGTAGTAAAACGTGTTCTGTGATTTCAGTTAAAATTTCATTAGACACAGGGCTGTTTCTACACAGTATATTTAGAATGTAACCAGTCAGACAGACGACGCAGCGTTCGGTACGTTGGCTTCTACATCCAGAAGAAAACAAGATAAAAGTGAATAGGTGAAACAAGAAAATAGAGGAAAGCGAGCATCATCTTCACTTACCATCAGGTGAGATTGATATGAATCGTAATCCCGTCATAGATAAAAATACAAAAAGCTCGGAACTAGTATTTTGTATTTTGTGGTGACATGATGTCGTCCCCAACTGTAGAGGTGATGTTCAAAAATACTTTGGTATACCATCTTTATGGCAAAATGAAATACAATATTATAGGTACTAGACACCGGTACTAGAAGTACGCTATAAAGGCTATGAAACTTTATTGTAGTAGCATGCAATTACAAACTACAGCTGCTAGCTTAGCGTAAAGTGTAAGGAACGGGTTTTATTTAAACTGCTTTGAAACCTGCTCGCTCTATGCAACCTTTTTCTTTTTTATAACACTTATATAATGCTTCTGTCAAGAAATGACACTCAAAGGGCGTTCAACGTTTTCGTCTGCGATAAATCTTTTTATTTTTATTATATTGTACCGCAATGCGATAACGTGGCTGCGTCTGCATAATGGACGTTCTATAAATAACTATAGCATAACCTTACCAAGTAATTCAGCCAGGCATGCGAACTGCATTTATCAAGGCTATCGAAGGCTTTATCGGGACAACACCTTTTACTTCTCGAATGGTGATGGGCGGGACGGGAGTGGTGATCAGAGGACGGAGGAAAATCGAGAGTCGGAACCGGTGCCCGAGGTAAGAGAGGAACAGAAACCGATTGAGGAAGAGGAAGCGCCTCAGCCAAGAAGCCGCATAGAAACGTACAATGAGTTCGCTCGGTTCAAAGATTCAAGCCGACCACCTGATAGTCACTATCCTCCTGGACCTGGGCTTGGTTACAGGAGATCTGGATGCGATGTAATAATGTTCAAGCATAGCTTATATTTTTCAATTATAGGTGTTTTAATATCTATTTGGCTGCTCAATTGAAAAAAACAACATTTTGAAATGTTTATTACGAGCGCGTTGTATTTGTAGTGTAATAGCTAATTAGTGTGCCAAAATAGCTTCACGAATTATTATCATAAACCTATTTCAATTAAATTATCTTGAATAACATTTTCCTCATTTGTAATAATGTATTTTGGTTGAGTGCGGTTATAATAAACAACAAATAAACTTTTCCACTTCTTTTATTTCGATTTTAGACCGATTACACAATAACCTGTAGATTTTTACGAAATTGTTTATATAAAAGGTAAAATACTTATAGTAATACATATTGATAAATACATTTTCGTAAATGATCACATTTAGAGACTTTTAAATTTACTTACTAATAGGCACTTCCAAGCCCTTCAGTGAAAACTCACCACATGCGTTTACCATAACCAAAACCCCTTTACAAACGTAGCTAAATAATACTATTGATTATAGACAAACCTTAAAAAAGACTGGGATCTACAGATAAGCTTAATATTCAATATACTTTTTGCAAGGATTCGAATGACCTGATCAAGCAATTCAGCGTGGATTTGCAGATTCACTTGCTTTTACATTTCATTTCTGGGTATATTTATGATGCAGTTGTACCCCTGAATCTAAATTGGAAAGCTTTTATCTATGGCTAGAAATGGTGTAATGTGATTTTAGATCCGTAGGCACTATAGACTGATACTATATTAAGGATCTGAATTCTCACAAGAACTGATTTTAGATCGATACTATAGACTGATACTGATGGATCTGATATCACGCGATAAAATACTTGCTAGGAAATAAAAACCATATACTAGAAAAAAAACTATACCATTTCATTACAAATGCAACGACATAATTTTATCAAATTTCAATCGATATGGATTGTACATAATAAACGTTTAATATGATTAATACACGCTTAGCGCAGCTGCTGATCAATTTTATATACTCTGTAATTATAATAAATAGTTTTATATAATGCATTAATTGGCAAGCTCTATCTAAATTAAAATATAACAAAATCGCTTATTACACGCACGTGTTGAATTAAACAATACCAACATTGAATAGCCAGCGTTAATCGATTTCTTATCGATTTGACGATTTTTTTTGTTGGAACCATTAAACTAATAATAACTAAATAGGTATTATATCTACTTATGAACTATATTTCGAACGTGGTGAGTTTAAACACTTTTGATAACATAATACGATAGCATCATTATTACCATACTAATACCACAATAAGGCTTGCTCGACACATATACATGCTGTGTTATATAGTACCTACAAATTACTTATATATAACCTATAGACAGTTGCAAAAATATAGATTGTTCAAAATACAGTAAATTGACACGATACAAAATTACTTTGATGAAATATCTTGTGAAGTTTTACCTAGTAGTAGTAAATTATAATTATTTATCTACAGACGGCTCGACGTTAATTTACTGTAATTTGAACTGTTCTAAAATAATTAAGCATTATTTATTTGATAAATAAAACTTAACCTAGTGAATATGCTGAAAATGTATAGGATAAGTTTGTAAACCTCTTTAGCTTCTATTGATTTTTAGTAGATTTACGAACAGTTTCAGTGTTGTTTATCGGCTCTGGCTCATTAAATAAGGCCTTCCTCCATTGGCATCACTATCATCATCATAAAAAAAATCCTTGGCATAGGCAGTAAATAATAAATAAAAATGAGTAAATGTTATAGCAATGCCGCGCCCTAAATTTAGTTTGGTACCATTTTCAGTATTTTTTTTGTGCTATTTCTTATTATGTCACATACAAAAATATATGTTTATCATATTGGTCAGTCGTAAATGAACAAGCTTATTTCATATTTCCTCAAAAAGTTAATGAAGGTACATTATTTAAAGTAACGAATATGAGATTTTTACACATTCATTTGTTAATGAGCTAAGTCGCATTCGATGCACGCTCACTAAATAGATAAGTTCATTACATCGATAATGACTTAACTCACTACTTAACTCTAAGAGAATGTGTAAATCAGCCTTTACAGTTAGCATTTGCGTGTAAAAGAAACAAATGAGTTTATAATTTTTGCACCAATTCGTGACACATCCACCTATCGTGCAAGTAATCGCAACTTTGTTGTACGTGACTTATTTGCTGCTGAAATTGGAGAAATTATTGGAAAGTATCTTCCGATGATGTAGAAGAAATTCACACAAGGATAGCTAACCATTTTTTTACTATGAATATGATAATAGAAATAAGCCTCAATGACGTTTTGTTGGTCGATGATTGTGATAATCGTAATGGTTTTAGTGGTCCATGATCTCTTAAGCCATTATACGACGTACTTATTCATACAAATATCTCATTTTTATAACTACCTAGCGTGTATACAGTAGCTGCATTATACCATATATAGTATTATACATAGGTACCTAATGTTACAAAAAACAAATGCAATGAAAGCAATGCATTTCATAATCTCGATATACATACAATATCAATAATTTTAATGATAAAGTTATGATTTGACTTTTATGCATTTGAATTTTAAAAGGATTTAAAAATATCACGGAAAAAATATTATAAACTTATTATGAAAAACTTAAATAAAATTAAACTACAAAGACGACGAGACTAATTAAAACGAGCGATATTCTAATGATAACAACAACGGTTTTTGTAAAAAAGTACTTAAATTGACAAGTCAAGTACGTTTTTACACCACTTATTTGAATCGCTTCACGTTGCTGTCAACTGACATATTTACATTTCAAACTAATGAAAGATAATTAAAATAAATTTTATTTATACAATTATGATACCTTGCAACAAGCAGAAGCATAAGAACATACAAGGTTTTGATATGGTGGTTATAGTCTCGGTTTCTAAACAGTCGTCTCAAGTTATGTAGTTAGTTACATATAGTTAAATATATTTGGTATCCGAATCAATGATTTCGGTTTGATTAGTACATATAACCGTAATGAAACATCCAAAAATATAAACAAAATATACAACATAATTGACTTAGATATAACGGACGTCCTTGATTTGATTCAAATACAGAATTTGGTAAGTATTTTATACTCCAAAACATAAAATTTCTAGCAAGTTTCAAATACATTTTTATTTTGACTAGTCTTTCATACTTTATTGAAAATAAGTGTGAAGACAGTTCGAGTACTGTTTGACGAACTCTTTCTCGCAGTTTGGTTATTAATAATGATATGTCTTATTCCGAGTGATTATTATATCCAAATGGATATTATAGTCAGACGAAAAAGTGCACCCTGTATTTTGATTAGTTTTTCATCAAATATGTTACACTCATTTTCACTAACCAGTGCCTATCTGAGATTCCTAATGTTGACAAGTGTTTAGAGGCTCCTAAGCGTTGGGCGTCTCCTAACTGGATAGTGAAAATGGGCATAGTATATCCAGGTTTATGGGGTCGTCACAGTGCACATCCATTTCTGGTGCCAAAAAGTTTTTTCAGCTCTTGCATGATAACTGCTTTAATGAAGTGTCCCTGCTTGGTGGCGATGGAGTCCCGTTTGGGATTCTTCACGTAGTGCTTGATTCCTGGTTTATGGACCAGGAAAGCATTGTTCAAGATCATAAAGTCGTAGTCCTTAACACACAGAACATAGCCCTGAAAAAATATACCAGTTATTAAAATCATGTTCAGTATATGAATGCATTGTGTGTTGTCAATTGATAAATTTAAAAGCGATTCCGAATAAAGGCTTGTAGGCCGTAAAATAGAATTTACTAGAGCGTTGAATTGACGGTAGCCGTAAGACAATTTCTTTGTTCTATTTATACATAAAGACTAGTAGCTTTAGCCATAGACATAGTAAAAGAATCCTGTGGGTTCACACTGTGGGTTGATAGCAAACTGTTTACAAACCTGAGTCATTTTATCCTGTTTGCCTTCCCAGCTCAGTCGCTCGTCGTAGTAAGGATCTTGGTGTGTCCCAATGAATATTGGCTCCCAGTGAACATGTTTGCCGTGCCGTTTACCAACATGAAATACGTTCATTTCTGCAATCAACCAAGTTAAACCATTAACATTTTGTAAAAAAGGAAGTTAACTATTAAGTGAGCTGTTACCGGATCGTATATCGCTGCATATGTAAATATGGAATTACGTAAACTGCAGTTTATGCAGTGCTGAAGCAGAAAGTTTGTGATTTTGCAAATTGGCGTAAGAAGTTCAAGCCGCAGCCGGTCGTCTGGGAACGGCGAGTAAGGCGCGGTCATTGAACCATAATACGCAATTAGAATGCCCCATACGATGGCCACGCCATGCTACAGACGGCATAAATAGCTCACGACACTAACAGCAAAGAGATTAATTGCCACTGCATCGCATCACAACTCGCCAAAAATCACAGCTACATTTGGCAGCGAAGTAATCAACATTCAATCTTATGTACTTTTTTTACAACGGTTGTTGTTAAACTGGTACTTAACCAGAATTGTACTATATCGTAAACTTACTATCTGTTTCGCGTGCACTCATCCACTGTTTCCCCTGGGGTATGTTATGACAGTTCGGACATACGAACTTGTGGAATGGTATGGCAGTTTTATTCCTCAACATAGCTTGAAGTTCTTCTTTCGACGATGGCACCTAAAAGTATATTTTTAAATATTATCATTTTATTACACAGACTTTCATTGCGAAATGGTATGATTGATAGTTAAAACTAATAACTTACATTAACTTTGGCATCAACTTCAAAAAGGCTAATTGGAAATACTCGAGGTTTAGTGGAAGTATTGAGGGGTTTAGCGTTTCTAGCTATCATGTTTAAGAATCTTGGAATTAGATTTGGACTAGGATACAATTCTATATCAGAGGGAAGGATATAATGTGTTAGTGCACTGTCTCTTGCTATATTTCGTGCGACGTTCACTGGGTATAACAAGTTCTTCGAGCTCATGTAAGTGGTGGAAGCATTGACATTGTAAGGTGGATTCCCTGTGCAGTTGTATGGAGTCAATAGGAGAACGTCTGGGTTTGGTATCTGAAAAAGAGATATATTTTATGAGACTTTGTATTTCAGAGTTCGTAAAATCCTTGGAACAATTACGCGGTATGGTATAATAGGATTTCTCGTACAATGAGGAACTAAACAAATTCCGTATCTGGCAGGCAGCCAAATAGCTTCTGTGTGTTGCGGAAGAGTGCATGAGGGAAATATATATAAGTAGATGAGAGTGATGACGCGACAACGTTATTTATTAGCGCAGGATTAAAAGACAGGTTTTCATTCACATATTTCTCTTTGAAATTTGCCGTCGCGCTATCTGATCGAGATAAATATTTTCAGCATGATTTATTTAATTACTTTACTTGTGTTGGCCTAAAAAGCCTCTCAAAGGTTCTCAAGTGAAGGTGTGAAGGTCACAGAGTTTCGAAGAATTCCACAGTTTATACTTACATTACTGGGTATATGTTTATTGGAGAAAAAGAGGTGGAATGTAACAAACTGACGGATGAGATCATTCCCCAAACAATCTCGCAGATATCTGATGCTGTTCACGGTAGGGGTCAAGTCAGCGCCCGGAGCGTGGACTGCGAGGCTCACTGGCGCCATCCATCTGCATCAATGAAAAAACTAAATTAGTTTATGGCTTCTGTGTCAATTGAGATATGGGTTAAATTCTATAGGGTAAATGACACTAGCTCGACGATGTTTCGTCGTGTACTCTATGCTCTGTCTTTTTTGCTAACTATAGAATTAGTTGAGAGGTCCACTCTAATAGGCTTCGTTGATATAGTCTTTATCAGCTGAATTAGGGGACTGTATTTTTTTACATATATACGGGTACTCATTGCGCATTATCTAATTTACCATTTCGGGATAGGAAATTTTATTTTGGTCTGATTTTTTTTTCTACCTGCTACATATATTTTGTATCACGCAGGCCTGTATTTGTGCAATGATATTAAATAAATATAAAACGTAAGTTTAATTAATTACCTAAGTAAATAAAATATATAAATAATATACATAGAATATATATAAAAATAAAAGGCAAATAGACCATGGTCTGAGACCGTATCACATAAATTGAACCATCTCTATTTAATATACATTCTATGATCCACTTATAAGAACTCGCACGGCGAGACATGAGTGAGGTAATTTAGAATTTATGAAGAGTAGAATCGTATCAAAAAGTATATTGATTAGATCCGAGTGAAAAAACTGGTCCACTTAGACACAGTTTATTAACGAGAGCCATTAATTAATCTGGTATTTTACTTTCGTCGCGGTCACGTGAGCGCGGTGCGGTGTAGTCTACTGAACTAATTCATAAGTATTATCAGTTAAATTCTGACAAATTGAGTTCTCCAAAAGAGAACAATAAATTGTTAGGAAATGAGATACAATGGCGTATTGTTTTGTTTGGTAGTTTCGTAACTATATTTAATCAATATGGTGTCGAGTCTCGCTGGGTTTGCGTGTCTGGTGACATTTACGCCTCTGCCACAGGTTGATGATCACACAGCCCACATTCCTAACAAGTATGTTTACTTGTTCAAGTAAATAAGCCATGAAATTGTATGCTTCATTTCTTATCAGAGATTATATTTATAGTTATCATTCTACTTCTCGCGAAGTAAACATAAAAGTCTTATTTCACTATGAAGGTAATATCCAAAAAATATAAGTCTCATTCAATTAGAGTGTAGAATAGATTCAATGCAACGAATATACGAAAAGCTAATCAAAAAGCGTAAATCGATTTTGCGGTAAATTAAACAATAAATCATGCCTTTTGGCCGACACAAAAAGAGACTAAGGTGCCTGCCACGGGGTTTCCAGGTCACGAAATTCACAGCTGTATACTGTATAAATATAGGCAGTCACGTGACATTTGCATTTTCACATTTCCACCTTTCGAGGGTTTGTGTTAAAGGGCGAAACGTTTCATGTTTGTAGTTGTTAGAGGTATTGTCACGATTGGATAATGCAATCGCAAACATTACGTGCCTGATGTAACAAGATGCTGTATAGATATTGCACAATGAAAGTGCTTAAATGTCAGTGTAAGTGTCGTGAAGAAATGTTAGATGAGATCGATAAAGCGTATTCCGTCTGAGATGTCCTAAATAGCTTAGGTATTGCAGGTATGGGCACGACACAACGGTGCGCGATGACATTCAAGTATAAATAGATTCTATTCAATGTGGAGAAACCATAATCACTATTGCCATGAATGCTATTTAAGACCGTATTATATGTATCTTCTAAGTAGAATTCGCCTCTTTTTAAGACGCTGTAAATTCCTAATGATGCATTCAGACACAAGATCCCAAACTAAGCAGATCTTGTACCATGGTTACCGGGTTTGTGATATTGATTTATTACTTGTTTAAATAGATTTCTATACATGTTTACACCCGTGACAGTTCGGTATCTTACCATCGTATCTACCAGCACGTTAGTCGTAGTTTATTTTTGTCTATCTTCAATATGGGGCTAGTTCAAAACGGCACGTACGCGGAATATCGTTGTAGCGTACGTGTGATGTGTATTGGTAGCCGGCAAGCCTTATTTTGTGAAACGTTGGACGAACCGGCATCGCGCCAGTGGGGAGTTTAATCAGAGGGTGCGACAGTCTGGTAACCTCGAGTCTGTGCCTCGTTTGAATTGTTTCATAGATTTAGATGTTTGGCAAATATTACGTTATTAAAATCGGAGTAGAGCACAATGTTGTATGTAGCAATGTTTATTTCGAATAGTATTTTTGTTAATTGTAATGTAAAAGTGTTTTTAAGTCGCCTTACTTGAAAAATTATGGTTTTTCTCTAAGTACCGCCTCAATAGGCTAATCAAAGAGTAATGATATTAATATCTATTGATTACGCGAGCAAATATATTTAAGAAATATTTTTAAGTGGAGCCATTATGAGTAGGAATGTTGCTATTGAACATAACCCTTAGTACGCGGGTCAAACTCGCCATGCCCGGTATTTTTCAATGTAAAGTATACGTACCTTTCATTATTACAATAAACCGAGAATCTAAATTGGGCGCACATTTTTTCTATAATGCGTCCATTATTTACAGTTCAATGCGTAATGTAGAGTTGAAAGCTGACGTAGGTAATGCATTTTTACAATGGAATTTTTAAACAATCAATTCAATGTTCGTTTTTACTAAAGCCAATGTTTATTCAAGTGCTTCTTTTTGGCAACTTGCCTGGGGGGACTCGCTTTGAAGGAGTCACGGGGACATAGGTGCGGGCGAAGTCTGTAGGTATATGTCTCGTTTTGGGCGAGGAATGAACAATACCCGGGAACTACTCTTAAATCAATAAGGCGGAATACTATGTCGTTTTTTTACGTATTTTATTGTAATCAATCTGTCTACAGTACCAATCAAGTAAGTATAAGTACTGCACTTTCGCCTGTGTTCCGACGGATTTTACGTTTTAAAAAGCCCTATATCTTATCTTAGGGTATGTTCTATCTATGTGGTTAATATTATCCATATCCCTTGGGCCATTACGCCGTGAAAGAGTAACAAACATCGATACATCTATCCTCACAGACTTTGATATAAACATAATTCGACGGGTAAAAGGCGACTTGACTCAACCGCCATTTTTGACGAAAGTAAATTATTTCTCAATTAATTATACTACTATGATGATGGCCCATGCATAAATTCGTTGAAGCTTGCGTTTAGTTTTATTATTCAACAGCTTCGATGTAGAATGTTAAGAAGTTTAGATGCAGTATCTGTTTTTGGGTTTTAACATTTTCAAATAGCGCTCCTGTAAAATTTTCAAAATGGCGCTTGAATCAAGTTTCCTTTTAACCGTCGAATTATATAATAAACATTTATAATATTAGAAGAATTAAAATTATGGTCTAAATATATGGAAACCTTCACACATAACTGTAGTTTCTAGGACTCTCGTAATGCCTAGAAAATTTTATTTCTAGAAAATGCCGAATATGTTTTGGAATCTTGACGTTTCCAGTAATTATTGGAACAAAGCTTTTCCGAATCTTGGACACTTTATAGGCAAATGTGGTAATGGCATGTTTATTGGGTACTAAATAATTAAACAGGAGTCGTGTACATGCATGTATGGATAAGCATTTGTAGATAGAGCACAACTTATGAGAAAAGCCGGGTTCGCACGAACGTTAGTGATCGCGTGATAATAACCGTGAGATCGATTTTTAAACCGAACTGAATGTCATGTTTTAAGGTTTTTAGTGTTATTAAACGCTGTTCCAACATTGTTTGTCAACTAGCTGTACTTATTTCCGAACGTAAGAATCTATACCCGAAATTATAGGTGAGAAAAACTGCACTAAAAGAATTTGTCTTTACTATTCAGTCATGAAATTGTAGTGTCCAAACTCTTTGCACCTGTCTGTAGCAACGAATAACAATTTTTGACGTTGTTAGGTTATTATTGACAATAATATCATTACTCACTCATTGACACTGATAGTTGCGATTTGTGCGATGTTCCGGGGAGACCGTTATCAGCTAACTTCAATCTGTTACTTTGACATATTACAGTGATGCGCGCGCATCTTAAAATTTACGCGCCTAGATAAGTATACCATCAAAAACAGTTTGTGTCGTACAAACAAACGATAAAAGTGAAACATTTGTATTACGGGGAAACATTTTAATTATTTATCAATCAATTTTCAATAGCATAGATTGTGTTTACATTCATTAATTTTACATCCCACAAAAAGGTTGTGGATCAGAATTTCAAACTCCCATAAGGAGTTTTACTTTAAAAACTTCTATTATCAGTAAATAAAAACCAGACGAACGAGGTTCATTATAACTTCAACATATAATAACTATAAAATTGATGTATTTTATCTACATGTGCATAAACATTTGAGGTTATTCATGATTGAATCATGTCCTCAATTGTGGTACTGGCTGGAATGAATTATACAATTAATGTTTATCGTAGTTTGTACATATATTACGTGTTTCCTGCAATATCAGTTAGGTACATAAAAAAGCATTAATAATAATTATTTACCTATACATAACTGAAATAATATTTCGTATAAACAAACCGACGTGTCGGTGTCGCTATTTGTCGACATTGTCAAATTGTTTACCATTGTAGTTAGGACTTAGTTTTACTTTCTACGCCACAGATGGTTCAAAATCTAGTTTGGGGGCAGTTACATCACATATTTTATGTATTTTTCTTGTTCTATGTATCTACATTATTAGTACATTTACAGAGCTGTATTGAGCGATGATATAAGCAAGTTGGCTGGCGCGGTTGGAAACAAGGAGCTGAAGATCGAGCTCAGTGGCGTGCCATAGGTGAGGCCTATGTCCAGCAGTGGACCGAGATAAGCTGATGATGATAATAATTGTATAATTTTGCTAGAGACGTAAATAAGAGTTCTTTGGTAGGACTTTAAATTATGTTTCTTTTTATACCACATGAGCCGATAAACAAGCACACGGACCACCTGATGTGGTCACCGCCGCCTATGGACGTTTACAACACCAGAGCATCGCCAATGTGTTGTCGACCCTGAGACCTGAAGTTGTTAAGTCTCATGTGCTTGTAATTTCAGCGGCTCCCTTACCTCTCTAACCGAAACACAGTAATAAAAGTGCGTAGTGCTTCACGGCGGTTTTTTTTTACGTTCCATATTTGTATCTATGATTCTATATTTGTCATAGATATTCACAATCGTTTCCTAATTACCTACACGATATAACAACAAAGTTGTAAGGCTACAAAATCTTTTTGTTATTTTTGCTACATTGTAACCTTCTCGTTCTAAATTCGTAAGCCTTGGAAATGTAAAACATTATATACACACAGATAACGTTATTTCCGTTTCAACATTGAATTAAAAATCCAGTCACATTACGCGTTAATGGCTGTGTGACGAGTTAATCAGCTTTTTACTTTGAATCTAATCGTCGATTAAGTAATTCCTCACACGACGAGAGTTCCGAGACATAAGTACTTAATGTTTTAATATGTACCTACACCACTATTTTTCCTTTATACGGAAGGTATATCCTGATTTATTATGTTAGAGTCAGACTATTCATAAGTGGTTGTAAATGCCTATTTGAATAAAAATATTTTCTTGATAATTTATTTTGCTCGAAGCACTTGACTGAGTATTATCTTTTCATTGGTCACCAAACATGTGAGTATTTTATTGAACATGTTGAATCTAATACAATATCTGTGGGAAATTGTAAATGGAGTTTAGGATACCTGCTCTATATAAACATTATTTTATTTTTCCTATTTAGATAGTTTAACCAAAAAAATCTATAGTTATTTTTTTATGTTAAATAGAAATAGTTTTCCTAAAGTTATTTTTATTACCTATATAATATTAATTTGCCTAGTTGTTGTCCCAGAGAAGAAAATTACATTTATTTATGTTAATTTATTATTATCCGCTTTTATAGATTAAAATATTTATTTTTTATCAGTTTTGAAGAAATAAATAAATAAAATATAAATTCGCGAGACCTAGAACAAACAACAAAGAGTTGAACACAAAAATGATCATTAGATAATACATATTTACGCTATCTCAGTAAAGATTTATTCCTGTAGTTCGTAGAAGTATGACAAAAGCATCTGATATTCGGTATATCAAGGCCGAAGTATAAAAACTAATATCTACATTGCCACCCCTAGGTAGGCATACCTACGTGACTGTAGTTCGGTACTTAAGTTAAATGAGGGTTCGACGTGATCGATAGTCAAAAACGGATTACAAGTGATGGATGGGGTCTGGGCCCCTGTTTCCGGGAGTTGAACGCCATTTTGCTGCAGGAAGAATGTAAACTTTTTAAATTACTCGTTAGTTAAATATTTTATCGTCCAATTTTCTACGTAATTTAAATTTTTTGAATAAGTAATTTAACTTAAATCATGGCATGTGGCTTGTATGCTATTATACAAATAAAAAAAAATATTTCTTTACCTACACTTAAAATATTTTTAGGCAGTACCAAAAATGAATCGGAATATTTGTTATGCTCCAAATACAAATTAAGAATAGCTACATTTGATAGGTCGATATTACCTTTGATTGACAAGAAAATAATAAATAGATTGATCGCTATAATCAAGTTTTAGTCCATAGTATAACTTAGCGGTCGCACGAGCTCGCACTTCACACATGCACTCGCACGGTCCGGTCACAATTAGTAATGGAATTCTTACAAACCATAAATTTAATTTCACGTTCAAGTGCTCGACCTACATGTGTGACCGCAGTCGCTATGCGGATAACAGTACCTACAGAGATGGTGATGCCGTAATGGGAGACGGTGTGCACTTGGCTCATCTGGGTTGACCGCAAGGCCTCACGCGAGCACTGCGCCTGCCTCCATACACGTACACCTGTCCGACTCGTCGCGTCGCATCGCATTCGCTTCTCGCCGATGCATCACAACATAAACTACTTCAAACATCGAGCTCCAAATTCCACCCGATCAAATTATCTTTCTAAAATCTCACGACCAGCGGCATTGATTCAAGTCCATAAAATAGATGCAAGACGTGATCAATACTCAAGTTCTCGGCTCAGATTTTAAGGTACACACATAGGTTCTGTAGTCGGTCAAGTAGACGTTGTTGACAAGTTTACGGTGGTGGCTCGTACTATAAATCACCTTTGTCTACAGTAAAACAACTTTAATAGCCAGCTTTATGACGCATACATTCGACGGTAATCCAAATTACAGTTAGCCATCATTTTCTCTGTACACGATGTACATTCATCTGTAAATAATCTAATCAAATACCTTATTTGATTAAACTGCATCGTAACCTCTGTAATAAACATTTCAAGCGCCTAATGGCTTCCTACATTCTAAAATCAATCTAATATAATATTTGCAGGTAAGGTAATGTTGCATCATTATGTTTAGTAATCAGCTTTACGCGTACAATGATTGGCCCACATTTGAGGTTCATTAAAATAAAACGTACTCAATTTCGTGCCATCTCTGACTTCTCATTATTCAAAGTCGGGCCACACGCGAACCACTCCTTAGGTTTTCCGTTGTGTGCGGTCTGTTTTTCACTCCTCAATCAGCCTTATTATTCCAATTATTTTGCGCAATGCTGTTTGTAGTTATTCATTTATTTCATAGCACGCATTTTGGTTACTCTGTCATATTAACAAACAAAGTCATTAAAATAGGCTTTCCGCTGTTAAATAATTTTTGCGTATCGATAATAATATTTTTTATCGCAATGTAATGATTTCCTTGTAACTCATATTTATTAATATACTACTACTTAGTTCGAACGTGTTTAAATTTTATGTATGCGAAGTCGAGCACGTGGCGGTTCTGTGAACAGAACTGGTTTCAGTTGCCTTCCTATACACCGTGTACATACCCACGTGATACAACTATTTAATAACGAAATCAACATATTTATAACCTTAATACATGATATCAGGATCGTAATTGCAGTAGCAGTTGTTGTTCAACCGAACGACGGGCATGATCAATAGTTCCCGAAGTGAAATTGGTATTAATCTACGCGTAACTGGATGAAGTGGTGAGAGAGTGGAGCGAAAGTGGTCGTTGCAACAATTACTTTGCGATTTTATGCAATAGGTACATTGCAGTAGCTTTGAACAAAGCATCATGGGTTATCTGTATCTCGGTGGTTAACCAAGAAGATAGTCTGATTATACGACGGAAATTGTAGGTGGTCTATACCAGAAATGCTGGCAACTGGACATTGGGTAAGAAATCTTTGTAGTTGTAGACTCGCAAGTAGACAAATGGCCTACGAACAATATGTTTTTGACTGAGCTGGCCTAAATATGAAATGAAGTATTTTATTCAAACAGGCCTTCACAGGCACTTATGAATGGTCAGACTCTAACACCGGTTCGGAAGTTTCCTTTTACTGAGAAGAGCCGGCAATAAACTCAGCAATTAATCTCTTCAAAATAAGATTTTGTACATAAATATGTGTCCTGCTGGAGCGAGCGCTACACCCAAGCATTGTCGTCATTAAAATAATCATTTGTGTTGTAGAAAGCCTTTTGTACTAAAACAGTCTTAATTCTTTCCTTAGATCGATAGAGCCTAGAAATCATCATTCATCATTGCTCAAAATGGTAGATGGAGCATAAAAAGCAGAAGAAATATTTGAACTATAACGTGCGATGGCAAAGTTTCAAAATGTTTAAAGCTCAATTAATTCTCTATAATGAAAGAGCATATCTGGTTTTCGTAACTGGTTGACGTTTACCCAGTGAACGTGAATTTCTTAATGTTGTGACGCCACTTTGAATGAGATTAGAAGTTGAGTCAACTGTGTGAAAAGCTTTATAGGGAGCCACAAAAATACAATATGAAATCTATCTTCTGTGTACATAATACATATTAGTATGTACATATGTACTCTATGCATTCCTAAGCTATTGATCAGGTTGTGATGGAACTTTAGTGAGTTGATCTAAGTGCGAAAGTTCCTGGCACAAAAAAAAAAAAGAAAAAAAAAGTCGATGCCCGTAACATCTAGTTTTGAATAAGTAACTAAACATTAAAATTGGATCGAGAAATAAATAATTTACTCATTATATTCTTACGAAAGGTTTTGATATTAATTTGGGAAGTTTACTTCATGTTTGTTATTTTTTGGTTTTCAATGAAAGCGTATATACAGCGTAATTCGTTGTATTTAGAAATTTTTTACTTAGCAATGCAAAGAAGAAAAAGTGTTGAGTTTATTGTGTAAATGTAAACAATTAGTGATTAGGTACCTCGCTTATGCAATAATTTAGTCATCAGTTTGTTTAAAGAGGCGTTCGTTTGTTCTACTTTCCTTGTTACGAAGTTATTGAAGGTTGATTGATTCCGTATAAAATTTAAATAATTCTATTATAAAATAAATGGGCATAGACATCATAGTGTTTGTCTATAATATAGACGCCTAATTAGGACCTTATCCTTTTTTAAGGTTCTGCAGTGAACAAGGAAGCCTTATAGTTATATAGTTTCACCATGCCCGCTTGTTCATCTATCCGCGGCTTATCTCAGAGACGGTACTAAAAAGTAGTCATTTTAAATGGTTATACATAATAATGACGCCGACATAGTAGTGAAATAAGATGTTGATAAGAATGATTTTCCTGATGTATATACATACATGTATTGTGGGGATATTTTTTTTTTAGTTAATTTATGACTCAACTTTAAAACCAAACCATTATTATAATGTTACCTTAATTTAAAAAAATATCTATAAATATTTTACATATGATTAGTTTACGTTTTAGACATAGAAAGCCAAATAATGTTGACCGATTTATTTCCTAATAAATAATAGATGAATAATTATCTGATTACAATGGTTTTTAGTGATCATCTATCGTTAGGGGGATTCCTAAAAGTGGTGCAATAATAGTTCCAAAGCCCGCTCGGGCCGTAGGTATTTACCATCTTCGTGTAAACAGAACACACCTCGATGCGCGCATTTTCACTTTTCGTCGTGGAAACTGGAGATGAATGAGGACCGGTTCAAAATTTACATAGTTATTCGGTGACTCGCAGATATTCAGTCTACAATCCACATTGCGTGCTTCATACTCATTCCTTTCGGCCATGATTCAGGCAATGATTTAATTAAGAGCACTCCGCTAACGTATATTAATGTTTTTGAGGTCATCTATCGTCGCGAATCGTGCTACAAAACATTTATTTGATTATGCTCAACGTTCACGCTCAAGTATCGACAACAGCTCTGTATTATCTAATTATTAACTGAACGACACAAAACTTGTTTCTTAGAATGCGACTCGTTTATAAAATACTAGCTTCCGCTCGTGGCTTTAACCGCGATCCCGACGATATAATGTTTATATGTATCTTTTTAGTTTAATAATATTAAATAGTAAGAGGAGATGAAAAAAACTGTTACAGGTAAATAAGGTTACCTCCAAAATGGGAGTAAGACACCAGCATAAAGCTTATAAAGAAAAGAATATTTGCTCCAAAGAAAGTGTGCTCGTCTCGTGCCTATTCATTCGTAAATCCGTGCGAGTGGCGGCCGGCGGGCCCGTGCTATGAAACGGGGTCAATGCGTATGCGCATGGAACAAACTCAGCTGTTGCGGCGCGCGCGGGGTGGCTCATACATTGCTGTCCCCCGCGTTCCTGAGGGATATCACATTTTCCCGGGATAAAAAGTAGCCTATATGTTATTCCAGGATATGCTCTATCTATGTGCCAAGTTTCATCCATATCCGTTTAGTAGTTTTTGCGTGAAAGAGTATAATATAATACAAATCATTACTCTTTATAATATTATATTAGTACAGATAGATCTTACGAACGGATTGAGACATGAAAATAGGTACTACATTGTATTGGTACGCCAAATACTAAATTGTATACTTAAAAATACCAAGCAATAGTGACTTTGTTCCACCGCCGTCCGGTTTGCAATGAGTTAGTAATGAGAAAAGTGGTGTACACCAGTTGATCTCCGTTAATTTATAGGTGTAATTTACTTAGATTAATGGCAGAATAAGCTTTTTACCTTTTTTGTTATCAGCCGGGCGATTTTCGACCGTATCTGCTGCGTGTCAGTCAACCGCCACTTATCTTTTGTGCAATTGTTAATCAAAAGTTAACGGTCTAATAACCTTAACATACTTCTTGTAAAAGGCTTTTAACATGATCTGGATTTGACATGGCCCTTTAAAAACGATAAATCAATCAATCATTAATAATGCAAAGCGGAGCTGCAATTATGTTTTGGAAATCACCTAACCTTGAACTTGATGGAAGTTAGACGAACCTACTTTTTGTTGGATGTGTTATTTTTTACCCGATCAATCATTGGATGTTATGAATATAAATATAGACGGGGTTTAAATGATAATACAGGTATATCCATGCTATATAAATAATGACTTCGTATCACGAAGGATTTTTAAGTAAATAAAAAAGTGTGTATTATAAACAATTTTAGTATGATATAAAGATGTAATTTGCGGTTGTTGAATTCAAACAGAAACTGCGGTTATTTCACAAATGTAATAACGTACTTAGGGACAAAGCGAGAGTAGCAATTGCTACGGGCCCCGCACAAAAGGGGGCCCCGCGTGTCTAAGGCCGCCCACCCCCGCTTGAGCATAATTTTTTTCAGTGAAACTTATTAGGATGTTATATTGAATTTAACCTTGCACAAGTTCTACAAAAAGTCATATTTAGGCGCGATAGTAGATCCGACCCATAGCAGACTAAAGGGCCCGCGATAGAGTTTGCTACAGGCCCCACGGTTGCTTAATCCGGCACTGCTTAGGGAGTAGTAGCACAGCCTAGCTAACTCATAAAAAGTAAGAATAAAATAATCTCAAATTTATGGTAAAAAATTTGGGTAGTCCATATCGATCTTATTGCCAACAAAATAATTTAGTTAAATAATCATTGGAAGCACTGATGGGTAAGTCCAACGCATATTGACCTAACCATGATAACAAAACATAGTTTGACAAAAATCTATTAAACACTGAAAATTATAACTCGTAGCAGAGTCTACGGACTCTACGAATTCAATGTAAATCCCTACTAATATTATTAATGTGAATGTAAGTTTATTTGTAACGCTTTCACGCGAACACTACTTAATCAACATCAAACTTTGAACACATATTCTTGGAGGTATTAGAAGTAACATAGAGTATTTTTTGTGCCGGGAAAATGTTACATCCCTCGGGAACGCGGGTGAAATCGCAGAGGACAGCTAGTTACTAAATAGTTTTCCTTCTGCTTATTTTCAGTTACTCTAACAAGGAAATTTGAACTCATACTGATATATGAATAAGACATCCATTTGTGAAATAATTAAGGAACCGATCATAATTGATTGGCATGGTCACTCATACGTATTCGATATGCTGATGGCACGACGAAGGCACGCACTTGGAGCGTTGTTGAAATGTTTCGATGAATCGTTTTTCCTCCAACCTTGGGTAAGGACATCACCAATTATGTTCACGTGACTATGATAAGTACACTTCATTATCATCTGTCTTTTTTGTCTTTGTTCATTTGATGGGAGCACAATATATAGTTTTTCTTGGCATTAAGTGTATTACATAGTAGAAAAGATTTAGTAGTACGATCCATTAACCACTTGGTCCACTTGGTGCAAAGTTAAAAGTATACGGTCATCGGTATATTCTTGTATTACCTCTGATGACAAATATGAGACCGTAGAAATGAATTGGTAACGTAGAATTTGCCGTAACTAGCATATTGATGACTAATTTTGATGAAAAAAATTGTGTTTTGATGGACTTGGAAATGAAATGGACTACGTTATGAAGGCATTTCGAAGAACCGATTCAATTTCATTGGTTGTAAATTTCTAAGAGAGTACATATTACAAAAGTTATACAGGCTGTTATAAAACTACCCGTAAAGCCGAAAGGAGGTTAAAAAAATATTCACAATATAAATAGTAAAAAAAACTGTGTGTGAATGAAAAATAGAAAACCTATTAAAGTAGATAATTATTAGGTAAAATAGGTACGTAGGGCTTTCTGTTAAATAATCTGATTCTCTGACATTACGGCTTACTAGGGTTGTTGGCTTTGATATATAGTTGTCTGGTTCCAATAGCACAAGCTCTGCTTAGTTTGGTATCAGAGGCCGTGTGTAAATAATGTTCCAAGAAAAAGAAAAAAATGATTAAGTAATTGTTCTAATAGTTTTCCATTTCTTATCGATTCAACGCTGTCTCTTAGAATTAAACTCGCTATCGGCTCTAACGAACCGAGCGGACAGATGCATTAGTATAATACTTCAATGTATATTTTTTGTCACAGGATAGGTGACCCAACCGGCTTGATTACTCCTAGCGGCTGCATATCTTCAATGTGATATTAATATAGCTGCATGATTCATAGATACGATAATACTGGTCTGTTATGTGAGCATTATTCATACTTGCCTTGTAAAGTATTTATAGAGCGCTGGGTTTGGTTGGTTGTTTTACGTCATTACCCATCTTTACTTGAATATGCAAGAGATGTTTTGTAATAGTTGTCTTTTTTTTTAATGGTTGACTGTCGCCTATAGTCTGTATATGAATGAAAGATCTTTTTAACTCGGTCTGTCAATGAGAGGCCTTACATTTAAATGGGCTACATTTTACAATTGCTTAGTTGACAGCCGGTAAGCATTTTTCTTAATGACACTTTGTCACGTTTCATAAATCATAACTACAAGATACTAAATAATAAGCTGATATTATGTAGTTTTGCTATGTTTTGAATACAGGGCAAGTTCGAGTAAGACTCGCGAATGGTAGATGTAATATAAGATGCAATTTGACAGGCCAGTTGGCTTGATGGTTAGCGACTCTGCCAAACCTAAGGTCGCGGTTTCGATTCCCACCCAGGAAAAACATTTGGGTGCATGTACATGTCTGTTTGTTCTGTGTCTGGGTGTAAATATCTATATAAGTATGTATTTAGAAACAAAAAGTAGTATATGTAGTATATCAGTTATCTGGTTTCCATAGTACAAGCTCTGCTTGGTTTGGGACCAGATGGCCATGTGTAAAGAATGTCCTAGAATATTTATTTAATACAATAACATAAAGTGAACAATTAAATCTTTTGTGGGTAGCCAAAATGTTATAACTATATTTTTCATTTTCATAAAATATAGAACTACGAGGATCTTATAAAATTATTGAAATAATAGTTTACCTGTTTCTTCCGATGCCCATTCATATGAAAAGGGTTGGACATCGTAGTAATTTGCAAACCGAAGTAAACTAGATTAAAATTCCAGCAACCATTTCCGATGTCTAAAACATTATTTTCATTTATTTCTTGCCTACTTTAAATACATCATCAGATTTTGAAGTTTTTAAGCTTTGAAGAAGCTAAGAAAACCATTCATGATATCTAGACATTGGTGCCTAAAGGCCCCTTTAAATTATTACGGACTAGCTGTCCCCCGCGGTTTCACCCGCGTTCCGTAGGACTATAATGTCTACTCTACTCTCTGTCGGACAAACTGACTAACGCGCTCAGTTAAAATAATTGCAATTCATTTAAATTCTCGCCCTTTTCTCTACTATATTATGCATGTATTATACATATAAACTTTCCTCTTCAATCACTCTATCTATTAAAAAAAACGCATCAAAATCCGTTGCATAGTTTTAAAGATTTAAGCATACATAGGGATATAGGGACAGAGAAAGCGACTTTGTTTTAATACTATGTAGTGATATCGAACTATGGCGACTCGACTATATCGACTATCTCAGAAAGAAGAATTTATTATGCCAGATTATCTTCCTTAATTCATTTAAAGTTTGCCTTTGTAAAGTAGATTTAATTTGCAATAAATGAATGTATTTTCTTTCTTCCTCTTTCCCTCTATATACCTTGGACGTCGTGTGCGGTAGTTTACCTCCATCGTTTCCTTTAATTAAAATATATTACGTTTAAGCCTATTAAAGTTTAAGCATCGGTTTTATCGCACATTTTTATTTCATTCTAATAGCGGGTTAGGATTTGGTTTGTAATGAGTTTGTTCTACAATAATGATTAGTCAGTTTTTCTATACTATATAATTTCAATTTGTTTTTATGATTGGGGTTTTTGTTTGTATCAGTATAGTCGGTATATGTGCCTTTCACACCAGTGGTGACTTCAGTAACTTTGTGTATACTAAACTAGGGATTTTTTATCAGGCAGGCGTTCGACCGTAAATCTCCTGGAAAATCTCTTTTAAAAGTTATGTACCGAACGATTAAAAGCTTACATTGCTCGGACCCAAAAAGATTGATGATGATGATGATATCAGACAATTAATCACAGATATGTATAGTTCATATTGTTACGGTACTGTAGCAACAACATAGTTATTCAGTTTATAGAATGTCATAGATTTGTTTTTATGAGTGAAGCTTTATTGTCGAAGGTAGGTATGAGAAAAGGTTGAAATCAAACATCTTTGCAGACCAAATAAATTTATGATACTGTAAATAAATGATGGTGCAAAATACTGCGATATGAGCGTCGTGTGAGGTATACGTCCACTCGACGTCGCCTCGCCGTTGTCTGCACCAATAACTGACCAATGCAATGAACTGCAATCTACGCACGATTGTTATTTAACACAATACGCTATTCCTCTCAAGATTTATCTGATTACTTCGTATTGATCTTCGAACGTTATACATATTATGTGCGATAAAACACTGTCTACTGTTTAGGTGTTGTTTGCGTATCTTCACAAGATCACTTACTACATAGTGTTTTAGTTGAACACTAAATCTATAAGTACTAAAACATTATATTAAAATTAGGTATATACATTTCTTATACTAAACATAAGGTTATGTATACAAATTTATTTTTTAACCTTATGTCAAGTTCTGATAATCTTATCACTATGACTTCAACTTCTATCGTTTTAAGTAGAATTCTAAATATGACTTCACATTCAATTTACTCATGATTTTATTAAAGTCTTGATGTTACTACTTATTATAATTAGTAAAGGTGTGTATAGGGACCATTGGGGTCAGTGTAATTTTGCAACCAAACGTCACTGTAACCTTTTAATATCTATTCATTACAAATGATGAATGATTTTGATTTAAATTATATGTCCGTGTAGACAACACGGACGGTTTATTGTATACTCGTTGGCGTAATCTTTGCTTGCAGAGAGTTGCAACATTGTAAACATTTGCTTGTCACATTAATTCAGAACATTGTACGTTAATTTGATCAATTTAAAAAAAATACAGACTCATAGGACTTAACAACTCCACGTCTCATAGACGATAACTCATTGGCGATGTCTATGGTGTTGCAAATGTCAAATGGCGGCGGTGACCACTTACCATTAGGTAGACCGTCTGCTTATTTCACGGCCAATTTGGTGTAAAACGGGTTGCACTCCGAGAGTGCCGGCAGAAGTGAAAACTTGAACAATAACGTTGTGCATTTTTACCGTCTTACAAATTTTTGATCAGGTCACATGTCCTGACGCGAATTTTACATTTTAAACCCATCCCAAGAAAAGTGCTCAACGCCGCTAAAGAAGATTTCACTTCAAAAATCGGTCATATGGGATCATCAGAATATTTCAAGTAGAAAAGAGGTTTCGACAATTGACGAGACTATTCGTTTTCTATAAGAGTTATAAGAGTATTTAGAATAAAATTGGACGCCGTAGTGATTGAGTCTTGTCTACAATCCATATATTTTAATATCAGTCTATCCAGCCTAGCCTATTGAAATCAATTGATGTCTTTATGATTCTATATTTACAGCATCGTAACCAATCGATATGAGTTTATATTACACTCTTCTCGTGTAGCTAGCAGATAAGCCATACTACCATAAAATCATCTAGGGGGCGTCCATTAATTACGTAAGGTGATTTTGGCGATATTTCGACCCCCCCACTCCCCCTGGTGAGATGTCATGAGATTTTGCTCGACCCCCTCTCCCCGCCCCTAATCTCACGTGAGATTTGATATTATCATAAGCATACGATTTAGATTTAGATGTGAAAAAATATTACTACTATATATAACCCTCTTCTAGCAATGTTACACTGTTTCTTGCTAATAAAAAAAATTACGTGATATTTGCCGAGACCCCTCCTCTCCTCCACGTGAGATTCGGTCAGATTCGGCTTGACCCCCTCACCCCTAAAATGCCTCACATAATTAATGGACGCCCCCCTACGATATAAAAAACTAGATATTTCAGAGTTATAGATACTTTGATTAAAAGACCAAGTGGGACCAAGGTTGGACCAAGAGATTTCTACTTCACAAATTACAATTGAAAAAACAACGATCAGGGTCATTCGCCCGGTGATGCAGTTAATGACAGTAATATAGATCCAGATAAAGCTTTTTAATGGAAACATTGCATACAAAAAGTCATTTCATATCTGATGTATACGGCTTATCATAGTGTAATGAAATAGGCTGTAAACGTACAGGCTTTAGTACTGTACGGTATCGAGAAGTGGTTATAATTAAGTCATAGAACTATAACTAGTAACGGGAATGAAACCGTGAGAAATCCCCGCGATATATATATTATTTCGGAAAATATTAAAGTTGTCAATACTCTTAATATTGTGAGGTGGTAAAGCTATATATGGAAGCGGTTTGTCTGGACTTTCAAGGCAACGGCAACAGATGAAAGTTGTTCGTTCAATAATTAACTATGTTGTATGTTTAATATTATATTATAGTTTAACAATCTGATAATTTATTCAGAATCACGTAAATTCACATTCATGCTGACTTTTAATATATAAATTTATAATGATGTATTATTATTGGCGTCTAAATCCATTCCTTCAATCTTGGATATAATGGGAAATTATAAAAAACGTAATGTAAATAGTTTTTTTTTCTATACGCTCCATTATATATACATATATGTATAATAGTTTTAAAAATACGTCATAGCACACGTTCGTTAGTAATAAATTTGATTTCTATTGTAGTTTCGAATGTATAGAAATACTAATTTGTGACAGGAGCACAAAGGTGCATTGAAAGAGGCATTCAAATTTGAAGCGATAAGGAAAGAAAAATAATAATTGTATAATTTGTATTATTTTAGTTTTAATTTGATTGTTAATATTTTATTGTCTAAGTATAGTTTATAAAAATTGGGCATAACATCATCTTGGGAAACTGTAAGATGTTGTATTTATCAATGTGAAATAAATTAAATAAATAATTATAGCCTATAACCAACTAATAAAAAAACCGCGTCGAATGGTAGCAGTACCATCCCAGGTGATGGTAGATCGGTATATAGAAGATAGATAGATATAGATTTTGGAAATACGAGATACAAAAATACTGTTACAGATCCATATAAGGTACACTGTATATATTAGAATCAATAGACTGACTGAACAAAAAGCGGCAAAGAGAGCGTTGTTACATTCACCACCTAGACATTGCAGACTGAAGATTCTTACCTTTCTACAAGAGGCAGGACATTGTCTAGGAACTCAAAGCCAGCATGAGTCGTATATGTCATTGTCTCGTGACACAATACTTGTCCATGATCGGCGCGTACAAAATTTTTCAACACCCAAAATTCTCCACGTTGAACAGTTTCAGGAAGAAAGTCTTTGTCGTTGCACATAAGTAAAGCACGCAGACGCGTCAAAGTTGGTTCTGAGAGGGCATTCTCGTCCACTATATCTAGTGCCGTTTCGTTCGTTACATCTATTTCTGCGGGCAATGCTATGGACGCGGTGCTCGAGGCAGTTTTGTTAGTAGAAGGCATCGTCGACGGCGTTTTCTGGGACGTAGACTCCTCGAAATTTCTGACACTCGATTCGATAGATCTCGTATCGTTTTCGTTTCGTATGTCACCTTGATTGAGGTAGCGCATCTCAGCGCTCCTCTCAGAGCCATCGACGGTAATCGGCACCCACTCAACCCCAGGTGCGTTGCTCCCCGACAGATGCATTGCCGCGTACAAAAGTACGGCGATGTTAATCACGATGCTCACTCTAAAAATAAAGTTACGGCGGTTACCCAACATTTTTGTAACGATTTAGGCACTTTCACTTATGAAACTATATATTTTGTGGCTATAACGTCCTTCGCCGTCCTCTAGGACGCAGTTTCCTGTACGGTCCTGTTCGAGCCAGCATCACAATTTATTCTTTCATCAGCAGGCGTGTGGATGTGGGCGCCGCGCTGGCGCCGACTTCTGATACCGCTTCTGTAACAAATCAAAAGGCTATTTTAGTACAGACTCTAGGCAGGTTATAGAATGCTTAATGTTGTTTATTTTTTATTGTATTCGTTTGAGGACTCAAACTGCCATAGACTTAGACGGACATGTTGGAGGAGGTTGGATACTACCTCTAAGGCTACCACACAACTGGTTCGATTCTCAACCTGGACAAAAATCAGTCTGTGTAATCTATGTATGTGTGTAAATCCACTCTTAATATCATAAATGTGAATGTAGGTTTGTTTGTTACACTTTCACGCGAAAACTTTTTGTGACGGGAAAATGTTACATCCCTCGGGAACGCGGGTGAAACCGCGGGAGATAGCTAGTATCATGAAGATCAAGAATGTATTTATAAAAAGAAGCATTTATTGTATTTCAGTTGTCTGGTTTCCATAGTCTGCTTTGTTCGGGATAAGAAGGGGCGTATAAATAATTTATCAAGATACACATTTATTTAAGTAAAATAAATTACCTTTATGATGATAAAAATATATATTTTTCTTTTGCAAAACAATTGATCACCTTGAGAAGGCATGTACCTAGTAATTACATTATTCATTGCTTACAACAGAAGAGTAATTATTTATTACATATTTATTCATATTGGATTTATTTTTCATTTCGATCATTATCATTACATGTACCTACATCATGAAGCTGTAAACTTTTTCATTTAATAAGTTAGTACCTATCTAAATGAAAAAGGTTATTACGTAGTACACTTCATATTTCTTTTTGTATTTATATTGCGTTAGAGCCAGGTAAATTGGTCTTAAACTTTACTGCTTCGTGCAATAATGAAGCAAGGTTATTCCCACACCCATCTCCAGAGGTATCTATTTCTTTTTATTTTTTAATAATAAGAGAAGTGATTCACTACAATAATGATGTCAAAGTAATAAGAATAAGTATTAAAAGGGAAAATGTAATTTTAAATTTATCAGTTCAAGATAGATCTTATTCCTGAAAATAATATAAGCCGTAATCTATACTCTATGTTAATATTATAGAAGAAAGATTTGTATGTAAGTATGTTTGGTACTCTTTTACGCAGAAACTACTAAACGGATATGGATGCAACTTGGCACATAGATAGAGCATATCCTGGAATAACATATAGACCCCTTTTTTATCCCGGGAAAATGTGATATTCCTCGGGAACGCGGATAAAACCGCGCGGGATAGCTAGTATCATATATAATAAACAAAGCTCAGGGGGATCGAAGAAATATTAAACACTTTAATTCCGGGAAAATGTTACATTCCTCGGGAACGTGAGTGAACCCTCTAGCTGGTCCGATAAAAATACAGTTAGAATTTAAACCATGGTTCAAAATGAGTGCGCTATTTCCTCATCAACGACTATCTATGCGACACTCGTTATTTAGATTGTTATCTACTAAATGTGGGATAAATTAATCTTATCTGAGTCTAATCCTGATGCGAAGACAGAGCACGCGAGCTTCTTAGTAATGAATCGGGTCACCGCTACAGAACACGCTTTATTAATCCACAAGCCGATGGTGATTAATTATATAGATTCCCCATAATAACAAGGCGCCTCCAAGACGGCGTGATTTAAAAATGGCTCTCACGTTTGCCTCCGGTGTTTTTCTGCCTTAATTTGATTAACCATAACATGCCTAAACGCTGCAACGGTTAATGTAATTTGAAGTAAAATACTTCTCAGGAAACTAAGTATTTTAAATCAAATTAACAGATTGTAAGATTAACAACTGTGTATACACTACATATACATTACAAAAAACAGAACATTACAGAAAATTAGGCATGTAAACAGTGCCATCGCGTGGGCATGTTAGTATTATATTTTTACCAACCTCCATCGAACTACTTTTTGGTTACAAGTTATTCGGTCAAATATAATTGCTCTCAAACTGTTTTACTTGCCCTTGATTGGTAGACTAACAACATTTGACCTAGTAGGTCATTTATTTGACCTTCATCCGTTACATTCGTCTTTATTTTCAAAGGAAAACTTCGATTCATGTAAAATAAAAAAAAGTACTAAATTAAAATCGGATTACAAAAACATCTGACGAAACGGTATAAAGCAGCGGTATTATGCATTCTTTAATACATATATGTAGCATTTAAAGTATAAGCTGTGGCTAAACATGTGGTTACGACGAAAAGAAAGATTCTAGTGTTGAGATTATTTGCACGCATAACCATTATGAAGCCGGTCTGTAATGTGACCAGCCCGGCCTTGACTCGACTCCACTCCACTGGCAACGGACCGTGACGCTACTGCTGAACGATGTAATAGTTATTATATTAGTTACATATTATATTATCCCAAGAAGCCACGGTATTTTATATCGCAATACAATGCCGTGTGATATGATATTACTGTGACAATTCCAGTCTCAGATACAGCGACGAAAACGTTCGGCTTTATCAGAAACAAGTTAGTAAGTAGATGGTTCGGATAAAATTATTTCGCTCGACAGGAAGGCAAATAGAGGGCATTTGTGCTCGGTCCATCCGGCTTCACTTTGTCGCAAACGGTCAGCACAATGGATCGTAAGTTCTTATGGCGTCCAGGAATTTGCCTACAGTGAATTTAACTATTCAGTTTTCCCAGCTTAGCAAATATGCAAACGTTTGTGGTTTGATGGCAGGTTGACGGACATACATCATGGCTATGGACATTGGACAATGTAACACGGATATTGGAATTAAGAAAATACCGCTTCAAATTTTATTATGGTAAAATAATTTTTTATCATTCTAATGTAAAATTATCTCGGAGGTATTTTTTATACAGGTGCTTATTTTTATCTTAGAAAAGGTTAATAATAGTCACAATTAATTTTTTTCTCTCTCTGTTACCTATCCATATTTCCTAAAATATTAACCATTTTCTGTAGGGTAGGTACTACTAACTTGATACCAAATATATTTTATTATGAATCTTCTCGCACGCTCTCAAACTCAACGCTTAGGGGCAAGAGTACTATGGTAAGTGGCAAATCTTAAAAACACACAAATGGCACTCAATATTCAAAATATATAAACTCTATCAAACAATTATTGGGCTGCAAAATTGGTATTCACTTAAAAGTATGAAATAATGATGATGGAATTGTAATTTGATTGTATTTAAAGTGCCACGATTTTCAATGCATTACTTAAATATAAAAAAAAAAACATTTTAAATAAGTTTTAGAGGTTTAGTTAAAAGTGCGTCTCTGGAATGCGTGTGACACCATAGACTATAATAGTCTATGCTACAAAAGGTAATAATGGTTAGAAATGTAATACCAACCAAACAAAAAAATACATTCAAACTAGAATCGTGCTATATCTTTTGTGGAAACTATTATGTCGTACAGTGAAATTATTACAGGATTGGTGTCCAAGAAGTAACGATCCACAGTACAAGTTCCGACGCCATAAACCGCACCATATTGTATATTAGAAGCAGTAAAAAAAGAGGCATTATATTTTTACTATCACTAAGAAACCAGCTGACATTAAATAATCCCACAATTATAAATGAGAATGATTGTATATTACCTACTCAAACGCGCATGCGCACTGCAGCTCGACATTTTGGATGAAATCTGACACAAATAAAGTATACTATAGTATAATAAATTATATAGTATGTTATATATTTAGAGAAATCAAATCCCTCGGGAACGCGGAAAAGACCGAGGCAGAATATAGTGTTATGACAAACACACAATATGGACATATTATAGAAGGTTCACGTCGTAAAATCTCCACAGGCCTTACCACCTGTTATAAAGATTTAACTATGCCTGAAAATCTTTTTATGACAAATTCAGAATTTATGAAAAACAAATCAGATTAGATAAAGTTTCATTGCAATAAATAATAGGTGGTGGAGGTGATAAACTGTACATATCAGGTTTATTTCTATAATTTATGTCTTCACTACATTTTCAACTATTTCATTATACCATTAATTCCCTAACTCAATATTACAATAGTAAAAATATCCATTATTCTGTTACTTGTGCACATATTTGTTTGCCTATAGCTTATTTAATTGTTTATTTATTAATTAAACTGAGACCCCTCTGCGCTCGCCGGATAGTTCATGTAAGAGTATAAAGGCCATCAGAGGCTAATAAAAATACTATAATACTGTTTAAGTACCGTAACAGAAACTCAAACGTCGATACTTTATATCAAAATGTAAGTTTAGGTACTTTTTGGAAACATCTATCATAGAACCGTGACAATATTATTTCCTGATGAAGCTGCACAAGGTAAAGCTAGAAAAACATCGAATAGTCATATTGTGTATGTCGCGCTCATCTCAGTGTCAGAATGGCGACGAGCGACGAACATATTCATAGAAAACATTACCGCATCGTCGCACGCGCGTGTTGACAACGCTATATTCAAAGCACAGCCCCAGCGACCTTCACCAGCGAAAGTGTTTTACTTAAAACGGATTATAATGTGTGCTTAAGTTAAGGTAAACCCATTCTATTTTACAGTGGCACGTGAAATGCATTGCAAGCGTACGACCTTTCTGAGGCAATTCATTTCGAATTGTCTGTACACGTATATTATTTTCGTAGAGGTTATATCATTGTTAATAGTTGGTACTAATTGTCAACATTAAAACTTAATATTTGACTAAATTACTACTTACTCTTTTGTTCTTTTTGTTTCATTTCGATTGGACTGAAGGCTTTACGAAACGAAACGTGACCTTGTTATAGGTTACGTTTGACTCTATTTTATAATTCAATACCTTTTCCATATGAATGTAAATTTGTCAACTAGGTACTGTAAGTTAACATAACTGGGAATAAGAACTGGAATGCGATATTAAAGTACAGAATAAGTACATTATAGCTATAGAAAATTCTGATATTATTTAGAAACTGGCTTTAAGAGTTTATATACGAGCCTTTCTCATATTGTCAAAACGTAATTTAGAAGAAAAAAAATTGTATAGGTATCAGTTATCTGGTTTCCATTGTAAACTCTGCTTAGTTTGGGATCAGCCCCCTTATTCAGCTAATACAAACTTCGTCGGCGAGCCGCTTCACGGAGGCCTCGGAGAGCTTACCTCTCACGTGATTAGTAATATTAGCGTAGTTAGCGAAAGAGACAAGCACAGAGGCTGCGACGAAACATCCTCAAGTTAGTGTCATTTTCCTTACAGAATGGAGTCCTTGATGGCCGTCTGTAAAGAATTTCCCAGGATTTTTATTTTATTATGTACGACAATATTTTATCTTAAAGTGAAACAAAAATTTTACTAGTAAAAAAAAAATTGTAAGCTCGAAAAGAAGTTTACTAAACTCTATCAATCCGATTTGATTTAAAAAATAACATAATACATAAATAAAGGTTCAAAAAACAATATTAACTTAAATGAAAGACTTCAGAAAAGGCTTCATCCATTGGAATTGACACGAGACAATATTCGAACAATCTTCGTTTGAATTACTGACATACTATCATTGCACAATAACAATACAAATAAAAAATCCAAATCATCATGATTTAAGCCACCTCTATGTAGTGTGCATGTTTTTATTATATTCTTTTGTTGAGTGAGGTACATCAGCCAGTTACGCCATTAACGTTTTTATGTTCCCCAATTGAATAATATTTAGAGAGATAACATTTTTTTAACTGTTACAACTATCATTAGATTGTATTTTACTAGCAAATAAGTCACAAATGAATAAATAAGTGAGTTAGCACACATTGTAATGTTGTCTAATAATATATTACATCTGTTCGTGTTTGACCTGACTGTAGATTAGATATGAAACTATTATGTTTACATGCCATAATTTTGACGTAAATGTTTCAAAACACAAACCTATTAAAAATATAATTGTACTACATTACATAATGGCGACGCTAATATCCTCAGTTGGGTGCAGTAGTGCAGAATGGTTTAGATAATGAAACAATATAGTTAGCCGTTATCGCTTTGAAAGTCTCAATCCCTTGTAATGAAAACCACAGACAAAGTTGGTAACTTTTAACGAACTCCTTTCGTCCGTATTCGTAAAAGTTCGGAAGGGTCTAAGTCCAAAATCTATATCAGTCACGTAAGTCCGTGTCTAGGCACGAATGACGCTATAAAACAATGATCTATAGTTCTTTTAATTAGTTTATATAAAGTGCATTGTTCAATTTTTTTAATATATTATGAAACATGTAGAAAGTTGCAACAAATTTTGGTAAGAAACGTAGTCAATTTATGAAGATTAGGTACGATTTATGAAATATTCTGACTGTGTCGTACAAAATCATTTCTATAGAAATTCGTTGTAGATATGTAACCAAAAAGGGAAGCAATTTATGACTTCATTATTCATCTACCTACATCATTATTCATTTTCCGTTTTGTGTAATTTATATGGACGTTACTGAAATTTTTCTTCCGTTGGGTGAGCCGTCCTACTTAAATTGTGCCTTACTAATACTTACTATACAGTGCTGTTATTAAAGTTTTTTTTTCAATAAAACGTTTATGGATATTCTAAGGTCGTTCCAAATACTGAAGTATAATTTATTATTTGATCGTAAAATAAAAAAAATTGCCAAATAAAAATTATGTTGCCAATACAGTTGACATTTGATTTAAATGCTTAAAATGTTATTCATTAACCTTTATTGATCGAAATTATTTGTATATCCACTGCAGTAATTTTTTATAATGATACATTATATGCCTCAGGATCGCGGGTGGAACCACAGAATGACAGCTAGTATATACAAATACATATACGAATAAATATAGGTTTACACAATGTATTAGAACTTTTTATTTCTTTTGTCAAACTGGTTGTTGTGTTATGTTTGACACATACGTCACGCGTGACTATCGGTTTGTGATAATTTTTCACAACAACAAAGTAGTCTAGGGGTTATAAAATTCGAATATTAAGTAAGTTAAGTAAATATCACGAGTATTTTGCGAGTACTATGAAGATTAATAATTGTTTCATTTTTCACTCGCTTCGATCGTTGGCTTGGTGGTTAGCGACCCTGAATGCCACGCCGCAGGTCTTTAATTCGATTCCCACCTTGGACAAACATTTCTGTGCATAAACATGTCTATTTGTTCTGTGTCTGGGTGTAAATATCTAAGTATGTATTTTGATGGAAAAGTAGTATATTAATACAACAAGCTCGACTTAGTCTTTGGATATCGGTAAAGAATAAAATGCACAAAAAGTAAAAAAAAACAATTTGAATGCAGTTTTAAACGCTAAAGTCTCACCATTAGAATAAATTGTAACTAGGTAATACTAGTCTTACTAAGGTATACTCGTATAAGGTTACTTACAACTAACTCAGTTAATGTATTGAAACTGTTTTATACGTAACAATACAACTTACCTATAATGTTTATTGGCGATCTAGTGGCACTTGTAAATAAAGGCAAAGTTGCCAGAGAATATCTAATACGCCCACAATCTCGTGTTACAGTGCAACTGATATGGACCTGTAACGTCAAAACTTATGGATTGTATTCGTTTTGAAACTCCGCCAGATATAGAACGAACACAATAGATACATGTGAATACACACATTTGTTATGGTATGTAAGACGTTAATATTTCCGGCAACCCTAAAAATTCTCTATGGATTATGACTCGGTCCATATTCAACTGAATTTTGTCAACTGAAGTATCTACGAATGGGTTGTGATGAATGTCTTTAAATCTTCACGAAAATCGTCCACGTAGGTAATTTGTTTTTTAAGGATCTGTATCCATTGGGGATCCCCCAATGATTATTCTATTATTTAAAGAATATATTGCGAACATTTTCTGTTTTCAACCACTAGACTTGATTACCACTTCCCTTTTGGACTCAGTGTGCCCATAGCTTACCTACATACTGCCAAAATGAAAGTGCTACATAGTAAATTTACTCATGTAAAACATGTAAGACTCAAAATATTATCAGGTCACTCATTTCTAAACGTTACCACACAAATATTTAATAGTGCACCGCTTTCGTAATGTATGCAAAAATAATTCAACTTTTTTTTCTATTTAACGATAAAGGCCATGCCGATTACGCAGCCTCTGGCCAACACGTTTAATGTCAGGTTGCATCGTTTTGCCATTAGACGACAGTGTTTTAAGTGAGGTTATAACAGTATGATAGCAGCCGACTAGTCAGGCGGCCGCTTCATTAACAGGAAGCGTCGAGCGTGGTCTGCATATGCAATAATCGAGGCAACTACGCCACTGACTACACCGAACTGGAAGCTATGACCAGTCACGATATGCAAATAAGATAGTTAAACTTCACACAGTGTGCAAAAGAAAAGGCGGCTATACGTTATTGTTGTAGGTACTGTAGATGCATGGGAGATTCTTAAGATCCTTAAATTCCTTATTTAATTATAAAAATATAAAATTCAAGTCATAATCCAGCGGTAGGTAGGTTGTCATGACTCAACCACGTACGGTAATAATATAAATGTTGAACTAATAATATATCGCATGAAAAATAAATAAATGATTACACTAGTAACAATGTTTAAAAATATCTAAATTATTAATTTAAAACGGTTTGCATTTGTCAGAATACATAGCGTGGAAATCACTATAATTTTGTTTAATTTGACACTAATCATTGGGAGAGGTAAATCAATATCTCGAAATAATATTCGTGATGCATCAGCATAAGAAATAATTACTTGCATAGTTAATCCTATGAAGAGGAACATGTAGCAAATTGGTGATACGAGTTCTAGGCGAGGCTACTTCAAGACCAATAATATTAACGAGAGCAGGTCAGTCAATATTACTTCAGAGTAAATGTAGCGTTAACAACATAAAATGCTTACAGTCTTGTTCATGTGATGAAGATGTACGTTTGCTTTGTAAGTGGCGGATGAACACTCGTTGGATGCGTTCCACGCGCTCATTGCGTAATAGTGTGATAACACTATCGTTATTCGGAAATGGTTGACTAATATTTAGCGCGAATCCTAGAATTCGGTAAGCTTTTCTTTCGCCTCATAAATGTTATTTTGTAGTATTTAGTGTGGCATGGCAGTTTTACTCGTTTTTACACTTAGAAAAATACAAATTTAAAGAAGTAGGAAACAATGAACAATATGATACAAAAATGCCATATACATCAAAGTATGTAAATATGACTCTATCTATTGTAATAAGTAGACTAACTAGACACTGAATTTTTTAACATAATGAAGTGATCCACCCTATCAAAAGCTTTTGCGAAATCTACGCAGTCCATATCTCCATGGACTTTAGCAAAACAGACGTAAACGTAGTCAATATTGTAGTAGCTAAGTCACGATGAAAACAATCTAGCTCGTCGGGTAAATTGTACAGAAGATCGGATAGATGGAGTCCTAACTATTAGCTTAAAATGTTAACTAAACACATAATTATCCACTGGTTGAGTGGATTTTGAACCTGTTTTTTTTAACAGAATGAGTGCTTCCATGAGGGGGGAATGTGTGTTGTTGGGAATTGTGATGAATAATGCACGAATGAGAAGAAATCCGAGTGAAGTGACAAGGACAAATTCATTTATCGTCTAGGAAGGATGTGTTTTTATTTCTATGAGGAAGGATGCGTTTAGTTGACGGTAGTACGCCAATTTTTACAATTTATGTAGATAAGTACCATGTCATAGTTTCCGACCAAGGTTGGGTGATGCAAGATCGTGATAAGAGTAATCTTTTTTTATAAATGTAAATTTATCTTAGAAAACTACCATAATGGAGGGCTCCGAGTTCAACATACAAGCAATGTAAAACTATGAATAAAAATATTGAATAAATTAAATTTTATTTTTAATATACATGGAAATAAAAAAATTCAAAACCATTATTCAGTTGAGGCCCTCGGAAGGCACTTATGAAGGTCAAATTTAAAGTTACCGAAGCCACAACCGGTTCGGAAGTCAGCCTTCAACTGAGAAGAACCGGCAAGAAACTCAGCAAGATTACATTCTTTTTTATTTTTTATTAAATAATTTTTTGTATAAATTTTATCTATTCTGACTTTTTGGCTATTTTATAATAACAATTTTATTAATAATTACAAAATATTTAATATAGGTATAATTCAAAAACAAAACAAAAAATAAAAAAGAAATAATAAGACCACAAAATAGAAAATAACAATAATTACGTCCACTATGCAGAGAGTAGCTATTTCCATACATTTTTAACTTCAATATAATGAACTACCTTGTAATACGCTTTTTCTTTCAAAACTTTCCTAATATAATTTTATAAAAAAAACTATTCAAATGTTAACTGGTTATAATTTATTTAATTGCGTTTAAAATTCCGGATTGAATTTAGATTTGCCAGCTTTTCGAAATCAAAAGACTACTTACCGAGTTCAAAGACCCAAAATGAAGTTCGATGTGAAACACAAAGCAATAATCCCGGTTATCGAATATCAAAATCAATCACGTAGTCGTGAGCGGTCAGTCCTAACGAAGCTCTCTATCAGCCGACACCACTTCCGACAGTTTAACTTTATTGCATTAGCTTCTGGTCATCTAAACCCTGATGGAAAAAATATAGAATCATCGTAGCTGCTACGTCGATTTATTTGCTCTATTCGATTATTGCTTAGTTCAAATATCAGAACCTTAAATAATGATTGGAGTTACTAAAAACTTACCTGATAAGTAATTGGAAATAAAGCCTATAGCTACAAAAATAATTAAATAAAAAAATAATTAATTTAATTGCGGAAGGGGAAAAATGGACCGTCGGGAATATACTGTCGGAGGGTGAATAATAAATATATATAAATTATAGATACCTTACTATATAATATATTGTAATTAATAGGTATTCTATTACCCCCAGCTGATCTCTAGAGTGTTGTATCTCATAAGGCTAAAAGAAAGAGCATAGATGTAGCCACGACCACTTTCCACCTTGCACCGAGTGGTTAACAAAAGGGGGCTGGGGCGTAGGAAAGGGGGCTAAAGTAATAACTCCTAAACGTCATGTGATATGTAATGCACCGAATTCTGGAAGACCAAACATAATAATAAGTACCCATTCTATTGTGAATAATCTAATCATTAAAATGTTTAATTAAACTCTTCGTATTATTAATTTCTTCTTTATCATTTACTTAATATGAAAGCAAACAGTTTGTGAACTGTTGGAACAGTTGTACACATACACTCAATGTCACATACACACAATAGGTACTATGTTGATATAAGACTGTAAATTTAAAATAAAATAACAACGCAGGATGTCAAACAAGTAGATTGAATTACGGTAAATGTCACCCAGCTTAATGCTGAGTAAGCTACGGTAGGTACTAAAGTGTATTATGAGTCCTATTTAAATTATATTGTTATATACAAATTAAAGCTTTATTGATTGTATTTCATATACATATATATTTTTTATAGGTACAGAAACAGATAACAGATTGAGTATTACTTATAAATCTAGCAAATTAACAATATATAAACCGGTAGTCGAATTATAACACAGTAAACCCTACTTTCCTTATATGCATATAAGATAGATGTTACTTATGTTGTATTACTTTTTAATAATGGCAACCCTATAATTTTGTTTTTTTTATTTCGTTAATATAGTTAACTCTGAAATATGTATGTTTTTTATATTATAATGAACACTTGTGCAAATACTTTAGTGTGATGATGGAAGTCATTGAAATATCTTTTTCGACTTTACACTGTATCGTGCTCAATAGGTGCTTATGACATCCTTGCTTTGTTTCAATGATGAATACAATTTGTTCAAATATTTTTTGTGTAAGTATACAAGTACGTTGTAGTGAAGGTTGTTTGCTCATGAGGATTTCACAGTAACGAAAGACCGCAATACAAAATGTTGTACCAAGTATGATCTCATCATTTATTTAAAACCTTCTTGAAAATTTTTCCTGTTAGTCTTAATTTTTTCCGGGACCTTCTTTGCACTCACGACTTCTGGGGCTCGATTCTGTAAGAAAAATTACACTAACTCGAGGATGTTTCGTCGCGGCCTCCATGCTCTGTCTCTTTCGCTAACCACGCTAATACTACTAATCACGTGAGAGATAAGCTCTCCAAGGCCTCCGTGAAGCAGCTCGCCGACAAAGTTTGTATTAGCAGAATAGGGGGCTGATCCCAAAAATGAACAGAGCTTGTACTATGGAAACTAGATAACTGATATACTTTATAATCCATATTTTAGCATACTTTTTTAACCATGGTATGGAGATATTTACACCCAGACACAGAACAAACAGACATGTTCATGCATACAGAATGTTTGTCCTGGGTGGAAATCGAATCCACTACCTGTAGCATGGGAGGCAGGGTCTTTAATCACCAAGCCACCTAGCCCGTAATTTTTTAAGATATTTTTATCCTAGAACAGCTAATGTTAAGGTCTTAAACACACGTGTATAAAAAAAAATATCGGTAAAAAGTCAGTTCAGACAAGTAGAAATAATCCACTGATACAAACTTAAACTTACAATAAAGTTTCTAGTTTCGATGAAACTGTTTGTTCTGCGAGTACCTTCAACTTTATTTATGAGTAGCACTAACTTTCCTAACCACGAGTATCGTGAACAAGCTTGTCATTTAATTTGCGCAACTCCGGACAATTTATAAAACTAATTCTGAACAAATTGTTGTCTCTCACCGCAACCGCGGCTTCAGCAGCTGCATGAGTACCAGTAGGTGCACCGTCTCACGCCATGCTCTTACTACCATAGCACAGTTGCCTACAATCTTTTGTTTGATGTAGGCAACCAGTTGACTTGTGGGTTGTGGCTTCCATTCACCTTCGACTACTTATTATCTCTTCATGCGGGCTGATTTTACGTTAAATCGGAAGACACGGCGAGCAATGTCCGATTAAATTAATAATAAAATTAAATACTTTTTGGTAATAATGAATTAGGTAACAGAGGCTTAAGCACGAACATCTATTGCAAGCGTAACGTTATCGTATTGAGTTCGCAAAAAGGTGGTTTGTATGAAAAATTTAACACCGCGTAAACCGTGACGAAGCGCTATGTTCAATTTCCCCTAGCATTGGTTTTCGGCGCACTGGATACGAATACGATACGCTTACGATCGATGTTCGTGCAAATGTCTCAGATCAGGTAAAAATAATGCATCCACGTAGCTATTTAAACAAATTGCTTATTCAATTCTAAATATGCATCGCTACGGATGCCTTCCCTAATGGAAACAACAATATGGTAAGATTTCATAAAACAATAGGAGACATTGATATCCACTGCTATTAAATGGAAACGTGAATTGTTTGTTCATAATATACTGTGCTTTTGTTTTTAATCGGAATTGGACGGATATTGTTATAAATAAAGATATCGAGAGTAACGTGAGCGGCATATTTGCTCGGCAAACAAACATTCCGACATGATTTGATTTATGAATGAAAGAAGACAATTGACACGCGCTGGGTTGTCAGTTAGAATAAATACTACTAAATATTGTTTGATAAAAAATAATTGTTGATAAATTGCCAGCTGTTAAAATTCGGACAATGCATCGATAACAGAAAGCGCGTGCCTTTTCGTCAGAGGTCGCAAGTTGTAATTTGTTGCCCACGCGCACTCAATTGCCGCATTATGCCGCGGTTTGTCATTTTATTTGTAATATGCCCATCTTGTACCCACCCGCGTTGCTATTAACTGTTTAATTTAATTTGAAAGTGAATTAAGTGTCTTTTGATTTTACGACATTGTACTATGTGATACATTAATAGAACAATTAAGATGGAACGTTTATTACCATTCACTTTATCAATTGGGAAGATATTGTTAGATCGTGTTTTTGATATATTTTTGTCTATCTGTATATTCCAGTGAATCTCGGAATAACTGGGCCGATTTTGACTGAACTGTCACTGGAAAAGCTTTAAAAGGAGAAACTTTTTGTACAGCGGGAAAATGTAAATACCCTCGGGAATATGAGTGAATCCGCGGGGGACAGCTAGTTAGGACATACAATCGTATTAAGCACAAGTATGAAAAAGATTTATTTTGAGTCAGGGATCCTTGCGACCAATCCCCACTAATATTATAAATGCGAGAGTTTGTAGTTTGTTACTCTTTCACGCAAAAACTACTAAACGGATTTGAATGGGACTTGGCACATATATAGAACATGCCCTGGAATAACACATAGGATACTTTTTGTGCCGGGAAAATATTACATCCCTAGGGAACGCGGGTGAAACCGCGGGGGACAGCTAGTATTAGATAAAAATCTGTGGTGTTAGTATTCCAGTTTATTTTTTTTAATTGTATCATAATACCATTAAAATTTACACAACGAATGCGTACCGTAGCGTGACATGACACACAGGCATACAAAGTGACTGTGAATGGAGACGGGGAATACCAAGTGACGCGTGATTATTAATAAAACAGGCAATTTTGTATTAAGATATGCGATTCCGTTATCTTTGTGTTGGTTTATTTCCGCTTTTTTATTGTAGATCATAACTTGAACAACTTTACGAGAAAATCTATTTATTTCCTACATATAGAGCTGATTGGATTAAGTAGTAAAATGATGCAGAAGTAAAATAATATGCTCGTTACGTTAAACTGAGTTAGATTATCAAATGATCTAAAGGAGAAATTCCAATTAACACTTGGTATACTTTCCTTATCAATTTTTTACCCTACCATGAAATTTCAATTTTATTTTTCGTTGGAATTTTTTAAAATCAATTTTGAACCAAGGATAATAGGTGCCAGTGCTCTGACGGTAGCGGTCAGTACCTACTCATTTTCGGTCACGTCTCGATAACTGGTTGCACTCCAACAACCATGTTTCCTTAAGTTAATCGTTGTACAAATGAGTCATTGAAGGTCGTCGGCCTTCGTCCAAAGCCGCGGCAAATTGATGCTTCTTAAGGAAGTTCCGAGAACCACAAGTTACAAAAAAGCCTTTCCAACCTCCGCCGAAATCACGATCGAAATGAGGTTGTATACGCATATTTTTATAGAATAGGAAACTTTTTATTACAAAATGATTTTGATGTTATTTTGAATACTGTATCTTCACTAATAAATATCATGAAATATAATTATTATCCCAGTTATCTATACTAATATTATAAAGAGGAAAGATTCGTAGGTAAGTATCTTTGTTACTCTTTCACGCAAAAACTACTAAACGGATATGGAAACTTGGCACATAGATAGAGCATATCCTGAAATAACATATAGGCTACTTTTTATCCCGGCAAATTGTGATATCCCTCGGACGCGGATAAAACCGCGGGGGACAGTTAGTTATTAATAACCAATCTCGTCTTCCTAAAATGTTATCACACAATTTTTGGTCTAAAGTGATCTAAGGAATTACATTATTTATTACTTTATTTAACAAATATTTTTTAATTTAACTTCAAAAAAGTTTCTGAGTTTCACACTGTTTTCAATGTCGATTCTATTTCGAGTTATAGCTACATAATTGCGTGTGACGCTCGTGAAATTTTACTTCAACGTCATTCAGAATTGACACTATACGTAGCACAGACTATGTCATTTACAAAACAGTTGACATAAAATGCTCTTGGTTATCATATTTTACAATGTAGGTTGGTCAGAATACCAAAGGTTTATTTCTAACTTTAATATAGATATTTGAATTGAAATGCACCAGCCGCCGATTAAATTCCACGCAATTGCATCAAGGACAATTATTATTATCATAGCAGGCAGAATGATTGTACACGGTCAAACTTATTGGACTTTCAATGAGCCTCTATCGTTTGTCTTTAACAGATTGGTCGCACAATGTAATAGGCGATTACGGGTCAAGGTGATTTGGATTGTTAGGCGTATTTTGTGGTTATGGTGGTTATACAATGGAATTTTATTTAGAACTAGGTGTCCCCCGCGGTTTCACCCGCGTTTAGTTTGAAGTTGATCAGACCATGAAAACACATCGTTTAATACAAATTTTACACCCCCGTTTTACCCCTTTAGGGATTGAATTTTTTCTTGTTAGGGGTTGAGTCTTAGTGCTAGTAACGTAGGGGACGTTATAAAAGGAACCCCTGAATTTCAAGTGTCTAACCGTTATAGTTTAGGCCCTGTCTTGTCAGTCAGACAGCTTCTCCTTTTATATAATATTAGCTGTCCCCCGCGGTTTTACCCGCGTTCCCGTGGGATGTCCCATGTATTATACATAAAAACCTTCCTCTTCAATCACTCTATCTATTCAAAAAAACCGCATCAAAATCCGTTGCGTAGTTTTAAAGATTTAAGCATACATAGGGATATAGGGACAGAGAAAGTGACTTTGTTTTATACTATATAGTGATAATGATATAGATGTGGCCATATTTACATAATTAGCTTGTTGAATTCGATAATTATTTTTTTATTGAATCGTTTTCAAAGATCACGACCACTATTCAATTATACATAGACAAGAGTTTGATTTTGAACACGATGTTTCATCATTTTAATTAACTTCTGAGCTACCTCTCTCCAGGACTTAGCGGTTGAGGAAGATTACAAAAATTGAACTCTACATTAAAATAGTTAAATGTGTTCCGTATGTGTATCGTAAAACATCTGGTTGAGATAAGATTTAAAAATAAGCATCATTCCATATTTTTCTCCGTCTTGGCTTCAGAGTTATAGTCTATACAGCCGTAAATAAGTGCATCAAGTAATTGAATATCAACATTATTTGAGCAGTAACCTACTAGTGTTCAAAAAGTGGTTTAAAAGCGTCCGCTTCATGACGAGTTTTGTAAACACTTACACTTGGCAGCGAGCCAAAAATCTTAACCTGTGCACCTTCATTTACGCTTCAAGTCTGATATTTTAGATTGAAGCTAGGTTTCGTGAATTAACAAGGAACAACCTTTTACAAATTCAACAATTTATAATTTGCATCTAGCAGCTTTATCATTGCACCAATCACATTTTTAAATAACTATTTAGAACAGCCCAATGATAAAAATCGATGATTGAATCATTTTATGCTTTAATTCCAGAATCAAAGTTATTCTTGCGCGTAGTAATTATCTGTTCTTACATTCGATTGCTATTTATACCAACGAGTATATTATTTGGTTCGACAAAAAGCAGATTCCTATATAAATTACGTTATAAATAAGAGGAACTTCAGTAAAGAATGCGTTTGTTACGTTTATAGGTGTAAACGCATTACGCTCAGCAATTAAAGATGTACTTATACCTAATGGAGGCGGTGTAGTATAATTATAGCTCTTCGAGGCTCTCTGAGTGGGTCTATCTACGCCCTTGGATGGATCAGGTCCACTCTCTATATGGGATGTCAGTATGTATTGAATTGTATCTATTGTAATGCAGTCATTAACTATTACGATATGTATGACGTTTCGACGGCACATCATTATGAGCATGATACCGTGTTAATAAAAAGCTCATGGTGTTGCTAGCTGTATAAAAAGTTTTAGGCAATACAGTACATATTTCCTGCAAAAAAATGATTTTGTATGATGGGAGGAGTAGACTGATTGATTCATATTTAAAATCAATGTGTAAATTTGTTCTCTGTCTAAGCATAAATTATTATTTCTAAGATCAATGACGCACGCAGTAAGCTCTGCGTGTAAGGTATGTATGAATCATATATTTTTTTCCTTTTTATTGTTTACCTGGGAATTCCCACGACTTAATAGTTCCAGGGTTTGATTTCAAGTTCATTGTAAAACTTATTTAATGACTGCATTCCTTAGTTTTGATTTATAATAGAAAAATGATACGATAATATGAGCATACAGACGACTGTGGTATTGTTATAGGTAATTAGTAGTTATGATGTCAACGAAGTTGAATAAAAAAGTTTAAATAAAAAAAAAACTTTTTTTTTCATATTCTTATAGGTTTGCGTCCGTTAGTAACAATATTTGCAGTTTACAAATGTTCACAGTAATGAAAACGCTCATTAATTCGTTGCGTGTGACCGTTGTGATCTTGGTCGAACGCTTAAAGCAAAAGAACGGTTTTGCAGTAAATTTGCACTTCACTGGCTTGGAGCCAACGCTTTTAGCTGTGGTCGAAAGGTGTCAGTCGAATCAATGCTGTAATAAATACAGTTACGGTACGAGTGGGTACGAAACACAAAATACTGTAAAATAAGTAGGGTATTAAATTTTAATTAAGTAGGTATCTATAATTTCGATATTGATTAAATTGTGCTTTACCTAATCGGTATAAGGTATGTATTGCTTTTAATACTATTAAAAAAGGGACCTAATATTTTTTTATGGTAGGTTGTGTGGCAATATTCGGATAATTTTGTGCTGTCAGTCTGTCCCTGTAGTATCCGTGTATCACAGATAATTTAATATAGATAAAATTGATAAGCTACTTTTAAACATTTTTAAGTCATTTATTTTTATTTCTAACTAATCTCCTTTTAATATTAAAATAAAATAAATTAAAAAAAAATATAAAACAGCTAATAACGATTGACAATCAATAATAATTGATGAAATTTGGAAATTTTGTGGATTCTATAATCCGATATGATGATGTACTAAAATAAAAATAGAATCAATTGGAATGGCCCTCCATTAATGCAACTGAGGGCTGCAAAAGTTCATACATATATCATTGAAAATAAGCTTATAATATTTGAAAATCATACAAACAAGGAAAATTGGCAAAAATACTGTGATATAAACGATATTCTGGGAACGACTCCAGATTGAACTATTATGAAGAAGATTGATGTCATACGTGTACAATAAAATTGCTCCACCGACAATGGCATAGCGTGTGTTCAGGGAAACTGTACCTGTTTTTCATAGAATAAAACCTTTTATTTTAGTATTTTTTAAGTTACTTGGTAGCGGACATGACATTCTATTCATTTAACTTCGAAAAAATAGCCAAAAAAAAATAATTAAAACAACTTATTCGTAAATAATTGAAATAACAATTCCCAGTATCTCAATGGGATTAAAAATAACGATGGCAAAAGTCTTGCAGAAAAACAGATAGCGAATGCGAAGTCAGAATTGCTTTCGCAAATTGTATGCATTGCCAACTAAATGATTTTCCAAGCTTTTTAGTTACTTTTGATGAGAATTTATGTTAGATCTATTGGCAATTCATTATGAACTCGCCGATTCGAATGTCTCTCATGAATCAGTGAGTTTGTTCGTGTCTGGCGCCATGCACTCACGGTAGCCGCAGCCTGCAGGAATGCCACTCGACAGTCGGTATCAAGTCTTTGAGTACCGTTGTGTATCTACCGCTTTGGTTACCACTAAAATGCAGTTGATATCCAAAAAACACATGCGCTGCAAATATATTTTTAAGATCATTTTTTTTTTGCATGTTTTTTCCCATAAGTGTTGTCTGTTTTGACCTAAGCCTAGTGTTACATAACAGTGGCAATATGTCATCGTTTCCGGCTTCCCCAATGGCGATGACTGTATCTAAATAGTAGACAGGGAGTAATTATGAAGGTAGGAGTGTCCAGTTGCGTCAACGGTGTGTAACCACGTGTAACTCGAACCGACATACATGCGTTGCTCGAGTTTCTGAATCGACATCGTTCTCGCTACGACACGTGCAGGAAACGTTGCAATTTGCAGAATTACTTCATACTAAGTGCTTGTTTTTTAAACCATACGAAATGGTAATTTTGATAACTTACTCAGTGATATTTAAATGCATTACACACAAAAATCATACGCAATATTTTCAAATATTTCGCTTAAATAGCATGTATTCAATTTGCGTTAGAATCGATATTGAAATATCAAATACAGTTCTTTAACAAGCGGCAATAGATTTATGCAACGCAACTATCTCAGCCACTTTACGACTGTGCAGTAGATATCTATCCAATTCATTTCCTAAGCTGGGACTAATAACACACTCAAGTTAACGAAGCATGTGGGAAGGCGTGAAAGCCACGCATACCAGAACTTTTATTACCACTTCGGAATTTCTTAACAGCGTCAGTTAACCATTAAGCTTTTGTTATACAAATGTATTGTAACGTCAGTACCGTTTGATACATTCTGATTAACATCTCGGTAGGTAATAGTGGTTGCAGCTGCAAAAACAATACCACACATGCCATTGGCCTTCTTAGTAGCCACGCGTGTGTGAATCGAAGCTTGTTGGCGTACTAGCAATGCGAAGGTTCTAAAATAAGTTATAGCTAATTCCCGACTTCACTCGGTGGCGAGGAATGCAGTCAGGCGCAGGCGCATTGTGTTCAGTTATCTAAACACCACGAACCCGACTCAGACGCCACTAAATGCCATACCACTTAAGCTTGCCAATGTCTGCTAAGTATAATACGTACATATCAATATGAAAATAAGCCCTAAACAACCTCACCTATTTGTCAATCATTACAAATTAATAATAATAAATAAATTTGTCAGGTACAGAATTAATAGGTGGTTTATACAAACGTTTATTGTCGATTACGAGTCGTATCGTATGAATCATGTTAGCTATTGTTTGCCTCAGGTTGATGTCCCGACCCTCCCTACTGCAAGTCACAGTTTTATTCGAGGGAAAGGGTGCGGCGACTTGTGCGCTGTGCTACATACGAGCAGCTACCAGTCTACATTGGACTTCTAAACCAATTCCAAAAGCAACTGGCTATAAAAGTACGCTGTATTTCCAAAGGTCACGTTTACCTGGCTTTGTCAGTTGACTGAGCTTATGAATAGACCCAGCTCTTTGTCCAGACTAATAAGAATAGCGTCAGAATACACAATTGTGCGAATCGTCATGCATGGGTAAGCATGGCGTCTTTAATTCTTTTATGTTCTTGAATAATTAACATTTTTCCGTACCAATGTCGGGACGAATTTTATGCAAAGCAGTTTGAGTAAGTTAAGTTATAAGTATGTTTTGATTTTTTTGCCGTTTCTTTTACCTAAACATATTAATGTTTGTATTTTTATTTCTTAACAGTAAATTCAGATTTACTTTAATATTTAATATTCAGGCCATGTTTATTTTGCAATTTGTCTCCTGAATCTAAAACATTAAAAACCTAATCGACCGAATCAATTCAATCAGATAACCATTGAACTTACTGATTTATCTAAATTTCAACGTATGTATTCACAAACCATTCTCATTTCCCACGTATTAAAAGACAGTCTGGTCTTTTATGTGAACCTGTATACCGATCTATTGATTTAGACCACCATCAGACAGAGGGGCGTGATTCAACTGTAACGCCAGGTATGGCCATGTATTCATTGGGGATATAGCTGCAACTCATTACAAATGTGAATAAAAAATTATGACTCAGATATTTGAACGCACACGAAGGAGTTAGAGACCCCAATGGCAACTATGAAGGTAAACATTTTACACAGCTTACTCCTTAAGCCCCTCTTGAAAATATATCACGTATCCTTTTTTCATTAGCACTGCTTGCTTTGCTCTTGGAACTTGCCTTTAAGTAGATTGTATAATGTATTTAGGTTGGAGGTTAACCTTTCTAGCGTGGTTTACCGATGAATTATTATAATACCTTCGAGCTTTCTTGTAGGCACCTTCAACACGAAACAGGTTTATTATCTTTAAGGTGTCAATTTGTAAGGTTTGTCGTCAGAGCGGTGGAGTCCGTCTAATCAACTTTAAGTAGTGGAATATAGTTTCGTTTTGAACACACATTTTCGTTATATTTGATCATGGGCTTTTACTTCCTTGCTTCATATACTAGTCTGTTATTGTTTGTTTTGGTCTATGTTCCTTTTAGCACTTGTTTAGTTAGGTAGATACGATGAACATTTGCTTCTGTGAGTTTACTTTGTCTTCTGCATTATCTCACGCTGTTTAATTAAACAATCAAGTATCTACTTTTGTGTTTTGGGAATCAGATTGTTAAATAGTGTTATTATGAAAAGAGAAGGTCGCTGTGTTTATATCCATAGATCATTATGTTTATCTTGCTAACTGACCTATGAAAGGTTTCACTTTCACTGAGTTCTTAATTAAATACTCGACAACATTATAAAAACGTTACGAATAACAGCTCAGCGATGTCAATTAGCATAACTCGTTAAAAAATTGCTCGTGTTTATGTTCATGTCAACCGAGGAGCGCAGCATCCTGATACCAATCTGTTAACGAGATGAAAAGTAAGGATAAGACTATTTAAAATATAATATTAATAAACTTACTGGAGTGTTATGTTTATTTTTCCTCCCACAAGTGTTCCAAACCCGCATTTGCGCGGCCAGCGTGCACGCAATCGTTCCGTTACACGGCTTAATTCTGGCACTCCAATATACGAGATATCAACCGAGTTTTTACACTATAATGTTAAACTTGCGAGCAGGCAAGTTTGAGTGATGCACACAAACGGCGGAGAACACAGGCGCCCCGGGTGGTAACGCGCGACAGACTGATGGTGTGGGGCGCACTCCTACATCGTGCGACGCGGCTCGGAAGCGGCGCGCCGCTCTGGGACGGGGGACCGTGAAAGAAGGGCCACAACCCGACAGAGTTTTTTTGTCCCATCTAAGATTAGCAACAAACACTGTCTGGCTGAATTCATTGAAGGGGGTTCGAACAAAGTGGACCCCGCTCTTAACACATGACGCGCAGTTATAGTAACGTCTGGCCAGGGTTACTGATCATGCAAGGTCAGTCTTTTCAATTATATATTTTCATGAATCCACAAAAACCCGTCTAGCGTAACATCGTCATCAATATCCAATGATACTATAATATTTAGCACATGAATTAGTAGCCCACGTGTTGTCCAGACATGCTCATGTCTGTCAGAAATTAATCACAAAATTTTTAATAGAGCGATATGTATAAAAAACCGACGTATAGTGTCAATGTGTATTCAAGTAGGTACTTATATCATATCAGACTCCCGGGAGTTGTTATAGCTGGCACGAGGAAGCCACGACGTAATGTAATAGAAATCGTATTGCACAATTTCCTGATCAGGTCTCGCAGGCGGCACAGCGGGGCTGGACCTGGTGACATTTTCTTGATAATACCTAAACATAAGGTTAGTATTGCGGCTGTTTACGACATTTAAAACATCTTACTTGATTAGATGAAATTATAAGTGTCTCTCATATGAACCTACTTAATATAAAACAGCAAAAAAAGTATATGATAATTTTAACTAAAATATTGGTTCTTTATTCTGAAAATATATCATTTGTTATGATTTTTTTTATCTTAATGATTATTTGGAATTCATCAGTAGGTATACCGTAATAATAATTTCAGCGTGGAATATAAAAAACTATAATACTTTAACGAACAATGACTCAAACCTCTGCCACATTAACAAACGCTAGGTATTAACATTATTATAATTTTTATAAAATTTTATAGGTTGATCATTAATGCTGAAGCGATTTTAATTTAAAAAAAGATTAAATATCTAGCGACTCGTCCCAGCTTCCTCTGAGTGAGAATACTAATATGTGTATTATACACAAGCTGTCCACCGCGGCTTCACCTGCGTTCCCAAGGGATGGTACAGTATTTTATTCTTCATATCATCAATATTTTTCGCAGCGCACGCGATGTAAGGAATTGTTTGGGTCAGTTTTTTACACCTTAGGTTACACTATTGGAGTTTTAGTAGGGATTTAAAAAAAAAATATAGTATAGCCTATGTCACCCGGGAATAGTGTAGCTTCCCAACGGTAAAATTATTTTTTAAATTGGTCCAGTGGTTTCGGAGCCTATCCAATGCAAAGAAACAAAAAATTAAACTTGCGGCACGCTATGATGGCCGTTTGACGTTTAACAATGACAAAGAAAAATAACCTTTATTCTTTCAGCCATAAGGTGTATCTATTGATCCAACAGCTGATTGTATGATGATGGAAATCAACCTTATTCTAAAGCGATACAGTTTCCTTTCCTATGACAATCTGAAACGTCAAAACGGCCATCATAGCGTGCCGGTAGTATAGTATAGATATAGAGGTATAATAATTTCCAGAAAAAAAAAACATTGATGGTAAAATCACATCAAAATCTTTTGCATAATTTAAAAGAACAACACAAACAGACTGAAATGGTTACTTGTTTTATATAATATCAAAAAAAAAGACCTTGTCGTTATTTTTTGTTTTTGCCGGTTCTAATTAGTTCAAGACTGATTTCCAAACTTATTGTAACTTTAGTAGGTTATATTTGTTTATTATTATAAACAATTTCTACGAGTAGAAAAACCGAAGCGTACAAATTGTTCGTGTAAGCTGTTACTGTTCTAAATACCTCATGACATATTTCCGAATTTATACTTTACGAGATGTATGGAATAAATCCAGCCCCATATTATCCTGGGCTATACAGTTAAGCATTCTCAAAGCAATCGAGACAGCCATTTTAGATTAGATTGGTTCTGGCAGATGGCACTAAAAAGGTATGGAAAGGACTTACAAAGAATGGTGAATCTAAGAAGTGAGCAATCAACCTTTCAATTGACTTATCCAAGTAATCGAATTGTTCATTACAGGAAATGCTAGCTAATATTCTTACCAAAAATTTGCAATATCTTGCTTTGTATTTGCAGATATTATATTATTATATTATTATATTATTGCTATACTAACGTAGACCCAATTTCGACTTACTGCCTCGCCTCAGGTTTTAGGTTCGAAACCCAGCCAGAAACTCGATTCTGTAAGGAAAAAGACACTAACTCGATGATGTTTCGTGCTCTGTCTCTGTTACTTACTACGCTGATACTACTAATCACGTGAAAGGTAAGCTCTCCGAGGCCTCTGTGAAGCGGCTCGCCGACGAAGTTTATATTAGCTGAATAAGGGGGCTGGTCAAGCATTTGTGTGCATGAACCTGTTAGTTTGTTATGTGTCTCGGTGTAAATTTCTACAAAACTATGTATTCGACAAGTAGAATGTGTGAATAAGATAATAATCAGATAACCCCAGAGATGGCCAAAGAAGTAAAGGGCGACAAACGAAACGCTGGGAAGACGACCTAATAAGAGTAGCTGGCCCAGAATGGAGTAGAATAGCAATGTACAGAAAAAGATGGATCTTCAGGGGAGGCCTTTGTCCAAGGACAAGCTGTTTCCTTAACCGATCGTCAGTGAAATTTTTAGTTAGTAACATTATTGTGAACATTAATAAAGGCTTTTTTTATTTTATTTGTAGAATATCAATTATCTGGTTCCTATATTACAAGCACTACTCTGAATTAGGAATCAGCCCCCTCATTCAGCTATTACAAACTTCGTGATTAGTAGTATTAGCGTAGTTAGCGAAAGAGACAGAGCAAGGAGGCTCCGACGACACATTCTCGAGTTAGTGTCACTTTCCTTACAGAATCGAGCCCCTGACATGTGTGAAGAATGCCTCAGGATATTTATTTATGTAACTCGAATAACGTCACGGCTCTGGCTACATTTCATTTACCACCAAGATCATAAAAAAATAAATTAGTATTTATTCAATTAATTTATTTTTTTATGATTCTTGTTAAGAAATTCTGAATGTTGCGAACATCATAAATGTTAACCATATTCTTTGAATATAACATAGTATGTGATAGATTGTAACGAGAATATAGGATTAATTTTATCTTAACCTGTTCTATGTTACAATGTTCCTGTGGGAACCACATTGAGTAATAAGATAATAAACTGTGTAAAGACTACAGTAGTAAATATCGAACGAAGTATTAACTTGAGTGGTACGGTCAGCAACATAAGTAGCTTAACAGATCCGAAATTACAAAACACCTGAACTTTTTTTTTTCTTTTTTTTTTATGTTTTGGTAGGCAAACGAGCAGACGTATCGCCTGATGGTAAGCGATTACCGCCGCCCATGGACACCCGCAACACCAGAGGAGCTACAAGTGCGTTGCCGGCCTTTTAAAAAGGAGTATGCTCTTTTCTTGATAATTTAGAAGTATACCATAATGTTATAGGTTTATGAAGACTCACTTTTACTAAACTCATAATTACTTTATCTTTTCATATTATTGATAGATGCAGTGTACAGTTCCTTTGTAAACTTGGACCTGTTCAGCTACTTATGTTGCTGACTGTACTTAAAAAGGATTTTCGTTGTATTACATTTTATTCCATATTTTATATCGCTAAAAGTATTAACATTACCAGCAATGGATATCTTGGAAACTGCATTATTCGTAAAACAAATAAATATTTATGCAAAAAGTTTGTGAGGTGAAGAAAAACCCAATGCGTACTCAATATATGAGTAAAATGGAAAACAGCTTTAATGAATAAGAACTTTTTCTAGGTATCGCTCCAAGAATATACAATAAAGTACCTAATACTTACTATAAAAGATCGGCCGTTTGCTCTCACAAAAGTTCAAAAAAGATTTCACAAAATTATTAATTGAAAAATGTTAATATAAATTTAAAATTGACGACTTAGTACCTAAAGTACTGTGTTTAGTTATGTTATTTAATTTCCATTGTGTTTATTAATTTTAATTTATACGTAAAATTCTAATTTATTTTAGAATAATAAATTATAATACCTATGCTGCATAATTTATTTGGCAAAACTTAGCACAGAATTGAATAATTTAAGATCTTCGACATGTTATGTACGAGTATACCTTCTTTTTACTCATACTTAATTCTTCTTAATTCTCACTTGTCATTCAGTTTTTTTTATTACAGCATATTGAAAAACCTTGGGATAGCTAATTATCATGATATATTAATATGAAAACGATGGCAAATATTATTCAAATCCGATCGGCCGAACGATTGAATCACAGACATAGAAACATCCCATTCCCGAGGGATATCACATTTTCCCGGGATATAAAGTAGCCTATATGGTCTTCCAGGATATGCTCTATCTATGTGCCAAGTTTCATCCATATCCGTTTAGTGGTTTTTGCGTGAAAGAGTAACAAACACACAAATCTTTCCTCTTTATTATAAATAATAATAATAAATATCCTGGGACATTCTTTACACACGGCTATCTGGTCCCAAACTAAGCAGAGCTTGTACTATGGAAACCAGATAACTGATATACTACATATATACTGTTTTTTTCTAAATACATACTTATATAGATATTTACACCCAGACACAGAACAAACAGACATGTTCATGCACACAAAATGTTTGTCCTGGATGGGAATCGAACCCGCGACCTTCGGTTTGGCAGTCAGAGCGTTAACCACCAAGCCAACTGGCCTGTCAATTATATTAGTATAGATACCGATAATAATTAAATGTGTACTGTTGGTGTATGTAAACTTAATAAATAAATACAAAATAATTACTTTGATTGTGTTTTATACATTAAAAATCAATTAACTAATCTGCCTACTTATTGGTAAAAATAATCAAGAATCTGGACGTAGTAAGTATGACACTTCAAATTATATAGAATATATATATAATAATAAATAAATAATAATGTCTGGGACATTGTTTACACACGGCCATCTAATCCCAAACTAAGCAGAGCTTGTACTATGGAAACCAGATAACTGATATACTATGTACTACTTAAAAAGAAATCATACTTATATAGATATTTACACCCAGACACAGAACAAACAGACATGTTCATGCACACAAATGTTTGCCCTGGGTGGGAATCGAACCCGTGACCTTCGGCTTGGCAGTCAGAGTCGCTAACCACTAAGCCAAAATGTTATCCTCTTCCATATTTTAAAATATGAATTTGATCTTTATCCTTACGATCCCGAACCATTTTCATAAGTATCTATAGCTTGATGGAGATCAACTAAGGTACAGTTGGTACTATAATTCACAAAAAAGATTTCCTGTAAACACAATATATGTGGCTAAATAAGATACAGATGCAATAACGATAGATGATTGCTTACATATCTCCAGGCGAGTTGGCTCGTTAGCATTGCCATTATGTGTTATACTGTCACTAGCTCACTCAATGCTTCTACATTGTTGCCAGCTGCCGGCCGAGTAGGTAAGTGGTAAAATGGAGCTTAGTCCCTCATCGTCTATTAAACCTATTTGCATTATTATTTACTACTAGCTGCCCCGACCGACGTTGTCCTGTCTTAACTATGAATTGAATTCGATTCTTCCGATTGAATCAACCGTGAAATGCACTAAGTAATGATAAATTAATTATTTTATCAATATAATTCCGACCCATGGCTCTGTTTTAAACGATATTGTCAAACGCCATAAGTTAACATTATATATTAAGAGTATATATATTGTCAAAAGCGGTAAGGTTACATTAGATAAGTTGATATGGTCGTTATGTTTTCTTAAATTTTCTAATTTTCCGCGCAACTTTCTTAATTTTTTCGTTCATAAGAACCTACTCCTGACAATAAGAAACACTTAGAATTAGCGAAATCGGTCCAGCCGTCCATGCGTGATGCCGTGACCAAGGGATATAGGGATTCCTTTTTATATATATAGATGTTCTGTGCGTTATACATTGTGTTTGATGTGTTGGATATGATTTTATTTTCATGTAATTTTGTTCAATTAGTGGGAGTTACATTTAAAAAATAACCTATGTACTTACAAAAGAAGATTGAGGTTTCCGTCGTCAACACTAATATTATAAAAAGGAAATTGATTATTTTTTTATTTGTTTGTTTGCATTGAATAGGCCCCGAAACTACTTGACCGATTTGAAAAATTCTATCACTGTTGGGAAGCTACACTATCTCCTGTAAACATAGGCTATATAAAATTTTAAAAAAAGTTATAGATCCATATTAAAACTCCAATAATGTAACCCAAGGTGTGAAAGAATTACCAAAAAACTTTCTTACATCGCGTGCACTGCAAAAACAAGATGAAACAAAAAATAATGTAGAATCCCTCGGGAGCGCGGGTGAATTTTTAAATATTTTTGTATTTTCATTTTGTTCACTTAGTTACATTCAAAACATAACCTACTAACAAAAGAAGATTGAGGTTTTCGTCGTTCGTTAAATATTTTTGAAGTGATACTTTTTATGGCCCTCCCTTTGCAATACTGATCTGCAACCTTTTTGTGTGACGAAAAATAAATGAAGGATAAACACAATCTATGCTATTCATAGATTGATGGATAGTTAAAAGGTTTCCCTGTAATACAAAAAAATCACTTCTATAGCGTCTTTACGACACACACTGTTTTAATTTTTATGTAGGTATGTTACCCGATCCCTCGAAGACGGCCGAAAATTGTTTTCTTTTTAATTAGTGGTTGTATTTGTATCTAAATAGGTTATGTATTTAATTAAAGAACAAACAGACATGTTCATGCACAGAAATGTTTGTCCTGGGTGGGAACCGAACCCGCGACTTTCGACTTGGCAGTCAGGGTCGCTAACCACCCAGCCAATTGGCTTGTCAATTATTTTAGACGTAGAACACAGGATCCGAAATGGCTAATTTTCGTCACGGTTCAAATAGTAATATATAAAATAGTAGAGCTCATTGTGCAGAGTTCGTCTGGGGAAGTAATACCTACCACCTTACCCATTTCCGCCGTGAAGCAGTAGTGCACTTGTATTGCTGTGTTTAGATTAGAATGGTAAGGGGGCGGTGAAATTACAGGCACATGAGACTTGACAACTTCACGTCTCAGGGTCGACAACGCATTGGCGATGCCCTGGTGTTGCAAATGTCCATAGGCGACGGTGACCACTTACCATCAGATGGACCGTGTGCCTGTTTGTCGGCCCCTGTGGCATAAAAAAAATTGTCGCCCATATTACTTTTTAATTTTGTCACATAATGAAATGATTACACAATATAAATATACCTTTCTACATAACATTCAAATGGTATGTACCTAATAAAATAATCGTGGAAACTTTATGGTTGACAATTAAAGTAATTACGTTATTCAATAAACCTTACTACATTCATACATTCCTTATGTTGCAGCATATCCGACATTTCAAGATGTCGTTTCCAAAGAAATACATAATAAACGTTCATAAATATTCCAATTCGATTGCAGCGGATAAAAAAGTTATCGAATATTTTTTGCAAACATATATTAATATCGCAATATAAATTTATGATAATTACGAATTGCATCATTTTGCAGAATCCCGCAGAGCTGTTAAAAATAAATTAACGAAATAAAACTTCAAAAATATGTTAATCGTTTTTAACAATGTAAACACGATAAACAAATACACGAAATTACGATTTATTATTAATCCGAAACACCGGCCAAGTGCATGTAAGACGTCGCATATTCTATGGTTCCAAAGTAATTTGTTATTTGGTAAATATACACAACAAGTCATATCATTTTGTTAGCTTTTGCCCGCGGCTAGACAAGGTAACACAAAATCCTATAGTGTAAGTAACATCTTAAACTAAGTCAGTTGGAGCGAACATAAAACTAAAACTTTAAAGAGATATTGGTTTTCGTTTTAGCTTAGCTCACGCTGAGTTCTGTACTTAGTACACATACATTTTAGTTCTGTATATAGTTAAATAGCCTTATAGTCTAGTCAACAAGTTAAAAAACCGTTGATACTGCGAATTCAAATACTGACGATAGCTTGTTGGAATCGTTAAAATACACATAAACAATTTCAATCATAAAAAATTAAAAGTTATAAACAAGTAAAGATTCCAAAGGAATGGAGTCCACGTTTTTGTAAATAGCTCAAATAACTATTGGAGCTAGATAACTCTACCCCTTTTTTGTCACTTTTCTTTTTTTTTTGTCAGTTTTTGTTGTTTAAATATAACCATAGACTAATAACCATCCTAAAGAGTTGAGTTATCAAATGTAACCATATTTTTAAAAATCCGACTGGTACCGTGGTATCTAGTCGTTCAGACAGACAGACGCGGCGAGGTAGTTTTTGTTTTATATTATGTACTGATAGAATTAGAAGGTACCTAATATACAAAAAACCCCGTAAAAATATAATTCATTATCAAAGCCAACAACCCTAGTAAGCTGTAATGTCAGGGAACCAGATTATTTAACAGATAGGCCTACGTACCTATTTTACTTTTTTTTTTAGGTATGTTATACAGCGTTACTACGGTTCTTAAATATTGTGAATAGACTCGTTATAAGGCCCCATTTAACTCCTTTCGGCTTCCCGGGTAGTTTTGTAACATTCTGTAAACATCGTTGTATCTTATATAAGTTGTTTGTTTCCTTATAAATTAATATCTGTGTATCATAAGTATAGTAGCTTTCCATGCCACAGTTTCTCGCGCATTCCCTTGAGATCTAATATATCCCGGATTATAAAGATTTATAACATCTGGTAAAAGGCTGCATGAATAAAATATATTTGTATTTCCATACTTATTTTCAGCTTAATATTTCGTTATCTAACGAATCATTATAGTAATAAAAGATTTTATATGCAAAATGTCAGCTTTATCAAAAGGGCATAGTTATGTAGGGTTATAAATAAGAATACTAAACTAATTGAGGTTTTGTAGCTTTTCCATCTGTACCAATATGGCAATTATACCTTATTATGTCTTTCATAACCTGTATATACATAATATAACATAGGTACATAATATGTTACTACATTTTATTATATAAATCTCTACAGCTCACAAATCGTGTAATTTTGAAAATAGAACGCACAGTTTAAGAAAACATGTTTAAAATTACAAAAAATATATTTTTCGCATCATAGGGAACCTAGGTGATTGCTAAAAGGCAACCATGATGTAGCAATTAAGTGGATATAAGATAAAACACGATGGAATTAGAGATAATTCGCTTGTGAGATCATCATGGTATCATCACAAGGATATTGCGATGATAGCACACGCTCGAGTTACGTCAGAGGCCCAAGAGTTTCGCTAGGTCTTCTCTGGCACGATTTTCGGAGTACCATAACAATGTACTTATAAAAAAGAAATAATAATAAAGCCGTTTGTTTCCGAAAATTGGTATTTATTTGCTAATAGGATTGTTTGAACTAACATATAACTAAAGTATACGAGTATACAATACAACGTGTTACAAAACACCCCGTAAAAATATAACTACATTATAATTACAAAAAGCCAATAACCCTAGTAATCTGTCATGTCAGGGAACCAGATTATTTAACGGAAAGGTCTACCTATTTTACCTAATAATTGTCTACTTTAATAGTTTTTCTATATTTCATTCATAAAAATCTGTTTTCTTTATTTTTTTGGAGTATGCTATACAGCGTTAGTACGGTTCTTAAATACTGTGAATGGACTGGTTATAAGGCCCCATTTAACCTCATTTTGGCTTCACGTGTGTTTCTGTAACACCCTGAATATGTGATATATACCTGTACACTATTTTCAGTTTCATGACATAGTCAGTAAGAGTGGTTTGGTAAGCAGCGGGTTCCACTCTTTCTGCCTTTTTAATTGAAATCACTTGAATGTCTTGAAGGCCCCTGAGGATTTTTACGAGAAGATTAAAGTGTTTTTCAAAATATTCTGGAACATTGTTTAACAAGGGCATCTAATTAAAACTAATCAGAGCTTTTATTATGGAAAACAGATAACTAATGTACTCCATAGTATATTCTTTTTTTTTTCTAAATAGGCTCATGTACATATTTGCGCCCAGACACAGAACAAACCGACATGTTCATGCACACTTCTGGGTGAGAATCAAACCTATAGCCTGTGGCGTGGCGGTCAGGGTATCTAACCACCGTAAAATAATATTTTATTGAAGGGTATCGATCAAAAGAACCGCAAAGACGATGTTCGTTGTAAAAATTACAGAATAATACAAAGTTGTATTTTTAATCGTTTATTGATTACATAATATAAAATTACTTAGCTTTATATGTATGGTAGCTCAAGCTTTAATGATGCAAAAGTGATAATGACATTCGCACCAATGCTTCTTATTATACGCCCCTTTGTAATACAAACAGAATGGTAAGAACTTATATTATATGTAATATGGTGTCACCTGCGTATTCACCCGCGTACCCGAGGGATATAACATTTTCCCGGTATAAAAAGTGGTCTAAGTTTTGTTTATTTTCTTTAACAAAGATATTTTACAAACATAAAGTAACCGGTAATGCCTGTACCAGGAGACTCCGCTCTTCCATAACTAAATACTTACTTAATTACAATGCTTAGCTGTATTTATTATTACGTTAGTGGTATAGGTAGTTATTTTAAGTTACTTCTTATAACATCAGCTAACTGCCAGTGAAAGTCCCTTCTAAATTATTCCAGCCGTTTTAGAGCCATAAGCAACATACACTCATGGATCTTTATTTTAGTGGGTTTTGCACTGTCTTATTGATTTTATGCTGATGTTAATATTCTAATTAATATTTTTTCTTTTAGTAATTATTTATTTTATTGACGTGTTTCTGTGCATTGGAGTATTACTAAAAATACTATAATAATAATCAAATAGTGCAAATAATAACTAGTAAAGAAAGTATCAGCAATGACACTGTTCGCCTTTCTGTCAGAATATGAAAATTAGTAAAACATTCCCGCGTTGTCCTCTTTCAGGAAAATTTATTTACAAAAAATCATAAAAATTTTTCATTCTCATTATTAACACAGGTACCAATACTGATGAGATAGGAAGCGACCCATCTTAATACTTCCTTGTTAACATTTAAATTGACGACTATTGTTGGCACGCATCAGATTAATTATTCAATATAATTTGGGGAAAAAATATATTTAATTACCGTGACCCTCGTACGATCTGCGCGTAAGTTTTTGTGCAATCATCACGATTCATAAACAGCACACGCACGATCATTTGATTTATACAATTAGTAAACAAGCAAGCACATACTATGGTGATGACTACATTTTTATAAATACATAATACCAGACTTCGTAAAATCACACAATAAGCCTTTATACTGCTTATAGGTATATATTAATACCGCCAGTCATCCGCCAGCATTAAAATATTATTGTGCCAATATTATTTGGCTACTTATGATATGATATCTAATGTTATTATAAACTCTTCTTTCACATTGAACTAGAAGCTTAAGAATAAGGTATAATATAAAACTAGGTATGAGCAGGGCCTCGCGATCCATAGGGTCCCCTAGTTCGACAGGAATGGAAGCCGTTGGACAGCCAGGGGTAACAGAGAACGCATGCGACAGATTGTGTCGACAGTTCGAACCGTGTGTCGCGCTTTTAGAGCTGTAACATAGACTTAGGGGCCCCATTATCGTAGTGCCCAGGGCCTCCAATAGTCTAAAGACGGCCCTGGGGATCAGTCACTTAAGCCTTCCGGAACAAATTCCCAGAATAATTGTATAACGGATCAGAATCGAATGAGTAGATTAAAAGAACTAAGCTTACAAACAGAAAGCCATAAAAAGTGACCGTTTTTTATTCTATTTGCAGATGTAGTGATTTCAGAGTGTTAAATATTTTCTTACGTAAGTAAGGAGCTTACTCCTGAAATAGATTTTAATTTGAACAACTTTTCATTCGAACTCGATAAAAAATCGTACATGGAGTATGTACGGATAGTTATCGAGTCAAACTGAATCGAACAGCAAAGCAAAATCGAGTTAGGTACATTCGAATTAATCAGTGTCGTTAGATGTATTGGGCTGCTTACGTCACTGTGAAATGATGACTGGTCTATTCTTGTACGAACCTTATTGTAGTAAATCAAAATAAATGAGGTATTCAATTACTAGTTGTAATTTCTCACTAGCTGTACCTAATTAGGTTTTTCTCCAAACATATTAGCACGTTTCAGTGTTACTGAATTTCCGTTAATTATGCATACGACCAGTATCCGTTGAACTGTAAGCACTACCGTTACAGGCTCGGTCTACTTACGCCCCCCAAATTAGATAATACCTATTTACCACCTAATAGCATTATTTGTTCCATCATTGTTGAAGTAATTCGTGTTATACCCGCAGTCATCATGTCACAAACGAACTACTTTACGTCGTGCCACAAACCGAAACTAATCTCACTCTAGAGCAAAAAATGTCGTTAGCATCGACGCCCACGCTTAAATTGAGTACAGACAAAATATTAGTTGAAGCTAACATGTCGGTGTGCTCTCAGTGTTCCGTATACCAAAATTTAAATAAGATAATTCGATAATAAATATCAATTGAATAATCTATTTCGCTTAAAGAGTTAGCGATTGAGTTAACTGGTGGATGCTCTCATGAGGGTTTTTTGTTCGATAAGCGCTCGTGTATTCTGCTTCAGGACGCGCCGATGGCTCTTTTGCACGTTTGACCCATTAAGTAAGCGTTTTTCGATGATTTATTTCCATGCTTTGGAATCTATAGAGCTGTCATTTGTAAAAACAAAATTTATTTTATTAAGCAACAAGAAAATATTCTTAACATTGTAATTAATAAAATTGTAAAGATTATCGAAATCTATTCGATGGATTTGATTAAGTATGAATTATATACAGATCAGTGGAATCCTAAAATTATGGCGCCGCGCCCGCTATGTCATATCGAATAGTTATCGAGATCTCGTCTCGTAAGTAAAAAAGCGTCCAGTTATACGCCGAAGGCAACGAACCAGCGATCGGGCACAAGCCACAAAAACTTTCTGGAGGAAGGAAAAAGTGTTAGACATATCGGGGTTACAGCCGAGTGGTGTAATTGTCGGCATACGTATTGACCGGCTCAATGAAATCGACTAGACTTGAATGATTTACCAAAGACCCCACCACACAGATCTGATACACAAGTTCGATAAAAACGTATCTGAATTGATGTTGAATTAAAAGTAGATTACAGTAACAGTATAATTGCAAAATAGTAACATGCCGCAATTTAAATTTTCATCAATATTGTACAGTATCTAAGTGAAATCTTAGTATAAAAATAATTCTGTCTGTTTGTCCGCTTATATCTTTTAAAGTACGCAGCAGATATTGGTGCTTTTTCATCGCTGTTTAGAAAATATTCCGGTAGGTTAATGTGAATAATATGACGGCAGATGAAGCCGGGGAGATCACTAGTGTTATATAAATTGAATCGTGTTAATTTAGTGTTTCCGAAGCGATTCAGAATGTGTGTGGTCTGGATGCTCCGATATTGCAACAGTTCAAGCTACGTGAAGAAAAGAACGAGTCGAAATGTTTTGAAATAGTGAGCGGCAGTCCATTGTCGTAGCTCTTTCATATTTGATATTAATCGGTACGATTACTCGTCGAACGGTCGCCTACTTACTGTTGTGCTGTTACTATCATTTGCCTCTTACGTTTGTGATTCTATATCAAAGAGATTGTGTTTCACGAAAATATTACTTGTTCACTGATGTATAAAATGTTATTTAATGGAGAGATGATCAAAAGATTACGCGTAGCGAGTGGATGACTTAATATCATTTTATCTATTATTATTTTTATTCCTGTAGATACGAACTTACTTATAACCTTTGATTTTATTTTAATTGTATTAGTCAGGGGTGTAGCTACCGTCGTATCTACCGTATCAATGATACGGAGCCCCGAATGTAAGCAAAAAAATTGCAAATCATTATCCATACCCCTTTAAATTTTTCGTTTGGGCCCCCCAACAAAATTTAATACAGGGCTCATCTAAGGAAAGCTCCACCACTGGTATTAATACAATACTTATAAATATTGTTGTATTTCCAGCTTTTTCAACGATCTCGCTTTTACGATGTGCGTAATCCTTAATTAAATAAATTTAGTAGAAATAAATAGATTACGTCGCGCTTGAAATACTCTGTAGGAACGTAAATTCTTTTATAGTATGTGTTATGCAATTGAATAACCTCAAAACCTAAACAAGTCACGCCAAATCAGATTCACCTTCGTTACAATGCTGTGCGCCTATTGTTTAACTGATAAACAGACAATGTTACATCTTTGTTTTATTCACAGTAACATGTTAACAGTGTCTATACACCGTCTTAGATGGGACGACTCGGTCAACGTGCTAATTACTTATACTGAAAAAAAAGAGGTAATACTGTAGGTATGTTGTAACGCCGCGGGGACAATTTTCGTTAGTTGCATCAACATAGTAAAGCGAAAGTGCCACAGGAGGCACGCGAGTGTTGTGACAGAACAATTAGAGCTTGCGAAGTGACTTATGACGGGGGAAATAACATGGCGGCACACTGCTATCACTTTTCAAAGCGCTAAATAAGTAACAAGGTGTAATAGTAACATTGAATGAGTAACGTACACAATACCATCGTAATTTTTAACAGCACCTACCTATTGAATGGAGATGCTACAGAGTTCATTTCCAAGCACCAATTTGTGGTCGACGAACTATATCCTAGACACCCTTTTAGTGGTTACGGAGTGGCGAGTATTGTCGATCAGCTCATTAGATTCTAGTGTTAGAATCGAGGCAATTCAATTTACCACATAACAATTGAACATAAAATAAGGAAATGGTTGGTTTGAGTCGGCAATACATATTTTACCAGATAATAGATACTATCATTGCTTTATGGCAAAATCACAGGTTCTCGTTGTAAGCCAAAACGCTCGAGGCTCTATATACAATTTATAGGCTACTCCTTTACAGTCTTGTTTCATGGATAAACAATTATTTTCAATCAGGAAACTAGTATCTAATAAATATATAGGAATGTATTCTTATCTTCCTTATCAATTTAAATTCTTGAGCTTTAATTAAAGTTGCACGATGCGTATCTTGACCATATACATATTTTCAAATTGGCTTTACCTTGTACAATTTTCTGATGGAAATACGACTTTATTGTAACATGATAGTTTATCAAATGATTTGAACAAGGTGGTCTAATTACTGTACCTACTTTAAACTAACGTAATGGAATTTTCTTACTCGAGCACATATATTTAACTCTACATTAAAAAAAATATCCAGTTTATAATGAAACTGGAAATATTAAAATGCGCACATTGTTTTATGTCCGACCTGCATGTCCTTGTCCCCCTTTTGTTTACGTACTTACATATGTTTTATGGTAAAAATTGTTTGTGGATGTGAATTGAACGATAACTAATATTACGAAATATTGTGAACTACTGACAACTATGTCAACTTTTCATGGTAACATATTTTTGTATCGCTGTTGATTTTTTTGCAGAACTCATTTAGAATTATAATATTACTAGCTGTCCCCCGCGGTTTTACTCGCGTTTCCGATAGATGTCACATTTTCCCTCGATAAAAACCAGCCTATATTTTATTCCAGGATATGCTCTATCTATGTGCCAAGTTTTTTCCAAATCTGTCCTGTGGTTTTTGCGTGAAACAAACATCCATACATACAAACATTCGCATTTATAATATTAGTATGATTAATATTACCCGTTAATGAAACTTGGTAGGTATAACTACATTCTAGAGATTCAAAATAAGTCGTTTCTACTATATTCTTAAATCGATGAGGCAGAAAGGTGACTCATAAAAATGATGATTCGTAATATGTGCTTCGATTTACTAAAACTCTATCAAAAACCCCGTAGCTCGGTGGTTTAAAAGTAAGGTAGAGTCTGGAGCGTCGTTGCTGAAAGTAGACAAAATCTCCACCTTATGGTAGCCACTTATCTAAGCAGGGCCTCATTTACCATTACGTACTGGGCAAGAGCCCGTGGCCCCTTAGTTCCTGTTAGATCACCAACAAATAACACAAAGTTACGAAAAAAAATGGAAGGCGTTGGACGGTCATAGGTTACGTATGCGACAGATCGTGTCGTCAAATCGGATTGATGTATTGCGCTCTTTGAGCTTTCATATAATGGTCTATAATATTTAATAGACTACTTTTATCGCATTAGTATTTTATTCAGATGATTGTTAAAGCGCCATTCGTATTTTTCTTTCGTAGACGGATCGCGATGAAAGAGGGCAACTAAGTCTTCATAACTTTATTGCATCTATTTACAGTCTGATATGTTGAAGATAAGTAACTAACCAGTTGGTTTGGTGGTTAGAGGCCTTGACTACTGCGCCACTGGTCGTGGGCTCGATTACCACCATGGACAAACAGTAGTGTACATGAGGATGTATGTAGAAGGAAAAATCGTGTATATCAGTTATCTGGTTTCCATAGAACAAATCCTGTTTAATTTGGGATCAGATAACCTTGTGTATAGTATGTCCCAGAATATGTCCTGAGTCTAGGTGTAAATATCTATATAAGTATGTATTTAAAAAAGTAGTATATGTAGTATATCAGTTACCTGTTAGCCACAGTACAAGCAGTACATTCTGCTTAAATTCGGATCAGGTAACGATGTGTGAAGAATATCCTAAGATATTTAAATACCAATATATTATAATTATTTGAAAAGAGGCCGAGAGATAAGACCAATCAAGAGTAGTAACTTACTGAAAAAAAAGTTATTACTAACAACACAACATCCAGCCTTCAGCAGGCAACCGCAATTAACAAGATCATAATAAAACATTACGTACCAATAAAAGCAGGCTTATGACCATGTAGTAAATCTCTGTTTACAGTTGCAAACGCGACCTAGATGGATTTATAGACATGAATTAATTAAGAAGATAATTTTATACATTGCCGCCATAAGTGCGGTAGCCCGTTGATATCCAGGAAATCGTAGATATTATCATTTTAATTATCACACGCAGCTTCTGTATTAATATGTTGAACTGATTTAAATAAAATGATGTGTAATGAGTTCAGTAAAATTTTGATTAAAATACCAGCAATCTATGCAAAATGATTATTTTTTTTGTTGTACTAGCGACCTATCCCAGCTTCGCCTGTGTAGGATAATACAGGAAATTACAAAACTATATATGTTATAACGAGTCCATTCACAATATTTAGAACCGTAGTAACGCTGTAAAACATACTCCAAACAAAAAACTGATTTTTTTAATGAAAAATAGAAAAACTATGAAAGTAGACAATTATTAGGTAAAATAGGTACGTAGGCCTTTCTGTTAAATAATGACATGACAGCTTACTAGGGTTGTTAGCTTTGATAATTAATCATATTTTTGCAGGGTACTTTATAACACGTTGTATAAAATATTGTTTTATACATTTTAAGGCTTCGGATGAAATTCTGGAAATTATATTATGTAGCTTCAGTAACTTTAAATTTGACCTTCATAAATGCCCCCCGAAGGCCTAAACTGAATAAATGGTATTGCATTTTGAATTTTTGAATTTTTGTATTGAAAACCGCGTAAACTTCTACTGTGTCGTTGAAAAGATGTCAGCGGACAAACAGACAGACAACAATAGTGACTTTATTTTATACTATTTAGGGATAAGGAAGAGATGATATCATAATAGAATGGTCTTTCCCATTGAAAGAGAAAAATACAGAAATTAAGTCCTATAGATAGATCAAAAGCAGTTTTATTTGAGAGCCAAATTTCATTTACATCCATTCAGCCGTGATGGAGGTGAGTCCAACAAAAAACATGACAAACATACACACACACAGTGTTTCGCATTTATAATATTTTATATTTTATACCACATGGTATGACAAGCAGTGACACGGTCCACCTGATGGTAAGAGCTCACCGCCGCCTATGAACATTTGCAACACCAGGGCATCGCCAAAGCGTTGTCGACCTTGAAACGTGAACTTGTTAAGTCTCATGTGCCTGTAATTTCACCGCCCCCCTTACTTCTCTAACCGAAACACAGATACAAGTGCACTACTGCTTCCCGGCGGAAATGGGTATGATGGTAGTACTTCCTCGGACGAACTCTCCACTAAGAGCTCTGCTCAAAAATTATTATAATATTTGTTATAACATAAGATGAAGGGACTGATAACCACAAATGAAGCACCAGGTAGGCCACTCAATAAAATGTAACCCTCCATTAGATTTGGGTTAATCGACGATGATAAGGGTTTAAACACTGTTAAAACTATTATTCATGAGCGTTCAGGAAAGAAAAACAATTAGCTTGCAGTTACGGCCTTACTCCAAATGGCGAAATTCACAAGGTGACATAATATGAAGGTTGTCGTAATAGGTGACCTTGTTATTTTAAACTCTATTTCCTTCGCGAATTCATGTAGATTACAGCGATACCTAAAAATAACCTTTTTTTGACATAAAGTATTAATGAAGATGGCTTTACATCCTTTATTCAGTTTTGGCCCGCGCAGGACACCGAAGGTGCCTTCAACTTCAGCCTTCAACTGAGAATACCTGGCAAGAAGCTCAGCAAGGTTGCATACCTTACATACCACCATACTCTACAAATATATTTTAGGCACCATAGTATACTTTTGACTTACCTTAGCTAACTTTAGGGAACTTTAGGTAACCAACTACCCACATGTTTTACCTATTGTTCAATTTGATTCGATGATCTCGTGATGAAACTGATTGTTGTGTAAATCTAACACGCAAAAGATACGTATTAGAAAATATTGATCAAGCTTTCATCCAGATGCTTGCCGCATTCCTAATTATTTGGGGTCGACGGAATACGTATGCTTTCTGCCGCCTATTGGCAGAAGGTTTACTGCTGGCTACTTGCCTGACGTCAATTCTCTTTGGGAATACTCTTGTTGGCCACTTGAAGCAAGTGCGCCACTTGAAGCGTGGTCATCGGTATTTAATTTTAATTTATACGTATTTAGTCCCCTAGAGATGACCAGTGCCGGCCTTAAGGGGAGGGCGAGATGGGGCGCCGAAGGCTGGCCTCGACGCCCCATCTTGCCCAAATTTGGCGCCCCGGTCACCTGCCTCAATACTATGCTCTGAAGAGCTACAAATCTGGGTAACGCTAAAGGAATGATGAAATTCTTAATATACGTTCATATTGGTTCAGTTCAAAATTAACATTTGATGAGTGTGGTGTGGCGCCCACACTCATTATTCTATTCTCATTATGGTATTCTTGCCCGGGGTGTTAATGGCCCTATGGCCGGTACAGGAGATGAGTCAGGGTTGTAGAATTCGTCCCGCACTAAATCATTGATAAATGCATTTCCAAATAAAACCTCGTCAAAACCTCAGTAAACATATGCCGAAACATGAGATTGGAAATGAGTCGGTAATACAAACATAATGCACTGTAATATGATTAGGTACGCAAGACAATTGATTTAGGTCAACGATTTGTACGTCGCGTTCGCAAATTGTGATTGCTTCATAATTTTGTGTTCTGTATTTGCTAAGGCAATAAGACATCAACAACCTAACGTAATTTGATCGGCGAGGTCGGTCGATCTAGAATTATTTGCGTGCAAGCTAGCCTTCGTGGCCTCTAACTGTACAACACATCTATCTCTATTTGATGATGGTATTGTATGTCACCGAATATTTATCCGGGCCAAATACTTCTATGATGTTGTCTGAGAAGATAGCAAGATATTAATATACGAGTATACACAGTCTCACTATAGTAAAAAGGGAACTGACTCTTAACTCCAGGGCATTTCATTGGCGTAGGAAATGGACCAGGGTCATTTTTAAAGGGGGCCTGGCCCCTGGGATGCCTTGGCCGATACGATTTAGTAGAGTCGACAAAAATTGTTATCATACCTAGGTAGTGAAGACAATCTATGCATTACATTATAAAAACAAAAGTTTTGTAGGGTGGGCACGCCACCTACAAACCGTAAAATATTGATGATCTCATTATCTATTGCATGAAAAACAGCCCCGTTTTGACAGATAAGAATTTTATAGAAAAAAATACCCTTATAACGTTACGACAGAGTTCACCAGTATCAAAATACACTTAACTATCCATTGGATCAATAAATTCCTTATCTTTAATGCAATAAAGATGATTTTTCTATAAAATCCTTAGTTGACAAATCGGGCCTTTAATAATTTTGGAACTAACATTTTAGGTTAAGTTGTCATTAGAAACAATATTAAAGTACATTGCAGGCTAGACATCAACGTTTAGCATTAGTATTCTGATCCTATATCGGGACATTATTAATCTGTCAACCGATCACAGTACAGTGTTTGTGTGTAGATGCAGACTTGGTATGCCTAAAGTGGTACCCACAAGTGTAACGTAACTCCGGAGATTGATTAGGCTTTCAACTATACAGCCTCATCCATCTAGGCTGTCAGGCTACAAGTCATGTACCTTACAATTATGTACCAATATAAACTTAGTATATTGTAAGTGCAGTTACCTAATGCTTCTATATTTTAATGTTATATACCTCTCCAAATGCATACGACGTTAAGCTAAATTAGTTCTTATGTAATATAAAATTTGAATTATAAAGATCATTTTTGGCCAGCTCTGTTCTTAATTAATTGGAATTTGCGCAATATTCTTTCAGTTCATTCATCAGATTACACATTATTAGAGAATTGGCTGATATTTTTACGCCAGCCGTCATTCTGATTCCTACTTGGACTGCTTTTGATTAGCGTTTAGTTTTATTGCTACTCATATAGCAATCTAATGAAAAGTAGAAAAAAAAACTGGTTCATAAATTATTATTTTAATGTGTTACTTAGATAGATATTCAAATCGATGTTTTGTTTAGACTCAGCTGCATAAAATTATAATTTGATACAACCATACCTTTTTTTTTTTTTTTTTTTTTTTTTTTTTTTTTTTTTTTTTTTTTTTTTTACGCTGGGAAAAATGCGTTCCGCATTCCCCCCCATTGGAGGATGGGGGGGGTATGTGGGACTCCCGGACCCTAGTGGCCCGGTTTACCCACTAAACGACCCAGCGGCGCTCAGGCATCGTCTATGTGGAGAGGGGCTGGGAAACCGGCAGAGCCTTGACGTCCAGCCCCCCCCCGTCGACCGCCCGCCATTTATGGCGGGGCCCGCACGCCCCTCCCCCTGCAAGGAGGGGCCCGGAAACGGCAGCGACTTTACCGTTCCCGCCCAACGGAGATGGTGAACGAGTGCAATGCGGGAGAAGACGCCTCCACGTCTGTCTCCCGCCGTTCACCACCACAAGAGGAGAGAGAAGGCGACTATAATCGCCTTCTCCTACCCCTTCTTCTCCGCCTGCACAGCGGCGCAAGAGGGTCCTCCTCCCGTGCGCGCTCTGCCGCCTCCTTCTGTGACATCACATCCTCACAGAAGGAGGCGACCGCGGCCCAGCCGGCCTCGCCCCCCAGCATGGAGTTGACCACACTGGGAAGCGAAAGGTCCGGCCCGACCACCGCGACCAGGTCGCGACGCGGTTCGTTCCACGACGGGCACACCTCGAGGGTGTGCTGCGCCGTGTCCTCCGCCGCGCCGCAACCGTGGCACGACGGGGCCTCCTCCCGCCCGATCCGGTGCAGATACGATCCGAAACACCCGTGCCCGGACAATACCTGCACCAGACGGAACGAGAGGAAACCGTGGGGCCGCTCGAGCCAATCCCGTAAGACTGGCCCGACAGCGTCCAGCGTTCGGCGGCCGAACACGGCGGAGGCGAGGTCCTCCGCCCAATGGTGGACGATGGCATCCTTCGCCTCTCGCCGGACGGCCTCCCGCACCGTCGGGTCGCCGCGCTCCCCGAGCGCCTTGCGCCCCGCCGACCACTCGTACACTCTGGCGAGCACCCACGCCTCGAGCTCCCAAGGAGGGGTGCCCGCCAGAGCGCACGCCGCCGCGAAGCCCACCGAGCGGTAGGCCCTCGCCACCCGCTGTGCGATTGCCCTTTGGGGTCTCCGGATCGCGGCGGAGTTCTCCCTCCTCTGGAGGGAGTCCGCCCAGATGGGGGCCCCGTAGAGGGCCATGCTCCTCAGGATGCCGGCATACAGCTGCCGGCATCGCGCTTTGGGCCCCCCCATATTCGGGAGGAGCCACGAAAGCGCCCCCGCAACCTTCAGCAGGCGCGTCGACAGCCCGCTGAAGTGCGGGCCAAAGCGCCACCTGCTATCTAGCACCAGGCCCAGATATTTCATCTGGGCCCTTACCTGGACCCCGACGCCCTCCACGAAAATGTGGGCGTCGGTTGGGGTGCGCTGCCGAGGCGCGTGGAAAAACACCGCCTCGGTCTTATTCAGCGCCACCCTCAATCCCAGCCGACGGATCCTTCCCGCGACCAAGGATCCGCCAGCCGAGGCCAAGTCGGCCGCCTCCCTAAAACTTCTCCCTCGGGCAGTGAGAAGAGTGTCATCCGCGTAGCAGATGACACTCGTGCCACGGAGGAGAGCTCCCCGCAGGAGCCAGTCGAACCCGACGTTCCACAGGAGTGGTCCTAGGACGGACCCCTGTGGAACGCCGGTCTCCGCGCCGTACCGCCGGAGTCGGCCCGCCCTGTCTACCAGAAGGACCGCTCGGTCCGCCAGGTAGCTGGCCAGGAGGTCCCGCAGGTACTGAGGCACTCCGTGGTACCGTAGTGCCTCTAGTATCGTCGAGTGGGGGACAGAGTTGAAGGCATTGCCTATGTCGAATGACACGGCCAACACCCCGTCCCCCACCCCCACGGCCTCCTTCACCTGGCTCTTGAGCCGGGCCAGAGCGTCGACTGTCGAACGCCCCTTTCGAAAGCCGAATTGAGCGTCCGACAGGTTCGGCCCCACCTCCGACAGCAGGCCATTAAGCCGGCCGGCGACAATCCCCTCGAACATCTTACCGACCTCGTCCAGCAGGACGATGGGCCGGTATGCCGAGGGGGAGTCCGGCGGGCGTCCTTCCTTGCGGAGGAGGCACAATTGCCCCTCCTTCCAGATTTTCGGGAACCTCCTAGACGCGAAACATGCGCTGAAGAGGTCCCGAAATCTTCCCGCCATATGTGTGGCGGCAATGGCCACCACACGCGCGGGCACACCGTCCGGCCCTGGGGCCGTCTTCTTGGCGCGGAGGCGGAGGGCCTCCGCGGCGAGCTCATCCGCCGTGACCGGAGAGATCTCCTCGACCGGCGGACGCGCCCCCCGCGGGGGATCCATCACTGGAGGCGTGAAGTCGGTCCCGGGTGGAAACAGGGACCGAACCACACCGTCCAGTAATGCCGGCTCCAGGGACTCCGTCAGGGGGGGACCGAAGGGACGCAGTTTGTTCCGCGCCGCCTTGTACGGTCTCCCGTACGGGTCCCTGTCGAGGCCCTCCAGCATCTCCACTCGCGCCGCGTCATCGGCGGCCCCCATTGCCGACTTAAGGACCCTCTTTGCCTCTATGTAAGAGGCGTAAAGAAGGTCCTCGTTGTCGGGGTCCCTCCTGCTGCGCCGTCGGCTCCGCGTGTACTCCCGCCTTGCCGCCACGCAGGCGGCTCGGAGGCCCGCCAGTTCCTCCGACCACCAATAGACGGCGCGACGGGGAGGTGGGCGGCGAGACCGAGGCATGCTGGAGTTGCACACCTCGGTGAGGGACTTCCTCAGTTGGGCGGCCGCGGAGTCGACGTCCCGGACATCGACGGGAGGCGTGAGCCAGTCCTGGACGAACGCTGCCTCCGCAGCCGCCTCGCGGTCGAGGCGGGTAAGAGCCCACCGTGGGAAGGCAGGTCGGCCCGGGAGCCTTGCCCTCCCCCGGGGACTTTGGGGAGAGATGTCGAATCGCACATATCGGTGGTCCGACATCGTCTCCACCATCTCTACCCGCCAGTCCACGACGCGGGCGGCAAGGACGGGGGAGGCGAACGAAACGTCCACCACTGACCCTCCCCGTCGCCGCACACACGTCTGGACTGTCCCCCTGTTAAGGAGGGACACGCCGCACGAGGTCGCCCACAGCTCGACCGCGCGTCCCCGGACGTTGCAAGAGGTGGCCGGGTTGCCCCAGGCCACTGACTTGGCGTTTAGGTCGCCCAGCACGGCGACCTGGCGAGGAGCCGCCCTACCGACGACTGCAGTGAGGATCTCGAGGAAATCCTCGAAATCCTGCAGAGGCCGGTTTGGGGAGAAATACACGCCCACCAGGGCTATTTCCCCCCACGCGGCGGCCACGTATCCCGGTCCCCTCTCTAAGAGCGAGAGGGGAGGGGAGTCTGTGGAAGACCGCGCAACCAAGGCCACCAGGCCGTCCGGATCGCCCAACCAACGGCCGGGCACCGAGTACGGCTCGGCGACTACCGCCACGTCCACCAACCACTCAGCCATGGTCTGCATCAGCAGGGCCTGGGCTGCTTTGCAGTGGTTGGCGTTCGTCTGGAGGATGCGATGCTCGACTCTGTCCATCAGTCGCTCATCGCACCCTCCTCACCCGCCACCGAGGTTCCCGCTTCGGGAGCGGTGGTCACAGCGGCAGGCGGGGTCGGCGCCTGCACTTTGCCCTTCTTCGGGGGAGGATTACAATTCCTCCCCTTCATGGTGTGCCCCGCGGGGCGCCCGCTGGCTGCGCACACTGCGCAGCGCGGCGTAGCGGCCTTGCAGGAGGCGGACTGGTGCCCCTTCTCGCCGCAGCGGTAGCAGCTGTCCGTCCTATCCACCTTGGACGGACAAAGGGCCCGCACATGCCCGATTCCGAAGCACCTGAAGCAGCGCAGAGGCTGATCTTCAAGTGCCCGGATCCGGCAGGAACTGAACCCCACCAGAAGACGTCCTTTGGCGAGGACGGCCTTGGCCGCGGCGACGGGGCACTCCAGACGGATAGCTCCCATGCCACCGCGGCCGGGCCTGATGTCCCGGCCCTGCACCGCTGCGACGTCGCAGCCTCCAACTGCTGCGATCGCCGCCACCACCTCCTCTTTGGTGACCGAGTCGTCCAGATCGGTCACCTCCATACCTACTATAACCATGTCTATGTGGATGCTGTGTGAGTCCAAACTAAACGTTTTTTCTTTCTTTCTTTCTACACAATAACTAAACATTCTAGCTCACAGTCGAGCCAAGGTGGCAAAATTCATAATTTTATGGTGTCATTGACGCTATTTATTATTTGCAAGTACCACGGTTTCAAGTGTTGGTAAATTTAAATACTCCAACTGTCATAGAAAAACAGGTTCCTTTTTTTCTGCAAAATAACGGTACATTGTCCACTGAGTAGGTTCATTTATCTTCAAAAACACACATCTGATCCATGGCTTGAATATTAAATTAGATAGCATTATGATATTACATTAGAATTAATATCTAAAAAGTTGATCTTCATCCAGCAAATTAATTTCGTCCTGGTCTGCATACGCCGACAACTGGTACTCGGCGTTTTCAAGAATATACGCAAGATTAATGATTTTATAAGGTCCCATTTCTTCCTCTTGAATTAAAGCATTCTACAATCATATTTAAGTACTATTGATTATTTTTTTATCTACAAACACTATTGTATTATAAGTACTGGTACTAACAGTAAATTTTTTGTATAAATTTCTTTCTAGCATTGCTTTGGTGATAAATTAAGAATTTATTCAAATAAGTCGCAAAAAATGTTTTGTTACACATCGTGTAGGTATTTTTATTCGTCATTATGACAAGTACAAATTAAACTTCTGTTTGCTTGAATAAAATGTATAAATTACAATAAAGGTCAATTTCCTACGGAAAGTGTAGGTACAAGATTTAAAGCACGTTCGATAACAATTTAGCTTTACTCTCTGACTAGTGGTGGAAGAACGAGATGGATGTCACCTATAGGTACCGCTAAATCAGTTAAGCCGCGTACTCTCTAATACAAACGTAAAGATGATACTCACAAAACTCAAACTTTGCAGAAATAGAAATATTATGTTATGTCCTGTCCGTTTAGGAGAATTGTTCTCTTATTATCACTTGAATAACTAAATTCTATACTGGAACTCATAGATGATTAGAAATGGAAAAAAAAACACATTAAGTTCGAATTGAGACCTTCACACACCCTAGCATATTAAGTCTATTTATGGATATTAAAAAAAAATGTGGAAACAATAAAATCCCTGATGCATAGTCCACTATGATCAGCTAAATCATACAACGTAGGTACCTTATAAAACATCTGAATAAATATTAATTAATTAAAATGATAGCAGCACTATACAATATACATAGGAACTGTAGGAACTTTCAAGCAGAGGTAAATATGAAGAAAAAATATGTGTAAAAATACGAACAAAAAGTTTGTTCAACGAACAATCTTTCTTTATTACTTATTAATATTCCTTTTTATTTTTATCAAGCATTACCTCTGCGGTCGAGCTTACATATTAACGATACTTTAGTATTATACACTCAAAGTCAACGGCCTCAATTAGCTTCGCAGGACCACTATATGAAGCCCAAAAACGATGCGGGAATTCCGCAGTTCTTGCAGTTAGCAATTTCAATCAAATTACAGTTCAATGTCGGTATTTCCTGCATGATGATGATATCTTTGATGTTAAATCTGGCCACCAAATACCATAGCCAACTAAACTGAACTGTCATTATTATTAATGTCTTTCTTACAGCTGTCATTCAGAAAGTCTAAATTATTGTAATAGACTGGAACTGTGACTCAAATTTAATTAATAATGGCCAGAGCAGCAAGAATAGCTCTCGATCTTGCACTAGGTATGACAGCAATGAATCTTAAAGAAACTGTGACAAAACAAAAATGGATGAACCAAACCACAGACCGATGCTTTGAATTTTTATAGTTCCTACTGAAAGTCTACGCATGTAAATAGACATAAATTTATGTATGTTGTAAATAAATCCGCATTTGTTTTGTATTTTGCAGTTTCTCTGAGAAACATTCGGCCTGCAGTTGCGAAACTCTGGGGTGTTACGAAATCTGCTATCCAAAATACTGCTGCTAAGCCTATCGTAGACAACACAGTGGTATGCAAAGTAGAGTCATCAATGGGACAATTAACAGAGATACTGACAATTAAACTTGAAGCATTACGCAATCGACAATTACCAGGGGAAATGAAGTACCTGGAACAAGAACTTGAGAAAGTTAGGAGAAAAATGGGCAATGAAGGAAATAGATGTTAAAAAACTTATTATTTGGGTAATGGATATTTTTTAACTAACGTGTACTATATTTTAGCTTCCAGTAAAACACTAAAACCGAAAGTAGCAACGGCGTGGCAGTATGCTAAAACTGAAATGGTACCACCCATGACACTTACCATATTTCATGGACCAGTTGGTAAAAAAATAGAAGATACTGCTTCCCAAGTTGCAAATACTTTCATTAATGGATTACAAACTATTATAAGAAACATAGACGCAGAAGAGCAGCGACAGATAAAAGAGAAGGAAGATGCTATTAAAGCAGCAATTGAGAAACAAAAAGCTGACGTTAGGAAAAAAGCTGAAGAGAAGGCAAAACATGAAGCCAAATTGCGCACTGATAAAGATAAAAAGGCTGAAGCTGAAGCACTGAAATCTAAAGCTAAAGAACCACCGAAAGAAGAAAAGAAAAAGGCACCTGTCGTTCAAAGGGATAAAAAGAAAAAAAAGCCGTAGATGTGGTCAATTGTAAAATTTTCTTTTTACTGTTGTGTGCAGTGTGTTTTTAATGTCTATTATCATCATCATCACTTTAAATCTGTTAACAATATAATAGTTTTTGGTATTATGCAATAAAATTATGGATTACTTTTACTAAAACTGTCACTTCAGTATGTTTAAGTTAGCCTTTCCCATAGATCGCTTTAGGTAGCGCTGCATTCAAAGTACCTATCAAATTACGTGGAGTAAAACCGAAATATTTTTCTCGTGAAGGAGGAATCACAAAACTAATTGTTTACTGAAAAAATATTAAAAGTAAGCAAAAAAATTAAGATTTAATTAAGATATCTGTACCTCATATCTTCGCCGATTGTGAACCACTTTAAAAGTTGTTTTTCTTTTAATAATAATATTCAGTTCCTAGTTGGTCCCATTGATGTTTAACTATGTTGTGACCGTATTCCTCAACGGAAAAGAGCTCGTACATCGTGATTATAACAAATTATTCCACCTCAAAGTGTGGATAATTTGGGAATAAAAATTTTTTTTATCCCATTTATACAATTTTACCCACTTCCGATACGTAATAAAAACATATTGGGACAGGTGTGTAGTTCTATTTTTTATATATTATTGTTACCTGGGGCAAATCTGGTGATGAAAAGGCAAACAGTTGAGGGGAACTCTTTAACGGAGTACAGCAGCTACCTCGTGTTTGGCTAGCATGTATTGTTTTAACGAGGACAGAGCTTTCTCTGTCGTATGGGTAGTCTTTGCTACCCATACTATTTACTCAAACAAACTACTTGAGTAGTAGAGCTTTTAGTGCAGAGTTCATCCGGAGTACTATCACCTTACCCATTGCCGGCGTGAAGTAGTAGTGCACTTGTATTACTGTGTTTCGGTTAGAAAGGTAAGCGGCCCGGTGAAATTACAGGCACATGAGACTTACCAACTACACGTCTCAGGGTCGACAAAACATTGGCGATGCCCTTTGTATTGCAAATGTCCATACGTGACGGTGACCGCTTACCATCAGGTGAATCGTCGACTTGTTCGTCGGCCCAAGTAGTATAAAAAAAAAGTTTTACAAACTAAAAAGTTTATACCTAAATATTTACACTATCCAATTCGTTATTTTCGAATACCTATTTTTACAAAATCAATTTTCATATAAATACAAGTGAGTTTATTGACTGCAAAATTAACAATATAATAAAACTTATAAAACAAATAATGTCATTATGAGTTTGTAGTATTTGATACCTTCCGAGTCTATAAAAAAATAAAATATATAGGACCTAGCTAAAAAGCTCCAATTCTTCTCGGTCTGTAAGCGTGTCCTGGCTGGCAGACCCAATCTGAAAATAACAAATTTACATAAATAATTTTGTATATTTAAAACATAGATGCCATAGTCTTTACTTTTAATGGATATATTTTTACTTATACTGGCCAATCTAACCTTTTTTCGAGAGCTTGATCATCATTCAAAATATCGACCATAGATAAAGAAACGTCACTGCTCAAACTTTAACTTATGTTCAAGAAACGCTTCATATCAGTGATTATTTGGTCAATGAATGAATAATTAAATCATTTCAGCATAACTTTCAAATCCAAAATCAAAACCTAATAATGTCTACTGGAATAAATGCCGTGAAAAGTGCATTGCATATTTTTCGTAAGTTGTTTCTTTTATCGCATAGACGACTATGAATTATGATCTATCAGAGATTATACGCTATAAATATCCATTTAAATTAACATTACAACAAACATTCACATCTTAAAACTAAATTTATTTACGTATTATTACAGGCAATAGATTTGCTTCTATTCAACAGTTGTCGTATATATACAATCCAACTATATCCAGAAATAAAGAAAAGTTGATGGAATTATTTAAAGGTTAGGATCAAAATAAACTAATATGTCGCGTCATTGCTCAAGAAAAGAGATATAGAGTGTATATTCCGCAATGAGTTTTGTTGATCTATAACAATCATAAAACAGTTAAGTAAGAAAGATACATTTTTATTTAGTTTTATATCTAATCCACATTTTGATTACCTACTTAGGTACTTTAAGTTTCGACGTGTCCGTCTTTCCGGAGTTTAACGCAAATAATCTTGGTACTAAAAGCTGTAATATGGCAGGGTTATACATATTATTTATCTCATCATATTATTTCTTAATAACTTATTATCATATCAATAATTTTTTTCGACTATTTCCCTCCCATTGGCGTTAAACGGGTATGTTATTTTAACTCGTTTTTTCCATGTTGTGGGGTATCGTTGGATCCGTTTGCGAAATATTAAGCTTCAAAGTAAATTTTGTTGGAATCAATACTCGGCCACCTACAGCCATGTTAAAAGTAAAAGTAAAGCTTAAATATCTAAAAGAGACACTATCACAGCTGATTAGGCTTTCCAAGTTAACGAGAAATAGTCGAGCAACATATTAAATATACCTACTTTGATACTACGGCACCTTACAGAGCGTAGCCCGGAACGCTCTTGGCTGTTTTTTGTCCATTATTCATAAACGATGCTAATTAAGCGGCTATTCATATTGTTCTTCCGTATTCTAGGAAAGCTGGAGACTAACACTGCTTTACATTTACCAATTAATACGTAGATAATCTACTCATTTTTTAAATCAATTTACAGAGAAAGCCGAAACATTTTCAAAATCAGAACTTGCAAGAAAAATAAGTGTAGCCAAAGGATTTTATTCTGTAGAAATGGCACCACCTACCACTGGAGAAATGCAGGTAAATAAAATACTAAACTAATAATACATTTTAGTACCTACCTATCATATGAAACCTACGTCGTATCTACCATACTTCTAGTTTTGCGATCTAATATGTAAAAAATATTAGATTTTTAACATTATGCATATTAGATTTAATTAAAGTTAGGTTTAAAGTCTACACATATAAAGTATTTTATATAGAAACTCAAAAACTGTATTTAACAGAAAGAGGCTAAAGAAACATTAGTTTTTATTTTTATTTACCTTGCCCGACCCGGTAATCGAACCGAGGTTTATACCACCCACTCTATACGGGACTGGCCAGTTGACTTGGTGGTTAGAGACCCTGACTGCCAAACTGAAGGTCGCGGGTTCGATTCCCACCCAGGACAAACATTTGTGTGCATGAACATGTCTGTTTGTTCTGTGTCTGGGTGTAAATATCTATATAAGTATGTATTTAACAAGTAGTATATCAGTTACCTGGTAGCCATACTACAAGCAGTACACTCTGCTTAACTTGGGATCAGGTAACTATGTTTCAAGAATGTTTTGGGATATTTATCACCATGGCGTAGGTTATAGGTTTAAGAGTGTAATTGCTGGATTGTTTTATTCATTCTTAATTTGTTTTATTCTCGACAGAAGCTACTGTCTGACTTCGCTCTCATTAAAGAGTTCATCAAGAGTGGTTGCTACAAATTCATAACCGTGAAACAAGCATGGCTACTGTTCTTAGTTTGCCTAGAAGTTAGCCTGTGGTTTTTCCTCGGAGAGACAATTGGAAAAATGCATCTTGTTGGCTATAAAGTGTAACGTTGTTCTTTTATAGATAATCCATTGACTTGTAACAATTCTTATAATACGATAATAATTATTATAACATTACTTATAACTCTTTTTCTATTCCGTATAGTCTTCTCTAAACATCTTTATATTTTATAGACGCTTCAACGGGTAGGAAGGTGCCTATATTAGCAACGTAATTTTCGGTCGATATATATTTTTCCATTGATTTATGTTTGTCTGGTTTTTAACACGCTTTACTCACTAGCTATTAAACGACTAGCTCCCGCATTCCGCCCCATAGTTCTACTTCTCTAGGGATTTGCTATTTTCTCAGCAAAAAGGTCTTTATATGTGTGTCTAGATTTTTCTGAATCCGTTTAGCCTTAATGTTACTAAGTCGTAAACATCCAAACAACTCTAGACCACGGATTATTTAATTGTTTTGAATTATATTATTTTGTTCTTAAATACTTGAAGTCTAAAATAAATACAAATTTAACAATACCTAATACCCAAGCTTCTTTGCATCGATGTTTTCTGATTATTACAACCTACTAGGATACAGTGTAATAGGTCGCTTTTCCCGGGAAAGATGCACTCTGGCTGATCCTCGGTATCGTCATCCAATGTTCCTCATCGAAAAATAAAATATACTTTACAATCACCTTCTTACCCGAGCACTTTAGAATCGACTTTTTCAACTAACTACTTATTTAAATTTGATACAATTGCTGAAACAGGTTTTTAAAGCTGCCTTGTTTCGGCACTAGATATTTTATACTTCCTTATCATTGAATATCGAAAAATACCACCTAAGCAATTTTGGTAGGCACGTAATTGGTATGATTACATGTAAATACATAACTTCTATGGTGAAGGTCAACTTACAGCCCTGACCAAATCCGTTGAATACCTAGTTAATTAGTTGGCGAACGATGACGACTTAACATATTATAAGCATTGCGTACACGTTTGCCCTCGTAAAGGAAATTTATTTATTTTTATAATTATATTTGTATTGCATGAAGGTCTTACCTTGCAATAATTCATCCACGACTATTATAAGCACAAAAAGTACGGAGATTGTCGGCGTCGCGATATCTATTTGAACTTTAATAGCACGAGACTTTCATTTGCTATAATTGTAACTAAGGTCATTAATTTACCACTAGTTAATATACATTTCAGATTTCTTACATAGACACTGAAGGCCTTTAAACTTTGTAAATAGTTAAGAAACTTGTTATAGGAATGGATGAATAGGAAAGATATACAACCAAGGATGCATATCCTTAAGTCTCATCCATTTTACTTGTAAACTTATTTTTTTGCGCTCGTTCAAATCATTTTTCACCATGAGCAATTTTAGTTCTAGGTTACATACATCTTGTTGATGTTGACTACATCTCGTTACTCACCTACCTACTTCGCTGTACCATGAACATTTACTTACTCATCAAATTTTCAATTCAACGGCATTCGCTGATCGTAAATGAGGTTTTACAGTCGTGCTATTTGTTATTCGGAATGTGTTTGTTCCGCCGAGTAAACATACGGAATAGTGTAAGATTTACTAGTAGTAAGTAATCCTACTTTGGTTAGTGACTTCCAATTATTGTGTTCCTGACTTTTTGTGTGTTGACCTTTGCCTTGGTTGTCAAAGTTATTAAAAAATATTTTGACAATCAAAACCAAATGACATCTATCAACATTGGTTCAAAATGGCGGCGAAGGTGCAATGCGGTGTTTCCGCGGAAACTCAAACTATAGAATTATGATTTAAGTGCTGTCTAAAACAATAAAAAAAATGTTTGCAAGTGTATCTTGTTAGTGCTTGTAATTATAAAAAAAACCTGCAACCTCACAATTTATCCGCGGTCGATTATTAGTGTTTTATAACGTGATGTTGCGACGAGTCAACTTTTACTCAATATGTTTCGCTTTCGGTCTCAGTGTTCTATTAATTCTTGCTGGAAGTCGATATACAGATAACACTAACTATCGTCCGTCCTCCGATAGTCGTAGAAACATCAGAAACTTTTTAAAAATCGAAGATGGAGAGGATAATTTACTGCAAGCGATAACCATGAACCCATACAATGGTTCGCCAAACATCGACAAGTTAATGGATAAAATGCGATCGAAAATTAAATTTGAGATGTGGAATTATAACTACAGTTATTCAGGAGTTCATAAACTGGAAGATCTGCTCATGGAGACAGGTGGACAGCCGCTGAGAAGCCTCATTATATCCACTTGGAGATCAGGGACGACTTTTCTTGGTGAGGTGTTGAACGCTATGCCAGGTAACTTCTATCATTATGAGCCTCTATTAAAATACGAGATTATACAGATAAGGGGCCCACCATATGCAGACAAAGCATTGAGCACTATCAAGAATATGTTTAAATGTAATTATGACGCCATGGAAGACTACTTTGAATATGGGAAAGGGCATTTGCACCAATTCAGTCACAATACAAGATTATGGGACCATTGTAAATATAATAAGGAGCTGTGTTTTGATGGTGACTTCACAGCAAAGTTTTGTAAGATATTTCCCTTCCAGAGTATGAAGGTTGTAAGAGTTAGATTACGTCTTATACAAGAGATATTGCAAGATAAAGAGTGAGTATTAATGAAACTGACATAAGATTATATCTAATCCCTTATATTCCAATTTATAGCTTTCTTGTTTGTTACAACTATCCAGCCCTGTATGAAAAAGATATTAAAAACATTAGTATTACTTAAGGCTTTAAGTAATCAATTTTGTAATCTTATTTCAGGCTTAATGTAAAAGTAGTGCTGTTAATTCGAGACCCTCGTGGAGTTATGCAATCACGTCAGCATAGAAACTTTTGCCAACCGGCACCAGATTGTTGGCGGCCGGAGCTTCTCTGTGCTGACATGATAAGTGATTATGTGGCTGCTGGACGTTTGCTGCAGCAGTACCCTGATAGACTCATGTAAGTACTTCATTATATTTCAACTTAGTGTTACTCATCAAACACTGTTTATGAAATAATATATTTATTGACCACCTTCCTGTTGTTGTAGAAAAATGTAATGCTATTTACTGACTTAATGACGGCAGAAAAGATTAACATAATATGGTCTTTTTGGCTTCTTAAGTCCATCAAAAGTCAAGTATTTTATTTACATAATTAATTATACTTCTATTAAGTACTCTTAAAGTCACTGGCTGCTATTAGACTCCTACAGTAGTAATAAATAAAAGCTGTTAATGAATGAAAAATAATACAATGCTTTTATGTCTATCTATACCTACCTAAAACTCAGTTTGATATTTTTTTCAAAACAATTCTGTTTGAAAAGTAAATGGTTATTTAATTATCTAATTACCACCTAATCAACTATCCAAGCACCAACTACCAAGTGACCTCTGTTTGAACAATTTTTTGTTATCAAATTTAAATTATACAATTTAATCTATAGACTTTAGGCACACATAATACATAGTCAGCCAAACAGTAAGATGACTGTTAAAACTCAAAGCCAAACCTAATACCATATAGAGATGAGAAAGTGATTTGCACCTTTCATCTTGTCCATTCAACAAAAATTAATCAAATTATTGATTTTATTCAGAAAGTTGAAACATTTTTCTAAACTAAATTATTTATAAGTTTTGCTTTAAACTTAAATGTAGCTTGGCTTTCACAGATATATTGAGATTTCTTCTTAGAGATTTTAGAATTTATATATATATTTATATATATATATATATATAATTCTACTGTACGTGTGTATGTCACTGAACTTCTCCTAAACAGCTGCTTAGATTTTGATTATTTTTTTTGTATATGTTCGAGTGGATTTGAGAATGGTTTAGATTTGAATCCGGTAGGTGGCGCTGCGATCGAATACCTGCATTTTGTATGGACTAATTTTGACAGGACAACGTCTGTCCGGACAACTAGTATATATATATATTTATCTTCTTTCAGTAGTAATGCTCTTAGTGTAGAGTTTGTGTGGAGAAGTACTACCACCTTAACTATTTCCGCCGTGAAGCAGTAGTGCACTTGTATTACTGTGTTTAGGTTAGTAAGATAAATGGGCCAGTGAAATTACAGGCACATGAGACTTAACACTTAATAAAATTCCACATTTTACTTAAGTTGGCCATATGTCACTTTTTCCAGAATTAGATCCTTATAATAATAATATATTTTTAGAGTTGTAGAGTTCGTCCGGGGAAGTACTACCACCATACCCTTTCTGCCGTTAAGCAGTAGTGCACCTGTATTACTGTGTTTCGGTTAGAAAGGTAAGGGTGGTGAAATTACAGGCACATGAGACTTAACAACTTAGCGTCTCAGGGTCGACAACGCATTTGCGATGCCCCTAGTGTTGCAAATGTCCATAGGCGGCGGTGACCACTTACCATCAGGTGGACCGTCTGCTTGTTTGTCGATCCAAGTGCAAAAAAAATAAAAGCATATTAATACTTTAATTTTCGATTGTATTAACATGTGAATTTGCTATGTGGGTGTGGATGGCCAAATCCAAAAGTATGGCTATAACGAAAATACTCAAGGATCGGGCCACTAATAACGATCTCATTCAGACTTTTAATTCAAAATATGGATAGAAATATCTTAATGATGATTCTTATAACTAACTTATTCCTTAATTTTACCACCAATTTGTGATCCTGTGACCAATTTTTATTTAAGGGTACTGCGCTATGAAGAGTTAGCTTTGAATCCAAATATCACAACATACCAGCTGTTGAAGTTCCTAAGACTCAGCACCACACAATCAATCGACGAGTTCTTGCATACACACACTAACGTTGAGGTGGCTGGAGTTAGCTCTACCTTCAGGGTCTCACGCGATGTGCCTTTTAGATGGAAGAATGTTCTCGAATTTGACTATGTCGAAGAAATTCAGGTATGTTGACCAACTTTATTGATACTGCAGTAATTAGAAAGTAGGTAGTAAGTGAAATGATAATGCTTACTAACTGGAATAGTTTCTGTTCCAAATTGGATGCAGGCCAGCCGTATGATAGTTACTATGTCGGTAAAATATTTAGTAATTATTATTTAATTTCCTATTATACAGAGAAAGTTACATAATTTTTTTAAATATACTAGAAATATTTATGAGATCTCATCAAAAGCATCCCTCCGAGTTCTGAAGCGTATTTTGAAACATCATATTTAATTAAATAAATATATTTTGAGCTCTAAAATCGTTTTATTGATAAATAATAATCGACAGCCATCAAAATCGAAGCATAAATTATTGCAATAACATTGCATGAAGTTTTGTGATACTTTTTTGTTTATCATTTTGTTAATCTGTAGCTTTTTATGCACGAGTTGTTTAGCGATTATTGTTATTGTTACTCATAACAAAATATAATTACTATAACTAATAGAACAATAAGTAGTTAGGTAACTTTATAATAATCAAACGTGGTTAGGTATTTATTGAGAATTTATATCTTACTCATATCGAAGATAATCATAAAGTTGGGTATGGTAATTTGTACAAATTTATTTTCTAATAAAGGCAAAAAAAGTTAAAATAGGCCAATGAACATAACAATAGCGGTGGTGGATGACACTACAAAGTAAACAAAAGAATGGCATAAAAGAGAGGGGGGGCATACCCAAATAAAAAAAAAAACCATAACTTTATTATTAAATTAGATGCCCGACGCTCGCCCTCTACTCTAAAATGTTCTGTATCAGGAAAAGTGGCTATGCATTTACCATTTAGTGAGTTAGTCTTCTACTAGGAAGAGCTATAATTTTTTTTATACCTATACTACTAACTACACGGCAATTAAATGACGTTAATACAGTATAATGTAATAGTAGTTTTAGTTTACCTTGTAACCTATAGGTATGCATCAAAAGTGCCAGCTCATCAGATTTGTCATTACATTCATCGAATATTTTTTCTTTCATATAGAAAATGTATTATTCCAGATGGCGTGCAAAGAAGCCATGGACCTGTGGGGCTATCGCATGGCACACAACGCGACGCACATGGCCAGCAAGGATTTCTACCCGTTACAACAATACACAGTTACTCAGTGACTCTTCTACTCATACTCTTAACTATGGAACATGTATTTTGAATGATACTCAACTCAAGCGAGTAGCGGAGCTTTACAATTCGTGAGTATTCAATTTATTATGTTCCACCTGACGGGCCAGGTGGTTAGAGACCCTGACTGCCAAACAGGAGGTCGGGTTCGAATCCCACCCAGGACAAACATTTGTGTGCATGAAGCCAACTGGCCCGTCAAATTAAAAATCAAATATTGAGAATATGTATGGTAACAAAAATTTAAGTAAAGGGCAAGAACTCTTACTCTATGATTCGAATTAATAAAAATGACTGCTTTTATATTGAACTAGCGACCCGCCCCGGCTTTGCCTGTGTGAGCTAATACATGTATTATGAACGAGTCTTCTAGATTAAATTCTCTTCGTAAAGTGATACTAAAACCAGCATCAATTAAAAAGTAGTTTAAAAGAACTTTGTGAAAGGCAGGTTTACACAGGCAGAAATAGTGACATTGGTTTATAAAATTTGGAGGTTATTGACAATGAATTACGTATTATTTATTTCAGATGATGTTCCATAATCTGTCGCGTCTCCTAGTGTTGAAGAATTTTAGCTGAATCCTAATACTTAGGCATTGCTATTGCAAGACTTAAGGTATCTGTGCATATGGAAGAAGTTTTTATTTAATATATATCTTAATATTGGCTTCGAATCAACAGTATTAGATTTCAAACATCGGCGAAGCATCGAACTAAAATGCAGGTGATATTAGTACTACTATAATTTAAACTATTTGATCCAAATATCTCTCGTATAGAATATACGATACAACAAAATAGTGTAGAAAATGTTCAACATTACATTTTAGTGCATTATTTTTCTTGTCGTTAATTTACAACATAAATTTTGTATTTCGTATGTTGGTTGACATCGAATATTTTTTATTCTATTTGCATCAAGTTATGATGCTCTTTATTTTTATCAATTTTGTTGGATTAAGGTTGTGTGCTTTGTTTGATAATAGTGTTTCATGTTTTTAAGACTGAAAGCATTTCCATTATCCCAATTCTTCCATACATTATACACGAGTTCTATAAAAAGTTTGCGCTTTTACACTATTCCAGTAATAAACGAAACAAGTAAGTACGTCATAGTTGTAGGTAGTGAGCTCAGGTTGCGTGTAGCACTATGGGTGCGTCACTATATCAAAATGTAAAAGATGGACCATTAATAAGAGCGAGGTTAGAATTGCTTGAACGATGCCCGATGTTTAACATTGGTATATGAACGTATTCTTTACACGTGCTCAAGCAATTTCCGCCTCTATCATATAATGCATTTTAATTGATAAGCTAAGCCAGCGTAATAAGGTACCCATATTTTAGCACTCACGGAATTGACGGTTGTTAATGCTTCCATTTAGGCACTCGATTGTAGTATATAGGTGCATTATAGTTATTAGTATGAGGATAAAGTGTACTCTATGCCTTTTTATAAACCTTATTGGTAAGCCAAACGTTATTAAAGTTAAACCTCAAGATGTGTAATAGACAATCTGTTCTCTTAAATGTTGTGTTTTGTGACACCGTACTATAAAATACGTATTTTTATACTATTTTAATATAAGTACACATTGTTCGGACGATTCTCAATTTACTTCACAGCTGGAACAAATTGATGCACATTTACAAAAAAAAAAACTAAAGCAAAGCAATAATCAAACGGTTGTCCATAAAAACGTAATTTTTTGGATATGCATAAGCCGTAGTATGTCTTAATTTATTTTGATGAATACTCGTTTATTTTAATTTAATTTGAAAATAAAATTATTTTACTATTATTTATCGGTAAATCCCATTTATCCCTTGCTTTATGATGATAATAGTACTTTACTAATTATTATCTGTATTCGATTTATCCTAAATAAAACTATTAAAAAAATAAAAATTCAGATTGGATGGGATCTTCCTAATATCGATTAATTTGGCTCTCTATTTTTTCTTTCGCGATTTCGCGGATTGTTTATTAATCATTTTGTCTATCACCAATTTAGTCTATGGATAATTTATTATTTATGAATACAGAGTATACCTCTAATAATTTTTTTTTATATTTGAATGAAAATTACTCGCCGCTCATGGTGACCAAATTGGATTTGAACCTTATGATATAAGGAATAAAATATCTCTAGACAATGATAAATAAATGTAGTCTTCCTAATAACTCTTCACAACTTACATGACAAAATTAAATGATTATTTTACCGTTCACAAGAAGGAATTGCATTCTAGACTAAATCAAACACCAATTTATTATATTTATTGCCTTTAGCTTTATTATTTGATATACAATTACTATTAATTCGATGACAATTATGTTTCAATACAAAATGATATTAATATAAATTTCTGACACAAAATAAATATAACTATTGAATGAAGTGTAATGTAATCTCCGTCCATGAGATAAAATACGATCCTCAGTGTTCAGTAACCCCGGTACATTGTTGATGTCAAAAATCAACAGAGTCGATAATAAATAAAACACATTTTAAAAAGTAGGTACATACAAAAAGAGTACATGAATATAATTTGAAATTTTTAACTAAAATTGCCTAAAATTTACTAGTCATTTGCTTTTAGACACGTTTAGTGATTTTTGGAAATGTGCTTTGGGTAATATACATTTAATTGTTAATTCGAAAAGCAAAGTGCTCAGTATCATATCGTCAAGAATTATAGATAATTATGCCTACAAGAGTATACGTGTTGTATATTTGTGAAATACAGTAACACATGTGGAATAACATGACAAATAAAAAAGAATATAAAATACCTATGGTACGCATTACACCTATAGAGGAAGGAGCATTGTACGTGGGATACTCGATATCACAAATGTAATAAGACAGCTAACTTAACAATAAATTCGAAAAAATATGGAACTATTACTGTAGGGTGAAATCATTAAGTGCACTTGAATTTAAGGTAGTAAAATTAGGGTAAAATCAATTTGATTAAATCAATAATATTTAAATTTGAATGTATTCTGTTTCGCGGACGTTATCCTTCAGTTTTAATTAGCTTATTGTAAGTCGTGTCAACTAATAACTGAGATCAACGAATCTCAAATATTAACGAATGATTGTGAAATTAATATTAAATTGGTATTAACGTACAAAATGATGTAAACCATTTGATGATAATATTGGTTGTTTTTAATACTCATTTAGACAAGCTTATCGCTTAATTAGAAACTGCATAGAAACTAGATTGTAAAAACCGAGCGCAGGTTCACAGAGCACGCTGAAACTAATAAAATATTTAGTAGACAATGAGTTTCTGTGTCAGTTTCTGATATGGCGATATTGCAAACATACTTTGTATTATAGACGTATGCTATGGCTTATCGAAAAGCCTACAAGACATATTGGTAGGTACTTATCCCAACTATATTATGTAATGTATAATTTTAACTCGTCTCTCTATTTAAATTCGTAAGCTATTACATTCTCAGAGAATTGTGTGCGTGTGTTCGCACAATTCTTCCTAAAGCTTAAACCTAAAGTCAATAAAATGCCATCAATTACTAGTTAAGATAACATGCTTCCTGATAGATCTGACAATATAATTATAATATTCTGTTATGCCTTAAAGAAATACTGGTAGATAGTAAGTATGATTCATTATTGAATTGCATGTTAGTTATATACATACATACATAATGATTATTTATATGGGAAGTTTCGGTGGCTGGCTGGATCCAGTGTAGATTTTTTATCATATCATTAGCATATCATAAGATATACACGTATTAAAAAACTGTTCACAAAATGTTTGCTTGTATGTACTTTGAAATTGTAATTGAAAATGAGCAATAAAGCCTACGAATAAAGTAAATGGACAGCAATGATCCAGTTGGTTGTCAACGATTAGCTTATTAGCTATGTTAGATTATAATTTGGCTTCCATGTTTATTATTTGCTCATGTAATTTAATTTTTTTATTTATTTTATGTTTTATTTTTTATAAGGGTGTGTTTACATTTATTTTTTATACTTAAATATTATTTTGTTTAATGTGTATTTAATCTAGACTTAAGATACATACGAACGTTACAATAGTTTTAATTATTTACTATAGCGATACATTGCGATGCCTTCTATCGAATCGATTCGATTACATACGGTGTAACAATAAAAGATTTAAATTATACATAAAAAAGCAATATTAAAACGCAATTATTTCATGGCCACAAAATCATATGCCTAAATTTTTAATTATTGATTGCATGATGAATCTACAAGAGTAAGCAAGAAAGAATTATATAAATGTAACTGCATAAATTGGCCCATACTTATGAATGGAAGCGGTAGAATTTAAGGGTAGCCTTATTAGAATAAGAGTTACGATTGAATGAATAAGTATGTTGAAGTTTTACTCCGTAGATTATAATAGCACGGCCGGCGTTATTATTGCAAACATTGTATTATCTTTTTTATTTAAAGTTAATAAAGTTACAATAAATCAATTTTGTTGTTTTATTTATGCTGTGGTGTTGGTGGTATTGGCAACGACCTAAATAAATAAATATCCTGGGAAGTTATTTTACACACGGCCATCTGTCTGATCCCAAACTAAGCACAGCTTGTACTATGGAAACCAGAAGTGATACATAAACAACTGTATTGTTTCTAAATACATACATATATAGATATTTACACCCAGACACAGAACAAACATATGTTCATGCACACAAATGTTTGTCCTGGGTGTGTATCGAACCTGCGACTTGGCAGTCAGGGTCGTTAACCACCAAGCCAACTGGCCTGTCTATTTCTGTACAAGAAATTAAATCTAAAGGACGAAGTTTTTGTCTGCGGGCGTTCTAAATGTAGGTACACGTGATAGGTATGGTAAAAAAGTTGGCGCCAGTCTGTGACCGATTTTTCGTCTACTCCGTGATAGTTCATACTTCAATGCACATACATTTTTGTCTGTCATTCTAGTTTTTTCTTAGGGAAATGTCAAATCATTGACGTAACATTAAATCATATTTGATTGGGCTCAAAGCAACGCAGTTAGGTTTCTAAACTGGGGCTCGATTCTGGAAGGAAAATGTCACTAACTCGAGGATGTTTCGTCGCGTCCTGTATGTTCTGTCTCTGATGCTTACTACGCTAATCACGTGAGAGGTAAGCTCTCCGAGGACTCCGTCAAGCGGCTCGCCGACAAAGTTTGTATTAGCTAAATAAGGGGGCTGATATTTGTGTTAAATTACAAAATCACAATCAAAATGGTTAATAAATTTTAACGAATGCGGTAAACAGTACAACGAACACCGCGCATACAATTATCGTCATCACAGACATGTTAAACATGTTCTGCATTATGTTAGAGATGCTTGGAGCTGAGTTGTTCACGTATTGTTCTATACTCATACAATTGGCTTTCATTAAGTCTTCCTTGAATTCTGGAAACAAAAAAAACATAAATGATGGGTAACATATAGTATTCGAATATAAAAAATTGTCCTGACGATTGTCAGATTGTCGGACAGGACACACTTGTGACATATGATAAGAATGGAATATATCAACTATTAAACCCCTCTTAGCGATGATTACTTTTTCATTTAAATTCATATTATGCCAGATATCTAAATATTTATAGAACAAGGTTTCAGTTTAGTTGGGAGGGAGTCTAAATATTTGTAAGTCATTAAACACAGTAAAATGGTCATGTCCTCCAAAGGTACGACCTAACTAGTGCAGGAAGGGACGTTACAGACGAAATTCAAAGCATTTCCATTTAATTCTACTTGTAGTACTCTGATTTAGATTTAACTGCTTTAGAACCTGAATCTAGATCTTTTCTTTTTCTTTTCAGCATGGCGGATGATCAATTGTATCTATTGATTTTATTTATTTATTTATTTATTTATTTCAACAACAAAATGTTATGTTATAATTGTGTTAAATTAACGGTGCAATATAATAAATTATCGAAAATACTAACCTGTTACTGTTAATTCCATAAGTACGGACCAAAATTTATCCTTTTCCAATAACATTTTGAGTTTTCTTGGCTCGTAATTATAATTGACACTAGTTAGGTTAGTCTACAATTATCTCATAGTAATTACAGAACTCTACCAGAGTGTGTAGGTGGCTACTAAAATTAACTCTTAGCTGGAACCCAATCTTTACTGTCGCCTATTCACTTACAGAATACAGTTAATTTTCCTTTTTTGTCTTATCATATAAATTGAATTGGGCTTTAAGGAGAAACAAGACTGTAAAAATAATAGTTTAAAAAACTAAAAAATACGCTATACTTAAGCCCTTGTTCCTAAATGTAATGCATAGGAGTCCACTAAACAAATGAGCCCAAAGTAAATAGGTTAACTACTAGCACAAACCTACCTTTAATTTCAAATCGATAGAACAATTACAAGTGGTTGAAATCAAATTCCTGTTTTTATTACATTGCTAGTTACAAGTGAAGCTAATAGAAGCGTGTTATAATAGAATCATTTTTACAATAAGTTAGGAACGTTCCTGCCCTACGGATTGAGACCGGCGCAGCAATATAGAGTTAAAAAATACCCGCACGTTATCATAATGGACAAATCAGTAAAAGACCTTAGAAGTTCTCGCGCGATTTCAGGTGCATATAAGAAATTAATTTAACAAATGTAGAAGGATTGCTCTATAGGTAAGTTAGTTAGTATGGAGCAAATTCGGTAGTTTAGGTAAGATATTGCCCGATTTGGTGATCTTATTTCTGCTCTTCTATCTTATTTTTCTTGCCGCTAAATAGTTATACTAACTGCATAACGGCATCAACAAACCTTTTAGAAGATATTGGCAGAAAAGTTGAAAGATTTCAAATAAACGGGATTTGCATTAATCCATGCCCTTAACTGGTTTATCTTCTGTTATGTTTACCTTTTTTATCAATCGGCATATCAGCACATTGATTTTAATAAGTTTGGTACCTGCCTACCTAATTTCACATGTCTGAATTTTAGGTGGTTATTTGAACAATAATATAGAAAATAATTACTTACTTTCATTGCTTACCCAGCTCTCGTCTTTTTAGGTTATGACAAATTACAGATTATCTTGTCAACCAATTCAATAGAAGTGGTCTATATATTTTTATTATTAAGCAAGTAGATACTCACTACCTTGGTAGCCTTTTCAATGAAATTGCCAATATAATCCATTGTTTCACTTGTTAATCTTATATATTATATATCAAATATATCTGTTTCTGAAATATAGAGAAAAGAAGTCCCGTAAACACAAAACCTAACTACGCTTCAACTATTTAATCTATAAATTCATGTTGCATTTCATCATACATCATATCAACCCACGGATGTCTACTGCTGAACATGGGCTCCCCCTTGGATTTCCGGGATTTCCCGGTCTTCGGTCCATTTGGTCGCCCCAATCGGCGTTTTATATGTGGTCGCCACTCGAGAGAATTTCTTCACCATCGGTAAGCCAGCTGTCTACGAGCTATGTCTAAAGCCTTTGTTTTTCTACGAATGTCCACGTTTCGGACCCATGTTCCATTTCATAAATGTCAACAATTACTAACCAAATTCGTCGTAAACTCTCAAAGACTGGTTTTGCCAAAGCTTAATATATCGGATTAGAGCAGGTGATGTGTTCGGTTCAGGCAGGATAATACCTAAAACAATATCCTGCTTAAGTTGCATTAATCGTTTTTAGAACTATACTAGTGTCAAATGGGCAGGGCCGTTTTTAAACTATTGGAGGCCCTAGGCACTAGGATAGTGATGCCCATATGACTATGCTATGAGAGCTCTAAGAGCGCCACAAATCAATCTGACGACACGATCTGTGGCATCTCTGTAACCTCTGGCCGTTCAACGACTTCCATACCCTCTGAACTAGAGGGTTTAATGGATCGCGGGGCCCTGGGCACTTGCCCAGAGTGCCCAATGGAAAAGAAGGCCCTGCATATGGGATACACAACCCTTCGCATGCTTGATCGATCTATCAGACGTGCTTTCCCTATGAGACATTTTGGACATAAAATATGTCTTTAAGAAAGTCTAAGATGAGTAACGATTAAGAAACTCACAACGAGCCCAAAGAATCAGCATGACTGAAGTACAGACGCAAGCGATCACACCCACTATGTTCAATGCCAACAAAATGTACGTACGTTTGGAGAACGTGGTTTCACTGTAAAGAGAAAATAATATCAAAGTACCTGCTAATTGAATCCTCATTTGGATATAAGCTTAATTTGTTGGACAATAGATAAATAGGCCTTTGCATGTCTCAATTTCTTCACACCTCTCGAAATTCTTTCTTTAACAGATTTCAATTGATTTATGTTAAATGAAATAGCAATACCACCTGCTTCACAAGTACCTACAGGTACAATACCTTGATGTCGAATTTATCCTACATCCAAATTGTCCTATCGATTTGAAGCTTTGGATGAACGTGGGATTCGGAAGACGATTCAATTATTTGATGCCATCGAGCTGACACTTCTATAGATAGTGGCAACTAGTACCTAAACCCTTTGAGTTTGGGGTAAAAATGGTTTGGTGAGTCATGATAAATTACATTTGTGGGTTTTCTAGTTCTGTTAACTATAATAAGTAGGTATTATTGGATAAATATCAAATTAACCCATATACCCAGGGCTCTACACCTACTTATCTTACTATTGCAGTGGCCTAGTAAATACTGAATAACTAATAGAACTATCAACGCTTAACCTTGTAACTATAGCTGGTTCCATTTTTTCATTATTAGGTACACTGAATAAACTGAAAAAGTCTTAGGAAATGGCTTTGTTTGGTTGACAAGCAAATAAACATTATAAATGTGACAACTTCAACCAAACCTATTTCTAGTACTTATTTCTGGTCAATGTCGAGATATTTAGTGACCCACACACAAGACAGATATTATTTTAGTCAAACTAATATTGGCTTTGTGGCGATTACCATATCGCCCTCCTTAGTGTTCAATGTGTTATATTACTACAGAGGTGACACATCCATAGAGTCGTTGACAGATCTAGGGTTTCTGACCTCATTTATGGGATTAAATATTGCCGACTCTTTTACAGATCACATGAGTTTTATTTCGCATGTTCGGGAGCTGCTATCTCCCGCAGCTTCTTCACTGTTTGTCTTACTTTTTGCTAAATATATTAATATATATATATATATATATATATATTGAAGTTATACTTCTTTTGGCGCGATGGAGAAAATTGATGAGAGCGAATTTTTACGATGCGCGCGCACACCGACATCTGCATTCTACATCGTAAAGTTAGTTCTAGGTGGCATGAAAATCGATAATATATATATGTTTATCTATGCTATTCAAAAGTGATTGATGATAATTAAAATGTTTCCTTGTAATAAAAACTTTACCTTCTATCGTGTTACGAGACACCCTGTTTTTTACTTTTACCATAATCTCATTAGGGAACCTAAGTGATGATGTCATCGATGATGATTAGTACACAAAGCCGGTAGAAGGATATTGGCTACCTGCCAGGATTGAGTCAGAGCCACTTATTTGCCACATCGGGGCCACGGATGCCCACAGGCTGAGTTCCGAACCATCACCAGGTTACATCAATAGTTTTGACATCCTTATGTTAAGGCCATCCTTAATAAATGTTTTTTAATTATGCTTTTCAAAGGCTCATTTAAATATAATTTGGTTCACAGAAGTGTTGTTACTAGAGTCCCTAACGAAATAATATACCCCTGCCTATGTAGGCATACCAAGTATTTTCAATACTTTGATCGACTTCCTTTGACCCGAAAGGGGACGTGACGGCCGACAATCAAAGATATTATTGCGCTCTAAGTAGGTATTTAACTTTCTATACGGACCCTTATCAAGAAAACTCATAACATGCTTTTGTCACCATTGAGTCGTACCCCGGTTAGTTCTTGACCTTCTGTAGACATACTTAACAAAAAACGTATTAGTCTGTTGTGGTAAAAAAGATTGAGCAGAAACGTTTGGCTCATCGAATACTGTTGTTAGGTACTCAATAAAAAATACACACTATAAACCTGTTGTGCTAACAATATTAAGGGTATGGTTAAAATAATAAATAAATATTCTGGAATGTTTTTTACACACAGTTAGCAGATCTGAAATTATGCAGAGCTTGTACTTCTGGGCACTATGGTAACCAGATAACTGATATAGGTAGCTATTGGAAGTGAAACTTCTTAACGTCTTAACTTCGTGACGAAGACTAAATAAACACAATCTATGGTATTCAAAAGTGATTGATGAATAATTTAAATATTTCCCTGTAATTGGTACAAAAGTTTCACTGCTATCGTGTGACTTTACGACACTCCCTATTTTTTTTAATATATACCTGCTTTTGTAGCTATTTACGTCCTTAAAACGTTTCCTATTTTAAGTTCTTACATTCAAGTTTATCCTCATCACTCAAATATTGTTCCTCGGAATAATTAATCATACGCGAAGTTTCTCATTATTTCGTGTTATGAGGTGACTTAACAATTTATAAATGAGGATAGAGGTGAATTCACAATAAAGTGAAGGCGTCCAAAAATACTACTATTAGATCATATAGCAGGAAGGTCTACTCTCTTTCTCCGAAACGAAACTTAGTAATCGAACGAAATTTAAACGAAATTTCGCATTGACCATAGGTACTATAATGGCGAAAATTAATATGCAATCCCGATCGAAAATCCATGGATCGCTGAACCCTTTTGACAGTAATTTTAATACACGCAATGTCAAAATTCTACTTCAATCTTGCGATTTTAGATCGGGATCGTATATTAATTTTGGCCGTAAATCATTTTCGGGCACGGACATTATGTTCGGTTCCAATAGACAATTTTCGTGAAGGAACGAAATGTATACGTGAATGTGGTGTGACTTTCGTCAATTTGAGGTTAAAATTTCGAACAATCGTCTGTCAAATTTAAATTTTCGTTCGGAACGTTCGTGAATTACAGTAGGTTTAGAAGAATCTAAACGTCAAAAATTTTACGTTCGTACAAAGTTTCGGAACGAATGGAACCGTGGGATAGGCACGAAATTTCGATCGAAACTTCGTTTCTTGTTGAATAAGAGACCTCATAGGTAGAAATAGTACCTATAGGCACGTAAACCATAATGCATTATATGTAATTGCAAATAATAAAATCATAATTTAGAAAAAGTCAGTAATCCCTTATTAATTTCAAAAATAAAAGAAATGTAGGTCCCAGAGTCACACTTCACACAGTCAGATTAATATTGACTATCATTAAGGAAAATGTATAAGGTTGATATTAAAACTTTTTAACCGACTTCAAAAAAGGAGGAGGTTATTGGAGGACTTTTCATCCCGTAAATTTTAAATCAGTATTATGAGGGTTTTATTAAACTTGTAATGTGTGATAGTTAGTTTCTTTAGGTCAAGTCTTGCAAGCTGAAATTTAACTAGCATTTCCTGCCGGCACGAAAAAGCTTGTTAAAAAAGTTTATTTATCATAAATTTATTTTTAAATGAGTGGAAGACGCTACTTCAGCAAAGTATCTAGGATAAAGACAATTCAAACATGTACAAACTTAAGGTAGGTATGTGATATACTTCCCGAAAAAACTGTATCATTAGGCACTCTTACGTATAAAACAGCGCCCTCTAGCGAGCTGTGGTAAAAACACTATCACTATAAGAACCTGTATTGAAGTATTACTGACTTATGTGCACTAAACGTTATCAAAATAGGTACAATAGCTTTTGAGGAAAATGGGTACATTACACTCGTGTCACGGACCATCTTTTACCCAAAACGTACCCCAAACTGCAGTTTAGGTCTCCGTTCCACTGAGGGTACTAAAAATAATGTAATTTTATTTTTTTGTTGAATGTTTATTACTATTATTATTTTGAAAAAATCTCAGCCAGGTACAGCATTCAATAAATATAGTAACAGGCTGGTCTTTTTAAGTACATAATTGATTCCGTACAGTTTAATTTTAATCAAACTGATCATGGTCTGAAACATTTTATGTTTGAAATTTCATAAAAGCCCGGGAAAAGGGAATCGATAAAAATGAGAGGTTCGTCAAAACGATGTACTAGCAATATCAGGTTAAGTTATAATTAGACGAGTACCACTATTGGAGAGCGTTAGTCGGGACGCGGCCGCGGGCGTGTCGAGAACCGGATCGTAACTGCATTCATTGCGTTACAATACAACGCATAAAGTGCGCGTGCGCCGCTGTGTTAACACACTTTTGTTTACAAACAAGCGTCATTTTGGTGACCTTCAGTTATAAAGGTTTTTAACCAATCAATTGGATTTCGAACGGTAAGTCTTATGAATATATATTTTTGAATAATAGTGCATTGGCAAAAATAAACAATTACATTATATTTGTGCTCTCAAATTGTAAAAGCGTAAGTATTGCATGTACATAGGTATACCAAGTATAAAAGCCTGGTGAAGAGGTCTTTATCAGACAATATTTACTAGTATTATAAATAACATCGGTAATATTTATTGTTTTTTTAGCTGCTTTAAGCTTTGACAGGTGTCTTTTTGTTCTACTAGTTGTATTTCATGCTTATTTTTACATTTTTTACATCGGAAACTACTTGACTATGATATTTACTTACAGACAGATCTATATTTTTTGAATTTCCTACTTAATGTTAATGAATAATGCCGTAAATTATACAATTATTTTCATAATATTTATTATAAGGACAAATAAGGACAAGCACAATACAGCTACAACTAACATTAAGGTTGAGACTAACAAAGAGACTTATAAAAACAATATGAAGTAATTTAGTCAAGAATTGAATTGAATACAAAATATACAATGATTGAACGTGATTCTCCGTTGAGATTAAATTTAAGTATTTTATCTCTCGAGTGATATCGTTCGAGGAGGTCCAAACAAGCTAACAACATACGTAAATGTTTGAGTAGAAGATGTCAATGTCATTATTATTCTTTAGCCGTCCCCCGCGGTTTCACCCGCGTTTCCTAGTTGTTCCTTTTCCCGGAATAAAAGTATCCTATACAGGATGTTACAAGACTACCAAAGCCGAAAAGAGGTTAAATGGGGTCTTATAACGAGTCCATTCACAATATTATATATATTATATATATACAGCATACCCCAAAAAAATAAAAGAACAGATTTTTGTGAATGAAAAATAGAAAAACTATTAAGGTAGACAATTATTAGGTAAAATAGGTACGTAGGCCTTTCTGTTAAATAATCTGGTTCACTGACATCACAGCTTACTAGGGTTATTGGCATTGATAATTAATTATATTTTTACGGGGTATTTTGTAACACGTTGTATATTATTCTAGGGCATATTTTATATATGTGCCAAGTTTCATTCAAATCCTTTTAGTAGTTTTTCTGCGAGAGTAACAAACGTCCATACTCACTTTCGCATTTATGATATTAGCAGGAAGATAATGCTATTTATACTGCTTTTGTAAATTCAAAGTAGTGTGTATAGCAGTCTATTTAAAGACGTGTACTGACCCACGTTGGTACAAGGGTATGACAACACAAACGGATTATTCTTGCTTATACGACGTACTTTAGGGGCACGTTTAGATTGATTCGACTTGAAAGGGACCGTCCACTACCTTAAATAGGAGCAAATATGATTCAGCAATTATCTCCAATCATGTAAACTATTCATTTTAAAGTATGAAAGGCGATCCTCAGTAGGGTAACCATCTGACCTTAATAGGAATGAAAGGTTCCATGGAATCTTTTTGTGGATCCTTTGCAAACGGTTAATATTCCAGTGGTGGTATGGGCAGAGACGGCCTTAGGGGCTGGCGAACGGGGCAATCGCCCGGGGCCTCACTCTTGCAGGGGCCTCGCGCCACCCAAGCAAATTAAAAAAATATGGATTTAAAATTTTATTTATTTGTATAACTTTAGCATTTTTTGCCAAACATGACATATACCTAAACCAAACAACCAGACTTACTTTCGCATCACATACTTTTCACGAAGGACAAAGGGCCTCGCAATGACCTGCCGCCAGGAGCCTTGAAATGGGTAAAGCCGTCGCTGGATATGGGGACCATACTTGTGCGCATTACTCGAGGTCAGATTAAAACAAGTGCGGGTCGGACTCTTGCACGAAAGGTTCCGTACAATTTATTATCTATAATACAAAAACGACAAAAAAATCATGTCTGTTGTATATTAAGCCCCCTTAAATATTTATTTCGTTCTGTTTTTAGTAGTTATTGTTATAGCGGCAACAGTAATACATCACCTGTGAAAATCCAAGGATTGATGAACCTTTTGACAGTAATTTTTATACACGTAATGTCAAAATTCTACTTCAATCTTGCGATTTTAGATCGGGATCGTATATTTATTTTGGCCGTTAACAATCACGGATCATGAGATACAGCCTGGTACAGATTGACTGACCTAGAGACTGACAGACGGACAGCAGGGTCTTAGTAATAGGGTCCCGTATTACCCTATAGGTACAGAACCCTAAAAAGCGCAACTTTAATGCAGGGTTATTTAAAATGATCCTAGTATGTAGTTATACGTACGAAAGTTGTACTTTAGTGTATTTAATATTGAATATAGTGCTATGGTGTGCTTCATGTTAATTTTTCACACTTAAAGTTGTCAATTTTTAAAATGCCCGTGAGTGTTTAGAATGTTATAGAAAAATCATCTTTATTGCTATTAAGATAGGGTACATCTATTAATCCAATTGTTAATATTATAATGATTATCGTATAACACTCTTTACTATCAAAGCGTATTAGATCTCGACAACTATAAGTAAACATAGATTTGATGAATAAATTCACTATAGTACGTGTCCCAAGTTTTTACCCTCATCCCCTTGTCTTAATGTCATTCATAAATACGGTTTACCATAATTTTTTTACAAACAGAATGTTAAAAAATATTATCTCAGTAGAACTGTAAGGCGCGTCATATTTTATTATTGCTCGAAAAAGAAGTAGGATATTGACTACTTGATGATAACCTAAGCGCCCCTCCTGTAACCAAGCGTGGTATTTTGAAGACCTGCATTAACACATAATACCTACTTTTTATCTCGGGAAAATGTAACATCTCACGAGAATGCGAGGGAAACCGCGGGGGACACATCCATTCGCTCACGCGTTAACTACATTAACTCTGTTAAAAATATTGACACCTATTGACCCCGTAATTGAAATCAGCTCAATTACAGTGCCTTTATGACGAGTGATGACAAATACGTATGTCTCACATCCGCTACTAACATCATTGTGTGGTTTAATAATCACCTTTCAAACAAAAAAACAATCAAAATCGGTTCATTCGTTCGGGTGCTACGATGCCACACACACACTCACACACACACACACACACACACACACACACACACACACACACACACACACACACACACACACACACACATACTCCCCGTCATTTTTGCGTCGAGGGTTAAAATTTTATAAAATAAATTACACAACAATGTAACTTGTACTTAACAGTGTAACATTATGTAACTTTCCAATCAGGTACCTACTGATAAGAAAGTAAACTCTGATTTTATCCTCACTTCTAAGAATATCATGCAGATAATATCGTAAGGCCTCAGAAGGTAAAGTTTCGTGTAACTCGTGTATGCCAAAATAAAGTATTAATGACTTCAAAAGTTAAAGATAAAGCCTCATCAAATTAATTAAATAGAAATGTTAGTTGTTTTTATTCTTTTATATACCTACCTACTAGCTGTTTCCTGTATGTGATGCGATGCTATGCGATTTTTTTGTGTCAATAACCTTCGCAGGTTGACGTAGAACCACTCACTAAAGTTTAATCGCAGTCGGAGAAATAGAGTATAAAAAGGGTACAAACATACAAACGTGATATTTTTATTTAAATATATATTTTATTATTCATATTTTAATGTATGTAAAAAATAATATATCATAATATTTCTCGGGACAAAAAGTATCCTATGTGTTATTCCAGGGTATTTTCTATATAAGTGCCAAGTTTCATCCAAATCCGTTTGGTAGTTTTTGCGTGAAAGAGTAACAAACATCCATACATACAAACTTTCGCATTTTTAATACATAGTACGATACAATAATAGAGAAGCATAAAAACAAATGTCTTCCTTTGACAAATTGGTTGGATTTCCAAAAATCTCAAATTAGAGGATTTATGATATATTTTTAGAGTTCTCATTGAAAAATTTTATTTATTGTTTTTGAAATAAGGTCCATCTATTGATTTAATGGTTAATTGTATGATAATACAGATGAACCTTATCACTGAACAATAGAGTTCATTTTCCTATTAAAAAAAAGTTCAAAATTCAAAACCATTTATTCAGTTTAGGCCCTCAGAAGGCACTTATGAAGGTCAAATTTAAAGTTACTGAAGCTACTACCGGTTCGGAAGTCAGCCTTCAACTGAGATGAACCGGCAAGAAACTCAGCAAGGTCACATTCTTTTTTATTTTATTAAATTCTTTTTTATCTATTCTGACATTTTGGCTATTTTATAATATCAATTTTACATATTTTTATATTTAACAATTACAAAATACTTAATAAAGCTAACATTCAAAAACAAAAAAAAGAAATAACAAGACTACAAATAGAAAATGACAATAATTACTTACAACTTAAACAAGAAAATTAGAGGTGCACTGTGCAGAGAGCAGCTATTTCCATACATTTTTATCTTCAATATAATGAACCACCTTGTAATACGCTTTTTCTTTCAAAACTTTCCTAATATAATTTTTAAATTTATGATCAGACATTTTGGTTACTGAAAGCGGTATCTTATTATAAAATCGAACACAATTACCAAGAAATGACTTGTTTGCTTTAGTTAGTCTAAAATATGGAACAACTAACTTCTCCCTTTGTCTTGTATTAATATTATGGATATCCAATTTTGACTCAAACATTCCTATGTTTCTACGTATAAACATTATATTTTCATAAATATATAATGAAGGCCTATGATTAAGCTGTAGTGTACTTCGCTTATTACAACTTCTCCAGGATATTCTAAAGATTTTGAACAGAAGTCGACCTTAACGCGTGATTTGTATTGAACCCGAATAAAACATGAAAGATGTCACTATCGTTATAGGTAGGCATTGATTTATATTTAACTTGCATCATATTAAACCATTTGTCCGCTTTACAATGTACTTCAATATCTCATTAACCTTCACGCCTGATAACATGTTGTTGACTCTCAGTAATGTTGTATACATAATCGCATACTTTTTTTTTAATAAATCCTTTCATATCATAAAAGTAAATACCATTTATGTATAATATACATAATCCTACAAATATTATAAAAGCGACAATTTGTGTTAAATAAGACGTTTGTTTTTCTTTCACGTAAAAATTACTTAACTGATTTGGATTAAATTGGGCACGTAGATAGTTTATAATCTGGATTAAGATTAAGAGAGGATACTTTTTATCCAGATTGATGATATTGATGAATAGGCATGGGAAAGTTAGTACCTATATACTAATTCCCTAGTATTAACCTTTCGAACGTTTTGACACAGTTCTGTGCAACCGTCTTGTCACAAATCTGTGCCCGCTTCTTTTTAACTACTTTTAATCCTTATTTTATACGAAATAAGATTGAAACGGCGACAGACGACGTAATGTTTTTTGGCGCCCTCGTGACATTCGAAAGGTTAAACTTTTAACCTTTTTGTCTGGATCTCCCCTTCCTATCCTTTTATGGGTTGAAATTCATATACACCTTATACCTAAACTATATTTACACCAGTACCTCTACCATGAGTTGCTATCGAAACTTACTTAAGTCACTAGCGAGTAAACTACTATCGATACAGTATTTCTCGATAGCAACTGTCAAATTTGTGACTCATGGTACCGAATTGCTATAGCAAAGGCTAAAAAACGTTACTCGCTAGTGTCTACATTTCGATAGGTTTTTACCTATCGACTCGTACTATCGATTTTAGTTCTTTACCTTACTTTGACCGCTAGTAGCGCTGTACACAATTGCCATAGAAATGTTTTACGCCGTCGATAGCGAGAACGTACGTTAAAAACTCGTGGTAAAGGCACTGGTTTCGAAATGATCCGCTAACGGCCATTCACAAAGTTATGATTAATATTTAAATATCGATTAGAGGACACTTTTTACTAGATTTGAATCCTAGATTGAAATTTACCAGACATGGGCATCAGGGTCGGACGGTGGACGTGTTTATTTATTTCAAAACCTATCTTGGACAGTGAAAAAACTGGTAAGGTTACCCGACTCACAATAATTGATTTTTATCAACGTTGTACGATTAAACGACCTCGAGTATAAAGTGCAAGACCTGTATATCAAATATTACTTCCTCATGAGTTATTTATTTTGTTTTTATTTATTTTATGGGTACGGAAACAAACAGCTCCCTTATTCAGCTAACACAAACTTCGTCGGCGAGCCGCTTCCCGGAGGCCTCGGAGAGCTTACCTCTCACGTGATTTGTAGTATTAGCGTAGTAAGCGACAGAGACAGAGCACAGAGGCCGCGAACATCTTCGAGCTAGTGTCATTTCCCTTACAGAATCGAGCCCCAGATTGAGTAGTACTCATAAATCTAGACAATTAACAATATATAAATCTGTAGTCCAATTATAACTGTACACAGCAACTAATAAGTATAAAAAAAAATAAAATTATAGAAAAAGTAATAGTACAATTATAAAATAGAAAAAAAAACAAAATAAATATAATAGGAGTGACTTAGTTCCAGTACCAAACAAAGGTAAATAAAACCCTTATACAATTGCTGTATTCTTAGGCATTGGCCCTTATCATCAAATGACAAATAAAAAAATGATTAATCTATACTAACAAAATATTGTACAATTTTTGAACAAGCACAAACATTGTAAAGTAACTTATATAGGAATTTTACTGAAGATAAGCTTAATATCTTAAATGCTGCGTTAACATATAGAATTTGTAGTTGTATCTGAAAAAATAATTAATATACTCGTATAGGTAGGTACCTTCTAACAAAATATTGCTTTTTGGACAAGTTCAAACATTGTAAAGTAACTTATATAGGAATTTTACTGAAGATAAACTTGATATCTTAAGTTCTAAGTTAGCATAAAGAAATTTGTAGGTAGTTGTATCTATCTCTAAAAAAATAATAAATATATAGGTACTAATGTTGTTTTTTGAACAAGTTTAAACATTGCAAAGTAACTTATATAGGAATTTGAACTGAAGATAAACTCGATATCTAACTGCTTATAACATGACATATATACATTACAGTTGTATGTCTAAATTAGTAGGTAGGCACCTATCGCCTGAACCTATGCATCAATAAGAATGATGGTTATAACCTTTGCACGTATGAAGTAATATGAACACGACGGCAAGTTATCATACATAGTTATCACTCAGAAAATTGCACGCTGGGTGCGTGCAAAGTAAGGTTAGGTTAGGTTATATTTACTATGTAAGTGATAATTGAAATATCTCGGTCAAGCCGTTCGATAACAACATAGCTGCATTTGTTGCAGCATAATCCTAGATCTAGAAAAAACAGCATGTCACTAAAAGATGCGAATCATTCCAATTCAAGGACGATGAGGTGATATTCATAAGTAGGTACCTCACATAAAAAAACTTGGTAGGTACTGTATTGTTTCATAGACTAAAATTCAAAATTCAAAACCATTTATTCAGTTTAGGCCCTCGGAGGGCACTTATGAAGGTCAAATTTAAAGTTACTGAAGCTGCAACGTCGGTAAACGGTCGACAGGTCAGTTGGTGGTTAGCGACCCTGGCTGCCAAGTCGCAGGTCGCGGGTTCGATTCCCATCCAGGACAAACATTTTGCGTAAATGAAAATGTTTGTTTGTTCTGTGACTGGAAGTAAATATCTATAAAAGTATGTATCAGTTCTCTGGTTTCCAAAGTAAAGCTCTGCTTAGTTTGGGATCAGATAGCCGTGTGTAAAGAATGTCCCAGGATATTTATTTAACTTAAACTTTTACTTTAATTCACATAACTTATTTTATGAATTGCCAAATATCATCAAATTTTCTTCGAAGACTTGATACAGTAACCTCTTGTAAATAAAGAAAAATAATAAAATTATTCAATTGAGTTAATAACTAGGGCATTTAATGTATGGATTCTCTTCTTTAATCAATTTTTGTTATATTTGACACATTGGATGGTTTCATTTTAGAAATTATTAAAACTCGACTGTGATAAAATATAGGTATAAGTGTCAAGTTACTAATTACTTTACTAAACATACACGATTACAAATCGATATGTCAATTAGACAGACGAAACAAGTTGTTTATTTACTTATTATATACCTATAGCAGATTGCGCTCCACATATAATAGTAACTACCACCAACATGTTGACTAGCGACAAAATATGTACTTAGGTACCTATAAGCTGTTTATATGACAAGCTCTTTGTACCGAGTTAAGAATGAAGTCTAAAATATTCCATCAATAAACATTATCAAATGATCCTGGGCTTCGATTCTGTAAGGAAAATGACACTAGCTCGAGGAAGTTGCGTCGCGGCCTCTATGCTCTCTTTCGCGTACTACGCAGCCATGTGAGAGGTAAGCTCTCCGAGACCTCCATGCTTCGGCTCACAGACGAAGTTTGTATTAACTGAATAAGGGGCTGACGATTGCTGGCTATTTACATTTAACAAACTCGATATAGATGGGCAACCAAAATAACAACTTTTATTATAATTTTACCGGTCTGTGGGTAAACATGTGGGCGAAAAGCTATATAGTGTAATAAAATCAAATTTCATACCATCAACTGATATGAATGCTACAAGAAAATGAACATAAAGGTCAAATTATAAGGGTAGCCTTGAAGTTAAAATTGGTTCAACAAACCAATAAAACAACAACTTTACAAAATCACGTGTCCGTCACGCTGTATGAACATTGTATTAAATCCAATGCAGAATTGAAAGTAAACTTTAAATAAACACCAAGGACTAATACTATAGGTTTTCCAGTTTGGAATTCTTGTATCAGTGATCTATTTATTTCTGCTTAGTGTGGTACCAAACTCTGTGGAACGCGAAGGCCGGTTTGACGTTCAATACTGTAATTGATAGAATACATTTATTGCTTTTAAATAAAGGAGGTGGATCCATTATCATAAGTAGTAGTTATTTGTATGATGATAAATTATATCAGAAAGCTATAAGGCTCATTATTCTATGATAGTTTTTGAACGTCAAAACGGCTATCATAGCGTTCTGCTAGTTTACGTAGACAACTGTGTAAAAAGTTGTTGCTTAGACAGTTTTTTATTATATAAAGATTTTTGGGTAAAATGTCATGAAGGAGCCATAGAGGAAGGTTCCGTACAATTACTATAAAACTAACCAAATATAGTATGTAATTATAGTGTAGTCGTTAGTATGTACCAGGGGCTCGATTCTGTAAGAAAAATTACACTAACTCGGGGACGTTTCGTCTCGGCCTCCGTGCTGTCTTTTTCGCTAACTACGCTAATACTACTAATCACACGAGAGATAAGCTCTCCGAGGCCTCCGTGAAGGAGTTCGCCGACGAAGCTTGTATTAACTCCATGAGGAGGCTGATATGTACCACATGTATATCAAGTCCGCGTAACGATTTTCAACTTTTAGTTAGTCATTTAAAAAAAATGTAGTGTAACTATGAATGCTTCCGTCACTTTAGTAAAAAAATGTATTCCGTCTTATTACGCAACTATAGCTCCAAGACATTGGCAGCTGTTTGGAGACAGATTTTCGGCCGGCAAAAAAAGCTCAAGTTAAATGTTTAATTGGAACCCAGCACCTTTATCATGGCATTCGATATCACTAGCACTGAACTATCATCACTTAGGATATTATATTAATGAATTTATCTTGTTGTAAAGTAAGTATAATTCTTAGTCTGGTCACCTTTTAAGATGCCACGTTTTAAAGTAACAAAATTTACGTCTACCACATATTTTATTTATTCAAATTATATGGAATCAATTAGTTTGTCTTTTATGTACTTAAAAAGGAACAGGTTTGTCGAGTTTTATACTTTGTATCCATTTAAATTCAAGTTTTATAAAAGGTACATGTATTCGCATAATTTTCCTCGTCACCATGTTTGTACGCTTAATAAGGTTAGAGTTTTGTAAAGGATTTGTTATTTGTATACAAGATCACGTTGCTTTTTGACTTAATTTGTTTCGCATTCAGAAAACAGCTGAAATTCAATGCACTTTGCTGTCCTTAATAACTCTTCTGACAAACATCTGTAACAAAACATGAAAGCTCCATTTCTGTACCATATCCAAGGGATATTTACATTACATTAAAATTATTGACTTCGTTCCATATAAATACACACATTGTTGATGATGAAGGTATTATGCTTTTTAAATCTGTGTATCTATAACACATTACAGTTGGTACCTACGTCTTAGCGCTTTCTAATACAATCTGTTCAAAGGGCCCTTTGAAGGGGTCTTTTAGAGTGGCTACGTACTTCGGTTTATAGGGTAATTATGAAGTCTTATAGAGATGCAATAGACAGAGATAAGTGGATGGTCAAAGTCGTGGATATATTTGATGTTTCAACGAGATCACTCGACTAACACTCGAGCATTAAATAAATACTGGATAAATAGTAAATTTACTGTGACGACCGAAACAGTGCTCTGCATTGGGTCCATTTATTTCCATACATTTTTATCTTCAATATAATGAACTACCTTTTAATACGCTCTTTTCTTTCAAAATATTCTTAATACAATTTTTGAATTTATGATCTGAGATTTTGGTTACTGAAAGCGGTATTTTATTATAAAATCGAACACAATTACCAAGAAAGGACTTGTTAACTTTAGCTAGTCTAAAGTGTGGAATAACTAATCATCATGTAAATAAGGATACTATCCAGATCTTCAGTGACATAAACAAAGTAGGATATGTCAAATAGACGAAATTATTTACTTGTTAGTAGAAAGACAATGATTATTTCCTAAAAAAAGGATGATATTAAGAAAAACACATTCACACAACCACGTAGTTGCTTTGTAATAAGGAAAATAATATTGTAAAAAAAAGTACGTAATAAATTGTGATTCAATAAATTTTACTTAAATAGGTAATTGGTAGGTAAGAAATATAACAAACTTCTACAATTTGTCCCAGTTTCAGTGACAGACGGTGAGAAAAAAAGGCGGAAGTTGGCTTTAAAACTTTTATGTTTTAATTAAAAAAGACTTGCTTGTTTTTTATAATATTCTATCCATTAAAAAATGTGCCCTACAGCAGATTATTTTCCTTATGATGCAATAAGACAAAACTCATTTTCTTCTACTTGTTCCCAAATAACATTAATAATAAAGCCCTTTAGTCTGAACTACACGGTGCCTCTTAGCATAGGCCTCCTCTAACTGAGTTCTGTCTATCACTACCCTTCTCCAGTGGTGTCCAGCCGTGAGTTTGAGATCGCCTTTCCATCTCGTTTTTTGGCGGCCTCTGTAGCGTTTGCCGTCTTTGGTGTACCAGTCGGAGACAATTGTGCTTCATTTACTTTGTGGGTCGCGTATCATGTGGCCTGTCCATCTCCACTTTTATTGGTCAATTCGGGTACATTTTTCCATATAATAATGATTTATGTCACAAATATTAAATACATAAAGATATATTTTCATTCTAAATGATATCCTATTACACATAACATTAGAATAATACGTACTTCGACATGGATCGATATTTATACCCTTTTGGTACATGGTACCTAGGTATTGATACCTTACAAAATAACCGCAGTATCTGGTATCGGTGTCAAATAACTTATAAGGCTCGGTTACATGGTTTCCTTATAAAATGAAGTAGAAAAAGTGCATAGGCATAGGTACATACGTAATAATTAAATGCACACTTTTGCAATTTCAAAACGAATAGGCTGATATGAATTTCTGCATTATGTAGGCTATGTAAAATTGGAACTTAATATTAATGAAATCTAGACTCCGAAACAGCAAATTGTATATTCAAATAATCTAGAATAACGACAATTCAACAGTAATTTTTTTTTTAGTGACAAAGTTGTTTTCCTCTTGTGACTCTTACATTTCGCGGACAGGCGGATTATATTGTAATTTTTGAAATTGATCATCTTCATTATCATGCTGGACCCACAATACCACTGGTCACATCTCTGGTAGGTGCTGACCTAGGATAAACAGATTTAAGAACTAGAGAAATCTTTGAAAAACCTCACCTAGATGTAATTGGGGTTTTTAGCATCATTAAAACAATATCCTGCGGACGGTTTATGTATCTAATACTCTAGTACCGAGCCATGCGAAGCCGGGGCAAGCCGCTAGCTTATTATACAGTATGCAAAGAATGTAAAAGTAAAGTAATAAAGTCAAGATTGATATACTTATAGGTACTTTGGGTTCCGTACCCGAAAGGGTTCAAGCAAAAGGTCTTTTGTTGTCGTCTCGCACCACACGTACCTTGTAAAATTGAATAGATATATGAAATAATCTTTGATTATATTTATGGCTTTGACCCGATCCGAAAATCCAATTGCGAACATACAACATAGTAGGTACAATATTCGAAATTGGATTTTAGGCAAACAACTACTAAATATGCCAATCTCTTCTCAGTTGTACTAAATTTTATGTCCTATATCACTTAAGAACATTTACTTTGATAATATTTATGTCCTAACCCTAAAACAATTAAAATTATGTGAAAAACAATGTTGCATTGACTTAGCTCGCCACAGAGGATGAACCAATTTTGATATGATTATTTATACTTTTTTTCATAGGGTTTTGATCTTCTTTAGTAATATCAGTGAATACTGTCGTTCATGTATTTACGACGCGGCCTGGCTAATGTATAAAGTAAGGTACATGAGACTACGTTGTTCGATATCGTAGGTATAAATCCAATCACATCGAAGGACACTACAAGAGTGTAGGTTGAGCAAAACAAACAGTATATTTCGATCTCAGGCGCAAATAAATCAAACTTTAGTTAATAAGTAGGTTCTCTTATAAGTAAGTACACTAAGTAAGTAAGTAAGGCTTTCAAGTAATCAAAATATAAAATTGCCGTCATTATTGTAGAGGATAAGAGAAAATATAATTCATCATGACTTTTAGTCAAGTCAGGAAACAAAACGTTATTCTAGAGATTAAGAAAAACATGCTTTTTAGTTGGTACAATAGATGTTTAAAATAACCCACTCTGGTATCGTACCCGGTACTTAATTTTTTTTTCTTTTTTACGGAAAGTGTATCGTGCTATAAATAAATGTAATTTTACCTTTCAAATAAATATTTGAATTTTATTTTATTTACCTTAATATATGGTTCCAAATGGAGATAATTCAGTCTTAGTCTTAAAAACAGAGTTTTACAGCATTGTTACAAATACCTATAAATTTCACTTACATAAAAAAATAGTCTTATTCCAATTTGTAATTATGATACGGACGTACCATAGACTTGAGTCTACTTAAATTTTTGTTCCCTCTCTTCTAGTCTATGGTATTATTCATATCATTGCTTTTTCGTCCCCCCCATTTCGGAGAGTATTTTTGATCTTCGATATCGGGAGCGCAAAAGCAGTTTTTATTCGCTAGAGGATAAAGTAAATTGAATTTAGAACATCGGGTGCACTAAGTTTGTGAATTCAAAACATCATCAAACCTATTTACTTCTACCTCCATGGTGCCGAATTTATCATAGGTACAAACTTTTTTAATTTGTTAAAATCTCGGACTCGGAACTTTCTTGGTGCTCTTTATTTTTTATTTGCTTTGCGCGCGCCATTTTTGCATTTAGTCATTTCCTCGCTGAGGTGGGATGAAAAGTTACGTGTTGCACTCGAGTGCCAAGATTTTTCACCTCAGGATTAAATTTTTTTTTATACCACTTGCGCCGACAAACAAGCAGACGGTCCACCTGATGGTAAGTGGTCACCGCCGCCTATTGACATTTGCAACACTAGGGGCATCGCCAATGCGTCGTCGACTCTGAGACGTGAAGTTGTTAAGTCTCATGTGCCTGTAATTTCACCGGCCCCCTTACCTTTCTAACCGAAACACAGTAATACAAGTGCACTACTGCTTCACGGCAGAAACGGGTAAGGTGGTCGTACTTCCCCGGACGAACTCTACACTAAGAGGTCTACTACTCAAAATTTTTGAATCCTTCGTTTGCTCGGTCATCAAAATTAAGCACACGGTTAAAAAGCAACTTTGCACTCTTGTATAACAAATAACTATTATTGTGCCATAACAAGCCATTAGATACCATTTCGAATGCGAATTCTTTGTACATTACATTGTATTTACCACTGAACAAAAAGCTTATTAATAAGCATATTAATATGTCTGTGGTATTTCCGGACCCCATTCGTAAGTCCATTCAACATCGAAAAGTTTCTGCTAGTAGCTACATAACAAAATTATGCATTACTAGCTGTCCCCGCGGTTTCACCCGCGTTCCCGAGTGGTGTAACATTTTTCCGGCACAAAAAGTATCCTATGTTACTTCTAATACCTCCAAGAATGTGTGCACAAAGTTTCATGCTGATTGGTTAAGAAGTTTTCGCGTGAAAGCGTAACAAACACACTTACATTCACATTTATAATATTAGTGGGGATTTATACAAATATTTGTGTGCATGAATATGTCTGATTGTTCTGTGTCTTCGTGTAAATATCTATATGAGTACTAGCTGTCCGGACAGACGTCCTGTCAAAATAAGTCCAAACAAAAATTCAGGGTTTCGATCGCAGTGCCTACCGGGTCCGATTGTGAATCTAAACCATCCTCGAGTCCACTTGAACACACACAAAAAGTATTCATTCAAATCGGTCCAGCCGTTTAGAACGAGTTCCTTGTCAACACACGTACAGAAGAATTTTATATATAAAGATAATAATAAATAAGGCAACCACAAATAACTATGTGAATTATAAATACCCACACACTTTTATAACACCTTAATTGCTTTGATTTTTCTCGTAGGTAATCCCAATTTATCTTGTAATTATACATGTGTATACATTATCTTATCGTTATTCTTAAATATATCTATAAGTATATATATATATAATATTTATAATAATAATAGTGTAGGTATATCGCTCTCGTATATAGCTCTATTATTACAGACAAGTTTTAAGCAACTATCTTCCGCACGCGGTTTCACCCACGTTCCTAATATCATAAGCAGCCAACAGAATTTGGGAATAATGTAGCTTTCTATCTATCCTATAATTATGATTGAAGTGAAAACTTCTTTAGCGGCCTTGAGCACTTTTCTTGGGATGGGTATAAAATGTTAAACACATGACCTGATCGAAAATTCGTAACACGGTAAAAATACACAACGTTAATGTTCAAGTTTTCACTTCTGCCGGCTCTCCCGGAGTGGAGCCCGTTGTTTTTTTTAGATTAGAAAGGGTTGTAGACATCAATATACCTACTTGTAATTATTGATTCAGGATATGAAAAAAAAATAAAAATAAAAAAAAATTCAAAACCACTTATGAAGGTCAAATTTAAAGTTACTGAAACTACCACTATAGGTATTAAATTTAGGTGACTACATAGATTCTATTTAGGATTTATAATATTACTCCTAAAGTAAGTAGCCCCAAACAACTTATTAATGCATTAATGATAAGATAACCGCACGACGACACGACACGACTACGTAACACTAAACGAAACCACAGTTGGTAAAATGACGTAACACTTGTCTTGATAAACAACTTTAAAACACTTCGTTAGTATAACACTTGGTGTTTACATTGCAACTTGTTTATAGAATCCAACAAAAAATGCGAGATCAAAAAGTGAAAATGTCGTTTAAGAAACTTTTCAATGATTTTGTTTATCGTTATTTTTTAAATAAAAAATCTAAATCAAATAAAAAGATAAAGGTAAAATAAGTATTAAATAACAGTGACTAATTATTTGGAATTGTTTAAAAATTATATTAACATTTGCGGTGGTGGTTATAAACAGGTATGGGATACATCAGTATTTAAACAAAGTAATTATATATTAAATACCTATCTAATAAAAATGCTTTTATAATGGCCGTACATATTCAATATTTACTATGATTATATATGATACAAGCTTTCCCCCGCGGTTTCACCCGCGTTTATCGATATCATATACATGTATAGCGTATATCCATCTACGAAAAATTCCGCGTCGAATGCTAGCAGTCCCATCCCGATATGTTCAGTAGTTTGATGAGGTTAGTAGTGAAGTGATGGTGTGTCAAAGGAACCCTATATTGATTATATTTACACTTCCCATAAGAAAAATCGAAACATCTTGCAAGTTTGTTTTGTAAGGATTATCAGAAAAATGTGTATATTCAGGAATATATGTCAAGTGTCGTTTTATAGTGAATAATATGTGTATATAGAAGATTACGCGTCGTTGATCGTTTTTGTGAATACTACATACTTATATTGATGTAAAATGAAGTTTCGTGAACGTTGTCAAATATCATGAAATGGATATTCAATATAATACTAGAAAATATTGCCATGAGTAAAAATTCAATAATGCACTACACTGCTCTAGTACTTATTGCCGCTTCCTTATTAAATGCGAGGTCTGGCTCGCTTCCTTAATAAAATTCAAATTAGTCTGGTTGCAGGATATACAGATAACAGATCCTGGCAAGATGTCGGTGATCATGGAAACGGTTGACTTGGAGAGGGAATATGCTCCAAGTAGATGGTCGGAGAGATTCCCAACATCAACAGAGGTTCTTAATCATCATCTTCAGGTCATCACTACGGGTAACTTTTTATTTTTTCATTAAATTTATAATCCTTGGATTGTAATGGATGATATTCATGTTCTGATTTTCGGTAGGTAACTATGTTAATTGATAATTTTATCAAAATAATATACCTATATCTTGTAAATAGGTAGGTTATCTATCGATAAAAATATCGAATACCTAATCTTAAAGGAAACAAATCGTGACTTGTATTTTCGAGATAGTAACATTTTAATAATTATACCTACACATAAACTTTAGATTTACTCATTCCCGCCTCTCGGTGTTATCCACGTTTCCCGGATTAAAAATATATCCCGTGACAACTTTTACCGCGATTGAGCCGTTGAGGCATCAAGAGATAACAAACAAGCCAACTGGCACACACACATTCGCATTTTTCATATTAGTTAGGATTACGATATCAGCTGTGAACAACATTGAGTAACTCTCTCAGATAAAATTTTGGAGCCTATTTCATGATAGATTGATGCGCGAGCAATGTGGTACCACAATCGTAGCTTCGCAATGTAATACAAAATTGACTACAACTATGATTTCGAAAACACTACACAATCCCCTGTAGGTTTTCTATTGCCTACCCATTGGTTCAGACACAGATAAATTGTATGTTTATTACCTCTGCAAATCTGTGTTATGTCACTTTACACTCCTTTTAGTTCCTTCTAATCACAATTAAATTAACGAGTTATAAATAAATAAATATCCTGGGACATTCTTTTTTATTTATACACACGGCTATCTGGTCCCAAACTAAGCAGAGCTTGTATTATGGAAACCAGATAACTGATATACTACATATACTACTTTTTTTCTCTAAACACATACTTATATAGATATTTACACCCAGACATAGAACAAACAGACATGTTCATGCACACACATGTTTGTCCTAGGTCGGATCGAACCCGCGATCTTCGGTTTGGCAGTCAGAGTCGCTAACGACCAAGCCAACTGGCCTGTCAATTTATTTTATAAAGTAAAATTCACTAATATTAAAACTTTAATATATTGGTATCGTACCTTAGAATACAAGTGTCACCTTAATACTTACCTTTTCTTAACTAAGACCCTTAGACTTGCTGAACAAACTGCCAAGCAGAGTTAGATGCTTCAATTGCTTTCTCTTACGAAGTATGAAAGTTTTATCTCTGATAAATAATAGGAGAATCAAAACATACTCGTGTACAACTTCGAATAACTCCTTGAGTATTAGTGAATGTAAAGATACTAAACATTTTTTTTTCTTTTTCAGCGAGTGAGGAAGCGACCAATAACATTCCACATAAATTGGAAATTGAGTATGGCTCAACACCCGGCCAGAAACTGGACATTTTAGGGACAGACCTACCAAATGGTAAACTATTTTCACTATTTAGTTGTTAATCAACCGGTAGGCTATGGTATGATACTACCACAGACCAATTGCGTGTTGGAAAAGGATTAAAATAGAATGTGATAATCACTACATAGTATAACACAAAGTCGCTTTCTCTGTCCCTACATCCCTATGTATGCTTCAATCTTTAAAACTACGCAATGGATTTTGATGCGGTTTTTTTTTAAAGATAGAGTGATTGAAGAGGAAGGTTTATATGTATTATATCTACATTGCACCTGAGCGAAGCCGGGGCGGGTCGCTAGTGTCTAAAATACCAACGTCTAAATATAGATGCTGCTTCGGGAATAATTAAGTAATCTGTGTGTAACATATTATGTATGCCTGTATGCTGACAAACAGGTAGATGGTTAGTGGCCACCGTTGCCTACGGACATTTGCAATACTAGATGCATCTCTAATGCGTTGTCGACCCTGAGACGAATTGTTAAGCCTCGTGTGCTGTAAGTGTGAGCTTTAGAGTAGTAGAGCTCTTAGCGTTCATCCGGGGAAGTACTACCACCTTACCCATTTCTGCCGTGAAGCAGTAGTGCACAAGGCAAGGGGGCCGATGAAATTACAGGCACATGAGACTTAACAACTTCACGTCTCAGGGTTTTCAACGCATTGGCGATGCCCCTAGTGTTGCAAATGTCCATAGGCGGCGGTGACCACTTACCATCAGGTGGACCGTCTGCTTGTTTGTTGGCCCAAGTGGTAGGTATAAACAAAATTTAAAAAAAATTACCGCCCCCTTACCATTCTAACCGAAACAGGACACTACTGCTTCCTGGCCGAAATCTATATGTAGTACATCCCCGGACAAAGTCTCCACAATGAGCTGTACTGTACTTTATAGTATCATTTGTATCAAATATGAAAGAACTTCATGTACCTACGACACGATAAACAAGTTATTATTAGAAAAAACAAGATAATTTGTAATAATAATCATTATTCACTTTGAGTCATTTTGTAGTTCCTATGATTTTTTTAATGAACTAGCTACGTTATATGTTGGTTGACCATTACTCGAAACTGTAATAGTTTAGACAATTTTGACTAATTAGTAGTGATGATTTATTTTTTATTTTATCATTGTGTATTAGTATTGTGAATATGTATTTAAAAATAATTAAGCCGTCCATAATTGGAAGAAGTTATATACAAATATCATTTTTATATAAATAATAGACTAGCTGTCCAGACAGCCGTTGTTCTATCGAAAGGTCGTAGGTCCATATAAAAATGCAGGAATTCGATCGCAGCGCCACCTACCGGATCCAATTGTGAATCTAAACCATTCCACTGGAACACACAAAAAATGTCATCAAAATCAATCCAATCGTTTAGGTGGAGTTCACTATCATACACACGGACAGAAAAAATATATATTACTCGCTGTCCCCTGCGGTTTTACGCGCTTTCCCGAGGGATGCAACATTTTCCCGGCACAAAAAGTCCTATGTTACTTCTAATACCTCCAAGAATTTGTGTACAAAGTTTCATGATGATCGACTAAGTAGTTTTCGCGTGAAAGCGTAACAAACATACTTACATTCACATTTATAATATTACTAGCTGTCCCACGCGGTTTCACCCGCGTTCCCGTGGGATGTAACATTTTCCCGGCACAAAAAGTATCCTATGTTACTTCTAATACCTCCAAGAATACATGTACAATGTTTTTTCGCGTGAAAGCGTAACAAACAAACTTACATTCACATTTACTGGTGTCATTTAAAATTGTAGTAATGGATAATTTGCTGTGACAATTCAACGACATGCAAAGTCAATTATGCCATTCAGAGTATTCAATTAACGTTAAGTAATTCAGACACACAACGGAAAGTGCAAATACACGAAATTCTAAATTGGAATGTGCGATGTGCGTCAATACTTCGGCACTCATCGGCGAAATCGTGTTTGCTTTTCCTGATAAACGTGTCAATTATGATTCCATTTCCATCGCCTACGAATGCATACGTCGCTTTTGTACTAATGGCACTAATTCTAGCTGGAATTTAAATAAATAAATATCCCGGGACCATTCTTTACACACGGCCATCTGGTCAAACTAAGCAGAGTTTGTACTATGGAAACCAGATAAATCATATATTACATATACTACTTTTTTCTAAATACATACTTGTATAGAAATTTACACCCAAACACAAAACAGACATGTTCATGCACACCAATGTTTGTCCTGGGTGGGAATAGAACCTGCGACCTTCGATTTGGCAGTCAGACTCGCTAACCACCAAGCCAACTGGGCTGTCGATTATTTGATTATTTTCTATCAAAAAACGACTCTTTCCTTGAAAATATCATTCAATTATCAAGCTATGTTTAATTACTGACACCTGTATCAATAATATATTGACATTGTATTTTCGAGCAATAAAGTCCCGATTAGGTAACTGACTCTCAAGTGCAACTACCGGAACACACCTGTGTTTAGCGACCGATTATAACATTTAATGTGTTGCTATAAATGCTTAAGATCAATAAAATTGTATAGTGTGACAAAACCGCGATCATTGTCAGAGCGTTCAACATCACTACAATCATCGCTCCAAATAATCTTGTGCACAGAATACATTATTGTTCATTTAAATCAATGATTTATAAACTATAGATGCGTTATCCTGCCCAGAAATGGCATTATAAAATGCTGGTAATTGACCTAATTCCATTTAGTCGTGCACCAACCACTGTCGCGACACAGATCACCACTCTTATTCTATACTAGCTGTCCCCCACGGTTTCACCCGCGTTTCCCAAGGCAATCCTACGTTACTTCTAATATCTCCAAGAGTATGTGTACAATGTTCCAAAAATTCATCCATTCGCGTGAAAGCGTAACAAACAAACTTGCATTCACATTTATAATATTAGTAGGGATTTATTAACGTAACTAACGATGTATATTTCCCTTTCTTTACGCGTATTTAAGTAGCTATCTAGATTTGCGCTGATTTTAAGAGCCACGATGTTAACCAATGGCGTGTCTATATTATGGTACGTCATTGATTAAAATATCATCATTCGTGTAGAATCGAATGAATTAATATTAAAAAAACGGGTATAATTCCATTAATATTTTTATAACGCAGTTCCATTAATTTACCGGTCTATTAATAAAATGTTGCATAATTTCGTGATTAACATATCCAACACTATCAAGGCAAACAAATATTGCGATGATTTTTTCTACATTTTTATTTTTTTACTTCGAATTGGAAACTAATGATATGTTCTAAGTTTAGCACAAACTTGTTGGTTGGTTCTCTAATAACTTGTCGATAAAATATGCTAAATCATTAATTCGTAAAGCATTATTACTATCGATACTATAGTGCTATATCAGTGTAGATGGTATTGCCGTCCGAATGCACTGTGAATAAGCAATAAAACTATTAATAGGTATTCATTTATGACATTTTTATGACCTTTATCTATGAGAACAAACCGTATAACTTTATCTTTCTCATCTTCAGTCCCTAAAATGCACCAAACTGGTTCTCGTCATAATGAGATGACTCGACTTTTTTGTTGAAAATCTGACGAGCGAACAGCGTAAGCCTACAAATGCGTATTACGCTTATTACACGTACTCCAAAATATTGTAAAAGGTTGCATGACTAAAGTCACATCATCAATACTAATCTATACTAATATTATAAAGAGGAAAGATGTCTATGTCAGTATGTTTGTTATTTCACGCAAAAACTATTAAACGGATATAGATGAAACTTGGCACATAGATAGAGCATATCCTGAAAAATTAAAAATGATACTTTTTATCCCGGGAAAATGTGATATCCCTCGTGAACGCGGGTAAAACTGCGGGGGACAGCTAGTCTTCTATATGTTCCTACTAATATTATAAATGTGAATGCAAGTTTGTATGTTACGCTTTCACGCAAAAACTACTTATCCGATCTTCATGAAGCTTTGTACAGATATTTTTGGAGGTATTAGCAAGCTTTTTGCGCCGGGAAAATGTTACATCCCTCGAGAACGCGGGTGAAACCGCGGAGAACAGCTAGTCAATACATAAAACTACTAGCTAAAATCGAGGTACCGACTACACTAATAAATAAAAGAGCCACACACAATTGTGAGAGCAGTGGCTAATTATAACCATTCTAGATTTAGCAAGGATAAACGGCATACTTTAGTTTAATCTAGGACAGCTATTTCAATAAGGTCTCGGTATCTATTTATATCATACCTATGCCTATACAATTCGTGTTGCAACTTTTAAAATGTTGGAAAAAATACACTGCATCATTGCCCACCTTACATAATGTTTGACCGGAATATCCACATTCTAAACGACTTACTGGCTCCATATTTAGTACCGAGCGCGCGATAGATGCAGACCTTCATGTATAAAACCTTTAAAAAATATATGCTTTACGGTAAATGTTGGCAACGTGTGCCACATTGCAACCAACACACGAGGGATGCTCGTAAAAATAAACATAAGATAACCGAACGTCATATATATCCCGACGATATGAGATATCCTGTATTCCTTGACATTGTATTTTACCCACATCAAGGAGGTACTCTTTATAAATACAATAAATAAGCTGTTTTCTCATTTATAGTGAACACGTCTGGTATTTTTGCCATTTGTTTGTTTCGTGGAGACAGAGAAAGGCAACTTTTGTTTTAAATAATTTATTATACTGGTATATTTTTGCAGTTTTATATTACAGCTTAAGTGTATATTGTCGATCGATACTGACAATACCTTATTATGCAGGTAAACCTTGGTTAGTCAATTACTTTTCTGTCATTACTTAGCCCGTCTATTACAATATAATGATCAAGATATACAACGATCATCAGCTCACTTAAGTGTTTCATGGAAATGTTGTATAAAAAATATTTGATAGTTTATATAAAAGTATCAAAATCATATAAAGCAACATTATTATATAAATAATCTAACAATTATACCTTCGCCCATATATTTACGACCGATTCTGTCAAAGGTTTTGTAATACATATATGCATCGAATTGAAAGAATTGTATGCTACATATGCGCTGACCCCGCAAGAATAGAAATAGGTATACGAATCGCAACATTTCGATTTATACATCATAATCGATATTAATCGAAAAAATGAACCCAAGCGATTAGGGACAAGGCAATCGAATATAAAGATAAGAAAGCGATAAATCCTGATTCACTAGGTGCGTGCTCTAAATGATTGTACTACATATAGGTACATATACCTAACTATTACTAGTATATAAACAGTTTGTTTCTTATTTTTATGTGAAATAATTAGAAGGGTATGATTTCATGAATTCTAATATGTAATTATTTTCTCAACTTCAGATGCACCGATTCTTGTATACGTCCATGGTGGATTCTGGCAGGAGCTCTCGCGGGAACTATCTCGCTACCCAGCACTGCCTCTCTACCGCTCCCGGGTAAAGACCATCGTGGTTGGCTACGATCTCTGCCCCGTCGCCACCTTAGCAGAGATCATCAACCAGATCCAGAAAGCTGCAACATTCGTCTTTGAATACGCCGAGAAAATGGGCTCGAGGTGAAGTGACATAATTTTATAACGATGATGTAATTACCAAAAATCGTTGATAAAAGGTCTCTGGGTATCTTAGTTCAAATAATAGACTGCAGAACATTAGCTTCCAAGTTAATTCATAACATCTTATTATAATGTTGTTTATGAATGCAAAAACAGATCAAACAACAGAACAGATCAAAGTTGAATCCTGTGATTAGGAAAGATTTGGTGAGCACTCATAAGTTAGTGATTTATATGTGCTAAATGTATAGTGCATAATTTTATTGAAAACCATTCAACTAAGAAAATTACTTATTTTATAAAATAATACATAAATCAGTTTTGAGAATGCTTTTGTTAACCACTTGGTAGTAGGTGTAAAGTGTATGGGGCCAACTGTATAGTTACTCTATATAATGTCTCCTTACTACACCCTAGAGATGAGTTGTGTTGATAGTATTCATCATAGCTACCATATAGCATACTGTTGGTGATTTGAGATAATAATTCAAAGTGTTTCTATTCAGGGGGGTGTACTTTGCTGGTCATTCGGCTGGTGCACATCTTGTCGCTAAATTGCTCTCCCAAGCTGACTTCCTCGAAAGCGTGCCAGGCACCAGCCGGTTCCAAGGCGCTTTCCTCGTGTCGGGCATCTTCGACTTACGAGAGCTCGTCCACACAACAAACAACGATGCGATCCAGCTGCCTCACGAATGGGCCGTCCCTCTCTCACCGCTATTCGACTCCTTCACACACCTGCAAGGCAGAAAAGTGAGAATCTACATCTTAGCAGCTCAAAATGACAGTCCAACATTCAAAAAACAGTCAAGAGAGTTCTACGAGCTCCTACACAATACTTGTCTAATGCAGAACATGTATTTGGAAATAAAGGACAATTTGGATCACTTTGACATCGTTGAATGTTTTGCAAATCATGATAATTTCCTGAAGAATCTTTTGATGCATGATATTCGCAAGCATCTGTAATTAATTATGTTTTTATTTCTTATAAAATATGGTTAGATGCTGCTAGATTGCAAAATTTGTATTATTAATATACAATTTATAAAATAATTTGAATGACTGTGATTAATAAGTTGCGATCGATTATATATTTTTTGATTGAATTCTTTATTATGTTTGTTAATTAATTGATTATATTTAATAAGTGCATTGCAGCAGTCTGATTGATTTATTTGTTATTTGGCTAGTCTCTAAAATATGAATACGTTAAATTTTACTTATAACTGCTACTTGTGTAGCGTATCTACTATTCATTATGGCTAGTCTCTTTGAAAATGCGGAACTCTTAACTATGTAGTTGTACGCTAAAATTTTAGAAGTAGGTTGAATAACATATTACGGTTTGTTACTCATTCACGCAAAAACTATAAAAGGAATTTGGATGACACTTGGCACGTATATGGAAAATGCCCTGGAATAACACATAGGAATAAAATTAAATGTTACATCACTCGGGAACGCGAGTGAAACCGCGATGGACAGCTAGTAACTTATAAATACACTAAAACAATCCAGTTCATGGAAAGATAAATTAAGCAGGTGTTTTTTAAATATGTGTATGCCAAAACCTAAACTATTATATTTCTACATCTTGGATAAGTTTTAATGTACAGTTGCTTTGTAATTTTGGAACTGTTGAAATTCTTATTTGCTGACCAAACCTATGTATATTATTTATACATACCATCACGTTAATGTCTAAAACTTCTGATATTAATTCCTGACCGGTGACTGCCCGATATATTGCATTTAATATACCTATTTGATATGAAAATATGATATTTGCTAGTTATAAGTTATTACCTATTGTTAATGATATAACACCTTAAAGTTAAATATTATTATAAAGATTGTGACATAATTTTAATTGCCAATTATACTACGAACAAAAACTTGGGAAATTTGTCAATGAATTAAAATATTAACAATCTCTCACGGTTGTGTTTTACTTTTGAATTTTTTGTTTATTTTAAGCTAGAATCTTAAGAGCAATTATTAATTTGCTTAGAAGTACAAAACTTTATAATTAGACAATAAACGCATAAAATTAACACTTTTGTATTTTATTTTACTAAATAATTTCTATTCGTATAACTATTTTAAAGTAATGTTTACAGTTAATGAAGCATGAATAATAAAACCTTCTAACATAATAAATGCCAATATTTGTATGCATGGATGTTTGTTACTCTTTCACGCAAAAACTACCGGACAGATATGGATGAAACTTGGCACACAGATAGAGTATATCCTGGAATATCATATAGCCTACTTTTTATCCCGGGAAAATGTGACATCTCTCGGGAACGCGGGTAAAACCGCGGGGGACATAATTAATAAATACCCCAGGACACATGGTTACCTGATCCCAAATTAAGCAGAGTGTACTGCTCGTAGTATGGCTACCAGGTGACTGATATACTACGTATACTACTTTTAAATATATACTTATATAGATATTTACACCCAGACACAGAACAAACAGACATGTTCGTGCAAACATATGTTTGTCCTTGTTTTGTGGGAATCGAACCCACGACCTGCGGCTGGCAGTCAGGGTCTTTAACCACCAAGCCAATTATGCGTAAAAGAACAAGTAGATATAACTCATACGAAATCTCCAACTACATGGTAACTATTACAAATAGTATAAATGGTAACTATAATAAAATAGCCAAAATATTAAAATTATTAAAAAAAAATTAAGTTGTGTTTCTTGCCGGTTCTTCTCAGTTGAAGACTGACTTCCGAACCGGTAGTAGCTTCAGTAACTTTTAAATTGACCTTCATAAGTGCCTTCCGTAAAATAAATGGTATTGAATTTTATTTTTTTATTTAATCTATGATAAAACTTGAAATGTACTAAAATCACTTGTAACTTATAAGTTATGTTTTGTTTAAATATGCATGTCTTTATAACATCATAATTAACTTCAGATTAACATTTCTCAATAAGTCAGGTCCCACACAAATCTCAAATTTACGGGTCGTGGTCTCTGCTTTAACGCCGAAATTAATTCCAGTGAGCCGTTTGTTTCCTTTGTTCTTACTATAATTGGACCGACTTGTACCTAATGTACCTACTCAAATACCTCTCTTTGAAATGGACCTCATAATCAAAGAACGAGTAAGTATCAAAAGATTTCAAATGCTAATAGATTTTTCCGTTCCGTAAATTGGTAAATTTTATTATCGAATAGGTATTTTCACGCTTTTTGGGTTGTGCTTTGATTTATCGTTTTGCTCATGATCACTACGTTATTTTGTACTGTTAAATACCTAATTGCGTCTGTAATTGAGGTATATGTTCTATCATTAACCTTTTGTTTTGGTGCGAAGAAGTTTGGAATTTCTAACAAAGGCAACGAACGCTTTTTGCGCTGCGTTGTACGCCCGAAACAACCGCGCGTTCGTTGAAAAACATAATGTTTCTGAAAGGAATTTCGGTAATCTTCACAGCTGAATAGAATGTTGTAAGGTAAAATTTTCTTGTTTATGTGTTTATATTTATAAGGGAAAGTAAATCACATATTAACGTCCTTTTTGGTGATTTACATGATAATGGGGTGGTATGTAAAGCGAAATTTAAATGGACTCTTTAATAAAGCATATTTTCCAACGCACATGTCTTATGTGTAAATGCAACTATGTACTTACTGTATGTATATGATTAAACTAATTCAGAAATGATTTATTACTAGCTATCCCCCGCGGTTGCACCCGTATTCCAGATGGAAGTAACATTTTCCCGGCATAATTTTTTTTTCGAAATATTGTGTTAATCCAGTTTATTAACTATGTCCAAAGTCTCATCAAAATCTGATCAGTCGTTTTTCCATCCTCACAAACTATCACATTTATAATATTATACATCTATTCTAAAACAGAATTGAATTTTCTCGCGAAAATCGAGCATATACAGAATTTATGGACGTTTGCAAAATAATTCAGCGTCATATTAATATTGAAGTAATGAACTCTTGGAAAATTGTTTCGGTCTGAAATCGATAGAAAACGTTGTAAACTAGTTGCCTATTGATTTAGTGTAGATTGCTATTTCATTCATGTTTGGTATTGCCTACGCAAATAAATCGACAAAATGTCTATTTACTACTAGCTTAGCTACTATAAACTTTTGCATTAAATATTTGTTTTATTTGTAATCAAGATTTACAGCCGTTTTGACAGCCAAGAATGTTATAGAAAAAACGGCAAAAAATCTATTTGTTGTATGGGCCTTTAAATATTTATTTTATTCTGTTTTCTAGCATTTGTTTTTATAGCTGCAACAGAAATACATCATCTGTGAACATTTCAACTGTCTAACTATCACGGTTCATGAGATACCGCCTGGTGACAGACGGAGAGACAAACAGACAGCGGAGTCTTAGTAGTACCCGTTTTACCCTTTCAAAATTCAAAATTCAAAACCATTTATTCAGTTTAGGCCCTCGGAAGGCACTTATGAAGGTCAAATTTAAAGTTACTGAAGCTACTACCGGTTCGGAAGTCAGCCTTCAACTGAGAAAAACCGGCAAGAAACTCAGCAAGGTTACATTCTTTTTTATTTTATTAAATTCTTTTTTATTCTATTCTGACTTTTTGGCTATTTTATAATATCAATTTTACATATTTTTATATTTAACAATTACAAAATACTTAATAAAGGTAACATTCAAAAACAAAAAAAAGAAATAACAAGACAACAAAATAGAAAATGACAACAATTACTTACAACTAAAACAAGAAAATTAGAGGTGCACTATGCAGAGAGTAGCTATTTCCATACATTTTTATCTTCAATATAATGAACTACCTTTTTCTTTCTAAACTTTCCTAATATAATTTTTAAATTTATGATCAGACATTTTAGTTACTGAAAGCTGTATCTTATTATAAAATCGAACACAATTACCAAGAAATGACTTGTTTACTTTAGTTAGTCTAAACTATGGAACAACTAACTTCTCCCTTTGTCTTGTATTAATATTATGGATATCCAATTTTGACTCAAACATTCCTATGTTTCTACGTATAAACATTATATTTTGATAAATATATAATGAAGGCAATGTCATTATATTTATTTCCCTAAATAAATCTCTTAATGATTCACCCATACTGTAAATTGCACGAATTGCTCTTTTTTGTATAATAAATATTGATTCTATATCCGCTGCTGCTTCCCAAAATAAAATACCATAGGACAAGAGGCTACGAAAATATTCAAAATAAACTAATTTGGCTGTCTCAACATTCGTCAATTGTTTAATTTTCCTAACAGCAAATGCAGCCGAACTTAACTTAGCAGCTAGAGTATCAACCTGAGGTCCCCACTGCAATTTATTGTCTAATGTAATACCCAAAAATACCGTTTTATTAACAAGATCAATATGGCTCCCATCTATTATTATTTGGCTATCTACTTGTGCTACACTCGGTAAAGAAAACCTTAAGCATTTAGTTTTCTTTGAATTTAGTAATAGATTATTTGTAGCAAACCACCCACAGACAATTGACATAATATGATTAACTTTAGTTAGATCTTTGTCTTTTCTATCAACTTTAAAAATTAATGATGTATCATCAGCAAACAAGACAATATCTGTGAGATCATTTACAACATATGGCAAATCATTTATATAGACTAAAAACAAAAATGGACCTAAAATTGAACCCTGGGGTACCCCCATTTCGACTAAAGAGCCCTTGGATGTTGTGCCAGTAATCCCTACCTTTTGTTCTATTATATATATTATATATTGTTTTTCTACCTTTGGGTATGAAACCCCAAAAATTACCTATGACGTTATAATAACGTACATCAACGTAATTATACAATTAACCTTATCAATAGATTGATGATCAATTTGAGTAGAAGAACTGTTAGTGCAGAATTCGTCCGTGGAAGTACCTTACTTACCCCTTTCCGCCGTGAAGTAATTGTGAACTAATGCTGGTTTTACAGTGACGTTTTCGCGTTAGCGCGGTTGGTAAGCGTCGCGGGCCACGAGCTTTGCGTCTCTTGGATCGTTACATAGTTTAACCAACAGTCGCGGATGGCTTCTGTAAAACCACACTTAGTAAGACCGATCACTGTCTTTTGACTTGTGACTTGATTTTGTTTTTTTGGTACCGGACAAATTGACTCCATGCTGCCTGATATTAAGCAGTCAATGAAGTCCCGTAGTGATGGCCATGTCTTGACTCCGCAGTGACTAAAGTACCTTCATAGAAGCTCGGTTAATACCTACTTACTATCATACGGAATAATGGGTTTCTTTAATCTTGTGTGAAGCTATTTAGGTATTCTAGAATTTCGTAGTCCTACAAAGTAATTTGCTTGAGTAATTGTTTGATTTCCCTAATAAAATAAATAAACTACAAATCGGTCCAACATCCTAGGGTGGGCACACCTTATTTACGCCTATGTACGGAATCACTACATAGTGTAAAACAAAGTCGCTTTCTCTGTCCCTTTATCCCTATGTCCCTATGTATGCATAAATCTTTAAAACAACGCAAGATTTAATCTTTACATTAACCGTACGCACTACGGAGAAAATTCCTATAAAATAAATAGAACCAATACGTACTGAATATCCAAACATACTGAATATCAGAACTTAAAACTGAACTATCAGTTTTAATATCATCGTAAAATGAGACGGTCTCGTAAAATTTTAAAGTGACTCTAGCATTCGATATCACGATCATACTGTATAGTATAAAACGTATTTTAAAAGATAGGAACTCAATTTTACTTTATTTGTAACCGAAAACAAAGCAATAACGTTTATTTCCATTTACAAAAATTACTTAACCCCCAAATTACAGGTCCGTTTTTACGCATGTAAATTCTAAGTATAATTAATAATGAAATAGCATACATTATATAATAATGAAATGTACATTTATACAACAAGTATTAAAATTCAAAATTCAAAACCATTTATTCAGTTTAGGCCCTCGGAGGGCACTTATGAAGGTCAAATTTAAAGTTACTGAAGCTACAATATGTTGTCTTAATTTCAGCATTTTTTGGATGGTTATTAACTTAATATACAACTCCACTTGAGAGCCAGAACTGAGCGTACTCTTACCACCTCCAACCTCATCATTTTTTATACCACTTTGGCCGATAAGCAGCCGTTCCACGTGATGGTAAGTGGTCACCGCCACCTATAGACATTTGCAAGCCTCGTAGCATTGCCAATACGATCGGACCCTGAGACTTGAAGTTGTTAAATCTCATGTGCCTGTAATCCACCAGCCCCCATATAATTCTAACCGAAAAACAGTAATACAAGTGCACTACTGCTACAGTTTTACCAAAAATACCCAAAATCAGGTATTCCCTTATGTATGAAGTTATCATTGGTATTGATCAGTTTACGTAACCATTTACTAAATTATAATCAACTCCACAACAAATAAGTCTAAACTTCACCAAAACAAATTAAATAAGAGGGTTTAATTCAAACTTGGGTATAACAAAACGGTGGAAAGTCCAATAAACTGGAAGTCATGACTTAAAGTTGCCCAAATGTCTTTATTGTGGTGAGCCATAATAACCCTCGCAATGTATTATTTATTTCGTTTGTTTATTTATTTAAACTTATGCCTTCTATACTTACTTGCTTATTAATCTTTTCGTATGGAGTACATAATTATATGTATCGTGTTGTTTAGTATTTATAAACCAACTAGCTGTCCCCCGCGGATTCACCCGCGTTCCAGAGGAATGTAACATTTTCCCAGCACAAAAAGTATCTTATGTTACTTCTAATACCTCCAAGAATAAGTGTACAAAGTTTCATGACGATCGGTTAAGTAGTTTTTGCGTGAAAGCGTAATAAGTAAAATTACATTCACATTTATAATATTAGTAGGGTATAGTAACCATTTTTAGATAAATGTTTATAAGAATTATATTTTATTGGAACGCAAACTACGTCAATGACCTAACATAATGAATTTCACATCTAAATCCGCTCAACTCAAACAATGTATATAAAATAAGCAATATTTGTTATCAAACAACCATTGTTGAGTGGTTGAAGTTGATTGACAGACTAATTAATAAAATAATCAATCATCAATTCATGTTTAAACCTACTACAATGAATATTCATTTTGAAGCATACTTGTGCATACTTACGCATTCAAGAGGCGTAAATCATTCATACAGTTGATTGACTGGCAATTCGGAGATAGTCTCAATTACCGCCAAGCTATACGTGAAAGCTGCGTACAAAGTTGTGAACTGTGTAATGCAAGGGCGGGCGGGCGGCGCTCAGACCGCCTCGCGCCGCCGCCCAGGCAGCACCCGCGACACCTCGCACCATGTGAGCCTACGCCACAACTATGCGATCGCACAAAATGTCATCTAACTAAATAAAAACAATATTAAAACGACTCACTATTAAATATAAAATAATCTATATCAATAACCGTGAGGCTCCAAAGCAATATATAAAATAATCAAAGTAGTTTAAAAGTTTAGTAGTTGTTAGAAAGTATAAAGTATTAAAAAGTACCTATTTAATATTATAAATAATCATACATCGTTTTGGACGTGTTTTTAGTAGATGTAGGTCATAGTTGTCCTCGTGCTTATCGTCTACCTATCAAAGGTAAGTAATTTTATTTTATAATTAGAAAAACTTGAAGTAGTTTAAAATTTTATATTAAAATAGAACTTATATGATATTATCGTTTAATTATTTATTTAATTGAACATTTTCAAAACAGTCCAAAAGTTATGAACACTGCATTTTTTTTTATCAAACGTCGTCTTACTTGAAAATACGTTTGATTTTGAATAGTTTATGTATGAAACTAAAGCACCCACTTTTTTTTTATTTTTTAACAAAAAAGTGATGTTTCTAAACATAAATATAATCTAAGGTGTGAGTTGTCCACGTGTAAAATGTTATCCAAAATAACACTATCACAATATCGTGAGAATAGTTGGCATTTATCTATTAATTATCTATTAATGAAACGACCTTTAACTAACTGAGTCATTAACTCATTTCTCTCTCTCTATGTTTAGGCTACCGGTGAAATAAAAAGAAAAAAATTATAGTTTCTTTAGTAGTTAGAAAGGTTATTCCAAAATTCGACCACTAAAGGTATGATCTTAATGAAGAAGAGGATAAAACTGCTAAACAAAAAGCTATAGAAATGTAAGTGAATTACGAATAAATATATCAAATTGATTTAAACATGCATTACCTTCTATAAATGACATATGACGTTTGTTCTGTGTCTGGGTGTAAATATCTATATAACTAGCTGCCCCCGCGGTTTTACCCGCGTTCCCGTGGGATGTCTCATGTATTATGTCAAGAAAGCCCCAGGATATTTATTTATTACTAGCTGCGCCCTGCGGCTTTTCCCGCATTCAATCCTGGTTATAAACCTTCCTCTTGAATTACTCTATCTCTTGCTGAAAACTGCATTTAAATCCGTTGCATAGTTTACGATTCTATAAAGGACAAACAGACAAACATTCATTATATATTTATACTACGTGTTACAAAATACCCAGTAAAAATATAATTAATTATCAAAGCCAACAACCCTAGTAAGCTGTCATGTCAGGGAACCAGATTATTTAACAGAAAGGCCTACGTACCTATTTTACCAAATAATTGTCTACTTTAATAGTTTTTCTATTTTTCATTCATAAAAATCAGTTTTTTTAGTATGGGCTATGTTATACAGCGTTACTACGGTTCTTAAATATTGTGAATGGACTCGTTATAAGGCCCCATTTAACCTCCTTTCGGCTTTACGGGTAGTTTTATAACAACCTGTATATTTTTTTATTGTAGATTTATTTTATAAATTACATATATAAACTATTTATATAAAGGCCATGGCATATTAACAAACAACCAAATACGCGATCATAATTTGATTAATGAACTTATTGACAGAAATTGCAATGCAGTTCATGTTAGAAATTTACATGAACCTAGCGATTTTGGATCGGGTTCAAATGTTGATTTAAACCATCAGAGGTTTGTGGATTAATACAGTGTATGAACTGCATTTGGGCCTTGGACTGTGACCCGATTAGCAGCTAAAATCATGTCAAGGTTCGATAGCATACATATCGTTTGATTGACTGTTCATTACATAAATGGAATGATACAAATAGTAATTAGTGCGGTTACTTTGGCATGGTCTAAGTGGGGTCAGTATCGATACTGATATAGTGACATATTTTTAATAACTAAAATGAGCCCAAGGAATATATTTATTCATTATAGCACACAATACAGAATATAATCTTGAAAAGACAATTGTATACATTTAAAGGTATTGAACTAGGTTACATTCCAATCAATGTATGCCTAGACGCACTTCTAGCTAAAAAAAAATCGCTAGAAGGAATTAGGTATTACAATAAGTTTATGTAGGTATTAATATTTAGTATTAGGTACTTACTCATTGTGAAAAAAAATATTAGATACGACATAAAAATCTAAAACAGAATCTTTTTGAATTGTCTCTGGAACCGACACAACTACGAATTAAAAATATCAATGTCTCTGTTAGTTACGAGGATCTCGTTGTATTGGCGACACATTCTTACTATGGGGTAAGAATTAAAGGTAGTTAGGTTATGATGCACTTTAGGGGCAATATCATACGTTAGAAACTGCAGTATATATAAAACTAGTTCTGGCCGCGGTTTTATCTGCATTCCCTGCATAATTTTTTTTTATGTTATTTAAGGGCTTGCTATAACTATGTATGTACCAAGTTTCATCACACTCCATCTGATCGTTTTTGTGTGAAAAAGTATCCATACAACCATTCGCGTTTATAATCTTACTACCCGTCCCCCGCGGTTCCACCCGCGTTACCGAGGGATGGAACATTTTCCCGGTACGAAAAGTATTCCGTTACTTCTAATACCTCCAAGAATATGTGTACAAAGTTTCATAATGATGTGATGTGAATGTTGTGTACACCTGTAAGTACCATACGTATCAGAGCCTTAGTGATAATTATTTTGTATCGTGTATTATTCATATGTATGTTGTAGGTGTTCCTTATGAATAAATAAAAAAAAAAATTATGATTGGTTAAGTAGTTTTCGCGTGAAAGCGTAACAAACAAACTTACATTCACATTTGTAATATTAATAGGGATATTAGTTGGGCTATGTTTAGGGTTAATCCATTTTGTGCGAGACAAATGTTCTCAAGTTCTTGACGTTAAGTTTTGCATCCAATACTAAAACCTTATATACCAGAACATCTTGTTTATCTCCCTCTCACTCTCTCTAATTAAGCAATTACCGATTGTAGTTCAAGACAATGGCATATACCACAAGACTTATCGTACAACGCAATCAATGTCTCTGATCCCAGGCGGCGTAACAAAGGAACTAGTCTCGCCTCCCCAAACAGGATTGAGGTAATAAAACATTTGCCAAGGTGCTCTGTTTAATCCATTTTATAAGATGAATATTCTCATAATTTTGCGGATAAATCAAAAAACATATGGAAAGTAAATAGGTATAGAACATTTACCTTAGCCGTGTGTATTTTGTAATCCTTCAATCCATCACGGAGCGTATTTTTTATCCCTCATACCTCCACGGCGAGGAGTAAAGCACCCAAGAGATATTTAGATTAATTTCAAAATAAATGTGCACGTATATAAGTACAGGTTAAAATGAAAACGAAAAGATGTTATTTAAATTGTTGTTGGTATATAAAATTAAAATAATTCGCATGACAAATACCTGCTTTAATTCAAACACCTTTTTATCATTGCGTAAAACATTATGAGGGAGCGAAATTTACATTTGGTAAATTTTACGGTAGATTTTAATTTAATATGCGTGCATTTTAACGTGCCTCAAGCGTTTTTCTCACCTTTGCGGGGATGGGGTAACCGTCACCAACCCACTGGCACTCTTCACTTTATTATAACGTTGGTACTTTAAAAGCGTGAATTTAATACTCACAAAAAAACCTAGACTACAAAAGAAACATTGTGATTTAAATATTATATTTTTGGGTAAAAGTGTTTTGTATAAAGCCTTGATCGTAAATTCATTACACAACACTTACTTCAAGATAACATTGTAGTTTTCGGTGCCAAATGAAGACTTTAAACTAAACAGAAGACGGTTAAATTTCAAAGAATTTCAGCAATTACATAGGCTTAGTTATATTGGCAGATGTTTTTTTGTTAGATGTTTTTTTGTTGGATTCATAAAAATAATCTTAATATTTTGACAATGTAACTTATAAATTGTAAAAGTTTTGCTGATCGTTGCACTGTCGAAACAAGTTGTGCTTGCTACTCATTTTAAAACACCTTTATGCTATGTCTCTAGCAAATTAATTCTCATTTAGTAAACATTCTTTTTTCCAAAATACGCCAAAAAACCCTTGATTACTCATGAACTCTTGAACATTTAATATCTATTTGTAACACGCATGCATCCTGTAAATTTAATGGATTTTAGAAACCGATAGGAATATATTCATATCTCAGCTCGTAGCAAAGCTCGTAGCTCTGAAGCTCGAAGCATCGTTTAATTTTCATAACCAATCAGCTAATCAAATTTTCGTTTTGATCAATTTCATACGATTTTAATTGGATCTGTTATTACTGGATGCCTTTTCTCGATCCAGTGACAGGCGCTAATGATACTTCAGTGATAAAATTATTACAAACGATAAAGTGTCGTTTAATTTTCAAACCAATATTAAACGAGATCGTTCGGGTTGAAGTTTAATAATAAATAATTACATCAACATTCTTCTTTCAATCGTACTTTGTTAATTGTAACTTTATTTTTTTATAACATATGGGCTGACAAACAAGCGGACGGTCTACCTTATGGTATGTGGTCACCGCCGCCTATGGACAATTGCAACACTAGGGGCATCGCCAATGCGTTGTCAACCCGGAGACGTGAAGTTGTTAAGTCTCATGTGCCTGTAATTTCTAAACTTAATCTTACCAAGCCCCCCTGGCTGGACACATAGCACAGGGAAACCTAGTGTGGGCTCCCGTCTCCCAAAACCTGTACCCTACCTGATTATAAAAAAATAAAATGTTCTTTATGTGGAAGAAAATAAACGAATTATTTTTTTTATTTATTTATTTTCTTTTTACATTTTCTACGGACTCTTTGAAGATTCTATGATAAATTATTTTAAGATTAATTGTATTGTGTTTTTATGAATTAACATCTTTCCGTGCTTGCTCAGCTCGTTATTTTGAGCTGAAGCTTGTGATTCTTTAATATATAGTATTACATTTTTCTATTGCTGAATGCATGGATTATAAATAAATAACTTAAGATTTACGTAAATTTTGTTACACTTATTCATCAAAATTTATACCTACATTCTAAATATTAAATTTGTTTAAGTAATTTCGACCTCGGATGGTTTCGCTCCCAAAAAGCTCTCCATGGCAACTGCATCTCGATGTTTTATGGCCATTTTTAGGTTATATTCGAAAATGGCTCTTTCCGACGCGGCTATCGCCCGCCTTGATGAACCTGCCAACGAATTTTATTATTATATAAGACTAGCTGTCTCCCGCGGTTTCACCCGTGTTCCCGAGGGATGTCAATTGTTTCCGACACAAAAAGTATGCTACTTATACCTCCAATAATATGTGTGCAAGTAACAAACAAACTTACATTCACATTTACAATGTAATTAGGGATTTCATACAAATAGGTACAGTTAGATTGTCCTTCAATGTAAAATTTGATAGATTTGCTTGTATATTCGTGTGAATTTTCATTATTTTGACGTAGAATGTGCATTGGGATTTTAACGTAAAAAATATTTCTTATACCGGTAAAACTAATTCCCTTTTTTACCCGGATGTATTATTATAACCTTTAACCTTAATATATTTTTCTAAAAATGTGCTTGGGTTTGGCCTCTAACTCCCTTAGGGAGAGTACGAAGGGCCTGAGAATATTAAAAGCTTGAACAGAAAATGCCAATACATTAATTCCGAAAGATTTAACAATATTATAGATAATAAAAAAATATTTTACCGTGAGCACCATAATTATTTCGTTAAAATTATCCAATATACCTATATCAAATTAATTAAAAATATTTGTCTATATATAATTAATTTTGTATGATATAATAAAGTACTGAATACAGTATGGATGTGACTGCATTAAATAAAACTAGGTTAAAAATCAAAATTGAAATCCATAATTGGCTATAATTATTGGTATACATATACGAGTATGTATAATTTTAGTGACTAAGAGCTGTGGATTTTGTTGTTGAAATAAATAAATAAATAAATAAATAACATCTACTTTTGTAGTAAAATACTAGTACATCCCAACTAATATTATAAATGTGAATGTAAGTTTGTTTGTTGCGCTTTCACGCAAAACTACTTTGCCGATCATCATGAAACATTGTACACATATTCTTGGTGGTATTCAAAACAACATAGTAAACTCTTTCTGCCGGAAAATTGTTACATCCCTCGGGAACGCGGGTGATACCGCGGGGGACAGCTAGTATATAATAAACGAGCGTACATATTTATGGTACGATTCTTGTTTTTCAAAATAACCGAAAAAAGGCATCCTAAATCTTTATACAAGACTAATACGAAACTAGGATAAGTACAAGTAATATGAAATTTTACATAATAATAGACAAATAATATTCCCAAAACTTAATAAATTTTGCCTAAATAATAAAATTATTATTATTTTATATCATCTTTGCGACTCCCTAAAATCAAAATCGCACTAACTTTTAATTTGAGCAGGTTTATAAACAAATTTGGCTGCTTAATACTAACTTGGTGTTTGTTTTAAAAAGTAAGATGATTGCAAGCGATCACTGTTATCTATGTATACTTTAGATATTGGAGGATACCTTTGATCTAAACGTGAACGACTTCTTATGCATGCCAGAATGACCCTCATAAATTGTAAAGCAGAAAAGGTTGTCTCCCTCTCGTCTCTTTCAAAAGATGTTGTACCTAGTTTACTGAGTCTCATCAAATAACTCGCAGCTGTAAAAGGAACCATCAAGACGCGACGGAATGCCAGAGCCCTTCGTCCATCAGCCGGCTAAATGAGATCCTACAACATTTGGAATCCACCGGAAATTCCGACACCAGCAATTAGTGACGACTAACGACTTCTTATAAATATTTAAACACTTACTCATTAACTCCATCTCCATTTTATTTTTCTAGCTGTCCCCCGCGGTTTTACCCGCGTCCCGTGGGATGTCACATGTATTATACATAAAAACCTTCCTCTTCAATCACTCTATCTATTTAAAAAAATCGCATCAAAATCCATTGCGTAGTTTATAGGGACAGAGAAAGCGACTTTGTTTGATACTATGTAGTGATAATCAACGCTTGGTTAATAGAGTCTGTCATCTAAAACTACAAAATTCTACTAAAATAATAAACGCGTATAATGAAAGTCATAATTAAAATATAAATTCAGTACAATACAAACAATTGAGCTAAACGTATAGATTGCTAAACGACTTTCAATTTGACTGTCATTAAATAAATCGTTCTATTATCACAAATAAATAAATTAAGATGTAAGCTCTTATAAAATATTTGTTAGCATCAAAATAAAGCGGCTTCTTAACGATTAAGAATGCTGAAGATGTTTGAACATGTTTGAAGGCAGTATTGACATTAGAAGTGTGTGCAAGCTACGACTCATCTGAGTAAGGCAGGCGTCTTCGGCAATCAGCTCGTAATCGGTTCGTAAAGCAGACAAGACGTATGTTGTCTCACCATCCGAGGAGAAAACCCCTCAAACACCCGGAGGCGTAAAAGACAATACATCCACTCGCTTTTATCCATCCAAATTGCGTCTCTGCCTTTATAAAACCATTAACTCGCATTATTGTCAAAGCTTTTATGTTCGTCACGGTTTTGTTGAATATTTACATTATTTTTACGTTCCAAGAACGTTATAGCAGTGTTTTTCCAAGTAGTTTTCTATATTGTATGAGAATTGTGCGGCTCAGTTAAATCTGGTGTAAAAAATGTATCACAAAAAGATTTCTTATCTGTATAGATGTAATCAAGTTTATTGAAACGTCTTCGATTTACGTTTTTATGAAGTAATAGGAAGTCGGTTTTGTAGAGACGGCATGTGTCAATTGTGTTTGAAGGTACGAAAAATGTGCTTCCTTTTTGAATCAGTAATATGTACCTCGACTCAATAACCTACCTATATGTTCAAGATTAAATGTTGTAAATATTTTATTTATTGTATAATTTTGATCACAAGTGAAATTACAGATTTTTATTATTTTTTGGCAGGAACGGATAAAACTAAAAGTGGAGTGAAGCCTTGCAACACTGCTCCCATTATAGCATTAAGTATCGATGAGCTATATACGATAATGGCCTACATGGCTTTTAGCTTTCATTGTATGCGACGACGAATATATCGATTTGTAGTACCGACTACTAATGACTATTTGAAGTATAAAGTAGAGGGTGCAGATCTGTAAAATTTAACATTCTTGGATTTAATATGGTTCTTTTTTTAAACATATGTGCTATGCTATAATAATTTTTACTCAAAATAACGAAAGTTTTTTTAACTGGGCTGTTATTAAAAAAACAAACATTAACTTACCCAATTTTAGAGAAGGTATATAACCACATAACCTTCATCGCAAATTGTATGTCACACCAACTAGACTACCTATTTATAGTCAAGACTAAAAACTTATTACCATAAGACCATTGTTGTTGACCTCGTTCTTAATTGAAAATTATGCCATAATGAAAACATTCCGGAGTATAATTACTTTCACGACTTCTCTTGCGATTTATGAGGAACCCTTATTCCATACGTTAATTTGTTCTATGGCACTGTCACACGCAGATCCGGCCTTACTTCAACGAATATATACATACATAATACGTACCTATATATAAGTATCATATATTTATAAATACCTACAGTATGTTATTCGAAGGCTTTGAAACTCTGACCCGCAACCTTTTTGTGCGACGAAAAATAAATGAACGATAAACACAATACTATTCATAAGTGATTTATGAATAATTAAAATGTTTCCCTGTAATACAAAAGTTTCTCTCCAATCGTGTGGGTGTTTTATTTTTAATGAATACTCATTTCAAGGGTGTCATAACATGACTTAAGGGTATACCGATGACCACGTGCATCTTAGACCAAATGGTCAACAACAGCATTCCCAAAAAGGTAGACATCAAGCAAACGGCCGGCCGTAAAATCTCTTGTAATATATAATGTCACTGAATGGACAAGAACAAAGGCAACAATGAGATTAAGCACTTTTTTCCGTTGGCAGAATGCATTCGTATTGTGTCGCCACTAAATGAATCAGAACAGGGCAAGCATAAAGCGATGTATCTATATGTGTGTCTTGAAAATTAAAAAATATTTCTTAGCAAACCTAGATTGTTCGTTCATCACTAAGTAAGGAACGCTTGCGTTTACTTTAGCCAAGTAAAGGCGTGGTTTACTTTAAACGTATAGCAGCTACGTCTTACTTTTTGAGGCACAGTGAGTTGAAATTCAAACAAAAAAGAGAAAGATGTGTTGGGATTACTTTAAAACTGTTGCTATTTTCAAAGAGTAACTTAAGGTAAGTTAAAGCTTTATGCTTTTTATCATAGTAAACCTAGATACCATTATTCACCAATTCAAAGTCACTCAGCGATCTATGGGGAGAGCTATACTCGGAATCTCTCTGAAGGAACGAATTTGAAATTGAAATGAAGTCATCCAGCAGAGAACCAATGTTATAGACACAGCTCAAAGGATTAGCAAGCTGAAGTGGCAGTGGGCCGGTCACATCTGTCGTAGAACCGATAACCGTTGGAATAGACGTGCTCTAGATTGGAGAGTCCAGCTAGATGAAGCGATGATATACGCAAGCTGGCTGGCAGCTGTTGGAAACAAAGAGCTGAAGATCGAGCTCAGTGGCGTACTATATTGCTTTTATAAGTTCAAACTACATGTACACTGGCTCATCATCTGACAAACTTATGCAACTTATAAGGCTGACCTTTAGTTAAGGGACCGAGACCCTTTTAGAATTAAATTTCCGTACTATTATATGTTATCTGGGCTATCTAAAAAGTATAGTATCGCGGTAGAAAAATATATTTAAGTGTATATAAAATATAGTACGCTTATTTTGTTTTGGTTCGAATTTGACTTCAATTATGGAAAAAAAAAGTATGTGCTTAAATTATTATTTATCACATTTTATTCGGTAAATTCACCACATTTTTTGTACCTACTTCGTACTTGTACTTACCTACATGGTAATTAGTTAATTTATTAATCTCTAGTTGTGTTTAAATTCAAAACCATTAATTCAGTTTCGACCCCTGAAAGGCACTTATGTAGGTCAAAGTAACTAAAGCTATCACCGGTTCAGAAGTTTGAAATATTATTAACAATTATTGATAATATTTAACTTGAAATATTCGAAACGCAATACTCAAGCTGTTTCAATTCCCGATAAAAACATAGGTACTTAGAACAAAAAATCTACTTTTTTTAGACGTAATCGTCTACGCCAATATCGTCCTTATTGCCAAGGACTGTTGCGGCTTCCAACCCAGTCTCATTCCACAAAACCGGCCAGAGCTTCACAAGCCGATATCCAAATAATCATTTCACGTAAGGCCCACGTCCCCAGCACCGCATTGAGGGGGATTTTACACCCTAAAGACATCTAAGGCTATCCTTCATGTCCAATTAAAAAAACCCGGCAAAAGGATTTTGTTCCAGACAAATTCATATAATATTATACCCTATTCGCGCCCTTCGTTTTTTCTGCAACCTAATACTTTTTACGCCTATGTATTACAATTATACCTAAGGTATGCTCGACCTAAGTTTTAATTTAGATCAAACCTTTTGTGTAGATGTTAAGTCTCCGGCTGAAAAAACCGTCTTAACAGTCTTAAAGATTTTAGATGCAAAGCTTCAGTTAGGCCTTCATATATCTCGATTGGCGAATAGTGGCTCTGCAGCATATACAGTAAAGAAAATACGTTCTCTTACTATCGTAGATACAGCTAGATTAGTTTATTTTAGTTATTTTCATAGCTTGGTGTCAAATGGTGTCCTGTGGGGTGATAGTGCCGACATCAATACTATTTTAGCCTATAATATTCGGCTGTTCTCGCAATCTACTATATAAGTCCTCACTCTTAGGGATAAATTTAAAAATAAAATCTCATAAATTTATTGTGACGGCACAGCCAGAATAAAAATATTTTTAAACTTGTTCGTAAAAATATAAATCAATTATCAAAAAATTTGCACACTCATAGAATTAACATAAGAAACAAACACAAACTCACAGTACCTGTGACTAGTGTCACTTAAGTAAAAAAAATTTTTTGAAGGGCAATATATGCCTACATATCTTTAGTAAACTACCTAAAGACATACAAGAATTACTCGTGCATAAATTTAAAAACGTAGTAAAGAATACTCTATATCAAAAGAGATTTTATAATATATCTGTTTAGAGTATAAAAACCCTTGGCAATGAATTGCTCGCCTGTCAAGCTATCCCTTTAAGTATTTTATTGTGAAATTAATTATATTAGGAAAATTTTAAAAGAACATGTAGGAATGACGATATTGCAATATTGAAGAGCACAGTATAATATAACTAATAATTCTTGTAAAAGCAAAGGCATAAAGTTTCTCTTATTTTAATGAATCCAAAGTATTTCGGAGTACTATTCAGAGGTAGGAAACCTAATTTTGGTTTAATTTAAATCGCTTACTGGTCATCGCAATTAGACAACTCTACTGCACGGATCGAGTCTAGAAAGTTAACGAATACCTACTCACTCGTTTTAAGAGTTATTTTTATAGTCAAGGAGCTGGTGAGCATTTTGATAGTAAAATACTTTGCTCATGTTTTAGCCAGGTTACTTACGACGCCTCAGTCCGTCTTCTTATCTAATTTAAAAATTCAAACCTCTGTCTATAGATAACGCAGCGCTGCCATTGTGGTGGACTCAGCTTTTCAGTTTCTTATGTTACAATTACAGCAATTTATTGAAGTGAAAACTTCTTTAGCGGCATTGAGCACTTTTCTTGGGATGGGTATAAAATGTTAAACTCGCGTCAGGACACGTGACTTGATCGGAAATTCGTAAGACGCTAAAACGGTTGTTTTTTAATGTCTGCCACATGAGCAACACATAGAGAAATTATGAACATGCTTAACCATCATGAATTCCTTTCAAACCACTAACACTCTGATGAAAACTATTTGGTAGTAGTATAGTAGCCCTGATTTGAATATAGAAACACAAAATAATAAAACCCATTTACCAATGGATAAATAATGGATAATTATTCGCGTAAAAGTGCTGGAAGCAACGCCCTCGTCAAATATGAAATGTATACAAGCTCCCTGCCTATTGATATTTGAAGCTGATTAGCGAATATTAATCTCGAAATAAATCCAACGATATTTGACCACCTGTCCGTCGTAATAATTAATGAGCCCTATTGGGAATGCGAAATTGTTCTTTCAAACGATGAAAATTATATAAGAGCTCTCAATAATTGAATAAAGTACTTAAAGATTTCTTGTTCGCTACTTTTATAATAAAATCATGTTTCATTCCTCAACTTTACAACGAATGGACCTTTTTAATTAATAGTCCGTTGAAAATACTGTGATTTTATTATCATTTAAGTCTTTGTACGTATTGCAATTTACCGTTTCTAAAGATTTCTTTGTCTGAGTTGTTACGAGTTGAATTTAACTTGGCAAAGAAAATTTATTTAAACACGTCAAATCGGGGCTAATACCTATTGTATAAAATAAAATTACAATCTGCCTGAAATTAAATCGAATCGAATTGGTGAACCCTTATATTTGATATCAATGACAAGGTCAAAGGATAATATGACCATTGTTTTAGTTCGCTATAATGGTAGATTCATGTGACTTAGTAATCCCGCATTGTGGCTAAATCTAAATGTGTGCAAAATTCAGCTCGTTTGATGGGAACAGCTATGATATTTTCCAATCAAACTCGACGACGAATTCACGGAGTGACTATTCCCTGTCTTGCTCGTGACCCCGCAATTAGACGAGAGGTCCGTAATCTGCGTGTTCACCTGAATGATCGCTCGGAGAGATTCGGTTTGTGAAGCACGGCAGGTGGCTAATCAGTTATTAGTTGCATGATTTCACCGGATATACTAACTAACAGGAGAAGCTAAATAAAAAGTCAAGCGGTAGAAGTGAAACTTTGCGTTCTGATTGATCTGTAAATTTATGAGCTGAATATACTACAAAGGTGCAGAAAGGACAGAAATAGAGAGGGAGAGAGAAATTGGTTGTTTCTTTTGAGTTACACTTTTTCGTTTTATTAAATCCAATTGACACCGTCACAAAAAAAAAATTACAAAAAAAATTGTAATAAGAATATGAGGTTTTCTTTTCATTATTTCAACAGCTTTTTGCTTAAACCGAAAATTATTCCATGTGTTTTGCATTCTGAATCGAAATTGATGGTGTTCTGTTATTGTATTGACCGAGTAATTACCGCAAGCGCGCAATAATCAATACTTCTAATATTATTAATGTGAAAATTTGTGTGATTTAATGTTTGTTACTCTATCGCGCAAAAGCTACTGATTATCATATGATATTTTTAACTTGAGAAAACATAGCATCCCTCGGGAACGCGAGTGAAACCGCGGAGGAATGTCTGTAAATTTATATCTGAAAGACTAATATTATTCGGGTGCTGGTTAGTGCAAATCTCACAGTAAGTAAGTTTAAAAATAAATTATTCATTTATACATCTTAGCATCTAATTAAAGAGCTAAGTTGCAACTGTACCTTAAACTAATTAACAGTCTTTAAAAAGTCATGATGTATTTTAATTTGCCGTGTACTTTTTGCCCTACAAGTTATAAACATATTATATAATAAGTAAGGTTTAAGATTTTTTGTGCTTCTCATTAAGAGTAAACAATAATTCTCTTACTGAGAAACTATATTTATATAATAGGCTGGGGAAAAAGTTCCTTCGCATTTTTTAAGAAAATTCAAAACATTTTTAATATAGTTTATTTACATTTAACTAAAGTATGTAGGTACCATTTTGTTCGATAACTTTTTGCCATCTTGTAGGTAGGGACATGATCCCATTGCTATAGAAATTTTGGGACTCAAAATACTGCGACAAGTGGTTTTGACAGTCCTCTCGTGATGTTAACCTGACACTGCCTAAAGAATTCTGAAGAGACCGAAACAGGTGGAAATCTGAAGGTGCAAGGACTATACGGCGGATGCATTAATACCTCCCAGCCTAACTCTCTTAATTTTTGCTGAGTGGCTAAAGATGTGTGAGGTCTAGCGTTATCATGATGAAAAACCACACCCCTTCTGGTGATTAATTCTCTCAACTTCTTGCTTTAATCTCATCAGTTGTTCGCAGTAGAGTTCAGAATCGATGGTCCTGCCTGGTGGTAACAGCTCATAATGAATAATGCCCTTCCAATCCCATCACACACACAGCATCACCTTGTTGCGAGTTAACCCGGGTTTTGCCACAGTCTGTGAAGCCTGACCGGCCTTTGACCACGACCTTTTTCGCACGTTCTTGTCGTACGTGATCCACTTTTCATCACCAGTTATCAGCTTCTTCAAAAATGGTTCGGTTTCATGACGTCGTAATAAAGAATCACAAATGGGTACACGGTTCATTAGGTTTCTTTCGGTGAGCTCGTGAGGTACCCAAATATATTGCTTTTTTGGGTACCCAGTTTGTTTCAAATGCGCCACAACTGTTTTGTGGTCAATTCCCAGTTCTTCAGCTACGTCGTAACTACTGATATGCCGATCTTGCTCCACTTTTTCAAAAATGGCATCCATTTTATCCGTAATGGGGCGACCAGAGCGACGTGCATCTTTGACATCAAAATTTCCGGATTGAAAACGCTTAAACCAAATGTGTGCTACTCTCACAGAGACTGCACTAGGTCCATAAACATCGCAAATTTTTTTCGCGGCTTGCGTTGCATTTTTACCTTTTTTGTAGTAAAATTTTAAAATGAATCGAATTTCTTCATTAGGATTCACTCATCTTGGCGGTACGAAAAACAAATGCAAATCACACATTTTCCTAATTTGAATTTGGAATTATGTTCTTTAAAATTTAAACTTTCAATGATACCAAAACCAGCCAGATACAAATAGTATAGCCAAAGAGATTTTATTACAAGTTCATATATACTATAATGCGAAAAAACTTTTTCCCCAACCTAATATATAAAAATTTATATTTATCTGTATGCCCTTTATAGAAATCGTAAGCTTTGCAACGGGTTTTAATGCAGTTTTCAGCAATAGAGAGTAATTCAAGAGGAAGGTTTATAACCAAGATTGAAAGCTTTTTCGAGTAGTAGAGCTCTTAGTGCAGAGTTCGTCCGGGGAAGTACTACCACCTTACCCATTTCTGCCGTGAAGCAGTAGTGCACTTGTCTTACTGTGTTTCGGTTAGAAAGGTAAGGGAGCCGGTGAAATTACAGGCACATGAGACTTAACAACTTCACTTCTCAGGGTCGACAAAGCATTGGCGATGCCGCTAGTGTTGCAAATGTCCATAGGCGGCGGTGACCACTTACCATCAGGTGGACCGTCCGCTTGTTGGTCGGCCCATGTGGCATTAAAAAAAAAAACCGGCAAAGCCGCAGGGCGCAGCTAGTTAGACTATAAAAAAAACACTATCGCGTCGATCGTACGAGCAAACGATGCGTTTTCATCGCACGACCACAGAAAATGCTTAATAACGATCTTACGGTAGGTTCTAGCGTGCGATCGTGCAATCAAAGCAACAAAATCTCGATTTTTGTTAGCAGACCTTTTGGTACGATCATTTTCATCGCGCGATGAAATTACATCGTTTGGTCGTACGATCGTTAACCAATTAGAACATTGCCTTAGTCACGACTTACTACATATATTTTACTAGAGATGCATTAATTATAACACTCAATTATCATCCACAATAATGACGGGGTTACTAATATCTAGTAATTGAGTATAGATTATTAAGCAACATTAACATAATATCATGATAATTAATTACCACCTGTCTGAACTGACCACCTCAATTAATTACGTACCAAAATACCTAAACAATTAATAATATCATTATTGTTATAATTAAATGTTTATTTACTGATCTAATTCAATTTACATATACCTATTATTATATTTTGATTACAATTAGTATTATAAATAGGTCTGTACAAGTTACGAGTCATTTGTAAAATATTTATTAAATTTTCATTATAGAAATATTCACCCACGCCATCGATGCATCTTTGCCTGAACAGTGGCAATTTTTCAATGTCCAATTTATCAATTAGCTGAATGGGAGACAACAAACTCTTCAAAAGCCTTTCATACTGCCTCAACCAAGATGTTGTCCAAATTCTGGAAACAGTAAAAGTTTGTAGGCAGCAACATACAACGTAGTAACAAACGTTAACATATTTATGTTGCTAGAATACATAAAACACGTAAGAAAATATTAATTAATAACAATAAAGGTCAATTAACGCATTACGTCAAATTAGCTTGGTAATAAGCGATTTCAATCACCTGTACCCGTGGATAAAATTAACGGAGTCTAGAGAAAAGCTAGTTCATTTAAATCCTTCCAATATTATAAATGCGAAAGTTTGTATCTATGGATATTCGTTCATGCAAATCTACGAAACGGATTTAGATGGCACTTGGCACATTAGTTGGAAACAGAGAGCTGAAAGCTCAGTGGCGTGCTATAGGCGAGGCCTATGTCTAGCAGTGGACGGACATAGGCTGATGATGATGATGGCACATAGATAGAGCATATCCTGGAATAACATATAGGTAACTTTTTATCCCGAGAAAACGTCACATCCCTCGGGAACGCGAGTAAAACCGCAGGGAAGAGCTATGTTTCAATCTGACATCGATTTTTTACTAGTAAATAAAACCGTAGGTCGGTACGTAAAGTCAATTTAAAATGCACTGCTGTGATAAATAAAGGGAAATTGTTTCTATAACTAAATAAGGATTGTCTTAGAGCAAGCCAGGCTCAGCTCTATAAGTATATCATCCGGTGGGTGCACAAATAAGCTAGATTGCACGATAAGATTTGCTAGCGTCTGATTTGGAGGAGATTGCATCTAACTGCATTTGTGTTGAGATGACTCCCAACCGACGCGCTACGGGAACTGTCTACTGCATCTATTTTTATATTTTTTAACGTCATAACAGATGCTTGCTATATTTCACTTACTACAGAATCTGTTCTAACCAATATATTGTACTTTATCAATATACCTACCTCCCATTATTGTGTATACATGGATTTTCTATTACGATTACGGCACGTCATAACTGAAAACATTCAATTACTAGTCCACGTACATCTACGCTATAAAGGTTCTCCGATAACAAATTTTTGGGCGAGAGACTCAAGATATTTTTGATATGCCCATTCCAACCCTTACTGCTTATGGTAAATCGTCGGAAGGTTGGGTTGAGAGTCGATAGGTACCCAATATCCCATCAAGTCAAAGGTCCTTTATATCGCGGACCAAGATTAACGTCAAAAGAATATTGAGCACAAAACCCTACATTGTAATAGACACTTGACATAGCTGTAAAAATATAGATTAAAAAAAGGTTTTTGTAGTCGCTGCGACACGTAGTTTGTTAGAAAATAGCGGTGGTGACTCTATTAAGGATACAATATGTTAGTATAGAGGTACCTAGTTATACAAGCTTTGCTTTTTTGGTTTATATTGATATTTTGATGTTATGAAAAAAAGCTAAGATTATCCCACGTATGTATGGATGATGTTCTTACGGTACTCTTTCACGCAAAAACTATCAAAAGGATTTAGATGGAACTTGGCACATAGATAGAGCATATCCTGGAATAACATACAGGCTACTTTTTATCCCGGGAAAACGTGACATCTCTCGGGTACGCGGGTAAAACCGCGGGAGATATATAGTATAGCAGTATAACATATAGTATTATGTTCAAGCAAAATAAGATAGCTAAAAGAGATGCAAGGAGCTATCCCTCCATTAGACTACCTTAATGTCATCAAATCGGATACAAAGATAATGACCGATACTACAACGCAGGCTTACAACAGAAAAGTAAGGCACAGTGATAATGATAAGAAAATATGGTTTAATGGATAAAAGCACCTGCTCTCATTTTATGATGCCCCATTGCCTTCATGCCATACCAATATTTAATACGACCGCAGCACAGAAAAATAGGGCTCCTTTCACGCACCACCACTTCAAAACTACTGAGCATATCGGGATAGAACTGGTTCGACGCGGAATTTATCGTAGACTAGCTGGCCCGACAGACGTTGTCCTGTCTTAACTATGAATATTGAATTCTATTCTTCCGATTGAAATGTGCAATAAGAAATTATAAATTAATTATTTTATCAATGTAATTCCAACCCATGTCTCTATTTTAAATGATATTTGCAGCGCGCATTCTGTCAATCGCTCTAGCTGTCAAACGACTGACAATAATAAAAGTTTATATTGTCAAAACCGCTAGTAAAGTGGTTAAGTTTTCTTAAATTTTCGAATTTTCTGCCCAATTTTCTTATTTTTTTCTTTCATAAGAACCTTCTCCTGACAATAACAAACACAACAAAAAAAAAAGAATTAGCGAAATCGGTCCAGCCGTCCCTGCGTGATGCCGTGACCAAGCGAAATAGGGATTCATTTTTGTATATATAGATAGATGGTTATAGGCTATATATGATATCGATACACGCGGGTAAAGATGAACAACATATATTATATCCTTAGTTATCCTAGTTTAATTTGTGATGAGGGAAATTTAGATGAAGTCGTTGGTATATTTTATTTTTGCTATAAAGTATTTGGTCGTCTTAGTTTCATACATCGCGGCCATGCGGCAAAAACAGAGAAAAATGCGTATGTACTTAGTACAATGACTTCATTTGATCATAACACATGGAAGATTATAGAAATTATCTATTTTTCTCATATGTAACGAAGTGTGAAAGCGTCGGGTAAAGACTGATCGATAGTGTAATGGCGCATTAAATTTTTACAGCTGGACGGACTGGCGGCCATCGGCACCCGTATTTTATTGATTTGATATTAAATAATAAATATTGTCTTCTCTAGAGTACTCGCTATAGTTCCCATAAATGAAGTTTTGACGACATATCTGTGGTGAATGTCTGAAGTATATAAAAGTAAATATTCTATAGGTAGTCAACTGATATAATAATTATTTGTCGGTACTGTGAATGTTCGAAAACTTTGTGAGACGTCATACCATCGGATTTTTATTATCTTTTACGTCTTCTATAAATGATTTCAATTTCATCGACAGAATGCAAACTTTTTATAATGAAACTTCTTTTAATTGAAAAAAAAAATCTTGTATAAATTTATGTTGACTAAGTTACAAAGGTAAATCGAACTAGTAAGTAACTTTTTAGCAACAATTAAATTTAAATAATACATACTTAAAAGCAACGAAGCTTTTCTAGAATACTGAATTCAAAAAGAGACGAATTTAAAATTCAACAGTGGTAAATAGTTGCGTTCACATTTCATTAAATAAGAACCGACCCGTATCATGAAAGATAAAAGCTGGGCAGACACTCGTGTCATTGGATTACAGTAATTAGGTATCTAAACACTTTCAACTCGGTACGGTGGCGAAGGAAATTCAATTTATTTAAAACGCCGTAGACTCGTAGGCTCTGCTCTGGATTATATAAAATATAGCAAACAATTTCAATAATTAAACGGTTGTTTTGATATTTTATTAAAAGAAAATTCTAACTTAAACTAACTTGTAATGACGTCTTCCTAAGAAATAAAAAAACCATTTTCAGTTTATATTAGGGATCGTCCATTAATCACATGACGGTCGAATGGGGGGGGGAGGAATATCACAAGGATAGGGGCTATAAGATATCTCGCGTATTTATTTTTCATTGAACATAAAATTAATTGCTTTATTTTCCAAAATTTTATCAGATTTTTATTTATAGATAATATTCTGAATATTACAATATATTTTGTATCTAAAGAATACACGTGATTTTGGGTAGGGAGGGGGTAGTCTAAAACCTCACCACGTATCACTGGAAAGGGGTCAAAAGTTGCTAAAAAAACATCACGTGATAAAAGGACGACCCCTTAGCTTTTTGGTGAAAGGTCATTAACTCCAATAAATTTATTATTCATATAATTCGGTACCCCATGCTCAACTCTATTGTAAATGTATTAACCTAATGGATTGAATAGAACAACCTGCGGGCTGGACTACACACAATGGATGAATCAACGTTTCCACGTAAATCGTACCTATTGATTATCGCGTACCATAGATACTTGGCATTGTTAGAATAACTGATGTATATCCTATTTTACAAATCATAATTAAAAATCGTTGACTCAAATTCTTAAAAACCCTGAATGTAATTTCAAGGAACGTTTTTAACTTTTCATAACAGTTGATGACTTATTAAAATGCTAAACAAAATAACTCATGGCTATGTAGCCCAAAAAAGTAGGAATTGGATTGAAAAGTAGAAAATTCCTTTTAAAAATTATTTATTAAATTTTATAAAACAAAATATATTAACTTTAGCCATAGGTACTTCCTTACGAAATTAGTTTTATAACCTCAGGTCCTAATAGTCAAGTCCTGGAAAATGGATTTGTTATGTTTCTCCATCTCGCTCGTAAAGTCAGGTCTGAAAAAGAAAATATTTATGTATACGAATTTATATTTTGTGACTAGTGTTCGCCAAGTCGAAATGCGACCGAAAACATGATTGAATTTGCATGTTGAACAACCAAAAATGTTTTTCTTATTGGTAACACTAAAGCTCCTCAATAGATACAAGACGAAAAAAAAAAGTTTTACAGGCAGAAGAGAAAATGGTACTATTTAGCCTTTGCCTAATCTTACTACTTATTATATACGAAGGGATATGGATGAAATTTGGCAAAGGTATAGATTATAGTCTGGAAGAGCACATAGGCTATTTATCCGGGGAAAATGTAACAACCTTCGGGAACGCGAGTGAAACCGCAGGGGAAAGCTACATATTTCTAAGAATTTGTCGTTTTTTAAATTTTCTATTCACCTTTCTATCTTAAGCTACTGTCATTTTAAATCCCCTCAAAAAGGCTTTAATCTTAAAATTCAATATTATGAATGAGGCTCAAGGGAATACTCGATAATACTTAAGTACCTTTCTTAAAAGGTCCTTTCTCAAATTAAATCAATAAAGGTATTAATTTCGGTAATATTCACGGTTTTGAGGCGAGACCATCATTTTGATAGGGATTTAAGGTGATGAAGGACTTTTTTCTTTACAATAAAAATAAAATTGTCATTTTATCCTAATTAATAAAGTTTCGCGTTCTCTAGAATAATAAAATAATTATATTTAAGTTAATCCTAATTGAAAACCATCAAAACAGAAAATGATTATGTCATAAAAAAAAACATGTTACGCTTAAATACGATCTTACATTTCGTTATATAGTAACAATTAATGTTCTTCCCCGTCCGTTCACCCATGTTAATGTCAATCTGCATTTGGCAGTTCAGATTTTACATAATTTTAAATAATAACAAAACGCCTCTACGAATAAGGCACAAGGGATTTGATATTTTATAGAATAAAGTAATAAAATTCATTTTACTATGCGTAATGACATCGCTCTGCTTACTGTGTTGCCGTCTGAATTCAGTACATGTTTATTAGGGTTCTGTACCCAAAGAGTAAACCGGGACCCTATTACTAAGACTCCACTGTCCGTCTGTCTGTCTATCTGTCTGTCTGTCGCCAGGCTGTATCTCATGAACCATGATAGTTGGACAGTTGAAATTTTACAGACTTTGTATTTCTGTTGGCGCTATAACAACAATACTAAAAAACAGATTTAAATATTTTAGGCCTCCCGTACAACAGACATGATTTTTTTGCCTTTTTTTTATTTATATTACATGCTATTAATTCAAGAAGATCACTATTCTCTGAGGCTATATCAATATGCCTTTGTAAAAAAGTCAGCCGTTAAAAAAAACAAACTGTGACAGACGGTAGGACAGCGTAGGGTGCGGAAATCTTCAAAAAAGGTTTTATTCGGGATCAATTATAGAATTGATCGAGTTATTTATAAAAGCCATGTCTAGGTGAGGCGCCATCTCTAAGAATAACCTTTATTTGATGCAGAAGATTTACGACTATGCGCGTCAACCATTTCTAAATAGGTAGGTTATCTTTATTTATATTATCCACATACATAGATTTAATCATAATTGCTTGAATCATGTTTATTGAAAATGTCAAACTGTTGCCTATTGCTAGAATAGATTATGATATCCTCATATGTTTTGAAATAAACCAATTTTAGAATTACAATTTTAGAGCAAAACTCATTACTTGAGAATTCGTACTTACAGGATTTCTTATAGTTAGTACCATCCTATTAATAGTATATTGACAGTCAGTTATTTACTTTTGATAAATCATATGAAGATAATGAATTATATTTACAAAATCGCACAATACGGAGATGGAGAAAACTAGACACGTATACATTAACAATAAGTCAAACTGAATAAAAAAAGTAGAAATCTGGGTAGATGTAAATCTTCGTACCTTATCTTCATTTGTCAGGCAGTCCATAAATTGTGACTATATTCAATTTATTTTTACTAGGGAGTCGTCTCTCGGGCCGAGAGCTTAAATTCGTCATTTACAATCAACGTCAAATGAAATGCCGAAGCCAGTGTTTTTGCAATCTAGATGAGCGAGATTGAACTGCAGTAAAAAGAAATTGAATATCACCTTTATAATTTCAACTCGGCTTTAGCTCAGCGATGAGCTCAGATAAGATACTATCACGTAGGTGGTTTTAGAAAATTCATTGGTCCGAGGTTTGAGCTTTCAAATCTCATATAGGTGTATATATAGGTATCTATAGGATCATATATATGTTTATATTAATAAGCTATGTCTGTTAGCGACTTGTGAAATGGGTTCATTGCCATGCATAGAGATTACCCAAAACTATCATGCATGAGTTGTCGTATCTCGAGTACCTACCTAACTTTAGTCCGGTTCAATGATTTTGACCTTTAATTATCAAGACAGGGCTGATGGTTATTTACGTGGGCAATGCAAAATAAGTTATCTAGTTCTATCAACAAAAGTTGCCTGTATTATAGAGTTCAAATGACTATTGGCTGTCACCAAAAAACAGGGTGTGTTTAAAAGACACACGTTAAAAGTGAAACTTTTGTATTAAACGAAAACATTTTTTCGATAGTAGAGCTCTTAATGCAGAATTCGTCCGGGGAAGTACACCCCATACCACCGCAAAGTAGTAATGCACTTGTATTTCAGTTAGAAAGGTTAGGGGCCGGTGAAATTACAGACACATGAGACTTAACTACTTCACGTCTCTGGGTCGCCAACGCATTGGCGATGCCCTTAGTGTTGCAAATGTCCATAGGTGGTGACGACCACCTAGGTGGACCTAGCTTGTAGTTCGGGCCATGTGGTATAAAAAAATACATTTTAATTATTCATCAATCGCTTTTGAATGGCATAGATTTTGTTTATTATTAATTTATTTTTCGACTCACGTCGTGACACGAGTTGTTTCCTTCAAAAAACCGTTATTTATTTCAGTTTAATAAGAAAGAATTTCATGATTAATCGTGCTATCTAAACCTATATTAGCCCAATTTTTATATTAATTAGGTCAAGATGTAGGTGTTATGTGTGCAGGTGTCCTTGGCTCTATAACAGTGTACGGCGTATTCTCCATAATGAATGGGCGGATCCAGCGACTTACCCTAGGCCAGTAATAAATGACTTGATTAGGTAGGTATATGAATAATGGTTGTAATTAAGAGAACTCAAACTGTCTAGCGGCGAATTATTATTTACTGATGACTTAACTTCCAAAAGTTGATAATTAATATGAAACATTACTTATGTGCTGAACATTTTAAGCAATTTGCTTTGTTTGACTTTTCTTTTGAAACACTACAAGTCTTTGCACTATTACTGGTAAATATTTATTTTAACGATTAGTAAATTATCTGATATTCGAACAGGTGGAGTTGACGAAACTGTAAAATGTTTTTCCAACCCAGAAATTTAAAAAACCTCAATTAAATTTGTTATTTCTATAACCTTTATAACATACTAGCAGTCCCACGCGGTTTCTCTTGCATTCCCGAGGAATGTTACATTTCACGCTATATAAAGTAACCGTAGTTACTCCTTATAGAATCAGCTATCAGCCAACGAGAGTCCCGTCAAAATCAGTCCAGCCGTTTTGGACTCCATAGGGAACATAAACACATACACCCATATTCTAAGACGTTTCCTCGAAAATACCTCGACTCCACTCAACCTCACTCCAAGATATTAGTATTCAGAGTTGCAAAAATCTCCTCCACTGGATGCTTTCCCTCACTCGAGGTGAGGAAACAACTGTCAACTCCAAGGTACGTCGGGACCAACCTAAAGGAAATTTATTGCTTATAAACAGTTACCGAAGCTCATTATTTTATTTGATTTATATTTTATCTATAATAGAATGACGCTACTAATGACATGTTACCACTTCGATTCGACATCAGTCGGGACTGCTCGAGTTATAACTAAGAATAACAATTTTGAGGATTCCTCAAAAAAATGTTTGAGGTATCCTCAGTCGAGTTGGAGTCAAGTATCGTATGAGGAAACGTCTTAGAATATGGGTGATAGACTTTTATACATATATGTAGTTGAATGTGTCTCATGCAGGTATTTATTATTAACGTATACAGAATATAATCCTTTCAAGGTAGTACCAATAGCACACCTAGTGTGTCCATTTCACTTTGGTCTCCATGCATTTTTTACACTTGCCCTGACCCACCTTTTTCTGTGCAGTCTTTTGATACGAGTTTAAATAGCCTACATATGAACGTGCTATTGCATTTTTTAAAGTGTTTGTACATACATTATTCAATATGATAGCGGACTGTATTAAAATTAAATTGCGTATTATCATTCGTCAAAAATAATGTCTCAAATCACCTCCATAAATGTCCGTCAATTTTAATGTTACGATTATAGAAAATTTTACATTAATAACACAATCATAAAAGTTAAACAATTGATTATGAAAAATGATGACGTCATAAATACATTTTGCATACAAATTTTTCTTTTTGACAGATGATAAAAAGTTACTGATTTAACAAGGCAGTCCGGTACAAAATAATATTTTGTCGTGAATCGCGAAGTAATATTTTTCATTATGTATATGAAAAAATATATGATAACGAAACTCTATTCTCAACCCTTGTCACTACATCCATAATAATATCACCAAAAAAATATAAAAATCTCAACCAATAGTTGATTGGTGCCTACACCATTTTTATTCCAGCCTTTGAAGTGTGATCCATATAAAACTACAGTGATACTCACTCCCGCAAAATAATATTTCTTTTTTTACAGCCGTATTCCTGTAACTGGAGTTGCCTAACTCGCTCAATTTATTATATTCGATCCTTAATAATAACGTCTTTCATGTCAGTCGAGCGTGTATCGTTCAATGGTGTTGATTGAATCATGTTGGGCTAAGTGAATTTTAAACACTATTGAGTTACGTTCCCTAAAAGGATTCCGGTCGATGCGCTCCTTATAGGTTGGCTATACGATACTATTATAGCATATTGCATCTTAAGATACCTATAGGACCTTTAAAGGTTACAGACAGGTCCCTTAAAGGCACCAGTACATTATCATCTTGACAATCGTAATACCCAAATTATTCATGAGAACTACGATGAATTTAAACTAGCACAGCGAATAACTAACGTAGGTACTCTGGGCTCATCCAAGTTATGATTTATTTATAAGTCATATTGCATCCTTCATGTCTTTATATTTACGTGGAGCTCTTGAGTAACATATCATTAATAATAATTATATATCCTGGGACATTCTTTTCCACACGTCTACCGATCCCAAACGAAGCAGAGCTTCTACTATAGAAACCAAATAACTGATATACTCGTACTACTACATATACCGACTATTTTTTATTTTTCCAAATACATACATATATAGATATTTACATCCAGAGACAGGACAAACAGACATGTTCATGCACACAATTTTTTGTCCTGTGTGGGAATCGAACCCGCGACCTGCGACTTAGCATTCGAGGTCGCTAACCACAAAGCCAACTGGCCTGTCAATAATGGTGAATAATTGGATTTGCAGGTGAAGATTACGAGTGAAAATGACAAATCATTTGTTATATTTTACTTTAGCTGCCTTCATACATTAGCCTTGATCAAAAGATATATTAAATAGGTTAGACTAAGTGTAGTTACCCAACTCAAACGGCGCGAGAAGTGTTAAGTTAGCTCATTAGGACAATGGTATCACTAGCTTTAATGCGAATCGGAACATTTCTGTTTCAGCTAATAAACGTTCAACTTAATGACCACCATAAAGGCTTCATGTAGCTTTTGTTGTGGTGAAATCATTTCTATTTCGTACTAGTATTCTATTTTAAACCTAGTTGAAATTTTATTAGATAACTAATTGACTCGGCAGACGTTGTTGTGCATAATAGGTGGTATTATGAGCCACCTATCGGATCCTAGATTCATCAATCAATTCATCATCCAACAGAACCATCCTGGTACATAAAAAGGACATCAAAATAGGTCAAGCCTTTTAGGCAAAGAAGAAAAATATCCCACAATTATCAGTTATTTGTCGTGAGACCCAACGCCCTGACATGAAGTTCTGGCCCCACAGGAGGGGGTGCCCTTAGCTCTGGTGCTTAAATCTAAACCTCGGCTGAGAACCCTCTCCGCTCGCGAACTTGTCCGCGTAAGGGTGTAAGAGAGAGTAACACCTACATCCCTTAAAAAAAACAATAACCCAGAGAGAAAATACGAACAATCACACACACCGGAATTTTATAAATACGTTCTTATTTACCTGAATCTTTACGCACAAACATCGACCTAGATTATATGCTAGCAAAAACACGTGTTGTTTTTATTTTGTGTGTATCTACCCTATGATTGGTCTGAGGCTACAAACGTTGATTCCGATGTTATAATACTTCCAAGATGAAAGCTTAGCCAATTTTCGAGCTTTGCGATGTTTTAAATAACACAATGCTTGCTAAATATGCACATGACACGGCGTATTTACAAACTCCTGGCTGAAGTTTGTTACATCGAGCTATTTGTACCAACATCTCGCTTTGCAGGGCACCGAACTGTTAAATGTTGTAGTTCAGAGTTACGTCTATTTTTTAGTTTGACAGGTACGATAGCCATAAACAAAAGTGTGAGTTGAATTGCGCGTGGAGAGGGTCCGTAAGATGAATATTTATAGGAATTACTATGTTATTTTGAGTCCATAGACTTGTTATAATTATATTTTTTTCTTTTTAGGCCCCGTTAGGGAAATAAAGGGGGAAATGGTACATTTTAGTATATTTCCATTAAAATGATTGGTTTTCTTTTTATTGAGCCGTTGTAAAAAGCATTTCATAATTTATTTAATATGGCACGCGTTATAGTTTGCAAAACCTTTATGAACTTTTCCGGTCCAGTAGATTTGGAGCAAATTTCCTGTGACAGACGAACAGACAGTAACACGAGTATAAGGATTCCATATTATTTTCATTTGCAAACACGGAGCACTAAAAACACTTTTCTCCAATTAAAAAAAATTCCCCATTTAGCGAAGTAGCTCTGCCAGCAAGTGGCCTGGGCTTGATTCTGTGACACTAACTCAAGGATGTTTCGTCGCGGCCTCCGTGCTCTGTCTCTTTCGCTAACTACTACTGTATTAGCGTGAGAGGTAATCTCTTCGAGGCCTCCTTGAAGCGGCTCGCCGACGAAGTTTGTATTAGCTGAATAAGGGGGCTAAACATGATACATGAACGCAATATGTTCCACTATATGTATTTTTATTTTAATATGAATACAAGTGATTCCATTCATATTCAGGGTTGAGTAAATACTCAACCCGCCTTCTCTTTGTTCACATGGCATTTTTATTATTTATACGACGATACTAGCCATAAAACAAGTTATATGTATTGTTCAGTAAACAAATTGTATTGAATATAGTATATGTTACAATGTGTGCTTGTATTTGTTTACATCGATACCAGAAGTGAGTATTTGCTATATTCGTCGGTCTCCTTATAAACTTCGTTGTAACTTTGTGATGGAGAATTTTCATCGCAGTGAAAGTTCGAGCCTTGGTGCGAAATACTCGTTACTAAATTTTCTGACTATTGAACACGTTTGAAAAACAAGCTGTAATTTTAATAATATATTTCTATTTGAGAATAGATATTATGGGCTGTATGGTGTTTTCTAAAGGACAAAGGCAAGATAAGAGAGAGAGAGATAGATAGAGAGAGAAGGCCATGAGAGTTCTGATCAAATAGTTCCAACTAAGTGGTGGGTTCAGAAGGGTAATGTAAGACTTTTAAATAATTTGGCTTTAGGGAACTATACTGTATTCCAAATAAATGATCAAACATCTTTGAACATCTAAAAATGCGCGGATACATAAAATATGGTCTAGATTTTATAACTAATATGATTTTTAAGTACAGAAACCACAAAGAGTAGATCTTTTGATCGTGACGTCACAACTTGATATTTCATACAAACGATCGTCTTGACATATAATAAAGTGTTGCTGATTTGACACATCAGTCAACATCCCTCTATTGAAAATTTGGATATTCTGCGATTGAGTGTGATGAAGTCAAATTAGTAGTCATTCCTTTTATATTTCTTAATATATTCCTTTTTTTGTGTAAAATTTTTCAACAAGTCTATAGTTAGATTTAAAAAATCCCGAAAATTTACGAGTGTGACTTGCACACCGTGGGTTCTGTTCCATACATATTTCCATGTAGGTAGATAGTTCATCAATAACGGGAATCGAGTCTCTATGAAAGCACCGAACATTGATTCAACGAAAAGATACGTCGGATTGAAGAACCAACTTAACTTCGAAGAGCAAAAATTTTCTTCCATAGTTCGATATAAGTATGTCACGGTCAATTCTACAACTGCAAAATATGTAACTTCGTAATGAAAAATAGTTAAGTGATATTTAAATTCTAATTAAAGATATAGAAGTTTACTTCTTTACTTGTGCTGTGAGACCTTACTTCCTGCCAAATTGTATGATAGGTAACAGGAAGTTATAGTATACTTCCTTAAGTTTTGATTTGTGTGGCAAATGTCAAAATAGTCAGCATAAATGACCGTATGTTATGTTGCATTGATTTCCTTTCCTCTATTTGACGTACGGAAGTCTAAAATCAATTAATTGTAATACTGCTATCCATGATTAATTGTAACAAGGCATGATCTTATAAACATAAATGGCATATTTAGTTTTTCGTATATATGTGCACACTAAGCTCCTGTTCAATCTACCTATTTGCACCTATTTAAAAATTTATTTCACTGATAGAAAGCTCAATTATTCCCGAGTGAGTAAAAAAACACATAGATATGATCACATGACCTGGAGCCTAAGGAGTCAGGCTACCAAACCATTAAGCCAACAGGCCTGAAGTGCCCCTCGCTCCTGGCCTAAACGCTTTGGTGCTAAGGTCGCTATCCTAGAAGGCATTCTAATTACTGCCTCTGAATTGACACAATAGACTCGACTGATTTAATCTAGGGCGGAATATCTCTAACTAGGTTCCAAATCCGGTTGTCACTTAACAATGACAAGCAACACGACTCAGGGTTAAGCCACCACAAAGATTTTCATCGAGATAAAGCGAGTGATTGATGAAATGTCGTCGTGTCTACCACGCCACATTATGGGTAGCGTTCGTATTCATGTTTACCTACTAAATATGCAAACAATATACATAAAAGTTTGTCACTTTGTCATTTTATTAAATTTCCAATGTTCTTGCTCTCACAAAATATTTGTTATGAATTAAAAGTAGGTAAATAAATTATTTTTACGCGATGAACGAAGACGCTAGAAAATATTACTTTATTCTAAGATAATATGTAATAGTAAAGCCTATTACAACCATAAACTAGTTAATTAAATTACCACAAAGCTTCCATCATGTCGATATTACAAATAAGCTAAACTGAATACACAAAATCAATTACAAATACTAATATTAACACTCTAAAATGTTTGGTAAATGTATTTTCAGTGTAGTTACTTCATATGTAAACCACATAAGCTGTATAATAGCGTAATAGAATCGTAGTGTGTGACACTGCATAAGTGGGAGCGGAAGCGATAACTGGAATTATGGTATACGAGGTTTCAGAATAACCGAATTCATCAAGATTAAAGTTAATTGTGGACTAGCCATCATCAAAAACATCCATCCATCCGAACTTTCTCATTTATGTAGAGTAATAGAGATCTTAGTGCAGAGTTTGTCCGGGGAAGTACTACCTTACCCATTTCTGCCGTGTAGCAGTAGTGCACTTGTTACTGTGTTTCGGTGAGAAAAGTAAGGGGGCAAGGGAAATTGCAAGCACATGAGACTTAACAACTTCGCGTCTCAGGGTCGACAAAGCATTCCCTTGATGTTGCAGATGTAGAAAGGCTGCGGTGACCACTTACCATCAGGTGGACCTTCTGCTTGTTTGTTGGCCTACTCAGAATACGTATAATGGTTAGCAACAGAGCTTTGTAAACTGTCCATTTATATGGGTCCATAGCCGTAATCTCTACTTACCCACCTCCTTGTCCAACCAGAGAATCAAACCTACTGGTAACTCCTTTTAATAATAACACTTAAAAGGGAGTTTTGGTATTAGTTACAAATATACTGCATATAGTATACAAATGAGTTATTCTAATACCTTACTAATATTATCATCCATACCTTTGGATTTTTGTTTCTTTATATCACATGGCCGTCGCCTATGGACATTTACAACCCCAGGTGCATCGCCAATGCGTTGTCGAGCCTAAGACGTGAAGTTGTTAAGTCTCATGTGGCTGTAATTTCTTTAAATTCAAAATAGATTGATTTAGATGAAACTTGGCACATATACAACGTTATAAAATATAATTAATTATCAAAGTCAACAACCCTAGTAAGCTGTCATGTCAGGGAACCAGATTATTTAGCAGAAAGGCGTACCTATTTTACCTAATTATTGTCTAGTTTAATAGTTTTTCTATTTTTCATTCATAAAAATCAGATTTTTTATTTTTTTGGGGTATGTTATACAGCGTTACTACGGTTCTCAAATATTATGAATGGACATATTGTTGATTGTTATAAGGCCCCATTTAACCTCCTCTCGGCTTTACGGGTAGTTTTGTAACACGGTGTATAGTTTATAACCTGATTTATACATAGGGTACATTTGAATCCGGATAAATGTAACATCCCTTAGGAACACGGGTGAAACCGCGGGGGACTAAGGAAACGAGAGGAAGAGTTGTATAAAAGAAAATAAAGGATACATTAAATATGAAGTCGTGTAGAGCCATTATTTATACAACAAAGTTTTACTGCGAAACCGTATACATATGTATGCTTAAGTTTGAATATGTTGTTGGTATATTAAACCAAATAATATGAGGCGAACGGTAACTTTCAAACAAGGCGGAGCTTGTAAAGTCCAGAACACGTAGTTCACGTTGCACAAGCCTTGCTAAACCAATACTGTTAAATGATTTATAGACTTCCTATTTCTATTGTTTCGTTGGGTATCGGTACAAAGGATAGTATTATAGCTGGTATATTTTAGAAACAGAACAAGTGCGAGTTCTCTGTAGAGAGGTTTCCGTTCTATGATTTATTATCGGATTTACAATTTTGTTTTAAAACCAATGTTTATTTTTATGACGTTATGCAAGGCGGAATGATCATTTCTTGAATAACTTCTTAACTATACATTTATAAATTATCCATACTAATCTATACTAATATTATAAAGAGGAAAGATTTGTATGTTTGTTTCTCTTTCACGCAAAGACCACTAAACGGATATGGATCAAACTTGGCACATAGATAGAGCATATCCTGGAATAACATATAGGCTATTTGTTACCCCGGAAATATGTAATATCCCTCGGGAACGCGGGTGAAACCGCACAACACAATATTTGAAACCCGTACAATTGACTTACTGTTTAACAATGAATTTCAACAAGATTTTCCGTGTAATATTTCAAATCGAATACCTAAAAGATTCGTAATAATTAAGATTTTAAAGAATATAATTACACTGTATATTCGTACTTGCTGTAACCACAATTCTAACATATTAATACCAAAATAAAGGGCTGTATTTTATCAAGAACCCACACTGCGTTTATGGAAGTACTGTTGGCAACATAAATAACTTGATTGATATTTTACAAAACACACGTATACAATAAGTATAATTAGCGAATAATTCTTAATTTTGGAAATATAATAATAATGTAAAAAGATTTACAAGCAGAAGATAATATTATGATACTAAACTATTTTGTCTTTGACTATTTTTGTTTAGACAGTAGCGTAGCTAGATAAACAATGGCCCTGGTGCAAAAAAAAATATAGTACCCAAACTAAACTATTTAAAATTGTTTGTTCCCCCCCTCCTCCAGAGCTTGGGGGCCCTGGGGCACTGCCCCGTCTAGCCCTCCGGTAGCTACGCCACTGGGTAAAGATGTTTTTATTTATTTTACATAATTTGGAAGACCAACAGCAATAAAAACTAGCATAAAGAAACACTGTAGGCATCATACAGCCAATTACAGGTCCCTACTTATAGAAATAGAATAATAAATAAGTGTCAACTACATAACAATTGTATATTAACTAATGGCACAATATTTACTGCGCTCACTAACTAACTGTGTGGTATTAAACTAAAAGAGTACCTATATCAGAAATAAAATAAATTGGAGGGTAATCTCCAAAACCTTTTAGAACATTCTTTCTCTATTGGTATTGTACATCATAGCAGATGCAAATAGACAATCATAAACCCCGGGATACATTTATTCCCTCGGGAACGCGGGTGACATCGTGTGACGGTAGCTAGTTGAGGATAAAGATTATCCTTGATACAAAAAGTATCCTATTTCATTATCTAACATCGTGCAGCCGTTTGACGTAACAATGTAACAAGGATGCAGAAAATTTTCGAATCAAAAATTTTAATTATATTTTGAAATGTTAAACAAGTGTTACGTCAATTTGTATTGATTCAGTTACTTATGCAGCTGAAAAAATGTTTACGTTACATTTTTTTTTTTTGGTATTTTTAATATAATTCGATCCAATAGTTGACGCAAGTGGCATTATTTTGTTGCATCATTAGGTCGTAACAATATGCATGCTTTCTGACCATTTGGTTCATTACTAAGGGATTATGTTGATTTTCTCGGCCGGCTGCCAGCCTGACGCCAACCCTCCTTGGAAATTTAGCCGTAGTTTTTGCCCCGCGGTTGCCTATGTGTTATTCCAGGATATGCTCTAAGTATGTGCCAAGTTTCATCCAAATCCGTTCAGTAGTTCCAGGAAACAGTAACAAACATTGACACTCACAAATTTTCGCTTTTATAATATTACTAGGGTTGCTCTGCATAAATATTTGTATTTTTAGCAATTTGTCTAATCAGGTGAGAAGTCCGCTGACTGGCAATTTGCTTGTTAGAATAATTGCGTCTGTCTGTACCTTACGAATGAAATTCAAGGTTCACCCAGCCATGTGTGCTTAATACGAGTTTGAGCTAAGAGTCCTCAACGCTAATTAAAATGTAGTCGTTGAAAGTGAAAGCGTAATTCTCCACATACGGTGGCTAAATGCGTCGCATTTCAACTTTAATTTCGCGCCTTTTCATATTCACGTTGACTGCTAGTGTAATTTGACGTTGTGACGTTTTATAATTGAACTGGGGTGTCATTCTGTAAGGTAAAAAAATCCGACTAAAAAATAGAAAATAAATTTGAATTAAGAATAGTGTAAATTAAAAAAAAACAATATTTTATTGTAAAAGATGCGTGGGGTGCATGGTGTCAATAGTTATAAATATTTTATTGACAGATATGAGTAGAAGGATTATCATTTTTACAATATCTAAAAAAGCGCCCCACGCTTTTTTTACTATGTAATTATTTTTTTTCTTATTTACACTATTCTTAATTCAAATTTAATTTCTATTTTTTAGTTGAATTTTCTATAAAAGTTTGTTTTTTAAACTATTATTTATTTTTGGATAATCCTGATTATACTAGTAAGGATAACGGATCAAACTATTTAAAATATTGAATTGTCATCGATCCTTAATGTATTGTTTGCCATTAGTATGCCAAATTTCGAGTTAATCCGACGTCTTGAAGCGAGTCAAAATCATGTTTTAAAGATTCCGTTACATACTAACTAACACACATACGTATGAAGCTAATAAAGGCGTTATAATGATGTTTCTTTGCGGCCTCCATGCTCTGTCTCTTTTGCTATAGTTAGCAAAATCACGTGAGATGTCCGCACTTGCCCGGCTCGCCGACTGTTTCACCGAAGTTTGTACTGAATAATGTTCGAAAGTTCAAATGAAGATAATGAAGTTCAGCAAATACAACGCACATCTCCACTGGCCCCATTATAATGAATTGAATTGCGGTGGAAATTGCTATTTTCTTGAGCTCATCAGCGCTGCGAAGAATGCTGTCGTGTCCTTTATCGAAATGTGTATCTACATCACTGGGTACAATTATGTCAAATAAACTAATTTCAGGGATGAGTCAATGGCTAACGAAGATAATTGATAAATTTTATTTATGATTGAGCACTGTTTGATGAATAATATGTCATTGCTTGAAATAGGTATAAAAATATTTTTGAAGTTATATTTCTTTAGGTGCGTTATGAAAAAATTATGAGGAGTGAAATTTTAAGATGCGCGAAGAAGTTAGCTGATAACGGTCTCTCCGGAACATCGCACAAATCGCAACTGTCAGTGTCAATGAGTGAGTAATGATGTTATTGTGAATAATAAACCTTACAACGTAAAAAAAAATATAATAGGATACTACAATTTCACGACTGAATAGTAAAGACAAATGCTTTTAGTGCAGTTTTTCTCACCAATAATTTCGGGTATAACTTCTTACGTGCGTACATACTTATGTATACTTATTATATATGTATGTATACTTATATATTATGTGTACTTACACACACACGTATTTTTTAACCTACGATATAACTGACTTCCAAATAGGTAAGCTCTGAAATTCTGTGACTCGATCACGCATTATTAGTTACTTTATACTTTTATTTTTTTATACTATTGTGTCAGATTTATATTATATGATATATATTCAATGTATATGTTTGGTATAAAACTGTAGGTAAAATCGATATCGTTACGATAACTGTAAATACCACATGCGAGGATTTTGTTTCCGAACAACGAACGCTCAACAGAGTGAAACAACTCCTATCTCAAGATTCCTTCGGTAGGTATATGCTCACTTCACACGAAAGAACCATGAGCAGCGATACTTCTAAGCTGGTGAATGGTCCAAGTCATAAAAACTGTTTTATAGCTTTTCTGCAATTCATATGTTTTATGTTTTAAAAAATTACATAAATTTCAATTGAAATGTACTGTAACCCTAAGACGAAGTACCCTACTAATATTATAAATGTGAATGTAAGTTTGTTTGTCACGCTTTCACGCGAAAACTATGTAACCGATCGTCATAAAACTTTGCACACATAACCTTGGACGTATGAGAAGTAACATAGGATACTTTTTGGGACGGGAATCTTACATTCTTCAGGAACGTGGGTGAAACCGCGGGAGACAGCTAGTATTAACATATATTATCACTTAAGTAATTTGATTTTTATTTCTTACTAGAGACCTGTTGAGAAACGAGTAGAATAACATACATGTAAATGTACACCTTTTGAAAGAAATTATAATAGCTGAACGATGATGAAAACCGCATTTAAAGTATAGACAAATTTATTAGAAAGCGCACAAACAGACATAGCTATAAATTGTGACTTGTTACTTTAATACTATTAGGCATAAGATAATATTAAGGATGTCCGAATGGTGTCCAAGACAACAAAACGGAAAAAGAGGGAGACAGCGTCGGAGATGGAAGACGACATAAAAAGAATAGCAGGCGCCACATGGAGAAAGAAGACACTAGACCGCACTTAATGACAAGCTTTAGGGGAGGCCTGTGCTGAGTAGCAAGACAATCTTTTTTTTTTATGCCACTTGGGCCGACAAACAAGCGGACGGTCCACCTGATGGTAAGTGGTCACCGCCGCCTATGGACATTTGCAACACTAGGGGGATCGCCAATGCTTTGTCGACCCTGAGACGTGAAGTTGTTAAGTCTCATATGCCTGTAATTTCACCGGCCCCCTTACCTTTCTAACCGAAACACAGTAATACAATTGCATTACAGCTTCACGGCGGAAATGGGTAAGGTGGTAGTAGTTCCCCGGACGAACTCTGCACTAAGAGCTGTACTACTCTAAAAATCTTCGCGAAACTAGTGTCAATGTAATTTTATTTTAGTATATGAGAAATATGTTTTATGAGATTAATAAAGGCTTTATTATTATTAATATTAAGGGCTAGTCTCGGACAATGGAAAAAAAATATATCCTAAGATATGGAAACATCATCCTCCTTTCATAGGTACGAGTAAAGGCCGTCTTTTTGTTACTTTTTCGCGGCTTAGCTATCGTATCGTTTTCTGGGTAAATTGGCAAACGAACATAAATATAGGATACTTCATCATGGTATTAATATTTTTTTAAATCCTATTCTGATAAGTCTACCTATTTTGAAATAGTAGCCTTAATATAGACCACTACAGGTACATTTTTCTGTACAGAAAAGACCTAGTCCTAGAGACTTAGAGTACCCATATGAATCCATATTGTACCTACGCAATATTTATGATAATATATGTATCTAGCTGTCCCCCGCGGTTTCACCCGCGTTTATCGATATTATATATAGCCTATAACCATATAGAAAAAATTCCGCGTCGAATGGTATCAGTCCCATATCGATATGTTCAGTAGTTTTTAGCTGATGGTCCATCAAAGACATATATAGATAATTATCCCCCGCGGTTTCACCTCTGTTTATCGATATCATATATAGCCCATAAACATATAGGAAAAATTCCGCATCGAATGGTAGCAGTCCCATATCGATATGTTCAGAAGTTTTATGTGAAGGTGCATCAAATGAACCCTTTTATAGATATATATAAAGATAGAAGAAGATAGAAGATATATACAGAAGATAATACGTCATGACCCAACTATTTTTACGTCGTCTTATGACAACATTACGAAAAGAAACAAATATATTATTAGGTATAAGTTTAAGACACTGTGTGTGCAAACTGATACCATATTTATGGCCTTTGTGTGGGCGGAAACGAACACTTATTGTGTGTGCTATCTTTTATCAGAAAATGTTGGGATTCGATTAGTAACGAAAACCATTTCTATGGATTATGTCCTAAATATATCGACTAACTGTATTTATTTTTGCGGGAAATATGGAATTGATATCCAAATATCTATGTCAAATACGGCAAATAAAAGAATTATCAAGTATTTTTGATTGTATGTATGCCACTGCGTTCACGATTTCGGATCTCAAGAACAATAAATCAGCAACCATGAGTCCGGGTGGAAGAAGTACTAGAAATCGATCTATTAGGGTCTATTATATTTTGATTATTTTGGCACATTATTGCTTTACTAAAGCCATACAAGCAATATCATATTGTTTTTTTTTCATTAGATTGCTTGCATTTGGCCTCAGACCCACAAATGGTGATGATGAAGCTGAGGATCAGGCTAATAGACATGAAGGTCCCCAGGTTGTAGGATACAGGAATCATAGAGGTCGTAAACTAGCTAAAGGTGTGACCTTTACCCTAAATCAAAAATATTTTATAAAATATAACGTGTACCTAAAATTGTCTATGGTTAAAATATAACATTAAATCAAGGTGCAAGGTTCACTTTTCCTTATTTAGGATACCATACAATCGATGGAAGTGCCCGTCATAGGGTCAGCAGAGCGATTGTGTTTTCCTCGTAATCGACATTGCAGTCATTTTTGTATTACATTGACAGCGCTACGACTGTGGTCCCCATGCTCACAGCAGGCCAGTTGGCTTGGTGGTTAGCGAGTCTGACTGCCAAACCGAAGGTCGCGGGTTCGATTCCCACCCATGACAAACATTTATGTCCATGAACATGTCTGTTTGTTGTGTCTGGGTGTAAATATCTAAGTATGTATTTAGAAAAATTACGATAATAATTAAAAATTTAGTATACGAGTATGTAGTATATCAGTTATCTGGTTTCCATAGCACAAGCTCTGCTTAGTTTGGGATCAGATGGCCGTGTGTAAAGAATGTCCCAGGATATTTATTATTATTATGAAATCAGCTTCAACATTCAATCCGAGAGAGTTACTCAATTCAGGTGCAGGGAAGAATTTGTTATTTACTTATAGATTGCAAGAAAAAGATATAAGAACTCTTTGGTCTTAAAATAACATGGTAAATCCTATTAATTTCATCATGATCTTAACCGTTTTTGTATACTTCCTATACTGCTAAAACAGATATCCTGCTATTAGATGGTGAAATAACCCGTGCATCATTGGACATGGAACATCAAGGGAAACCAATCACTAATTGATGGAGTAAGTTAATATATGGTCGGGTTGGGATGGCAAAGGGAACGTGATGGATACAAACGAACGTAAATTCATTTCATCTCCTCGCATAAAGGTTCAGGTGACTATAAAATTATCGTTCTAATGGAAAATAATTTCTAGATGAGTAAGCAATTAACTTGGACACTGCATCTATCGGTTACCTGCGTAAATAACTATGTATGGGTGAGGCACTGAAATTATTACCCTTCTAAATAAAGATGCTTGTATTAGCATATTGTATGTGTACTTAATGCAAACCTTTTTACTTTGTAATTATTCAGTCTGAAAATATTATACAAAAATAAATATATAGTAGCTAATTCCGCTGGATCTCCTTCTCTCTCAGAAAACTCAACAGATTTCCTGTTGAGTTTCCTTGTTTGGGACTTGACAGAGAAGGAGATCCAGCGGAATTAGTTCCTAGATATTTGTTTTTGTATAATCTTACAATGGATTTCCGCAAAGTCACGCCCGAGTCAATCACTCAGTCTGAAAACTTTTTTGTACCCTACAAAAATAAAAATAAAGTTATTTTAATTTAAATCAAATTAGGCGTCATTGTTTACTTAACTTTTTGTTTTTTATATACCACTTGGGCCGTCAAACAAGCAGACGGTTCTCCTGATGGTAAGTGATTACCGCCGCCTATGGACATTTGCAACACTAGAGGCATCGCCAATGCGTTGTCAGTCCTGAGACGTGAAGTTGTTACGTCTCTGTGCCTGTAATTTTACCGGCCCCCTTACCTTTCTAACCGAAACATAGTAATACAAGTGCACTACTGCTTCACGGCAGAAATTGGTAAGGTGGTAGTACTTCCCCGGACGAACTCTGCACTAAGAGCTCTACTACTCTAAATGTACAAAATGGTATTGAAGATTGTTAAAAAAATATAACAACGTGAGTGTCTCACGTGGCATTGGACTGTTGCCTAAATGCGTCGTAGACTCCCAGACGCGTCATGTCTACGAAATGTCTACGAAGCGTATTTTTGTCGTAGACATTTAATTTATTAAAGTAGCATTTGACCTAGTGTTATAATTTACCAAATCTTATACCGGCCCAGCTAATTCATCCCTCAGGCTAATAATGTTTATGGGTGTAGAACTTGGTAGTACTTACTGCCGAGCAGATTTAATGAGCTGCCTGCTTAACTGCGTAAACTATATAAAACAAACAGAAATAAGTATAAGCAAAAATTAAAAAACCATTTCATGTACTAAACGTGTATCACAGTCATATTATAAGAAGGCGAGCGCTTCCGCCCGAGAGGCTTCCGTGGGAGATATATAAACATAAATTGTACTTTTGTATTAGTGTTGAATAAATCATTAAATAAAAAAAAAATATTTATTATTTAATTTTGTCTTACTTACTTTTATGATCATACTAGCTGTCTCCCGCGGTTTCACCCGCGTTCCCGGGGTATGTAACATTTTCCCGGAATAAAAATTATTCAATATGTTATTCCAGGGTATGTTCTATCTATGTGCCAAGTTTCGCCCTAAACGTTTACATCCTACTAATATTATAAATGCGAAAGTTTGTATGTATGAATGTGTTTAACTCTTTCACGCAAAATCTACCAAACGAATTTAGATGAAACTTGGCACATATATAGAAAATGCCCTGAAATAACACATAGGATACTTTTTATGCCGGGAAAACGTTATATCCCTCGGGAACGCGGGTGAAACCTCGGGGCCAGCTAGTTTATAATATAGTAGGGTTTGGGCCGCCATATTGTTTTATTTTAACTGCTTAAAATTATACATAAATAGAACAAAGGCACTATTCACACCCATCGTAGCGTGTCAGAGCGCATCGTCCAGACTGGTAATATTCAACCGTATTAGCTCAACGGAAAATGCGCTACATTACGTGCACACACCGTGCATGACACTCATTGCATTAACACTTGAAATAACCGCTAACTTGCTTCACCTGTAACCAGTAAACATCTTATAAGGGGCAATGTTTATGTACGTATCTTTAACAATCTAAAAACATTAAATACATTAACCGATCATAAATCGAAAACGATTGAAAAGAAAACTATCTTTTTTTAAACCACATTGGCCGACAAACAAGCATGTTGTCCACCTGATAGTAAGTGGTCCTATAGACATTTGCAACACCAAATTGGCTTCGCCAATCGTTGTCGACCCTGAGACGTGAAGTTGTCTCATGTGCCTGTAATTTCACCGGCCCCCTTACCTTCTATGTATCAATTTTTTTTTATAATATATTGGAATATTAGGATGATAATAATCCTTGGCAATGAATGTCTCGCCTGACAATCTATTTATTAATCGAATACCTTAACCTTGCGGAAATCAATTGTAAGATAATAAAAAATAAATATCTAGTAACCAAAGACCTCAAAATAAAAAGTAAAATTTTACTTGTTACACACTAATTTCTATTGTAATTATTACATTAATTTAACTACCAATTTTTACTGTAAATTTCTTTAATATTTATAGTACTGTATATGAGCTTGTGAAAGTCTACATAAATAATTTATTTCATGTTCGCGCGTTCCTTGTCGTCCCCATCTTTTATGTGACCAAGCATAACCAGTCAGTATTTCTACTACCTACCTACTTGTACTGCCACCCTACTTATTGCGACTCAACTTGACCTAATCCATTTGCTTTTCTCTGAGATGTCACTTTATTTCATAAATTAAGACACAAAAATAATTAAATTAAGCTCAAATTAGCGCTGCAAGAGTTGGTGGAAAGGCCCCTGTCCCGCTTTAAAAAAAATACAAATTCGTACATTGATTATAACGCATTCATACTTTTTAGTAATAAAATATCTAGGTACTAACCAAACGAGCGTGTTTGAACTATGACACAATATTTTTTAATATAATTTAAGGTTAAACATATTTTTGGGAGTAGTACCTAGAGCATTAGTGGGATATTCGTCCGGAGAAGTACTACCACCTAACCAGTGCCGGATTAACCACGTAGCAAAACTAGCAATTGCTACGGGCCCCGCGCAAAAGGCCCGCGTGTCTAAGGCCGCCCACCTATTCTTTTTTTTCTTCAACTTAATCAAACTTTAATACTTAATTAATCAAACTTTAATACTTAATTAAACAATACGTATGAACCCAAAGCAGACCAAAGGCCCCTCGACAGAATTTGCTACGGCCCCCGCTCTTACTTAATCCGGCACTGCACCTAACCCATTTCTGCAGTGAAGCAGTAGTGCACTTGTATTACTGTGTATCGGTTAGAAAGGTAAGTGAGCCGATGAAATTACAGTCACACAAGACAGTTTGTCTATCTCCTAAAATTATAGAATTCTCTATACTTGTGTGGAAAAATCTACCTGTGGATTAATATAATGAAAAAATTACAATACATACTTATACCCCGAAAATCATAAATGCCATTTTCGAGGATGCCAAACATCAAAATGGTTCTAAATCTGAGAATAGAATATTGCAGGTAAACGTGTCAAAGATATGATAAAGTCATAATAAAGTACAATACAAGATTCCTCAGTTGACATTGACAATAGTTTACTAACGAGCTCTCAATGTGGAAACACGTCATCACAAGGTAGACGAAGGCAAATTGCCTGTCGATCACAGAATGTCTAAGTTGTTCTTAATATAACTAATGTTATGACATCAATAACACTTTGAGACCTAAATAATATCACCATTAAGACCTTAATAGCCTGACCTGTTCCAATTCATTTAGGGTCGGTGCAATTTTACGCTGGGGACTAGCTGTACCCCGCAGTTTCACCCGAGCTCCGGAGGTCTGTTATGCGCGAACTGTCAAACGTGTGCAGTTAACATATTCGCAATTCTTTGAAATTCTCACCTTTTATCTAATTTAGTATTATACCTACGTATAAAACCTCCTCTTGAATCAACTATCTATTGCTGAAAACTGGATTAAAATTCGTAGCGTAGTTTAAGAGATCTTACCCTAATTGGGAATGCTTTTGATGACCTCTTGGTGCTCTGCTAGGAGTAAAAAGCACGTAGTCATACGTAAACGGCGCCAGTATGATGAGATGGCGTGTGTGTATTCGTTGCCGCTCCCAGGCGGCACTACCGTCCTGGAAAGGTCCATCACGTGCAATGTATTAATATTATAGCTATATTCTCAATTTACCTTTAATTATATGTACCAATGTAAATATAATTTGTAGCGATAATAGGGAACTATCATGTTATAAAGATAAATGATCAAACATTAATCAGTGTAGAATTGAACATCTAAAATTACACGGATTCAAAATCGAAATTGTATAATTCATATGATTTTAAAAAACCGATGTAATAAGAAAGAGTGCAACTCTTGATGCTGTACAATTATGCCTTCACAACTTACTATTTGATATATAACTCCATACATCCGATCGTTTAATAAAAATTTACTGATTTGACATATCAGAATCGGGGCCCCTAAGCAATGCATATCACGATGACCCTTTACTAATTTCCTAAAATATATGTTTTCTACAAACATGCAATTATATTCACAGCTGCCCCCGCGGTTTCATTTAGATAAAAAGTATTATATCTCTCTCCATAATCAGTCATTGTGTATGGCACATTTTAAAACATTGAGGATTTATTATATGAAACTTGAAAAGCCAGTAAAAAAATATATATTCTCAGGGCGCAGGCCCCTGGCAATGCGGGGCTCCTAGGCAGCTGCCGACACTGCCTAATGGATAATCCGGCCCAGCAGGGTAATTGTAAAATGCTCTTGGAATCGCCGTTGCAATCAATTTTGCAGTACATTGACGTTGTTACGAGTGTTGTCCCATCCTGCTTGTACGCTGAACCATCGATCAATAATGAATCCGAGAGAGTTACACGATTATGGGGCTGACCCCATCAATTATAAATTTATAAATTTAAAAATTATATTAGGAAAGTTTTGAAAGAAAAAGCGTATTACAAGGTAGTTCATTATATTGAAGATAAAAATGTATGGAAATAGCTGCTCTCTGCACAGTGCACCTCTAAATCTCTTGTTTAAGTTGTAAGTACCTAATTATTGTTATTTTCTATTTTGTAGTCTTGTCATATATTTTTTTTTTGTTTTGTTTTTATTAATGTTACCTATAATAAGTATTTTGTAATTGTTAAATATAAAATTATGTAAAATTGAAATTATAAAATAGCCAAAAAGTCAGAGGAGATAAAAATTTATATAACAAATAAAAAAGGAATGTAACCTTGCTGAGTTTCTTGCCGGTTCTTCTCAGTTGAAGGCTGACTTCCGAACCGGTTGTAGCTTCAGTAACTTTAAATTTGACCTTCATAAGTGCCCTCCGAAGGCCTAAACTGAATAAATGGTTTTGAATTTTGAATTTGAATTTTTTTTTTGAAATGGTAGTGAAATTAAATGCGCAATGTAGGTCGTGGATTCTACAAGCTCAAAGCTATCTGGCTGCTACCCTAACGTTGCCAATTACCTGTCAAACACCGGTGTGTTTCGGCAGTAGCACTTGTGAGCTCGTCACATTCCAATCCCTCTGGTATCACATAAGCCTATAAACGTTCGCTTTGCAGTTTTCTGTGAGAGACTTGCACTGTGAGGTGAGTAATAATGAAGAATTTCAGGTCTTTGACTCTATTTAAAAAAAATACTTTATTTTAAACGTTATTAAATACCTTTTAAAATAAAGTAATACTAAATTGGATGTAAGGATCAGTATTGTGGATCTGTGGATTTTGTGAAATATATTTATAAAAAAACGTTGCAATTTACTGCATAATAATCTCTTTATGGTGAATGAAATGTCATTTAGCATCCGGCCGTCATTCCGTTCAGCAAATACAGGTAATATTTTATTGAATTTAAATGCTGTCGCTATATTATTCGCAGTCTTCGTTTACCGCGGTCCAGTCTCGATCGGCAGCCTCATTCCCTCATTCCGAATGGATGTCTGAAATTGCAAATTAGAAGCTATTCGAATCTGTAGACCTATTGGCTGGGTACGCAAATTGGGTCCGCGCCCGAGCTTTGAATGTTAAGAAAAATTTTGCTTCCAATAACCAATACATTAAACTTTATTTATATTGAATCTTAATTCTGTGTCCAGTTGGAAAAGGTTCATATTTTATTACAGATTTATGCGGTAGGGATGTTCGATTATGGCAAGCATCACCCCACATTAATAAGTGTACCGTTTATTTTTATCGAAGCACTCACATCAATATGCAAAGTTGCGACTTGTCTAAAAATAATGGCGAGTTCATTCAGCCGTGGGAACTAGCTCAGCTGCCGTCAGACGTCACATCTTTGCGCCCAAACCCTTTGGAATCTTATCAATTCTTTGCTCGGTGTATCAAGCACTTTCGTTACAAGCACGGATTTATGAATGCTTAGGATATGCGTAATATTATTATGTTTTAATTTATAAAGATATTTTTCTCTTCGTTGGAGAACCTAAGGTTGACGAAATTTTAGTTTTATGAAAAGCTATTGGAATGGATACACAGAAAAAAGTGGCCAAGAAGGAGCCGATCTTGCACACGTGTAAATAAAAAATAAATCATGTACAGTTTTTCCAAATTTTAAAATTTGCCGAGCCACCTTAAAACATTTGTTTCCATGTGAATCTTACTAAGACTAATACGGGAATTTAAAAAAAAATAACCAATTCGGTCAAACTATTCTCAAGATGCGCTTACTAACGTACATTGCATTATCAAGTAACCTTTTATTTGTAAATAAGAACAATCTGACATACACACAAAATATTTACTCTGTCGTAAAATACTACAGACATCAGATACCTAAAGATGATGTTTCAAAATACTTCATTAAGAAAAGATGAAATCATTTCCAATGAAACAACAAATAAGATGTTTTCTTAGCCGGTATTATATATTGAATAATTATATTTACGCCAGATAAACCAAATTAATTTAGTTTCAATAGAAGCTATAACTAACGAGCTGTTTCGTTACCGTCGTGTTTCTGTTGCTTAACATTTTATACGGCTATAAACTGGAAGCCTGATAAACGGCTAAGGTATATCCACAAACGTTTCAATAAAACACAATAGTTAAAACTAAAACAATCTGATCTTAAAATAATAAAAAGGCCATTCTATTTTTGACTCTAACCGAATCGCACCTACTGAAAATTCAAGCTTATTTATAAGTTAAATAAGGAATATTACAGCGTTGTTAAAGGAACAATTAAACCAAACCAATTGCCAAGACCGTCAATAGGGACATTGTATCAATATAGTTTATATTTAATACTAGCTGTTCCCCGCGGTTTCACCCGCGTTCCGGAAGACTGTAATCCGCGAATTGTCAAACGAATATTCTCCTCAAACGGAATATTACGTAGCGTGATGTTATATAGCATATAGCCCGAAATAAATTTACAATACAACGCAAAAAAAAACAATTGGAACCAGTAGTTCCTGAGATTAGCGCGCTCAAGCAAGCAAACGAACAAACTCTTCAGCTTTATATATTAGTATAGATATATTTTAACTACACCTACTAATTTGTTTGTTTGGTTGAACGCACTAATCTCAGTGAGTACTGGCCCCTTTTATTGACGAAGGTTATAGGTAGTTATATATACTTTTTATCCCAATCCTGGACACGATATAAAATGAAGTTCACGCTGGCGGAGCCGCAGGTGAACATGTAATATTATATATATAACTAGCTGCCCGGACAGACGTCGTTCTGTCGAAATAAGTCCATACAAAAATGCAGGAATTCGCTCGCAGCGCCACCTACCGGGTCCAATTATGAATCTAAACCATCAACCCAAACGCATAAAAAAAATCATTCAAACACATACAGAAGAATTATATGTGTATATATAAAGATGATGTAAATATTATATTATTAAATAATAGATAAATAAATAAATATCCTGGGACATTCTTGACACACGGCCATCTGATCCCAAACTAAGCAGAGTCTTGTACTATGGAAACCAGATAACTGATATATTACTTAAATGTACTAACTTTTCTAAATACATACTTATATAGATTTAATCAATTATATACATATTAATATTGATGCTATATACATAAGACATACGCATTATACATGATCAAAATCACCAGAATTTCTCGCAAATAAATTATTATTATTATTGGAACGAAGTTCTTTATCGCGCGTTGTTAAAGGGGGCTAGACGGAAAAAATTCATACGAAAAGTTGTAACGACGTTCGAAATTTAAATGATATGGTTTATTATTGGGTTTGTTTTTTTCATAATTTATTTAAAGGCTACAACATACAACATGTAAATTTTTTGTTTTTACAAATAGAATTAATTGAATTCGGAACATATTTATAGAATAAGCAGATTGTCCACCCGATGGCAATCGGCCACCGCCGCTCATGGACACCTGCAACACCATGGACATCGCCAACGCGTTCATGTGCCTGTAATTTCACGGGCGCCCCCACCCTTCCAACCGAAACACAGCAACACAAGCGCACTACCGCTTGACGGTAAAAGGGCAGGGCGGCAATACTTTCCCGGACGAACCCTGCACTAAAAGCTCTACTACCCAATACAAAATCATATATAAATAATAATAATATATTGTATACTACGAAAGGAACCTCGTTCCAGCCGAGTGTTCCACGACACTCACGCATATTTATTATTATTAAAAGTAGAAGCTTTAACATTAACCTTTACGTCAATCAGATGAAGTGGTGTAGAGATGTAACTTGTACACAATCAAATTCAAAGTAATCAAGCCCGACCGATGCCGTTCCCTTCCACCGCGTAGCCACATTAAAATTTATTGGCACTTTATACGAACGTTCTACGTCTGTGACTCCTAAACTTATACGACATGCACCCTTTTAAAATAAAGTACATTTTCATCTACAAAAACATCAGTTATTTCAATTCAAGGCTTTATTAAACAAAAAACAAAGTTTTGTGTACAGGGATACACTTTAATTATTCAGCTATTACTTTTGAATAGCAGACTGTGTTTATCATTCACTAGTTGCCTCCCGCGGTTTCACCCGCGTTTATCGATATTTTATATAGCCTATAACCATCTTGGGAAAATTCCGCGTCGAATGGTAGCAGTCCCATCCGATATGTTCAGTAGTTTTGAGGTGATGGTGCGTCAAAGGAACTCTTTTTTACTTATATATAATATTTCACCCGTGTTCCCGAGGGATATCAAATTTTCCCGGGATGAAAAGTAGCCTATATATTATTCCAGGGTATGCTCTATCTATGTGCCAAGTTTCATCCATAGTTTAGTAGTTTTTGCGTGAAAGAGTAACAAACATACTTAGATACAAATCTTACCTCTTTATAATATTGGTATAGATATAGACAGATTTATTTTCAGAATTTCAAAGCCCTCACATAAGAGGTTTCACTTCAAAATCGGGAAAATGCAAGTTTTATCTTACGCCAAAGTTTCCATCTTATTAGTAAGCAATTAAGATGCTAAAGTGTCGCCGCAAAATATGGCCATAATAAGTCTTTGTTGTAAAATTCCGTACGGTAACTGTCTAAATATCATTATGACTTCAACCCATTAAAGTGTTTTACAAGTAATACTTACAATAATGTTTCAGACAGTATTGGCACTGCACTTGCATAACGATAACCTACTAATATTATAAATGCGAAAGTTAGTGAGTATGGAAGTTTGTTACTCTTTCACGGAAAAACTACTGAACGGATTTGGTTTAAACTAGGCACATACGTAGCGAATTTCCTGGAATAACATATAGGACCCTTTTTAGGCCGGGAATATGTTATATCCTCGGGAACGTGGGTGGGTGAGGACAGTTATAATATTATACATGCGATGTTTGTTTCTCTTGCACGGAAAAAGTATTAAACGGATTTGGTTCAAACTAGGCACAGATATACAGAGTGTTACAAAACTACCCGTAAAACCGAAAGGAGGTTAAATGGGACCTTATAACGAGTCCATTCACAATATTTAAGAACCGTAGTAACGCTGTATAACATACCCCAAGGAAATAAAAAAAATCTGATTTGAATGAATGAAAAATAGAAAAATTATTAAAGTAGACAATTATTTGGTAAAAATGGAATGAAGGCCTTCCTGTTAAATAATCTGGTTCCCTGACATGACAGCTTACTAGGGTTGTTGGCTTTGATAGTTAATTACATGTTTACGGGGTATTTTGTAACACGTTGTATAGAGCATGCCCTAAAATATCAAATAAGATTTATCCCGGTAAAATTGAACATCCCTCGGGAACGCGGGTGAAACCGCGGGGTACAGCTAGTACTTACAATATTCTAGCCCATCATACTAGCCATTGTACTTTGATGGCTCCTCTTTCAGCTTTAGAACTATTTTCATAACAATGACATGGGGTAAAGCCGAGCAGCAATATCTTTCTTCTTTTTACTATACCTACCCTCGGCTTAACGAACATTGGGATTCAAAACCGAAGCAGATAGCTGTAAATGTAGCCAACATCTGTAGGTACGGTCAGCTACACAAGTAACTTGATAGGTTAAAATTTACTTAAAAATAATATAAAATATTTCAGGTTAAACCAGTTCAGTATAGGTCTTAGAAGGGCACTTATGAATGTCAAAGCAACTGAAGTTATAATCGGTTCGGAAGTCAGCTATCAACTGAGAAATTCAAATTAAAAAATTATAATAAGTATTTTTTCAGTGTGGACCCGCAGAGGGTACTTATGAAGGTCAAATTCGAACCGGCAAGAAACTCACATAGCTCTACCGTATCTTAACACTTTAAAACTTAAGGCTGAAATTGTAGGTTTTTGTTTTTAATAACATCTGTTTACTTTATCTTTCCATTTCAATCAATACTTGTAGTGTACAAATGGTTTGTAAATTTGTATTTCTTTAGCTACTTATGTTAATGACTGTACACAGGCTTTGCTTGAATTTGAATATGTTCAGACAAAGGGATCAAACTTAATGTAACATCCCTCTTTCGTCTGAAGATTCGACTATCGATATGAAACAAAAGTAGTTTGATAGAAATATTACCTTTATATTGCCTTATTAAAAATGTTTACCTACATATATTGTGACCTCAAATAAAAATATCTCGATGGATTATTCCATACTAAGCCTGAAAAGGTTGTAGACTAGCAAATATTATTTTTACAGAGATTTATTAGAGTAGAACTCTTAGAGACTCCTAAACTACTTAACCGATTTTAATCAAATTTGCACACCGTGTGCAGTTGGATCTAACTTAAAACTTAGGATAGCTTACGTCTCAATTTATAGGCGCAATATTATTTTATTGCAAATTTTTTGTTTATTATTTTACAGTCACAATTATCTGTTAGTTCCCAACGATCCTAACAGATGACTGGATTGAGTAGGTATTCTAACAGATGGCGCTTTGTTGAAAGTACCAACTTTTCAATTTTTAGTGAACTCATTATGGACTCATTTCGGCAGGACAGCGTCTGTCGGCACAGCTATAATATAACTTATTATAGATATATTTATCACACAATTAATACAAATATTGTTCTGTAATTGTATCTTAAATCAGTGTCCTATTTTAGGTAATAATATAAATGGCGACATTACTCATCATGGCACGTAATTCAACCATCTGAAGAACCGCAGAGTGGCACTGCACGCGAGGACACTGGCACCAGTCGCTCGGTCAAATATTAATGAATGTCTTCTATTGTTTCGTTAAAGTGTCAGTTTGAGTTAGGTGTATTTACCTTTGACAATTTACCCTTTCAGAATTTTAATTTAATTAAAATACAAAATAGGGACGACATTTTAATTATATCATACGTTGATATATAGATAAATGGATTATCTAGTAAAAAAAAATTGACCCCTAATTAGTAATAATAATTTCCAGAGACTAAGCGAACCTTGTACTATGAAACTCTTTTTGTCGAAAAAAATCTAAGATTTACACTGATAAACAGAACAAACATACCTACACAATTGGAAATCGAAGCCACGACAGGATATAAAACACCAAGCCACCTGGCCCGTCAATTACTTAAGTATAATGAAAAGAGTAGATGAATACGACGCGAAAACAGAAAGTTTCTAAATTTCACGTTTAATAAATTAAAGCTGGAAGTTATAATCCTTTCAGTTCCTAAAACAATGGAATAAAAGTAACAAAACAATTCATTAATTTTAATTAAAGGTAGCAAGATTAAAAATGCAGTTCTCAAAAGATTATTATTCTGTAAATTTATTAATTAATTAGAGAGTGAGCCTAATTTATCTTCTTCTACCTTTACTATAATTAAACCTGTAGAATTGTCGTTTCTATAAAATGAAAATATTTGCCAAAAAAAGATTCCGTTTGATGTCAAGGAGTGCAACAAAACACAATAAGATAATTTTTAAGAACTTCGTATGTCTGAATAAACACGCTATTCTCCAAAAATACTTGACGAATTTTAATGGGGTTTTCACAGGAAACTGAAATGTTTGACAACTACATGTTGACTATATTTCATCATAATCGGTTCTCAAAAACGATATCTCAATTTAAAGCTATCACCCGTACGAAGACGCGAGCTCAGCTAATTTAAAACAAATAATTACTCTTACACGACTGGAATTCCTTAAATGCAGACGAAAGAAAAAGTATTAGTTTTCCTCAAGTAGTGTACCTATTGACAATACTTGATGAGGGCTCTTTTTCAACATCTACGTTGAGATGGTGCGTCTTGGCTCTAGGTATCAGTTGACGTTAATTGCGGGTACTTTTAAAGGTCCATTAATAACATTTATTGCGTCCTTATTCGTGAGTCAACTGCCATTCGAACTAAGTACTCGAAAGAGAAGTTTAATGCTGTGGCTTCTTGTTAATACTTCGCTAATTAAACATGGTTCTAGAATTTAACTGCCAAACTAATTTCAAGCCTTAAAATGTCATTGCAAATAGGTTAAACTCCCAAACTAATTTGTCATTTGTGAACACAATAACCATATTGACTTACTATCTCAAAATTCTACACATAATCTTACATACAAACTTACGAGAATGAACATATAGCCCATTCAAATAGCATGTTGCGCGAATAAATTAATTCAACTTCATAACAAAGTTACAAACACGTAATTGTTTGGTAATTTAACCTTATTATTGTCGAGAAGTTTGCTCTAAACTCCATCGGCATCACCCCTCAAAGCATTATATCGAGGGAACATCTCAAGAAGATATGCAAATAACATTTCAATGGCTCCTCACACCTTGTCGTCTCTGCCGCCAACAATCAAGCTATGCATATTTTGAAGTACCTATTCATAAATTAAATTATATTGATACGTGATTTCGTTAATTATTTTACAACGTTCATTGTATAAATATCAAATGAATAAAATAAAATAGTTTATTTACACCTTGAAGTTATAAATATGGATTTACAATTTAAAAATCCTTAAGGTAAATAAAGTTGTATGATGCAGTTGCAGCAAAAACCCAAACTAAGATAACTTAATATCTTGTAATATAGGTATCAGCGCCCACCATCGTTATAATAGGTTGGGGAAAAAGTTCCTTCGCATTTTTTTAGAAAATTCAAAACATTTTTAATATAGTTTATTTACATTTAACTAAAGTATGTAGGTGCCATTTTGTTCAAGATAACTTTTTGCCATCTTGTAGGTAGAGACATGATCCCATTGCTATAGAAACTTTGGGACTTCTGATCAAAATACTGCGACAAGTGGTTTTGACAGTCCTCTCGTGATGTTAACGTGACACTGCCTAAAGAATTCTGAAGGGACCGAAACAGGTGGAAATCTGAAGGTTGCATTAATACCTCCCAGCCAAACTCTCTTAATTTTTGCTGAGTGGCTAAAGATGTGTGAGGTCTAGCGTTACATGATGAAAAACCACACCCCTTCTGTTGATTAATTCCGGCCGCTTTCTCTCAACTTCTTGCTTTTATCTCATCAGTTGTTCGCAGTAGAGTTCAGAATCGATGGTCCTGCCTGGTGGTAACACCTCATAATGAATAATGCCCTTCCAATCCCACCACACACACAGCATCACCTTGTTGCGAGTTAACCCAGGTTTCGCCACAGTCTGTGAAGCCTGACCGGCCTTTGACCACGACCTTTTTCGCACGTTCTTGTCGTACGTGATCCAATTTTCATCACCAGTTATCAGCTTCTTCAAAAATGGTTCGGTTTCATGACGTCGTAATAAAGAATCACAAATGAGTACACGGTTCATTAGGTTTCTTTCAGTGAGCTCGTGAGGTACCCAAATATCTAGCTTTTTTGTGTACCCAGTTTTTTTTCAAATGCGCCAAAACTGTTTTGTGGTCAATTCCCAGTTCTTCAGCTACGTCGTAACTACTGATATGCCGATCTTGCTCCACTTTTTCAAAAATGGCATCCATTTTATCCGTAATGGGGCGACCAGAGCGACGTGCATCTTTGACATCAAAATTTCCGGATTGAAAACGCTTAAACCAAATTTGTGCTACTCTCACAGACACTGCACTAGGTCCATAAACATCGCAAATTTTTTAGCGGCTTGCGTTGCATTTTTACCTTTTTTGTAGTAAAATTCTAAAATGAATCGAATTTCTTCATTAGATTCACTCATCTTGACTGTACGAAAAACAAATGCAAATCACACATTTTCCTAATTTGAATTTGGAATTATGTTCTTTAAAATTTAAACTTTCAATGATACCAAAACCAGCCAGATACAAATAGTATAGCCAAAGAGATTTTATTACAAGTTCATACATACTATAATGCGAAAAGACTTTTTCCCCAACCTAATATAATAATATTATGTAATGATGTAAATGTGCCGAGTTAGTACAATATCAAGTATAAATGATTAACATAACCCTTGCAGCAACTCACCGCCGCATGTTGTATGTTTTGCCACAGTTCTAGTTATGTTCGTAGGTGCCGGAGGGGGTCCTAATAAGAAAAAAATACATTATACCCATTTCCTAAGAACTTGATGACCAGGCTATAGTCTCGCGTCTCCCATCGAAGACCGACTGATCATATTAATATAGACGTTATTTTGCGTCCCTAATTTTATATCACCTACGAATATCATAATGATGCACTATTATAACATCCCTTCAGTTATTTTGTTTAAATAGTAGCTATAAAATATTTGTATGCAGATGCACCTCCTTGAGAATAATTCTGCCAACACCCATGGTTATGCTCTGGTTTTATTGTTACAGATGCGACAATCCCTGGTTCCAGCGCTACTTCTCGCAACAGTTGCACTATCGTCAAGCAATGTACTTCCTACGCTTTTCTTAAGTCAGCTGAACGCAGAACCTCTCAGTTTAGGCAGCCAACAAAATGACAATACGTTTAGTGATAGAGACGATAATATAAATATCCTGAATGATATTATTTACAAATCGTCCTTCAGAGCGGAAAACAACTACCAACCACCGCCAAAAAAAGAGACGGAACAAAATTACCTGGACACTGACAATAAATTAAATGATAATTTCAAAATATTCAATAAATTAGATCACTACAATGGTGAAGGATTTCGAAAAGAGCAATGGCATAACTATCCGAGACAGTTGGATCGACTTCACAGCTATCTTTACACACAACATAACGCCGATAAAAGAAATCTAGATCCCGACGACCCAGGCAATGAATACGACGGTGGCAAAAGTACGGCAGATAATCAAAAAGAAAGTGTGAATTATATTGCAAACGACATTCCCCTAGACAGTAACGTTGATAAAGATATACATAAAGATTATGACGCAACCTTTGCTGCCACTAGCCCCTTGTTTATTCTAAAAATACGCTTAGCATGTTTGGATAATCAATTTACGAATACTGATTTAGATCAATATAAAAGTTTGATAGCGGCAAATCTAGACACTGATAATTTGCAACAAAACGAAGATGATAAACAAGGACCGACGAACGAAATAAACCCCGCGATCAATATTATAAAAGTCAAACGAGAAGATGTAACTAGTCTGCAAGATAACGAGTCAGCAGGTGGGTAAATAAACCTGTCACATTTTCATACGAATAACATTATTAAGTAATAGCTGTGCCTCACAGTTTCACTCGCGTTCCCGAGGATTGTAGTTTCTGTCCTCAGATATAGCATTGAAAACGACAAGTGTTGAAGAAAGGCTCTCAAAAGGAATATTTTTTTCCCATTTTTGCCACATTTTTCAATGATGCTCTGCTCCAACATGTCATAACATGATGTTTTATAACCTAATAGCTGACCCAGCAGACGTTGTCCTGTCTTCAATGAATATTTAATTCGAATTGGTATCATTAATAAAAATAAGATACCAAGAACGAAGTGTTTATTATTCTTGACAATTTAACTTTCAATATGTGGCGTGATTGTTCTGAACTAACTGTGATGAACACACACTAAAATGTTAAAAATTAAGTATTAAAATTTTCTTAAATATTCCGATTGAATCGTATGTGCACTAAGTAATGATAAATTAATTATTTTATAAATATAATGCCTATGTTTTACCCGATATTTTTCAACGACTGACATTTATGTCAAACACCATAAGGTTACATTATAAGAGTTAATATGGTCGCTATGTTTTCTTAAATTTTCTAATTTTCCACGCAACTTTCTTGATTATTTCTTTCATAAGAACCTTCTCCTGCCAATAACAAACACATCAAAAAAAGAATTAGAGAAATCGGTCCAGCCGTTTACGCGTGATACCGTGACCAAGGGAAATAGGGATTCATCTTTATATATATAGATATAGCATTTCTATAAATGGACTATTCAACACCAAAATATGTTTTTAATTCGAACCAGTAGTTATTGAGATTAGCGCGTTAAACTAAACAAACTCTTCAGCTTTATGTATTAGTATAGATATAGATAAAAATTATACTCATATTATTTCAGAGAATCATGCAGTGGAAACCAATACAGTACAAAAGAGGATATTTTCTCTGTGGAGTAGACTTCAGAGTCTAAGCCACAAAGGTCACGAACTACAGCACCGGCGACATCTTCACGCTTTTTATGGACTGCCAAATAGCGATGGAGGTGGAGCTCTCACAGCAGAAACCAGAGCCATATTGATGAGACCACCTGGCTCGCCACTAAGATGGGGTTGAATGCGTAGTATCAATATCTTGGCTTGTATCATTTTGGAGTTAATTTGCTTAGGAGAAAAGCTGCAAGTACCTAGTAGTCAGTAAAGGGATGAAAATTTCTCCAGTCGAATTTGCGCTTGTCCACAGGAAACTTCCAATTCTTTTTAAACACATATAATCGAAGCTTATGTGAAATAATTTACTAACTGAAATTTTAAAGCCATCAATAAATTTAGAATAAAAAAAATTGGCTGTCACATACATATATACACACATACTTATTTATATTGTAATATATATATGCATGAGACTATAAACTTTTCCCCCAGCCCTCGCAGTCAGTGTTGCTTGACAGTATAATATGATATGAATCTGATAAAGGCGTAAGGAATAATAGAATGAAGCATGTGTATTAGCTGTAGAACATTTGTAACTCAGTAACAGCTGAATAGCTTCTAATAGGCTGAATAAATGACCAAATTATTATCATTCACTATCATTGTTTGGTAGTACCTAAATTATAATTTGTCACATCGATTTGTAATGGTCATTTTTACAATTTTGTATACAAAATGTAGGTAACTGTGGAGATCTACTAATATATCCATCGGCATTCTTTTGTTTTGTAATCACAATAATATTCACTTACCTACCCAGGTCTTCATGAAATGAAATGGCAATATTTTAATTCTAATGGGTCGGTTCGTGCCGGCAATAAACTAGAAGGAATTTAAATTGGAAACTGCAGTATTAATGGAACTTAGTAAGTAGCAATAAGAAAGACTATTATTTTTTTTATGTATTAGTTAGCTCCGTAAGTTACCTACATTACTAAACATTATGTAGAAAAATAATGACACAATCTGAAATCTTCCTATTATAATATTTTATAGAAAAGCAAAGAACATAATTATACTAACATAGCGATAATGGAATAATGAAAAATGCGTATAATGTCATTATATATGTAAATAAATATCATGTATATCAGATATACTGTTTTCATTCTCTCCTCATTTATTTTGAATATTTAAAGAAACCGCTTTATAAAACAGCGCCATCTATCGGCACAAGAAATCATGTTTTGCATCGCACTTCGTAGTTTACAATTACAACGTATTCACAACAGTAACAATAATTTGAGGTTATAAAAATATTTCTTATTTTTATTATAGTTAATAATATTATTTTACGTCATAAAGTGCGGTAGGTTGTCATACATTTTGAGCCAAGTTATTTTTAGGCCAGAGCAAACAACAGAAGGCGATAAATGCAGTTAATAAACATTTACGATTAAACAACAAGTGTTTACAATATTTAATACTACGAGACGAGTATAACTTTAAAGAGTTCATGCAAAATACCTACGTTAGGAAATGGCAGTAAGTTTATTCCTTTATTCGATTCCTACACGTTATACCTACCTAAGTTTCACTCTTGTACCTATTGCAGTTACACTGCGCCTTGTTATTAGTTCTTTGTTTGCGCGCAGCATTTTAAGTTTGTAAACTGCAGTGAACTTTAGTTATTATTCTTTAATGATGAATGTGGAGAAGGTCAATCTTAAAATGAAAATTTTTTGACTATACCTACTTGACAAAATATTATAGTCATAAACATGAACAAGTCATATATTGTCAGCGCTTGTAATCAAATCTGTGGGACACTAAATCTGTAGGAGGTATCTACCAAGATCCAGCATCTGTCTCCTCTGAACAAAGATTTAAATATTTGCCTCTAAATACATGACACGTGACATACAGAGAATTCTGAGTGTTAGCTATTCCGCATGGCTTATTTTTTTATGAATACATACGAAAGAATTTGTTTATTCAAACGAAAAACCTTGTCACGCACGTCACCAAAGTAAAAGTTGATCTAATATTTTGTAACCAACACTATAATCGAAGGAGGATTTTAGTTTTTGTAGGGTGCAGTATCACAAAATTGTCATAGAATTAGATTATTGGAAATTGGAACTGCATACCGAGCATTCGAACCAATTTAGAACATCCCTGTCGTGATTTGGTTCGATTGCTCCTGCTATGTCCATTAAGGAATTGGGTCTTGCTTGGATGCATCATTAAGCCAAGATCATAGGGTGTTCTATTATATTCTCCTAAAGCAATCGAGGAGATGGTCCAGGTCATAGTTTCCAAATTATGTGATGTCATAATAATTACAAACATGAAATAGCTTTTGAGTTAAGATTTTGGGATAATTATGTAAGTATGTCGGGGTTGTTTTAATGTAGTAATTTGAGACTTAATTTTTGTATAAATAATTTTAATTCATATATTTGAGCACAGGTACGTCAGTTATAGTCAATCAAGTAATATTGCGGAATGCTCCGAATGCTAGTCATTTTCTTATTTGACGCACGTTGCTGGTATAAATTTATCACGCGTACCTAAACATAATCAAAAACTAAATGACTAATTATAATCAAAGTCAGAAATGTAGGTCAGTAGTTCTATTAACTCACTTCAGGCAAGTAAATTTCTCAAGACATCATAATTTTATGTATAAACTATGTGTATGTAATAAGGTTGAAAATCGAGCAATCCTTTACGGATTCTGGCTGTCTTCGTGTACCTGGCGAGTTCGTGCAGCTCTACACTTAAAGAAGATCCCTTTCGAAGAGCTTTCGGTGGACATCGTACGCGAGCGAAATCAGCTCACCGACAAATATCGCGCCATTAATCCGGCGCAGAAGGTGCCTTCGATGATCATCGGTGAGCCCATAGTAATAAGGTTGAAAAGTTTCGTGAAAGTGTGACTTAGGTATGCGTTATATATCATATACGACGCGACGTACCGAATGATATGACGTTAGGACTCTTTGCCGTCTCTTTTGGTATACACGCTATCACGTGAGAGGTCTACTCTTCAAGGTATTTATTGTATATATGATGTATTATGTAGGAAATGATTACTCTAAAAAAAATAAAAAAAACAGAATAGTGAATAAGGCTTCGACATGGAGTAATAAGATCAGTCAGTCAGAGGTAAACTTAATTTTATTTATTTATTTATAAATTCTTGCTGTATTTACAGTATACACCAAAACGTACAACAAGTCAATTACACATAAACATATTATTCTTAAATTATCTTAAATAAACTCTATATGCAATAAGACAATTTTTTAAGTTCACCATTATTATGACACATAAAATTCTAATAGAAAGATTATGTATTTGAGAAATCCGAGTATTATTAGACATTGCAACATTTACAAAAGACTTTTTTTTAATTCATTCAAATGCATGGAACAAAGAGCTTTTGTTCCCTGTTCCATTGTGTTAAATATCGAAAATCTTTGTTGAATCGAAGTAATATTGGAGGAAAATGGTCACAAATATATACACAAAATCTTTCAAATTCAATTATGTCTTTGGTAAAAATAATATTTCGCAAGAAATTGTCCTACCGGTACTTACTTAATTTCATAAACACTATCATATAGATTCTGTGTTCTGAAGAAAAGTCGTCACTTATTTTCTGTTTCGGTACAATTATCTTGGTACCTACACCTACGTAGGTTGATTATACCCACAATACCCCAAAAGGGCCAAAAGGTAATTTCCCTTAGGCAATGAAATAATAAGTCCTTGCAAAAAGATTCTTAAGGAATATGATTAAATATAGCGAAGTTAGAAATATTTCATTAAGTGATGATTTTCTTTTTTATTATACCATAGAGTAAATAAACTTTTGTGGAATTTTACATAATACCTAGTGTTGGTACCTATTTAGAAGCTAAGTGATGCGAGGTTAATGCTCCTAATACACCAATATCCGTTCGATTTACCGAAAGGAAATGGGGAGAATGTATTCAGCTTGTGATATGATAGGTATGACATATGTACCTATCTGATTATGTTTTGAGAATCGCGAATAATGAAGGACTTGCATGCTAAATGCGGGTGGTACATTTATCCCTACCGAGCCATCCCTACTGGTAGGGATTAGTGCACGTTTTAGTAGATTTATTTCCACCGGTAGGGATAGGCACTGCCCATTACCGAGTGGTACAGTTATCCCTACCGAGCTATCTCGACTGGTAAATATATTTTTTTTTTTTTTAATTATGTATATTTTTATCTATAAAATCTTTTTTTTTTTGTTACTAATAAATGAATTGCAAGAACATACAATGTATATTTGTCTCATGTGCCTGTAAACGTGCGCTTATCCCTACCATTAGGGATAACTCGGTAGAGATACGTGTACCACCCGAATCGATCATTTAAAATAAAGTATTTTTTACTTTTCCTTAAATAACCCTTCGCAATTAAAACTATATATTATTTTTCTCATCCATATTTTCTGTCATATATAAATAAATAGGTAGTAGAAGAGTACTGCTACTTAAAATCAATGTAGTTAGTCGTAGCCAAACTGTAAAAAGTTCATTACTGTCAGATGAAAAAGTTACGAGCCATGCTCCAATTTCCGCTAGATATCTGAACGGAAGAGTAAAAAACCGACTACTTATTTAGTTACATTAAACGAAAAGTTAATGAGCTTTGATTTAAGGACAAATTATATATGTATCAAGAAATTTTCAAAATAGAGCACAAAATTATGCAAGAACCCTGAATGGGAAATTCAAATATACCTAATATTTTATTGAGGCTAGGCCCAATGAAGGCACCTATGAAGGTCAAAGTAAGGCTTCAACTGAGATGAGAGGAAGATACATTTTTTTATTAAAAAAAATCTAATCTGACTTTTTGGCTATTTTATATTTTTTATAATAGGAATTGGAAATCAAGTTTTGTTTTATTGACAAATTATATATCAAGGAATTTTCAAACGAGAGCACTAAATGATTGAAGAACTCAAATTTGGGTTGTCCCAATTCTATCTCAAATCATTTATTAGGGTTAGGCCCAATGAGGGGCCCACCTATGAAGGTCAGAGTTACTGAAGCTACCATCAGTTCGGCTTCAACTAAGAAGAAGGACGATACACTATTTTATATTTTTAAATGTATACAGGTATTACAAAACTACCCGTAAAGGCAAAAGAAGGTTAAATGGGGTCTTATAACGAGTCCATTCACAATATTTAAGAACGCTATATAACATACCCCAAAAAAAACAGATTTTTATGAATGAAAAATAGAAAAACTATTAAAGTAGACAATTATTAGGTAAAATGTGTAATTTGGCCTTTTATGTTAAATAATCTGGTTCCCTGACATGACATCTTACTAGGGTTGTTGGCTTCGATAATTAATTATATTTTTACGGGGTATTTTGTAACACGTTATATAATAGGAATTGGAAATCTATTACAAATGACGACAATAAGACCAAACATCAAATAGCAAAACAATCAATTCTATCAACGGTCTATTACATGTAATTTAGATTTCAATTAGGAGCCGCGCATATTTGGTTCAACAATCGCTGATGTCATCGCAAACGACACGACAATGGCCTCTCGCATCCCATCCCATCCCACCGCTTGCCACAATGGCTCTTGCCTCGATCGCATCAAGTGCACTTCAATCACGCCAATTACCATGTCATAACCACGATGCCATACGCTTGCACATAATTATGACGTCATTAGTGCATCTCCAACATTTTAGCACATCAACGTACTTATGAAATACATGTCGATTTCACCACCAAATGCCACTAAAACTCTTCAAAGCCTAGCTTCCGAGAGAGTAAAGTTTTGAATGTAAACATAAAAATATAGGCCATTCTTTGCACATGGCCATCTGATCCCAAAAGAAGAGCTTATACCAGATAATTACATATTATGCAACTTATTTATAAACATACTTATATGGATATTTACATGCAGACACAGAACAAACAGACATGTTCATGTACACATTTTTTTGTCATGGGAGGGAATCGAATGTACGAAGGTATGGCAGTCAGGGTCTCTAACCATCAAGGCATCGTTGCTATTTCCTGCCCGGCTTAAATTCAAAAGAACAAATATTACGCCAAAAAATGTTCCTAAAATAACATGAACCGCACTTAACACTTATAAATTGTATGTATTGTGATTTGGACCGCTATTTAAGAGGAATATCAATGCTTGGATTAACATAATCCCATGCTAAAATCCCTTAAGAAAAATCTGGCAACAGTAAACACATTAACGTCTTATCCCTTTAAGTACCTGCACTTTGTTATCGAAGAACATGAAAATGAAGGGAAATATTACAGCGCCGTTAAACGAGATCGAAATGATAAATATACCGTTAATACTGAAGATAAGCCGCGCTGAAGATACCGGGATTTTTTTGATAAGTTGTTTAGGCACGTTGGGTATTTTTTAAGATGGGAAAGCGACACTGTTACCGTTACTGACACCTCTGTATATAAGTATTCCTATTACCCTAGGTTGCCTGGAAGAAAATGCTTCAGCAATAAGTCCACCTAAATTGATTGCACTTATAATAATTAATGTTTTTAAGGTTTCACGATTCGTATACATCTAAATCTTACACGACTTACATCACGCCGTGGTCTTCCCGTGACCACGGCTTGATGTAAGTCAGCCGAAACGTCTGTTGAAAAAAGGTATTTATACCTCAAATTATTACATTACATATTTATACTTTATTATTATTTTTTTTTTATACTGTGATTTAGACCCGTTTTCTATAATAACTGATAATAAATACTTTTTATTGAATGTTCTTTTTATGTGGCGTGAACAATGAAGTATATTTGTATTGTATAAAACGTATTACAGATATAAAAAAAAAAAACAACAAAATATTTTGACTAGGTGACATTTGTTGATTTTGCGTTAGGTAATCCAATTTTTTTTTTTTAATTCTGACCAAAATTTTATTAGTTAAAGCTTGTAATAAAAATATAAAATCAAATCGGGTGTGTAGAAAAGACACACATTAGAAGTGAAACTTTTATATTACAGGGAAATATTTTAATTATTCATAAATCACTTTTGAATAGCATACATTGTTTCTATCATTAATTTATTTTTCGTCATATTAGGATCAGACTTCCTCTTCCATAAGAAATTTCACTTCAAAATTTTTTGTTGTCACGTTGATTAATAAACAGGCAGACCTAAAAATCATCGGCAGACATTCCCAGACTATCCAGTAGGCGTCATCTCTAACTCCTAGTAGGTAGGTACATCATCAAGTGTTATTTGCGTGCGGCCACCCAACAGTTTATTTAAGTGAACCGGTCAATAACTCTGCAAATAGCTATTAAATGAATGTGTCGCCATCTAATAACGGCGCTCATGGAAAAAGTGAAACAGAATTGGTAACTATTTAGGTCATTGTATCTTGTGATGTCGTACAATGGCACCTAACGATGTGTCCCTGTTGACAATTTGTTTGACTAAAATTTATAGCGGCGAGACAGTTTCGCTAAGTAAGAGAAATTGAAAATAGTATGTGGAACATACTGATTTAACAGGATTTATTGACAACTAGCTGTCCCCGCGGTTTCATCCGCGTTCTCGAGGGATACAATAATATTAAAAAACGATGAAACACGTGTTTAATTAAATCTTTTAAAGAATATAAATGCCAAGTTTGAAGTTAATCAGACCAAGAAAACACGTTGTTCAATACAAACATTGCACCCCCGTTTTACCCCCTTAGGTGATGAATTGACAAAAATCTTATATTAGTGCTCCCCTACGTTATAAAAGCCTTACCTATAGCTTAGGCCCTGCGTTGATTTCTCAGTCAGTCAGCCAGCTTCTCCTTTTACAATATATAGACGAAACGTACACACATAAAAAAAAAATACTTTGTTGTTTGTTTAAAAGGAAAGTATTTAAACAAGATAGAATTATGAAAAAGCAATTTACTAATTTTTTTTTTTTTTTAAATGAAGGCAAACTTTTTTAGTTGGTATCCAGTATCCACTAACATCAATGTCTGGTATAATTTGGCTCTGTCAATGTTCATTTACTAATTTTTACTAGCTTTGATTTTTTTCGGAATCTTAATAAAACTATACATTCAACAATACGAAATACTAGTCAATATAGCGGATAACATATAGGTAAAGAGATAAACGAATGCAATAATATGAATATAATATCAAATTGAATATTGTACCTACTGTCATATTCTGTGTGCATTTTAATTTTTATCAAACTAAAGTTAGTCAGGTGGGCATGACTAGAGCTTTAAGGCCTTAACTTGTAGGTAAATAAATGGTAGATACATTTTGGGTATGTAATAAATCGAAGTTCATTTTGAAAAGAGTTATTGTTGAGTTTATTCCCGGCTCTGCTCAGGAAAAACAACCTTCCCGACTGGTATTAAAGTCGAAACTATTCATGAGTGCTTGTCAAGGCATATTTGCATTCATACAGTTAGAAGTACGAGTTTGTCTACCTTTCCCGACAGTGTCGTGTTGTGGCCCATTCGGTACACTGATCAAAAGATCTATTGGGGAGGACAGATGTAGAGGAACACTTGCATATTCACTCATGTAGAGGAAGGATTCAGTATTTTTGTGCCTAAATTCAATTGAAGAAAGTTGAAGGTGGTACAGTTCTTGTCGTCATTGATTTTGCTTATAAACTGAACTTGTAGCTTCAGTAACTTTAAATTTGACCTTAATAAGTGCCCTCCGAGGGCCTAAACTGAATAAATGGTTATGAATTTCAAAATTTTTTTTTTTTTTAAGCTATTGCAAAACTTTATTCAAACGGATTGAATAGCAAGGTGGGCCTAACGCTTATGTTGGATATAGTAGTCACTTAAAAATACCTATTGTGTGATAGCATTTCAATAATAGATACTCACTATGTCTCATTTAGTTATATTTAGTTTTGTAGTTAGTTATAATTAGTATTTAGTTTTGGGTAAGAGTGAGATATGGGTGAAATACAGATATAAACATACTCTGAAATGTAAACTTCATTACACACGTCTTCAGTACCTAGGCATAAACTACAGGATTAAGGATTAAACATCCGGCTCGAAGGACCATGTTTAACCCTGTAGTAAAATTATAGTGAAGACATATGAAACTACAACTATCATGCCAATGAATTCTATGAGATAGGCACATTTACCTTGTTCGTGTATCACGCACGAAATCCCTGCTAATATTATAAATGTGAATGTAAGTTTGTTTGTTACGCTTTCGCGCAAATACTACTTAACCGATCATCATGAAACATTGTACACATATTTTTGGAGGTGTTAGAAGTAACATAGGATACTTTTTGTGCCGGGAAAATTTTACATTCCTCGGGAACTCGGATGGAACCGCTGGGGACAGCAAGTATAGATATAAAGGTAATAACAAAGTGGTCAATTAATTATAAATTGTAAACTTAGCTGAAGTAAAAGCCTTATTTGTTTAATTTGCTAAAAAAATATTTTTAGGCAAAATATTCCTACAAAATCACCTGGCTACTTAATTTTGTCCACTAAAATTTCAATCTCATATGTCTTTTCATGATATTTTCAAGATTTCTTGAATACTTTTGTCTTTGTATATTTATTGTAACAGATGGAGAAACACTGGTAGAATCGATGGCCATCATTCAATATCTAGAAGATACTCACCCCACGCCATCGTTGTATCCCAATACACCATTGCAAAAAGCACGTATGAGAGAAATTTGTGAGGTTAGTAATATTTCCCCGAGTACCTTTATTTCTATAATCTACCTTTATAATGCCCTAATTGTACTTCTGTAGGTATAGGTTATTAGGCCTCTTATTAAACTGCCTATATTTTAAAACAGGAATACGTACTTAGCTCATTTTTAAAAGGCATCTTCATTTTTGACAACAGTATAAATGGTTTCACCATACAATTTACTATGTATTTTATAGAGCTGATAAGCTTAATATTAAATTACCCGATCAATAACTTCGAAAATATATTGATAATATATCTGGTGGTAATTCTTAATATTTATTTGAAATTTTAAGTGTTGTGTAAGTACTAGTAGTAAACCGAAAACATTAATAAATAAATTCGTATGTTATTTATAATCAACACTAAAGCTCGTCATAGATAAAAAAAACGATTCACAAACAGGAGAGAAATGTTACTAATCTATTTTGTTTTTGTCTATTTATATATACTAAACTAAATATCCTGGGACATTTTTTACACACGGCCATCTGATCCCAAACTAAGCAGATGTGCAGAGAACTGGTACTATGGAAACTAGATAACTGATATACTACTTTTTTTCCAAATACATACTTATAAATATATTTCACCCAGACATAGAACAAACAGACATGTTCATGCACACAAATGTTTGTCCTGGGTGGGAATCGAACCCGCGACCTTCGATTTGGGACTCAGAGTCGCTAACCACCAAGCCAACTGGCCTGTCATTATAGTGTCCACTTGATCACACCAAATAACTTTTACAGATTATAGTAGCAGGCATCCAGCCTCTACAGAACGTAGGTCTGAAAACTCACTTCGAGACGGAACAGCAATACTCAACATTTACTAAATACTGGACTGACAGAGGACTGCAGACGCTCGAGGATTTGTTAAAGAACTCTACCGGCCAGTACTGCATTGGAGACCATCTCACCTTGGCCGATATTTGTTTGGTGCCGCAATTGTACAATGCTGTCACAAGGTATTATGACTTTCAATTTCATTCGTCCAATTTTCAGGTGTACTTCATTTTTATTATCGCCTATCCCTTCAAGCATACTGCCGTGCTCTACTCAGAAAGGTCAGTAAAGGCAAGCCGAGGCGGGGCTTATAGATTCCGACTCCGTAAAATTATTATTATCGTCTATAAATAATAAAAATATATTGTGCCATTAAAGATATTAATATTGTTGTAAATGAAGTTATATATACACAGGTAGAGTTATCAAGTAATTACTCTTTTTTTAGAAATCTGCACACAATAAATAAAAACCCTGACTCTTAAACTAGGACAACCTGAGTCTTAAGAGACAGTGTTCGGCTATACGATTCTTGTTATATTAGATTTATATACTGAGTGAGCTATGTCGATCTACCATTAGATAAAAGTAAATAACTGACTAATTAAATAAATAAATTATGTAGAAAATAAAATACTTAAGATTTACCTTACAATTCAAATGGGTCAATGTTTTATAACATTAATGCCGATTTTCCTATGAGAAACTTTATTTAAACAATCATAAAACATGATATTACGTTACGTATTTTCAGACACGAACTGGACCTCTGCAAATATACAACAGTTTCAAAACTATACGAGACGCTGTTGAAAGAAGAAGTTTTTCAACAAACACATCCAAAGATGGCCAAACCAAAGAAATAACTACAGCTTATTCTGCATCATAATTTATCATACCTACATGTCAGCAGTATAAAGTTGACTTAAAAACAAACACGGATTTGTACTTATTCAAATAGCTTAAACTGATTCGTACTAATTTCGCCAGTTTGCGAGTCAAGGTTGCCCTACTTTGGGTAAATGCCACAGTAAACCGCTTTTGAACCTTACCGTGGATAATTCGATCAAAAACATTTCATTTGAGCACCACTAACTTACTCGTCTGTATATTTGGGAACTAGAACTGAGCTGTTTTAAAGTAATTAAAGTTTCAACAGTACACAATGACAAACTACGTGTTCTGCGTCATAATATAGTGATCATTATTGATTTAAATGTATTTTTATTTTTTTTATATATTCTTACATACTCGTACTTATAATATAACTAGCTGCGCCCTGCGGCTTTGCCCGCTTTCAATCCTGTTTATAAACCTTCCTCTTGAATTACTCTATCTTTTGCTGAAAACTGCATTAAAATCCGTTGCATAGTTTGCTATCGTCGTATATCGTTCTATAAAGGACATACAGACAAACATTCATTTCTATATACATATATAGATAATAATATTATAATATCCTGGTACATCGACATCAGATCCCAAACTAAGCAGAGCTTGTCCTATGAAAACTAGATAACTGATATACTACATATAATAGTATTTTTTTAATTACATACTTATATAGATATTTACATCCACTTATGGATAGTTAGTAGTACCTACACGACACTGCCGCAAGTTACTGCTTTTCTTTTTATTATAGCGCATGTTCTACAAATTTGTAAATCCTTAATAAAAAATATTAAACCTATTTGCATAAGCTTTTTGTGTTTTATTTTACATCCTTAGTTAAGCGAAGAATTGTATTGTAATAAAACCTTAATGAATGCACCAAACTACTACGAAATCGTGAAAATAAACGAATAAAATACTCCAATGAGTTCGCAAGTTACTCAAATCAATAAAGGTACATCTAAGAACAAGTTCTTTCGGCTCACGGGTAAAAGTTTTATGGACAAGCTGTTCCAACGTGGACTTTAACTTACTTAGCTTGTTTGTCGCATGAATCAATTAGATCAAAAGTATATTGGTAAAATATTTACAACCCAAGGTAACTCATTAACCGACTTCAAAAAAGGAGGAGGTTCTCAATTCGTCTGTATTTTTTTTTTATGTTTGTTACCTCATAACTTTGTACTGGGCGAAACGATTTTAATGATTCTTTTTTTATTTGAAAGCTGGTGCTAAAGAATGGTCCCATTTCAATTGGTCCAGTTCTGACAATGGCAACCATAAGAAAACCATGTTTGTCTAAAATTTGCATTAAGTATGTGTGCAACAAATGAACGAGTCACTCAATATCTCGCCAACCGATTTCGATTTATTCATTTATTTATAAAAGGGTAGACTTCACAGATGGTCCCATGATCATCACAACAAGACCTGATGATGGAATCCTGAGAAAATTGAGGAAAATCTTTAAATGTGTAGGCATACATAATACACCTTAAGTAATCACGTTTAGTAGGTCTACCCATATTCAGAAAAAAATGTTAGTGTACTTCAGATTCACAAAAAATCAAAAAATAACAAAAATGTTAACAAAAAAAACCGACTTCACAAAAAGAAACTATACCAAAACAAACTAATAAGCACTAAAAAGAAAAAAAAATTGCATTATTAGACTACTTAAAAGTCAATCAAATTATTACGATAATATAATGTAGTTACAATATTGTTATTTTTGGAGGCGGTGTCAGCCAAGGAAACACTACAATATACCTAGCAATAATAATACGAGAATACTTTAACAGATTTAACAGCTCCCCTCCGGCCGCGGCCCCGCTCGCGCCTCTCGCCTGGTAAAGTCGCGCGTGCGACACAAGCACATCTCACCTATAACTATGTATGTAGGTAGTTACAAGCCTACGTTGGCTGAAACCGACTCCAAAAATGATTGACTTTTAAGTAGTCTAATAATGCAATTATTTTTTTCTTTTTAGTGCTTATTAGTTTGTTTTGGAATAGTTTCTATTTGTGAAGTCGGTTTTTTTTTGTTACATTTTTTCCAAATTAAATTTCGTTGGATACAATCAAAAAGTATAATAATTCTTCAAAATCGTTGGATTTAGTACGTATCATTTTTTTATACCGCATTGGCCGGCACACAAGCAGACGGTCCAGCCGATGGTAAGTGGTCACCGCCGCCATTAACATTTGCAACACCAGGAGGCATTGCTAATGCGTTGTGGACCCTGAGACGTGAAGTTGTTAAGTCTCATGTGCCTGTAATTTCACCGGCCCCCTTGCCTTTCTAACCGAAACACAGTAATACAATTGCACTACTGCTTCACGGCGGAAATGGGTAAGGTGGTAGTACTTCCCCGGACGAACTCTGGACTAAGAGCTCTACTACTCTAAAAGTGTTTTTTTTTATTTTTATTCTACTTAGGCCGACAAACAAGCAGACGGTCCACCTGATGGTAAGTGTTCACCGCCGCCTATGGACATTTGCAACACTAGGAGCATCGCAAGTGCGTTGTCGACCCTGAGACGTGAAGTTGTTAAGTCTCGTGCCTGTAATTTCACCGGCCCCCTTACCTTCCTAACCGAAACACAGTAATACAATTGCACTACTGCTTCACGGCGGAAATGGGTAAGGTGGTAGTACTTCCCCGGACGAACTCTGCACTAAGAGCTCTACTACTCTAAAAAAGTGTGTAAAGAATATGAACAAATAATATTTTTATTGTTATCAAATCTGTTTCTAACCATGAATATGCGTAAACTGAGCACAGCTTGTACTATGGAAACCAGTTAACTGATATATTACTAAATAAACGCTTAATATAAATGCTTACAGTTTACACTACATCCATGCACAGAAAAAACAGAAATGTTCATGCCTATAAATATTTATCCTGTTCGGGAATCGCACCCGCTACCTGCAGCTTGGCAGCAGGGTCGCTAACCACCAAGCCAATTGACCTGTCAGATAGGTACATATTCGAAGTTTTTATCGGATTATCAATAGTCGGTTATCATCGCTTCAGTAAATCTCATTAAGGACAATAGATATGCGAGATCTTAATTTCATTAGCGTGGAACCTTTCCAAGAAGCTAATTTAAGACGGAGCCATGTCTGCCGCTTGTAATAAATCATTATATTACGACTTTGTATCCAGCTTGCATTTAGGTCACAGCTGCACACTAATATCGTTTAGGAACGCCATAGGAAACCTAGGTAACCATCAAATGAGTTGATACCTAACCTATTACGATTTTACAATCCCAAATGCTATTTAATGTTATTATTGATAGTATTTTAACATATACAATGTTTACCAATATTAAAGGAATTGTTAAATCTATTTCAGAAAATAGGTGGCCCGCCTCACAATATAATAATGATAGAAAGTATAAGGTATATTAAAATCTATTAAATAATTTCATACTTGCTTCAAAAGTTTAATTTTATTCTTCTACATATCATATAACTACAACTGCAGCATTGTAGTCAATATTTATTAGTTTTACATTACATATTTAATTTCTGAGTCAGAAATTGATACAAAAAATTGCAGATAGGTGACCTTTAATTATGGTTGACCAGATCTGCACATTTCTAAACTCAAACGAGGCACTCCACTTTGCCAAAGACCAATACAGGTGGCGCATCGTTATTAATCTAGGGATCATTACGAGGTAGGCGCGTGACCGTCATTAAGGTAGGAATTCTCGAGGAGGAGAAATGTCAAACAAGAAGAAGTACAAAACTTCCTTGAATCGCACAAAAATATACATCTTGATCTGTGGCGGCGGCGGCCTTAGACATTCCGAGGCTCCGTGCGGCAGGTCATTGCGAGGCCCTTTGTCCTTCGTGAAAAGTATATAATGCGAAAGTAAGTCTGGTTGTTTGGTTTAGGTATTTGTCATGTTTGACAAGAAACGTTGAAGTTATACAAATAAATAAAATTTTAAATCCATTTATTTTTATTAGCTTGGGTTGCGCGAGGCCCCGGGCGATTGCACCGTTCGCCACCCCCTAAGGCCGCCTCTGATCTGTGGATTACGTTCGAACTAGTGGGATAATTTGTGCCTGCATTTAATAGAGGAAATGCCGCTACTGAGGCAAACGTTAGGCTGTTCTATGAATCGAGGTCCTCTACCTTCATAAACACAAGAAATACGATGAGAACCTATCTACGATACAAACATCGTGCGTGACACGAAGCATGTCTTAATAATATTATTATAAGTACAGTGTCTATTCCTATTCTAGATTTAGTGTTACCTAGTATCGCTTTTTGCCAGTGATGTGTATTAAATATATTGCTGGTATGACTTTTTTTAGTACCATATTACCCGTTTATTATAATTTTTTTTTGCTAGACAGCCAGTATCAAAGTCATATAAATTCAACTTACGGTCCCCCGCGGTTACACTGTCTTTTAGGTGTAAAAAGTCTATGTTATTCTCCGGCCAACATCAAACACCGAGTATAGCAGCAAATAATGAAATTTCGATAACCTTTAGACCCCTTTAAAAGGCCCTGTTCTAAAACCCTGACCTACCTATAAATTCCCTACGTGCCAAATTTTAAATTCATACATTTAGTCAGTGAATGAGTGAAGTTTCATATTTAATGTCTATGGGCACTATTATAATAATGTTTTATAATCATACAACATGCTATTTTATTTAAATCACAATTAATTACGGCTATATTGTATTTTTTTTTTATTCTGTATTCGTGACGTCTGTCTCTCCACAGTTAAGAATAAAGAATAATAAATGAATTAAACATATGTATATATCCCCGATTTATTGGAGTTCTTAGAAAAGTAGATTTTTTCATTTGTATAGGCAATTCACCTACGTTTGCAGTCTCAAACCCTGCACCCTAAAGTTAACCAAACGACTAAAACTGTGGTCGAATATTATGCTTTTTTATTATGGATAGGAACATGGTAAGTGTAGAGGTACCCGAAGGTAGTAAACACAGAAACCCTAGAACGAAACTAGCAGACAAGGGCATCTGTCAAAATACCAGCAGGTGCATGGCGACAGCTTTTGAACTTGTAGGTGGAAGCCAGCCGAGGTTTTCTCACGATTTTCCTCCACCGAAACCTCTAGGTCCGCAACAAATCTCACATGTTGGTGACTGAGCTTACATATGATATGAACGGGTTATTCTAAGGTTCGACCCCTCTACTTACAATGCTGCTTTGTATAGCACTATTATCATAAAAAAAAGTTAAGTCTTTGACTGAACTAATAGCCGTACAGCTCTCTGTGTGTAAAACTATGTTTGTTAGGCGGTCAGAATATGTTAAGGCGTTTAGTGTTACTAGATGAAACGAAAATTAGAACGCGTATTCGTTGTAATGACTCCCAACGAAGCGATGAATTGGTTTCGATCTTTAAAATACCAGTCAGATGTTGACAACTTTTAAATCTTAATGGAAACTTTTTGCGGATGCTTTCTGATTTCAGAATTCTGATCCCCAACCTTTTTGGGTGACCAAACATAAATTAATGATAAATACAATCTATGCTATTCGTAAGTGATTGAAGAATAATTAAAATGTTTCCCTGTATTATAAAAGTTTCACTTCTTTCCTGTGTCTTTACGGCACACCCTGTTTTTTTTTATTTAGCGATTTTAACCAAGTTCAGCGTAAGTTTCTCTTTTATGTAAATTAATTTGTATTAAATAACATTGCCATAGTATGTAATGATATGGTAGAAACAAAGCCTAGATAAATTATAAGATATATTTGGTGGAATGTGGATCTCAGCACTGATATTTCTTTTAGGTCTAAAATAGACCTAAATAGTTGCGGACCCCTGGATAATCATTAGTCTTCATTATTTTGACACCAATGCAATAAACATGCTCGAATGAAGTGATATGCTGGAGCGTTGTCTCGGTGGCGGGCTTGTAGCGTGCCTCCGTCCGCCGGCGCCGCGACATGTCCAGCCGGTCCCGCGAGGACTGCCAGAGGCCGCACCAACACCCCCACCGCCTCTGATTCAGAGCTCCCTTAACGCGCCCACCGGTGTATGGGACAGAATGTAAATATAATATCACTAACATATTTATTTGGGCCGCAATGGCTCTACAGACGAAACGATTATTTCTCCTTTTATTGTTTTGCGTACTCGGCGAGGGAAACGGAGACGGTAAGTAAATATTATTTGTTAAATTTCTATATTTTTTACTTTCGATTTCGGGAGGCATGTCTGCGCATAATATATTTAAATAAAAAATATCTACAATAGCTACAACAATTCATACAAATGGCGAGCCATGTTTACATTGAATATTGAATGATAGACCCTTTGCATATATTTTAGGCCCAAAGGTTTATGTATAAACAACAGTTCATACGTTGTCGAAGCTTAAAATCGATATGTCTTACCCGATCGATATTTGCAGATGATGTAGAATACTTCGATGTGCTCTCCGTCATCCGGGATGTGGAGCTACCTGATGGCGTCTCGCTCGCGCCAGGGCGTTGTCAGTCCCGATCAACAGCCGTGGAAGACTACACAGCGTTTACACTTAATGAAAATGCCACATTACATCAGCTCGCGGCTGGAATGTTCTACAATACCTTTCCCGAAGACTTCTCAGTTTTGGCCGTAGTGCGGCTGCCAGGTAACATTTTATTAACCACATTTATTTTAGCTTTATATCTCGTAATGTAATATGACGGGCCAGTTGGCTTGGTGGTTAAAGACCCTGACTGCGATACCGCAGGTCGTGGGTTCGATTCCCACCCAGGACATACATTTGTATGCATTAACATGTAAATATTGTTCTGAGTCTGGATGTAAATATTTCTATAAAAAGAGTATTAAAAAAAATTGTTTATGCAGTATATCAGTTGTCTGATTTCCCTAGTACCTGCTTAGTTTGCGATCAGATAGCCGTGTGTAAAGAATGTCCCAGGTTATTTAATAATGATTTATGTAGATCAGATTATGCGTGAAATCAGAAACTCAAATATATAAATTATTTAGATATCTATGCTAATTTCTCAACTCGCTTTAAATTTACGTAATTTGCATTAGCAGGTACAGATCAAAATCCAATATTCGTATTGTATTCCGATGCGGGCGATGAGCAACTGCAATTAGTTGTCGGGGAATTAATAGAGCTTTATTATGAAGACACTCGTGGCGATCCTTCAGATAACGAACTGCTTACATTTCGAGTGAACATTGCTGATGGAAGGTAAGTAGATACCAAAATACATTCTAAAATACAGGTATAAAAATGTTAATCATAAATGGTGTCCAAATTAGAGGTGACTGTACAGTCGTCGCAACCGGCCAAGCGAGAGTCGGACTCGCGCACGAAGGGTTCCGTATCTATAAAAATGGAAACAAAATCATTCTGTTTTTTTAGTATTTGTTGTTATAGCGGCAACAGAAATACATCATCTGTGAAAATTTCAACTGTCTAACTATCACGGTTCATGAGCAGCCTGGTGACAGACGGACAGACAGACAGCGGAGTCTTAGTAACAGGGTCCCGTTTTACCCTTTGGATACGGAACCCTAAAAAGAACAAACAACAGAACTAAAAAATATATTATACAACTCAATAAATTTAAGAAAAAAGATTTATCACTGTTAGTGCAATAAGAAACTTTATGTTTCGCATAAAGTATTTGTATTCATTTTATGTCTCACACAGGTGGCATCGACTTGCAATAAGTATTAAAGGTAACTCAGTAACTCTTCTGGTGGATTGTGAAATAAAGGGGACGGTGCCGTTAGATCGTAAACCAGGGAGCACCTTTAATTTAGCTGGAGCTTTAGTAGTTGGTGCACAAGTTACTCCTGACCAGTACTATGCAGTGAGTTAACAACGACATTATTATATAGGTATACTACTAACGACACGTCCAGGCTTTGCCTGAGTGGAATAACAAAAATGTATTATACACATAACGCTGAAAATTTAAATATTTTTATTCAAATAGGCCTTTACAAGCACTTATCATTAGTCTGACTCTAATACCCGTTCGGAAAGTTTTTTTTTTGAAAAAAAAACTTAAAAAAATTAATGGTGAAAACCGCATCAAAATCCATTTTTTATTTAAATAGAGCAAAATACAGAAAATTGTGACTTTGTTATATAATATTTAGAAATGAAATTAAGTGAAACTACGACGTATTTTTTCAGGGTGACATCGAATTACTTCAGTTTTCCAATAAACCAGACACCGCGTATGAAATGTGTCAGACGATTGCTCCAAATTGCGGTGGATTTGGAGGGGTCGGAGCTCTGCACAACGTAGAAGTACCTTCCCAAAACGTCTATGTAACAGATACCGAACCAGATTTTATACCAATAACTCAACCTGAAATAACGACACAAGCAAGCCTTAGTACTTTGAGCGTCGATGATAATGGACGAAGGCAATACGGACATTTTGGAAGAAATAGGATCAATCACAGAAACCTCACAAATAATATTTTGGAAGTAGCGAGTAGAGACCTCACAACAGTCAGACCAAACTGGCAAATATCAAACACCTATACATATACCGGACAATACCCGACTTCAACCGACTCTGGTAAGGTTTTATAATTTTGATAAATGATGTGAGGTAAGAAGGATAGGGTAAGTATCATTAAAGCAAAGCATATTTCTTTAGACGAGAACAGCATCTTCGGAAGATTTACGGAGGACGGGGAATTTGTAGCTTCATCTTATACTGGCAATACATATCAGTCTCCGGATAATCAAGACACATTGGAAGTAACAACACCAAGAGTGAGTACCTACTCTTACTCACTAAGCTTACTCAATAATAACATGCGATACATTTTTATTTTTCTTAATATTTTTTTGTATAATGGAAATTCACTGTTCATTCAATTTATTTTTTATCTGCACTCGCTTTTGTTACATGAATATGTTTTAGTTGAAGCGAGGGGACAATGACGAGACGGATATAACGACACTCATCACAACAGAATCCTCGTACACCCCTATGACCACGACAGAGGACACGGATTGGCTTACACACCCACCGGATAATCCCCAAGTGAGATAACACTTCATTTCACTTTTGTGTTTGTGCTCCAGGCATGCATGTTGTTGCCCTATATTTTTACAGCGCTTTTTATGTAGGGATAGGTTGCCCGATATAATGAAGTAGCATTCATTCGTGGTTTTAGATAAAAATTATTTAAAAAATAGACTATCCAGATGCAAGGACTGCTGATACCGTGCATCTTTTATTATAGAAATTATAATAAACGCAAAACGTGAGAGTACAATCTTTGAAATGTAACACTACATTACGAATATGAAGTGTACTTTTTCACATAAAAACCTTTTTTAAAACCTAAGTTCGAATTATTAACGTTTATTTAAGGGCAATACTTCATCTGGCTACAATTCGTCGGAAACATACTACGATTATGGGGGTTCCGGAACGTATATGGGTCCTCGTGGCTATCCAGGTCCACCTGGACCCCAAGGCCCTAGAGGACCTAAAGGAGAGCCAGGAAAGCTTGGGGTGGAAGGTCAACAAGGATTCCCCGGTGCCCCAGGACATGTATTTGTTGTACCGGTAAGAATATTATAAATAAATAAATAAATAAATATCCTGGGACATTCTTTACACACGGCCATCTGGTCCCAAACTAAGCAGAGCTTGTACTATGGAAACCAGATAACTGATATACTACATATACTACTTTTTTTTTTTTTTCTAAATACATACTTATATAGATATTTACACCCAGACACAGAACAAACAGACATGTTCATGCACACAAATGTTTGTCCTGGGTGGGAATCGAACCCGCGACCTTCGGTTGACAGTCAGAGCGTTAACCACTAAGCCAACTGGCCTGTCTATATTATTTCTTATACTAGATATAGTCTAATGAAACAAACAAAATCAACATTAATCGTTTTGTTTTATTTTAGTTACATCAATCAGGAAATGACAAAGGGCCTGACGCTCAATCTGAGGCCCTTCGACAAATGTTATCTCAACACATGGTAAGTAACTTAATTCTTATATTTGAATGATTTTTTGTAACTAATTTAATTTAAATTATTATTGACAATAATTTAGGCTGCAATGCGAGGAGCAGAAGGTCCTATGGGCTTAACCGGCCCATCAGGTCCGGTAGGTGACACTGGACCAGAAGGCTCAAAAGGGGAACTAGGTGAACAAGGAGAGCCGGTAAGAAGACACTCAAAGAATCTATTGATGCATTAAGACTTGATTGATAAGTTAAGTACCTTTGACGCTTGCAAGACGCAACACAAAATAATTATATAATATTCTACAGGGTCCACCAGGCCCGCGTGGCATACAAGGTCCACCTGGACGACTAGGGCGACGTGGTCACGCAGGTAGAGATGGAGAGAGAGGATCCACTGGTGCACTGGGCTCTAAAGGTGAACCAGGTTATCCAGGTCTGCCAGGAATGCCTGGAGATAAAGGAGAGAGAGGCACTCCTGGTTTGCAAGGTGAATATGGAATTCCTGGACTCGATGGTCCACCGGGAGATGAGGGTCCATCAGGACCACCTGGGCTAACTGGAGAATTGGTGAGTCTATGATGTGGTAATCTAAAGACGTTTATTTTCCGGAATTGAAACGGAAATCTAAACATCTCTATTTGCTTATTTTAGGGACCACGAGGTTTTATAGGGCCAAGAGGATTTCCAGGACTTATTGGATATCCAGGTATACCAGGAATAGAAGGACCCCAGGGTGCAAAAGGAACTTCAGGTCAACCTGGTCCACCTGGACCTCAAGGACAACCCGGTGCAATGGGTTCCCCAGGGTCATCAGGACCACAAGGATCAATTGGCATTCCAGGATTACAGGTAAATGGGTTATAGGTATATATTTAGATAAATGTACATATAGGATCCATTATTGACGATTTTCTACTATATTATTTCAGGGACCTCAAGGAAAGCCTGGTATATCAGGATTGCCGGGGCCTGAGGGTTCCCCAGGAACTCCTGGAAATCCAGGGCAACAGGGTGCTTCAGGAGACGTGGGTTTACAAGGTCCACAGGTATTAGGAAATGATTACGTTTAGTAAATTCTTACTATTGCGTTAATCCAATCGGTACAAATCATAAAAATTTCAGGGAATGTTAGGTTTTCCTGGCAGTCGCGGAATCAAAGGAGATGTTGGGCCTCGAGGACTTCCAGGAGACAAGGGAGATAAAGGAATTAGAGGTAAAATATGAAAAAAAATATATTACCTTATGCCTAATGATTGCTTAACAATGAACGACCTCATGAGGGTGTTATTTCACAATGGATGCAATTTTAGTGTCTTATAAAATAAAATTACAGGCATCGAAGGAGAAAAAGGTGAAATGGGTCCCAAAGGAGAACGTGGATTATCTGGTGAACCTGGACCCCCAGGTATCGAAGGACCCGAAGGACAAAAGGTAAGATATTTTATTCTCAACATAAAACCTCATCAGATTCATCGTTAATGAATCTATTTTCAGATTATAATCAATAAGTATTTAGTTTAATTAGTATATTTTGTAAATCATATTTTAATCAACGAAATTGAATTATATTCGATATTCTAGGGTACGGAAGGTCCAAGAGGAGAGACTGGATCTATAGGTACATCTGGTGAGAAAGGTGCAACTGGACCTCAGGGGCCACTAGGATATCCAGGCAGTCAAGGGGAAAAGGGTGATAAAGGGGCATCTGGACGAAGAGGCAGAAGAGGAACTAAAGGAATCATGGTGAATGATCTATAAGTCTAATAACTAACTTTAAATGCTTTCTTTTTGTATTCTCATTTATTGTTGCCATATTTAAACGTGAATTTTGAATGTAATAAACATTTTTTTTAAATATTGGTAAGACAAGCCAGCAACGTTTTTTCTCAATTTTAGCGTGGTAAGAATTTAAATATGAAGAGCGAGTTGTTTGATGTTCATCTAAAGAAAATAATAAAATAAAACTCAATAATAAATTAATTTCATCTACACAGGGTTTGGTGGGGAGTCCCGGAGATAGAGGGGAAGGTGGACCAAGAGTAAGTATTGATTTTCTTTCAGATATATAATTGATTTCGTTGGACCAATTTTAGTAACGTCGTGCACCTCAATATTATTCATAGGAATAATATAATTGTTTCACAGATTCTCCAAACAAAATATTGCCACTCAAACAAATTTATTCCAGGGCTAGGTGTTATCCGGTTTTAATAAACTTGGACCTAAAACTTTGGTCTAATGCATCTAAATATACCTAGTTTATATAAATTTATCCAGGGATACCGAGGACCACGTGGTCGCCGCGGTTCAGACGGGCCCCCAGGTCCCAAAGGTGATACAGGACAACCGGGGTCACCCGGTGCAATGGGTGAACGTGGACCACAGGGCTTGGAAGGTGTGCGTGGATTTCCAGGAGGCATTGGGCCCCCGGGACCTGACGGGAAACCAGGATTACCGGGAACAACAGGAGAACGTGGCCCTACGGTAAAATCGACAAATTATCTTTATATGATATTCAATAAGACTTTACGAAGCCATACATTTATTTTATATTTAAATGTATTTGTATAAAATTAACGCCATCAATATTTTAAATTTTCCTACTAGTATAAAAGAATAATATGATGATATAGAACGAGACATGGACAGCAAGATTGGAATGTAACCATGACAATTAATTTTTATTTATAGGGAGAACCTGGTGCTTCAGGACTGACAGGTCCCACTGGACCAGTTGGTCCCCCAGGCTCTAACGGTGAGCCAGGACCTCCAGGACCTCCAGGGTCATCTGGTACACCTGGTACACCTGGTGACGTAGGTGCATCAGGTGAAGTTGGTAAGGATGGATTGCCAGGACCCTCAGGCCCAGAAGGAAAACCAGGACCAATCGGTCCTCCAGGCCCGTCCGGTCATCACGGTGAAATGGGTTTACCAGGGATAGCGGTAAATATCATTAATTAATTAGCTATATATTTTTAAATGGAAACCAGAATTCATAATTGACATGCTTTCGACATTAAGGGAACCCCTGGATCTAAAGGTGATATGGGACTACCTGGCCCAGCGGGTGTAAGAGGTGACAAAGGTGAACCTGGAGAAGCAGGACGTGAAGGTCCTCAAGGACCACAGGGTCGTGAAGGGCCACATGGATCTCCTGGACCAGGGGGTCAAAAAGGAGAAATTGGTGAACCAGGCCCAATAGGTAATGTTGTTAAGTCGAATGAAATAATTCATAGTATTTATACTCTATGTATGTAATTTTTTTACGATTTATGTAAAGGTCCAATCGGGCGAGACGGCCTTGCCGGTCCAAGAGGTCTGGCTGGTACTCCTGGCCCAGTTGGCCCACCTGGTGAAGATGGTGATAAGGGAGAAGTAGGGCCACCTGGAGAGAAAGGTTTTAAAGGGACTGCCGGGGAACTAGTAAGACTTTAATACACCAATTGAAATAAACTAAGAAAAAAAGCAGTTTTATTTAAAAAAATTAACTAACAATATAGGGACCCCAAGGAGCACCGGGTATTCAAGGTCTGCGAGGAGAAGCCGGGCCTGTTGGTTTACCAGGTGACAAAGGACCTCAAGGTGATCTTGGGCCATCCGGACCCCCTGGAACTGATGGAGTACGAGGGCTTCCTGGACCCTTAGGTCCAATAGGACCGCAAGGTGTTAAGGGCCAGCATGGCTTAAAAGGAGACATGGGTGATATAGGACCTACCGGTAATTAGTAATGCAACATTTTTGTTAAATTATTATATGTGGGAAATATTAGAATTATCGATTATTTAAGAAAACTTGATAAGTATTTAATAACTTACTCACCATCACAGGTTCCACGGGGTCTGTAGGAGCTACTGGTCCACCAGGGCGGAGGGGTTCGAAAGGGATTCAAGGAAAACCGGGTCCACGTGGCGCTGAAGGTCAGCACGGTGATATTGGTAGTCCAGGTGCACTCGGCCCACCAGGACCTCAAGGTCCAGAAGGAAAGATGGTAATAATTGCAATCTGACTATATGAATTGAATGTTAGACAAGAATACCAATTGATTATTTTTTTTTTTTAACTACTATCTGTAAATGTAAAGCAGAATATTTGCAGTGACCACACATTAATATTTTAAACGTCTTTAGGGACTAAGGGGACCTGTAGGGACGAAGGGAGATGATGGCCCTCCCGGACAGCAGGGAGAGACGGGGCCTAAAGGTCTCCCAGGACCAGAGGGTCCGAAAGGGGACACTGGTTCTTCAGGCTTTCCTGGAGAGCGTGGAGAGACCGGCTTACAAGGCATCAAAGGCGAACCAGGAACTGACGGCCCAGAAGGTAGCACTGGCCCACCTGGTCCTCCTGGACCTATAGGCTCACCCGGAAAACCTGGCGAAACAGGAATGTCTGGAAATCCAGTGAGTAGGAAAAATTGTTCATTCATTTACTGAATAAAAAGAGAAAAGTTTAAAATTGTGATAAAAAATTGGAATAGTCCAGTAGTAGTGAAGTGAGGCTATGATAGCTCGGTAGGTAGCGACACCACATGCCGTGGTGAAGAAAGGTTCGAATCCTACAGACGCTTTTGGTAAATTCGTGAGAAAAGTAAGTACCTATTTATTTTTATCTTGTTACTAAAACCATGGTTAACACTTAGGGTTCTGAAGGGCCAGCAGGAACGCAAGGTAGCCCAGGCAAACCAGGTGAAAAGGGCGATATTGGTCTCAAGGGGGTTCAAGGAGAACCAGGGCCTAATGGTCCGGCTGGTCCTCCGGGAACTGAAGGGCAGCGCGGAATACGAGGAGCACCTGGACCTCTTGTAAGTGATTTTGTATAGTATTCCACTTGCAAATAAGGGATGTACAATCCTGCCTAAGAGTTTAGTAAACACACACTGAAAATTGAGTGAATCGAAAAGATAACTTTATGTGTTGTTAATTCACTTTTTGTTTTTTTTTTCCTTTATTGAGGACAACCAACAATTGCACACACTGATAAAATTAAAGTTTTACAACACAGTTTTGTATACATGTGCAACCAGCACATGTATACATGCAACCATAACATGAGAAAAAACAGTTACTACAGAGGTACACATCAAAAAAAAATATACAGTAATAATCCATAGAAAAAATTATTTAAAAAAATCAAAAAGAGTTACAAAAATAAAAAAAAACAAACTTGGGCACTCCTTCCATGAGAAAAAATAGTTACTACGGTGGTACACATAAATTAAAAATATATATAGAGTAATAATACAAAGAAAAAAAACAAAAGAGTTATATCTATATAAGTATGTATTTAGAAAAAAAAAGTAGTATATGTAGTATATCAGTTACCTGGTTTCCATAGTACAAGCTCTGCTTAGTTTGGGACCAGATGGCCGTGAGTAAAGAATGTCCCGGGATATTTATTTATTTATTTAATAACATAATGTATGGGAACTTTGCACCTCAAAATCACAGCGGCAGTACGCAGTGGCAGAAAACGCTACTACCGAAACCTGATGGCGTTCAGAAGCGGAGAACTCGTAAACTAAAGAAAGAAACTTTATTGTTTATACTACGGCACAGAGATTGAGCATAACAATTTTGAAATAATCTTTTTAAATTTACCCATAGAAATCGCAAATAAGTCTACATTAAAAAAATACTTGTTATAGGTTTCTACAATTCTTCTTAGAGGTGCACGATCACCTGCGTTTGTTCTCGAAGAATTAGTATGAAACAGACGGAAGGTTACGGTATTACCTAGGCGACCTTGCTGTTTGAGTACACGAAATTTTATTTGATTTATAATCTCAGAATTATCCAATTTATTGTGGCAGATTTTGTTTAATGTCAATTGATCCAAGAGCAATCTTCTCATGCAGAGTGATTGAACAGAATATTTACTTAAGAGGTACTTAAGAGATATGACAGTTTACGGTGAAAGCACTTAAATTCAATCACACGTAGAAATTTAGGTTGGACTAGTTCAATGCGGTCACTATACTTATTGTTTAAGGGGTTCCATATAGTTGTGGCATATTCTAGTTGTGATCTGATAAGAGATTTAAATAAGAGTAGGTAGGATGAGGACGTTTAAAATAGACACTCGACTTAATGACAAACCCATACATTTGATAGGCTCTGTTAACGAAATAATTGACATGATCTTCAAAATGTATTCAATGTAGGTATATCATTTACTGATACTAAGCTTAAGTTTATTTTTTTTTACAATAATTGGTAAGCCGGTTGAGGTCTTCCTGCAAATTAAGACAGTCATTAGTAGATACTGAGAATGTTCTTATACATTTTTAAATAGTCTGCGTATAGAAGAAAGTGTGAGCTCTGAAAGCAGCTGCCTATGTCATCTACGAAGATAACGAAAAGCATAGGACCGAGTATAGATCCTTGCGGTACGCCTGATGTGACTGGGATCAAATTAGAGGTAAAACCATTTATGACGATTTTCTGAGTTCTATTCATGACATAAGATGCAAACCAGCGCAGTAAATTTCCCCTGATTCCGTTAAAGGCAAGCTTTTCCAACAGTAACAAGTGATCCATACTTACAAATAAGAAATTTGTATAAATTAGAAGGTTACTGATAGTTGACCGATTCTTGACAAAACCATGCTGTTCGGGTATAATTATACGATGAACTTTTGTATAGATAATATTATGGACTAAATGCTCAAGAGCCTTAGACAAAGTTGACAATAGACCGATTGGTCGGTAATTAGACACATCATTTTTAAAAACAGGTGTTATATTAGCAGTTTTCCAAACAAGTGGTATCACACCTTCGCGCAGGCTAAGGTTGTATAGCAGGAAAACAGGTCTACTAATCGACTCAGCAGTTAGTTTCAGAAATAGAGGGGGCAAACCATCAGGCCCGGGACCCTTAGTAACATCCAAGCGCTTCAATTCACGCACAATGTCAGATAATGGCATAAAAATACTCGAAATAATATCTCAATTAGAGGTAATATAGGATAAATTGTCAAAATTAAAATTACTCACCGTGCTATCTTCGTAGACAGAGCTAAAAAATTGGGAAAATAAGTCACAAATAGTGTTGGGATCGTCTGAATGGACGTCACTGTAATTCATAGCGCTGGGTATATACCTGATTTAGATTTACGACGGTTCACATATTTCCAAAATACCTTAACATCCTTTCGCAAGCCGTCTTCTATTGATTCTATATAATTAGAATAACACTCTTTTGACAGTAACTTAAACCTACAACGATAATCAGAAAACTCCATATAATCAACACTATTTCCATACTTCTTCCATCTTATCCATGCTTTCTCTTTATTTTTAAATAATAGGTTGGGGAAAAACATCCTTCGCATTTTTTAAGAAAATTCAATACATTTTTAATATAGTTTATTTACATTTAACTAAAGTATGTAGGTACCATTTTGTTCGATAAATTTTTGCCATCTTGTAGTATAATGTACTTTTAGTCAAAAACGCACTCACTGTCGCGAACTACGTCGCGAAATGTACCATAAATTGTAAATAACTAAAACATCAAATTAAAGACTGGCAACCCAAAAAGTCCTGTCACCGGCATTGACACATTTTCTCGCGACTGCTACCCACATAAATAAAAAATCAATTATAAAGTGTGAACAAAGCAAATAACTAACTATCCAGGCAGAGATGGAGAGATGTGAGTGTGGCAACCTGGGTGCGCGTGTTGCGGGAGGCCTAGGTGAGCGCTTTAGATTTAGTTGATTGTAATACCAAGTACCTAGTTGACATTCGAGCGTGCGGTTCGGAAACTTTGTACTTACGGTTGTTGTTACCTGCTATAGTGGGATGTGCCTGCTTGCCTCTGATGGATATTGGTAAGGACATGATCGTTGGATCATGTGCAGATCTCAGCCAGTCATATAGCTCAGGTAAACTGAGATGGACATGAGAGGAAAGGGGTCGCTATAAGGGGTGGCGGAGGCGACTTAAAAATAGTCCATAAACTATTGACTCAGGCTATTGCTCAGAAGTGTCTCAGTATAGTAAAATGAAGAGTATAAACCCTCAACACAGTTTGCTCTCAGACAATCACCACTCAGATCAGCTACATGCATATTATTTATCCAGTTGAGATATGATGCATCAATTCCTGTATAAAATAAGGAATTGATGTCTACTGCATCTGCGTTGTTAGATATATAAATTCTTTGGAAACCAGGCTGGAATTATTTACTATCTATAGGTACATTTACTTACCTTCAAATATCATTAATAATTCCTATATTTATCAGGTATTCGCTAGACCTATTTTACTTATTAGTACAAGTTTGGCGACACTCACTACTGCCGTGTAAAGTTGAAAATACATATAATGTATATTGAATATGTTTATAGCAATATACAGACGATAATATATAGAGACGTAATCAGAGTAATCGAATATCACGCAAGTACAAAATCGAGCACCCAAGAATAAAAATAAAAAGTAGCTTATTCGTAATCATATTTGCACAGAGTAATGCAAAACACAGATGACGTAACTGAGAGTTAATATTCCCTGAGACAAGTAATTTATCACGTGATTAATTAATACGCCGATATGTGCTAGGAGGTGACTATTTTTTGGGTAGCGGAGCAATCCTGGATAAATCACCACTGGAACGGATAGCAATGACCGGCGAGGTATCGTTGGCGCGTACAAGGATACTCCCATGTTTGATCCACACAAACTTAAAACCGCATTTCTTAGCCGCTTCCCTGGCCTCTCGAAACAATGCCTTATTTTTCAAAGTGAGGTGTTCAGTCACGTAAATGTTTTGCTTTGGTCCAGATATATCCAATTAGTCACTTCTGATGCCCTTAGCCAGCCTCGCAGAGGCAACCAAGTTATCACGCAGCACCCTGTTGGTGAGCTTTACAATTACGTTTTTTGGTCGCGCGCTCTTAGGATCTGCTAGGGGAACACGATGAACTGATACTATGTCTTGTTTTGATATAGCATTTTTTAGGACTGCGCCACTACTTTCCAAGATAGACAGCAGAAAATTTGACCCACGTTTTGCAGGCAAGGTGCTAATTTCAACATTACATAGGCGGGCCTGCTACTCCATTAAATCAATTTTGGACTCCATTTGCATAATGCGCTGATCATGCGGCTGTATTTTTTCTTCCAGTAAGTTCACTCGATGCAGAACCTCCTCCGATTGTTTGTAAAGTCCGTCATATTTGTGACTAATGTATTGAACGAAGTTCTTGACTTCTTCAAAATCGCTAGTGAACTTTGAGATCTTGTCCTCACATTTTGCGAACCAGCGCTCCATTGTCGAGATCTTCGAACAAATCCCTATCAAAAACGAAAATCTAAATCCTAACGAAAGTATTTATTGCTTTTAGGGCGAGGTGGGAGCGCCAGGAGTTATGGGACCTGCAGGACCACCTGGAAAAGAAGGCCCAATTGGTACACAGGGACTCAGAGGTGAAAAGGGTAATAAAGGGCCAAAGGGCCATATTGGTGACATTGGAGCAATGGGGTTAAAAGGAGATCAAGGAGAAATAGGAAAGCCAGGATCACCGGGACCAGCCGGACCATCAGGACCAAAAGGCGATATGGTAAATTTCTCAGCATGTAAATTATATATAATCAATATAGGATTATAAGTTAATAAAAAATTATAATTAAGTATATATGAAAATCAATCTTCAGGGGCCAATTGGAAATTCTGGAATAAAAGGAGAAATAGGTCTAGCTGGTGTACCAGGTCCGGAAGGCCCACTAGGACCAAAGGGTCAGACCGGTCCTGAAGGAAGACCAGGTCTACCAGGTCCACCAGGATCACCAGGACCACCAGGGCCACCGGCACCAGCCCCCCAACTACCCCCAGAATTGTTCACAACGAACAGACGTCGCCGAAGCATTGATGCATCCATTGAATCTATTACTGAGGATAATTTTGAAGGTAAGTTTGTTTGCATCTTTAAATTAATGGACTTATTGTATTATAAATGTGTTCAAAAACTCGAAATATTTTTAGATGTAGAAATCGAATGGGTTAAAGAAATCATGGCAGGAGTAATAACGGTCCGCAGTGCACTTGAAGCAGCGAAACAGCCTTGGGGAACACAGAACAACCCCGCGCTATCCTGTCGGGATTTACGTACCTCACACGTTAATTTAACGGACGGTAAATACTTAATTCAATAATTTTACTTTATACCACTTTAACCTCGGATGGTATATTTCTTTGTCTTTGGCAGAATTTTTACTATGGAATCCAGATAACTAGACATACTTCTTTTTTAAACGAAATACATTGTTAAATAGACTCACAGTCAAAACAAACAAGACATCTTCATGCATACAATTTTGGGTGGAAATCGAACCCACGACAGTTACGTGTTATGTAGCAGTCAGTAATTACAAAGTCAAATGGCAAATCATTTTTTAGTTCTTATAATTTTTTAAAGGCTTCTACTGGATTGATGCACGCGGAGGTAGTTCGAGTGGACGTCCAATGAGGGTTTATTGTAAAGGCTACAGCACGTGCTTGTATCCCGACGCAAAAGAACCAACAATTTTCAATACTGATGAAGTTCAGCAGAAATTCTCTCAGATACCTGATGGGTTTCGGGTAAGTTAATGGAACTAGACGCACCATTCTATAACAAACTCGTGTATAAAAGTTCCGGATGAAATGTTCTAAATCCTGTTGAAAATCGCTTCAAAATCAGTTGTCTAGTTCAAAAGAACTAAACGCACACAGAGACATACAGATATAGTGTTTTGTTTTATATAATTTAAAGTTTCGATATAAATAATTGCATGCAGGGACATTCAACACACTGATTCCAAACTAAGCAGATCTTGTACTATGGTAACCAGATAACTAATATGAACCCTTTAATAATTATAGAGACACCTCAGACTCAGCAGAGACGTGTTCATAGACCCTTATTCAGCCCATCCGATAAATAGATCTTCATATAATTCCATCTAAATATATTTCAATTTCTTTTTAGCTAACATACGAAGGCCATGGCTCCGGATCTATACAACTGCGATTCTTGAGACTACTTTCAAATGGTGCAAGACAGAATTTCACATATACTTGTATTAATGCCAAAGCACCACAAAGGTAAATCAGTAGTATAGTATTAATACCTATTAAATACCTTTCATAGTACTTTAAATTTAAAGTGTGTGGATAAAAACGAATTATTATTTCAGATCAGACATTCCAATCGACGTCACCAGACTAAATAACATCAAACTCTATGGTTTTAACTCTGTGGAATTTAAGGAACCACAATTAATAAAAGACAATTGCAAGGTTTGTAAACGATCATCAATCCTTAGAACTTCACAAATAAATAAAATTTTCATTAAATTTTAATTACACATTTTCTTCATTTTACAGGAAGGTACGGGAGAAATCGTACTAGAAATCAAAACTTCAAGAACAGAAAGGTTGCCTATTAGCGATTTCCAACCACTCTCGTTTGCCGAAGCAGACCACCAGTTCTCATTCTCCGCTGGACCAGTCTGTTTCACGTGACACTATGAAAATATCTCAAATTGTAAATAAGGATAGATTTACTGTTATGTACTTAAGTTTGAACCTTTGTAAATATTGTAAATAAATATGATGACGACATTCTCTTCTTTTGCTGAACATTCTTGATTCATCTCTGAAGCCGTTTACAAAAATTCTTTAGAAAACATTAAAGCTTTAGAAAACCCCATTGTAGGGAAAATAATATGCTATACACTATACAGGGCTAGTAAAACAGTGGAAGCAATTCTATTTCTCTGGCCGGGGTTCGACAAAGACACAGACGCTGAAGGGAAAACATTGTTTATTTAAAACTATACTAATTTATTAATGTGCCATACCACAATGGTATTAAAAAATACCTCAGCTTGGTTCAGGTTTCTCTCGGCAATTACAAAATATACATGGATAAACATGAAAAGTACGGCTACGGATAAATTAAAGGAAACATACTCGTATATTTTTATATTGTAGACTATTTAATAATCATCTTTATAATGTGATCGAAATGCTATACCAAATACCTAACTTAAAATATAATAATATAATATAATATTATATTATAATAATATTTACGCATAAACTACAAAATTTATAAAATATCTATTTGAATCCATGTTAAAAGCCGGGAAAAGCTATTGTTTGGTGGCTGCTTTAACATACTTATTATAAATATAAATATTATAGCAATATTACCATAAAATATGAGTAAATAATTTTTAGGTTTAAATATACTTAAGTACGAAATGGTCATGAAACATAATATTTAATTTCCTACATAGTTGACTACAACTATGATGACATCGTATCGAGTGGACCAAAAAACAATTCAATGGGAAATTGAACAGCGCGCAACGTCACGGTATACGCGATGTTAAATTTTTCATATCAACTAGATTTTTGCTGCACTTAATACGATGTCGTTTCGCTTGCACTAAACGTTCGTGCTAGGGCACAGTTAATCCAAAGATCTATTCCACAGGTCACTAAACGCTTATCTGAAAATAAAGACGTTAAAAAGTAAACGGCATGTAACTTCTAATCGCAAACAAGCTTATAGGGACAGTATAACACGTTAAATAAAAGGCTTTTAATAAAACCATCTAACAACATTACTTAAGTATTTACATTTAAAAAAACCACAAACAACTTATTGATTACATAACTATTTAATGCTATTTACAACGTTCAACTACCCTTCGCTTAGGCAGTGTCGATATTTGCGAGATCTTGCGGTTTTCCCGCGTTCTGAAGGGATCGAATATCCAGGTAAAAAAGATTTATATATATTTTTTTTTTATATAAATGTATAATTATGCAGGGACACTCCTTAATCTTAGCTACCTACAATGTATAATGTATTTATAGAAGAGGGATGCAGAACTTTGTCTCTTACTCAATCACGCCAGAATGGCTGAGTGGATTCGCATTAAACTTTCTTGGAACATTCGATCATTAATTGCAGTATTCTATCAACCTATACGAGATGGTTTATTACAATTGTCGCGTATTTGTATAATCAACCTTACATTTTGAATAAAAATATAAAGATAAATTAATTGATGTAACACATATAAATAGTACAAACATTACGAACAGAGAAGGCACCAAATGTAACGTACAAGCCAAATTCATTACGTCGAATATAACTTATGCATATATTTGTAACGTAATTCAAAAATTTATATGATGTATCTGCAGCTGTCATAATGTTACATTACGAAACGCACGCGTAGCTTGTTTATTGATATTCTCATTTGATTTCATGCATCATGGACCTTCATTTGATTCAGTTGAACCAGCTATTACTTCAATAACTATAGAATCATCTTTGGGAGTATTATCATCCACTATCACATCACAAACAGGACTTATATTTTTATCAGATGTATTATCATTCAGGCTACTGTTATCCATTATAGCTGTTTCATTTTCTTGGTCATTGTTTGCTTCGTTAGATTGTTTTACACTATCTGTTTCGGTTAACTCTATGTTATTCTTTAACTGATCAAGTTCTTTCACGTTGCTACTTACATCTTCTGTTGGAACAAACACTACACATTCGACTGAGCTCCCATCGAGTGATTTGGCATCGTCTTTTATGTCTGACTTCAAGTCATCTGATTCACTACTCGGAGATTCAACGCCTTGTATCACTGTCTCACCAATTGACAAAATATCATCCTTTAAATTTATAGGAACAGCTTCATGATTTGAATCCTGTTTTGTTTCAACATCATCATCAGATGATGCCAGAAGGATATCTTCAATGGACTCGTTATACTCATCATTATTAGAATTATTGCGTTTCTTTTCAATACCAGCAGTGGAGCACTCTATTTCGACATTAGCATCAACAATTTCTTTACGAGGCACAGGGACGCATTTAATTTCATCAATCCTTAAATTATTACCGTCTTTATTCGATTCCGATTCCGAATAACTAGAATTTTCAATACTAATAACGTCACTTGCCTGCTTTTTATTGTCACTACAAGAATCTATTGTATCAGATATTGCAATAGCAGAATCAGAGTCAGAAGATTCTAGTGTAGATGTAGCTGCTTCACTTTCTGAATGTAGTTTTTGTAAAAGATGGAGCTCGTCAATATCTGACTCCAATCTATTACTATCATCACTGATAGAATGTGATTTTTCAAATTCATTACATTTTTCAATTTTATCGTTACTACCAGTGAGGTTATGATTAGAATCATCCATTTTTTCATTATTTTCAGTGTTTGTTTCTCTCATTTCATTTTCCTTAACATTAGAAACATCTGTGTTTTTTGGAACGTCTTTTTCAGCAGCAGTATGTGTATCCATAGGTTCATTAGCTTCAGTTGGCTGGTTTTCTTTTTCCTCGCCAGTCTTTTTGGACTTTTCTTGTAACAGCCGTATTAGTCTTTCTTTTCGCTTTTCCGTATTTTCCAAAGATGTTTCTGTTATGACTTCATCATCTTCACTTTCACCTGGTGACTCGTCTGCCTCTTTATCCCCTATCTCTTCACCTTCTAATTTCAATTGGTTTTGTCTATCAGCATACCTACCATACAAATATAAAACATAGGTTAATAATAATGTACTAAGTATTTAAATGATATTATAGCAATATGTTGACCTCACCATATTAGGTGCACTTTTGCATAAAGTTAGTAAGCAGTTACTTAATTATAATAAAACTCACTTATTAAAAACTTCATTCTCCTTTCTTAATGCTAGCTGTTGATTGGCTTCTAATTCTTTCTTCAAATCTTCACTATTTTGAGCTGGGTCAATATCTAACGATATTCTGGAAGCTGCCAGTCTCCATTCATTTTCTTGTCTTCGACGCTGTAATTTCTTTCCACAACGCGTGAACAAGTCTCGTGCTGTAACATAACATTAACTTGTTATTATTTTAATTCAAACTTCATCAACTGCAAAATATTGTGTACTTAAGTTTATTTTTTTAAATAATGTACAAAATAACCTTTTTCCATAACATCAGCGTCATTCAACCCGAGTTTGTCTTCTTCATTTGCTTCCTTGACACATCGGATTACATCATGGAAATCTGGGAATGGTAATGGTGCACCAATAGGCACTTTTTTGTTGACCCATTTTTCAAGCCGTTTAGCTGGCCCCGTGGGTTGACCAGGACCAGCGTCAATCTGCACCCGTGGTTCCGACGGCATTTTTGTATTAGTCAATTGACAGAACTTTGCGTGCACTCTGACCATCCTCTCCTTGTACCTACACATAGATCAAATTAAAAAAGATTATCAGTATTCTATGCTCATGAACAATATACGCCAGCGAATTAAAATATTTTGACAGGCCAGTTGGCTTGGTGGTTTGGGACACTGACTGCCCAGCTAATACAGGTCGTGGGTTCGATTCCAACCCAGGACAAACATTTAAGTGGATGAACATGTCTGTTCTGTGTCTGGGAGTAAATATGTATAAGTATGTATTCAGTTGAAAAAGAAAGTATATTCGTAGAATACAGTTTTCTGGTCTCTATGTCGTGTGGCCGTGGCCGTGAGTAAAAAATTACGAGGATTATTATAAGGGTACATGTTCTCATAGCAGTCGAATTATGCAACAGTTGCTTACAATCACGGGTATTTTAAATTCTAGTATTAAGGCTAATTACACAAAACAGTCTTGAATTATTATTGTAAAATAAGAGTGAAACTTACAAAATAGTTAATAATATATAATACAAAGCACTAGATAAATATATTAGAAACCAGATACTCAAAACTGATTTAGATCAAAAAATAAATACAAAATATAGTACGAAATAAAAAAAAATCACGCAGTCTATAGGGTTCCGTGCCGTGTCTTAAGTTGGAAGTCCTAGTTTATAATGTTAATTTTTTTAATATCATAAATTGTTAATATCTCATAAAATTATTAACATATCTTGTTCAAAGCAATTTTCGTTCAGTGTTTTAAAGTTTTGACACGCAAATTTTTTTCTGATTTTCCAGGCCTTAGTTGAAAGCAGTTTTTACACATGTCTTATGGTCATGGACATAAGACATGTAAACAAGCATTTCAGTTAAACAAAATTCCAGTATTCAATTGAAAAGATATCTATTAACTATGTATCACTTTTCTAATACCTATCTAAAGATATCCCACACGTTTATTTGCATTTGGATTTTTACATCTCATTCCTTAGTTACAGGTATGAAGTCTCATCCCAATTTTTATTTGCGTCATTTCATAACACCGTTGTATAGTGGATCATTAGACGGGCCAGTTGGCTAGGTGGTTAGACATGAATGCAACACTACAGGTCGTGGATTCGATTCCCACTCAAAATAATCATTTGTTGTAAAAGAAAACAGGTAGTATATATAGTACCATATCAGTAATTCAGTTCCCATAGTATAAGCTCTGCCTAGTTTGGAAACAGATGAAGTACACCTACCTTCAAAATTAAGCTATATATTATCTAAATATATCTATAAATTCTGAAGGTGTATTCCATCTGATGAAAAATTTTAAGATTCGGAAGGCCAAGTCTTCAAATAAACTTGCTGCTATATACATATAGAGGGACGAGACGAATTTATAAGGTATCTATTTAATGCCTGTGGAACCCTAAAAGTGACATAACGTTACAGTAATAAATGCAAAAAAATAGTAAATAGAAAGAATTATATTCAATTCTATACTAAAACACACCTTTTGACAAGTTTACTCTTTTTCTCTACTGGGAGATCAATATTGTCCTTTTTTGAAGAACTGCCATCCTCACTGTGTTAAATAAAATTTATTACTTCTGAAGTACAAGCAAATAAAAAACATTACATATTCCAAAATCTGGTTCAACTGCAATCATTGCATTGACAACATTAAAAAAAATAGATATAATAAGAATTCATAATTTGTGTGATCAATCAGAAATACACAAATCTTGTTCTGCCAAAGAAACTGGTATGTTAATGGAATTCTGTCTTTTATTTGGGTCACAAGTACCTTGGTCAACAAATTACAGTGTTCCTAATAGTCACCATCAGGCTCAGATTATACTTTAATAAAAATGTTGTGGCCGACTATTAACCAAAATTAATATCTTGATATATATTATTGTACTCAACTATTGTTATACCAAAGCAATTTTACAGAAAAGGTTTTAATTAATTGTACGGAACGCCATACCGGATGCCTGGCCGATTCTTTTTTCCAATGTATGCTCATTTATTTAGTTGCAAGCTTTTAGTTTTTGTTTATGGATATATTTTTTTAAATTGAAGTATTTTGAAAAACAAATCTTTATGGAATTTTTAATTATATAAAACTAGGTACTACACCAACTTGAAAGAATTTTTTTGGCGTTTAGTTAAATATTGTCAGTTGGTATGGACCCCTTCTAGTAGAAGTCCTGCTGACACTTGCCCCATTATTTTAATTAATTTAACATTTTTCCGGTTCTATTCGAATGAATCGGAATTTAACAGTAGAATAGAAAAAATACCTTTACTTTGACTGAACAAGGTAATAACTATGAAATAATAATGATCACAGACCGAAATGCAAAAAAAAAATTAAAATTACCAAGCGAATTCATCTTGAAAAAAAAATCAAGAAATGGTTTTTCCATATAAGGACCCCATGAATTATGAAATGTTGTCAATTACAACACTATAAATATAAAAAACATTATTTATCTAGTGCTTTTATTACTTTAATATCTATGTAATACTAATTCGAGAGAACAACAACATCTACATCTTCCTATCACGGAAGAATACGATTTAATATTTTTTTACCAAGTTGGTTTATTAACAAGATATTTATTTATTTAACAATTGAAATATGGTCATGTCTCTGCCTCAACTTATTCAGTAACCAATGATTAATGCAGCATAAAAGTGGTGAACAGCATTGTAGGGGAAATACTCCAACCTGACAATCTGTTGACATCAAAAATGCACCTGAACTGGTTAACAGGGAAATAGGTCGGCATACACTTACTTGAAGAAAACTATGTGCTACAGACTCAATGAAAGGGTCTTATGGAATATGGCTGTAATAATTATTGAAATAAACATATTCAATAAATGATATAAAGGTAATTCATGCCCCATAAAAAGCTGCTGCATGACAACAACTACTGGGACCTCTCTTCTTGTTACATGATACTGTGTTGGAATGGATCCTATATTTATTTTGATGTCTACGGAAATATCAAGTGCAACAAACCTTTCTGTGAGTAAATATACTGAATCTTCTTCATCATCAAAATCTACCTCCTGCTCTTCAAGCTTCTGAATTGCTCTGTGCAATTTCTTCAAGGTTTTCTCCAGTTTTCGAATCTGTCTTTGCCGTTTTAAATCATACTCACTACCTTCTCCATACAAAAAATTATCAGATTCTGAAATAAATTGAAATGCATGTCCATTAATACCTAAAATGGCATAATCAAATTAACAAGAAATAAGCATTTTGTAACACCTACTTATTTAATAAATGATAAGCAAATTTAAGAAAAATGCTTATGGGATTAATAAGGACTTCCTCTCTTATTGCTGTATCAACAGCCACTAAATTATAATAATATGAATGAATAGGAGATTCTTATTATATTCATGATTTTCATAGTGAACTGTCCAGTGCCTTTACCATGAGTTTTTAACGTAAAACATTTCTATGGCAAATGTGTACAGCGCCACTAGCGGTCACCTAAAGAACTAAAATCGATAGTACGAGTCGATAGGTAAAAACCTATCGAAATGTAAACACTAGCGAGTAACGTTTTTTAGCCTTTGCTGTAGAAATTCGTTACCATGAGTCACAAATTTTACAGTTGCTATCGAGAAATACTGTATTGATAGTAGTTTAGTCGCTAGTGACTAAAGTAAGTTTCAATATCAGTTCTCAGAGGTATGTGACCCATTGCCATTAGTTTACTGACTCTATGAGTGAGGGCTGTAGCTTTTGTTGTTCTATTAATGGCCACATAATGTCATAATTATATGAACTATATTTAAATAAAGTAATAATGTAAATATATTAAAAACTTGCTAGCATTCCAATGGGATAATTACCTGTACTGCTTGCTGCAGCCTTGTTACCAATTTGTGCTTTAGCTATCTTCCTTTGCATATTCAATTCATCAACAATATCTTTTATGTACAAATACATTTTTTCAGGTCCAGCCTTCATTGATAACACTTTACTCAATACCATGTCAATAAATTCCTCAGATTCTGTATAAGTTTTAGGTACTTGTCTATAATATGCTTTAATTTTTTTCTCAACTATCTTTTTCATGTCCTCTGAATTCTCCAACCTGAAGCATAAATCTATGAAACTCTGATATACAGGATGGAACTCCCCAGAATTAATGTCAATTTGTTTCTTAGGTTCCTCTTTTTCTGCAATGTCTCCATCTTGTTTGTCATTATTTTGGAACTGGGGTTTAGTAGACTTATCTTTCTTTGGTGTACTTGTTTCAAAATTATCCATAATCTTTGTTGGAGAATCTTGTATTTCTACAAAATTATTTTCAATGTAATTAATTTCAGTACTTATGTTTTTTTCAGAAATAACTTCAATTGGGTCTATTTCTATTTCAACGGTATTTGAAGAAGCTTTATCCTGATTTGGGTATTCAAGTTTCTTTTTACTATGGGGTTCTTTGTTTTTAGTACCCTTCACCATTTCATTATCACTACCACTTGACTGAGCATTTTTATTTGTGACCTTTTTAATAGGGCTATCATCAATTGTTATTGCAAGTTCGGTACCAACCCTGTAAGGGTCTTTACTTTGGGTAGGCTTTATTGGACTGTCTACAATAGTAATTTCAATCAAATTTGAGGCCTCGGGTTCCTTGTTGTTAACTTCTTCGGATCTTTCCATTTCCTCTGGTCTCATGTACCACTGGGGGTTTGAAACTGAGGGTGGAATCTCATCATCATCCAACTCCACAGTTAACACATCACCAACATTATTCTTTAACTTCTTACAATTCTTCTTAACTGTATGCACAGTTGCAGTACCAGTTCGCTTCAAAGTTGATGTTCTGGTAACTGTGATGCTTGGTGGCAAATTGTTAAGAGATCTAGGGGAATGAACCCGGATAGGATTTGCCAATAATTTTGAAGAGCATTTGTTAGTTTTACATTGTTGGAAAATCCTTTTAACTTCCAATGATTTATGAATGGGTTGGTTTAAAATTTTCATAGAATTGGTTGGTAGTGAAAAGTTTTGATTTGACATAGGTTTTCCATTAATTTTACTTATAACAGCATATGGATTTGCTATCACATTTGGCACTTTAGGTACAGCAATTATGTTGCTGGGGGATCCTTTGACAGATATGTTTGGTTTATCTTTTAACATTTTAAATTGTGCAGGTTTTTCAATAGATGCTTTTGGAATTACAATGGGTTTTGCAACAAACCCTTTTGTAACTGTAATTGGCTTCCCAGACAACAATTTTGGGACTGATGCAGAATTACATTTCACTGGTTTAATGGTCACACCTCGTAGCTTGTTTGGTATATGAACCATTGCATTAGGCCATGGTTTTATCTGAAATAAACAAGTGTTGTTTGAGTTCTATAAAATCAAAATATTTGGTGGTACAAGACTTGGTAGGAAAGTAGAACGTACAAAGTATTGTAGCTTTAATTCATCCTAAACATGTTTACTCCAGAGTGTAAAGAGCTACAACTTAAAACTTGCCTATATTGTTAGTTCTTCTCAACAACTACCTATAATTTAATTGCGTTTTATAAACCGCACGTTAAAAATTGGTCCATTATAACCTAGGGTGACCTGTCATGTACTTTACCTTCTTAGGCGCCGGTTCAGTTTCATCGTCAGACGATCCCAGTTCTATCACATCCTCATCAGACATCTTGCTTGTTTTAGCAACGCGTCTCATTTAATTTAATTGAATCGTATTATCGGTTCTGTTCAACATAATTTGGTTTATTCAAACATCTATCTATCTTGGCAGTAGTATATTAGAAGCCTTTCGTAAAAGCCAGAAGAAAAACTCCTTAAGACAAAGAAATTACGTTTAGCACATTTCATTCACGTCACCAGAAAATCGGAGTAGTATTGCATTCGAAAAACCGTATATTATCAAGCAAGTTCGAACAAACTACAAGCAAAGATAACATGAAAAACACTGACAGACAGCCTATCAACTAAAGATGGCTGCTGAATTAGGCCTGCGAAAAAATATGGATATATCGATAACATTTTTAGATGTATCGATATTTTTAGGCGATATATTTTTTTTCAATTAATCGATATGATATCAAACTACATATTATATAAAAAAACAAATTTTGTAAAGAGTACCAAAATCGAAAATTGATTTCACAGTAACAATTTTTTTTAACATGGTGGCAAAAAAGTAGAATAGACTTGATCAATCTGAAATGAAAGAACTAAAGAAGTGTAACTTCAAATAAAATATTTTAACTGTGTTGGCTATCATAACGATCAAGCTGGAGTACACATGGCCGCACTCAAAAATGAAAGGCACTGTAGTGTCTCGCGCCAAGTACATGTTCAACATATGTAAATATGTGCGTAAGCCTACAGTCTATCTATTCCCCTATCAGGTGTTATTATAACTTCACCAAATTTTTTAACTTTTTAATATTATTAGAACTATCAACATTTCCTACAGTAAATTTTAATTTCTTTGAGTAATTATCTAAACATAATTTTGTATTTTCAATTATAACACGTTTTTTTAATATTTAGATTTTTGCTTGCGCCGTTTTTCGATTCTACAACAGATTTTACCGTATCGTATTAAATACGTAGTTATTATTAGAACATGCATGGACCGCGTTAATTCTTTCCGTCATCCAATTATCACTATAGATGTCACGTCGGTCAGTCACACGCGTAATTTGATTTAAACTATGGAGAGTAGATGTAAAGGAGGACCTCAGTGTACTAAAAAGTGTCCGTTGAAAGGGAACAAATTAAGGTGGCGCTACTTTAGCAAGTGGAAGAATTTTAAATGGAGCGCCACAAATTATTAGAGAAAGATACAAAATTAATAAAAAAGGAAAGAAACATTTCTGTTTTGTTACAGCGCATTTTATTAAACTATTATAATATATAGACAAACATGAGTTTGGAATAAAATTATACAGTGTTTTTAAGTACCCTAATTAATTGTTAATAGCAAATAGAAAATAGTATTAAAGAATTACCGGAAACCAACCCAGCACACTTCACTCTGTTCATATAATTTGCTACACTAGCGCTATTTCGGTGAGAATTCGAAAACTAATTTGCTGTTTACAAGTGGACACTTTTTCGACTAATTCCCCATACAAGGTGGTTCACTTCTACACTCCATAATTTAAACTTACACCATAGTGCAAGTCGTAATTATTATTTCTTACTTTACCACGTTCTTATCATTTTCTAATAAATCAATCGACTAAAAATACTTATTTTTTCGAATTATAGAAGTAAAAAATCGACATGTGATAATGAAATTTCGATTATTATGTACATCTACATAGCATATATATCATGTTTTTTTGCTACTGTTTTTATCAATAGAATAGTAGTTTTATGTAACAAAATGTAAATATTTAAAAAAAAAACCGCACGTCTGTACTTTACAAAAATGTAATTTTTACAGTTACTTCTTTTTCACAATTACAAGACTTCTATGTACAAAAATTAAATAATATTTATTTTGGTTTCAAAAATTACAGTCTAGTGTATGTGGGGAGCTGGTGTCTATTAAAGGATTAAACCTGTAGTACAGATCACCAGGTCCTCACCCCACGGAATTCATTATAACATAGATGAAAAATCATAAGTATGATGAATTACGCATAAAACGCAGTTAACACTAATCTTTGTGAACATATATGATTTACTTGATACTAAGAATATCAGTAGAACAAATCATCAGAACAAAAGTAGAAATATGTACATCAATTTTCTCATGCAATAAAAATAGAAAAAATTAAATGGTTTTTCAATTGTGATGGCGGGTGATAAAAATTATGTTCTACTTCTGTGTAGTTTTATTTACGTTCCATGGTTCTGTTCTATGGTAACAAATGTCAGCATCTGGAGCTCTATTCTCAACCATTAGATGTTATAAATTTTAATCGAAAACAACTGTCAGTTTCACAAATATCCGCCATGTTTTTTTCATGTTCCTTTTGATAACCAACGTGAACAATTTTAATGTTATGTGAAAAATTAAGCGCGTATCGGAACGCACCACCAAATTTCATTTCTTTCATTCTCAGAATACCAGTACGTGATTGGTGTAAGCTAGTTTGTTAAAATGAAATTGCCAATGAAATCAAAGAAGAAATAATCACTTCGGTGTAATAACAACAAAATATATAATAATTTATTGAAATTGCGAACGGATCAACTATTGAAGATTAGATTTTTAACCACTTCCAAAAATAAGCTGTCAAAATAGATTGTGGTTTTATTTCTATTAATTTCTACTTTATCGATTAGTTAGGACAATGATTAAACTTTTTTCATTAAAACAACAAAAAAAAGATGAGGAAGGTTCGGCCAGAGCAGGAGGTTCACAAAAAAAAGCCTCAGCTGCTCAGTTGCGGATAACAAAAGGTAAAGTATTCAAATAAAGTAGTACCCATGTTCAAGACTCGTCATCTCATGACTTTAGTCAGCTCGTGATAATCACAAAGCTTTGTTTCAATGAAAAACCTACCTGAAACCGAAAGGCGAATAAATAGCCCAATTAAAAAACATACTTTTCGGGTTTCAAAATAAGTTCCTATGTTAAATATATTCAATACGTGATTATACTTTGTTGAGGGTTGATATTAAATGAATCGTTCTGCGTTGTCAACAATGTCTGACACTTTGTACTGCAGATAGAATAAATCAAACAAATAACAGCAATAAGTTGAATAAATAGAGAATTATTTGGAACCCATTATTTCTATATGTAATAAATTCAAAATAGCGAATGCTTATTAATAAATAAATATCTTAGAAATTGACATTGACTTGGACACTGCCGTCTGAGAAGAGATTGTGCAATGGAAACCAGAACACTGGTATACATACTGCCTATACTATGTTTTTTCTTCTAAATACATGCTTATATAGATATTCACACCCAGTCACAGAACAAACAGATATCTTCATGCAAACAAATGTTTCTCCTGTTTGGAAATCAAACCAACAACCATCATGCTTGTGCTTGTTTTTAAATAAAAATACTTGTTTGCAGATTTAAATGAATTGAACCTGCCCAAAACATGTAACACAGAGTTCCCAGACCCAGATGATTTACTTAATTTCAAACTAATCATATGTCCAGATGAAGGCTTTTATAGAGGAGGAAGATTTGTATTTAGTTTTAAGGTAAATTTTAGCTTTGTCATAAATTTGTTTCAATTTTAAACCTAACTCAGAATAACTTAAAATGCTACGAAAATTTACCAACTTTTATATTTCTAAAAATGACTTTTAGTTGCGATTTGTTTCCATTAAATTTGCTGTACTGACATCATTTATACAACTTAGCTTCTTATCTAAACTAAAAGATATCCATAGATAGTGTTTTAAGTGTTTATATTAAGTACCAGCTGTTCCCTGTAGTTTCACCTGTTTCTGAGAGATATTACATTTTCTTGGGTTAAGAAGTAGCCTAAGTTATTCTTTATAATATCAAAAAAATCTGCTACAACGCTAAGCCTTATGTAATTGGCCAGCGCTTATGGAGTATATAGGGAATATACACACATAGATTTTTATTAAAATTGGTGTCAATATTGTTAATTGTTGGTAAAATTATATATAGCAAATTTAATAAATAATGTGTGTTGTGTTTAAACCTCTCACACACCTTATGCCCCAAAGGCCATTCATAAGAAAAGAGTATGTACATAGAAACATATTATCGTTAACACTTGAGGGGTTACTACAATCCTATATCTTTTACTAAGATTGTAATAAGAATAAATTTCCGAAAAATAATTAACATAAGTATACAAGGAGATCCCTATATCCTTGTGATGCCTGAAGTCTGTTATTGTGTGTATTAAATGTAAATAGAATTTAATATGATTTTGATATTACAGGTAGGACCCAACTATCCTCATGAACCACCTAAGGTAAAATGTGAAACAGCTGTATACCATCCCAACATAGACCTTGAGGGTAATGTATGCCTCAATATACTCAGGGAAGACTGGAAACCAGTACTCACAGTCAACTCCATTGTTTATGGGCTACAGTACTTATTCCTGGTTAGTATTTATATTTCTATATGTTTCAATATATCTCTTTATCTCAGATAGCCATACAATTTAGTTTTACAATTGTAATTTTATATGTATTGATTACAAATACATGAGTAATCAATGCATAAACCTAAAAAAACTGTGTGATGTGTATGATATATTTATTCGAATAGGCCTTCACAGATACTTATGGATGGTCAGACTCTAACACAGGTTTGAAGGGTTACTTTTACTGAATAGAGCCAGCAATAAACTCAGCAATTACTCTTTTCAAAATAAGATTTTGTACATAAAGATGTGTTCTAATCGACTGTGGTAATAAAATATAGTGGCTACCACAGCATCAAAATAGATATTATACAATGAAATTGTGTCCATCGGAATGGCAAACAAGTAGGTCTGACAAATCGATAGATAGGAGATAATGGGATAAGATTCTTTTTGTAGACAATTTTTTTCTACCATGGGGTCACAGCAATAATAAAGATGATCATATTCGCAACATCTTACTCGATCAGGATTACAAGCCCACTTGAGGCCTAGCAATAAGAACAAAGATATGAGATATGGGACAAAAAACCTTCACGTCTCAGAGTCGATAACGCATTGCGATGCCTATGGGGTTTCAAATGTCCATAGGCGGCGGTGACCACTTATTACAAGGTGATCCGCTTTGCGGCCATTTAAAAAAAAAAATTGAAAATTGCAATAGTGACTAACTTCTTGTGTATTTGTAATGTTTTTAAATTATTTTGATAAGTAAAATAGAAAACATATAAATATATATTATTTATAATTAAAAAAAAATCATCCATGAAAAATGCATGATATTTTTTATAAACAAAATTACAAACAATAACAAAAGAGTAGTCAAATTTACTATCACCTGATGTTGTCGACATTATAACACAAAAAGCTTATACGTTTTCTTCATTGTCGTTTAAGTTCCAGTGTTTATAAAGTTCTAGAATAACCCCCTTATATTAAAGAGTGATCAATAGATAGTATTATTATGTGAGATTGATTCTACCTTGGCTTTTTGGGTTCAGAATAGGCTTAATTAATTTGTTAAAATGACGAGTCGTAGGAACTTATAGTGAATAAACTACAATTATTAAACTGTTTTTAGGAACCCAATCCAGAAGATCCCCTAAATAAGGAAGCGGCAGATGAGCTGCAGAGCAACCGGCGGGTGTTCGAACAACACGTGCAAAGAGCCATGCGGGGCGGATACGTCGGCTCGTCTTACTTCGAGAGATGCCTCAAATGAACCACGCTACACACACATCTGTAAATTAATGCTACCAACTCTATATAAATAAAACAATCTCACTTTAATTTTAAGTATTTGATCATTTATTTATTTAATAAAATCAATACAAAGTATCTGGAGTTATATAAAAACACACATAGTACACTTTACATGCCCCATATATTTTTATAAGTTTTTTTATTTTATTAATTCATTAATATATATAAATAAATAATACATATTATAATGATGTCTGTGATATGTGTAGCTAAATAATAAACGTACCTATTAATTTAGGCTTCAGCTGTAAGAATGAACTTACAGCAGCAGTGCCACATTTTAAGTTCATAAAAATTAAGTATAGATGGCGCCACTTTAGTAGTAGTATTTTTTTCATAACTGCAATTATATAAAACTCATTAATCATCTCAAGATGACAGTAATTAATTCTAACATAATAATTCTTCGCTGCATCATATCTGCTATTTCTCAAATAGCATTGTTAGATTAGTAATTATTCGTGTAATTATTGAAGTTAATTTATATGTTTTTGTTATATTATACCAATGCTATAATATACAAAATTGGCGCGTATAAGAATACTGGTAAGTGAAGGGCAAGGCAAGCCCGGCGAGGGCTGGACGGGGCGGCGGCGCAGCGTCGCGTCGACAAGGGCCAACGTTTCGACGGGAGCACAGAGTGATGCGAAGTGAAGTGAGGCACAAGCGAGCCTTCGTCCGCGTGAGTCAGCCAAGTAGTGGGTGCTCGAGCGCCGCGCCACCGCTCCGGCATCGCCACTCGCCAAGCCAGTCAGTATCATTCCGAACGCCGTGCGGCTCGCGCACTCAGTCTCTACACACGCTTTCTCCACAACGCCGCGTGCTCAAGGTAGAGCTGTTTCGACACGGCACTCGGTTGCGAAAGTGTGCGCGATGATATACAAGTGAGAGCCGCCATCGGACGCCAGGGTAACGCTCATCGCACACGGTGAGCCAGTTTATTCGACGAGAGACATTCGAAACTCGCCAGCTGTGAGGGACGGGGGGCGCGCGACGCCGTCGGGTCGCACACGCGGGACCAACGTTACCACATACTTAGTTACTTACTGTGAGAGAGCAACGGAAACCAATTTTTAATGTGTCAAGTCAGTATAGCTTATTGCTGCTACGTCAGATCGTTGGGCGCCTCGAGCAGGAACTACAAGGTTATGCAAATGAGTTCTGAACGCTTCTATACCAGGGGTAATCAAAAGACCATTCACAACTTTAATAAACTTTAACGTTAAGTTGTTACCTTACGGTGTTAAGTGCTTATCTATCGTTTCCCTACCTTAAATTATCTTTCGGTGTCGCGATCGCTAATTGCTGATTACTGTGGAAGTCGTGTGATAAGGAGTCGGAGTGCTAGCTGAACGCGAGTGTTGATCAGAAATCAGAGCGGCTCCAGCAGGCGACGACAATGGCGGCCCCGCAAGAGGAGACCCTGCTCTCGCGCTGCGAAATCCCCATCATCGACCTCGCACACATAGGTAAGCAGACATCGGACCCCTACATAAACGCAAACCAAAACAAAGAGTTCAATGTCATTAATTTAGTTCATCTTTCAGTCAGCGCTTCTTTACCGTACCTAGCTATCCTATGAATCCCTTTCGCCGTAACTTTTTGTTGTCCTTAGATTGAATGGAAACTATATCATAAATTTCTTAATAATATTCGTCTCAGCACGCACAAGTAAAGCAGTCGACAGACACAATTTTTTTCAATGTGGACGACTCACAATGAGACGTTTACCTGAGCCCGTCCTTATTATAGACGGACCCTCGCCCGGCTCGCGATGCTCTCGCAATGTCGCATGTCAGCCAACGGAGCGACGACCGACAGCTGCTCTGTTGTGCATCGATGCTTAAATTTTATATAAACCTTTATATAATCTCTGCATCTCACTCTAAAATGAGTTCAAAACTTGATTTGACAGTTTAACACAACTCGGCGGCCTATTTTTAGTAGTAAGTAATAACATAACTTTAACCTTTGTATAAAGCAAACAATCGGAACCATACTTAGGTAGTACCTACATTATAAACATGACTGATCCTGACTGATACCTACCTATAAGTACAAAAACAAAACATAAACAAAGAGCTGAAGTCACTGAAATTATGACTAAGTGAATCGGGCGTGATTCAAACTATGTCGTTCCGTACCCTAAATAAATAAATCTATATGTGAGTTTGAGTCAACAGGATAAATCGAAGCATCGCTATTCCTGAAGCTTATATTTACAATCGTATTACACCACTTAACTAGTGGCACCAAGTAGCACCATATTATAATAGCTCAAATGTCGTAGATAAGCATGTCTCTTGTCTCGCTATGGTTGTCTCATTCTGGCATTGGATAGCTAGAGGCTGTCATAAGGGATATCATAATGTGACTGCAGCAACCATCCTACAGCCATCAACATCTAATCAGAAGTCTTAACTAAATGTAACTTCGTTATATTTACGCTCATTGTAGATTCCTTAAACAGATAAATATACTCTTTCACTATTTGTAAAGCTGAGCCAAAAATCTCAATATTGATGCCTATCAATCTATGTCGCCCTTTCCGGCCTTTAGTGTTAAAGTAGCATATATTAGTGCATTCTGCAGCTAAAATTACATTGAATAAAAATGAACCTTTGCATTGTGGGGGCAATGATCGACCCTTTGTTATTCCGAGCCCGTCTGCGCTACGTCCCGACTCAACACGCAACTTTTCGATTCAAGTCTAGAATTAACTGTGCGTGTAAGCAACTCGATAAATAAGTTTTATTATGTAAAAGTAGAAATTTAGCTTACATTGCCAATTACTGAGTAAATCGGCGTAGAGTTAGGTAAAAAGGTAGAATGCAATAATATCCTGGCCAATATTTACCAATGAATCCTACCATTGGAATCTTCTGTAACGGAAAACTACACGTTATTTGCCTACCTAAAGAAATACGCACACAACAAAGACTAATTTTAAAGCCATTTGCAAACATCTCAGCGATACGTATGTACCTACCTAATATATAGGTAATTTTAATTACAATCCTTCGTACCCAAGTGGATTCATTACTCCTGCATACCAACGCAAGAAATACGAATTGTGGAAATCCGCCGAAGGTTAAATAGCTGGATGCAGCTCACATGGTGTTCTTTAATTCATTTACATGTTGATTAGCCGTTTGATTTTTAATAATATGTAGATTGATACAGGTAGGTAGGTATAAATAATCTAACATGAAAAACAAAACGAGGGGCTTTTGTATTTAGATGTAAACCTATGTTATCAAATCATAAATTATTATTATACCAAATGTATTACATGGGTATCTACTCTTTGTACCTACTTCTACAATTCTAAACGAATATAAGTAGGTTTGTGGTTTCATATCTGGCGCCTAGTTTGCGACCCAGTCTAGATGAGCTGACAAACAAAGATTAAAGATATAAAATCTTGAAGGCAGATGAACAGTGGCAGGGATGCAGTTATTACATGACAAACTATTAAATCGCTCTCTGTTAGCATTATCCTGGTAAGTGCCGCCCGCTCGATGCGTCACTCAAAAACCGTAACAGTGTGCCGCTACTTCCCCGAACTTGTTGAACTCGTTTATTTTTCTTTTTATCATTTGGTATCATGTTGCAAACCAAATCATCCAACTCGGTTACTCGGCCACCATCGTCGTGACTTTTGACTAGTTCAACGTACTGCAATTCACATGTTAAGTTGCGGAGGGTGCCGGGGGAGAGACAAGGAGAAAAGATTCTAATGAAAGCGAATACATTTTCTTTTCTTTAATTTTTTTGTGTCCATCGAAAGCTTACCAATATTTTCATGAGAATACTTTTGTTAAACGAGCAAGGCAATATCTACAACAATTCATCGATTTTTGATTGAATATTATTTAATTTAACAATGCTAGTTGTCAAAAGTCTCATCATGGATACGATTTGAATGAACGGTTAGAGGTGACGTCAGCAAAATTTGCGAAGATAACACGGTTTTGAGCATGATATCTACCTACATAGTTGGTAAAAGACAATGTAACATTAAAATATTACCTACTATTTTAAGAGAAGGCTCCCCAGACCGTATTTACAATAACTTTAGAATTATTTACATATTTTATATACCGTAGGTAAATTTCAAGTCTAAATCATTTGTGGACTACAATAGGTATTGTTAATATCTAACACATTTATGTAAACTAGTGTTCGCCCACTGGTCGACTACGACCATAAATATTATTGAAAATTTTAAGCAAACATAATATGATTTTGAAGGAGACTGTTTTTTAAATGTATCTAAAGCTCGTTAATAGGCTACTAAACAAACAAAAAAGACTTCTGAAACAAAAGAGAAAATTATAGTCAACTATTTTGACTATGGCCATTAAATTTTCATCTTATTTCATATCTATTGAGCGATTATAATAATCACCTTAGATTGTGTATAAGAGTAAACACCACTGTTTCTAAAATACAACTGGCAATCAGTTATAAAGTCAACCAGTAACAGTCGTTCAGCCCTACATGACGGTCAACTTAAAGCCACTGCGTTTTCGGAATTACAATTGTCTCAGCATATCACCTCGAATCGACATGCCAGCTATTGTCCTCGACTAATGCTGTACATCCTAGTGACGTCGGACGGCCATTGTATGCTGCGCCAATACCATACCATCTGTGTACACCGAATTCGCTTTGACTATTTGCATACGTAGCTACATTTTTATCGAGTGCTAACGTCACGAACAAGTCAAAAGTTATCCATACGAGGTACACGGTGTTACATGTTTTTAAAATTATAAAAATAAATCTGTCGAACGATCAATCTTCTCAGCTTTGAAACCGAGTTACACGATCCGGGCGCTGGTTCAAGTGCATTATGAGTTTAATCATTAAAAGTACATACATATAATTTTCTGTATGGTTGTCGTCAATCTATCTCATATATTCATCATCATTTAACCTTTCAAGTGCGTTTGCTGCATTGTAACGTGCCGCTCTTGGATTGGATGGTATTGGTCCAATTTGATTTATGAACGGTTTATTGAAGCGGCACGTGTATCGTGGAGGTTCCTACTTGCATTCTGCGCGATAGAATAAATCAAATTGTAATTCCATTTCAATAACGAGTGTATTTAAAAAGATATCCTAGAGCAAATGGTAGCAATGCTTCATAGATTTTATGATGGAAACAAAGACTAGTAAAGACTCGGCAAGTCTATCTATTCCCAAGTAATACCAGATACATTAGATCCCTTCTTAAAGCGAGTGAAGCGGTGCGATAGCTAGTAATAACAAAATTAAAATGGTTCAGTGCACTGCATTCCAACAATATACGTAGATACATTCAACAAGTTAATAACAAAAAGGCAAACAAGTAGCTAAGTATTTATAAAACAAAAAAAAATGTATGGCTCGGGAAAACCTTGCAGCCTATGCAAAGTAGGTAGGTAAGAATGTAGGCACTTTGGTTAATCTCCGTAAATGATATCTAATGAGTAAATCAAGATCATAAACCTTATAAATGAATAGGGTAGATTACCTATATCTTGTGAATATGGACTGGGAAGGTTATTTCCCCGCGCAGTACATCATAGAGAAGGCTGATATGTAAATTTTATCATCATAGGTAGTAGATATAAGTTTCCTTGTGGATTTAATATGTACTACAAAACAAACTCATTAATGTACTGTAAATCTAAGGAAATTGCATTTCCTTTGTATATGTACCTGATAGATAAAGCTAACAATGGATAATTGTAAAACCTACTTATTATATTTTATACTTGCATTTATTGGCGACAATTAACATGATTGTCTGTGTTTACTTTATTTAATCGTAACATTCAGTGTTCTTCATTTTCTTAAGCCTCTGTATAAATTAATTGCTGATAATAATTCTGCGTATTTTATAGGTACGACAGATGTTTGAATAAGTATGAAATCTGAGACAAACTGTGTGTGTGTACTTATGTACGCACGTAAGAAGTTATACTCGAAATTATTGGTGAGAAAAACTGGACAGAAAGTATTCGTCTTTACTATTCAGTCGTGAAATTGATTTTTGTAGTGTCCAAACTCTTTGCACTAGCAACGAATAACAATTTTTGACGTCTTGAGGTTATTATTGACAATAATATCATTACTCTCATTGACACTGACAGTTGCGATCTGTGCGATGTTCCTTAGATACCTAGCAGCAGACGTAGCAGCTAACTTCAGGGTGACGGTGTGCGCGCGCATCGTAAAAATTTACTCACAACATTTTTCCCTAACGCGCCAAAAGTAGTATAACTTCAATTATTAAGATAATAAAAAAAACAGGATGTGTCGTAAGGACACGATAGAACTTTTGTATTACAGAGAAATATTTTAATTAACCATCAATCACTTTTGAATCTCTAGGAACCAGCAGGTTTCAGCAAGCTTCTGAAAATGGGTACTTACAATCTCTAAAAACGCCGTTCGTCGATACTTGTAGGGAGTTAGATCATTATTTAAAAAACGTGTGAGTTATACACGTGACGCGCACGTAAGGGTCCGTTCCATGATAATATAACAGTACGTATAGTAAATATTGACAAGAACTGAACGTTTCGCAATTCATTCTTGAACAATTAGGTGAAGACATAGCAAAGTAAATTATAATTTACACGTCCACCAGCCGTACGTCTTTGCGAAATAAAAGAAAATTTACAAATAATTTCCTGTTATTCATGCTGTTTTGTTTTTCATTATAATACAATGGTCCGTCCCCCAGTCATGGGTTATTTCATAAAAGCTTTGTCAGCCTTTTCTTATTATTTAAATGATGTGTTGTTAAGTAAACAACGTGCAAGCCAGTAAAATGAGTCGAATATTTAGAAAGAAAATAAGTTGGTATTGCTCGCAACCTGTCTGTTGTCACAGCGTGATTAATGGTCAAATGAGGCTAGCCAGCTAGGGTATCTTTGCCCGTTAGAAAAACCGCTCGTTTGTAGTGTTGCCAGACGTCATAAATCCTGCATTGACTCGTCAATTGCAGCGTTTACCGTGGTGCCGAGTGAGCTTGACAAATGAAACAAATGCACTGGCTCCCAGTCAGTTTTACAATCCGCTAATTTCAGCTCCTAACTAGAGAGATCACAAAGAGAGAGCGAAAAGCGGAAGTAAACTAGCGTTACATAAACAGCAATATTGGCGGTCCTATTATAAATAATGCGTATTTAACATAAAGTAGAAGTACTCTATTAACTGTGCGGTCCGATAGGCGGTTATAGTATTCGTCACATCTGTTAATCGCCCCTGGTCTGAAACAATATATGCAATTTTTATAGCCACTTAAAATAAATAGCAATTTTTTTATCATCTAAGATTTGAGTGATTCCATTCTCTTTGAAAAATAATACATACCTTAACTAATAAATAGGACTGGAATTTTACCGCAATTCCTAATTTAAAAAATGTGAATGGAGCATTCTATTCTTAGCTGCTAAACAGACACAAGTCTTAATTGCCTGTGTATGTCGGAGACATTTACAATAGACGCCGACAAAAAGCAATTGCCTTATAAATAAATATCTATAACTACAGCTTCTAAACAGAAATGTAATCAGTGAACGGTACCACTTAAATAGATTTCACTTTCTATCCTTGTCGCGTCACCTTGGCTGCTTTTTACCAAGCAGCCGATAATAATGTTTTTAAAGGTAGAACGACTTTAAAAGTTCATTGTCACATCATATCTATTTGAAACCTTGACGAAGCAAACGATCGATATACATATTTTGGATTGGTGCATGTGCCTTTTTTTGTGACACCAAAGCGGCATTTGGTAAGATGTGAATAAAATCCAATAACGACCGAGACTTTAAAATAAAAACCAACGTACCTAGAGAAACATATTCATATTATTAAACATTGCGCTCAAAGGCAGAGTAAAACCAGTTGTGGAAATGTCATAGAACGCAAACCGCGCCATTCAAATTAGCTCTGAGTTGAAACGGACACGTGAACATCTAAAAGCACCAACTTATTATGGATAATATGCTATACAAGATGAAGGTATATTCTATCTGTATTCCATATTTCATTCAAATTCGTAGAGCCATTTATGGGCGATAGAGTCACCAACATCGAGATGAACATCGAATCTTTACATTTTTAGTTAGTGGGCGGTACATTGTATACCTACGTGTATAAACAATAGGATAACTAAAAAAGTAATAGAATTTATTATCACTATATGCCCCACGGTAGGTACAGCTTTGTTACGCTAATTTGTTAAGCCGATAACGCCCAGGATTTGCGACCGATAAAACAATATCAAAGAGATAAAATAGGAATTACAATACAATGGGAAAAAGTGTTATGTCTTCTAAGTATTCACTCAGTAGGACCTAACAAAAGAAAATCGAAGAAATATTATTATTAGAAGTTATTATTTAACGGTTATGTTTTTTTATTGTAAGTTCCAAGTTTCCAACACACATTTGATGTCATTGAAAAATCTAAGAAATAACATTCTGTAAATCTACAAAAATAACAAACAATATCAAGGTTAAGTACATAAGTAAGTAATAATAGGTAATACCAGTAACACTGAGAAAATACGCATTGGTTATTTTCTTCATGGCGTATTAAACATTCAAAAATACCCAAGCATAACGTGTAACTAGGGTTGCCAGGTCGCCAAACCTAATAGCCGGACAGACTAGTCAGTTTGACCGATCATTTGGGTGAAAAGGCCGGACACCCTACATTATTGAGGGTTTTGTGTCTCAGTATCAAGCTTTTTGATTACCCGCTCGTTTGCGAAATGTAAAATACCTAACAAAAGCCGGACGAGCCGGACACCGTTTCTTTTGGCCGGACACGCAAACAAAAAGCCTAACTATGTCCGGCTTTATCCGGACGTCTGGCAACGCTACGTGTAAGCAATTATGGTTGCTCGCTTACGCAAATATTCCAAATTTGATATCAATATTTTCCTACTGACACGATGATGGATGTCTTTTGCACAGATTAATTACCTACCTATAGCTAACTTCATTATCTAATCGCTTCGTATCAGTGACATGTGTTTTGATTTATTTACTTGCCATACCTATTTGTTTTCACATCTTACAGTACACATATGTCTTATACGTAGCAAAAGTTTATTTTGATGTCGCTCAACTTAAAGATAAATCACGAGAATTTATTGTTACATTGACTTTTTTATACAACAAATGGATTAAAGTTCTATCACATACCAAGCCTTGTATTGCTCAATAAGAATTACCAACATAATAATAAATATTTATGTATTGAACTGCAATCATTATATAATCACATGATTGTCACGTTTTATCGTCGTTATCTACACATGGTTCACGATTTTGCTATTAGGCGATATTATAAAACTTTAAATTAAGTCAACTACAGGTCTTTTTATACTTGTCAGATTTCAAATTCCATTACAGTGGGAATAGGTGGGAACAGTCGTCATCTATCTTTGTTTTTACAATAAAATATTACGGCCATAACAAGTTTGTAAACTAACTAACATGGAAATAGGCAGAAAAAGATCCCATAGGCGTTTTTAAGTAACATAATCTTATATTCAGAAACAAAACATAAAAATAGATATTGACTGAAAAAATAATAGTTTTATGAAGGTTCTATGAGGACTGAAGCCTTTGGCGAAGGAAAACATATTGTGAGAAAACCATAACATTGTCTACCACTTTCATGTTCTGTCCCTAACAACTAGTATGTTCCGGCAGCTGCACTTTCCAACCAGTTGCCGCAGGCTTCGTTTGGTTATATAGACTTCGGTGTTAAATATTTCTTACCCCTTATCCTTACCCTTCAACATTTCGAATGTTTAATGATAAAAGTCTAATCATATTGAACAAGGCACTAACCAAAGGAAATCCATTCCAAATCATAAATCAAACCCTTGGATAAAAACAAAGTAACATATGGGTTCGCTCGTTAGATCACATAAGTTCTTCATGCAAAAAGTACATCAACCCTAACTATAAACGATACGCAAGAAATGTACGATTCACATCGTCGACCTTAGGTATATTGATTCTATATCTAGAGACATTGCCGAAGCTTTATGAAAAGGTTTGTCTGTGTAATCATTCAATTAACAATCGGTTGAATAAATGTACCTAATTATAAACGCAATAAAGTAAATTGTTCCATGACAGTCTTTAAAGTAAAAGCAGGTACTTAGGTACCAAATAAATCGAATATTTTATACCTGGTAAACTACAGTTTTAAATAAATTATAAAATGCATCATCATCTTTATGTTAAAACAGGTAAAAAGCAGTTAAAGTAAAAAACATTGTTAAGTGTACTTAACGTTCCAAAATTAAAGACAATTGTGATGGAGGTAAAGTGGCCGTCAGAGGTCAAATGCTTAGATATCATAAGGAAAACAGATGAAACTTCCGAAGGGGATTTACGAGGTCATTATCCAAATATCAAATTGCGTTCGTTGAATTTAAATTATGAACCTACCTACTTACCTACTTAAGTTTAAATTTGTATGAATATTTTTAAGTGAACAGTACATCTTTCCGTTTCTAAATTTATTTGTTAGTACAAGTCAGCAGGGATGAAATCGTGAAAAAAAATATAATCCGTTTATATATTTTAGTGGGTAGGTATCAAACTGTAGAACTAAGAATCAGAAAATAGTTACTAGTCTGTTCTTTAGGATGATATCCTCGACGCGACGTTGCCGTGTGTATTTTTACGAAATCTTTCACAAGCACTGTCCCGGTTTTTTTTTTATTTTTTCTGTCTATCACAGGTTAAGCCAATATCATGCTAATGTCTCAACAAACACGTTTCACTTTTCATATATTTATTAAACGAGTTTGACGTAGATAAAGATTCCTAAGGGGCCGTCCATTATTTACGCGAGGCGTTTAGGGGATCGAGTTGAAACTCATCCAATCTCACGTGGGGGGAGGGGGAATCTCGGCAAATATCATATATTATTTGTATCTCCTAAAACCAGTCTAAAATTACAGGGAAACTGGGTTAAATTAAGTTAAAAATGTTTCGCCACTTAAATATGGCTAAATAATATATAATATTTATCACGGTTATACGAATGCCACAAAGTAGCAGTTACAAATCTAACGTGAGATTAGGGGCGGGGGGTGGAGGTCAAGCTAAATCTCACGACATCTCGCCAAGGGGAAAGGTCGAGAAATCGCCAAAATCATCTTACGTAATTAATGGATGCCCTCTAATAAGAAAAAATACCTGACATTATTATTTCAATTTCTTGACTATCTTGATTTAGTTTCATTACTTAATTTTATTTCTGTTTCAACGACTCAATCAAGGTTTTTATCACTAAATTCATAACATTCTTGGTCACACTTTTGAACAAAAAAAAAGGTATTTATAGATATCTTTCCTTCCAACACTTAAAAAAAGGCATTGCTCATAATATTTTACTGATAACATTTCACGTTGCGCAGTCGCACGTGTACGATATCGTAAAACAAGTTCAGTGTAAACATTGTTCACATTGCAATCAATTATTGCTAGTTTCATGAACCTTTTCATTGGTATCCTTATACTTATTACTTACACATACAAAACGATAATGGGATAGTAGATTACGTGTCTGATTTTAATGACTATTTAAGATTATTTTATCTAACTAAATCCCAGGTAAAATATCCAATTGCAATCGACGCGCCAGATGGAAATACTTATTTATCTTGTGTTTGAATACAATGGTAATGATGCGATTGTACTTATTAAACGATACGTACTTAGGAGGGAAGTTTTTTTTAAGGGACGAAGGTGTTAGCCTGATTGCTGTTACACCCTTACGCGAGCATTTCAGAGAGAAAGTTCTAAAATAATTTTTAACTTGAGGATCACAAACTATCCAGCATACCATACTAAAAGCTTGCGCTAGAGCCCATCACAGTACAAGAACCTACGACCTTCATGATAAAAGCTGATTTCTCTGTCACTGAGCTGATGATGTGATCATCGGCATTGCATTGTTTGACATGACGCATTGTAATTTCGCACGAAATGTTACAATTTAGTTTATTTTGGGTTTTAAAGTAATATACATATGTTGGAAAAGTCAGATGTTTGAATGTCTGTCACTGGTTTTCGCATATATGGTTCGACGGGTTCATTTGTAGGTAATTTGGCGCACTTTTAATACGGTACTTATAGATACAGTGTAAACTCTTTATAACGAAACTCAAGGGACTGAGCATTTTTTGTCGTTATAGAGAGTTATCGTTATATGGAGTGAACAAAAAAAAACAAAACAAAGTGAACAAACCAACCAACTTGGGCTCACTTCAACGTTATAGGGAGTTTATCGTTATAAAGGATAACGTTATAAAGAGTTTACACTGTATTAACACAAATGTATACGTATATATCTGGCCATAGTAACAATGGTTCTTTGAACGAACGTACCTAATCGATACAGAAAAAATTACGACATGTTATTTCCGGGTTGTATTCAAACGATGATATTGCGAACAACTTGCCAATAATAAGATAATATTTATTATCTTGACAGCAGAGCTGTCGGCAGTCTTATCGATCAAAGGTTTTTACGCCCTTCAATATTCTAAAATTACTTGTACCTGTGTTTAATACAATAAAGTACTAATTGCTTGGCAAAGCCTCCTTATTCAGCTAATACAAATGTTGTCGGCCACCTGCAATGAGGCCTCCAAGAGCGGACCTCTTACTTGATTGTTTAGTTAGCGAAGGAGATAGAGCGTATTATAGCATATATGGAGACCGCGACGAAACACCGTCGTGCTATCATTTTACCTTACAGAATTACACCCCTAGAAGGTTCTCAGGAACAAATTTTCAACATCACCAGGGCCCTAGAAGTTCTCATATAGAAGTATGAAGATCAAAACTACTGAAGTACCGCCGGTTCCGAAGTCAGCCTTGTTTTCATTGGCTGAAAGTTCAGGGTCATCGTTGGATTCGAACCTACAGCACTCATTACGACATTCGTCGTCCTGTTATTATTAGCCTGAACGCCTCAACGGATCTAGATTACAGATATAGATAATAGCTTAGAATAGCACATAGGCTTTACTTGCCGAAATAACATCCCTCAGTAACGCGGGTGAAACCGTGGTAACAAGTAATATATTGTTTGATTAGTCACAGTAGGTAGGTACAGACATGGAGCGTGATGAAGTGAGCCTCATAATTACTGATATGGCACTCTAAACTACCAATTCTAATCTAAGAATACACCGCCTAATGATTAGCAACTAGGTACTTCAATTTCTATTGCTTTTAGACGACAAATGAATCACGTTTTCCTGAAAATCTGTGTCATGAAACACTCCAATTCATTGATGAAATTCCAATGGTTTCTTCTACTCTAAGTTTTCCTCATCGGTCATGGTTTATTTATTGTCATTGAGTGTGATGGAAACACAATTATGTATAGTTTTCCTTAAAGTTTTCTTGTCTTCGTGTTTGTTTGACATGTTACAAATGTGACAAATATGCTTGCATACATTTACTTTGATTACGACGTACGTAGGTACCTGCTAGTAATCCAAATCCGTTGGGTAGTTTTTGCGTGAAAGAGGAACAAACATCCATACATACAAACTTTCGCGTTTATAATATTAGTAGGATTGTGAATATTCAGTAACACTATTTCAACATGCTCTTCCTACATAACGTGATACGTCGTTATTCAACATTTTAGGCTACGTATGTACTTCCGCGAGTCTTTGTTTGAATTAAACGTTTTTGTAACACGTCATCGCAGATTGAACGCACACCGTTAAATCTTTTGTGTTTCAAGCATTCATTTAGGTAACAGATTTATGATTTTCGTGCATTCTTATTGTTGTGTAATCTACAATGCATTTGCTATTTTAGTAAACGTACATAGTAAGGTATTGATTACTAAAATACTCGAATAAAGTCAGCAGAAACTAAAGTCCAATGATTTATTAATTGTTGAAAGCTAAATATAGCCAATAACTCTAATTGATTTAATTAGTAGACTTATTTAATGAGTAATACAGTTGTAAGGAACTTCATTCAATGTTTCTACTTCAGTCAGTGGGAATATGCACCTAAACGTATTTAATAGGAAACTACCCATGTAAGATATGTCCAACTTACTCAGTCTACGATCATTACATGGCATAATTACTGTCACATACCTGTTCAACTAAGTACATAATACAGCATTGTTCTATATATATAAATGAGAAATTATGATACACAAACGATTAAATTGATTTGGACGAAATTTGACAGACGGTTAGTTTATAGCTTGAATTATCACATTATATCCTCGAGCAGTAGAGCTCTTAGTGCAGAGTTCGTCCGGGGAAGTACTACCTTACCCATTTCTGTCGTGAAGCGGAAGTGCACTTGTGTTACTGTGTTTCGGTTAGAAAGGTAAGTGGGCCGGTGAAATGATCCATCGAAAACGCGGATGATACCGTGCGGAAGTTTATATTTATTAGTAATTAGTATATACATACCCTAATTTATCAAACCTAGTAACCCACTCAGGCATTCACCTCGGTACTGCTATCTATCATCATCAACACATGTGAGAGATGTCGATGGAGAATAAATCTCTATTCGTTCTTCTGTCTCTTCGAGTACCTATTTATAACAAAGTCACAGCTTAGGACTAAAACTAATTAAGTTTTTTATTTCTTATAAATAAAAATAAAGTACATAGTCATTGTTGAAATTAACTACTTAGGTATCAAGCTTAATTCTATTGTTTATGTTGTGAGAACCTGAAACTAATTTGCGGTAAGGTTAATTGTCGTAGCAAAAAAGGCTGTTATGGAAAATTTGGTTGGGTAACGCTGCGGATTTTAAGGTAAATATGTATTTGAACTGAACCTATAAGCTATGTAGGTACTAGACTTACTAGGCTATCCTTCAACTAAAAGAAACGATTTAGAATCGGTTTAATAGCGACGATAATAATAATAATAATAAATATCCTGGGACATTCTTTACACCAGATAACTGATATACTACATACGAGTATCCTACGTTTTTTTTCTAAATACATACTTATATAGATATTATATTTACAACCAGACACAGAACAAACAGACATGTTCATGCATACAAATGTTTGTTCTGGTTGGGAATCGAACCCGCGACCTTCGATTCGGCAGTTAGAGTCGCTAACCACCAAGCCAACAGGCCGATGACGATGCCAAAAATATACATCTTTTTTTTAACAAGTAGGCTCACAAACAGTGACACGGTCCACCTGATGATAAATGGTCACCGCCGCCTATAGACATTTGCAACCAGGGGTATTGCCAATACGTGGTCGACCCTGAGACGCGAAGTTCTTGTCTCATGTGCCTGTAATTTCACCGGCCCCTTACCTTCCGAAACACACACAGTAAAACAAGTGCAGTACCGCTTCACGGCGGAAATGGGTAAGGCAGCACTTCGCAGGACGAACTCTGCACAAAGAGCTTTACTATACACAATACATAGAGAGACAAAAGCTGTAACGGAAACTCCTTTCTACATCTTAAACTTGCGGCACGCTATGATGGCCGTTTTGACGTGTAACAATGACAAATGCACCTTATGTTTAAAGGAATAAAGGTTATTTTTCACCTTTATTCCTTTAGACATAAGGTGCATCCATTGATACAACAGCTAATTGTGTGATGATGGAATCAACCTTATTCCAAAGCAATACAAATTCTTTTCCTTTGACAAACTGAAACAACAAAATGGCCATCATAGCGTGCCGGTCAAAAAAAAGGAGGAGGTAGGTTACACCAATACGTACTTGTACAAATGATGTGCTCACGTATGATGTACTACTATCTTTAGTACCCACATATCAAGTAGGTACTTAACTAATATATTCACGAACATAATATTCTTGAGAAGCAAGGACCTACACGTAAATGGAAGAAAAAACCTACGACAGATGGCGGACCTATAAAATACAATACGCTTGGTAGCTAAGTGAGTTTTCCGTTATCACAATTTCTGTAATGTATAAAACAAAGCCATTATTTCTCTTTGTCGGTCCACTTTCCTTTCGTTATTTAAACTACGCAATATAAACTTGTTTGTCGACCAAAGTGGAATAAAAGAATAAACAAACAAAAAAATTATATGTTAAAACATTAATATTATCCTACTCAAACAAAGCCGAGGCGGGCGCTATTGAGTTATAGCTAGTAGATCATAAAGTTTACATGATTTCAATAATGCTTGCGCAGTTTGTGTAACTTTAATAGGTACTTACGTACATCGATGTGGTTGTATCGGCGTTGTATAGGCTAAATTCTTAATATCTACTTACTTCCATTTCCCGTTTTTCTGTCCACGCACAGGATCTATACTACACCGATACAACCTTTTTGTGTGTACGTTTAGCCAAAGCAAGGTACCTTTTAAAGTTACACAAACTACGCAACGTCTGTAACATTTAAGTTATGCAACCTTGAACTTTAACTCACAATAGATAAGAGGCTGCAATACCAAACAGCTGATACTATTTGCTAATAAAATACGGATTGCGGCCATATTGGAACATTAGTCCCCAAATAGGAAAGTACTGCCATGATGTAGTCTATAGACTCTATATATGGACACTGTAGAACTCTTTCTTATAAAAACTGTCCATGTAACTTTACTCCATTTTAGGATGTAGGCCTACACTACCTACCTCCTGCTTATCCCTACAAGGAAGTACCACGCAGTGCAAAATAGCTTTTTCTTATTAAACCACACTCAAAAATGACAATATTAACATTACTCACAGACAGTTGCAGTTTGTGCGATGTTCCGGAGAGACAGTTATCAGCTAACTTCACCATGTCGCTTTTTGGCGGACGGTGTGCGCGCGCTACGTAATAATTTGACTCTCATATTTTTTTCATCTTCAAAAAACAAGAATAAAATTTTGGTTTTCACATTATTTCATGAAATGTTCTTGCTTGACAATAAAATGCGAAATTATACGAGTACATGTACTTATATCCTTAGAAAATAAATTGTAGTTTACCCCTAATTTACAGTTCCAATCAAATAAAGCAAAGTGTAGTATGTTGAGATAGTATTATATTATGTAACATCTACCAAATATTCTCTAAATCATATACCTACCTATTTATCTTCAATATTATGGCACACAAGTCCCACGCATCGTTCACGCTTACGTTATCTATGTGGGACAAACATAAATCCCCATTAAAGTAATAGTTATGAGTCCACATGGGCTATTAGGTACGGCAAGTAAGCAACACGCAGTCAGTAAATATAAATAAAATGTCCTAGGAAATTCTTTACAGACGGCTATCTAATCCCAAACTAAGCAGAGCTTGTACTATGGAAACTTGTTAACTGATATATCTACTACATAGACACAAAACAAACAGACATGTCCATGTACACAACTTGTCCTGGGTGGGAATCGAACGCACGACCTACGGCGTGGTAGTCAGGGTATGTAACAATTAAGCCAACTGACCCGTCGCAGTACCTCAATGGTACGGATGTTTATTTTTCAATGATGAGCGATTTAATGCTCGAGCTGAAAGCGTTCCTTCATCAACAGTAAGTAAGGTTATTCAGCTCATATCTAGAAACATTGTGGGGTTTTCTTGTCCGTTAGGTACCTACTCTACAGACTAATCAAGATTCTGAGGGGTCCAATTATACTAGTACCTACGTGTTGTCTTCACTTTCACCTAATGTTTTTTTAGACATTTTTTTTTACCTATATGAGTCACTGAACATGACTCAACGTAAATGCAATCTTGGTAATAATAAAACTAAATTAGGTACTTGATTTACAACATATTAACAATGCCTCATACACATGATCTCAAAGTTATCGAGTGCAACAATCAGAGTCCAATTTGTGGAAGTTGTGGTGACAGCTACGATGTGATAAAGTTGCATGGATAACGTCATAATATTGAACGAAATAATGACATGACGGAAACCGTTAACGGTCTGATTATTACAGCAAAGCATTGGTTACTCATTGATTACAAAATCACTTCTATATATATCTCCATAAATGTGAATTTTATTTAAATTCTTCATTTACAATGGGTCATAGTACCTTATGGTTCTATGAATGAAGCCTGTAAATTAATAAATCTATCATCAGATACTAATAATATTCTTTAAAAAAGCGACTTTCATTTCCTAGTACGACACCCGCATATATAATTTTATATTGGACAAAAATATATGTCAGAGCATGCCATCGGCAGAACCGTGTCACGGCCAGACCTTCAGCTAACTCGGAATGTACGTACGGTCGTATATTTTATTCATATTGTGCAAGGTGAGGTGAACTGGCGTTTAACATGCAACATCTTTCAGGTCACAGCATACAATTCGCACAAATGTACTAGACTACCAAGACAATGAGGATGTAGGCAGCTATTGTATTTCTCAACGAAGACAGTTTTTGTACTCCCCACTCAATAGGAAAATGGTTGCACGGTCGCCCGGGCGTTGCAAATTATTATTATATTTTGCAATTTATAACAAGTTACTACCTACATAACTGGTAACGCTCAGATGCACTTATATGTATATGGGAAAACCGTGCTTGCGATTAATAATATTAACTCGATGCCAGTACAATTTTAAAGTTTATCAGCTGCAAGTTTTACGAATTGCATGACGTCAGCATAACACAATGGAAATTAACGGAGTAATTAATAATTTTCCAGGTACGGATGTGTGTCCTATGAAATCAGTGGTGAGGCGCATCGGCCAACAGCTGTTCACTGCACTCAGTGGAAAAGGTCTCGCCGTGCTCGTCAACCACGGAATCGCCGACGAGAAGGTGAACTAATTGATTAAACCTGCACTAATTGATTTAACGGGCCAGCTGGCTTGGTGGTTAGAGATTCTGACTACCACGCCGCAGGTCGTGGGTTCGATTCCCACGCAGAACAAACATTTGTGTGCATGAACATGTTTGTCTGTTCTGTGTCTAGATGTAAATATCTATATAAGTATTTATTTAAAAAGTAGTAAAGATATAATGTGTAGTATATCAGTTATCTGGTTTCCATAGTACAACCTCTGCTTAGTTTGGGATCAGATGGCCGTGTGTAAAGAATGTCCCAGAATATCCATTATTATTATTTAAAAAAGGAAGCCACTATCTCTAGATATCTTTGATCTAGAGTAGTGCATTGCACTAACATTGAGATCGGGATGAAGTTGGCGCAGATGTAACTTCCGCTGCTATAAATGCTAACGTTAACTGAACCAGCACGTGTTTCACGCCGCGCGCCGTTCAGTTCTATGAACCTTACCTTTGTACCCAGAAATAAACACAATCATGAAAGGTCCCGTTAACTCATTATCAACACATTAATACCTACCAACCTGAAGCTTTCTTTATAAACAAGAGCCGTTGAAACGGTCTCTAAAATATTTTGTTGTATATTTCAGTTGAAAGCTGTGTACGCAGATTTGGACAACTTTTGCGCTTTACCGGAGGGATGCCAATCTCAGTACCTGCGTAACCCTGTCAACAACCATGGCTATGTGCGTCCAGGAATGGAACAATTCGATAATACTAAAAAGGTACCTACGCTCATTTTAACCGGTAATAAACTTGTAATAATGGCATTTTATGCTCTATTTTGAGATATATTTTCGGTCTGAGGATCATAGGGAAAACTATAATTCATAGCTATCATTATTTAGAATTGTATATTTATCTTAAAAAACACTTTTTACAAAATGTTTACTTTCAGCACACATTGTAAATAGTTTCTCAAAGTCATTTACTCAGTTTTAACCCAAATTTTATGTTAGGATCGTGTCTGGGCTACTATGATGTATTTAATCGCTCTTATTTCTCATTCCAGGAACTACGTCACTCCTTTAACATCACGACGCTGTCGGCCGCTGCGATGCCAGCTCAAGAGGAGGTGCCCCAATTTCTGCAACACGCCATACCTCTAGCTCAAGACCTCACCAATCTGTCGAGGGTGTTGTTGCAGGCTCTCGCCTACGCTTTCGGTGATTATTCATTATTATTTTTATTTTTAGCACAAAGATACTTCTTCAAAATATTTACATGAACCAGCAAGAAATAGGAATCAGAACACATTTGAGTTATTTTCAACATTCTGTTTGTTTCTGTTACAATTCCGTACGCGATCTGCATTTGCTTTTCTAAACATGAAGAGTGAGTGAAAGTATTTGTTCCATTGATTAAATATATTTATATTCCTCATTGATGTTAGATAGGTAGAGGTGTCAGTTTCCCAATTTTTTATTAGGATTATCGTCGAATTGTAGGTTTGCCGCCAGCGGCTCTGCTGGCATGCCATGCCGGCATGTTGCAGAGCGACGGACGCAATGCTTCAACGATGAGGTTGTTGTACTACCCGCCAGTACCCCCTGAAGACGAAGGTCCGTGCTGCCAGAGTGATGCTGTGCACTACACGCGTTGCGGTGCACACGCTGACTATGGTACCTTCACTCTGCTAGCGCAGGACTCTGAAGGAGGTCTCGAAGTAAGCCGCGGAACATAACCTGAACAAACCAAATATATGTTTTCTTTTTGCTAATAGATGTTTTAAATATTTTAGGTAAAGCTGAACGGTAGTGAAAAATGGCAGGCTGTCGGGCATCTCCCGGGTGCCATACTGGTTCAAACTGGCGAACTTTTAGCTGCATGGACCACAAACCTACTGCCCGCACTGGTTAGTATAACTTTGTACTTTAAGATAATACTATCGTCACTAAAATTCACTAGCCTTTTGTTAATATACCTTTTAATGTCTTGCGTTTTACAATAGACCTGTGAAAGGTAATGCTGCAGAAAGGTGTTCAGTACAAATAGACTTAAAGATGTTTGCATAATGCATCCAATATCGTAGTAGATTCCTAGTATGAACCAAGCTCAATATCGACAGATGCACCGCGTGGTGGTGCCGACAGGCGCGTACGCTCGTGCCCGCGGGCGGCACTGCGTGGCGTACTTCTGCCACCCGGACAACGAAGCCGTGTTGCCGACGCTGCCGCTGCGCGCGGCCCCCGTCCCCGCCGCGCCCGTGTTCACCCCGCACGTGCACCTCACGCTCCACCACCGCCTCATGAACGCCGCACACCACATTCAAAAGCGGTTCCGAGAGACTTACGCGTGACTAGCGCACAGCGGTAGCGATAAATCCCCCTCGCCTAAAACGCCGCTGGGACGTCGACATACCGCCCCTTGACCTTGCACAATGTAGAGCGAGTTTATAAAGTCTCTTAAAAACAGTATTTCGGGCTGAATTGTGATGAAGCTGACATAGAAGATTAACAACTGAAAACGCGGTCAGATTCTTAGATCATTGTCGTAAAAGTAATTAGCGGCAACTGTACTTAACAACGATGAAACAATTTTTTTGAGTTGTATTTTTTGTCAGTTTCAATATAGCATCAAAATTTACTGCCAGAGTTATCTTAGGAAAACCTTTAAATTTCATTTAAACGGCTTATATATAACATCACAGATATGGAAAAGCAGATCGGTACTTTGGTTAGGTATAAAATTCTTTCAATGTGATGTATCTAATTATTCTTGCCCTAAGAAAAAATAATTAATATTTAAGCACGCATAAGACTAATCGTAGATTCAACCATTCCGCAAGAAATTGGCATTTTAGATTTTTTACAATGTCATGTGACGTCCTTTTTTAGCTTAATTTTTGAATGTTGATTTATCTCATAGTTGAATGAATATTTTATTATACTTAAGTAATATAGCAATTAGCGACCTGAAGTCAAGATGATAATCCTAGTATTCTGCTATTTCTACACTTTATACTTTATTAATTTAAACGTCTACATTATATTATTCATTGTCATTTGTATCCTTGTGTTCATGCTTCGGAATTTTCATTAATTATCTTTTTAATATTACTTTTATATTAACTTTTTTTATTTATTGCACTGTTCGTTTTCACGACTATACTTATTGCATTTTATTAAGTAAGATCGTGTGATAGTTTTATAGCTCAATTACAGTGTACTTAAGTATACGAGTATGTATTCGAACATCGAAATTTTGATATGATTTAGATATTTAATGTGTTTTACTTAATACTTTGATTGATTATTTTCAGTAGGTGCGTTTTTAATTAGCAAGCGTTGTTCGTATATTAATGAATAAATAGGTATCAATTGCTAGCAAATGTATGTGGAAAAGATATTAGTTCAATTGCCATGAATGATGGTCGTGTATCTAAGCATTGACCGTGATAAAATTTTGTAATAAAAATGCATTTCATCTCATCTACCATTCTAAACAGAGACCTCAACACGAACTACTATCGTAAGCGTATCGTTATCGTATCGAGTGAGTGAAAAACAAATGCAATGGGAAATTGGACAGGGTGCAACGTCACGGTGTGCGCGGTGTTAAATTTTCCGTACAAACCAGCTCAATACGATGACGCTACGATTACGATAAATGTTCGTTCCCTCTGAAAAGTCAATTCCATCATCCGGTTACATGCCAATACTTAGAATATTATTTGCTTTACTTATGCCAATACTAAGCTAACTCACTTCTTTTGCACAAATACTATTATTGAAAGGTTAATGTCCCGATTGGGTATTGCATTAACCAGGAGCGTAGCTATCGCCGTATCTACCGTATTCATTGTACGGGGCCCCGATCGTAAGCAAAAAGTTGTTAATCATTATCCATAATCACACAAGAAGTAGCCATAATCCTTTAAATCTTTTATTTGGGCCTCCCATCAAAAATTTTATACAGGGCACATCTAAAGCAAGCTACGCCACTGGCATTGACATCTCTTTCTTCTTCTAAAGTTATAGAGAGACGGAGAATTTTAGCCCTGTCCTAAACAAAACTACTTCATTAACATGATTTGAATTCACACAAACACACGTCACCACTAAAACCCTATTGCAAAAGGTAAATTTAAGAATTTCTTACTCTTTCAATCTTATTCAAATACAGTGTAAACTCTTTATAACGAAACTCAAGGGACTGAGCATTTTTTGTCGTTATAGAGAGTTATCGTTATATGGAGTGAACAAAAAAAAAACAAAACAAAGTGAACAAACCAACCAACTTGGGCTCACTTCAACGTTATAGGGAGTTTATCGTTATAAAGGATAACGTTATAAAGAGTTTACACTGTATTAAGAGATGCACAACAGAATATACACCATTGGATGCTTTGTATACATGTAATTAATTATACACTTACGTGGCACATAGGAATGTGTCGACGTATTAGCTATTTCGTAGTAACTGAATTAAATGAAAATTGAACTTTACCACGCAGTAGAACAAAGTCGCTTTCCGCTGTCTCTCTGTCCCTATGTATGCTTAGATCTTTAAAACTACGCAACGGATTCTGATGCGGTTTTTTAAACAGATAGAGTGATTCAAGAGGAAGGTTTTAATGTATGATATATATGTATGTATATTTATGTTTCATGCATATTATAATTGAGAAAATGCGAGAATTTCATTTGCGTATTACAGACCTCCAGAACGCGGGTGAAACCGCGGGGGACAGCTATAATGTATAATGATCATAGAGTGGTACCTATTGGCAGGTTGGTTTTTAACGACTATTCTACAGTTAAGTAACTTTAATAGAAGCTTTTACAATTTTCATCGCTTTTATTAAAAACAATAAGGAAACGATAAAATGTACTTAACAATTAAGGAATAGACTTACTAATGCAATTTTTATTTGCTTTTTGGGTATTACAATATTTTATAATGAGGTAGACATATTTTCTTTTTTATAATTACTTACCTACTTTCTCAAGCATACTTTGATCGAACCGAGATTACCTCTGTTAAAAAAGTATCCCGTGGGAACCTACATAATGGCATATCGTGACATTACTTACTTAATTTTAATTAATTATACAAAATAAATGTGCTGTTTAAAATACTTATATCTTTGTTATTTCATTCCTACCTCTAACCACCCCATTTAAATTTGAGTTGTATCTTTTATGTAATAAAAACCAATTTAGTATGAGTAGCTATCACACACAAAGGATTAAATAAATAAATATCCTGGGACATACCTTACACGGGGGTATCTGATCCCAAATTAACCAGATAACTAGATGTCCTATGGAAACCAGATAACTGATATACTAAATATATTACTTCTAAACCAACTAAAAAACAGAAAAGAAATTTTAATAAATATTAATTAAGAATAATGTAAAAAAAAAATAATATATATAAGTTATTAATAGAGTAAATAAGAAAAAAAAAAAATATTGTAAAAAAAGCGTGGGGTGCATGTTGTCAATAGTTATAAATATTTAATTGACAGATATGAGAAGGATTATCATTTCGATAATATCTTGAAAAGCACCCCCGCTTTTTTTTAAATAAAACATTTCTTTTCTTATTCAAACTATTAATATAACTTATATTTATTAATATTTTTACATAATTCTTAATTAATATTTATTAAAATTTCTTTTCTGTTTTTTAGTTTGGTTTTCTATATAAAGCGTGTTTTCTAGTTTTTTTTAAACAAAAAATATTTATTTTTATCATTACATCAATTTACTACTAAAGTGAGACTGAGTAAATATTGGCTGCTTTTAGATTATATATTCAAAAAAGCGTGTTGAAGAACTATAGTACTCAATAATTTCAGTATCGTGCCATGAAAATCAATGATTTTCAAAAAACTCAGAAAATCGCTGATGTTTATTCTAAGACGAATAAGTAACTAATCTGACAAATGGGGAAATTGGGTGCCTGCTGCCTTTCTTGGATGAGGTAGCCGTTTCTTAGGATCCCTCTCCGAAAATTTCATCTTGTTAACAGTTGGTGACCTTATCGACTGCAGATCCAAGGTCATGCTGGTTACCAAATCTTGTTCCGCAAAATAAATTGATATATCTGTCCTGAATATTTTTTTTTTGTTGTGAATACGAAGTTTTTTCTGTAAATCACGGTTACTAGTATATTATGGATATTATAAAATGATAATAGTATGCGTATTAGATTTGTCGGAACATATATGTAAGTATACGGAACAAGACGCAACTAGGTACCATATTAAAGTCTCTACGAGGTTGTGCTGAGCTGAGTGCCCGAAAGAGTAAGTCTGGAACTGCACGCATGCGTAGTTCGCGCACTAGCTCTGTCTCTCTTACTCGCATGCAAAGGATGCGGAAAGAAATTAATTAATCCTGGCGAATCTAATTAGGATAATCGGATGCTTTGATCGGATTATTGCATTGTCATCGATCTTTGACAGGTGTGCAAAGTTTGAATTAAATCTGATCGTTCAAAGTAGGACAAAATCGAGCTCAAAGGGGTCGGTTACAAACATACATACATACATACAGGTGAAGCTAATAATAAATCGTGTTCACCCAGACACACAACAAACAGACATGTTCATGCACACAAATCTTTGTCCTGGGTGGGAATCGAACCCGCGACCTGGCAGTCAGGGTCGCGAACCATGAACCCAACTGGTCCGTCATATTACATAACGGGGTGGAGATACGGATATATTGCTAAAATAAATGCGCTGTTACCTGGCAGCCGCACTACGGCCAAAACTGAGAAGTCTTCGGGAAAGGTAATGTAGAACATTCCAGCCGCGAGCTGATGTAATGTGGCATTTTCATTAAGTGTGAGCGCCAACTGCCCTATCTAATCAGTGGCGTAGCTCCCGGAGGGCTAGACGGGGCAGTGCCCCAGGGCCCCCAAGCTCAGGTGGCCTCTCAGACTCTGACTTACAAACAGTAGCGTAGCTACCGGAGGGATAGACGGGCCAGTGCCCCGGGGCCCCCAAGCTCAGGTGGCCTCTCGGACTGACTTACAAACAGTGGCGTAGCTTCCGGAGGGATAGACGGGACAGTGCCCCGGGGCCCCCAAGCTTCGGCTGGGGAGCAAACGATTTTAAATAGTTTAGTTGGGGCCCTACTTAATTTTTTGCCTCCTGGCCTATGGTTACCTAGTTACGCCACTGCACATTATACATATTTGTAGTATGTTTATGAAACCTACTGATATTATAAATACTTGTTACTCTTTCACGTAAAAAACTACACAAAGGATTTATTTCAAACTTGTTAAAAAGACCATGCTCTGTCTTCCCTGGAATAAGTATAATACTTTTATTCTGGAACGCGGGTGTCACCACGGGAGGTACCGGTTTTATTTTTTTGTTAGATATTAACTATAAGATTGGTAAGAGAGATAATCATACCAGTGGCGTAGCTAGGTAACCAAAGGCCCGGGGGCAAAAAATTGAGTAGGGCCTCAACTAAACTATTTGAAATCGTTTGTCTCCAGCCGAAGCTCGGGGGCCCCGGGGCCCCGTCTAGCCCTCCGGTAGCTACGCCACTGTTTGTAAGTCAGAGTTCGAGGGCCCCCCTGAGCTTGGGGGCCCTGGGGCACTGCCCCGTCTAGCCCTTAGGTAGCTACGCCACTAAATCATACCATGTTTGACGCTCGTATTTATTTGTTTAAGATCAAAAACTCGGTGCTTGTTGTGTTGATGTCCCCCGCGGTTTCATCCATGACCCCAGGATAAAAATCTGTCTGTCAGTCTGTTTATACGCGCTCACCTCCAAAATCACTAGACGAATTTAAATGAGGCCTTCAGAGGAAACTGGAACGTGCCTTTAGGCAACATAAAGGCTTGAATTTTACAAAATCTGCTTATAAAAATAAGATACCAAGAGTCTGTCTGTTTATAACGTCACGCCTTAATTACCAGACCAATTCAGCTTCAGCTTCAGCTAGCTGAAGAACCACTGCGATATAATACTTTTATTTCCGGAGCACCATTGAATCCGCAAATTGAAAAATATATGAAATTATTTACAGAAAGTGGCGCTCATTAGAATATGATAATGTCCACCAACAACCCGATGATAACATATATATCACATGCTGGAAGCCTCTGCTATTTCTCTTCAGCGACACCAAACCTGAGAACTAATCGAAATAATCGCTTTTAATAATATATTATCGTTAGTCTGAACAGCCTTAGTCTAGTTTATAGTCTTAAAATTAAATGCCCACATCTACATCCGGTCAGTAGAGTCGATAAAGTGCCTGAACTATTTCAAATAGCAATAAAATACGGTAATTTGTAAAAATACATATTATTTACAAATAAATGTTTCTTCACCTATATTGATGACCTTCGCCAGCAATTTTTCTAAATTAATTAAACATCATGAAGCGATTTACGATTCGTAAAAGGAATCGTTGTGTTATAGCTTTTCGAAAGCTACACGACTTTTGAAACAGTTTTTGGAGAGTAATTTCCGGAACCAGGGCACCTTTTAGAAAAAACCATTTGAAAAGGAGGTTATTCGGGGTGGGCAAAGGCTTTCTTTTTCTCGGAGGTACATTAGACCCCTCGGGAACGCGGGTGAAACCGTGGCACGAAAACCTAGTAAAATATAAAGTTATGGTTTTGCATCTCACCATGTTCCCGGAGGTATGGTCTGATTAGGCAGTGTCGGCAACTGTCTAGGAGCCCCGCATCGGGAGGGGCATCGCGACCGACCACGAGAAAAAATATTTTTGAAAATGGTTTTTTCAAGTGGAGATTCTATTTGGAGATTTCTATGTAAAAAAAGCTCGCTATGCCATATAATTGCTGTTTTTTAAATTTGACTTACTTACTTTTTATCCCGGAAAAGCAAGTGAAACCGTTGTGGTACAAAAATATTTTAGGAATTTAGAAATACGTAAAGGCATGCCTTGTCTACGGGCCCCCGCCATGGTTAATCCGGCCCTGCGCGGAAGTTAATATAAAATACGAAGCAGAGAAACCAAAGGTATTGCAGTTTTTTTAATTATCAATTGGAGTCAGAGGATATAACAAAAACAAATATGTAGGTATGCTTAATGTTAATAGTAATGCTTTGATTTAGAAAAAAACTAAAATGATCCATTGGAGTGAAGGATAATATGGTACAAATGTCGAGCTGGTGACGTCAATTAAAACACCGCAGCATTCGATCGAACAGGTATTTGATGACGTCATCGGCGAGTGCGTTGTTGCAAACGTCGCAAATTTCATATGAACAATTATGGAGTTCGATTACTACAATGAGGATAGCTGCATCAATAAGGTACGTTCTTAGTTTTTGAATACAAACCATTGTTTGTAACTTAAATGTGAACCCACATTATCCCTACTTAATATTATAAATGTGAATATAAGTTTGTTTGTTACGCTTTTACGCAAAAACTACTTAACCGATCATCATGAAACCTTGTACAAATATTCTTAGAGGTATTAGAAGTAAGATAGGATACTTTTTATCACATAAAATGTTACGCACCTACGGAACGCGGATGAAACCGCAGGGGACAGCTAGTGTCTTAGTAAAATAGGGTTCCTTTGACGCACCATCACCTCAAAACTACTGAACATATCGGGATACGACTACAACCATTCGACGCGGAATTTTTCGTAGATGGTTATAGGCTATACTATGATATCGATAAACGCGGGTTAGTTACTTATATTTACAACCTTTTTTTACTACCGAAGATAAAGCTACAGAAACAAAATTATTAGGTAAGCTTATTTATTCGTACATTTAAAAATTAGAAGCCCAGTTCAGACAAACGACCTTATTAGGTACTTATCGACTATTTAGAAGGTTTCAAGTACACCTTATTGGCTTAATAATCACAACAGTACCTCTCTCTAGATGCGGGGAGTCGAGAAGCATCTGGATTTGAATCGCGGGGACTGAGTACAACAGCATTAATCTGGATATCAATGTCAGTGTCAAAGGCCATAGTGTGTCAATGTATATGCGATTGATTAAGTGCTTTATTAATCCAGGCTAACATCCATATTAGAATGGCCTTTTCGTTACCGTAAAGATTTTATATTATAATTCAAGTCTTTTCAATGATTTCGATTGAATCGGTAGAGGGGAAACGTCACTGAAGCCGCGGAGAAAAGCTGGATAAAAGCTTTGAGTTGATAGCTATAAGGAAAGTAATTATCTTCTCCCAATAATTGCTCAAATAATAACCAAATTTGTGTAGGAAATATTATGAAAATCTAATAATAATGCATCGTTAATATCCGTGAGCCCCTTGAAAACGCTGTTGGGGGTTTACGCACTCAGATTTGTACGTCACTACGTATGACTATTTTAATTTCGCCGCGGCATAATCGCGGCGGCTATTTTCGAGTTTTTATTTTGGCGTAGTTCGCGTGTGGTGGACCCGAGCTGATCTTTTGGCGGGAAAACTCACAGTTGTTGTCGATAGCCATCGGTGCAGCCACGGTCATCGGGTAATAAGTAATAATTCGTTTAAATTATAAGTTTAAATAATTGCAACCTAACTGGCTCCCTGAACAAGCCACTGACAGACACAGCGCGGTGATGGTAAGTGTTCTTTACTCTGTACAATGCGGTTTCTCAAATATTTTGTATTTGTATCAATTTATCAAATTAATTTATTGGTATAGGTATACTGACTTAAATTTTTCCGTCAATGACACCTTGAGGTACACTCAAGGCATCAATAATCATCACGTTCTTCAGATTAGATACCTACTTTCGCTTAATCAATTTTATTAACTTAACTGACTTGAGGATACACAAACTAGATACATGGATGCCCACTACTATTGAATTTGACATCGCAAATTTATAGTATGTGCGTTAACCGTATTTTTGCATAATCTGTTGGTTTGTTAGACAGGAGAAATTAACCCGGGCACCGCGGTCTAGATTAAAGGATTTCAATTTCATACCAGCAAACAATTTATTCCACTGTTTGTCATGACAGCTCTGTAAGTAAATGAACCGCCCTTCTCTCTTGATCTCTGATTTCAAACAAACAACACAGTCGTGTGGAAAAAAGTGCCAAGCGCAAGAGATCATGATGATAATATCTTACGATTTTGGTCGAATATTATGTCACATGTCTATTTCTCTCTTTATCTTGTCAATGTCGAACTTCTACTAATTCAGATTTAACGATATCCAACTTGTTCGAGGAAAAAATAGTCTCATTGGATCCGATATTTCCCTTCTACATATTTTTTATCAATGTATAATTAGGCTATACTATGATTCAACATATCAGAGTATACCTACATTTGAGTAATAGAGCTCCTAGTGCAGAGTTCGTTCGGTGAAGTACTACCACCATACTCATTTCCGCCGTGAAGCAGTAGTGATCTTGTATTACTATGTCGGTTAAAAAGGTAAGGGGGTGAAATTACAGGCACATGAGACAGTCAACAACAGTATAACTTCACGTCTCAGGGACGACAACGCATTTGCAATACCCCTGGTGTTGCAAATGTCCTTAGGCGGCGGAGACCTCTTACCATCAGGCGCTTGTTTGTCAGCCCAAGTCGTATAAAAATATATCTGCCATGTCCTCTGTCTATAGACCTCCTCCAAGGATTTCCATAACAAAGAACAGTTTGTCGGTCCACCTGAATGGAGGTTAACTTTCTCATAGCTTTCCGGTGGCCACTCGAGAACCATTACTATGATTTTTATTCAGAGTAGACGATTGAGCCACACAATGTCGATTTCTGTTTTCTTTCTGATGTTTCCTAAAACTAAGACTGCCATAACCTATCCAACGCTTGCCAACGCCGGACAAATACTTAAAAAACCCGAACATTTAAGTGAAATTGGGTTTATTCCCGGACACGCGTAAATAAATATTTTTACACTTATAGTTTACATTTTAATTGAATAGGGTTCATGATTACGAAATAAACTTTTAACTGCTTATCTATCAATTAGGGATTCCCCTGACACAAAATGTGTCCGGGTTTGACACGGACTCTTTTAGAAAATCCCGTCCGGACAACCTCTAAACTAGGACAAATCCGGGGAAACCCGGACAGATGGCAGCCCTACCTAAGACCTATAGGTACTTCTTAACAAGAACCCTATTGCTCTTCAATATTGTTAGTTTGTTAGTAAGTAGATGCTTAATTGAATGTTTTTGTATTTAATATTTTTTTGTTAGCATATTCCTGGTGGTGGGATAGCTCTATTTAAGCTGTGTTCACATCTAGAAGGTCGTACACTAGAATTTTCTATTTTTATCAAAGGATTGTTTATAGTTATGTGTATCGTCCAGTTCTGTGAACCTTTTAAATAAAAAAATAAATATCATTATTAGTTAAACATGTATTCTATCGCAATTCATGATTATCATACCCTTAACCCGACTGTTGCCCAAACACATATGGACCGTTACATAATTCTAAGTTAACATTGGTGAATATTATTGCACGCGGAAAATGCGTGATAATATTGCATGTATAGCGCGTGTTCAGACTAAGGATTAGACTGAAACTTATCTCTTATCAGAGTTATCGCCCGCCATCAGCTCACCACAGATATTGGTGTCTGGCTAGCATTTTAAGAAAGAACCTTTCCTTACTTTAATGTTATCGTATGAATTTCTACAAAGTTGGTATGGATTTATTTGAATTTGACGGGCCAGTTGGCTTGGCTGTTAGAGACCCTGACTGCCAACCCGCAGGTCGTGGGTTCGATTCCCACCCAGAGCAAACATTGTGTGCATGAAGGTTTCTGTTTGTTCTGCGTCAATATCTATATAAGTATGTATTTTTAAAAAGTAGTATATCAGTTACCTGGTAGCCATAGTACAAGCAGTACACTCTGCTTAATTTGGGATCAGGTAACCATGTGTGAAGAATGTCCGGGGGATATTTATTTATTTATTATTTCTCCCTATTAGATATCTACATTTCACTTTATTATGGAAACTTGGTTAATTATAATTTAGCAAACGAGTGATAAGTATGTCGTAACAATTGATTGTGAAATACTGGCCATGGACTGTTATGAAGTCAGTGAAAATTATCTAATAATTGTCCATCAAGGTCCATTATTACACATTTTCTAAGAAACAGCTGCATATAGCAAACATTAACACAAGATTTTAATGATAAAATGTACATAGTTAGCTAACTTTGTTCGGATCCGCGTGAAACTCGATAACCAGCAACCGGTTAGAACCAGCGTTGATGAACTGTCCGCCTGCCCCCGCCGGACTTTGTGATATAAACGAGTAAACACGTCGCCCAATATGGCGACAGATTGTTGAAACAAACACGTAACTCAATATAATGTTAACATTTATTATTAGAATTGATATCATTAGGTGAAAGAGAAATAAAATACAGAATTCCAATTTCAATGTAATTCTTCATTTACATGAAATGGTTTGCAAGGTATAAAGCTGCAAGTCACGCCGATTTCTAGCGCCTACACGTGTAGGTTTATGTTATCGCTTTCAATGATCAAAGCCTTAACTTATTAAGAAAAAGACAGCGATTACTAAAAAAACCCAACACGTTTCAAAGAAGAGATAATAATGGGATAATGATTTTGATTCATTGGAATAAGTATAAGTAGGTATCCAAATGTAGTAAATTAGTTCCATAATTAAAAGCAGAGAAATGATAATAAAATTTAAAACGAAATAATGAGGTACCTAGAAGCAATTAATCAAGCGGACAATAAGAACCGTGCCACATATATTTCATTAAGTCCTTCATTAGCTCTACTGATACCAACCAGAAGCCAGTCGGAGACGACAACCACCGAGTGATAAGTGAACCGGCTGAAACCGGAGCACGCGCCGGCCGCAGGGGGCCGTGCACGCACACACGCAACCTGCACTTGTTCACACACACGGAATGAGAACACACACACGCGCGCATTTACTGATAACATGATCGTACTCATTCGTTTGAACAAGAATTTAATGACGCACAATTTTGCGGTATATACTAGTGTTTGCTTTAAAATTGTAAATGCAGAATCTACATGCTTTGTCATGTCACTTTATTGGTAAAAACAAACATTGAGGAAATAGGGAAAACTATTATTTTATATATGCATACAGTCCCATAACATATTGCAGTAACCCATATCGCCTATTATTGTGCTCCAGTAGAAGTACTACTTCGCAATTTTCGAATCGATCTCTGCACCCAGATACGGCGTGAATACACAATCGAGTTTACCTGGTGCCACCCTCATCGCACCGCGTAGACGTTTTTTCACGTGATTAGATAAAATCGACACGGCGGCGGCCGATGGAGCGCACCCACCACATGCACAACACCAGCCTAAATTTCCAGTGGACATGCTCGCTAATATCTTATCAGGACGATAGATTTACCTCACTACAAAACTTAGCTCAACAAAATAGACATCGGTAACCTTGTTATATGGTAAAACAAAACTTGCTTTTAATAGTTATTTGTTATACAAGAGTGCAAAGTTGCTTTTTAACCGCGTGCTCAATTTTGATGACCGAGCAAGCGAAGGATTCTCAAAAATTAGAATCCTGAGCGTTAGCGAGGGAATCAAAATAGCACAACGTAACTTTTCATCACACCTCAGCGAGGAAATTACTAAATGCAAAAAGGAAATGGCGCGCGCAAAGCAAATAAAAAAAAAGTACACCTAGAAGGTTTAGTTCCGAGTCTGAGTTTTTAACAAATTAAATAGGTTGTATGATAAATTCGGCACCATGGAGGTAGAAGTAAATAGGTTTAACGATGTTTTGAATTCACAAACACACGTGACAACACGATGTTCTAAATTCAATTTACTTTATCTCTCTTTCCGAGTTGGGGGAATGAAAAAATAATTTATTTAGAAATTGAATTATAATTACAGTAATTATGAGTTCAGAACGAAGGTTGAGGTTAGACTACCCTAATATTATTGAGACATTGGTTTATAGGAGACAAATGGTGGAAGAAGTAAATAATAAGATCATTAACTCAGGATTCTGAAAAAGTTAGATAAAAATGTCTTAAGTGGTACACTTTAACTAATAGTGTCCCTTGCACTTCTTATCACTAATCACTTGAGTGATGTGGGGTCTATTATACAACTTGTTACAAAATACCCCGTAAAAATATATTTAATTATCAAAGCCAACAACCCTAGTTAGCTGTCATGTCAGGGAACCTATTTTACCTAATAATCGTCTACTTTAATAGTTTTTCTATTTCTCTTTCATAAAAATCAGTTTTTTTTTTTTTTTTGGGTTATGTTATACAATGTTACTACGGTTCTTAAATATTGTGAATGGAATCGTTATAAGGCCCCATTTAACCCCCTTTCGGCTTTACGGGTAGTTTTGTAACACCTGTATAACACTAATAACTAAACAATTATCAGGATTGTGAAAAAGTTAGATAAAAATGTTTCGTTTGTTTTGGGGGTAGTGGAAACTGCTAATGCGATTTTCAAAACAATGTGAGTTTTGAATGTTTTGATTTAATAATATTTCAGCTACATTATTCCCAAGTGATATAGGTGTTTGTTATTTTCCTGTGAAAAAATAGGATCTCCGAAAGGACCATGAAACCGCAGCAAGGAAGTTAATTTTATTATAAATCTAAAGAATAGCTATGTTGACTGGTATGTCAAATCAGCAACTTTTTATTAAATGTCAAAACGATTGAATGTATGGAGTTTTGTTTTAAAAGAGAGCTTTGAGCTTTGAGAGCTACTCTTTGTGGTTAAATCGGTAATTTAAAATCATATTAATGATGGAATTTAGATCACATTTGACGTATCAGTGTATTTTTAGATAATTTATACACTGTTTGATTATTTATCTTGTATACAGGATAGTTCCCTATTTTTAAAATTCACCTGAATTGTCACAGATTAAAAGTACTTAATAGTAACTTAAATAAAAGGCCTTGGTTGCATAGTACGTTCCAATGTTCAACCAATAATGTAGGTACAGACAGGTGTCATATCTATCGCGATACCTCTCCTATCACTAAAAGTTATTTCTACATACATAACGTCACCCGCTGAACAGCCTACCTTATCAGTCGTCACCATCGAGACTCACAGAATATTAGAAGATCGTGTCAATCACAAAAAAAAGCGCAAAAATATTTCCGTATCAACAATTTATAATAAAAAATAGGTAAATCCTTATAAAAATCCTGGAAGACAATACTTTTGCCAGTCATCATAGAACAGTCTAATTAATTGTACCTACAGATAGTTTATCAGTCCAGTTCGACACGTTTTTCCCGCTTTCATTTCTAGATCCGGATTTATCTATATACGTTTACATTGTACCCACATTTAGTTTGGGATCAGATAATCGTGTGTAAAGATATGTCCCAGGATATTTATTTACGAATCCATGAAGTGACGCCAAATGTCTCTACATGTATATTTTCAAAGTACTAACAGGTGTTAGCATCTGATGGCTTTTGCACCCTTTCACGAAAAAGCGTAACCTTAACAGTAAATACATTTTAGTTAAAATTACCCACATTTTTTAACAAAAAAAAACATTCATTTTGACATTGGTATGTATTACTTAGCTCAACTGAATGCTACCGTACATGCAATAGTTCGTAAATAAGAAGAACCAGTAAGAGGTCGCTTCACACTGACATCCTATTATCAGTCACCTATTGAACCGCGGCCGGTAATAACTGGACAGCAGCCGCGGCAGGCGGCTTCTGATAACGCCCTACGCATACTCATTAGTCCAATGTATATATGGCACAGCTACAGCAATTTGAACCGTATTGACGAATATCATACATTAAAAGAGAATCTTATTGAATGGTCGATAACTCGATAAAAATATATTCTTATAGTACTTCTTACGAGTAAATAAAACGTGCGGTATTGATGCGATCGGGCGTAGGCAGCATGTTCGCGGGGGATTCGGCCTCTTATCAGCGCGTTGTCACTTCGAGACGTTTTATAAGTAGGCGACGCTGGCACCCGCTATCATTGTCCGTGCCGACCGCGCGGTGACCACACACAGTCGGTAGACGAGATTCGTTGCTCAGCTTTGCAACGACTAACACGTAGTGTCAATATAAGTGTAGCGATGTTGGTGTTTCCGCATTGGAGATCGGATATTCCCGGCGAGGGCTGCAGGGTTCCGAGATGGATGCCCGCCGAGAGGTTCGCGCCCTACATCGCCAGACCAGTGGTACTCCCGCCGCTGCCACCCCAGGTGCGGATCGTTCGATGATTAAACAATAAAAAGCTTCGGTTTCAAACAAGATTTTTCCAAATCACGCGGATATTTCTAGTTTTACTAATAATGTTTTTGTTTGCAGCTGGAAGACGAATATTCATCGGGTGCATCGTCTCCCGAGCGCATCACGAATGAGCAGGGAGGTGATGCGGAGATGGGGGTGGGGGCGGCTGTAGTGGCGGAGGGTGCGTGTGGGTGGCGCGGGTGCGGCGCGCGGCTGCCGAGCGTGGCGCGGCTGTCGGCGCACGTCGCGCGCACGCACGCGCTCGCGCACCGGGACGGACTCTTCTACTGCGGCTGGAGTGGCTGCACCAGACCTCACAGAGGCTTTAACGCAAGGTTGGTTTACAATTCAATTTCAATTATAACGGCCGTAATATTTCCGTTCTCGACAACTTATTTAGGTAATCGAAAAGAAACAGAGTACATTCGTCATAATTTATAGTGCAGTCTAATGACAACATGTTATTGTTATATGTATTTTTTTTGTTATCAGATACAAAATGCTAGTGCACGTCCGCACGCACACCAATGAAAGACCTCACACGTGCAATCAGTGCAACAAAAGTTTCTCTAGAGCCGAGAATCTGAAAATTCATTTGCGCTCTCACTCCGGAGAGAAGCCGTACATTTGCCCTTATGAGGTGAGTTGAAATGTCAAACCATTCAGATATTTTCTGTTACACGTGTAAAATATTTTAATATCATTATATATACAGAAATTTGATTGTCATACCCCGTCATACCCATATCTATAATTACCCATTCAAATTCTATTGTAAATATGTTTACTCAAATGAGATTTTCTTTTGTTAACAGGGCTGCGGTAAAGCGTATTCAAATTCAAGCGACAGGTTTAAGCACACGCGCACACATGCTGTTGAAAAGCCATACTTTTGCAAGGTTCCTGGTTGCAACAAGCGTTATACGGACCCATCGAGCCTTAGGAAGCATGTTAAAACGTACAAGCATTTCACAACTGAGCAAATTAGACGGGAATCTTCCGATGACCAGCAGAGTTCAGACACATTCTCCCCGTCAAAAGACAGCAGTCCTTCGTATGCAACCATCGAGCCAACTTCACCGATCCACTCCCGTATTGCGTACAACCCACGTACAATATCACCGTACAACCCCTTTTTGCCAGACACGCCAATGTCACCCCCAATGGCATACACTCCTGTCGACCAAGTTACCTACATAAGACCATTGGAACCTCTCTATCGAATAAGAGTTCCATCAAATGAAATGTCTTATTTAGAATACACGCAGATGTACGAGCACGCGTACAGAAATTACTATTCAAACAACATTAGTTATCCAGTATTAAGGACACCAGTCAATGAGAAAGTGTTTACATATGAAGAGCAACCGAGACATGATGACATCACAATGTCTAAAGTCCACGAGAATCCAGACAAGTATAGTGTAGAAGAGGAGATGCCAATGAACCTAATATGCAGAAAGCGTTTAGAGTGCAAGCCTATTGAAGATCTAGTCAGACGCGTTGATTTGCCTTTAGATTTAAGTAATAAAAGTTGATATTTAGGTATAATTAAAAACAAAAAAAAACCCTTTATCATTTTTTTATTTGAAAACTATCGTAAGAACCAACCTAAGTAGTATTTATTGTCGATATAGTTTAAATAAGGTCAGTATTGAGGAATTTTCCTAAGCCTAAGCTGTTTACTATCTGAGTATTTCAATGTAGGTATATGTTCGACATACTATGAGAGTACAAAGGCCCGTGTTAACAATGAAAACAAGACGAAATCAAATATTTGCTATAGGATAGTATTATTCATCATATTCAGCACATCTTTATCGTTGTCCAAACATTAGACGTAGCAAGTAAGACACAGGGGCGCATTTTTTACCTTATCTAGCATCAAAACCAACTTATGCGGGGAAATTGAGCCGACGAAATGATTACTACTTAATAATAACATATTAGATCCAATTGTAATAATTATAATCAATAATGAGAAATGATAAAAAACACAGAAAATTTTGAGTAAATTTAAAGACTGGAGAAAATATAGACTACTTTTTACCCGGAAAGGAATCGCGATTGTAACCGCTGGGGATATATAAAATCATTATCAATACAATATGAAGCTTATTATTAAGCCTGAAGCTTTCAAATAACTTTGCTAATAACAATATTAATGTGCGTATACAGTAGAGCAATTAAATTATACCTATTTTATTAATAACTGTTCCCGCTAATGCATTCTCGGGTCTTCGGATCGTGAGTTTGTAATTTAATCATTTTAATTTTTTCCTAAATTTCCCTTAAAAACCTTATTTAGGCTATTAAGAATTATAATAAAAATTCCCAACACGGTCGAGCCGCTCTCTAGTTATGCGCTTACCAGTGAACAGCATATATTTTTTATTTATAGCTTATATTGTTCAACGCATCGATTAATTCACAAATAATTTTAAAAGTTAAATAAATTTACAAATACGAGTATCACTACCGAAAAAATATTAGAAAGAACGCCAAGCTAAAACGAAGTAATAGCGCGGGTGGTCGATGCGACGCGGTGGGTTAACCGTGTATAATATCGCCTATGTATAAATATAGAAGATGAAATTAACTGACTGAGGGAATCTCTGTCAACCAAATCATGGGTCTGCACAAGCGAAACCGCGGGCAAAAGAGGGTTATTATAAACCGACTCGATTTGCACGGAAAAGAATAAAATAATGAAGTGTATTGATTGACGTAGGTTATCTATAGTAATTAAGTACCTTTATTTTGAAGAATTGAATTTGGAATTTCCTCCGTAAGAGCTATTGCTTGATGACTTTGAAACACTATCGTTACTAGGAGTTTTCGGAATCAGTCGAAATTTGAAGGAAATGTGAAAATAACAAAACGTTCCTAAATTCAATTTATCATTTTTTATTAAATTAAATGTATTATACATTTAAAATATATGACTTAACTTAATTTTATCGAAAACAATATGAAAAACCTAGGATGAGATGACAATAACTAACCCTCATGCGTTAGAGCGAGATGAAAGATTAAACTCTGACGAGTCTCGACATTCCTTCCGCTATGGTGTTGAGAGCATCGAGGTCCTTGCGCGCCGTGTCCAGCAAGTGAGCCATACCGCGCTGTTGTAGAGTGAGGAACTGCTTTACGTCTTCTTGTGCACCTATTAAGGAAAATGTTTTAGTACATCTTAACACAAATGGTGTCTTTTTATTAAAGTTGTAGTAAAACTGAATATACCTACTGAATTATTCCCCTAACTATTCAGTGAAATTCGGCGGCAATATAGGCGGAGGCAGGACACTATTACTTTTCTACATATTTATATTACGACCATATGTAATTGTAGTATGAAATCTTTCTCTTACTTTTAAAGATTTCGTCATTACTAAGTAATAATAATAATAAATTTATTCACATAAATAAACTTACACAATTTAAATTCAGTCTGACTTCTGAGCTAGGCATACATACCTGTGTTACAGAGCCAGTGCCCTTTCTTATTAATAAATACTCAATCTAAAATTTATGTAAATAAAAGTAAAAAAGTAGGCGCCTTCAAATACAGTTTTTTTACCGCAAAGTTAAATGAGAAATTGTTAAGCTTGCAACTGTCTCACTGTCAACAGCATGTGGCGTCACATACATAGGATCACATTGGAAATTATGAAAAATAAAACACAAGAGAAATGGCGAGTCCAAATATAGACAAACATGAATCTCGTTAAGTATAATAAAGCTGCCTCCGTTCATCACAAAAGTATGTAACTTTTTCACAATATAAATAAATTGAGAGCAAGATCTTACCCGGATCAAGATGGTAACGTTCGTGCGATGCACCCGCGCTCGCGCTCCGTTGTAGCCGAACAGCGCACAATAACTCGTTCAGTCGTCCCTTTTAAACCAGATAACATATTAATAGAAAAACTTATGATTTTCATCATTAACTAAGGGACAATAGGGATGGGTCCTGACATGTCAAATCAGCAATTCTTTATGAAATGTCATAACGATCGAATGTATGTTTTGTATAAAATTGCAAGTTGTGACGTCATAATTGTACAGCATCAAATAACATACTCTTATGTTTAATGTTTTCGTATATTTTTGGATGTTCAATACACTGTTATTAGTGTTTAATCATTTATCTTTAATACAGGACACATCCCAATTTTAGTTTTAAAAGATAGAAGTCATCATAAATTCTCATTCAGGATATCATGATCCAATTCCGCATCCGAATTGTGTGACTCTATCAGATGCAATGTTGAAGCCGCAGGGTTATTGTTTAATGCTCTCGGAATCGTCACAATATACAGACAATTTTGCCGATTTAATAGTAGATTGATGGCTCGGCACGCGAGCAGTGTGGGACAGCAGTCGTAGCGCTCAATGTAATACAAAATTGACTACAACAGACGATTCCGACATAAATAAATATCCTGGGACATTCTTTACACACGGCCACCTGGTCCCAAACTAAGCAGAGCTTGTACTATGGAAACCAGATAGCTGATATACTACATATACAACTTTTTTTTTCTAAATGCATTTTATATTGATATTTACACCCAGACACAGAACAAGCAGACATGTTCATGCACACAAATGTTTGTCCTGGGTGGGATCCGAACCCGTGACCTTCGGTTTGGCAGTCAGAATCCTACCAAGCCAACTGGCCGGTCAAACATTAAACAAACGCCCTGCTGTGCCAAGTGTAATCCAAAAACGTTTATTCCGTAAGGAGTGATTAATAAGTAGCTAAACATTAAAACATATGTATTTATGATACAAGTTAGATAATTGTAATAATTATCAACCAGCCTGTTAAAAAATACCATTGCCATATGTTTTTACGTACATTTCTTGTTATAATAAGCATTACACTAGTTCTTCATAAGACAATCAATTCTTTGCTTACCGTAGTCTATTTCCACGAAGCATGCGACAAAATGTTATGTTAACTATTACTTAGTAACAACAAGTGCTTAAATATAATTTCTGTATACGACTGTATACGTAAAAGAAAATATAAACAGTATGTGTAGAAATCATTCCAGTATGCAGATATAAAATCTAAAGAATTCTAGAATAATTATAATAATAGGTAAATATTATACATAATAGAAAATGTCACTACATATTTGTGTGTCATACATGTTAGGTAATTCATATGTGCATATGAATTGGAATATTTCATATAATTTCAAAACCAAGGTTTGTAAAATAACTGCATTTTGGGTGTCACATAAACGATATTTGACGGCACGTACCAAATCTTTTTTTTTATTTACACGATTTTATTAGCTTGGTATGTATGTAACAGAATCTTCGAACATGACATCCACCCCCTTCAAAACGTCGGTATAATTTGAAACTTTGCACACTTATCAAGGACCGATGACAAGATAATTCTTTGCTACTTTTTAGTTTGGTCTTCGATTGAAGCGCATTTTTTTTATTGTTACTTTTACCTACACTATACCTTTACCCTTTATTCTATTCCATAACATAAACCCATGTATAAATTTAATGAAAATCCTTTCAGCCGCTATGGAGCCGAGCAACACAAACAAATACCCACGCAAACATCTGAAGCAATTATAATATTAATAAGATTACTTGTTTGTACCTTGACATTTAAACTACAATTTTGTAGTAGCAATAATAGGGTTCTACTACTCATGAAGTAATACTTAGATGGCATTGAAACCAATGCTATGAAAGTATTACTTTACGTGTAGTAGTCTTTCTGGCCCCTCGACTATCCCCACATGGACTCAAATGAGAAGTAATGATAACATTTAAAAAAATCACTTTTTCATTCATAATATAACTAGCTCACCCCCGCGGTTTCATCCGCGTTCCATAAAGGGGCCGTCCATTAATGACGTGAGGTTCGAAAGGGGGGGAGGGGGTTGGGCTAAAATCACGACATATCACAAGGGAGGTGAGTATGATATCAAGTGTATTAATTTTTTCGTCAATCGCATGAGCCAGATTCTTTGCGTAGTGCGCGAAAATGATGATCTTCAATAAAGCACAGTGCCAACAACTGACTTACAAGTTGCTTATCCAGTTGTTAGTGGGGGGCGATTCTTAAACCTCATCATAAATCACCAAGGGGGAGGGAGGGGTTAAAAATGCTAAAAAAACATCACGTGATTAATGGACAGCCCCAAAGTTAATTCTCCATAAACCATCCTCTTGAATCATTCTGTCTATTGACCAAAACCGCATCAAATCCGTTGCGTACATTAAAAGATCTTAGCGTAGAAACGGCGGATGCAACTTTGTTTTATACTATGAAAGGATAAGAATAACTAGTAGGAACAGTTCCTATTCGAGTCGTTTTGCAAGACTGATTATTTGAACCTTCGAATTTCAATCTTTAAACAAAACGACCCCAATGGCTCGTTGTCAATTAAAAATGAGTAATGATTTCTATAACTAATAAAGTAATTAAGCAGCCATTATTAAAACCATTCGTCGTTAACGACACCGCCCTGTTTAACTGGATACAACCAGATCGAATAGATATGCAAGTTTTCAAACTGTCAATCTTTTACAACGCGTCTTGTTCATCTAAGACTTAGGTTATTAAGTCTGGAATATATGATTATACTTAGAACTCTTTTATATGATACTTAGTTCAGTTTTTTTTACCGCTTTGTATGCCATATTGTCTAATGTAAATTATTTTTTTGTAGTTGGTATTAACATATTAAATTATAACTGGCTAATACTAAACAACTAACAAAACTACAAAAAAAATACTATTAAGGACTTTTTACTAAGAACTATCTGCGCCCTGCGGCTTTGGCCGCTTTCAATCCTGGCTATAAGCCTTCCTCTTGAATTACTCTTTCTATTGCTGAAAAGTGCATTAAAATCCGTTGCATAGATTACGATTCTATAAAGGACATACAGACAAACATTCATTTTTATATATACGAAGTGTGTTCAAAAAGTGACTTTTCAAATTTCGCGGGCAACGTACTTTCGATTATCGATTTTTATGTTTGGTTGTGAGAGGCGTAAAGGTTATAAGCGTTTTGCGTGCTCGGCGATTTCTTGCTATCGAAAAATATGGATCAAAGGATTTGCATCAAATTTTGTGTAAAAAATAAAATAAAGTGCTCCGAAACACTTGAAATGTTGACAGTGCCATACGGTGAAACTGTTCTGAGTAAAAAAAATGTTTACAAGTGGTACAAACTCTTCCAAGATGGCCGGGAAGATGCCAAGACGAGCCTCGCTCTGGACGCCCAAGCACGTCAATAACTGTTGAAAACGTTCAAGCAGTGAAGAAAATTGTTTTGGAAAATAGTCGAATCACTATCAGAGAAGTTGCTGAGGATGTTGGTATATCGGTTGGCTCGTGCCATGAAATTTTTTCTAACGTTTTGGGCATGAGACGTGTGTCAGCGAAGTTTGTTCCGAAATTGCTAAATTTTGACCAAAAGAACCGTCGCATGAGTCGCTCAAGAGCTAAAAATACAAAGTCACCTTATTTTTTGAACACACCTCGTACATATAGATTATATTGGGATAGAACCCTAGAACCAGGATACTTTGCCCCGCTATACACGAAGGAATTTATAATGACCCTAAATAAATTCTATGTGCCTAATCAATCTATGTTTGTTTCCGAGTGTTTCCGAATTCTCAGTAAATTCAACCTGCCGTAGTTCGGCAGATACAAACATCGTCAGTGCAGTGAGGTCTCGGAGAGCTTACCTCTCACGTATTTGCATAATTTCCGAAAGAGACAGAGCAAAGAGGCCGCGACGAAACATCATTTTCCTTAAAAATCGAAGTCGAACGTTTGACGTCATCATAAGCATTGCAAGCATATTTTTAACAGATAGCTGTGATACGATTCCACCCGTCTCTTGCATGACAATCCGTAATGTTTTCAACCGGCTGAAACCGCATATTGAACTGATACAGATATAAAACTTTACAATGCTGATTACACCTATAAAGATAACCATTGAATGTTTCTTATATCTCCAGACGTACTTGAAGTACTAACAAATCAGCTAAATGTAAGATTACTACAATGATCTCGTTGAAATAGTTTGCTTTGATAACAGCGGGGTTCATAGAACTAACTGGCTGTAGTCAATGCCAGTACCTATTTAAGAAAATATTCTTTTAGCTTGACTATTTAACTAAATTTGCACAAAACAATTATTCAATATGTGTAAAGATGTAAAAATGTTTAATATATTTTTAAGTTCCAAATTGAAATAATTCATTTCTTAACACCAATTATTCAATTAAATTTGCACAAAAATATTATTAAATATGTCAGTGTAAAGATGTAAAAAAATGTTCTTAAATATATTTTTATAAGTTCCAAATTCAAATAATTCATTTCTTGACACCAATTATTCAATTCAATTTGCACAAAAATATTATTAAATATGTCTGTGTGAAGATGTAAATATATGTTTTTAAATATATTTTTTATCTTCCAAATTCAAATAATTCATATCTTAACACCAATTATTCAGTTTAGGCGTCATAAGAGGACTTGCGGTCGAAGGTTCTAAATAACTAATAATAGTAATTGAAATAACAATGAAATTCTTTGAAATCCATTGCCCCCTTATCACATTAGTTTCAAAGTGTTTTTTTCCATACCGCGTAGATGTTATCTACAAGCCGCGATTCTTTCATCTATGTTATACCTCTTCTATAACCCGTAATGTCTCTTTGAAAACAATGTGTTGCGATATGAATAAACACCTTCTGTATTCTTGCCCAGCTGACTAAGCTTAAAAGATTCAGAGACAGAAAAGAAGGAAATTATGCTAAGCGATGTTTATTATTCTTACACTAATCAAAAATTTACAGGTTGGGTGGGCATAATTAACAGCTTATCAGTGCCACCATAACACTAATATGTACCTACGTATTTTAACATATGTCTGGTGTCTGGAGATAACGCATCGATAGCCACAGATAAAGGAACACGCGTAGGGCGAATGCACACATTTAGGTAGACAAGGTCGCCAGCTATCGGTAACTAAACGCAAACGCATTGTAGATATGAGCTCGTTACTAAAACGCAGATATTCCTTATATTTAGGTGACATCATGGGTGATTTAAAGACCAATATCTGTTAGAATAACACACATAATAATTATCTATACCTATACAATGAGTAAAATATGTAAATGGATTTATCAGTTATTAGTTGTTGTAATAAAACAAAAAAATTACAACTCTCTTCCCTCAATCTACACTGTAAGTCTTAAGCCATATTTGTATTTAAGTACAATATTATACTTTCAGTAGGTCGAAGAAATACTCTTTGTTTTTATATGACATGGGCCGACCAACAAGCAGACGGTCCACCTGATGGGAAGTTGTCATTAGGGGTATCGCCAATGCGCAAGGAATTTGGATTTTAGATATATACAACATATAATAAACAACATAGAAACATAAATAGGAAATTTCACTCAGCACGAACTATTCTACGGCGCTTGGTAAAAGAGAAGTTGTATGGAAGTATAAAGTATAATTCACATTTGCAAGAAGGTAAATAGGCTGTTTAAGAATACCTCATATCACAACCATTTTCTATCTTATACTGGCCAGCTAACTATATAATGTATATAATTGGATATATAATAACTATATAATTGAACATGTTTGATGCAAAGTCAAGAGAAGTGTATCGCCAGTGACTATTTGACTGTTTAACATTTTCTTCGAAGAATGAAAACTTCTGTTGCAAATAACATTTTGCACATTTTTCTACACTAATCTACACTTAATATAATAATATTCTTTTGCCGTATTAAAGCTACATTATCACTGAGTAATTTAGGCTATATTATACAATTTTCTATAAAATTTGGGATTCTTACTAAAACTCCAATATTGTACTGAAGGTGCAAATTTCTTACATCGCGTGCGCTGCGAAAACTATTGATGACAGAAAGAACAAAATAATGTTAAATCCCTCGGGAACGCGGGTCTAACCGCGGGGGACAGCTATAATTGATAAGAGTCAATGCCTCGCCGCTTAAAGGCAGTAGTTAAATGCCGTGGATATGCCACTAGCTATTAGGTAATTGTAGTATGATGGATGATGATGATGTTTCATCTAAATCTATACTCAAACAGTTTACTAATCGTTCTTATTAATCGTCCAGCTTCATTTGTAATTCATAATTTGGAGTTTAGTTACATACACACGGACAGAAGAAATATATGTAATGAATATCATATACATATCACGCCCAGTATCCCCATAGAAGTAGGCAGATGTGACATGTGATGAACATTGTTGCAGTTCTTCGGGTACGTTAGCCGTCCAAGACTACAGTTACCCACACTACCCTTATAATTTCTAACAAAGAAACATTTACTGTTCCTTGGTTGAATTGGGAATTAAATTCAAGACCTCCAGTCTCTAGCCTAAATTTACGACTGTGGTGTAAAGTTATTAAGACGCTGTAAAGTCGTAGCTCTAGCGTGACGATTCATGCATGAAGTAAAGTAATATTTACATTGTAAAGAGGTGGCGCGGCCAGTTGTGAAGCTAGTTCGTGAAGTCGAGCTCTAGAAGACTCTTCCTCGGGGCTCAAGGCGGCGCCAACACGACCCGTTACTTCTTGACGAGCTACCACCTGAGAAGAAAGGAACATTTTAATTAAAGTAATTGCAATCGGATGGACCAATGAATCCGGGTTGCCGACATAAACTTTAATATCTCGCAACATCATTAAAATGGATTTGAATTTTTTTTTGCACTCCCTCTTTATAGCTTTGGGATTCGGACAATTTTCTGGACTTCAAATTAGAATTACTATACACTTATTGTGGATGTGGGTTTCGTATTAAACGGTAAAAAGGAACCCTTATGTTGCGACTGTCGTCTGCGCAGCTCGGCGAGCGTGCCGTGCGGCGGGCTCAGTGCCCTTAGCACGAACATCTAACGTGATCGTAGCGTCATCGTATCGTGTGCGCCAAAAAGCTAATTTGTATGAAGAATCGAACATTACGCATACCGTACGCAAACGGAACTTAGAATTGGTAGCATGGGCAGTTTTGACACTTGCCACGTTTTACTTGCGTGACGTTCACTTTACGTTAACGGGAATTTGTATGTAAGATTGTACTATTTGGCAGCACGAACCGTTTTTTGACGTAAGGTATCGCCACGGACGAAAGCCAGCTATCGTCGATCTTTTCACCGCCAATTGTGAAGTGAGAGCTTCATGAAGTTAGTTTTATTCGATATTTTATTTGAAACCTTGTAAGATATTTTAGGTGTTATTTTATTTTATATATGCTTAAGAGTTTATTTAATTGTTTTTTAATTTAATTACTTCATTTATTTACTTGCTTCTAAATGTGGAGACTGAGAAGCACCTATTTATATTCAGATATTTTTGAGAGTTATCAACATGAGGAAGAAGTGAATCGGTAATCTTTTTGCTGTTAAAATCTTAATTATTGTGTAATTAGGTAGGTGCCTACTTAGATATTCAAAAAATAAACTCCTAGTTAGCAACTAATCATTTATTTACTTAATACTTATAGTGATATTGATCAACGCCGCCGGCTCAGGAATTGTTTCGACCCAAGTAAAATCAACGATCTAGAGTTCTACAGGCAGTATAGATAACAAAAGAAGCATTTTACTGTATCGTTGACAAATTGCGCCATAACATCAACTTGAATGTATCTAAAAGAGTCAGCTTGGAATTGCAGGTTAGTTAAAAATAAATTAGTCAATTTTTATTCATGCTAATTTTAAGCTTCTTTATTATCTATTACAAGTAAACAAGTCGCGCGAAATCAATGCTAATGACTAGGGTACCTAGTCACATAGTATTATGCTTGTTGAGCATTGGAAATACCTATAACATAAAGTTTTCATTGCAGGTGATTCCAGTTACCCTAAACGGTCCTGGCTAATGACACCGTATCACGACCCAGAAAGGAATTCCCGCAAGATAAATACAACAAAATGCATGTTCCCGCCAGGGTTATAATAAAGAATTACATTTGGGGTTCTGAAAAACCTGAGCAGAGATGGTGAGAGAGTCGAACACTCGGACAGACAAGCTCTCTAGGGGCAGAGCAATGCGGGACAAATATCTAAGTCGATTATATGTTAAAATATTGTTATTAATTTTAAACCTCATTAAATAAGCAATTTATAATAAAAATCTATTTATTCTACCTAATATTTTAATATTATATCCGAAACTAAAAAAAAACTTTTATTCATAAAAGATTTCCCTCCCACTAAAATAGCTATCTTCCTTGAATTCATAAAATCTAGCTCGTCTTTATGTTTTCGAAAACTGCAACCTCCATATATACACATATACGTAGATTGCGCGCCAAAATATAAAATTTTCAACTTATCGACTGACAGCCATGACACCCTTTTTTCGTTCAACATTATTTAAACAATTTTTTGACAAGTTCATTAAATTTATTTTTTAATAATAGAAGAATTACTTATGAATTCTGCTGTAAAACCATTTATCTAAGCATAATAACATGTTTTCATATTTATCTTTTCTTGTTACTCTTTGTAAAATATATTTTATTGGTGATATAAATATTTTACATAATTTCTAAACGAATCAATCATTCCTTGCAATGCAATGTCATTCATTCTTTTTACGATAGTGAAACGCAAACGGAGTTTTACTAGCGAATTGACGTTAACTAGAATGTGAGCGTTCGTGCTGCCAAAATGGTATCGCAAGCGTAACGTGTGCGAGTACTCGCTACGATGACGCTACGATCACGTTAGATGTTCGTGCTAAGGGCACAGGTCTGCCAGTGCGTGGGCGCGTATGTACCTGTAGCAGCGTGTGGCGGAGCGCGTGCAGGCGCGCGGCGAGGTGCGCGAGGCGCGCGGCTGCGGCGGCGCGGCGCGTGCGCAGCTCGGCGAGCGTGTCATGCGGCGGGCTCAGTGCCCTTAGCATGAACATCTAACGTGATCGTAGCGTCATCGTAGCGAGTACTCGCACACGTTACGCTTGCGATACCATTTTGACAGCACGAACGCTCACATTCTAGTTAACGTCAACTCGCTAGTAAAACTCCGTTTACGTTTCACTATCGTGAAAAGAATGAATGACATTGCATTGCAAGGAATGAATGATTCGTTTAGAAATTTAGTTAAATATTTATATCACCATTAAAATATGTTTTACAAGGAGTAACAAGAAAAGACAAATATGAAAACATGTTATTATGCTTAGATAAATGGTTTTGCAATCAAATTCATAAGTAATTCTTTTATTATTAAAAATTAGATTTAAATATCTTGTCAATAAATTGTTTAAACAATGTTGAACGAAAAAAGGGCGCCATGGCTGTCAGTTGATAACTTGAAATTTTTATATTTTGGCGCGCAAACTGTGATATGGAGGTTGCAGTTTTCGAAAACATAAAGACGAGCTAAATTTTATGAATTCAAGGATGATAGCGATTTTAGTGGGAGGGAAATCTTATATGAATAAAAGGTTTTTTTTAGTTTCGGATATAATATTAAAATATTAGAATAGCTAGGTAGAATAAATTGATTTTTATTATAAATAGCTTCTTTAATGAGGATTAAAATTAATAACAACATTTTAACATATACTTAGATATACATAGACTTAGATATTTGTCCCGCATTGCTCTGCCCCTAGAGAGCTTATCTGTCCGAGTGTTCGACTCTCTCACCATCTCTGCTCGGGTTTTTCAGAACCCCAAATGTATTCTTTATTATAACCCTGGTGGGAACATGCATTTTGTTGTATTTATCTTCCGGGAATTCCTTTCTGGGTCGTGATACGGTGACATTAGCCAGGACCGTTTAGGGTAACTGGAATCACCTGCAATGAAAACTTTATGTTATAGGTATTCCCAATGCTCAACAAGCAGAATACTATGTGACTAGGTATCCCAGTCATTAGCATTGATTTCGCGCGACTTGTTTATTTGTAATAGATAATAAAGAAGCTTAAAATTAGCACGAATAAAAATAAAAATTGACTAATTTATTTTCAACTAACCTGCAATTCCAAGCTGACTCTTTTAGATATTTTCAAGTTGGTGTTATGGCGCAATTTGTCAACGATATAGTAAACTGCTTCTTTTGTTAATCTATACTGCCTGTAGAACTCTATATCGTTGATTTTACTTGGGTCGAAACAATTCCTGAGCCGGCGGCGTTGATCAATATCACTATAAGTATTAAGTAAAAAAATGATTATTTGCCAATTAGGAGTATATTTTTTAAATATCTAAGTAGGCACCTACCTAATTATACAATAATTAAGATTTTAACAGCAAAAAGCTTACCGATTAACTTTTTCCTCATGTTGATAACTATCAAAAATTTCTGAATAGAAATAGGTGCTTCTCAGTCTCCACATTTAGAAGCAAGTAAATAAATGAAGTAATAAAATTAACAAAACAATTAAATAAACTCTTAAGTATATATAAAATAAAATAACACCTAAAATATCTTACAAGGTTTCAAATAAAATATCGATTAAAACTAACTTCACGAAGCTCTCACTTCAAAATTGGCGGTGAAAAGATCGACGATAGCTGGCTTTCGTCCGTGGCGATACCTTACGTCAAAAAACGGTTCGTGCTGCCAAATAGTACAATCTTACATACAAATTCCCGTTAACGTAACGTGAACGTCACGCAAGTAAAACGTGGCAAGTGTCAAAACTGCCCATGCTACCAATTCTATGTTCCGTTTGCGTACGGTATGCGTAATGTTCGATTCTTCATACAAATTAGCTTTTTGGCGCACACGATACGATGACGCTACGATCACGTTAAATGTTCGTGCTAAAGGCACAGGTCTGCCAGTGCGTGGGCGCGTATGTACCTGTAGCAGCGTGTGGCGGAGCGCGTGCAGGCGCGCGGCGAGGTGCGCGAGGCGCGCGGCGGCGGCGGCGCGGCGCGTGCGCAGCTCGGCGAGCGTGTCGTGCGCGCGCTTCAGCCAGCCCGCTTGCAAGCTCGCCTGCTCCGCTTGACAACGAGCCCGGAACTTTATCTGCACAGGATATTACGACTCATCAACTAATGCAGACTATTCAGTAACCTCATTACCTTCTTCATATCAACTATACAATACAAATAAATAAATATCCCGGGACATTCTTTTCACACGACCCTCTGATCCCAAACTAAGCAGAGTACTATGAAAACCAGCTAACTCATATATACATTCTTTTTTTCTTTCTAAATATATTCTTTTATAGATATTTACACCCTGCACGGAACAAACAAACATGTTCTTACGCACAAATATTTGTCCTGAGTAAGAATCGAACCCATGACCTATACGCTTGGCAATCAGGATCTCTAACCATCAAGCCAACTGGCCCGTCGACCATTTTTCATATTTTATTTATACTAAGGTATATCCAACAATATAAGTATGTACACCACAATAATACAATTCAGTATCGCAAGCAATATAACTAAACCTGGCATATGTACTTCTAAAGCCTATTATTACAACCGTACTGTAATGGGTCTCGTAAAAAAAGATTTTTAAAATAAGGCTAAAATTCTACTAGGATAAATGCAGCCGTTTAGCATGGATCGATGATGGAACGAGTAGTCTCGTTCGATCGGAATAGATGGATGGAAATGAGGAAATGCTGAATAAGCAAGAAAGGAACTGTGGTATGCATTAAAGGGTGCATTAGCGATTGATAACAGTAAGTGAACATTAACTTACCTCAGAAAAACCAATAATCGGTACTGGAATGTAATTGTTCGGATCTGGATTATCAGCCTGAGCTTGTTTCCAGAGCCGCATGTCCATTCCTATAAATAGCATATAATTATATTAAAAAACAATCTAAAACTTCGAATACATCTTGCTATCATACATACGTGACTACTTAGATGACTACATACCGGGTGGTGGTGTTTGCAAGTACTGCGCCAGCATCTGCGGCGAGGGCTTGGTGACGGGCATAACGGTGGTGCAGCCGGCGCCGGTCAACGCTCCCCGCGCCGCGCCCCCATTCAAGAACGAGCTCAGCTCCGTAGCTGATACTTGCGTACCGCCCGCGTTCTTGTCAACTACGTATATTACTACCTGTACAAAAAAGTTTCTCATTGAATTCCTCTCATTCACACACCTGACATACAGAAGTAGCTCAATGTACAGGTCTGTCTTACCTGACTTTTGTTTTCGGTGACAGCTTTAATAGAATCAATATTAACTACTAAGTTTGGTTTATTTCCCAATAGACCCTGCAATGACGTCGTAAAAGCTTGTTGACTATTTCTGAAAAATAATAAAAAATAATACATGTACCACAAAGTCATCAACCATCCCATACTCATAAGTTCACGACTTTTACGCGGCGTCAGCGGCCACAATCATTGAGTACAGACATCCTTTATAAATATTTAGTTATAACCATACTTGACATCTTGTTCAGTCTTGCTAAACACCATGGCAACATGTCCTTCTTTGTCCTCCTTCCCACCGAGCCTGGAATATCCAACAGCTTTGAATCGACAAAGGGGATTTTGTTCGTTCAGCTCCAAGGCAGGTGCATTTCGATTGTAATATGCTTGACCTAGAAAAAAAATGTATTGTTTTAAATTAAAATAAAACAAAGGCAAAAAATTCTGCTGGGCGTTAACCGCATTCTCCAGGGTGTTGTTTGTAAGAATCTGTATGTACAAGTAATAAAACAAATAACCTGGTAATTATTTTTGTGAAATTAATAGCTTGTTCTAATTTATTGTGATAGTGAGTGTAGTTTAACAAAACTAGTATTAATACATATTGACTTATGATGCGGGTGGGTGCTCTTCACAAGAAGAGAGTTGCAAGTATAAAGTTAACAGCATCATTAAACAGTATCAATGCTTATAGTCATGTATCGTACCAGTGCCCCATTGCGCTTGCAATAAATTCCACTTGGCAAGCACCTGATCCCTCTCATCTCCAAAGACACAGCAATTGAACACAGCCGCGACGAGGGCTTCATGCGCAGATGCGGGCCCTTGAGGCTGCTGCAGTTGCTGTTGTTGCTGTTGCTGAAACAGTAATTTTTGGAGCACTAATAAATAATAAAAGAAACGAAAGTCAGAAAACCTTCATCCAAGTGATAAATACTCATACAGCTAATTTCCTGATCATTTACTTTTCTATAAATGAACTATTGAAGTTCATGAATGTTAAGCATTAACTCAATCGAAACAAAAATTGATTTATGGTTTCAGAGAGTGTGACATGATTCCCTAACTTGATAAGAGTACAAAAACTAACTCATTACTTCCATAGGTTTACAAGATGAGTGCCTAAGCTATAAATTGAATACTAAAATAAATCACATTACATAACACCGCATAAGGTTGGGTAAACATCAGCAAAATCTATATATACTAATATCTGCCTTTTATTATAGGTATGTATAATCCTATATGCACTTGAATCATTTAAACATAGAATTTATTTACAGATGACATACTTTTTTCATAAATAAAATATAATTTAGATTATAATTTCTTTTATTCATCATTATGAAATGAAGCAAAAACATACCTGTGGTTGGCCAAATTGATTGGTTGTCCCAAGCCCAGTACCAAATCCACCAAACCCAGTAGTAGCTGGTTTAGTACCAAAAGATGTGCCAAATGCAGTTCCAGTACCAAATGTTGATGTACCAAAGGTGTTGGAACCAAGTGTATTGGTGCCAAAAGCGGGTGCAGCACTTCCAGTTGTTGTAGCACCAGTACCAAACCCACTAAATAAGTTTGTACCAAAAGCGGTGGTCCCAAAACCTGGCAACACAAACCATAAATAAGGTGCTAATAAAGAACTACACTTAAATAAACAACAAATTGAGTAACCTTAATCTAATTTTACAAGCCCTACCAAAAGATGTAGAATATGTGATACTACATATTTATACCCAAACAAAGATGGGCAGACAAATATGGTCATGCACATAAATGCTTATCATTGATGAGAATCAAGCCCACAACCAGTCAGGGAATCAAGCCAACACTGTAACCGGATTTTATTCATTATTAAAAGTGAATAATTGACATGTGTGTAAAGCTTACCATGATCTTAACCTCAAATAAGATGTATAACCACTATAAGCATACATTACAAGTTTACAACAGCTGTGATGTATAGACAGAGACCAGAGTCTCACCATAAGTGTTCCATTCTATACTATTTTGGTGCAATAGTACTTTGCATATTCCACATAACAACATAACATTAATGTGTAAGTTTTACCTGTAGCTGGTTTAGCAGCAGTATTTCCAAAGCCGGTGCCTCCAAAAAGAGTTGGTGCGGTTGATGCAGGTGTAGAGCCTATTCCACCAAATGTTGCAGCTAACAATAAAAACAATAGTGTACATATCAACAGGTTTCAAATAATTTAATAAATTTTTTACTGGCATAATCCCCATACAACTTTCTTGAAATATTATTAGACACATTGAGCAGTATTACATGTAAGAAATCCTTCCTCTGCTTTTTAAAGCCATGACTGTATCACTGATGTAATATTTGCATGTATTGGAATTGTATAACAGCACAGTTCCAACCATTTAGAAGTTACAGTACAAGTAGCCTCCATGAGTGGCAAACAAGGCTAATAAGGAGTCTATACTTTTTAAATTCTGTCCCACTTGTGTGAGAATGATAATGTTCTCTGTAATAATTATAGCAAAAATAAATGAAATACTTATATTTAACCTAACATTACTTTCAGTTTAAATAATAATCACTAAGCTTAAAAATGTATTACCTACACCATTTTAACTTAGTTAGCATATAAATTTATTATTTGGACATACCTGTACTTGCAGGTGTTGAACCAAAAGATCCAAATCCTGAAGATGAGGTTGTTGTTCCAAAGCCACCAAAACCAGCCGTGCTTGTGGTAGCTGTGTTTGTGCTTCCAAATGAAAATGCAGCTGAAAAAATTTATGAATAATTAAATAGCAAAATTTTTTCTAAAAAAATTGCCGTAATTTTGAACTTGTAAATGTACTCACGTTTAGAAGCTGCACCAAAAGCCGAACCTTGATTAGCCGTATTTGAACCAAATGAAAAAGACATGACTGATCCTTCCTTTCTCTTCCAAGAGTTAAAAATTCAGAATGTAACAATGTAAGTACAGAGCAGCTTCTTTGTAATACAGAAAAGTAAGAAACCTCTGTATTGTATCCCCAGTGTATGTTTATTTCATTGTACAAACTTTTGTACGAAATCTGTGTACGCTATTTACTTTGTACTCTTGCAAAAAATTGCTATCTAAGGAATTGGCAATGACTTCGTAGTTTGTGACTGTACTCAAAGAAAATATAAATAATTCACTAAAGAAAGTTACGTTATTTAATTTTGTACTTCTGGAATTTTGTTCCGTTTTCGCACCACTCGTCCACACGTCAAATTGACTGATGATTGATCGAGCCAAAGTTGCCGACTCCAAAAATTCCGTGTCTCTAAGACAGAAGACTCAATATCAAAAGTCACTTACTGATTCTCAGCGGCGCATCCAGGATTTCGTTCTGCGAGAGCCACAAGTGACCAGCGAAAATTTAATAACGGTTAAAAGACGAGTGATTGATGAACTATTGACATTTTTTTACTATAAAATACATATTTTTTTTATTTACACTGAATGTACATATAGTAATATAAAATATATTTCTATAATCTACTACTAATAGTATACTAATATGTATGTTATGTTTATTAAAAATGTATAATGTGTATGTAACTAAAGTAGTTATAGCTTCGAATTAGTACTATAGGCTGTAATGATGTTACAATTTAGAATAAACAAATAAATAAATAAAAAAAATTGTATCACTAATACTAAAATAGACTTAAAAATTGATATTATGGCTACTGTACCACTGTCTGTCAACGGCAACAGCTGGCTCTACCGCCGCGTGTGGCGCACCTGCCCTTTGATATTATTATGAATAGATAGTGTCCATTGTTTGTTGATTTTAAAGTCGAAAAAAAAATTACAAAAAAAATTAAACAAATAATGGAAATGTGTTCTGTTACTGATACTGAACCACCGATTTTTTTTTGCGCATTGCTTAAAAACATTCCCGTATATATATTCTTTAACATTAACCATCTTTTAGGCCCCACCTTTTGAACAGATTTTAATCATTTGTTTTGTTTTATTTTTCATCCATTTGCTTACATATTATAATCTGTGAATCGCTGGCAGCACTTTGACTTATTCTATGGACTTGACTGACTGACTGACTGACGCAGGTGGAAACTGACTGAGAGAAATTGTAATTTTTTCGTAAAATAAAACAAGGATTTTCTTCCTTTTTCAACCGAAAGCTTATCATCAGTGATTTAATCATGTCTGATTGGGATACAGTAACTATCTTAAGGAAAAAGCCCCCTAAAGCATCGGCACTTAAGACAGAGCAAGCAGTGAATGCCGCACGTCGTCAAGGTGTACCAGTTGATACTCAACAAAAATATGGTGCAGGTACCAATAAACAACACGTTACCACTAAAAATACTGCCAAACTAGACAGAGAGACTGAAGAGTTGCGTCATGATAAGATTTCTCTTGACTTGGGTAAGCTTATAATGCAAGGAAGACAATCCAAAGGAATGAGCCAGAAAGATTTGGCTACGAAAATATGTGAGAAACCGCAAATTGTAAATGATTACGAGGCAGGTCGTGGAATTCCAAACAATATTGTCCTCGGTAAAATAGAAAGGGCAATTGGAATAAAACTTCGTGGCAAAGAAAGAGGCCTACCAGTACAGCCTCCTGGAGGAAAAAAGTAGCGGATTCCCTGGGAGGCGAAGACTTACACTCCGAATTGTTTATTGCATAATAATAATAATTCTATCTCATTTACTGTTTAAAGTGTTCTTTAAAATTATTGTTTAATGAATTAAACTAACTTAAATTAACTGAGTATAAACAATGTAACTATCTGTTTGTTCAGGTTGAAATAACATTCAATGTTAAAAAATTTCTGCAACAGTTGAATGTAAATGTGATATGCAATAAAAATAGATATTTATGAGTATTCTGCTTGTTTTCATCCAACAGATTTTCTTAATGGAAATGAAAATATTAGATCCTTTGAGGTCATATTTAAAGATACATATTAGTCAAATTGTTGTAAAGATGGATAACTATAGTGTGGTAGTTATACTAAAATCAAATAATTTATTCAGTTCAGGTTTAGCCTTTCTTGTTGAGGGTGATGATGAACTACCTAAGTATAGGTATAAGGGTCTATTTTTAGCTCGCATCCAATTCAATAATGTAAATTATTTTTCTGTAAAATTGTAACAGAATTGTGAAGAAGTAAAAATCTTGCAAAACTGAATACAGCTAGACCATAAATCTTAGGTTATCTTTGATTTTAATCTACAAATTATAATTCATTTTAAATCTTCACTACCTAAGTTACCACCCAGATGTGAAAACCAATAGTTACCCTACATATTGACACCAATACCAATTCGTTTGTGATATTGTTTTTTTTATATTGGCAGCTAATATTTCAAACAAATAATGTGTTTATTAGCAATTTTATCATTGCCGACACGTCGACACACATTCGTTTCACGTCGATGACTTTGGTGTTAACAATTAGGTAGGTACCAATACAAAAGTTCCTACGTACCTAATTATCCTATGATAATGTAACAATTCAAACAAGAGAAATTGGTTAGGTTAGTTATACCTAGGACCCTTATAACCTTCGTCGGCGAGCCGAGCGGCGCGGCGCAACGGAGCCTCGTAGAGAAGTAGTGGACCTCTCGCGTGATTGTGTAGTTACCGAAAGAGACAGCATCTATAGGGGCCGGACAAAACATCGTCTAGTGTAATTTGCCTTACAGAATAGCAGCACAAATGGAAATTACTACATCAAGACACGTTACTGCTACAACGTATTATCGCTAATCATAAACTTTGCTTATTAACTCCTACTGTAGGTAGATTTGTATTTTCTTCTTTTTCTTTATATTTAATCTTATTTCAGTACAAATCGTAGCGAAGATAAGTTACTAACTCCTACTACATGAAAACAGGATTTCAAAATTTTATTTCATTTTACGTTCTTAGTTAGGTATCTTCACTTGCGGTTACCTACCAGTAGGTTCAGTACGTAGTGATTATATTCTATTTGTTAGCATTTATGCTACAATTTAAAACACTACTGATTAAACAACAACACTACAGTACTGTCACTGCTGACAGCACGATAATAAATAATCGCATCGCAATCGCAAATTGGCAACCAATCCAATGGCTATTTTGGCTATAATCACAGCACAGATGAGTGGATGGACCGTATCTGCACAGTAATAAATATTAATTAAAAAAAAGGGTCGGTTCAGTTCTATCTATACTGCCTATGTTGGCTTTTATGCTATGACGGTAACGTCTGCTCTCTGAACACGGTGCGCATATTATTTCAATTTATTAAAAATAAATACCTACTTCAAAGGTACCTGAAATGAGTGTTGATAATTCTGATTCCGAAGAAGAAATACTAGTTTATGCTGAATTTGAAGACAGTGTGGATATCCAAAAGTACAGAGGTGTACACGTCCTTGGTATAAACAGGAAAAATCCAATTATACAAATGGATGATACATTTTTCACAGGTAACCTTTGATATGAGCGTTTGCATAGGTTTTGCTACGAAGGTTATATTATTCTTTTCATACCCATATTCCTGGCATGAAAGTACCTAAGTCCTATTCTAATAACTAGACAATGAAGTATATGTACAGTAAAGGCTGAAATAACCACTGAAAAAGAGTGAAATATGGACTGAAAACTCTTCATACGCCAAAAAGTTTGATCATTGCTTCCCATATTTCAACTGATTTACAGCAAGGCAGGTATTTGGTTTCCAATTTTGCAATGGAATCTGGTAACTTGGAATTCTGTTGAGATGAGGGCAATATTCTGATTAATGAAAGGATGTTAAAAGACAGCTTTATTTAATTGAAATGGAGTCAAAACTGTCAAATTGACTGACTAGTTTTATGGCTACTACTAGCCGAAATAAGCATGATTGGAAAAAGGCTAAAAAATACATCAACACCATAATTAATGAGTTAAATTCCTTTTCATAGGAAAATGCAAAGGCATAAAATCAAATTTCATACCTATTAACATACCTTTTCGCCATACAATTTGTTATGAACTTAAAGTTTAAGTAGAATTCTTAAAAAGTATAATAAATGTTTTGCTGTGTGGAAGTGGACCTTTTCGCAGTTTCTAAATGATCATTCAAAAATTACTATTCTATGGCTAGGGCTCTAATAGGTTATTCAAATTATTTACTGTAGATATTTATAGCTCTCACATACCATGGTACTACATTTTTACAACCTATCCGACTAATATTATAAATGTGAAAGTGTGTGAGTATGTATGGATGTTTGTTACTCTTTCACGCAAAAACTACTAAACGGTTTAGATGCAACTTGACACAGAGCATATCCTGGATGAACATATAGGCTACTTTTTAACCCAGAAAAACATTTCTTGGGAATGTGGGTAAAACGGGGGGACAGCTAGTTAAACAAAGAAATGTAAAGAGGCCTAGATGTATACTTCATAATATATGTAATGATTATGGAGATGTTGCATGTGTACATAATAGATTCACACTATACACTTACATATAAGTAGTATTTAAGGCCATATGTTACACAAAAGCAAACAATTTCATTAGTTAATGTTGTACATTTACTCCCTTATTTTAAGTACAACAATATATTCTATATTGTTTTATTCTCATGCATATTAATTTACTAATTAGATACTTATGTGCATTAAATATTTGCTATACTTGCTGCAGGCTTCTTAAAAAAAAAAGTTTTATATCGACAGTGTGTACATCTTTCAGGTAAATATGAAAACCCCTTAGGAACATTGATGTTCTTCGAGGAAGACGTAGCCCCGCAATCTGAGGATCTCTTGTTTGATAAATTACCTGAGAAAAATTTGAAATATCAGTATAAAACTAGAAAATGCCTTCATATGGAACACGCCTATGTTACCCCAAAAGAAGGAAAAGGTAAACACCTACATTGGTCCTAAAAACATTAATTTATAAATAAAACGAATATTTTAGGTACCTATAGCTATTAAGTATTAGGAACTTACCATTAATTTTTAATGTTTAAAAGTTTGAATACAACAATGCATGCACTTTGCCGGATGTAAACTATACCGAAAACTATAATAGAAAAAATGATAATGTTTTATTTACAGAGCAAGATCTTCAAAGCCAACTGCAGCAAACAGAAGACGATACACAACCAATAAATTTTAAGTCTCTGCAAGAAGCCCTTGAAACATTTAAAACTAATTGGCATAAAATTGGTGCACCGGACACTCAAACCGAAACTGAAACTGTACCTAGACAATGAATGTTGAATGATTGTTAAAACCGTAAACTCAATTGGAGTATAATGATGATCAGCAGGCAGGAGGTAAATCGAGTGTCGCCGTGCTTTAAATCTGGATATGTATTTTCGAATGAGACTCAATGAATGATTCACTTAAGTTGGATATTATTAAATATTTTTATAAATAACATTTTTATTCATTCATATTGAACTAGTTATATCTAAATACATTGTAGGTACAAATACTACACCCACTTACGAATTCAATAAAGCGTCAATATAAGAAGAATAAATAAAGTTTAATATACAAATTCCTTGGATAAGATTTGCTTCAATTACTACGGACATTCTACAGTTCTGTGGAAGTTTACGATGCTCATTTCAATAAGGTTTTATTAATTACTTCCTTGATACATTATTATTAGTACCTGGATGGCTGAGCTATGCTCGGGTTTTCTTTACTAATGTGACTACTGCCGTATTCTCTTTTTTAAAGCACTGTCATATATACCTAGATACGAATTAGATGCGATCATAAAGAGCGTACCTTTAAGTGTAAGTGCTCTTACCTTCGTATTCTAATGGTAGCAGTTTTCATTGCCTAAAAACACAGATAAAGCGACGTTTTCTAAAAATGAAACCTAGCTTGATCGCCCCCGAAAACCCCTGCATACTAAATTTATACAATTAAGATTTTCATAAATTTATTGCATAAAGCAGAAAGTGTGAACACACCATGTTATTATTATTATATTTACTTAAAAACAAAAACTTTAAAATTTTGTGTAAAACATAAAAAAAAAGAAAACTGGGTTAAAAAGAGCAGAAATTTTTTTAAATTAAAAATAACTTTGGCTTGGTACTACTGTGTGTGGGTGAGTGTGATTGTGGAAGGGTGTGTGTGTATGTTCGCTACTGTGATACGAGATTACAGCTAGACGTGGTCTATATTAAGTTTTCTCAGGATGACGTTTATCAGCGCACGTTGGGCTCTTTCTAAGAAGATGAAGTAACTCTTTCCAGCGCTTCCCCACACAGTGATACAGTACTGCAAAATAGACTGACATAATGCGTTCTTCATTACGTAGATAAGTTTTCTCACTCGACCGCACAAAGAAGCTGTGTGTGCATTAAGTTGGTAATTTTAAGAAATGGATCCTTTGTTGTCTGAATAAAATAAATTTAATTTAATGACAGGTGTTTGTCGATTATGATGCCTAAATATTTCAGTGAGGTTGTGCGTTCGATGTAACGGCATGTACATGAGTGATTCCGGACATCACCAAAGCAGGTATGGGCTCTAAGAAGCATCACAGAGGGACTAGTGGTGGATGTTTTCAACTCCCGCATGTACATATCCTGTTCAACATGTTTGCTCAAATACTTTCGACTCTGTTAAAAATTGGTTTAGACTAGGCCGTACCAGTTTATCCTGGGGTGTGCGTATTTATATCAGGGTCAACTAGTTTGGCCTAGCCTAAACTGGTTTATCATATCGGGCTTAGGTTGAACTAGTTTAGCCTAGGCAAAACTAGTTTGTCCTGATATCGGGTTTGGCCGGTAACATGTATACAAGAATTGCTCGTTTTAAGGTATTAGATAGATTACTTTGATTGTTAAACGTGAATGATACAATCATAAAAACCCAAAAGCTTCTTCTGTAGAGGACTACATAGTATAGGATATAAACAACGTTTTCCACGTATGGTTGTCTAAAGAATATTGTTAATATATTATTAATGTTACTAAAGAATTATATATACATACTAGCTGCCCGGACAGACGTCGTTCTGACAAAATAAGTCCATATAAAAATGCAGGAACTCGCTCGTAGCGCCACCTACCGGGTCCAATTGTGAATCTAAACCATCCAGGGCGCCACCCAAACGCATACAAAAAAATTCATTCAAATCGGTCCAGCCGTTTAGGAGGAGTTCACTGTCAACACATGTACAGAAGAATTATATATGAAGATTATTAAAAACTATATATGAAAAAAGAAATATCGTACTACAATGATTATATTCGGTAGCTGACCCGACAGTCGTTGTCCTGTTTAAACTATGAATATTGAATTCGAACTGGCACGATTAATAAAAAAAAAATACAAAAACATAGTATTTATGAATCTAATACTTTAAGATACACAACAATTGGACGTAGTTATGCAAACTCAAACCTAACCACATCTTTGGTCATATTAAGTTAAGTATACCAAACGATTTCAAATGATTCCAAAAAGTGTATTTTATAATGTGGTAAAAAGACCTAAGCCGTCGAGATTGTATGAAAAATACTATCAACCTAAGATACCAAACATAAACTAAGTTTCATAAATAGGAAAATAGAACCATGCTGCATAATTTCGAATTCTAAGGTAAATAAACGATTTTAAAAAGAGGCATGTATCTTGGTACTTTTGTAACCCAAATACTTAGTGAAATAAATAATTTTAAAAAGATCCATATTCCTTTTATTAAAAAAAAAGGTTTTTTATTTTTAGCAGAAAATATTATGTATGAGGTTTTGCTTACGTTAATGGTTAGCAAATTTTGCTTAAGCCACATGCTTAGCTTTTTAAGATCTTGTTGAGCTTCAGTTGCAATACTATGGATCGAATGTCCATAGTAAAAAAGACATGTGTCGTCAGCGTATAATGAGATGTGTCCCATCAGCCCAATACCGCTAATGCTATTAATATAAATTAGGAACAGCAACGGGCCCAAAACTGATCCCTGCGGAACTCCGAACACTATTTTTGCTGGCTTGCTTTCGTAATTATGAAAATATTACTACCTGTTGTCTATTAGTAAGGTAAGGTTTGAATATTTTGTAAGCATTTCCCGAGATACCGCTGCCTTTTAATTTTTCTAATAGGATAGAATGACTAATTCCATCGAAAGCTTTTTTTAAGTCTTTAAAAATTCCTAAAACCTGTCGTTTCTTGTCAATACTTTGTTTAATTTTGGTCACTAAGTCGATAGTAGCTGATAATGTATTCGAACGTGGACGAAATCCGTATTGATTTTTATAAAGAAAGTCTATTCTTTTAGGTAATTAAATAAGCGGTTGTATAATATCTTTTCAATTTTTTTTTATATGACAGGAAGTACTGAGATAGGGCGGTAGTTGCTGAGATCAGTTTTAGGTCCCGATTTATATATAGGACTTATAGGAGTTACCTTAGCAATTTTGAGGCTATCCGGGAACGCACCTTCTTTGAGACATTTATTGATACAGTTTGCAAGACTGCCTGCAATTAGGTTTTTAACACATTTCACGGCTTTGTAGACCATGGTAGAAGCCTTTAAAAATAATAAAAAGTGAAAAAAAATAATAGTAGGATGAAACCCATTAGAAAAGGAGGGGAATATTCTAAAAATGAAAGGAAAAATAATTTACGGGCGATCTGAGGTCGGGAAGAGGGTGGGGGTGAGGTCTTAAGGGTAAAAAACGGTTTTTCTCGATTTCCGGCAAAACTAAAAGTCCTATGGAAAAAAGTCAAATGACAAAGTTGTAGCTAATAAAAAGATCTAAAACTTTTGTACTTACACTTTTTTCACATAACCTCAAAATTTATGTGAAAAATTCAAAAAACCAAGTTTTTGGTATTTTCATTTTTATCTTTTACAAAAAAAATCTTTTTTTCATGAAATTTGGTGAAGACTTACCTTTTTATGTCCCAAATACGCTGTAATTTATTTGATTAGAAATATTTCTTTTTTCACCTTATTTTGAATTAATATCGAAAAAGCACCCTAATTTTTAATCGAAAATTCACCCGTCAAAATATCAGCTATTTTCAAAAAGTTGGTATGTTTTCTGTTCGTTGAAATCTATACTTTCCGATGGTGAAAAAAAATATATATGTTACTATAGTAAATCTTCTCAGAAAATGCAAAGAATGGAAGAGATAATGCATAATGAATACATATTTGCGCTATGTAGAAAAACATTACGCACCATCGAACTCTGGAATGTTGTCTAAGGTTTTTCTACGACTACGTTCTCCTCTTTTAGTTGAAGTAGCCGCTGGTACTGTTGTGACACTAACTGATTTTTTAATTTCGGGATTCCCATCAAAGACAATATAGCTGCTTGCTGCGTAATGTTACTACTATACGTGCAGACATGACAGACTTTAATTAAATAAAATAAAAAAATGCGTTACTTGCGACGCTATTTACCCTTATCAAAAAAATCGGATAGTATTATTTCGCATTCAATGTATGTATATTATAATTGTCTCATACAGGATATCATTCTAATAAATACTTAAGGATAAGTATATCAAAGGTTAAAACCACCAATAAAATAATTTCTTGCACCGGAGTCGGTGGAACACTTATAAATCTTTAGATTTTTTTTAAAATAAAAAATATTTTCTTTTAATATACGGTAGGAGCTCTCAAATCTCCAGTCAGCTTTGGCAAATCGCTCGTCACCCACTGCTTCCGCACTACAGACGGTCTCCAAACTACCAGAGCTACCGAGCTCTCCGCCATCCAACGTAATAGGTCGCATTTTTTAAGAAAATTCAAAACATTTTTAATATAGTTTATTTACATTTAACTAAAGTATGTAGGTACCATTTTGTTCGATACCTTTTTGCCAACTTGTAGAGAAAGAAATTTTGGGACTTCTGATCAAAATACTGCGACAAGTGGTTTTGGTCCTCTCGTGTTGTTAACCTGACACTGCCTAAAGAATTCTGAAGAATTCGAAACAGGTGGAAATCTGAAGGTGCAAGGTCAGGACTATACGGCGGATGCATTAATACCTCCCAGCCAAACTCTCTTCATTTTTGCTGAGTGGCTAAAGATGTGTGAGGTCTAGCGTTATCATGATGAAAAACCACACCCCTTCTGTTGATTAATTCCGGCCGCTTTCTCTCAACTTCTTGCTTTAATCTCATCAGTTGTTCGCAGTAGAGTTCAGAATCGATGGTCCTGCCTGGTGGTAACAGCTCATAATGAATAATGCCCTTCCAATCCCATCACACACACAGCATCACCTTGTTGCGAGTTAACCCGGGTTTCGCCACAGTCTGTGAAGCCTGACCGGCCTTTGACCACGACCTTTTTCGCACGTTCTTGTCGTACGTGATCCAATTTTCATCACCAGTTATCAGTTTTTTCAAAAATGGTTCGGTTTCATGACGTCGTAATAAAGAATCACAAATGAGTACATGGTTCATTAGGTTTCTTTCAGTGAGCTCGTGAGGTACCCAAATATCTAGCTTTTTTGTGTACCCAGTTTTTTTCAAATGCGCCAAAACTGTTTTGTGGTCAATTCTCAGTTCTTCAGCTACGTCGTAACTACTGATATGCCGATCTTGCTCCACTTTTTCAAAAATGGCATCCATTTTATCCGTAATGGGGCGACCAGAGCGACGTGCATCTTTGACATCAAAATTTCCGGATTTGTGCTACTCTCACAGACACTGCAGTAGGTCCATAAACATCGCAAATTTTTTTCGCGGCTTGCGTTGCATTTTTACCTTTTTTGTAGTAAAATTTTAAAATGAATCGAATTTCTTCATAAGATTCACTCATCTTGGCGGTACGAAAAACAAATGCAAATCACACATTTTCCTAATTTGAATTTGGAATTATGTTCTTTAAAATTTAAACTTTCAATGATACCAAAACCAGCCAGATACAAATAGTATACTATAATGCGAAAAGACTTTTTCTCCAACCTAATATTCACCAGACACTGCGCACACAGCGCTTACTTTTTTCAGAAGTTGGATAGTTTTCTAAGTAGGAAAAAAAATACTCGAGAAGCCGAGTATAATAAATTTCATTTGATTACCATATTCACCTGTTTGATTATTTGATGTATAAAATCGGAATCGTCATTGCAGTCAATTATGAATACATTAACGGCGCTACGACTGTTGGTCCACGCTGCTCGCACTCCGAACCATCGATCAATTATAAAATCGGCTTCAGTGTCCTGGGACCTAAACTGAATAAATATCAGTAATAGCAATTATATATTATCCCAGGTAAGGCAATGTTCCTACCTTCGAGGGTAATAATAATAGACATTTATTTCAGACCACGTCCATATTTTTGTTAGTAACAATATACTTAAAAACTAATGTTAATTTTAAGAACATACACTATAACACAGTAATGGGCGTAAGATTCATTTTTTTATTTGTTAATTACTAATTTCTAGAGCTTGATTTATCCCACAAGTATGAGAAGTTTTTATTATATGTGGTTACAAAATTTCGGCAAGAACTTCGTACTCCGTCAAGACGCTTATTATACCCCCTCAAAGTTTCGAGCGTGACCAATGTCGGTTTGTCCGGTTCGAACCATCCACAAACTCGGACATGGTTCGGAGGTATGGAGTGTATAAGTAAAGTATGGAGTGTAGAAGTGAAGGAGGACCATCTTGTATGGGGGATTAGTCGAAAAAGTGTCCTATTGTAAACAGCAAATTAGGTTTCGAATTCTCACCGAAATAGCGCTGGTGTAGCAAATGCTGGGTTGGTTTCCGGTAATTCTTTAAAATTATTTTCTATTTTCTATTTACAATAAATTGGGGTACTTAAAATCACTGTATAATTTTATTCCATACTCATGTTTGTCTATATATTATAATAATTATAAAAAATGCGCAGTAACAAAACGGAAATGTTTCTTTCCTTTTTTATTAATGTTCTATCCTACTCTAATAATTTGTGGCGCTCTATTTAAAATTCTTCCACTTGCTACAGCAGCGCCACCTAAATTTGTTCCCTTTCAAGGGACACTTTTTAGTACACTGAGATCGTCCTCCTTTACTTCTACACTCCATAAAGTAAAGGAGGACCATATCTGTGTACTAAAAAGTGTCCGTTGAAAAGGAACAAATTAAGGTGGCGCTACTGTAGCAACTGGAAGAATTTTTAATAAGGATTAATTAAGGTAATCCCCCCATGATCTCTCCATCATAGGGAATCTCCTTGAATTCTCTCGTGTACAAGCAAAATGACAAAGCATAAACTCTCAAATTACGAAGTTCATAAAACTAAATAATTTAAACAACTGTATCCTAACCACATTCATACTCAAGACTGTGCTAATAATGACTAATTATACTAATTTATAAATGGAACAGAATTTTAAACATGTTGTAAGTAGCCTTTAAATAAACTATGAAAAAAACCCCAATAATAAACAATATCATTTAAATTTCGAAAAAAAGTGTCATTACAACTTTTCGTATGAATATTTTCCGTCTAGCCCCCTTTCGAAACGCGCGTAAAAAAATCGTAAGTCAGTTCAAAAATGATTATACACAGTTTATAGTCCAGTATATTTATTAAACAAATTAAATTATAAATGTATTTAAGTGTTAGGTTATAGTTCACAGTCATTATTTTTTAAATTTAAATAAGACGATTATGTATAGTACTCGTATACATATACAATTTTTTTTCAGTAAGAGTTTTAAAAATACTCTTTGTTTTATATGTTCAGCTGTTTGGCTACTACAATTATTAGGCACTAAAAGATTGATTGTAGAAGTAACTCGTTCAGATGCTACAGATGTAGCAGAAGAAATCAAATATTTAACAGCTATTTCTGATAGCACGGGAGTATAATGCCTACTCTACTAATCAATCCAAAATTTCAGGGCATTTCAAGACCTTGAAATATTAGGCTTAATTCAGCAGGTATTGTACCAAAACTCGAAATTATACGTGGAATATTTTTAAAATAGTTTTTTAGTTCTAATTTTCAATTAATTAAAAAAAACAGAAATTTTTGAGCGTCGCCTAACTTAATTTTCATTAATAAAATACGGCAGATTAAGTATACGATGATTTGGTAGATTAAATGAATTACGAATAAAAAATTATTAAAAAAAAATATCAACCACCGATATCGAAGCATCGATATATCGTCCACAAAAATATTAGTAACAAATATCGCTATTTCGAAATAATAATATCGATATTTTATCAACAGTCCTACCACTAACTGTTATGAATGCTGTGTCGATCTAAAAGGTCGGGCGGGCGACTCCGCTCTATTATTTCTTTGTTTTATGTCACTATACATTCTTCATTTCTTGGTAAATACCCTTAATCCTTTCAGTAACGCTAGCGGGCCAGCCCCGGCATGGCCAGGCGTCAAACGATAGCCTAACAATGTCGTTCTGGTACCCATTTAAAGTGCGCTAGAGTAGAACCAAGAGTTTTCACTTGTTTCGTCATTAGTTCAGAAGCACCGGGACATGTGTAGTGTGCTGTGCAAATTATACACAAAATTCTAACAATTTGTGTTTATTTAGAAAAAGAATCGCTGCATTTATCGTTGTATTTAAGATATTATATGAAAACAATCAAGTGTCTAACTTAAGTCTCCTGGTAAAAAACGTAAGTTTCACAGAAGAAATACAGACTAATCCTTAAAAATAAGTAAACTCATTATGGCTTGGGTAGATAAGTATGCTATTGTAGGCAAGGATGTTTATTTTGTCATCAATGGAATAAGTGACAAAATGTTAAGATAACTATTAATTGTTTTTTAATATTCTGGGACATTCTTTATACACGGCCATCTGATCCGAAACTAAGCAGAGCTTGTACTATGGAAACCAGATAACTGATATACTACATAAGGTATTTTTTTTTCTAAATACATACTTATATAGATATTTACACCCAGACACAACAAACAGACATGTTCATGCACACAAATGTTTGTCCTGGGTGGGATTCGAACCCGCGACCTTTGGTTTGCCAGTCAGAGACTAACCACCAAGCCAAATGGCCTGTCACTGGAAATTGAAAAAGGTTTTCCTAGTGGATATTCTATTTAAATCCGATAGGAAGGGATTAGGGATATTTGTGTTATTCTCATGTTAATGTTTTATTTAAAAATCAAATCTGAAATAAAAACTCAACATTTACAATAATATGTAGGTAGTCTAATATTAGTATTTTCAGCTTTAATAAACATATCTTTTGATAAATATGTCACTTGTATTTTAATAATAGTATCTGAGGTCCTTTTCTAATTGACATTGGAGGAGTATTCTCTTCATGTTCTCCCAAAATAAGTTATCAATGTAGTATGCTCCATTATCGTGTAAACATAAGATACAAAAAAGTATGTGGTCATAATAATAAAGAATTGTATACTATACAAAAACAAATTTAGTATATTTTACAATGGGTGTATTAAAATTCATGCCCATGTTGATACATCAATAATTTGCAATCCAATTCAGATATCATACATAACACAGTCGCACTTGTCAATCGTTTCGATTAAAACATTTTTATTTCTTTAATTCAATCATTAATTTTATTTTACCATAATCAAACATCCTAGTAAATTACTTGTATTGTTTTGACAAAAATTGAAATAATAATTATATTACACAATTATTATACATGCCAAAGTTTGTACGGATGGATGTTTTTGCTCAATCACACCAAAACAGTTGAACAGATCTGGATAAATTTTGGCACAGGGATGAATTATAGTCTGGAATAGCACATAGGCTATTTATATAATGTAACTAGCTGACCCGGCAAACATTGCTTTGCGATATTTATTTAATTAAAAACTATACATCAGTTATCTGGTTTCCATAGTACAAGCTCTGCTTAGTTTGGGATTAGATGGCTGTGTGTAAAGAATGTCCCGGGATATTTATTTATTATTTATGAATCTAATGCTTTAAGATACACAACAATTGAACTTTTAATATGAGGCGTGATTGCTCTGAACTAACTGTGATGAACACACACTACTCAAAAACTAAGTGTTAAAATTTCCATAAACATTCCAATTGAATTGCCTGTGTAATGTGCATGCACTAAGTAATGATAAATTAATTATTTTATCAATAATCTTTAGTCGCTGAGTACCTAAAGTGCAGTCTGCCAATTTCGCGTTATGCATAGACCTAACAAGAGATCGGCATATTGATATTTAGACGTATTGCGTCTAATACGCATTCATGAGCGAAGTAGGCGAATTGAAATATAGGTTTAGTGCATATTAGGTCAAGGGTGAGGTAGATATTCAAACTATCTCCTTTCCAAACATCCAAATCAGTTCACCAGTTTAAGCATCTGTCTTTGACAGATCAGGTAGACTATTCATTTATAGACATTTTCATGTTTTCACTCGTACAAGAAAGCGGCGGGACGTAACTTTCTATCCTTAAACTGCAATGATGTTAACCTTGGCATTGTCTTATCGCTAAATTCCCATAATGAGATATAGGTTTATCGCGACATAGTCATACCGCAAAATGCTCATTCAGAGAAATAGGTTTATTGTGCCATAGACGTATCTCTAAATGGCCATATAAGGAGTATACCTTTAGCGATATTGACCAAAACATACTTAGTCCCAACGCTTATTTTAAATGCCATTTTGGCATAACGCGAAATTGGCAGACTGCGTTTTAGGTACTCGGCGACCATGCCTCTATTTTAAACGACAGTCAAACGACTGACATTTATGTCCAACACCATAAGGTTTCATTATAAGAGTTTATTTTATATGGTCAAAAGCGGTAAGGTTACATTAGAAAAGTTAATATGGTCGTAGTTTTCTTAAATTTTCCACGCGAATTTTCTTTTTTTCTTTTATAAGAACCTTCTCCTGACCGTAACAAACAACAAAAAAATAATAAAAAAGATAGGAACGAAGTTTTCATTGACATACCTAATACATGCTTCTTTCAATTCAGTGCGATTCAAAATTTACTTTTAACTAATTCCTTTTCTTATAATAATTACTTATTTATAAATGGAACAGAATTTTAAACATGTTGTATGTAGCCTTTAAATAAATTATGAAAAAAACAAACCCAATAATAAACCATATCATTTAAATGTCGAACGTAACAATATTGAAAAAAGTGTCGTTACAACTTTTCGTATAAATTTTTTCCATCTAGCCCCCTTTCACAACGCGCGATAAGGGACTTCGTTCCAAAAAGAGAATTAGCGAAATACGTCCAGCCGTTCTGAAGTTATGTGCGTACATACATTTCGCAGATTCAATTTTATATATATTATTATATATTTATATGTATAGGTGTCAATAGGGAATTGATATATACTCGTATAGGTGAGAATATCAAATAGTAGTAACTAGGCATGGAAATGATTGCTACTTTTATTTCATATTCATTTAATTAAATTATTAATTTTTTTCCCAGTGATTTCACACTTGAAATTTCACAGCCAATGATTTTTTTTCGCAACGCTCTTATGTCACTCTTGGCCGTGCGACCCGTTCGAAGCGACGATCAGTATTTTTTTTCTCTTTCTAACACGACTGGGTTAGAAAGACGCTCTTTCTTTCTGACGCCGTGAGTCATCGGTGAAATACGATGATATCCGAATGATCTAGGGTGTGCGATGTATGTAATGTACTTGTGAATCATGCCATGCCTAATAGTAACTATCATATGGGCTTATCCATAAATTACGTCACACGTTAATGGAAGGGAGGGTCAACCAAGTGTGACAAGGGGCGTGAGGGATCAACAACAAACATAAAAAAAAAATACAGACGAATTGATAACCTCCTCCTTTTTTGAAGTCGGTTAAAAAATAAAAGGATTTCTGTGACGTAATTTTAGGATAGCCCAGTATCTATTTAAGAGTCAAGTAACCCATAAAGATGTCAGTGAAGTAATAGTATGCGTGCCTTGTTCCATATAAACAGTGATGTTGACTCTTGATCCCGTGTGTTGTCAATGAAACCACTGTACCACACCACTTACAATTATTTTTTGGAAACCACACCACTTCAGAATAGTGATGTGTAATATGTAATTAAACAATGCAATAAGTTTTAATTTTTAATAATAATATGTAACAATGGTTTACATAGTACAAGCTCTGCTTCGTTTGGGATGAGATGGTCGTGTGTAAAACAATGTCCCAGGATATTTATTTATCCATTTAGCATCCCCCGCCTGTAACTGGCTTAAAACGACTGAAGTTAACAATGTGTAGGGTTGCCAGTCTTAGTGAACTAAATTACCCAAAAAAATGAGTAGATGACTAACTAACAAAGGGCCGAGAAGTATCAATTTAATAAAATACGGTCGACAAGCAGGAAAACTTTCGTACCTTTGTGTCTACTACCAGGGGTCAAAAACAATTTGAAGTTATATATATTATGGGGCGTTTGGGAAAGCAGATCAGAGTGTATTTTGAGCATGAAACGCTTGCGAACGCCGAATGTTCGTTTGGGTCTCAAGGGTCGCTTTTTTTTATTTGAGCGTTTTTTTTTTCGGGTTTCCGGAGACAAAGTGAGTGCAAACCGGATCCATCCTTCCCTCGTCGTGTGCTCTTCAAGTGGTTGTCTCTACCGGAAAAAGATATAAACAAATATCCTAGGACATTCTAAACATACGGTCACCTGATCTAAAACCAAGCAGAGCTTATTCTGTGGAAACTAGATAACTAATATACTTCTTTATTTCTTAACTTAGATATTTAGACCCAGACACAGAAAATACAAAAATGTTTGTCCTGCGTGGGACGACTAGTCATGGTCGCTAACCACCAACCAACTAGGCCAACAACGATAATGGATCATCTATGTTGGAGAGAAAAAGTTTTTAGGTGCATATATTTTTTGCTAGAAAAACTCAATTATTATGGTATAAATCGACAATACACATTTAAGTATAAAGTGTATCAAAGTAATTCAAAATATCGTTTCAGGAGTAAATACTACAATGAAAAAATATCTTAGAATGTATATATCGCACCCTCAGAACGATAGGGGCTTAACTCAAAAAATCGCTTGGCTCATCTCCTATTGGGTCACTTTCGCACTGAGCGGGGAGGGTGGGTCCCGGTGTTAAAGAGGCTGAAGTATCGGTATGCTTATTCTATCATTAAATTGACTATGTTTTACTATTCATCGGATAGAGCGTACTTTGTTTAGTCTCTCTATGATCGTAACTCCATTTCGCAAAATTTTGAGTTAAGCCCTTATCGTACTGAGGGTGCGATATGTATACAAAGATTTAGATGTAGGTACATAAAGTAAAGTGTAATATAAAATTTACAATAAAACACACAAAGTATTGTATCCATTGGACTCAACAGAAACTACAATTGAATAATTGAAAATCTGTGAAAAATGCTGTAAATCAATCAAATGCTTTTAAACCACCACTTGCACCAGGTATAAAGTTTATAAATAAAAACAGAAAATATTAATCAGAGTCACACGCTTACTTCCAAACCACTAGGTTTTACAGGACTAGATTTTAGATTCGGTATTGATATTTGACTCTTATATTGCGTATTAATATGATAATAATCTAACAAACAAAACTTCAATTTCAGTTTTCACATCCATGTCTACTATGGGAAAAGACTGCACCCGCAAAATTGATACTGCATGTTCTATGGTCGGCACGGTCACAATCCCCAAATTGAAGAGGTAAGAAAGAATCTGCGACTCTTATTATTTTATTGATTTAATTGACATCTTAAATCTTTACCTATGTTTGTTTAGTATATGTATAAGAACGTTGTGTATTTATATTTTATTATTTGCATCAAGAAGTAGTATACCAAATTGTCCACCTACATTTTATCAAATTTTGCATCTTCTAATTGTTTTACATTCATTATATAATTTTTATAATTTTAAAAAGTTCTGTAAACTGTATGTGAAATTCCATAAAGACTATAGCATGATATCAACCTTATTTTCAGAAATATGCAGAACGCTAAGGTAAAAGAAAGAAAGACATCAGAAGAAATTTATCTGGATATAATACAACATCATGTTCATATAAAAAAAAATGAAAAGAAGTACAACAACACTATTCTTTATTCAGTACTGGAAGAACTTCTGAAAACAATGCAGAAGTGTGATGCCCTTTTCTCTAGTTTGAAACCAAATTTAGCATACTTAGGCAGCTATTTTGATAAGTTACGCGTTGGCCAGGCAACTGAATATGATTTAAATGTTATTCTTACTTTACCTTTAAATTACAATAAAGTAAAACTATCAGCTGTAAATGTACAAAATGGCTATACCAGCATTAAAATGCCTTCAGAATTCCGAAGACTATCTAAAACACCACTAATGGCGCGCAAAGGATTCCAAGATACTGAATTATGGTGCGACAGTCACTATCGTCTATCAGTTAAAAAGTTTTTATCATGGATGCAACGGGTAGTAGATGCCTCACTAAACACTCTGCCCAAAGAGGATGGTTGCAGAATTCTGAAAGTAAATAATAATAAATACAAAATTTCAGCTAGAATATCAGGTCCTGCCAGCACCATTACTATAACTGAAAATAATAACACTGACAACAATATTGACGTAGATTTAGTTCCAACATTAGCTTTCTCCTTACCAAAAATACCAGTTGAGTCCAAAGTAAATTTTACTAAGGTTCAGTCGTCAAAACTAAATGAATATTTTGTGGTACCGAAACCATCCGAACATGATTATAGTTGGAGGTTGGCATTTCCATTTCAAGAAAGACTTTACTTACGAGAAAAAAACAACCTAAGAAGTACACTCAAACTATTAAAATTACTAAGAAACGTACAAGGCTTCAAGAAATTATCTAGTTACTTCATCAAAACTGTGTTTTTATGGGAATCTGCTGAACAAAATGACGAATTTTGGAAACTTTCTCTGTCATACTTAGTTTTGTTTATGCTGAAAAAGTTAAGAGATTGTTTGGAAATAAATACGATAAAAAACTTTTGGTGTTCTGAACATAATCTTCTGGAGAAGGTTAAAGTTGAGACTTGTCATATTTGGTGTAACAGATTGAACCGTATAATAAATGACATAGAGAAAAAGCAAAAAGGTAGTCCAGAAGAGATTCTTAAATATTTTACTAATTCAAACTCTTCTGCTATATTAGTGGATAAAAGATGTAGCAAAGAGATTTTTGCTAGGTAGTATAGTTTATGACACACCAAAACACGCTCGAAAATTTAAAACTACGCACCGATATATGGCGTTCAATGAGTGACATATTCTGGAAGCATAAAGTTCATAGATGCTTTTTCCTCTCCTAAATAGGCGTGAATAGACGCGAATCAGACACCAACTTTTTAACCGAGAGCGATAAAATACACACATTAAATATATTTGTTTATTTTACCTTTTAAAATCTAATCAAAATGTAATTGTTGGACAGGCCAGTTGGTTTGGTGGTTAGCGATTCTGATTATTTATTTATTATTAATATATTTTATTTTATAAACACATGACCCCATAAAAAAGCACACGGTCCACCCGTCCCGGTCCGATGGTAAGTGGTCATCGCCGCCTTAGGTATTTGCAACACCAGAACATCGCCAATGCGTTGTCGACCCTGAGACGTGAAGTTTCATGTGCCTGTAATTTCGCCGGCTCCCTTACCTTTCTAACGGAATGATATTATATTATTTAATGTTATCCTATATCTTCTGAAGTACTATTGTTTGGCATTAATAAAGATTTTGTGATTTAATAACAAAATGCCCTATTTTCACTATAGTAAAAATGCAGACTTATAATATAATTAATTAATATCTCTTCTAGACTGGCTATACATTCCGTGTTACAAAGGCCCTCATTACTGTCAATTTGGTGAATCCGTTGATCCTGTTTGCTATAATTGTCGTGTTAGAGACGCGCTGGTAGTTTTGCTCAACAGGTGGAAATATATTTAAGATGTTAGTCTTAATGTTATTGTAAAATTTAATTAAGAATACTGTGTATTTTTAAATTAAAAGCAAATTATATATATTTATTTCAATAAAAATATTTTCATTTCATTATTAGTAACACAAATTCCCCAATTTTAAAAATATTTGTTTGTGCTGGTCGCACATATTTTTATCATGATGATTTTTGATAAATAAAAATTTATAACCGTTTTGGAAGATATCTCGTAAAATATTGCATTATTTGTGAGCGACCCTTACTGGCAGCCACCAGCACGGATTTGAATCAAATGTTCAGATAAATTGTGAGCAATTTTCGTCGAAAATCTTAAATTGTCTGTTCCTATCTTTACGCCGATTGCTTATAAAGGCTAAACACGTGGTCGCAAAGCAGTACCACCTAATTCATTGTAGATTATATATTATTGACCACCTTTTAACATAAAATTTTATATTAGCAATAAACTAGTGTATTTTTTAAAAAGAACCTACGTAGCGCTATCCTAACAGAAGGATACATTATGAGGTAGTTTCCAAAGCTTTATCTTACATGGCGTATTGCCTGTCTACCTACATTGCTCATTTGATCAATTTTATAAAATTTATTCAAATTATTGTTTAAGTTTTGATATTGAATTAAAATATAAAACTAACTGAATAACTAAAGCTATTGTTTTAATAATTTAACATTTTGTAACTAAGCAATTTAATCTGATTAATAAAAATGGAAATGATAATGTTTTAATGTTTAATGTCACACAGTAAATGTATAAATCATTTTAAATTTACCTGCATACTTGTTTACAGACATTTTGTGTATTATATTTATTTTTAAAGATATCCGGAAAATTACAACAGCTACAAATTCGATTTACGACGATCGACAAATTATGCAACTTTTTTACGCCAAAATTTCTAATTAGCGACAAATTTTGTCTATGCAAAATCCTCTTTATAATTTAAATATTTGAACAATACAGTTGAAAATACGATCACACACGCACCACCCTTTTACTTAATTTTTAAGTATGGCAATAATTTTTTAATCTAATAAATAATATTATGAGTTTAAAATCTAACTACAACAAAACATAGCCCTATAATTAATATTTGATTTAGTTCCAAAATCTTTGCGTAATTGTTCTTTTTGTCAATTATATTAATGACAATGATTTTATAGAAATAAAACAAAAACATAACGCCACTTCCCGAAAGTAGTGCCGCTTTTCAAGGATTTATTGTCATGGCCGATTTATATCGGTAGGCAATTAAACAGGTCCGTACTACTCTATTGAGTCTTGTTTTTAGCCGCTATCCACTAGAACGATCATAAGATTATATTTTCGTTAAAATAACCAACATCTTTTTTGGTGTTATCAGCAAGAAAAATCTGCTGAATGTATTCTTTTTTTTCCGCCATTTAAATAATCGCGGCCATTTTACTTGTATCGCCATTTCGTTTTTTTCATGAGATGGAAAATTGGACAAGAAAAAGAGACAGAAGTAAAATATTCCGATTCGTTTTGAGATTTATTCTAAATAATAGAATAAATACAGGCATTTTTATTTAAAGCAGGTAAGGGCTTAACAATTATACAATCGAAGTTTGCTACCTGGAAATAACAAATGAGATCTTAGGCGTCTAGTCTTACTTTGGTCTTACTCCGCTCAGAGTACAATGGCGTCCGTTTACTCGTAGCGCATCGAGATATTCCGTCATCCTTTTCTTGCATATCGGGTATTCAGCAGGAGACGGACGAGACACTACTTTGATCTTTTTACGAGCAGAGTAGACTGATAAGAAATATTTCCCGTTACCTTCACTCTTTGTTTTGGAGTTTCTCATGTTTAATTAGCCGCGCTTTTGAAGCTCCCTAAAATGTTATGTGGCATCTGTCTGGATGTGACGCTTTTAATTTTATTGCAGATATACAAAATGAGAAGCTGAAAGGAATATTGTGATGTACTGATAAGTGTGTGTCGACATGTTCACGACAAACGCCGTTCAGACCGGCACAGTGCCGACTCTGCAGTATCAGGAGCATCCCACACAGAAGTCGCAAGGGAAAAACATCGAAAACGTTCAGCAAAAGAATGCCCAACAACCACAACAGGTGACCCAATCAACCTAAGACAATTGTTTTGCTCAGCAGTTTCATACACATACACATTCACTCAATTGTTAGGAAAAATAATGGCCTGTTTTAGAAAATGTAAGGCCTTGGTCAGAGAGTTCTAGTACAACTTTTCTAGCTTAGAAAATGAACAACTAAGGTGCTAAAAATCTATACTATTGTACAAGTCCATATTAAAACTAAATACAGGAGTTAGTATATATTGTAAAATTCACTATTTGTGTACTAGTTTCATTTGATACAATAATTTAATTCATATTATTTAGAATGTAGTGTTCTATGTATTCTATTAATAGGTTTCTTATTTGATTTTTATAAACTAGGAGTGACAAAAAGTAACAGAAGGTGTTGAAGGTTTCTCGCTGTAAACATATATTTTGAATTGCACTGAGTAAATGTAGGAAACCAAAACATTATTTAATTCAAGTATTATTTTTAGAGATATGTACACAAGCCATAATTTAAATCTGATGACGAAGTTTTAAAGTCGCTCATGTGTTTTATGCTGGCTGGCATAATGCAAAAGAGGTAATAGTATAGCCTATCCAAGCCCAACTAAATTGGCTGTATGTAAAAAATAGTGACATCTTGTTAGGGCAAAACATGATATCTGCCAATATTGCATAAAACTATTCAAAATATTTATTTTCAGGACTTCCCAACATTTTGTTACACTACCAATGTGAACATGATTGGTAAAATAGGAAGTACTGCAACAAGTGGTCCAGCAGGTGCTGTCAATATAACACAACTAACAACAAGTGATGACAAGACATGCTACATAGCACAACCATTCTCATACAACTATGCCCTAGTAAATCAAATGCAGATTGCACCAAATGGAATTCAGAATACAATTTCAAATATCAGTTTTAAATGTGATGTTTGTGGCCTTATGTTTGGTCACCTTACCCTGCTTAATGCTCATAAAAGAATACATGCTCAAGATACAGGTAAGAATAATAAAATCTCAATTTTTTTTCCAAATAAAATTTGGAAAACGAAAAAGCTTCCTAAATGTTTTTAATTATGGCGGCATCTAGGTTAAAGTATATTTTTATGTAGAAAATATATATATGTTAGAGGCTTTGGCTGAGCCACCAGAGGCTAACACCTTCATCCATTAAAAAACAAATGAAAGAGTTATATGTAAAGCTTAAAATATACTTTGCTCATTGTTGAAATGATTTTTACTCAGTACACAGACCTAAATCTCTCTCTTCAAGAAAATGTGTGTTAAAGTATTCAACATCAATTAATAATAATACTTGGATGTTTTAGTCAAGCCACCCTACATTTTACTTACTGTTAGTTTTAATTTTCAGATGGTAACATAACAGTAGTAGCAACAGGTGTTAGTGCCGGAAATGAAGTGCCCATGCCTCCACACATTCAAATCCTTGCATCTGAACAGAGTGATCAACAACAACATCATGTACAGATTCAAGATAGTAAGTATTTATTTTTCTATCAGGTAGCATAGATCCTACTGGTAATACCCTCACTTAGAGCCTTGTGTTTACCACCTAGAGAAAATAACCAGGGAATATAAAATATATTTTGTGGGTTCTATATTAAAGAACTAAAGACTTAACTTTGTCACTGTTATTACATTTTTGGTGTAATTTTTTTTTATTTGATGTAGGATTTTATTGCATATCTTGCATGGGAAGGAAATCTGAAACTACAGCAAATGGGGTGTCATATGAATGGGATTTATACCTATAAATGAAAACTATATTCCTTATATATTCATAGGACATTGTTTTTGACTTATGGCCAAAAATTATAGTTCCATTCCAAACTTTGCGAGTCTACATATCTATTAATTCTGACTAATTATTGTTGTTTTATTTTTGAATAATCAAACTATTCTATAATTCTTATCAAAATGTTGGCTAATTATATAAAATAATTCATGTAGCATACAAAATAAGTTGGTTTGATGAATAAAAAACATGACCCTTCTTTTTTTTTAAATAACATTTTATATAAAGAAGAATTTAGATATGCATTTGTATATGTACATATATTTAAGATTACTTTTCATAATTAACTTATAACTATTTCAGCAAAGCCAGTAATAATAGACAAAGTTCAAAAATGCATCACATGTGGGGGACCAATTGCAAATAATCCAAAAAGAAAGGGACCAAAACTTATACGGTGTGAAAACTGCATCGCCCAAGATTCAGTTGATCAGCAGAGAAATAGTCAGAGTAAGTTCATCTTCAATTTTATAAAGGCATCATGTTAATAGACTTATTTTATTAATATTCTTTTTTTAATACTATTAGATTCAATACAGAGAGCCATTTTTGTTAGTTTTTTTATATGAGGATCCTTGAGAACAATGCACCAATTTAAAAAAAAATTTCACTATTTGAAAGGTACATTGTTACAGGCTATGTTATAATTCCGAGATACACAAAATCCCTTGAAAATGTTAGTGAAACCGTGGGATGGAAACTAGTATATTATAAGTATTTTTAGGCTTATTTTCTAGCTCTTAAAATATCCATTTAATCTTTAAAAAATTATAGCTTATTATATCTGTACCTCATTGTAGTCTACAATTGCATAATGCAAAGTAAGTGCTTTCTCTTGTAGATGTATTATAATACACCTACTTTTAAGTATATTTTAAAGATTTGTAGTTTTAAATGTGACCACATACATTCGCGATTACCGACTCTTTGTTTTTTTTTTGATTGGATAATATAGGTGGGCATTGGCAAACCCTCCTCTGTTCAACCATCATCAGGTGAACCGTGTTTGACCATGCTTTGTTGCTAATATTTGTTTTGTTCCCATTGCAGTGAATGCTACTCAAATATTCGTCGCGTCTGAAGAAAATGTTAAGTTTGAAGTGGGCAGCGTGAGTACAGTGCAACAGACTTCCGATCCCCTCGCCACCGCACAAAACAATCAGCAGACACAGCAGCCACAGAAACCTTGTATGTATTTGGATATCACTACATAGTATAAAACAAAGTCGCTTTCTCTGTCCCTATGTATGCTTAAATCTTTAAAACTACGCAACGGATTTTGATGTGGTTATTTTTAATAGATAGAGTGATTGAAGAGGAAGGTTTTTATTTATAATACATGTGACATCCCACATGAACGCGGGTAAAACCGCGGGGTACAGCTAGTATTATATATATATTGTATTTTATAAATTTATCAAATTGAAAATGATTTTAACTAACTGACTCATTTAATCTCTTATTTTTCAGTACCCGGCCACCATCCAGTGAAAAAAAGAAACTTAGCATCTGTTACTAAATGCCAGAATTGCAATGGCTCTGGTATAATATTTGTAGGCGGAAATAAAAATAAACTAAATCAAACTAATTTAGACAAGCCATTCCACTGTAATATTTGTGGTGGTTCATTCTCCCGCTACTCATCACTTTGGTCACATAAAAAGCTTCACTCAGGCGAGAAGAACTTCAAATGTGGCATTTGTGGTATAGCATTTGCGAAAGCTGTTTACCTTAAGAATCATTCAAGAATACATACAGGGGAAAAGCCATACAGGTGAGACAAAACATTCATTAGAAAATATTATGATACGATAATTGAACTACGACCTTATTAATTGCAAACACTACAAATACATGCCCCAGGCTTCCCCTGCAGAAAAATTTTTCTCTGTGATAAATAAAAATGTTATCAAACATGTTCATCAAGGGCATAATATAATTTTATATTTATAATTTACTAGCTTGAAATTTTAAATTTGTCTTTACAAATATTTAAGGAAAGAATTAAGTTTTCAGTCTGGCTTTTTACAACACAAACAATCATTTGAATGACGACAATGCTTGTGTGTAGCGCTCGCTCCAGCAGGACACATCTTTATTTACAAAATCTTATTTTGAAAAGAGTAATTGCCGGCTCTTCTCAGTAAAAGCAACCTTCCGAACTGGTGTTATAGTCTGACCATTCATAAGTGCCTGTGAGGGATGTGATATTTTCCCTGGATAAAAAGTATCCTAAGTTACTTCTTGTACCATCAGCTATCTGCCAGTGATAGTCCTGTCAAAATTGGTCCATCCGTTTTGGAGCCCACAGGGGACATACACACATCGATGATATACCCATAGATAATTAAAAATATTTCGTATTTGTCTCGATATTATAATATAGCCTGTGTCACTCGAGAATAGAGTAGCTTTTTTTTTTTTTTATGCCACTTGGGCCGACAAACAAGCAGACGGTCCACCTGATGGTAAGTGGTCACCGCCGCCTATGAACATTTGCAACACTAGGAGCATCGCCAATGCGTTGTCGACCCTGAGACGTGAAGTTGTTAAGTCTCATGTGCCTGTAATTTCACCGGCCCCCTTACCTTTCTAACCGAAACACAGTAATACAATTGCATTACTGCTTCACGGCGGAAATGGGTAAGGTGGTAGTACTTCCCCGGACGAACTCTGCACTAAGAGCTCTACTACTACTACTAAAGCTTTCTTACTTCTTCTTCTCTAACATACAAACTATACCTCTTTATAATATAAGTATTGATTAGACCAATTAAAATACTATTAACTAATCAATACTAAATGTTATTGGATTTATCTTCAAAACAAGAAATGCTACACAATAAAGACTTCGAACAGACCACTAATTTCCAATCGAAGACAGCAAACCAATATACTTATATTAACCTTTAAAAATGTTTCGATTCTGATACTTATTACATTTGAAATCATTTTACATTATGATTGTTGCAAGTATTCACACAGGTTTTAAGAGTACACGAGAATTTTTGTGAGAATTCACGAAAACATTTCAACAATAATTCATAAATGCTTCTGTGTTTATTATCCGCTACGAAATCGTCAAGTATATTTGATGTTTCAAACCCATCGCTCAATTCGTTCGTAGACTTTATTCGGCCGTTATTTTCCACACCCTGGTGTCGCACCAGTGACCCCCTCGACAAAAGTCACGGTGCCGCTAAAGTGGCCTACATTTATTAACACCACCTCTCTACCCTGCTCAAACGTTCAACTCGTAAGGGCAAGGTCTTGGCCTAACCGTCATTAGTGCTCAAATCATGAAATAGAATCTTAGTCCATTACTTAAATTGCTACACGATATTGTGTCATGTTTTTCGAAACGAAGTGAGGCCGTTTTGCTACTAGCTTGATTTTGGGATGCATCAGGAAGTCGGCCCTCAAATTAATTTCACACACTTGCACGCAGACAGAGGTAACAGTCGTATCCAGAATATTGATTTTTTTAAATAAAAATCGAATCGAATATTATCCGATAGGTGGCGCTGTAATTAATTTTTGCTCCTAACACCAGCTAGTATTATAATGAAAATGTCCTGGCATTAGATCAAATGTCACCATTCATCAACAAAGTGTAGTTTACCAATGTTTCTGCTACTTACAGGTGTAACACATGTGGGATGCAATTTTCACAATCGCCACATTTGAAAAACCACGAGCGGACCCACTCGGGTGAAAAGCCCTATGTTTGTGAGGTAAGAATACACCTGAATTTATATATGTTACCGGCCAAACCCGATTTCAGGCTAAACTAGTTCTAGGCAAAACTAGTTTATCCTGAAATCGGGTTTGGCCGGTAACATATATAGGATCTTCCGCTTCGCGGTTTTACCTTTATGAGGGATTTGGTTTCGCGGGACAAAAGTATCCAGAATATATTACTCTATCTGTGTGCCAAATTTCATTAAAATCCGTCCAGCGTGATCGAATCGCAAACTATTTAAATGTGACATATTATTAGTTGGATACATCAATACATTGTGGCTTATTATATCTGTAGTATGTATTTTTATTTTATTATCACATATTGTTAATCCGCTTTTATCGGGTTTCTTTTTATAGATTAGTTAGTTTCTAAACAAAAAGAAGTCCCTTATATTTAGATTTGAGCAAATGTTATTAGTTTGTCTACATAATCATAACTACGGCAATATATAATACGCAACCTACATATGTATTTAGTCTTATTTGAAATGTGCGTTTATTGATATAATGTTTTCATTCAGGTATGTGACAAAGGATTTGCTCGGCACGCGACGTTATGGAACCACCGTCGCATACACACCGGCGAGAAACCTTACAAGTAAGTACTTACTCTGCATTCCATTTACGAACATATGCAGACATACAAGTTTTAATTCATTGCACGAACTATGGCTATATAATATATTTTATACTTAAAGGAAGCCATTCGATATTTGACTTTAGAATTGTTTTGAATGAATCTATTTAGTTCAACTTGTCATTTAATGTTTCGAACGATCGTAAGAATGCGACCAGCAAAATTAACTTTTTATTGTATACTATAGTGTTAACAAGAATATTGATAATTTATACTTTTACATTATTATTACAATTATTTTAAAGGTGTGAGACTTGCGGCTCGGCATTCAGTCAAGCAGCACATCTAAAGAACCACGCCAAGGTTCACTCAGGAGAGAAACCCTTCAAATGTGACATTTGCACAGCCGCGTTTGCAGATAGATTCGCGCTCAAAAGACATAGAGGAATACACGAAAAATATGGTAAGCTCGTAATGCCTTTTGTTTCAAAGATAATGTATTTATGCTAGTAGTGTGGGTCACCTGAAGATTCGAGTTGCACGGATTAGTTCCCTGAAGCCATTTTGCTTGTATGCTCGCAAGTCTTAGGAGAGTGTGTTGCGTAAGCAGCACTATTCTGTGATTCGGCAGAAATAAATGGTTTTTTTTTTATAAATTGATACAGAAGTTAAAAATAAACCTAAGGTGGAATAAGTACTATTTTTAAAGTCAAGTATTAGTTAATTTATCTTTTCGTTATTTCATAAAACGTTAAGGATTTAGCTTACACTCATCACAATTATTCATCCAATTACTATGCAGTGCTCAATAGTTTAATACATAAGAATATTGTTAACAGGACAAACAGCACCACTTCCTTCAAGAATACAATTAAATCAACAAGAAAATTCAACACAACAAACTGGTGAACAACAAAATCCACAACCGACAGTTGAAGGAGAACATCACCCCGATGCAACTATTTGAGCTTAGGATTTGTTTTCAGTTGCGTAACCCCACCCTGAATGTCGCATAATCTTTAAGGCTGACAAGGTACAGCAGAAGAAATATTGAATATAAGGTGCTGACTGGATTAATGTCTGGTATCCACACAAAGTAGAGAATAAAGATGTGTCGAAACTATTAACATAATTTCAACATTTACACATGTCCATTTCGGTGCGGTCTTATATAGATCTATAGGTACAGAATGAAAAATCAGATACTTCCTTTCTACTATGTTTCGGGCTAAAGAAATAGTATGTGATAATAATATTGCATTGTTACATAAAGAAGTCAACTTTAGCCCGAAGCACGAAGTATTTTTACTGATGATCATTAAAACCTACATTCACGACACTGCCACAATTACCAGTAAAATAACCCCAGGATCAATTATTTTGTGATTATCAACTCGCTAGTTTATGATGATGATTTTAAGAAATGTAAATAGATGACAGGTTTATTTTTAGCAAATCAATAAGGTATCGAGATTTATTTAAAATGTAAATACAAGATCGCTAGTGCATATAACAAAGTAAATTCTCGAATTTACTGAATAGGATGGAGAATAACTATAGTCGCCTTAAAACGCTAACACCAACAATTTAGACATCATAATATAAAAAAGGTTGTATCTCCAATACATATATTATTGTAAAGTTGATTTATATTTCCTTTATTGTAGTTAAGAGTTTAGTTAAAATGTTTGTTGATGGTTGGCTGTGGAATTTACAAATCCCGTGGTGTACTTACAAAATGAGGTGTTTTTCGGAATCAACAAATAATTGTAAATAAATTAGATTGGGCATGACAATAGAAGCCTATGTGATTTAGTATTTAGCATATCCAATGACTCGTGAACTAAGGATTTGTTATTGTAAAATATGGATGGGATGAACTTACTAATATTAAATAAGGCTTTAATGTTAAAAGGTCCTTTACCACAACGTACATATTTTATTGACATTTTTCCGTTTTATTTTATTTAGGTGTAAGCTATTGATATTGTAGTAAGTTCAGCACATCCAGAAGCTCTGCATCAAAATGATGCATTTTGTAAGTTAGACTTGAATTTTTAATTATGATAATTATAGTAAAATTTGTCAACAAAATTTTGTTTTGTTTTATTAAAATTATGTTTTCTGAGTTTTGTATTTCCCATGGCAATTAGCAAGTGCCCTGGGTTCCGCATCCAACAGGTCTCGTACTTTCACCCAGAAGAAATGAAGACTTACAAGGACGGCTATAAGTAACAGATTACAAATGTGACCAAGTTGGTACTAAAGTTAGTGTCTTCAGATCGGTGTGGCGAGTCATTTTCTGTGACATCATATTAAAGTCTTAGGGCGTCCGGTGAGTTATGCGAGTCTCGCGCGCGGATGAACGTTACGGGCGTCTGCTATGGGCGCAATGGAGCGGCACTCTTTAGTTTGTTCAGAAACAGACCCTTATACGTCTGCGACATTACCATCAACCACTCATGACCTATGTCGCTATAAACTTAATGGGTTTCAGTTGGAGGCTAATCCGCAATGGCCGATACGGTAAATATTTATCATCCGAGGCATCCCTATGTGTCAATATACAGTGTACAAATGGAGCTTTGCCAAATAGAGTAATATTCAAAATAAGCTTCCTTATATTATTTGTATGCTGTGATTGCTTTTAATTACATATGCAGTAATTTTTTTAAAGATTTTCATATCTGTCTGTAAGTAAATCAATGTTAATAAAATCGCACCTCTGGAATACCTTGTGGGAGATAATTATCAAACATACTTATGACTGCTGATAACATATTTTTTTATTATTGGTTATAATATGAATACATGAACGAAGTTACAATAGGTTAAGGAATGCTTGTAATCAAACCCTATGTGGTATTTTGTTTTGCTCTTGACTTTCCCTAACCTTTATTATAAATCGATTGACATTGATATTGTCAAGGGCAATAAGTCGCGGCACAATCCTAAAACGTTTCATTAATGAGATAAAACTGATTTAAAGTCTGTCTAATCGGACAGAATAAATTTCTGTCGCTAATTAAATGTCTAAATATTTCGGTTCCTGTCTTTAACTGACTATATGCAAAGTCCAAAGGAAGGGTTATGATTTTAGCTCCCTATGTATTTATTTAAGTTGTTGACTGTACTTAGGACTCATACATAGGAGCAGGACAGGTACTCAAATAATTCTATAGGTACCTACTCAAAAACAATGCTCAATAGTAGCGTTAAAATTATTGTTATCATAAATTATATTGATGCATAGGATATACATCTGACGCTCTGAAAATTTAGTTACTTACTTATTCAACTTGATTACCTACTTAGTAAAAACTTTTAGTTAGTTATTGGACTGTGACAATTCAATATTTGGAAGACATGATACTAAAAATAAGTTTTAACAGTATTGTTGTAATAGATGTATTTGGTAACTTCTAGTTGATGTTGTAGTTCCAGAACTAAGTGTTCTCGATTATATTTTAAGCAAAATACACTATATCGGAGATTTCTTTATAGTCACATAAATAAGCAACATTATTTTAATACCACGAATACAGAATTTTCTAAATCAGGTAGGTACTATGTTCTTACATATCCATTGCAAGTTCATCAATAACTGAAAAATGACTACTTGAATTATTTGTTTTAGGGTATATCATATGGTTCTTTGAAATAAGTATTGACCAGATGGGTTATAAATATTCAGGGTTCGAGTCATGATCAAATGCAATTAACTAAAATAGACTTGCCCACAAATGCTGACGACACATACCTACCTATTTTTTCATCAGAGGAATGAAAAACTGCAAAGATAAACTTCATTGAGCACTACGAAGTTCAAGGTCGCGTCCGTTCGTTTCCGGCACTTGCAATATTGGGCCTTAGCCTAGGAATTAAAACAATTACATTTTTTTCTAAATAATATATAATTTAACTTATAAAATGCTTAGGTTACACCACATGTGGAAATAAGGTTAAGTAACTGGAAATTTCTTTAGCGTTATACGAATTATTCGTAAATCCAGTTTTCTGCAGCCGGTGTCCAGCCGACGACCTCCTTTTCAGTGAACCAAAGCGCGATTTCCTTTTTAGCAGATTCCACACTGTCTGAGCCGTGCATGATATTACGACCAACCTGGATACAGAGATCACCTCGAATTGTGCCGGGTTGAGAATCAGCTGGGTTAGTAGCGCCGAGCATTTGACGACCGGTCTTGACAACGTTGAGTCCTTCCCACACCATGGGAACAACTGGTCCGGAACTCATGTACTTAACGAGACCGGGGAAGAAAGGCTTGGACGACAAGTCGCTGTAGTGTTTTTGCAGAAGTTCTTCGGATGGCCATACAAATTTAAGACCCACCAATTTGAAGCCTTTTTTCTCGAAACGTTCAATGATGTTGCCGACAAGTCCGCGTTGAACACCATCAGGTTTAACCATAAGGAAGGTCCTCTCACGTTGTTCGGCCATTTTAATTTTATTTAGTGCAACGTGTGTAGTGTTCGTTGAGTCGGTCGAACGAAAATGAATGATGAAAGCAAGCAGTATTACCAATCTCACAAAATATTTCCCCCTAAGCTAGAGTCAAATCCCCCCAAAATCGCCAGAGTTAGATACTCGAAAATCACCCTAAAATGAAAACAATAATTATAAAAATAATTAAAACAATGAGTTTACGTGGCGTTACGAAAATAATCGAAACTTTATCCAACTTATTGAAAAAAAATGTACCCTGATAACTAATTTATTTAGATTTAAAAGCGCGTGAATAGTATCTCTAGGTCAATAAATTTGTATAATTGACTGATTTAGGATAGCTCCTAACAGATCTCCAAAAGTATAAAGCACCTAAAATATCCTATTCCACTTATTTACCCCTAAATTTGGGGGAAATCGCCTTATTTGGGAACTCTGATACAAAGAAGAAATATTAGTAGGGTTGCCACTTATCGTTGCCGTTTTCGTTTTAAATCATTATTACAACTCGTGACTTAAAGGTCCAACCGACCAGCTCATTAAAATCCAAAAAAAAAAAAATTACAACTTTTTTAGCTATTGTATTGTGAATTTGCAAGTTGTAAATTATAATGCTATTGCGTACGTAAATACTTCAATCAATTCAATTATCTATAAAGCATACTTGGTACCTAAGATGAAATAATCGTAGGCAAAGAGATCGTACGTCTGGGAATATTGGGGCTGACCACTTCTGAGCATGTTATACCCGAAGCACAAGTGGATAGTGTCGGATTTATGTTTCATATCGCCCGGGGCCCCGTGCGATGCCCCCTGTTCGGGCTGCGAGGCGTTGATAATCAAAGAACTTAAATAGAATATTTTATTTGTTAACGTATAGTTTTCAATATATAGAACTTTTAGAGATAAATAAATAATACTTTTTGAAATGATTATTTATTATAATCAATTTCTTGTACTATTCATCTATATTCACCAATAGACAATAATGCAAGGGCGTTGAGACTGTCTTGGCCCATACTTGCATGTTAATAATTTTTACCCTTTTCGAAAAGTATTTAAAGGGTAGAAAATGATAATTCTCTAGAACATACACTCGTTTAAATATGTATAATTTGAATCGGCTCTACAAAAAGTCTAACGAGTGCAAGCACCTTTGACACTCGTGCACGATTGGCTTTGACAAACACGACGACGAGTCAAATGACTCCAACCTAAATAAGCACTTCAAACTTTTATTTTTCGCTAACTGATTACTGAATCGATAAATAGTCTTTGCAACCCCTCGATGTTTTCACCTATCCAATAATACTACACCGTGGGAAACATAAAGTGAAATCATCCCCACTTTACGTGTAGGGCGTTTGTTGGTGTGATTTTTTTTAATGACATGGACATCGGATGGATGTTAGGACTACGGTCCCCTAAAAAATACAAATACCAGGTTTTTCATATGACGGGCCAGTTGGCTAGATGGTTAGAGACACTGACTGCCCAGCCGCAGGTCGTGGGTTCGATTCCCACTCAGGATAGACATTATTGTGCATGAATATGTCTGTTCTGTGTCTCGGTGTAAATATCTATATAAGTATGTATTTAAAGAGTAGTACATATCAGTGACATGGCCATAGAACAAGTAGTACACTCTGCTTAATTTGGGATCAGATAACCATGTGTGAAGAATGTCCTGGGTTATTTATTTCAACAAGACCACGAATAATGTTTATACGTAGAAACATTGGAATGTCTAAGTCTAGTTAGTTAGTTATACAGGGCTTCCTCCGCACCTAACCTCTTGAATGGGCCATTGTGCGTCAGCCTCTTACTCCAGCCATCCCAGGTTGTCCCAGAAAGCTAGCAACCTTTTCAGGTTGCTGCAGGCTCCCGGGAGTGATGCTGCGGATTGGAGTAACTTTTCTCCGTTGATCTGCCACGCTGGAGCACTCTATAAGCACGTGTTGTGGCGTTTCTTCTGCCTCCATGCATCCTCTGCATAGAGGGCTGCCCGTCACACCTATGCTACATAGATGTTTGTTTAAGGGACAGTGGCCGGTTAATATGCCAATGACCTTACTGATCTGGTCCCTTGTTAGTCTGGTGAGGTTGCGGGTTTGATGCCATCGGAACTGCATTCTTTGTTTGCCTACATCCTTCACTGTTTCTTCTGTTATGTTTAAGTCTAAATTGGATATCCATAATATGAATACAAGACAAAGCGAGAAGTTAGTTGTTCCATACTTTAGACCAGCTAAAGTTAACAAGTCCTTTCTTGGTAATTGTATTCGATTTTATAATAAAGTACCGCTTTTAGTAACCAAAATGTCGAATCATAAATTCAAAGAATGTTTTGAAAGAAAGAGCGTATTATAAGGTAGTTCATTATATTGAAGATTAGCTGCGCCCTGCAGCTTTGCCCGCTTTCAATCCTGGTTATAAACCTTCCTCTTGAATTACTCTATCTATTGCTGAACACTGCATTAAAATCCGTTGCATAGTTTACGATTCTATAAAGGACATACAGACAAACATAAATTTTTATATAGATAAAAATATATGGAAATAGCTACTCTCTGCAAAGTGCACCTCTAATTTGCTTGTTTAGGTTGTAAGTAATTATTGTTATTTTTTATTTTGTAGTCTTGTTATTTCTTTTTTAATGTTACGTATATTAAACATTTTGTAATTGTTAAATATATAAATTGATATAATAAAATAATCAAAAAGTCAGAATAGATGAAATTTATATACAAACTTACTGAAAAAAAAAAATGTTACCTTGCTGAGTTTCTTGCCGGTTCTCAGTTGAAGTCGGAGTTCCGGTAGTACCAGTAGTTACCGGTAGTCGCTTCAGTAACTTTAAATTTGACCTTCATAAGTGCCTTCCGCGGGCCCAAACTGAATAAATGGATTTGAATTACGAGATATACAGGGAAAAAGATGGTGGTAAAGTTCATATTGTCATGAACAGTGCCGGATTAACCACGAAGCAAGAGAAGCAATTGCTACGGGCCCCGCGTGTCTAAGGCCGCCCACCACCGATTGCTTTTTTGAGTACTTTAGAAACCATAGCAGACCAAAGGCCCTCCGACAGAATTTGCTACAAGCCCCGCGCTTGCTTAATCCGGCACTGGTCATGAAGTGTTTTTTTGATCAGAATCAGTAACTTGAAACTGGTATTAGTGCCCTTCAACACAAGATTTAGAATTTCTCAAAATTCGGACCCTAATCACGAGTTCTGACTTTAAACCAATCTCATCAAGATCGGTTGACATGAAGTTCTTAATCGTCAAAACGGCCATCGTATCATGGCGTTTGTCAATCTAGCGTAAGTTTCGGATTATGGCAAGATAGATTTCTTCACTTATAGAAACATACTTGAATTAATATTTTAAATAAGCAAAAAGTAGCTTTTATTTTCAATACAGTTTGATTATGACAAATGGGGATATTAAAACTGAGTAAAAAATATTTAAAATTCATTTAATTAAGAACTAGTGACCCACCCTTGCTTCTCCTGGGTGGGACAATATAAATACACTTAAAAATAATACTCTAAATTGTGGTGAATACAGCATCAAAATCTATTGCATTGATCAAAATATATAAGCAGATGGACAGACAGAATAGTTACTTTGTTTCCCATAAGGGGATAGATATAGGAATAAATTAATGATTAATTAATCTGCTATTGGATAGGCCATAGGGCACTCTGGTCAGAATTGTTCAAATCTGGAGCATCATTTAGATCATCCAGGCTATCAGGTTCTAGTTCATTATTATTTCTTGCTGGAGAGTATGAAGTGGGCACATCCTCTTCCTCATCTTCATCATGGGACTCTTCTGACTCATCTGATTCATCATTTCCTGAAACACATGTTGAGTTTGCTTAATGTGTAGGGTAGATAGTTCTACAGGATTATAAATAATAATAACCATCTGTCCAGATCCCAATTATTTAAACTCTGCAACATTTTATTATATCTGATCTATTTAACTACCTTTATAAAAGTTAATGTTACAAATTAGTTCACCAGCGGCAGATTAATGCAGGTTCCTAGTTGTCTTTTAGATGATTTTTGATAGTTTACCTATAGAAAGTCCACCAATAAAATTGAATTTAATGAAATTATAACTAATACCTTCTTCCTCATCTGAATCTGCCTCTTCTTCCATTGGCTCTGGATCAGTTTTACCAAGAGGTGCTCGCTTCATATACTGCTGCCCAATGGAATTCAACTGCATTAAAATTTGGAATTTATGAAATTCTTGCAGTTATGAAGTAGAAGATTGAGTCTATTAGGTGTCATGATAATTTTACACGGATAGCAAGTTAATAATATTACTTCTGTCAAGAAAATCTCAACATTAACATATTTTAGTATTATCACAATTTCCAAAATTGTCCAATTTGAATACTTTTGAAACATAGATTTGCATTAAATTGTGTTCTTTAATATTAATATTGTTTTTCCATCAAAATCAGTCAAAGTAACTCTTTTCTATATATCACTACTTGAGTAAGACATGTATGTTGCTGCCTGGGCGGAGGCCTATGTTCTGCCATAGATTATCATATTTAACAGTCCTGGGCTGCTTGTAAATAGCAAAATTCTGGTGATTACCACTCGAGAATCTTCCATACCCTGATTACACTTCTCCCCATATCCTCGTTTACTTACGTTTCTAGGTGTGATTACTGAAACCACCCTTGGCTACTTTTAGACCTGATATTACTATTTATTTCTTTAACCTTACCCAATGTTGATTGGCTTGTTCAAGAGAAGTTAATTCAGCTTCTTCATCACAAGGGCTATCGGCATTGAACCATTTCGCATCTACTAATCGCGGAGTTAACACTGGAAATGGTATATTCATCTTAAGAATATTGATTTAGTCAGAACCACTGTGCAATTTTTCCCTATCTCTGTGTTCTGTGTGTATATCTCCCTCTCCAAAAAAGCTTTGTTTAATTTTAGAACAAATACAAACTTGTAAAGCAGTCAACAAAATCAACAAACAAATTCAAATTGACATTTGACAAACATTACTTTTGAATTTGACAGATTGACCAAAGAGATTTGATTTCTGCTTTGCAATTCATAATAATCGAATAGAACGTCAATTTGTCGTTTTCGATATATAATTGAATGTGACGTCAACCCATACAACAACTAATGCCTATCGACCAAGAAAGAACAATCCTGTAATACTATTGACGTTGCAGTTACGCATTTTAATAATGCTATTCTGTTTAAATCTAAGCTACTAAAACAATTTGTTTATTTGGTATTCTTAAACAAACCTTAAAAATAAAAATCAAACCCTCAGGTTATGATTTGTGTCAATAAGAATAATTTATTTATCAATTCTTCTAGTGCTGCAAAGTGGTGTCGCAATTAAAATAAGATGACGATTAGAAGAAAAAGGATTATCACGAAGTAGGACTGTCGATAAAATATCGAAATACCGATATTATTTTTTCGAAATATCGATATTTATTACTAATATTTTTTTGGACGATATATCGATGGTCGATATTTTTTTTTTCGTAAATCATTTATCTATCAAACCATCGTAAATTTTATCTACCGTATTTTATTTATGAAAATTAAGTTAGCCAACACTCAACAATTTCTGATTTCTTTTATTTATTGAAAATTTGAAATAAAATACTATTTTTAAAAAAAATCACGTATTATTTTGAGTTTTGGTACAATACCTGCTGAATTAAACCACTATTGACAGCACACCACAGAAAAGGCCCCCAGTTCCTGGTCGCCCCGCTATTCCTGGCCAAGGCGGCGGTCATGGTCACGGCGGGGTAGGGGGTGCTAAGAATCCCCGGGCTACGGTAGGCCGCCAACACCGACTGACTCTGGCTACGTTCAACGGACGCACGCTACGGCTCGACGAACATCTGGCGCAACTTGAAGAGGAGCTGAGGAACATAAGATGGCACGTTGGGGTTATGTGAAGTCCGAAGAGAGGGGGAGGATACCGTGACTCTAAAATCCGGCCATCTTATGTACTTCAGAGAGGGAGACCAACCATCCCAAGGTGGCGTCGGGTTCTTGGTACACATGGCTCTCTCTGACAACATTATAGAAATCTCCAGTGTGTCGACAAGGGTAGCGTACCTTGTGATCAAACTCACCGAGAGGTATAGCCTCAAGGTTATCCAAGTGTACGCACCGATTTCGGCACACTCGGATGATGAAGTGGAGGAAATGTACGACGACATTTCCAAGGCCTTATACACCACCCAAAAGGCCCACTTGAACGTTGTCATGGGGGATCTCAACGCTAAAGTGGGAGTACAAATAAGCGGCGAATCGGTAGTAAGACTACACGGATTTGGAAGCAGGAATCATAGAGGGCAAATGCTCGTCAACTTCCTGGAGAAAGAAGGGTTCTTTCTGATGAATTCTTTCTTTCAGAAGAACCCCCGGCGGACGTGGCAAAGCCCCGACGCTATGACCAGAAATGAGATTGATTTCATTATGACGGACAAAAAGCGTATATTTAGAGATGTCTCAGTGATCTCTAAGTTCAGAACCGGAAGTGATATAGTCTGTAAGCTTGAACGAGTCAGTATAATAAAATCTTCGCTCTGGCCTAATATGCTCCAATCCGTGATTGGGTCTGAAACATTCCAGTTAAAACTGGAGAACCGATTCGCTGCCTTGGAAACCACAATTGACGTTGACGTCGACCAGGATCTCGACCAAGTGGTGGGAATCCTCGGGGAGGAGGGGAAGAAATTCTGCGAGACGCGAAGTGCCGGTAAGAGGTCTATGCTTTCAGAGGAATCTCTGCAGCTAATGCGGAAGCGACGGGAAAATCCCATAGTCACTGCGTCAGATCAACGGGCTTTGAACAAAAAAATCTCTAAGCTAGTAAGACGTGACCTCCGGAGCTCCAACATATGCTCTATTAAAGAAGCATTTGTGTGCAACCGGGGGTCTAAAGTCTTTGTTCTACAGCTGGGTCGAAGCCATCTGACGAAGACTACATCTAACGGGAATGTCGCTTCTAAGCCGGAGATACTTAGGGAGGTGCAAGACTCCTATGGCCAACTATATACCTCGCAAGCGTCCCATCCCGAGGACCCCAGGGACCCGCCGGTACACCGGGGATCGGCCAGAGGTCAGCCTAGACGAGACCGTGATGGCTCTCAGACAGCTTAAAAACGGAAAAGCCCCCGGGGAGGATGGAATTACAACGGAGCTCTTAAAAGCTGATGGAACTCCTACGCTACTACACCTTCAGCGTATATTCAATTCCGTCCTCTTTTCGGGGAGAACTCCAAAGGCGTGAAGCAAGAGTGTGGTCGTTATGTTCTTCAAAAAAGGTGACAAAACCCTTTTGAAGAACTATCGACCCATTTCACTCTTGAGCCACATCTATAAGCTGTTTTCGAGAGTCATCACAAATCGACTCGCGCGTAGACTCGACGAGTTTCAGCCTCCGGAGCAGGCTGGGTTTCGAGGAGGATACGGCACCATAGACCACATTCACACAGTGCGGCAGGTTATACAGAAGACCGAGGAGTATAACCAGCCCCTGTGCCTTGCGTTTGTGGACTATGAGAAAGCCTTTGACTCCGTTGAAACCTGGTCTGTTCTGGAGTCTTTGCAACGGTGCCAAGTTGATTGGCAATACGTCCAAGTGCTGAGAGGACTGTATAGCACCGCGACTATGACCGTCCAAATACAAAATCAGTAGACTGAACATATCCCCTTACATAGAGGAGTGAGACAAGGGGACGTTATTTCCCCCAAATTGTTTACTAACACTCTGGAGGATATGTTCAAGTCCCTAAAATGGAAAGGACGGGACATAAATATTAACGGCGAGTACCTCACACACCTTAGATTTGCGGATGATATCGTCATCATGGCTGAAACCGTGCAAGTGTCTCCAATTCATGCTGACTACCCTGGCTGATTCTTCTGCACGCATCGGTCTCCGGATGAACTTGGATAAAACCAAGATCATGTTCAACGAGCATTCCGGAACCGGTTGCCCTTGACGGCGTTCCACTCGACGTTGCTCACGAATACGTCTACCTTGGGCAAATCTTGCAGTTGGGTAGACACAACTTCGAGAAGGAAGCTCACAGAAGAGTACAGCTAGGGTGGGCAGCATTTGGAAAACTTCATCGAGTCTTTTCATCGCCCATACCCCAATGTCTCAAGGCGAAAGTCTTTAACGAGTGCGTCCTACCTGTTATGACTTACGGAGCCGAGACGTGGACACTGACGGTGTGACTGGTTCACCAACTCAAAGTCGCTCAGCGAGCTATGGAGAGAGCTATGCTCGTAGTCTCTCTGTAGGATCGAATTCGAAATGAAGCATACGACATAGCTCAAAGGATTAGCAAGCTGAAGTGGCAGTAGGCTGATCACATCTGCCGTAGAACCGATAACCGTTGGAGTAGACGTGTTCTAGAGTGGAGACCACGGCTCGGTAAACGTAGTGTAGGGCGCCCTCCAGCTAGATGGAGCGATGATATACGCAAACTGGCAGCGGTTGGAAACAAAGAGCTGAAGATCGAGCTCAGTGGTGTGCCATAGGTGAGGCCTATGTCCAGCAGTGGACGGAGATAGGCTGATGATGACCTGCTGAATTAAAGCCGTATTTAGATCAGCCAAATATTTCAAGGTCTTGAAGTGCCCTGAAATTTTGGATTGATAGTAGGCATTTCACTCCCGTGCTATCAGAAATATATTTTAGATATTCTTCTGCGACATCTGTAGCATCTGAACGAGTTGCTTCTACAATCAATCTTTTAGTGCCTAATAATCGTAGTAGCCAAACAGCAGAACAAAAGTCTTACTGAAAATTATTGGTATACATACATAAACGTCTTATTTAAATTAAAAAAAATTATGACTTTGAACTATAACCTAACTTATAATTTTTTTTTTATAAATATACTGGACTATAAACTATGGTAATCATTCTTGAGCTGACTTACGATTTTTTTTAAATATCGAAAATGCGATTTATAAAAAAATATCAACAGCCCTATCACGAAGATGATTTTTTCGCGATGAATTTACTGCCTTTTCATCCAAAATATTTACCGGAAAGTACAGACTATCACAAGACGCCGCCCAGTTAGTGAATAGAAAGACATGGAAATCTAAATTGAGTAGGAACTGAATATTTTTCTATTTTTAAAATTTTCTATCCTTCCGGATCGCCATCCCCTAGGTATCAGACTTTAAAGACATTATTATTTTTACTTTAATCGGAAAATTTGTATAATACAAAATATTAAATTATAATACTAAATATTAAATAAAAATTACTTAACTGCCAAAATTTGTAAATTAATTAAATATTTTGTATATTTTTACGCATAATAAAGTCCGTAAATCCATTCGATATTTCCACCGTAAGCAAATCCCACCCTCAAGTCCCTTGTTCTAAATAACACGAAAAGGATCGAACGACACGAGTTCGATATACGATCGAATCGATTCGGTTAGTTATCGAAAAGCTTTTGAATTGACCTGCTTGTTAAAAATTACAAAGTAAAATAATCACAACTGAAAATACACTTTTTTTTTTATTATTATATGTAGGTAGGTGGAATATTTTACAGATATATTTTTTAGAATATCTGGTTTTCATGTTTGTAAAAATGTCCCAGGATATTTATTTATTAATTATTATTATATTTACGAACTAGCTGTCGCCCGCGGTTTCACCTGCGTCCATATTATATATATATTGACGAATATTACACTTTACCGGCTTAATAAGTATCCGATAAGTTAATCAAAGATATCAACTTTTTATGTAGGCAAGTTTCATCCGAACCATTTCATAGTTTTTGCATGGAAGAGTAACAAACACCCATACATCCATCCTCATAAACTCTGACATTTATAATATTAGTGGGCTTAGAAACCCTAGAAATAATAGGGCGTGAACCTTTATTAGCATAAAAAATATCCTTGTACTACTTATTTAAATCTACAGTTAATCTCCACGAAGTTTGTCATTTCCGTTTACCTAAGCATGTCGGTTTGTGATCACATTTTTTTATTATAACATTATCACCACAGGCATGCCATTTTTTTATTCTGCAATGTTACAATATTGACCTTTAATATTTGTGTCCGCGTTAGTGCGTGTCGGAATGAAAAGGGGGTAAGATTGTTGAGGCTACTTCTTATTTTAAAATGGAATGTTATACCCGCGGGCGCACCCCGGAGGGTAACAATGATTCCGGGCAGCGCCGACCCTGGGGTAGAGCAAGACGAGCGGTCGCTTCGGGCGCCAGGTGGCAAAGGCCGCATTAGGGACTATGCCTACGTTTTGGCCTCGTGGCGTCATCAGAGGCTAACACCTTCGTCCCTTCAAAAAAAGCTATACTTTGTCAAAGAAGCAGGAGTGTCATATTTAGTTTCTTGGTTTCAATAATTGTTGACTTTTGATGACCATATCGAGGTTCTATGGTACTTAATAAAACATAACATTGGATAATTATTGTAGAGAAGTTATTTGATTCTCAATGAACTCCTGACGATCACACACAATATTATCATCTTATCGCAATCAATAAACAAAATTTTAACGAGCGTTTGTTCATTGTTAATTCTATACCAGCTACACACGATCGTTTTATGTAAAATACGCTATTGTGTACTGAATTCATCCGTGAAATTAGATTGCAACTTCAAGAGGAAATATGCTTTCACATTTTATTAATATAAGGTTTTACATTATAATTCTATGGGTAAGGTTATTAGATACTATAATTCTTTAAAATAATATACTTTGTATTTTTTAGAGCGTTATTTTTACTGCTTGCAAATGGTAATTTTAAAAGTATTTTTTCTGTTTCTGAACATTTTAGATACGACACGCAAAACCCATGGCGCTATTGAACAAACCTTTGATATTGCTGGAAAATGATTCCGATAGCGACATAGTAGAATACGTTGCTTCAAAACCTTATTTACCTATTGAGAAAGATTTACCAAAGAGCACCATTGTAAAAAGTGTCGGTAAGTGTATGATAAATCTAGATCCCACCAATTATCTATGAGGTAAACTAACAATTGAGGAAAAACATATTGAAAAGTATTTCTATGAAATTAAAGGAATATAATAGGTTGGGGAAAAGTTCCTTCGCATTTTTTAAGAAAATTCAAAACATTTTTAATATAGTTTATTTACATTTAACTAAAGTATGTAGATACAATTTTGTTCGATAACTTTTTGCCATCTTGTAGGTAGGGACATGATCCCATTGCTATAGAAATTTTCGGACTTCTGATCAAAATACTGCGACAAGTGGTTTTGACAGTCCTCTCGTGATGTTAACCTGACACTGCCTAAAGAATTCTGAAGACACCGAAACAGGTGGAAATCTGAAGGTGCAGGGTCAGGACTATACGGCGGATGCATTAATACCTCCCAGCCAAACTCTCTTAATTTTTGCTGAGTGGCTAAAGATGTGTGAGGTCTAGCGTTATCATGATGAAAAACCACACCCCTTCTGTTGATTAATTCCGGCCGCTTTCTCTCAACTTCTTGCTTTAATCTCATCAGTGGTTCGCAGTAGAGTTCAGAATCGATGGTCCTGCCTGGAGGTAACAGATCATAATGAATAATGCCCTTCCAATCCCACCACACACACAGCATCACCTTGTTGCGAGTTAACCCGGGTTTCGCCACAGTCTGTGAAGCCTGACCGGCCTTTGACCACGACCTTTTTCGCACGTTCTTGTCGTACGTGATCCGCTTTTCATCACCAGTTATCACCTTTTTCAAAAATGGTTCGGTTTCATGACGTCGTAATAAAGAATCACAAATGAGTACACGGTTCATTAGGTTTCTTTCAGTGAGCTCGTGAGGTACCCAAATATCTAGCTTTTTTGTGTACCCAGTTTTTTTCAAATGCGCCAAAACTGTTTTGTGGTCAATTCCCAGTTCTTCAGCTACGTCGTAACTACTGATATGCCGATCTTGCTCCACTTTTTCAAAAATGGCATCCATTTTATCCGTAATGGGCCGACCAGAGCGACGTGCATCTTTGACATCAAAATTTCCGGATTGAAAACGCTTAAACCAAATTTGTGCTACTCTCACAGGCACTGCACTAGGTCCATAAACATCGTAAATTTTCTTCGCGGCTTGCGTTGCATTTTTACCTTTTTTGTAGTAAAATTTTAAAATGAATCTAATTTCTTCATTAGATTCACTCATCTTGGCGGTACGAAAAACAAATGCAAATCACACATTTTCCTAATTTGAATTTGGAATTATGTTCTTTAAAATTTAAACTTTCATTGATACCAAAACCAGCCAGATACAAATAGTATAACCAAAGAGATTTTATTACAAGTTCATACATACTACAATGTGAAAAGACTTTTTCCCCAACCTAATATATATAATCACCTGCCTGTCTAGTCCTCTATCAAATCGGCGCCATATGTGCTTTTAGTATATTGGTTAGGTTACATATTATTAGATTTGGCCTACCTGTCACCAATCCTCACGAGGGATATCTATGTTGAATGCACAGATTGCGGATAAGATGTGGTGGGTAGGTAGTATTATTCGCTACTACTCTCAAGATTATCTACAGGGTAGTACTACCTAGGAAGGCGTGGTGCAAGATGTGAGATTTATAGTTTGTTCCCAGCAGGGTGATTTATTAAAGTAGGTTACGAATTTAGTGAGTACCTACACAACTCAACAGACAACATTTTTGTTTTATTTCAGATAATGACGTCACTTATTTACTTTCAAAACTGTCAGATGAAGAATTGATAAAACTTTTAAACGAACAACCAAAAAAAATTGAATATGATTTGAACGATTTAGTGAAAGTAGCTGTTAATTCAAATTCACCAGAAAGTAAATATGTAGTTAATTTGGGGAAAAATTCTCAACTGATGACAACAAATGGTTTTTTTGAAAATCAGAATAATTTAAACAATAGACAGGAAAAGGTTCCAGAAAATAATAAGCCCGAGGGTGCCTTCTTTAGACTGGAAAATAAACAAGTTGATCCTTTTGCATACAAAAATGACGCCGATTCAAACTATATTGCATTACAGAAGCTTAAGAATTTATTACATAGTCGCCCACTGGATATAGATACAGATAATAAAAACATAGATGAAGAAGAAAATAATGAGTTACTATTCGATCTTCTTGTAAATCAGTTAAAAACACTTTGTTGCAAAAAAAGTAAATCATCGAAGAAAAAAGATACCATAAAATATAAATTCAAAGCGCTATTAAATGAACTTACTCAACGGGAAGCTATCCAGAAAGATATTGTACCGGCCTTGACGCCTGTAGGAAGTTCAAATGAGTTGAAGAGTGAGCACATGTTTTTAATCATCAATGACGAAATAAAAAGCAATGGGAGTGAAGATCTCATTTCAGTTGATCCAGAAAGTCTTTCAAGAAACAGTAGCGTGTTGCTGTTGGGACCGATTACAACACCTCTAACAGAAGTACAACTCAAACTTGTGGTAAATATTTTCGCCAACCTTTGCCACATTGTTTTAGGGTGTTGTGGAACTTCAACATCATTTGTTCACAGAACAATTTATTTATCTTTCATTTTGACTGTCATCGTAACAATTGAACTTTCATATTCATGATTTCGGTTTATTATATCTACGGGGCAGCGTATTCCTTCTTTGATTTTCTTTTGAGTCGGATCAATCAATTTCTGAGAAGGGGGTTTTATTTATATTTTATACACTGGCTTCTTCGCCTCGGTTTACCTAAACCATGTTAAAAGTAGTTCCCCACGTGCCAATTCAACGAGATCTATTCAGCGGGCAAAAGGTTACGGACAGTTACTTTCGCATTTGTAATAATTATCAAGGAGGCGTAAGATTCAGCTGTTCAAAAATATTGCACATTCATATTTTATACCTATCTATAATATACCTGTGTTATGGATCTGACATTCTGGATCTGGATACCTCTATTTTGAGGAATAGTTAGGTACTTCATCAAAAACGATAAAATAAGCATTTTCAATATTATGTCAAAACTCAATTTTAACGGGCGAAAAGCTGTCATAACCTATATTTTATATCGTTTCTGTAACGGATATATTTTGATTCCGGATATCCGATAGTTTCAGTTATGCTTAAGAAGTTCATAATATCCCTGCTAACTACCTAATTTGATAAGCTCTCATACATATATCTGGACGATGGTAAATTAGTTAATTTTTCTTTTCAGATGAACCGTATTGCAAACGAATTGTCCAAACCGGAATACTTGCCTCTTTTGCAACAACTATCGGATGGTGTACTTAGCGACGGTAATTTAAGAATAATGAATAGTTTAATAACAGGACCGGAAACTCGAAGATACATCAAACCCCACAGATGCAATCATCGATCTAAGCTTACTAAAGTGTACGGCGGACCAAAATGGCTTATATGTACGGGATATCTTAATATAAATACACCAAGTCTATATGATTAAATAACGCGTGCTTGTTTATTTCTTTCGCTGAGATACTCACCTACGCATTATCGTCGTACTAAATCTAGTTACCGGTTTAATTTAGCAGCTAAATTGTCTATATAAATAATATTTATTTATAGTTTCTAAATAATATGATTTTTATCTATATTGTCATTTGGGAGTGCTCACTTACACTTTCATTGCATTTGTCTTGGTATTCTTTTCTAGTTTTGTTTGTCTGTATACATATGTTTTGAGTTACAACCCAGCTCTAAATGTATTATTACTTATTATGTGGTTACCTTTTGGAAGCCTATTTTGTAATAGATTGATGGCTCGGCGCGCGACCAGTGTGGGTACAGTACCAGCGTCAATGTAACACAAAATTGACTGCAACGACGATTCTATATTATATTATATTATTCAATTCTTATATTTATTATTTACACTATGGTATGTTCTAAAACTATTATATAATCTGTATTTAAATAATATAGACCAAGCATACGGCTTGTCGGGATGTAGGTATGTCCAAAAAATAAACACGAACATTTAGTCAACAATTTATAGAATGGTTAAAATATTTGTTGTATTAAAATCATTGACATCTATAAAACACTGTAACCATTTTTTTATTATACGATACTGTTAGTTCAAGGTTAAGTAAAGGAACTCACGGTCTGATTTAGTGTCAATTCAAAATTAAAGAAATTTATAATATAAAGAGAAACTAGCAATTGTAGGGGTATTTTTATAAAATATATGTCCAATACGCAGACTGTCCACCTGATGTTTCGTGGCGGCCACCGCCTCAAGACATTTACAATACCAGAGGCATCGAGGGTAGCCGACCCTGAGACATGAAGTCGTTAAGTCTCATGTGTCTGTAACATCGTCCCCTTACCTTTCTAACCGAAACACAGCTAAAACAAGTGCAATACTGCTTTATGCAAACTGCAAATGCAATGCTTAGTGCAAACAGGTATGGCGGCACACATACATCCATTGTCGTAAGTAGGTTGGTTATTTGTCAGGGGAGCCTGGCTGTCCTGAGATGCCATGGCCGATGTGATCAAGCAGAGTCGACATAATTTGGTGTTATGACCAACTAATTATTTGTCACATTAAAACAAAAAAAGATTCGTTAAACTTGTGTGAAGTTCTTTAGGTATCCTAGAATTTAGAATCGGTCTAACATCCTGGGGAGGACACTAGACCATACTGAAAGCTACGACGACTATACGATGGAACAAACCCTTTTTATTATAAAGGCCTTCTCATAGGTTTTTTACTACGACCCCCAAATAAAAATCCGACTCAAATCAAATCGTGAATCCCCGACATAAGTTACGGAATACTTCTTACTCCATTTAGCTAAAGTTTGGCCTGCTAAGGAGCAACCGATGCACTATGTACAAACATCATTATATTTGGAATGCCATCTTGTTATTGTTTCCAACTTATAAATACTTCATAAAATTATATTATCACAACAATACTGGTTTAAAATACACTGGTTACATCTACAACAATATTCACAACTCTGGTTAATAATGGCCCAATATTATCTTGTGGTATGTCATTCCATTTTTTCGCAAGGCACTTCTCGATGTTATGATGAGCTGACTTTTGCACTGAAATATAAAAAAAAATTATAATGACAATGTGACAGAATGGTAGAAATTAGAAAAATATCTGTATATTAAGTACAGTAAGGGCTTTTTCACACTGACGATTTGCGAGCGAGTTCAAAGCGAGGCGAGTACGCAGCGAGCTCGCAACGAGGGCGCGCCGAACACGAAGCGAAGAAAATGGGCGGGGCGGGCTGTGAAATGGAAGTATACAATGGGGCTCAATGGCTATGACGTTATTCGCACCAAGCTTGCAGCGCGCCTGCGGCGTCTTCGCCGCCCGCTCGCTGCGATATCGCGGGGAGTTCGCTACGCAATCGCCTCGCTTGCAAATCCCCAGTGTGGTGAGGCTCTAAGCTATTATAATAAATAAAGTTTACCAGAATTGTTAGAACATTTCGCTAAATTTAATGTGAAGAATATAGCACTTTTTCTCGCGAGGGGATCATATTCATCACAGTAATAATGGAAGGCCATAGCCAGAGCTGATGGTACCATGTCCATATCTTTGACAAGCATTAAGCCAGTTTTAGTAACTTCATCTCTGTATTTGCTGACAAGTTCACCGTGTGATCCCATGTCAAGTTTCGATCCCTCTAGCACGATAAAACTTACTGATGTAGTATCATTTCCTGAAAATCATCATTATATGTGAGTTTAATATAGTATGTTTAGGGTTAATAATTTGCCTTCCCTATAAACGCGTTGGAAACAAAGAGCTGAAGATCGAGCTCAGTGGCGTGCCATAGGTGAGGCCTATGTCCAGCAGTGGACGGAGATAGGCTGATGATGATGATAAACGCGCCTGAATATGAGTATATTTTCTAAGGTAGGCTATTACTTGGAGTTTATTAATTGTACTTTCGTTCTTAGTCTAAGTGGCTGGTTTATTCGTTCTCTTATTACCACTTTTCATATTAAGCAATCCACATTACATGGAAGTAGCTTATAAATCTATTACTTATATATTTTATATTACCTTCGGCGACTGTCATGTACGACAATTTTCGAGTAATCATTGGCGGTTAACCTATCTGACCGATTGATCGAAGATGCAGCTACTTGGCTGTCATGAGTATATTATGCTGAGCTGAAGGTATTTATTTAATATCAAAAAGAGAACCCGTACAATACTTACGTAAGTATTTGGCCGCAGTGAGGGATACTTCATCCATAAACATGTTAAATTCATTTGGATTGAAATTGTTACTTTGACTATCATAGACAAATATAAAAGAACTTGTATCACTTCTCTCAAAAATTGATGATATTCCTGGAATAAAAAAAATACATAACGTGATAGAGGGGGTACAGGAGGTTGGATAAGAAATAAGTTTAAAAGAGTATCACAAGTATTTTTCACTTACCACTTTTTACTCTTAAGACAGAATCGTCAGTGATTCTATACCTTTCTCTTAGATCGTTCATATCTTTATAGAAATCATTTTTATCATAATTTATAATGTTCGTTACTGTTGATGCAGTCGACACATTTCTATACAATGAATAAATAATTCCTATTGCTACTGCTAGCATTGATAAAATTAACAAAAAGTTAGATTTCTTTTGTACCTTCTCTTTCTTGTATTTGGCTAAAAACTGTTCTATTTCATGTAATTGGCTTAAATCTGGCTCATGATGGAAAGAGGTAGAGCTCTCATTATTACTACTTTCATTGTTTTGTGTATAGTTCTGTGTAGCCTGAGATCTGATTGAGCTGTTGCTCCTATTTTGAGCTCTTGTCAATGATATATCTCTGTAATATGAATATGATGGAAAGTTTGGAGGTAGAGATTTTGAAAGCACTTTGCTGCAATTAAACAGACATTACCAGTTCAAATTTTAGTCACAAATAATAAGCGGCAAAATATCTCATTGAACATTAACATGTAATAACTAAGTAAAACAGTCACTGTTAGGTTTGGAACAGAAATTTATCTGAAAGAAACTGCTTAGCAGCATTTTAAAAAGGCTCATATAAAAATTCAGAAATTAACCTAATGGTAAAATGTTTAGTAAATTTCTTGGGCCATTTTGTTTTACAGTTTGTTACCTTATTTTAGAGAGGCAAATTTAAACAGGGATTTGCAAGTTAAATATGGATAATATGTTAATGAGATTGAAGCATGATTCACTTATGAAATATTATGAGGAAGAGTCATTAAACTACAGTGAGAAAATGTTTGTATTAGAACATTATATAAAATTTTATTGCATAAACTGTTTATGGCGCCTGTGATTATGAAAATGAAATGGTAATGTCCAAAGCGTTACAAAAGCATGATATTTTGCTGCACCACAGCCCATTCGTTAAGCAGAATTAAGTGTAAATAGAGTTATCATGTTGACCTGTCAGTACTGTGCCTGACAGTATTAACTCTCTGGTTGATCATGCCATGCTATGTGACTACAAAATTTTATATATTGCCTCTAGGCATTATGGCATTGCAAAATTAAATGCATAGTGTAATTTCACCTTAAAGGTCAAAATTCTATATGTAGTGACACAACAGAATGCCCTTCCCTGTATCTCGTATAGAAAATTAAACATGTTGAGAGATACTGGTGGTGTCAACAAGGATTCTGTGATATTATTTTATACAGTGACAACATTGAAAAGACATTCTATCTGTCAACATATTATGAAAATTTGTTGAAATATTTGAAAACACATTCATGACAAATTATTGTAGTATCTAAAGTAGAACTCACTCATTGCTGAAATCAATGTTGTGATCTTTCCCTTCCTCTGCATATAAGGTACTTGATGAATTGTGTGAATTCCTTCTTTGAATAATAAGGGGGTCAGTAGGTGGTGGGAATTCACTGAAAGAAAGGATTATTATGGTATGTTAGGAGAATGTAAAATAAAGCCCAGTCTGGCATGCAACAGGCATCTCAGAATTATAATTTGCCTCATAAAATAGCAACTTAATATATTTAGCCCTAATATTGATAATGCTATGCATTTTAATTCATAAATTTGCAACATTTGTGGTATGGATGTTTACACTGGGCCTTCCCCATACATTTCATGTTATTTATTTGATCGAACCAAGATATCTCGGTAGTTCCTCACCTAATATTATCTACTTCATCCGTTCCTTGATCCAATGACGAGCCAGTATCTCGATTATTTTTAGTTTTTAGTCCAAACCTTCCCATGTCTTGTCTGTCAGCCGGAGAACATTCGTAATTGTGAATGCTTCGACGCGCTGAAGGTTTGATTAACGCTCCTTTGTTCTAATATATTAAGAAATACAGAATTTTGTAAATCGTGTACCATTTACTATTATATTTGTAAGAATGATTCACTTTTTATACACAGGTAAAATTTATAGAAATAATTATCAGTTATTATTATGCATTGGTTCATGAATTCGGTCAAAAGAAAAACCTTATGGGTTGTAATAGTTACCTTGTAATTTTCCATAGAATATGGTATTTTTTTGATTTTTTCTATTTACTATTTGTATCGTACGTAATATAAATGTGACAAGTCAACTACAACAGCCTGCAGCAGTGTTGGCAGATCCGTGAAAAATTATTATAGTACCAGGGCCGAAAAATTATTATATTTTCAATAACATTATTGTTCATTTCAAAATTAGATGTAATTGTCGTCTGAAAGCTTTAATTTAAAAGAGATTCACTGAAATCATTTTATTTAAATGACTAGCTGACCCGGCAAACGTTGTTTTGCCATATTATTTACTTTATAATAAACTATACATGAAAATGTGTCGTAGTACAATTATTATATTCGATTGCCATCTTGCAACCCTATTGCGGATGGAACAGAATAATATAAAAATCGCGATTTAAAAATAGAGGTTGTAGTATTTTTCAATGATAAATCATAATAAAATGAAAATAAAATATTAGGTTGGGGAAAAAGTCTTTTCGCATTATAGTATGTGTATGAACTTGCAATAAAATCTCTTTGGCTATACTATTTGTATCTGGCTGGTTTTGGTATCATTGAAAGTTTAAATTTTAAAGAACATAATTCTAAATCAAATTAGGAAAATGTGTGATTTGCATTTGTTTTTCGTACCGCCAAGATGAGTGAATCTAATGAAGAAATTCGATTCATTTTAAAATTTTACTACAAAAAGGGTAAAAAGGCAACGCAAGCCGCGAAAAAAAATTGCGATGTTTAAGGACCTAGTGCAGTGTCTGTGAGAGTAGCACAAATTTGGTTTAAGCGTTTTCAATCCGGAAATGTTGATGTCAAAGATGCACGTCGCTCTGGTCGCCGCATTACGGATAAAATGGATGCCATTTTTGAAAAAGTGGATCAAGATCGGCATATCAGTTGTTAGCTGAAGAACTGGGAATTGACCACAAAACAGTTTTGGCGCATTTGAAAAAAACTGGGTACACAAAAAAGCTAGATATTTGGGTACCTCACGAGCTCACTGAAAGAAACCTAATGAACCGTGTACTCATTTGTCATGCTTTATTACGACGTCATTAAACCGAACCATTTTTGAAGAAGCTGATAACTGGTGATGAATAGTGGATCACGTACGACAAGAACATGCGAAAAAGGTCGTGGTCAAAGGCCGGTCAGGCTTCACAGACTGTGGCGAAACCCGGGTTAACTCGCAACAAGGTGATGCTGTATGTGTGGTGGGATTGGAAGGGCATTAGTCATTATGAGCTGTTACCACCAGGCAGGACCATCGATTCTGAACTCTACTGCGAACAACTGATGAGATTAAAGCAAGAAGTTGAGAGAAAGCGGTCGGAATTAATCAACAGAAGGGGTGTGGTTTTTCATCATGATAACGCTAGACCTCACACATCTTTAGCCACTCAGCAAAAATTAAGAGAGTTTGGCTGGGAGGGATTTCCACCAGTTTCGGTCTCTTCAGAATTCTTTAGGCAGTGTCAGGTTAACATCCCAAGTTAAAGTTAAAGGTTAAAGTCCCAAAATTTCTATAGCAATATGATCATGTCCCTACCTACAAGATGGCAAAAAGTTATCGAACAAAATGGTACCTAAATACTTTAGTTAAATGTAAATAAACTATATTAAAAATGTTTTGAATTTTCTTAAAAAATGCGAAGGAACTTTTTCCCCAACCTATTATGATGTCAAAAAAATTAAATTAATATTTAGGGGTGGGTCACCCTTATCATTTAGGGATATGAAAAATAGATGTTGGCAGATTCACAGACCTACCCAATATGCACACAAAATTTCATACAAATCGGTTCAGCCGTTTCGGAAAAGATTGGTAACAAACACCGCGACATGAGAATTTTATATATTAGATAGTAGGGATGGGGATATAGCTGACCGGACAGTCGTTGTCGTGTATTAACTATAAATATTGAATTCGAACTGATATGATTAATAAAATAAAATCCAAAAACATAGTATTTATGAATCCAATGCTATAAGATAAACAAAAAATTCACTTTTAATATGTGGCGTGATTGCTCTGAACTAACTGTGATGAGCACACACTTAAGTGTTTAAATTTTCATAAATATTTCGATTGAATCGAATGTGCACTAAGTAATGATAAATAAATTATTTTATAAATATAATTCCTACGCATGCCTCTGTAACGATATTGTCAAACGACTGACATTTAAGTCAAAGACCATAAGGTTACATTATAAGAGTTTTTATTGTCAAAAGCGGTATGGTTACATTAGAATGTTAATAAGGTCGTTATGTTTTCTTAAATCTTCTAATTTTCCGCGCAATATTTTTAATTTTTTCGTTTATAAGAACGATCTCCTGACCGGTCGAACCGAATCGGTCCAGCCGATTAATTTTTTATATATAGATATTCCGGTTATTATTAAACATTTTTTTGTAATGCAGTTTTCAGTCAAGTATCTAATATATACTTGCAAGCTCACTAGTTGTTGGTAAGGCGGGAAATTTAAATCTAAAATTTCAATAAGATCGTGCTAAAGGAAATAAGATCATATAAAATGTATATGAGAAAAATACTTATATAATATTAATATGCGATCGTTACGCTAGGCATTAGGCTATTAGGCATAATAGGAAACATTTAGCCAGCATTCATGGCGGGATAATGCATAATGCATTATTATTAAAATTAATTATTAAAAAAATAGTGTCAATAATAGTGTTAATAGTATGAATATTGCCACTAGTGAGTCAACTCCTACGTCGCCATGCAAAATGCTGATTGTCGACAGTCAGAGAACTTTTTCGTATTTAGTCACAAAAAATATCAAGGGCTAACACAAAAAAAAAGATTACACACAAAAATATTATATAAAAATTATTTAACATAATTTACTGTCAGGAATTTTAGTACTACCTACATTATGAATTTATTTTCACACAACAAGACTTTATACTTTAGAAGTGTTACCGATTTCGTATACCTACGTGACACACCTAAATTCAGTGAAATCAACTTATACCCTTCGGGGGCTAGATATAGTATAGCCCTTTTTATGTGAAACATTTAAAGGCGCGCCTTGGCAGTAACCTCGAATGCCATGTCGGGAAACGGCATGTCGTCTTCTGAAGTTATGCCCTCTACACTACTGCTTTTGCCTCACTTGTGTTTTTTTTTTTAAAAGACGAAGGTGTTAGCCTGAGATGGCTCTTACACCCTTACGCGGACAATTTCGGTGAGGGCCTAGGGCTCTCAACCGATATCACTTGTGTGTGCGGTCGCATATACTATATACTTTTTTGCTTCTCTATGTGTGCAGGGTAATGTTTTCTGCGTGATCTGTGCGGGAATCGAACATACGACCTGAGGCGCCGTGGAAGTTAGGGTCTCTAACCACCTTGCCCTCTAGCCCGTTAACCAACTAACTTTTTGGTTTACCCCTAATCTAGTCTAGGTTTTTCACTAATCTTACTTGCTTACATCTAACTTGATATTTAGATAGCCGCAGCGACCTTCGGACTTATTTTAAACTAGATCAACTCATTATCAACATAACTTCCTTAAAATTATTTATATTTTTATCAGTATGAAGTTTCCTAATAAAATACTTAGATCCGCACCCGCTTCCTTCAATAAACCTCGTTCGCGGTTGTAAAAAGAACTGCATCCAATATATCACTAGACTATACAATGCAGGCATGAAAAGTAAAAAAAACACCAAGTTGCATGTACATCAAACAAAAAAACGCGTGCAGGAGCCGTAGCATAGCGAGTGAACGCCTCCATCTGCCCAATATCTAGTTCGAGTCTCGAATTAAGATGAAAGCTATTGAAAGGAGCCAACTAGTTAATTTACGAGTTGCGAACTATAGGCGCATGATAAATGGGCACACCGTTGCCATCTCCTAAAAAATCATAATAAACTAATTGCTTCTTTGTGCCTAATTACTTACGATGCATGGTGCTTCATATAATATGTCCTTTTCTTCCGTCCATAACCATATCCAGTCACTGAATTCAATATCATCAAAACCCTCTTCACAATGTATAATTTTCGCTGGATTTGATTCCATTTCAGATTCACAAGATTCATTTTCGTTACTCTCCATGGGATATTTTTAATAATTTAAAACACGTCAACAAGTAGAGAACAATGATTATTATCTATTTTATACGACATTATATCAATGACGAATCTGATATCAGCACATGAATAAAACTCGTATGCAATGAAACTATTCACGAAGTTATCAATTTGATAACTGTGATTTACATTTTGAATTTGGTTGGATAATATTAATCTGTTATCGATATTTTATAACAGAAATCCCCGCAAATGGTTGAATCGTCGGTCTGAGACACTTAGGTTGCCATACGCAAATATAACCTATATATTTTTTCACAGGTCAAGTTTGAGTAATATTTTATTTCAAAGGTCTTGAATTACGTTTAAATGCCCTACAGTATAAAATATAAATATGGTTTCGCTTCCTTCTATTGTTATATTCTACATTACGAAACTATTACTAACCTTTTTTTACGAGGGGAAATGCGTTATGTGGGACTCTCTCCCCGACCCCTTCCCCTGTGGGAAGGGGATGGGGAGCCTACCCACTAAAACCCCTCGAGTTCCTTGTCCGCCGCTGACGGGGCTGCGAGACCAGACAAGCCCAACGACCGCCTGCCCCATCGGCAACTATTAATAACTTTTTTTTATGAGGTGAAATGCGTTACGCATACCACCGCGCCTGGGGAGACGCGGTGGTTATGTGGGACTCTCTCCCCGGACCCTTCCCGAACGAGATGGGACCGGGGAGCCTACCCACTAAAATCCCCTCCGGTGTTCCTTCACACACCTAAATCTGAGTTGGGTCCTGATGTTGTGGGGAGCGACGGACGTCCCCGAGTCCGTCGCCCCTGGACCGTCGGACCCATTTAGGGGGGCTGGAAGAGGGCGTTGTCCGCCTTCATCCGACGCCCGGTGCGTCTGCTGAGGGTCGAGATCTCCCTCTCCCTTTCCGCAGCCTCCTTCAGCGCGACAACCGTCTCACAGAAGGTGACCACTGCGTTCCAGGCCTCCTCGCCGCCGACCATCGATTCGACCACGGCCGGCAGCGAGAGGTCACTGCCTACTCCAGCGACGAGGGCATGGCGCGGCTCCTCCCAAGCGGCACACTCTGCCAGCGTGTGCTGCGCCGTGTCCTCCCGGCAGTCGACGCAGTAGTGACTACGGGCGTCCGGCTCCCTGTTTATGCGACACAGATACCCGTGTAACCCGGAAAGACAGGGAGCCATGCCTCCTCCTCCTGAGCCAGCGCTCGAGCACCGAGCCCCGACTATGTCGAGGCCGGTGGTAGGGCGTGAAAGCCTCGCTCGTCATTCCGCCACTAGGACCTCGCGGAGCTAAGACCGACGCAGCTCAACGTGACGCTGCATCGGCCGTTCGCCACGCTCCGGCTCTAGCCTCCTAGCGCCACCGATACAGCGACGCGAGGATTATTACTAACCTAACTTAGCTGTAAGTAATGTTTCAGAATAAAATCACTTTTAGACATTTAGTAGAACAGTTATTACCTAAGATTGCCAACCATTAAGCAATGTATGAAAAGGGCAAATAGATTCTGTGGATATATGATTCCTTTTCTTCAAGTTTATGCATATATGACTAAAAATATATAGCATGCAGCACTCAATCTAAGTAATTTAATTACCTACGTATGTAAATTCATTTCTCTCTAGCAACAGTTACACCGTAAAGTGACATATATTTTCTTTCCCTTTCTTTGCGCGTACAAGTAGCTATTTATTATTTACGCTGTTTTTGAGAGCCGTGATGTTGGTAATTGAAGTGTCTATATTATAATTCGTCATCACTACGTTTTTTATTCAGAATAATATAAATAAGAACTTACGTCAGGGGCGTAGCTACCGCCGTATCTACCGTATCAATTATATGGGGCACCCGGGCTACAGGGGCCCGAACGTAAGCAACAAGTTGTAAATCATTATCCATAATCACAAAAGAAGTAGCCATAATCCTTTAAATCTTTTATTAGGGCCCCGGATCAAAATTTTATACAGGGCCCGTCTAGAGCAAGCTACGCCACTGATTTACGTGAGAAGGTTGGATAAGAAGAATCTCATGATTTATAACACAATATGTGGAATGTGCTACTTGAGAATGTATTCAAACGATGGGAAGAAACGTTATTTTCAACGCAAATTTCCTATGGATGCCCTATGCTACTGAAAATATTAAATACTAAAAGACATTTCCAAAAAGAGAAGATGTTCCATTTCATTATCTTAATATATATAATTCTTCTGTCCGTGTGTATATTAGTGAACTTCTGAAAAATGTTACTGAAAATAGCAGGTAACTTCCTTGTGACACGAGCTCAGAAGTAATCTGGGACATGATTGGTGAGAATACAGCCAGGGTATCCGGCATGCGTCGGTGCCGCCTTGTGTTCCTTTCCTTTAAGAAATAAAATATAGAGCGTAAGCGTGAGCCAGTTCAAGTTCTATCTAAACCTAATTTATTTTACAGTAATGGGTATTTAATTAAATATCTAGCTAAAAACTACTGCTCGAAATTGACGAGCCATATGCCTAAATTATATTTCTATGCGGAAATAAAATCAAATCTTAAAGACCAAGAAATTAAACGAAATATATTATTTATTGTTTTATGGTATCCACAAAAGAATTTAATTTTCCAAGACAATTAACTATAGAATAATATTAATAAAATGACATGATCATAACACTGAAACAAATAATTATGGATATATCATTACGGTGACTCTTTCCAGTCATCATGTGATGAGTAGGTTCACGAAGAGCTGGTTTGATGGGATAAGTTGCTAAAGCAACAGGTTCCTGTTCTTCGTTCTTTTTTATCCTGTCGTCTAACCAAGCTTTGAAGGCATAAGTGGGTATAGCATCAGCCATGAATTTATTTACAGTATACCCGGCCGATATTTCTTTAGTACATTCATCTTGGCCTCTGACAACGATACCTATAAGTTCGTTATCATAAATTACTGGACCACCTGTGTCTTTAAAACAAGTTAACACTTTAGTATCAATACAATCAAAATATCCTTTAATCATTTCGCTCACTTCATCACGTGCACGATTTTCAATGCCAACGTATTGCAGTTCTTTAGTTTGACCTACATCGGCATTCAAACCAAACCCTATAGCCTCCATATCAATTATAGATCGTGGATTCGTGTAATTGCTTAGTTTTATTTTTGAGGCTATTGAATTATTGTGTTTATCGGTATATATAAGCGCAACATCTTTGGTTGATTCGCTTCCAGTAAATGTTGGAAATTTTTCAGTTTTTATTACATGAAGGGAAACCGACGTGTCATCTTTTTTATCTTTAGTGGTATTTAGTAACACATAGCTTATCGGATTTCCAGTACATTGGGCAGTCGTCAGTATAAGTCCATTTGAAACAATAGATCCAGAACAGAGGTACTCATTTTGGTGTGACATTATCGCCACCATGAATGGAAATTGCTTATGTACTGCTGATTTAAGTTCATGCATCCTATTATTCTGTCTTCTTGAACACGTAATATTAGGCTCATTTTCAACAGGTATTTCCAAAGATTCGTCCTTGGTATCTTCGTTCGTTTCACCGTTATCATCTCTGTTCTCGTCGACGCTTTTCTTTAATTTGTTTGCAGTACAGGTAGTCACAAATCCAAAAATAAAAAGAACTAACACGAAGAAACGAAAAATATTTTCGGAATACATAATAAATTATCAAATTACCTCAAACCTCTTGAATAGGAAAATTCTAGTTCTATTTTTGCTACTTTCACTTTTCAATATTTTTCTTTTTTGTAATGCTTTTTCTTCTTTATAGCCAGTGACCATTTTCATTAATTGAATTAATAAAAAGTCTCCTTGCATTTAAATAGGGAAAGGTCTTATTTCGCTTATAAATTTCGTTTCAGCTCAATGGGAAATGCCCGAAACGTTTGCTGTACTTCGATGGGTTCAGTTACACTTTGGTTGTATACGCCCAATGGTATAAGTAAAACCGAAAACACTTAGTTGAAACTGAAACTCTAAGGCTTTATTCTTGACGAAGAGTAAATTATTATTACAGTCATAATGTGAAATACTCAGGTGTTTGCGGTAATCTTTAAGTCAATTTAGATATTATACATGCTAAATAACAATAGCGGCAAGGAAAAGACGGATATTTGTGAGATTCAGAAAGTTTATAGTTGATTCATGAATGAGTTGACCCTTAGAGACCGGGAGATAGTGACACAAAATTCCAGGTAATTTGTACCAGTATGGCGAATCTTCAGGGGTCTAATTAGGTACGTAATGACGAAAAGAAAAATGACGGTCATAGCGCTGGTATGTGACGGCGGCCTAATTGCGTAGATGTTAAGCTTATTAAAATAAAGAAATAAAAAAAAAATAAAAAATTTAAATAGAGAATAAAGTGTCGAACGATTTGTTCCACAAAAATTCTTGTATTTTCGATGGTCGATGAAAAAAGAAGTAGGTGGTAGCGTAATGACATACTTCTCCGGTGTGACTTACAGCCCGCCAAAGGGACGAGAACACATTAAAAAAAAAACAATTCAACCATTTGTACCAGGCTAATTTTTGCACAGCTAATTATCATGGCATTCAAAATTCAAAACCATTTATTCAGTTTAGGCCGTCGGAAGGCCAAATTTAAAGTTACTGAAGCTACTACCGGTTCGGAAGTCCGCCTTCAACTGAGAAGAACCAGCAAGAAAGTCAGTAAGGTTACATTCTTTCCTTACCTCTTTTTTATATAATTTTTTATGTAAATTTTGTTTATTCTGATTTTTTTTGGCTATTTTATTATATCAATTAGTAAAACTACAATTCTAAAATACTTAATACAGGTAAGTACATTCAAAAACAAAAAAAAAAAGAAATAACAAGACTACAAAACAGAAAATAACAATGATTACTTACAACCTAAACAAGCAAATTAGAGGTGCACTGTGCACAGAGTAGTTATTTCCATACATTTTTATCTTCAACTAGCTGTCCCCCGCGGTTTTACCCGCTTTCCCGAGGGATATCACATTTTCCCGGGATAAAAAGTAGCCTATATGTTATTCCAGGATATGCCCTATCTATGTGCCAAGTTTCATCCATATCCGTTTAGTAGTTTTTGCGTGAAAGAGTAACAAACATACTTTCATACAAATCTTTCTGGGGGGTAATGTTGCTCGCGTCCGTAGGACTTACCACCTTTTCCTAGGCCCACCCTACACGTGTCCCCCGGGTGGTGCAAAATGAGCAACAACGCCGAGCAACGGGCGGCGGTAAATAACCTGTCCATAGGCACTCGCAAGCCTCGTAAGAATTAAATCCCTTCCAAAAGTGCGACCACAACACCTTGGGAAAGTGCTGTGTGTATGTCCCAACTCGTAATATAAAAGTATGAATGATAACGATATTGATTTGTTATGCGATCCGGCAAACACCCGGCGCTCGCAGGTACCCGGGCCTGCGAGTGGGAAATTGTCTACCGAAGTCTGCACAGGGGAAGGTGACCAGGCCCCTGTGACAGAGAATGCTACTGGCAACCCCAAAACTGCAAAAAAAAACTTTATACAGCAGGCCTTTCATCCGAGCCTTTTTATTCCAAGACCTAGATCCTCTTCACTTCGTAATGACCCTGGCACAACCAGCATCACAAAGGAGAAAGACTCGCCTCCTCTAACGCCACCAATAATCACCATTGTGGACGATGACAACAGCAGCCCTCCCACATGGCAAAGAATACCGTTCCAACGCAGTCCAAAAAGAAAAAAACGATCGAGTAGCCCACAATCTATGGAAAGACCTAAGAACCCAGGACAGATCTCACAGAGCGCAATCAATACTTCCAACAGATATAGTGGGCTTCCAGTCGACATACCTGATGAATCTGTAAAATTAATGGAAAACCAAAACTACACCAAGAAAACTAGCAAACCGCCACCAATAATTTTGTATGGTATTACAGATATATCAAAACTTACCGAACTCCTGAGTAGTTCTGTACCAGCCCTGAAATATAACCTACAATATAATATAATAATTTTATATTGTATAATATAATATAATATAGCCCTGAAAACCTTGAGCAGCGCACCATGGTTCACAAGAAACATTGAAGTTCATGAGTACCTTCAAATACCGAAAATCAAGGAAGTAGTAGAAAAGTCATATATAACTTATAAACAAGGACTCCAGCGACATAGAAATGAACTCGCTGCGACACTACTGAAATCCTCAGACTCTACCTACCGATTTAAGAGCGTTGACGCCGATTTTACCTGCTTGGCCCAAAAAGCCTACTTTTCAAACCATTTTATCTCTTTAACAAACGTATCTAACGAATGTGTGAATTACTAATGATTTTAGGAAATACTTCGATCTAAAAAGTTAGCTGAGAACATTTTTAAAATTAAAAGAGTATTCGTGAATTCTAACCACATGAACGAACAGTGTTTTCAAAATTCTTAGCACAGTGGTCATTACGAAGCTTAAAATATCCGAAACCACTAATACAATTTACAAACAAACAAACTTATTTAATTGTTCAGATCCTTGAGCAAAAAGCCACCAGAGGTTTTTTTTTTATCAACTCCTAACATAATATAAATCAAACAATAAACAATGTGAAAATAACTAAAAACACGGTTGCGAAAAACATTATTTCCTCCAATAAATCTTACTTAATTTTACAAAATAAACGTGTATTTTAATAAAAGAGTGTCCTCTTTACAAAATACGATACAGAATTCAGCTTATTGAATTTAATTTAATTTATTACAATTTTTTTTAAACTACTATAAAACTGTGCGCGTAAACATAAACATGTTCAAATCAGTCCGCCGCGAGGTCTCTCAGGGAGTGGACGTATAGCTCCTCGTGACCTCTCCTAACCTTTGGCACCGAGTGAGTTTATAGTGCGACCAAACGATCTTGGGTTGGTAAGTAAAATATTTAATTTAATTTAGATGACTGACAACAATATTTTTCGACACAAGAAAAATTGTTTCAGATGCCATGGGGAATAAAAACAAAACAACAATACTAGTTATATCGAGGAAAAAGAAGAGATAAAATCAAGAGATTTTAGCTATAGCCAGAGCTAAGAGGTTGGTAAAATAGTATTTTTAATAGAACATTTTTCATATTTATGTACCTATGGATTTACATAATTATTTTTAATCAGACTCAGCCCAGAAGAAGCCGCGTCATCCCAAACTATAGAAGCGACATATACAAACAGCTGGTACGCACAGCAAAGGTGACGTGGGGCTTGAATAGAGAGATCACTAGAACCATCTACGTCGCAGTAATAGTGCCCATCATGACATCTGCCTCGAGCGCATGGTCTCCAGCCACTAAGCTAGAGCTAATCAAGAAACATTTGAGTCGCTGCAGAGAGGCTTTGCCCAAAAGATCTGCAAAGCACACCGTACAGTATCACTTACGTGAGCACTTACGCTGTCAGGACTTCTCCCGCTCGACCTTGGGACGAGGGTGCAAGAAGCCGCAAGTCTGTACAGGACAAAAAGAAACCTCTCTCTCGACTACTTACCAGCAAGCAAGGAGCTCGAAATCAACGTTAGCTATTTGGACCAGAAACACCCGTCCAGACTCATATCCACGGACTTCGAGCTCCTTGAGAATTTAGACCCCGAGACCCTTAAATCCCACCATGTCGCTGGGCCTCAAATCTATACAGATGGCAGCAAAATAGAGGGCAAAGTATGAGCTGCTCTTACATGGTGGGAGGGGGCAAGGGAGACCATTAACCAACAATTCAGCCTGCATCCCTCGTGTACAATATTCCAGTCGGAACTCTACGCACTCTTTAGGGCAATTCAGATGGTGAAACTTAGGAAGGAACCCATCGTTAGCATACTGAGTGACTCAAGATCCTCACTCGACCTGCTAAAAAATCCCAAAACGAGCCACCCCTTAGCCAAATCCATCGCATTCTACAGTGCATCGAGGAGATTAAAGCGGAAGAAAGAGAATTACAGCTGTTCCGGTTAAGGGCACACGTGGGCACCACTGGCAACGAACGAGCCGACGAGCTCGCCAAGTCGGCAGCGCTCACCAAAACAACCCAAGACTACGACAAATTCCCCCTATCCTTTGTCAAGATGAAAATCAGAGAAGAATCAGTCCGCAAATGGCAGGTCTGTTAAGAGACGTCCGGCACTGGGACAGTCACAAAAACGTTCCTTCCAGACGTCGACAAGGCGTACCGGATAGTAAGGACTACTAAACTGACACCCCATCAAGTGCAAGCTTTGACAGGACACGGGGGAATAGCGGAGTACATGTACAGATTTCACCTTAAAGACACCCCAGGGTGCGAATGTGACAACTCAATTAGGGAGACAGTGTGGCACATAATTCTTTACTGCCCACGGTTCCTGGCAGCCCGACATGACCTAGAATCCGTCATTGACAGCAGTAGACCAAAGCGGCAGTCCAGAAGAAACCATCCGAGGCCGAAATAGCTTAAACTCTAATATTTAGAATTATAAATTTTGATGAATAAGTGTAACTAAATTTAAGTAAATGCTAAGTTATTTATTTATAATCCATGTATCGGCAATAGAAAAATTCAATGTAACACTATTATTAAGGAACCACAAGCCTCAGTTCAAAAAAACGAGCTGAGCACGCGCGGAAAGATGTTAATTTCTAAAAACACAATACAATTGATCTTAAAATAATTTATCGTAGAATCTTCAAAGAGTACGGACTAAGAGTCCGTAGAAAATGTAAAAAGAAATAAATAAAAAAATAAAATAAAACTATAGAAGCTTTTGACTTGGTAATATAATTCTCCGATTAATCCGTCAGCTCCCGCTATAGGGGAATTGTTTACCTCGGGTGTGTGAACTTTAGTGAGAATAAAATTTGAAGACTAAAATTTTATGCACTGATATTAGCGTGTTTTCACTATTTTAATATCATACGTATAACAGTCAGTAAGTAGCAGTTAAGATTAGTATGTTTTAATTTACAGATTCTCGAAGCAGAGGTTCCGCTTGAAACCAGTGTAGTTATTGAAGGTCGGAGAATAATTGATCTTCAGTTTTTTATAGATCAAATTAAAACATTCAATAACCACAATAAGGCAACTGGCTGTACTTTTGATAACTTGAATATCGGAAAAGGCAATGAAACATAGGTTATTAGAATATTATAATAAGTGTCTGTTGCCAGAAATTGTTGACCCAAGACAGTCTACGTCGATGCCACTACGGAGCACGACTTTCTAGTCATATTATTAGTCGACAGGCCAGTTGGCTTGGTGGTTTGCGCTCTGACTGCCAAACCGAAGGTCGCGGGTTCGATTCCCACCCAGGACAAACATTTGTGTGCATGAACATGTCTGTTTGTTCTGTGTCTGGGTGTAAATATCTATATAAGTATGTATTTAGAAAAAAAAAAAAAAAAAAAAGTATTATATGTAGTATATCAGTTATCTGGTTTCCATAGTACAAGCTCTGCTTAGTTTGGGACCAGGTGGCCGTGTGTAAAGAATGTCCCAGGATATTTATTTATTTATTAAATATTTTTGTTATTATAAATAGCATTTTTATTTGTTGCTTTTGCATTTGACGACGTGTGTTTTTTTTAAACTAGAATCCAAGCTCATATTATAAATGCGAAGATAAATAAGTTTGTTTGTTATGCTTTCACGTTAAAACGACTGAGCGGATTTGGATGAAAGGCACATGGGTAGTAATTTTTGTAAAAGAGTAACAAATATTCATCCAAATACCCATCCATATAAATTCTCAAACATTCGCCTTTATAATTATTATTTGAAAATATGGTCTGTATGCTATTGATGATGTATAATCTATAATATAATCAAATTTAAGTACTATATTTTCATCAAAATCCGTTCCGGAGTTCTTACGGGAAGAAATAAAAAGCATGCAACCATACATCCTCATAGACTCGTATTTATAATATTAATCGTAGTAAGATTTAACATTACTACATTTCTAACTTTTCACGCCTGATTTTGAAAATTGCCACTTTATTTCACAAGGCTGTAATAGAAATAAAAATAAACTGACTATTAAATAAATATTATTAAACATAACTGAACGGATCAACATGGTTAGTTTGACTATAATAACAGAGAGTGCATCAACTCTACGCTCATCTGTGTGAGTGGAAAGAACACTGCAATTACAGTGTAAACTCTTTATAACGAAACTCAAGGGACTGAGCATTTTTTGTCGTTATAGAGAGTTATCGTTATATGGAGTGAACAAAGGATAACGTTATAAAGATAATCTCTTTATAACGTTATCCTTTATAACGATAAACTCCCTATAACGTTGAAGTGAGCCCAAGTTGGTTGGTTTGCGTTAAAACCCACATATTGAAACCCTCTTTATAGCGATACGCCATTCTCTATTACGAAGAATTACGAAGAAATGTGTTCATATTTTTAGACAGTAAATATTTATTATCGGTATTATTGTTTATGTTATGTTATCAGGTAACAAAAGACTTTGAAGCTCCGAAACATCCGAGGTCGGTCTAGCTTTTGTTATCCTTAATTGCCTTGAACACGTGCAGTATGACACATTGTTTTCTCGGAAGTGATGGTCTTCGACCAAGCATACTGGGTACCTATCGTATTATCAGTCGTAAACCTACTTTGAAACTGTTAACATGGCCAGTAAACGGAAAGCGATTAGTGTTGACGAAAAAGTTTGTGCTGAAAAAAAAACAGCGGCCACTATCCAACATTCTTTTCGACATGCTGGATTATGTAGTAGCCAAGAAACGAACCAATTTGACAGTGAAGACAATCTACCACTGAGTGAATGGATAAGCCAGTTCAACATACCAAACAATTTTAACGAAGATCTACAATCGTACGAAAATATAGATGAGGATGTAGCCGTAACTGGTACACTTACAGATGAACAAATTGTTGATTTAGTGTCAAAAAGTCAGGAAACACCCGATAATCAAGATGAAGAAGACGATCAAGTGGACAAAGCCGAATCACCACCAACAATTCAACAAGCCCTAGATGCCGCTAAGTTGGTAGAAAAATTTTTGTTGTTTTATCAAGACGTTTCCACCACATATCTAGATATGAATAGAATACATAAAATAATACAAAACAAGTACTGGCATAGCAAAAAACGTCAGACAAAGTTATCAGACTATATGTGTAAACAATAATTTATACAAGCATTTATTATCTAAGACATACATATTAAAAATTCTTGTTAATTTGGTTTTTTTTTTCAATCCATATAACGATAACTCTCTATAACGACAAAAAATGCTCAGTCCCTTGAGTTTCGTTATAAAGAGTTTACACTGTACCTAAATATTGTGCCGAGGATTTGGCGTTGACGCTCCGTCAATCTGATTACCATCGAAACATAACGGGATGACGCATCGCAGGATGCGAAGAATCTCAAACTGCCAATGAAGCAACAACCAATCTGATTAAAGCCTAAGGCTGATTGCAGATAAAAAAAATATTATATAATACAATAATAAAAAAAAAAAACAAATCTTTCCTCTTTATAATATTATGTAGGTACTTAGTATAGATATAATGAACTACCTTGTAATAATCTCTTTCTTTCAAAACATTCTTTATACAGTTTTTGAATTTATGATCAGAGATTTTGGTTACTGAAAGCGGTATTTTATTATAAAATCGATTACTTTAGCTAGTTTAAAGTGTGGAATAATTAACTTCTCCCTTTGTCTTTTATTAATATTATGGATATCTAATTTTGACTCAACCATTCCTATGTTTCTATGTATAAACATTATATTTTCATAAATATAATAGTGATAGTACCAACCTAATATTTATTTCCCTAAATAAATCTCTTGTGATTCACGGGGACCCATACGGTAAATTGCACGAATTGCTCTTTTTTGTATAATAAATATTGATTCTATATCTGCAATATCACAAAGCCATTCTTTTCCGACGGTTCCAAATGGCCGGCATACCGCCGCATAGGAGTAAATATTTTTATTGCATTACAATTTCGTGGATATTTGAAAGATACATTATTCTAGGTTATGTTTTAATTTCGAGATAGCTGAATTACATACAAAAATTCAAATATTTCAATCGTATCGATGTAACATTTTCCCAGAATATTATATTAAATAAAAAATCCGTAGCGTAGTTTAAAAGATCTAAGCGTACAAACAGTGACTTTGCTTTATAGTATATAAGGATTATTAAATAATATCCTGTTAAAATTTCAGTTTACCTCAAATAATTTTTTTTAAATAGTTTGCAAGCAATTCGCAAAGGTTAAGACTCGACTAAATAATATGGCTTATTTATTTTTTCACTCTTTAGATATCAAATTAAAAGGTTTAAGGATATCGAAATGCATCAAAGAAAAAAAATTGTGACTTCAATTCATCGATGTTTGACACATCGATATTTTAATTCCTATCAACGATTATTAACAAATATCGATAATCATGCATCCCTATAGAAAATTTTTGAGTGATCTGTGGTCCTGTCTGTCTGGCAGTCTGAAACAGGAGAAATAATATTTTAGATAGATAGCTTATTTTCTTGTTATTACTTACCCCGTCATTAGTTAAATATTTATAATAATGTCAAAAAAAAGGGGAAATAAAAAAATTGATGATGATTTCGATGAAATGAAAATTAACGAATCACTTGAGGTAACCTCAAAAACGAAGGGTAAAGGTAAGAAGAAAGGTAAAGGACACGCTGGTGATTGGAGTGCAAGCGAAGAAGAGTTGCCAAAAGCGACTCAAGCTTCTGACGATGAGGAAATTAGTAAACCTGCAGCCAAAAAGTCTCAAAAGAAAGGTCAGTGATTTGCTACTTTAGTTATGAAATTCTAACACGTCGATTGCTTTCACCAATGTTTAAAGTTTCCAGTATACAATAGGTAGTCTTTGGTTTAAAGCTCATAAGTTAATTTTAAAAATATGGTATGGTGTCTACACCTGAGCAACCTCTGTGTTTTCTGTTCTTTTAAGTATTGGATTTATCTTTAAAACAAACTTAGCTCCATTATAAATAAAAAGTTGTCTGGAGCTCAAGCTCTGCTTTATTTGGTATGAGATAACCATGTTTGAAGAATGTTCATGGATATTTATTTATTTGTCAATTAGTAATAGTAGTAGAAGTAGTGAATTGTAACTACACTGCCATGTCATAGATGTATATTCAAAACAAACAGAATTCTTTTATTAGCTTCTCTGTAAACACACACATATAGACAGACCAAGCACCAGGACATCTGTGGTGGCAGGGTTATGTTTCTGGGGGCTTTTCTATAGGGCTTTTGATTCTATATTTTATAAATAAGGGCTCATCCATAAATTACGTCACATGATAATGGAGGGGGTCAACAAAATGAGACATTGTATGACAAGGGGAGAATGGTTACAAGTTTTGTTTAAAAATTATTTGTTGTCTTTAGTTTTGTTTGTATATGTGATGAAAAATTATAAAATTTCTATTATTTTTAAAGGTTTCTAAAATTATAAAATATGTGACATCAAACAAGAGGGTAGGTCTAACAAATATGACCACCTGTGACAGGGCTGGGGTGTCAAAAAATCATAGGATTTGTGTGACATAATTTATGTATGGCGTTTAAACTGTTAAATTTACTTACAGCTAAGAACAAAAAGAAGGAAGTTGAAGTATCTGATGATGATAATGAGGACAGTAAATCAACAGTGAGCAACAATACAAGTACTATTTCAAAGCCTACTGCTAAACCTAATAAAAAGAAAAAAGGTTAGTTGGGTCAGTTCACCATTCAAAAGCTATTCCTGTTTAGAGCTGATGTCACTAATATGTCACGACTCATGTGAATGTATGACATTTTATGTACAGTATTTACAACTACTATAGCAATGTCTTTATGAATAACAAATTCTACTGTTTCAGGCAAAGGTAAAAAAGGTGATGATTGGTCCTCAGAGGGTAGTGATGTTGAACTAAAAGATGCCTCAGATGAAGAGATTGTGAAACCCGTTAGTAAAAAGAAAAGTGAGCATGTTTTCTCATTTTTATTATAAATAGCTATCCCCCGCAGTTTTACCTGCATTCCCGAGGGATATCACATTTTCCCGGGATAAAAGTAACCTATATGCTATTCCAGGATATGCTCTATCTATGTGCCATATCCGTTTAGTAGCTTTTGCGTGAAAGAGTAACAAACATACATTCAAATCTAATCTTAATATATATATTTCTTGTGTGCGTGTGTATGTGACTGAACTCCTCCTAAACGACTGGACCGATTTTGATGAAATTTTTTGTGTGTGTTCGTGGAGATTCGAGAATGGTTTAGATTTACAATTGGACCCGGTAGGTGGCGCTGCGAGCGAATTCCTGCATTTTTGTATGGACTTATTTTGACAGAACGACGTCTGTCCGGGCAGCTAGTATTAGTATAGATTACAACATCATTAACTACAGTATACACTAATTCAGTGTTGTAACTGTCAATATGTTATGTAGGTGTACAGTACATATGGTACATAATTATGTACTGTATACCACCACATATTTACATATTATATTTTCAGTATAATACATGGTAAATTATGAGGTATATATTGGATATGAATTGTTTCAGCCAAAAACAAAAAGAAAAACCAAATGGCAGAAGAGTCAGATGAAGATGATGATGCAAAATCAGTAGTAAGCAATGCTTCAAGTATTACAGCTAAACCTGTAGTAAAAACTAAAAACAAAAAAGGTTGGTGTTATGGTCTTAGATACTACCTACCTACTTATAATACTAAACAAGGACTATGGATAAACTTGTTTCTTTATTTAAACATTTATTTATTATTATTTAACAATTTGATAATTTTTTTATGTAAGTTTGAATAAATAAAATTATTTAAAATATAGTTAATCAAAATATTATTCTGGATCCACTTTATTTTACCGATTTTGTTTTAATAATCTCATTACAATTAATATTTTTGTTGGTTTCAGGTAAAGGTAAAAAGGATGATTGGTCAGATAATGAAAGTGAGCCTGAAATTAAAATGGACCGAACTGATGAAGATGATGAATTAGTTATACCTGTGGTAAAGAGCAAAGGTATTAATATTAAAAATATTTTTGGGATAAAAAGTTCTGTATGTTGTTCCAGGGCATGCTATATCTATGTCACAAGTTCTATTCACATATTTTATGTAGTTTTTGTGTGGAGAAGTGAAGAGAACATCCTCTCACACTTCCGCATTTATTATACTAGTATTGTATGGTAAAAGTTTTGGATTTATGTAAAACTATTCTAAGACTAGTTGTCCCCCGCGGTTTCACCCGCGTTTAGTTTCAAGTTGTTCTGACCAAGCTATTGTCTCATACAAATTTTGCACCCCTGTGTTACCCCCTTAGGGAGTGAATTTTCAAAAATCCTTTCTTAGTGCTCCTACGTAGTGAACCCCTCTGCAAAATTTCAAATTTCTAACCATTATATCTTAGGGCCTTGGTCTGATATGTGAGACAGTCAGCTTCTCCTTTTACATATATTGATTTCAAGAAAGTGTTATTTTGTAAGCATTTGTTGTTAATCGTAGTCCATACTGGATCTATATCACCTTCTTTTATTGGTTTGATGTTTTTATAATAAAAAAGGACTTAGCTTCCACCTTATTAAAAAGTTTACCCGCGTTAAAAACAACAATATTTCGTAAGAACTTGTGTCACATGTTGACATATTCAAGTAAAATAAAACCATCAAATAGCAATGGATTCCAAAATTAAATCTTAGAACATATATCTATCTGTGTGCCGAGTTTCATCTAGTTAATTACATTCTGCTTGTTTGATTTGATGTAGTGTAAAATTACACATTAATAATATGAGGTACTTTTTGTAGGAAAAAACAAAAAGAAGAATAACATGGATGATATTGAGGCCGAGCTCAAGAAATTTGAAGTGAAAGATCCCACACCAGAACCTGAAAAACTGGCTGTCGAAGTGAAGGTAACCATTGCTATTTCAAATGCTCAATTGTGCCGCGTTTCTGTTGACTGACTACATGGATGTTGTGTTGAAACCTAAAATGTAATCTAAGTCTATGAGTATAAAGTATTGAATTACACGCTTGCATAGTGAAAGCCTATTTAGTTAAGCCTTGAATTAGCCTAGGTTGATGAATTTGGGATTTAAATCCGTGAATTGGAGGCACAGCCAAAATGATTATACAACAGAGTTGCGGTCTGTATAAAAATTAAATTGCGAATCATCATTCATCAAAAAGATTGTATCAAAACACCCCTATAAATGTCCTTCAATTTTAATTTTGCGATTACAGCTAATTTTATATTAAAAAGACGATAAAAAATGTCCAGCAATTGAGTATGAAAAATGATGACGTCATAAGTTAGTACTCAGTACATTTTGCATACAAAATTTGCGTTTTGACAGATGTTAAAAAGTAACTGATTTGACAAAGCAGTCCGGTACCCTATTCCAATCCTACATCATTGGATAGATTCTTGGAAGAAATTTCTTTGTTTGTCAAAAATCTACACCAATCCAATTTCGGATGGTCTGATTAACTATAGCTGTAAGTATTAATGCCCGTGTATCTGCTTATGATACAATACGTTTTGTGTGTTGATCAGGATAAAAAAACGAGTAATAAAGAGGATCTTAAAGAAGAAGTTGTTAAAGCTGATCAACCCGACAATGAAGCAGATGATAAGGTATGCATGAGGAACTCATTGAAAAAACAATAAGTGCCACATTTAAGGGGCATCAACTTATTCCGTTGCCTAATAGAAGAATCTTAAAAAACATAGTTAATTTTAAGATAAAGAAAATATGGTCTTTACTTATATGCAAATAGCCAGCCATAATATTCAATTTCAAAAAAAAATTCGAATCTTATATCTACATAAAATAAGAAACAGTTGACGAGTAAAACAATCTCATGTACGTGTTATGTGGAAAATTATAATGTATATCGGAGAAGAGACTATAATAGTGGATTGCCACAGTCCCTTAGTGCAATAATATAAGTGAACAGCATAATTAGGCGACTCATGTTAAACTAATACACAGGCAACCGATCTCCCTGAGAAAGAAAGTCAAGAGCCCGTCGAGAAGAAATTGAGCCACAAAGAGAAGAAAAAACTGAAGAAACAACAAGAATACGAGAAGCAAATGGAGTTAATAACTAAGAAGGGTGGCCAGGGACACAGCGAGCTCGACGCTAACTTTACCGTTAGCCAGGCACAGAAGACTGCTGGTAAATAAGTTGAATTATTACAAAGAAATAAAAATATATATGATTTTTAATAAAAGTTGGAAAAGTGAGCTTACTTTATTTTCTTGACAGGCCAGTTGGCTTGGTGGTTAGCGCTCTGACTGCCAAACCGAAGGTCGCGGGTTCGATTCCCACCCAGGACAAATATTTGTGTTTTTGAACATGTCTGCTTGTTCTGTGTCTGGGTGTAAATATCTATTTAAGTATGTATATAGAAAAATAAAAGACAGTATATGTAGTATATCAGTTATCTGGTTTCCATAGTGAACAAGCTCTGCTTAGTTTGGGATCAGATGACCGTGTGTAAAGAATGTCCCAGGATATTTATTATTGTTATTTATTTTTTCTGAAATTCGATTTGAGGAGTGAGCACGAAAAACAAAGCACTTCAACTTTTTTTGAATTTTTAGAACGAAAAGTATCTCACCTTTTTTATTAACCATCAGGTCAAATGGCAGCATTAGAAAACGCAGTAGATATAAAAGTAGAAAACTTTACAATTAGCGCTAAAGGCAAGGACTTGTTTGTAAATGCGAACTTGTTGGTCGCGAGCGGTCGTAGATATGGGCTCGTGGGGCCGAATGGTCACGGCAAGACGACGTTGCTGAGGCATTTGGCGCAGCGTGCCTTCCCTCTCCCACCACACATAGATATACTTCTGTGTGAGCAGGAGGTCACGGCCAGTGATATGAGCGCTGTCGACACTGTACTGGAATCTGATGTTAAGAGAACTGGTAAGATTATTAATTTGTATTAGCTTCCTCCTGGTTGTCGAGGCATCTGACGCTTTCCCGGGGTAGAAAGTGTCCGTTTCCCCGATCATATTTACATATTTATGCTGCGTGACTAAGTTAAAATATACAAACTTTAATGTTTACAATATTTTGTACGCGGAATTTAAAATAGAATATAGTATTGGCACTGAAGGTAACCTGGAAACTTGTTATATGAACCGTGGGTACTGTGCAGACATAGCAACTTTGGTCGAACCAACTTTTTACAATTTCCATAGCGGCTGTTAGATATAGCGACAAATAGAAAGAATTACTTTAAATAACAGGCAAATAGTCGTAAATTTAAATAGCTGCGTTCCACAGAGCCTTACATTTATTAAGATATTACTACATTAATTATATAATTTGTTTTTCAGAATTACTTAAGGAGTGTAAAGATATTGAAACTGAAATTGAAAATGGAAATATGAATTTGCAAGAAAAATTAAACGAGGTGAGCATTATATAGAGGTTCTATTTTAAAGAAGTTTCTGGTTTGCACCTCGTATAATATAAAATTAGTGCGTGTAACCTTTACACGCGGTTGTAGTAAAACGATATAAAAAATAAATAAACACCAAAAATAATAATCTATGTCTAATCTGGCTTCCCCTGTAATCGGACTTCCCAATCATTGTTGAATGTAGGTACACAAACATTATTTTGGCAAATTTTTAGCAATGTGATTTGTAGTTCAGGTACAATGTTATAATTTTGATCTGTAATTTGTCGGACCACAAGGTACTCTTTTAAAAAAAAATCCGTACTATAGAGGGTCTTAGTACTCTACAGTCCGACACTGCAATGCAAAAAGTTTGTCGGATTACCGAGGGTCCACTGTAATCATAAGATAAATGAGGCTGTCAGCGCAAAAACGGCCTAACCCTCAATTTTTCATATTCGGACTAATCTTCTGCCGTAATCCGTAATGAATCCTAATTAAGCAAAATAGGATTCTTTTGACGCACCATCGGCTACGGTTCGTACAATTTTCTTAAAAATGTGTTTAAAGTTTTCACGCACGTGTAGAGACCATACGTATAGATAATCCATGTAATTGTAGGTATATGCGGAATTGAAAGCGATAGGCGCGGACTCTGCGGAGCCCCGCGCGCGCCGCATCCTGGCTGGTTTGGGCTTTTCCCGCGAGATGCAGAACAGATCCACCAAGAACTTCTCCGGTGGCTGGCGGATGAGGGTTTCACTCGCTAGGTAAGTTCACCAATACCACGCTCAAACGCTATTGTAATAATTTCTAGTAAGTTTTATGTAAGGTTAGTGTGGGTATCTATTTAAGTATCTATTAAGAAAAAAAGTAGTACATGTAGTATATCAGTTTTCTGGTTTCCATAGTATAAGCTCTGCTTAAAAAACGTTTATTTGTATGCAAGTAAGTTAGTGCATGACGGAGGTGTTTGGCGTCACCACTGTTAAACAGAAATTAGACCATCTTAAATCTGTTGACTCTAAGGCTAATTGGAATTATGTAGTTGTAAAATTTGGATTTTATGTGCCATTTTTAAAAACAATAAATTTTGTTTACAGAGCTCTATTCATAGAACCGACGCTACTATTGCTCGACGAACCTACGAATCATTTAGATCTGAACGCTGTCATTTGGTTAGATAAGTAAGTATTTTACACATCCCTTATTTACTCTTCTAATGCACAATTACCTTAATTCATAAAATGTATAAGATCACGAATATAGTTTGCAATATTTAGATGAAAAAATGTTGTATTTTGTATATCAGTTTACTGGTTTCCATAGAACAAACTCTGCTTAGTCTGGACTATATATAATATATTATTATTTATTATAATAAATTATTTACTAACAGTTGTGCCAGAGTGGCTTGGCATTTCCTCTCCATTTAATTATTGATCCTATTTTACAACTTTCAGTTACCTTCAAGGTTGGAAGAAGACTCTCCTGGTAGTGTCTCACGACCAGTCTTTCTTGGATAATGTGTGCAATGAAATCATTCACTTGGACCAACAAAAGTTATTCTACTATAAGGGCAATTACTCAATGTTCAAGAAGATGTACGCTCAGAAGAGAAAAGAAATGATCAAGGAGTATGAAAAGCAAGAGAAGAGATTAAAAGAAATGAAGGCACATGGACAGTCGAAGAAACAGGCGGTAAGTGAACGTTTACGGCAGCTGTGGGCCAAAATATGAAACAATGACATCTATCTATTAGTTGTACAAATAAGATTCCGCCGTTTGAGAGAGATGGCGTGACACGAGGTTTACGTTAGAATTCGCAGATGATAACCGGCCTGAAATATAGTTGATCATTTAAGAACAACATAAGCCTATCACATTATTAACTTTGTATTAGCATCGACAAAAAACGGCGGAAACTTATTTGTACTCCTAATATATATATAAAAATGAGTGTTTGCCTGTATGTCCTTGTCCTTGTCCTAGAGTCGTGTAGTTCGACAACGGATTTTAATACGGTTTGCAGCAAAAGATACAGTAATTCAAGAGGAAGGTTTATGACCAGGATTGAAAGCGGGCATAGCCGCGGGGCGCAGCTAGTCTATTATATATTTTATTGGTTATTGATTCTATGATCCTACTTATAGTGAAGGGGTACTAGGGCTAGTTGTATAGGTATGGTGTAGGTACGGTTGTATCATAGACCAGGTGATTTGGAAGTGGAAATCGCAGGTATTACAAGCACGGGTGGATGTACTGAACTGTATAAACAAATTTTATTATGAGTCTGTTGCGAAATTGAGCAAAAATATCTGTCAATTCTATTTTTTTTAATTATTAGTAAACCTCTTTTTCAACTACCACTACCTACTACTTTTTTAAGCGCAAAGGCCCCAATTCTTTTGTTATCTATGCCTGGAGTGTTGCATTGGCGGTTGTCATTTGAAGCGAGGTGTTAAGTCAAGTCGGTTTGTAATGTTGTTGATATCGCTACCTTTAGGAGAGGAAGCAGAAGGAGGTGCTGACCCGCAAGCAGGAGAAGAACCGCAGCAAGACGCAGCGCGAGGAGGCGAGCGAGGACGCGGCGCCGCCCGCGCTACTGCAGCGCCCCAAGGAGTACGTCGTCAAGTTCGCCTTCCCCGACCCGCCGCCGCTGCAGCCGCCTATACTCGGCCTTCACAGTATGCTCATTCTACCATATTTTTATCCCAAGCTATTTAAATAAGAATATCGGTACATACTACATACATGTAAAATCTTTTTTTTATGTTATACCAAATTTATCAAGTAAGTGAATTATGAGCGGTTCCGGTATACACGTAAATATTTTTTCTTATGATAAACGAAATATACTAGTTAGTGAATTATGGGACTCAAAACACAAGTTAGCAAGCTAGTTTCTATCCTATTTCTCTTTAATAAAGGCAGTTTATAAATACCTACAATTAATGATATATTTGATGTATGCAATTATGAAATTTCTCTAAGACTGTACAATTTAGTATATTAGAATATATCTTTAAGGTGTCAATAGATAGAGGAGGAAAATAAAAACTTACAAGTATTTAACTTTACCATTGCCATATTGCTTAACCGATACGGTACCTGTGGATGTATTTAGTGAACCACTCGCACCTTGGCCATATTGTCCGATATTTGGATTAAATTTTTATGGGGTGGATACAAATTGGGTACAAATATAGGTCGTACTCTTTTAAAACAAATACAATAGCAATTCAGAACTTATCGTGAAGTTGTGGACAAAATTAGGAGCAGGATTTCTCACAGCCGAAGACTTATTAGAATACTATTTTTTTCAGATGTTGACTTCTACTACCCCACTCAGAAGCCACTGTTCAAGACCGTTGACTTCGGTATAGACTTGAACACCCGTATCGCCATCGTCGGACCCAACGGTGTCGGAAAATCCACATTCTTAAAACTACTAGTCGGCGATCTCAGCCCTATTAAAGGAGAACTTCTAAGAAATCATAGACTGGTGAGTTTTCCACAGTGCTACGTAAAATATACATGGTTTATTGGTTCACCCTAGTGTTAGAGCTCTTAGGACTATCACCTCCTATGTTATACCTTATATGTTAAGTTATGGTGTTCAAATCTATCGCCGAGCATCTGTGCCTTTTTGGCCTACTGCACTTGTAAGTCAGTTCCATTTAATGACCCGGGTTTTTTCATTACATTTTAGTGAGTGGTTATAATATTTAAGAGTTTAAAGACCATAGTCCTTTACTCTTTTAGTCTGAGAGGACCTCGGGTAGTAAAGACTTTCAGGAAAATAAAAATTATAAATTTCTGTGTATTATTTTGTAGAGGATAGGTCGTTACGACCAGCATTCAGGCGAGCACCTGACGGCCGAAGAGTCCCCGGTGGAGTACCTGCAGCGGCTGTTCGGGCTGCAGTACGAGAAGGCCCGGAAGGCGCTCGGCACCTTTGGGCTGGCGGGTCACGCGCACACCATCAAGATGAAGGACCTCAGTGGAGGTCAGAAGGCTAGAGTTGCTCTCGCTGAACTAACCTTGATGGCACCTGATGTTGTTATATTGGTTAGTAGTACTGATAACAAACAGTTCTGATCTGGTTACCATGGTTATATTAATTTCTTATATATTCAATGAGTATAAAGCAGTTGTCAGAACCCTCTGGCAAGACGAAAAAAGAGAAATAGGTAAAGGTTAAAATTAAAAAAGCACTATATGTAATAAATGTGTAAATCACAGTTAAGCCCGAGAGGCATCTGTGGCAGATATATATAATAAATAAGAATAAACGATAAAATAAATTACTTTAGGTAAATACTAAAAATATTCAATAATGTGTTACATAACAGGATGAACCCACGAACAACTTGGATATCGAGAGTATAGACGCCTTAGCGGAGGCCATCAACCAATACAAGGGTGGCGTCGTGATCGTGACCCACGACGAGCGACTCATTCGGGAGACTGACTGCTCGCTCTACGTCATTGAAGATCAGACTATCAATGAGGTAACGGTTACGTCCTATATTTTTGAAGTCTAAACTTCATTAGTGATTCGTTACCGCTGTGATTTGAATTTGAACTCGATGATACAGATGAAAGAGACAAACATACATCTTTTGGATTTAGCCTGCGTGAAAATGAGACAGGCAGTTTTCTGTAGGTTTCACTTCTACTACGTGTGAAATGCACAATGTTTCTTATTTTTTATATTTCCTTTAATCCTTTAATCATTTTTGAGTAGTAGAGCTCTTAGTGCAGAGTTCGTCCGGGGAAGTACTTCCACCTTACCCATTTCCGCCGTGAAGCAGTAGTGCAATTGTATTACATTGTTTCGGTTAGAAAGGTAAGGGGGCCGGTGAAATTACAGGCACATGAGACTTAACAACTTCACATCTCAGGGTCGACAACGCATTGGCGATGCTCCTAGTGTTGCAAATGTCCATAGGCGGCGGTGACCACTTACCATCAGGTGGACCGTCTGCTTGTTTGTCGGCCCAATCATCCTTCAATTTGTGCAATACGGAGCGTGTATTAAAATTAATGGTTGATTAATTCATTTTAAAGTTGCTTTATCCTATAACATTCTAAAACGTCATAATGGCGTCCCCTACCTAATATACCTCTCAGTGTAGACGTAACAAAGATAGAAACATACATTTTATTTTATATTACTTGTCTACGGTATTCCGACTTGTAAACTAAATATTCTATTCCATTTCTAGGTGGACGGCGACTTCGACGATTACCGTAAGGAGCTCCTCGAGAGTATGGGAGAGACCATCAACTCGCCTTCGATCATCGCCAACCTTGCCGTTGAACAATAGTTATTTGTTATACAAGAGTGCAAAGTTGTTTTTTAACCACGTGCTCAATTTTGATGTCCGAGCAAGCGAAGGAATGCTGAGCGTCAGCGAGGGAATCAAAAGAGCATGAGGTGATAAATCTTTGCACTCGAGTGCAACACGTAACTTTTTATCCCACCTCAGCGAGGAAATGACAAAATGCAAAAACAGAAACTAGCGCACGCAAAGCAAATTAAAAACAAAGTACACCAAGAAAACCCGAATCTGAGTTTTTAGCGAATTAAAAAAGGTTGTATGATAAATTCGGTACCATGGAGGTAGAAGTAAATAGGTTTAATGATGTTTTGAATCCACAAACTTAGTGCACACGATGTTCTGAATTCAATTTATTTTATCTTCTGGCGGTTAAAACAGCTTTTGCACTCAGATATCGAAGATCAAAAATGCTCTTTCCGAGATGGGGGGGGGGGTGATGAAAATAATATAACCATTTACTTTGCACACGCGTATAATATTTCATAATTTACAGTAACAAGATATATAATCAGTCGCAATGTAAAAATAGTATTACTTACTAAATCTAATGAACGACATAAAGCTTCCATGAAATATCTCAAATATTACTATATCTTCCATCGTTTTTTAAAACAAGGTATTTCGCAAACTGTTTAATATTTACCTAATAGGTTGTAAATTTGTATCAATATAATCAATGTCATAAATTCACAGGCTTTTTAAAAATTCTTCACGTCACACAAGTGCCTGTTTCATATTCGGGTTGATTGCTATAGCGAAATATTGACCCGTCTTAATGAATCATTCTGTACTGTGTATTATATATATATTAATTCATCAATTAGTCTATTGTATTTATTTTTCACAAATAATTACCATAAATGGGACTTTTACTCAAGAGCATGATAATTATTATTAAACTTTCAGTTAATAGGAAAGTGTGTTCATAAGCCACATAACTTCCATACGCACGTTTTATTTACTTTACAGTTTTATCATCTCATTTATTTCTTATGTAATGTTTAAATTATTGGAATATCCTCATGTTTTATTAATAACATAGGCACCTAGCTTTCACCCCGCAGTTTAATAAATATAGCAACAGACAATTTTATATTAATGAGGCAATTAAAAATGTACTTTACATAAAAATACCTTATGTATTAAACTAATTACATTATCAAAATTATGTACCTATGTAGATAAATATTTAATTTGTGATAATTACGTATTGAATAATGATTTGTGCTCGTCATTGAATTTTAGTGTAATATATTAAAAATATTTATATTCTTTAATAAATTTTGTTACAAAATAAATGTCTTATTTTTTTTAACAAATCGATGGCTCCTAAGTATAATGAGACAACTAACAAATTTCGTCAATTTCACGTTTTAATATATTGACAATAATTAAGTAACTTCCTATTTACCTGTGTAAAAAAACATATCTTGAGTATACAGTTGTCTCAATATAATTTGGAACCATCGAAATAGTGCATTGATTACCTGAATGCCACATCGTTATTACAACAAGTCATCAGTATACTAATTATAAAACGCTTTTATAACAATAGTTGATTGAAGGACATCATAATATAATTCTAATTAGTTTTAAAGTAAAAAACAAGCGGACGGTCCCCCTGATGGTATGTGGTCACCGCCGCCTAAGGACATTTGCAACACTAGGGGCATCGCCAATGCGTTGTCGACCCTGAGACGTGAAGTTGTTAAGTCTCATGTGCCTGTAATTTCACCGGCCCCCTTACCTTTCTAACCGAAACACAGTAATACAAGTGCACTACTGCTTCACGGCAGAAATGGGTAAGGTGGTAGTACTTTCCCGGACGAACTCTGCACTAAGAGCTCTACTACTCGAAAAAGTCCTAGTCATCAGAAACTTAACCCAAGGTAACATATGAGAAGCTTTTGACACCATTTCATTTTGAAGTGATAACTTGCACCGTTGTGATTTAAACTCAATGAAACAATAAAGCGGTATTAAATAAAATAAAGTCGAACATAATCTCTAGATTCTCATAGATCTATATTCAGCCTGTGAGAGAATGAGATAGGTCGTTTTATAAGGACGTCGGAGAGCATCGGCCGGCGCGGCTCAATGCTTTGAGGTTCTTGCACATGTACGATATCTTTATCGTAAACTGAATCATTTGATCAAAAATATCTTGTTGTTGAACTGTTTCATGGTGTTGGTGACAACATCGTTACGGTTTACATTATTTGATGGACGAGGTGGAAAGCACATTAACGCAAACGGCAACAATGACAGCTCTGACGGCAATGACGGCGTCGACTCCGGTGGCATATTTTAATTACAAATCAAAGAAATGGTCTTTGTTTTTTGTGAGGTACATTTTTATTATTATCAGTAACATCTAAACAATCAACTATAACATAACAAACAATTATAACATCAGAAAAATCTTGCCCTTCTTTTTTCTGCTACTTGTCAGATATTCTCTGCGTACTCTGGCGTTGATGAAGCGGTGGCTTGTTTTCTTTAGTTCTATTTACAACGTCCTATTGAACTCTCTAACATCGCTTTTATTCAAGAGATTTTACCGAACCTAACATAATTTTTAATGTTTTATAATATCCTAATACATAATATTTTTTCATTAGATATGGGTAAATAGATAATAAAAATATATTTTTTGTTATCAATACGTAAATATACACTCATAGTACAATTAAAAATACACAGAGGCCATAACGCATTAAATTACGAGCTGAATAATTTATACATCTACTAAAAGTAAAATATACCTATGCCTCGCTCGTCTAGCAAAAATACACATCCATTTTTTGTGAGTAAGCTTTTATGAAATGTTATCAATAACGAAGTCATGTAGGGGAGGGTGGGGTGATTACGGACAGCGGGTAATTGCGGACACTGCCTTACGGGCTGATACAGCCCTTCCCGCGTCCCGCAACACGACTCGCGCTATTGTATCCGCCATCTTTAGTGTCCGGAAAGTTGTCAACACGGGAGCCCGCGCACGCGATTCGAGGTAAGATCAATTAATTATTTTTATGTATTTTCTTGTAATTTTCTTGTAATTTTCGATGATTTTCAGTAGCGTGCATACGCTATGATATTTGTTTTGAGTAAAAACTGTATTCGTTACGTGTTAAGGTGTATTTCACCTATATTAATGTGTAATTATAATCTTTAAAAGTTATTACCTAACCTAAAATTGTTTTGCTATAAAATGTCGAAAGGCAGATGGGGTAATTGCAGACATTATTTTGGGATAAATACGGACGTCCGTATTTACCCCAAAGGGGTTGGGGAGAATACGGAGACATGACTTATTATATCTGTATCATGTTTCAGAAAAGATACTCCAGAAAAAATTGAATTAGAGAAGAAAGAACTGAAGAAGGTAGAAAAAAGAATCAAACAAGAAGCAGGAGTAAGAAAAGGAAAGAAGACGATAACTAAACAGAAAAAAGCTACTAAACCAAAGAAAAAGTCGCAGAGGGGTGTGAGAAATCTTAGAAATTTTGAAGATAATGCAGATGACACAGAATATTTCTGTATATTTTGTAATGAAAAATATTATTCGCCCCCCACTGAAGATTGGGTAATGTGCATAGTGTGTCAGAATTGGGCACATGAAAATTGCACAAGCGGAAGCTCAAGCCGAGGCTATATTTGCGACTTGTGTAAGGAGAAATAGACTGACCGCAATTACCCCACCCGCTGTCCGTATTTACCTGGAAGGCGTCGGGTAAATGCGGACAGCAAGGGTTTTGTTTTTTTGAGAAAAAATATAAATGTTGATTTGATACTAATAATTTTATATGTTAATTTTGTAAGGTAATAAGCAAAGTTTATTAATTAATAAAAACGAACTGATTAGCTTTAAAAGTTTATGTTTTATTAAAGTATTCCCTTAAGTGTCCGCAATATCCCCACTCTCCCCTACTCAACTACACTATAATAAAGACAGTGGTTTTACAAAGTTACAAAATAACTAATTGAGGGTAGGTTTAGATTTAGGTAAGAAAATAAGTAGAAAGAGTTTATTATTCTATTGAACAATTGATGTTTTTTTTTTAATCGGAACATAGACACTTACAATTTATCAACAGAACTGTAACTGAAGTTAACAAACTTAAATAACGAAATAAAAAAATAATACCGTAAAATAACAATTAATTAATTATTAATGGTTATAATAACTAGAATACTGTAGCTAAAATTGTTTAATTCAAATGCAATCATAAATATTAGATAGTTATATAGAAAAAGAGATGTCACATACCTACTTACGTTGTCTTAACGGTCTTTGTTGGAAAGATGGGGTAATAAAAGGTTTTACGGATTAAAAATTTGGATGTCACCTTCATTGAGTTTATGAAATATTTTACATAATTATTCACTATCTGCGTAAGAAAAAAATAAGTATGTATGTATTTACTATGTATGTTGTGCCACACACACTCAGTATTGTGGGTGTATTTGACAAGGAATTAAGGGTCGGAGTGTCTTTTATTACGCGAGACAGTTGAAAGTATAAATGCATGTTTTGTTTTCTTTTGTAGCAGTTTATTTAGTTATAATAGGCATAATTCAAGCATTTAATCAAAAATAATTGATGGGTAAATTGCAGGTTGCAGATGATATTTTTTAATCAGTTAAGTCAATTGTCACTTATTTAGCTACACCTATTTATTCAATCAATGACCAGTTAATTTAAAAGTTAATTGATTGATGCCCAACACTGGTTAGTAGGTAGGTAATATAAATACAGTAAGTAGATAGGCATATTACACATAAACTTTCCGGTCGAAATTTGCTGAATACGGTATTGTCATCAGAGACTAACACACCAAAGTCCCATAAAAAAAAAAGAGTGATGGTGAAAACCGCATCATAATTGAAGTAGTTTTTTTTAGATCTAAGCGCACAAAAAGACAGAAATAGTGACATTATTTCATACTAGCTTTCGGTTTCAGCGTTCTCACGATTATAGGATCGTTCCCGGAATTATAACATGGCTCTGCCATCCGGAATAATCTACCTTTTAAATCGTGCTGTGGTTCCGGAGAGTTCGCATACATAGGTAAAACACACAAAATTCTCTCTCTATTAGTAATAATCTTCATCCATAGATTTCCCTATCTATAGGCAGATATATACTGTTCATAACATAACATACTCGGGAAACGGTACGGTAAAAAAAGAGCGCTAAGGTCTAAAAAAAACCACGATTTATATTCAGAGTAGTTCTAACATTGAAACTACAGCAATAGGTACACTCGAAGGACAGCTAATACAAACTTCGGAGGCCTCGGAGAGCTTATCTCTCACGTGATTAGTAGTATTAGCGTAGTTAGCGAAAGAGACAGCTTAGTTTGGGATCAGATGGCCGTATGTAAAAGAATGTCCCAGGATATTTATTTATTTATTATTATCCTCGAGTTAATGTCATTTGCCTTACAGAATCAAGCCCCAGTATCGTAAAATTATTACTAACACAACGACAGAAAGTTGGCTGGATCAAGATAATATTTAAATTGACAAAAAATATATTTCGCTCTATGGCTTCGTTTTTTGTTTTCATATCTCGCTATAATTTCAGCCTGTAGTTTCGTTATTATTGCATTTAAGTCAATTTACTATAGCACGATCAGCGTATTTCTTAGTAGGTACTGGCAAAAAAAAATAGTTTACTAGTTTATACTAGATTCGGGCTTCTCAAGCCCAATAGTATATATGGTCCTTTCAGTCGTGTTGTTAAAAAAATTGCGATATTAACATTCTGAGACATAATTTTCTACTTGTTTACAGCTGCATACAAGCAATTTCTCAGTTGGTCTTATTGAATATTTTGTGCATCATAATTATTTGGCATCACAAAAGAAAGTGTGTGGAATATTCGTATTTACCTACACTTCCTTTTGTGACTGTCCTTATTCAATCTTTAATTGTAAATCAATAGTAGGTACCTATGTGATATTTTATAATTTAGGGACGGTTAAACGTTTTCCTGTAGCTAAAACGCGAACATTAAAGTTTCATTTTACATTTTATCTACAAAGAAATATAGATAGTATGTACCTACCTATATACGTCTAAAGTTATCTCAACTCAAGTTTTTTCCTCAATTTGCCCGCAGCCTTTCGCCCCTCCATTACAAACTTCTCAGCTTCATTAGATGATTTAAAACGCAAATTTCCTTTTCGATTGTAACTTTTTTCCACTTCTTGAAAGGAAGCTTCTTTAAAACTTAAAAGAAAATTAGTAAGTATCCTTCCTTTTGAGGGGTGAGAAAATATTTTAAAAGAGATTCGTTTGGTTATTCGACTCAATCTGCTAGAATAATAATGTTTCCTTAGGTGAGAGCTGAATACAAAGGAGTTTAGAATTACCTTTTATCTAGTCGAGGGTTTGGTCATATTCGCAGAAAAACGCTTTTAGAAATTTATCAATAAGATAATAATTGAGTCTGCGGAGCACTAGCAGATTCAGTTTCGACATACGTCGCTAAGTGCATTACTGTGAATTATCCACTAACAAGCCAACAATGAGTGGCTTGCCATCACCCTAAGAGCCTATTACTGTCTAGAGAGAATTCCCGCCCTCTTTACGTCATCTCCATCCCCTGTTACCTTGTCACACTGCCATCACCATCGGTCGCAAACACCATTGTTAGGGAAGATGTGCGCTATTATACTGTGACAGGGTTGTAAAACTCCCGAATGGAATAATTTCCTACAATGTGTACACAATGGAAGCGATTATACTCTCCCCCGCGACATGATTTTATTTGTGCAGTTATTGCGTCGCCGAAGAGATATTTAAATTTCATTAGGTTTGTTTTACACTTAATTTGTGAGGGGAGTGTTGTATTGTATCGTAGGGGTGGAGTCCCGCTATTGCTTCGAGCTTTCCTGCTTGTTTCAAATTGCCCTCTGTGTATTACGCCGGCGATTTGAATTTAAGTAGATACATACATCAGATAGCAACCCTATTATGGTGTTATCTAATCAAACGATCACTTTTAAACTGAAGATTAGTAGTAACAACTGGTGTAAAAGTTTCAAATATCATAGATGGTTGATTATAAAAATGAAAATATGGTCGTTTACTAATAATTCAATGACTTAGGATGACTTAGGAGTAGTTTGTGATTATTTTGTACTGGTATGATGTAGGATATGCGCTCGAATATTAGGCACGCTCACACTAGCGCTCTAAGTGGGAACATTTCGCAGACGCAGACTCCATTAGTGGTGTTCGCCGGACTGTCACAATCATTTTTCTTTCCCGCCGCCGCTAATTCTCAGCCGCGCTTCGCTGAGCATGTACTTTTCTGCACACATTTTGATCCTTCCGTTAAAATTTTATTAATATTTATTCAAACTAAGATATTTACAAGAAACCAGCCAAGTGCGTGTCGGGCCACGCGGAATATAGAGTTCAGTAATAATCTACTGTAATATTATTGCAATGCAACTATACAGGCTAATGCCTGTAGCCTGTAATGTAAGTAGTAAAGTAGCAAATATACTCTTTTATTTTTTTCAATTGGTCCACTATTACTCGTTTACTTGTAAAGTGCATTTTTTCCTTTTATAGCCATGAATTTTTCACATATCCAAAAATAACCTTCCTTCCTTTGTGACCCAACACAGTGTGTGAACTGCCTAATGGTTTCTAGTTGACTCCCGAACACTTCAATTTACTTCTTGACCAGGCGGGTATCATCATAAGACTTAATGTCTTATGATGATACCCACCTGGGCTGTGTGGTCCTTACCATCTACGCTTCTTATGCTGAGATTGTATGAAATACAAACCTATTTAAGAAAAGATACAGTAAAGTATAGTAAACAGTAGGTACATAGTACAAAGTTTAGTGTGAATGAATTGCTTCAGCAATAAGGCCGCCTAAATTGTTTGCACTTTTAATATTAGTAGTATTTTCTTTTTATGTGGCGTGAACAATAAAAGATATTTGTATTGTATTATATTGGTTTTTAAATACCAATTTAGCCGAGAAACAAGCAAACGGTTAACCTAATGGTAAATGATCGCAGCCTATGTACATTTGCGACACCAGGGACATCGCCGATTCGTTGTCGACCCTGAGACGTGAAGTGTTGTACAGTTAGGAAAATTACACTAACTCGAGGATGTTTCGTCGCGGCCTCTATGCTCTATCTTTGTCGCTTACTACGCTAATACTACTAATCACGTGAGAGGCTCGCCGACGAAGTTTGTATAAGCTGAATAAGGGGCTGATATTTTATACACGTGTACATAATTTTGTAAAATTATAAAGTATCAAGATCGTTTTACCAACGGTCAGGGCCGGGAGGTTGATATCGACTTTTATTACACTGGAGGGGTTGGTCATTAGCGGAATAAAGCGGCTGCCACCTGATAAAGTGCGTTTTGTTGCTCACTTACTTATTTCTCTATTCTATAAAACCCAACGTGTTTATAGGGTTGAACTCCCCTTTAGTGGAAGCCTTAAAGTGCCTAGATTAGTTAAGCCTAACCTAGTTTATTTTTGTTAGCGCTTTGAATAATTAAATATAGGACAGATGCTTATTAACTATAACTGCAGATAAATTATTTGTATGAAACCTATTGATATTATTTTTCCTACTCATACCATTTATTAATGCGTTACTTTGTATGTAAGACCTCCTTCTTTCTTTATTATTCTCCATTAAGCGTCAAAGTTTTTTTGGATATATACATTAAGCCCGAGTTAGTCTCCTGTCTTAACTCAAACCTTTATTTATATTTAAATAAATAAAATAAATAATAAATGAATATCCTGGGACATTCTTTACACACGGCCATCTGGTTCCAAACTAAGCAGAGCTTGTACTATAGAAACCAGATAACTGATATACTACATATACTACTTTTTTTTTCTAAATACATACTTATATAGATATTTACACCCAGACACTGACATGTTCATGCACACAAATGTTTGTCCTTGGTGGGAATCGAACCCGCGACCTTCGGTTTGACAGTCAGGGTCTCTAACCACAAAGCCAACGGGCCCGTCGATTTTTTTCAAATTTATTTTCTCTTTGTTTGTGCTCCTATACACTTTGTATTTTTATGTAAAATGATCTTGGTAATGAAACAGTACCTACAACCCTTGTAATAGCAAAGATATTCATATGATATTTCTAAGGGTGGTTTTACAGTGACGCTTTCGCCAGCGCGGTTGGTAAGCGTCGCGGGCCACGAGCTTTGCATCTCTTGGATCGTTACATATTTTAACCAACACTCGCGGTTGGAATACGGGCCGCGCTTAACACCCGAGCGGACGGTAAACGTCACTGTAAAACCACACTAACCCAGAAAAATATTGGATACTTCGGGAGCGCTGGTAAATCGGCGAGGCGGTTAAGATAGGTAAAGTTTCATTCAGTTGATTATCTAATTACTTCGCAAATTATAATTAGACGTCGCTTCCAACCGCTTCTATCGCTTATACCTACCTAGGTACCTACGTGACAATGATACAACAATATTACTTACATAATAAAAATACTACTTCCCTAAATTTGATCCAAGTGGGAGTACTTAACGCGTCACACGTCAGCGATTGTTCGCTAGATGCGAATTCAGTTCTAAATAATGAACAATAGTGGTGGTAGCGATTATTAACACTTTACCCGGATCCCCGTCCGCCGCGCGCCGCCGGCATGATTGATGAGCTCATCCGTTTCCAGTTCGCTACCAATGACTAATAGAGTGCCGCAGACATATGATATTCGTTAGCGAACAGTTTCTAACTGTATACCTAATACGAGTCGTATTAATCCTTGCAACAACGTATCTAAAATTCATCAATTTAATTATAATGATGCCTAATAATAAGTGTGTACGTAGACCGTTTAAATCTTTATTATTTATGTATATAGAAGTTAAGTTTATATGGTTCTTTTAAGTACGAGTTCAGGTAAGACAAGTGTTTTTAAATAGGGTAGTAAAATAATTAAATAATAATATAATACAGTGTAAACTCTTTCTAACGAAACTCAAGGGACTGAGCATTTTTTGTCGTTATAGAGAGTTATCGTTATATGGAGTGAACAAAAAAAAAACAAAACAAAGTGAACAAACCAACCAACTTGGGCTCACTTCAACGTTATAGGGAGTTTATCGTTATAAAGGATAACGTTATAAAGAGTTTACACTGTATAATATATATATATATTATTATATATATATATACATATATATATAATAATAATAATAAATTAATGTTTAATATCCAATTCGAACAGTAGCATTTTTAAGGCGGTGATAGTTTAGTTGGAAGTGACCTATAAGTTTGAGCATCAAAAGAAAACATCGTGTAGAAGCCGTTGCTGGGTTGTACTTTGTAGTAACCTGCTGGCTACCATCCCCAAGTTAAAATCCGTAGCCAAGCGCCTGTTGGGGTGTTCCAATAGCTCCACTTTTAAAAGCTAGTTCTACTGGGCTTTTTGTGCTTACCACTTATGTCCACATCATCACTTACCATGGTCAGATTGTGGTCATACATAAATCTGTACGAAGTAAAAAAAACGCGGCATAATAGTAACTTGACTTAGCCGTAGCACAGTTGATAAATCCGTAGCTTGGTAAGGTTACTTCGTAGCCCACTCGTAGCAGATTTCCGCGCCCCCCACCCAGTTGTAGAGTTCAGTCATGTTTACTGAGCCGATATCATTACTACTGCCCCCCGCGGTTTTACCCGCGCTTATCGATATCAAATATAGCCTATAACCATCTAGGAAAAATTGCGAGTCGAATGGTAGCAGTCCCATCCAATGTTCGGTAGTTTTGAGGTGATGGTGCATCAAAGGATCCTATTTTCCTTATACATCTATATATAGATTTTTAACCGGTTCGCCGAGGCTCAACGTGCTTGATCAGCAAAAGATGAATCTTTTGTTTTAATTATATATTTTATTTTAATATAAATAAATACCTTGGGACAATTCTTTAGACACTTCCATCGGATCCGATTATAAGCAGATCTTATACTTTGTTAACCAGATAGCTAATATACAACATAAACAATGTACTTAATAAACGATATAGGAATGGTGAGTAAGTATGTTCGTTTCATATCAATTCATAGTAGTATGAAAACACCATCACCCCTGTATGTGCTGCGAGGCGCAAAATCCCGGGTCGGGGCAATAAACGCGATTAGACAAACATTTCCTGACGCGCGCCACTTTTTCCAAAACTTAACGTATAAATCAGATCGGTGGTGCGTCGCAGTTTTCTCGTCGTCTTGCCAAATTTATGTACCGATCGGGCCTTTCGTATGGAGATGTGGCCCGCTATTTACATATAAATACCTCGATTATTTGAATTATTCAATCGAGAGGGGGCGGCGCTGACAAATCACTTCCTCGGGAGATGGCACAAGTCGGTGGGCTCGAGATCACTTTGACGTGTTTTGGGTACGCGGGTCCAGCGAGTTGAGTTCCCTATAAGTTTTTACGATACCTACTTAACATTCGTAGATAGAGTTGCTATAAGTTAACTTCGTACGCGATCAGAAGATTATTTTATTGGCTTTCACCCCAATATATGCTTTCAGCTCGAATATCCAAGAATGTTTGTTGACTTACTGTTGGATTACGTTCAAAATAAAAGTTATTGATATTGTTTCCATTAAATATATTTATTATTCCAACAGAAATAAATCAATGTTTTTCTAAAAAGAGAATATAAGTTATTTATACTCATTGTCCAATATTTAATCCATTTTGGGTTCGAAGTATCTAAGTGTATCGGAGGTGTACCTGTAAACAAAGCAAAGGAAACAACTGAATGCACTAAGTATATAATAAAGGAAGGAACAGACTTCCTCAAATTAACCTTTTGAGTTACGAACTTTCAGTAATTATTTCTGATCCAATCAATATTTTGTGTGGCAACATTCGTTATTTTGCGGGCAAAGGGTGAAACAATAAAAAAAGAATAAATAGTTAACTAGTAGCGTTGGGATTGTAGCGTAGTTTTCCCGCAGTTTTATGTCCTCTCACGTGCCATTTAGCCCGGGAAATAGAAGTTTTTGTATGGAAATCGGACGCACTAAACTTCCGAGGCTCGGGTGCGCTCTGCCTATTGTTGTTATGTAACAGCCTCATAAAAGTTTATCATTCGGATGTAAAACGAATTTGGGTGTTTTTGCAAAAACTCCGCGTATAGGAAAGCGGGGAAAAATATTGCCTAAAGATATATCTAATAATAGCAGTGTAGGTATGTAAGTAAGGGTATTCCTATAAGTTAATTTTACCAGATTTTAATAAAAAAAAATCTGAGATATATTATTGATTAGGATATTCTATGTCATCATGGATTTATCTTCAATCCATGTTATTTACATCTTACTAGCATCCGTCTCGCGGATTCAGCCGCTTACACATAATTTCATATCATTTTATTATAGCCATATTTTTTTTTACTGTAATAATAAATTTTAAATCATGCAATAAGACAAAACGCAATTAAATTGTGAACAAATAATGTGTTTAATATGAAAGTTGTAATAACTTATAAATTTATTTCTGTTTGCATAGCTTTTGTATAGATTTTTATTCTACCGATAAAGTAAGTTAAAAATGAGTTGATTTTTAAGTTACTACATATTATATATCGCAACAATATTCCCCCTAACAAATGTTCGCGATAACGATCGACATATTCTGCAAAATCCTTTATTACTTAGCTCTTGTTACTGTATTTATTACAGTAATCGTGTTATTGTCTCGAGGTTTTCATACGAACATTAGTAAACGCGCCGTGGTCGAGCAGCGCGAGCAGCCGTTACATCAGATAACGCCATTTGATATGCTAATAAGTAGTAGCAAATGTTCAGGGGCTCGATTCTGTAAGGAAAATTACACTACTTCGTGGATGTTTCGTCCCGGCCTCTGTGCTCTGTCTCTTTCGCTTACTAGGCAATCACATGAGAGGCGAGCTCTCCGAGGCCTCCGTGCGGTGGCTCACCGACGAAGTTTGTATTAGCTGAATAAGGGGGCTAGTAATGAGCATGCGACGGTTTAGCGCCTGCGATGCAGCGATATTGTTATGGCTTTTTAAGAATATTAAGGGCTAACTGCACAAAAATACTTCATTATTTTTTTGTGGAATATACATGTCTAAGGTGTGAATGTGTATTAATGATATCGGGTGAAACCGCGGGACACAGCTATTATAAAACAATGCTGTATAGTTCCGTAAAAACCTATTATTAGGTAAGTACCTACCTATATACGAGTATTATAGTAAAGCTTATGATTTTTTTAGATCATCTCCATCCAAGTGCACAATGGATGCGATGTGATAGGGCGACAAAATTTGCGGATTACGATGTTATCGCAGAGAACCTGACGCTCGGTAGCCGCGCGTAACCGCCGCCGCAGTCCATTTTACAGAAGTGTGATCATTTTGATCATCTGTTAACGCTAATGCGTTGTAATGCGCCTATTGTTACAGGTTTGGTTGTATGAAGTGCACTTAACAATAGTGGCTGAGAATAAAGTTGCCCCTTATTAGAAGGCTTAATCTGCAAACAAGTCTGGTCGATGATGTATTACTCACTACTTTTGTATTTAAGCTTTAATGGTCAGGATATTCATAATATTTTGTTCAGGATAATAAGTTTCATTTAACTTCTTCAATAAACCACTTTTTTTCATTACGAGATAAAAGTATTCCTTGCCTCAGGGGGATCCTTAATAAATCAGTGTTACTGTGCTACACCAATAATTTTTGCCACGAAAATGACGTAAATATTATAAATCTATTTGAAATAAAAACCTAACAACTCGGCGTGTTTGACATCAAAAATACCTATATACGCAGTTGGATAGTGACTTGAGCTTCCAGTATCCGCTGGGATTAGTTACCGATGGCAAAAGAAAAACAAATTGTATATCAGGTACCTATAAGGTTTAACATGCCGCTTTACAGCCGCATAAATATTTCAGATCGCTCCCAATCACTTCGGCTATTGATCGCGACCAAATCTCTCCGGCTACTTTTCCACCCTCTCTGTAAAGTAAATCGCATTTACAACGTTTCAACCTCGCTAACATGTTAAAACAGAACTAATGGACATTCGCTCCAGTCTCAGCCCGCAGGAGACGAATAATACAAGTAAAATGGTCCCATCTCCACGCTTCATTAATTTTATTGCCCCGAGGCGCTCCCGACTCAACTTGGAGCGCTACGCCGCCGCTGGCGAAAACACGCCATTATTCTGTGTTGCCAGTGACTTAAATTAAATAAACACAAGCCATTATGCGTACGTAGTTCGGAATGTTCAAATCGTTTTTCTTTTGTCTATGCGACAACTGTCAACATTTTGGCGCGTAATCCTTTACGAACGAACATAGATATATGTATGTATTGAAACTACGACAACAATGTGGTTCTACTCTAATGTAATGGAGATATTAGCGCGAAAGCGTGGCGAAATAATTCGGACATGGTTTTTTGTCTGCGTACGACACAATAGGATTATTCTCCATTGATCATTGCTTAATATAAGTAGCTGTGGAGGGTGAGTAACATGAAAAATAAATTTGGTTTATCGGCTATTATGGAAAGTAGGTGTTGATGTTGAAACAGTAATTTATTGTACGATCGTGACTTTTGCGTTTAGAATAGTTTCATAGTTTATTATGAGCACTTTGTTTTGTACTAACCAATTAACATAATTCCTAACGTATAAATTATTAAGCTACTTATTTATTTCTGAGGCCGTATCCATTTTAATACTTATCTGTCTTTGACAAAGTACAGCCTTCTAACATTAACTTCTAACAGTTTTGTAATTATAATTTTTGGGTTTATGTATTAAATAAGTGACTACAAAGAACTAAGACAAAGTGCTGTACAATAAAATATAAAAATATATCAAACAAACAAAAGGTAACTAGGGGTAAGTGGGAGTTAGCTGGCCGTAAACTCTTAGGACGCAATGGCGGTTGCGGTGGCACGGGGAAAGCGGATTCTCACAATACCCTCAACTACTAATGTTTACTCAACTCGGAGCGCGACAAAGGGCCGGAACTATTGTTTGTTGGAAAAGCTTTATTTCGCTACCCTCGGCGCTTGCCACGACAATAGGTTACCCAACTTAAAAATATATTATCTCACTTGACTTTGGTATAGTATGGACATGTCGCTTTGGTTAAAGCATTTTAATTTTAAAATGATTCTTATTTAGTGTTTTTTTCTTAATTTAGCCGAGATTATTGGAGAACAATATGAATGACTACTAAGATAGGTTATGATATAAACTTACTTTATTGTGAGTTTTAGTGTTTTATAAACAAGATAGGTAGCTACTTACGGTACGAATTTATTATTGCGCAAATTTTTTTGAATATAACTTTGGAAAGTCCAACAGTAAATAAATGATATAGTCATATCTACAGTATTCCAGCATTCTGTTCGGGCGGGGACGCTGGAGAGTTGAAAATTATCCTTTTCACGAACGACCTTAAGCATAATAGAGAAAGCACTTAAGCCATTTTCTCCGCCTTTGAGTGGCGTAAGCGCGGCCGTTTGCCGGAGCTACATCTCGTGAGCTAGAAAATCAGCCATTACAGTCGTCTACGGCAAGTGGAGCCGTGTGTCAGCTTTATAGGGCAGTAGGGGCGGGCTGGCTGCGTGGCGTTTTAGCCTAATGTGGCCATTGGGCGGTGCTAACAGCAATTAGGTAACATGCGAGCAAATGGATTGTGCATTACCAATGACATGGATTGATTTATTACTTAATCGAAGAAACCGATACTACCAGTCGTGCCTACATTTAAACCGAATGGTAGGAAAAATCGACCACCAGCTGGGTACGATACAGTCATTACGGAAATAGCCATCAGTCAGTCGAGTTAAGTATTAAATGACTCCTATAGCGTGCCCCGGAGGTGATTGCTTGCCAATAAGCCGTAAGCACAGGCTTGCAAAATTAATAGCTCACTAGAATCAACCTCGGACTAAAATTTTCAACAACTGCACGATAGAAAAGATATTTTCCGCGATGAAGAAATTTACTTGACACGCGATTGAATAGCATATTTGTAAACCTATTAGAATTGATTCTTTTATATCATACCGAATCCATCCATGAGTTGGATTAATATATTATGACCTTATATTGAATTCATGCTCTATAGATTCATGCTCTATAGATTCATGCTCTCTATATAACCATCATGTTTTTTGATATTGCTTCACGTAAAAGATCACATCTGTTAGTGGCTGGACATCTAGGTCCGACTTATGAATAATAAATGAGTGGAGCTAGCCGATTGGGGAAATTGAATTTTATAGTTCGTAACACATTCAAGGACAGATGTCACTAAAATGGCCGCTCGCCGGCGGCTCTGTGGCGAGTAATCGAAATGTCAAATAGAAATCAAAATTAGGTCGATTGTAGTGTTAATAATTAAATAATGACGAGGTAGATGACGGTCGGTGGCATGTGTTCAAATTAACGAGGGAGTATACTTGGCTTATAATGTGCGTAGGGAAGGTGCGAGCTTTATTGTTATTAACAGAATTACTTCTATTTGGATGGACAATTATCGGTCCATTACGTAGAGTACACAATGACTGGGCTTCCATTAAATTATTGAATGTTATTTAAGTGTCACTCTCGTGTTTGATATGAGGTGTTCTAATCACGCACGTACCTACTAGTGTAATTTGATAACATTGACTGTCAAATACAAATTATCCTATAGAAGTCTTTTTTGCTTGACTCACTGATTGGTGGCTATCGTAGAACACTCGAATTTGGAGTGGATCTTTATTTTACAACTTAGGAGTTTGATATGACAGGATAGTAATATGGGAGAGAGATGCAGTTTGTATGAAACTTTTACTTATGAAACCGAAACATGGTCAAATGTATGTGGTAGTAAATATTTGCTTGGACAAAAATACACTGTTTGTTACTCTCGAAACTTTGTGTAGGTACCGATATGATGAAATGATTTTCTGAATCGTAACTTACAGTTGGAATGAAACTTTTCGTGTTAAGGTTTTATAACGAAACTTGGAAGCTTGAAGGTAAAGACTAAAGGTATCTAAGCCTAAGGCACTAATCAGATGTTAACCATGAAAATTATAATAAAATAAGAAATGAAAACATATTCATTGAAACAATCGAGTAAACATACCAATATCTAAATAAATAGTAGGTAGGTAGGTACTCTTCTTTATAGACAATCATAATGTTCAAAGCATTTTCATAATATGTCTAATAGATCGCTATATCTCGTAACAGTATCCAGTAACAGAACAAAACAGAACAAAATTAAATTTATTCTTCAATTGATATATTGTTATTAATTGATTTCCCCTCACTCAGCGCCCTATTCCCGGAGCGCTTCTGGGATATATAAATTCGCGTTATCCGTTTACATCATTAAATTTTATTAGTGACAACACAAAAGCGGGACCTATCCGAACATCTACGCGAGAGGGACTTTTCGTCGGGCAATGGCATCCCCCGACAATTCGCATTTCCTTTTGGCACGAATTAAGCAGGCTATTAAGTCAGCTTTGAGACGTATGACGAATCATAAAGCCGACTGGACAATGGCGACGCATTCACATGAAGATTCCGGCAATTTGTGATAAAATAAGCTGCTTTCTAATGTCAATCCGGCGGAGAGATTATAATGTTAGGCTAGCGATTTCCTTTCGTTTTTATGTGCGAAACGATTTCCGGATGAAACGTTTTCAGTATCGACTGTAAAAATGCTTAGTGAGTCTATTAGATCTCTTATCTGTCTGTATAGACACAATAGTTTTGATCATTATCAAAAACGAGCTCTAGATATACATAATAGATAACTCTAAAATTGTTAATGCTAAGCTCATTCTTAACCTGTCTTTAAGGGCTCGAGGACCCAATTGGTATGCACATCCTTTCAAATATTTGTACATAAAATTGACTTTTATTATTTTATTTATAATAATTTTGCGGAATTGACCCTCAGTTCAGCTATACGAGGTGGTGGAAATAACTTCTATAGATATTCCTTAAAAAAAACTTTTCCATGGCTAGAATCATTCGTAATTTACAAAGAGGTTCAAAACAGTTCAAATGCGTATTATTTAAAAAAATAAAACGTAGGGGTACCTAAGACTAAGTAATTAAAAATAGATAGGTATTTTGTTAAGGACAGATTTTATAATTAATTGGTTTATAGACAGTTAAAACGACTTAAAATTCATTACATAAGGGCATGACCAAGAAAAAAATCAGGATGGAAAGCAACGAATACGATTCTATATGAAGAATTTGTAATGAAAATTACAGTGGACACCTCATAAACCTGCAATGGCCTACTAGGCCATCAACACCCATTACCCAGAATTATGGTTCAATCATAGCGAGATAACATTGATTTTCTTTCTCAGCATGCAGTAGATACCTACATATGTATTTTCACTTAAAAGTCTGAAGACTTCCCGCACTACTTACATTCTCTATCGAATTATTCACGCCCATCACTATCTTAAAGCAAGAAACTTAGGTTATTTCATTTGACCAATCTCTATAAGTTCAATACGGCAGCAGTGGTCAATAGGTGGATGTTATCAACAAATTAAGTCAATTTATCGCTTCGGGCAGTCTGCTATATTACTCTGTAATAATCTTCAATCTGTCCATCGCAATCATTATTCGATTAATGGAATTCAATCTTAACGCTGTCATGTTTCAGTTGCGTCACCTAATAGATAGATGGCGTGTGCTGCAGTTATTAGTGTTGCCAGAGTCATAATCTGTCATAAATGTCAAGCGGCCGAGGCGAGGCGATGCGATGAGGCTATTATTTCGAATATTATCGTCATTTCAATTCCTAGCTTAAACAAGTGGTTCACTATCGGCCATTGTTACTGAAAGTGTCACGCAATCACAACTCCAATTTCGAATATGAATTTTGTACGACCGTGACGTTTCGACCGGAATAATTTTGTAATTGACTTACCTATATTATCGAAATCTTCTTTAATGATAGAAAATTGTCTTCATTTAAATTACGGAATAAAGAGCATATCATGACATGTTATGTCGTGTAGCAGGTAGATGAGCCCAATAGGGTGCCAGGAAGAATCACTTCAGCGATTCATGATGGTCAGATGTTCATTATATGGTAGGTCATTATGTAGGTAATATAGATTTTTTTTGGGAAAAAAAAACTTTGTGTGTATCTACTTAACTTACATGAAGAAATTAAATTGTATTAATCAAATTACCTACACTTTTTAGTCGCTGTCTCTGAGGAGAGGTATTCCATCTAGCTTGCTGATTTGTTGTAGACGGTTAGATACTTGCGTGCGCCATGTCTCTACGTCTGGCTGATTTTCGCATATAGGATTTCCAATGAATACTAGATCCCTGAGCGCTGGACAATCCTGTCAACAATTACGTATTATATTTATAGTTAAATAGTTAAGGAATTCCGCAGCCAAATGGAATTTTGTTCTGTCAGCCTATATTCCGTCTGCCCGTAAGTCACAACCTATATAATTTAACTTTGAACATTTTTTGAGGTTGTTTTGTGAGAGAGATATACTCAATCGTAGGCATAGGACTAACTTTGAAATTAGAGTTTGAATTTTCTGTTTGAAATTGGCTGTAGGTATCAGCGTAAGCTATTTATATTGTAAACTATATGTGTGCCAAAATAAAGACAGTGTGTATAATATTAATTTTAATTAATTTAATATGTTTATAACAATAAATATTCATGAATTTAAGCTCTCTGCACTCCTTCTCCATATAAGCTTTAACTATGCCAAATCTCATACGACTCCATGTGCGCAATATTCTTAAAAAGGAGTCTTAAGTTTTCGCTTCACGTAATAATATATAGATACTTAAATCTGTTTAATTACATAAGCTTGGAGTAATAAAAGATATAGGTACCTGTAGCCTGTTAAATTCAACCCACTCCTTAACCATATTGTTTGACATAGAAAGCACACGCAAATTCTTTAGGGCTCCGACACCTTTTAACTTGTCTATTGGATTGTAACTGATCCATAATTCTTCTAGTGTGTCCGCTACGGTTTCCTTTATATAAAAAAATATTAGCTTTAATACATGACGGAAGTTGATAAGTATCTATCATCAACTAAATAAGTAATATAAAGTGTTTTTCTCATTTTGGAATTGTGATGTTTTTTTGCTGTTTATTTGTTATTTAAAATGTAATTGTGTGTATTGTAGTGATCCTGCCGTGTTTTCACTTGCCGGCCCCAACGGAAGATCAGCGTTGGCTATACGTACCTACATTGGCACGTACAGCCAACCACATGCTGAGTCGGAGGACCGATTTGTGGCAACTTTTATCATGTGTTACTTTTCCCTTTGTCACAAAAAAAATTGTTTCTTTTATTCTTTCTTCTAATCGGATCTTAAAATTGCTATATAAATACGAACTTAGGTTAAGCTGGCCATAAAAAAATTACTGGACAACTGAACAGATTCATCAAACTCAATTCGAAAGACCCTAAAATATCTCCACTTGCTGTAACTTATAACTTACGATTCCCGCCAATGATTTCACATAATTTCTTCCCAATGACAAAATCTTTAGACTTCGCATACCGGCAATACCAGCTATTTTGTCAATCATATTCGTGGACATACTTAGTTTCCTAAAAAAATACTGTTATTAAGAAAACTGGTCAAGCTATAAGAAATCGGAGTATTTTATGTTATTTTAACTTCACTCACGCGTTGATTTGTGCAAAAGAGACAAGAATATTAGGAGTTATGAATTCATAATTGAATAAAAAAAGGTTTTGTATTCTTCTGATTCTTGCTCCAAATTTGCACCGGTCTCATTTTGTTGCGATTTCTGTATTACAGGGAAACGCTAAAGGTCTCTACCTTTGTTGTTAAATTCATAGGTAATAAGAGACTGCCTTTCCAGTGGTGGGTTCTAGCTTTAAAGCTTCGATGGACGTTAACATTAGTAGGGTCATCGATATAAAAATAAATATATCCTAGAAAGTATAAAAAAATTGGACTGCAGAAAATTTCCAGAGACATTTGAGTGGACCAAAATCTCTGTTGACACTTTTGGTACTGAAAAAGCTATTGTGTAGGTACTGTATCCAGCTTATTGGCAACGCGTTGTTTTATAAGCTAGGTAAGTAGGGTAATCCTCTAAGTTGTTGTTGTCGGTGGAACACCTGTGCCTACACATTCTGTTTTTTGGCAATGCAAGTTGATCAATTTACGGCGAAAATTAATATGCAATCGCGATCGAAAATCCATGTTGTACATGACAGTAAATTTAATATACGTAATGTCAAAATTTTACTTCAATCTTGCGATTTTAGATCGGGATCGTATATTAATTTTGGCCATTAGAGTACTTGGATACATACTCGCAATTAACAAGGGTAGATAGTGCTCCGTCCATTTTTTCAATAGGTGGCCACTGAAATTGAAGCTCAATCACTTTCGCGTCAGCAGCAACCTCATCTTTTGCCTTTTCCCAACGAGCTATAGCTTCTTTGCAAGTAGTCGGTTTCAATGCCATGTTTACTGTCTATATTTAATATCTACGAAACGGAAATCAATATACAAACTTATTTATAGTTAAAATAATTAAGGATTACGATCACGTTCCCTTTATTAAACTCGTGATAGTAGTAAAATTGAATTTCTCAGACTTTAATGAGCCAATGACAATCTTATGACATAAAACTATTCGGAAATTTTAAATATATTTTAACTGAAATGTTTTTTTAAAGTAGGTTTTCATCCTCCTAACCGCTAAAAGCCACCTAGCTAACACCTTTAAGGCAATCCAAAATAAAAAGGTGCACAGCGATTGGTTTGATTTTTGTATTTACGTTTCATTTTGTAAGTATATTGTAGTACATATGTACCTACTCAGATTTATTAAAATAAATAGGTTTTTACCTATGAAGTTGCTGTTGAAGAGTAGATACTGACTTTTTCAAATTTAATTTATCTATCATTTGGTGGGAATTCTAATTTCAAATTTATTTTATTTTAAAAGCCTGGAATCCTATTTTCGAAAACTGCTATTTGTTTACATTAAAAATACTGTTACAAGGCTTCCCTTCTGAAATTTTAATCTGAAGAATGAACGCCGTGGACCTCAAAACCTATGGTCAATATCGGTGAATTGATGGTCATTGTGGAAGCTGATAATCTTTTCGCTAGATGATTTCTTAAACCTACCTCTAGAAATTTGATGGCCACTGTTTGGTACTCTAATGACGGTGTGGTCCATGACAGCTTCTTACCATATGGTACGAGCATATGGTGCTGATGTATACAGTGAAGAACTGAACACAGTGATGAAAACACTCACAGATATCCAGCTTACTTTGGTAAAACGCTCGTTTCCGTTGCATTTCACTCGCACGACTACATGGGCACCAACTTTACGCAACAGAATGGTGCAAGGTCTAGGATCGGAAGTTGTTCGACATCCACCATATTTATCAGATTTTGCGCCAACAGACTAGAACGTTTTTTAAAATTTTGACTAGGTACTAAGTTCTTAGTAGGAAAACAAACATACATTCAAAAAGCAGTACAAAATGCATGTAGAGTTTGTTGTCTACCGTCTAGCAGACGTTTTTAATAAATTGCCACTTCGCTGGCAAAGATACCATGGGTGAATACTTCGATTAATTGAATAAAAAGAAAATTCCTCACTTTTTTACAAAACGGCAATTTCAAAGGTATTGCTTATTGATAACCAATAGGAAGATACATGGTTGGGGATAATTTACTTTTAAATATGCTTTAAATACCTACTCTTAAATTGAATAAGTACCTAATTGTTAAAATTACTTACTCGGAAGCAGTTGATTCTTTAAATAATGAAAATTAACCTTGGTAAAACGAGCAAAAAAAAGAAACCTAAACAATCGTCACGTCTTTAAAAGGGTGCGTTCGGACGGGGTCGGCGCAGGGTCGTCCCGGTTGGACGCCGGTAATCACGTCGCGCCCTCACACCTCCCTTCCATACCCTCAGTCCCTCTGTGTGTGCTCAGAGTGTGCTTACTGAATTTCAAGTGCAGAGATTTTATGGGTGTCTTTTAGGTCGCAGTTTATATAGCTTAGTTGGGGAAGGGTAAGTAAACTAGCTGTGGTGGTGCCGTCGCAGTTTTTAAACCATGATTCTGGATTATTTTTAACTCTAATTATAAAATACTTATCGCTATTATAGGAACACTACTTAGATTCTGACTTAGAGATTTTAAGCTGGAAGTTATCATTGATCGTCATAATGAAAGTACTATCGATTTTCTTCTCTATTACTGTTACCTAAATTGCCCCCATTCACAAGGGATTACCTTCTATAAACATGGCTTTTTAGATTACAAATATTTATTCCACCCCATAGAGAGCATAAAGCAATATTTTGCAGGCACGTGTCGGCACGTGATTTCACTAAAATTCGGGGTTGTAACACGTGCACCCAAGTGTCTTCATAAGTACCTATACATATATAATATAATATGAAATTAGTTTTAGATAATGTGTTGTATTATATTTTATATGTTCAGTGTCTGAGCAAATAAAAAAAACTTCTTATTATCGACATAGTCACTGATGATAATTGACAGTATTTGTAGTCGATATGTTATATTTCCGTAAAAACTCAAACGATTTCCTTAACTTAATTTTTAAGTTTTTAATGGTTAATGATTTTTATTTAAAATAATGTTATCAGCTGACCTTCTTTTTAAAAGACATGACGGAACTTCTTAAATGGTCTGAACAGACGGGTATCGCGATTGGGACAGATTTGTTCAATATAATAGATATAGTTTTTCAAAAATTCAAAACCATTTATTCAGTTTAGGCCCGCGTAGGGCACTTAGGTAGGTCAACGTTATACAAGCTACCACCGTTTAGGAAATCAGCCTTCATCTGAGATGAACCGGTAAGATTATATTATTTTTAAATAATTTTAGTATCAATACATTTGATTTAATCATTAAATTAATTGACAGATTGGCTTGATGGTTAGCGACCCTGACTGCCATGTCGCGAGTTCGATTCCCACCCAAGACAAACATGTAGATATGTAGATATTTATCGAATAAGTATGTAGTTAGAAAAAAAAGTAGTTTATGTATTTTATAGGTATACATCTTATCTTAGGTTATCTAGTTTCCATAGTAAAAACTTTAAGATCAGATGGCCGAATTTATTTCATGTTTTAAATTGACTATTTGGCTATTTAAATTTCATTGTTTTTCATATCTTACATATACAAAATACTTCATCTAATAAAATATCATATAAAAAAAGAAAGCAATAACAAACTTATAATAACCTAAACAAGCAAGTGAAAGGTACACCTGCGCAGAGAGCGGCTATTTCCAGACATCTCTATCTTCAATATAAATGAACGAAATGAAACGTTATTTCTTTTAAAACAACATTAGCTAGTCTAACTAACTTCTCCCTTTGTCTTAAGAATATTTCGATTCTTATTGTTTCTTGACGAAACTCTCGTTACGTACTACAATTTCTGAACGAAACAATGAAATGTCTATCGAATCGTATTTTGACAACAAACGTCAACATTGGAAACAAAACAAACGTGCGCAAATCATTTATAACCTAAAAATCACAACATTGTGATTTAACTATTTAAAAAAATGGATGATTTACAGATGAATATTGCTGTAAATATAAAGGTAAGTGCGAGTTTTTATTTGAAACTTTATATGTGATTGTACTCTATATCTGAACGTAAAATTTATAGAGCAAGAAGAAAACAGTTGCTCCTGAGACAAATGGCTCTGGATATAAATTTATGTCTAAACCTAAGTTTACTGGGACAACTATAGCACGGAAAAGACCACAACATTTGGCACAAAAGAACATAGCTATCAAACAAATTGAAGGGGAGCCTCAGAAAAAAGTTTTCAAACTTTCTAATAATGTACCGGATAAGCCAAATCTGGACACAAATTTACGAGATCTCAGTGAGAATAAGGGAAAATTTCATGGAAAAAGTTATCAAGACTTAAGTGATGACATACAATTGAAACAGAAACCTAGGCCTGGAGGTTGGATTTCCTCCTTGTTTAAAAACAATCCAGATGTGCCTCGCATTGGCCAGCGAGCTGTGAAACCATTAGTGGAGAAAGTGTTTGCCGGAAAGAATTTTGCAGATTTAGATATACACCCTCACAGTGTCGCTAATTTACAACAAAATTTAGGCTTGAAAGAGCTGATGACAGTACAGCAGAGTGCTGTGCCTGTTATCCTACAGGGTCGAGATGTTCTTATCAGGTAAGTTTAACTTCTTGAGAAGTTGTAAAAAGTCTTTGAAAACAATAGATACAATAACTTGTATGGATAAGATGTCTAATAAAACCAGTGTAGACCCTTAGTGTGACATATCCTGCCAAGACAAACTTAATTTCTGAATGCTTAAAACATATGAGCTATTGTGAGTCACTAGAGTGACAGGTTTAGTTTTTGTAAATTTATTGATCTCATTTATTATTATCCTTTTTAGTAGATAAGTATAATTAGTGTTATTAGTGAAAACCTTTCTAATTGTTAAAACAAATAAATATGTTGACCATCACTTTCAGACTGATTGTAAAGTGTTCAATAGCCCTACCACACTCAACTTTATGACTTAATTATAGAAAGGGGCTTAATTAAAATACACACTGTTGTATTTTTTCTCAAGTTGACTTAAAATTATGCCTAAACTTTTAACACTTAAACAAGATGCAATTAAATTAAGCAGAAAGTTTTGTTTCTTTGTGTATAGTTTTTTTAATACAATTTATTTATTAGGTCTCAAACAGGTTCAGGAAAAACATTGGCATATGCGTTACCAATCATTGAAGGCTTACAGGCTATAAGGCCAAAAATCAATAGACATGATGGCATTAGAGTCATTGTGGTGGTTCCAACCAGAGAATTGGCAGTGCAGACATATGAACTGTTTATTAAACTAGTTAAAGTAAGTTGTCTTAACTATATATAACTGATATTGATATGTAATTATAACTAGTAAATTTGTTGTGATATAAAAGGCCCGTTTTGGCAGCTAAGAGCCTTATCACACTGGTGATTTGCAAGCGAGTTCAAAGCCAGGCGAGTGCGCAGCGAGCTTGGCGCGAATACCGTCATCAAGCCCCTTTGTAAGTCGCATAGAACAGCCCGACCCGCCCTACTTATTCCCCATATTTTCGCGTCGTGTTCGCCGCACGCTCGCTGCGCACTCGCCTCGCTTTGAACTCGCTCGCAAATGTGTGCCAGTGTGTCTAAAAATTACATTCAGAATTCATCTTTATTTATTATGCAATAAGTTTACCTTTTGATCTAATGGTTAATTGTGTCTTGATGCTGGTGAACCTTATCATTACGACATCGAGTTTATGTTCCTATAACAGTGTTAGCTGTGTTCAGTCTCTATTTTATCAATGTACCTGTTCAATCATTTTTGTTTTAAAAGTTTGTTTTCATTATAGCCATTTACTTGGCTTGTTCCTGGGCTATTAAGTGGAGGGCAAAAAAGAAAAGCAGAAAAGGCAAGGCTTAGGAAAGGTCTTAATATATTGGTTGGCACTCCAGGCCGAATCAATGACCATTTGAGACATACTCAAACTTTTAATTTTGGCAGGACTGGGTAAGCTTATTGTTTATAACATATTGCCTATATGTAACTAACTTTACAAAAAAGATAAGTTGCTGGAGCTGAGTAAACACATTTTGGTGACACATAAGTGAAATAAATCCATACTAATATTATATATATTTTTTATACTTCTTTGGCCTACAAACAAGCGGTACTGATAACCGACGGACGGTTCACCTGATGGTAAGTGGTTGGGGCATCACCAATGTGTGGTCGACTCTGAGATGTGAAGATGTTAAGTCTTATGGGCCTGTAATTTTACCACCCCCTTACCTATCTAACCGAAATACAGTAATACAAGTGCAATACTGCTTCACGGCAGAAATGGAGTACTGGTTAGGGTAGTACTTTCCTGGATGAACCCTGTACTAAGAGCTCTACTGCTCTAAAATGGGAAAGTAACTCTGCTTGTTTCTTTTATACATATTTTGAATTAGTGAACGCATAGTTTCAACACAGACTTCTTGAGTTTTTTATACTATGCTGAAATCAAAAAATAAATTATAAAAAAAATTAGTTTCTAAAACAACTTATTTATTTCCATAGTTGCTTAGTTTTGGATGAAGCAGATCGTTTACTTGACATGGGCTATGAGAAAGATGTAGCAGCTATAGTAAAGGCTATCGAAGATCATAAAAAAGCTGCGACATACGACCCCATTGCTATGATGAAACAAACTGTGCAGAAGAAAATTCCAATTGAAGATGAAACACCTCAAAATGAAACACCTGACACTGTTGAAGAAAAAGCTGATATTAAACATCATTTAACTGAAGTATTCCTATCTAAAGAAAGGCAAACAATATTACTGTCTGCAACACTGACAAAGGTAAATAAACATACTAGGTGTACTTTTTTATCGATTACTATTCTTAGATAGATTAGAGATCGAATTGTAATACGAAATACTAACGATTATTATCATTATTTCATAGGCAGTTGAAAACTTGGCGGGAATTACTATGATCGATCCTGTATTTGTAGACACTTCAGAAGGTAGAGCACTTGTAGCTGATTCACTGAAACCTTTGACAATAAAGAAAAGTGAGACAAAAGTTGCTGAGCAAGTGTCTAATGTGAAACCATTGCATGAAAATTATAATAACGAAAGTATAAAGAAGGAAGAAACTAAAATCGAAACAAAAAGAGGTAAGTGCTAAAAGCAAGTCTTTTCTTATACAGGGTGACTGGTGAGATACCTTCGATACTTATGGAGAGTACTCGGTACTGGATTCTCGTTAAAATTATGTAATAAAATTAGGTGCTTAATTTTTGACCAAAATTTATCTAAAAATAAGTGAAATGTGGATATTATACTCTCTAAACACGCCGCGGTGTTTGTTGTTTAAGTTGATCTAGTCACGTGCGGGACGCGCTAGTCACCCTGTATATTTATTATAGATTTTTACTAATATTAATATTTTATCAGGATTAAAACCTTTCTCTGGATTACATCATCCAGATTTATTCAAAAATGAAAATTCAACTACTGCCACAACTCTTAAATCTGGTAAAGATAAAAACAACACTGAAGATGATGACAGTGATTCAGATTACGAATATTTCAAAGTACAAAAAGAATTAGAAGTGAAAAATCCTGTTGTTGAAGATAATGATGAGGAAATGAAACCTGAAACTGTTAATACTTTTGTGGACGCTGTCAAAACCGCATTAGTAGAAGATGAATTGATTTTACCTGCGTCAGTCAATCAAACCTTCTTGATCGTCCCAATGAAACTTAGATTTGTGACACTGTGTTCCTTAATTGTTGAACATTGTGTGCTAAAGAAAAAAGGAGGCAAAATGATAGTATTTATGGCAACATTAGAAATGGTAGATTACCACTCAGAGTTAATAGAAACTGTGCTAACCGGGAAGGATGCAAAAGTAAAAAAAAAGAATCAGGAGAAAATGAAAAAGTTGCAGGCAAAGAAAAGGAAAGCTAGTAGTGGAAGCGGAAATGAGGTAAGTAATAAAAAAATCACCTTTTCCTATGTAACATACAGGAATCAGAAACATAACCATGACTATAAATTACCCTTTTATTTTCAATTGCTGCTTAAGAAATGAAGGAGGTTCGACGTGTATTTTTATTTCTATAATTATGCAGTGTAAGTGATAAAATAATAAAATATTTAAAAAAATGTGGCAAACCCTAGGGAAAATCAGAATCTTCAGATGATTCGGACGCTGAATTTCAAATGGATTACCAAGAGCCGTTGGAAGGCGGATTAGTGCCCGTCGACTTAGAAATGTTTAGCCTCCACGGGTCCATGCCACATGAACAGAGGATGGAAGTCTTCAAGCAATTCCGAGCTGCAAGGAGTGGTGTTCTTATTTGTACGGTAAGTTGACTCCTGGCTTATAATATAGGTAGCTCACTTAGTTAGAGCAAAATCTTATTAATACACCGATGAACGTTACTAATTTCTATATTCTGTGCTTTATTAAGATTTTATAAAGGTGCACAGTGATTTGACTGATTCGATTTTATATTAAGGCAGATTAAGGCCATATTCATGCGGGTCCAAGGCGATATACTGATTTCAAATGCTTTTACAAGTTTTGTTACGATGTTTTCGGTCAATCCCTTAATATTTTTTTGATAGGTAGGTGCATTTACCACAACCTTAATTATAGGTAATGGTAAATTAATCTGGTTAAATTCTGATGCTCTTCATATTCATTATATTTGAAATTCAATAAGTTCCCGTTGAATGGCGATTCAATCAGAGCCACGGGTGAGGGGTATAAATAAGGAAATGGTATCCAGCAATAGTTTAATCATTACATTATTAATCCGACAACAGAGGCTGGACTCCCGCCACCGCTTACCTTTGTGTGTCGATAGTTGATTGTTGTCCGAGTCGTACCTATTAGCTGGTTATTCATCGCGGCCCTCTGTCGGCGCCGCTCTCACACCGTCCACAATACGTCGATTAAATACTATTATCTGTATTTATTACATCTATCGCTGCCGCCTGCGCCGCGCCGCGAACGTCAGTCACGGTACTTCCAACAGTACCTTACTTTAAATTGCTACAATTTGGTTTTTATAAATTGAAGTTCATATTGTGCGTGAAAAGTAATTAATTTAATTATATATAATTAATAAGTACAGCTTAATTAACTCACTATGACAATCGTGGTTATTTTTATACTTTGGTGACCTTGTAACTAACAATCATAAATTGATCTAATTATAAATCTAATTAATATGTACATTTCTGATATGTACGATATTAAATTTGATCTTATAAGAAATGGCTTTGATCTAGATCCTATCTAGATGTTACAGAAGCTGCAGCTGCATAAGTAATAGGGTACATAGCGTAGGTTAAATTGTAAAGAACCATCAAGTACGGCTAGTAGATATTTATTTAGTTAAATTTATCGAATTTGCGACGCTGGAATAAATCATGACGAAGGATCTACGTATAAATTAATAAACCAATAGTTTTATTCCTATTGTTTTTTTAAGGTTTTACTAGTTTACGAGCATTGGTGGATAAATTATTATTTGAGTCTGTGAAACGTTCTTAAAAATCATTTAGGTAATTATATTATGTCGTATATGTTAGACTGCAGATACTGTCTACGGAACTTAGTCCAACCTGCACAAAAAAGTGCTCTAATACATTACAATTACACGGAGTTAGATTACATAATGTACGAAACTGAAATTACTAAATGTTTATTTCGTGTTATCTATTCTTGACTGACCACTTCCTTACTGTACCATAAAACATTTTTTAAATAGGTAACTAGTGTAATTACTTTGAAATTTACGCGTTCCTTTTTTTATGACAATGTTTTTTAATTATATTAATACGGTAATATGGTATCTTTTGTTGTGAGATAATCGCGGCGCAGACGTATGAGATTTTATCGTGTCTAATCTATTTCGCAGCGGGCGGCCGCTACCGCTGCACAGACTCGCATTACGCCCACTAAAGCTTCTGTTTTTCGCCTTTAATCCACCGTGCTCTTATAAGAATGTTAATACACACTTGCCATTGAATATTGCGACCATAATTCATTTTAGTTATTAATCCTTTATGAAGAAACTAATGGCCATTAGATTCTCACATCATGTAATATGAGGCGGTAATCTAATAATTATTAGAAAGGTATCTAAGGGCCGCTGGTTGCACGTTGGGGAAATCCGTAAGGCAGTCTGCGTGTTAGGTAAAGGGAACTAGAAGTTTGAAACCTATTTTCCATGTGTGAATCCTTTCGTCCCAGGATGTGGCTGCCCGTGGAATAGACGTGCCTCGAGTGGATCTCGTGCTACAATACTGCGCCCCTGCTTCTGCTACCGATTACGTGCACAGGTACTGCCTTTTTTATGAGTATGGTGATGATGAAGAATGAGAGAAAACATATCTGTTTTATTGTATTCTAATAATGTGTATATTTGAATAGGGTAGGCAGAACGGGTCGCGCGACGCAAGTGGGTGCAGCCGTGATGTTCTTGCTTCCTAGCGAAGCTGAGTTTGTAAGGCATCTAGAACAAAAGAGAATCAGGTAAATATGATATATGTAATGTTAGGTTTATGTACTTATTTCGTAGGTAGTAATTCAACTGTTTTACATTCTGCGCGATAGCAAAGACAGGCTTAGGTTTCTCACCCGTATTTATGTACTTGACTCTTTATACCCTCGAAGCATCCTAACGTCTGGGAAGGTTTTACCAATATGTCTAAGCCGTAGGTACAATTGTTACAGGCTAAGTTGAAATGCTATAAAATCTAAATGGCGGCCGTGGTATCGAAATATTTTGGTGGATTGTCACTGCATGTGGTCTACTTTATTATTTTGAAATCAACACAAATGTCTCCTTGACCATTTGAAACTCATTAGCTCAACAACAACTTCTACTTAAATTGGCATTTATTTATCGAGACTCGGGTTTACACGTCTTGAGATTTGGAGACATCATTTCTGGATATGCTAGTTTAAATGTTTCAACGAGAAGATCGGATGATTTTGACATATTGGTGTATCGTTGAAGACTGCGTCAAGGGGACGAGTCGCGGGCCCTAGAGGCGCTGCGCGTGGTGGCGCCGGCGGCGGCCAACGCGGCGCGCGCCGCCATCGCCGTGCAGGCGCGCCTCGAGCACACCGCGCACGCCGGCAGGGACTGGCTTGCGCGGGCCAGCAGAGGTACACACACACATATATATATATATATATATATATATACTAGCTGTCCCCCGCGGTTTCTCCCGCGTTTATCGATATCATATGTAGCCTATAACCATCTAGAAATAGTTCCACCTCGTAGTAAAAAATGGTAGCAGTCCCATCCCGATATGTTCAATAGTTTTGAGATGATGGTGGGTCAAAGGCACCTTATTCTCCTATAGGTATATATTTTCATATAGGTATGAATGAACGTGAAATGTCAAATTGTCGTCGCTTACGGTTTCAAAGAATCAAAACTCTAGGAATTTGTAGTTTTTATTTTAATTAGGTACATTAACCCATTATCATTGTTTTGTTCTTATTACAAAACAAACTTTTAAAAATAGGTGATTATTTCCGAATGGCAGAAATGCCATAAAGTACCTTCCTAACTGGTGATCACAAATTAATATGTTTGTTTTGACATGTTTAGGTTTTATAAATTGTGTCCGTTTGACCTTCATCTCACTGTAGTCGTGCTAATGCGATCAGTCGTTAGCACGCAAATCCTAGGAGCCGAAAGCAATGCATCCTAGGACACTCTGATACAAATGACAGTTGCAATAACTTTTTGTAGCGTACACATCATGGGTCCGTTTCTACTCGGGCTACCCGCGCGAGGTCCGTCCATGGTTGGACGCGAAACAACTGCACCTCGGCCACGCCGCCAAGGCGTTTGCACTTAGAGACACACCCGCAGCACTGGCTAGAAGATCGAAAGGCGACCCTAAGCTGATGAAGGAGAGACCGACCAATAGGCTGACGGTACATGAAGAAGAGGAGAAGAAGCGACCTGGGTAAGCTTATTGATTACTAATATTCTAGTTATTTCTAGTACTAATATGTGTATCTTTGTTATTATCATAAAACCTAATATTTAAGAATTTTTATCAATCAACAGCGACATGATCACTAATTTTCATGTTAGTTAAACGTAAAATACCTATGTATATTTCGGAAGCCAGTACAAAATCGCTTACTGCATATACTTCTGCAATTATGTTGCACTAATGTTAACAAATTGTAAGTCCCTAGTTCGAACCATGCATTTTTGGTTTCAGTTTCCCGAAGGTAAAGGTAGGCGTATTCGGCGGCCGAGTGGTGAACAAGCAGAGCTCCATGCACACCGCGAGCGAGTTCGACAGCGGACTCCCACCATTGGAACACTCCAACAAAAACAAAAACAAATTTAAATGAAAATTATATAAATATAATGTAACTTTATTAAATTGTAAATAAAAAACCATACCCAAGTCTATAGTTTCATTCGAGCTCCGTAATTGATCAAAGTTTTTGTTGCGTTTATTTCGGAGGAGGCAACTAATGAAAGATGGACCTCGTCCAAAATTCTAATCGCGAGTCGGCTATAGTTAATGGAAGCGCGGCCGATGGCTACCGTTTTCATATTTCTGACTCACGAGTGACTCGAATGAAAAATGATTTTAAACCATTACCGTGCCCCGTCCGGCCTTTTGATATTTAAATTTTTTTCAAGCGCCCGTCATTATGGCGGAATGATTTGCGAATTTCGCCCCAGCTCGCGGTTTTTGTCAGACCCTGAACGAGTTTTTTGTCGCTCTCATTTACTATGTTTTTATTGCTGCATAATGACAAATCAAAAGAGTATTGTGAGGCGCTTTCATGCTATATTCTCAGGCCCTTTCAAGGTTGAAGGGCTTTTCATTTCGAAGACAGTTTTGGATGACTTAATCGTGACATGAGGTATTTTAGAATTCTTGAATCATGTATGTTATTAAAATCAACAACTAACGCGAAAATTATCTCTTGTATTACGAAATTCGAACTAATTGAGATCTTAAAAGCTTGCATAAAGATCACCATTGAACGCATTTGGGCCATATTGTTGGGGCTGGGGATGGAATCTAGAAAGGCTATTCAGTTTCCTACACCTGCCTAAACTAATCATGGGGGTATGAAACATTTCATACGCCCCACGCTGAAAGCGTTACAGGCCGTTGCACAAAAACAAGTTTCCACAATAAACTGTGTGTAATGTAACGTTTGTTATGAACACAGTTGGTATAGTTGTGTGGCGCGGCTTCGCGCATCATTAACCGGCACATTTGCATGTCGGCCGGCGCCAAAGCTCGTGAAAATGCCTTTTCATTAGCATCAGCTCTACTGAAAAATCGTTCTGGCAACCACTGGTTTCTATGTGAATTGGTAATGCCAATATTTACCAATATAAAATTACAGTTAATACAATTTATTTGTATTTTCATTCCTTGCTACAGTGCTGCTACGATTTTCGTAGCAATAAATTTATTGTCAAGAAAACAACTGTTAATTTCGTGTAATGCGAATATGCACACGACAGATACCTTTATGATAAAATGAGCCCAACTTCATGGAGCATCGAAATATCAACATTTTAATAAGTAAACTTAACATTACATTAAAGATTTACGTTATATTAAGTATAAGAAAATGATATAAACTTTCGTCAATAATTCGCTAGCGATTCGGTAAGTGTGTGAACTGTGTGATTGATTGATGTTCGAGGAAGTGTATCAGATTAAATAAATTTATGCCGACGTAGTAGCTACTTTCACGGCGGAGAATTCTATTGAAAGAGTCGAGAAGTCAATTCGGTAGTACAATGAGTGTGCCGACTGTCGAGCTTGGTGGCCTCATGCCTTAATAGTAAGTTACTAGCATTGTGCTCGTTTATATTTGCCTACATTTCACAAATCTCTTAGAATAAAGATTTGAAAATTCGTAGTATTTGATCACAGTGACGTAGTTTTAATATGTTGGTAATGATTATGGTATTATATACCTTATATATTAGACACATCTAATTCATAAACCGCTTATTAATATAAACACTATATAAATAGCCACGTAAGTAACGACACGTTTTTGATAATTACTATAAGAAGGTCGAGAAGTACGTAACGATATCTAGTCTTATAGTTAAAAAGCGCTTTATGTGTTACGCTGAAAATGTAGGTAATGAAACTAGCTTAATAATATCTCCTCAAAGTAGTTAAATCCCTATTTTTATGTTACGGTTCCAAACGCGCATCGACCATCAGATGTTTTACAGTAACCGTGCTCTATGGCCACTTGCAACACTAGAGGCATTGCGAGTTCTTCACCGACTCAGCAAAAACCGTTAAATTTTTTTTAAGCGCCTCATTCAATAAGTGTAGGTACTGCGGTATTCAAGTGAGGATAAATGCTAATGGTTACCGTGTAGGTATCTATTCTATGTTTTTCAGTGTAGCAGTTGGTCTATGCGTTGGTCGGCGGAGAGTCAAACGCGCCTCGTCACGACCCACCGAATTATGAACACAAAGCGCCGTTGATACCGAATATTCCATATAAATATTGAGCTAATCGCCCTTTCAATGAAGCGGCCCGCTTTTTTATTAATAATTGATCGCGGAGCGGCGAGTCATGCGCCGCCGTATTGTGTAGTCGAACATATTTTTTGCTGTAGCACAACTCATTAATGAGCACCGACGAGACTCGAGCACATGACGCCGGAGAGGGCGTGCTCCACTACAACTCGCACCAAACTCATTTTGGAACAGCCCAGGATAAAGGTTTTATTTGGAACGAATTTTTATTTGTTCATTCTATTTTAGTTCTTACCATTTTAACCTTTTCCTAGTGGAAGCTATCATTTATCACAAGATTTTTTTGCCTTTACATTAAAAATTATTGATGTGTAAATTATTGCGTAAGATTTACTTGATATGATTACGCTAGGAAATTGGTTTATTATGTGATTTAAAATCGTTTCTACGAATTGAATTTAATCGGTCATTGTTTTTCATGACCACTTAGTTGAAGTAACTTTCATCGGATTATACGCATCATTGCATATTCTAGCGTGTATTTAATTAAAGTAATACCTGCCCTGCCCATTGCCTAATCCGCTCTGAGAACTTCTGACTTATACTCTCATTATTCGCGTTGTGAGGTACAGTTTCACGATGTTTACGTGTGTGTCGTCACTTTCATTGGACATAATAAGTTAGTTCCGTTTATTCCACTTATTTAATTAAACATTCTCACACGTTTCATAAAACAATAACTTTTAATTTTTAAGTATTATGGGTACACCGCTTACAGGCTGTTAGGTTAACAGTAAGAGCGCCGTGGGAACTCGGTTAAAAGCTTCATGTGACTGTTCTTTTGACAATAATTGGGACGATTTGAATGACAAAGTGCCTTATCCAAGTCTTCACAAATCAATCCATCTATTCCATACCTATATCAATAAATTGTTATAATAAAAAGAACAAATTTTAATGTAAAACATTTTTATGAGACCGTGATAGTCATAATTATAATTACAAAGGTACTCAAAAATAGGCTGCGAATAAAAGCGTTGGTAAACAGACTGCGATAAAATGCAATAGTTAGTGTGTTTATTATAATGTTTAACGATTGGAACTAAAGGGAGAAATCTTTTAATATTCAGTGCTTGCGTACAATGTAAGAATAGGTTTTATTGCGGAGCTAATTAAAAAGAGGCATTGCATATTCAAATGGTAGTAAAAGAAAGCTTTAGGTGGTACAGTGTGTCCCGTAATTTTATTGCATTAGTTATTTATTCATGGCCACAGTAGTAAAGCGCGGTGTCATTGTTCGCGAGATGTTGCCATCTGATTATCGTTATTGTTTCAAAGCGGGGAACAGTCAACATTCACTCCATTTAATATAATTGAGTGAATGAGAAAACGTTATCAATTATAATTGCTGCGCTGTTGATCTTTTAGACGTCGTATGTAAGTTAGTAACTGGTAGTAGTTGAATGGGGTTTTATTTATAAATGTTAAATTAAATTCGTGATTTTTCCAACAAAAAGAAATGTATAAAAGTCATGCCCAGTCTGTCCTAATTTTAACCGATTATAAAAGCAGGAGGTTCTTCATTCGACGTGTATGTATTTGGTTGTTACGAATCTGAAAAATCCTGAACCTATATACACCATAAAAGCTGCTATGATCGAACGTTGAAGCTATGACAGTTATAATATAAACTGCTTTCGACTTGAATCGAGATTTATATTTTTTGTCAAATGGAATTGGACAGTGACAAATCTTGAGATATTAAACACACGAAATAAGACACCAATTATGGAATAAAACCGACTCCAAAGCAGGTAGCACAAATTGGATTGTACCTAATTGCCACTGTTCCAGTGTACACAATACCTAATGTACTATTCTACAGGAAAAGTTTTGGTTTTTGCAGGGTCGGCAACGCGTGAGTGATACCCATGGTGTTGCAAGCGTCAATAGGCTGCGGTGACCGTTTATCATCAGACGGGCCGTCTGCTTGTCACTTTACATATTTTTTTATGTTACCTAACTAACTTTGTAGAAGTAATCGCCTTATGAATATGAAGTTAATTACAAATAATTTCTAGTTCAACATTATATCCCTTTAACAATGAACTCAGTTTAATTAGAATATAAGGTAGGTATTAGTTTATACTTGCTTCTGTTCTATTGCGTTTATTATCTAAGTACTACCTACATAAGGAAGGATCGAATAGCACAGATCTTAATAGTTAAAACAATGAATAATAAAATAGCAATTGAATAGCACTAGGTATATCCGTGTCTACATGCATGGCAGCTAATGATGTGGAAACCTATTCAGATACTTTCCAATTAAAAAAAAAGCAAGATAAGTTGGAGCAGTCACTTTGTAAAACACTGAATTATAGCAAGAAACAACCGTTTTACAAGAAAATAATCATAGTGTAGATAGCAAAAACAAGCTATTAATGGTTTGCGAGCGGGACCCGGTCGTTACTATTCATGAGCAAATTAACGGCGATGCTCTCGCACTAACCTACGCTAAACACATTACGGGAGGTACATGGCTATGGCGGAAAAACGCACAGCATTATATATGCAGTTATAATAGCACCTTGATAGAGTTTTCGATTGGTTATTACAAAAAAGGCAAACGTTTGATTAACAGAGCCCACGCTTAAACAACATGAACGTTCTATCAACTAGAGGTTAGGTAGGTACCTGGCAATGATATATGACTTATTTTTTTTTGATCATTGAATTCAAACGAATGCTTGGTTTTTTAATAAACGAGGCAAATGCCATTATTATTTGGATTAATGGCATAATGATAAAAGATAAATTATTAATTCAGTTTCTCAATCTCATTCCAAACAATATTAAATATGTCCACCAGGGTATCACCCGTGGTCCTGAAGGATGCTACATATTCTCGGAATAAATGTTTATGTGCTATACCAAACTATAATCTATATTATGACAGGCCAGTTGGCTTGGTGCTTAGCAACTCTGACTGTCAAGCCGAAGGTCCCACCCAGGACAAATATTTGTGTGTCTGAACATGTTTGTTTGCTATGTGCCTGGGTGTAAATATGTAGTATTATATGTCGTAAATCACTTATCTAGTTTCCATGGTACTAGCTCTGCCCCCTTATTCAGCTACGACAAACTTCGTCGGCGAGCCGCTTCACGGAGGCCTCGGAGAGCTTACCTCTCACGTGATTAGTAGTATTAGCGTAGTAAGCGACAGAGACAGCACGGAGGCCGCGACGAAACATCCTCGAGTCAGTATTATTTTCATTACAGAATCGAGCCCCTGCTTAGTTTGGGATTACATGGCCGTGTGTAAAGAATGTACCAGGATATTTATTTAGTCCCAGGAGTTTTCTGTGCTATACTTCATCCAGATCCGATCAGTTGTCCTGGCGTGATTAAGTAACAAACGTCAATCCAAACTTTCGAATTTATAATATACATAGTAGTAACATATTTTGTTCCAAAGTATTATATATATCTAGATATGTTACGTCTTTACGAGGTCCAGATTACGGAACCCAACAAAGTGTCAATCCAGAAGCCAATAGTCCTTTTATGAAACGATTTCACTTGGCCAGGTAACATGAGCCCTCTGTATCAACTGAACGAAGCCTGCGGTCGCACGACGATACAAAACACTGCGAAATTGCGCGTGCGCATAATCCGTAACGCACACATGGCTGCACAATGTGATATGATAACATACGCAATGTTATACGTGCGTGTGCGTCCACATTAATACTGTAAACGATTGATTTATTGTAATAGTGTTAAATAAAAACATGAAATGTGTATTACGTAGAGCATGTTAACACAGAAAGTACATGGTTATTTTAAATATAGTTTCGTTTAAACAATATCCTGACATTCTATACGATCGAATAAAAAAAGAGGTACAGGTATTTGTTATTTTTAATAGAAAAAATATTTATGCCGTCTTATCGGGTCTTGAACAACTACTCCAATACTAGCCTTAAATTGAAAGTAGATACTTTAATTACTTTTATATTTATTGACGAAAGGTGTACTGTATAATTATCAATATTATGATTCTTTATATTAAAGAAAGAGTATGTAAAAATGTAATTAATTTTATTTTATTAACGTAACTTATTTCAATGGCTACGGGCCCTTACAAGTAAAATTACCTGAAGGATTAAAGTAAAGGAAAAGGAAGAAGATAGAGTAAAATATTAATCCTTTTTCAAACACAAACAACAAGAAATATTTTATTTTACACACCACCAAAATTGGACATACACGTACGAAATACATACAGAAAAACAGCTGTAATAATGTATGAAGTAGGTACTAAAGACAGTGTTCACATACCTAATGTTCATTAAAGTATTGATGTGTGTGAGCTGGTAGCCACACGATGTCTCGTCTTACACGTCTCTAATACATTAACCAATAGTTTAACTTGATCATATCGTTTTACAATTGACCAGTTAATGTAGCTTCACTGTTATTTAATAAGCAATTTTATCATTATGTTTTCTTAAGAAATTGGAACTGGATGGGTAGAAACGATATCGAAATTATTGTCATAGCACAATACCGAAGCACAAGTGTCTACAATAATTTATGCTACGAATTGCTTTCTGTTTCGTGTTTAATAGTTTTAGTATTTATTTTTATATTATTTCAATAAAGTAATTGGCCGAATCGAATTAGTAAGGCACGCCATTTGCCCATAAAATAATTGAAAGCGAATAAAATATAGAAATAGTTTTAGATTTTAAATTATTGCAGCGCAAATAGTAAAAGTTAAATAATGGTTTTTATTTCAATTTTTTTTTCTGGCTGCCAGTCATTTAGAGTCGGCGCAATAAGTACTTTAATTTTGGTGCATATTTTTGTAACAGATTTTTACGTATGCCTGCTTTCCTGACCCTTCTATGGGAATAACTATTTAGGTGCAAAGTGTTATATGCTCGAGATCATCGGCATACTCCTTAGGCGCCTCTAACAATATCATAATGAAGAATCAGGTGGTAGAATACGTCCTTTTCTACTCCACAGCACACTATGCATAATAATATTATATTAGTACGATATGATCATGAACTTCTAAAGAGCGTCCTACGGGATTAATTGCTTAGTAGAATAGGCTATTTTCGATAAAATAAAAATGATTAGCACAAAATCGAAGTCCAAATGACCGTGGTAGCAAAATTACCACAGAACAGGAGGGTGAAACGGCAGTTGATCAGTGTTTAGTCGAGATTACGTCCGTTTACCAAGTGAGCCGCGGCGACCGCAAGTGCACACATGTATACGCTCGCAGTGCTGCGGCATACAATAATAATGTAACGAAGTTTGGATTTTAATAAGAAAATTACATATAAGTTAAAATATCTGTAATTACCAAAGACTAATCGGTAAGGATGTTCACCAGCGAAGTTACTGTGTAGGGAACATTACACCATGGCAAATACAAACTTCAATGCTGTACCTAAAGCTTAATTTCATTTAGTAATGATAAAGTTAGTAGTTAAAAGTCAACTCTTTTTTTGAGACCCCAACCAATTTGTTCAATCAACTGCATACAAGGATGTAAATACCAGCGCGAGTATTAATAAGTTGTGGTCAACTCTCAGTCGATACACATGCTTATCACGTGTTTAATAGAGTATGTGAACATGATATCAACTGGTATTCAAGGAGCTGGAGGCTCTCAAGTCATTGGCTCGACGTCGATGTTACTACAGATTGACATAAATTGTGTGAGACGTGCTGCTTTGTGGTGGTGGACGCTGCTCGTATTTGTTCATAAAAAGCATTAAATTTGTCGAATTACTCGCTTACAGAGACGTACTTATGTAATTCAATACACGTACATCACTTTTTTCTCATATTTCATATCTTGATGTTTGATGTCCAATGATTTGTGATTGATTGATGTTATTAAAAAGCTTCTGAAATATAGGATAGATTATCTGGAATAAAGCGTTAGCAAAATAGTAATAATAAATAAATAAATACCCTGGGACATTCTTTACACACGGTCATCTGATCCCAAACTAAGCAGAGCTTGTACTAAGGAAACCTGACAACTGATAAACAACTTTTCTAAATACATACTTATATAGATATTTACATCCTGACACAGAGCAAACAGACATGTTCATTGTTCATGCACTCAAATATTTCCCCTGCGTGGGATTCGAACCTACGACCTGCGGGATGGCAGTCAGACTATCTAACGTCAGCTATCTGGCCCGTCAATTGACGATTTGGTCTGAGCATATTCTCAGCATAGTGACACATTCAGTAGGTAAATTAAACTAATGAGACATTTAATATCATCTCTTATTTGACATAAGGGTAATCTGATATATAATGTGAACTGTAGTATCTTGGTACCAATAACCATGGGGCGTAACGCGACTTTTTCGCGTCACTAGTCGGTGACGAGTTTAAACGTACGAAAAATCTGACATAGTGTAACCAACACCTCGATTTGATACCATAAATGTTTCGGAAGACCGATTCTAAATGATTATGTATCCAATGTAACTCTACACGGTTTATACAAGAACATAATGGCGAGATGTAAATAAATAAACTTACACTATAAATATAATTCGTAAATAAAGCACATACGATGATAAAATGTAACTTCTTGACGGAAAATAATTTCTATCAAGAAGTTATATGTATGTGCTGGCTTCTCCCGGCATGTTATTAATTGTAATTTCCTTTTTTTTTCAGAAATCATCCCGGGCGCACACTACTTACCAACGTTTCATCACAATCTGATGAATTATATAGGAGAGCATCAAATACAAACAGACAAACATACATAACTTTTTTCTATATTAGACGACGAAGAAGTAAAGTATCTTATGTGTTAATCGAGTCTATAAACCGCTTAATTGCTAAGCTTCATCTAAATCCCATAAGTAGTTTTGCATGAGAGAGTTACAAGTATCCATGCATTGTTACACCTCACAAACATGCGCATTTAAAATATTAGAAGACTATATGTGCCATATTTATATACCAACTGCTCATATATTTTGGGGGTTAAATAACTTAAGCATAAACAGTTTACAAGAAGCTTTATTTTGCATTTAGAATACATACTTTCTCACAGCATGATTGGTTTTATAAGATAGTATTGGTGCACAAGCGCGAGTAATCCAATCCGCTGAGAGCGCGGCATCGGCGCGCGCGCACCGGAGCGAGCGACACCGTCTTCCTACTTCTCACCTTACCGACAGTAAACGTAGATTGACCAAAACATAATCACAGTTATTTAACACTTTATTGCGCAACATTACTTACATTAGAAAGTGTGAATATATCATAATTTATTCGAAAGATAAAGGTAATATTTTAGAGTTTTTATGTATGGTAAACACATTATTATTACCATAATAAAGTTGAACTAGCGCGGTTTCACCCGCATTCGCGTTAGAGGTAAAAAGTCTATTATCATCTCCTATTAGCTCCTCGCTAATAGCGAGAAACCCGGAAAAGTTCCCTAAATGACTGCATAAAAAAACTACAATCAGCCAGTGAAACCCCCGCCATTTCATATGATTTTTTGACATTGCAGACAAACACATCAATTTTATTTATTTGTATATCTAGATGTAGATTTACCATCCGTAAATGGGATCCAATTCTGGGGCTCGATTCTGTAAGGAAAATGACACTAGCTCGACGATGTTTCGTCGCGGCCTCCGTCTTTTGTCTCTTTTCCTAACTACGCTAATACTACTAGTGAGAAATAAGCTCTCCGAGGCCTCCGTGAAGCGGCTCGCTGACGTATTAGCTGAATAAGGGGGGTGAACTGAATTGCTTTTGTATCAAAAGACGTTAGATTGTGCAGAAAATGTATCGTTTGACAGAAAAGCAAATCAGTTAGGTCAAGAATTGTAAGTAGGGTTCAACGTGGCTTATTTGAGCGTAGCATCCTTAAATTCTATTCTATCAACCATAACGGCACTACTCACAAGCGCTGTTTAACCAAAGCATAAATTTAAAAATATCTATGTGACCTTTTAATAATTGTTTTAAAGCTTTTAAGTAAAATAAAATAACGGTAAATATAACTTTTTCGTTTCAAAATGGCCGCCGATGTTTACCGGCCTGAAGTCAATAAAATGAACGCTTTCATTTACAAGACTTGTAAACATAAAAGGGTAAATTTACATTTTGATATTCGCAAGTGCTTCAGGGACTAAAGTGGTGTTCGCTCCCTAAAATTTTAAAACATCTATTTGCATATGCTTTGAGTACATAAACGACACTTTCTGGAGCACTTTCAGTTGTGCGGGGCCTGGTGTGACGACGAGGGGATAGAGGTATGGTAGCTGTTAATGTTTTAACGCGTAGACAGACGTGTCTAGTAGGTACCTAATAAAAAAATTACAAATACACATAAGATTGCTGATACAGCAATGAGACAAAAATAAAATCAAGCCTTTATTTTATAACTAAATTTTAAGTAGAAAAATGTAATTTTATAGTGCAATAATTTATCTAGTAATTACTATGCGCCAATAATTAATCATTAAAAGTATGTGTACTACATTCTGTAACAATGGATTCGTCATAACTCCTTTCTTGGTGAGTCAAGCCTTAGTGGAACTAAAATAAAAAAAACATGGGCTAAAAAAAATACCGACAAAGCTTCAACACTAATTCGTTCGAATGCTACAATTTGCATACGTTTATGTAACTTTTTGAAGTTGTCTATGAATATGGTGTTTTACGAAGTAAAACGCGACGGGGCGGGGTCATGAGACGAGGGGCATGAAGAGGGGGATAATCAGCGTAATGCCAATCATGCAAATGCCGAGATCCGACTGAAAGCCTCAACTGGCTTGTTTCAGGAGTTAAAATGGAGATCCACTTAGCGGGCTACGCAGCTCACATACGCAATTGATGGCGGCTGCAAAGATCTGCTTGTATAGAGGGTTAATAGTAGCCCTATAGTAATAATTACCTATTTACCAATGAGGTTAAAAATAAATAAATGTCTTGGGACATTCTTTGCACAAGCTAAGCTCTCCTTAGCTTAATTGTACTATGGAAACCGGATAACTGATATACCTACTTTTTCTAAGTACATACTTATATATCTAGATATTGACACCCAGACACAACAAACATGCACACAAATGTTTGTTCTTAGTGGAAATTGTACCGTGACCTGATTTTACTTAAATATAAAAGTAAAATGCTAATCAGTGTTGTTTTCTTGATTATTCACACAGAATATACCTACTTAGTAAATATTTATACAACGTTTGAGCTAGCTATATATTATCGGTAAATAATATATTACATACGAGTATGTCAATATTTTAATGAATTTCCACATCTTTACATTCGTTGATCTTTGAAAATACCACGAACAAACACAACATTGCCCGCTTGTAACGAATTTAAATGCCGGCATAAACGAGCTGTATGCTTGCTAATTGAGGATTTGTAACACGAAGTCACTTTGCTTTGAGGTAACTTGACACTGGAATGTTTAGGAGCTATTCCTTATATTGCTTTTCAATTTGGAAGGTATTATTATTATTATTTTTATACTTTATTGTACACCAATAGTTTACATTTAAAACTTACATAAGAAATGTCATGTACAAAGGCGAGCTTAACTCAAAATTGAGTTTTCTACCAGCAAACCTTTGAGTGATAACTATATTATGTTAGGTACCATTAATATCATCTATTATTTTTTAACATGTTCAAAATACATTGAAATTTTAGTTCCTACTTTATTTGTCATTTCACATGATACGGGTTTTTAATTGATACTGTAATTGATTATTACCCAGTATTTAATTAAAATGTTTCAAAACACACATTAATAAATTGAACGCATTACGTAAATATTGTAGTAAAACTTATAAATGTATTTGTACCCAACATAATTGGAATACATAGGTATAAGTCTCCCTTTCCACAGTAAATATAGAGCTTCCCTTTAATATTAAAAGGCAGCCGTCATCGTGTAAAGCATCTACAAACACTTCCTAAAATATCAATTCACTTCATTTACACATTAATCAGGACGGTTCATTTTATTCTCAAATATTTTCCATTAAAGGGTGCTAAAAGCAATATGGCCGTCTTTTCGCGCGCTTCATGTCCTCATTACGTATTCAGAACATGGAAACAGAGAAGAGCGGGCGTGGGTTTAATGTTGTCACTTTTAAATATTAAAATTAGATTATTGTATCGCCAGAGAAGTGTCGCAAATTGATTCTAACTACTTTATCATTGAACCGAATTTATACGGACGGAATGATTTTTGTACTTGTTTACTATGGATCTTTTCTAAGCTGGGTCCTATTAAGGATGTACTTAGTGTGTATCGCATATATAATAATTATGATGTAGAATTCGTAGAATTACTTTATTAGATAGTGTCATTGTAAGTAATAAACTAAAAATAATAGGCTGGCGATGGATTAAATATAATAACTGAACCCTAAAAAGCAGCCTAGGGGTTTAAGAATAATAAAAAAAGAAAAATACAGCATGTGTAATTGAAAATTTTGAATTACAATGAAACATTTTATTATTCATCAATTACTTTTGAATAGCATACATTGTGTTTATTACTCGTTTATTTTACGTCATACAACAAGGTGGCGGATCAGAATTTTAAAGCCCTCCTAAAATAAGAAGTTTTACTTCAAAACCATGCAAAGATAATTCTATTTTTTTTTCTCCTCAATCCTCAAGATTATAGCCATAGTCATTTTTGCAGTCTGAGAAAAAAAACTAATATTTTTTTTTCACTAAACACTTTTCAGTAGATAGATGTTCATACGAAGAGCGCATCACGATAACTTGTAAAAGCAGTGAAAAGGTAGGAATTATATGAATTAACATATCAAACGCGCCTTCGTTACTCGCTACACCACCCTACCGTACGCTAACTTTGCAATCTTGATACTTGTCACAATTAATATTTTTTCATTACAACTCTATCACAACTATTTCTATCTGGGCTATGATCAAAGTATAATGTAAGGTGACCTGCACACATTCCATCAGTAATAGGTTTTCTTAGAACTATATATTATTCTTTAATAAAAATATATTATACACCATTACCTTTATATCCCCTTCAGATATCAAAAATCAGGTTACTTAATTAGGCACTTACTAAGTGTCAGTTAAAAAAAACATCCTTAGCCCATAAAGTAAATAAAAGTTTTCAAGGAAGACTGTCCAGAACTGAAACTAATGTCGTAAGTTGGATACGGCTTTTATTTACGATCATTGTGTATGCGAGCAATATAGGTACTATCCCCCTGACTCCTCTTTAGTTATTAGAGAAGACTAAACTTGCGGCACGCTATAATGGCCGTTTTGACGTTTAACAATGACAAAGAAAAATAACTTTTATTCCTTCAAACATAAGGTGCATCTATTAATCCAACAGCTCATTGTATGATGATGGAAATCAACCCTATTCCAAGCAATACAGTTTGTTTTCATATGACAATCTGAAACGTTAAAACGGCCATCATAGCGTGCCGGTAGTATAAAAAGTATTACAATGAAATAACACCTTGCGCCAATTAACAAAAGCATTCTCAAGAGAAATGGCGTCGGGCAGGCGGCAAGCCGTAAAAAATCTGCCACGATATTTTCCTTCACGGAAAACTCAGCGCTAAGCATTCTAGTTTACTACCACTGAAATAATATCGCCCGAAGTTATAGCTTTATTATTGAATTTACTCCTAAATGCCAAGGTATCATGACGTGCGGTCCGCAGTATGAAGCAGAGGCGGTACTGCATTCGCACAAATAAATGACATTTTAAATTGGAAGAGTGCAAGCGCCACCCAGCCTGGTGCGATGCTGACTGCCAAGAGAGATACCTGAATTATTTACAACGCTCATATTAAAATAACACTTCATTCTGGTAATGTTATAAATGTAAATTGAATTAGTTAGTGGTTCTGTGCTTATAGCACATCTGTAAGTGATGTTTATTTTATACGCAGGGCCGTCTTTAAACTATTGGAGGCACTAGGATAAGGGGGCCCTTAAGCTCTCATAGCGTAGTCTTAAGACACACCGATCCCACTATCACACTATCGACATCCAACGGGTCCCATTCCTTTCGGACCAGGGGGCCCCATGAATCGCGGGGCCCTGGGCACTTCCCCAGAGGACCCAATGGAAAAGAAGGCCCTGTTTATTAGCTGGGTACTTTAAGTTATTCAGATTGCATTTTTATAATGATGCTATAGCAAAGTGTCTACAAGTAGTTTATTCTTGTAAATACTATGTAGGTATAGTAAGTATGCGGATATATTGGATATATGAAAAAGCAGTCAGAGGTTTATTTTATGGTATTCCGTTGCTGAAAACCCTTTTCTACTAAAAGAATACCACATGATTTCTATAGAATAAGTTCTGCTTTAATTTATTTATTCAGCGCTTATTTTCGTTTCTCGTGCTATCTTTTTAATTCACATTGTATTGTTTAGATAGCTAAGTACCCAAATATTACCTGAAAAACGTTAATTGAATTACTTTTATTCACGATAAATGAAAATAAGACATAAAAATACATAACATTGGTCTTATAGTTTAGTAGAAATGTAAAATTTGTTAATTTAGAATGAACTTAGGTATTATTATCTTATACATAAGGTATGAAATAGAGAAAATTGTTATATTTAAAACCTCAATGAATCTGAACGATATTGTTCGCCCTCGTGGGTGTGTCCTCTGCACCAACAAGTACCTCGAGGCTTTCGTTAAACGGTCGCTAAACGTTTGGGCGGCCCGCCCTACGCACTTGGATGCGACAAAGTAACTTTCAAGTGCTTTATTTCAAATACCGACCTTAACACATTGCAATACGGTTAGCTTTATTTGTAATAAAACACGATCGAACCTCGTCGCAGTAAAGCCATGCTAATGTCTCTACGTATAGCTTAAACGGTTCACTGTGCCTACTCGTAAGTAGGGCGTTTCTATTTTCCCCTTTAAATACCTATTTAGGTAAAAATCTTAAGAATATACCTACACGTATTTTATCTTCTTTAGGTAGTTGTTGTTGAAGGCTAATGAATTTCGGAAGAACTCCATTAGCTCTTATTTTGACTATGAAGTATGATTTACTCGAATTATATATATAACATTACTAGAAAATTATAATTTAGACACTAATGAAAATTAAGCTGATAATGGTACCACAGGGTTCTAAAACGTGTGTTAAAATTTAAAGAACATATGTACAGGAAATAGTCTCGTGTATTTCTGTTACTTGCTGCGAATATCTAGACATGATTCCACATGATTAGGTTGTACCATCTATTCAAGTTGACATTTAATTTCAATAACATTTTCGTCACCGTCATTTTTCCCCAATTTTCCCCAACATCAACGAAATAGTTCAGGCATTTGTGACGGTTCAGTTGCAAAGCTTAGTTGTTGAAAGAGCTATTTATTGAGTGGGACGCCGGCGGCGAGCGGCGGCTAAGTGTCCCCCCACTTCACCCCCTCGCCCGCGCCCTGGCAAGCGATTAATAACCTCTCGGTAAAAGTTATGAGACACTGGGACGCATTTGGGATGCTGGGCAGGGCCATTTCGAAAAAAATGCGTTGGCTGAAAGTAACAGTTGGATTTTGTTATCGTGTTTTTCGTGCGCACTTTGTAGTTTGCTTTGTCCGTATCCATCATAGATATATCCATTGGTAGTTAGTACCTCCTTACAACACCTTAATAGAGCGAGGTACCCAAGCTAAAGTAAATTTAAAGGTAAGGGGGCCGGTGAAATTACAGGCACATGAGACTTAACAACTTCATGTCTCAGGGTCGACAACGCATTGGCGATGCCCCAAGTATTGCAAATGTCCAACTGCAACACAAAGTAGGTTAAAATTACCGAACGATTTTTTAAAGAATACATATTTTATTGTATTTTTTACGTTACTTCTACGTCGGGCTTTGACTACCTCTATGGTGGATTTAGTTTTGTTCACAGAATTTCTTATAAGAAGGTCTATTAAATTCAACATAGCGTTTTTTCACGAACGAATCAGTCGGTTGAGATACTATTCACACTACTACAATTTTCTGGTGTAGTGCGTTATTCTCGATAAAAATACAAATAAGCGGAATGCTCAGTCCGGCTCTGTTATTTTCCGCCCCGCAATACACTGGCCCCTGACTAGATACGACTTTTTGCATTAGTCAGGAGTTGTGCACATTTTTCTAAATGGATTTTCTCATTACTCGTGTGTCCATCTATTGTATTGAGATTCCTACGTAGGTTTGTCTATAAATACAAGACATGTGATTTTCCTAAAGAGATTCTATTTATTTTGATCTGTTAATTTCTTTCGTGATTCAAATTATGGAACATATCCTCAGTTTTATGCAAATATTAGATGCCATCACATTGATAAATTATGAATATTATCTGTACCATAGGTTACGAACCCCTGTGGCGTCGATTTTTTGCACGCCTAGTTAATAAGCGTCTACTGGCTCGTGAAATATTACAAATTGCGTCCCCACCTCCCCCCATCGTCTATCCCACCCCCCACTTTTTACATTGCCTTTTTCATGCTTCTACATCAAGGGTACTCGTTCATCAAGTGTTAAATGAACATATCTGGGTACGAGGTGTTTCAGAAGACATCTGTCAAAAAATATAGGTATTGAAAATGCTGTTAACTTATTTCCTACTTTACATTGATAGATTATGTTGTTTGATGTAAAAATATCCGAAACTTAAGAAACATATTACCTTTGAGATATGCTTGGTATTTTTATTTGGCAACCATTTATAGGTATCTCATATATTATTATGAAATCCTTAAAGTTGTATTGTATTAATAAAGTGAATAATTATTTTTAATTACATTTGAAAACTGTATCTTATGATTTAACTCGCTAACGTTAAATAAACTAATTATAATTTCCCTTTTGTTTTGTGTCTACGAGTTATTTACGCTTCCTCGAACTCAAGAGTGGATATTATTGTTAATTGAATTGATTCATTACTAAATCAGTTACTTAGCGATAGAACCAATCAATTTCCTTAAAGGACAACTTTATAAAAGCGACTTGTGCCTTAGGAATTGGGAAAGTGAATTAAGCGCCCCACAAACTGGTTATATCAATCATAAACTTATTCGATTAATTACGTTTTGCGGAGTTAATAGCGACATCTAATATCGGGCGTAGTGATGTCGACATGCTAGAATTATTAACGATAACTTTACAATATAAATAAAAAATGTCATGTTTCGAAAACTCATGGGTCAATCAATAATTTGGTAACTATATTTCGGAACTATGGAACTATTTTGGAGCGATGATATACGCAAGGCTGGCAGCGGTGGGAAATAAAGTGCTGAAGATCGAGCTCAGTGGCGTGCCATAGGTGAGGCCTATGTCTAGCAGTGGACGGAGAAAGGCTGATGATGATGATTTTGGAACCTAATAGGCAGCTGGAAGAATGAAATGGATCTTGTAGATCAGAAGCCAGTAAATGATTTGTTATCTGTGAGTGAACTTAGTACTTGTACTTCAGGATTCTTCCTTTATCTTAACTATTGTTAATAAAACTAAAGATTTTGTTTGAGCGCACTGATCGCTGGAACTGCCAGTCGGATTTTAAATAAAATCGTTTTGCATTTGATGCCCTAATTCTTGAGGTAGGTTAGGTTATTTAATATCTCGCTTCGACCCTTAGGAGTCGAGCAAATAGTAAAAAAGTCAAAAAGAACGCAATATTATATAAAGGGTAACTTTGTGTGGTTCGATGTAGGAGGTAATCTCCAAAACGACTTATCCTATTTCAAAAATTCTTTCACTTCGAAAGCTACTCATTTCTCCAGTAATGCTATGTTTTTATCCCTAGCTAGTTTATCCTAATAATTTGAAACGATAACAAATTTAGTCTTATAATTCCGAAGTGTTAATAAATGTTGCTATAAAGATAAAATAATGTCTTATAAGTGCTTATAAATAGACGAAATGTATGACTTATTCCAGCTATATACTCAAAACAACGACAAGCAATCCATTTTAGTTGAACCAGGTAACCTAAGTCAAGGAATGCATAATGTGATGGCTATGAAATTGTATTGCAATTATCGACATAATCATAGAACATCACTAGCGGTCCCATTTCGGTGGTGTCATTAGGCAGGCTGCGTTAATGATTAATGCGGCGCCGGGCTCACACGTCTCCCCTTGCCCTTCGCCCCTCGTGGCAAATAAAACTCAAACCGACACTTAATCGAGCTACCCCTTTTGATGGAGCGCTGTGTCCTCAGGCTTATTTTTATTTGCAATGGACTCGTTCGTGACTAGCGACCGCTAGTGTACCCATGATCGAGTGGATAGCTTACGATTGTTGGTGCACGATTTTTGTATTGCATTAAGTGCTCATGTTTGTTGTACTACGCTTTTTGTATAGATTATGCTGTTGTCTTTTTTGTTGCGAGACTATTTAGCGGGACGGGTGATTTTGCAAATTGTATAACGGTGGTTACCTTTAATATTTTAAACTACAAAATGAACTAAAGTAAGTGAAGAAACTTTACATTTTCGTTACGACTCTATATAAATAGAACAAAATAAGTAAAGCTCTAAAATAATTAGTAGGTACGTCAAATATTTTGATGTCTTGGTTTACACCGTAGTCCTTCATACGTAACAGTATTTGTGAAAGGTAAATTACCTATCTATAGAAATAATAGCGAACTTGCGTGCAAAACCTTTCAATATAAACGAGGTATATAATATTCTACATACATATAATGTGTAGATATATTAAACAACAACTAATGCACCTGACTTTTTGTTGGCGCGTTTTAATTCTGCAATCAAGGCGGTACGTATCTCGCAAGCAATTATTCGTAACAGCTCACCTCGGACGCGTATAGGTCGTCAGAGGACGAATTAAAAGGATAAGAGAGCCGAACCGAGGTAGCAGGCAATTAGTCGCAGCGGATGATGGATGACGCCCTTCGCCGATACCTCGTGATGGACACAAAACGAGCAATGAAGTCCCCACATAACTCATTATACGCCGATGATAACGCGCGGTATAAACTTGTAGTTAGATACGGAATATTCGATGATTACGGCGCGCGACTCGGTTCATGTGAACGAGATTACATTTTTAAAAGGGAGTTCGTGCAGCCGACGATTTCTCTTTGCTTCTCCATTTATGGATGAGCAGGGTCTTTTATGTAGGTAGATTTTGTATGCTTAAGACAATTTGGTGTTTGAACTGAGGTATTATTGAACGAAGCTCAGACCTTTAATTTGAAATAACATTAATTTGATCATTCTTTTCCATTTTTGTTTCCTAATCTGAAATATTCTGTTATTTTTTGCTTTTATTACATAAATTTAATATCTTTGTTTTTCTGTCATATTAAATTGTGTATTTGAAACTTATGTAATCGTATTCTGTATTGTATGTTTGAGTAAGTATTGTTTCCTTTAAAAGTTGTGCATTTAGTGTTTTTCTTTAGGTATTTTATCAAAAAAATATGGTGTTAGTTATAAATGTAGCAACTACTAGTGAACCTTAATAAATAAAAGAAAAAAAAACAGAACTTACTTAAAGTAACACGTATTTATCTGATTTTCAGATGAAACTAATGACTGGCTAACATTGGCTTGACTCACAAACATGCACGCAAACATCTACACAAACTTTCTCCAATATACTTATTATATAGAAGGAAATAGGATCCGTTACCTTTTGTACGTAAGATATCACTGCCAGTCCCCTTATTCAGTTAATACGAACTTCGTCGGCGAGCCGGCGCTCGGAGGCCTCCGAGAGCGTTCCTCTCACGTGATTGTGAAGCTGGCGAAAGAGACAGAGCACGCAGGCCGCGACGAAACATTCTTAAGTTAGTGTCATTTTACCTTACAGAATGGCACCCTAGGTCCCGGATGCCAATAAGCTACATGTTATCATATCCAAGCTCTATCAGAAAGGGATTAGAAATATCGGTGTCAATATACACGAGGCAGCGGAGTTCTAACCTCGAACTACTTTTGAACACGTGAGCTATTATTTATATTTAACTAGCTGCGCCCTGCGACTTTCCCGCTTTCAATCCTGTTTATAAACCTTCCTCTTGAATTACTCTATCTTTTTCTGAAAAAAAAAGAAAAAACAGTTATTTAAGGCAATTAGCAAATAATAACAATCAAATAATATGAAATAAAATAACTCAAAAATTCAAATGTAACGATTGCCATTAAAATAGTCCCAACTCAGCATGATGCTGGTTGTTAGCCAGCGCTAATCTTCCGTAAAATCCGTTGCATAGTTTACGATTAGACAAAGGACATACAGACAAACATTCAGTTTTATATATATAGATTTTGAGTACTACAAACATCTTTCATGCAATGCCATACATGCCATGCAAACGTATTTCTTGGATTTCTTAAACATGTACATAATTTGTTTATTTTTACCGCTAAATCTTTACTTAAGTAATTTTACCTAATTTAAATAGTTAAAGGGACGTATTTTAGTGCAACTACCTACCTACAGATGTACAACCTAGGTAAATTTATGATCGGAACTTTGAAACAAATCTAAGGTAGAAGTTTATAGTAATTCTTCTTAAACAATCTGTAGGATAATCTGGATAACGAAAAATTATAACTGAGAGGTTAGTGGTCAAATTATCAACATAAATTCGACCTAATAAATACTGATATACAAACTATCTGATAAATAAAAAGATGTCTAAAAAAGTTACGAGTATATAAGAGCGATATAATGTATTAATGATTAGAACTTGAAAGCTTAATTTCATTTTTAAGCCGTATTCTTCCACATACCCAAAACGTAATACATAATATGTAAAGACAGTAACTGTATATATGTCCATTTACAGCCGCAAGTTTACAGTTGACAAATGACAAGGTGATGATTCGTGCAGGTAGTTAGGGTACACGTAAGTGCGGTAAACGTGTAAGGGCGAGAATAACTCGAATCTGTCATGGTATTAGTGTAAGACAGAGCCTGGCTGGCCCATTAGAGTCCATTAGAGTCGCAGGCGCAGGTGTCGCTCTGTTAGACACGCTACTGTGACAATACGCTACTGGCGACGGCGGTGTCCACATACTATAGAAATCACAAAACAAATTGTTACCAGAAAGACTATACACTAAAGACTTACACATTGTCAAGCACGACGCATGTGCCATATCTCCCAGGCTAAAGCTGTACGAAAAAGACATAAATAAATAAAACTTTTTAACAAAAATACCTAGTCGTCACACAAGTCGTCTATGTATACCATACTTTTGAAAATAAAGAAAAAGTACTTATCCAAACTTGATAAAATTTTAATGGGACCACCTCTGAAGTATAACCTATCAAACGAATCATAAGAATCAATTCATAAATTAGCGGAGTAATCGCGTAACAAACAAAAAATAAAATAACATACAGTCGAATTAAGAACTTCCTCCTTTTTTTGAAGTCGGTTAAAAAGGTTTGTGTGCGTACTATGCGTTTGAAAGTGTACCTTATGGATATTTTTGTTTCGTGCAGATACTGAATAGTTTATTTAACATCGATAAAAAGTATATCGCTTAATAATTTACAATATTAAATGTCGTTCACTTATCATTGTGCTATCAATAGACTAAAACATGTATTTTATATTCCTTTAAGTTAATAGTATCGTGTTAATCTCTGTGCTCGATCTATTTCATTACATACTCATTTTAATGAAAATGAATGTAGCTACATAAAAAAAGGATAGAGTAATGAAGCTACCGTATACAAGAAAAAAGTTGTATTTTCGAATAACGCTCACGGTCTGTACCGTTGCATGTTATATATTCATGATAATATTTTTAACTGTATATTCTTAATTCGTTCTTCTTCTGTCTAAGAGATCTACAAACCAATAGCTAAAAAAAATACAACGTTCAACATACAACGCTGGTTCAGTTGGCGCGGTGGTTAGATACACTGACTGAAGTCCAGGTCGTGGGTTCGATTCCCATCGAAGATGTTCTGTTTGTTCTTTGTTCGGGTGAGTGTCTATAAATGATGTTTAAAAATTGTAAATGTATGTCAGTTATTTGGTTACCATAGTACAAACAACCTCTGTTTAAGTCTTAGTTTTATGTTCGCTCCAACTAACTTAGTTAAACATCTTACTAACACTCTTGGGTTTCTGTGTTGCCCTATTAAAAAAATATTATTATAAATTTTTGTTGTCTTTTTTTCACGGTTTCTTACTACGGAAAACCTGTAATATACAATAACTACGGACCTAGTAAGTATTGCGATGTTGTCAGTCTAGGTGATAACATAGTCTGATTGCAGAAATTTTCGAACAATACGTCATATATTTAGTATTGCAGCTTTCTGTAAAGTAATATATAAAGTTTCTTTAAGATCTAGATATTATTATTATTATTATCATATCGGATAGCCGTGTATAAAACAATTTGTGTCCATGAATATGACTGTTTGGTCTGTGTGTACGTAATTATATAAATAATGTATTTCGTGTAGTTGTAAAAAGTAGTACCTATATCAGTTATCTGGTTACCATAGTACAAGCTCTGCTTCGTTTAAGATCAGATCACCGTGTGTAAAAGAGGCCTAGAATATTATTAATAACACGCAAACGCCAATAAAAAAAAAAATATAACGAAGCCATGCAAAAAAATATACAAATATATAAAAAACTTTGTAATCGTCGAATTAGTTACAATATGAACAGCGACCATTATATCGCTTTTATTACCTGTTACATTAGATGTAACAGGTAATAAAAGCGAAGTGGGTGCTACCGCCCGCGCCGGTAGCCGTGGACGTCAACCGCTACTGGGGCTCGATTCAGTAAGGAAAATGACACTAACTCGAGGATGTTTCGTGGCCTCTATGCTTTGTCTCTGTCGCTTACTACGCTAATACATCTAATTACGTGAGAGGTATGCTCTCCGAGGCCTCTGTGAAGCGGCTCACCGACGAAGTTTGTATTAGCTGGTGGGAGTGGACTCTACGTGGACACACTTTAACATTTCTTACGTGGAAATGACGCGTGGATAAGTGATGCGTTACGACTTGCAGACCGGTTACGCGGTCAGTACGTAAACTTAATACCTGTTTGAACGTAGGTGGAGTCAGGTTATACCATCTATGTCGAAGATGTCGACAATATCTCATTTGGAAGAAAATGCCTTTCATGCATTGAACTGGAAAAACAACCTTCTTGGCTTCGTTTGTTTACCACACGGTCACTTATGGTGGGATTGATCTCAGAGGTACTTTTTAAATTAATAATAAAAACGTTTCGTGTGTAAGGTCTGTACTGAAATCAATGTGAGAGAGAGATACTTGCTGAAGCTATTCCTAGTTATAGTATTCGTAACTAATTAATTGATAAAATATTAAGTAATTTATTAGCAAAGTTTAAATATATTTTCTATTCTAACAATAATATTATAACTATATAGGAATACTAGCTGTCGGAACAGACGTTGTCCTGTCGAAATAAGGTCATACAAAAATGCAGGAATTGGATCGCTACACCTACTGGGTCCAATTGTGAATATAGACAATTCTCGAATGCACTGGAACACACAAAACAAAATCATCAAAATCTATCCAGCCGTTTAGGAGGAGTTCACTTATCACTATCACACAGACAGAAGAATTATAAATATTAAGACATACCTTCCTTAAAATAACCTTACAAATATAGCTAAAATCAAATAAATATTAAAACATATCATACAAGATAATATAAGCAAATTAGTAAAAATCATTGACAGTGTTTTATTAATTGATTGACAATTGAATGATCTGTAAAAATAAACTAGTTTGTGTCTTTTTAATATTGTGCTAAAAAATCATTAACAGTGTTTTATTAATTGATTGACAATTGAATGATCTGTAAAAATAAACTAGTTTGTGTCTTTTTAATATTGTGCTAAAAAATAAAACAATTTTTAATAAAAAATAATGGGAACACAGTGCGTGTTTTATACGTTGTACTAACCGAACCGTTGTTACAATTACCCCTCGCATAGGATAATATAGGTACATACTTGAATAACTAGCTAAATAACTACTTATTAGTACAGGACAAGGTAAAACACAACCACCCATCCATTTATCAGGCATTTACTAATGTAATTGACCGTAACTCCTTCATTTAATAAACCTTAGGAAGCAACAATTACTGAATAGCTTTGATTCTATCTAGTATAGTTACTAGCTGTCCCCCGTGGTTCCGCCATTGTATCCGTTAGGGGTAATAAGTAGTCTAGGTATGTTATTCTTCATAAAATATCTTCAATCTTTGAGTCTATTTAAGTAAAGCAATGTCTTGTTAGTTACACCATTTATAACTCAAAAACGGGACATAATAGAATGATCTTTGATTTTTTGGATTTATCTACGTCCCGAAAAGCAGAATCAATTAAATTAGAAATAAAAGTTACAAATACAAGACGACAAAAACTACAATCCTCGGGAACGCGGGGCACAGCTAGTTTTGACATAAATCTCAAATTATGCTTTACTTACAAAAGATTGATATTTGATTTCGCGAAATTTTGTAAAACTAACAAAGACCAATAGCCAAATAAGTGGAATCGGATCAATATCTTCAGAGATTACCCACCCAAAACATACAAGAGTACAAACGTTACCTCCTTATAATAATATGTCCCCCGCGGCTTCACCCGCGTTCCCGTGGGACATAAAGATTATGTAACATTGATCTTTCTATCATCAATATAGTTTTCGCAGCGCACGCGATTTAAGGAATTTCTCAGGTCATTTTTTTACACCTTGGGTTACATTATTGTATTTTTAGTAAGGATCACTAATTTTTTTGTAAATATAATATAGCCTATGTTACTCAGTGATAATATAGCTTTCTAACGGCAAAAGATTTTTGAAATTGGTCCACTAGTTATTAAGTTTATTCGTTACATACAAAAATACAAATCTTTTCAATATTAGTGTAGATGTAGATTATGGTCGATCCACTACAGAATTCTGTTTACAAAAAGTACGCACATAAGCATAATAGAAAAGAATACTATCTGATTCTTATTAGAAATTCAATAAGACACACATTACTACCTTTTCATAATGTAATCACTTTTCTCCTATTTATTAAGATCTAATGTTTAAAGTCACAACAGTCAATAAACCATAAAAACCTTTTAAATACACGTTTTTGAGACATTTCGCGTACGTTTTGTTCTCAAATTTCAATTTTTTGAAACCTCGATGTTTCGTTCGAGAGGACGCGAGTTTAATTAAAAGTATGTTTTAATACAAGTCTTTGCGATAATTGACCGAAATATTGCAAACAAACATGAATTAGGTACATATATTCATCAATCTGTTAACAACATCATCATGCTTAGCCTGTAAGGTTCAGGCTAAGAATGTGCCTACTGTTTATTCCTAAGCGACTAGGCGCAACTAGGTACCCCAATTTATTTACATTCTAAGTAGCTGCCTCAATCACTTCATAGGTTAGACGATAAACTGACTTGTCCTTAGCTAAAATCTAGGTAATGTTGTGTTAACACGCACATCTATAATATTATATGACGCAACAAATTGTTCGCCATTTGATTTAAAGCTCATTATACTTGGCCGATATTAGTCAAGGAATAAGATTGGCCATTTGTCATATGTACGAATATTAGCGTCACACTTTCACCCAATTTGCCGGTGGTTTTGTTACACGACATTTTGATTGCCTTTGTCGCTGGAATTACTGTAATTCTTTTGTACATTTATTTTTGAGTATTAATTTTACCGTAGATGTGACAGCCAAATTAGCTATACTTATCTTATTTTACTTGTGAAAAATACAACAGGTTATATTTTATGTAATCGTACATTTTCAGTGATGGTAGATATTTGATGATTTTTATTACGTAACTATCATGACAAGTATGATTTTCGAAAAGGAGTAGTATTGAAACTATTTAAGCTAGTTTTATCCATCAAAATCCTTGTTGCTTGACCCATATTAAAGTGAGATTCTACAAAATGATGATCTTGAGTGTGCAATAGTTTCCATAGCCATATGACTCGCTCTGCCAAATCAATAAATCAAATTCAAGACCTTATTCTCGTACAAATTTTATTATCTGCATTGACAATAAGTTAATACATCAAATAAGCTTTTAATCTTCGCCTTAATGCTTGTTCAGTAAAACCTCAGGGAGATACGGGCCAGTACGGGTATGACTCGTACCATTCAGAGAAGCGTTTCGTAAGATAACAAGTTATTGTTTAAATTTAATCAGCGCCAAGTGTTGTTAAGCAGTAAATTGATAAAAGGAAGAAAAACTGTCTAGATTTAACATAATTCACATGTGTTATCTTGGGGCGAGTTGAGTGCACAAGGCGGTCCGGCCGCGGCGCTGTGTGATACCAGCCGGACCGCACAGCACATGTATCGTGCTCACATATATTGTTCGTCTGTGTGTATGTATCTATAGCGAGAACACAGCGAGCAGATTGTGTTCTGCGGTAAAGCGATAATTCAGCTCAATCTATGTCGTGAGCGCTCGCGCTTTGTTTTATCCGCTGGCTTCTGTGCGCCTTTATTTAGAAAATTGATGAGAAATGGTTTCCATTACGATCTACCGCCTTATAAAAGATATTGCTACGCCGGATTCGCTGTACGTTTGTTCCGAGGGAAAGGAAATGAACGCAAATTTGTTTTCGTGATTGCGTACTTTGGAACGAATATCGAATTGATATCGATATCATTTTCTTGCGCAATCGTATTTCTCATTAGATATTTATGTGTGACCCCGTGAGAGACCCGCTCCATCCTTATTCACGATCCCCTCTATAATAATAACTCGGTAATGAGTATATACCACGAATACTTACAATGTTTGTGCGTTATAATGATGAAATTAGCTGATGCATGCCGATAACAATACTTAGACATTGATTTTACTGTAGATATACAGCGACTCGCAATACTTATTAACTACAAAGTACGCAGAAACTTACCTATTTATCAGAATTTCATAAGGTTTGCGGTTAACGTTTCCTAATAGAGATTATTTCGCTTATAACAGACGGCTACTAACTATTTTACAAGCACTAAACAGCTCAGATTTGTACGTGCATAGGCTACGTCCAATTTGTGTGTACTCGCATCTCGCCACGGACAATCGCTCGCAAATTGCCCGGCCACTGATTGCCGGTCGACGTTTATCAATATTGCAGCAACCGCTTCCATCGGCATCGCCTCACCGCTTTATTCTATAACCGACGAAATAATCGATTCTGCAATACAGGATAACGGCGACAGATGAAAAATTGGTCGCACGTAACCGTTCTGTTGTCGCTTTTGTTAGTGATAATTAAAGTAATCGCGTTGCCACAAAGAGACTTCTATCATTAATTAAGTCGGTCTGTTTTAAAATGGCGTTCACCAATAACCGTGAACTGTTATAATCAATAATTACAAAATTATATTATCTAGATGCGTAACTAATGATGCGGTTTCCACTTTCGTGTAACGCTCGGAGCGGGGCCGCGGCCGGGGAAGCGACGATGCTCAGCGGGCCGCCACGCGGACAATGCCGGGGTCATCCTCCACAATACCGTCACGTTTATCGACGTGTCGAAGCCGAGCATTCAAAGTCGATACCGAAAAAAATATCGATTTCCGTAAATAAGCGAGTGTGGCACATTTATAATAATGATGAATGGAGCCATCGGGTGTTGTTCGCGCGTCGATATTGCGTATCGAATCGTGCAACCGCTCGAACGCAACGCCACGCCACCGTAGCTACACCCGATATTCATTGAGTGCTAATTGAAAAGGAATATTATCCTGCCATAAATCTAATATAAACTGGGGCGTAGGTAACTCGTATCTTTTCGTTGATTTATAGTCCCATTCATATTATTTTGCACGAACTTTGTATTCATTTCTGAAGAATAAAATAACGTTTTTGCACAAAATATATTAAATTCAATAGTTTTCTGTTAACTCTTGAGACATAATAAAGGTATTTAAATCGCCGCTTATCATTAAAATATCTTTACTCGAATATTATTGCCATTGTATTGAGTGTCGGGAAGTAATTAGCGATCAGCATTGCAACACTAAATTGCGTGTGACCGCAGGCCGACCCCGCAGCGCCAAATGTCGATAGTCAACCCTTAGCGAGCGTGTGCGTGTCCAATAGGCACATTGAGCTATAAACACACACTATATCCATCATGCTGAGCGAAACAGCCTTACGACATTACTTTTTGTGTGGGTTACATCTATTGTGTGAATTTTATCAAACTGTATTTGACAGATCAAACTAGAATGTTACCAGTTTTAATATAAGAGTTGGAATTTCCACTGCGAGTTGCATTTTTTTTATTACAGCCTTTTTTTCTGACATTGAAAGATCAGATGCTGAAGTTACGCCTACATTATTCACAGGTACAGTTATTTATTGCAAATGTACCCAATGTTTGTGGGGAAGGTGCATGAAAGCAAAGCAGACCTTATTCATATTTATTGCGAATTGAAAAATGGAAATTTCAAACGTCAGAAGTTCAAATTCAAATGTCCAGGTTGATTTACTCGACCGCAAGGTTGTTTTGACGGATCGAAGAACGTATAAAAAAGGCCAACATTCAAGCAGAATGTTGCAAAACTAACCACCCATAGAACAGCTGTTAGGTTAAACAAAAGTCGTCGCAGGCGCACGTCGACGAGCGCAGACAAAAGGGACCACAACGTAAATGCATTTCCAATTCATCGACATTAATTACGTAATTATGGGGGAGTAGAAAAAAAAATACAAAATGGCGAGCATTCCCGGCGCCGCGGCCGAGTCGACACATTAACTCACGACATTTCTTGGTTAAAGCCGTAACGTTTTTTCTGCAAATTTAAAGGCATGCATGAGGGTTTGATGTATGACTTTGACGACTAAAATACTCTATTACATCACTCTAACAATTACCGACTTATTCACATGCATACTGTTTATTGAATGCTACTTACTGTGAATTAATAGGCAATTAACCTAACATACCCTTGTTAGCTAATTTGAGGTAAGTAATAATGTGAAAATGAAGAAAAAATATTGTTTGAACATGATATGACGAGGAATGGCATTAAATAATGCTTTTGTAAAATCGTCTCTTTTATTAATCCAAGGCCCACGTGTGGCTTTAGTGATGTTTCGCGATCTGAATATGTGTATCTAAATGATATACGAGTTTTATATTTGCTACATAACTACTTAACTACAAACTACATAAATATCTTAATTATATTCTATAGAAATCCTTCAAAGTGAAAACACCAACTAAGAACTTTTTAAGGTTTTCTAAAAATCTTGTTAAAGTTACAACATCTTCATTTCCCGAAAGCAGGTCCTTTTTAGATATTTAATTGTTGTCACTAATTAGTGATGTAATATAATAAATAATAATAATAAATATCCTGGGACATTCTTTACACACGGCCATCTGGTCCCAAAATAAGCAGAGCTTGTACTATGGAAACCAGATAACTGATATACTACATATACTACTTTTTTTTTTCTAAATACATACTTATATATATATTTACACCCAGACACAGAACAAACAGACATGTTCATGCACACAAATGTTTGTCCTGGGTGGGAATCGAACCCGCGACCTTCGGTTTGGCAGTCAGAGCGTTAACCACCAAGCCAACTGGCCTGTCAAGCCTAATCTGAAATTCCAATTTGTCAAGAAATCATTAATAATGATTAAAATCATATTACAGCATAAATAACGTTCTATGCAACAATTTCTAGCAACATAACTTATAAGAACAATAAACTTCTTACATAGGAAACTGAATCTAAATCATTACCAGCACGATATTTTCATCAAACAGCACAACATAACCGTTGCTAACTTTTCTCATCCATTCATTATCAACTCCCAACAGTTTTATTTGTTTTGTAAACATTTAAAACGTCCCGATAATAAAAGTTAATTGTGGTTGTAATCGTGGAATCAAAGGCTGGCTAATTAACTGAGCACACATGCGCATTGTGTAACGTTTCGTTTACAATGTTGTGCAACGATAATGTGGCCTGCGGTGCCGGTGCCGCTGGCTCTGGCGGTGACACTGTTTCCAATCACATACGTTCTAATTATATACTGTGCCATGCGGATAATCGATACTTACAATCGTCTAAAACAATTAGTAATGTAATGGAAATTTTAAGTGACATTATAATTATACATACAATTTTTTTTAATGAATATTTAAATTTATTGATCACACTCATAATATTAATTATAAATTAGTAAAAAAAAATATTCGTATTTATGTAAAATAATTGACCCAAATTAATAAAAACTAAACAATTTAAAAGGGCCATATTATTTTATTAAATTATCGTTCTATTGGCCGTCTAAAAACACTGTGTCCATAATAGAGTTTAGTTGGAAAACAATGCTTGAACATTTGTCTATGGTTGTGTGTGTTAGACAAAGCGTCGCACACAGGTGGGCCCCGTCACCTGACACCAGCCTCGGAACTGGCCACTTCCGCCGGACGCGGCAATTAGTGATACACACACCGACAAACGTGTACAATGCCTAGGGTGTCGCACAGCCTAGTAACTTTAAGATTAGATGTAAATTTAATTACAATAACTAGATTTTTGGATTAACGGTATTCCATTGATAAAAGTTGTCTAATTAAAACTTTTTTTACGTTGTGAGATCTGATTTGACATAACATTAAATTTGGATTAGGCGTGGGATTAGATTAGAATCAATCGATTTCGTCTTTTGCACGGTAATAGTTGGCTGGACGGAGAAGAATATTTTTAAATCTGGAACATGGTTGAAAAAGTAAAAAGTCTGAATAAAGTTTTGACACTGAAATGGATTAATCAAACGTTTTGAAAATAAAATAAGGCAAGTGCGAGTTTGATTCACACACAGAAGGTTCCGATTTTTTTATGACTAGTTAAAATTGTCAATGTAATTTTTTTTAATATTTTTTAAATCTTCCCTTTACAAAAGCGGAACGGTATTCATAAACCATCGGACGTTCTATTTCAAGTAACTTAATTTGTTTTTTTTGTTTCAAACAGAATCTATATCTATAAAAACACCCACAGGTTTCACACCATAAGGGTTCTCTTTTTAATATTTTGTTTTCTACGGTACCCTAAGGATATAGGGAATAATCGAACAAAAAAAATAGCTAATTGTTGTTCCTGTAACTACGATTATTGCGACCTTACTTATAGCATATTTAGTCACATTCATCAGAAATACTTATTTATCGCATATAGGGAGGTAAGTACTGCTCTAATTATAAAAACTATATGTTAATAAGTTCATCGCTCATAACTTAAACGAAACTACCTTCATATTACGAACAACTATGGGTATCCAAGTATTATAATTATATTTGTATATTGTTAACTAATTATTCTACATTCCCATTAATTAAGATCAGTTTTTACGAACGTTCCTTTTTTTTCTCCACAAAAGCTCGCTTATCTGACAAGACGTAACGAAGCTTAAAATCCGAGTTCATTATTCATAATTTAAAAATTTTGATGCGTGAACGTGAAGTTAAGAATTAAACCAGTTTATATGATAATTATGTATGACGCTTAAATTAGTGGAGGGAGTCATTGTTCTTATAAAAAATATCGATTACAAATGACATGTCCTATAGTGAATTAGTATACAACTATTACTACTAAGTAGGTCCGGTCCTTTGAAGACAAAGTCAATGATTACGATTTTATAGCTTGCACTTGGAGTGACATAAGTTTACGCTTGCAACAGAGTTAAATGAGCAGTTGACCAGTGGTGCGAGAGTCCGGAGGGGGCTACGGTCCGGTGCAAATGTGGGGGCGGGGTGGGGGCCACCACGAGCGGTGGGGAGGGGGGTGCGGCGATAAAATCGCGATTACGCGCTACAAAACGGCCGATATCGCGGACTCATTACCAACACAAGTTAGCCGCATAATGGATATTTTCTGACGTTATTTTGAAAGCTAAAAATGACGACTGGTCGATTTTTTATTGTATCTAGATACCATGCTATTGTAGGGTTTACAGTGTAATGATATATTGGCTGTTAGTAAACAAATAATTTATGTATACAGCAAATAATAATATACCTAGTTTATACTCATTGCGTTTTTTAAATACAATTTTGTATAACTGCTCTAGTTCTCATAATGATACTAATTTAAAGTCATAACAATAAAATTACAAAATGGCGCCACACATTACCAGTGGCAAGGTGAGTAGGTGCCCGGAGGCAGCTAACCGCGAAACGTCCATTTCATTTCCATAATTTCACAAAATGGCAGATTAAAATCCGAAAACCGCTCTGACAATCCGGCGACTCTGGCAGAACAATGCGACACGCAGCGTTTCCCGCGCATTATCCAATTTGCTTGTCAAAAACGATGCGCGCGCGCATGATGCGACTAGATAATATCTAGGCAATAAATATAATAAACCTTTTAAATTATGATTTTTTATAAATGTCCGTCCCACTCATGTAAATTACCAGATGCGCTATGAAAACGATGTTGAAAATATAATAAAATTTCGAGGTCGAAATTAATAACCGACTGAGGTGCTGATTTTCATTACAAAACGTAACCAATCACATAAAAAACTATTCCGTAGTCCATTACTTGTCACTACACCGACTGAGGTATTAAAACAATGAAACTGTCTCATAACACAATGAATCAATCGATACAAAGAAATTAATTACAATAAAGTGCATACAAACCGTGCAGTCAAGTTATCGCGGCCGACCATACGCGACGCGACTAAAATGAAACGACTAATTACCCAGTGGTTATGCGATAACATCTCTCTCATACAGCGCGCCGCCGCGCCGGTCGCCGCCGGTCGCCGCCGCCGCCGCTGCCCCCGCCGAGGCCGGTTGGCCGGTCGCGCCTGTCGCCCACTATGCACACGTTGTTTTTAAAACAACACTTGGTTAATCATTTTGATTGAAATGAAAGGAAACGTGGACTGACCATTATAAAAACAATAGGTGTATGTTATTATTAAAATAGATTATCTACTAGGTAACTATTAGGTTGGGTCTGTCAAAAAATGTTACGTAAAATGCTTCTGTTGATATTTTAGTAGATGCCTTCTTCGTGTTAATAATGATTCGTTTCGCAAAGCAGGTAAAAATGTATGTCTCGTGATTATTGATGTTGAAATTTTATTTCACGAAAGTATCATGAATATATTTGAAAACCTGATTATCCAAGTGTTTAATATATTAGCGTGCAATTTCTACTTTTACACTGAATAATATTTAATGCGGATTTAGTATAGGTTAGTTAGATTGCGTTGCGGCTTCAACATGACATCTTTTAAACTAATTTTCTCCGCGGTTTTACCCGGGTTCCCGAGGGACATCACATTTTCCCGGGATAGAAAGTAGCCTATATATTATACCAGGATATGTTCTATCTATGCGCCAAGTTTCATCCATATTCGTTTAGTTGTTTTTGCGTGAAAGAGTAACAAACATACTGTCATACAAATCTTTCCTCATTGTAATATTAGTATAGATTTTAAAATCTATTTAGTAATTTCCCCTCAAATAATATTTCGGCAAACTCTAAACTTGAATACGAAACGATAGGAGCTAGACCATACACAAGTAGCAAATAAACTGATTAATAAACATTAATTTTATAATGCTCAATTCATTATTATTTATAGTGATTTTATACGAGTACAGGCTGGCTTGGAATCGTTTACGGCACCGACTAAACTGTACGGTTAATTACTGAGGCGATACTATCACGTTCGTGTAAAATAAAAATTGCCTCGCTTTGCTATTCAAATCGTACTGTCTGCTCAATTACGTATCTTAATAGCGAGAAATTATTAGCTTAACCGAGACTATTTTGCTCCGTGGGTAAGTATTGCGTGCTTATTAAAAGGCTTCATAGTCAATTGATACTCTTAAGCCTACACACAAACGACACGCCAGCTCAAGGTAAATGTATGTTGAACACATTTTCAATGGTATTTTATCATAATAAAAATATTAATTAAATAATGGTATGAAGACACGATAGTAATAAATAGAGTTTACCTCTATGGCTGCGGATTATTTATTTTCGAAGCTATTCGTATCCACTTTTCTTATGCATTTAATTGTCAGTAAAAAGTAAACTTAAAACAGTTTGATTTCCATTATGACCAAAAAACATTGACATATGCTCGATTGTTATAATACCATTCAACGATTTAAAAAAAACAATGACTGTAACTTTCCATTAACGGCTATATTATGAAAAAATAAAACATTCACCAACTTTAGCATTTAGAATATTTAGCAGGTAGAAGATTCAGAATAGAACAGCAATGTGTATTGCAGCGCACTAAAAACTAACATATTCTGTTGAATATGAATAAATAAACATACCAGACCATTTTAAAAGCTTTCAATAAATAACAAGAGACTAAATTATAAGTGTAGTTTGCGCTAGAAATATTCTGACTATGCTTTTTTAATAATCTCACTAAGTTAAAAAGGTTTTCACTGAAGAGTATTTGTTTAACACCTAAGTAATACAGGTGCACATTATTTGCAATGTGATGGTGTAAATTGAATAAAACTATATAATTGTTTCCTGTCATCAAAATGATATGAAAAATGTTATTTAAATCTTATTTTATGTAGTCAAAGCTGTTGGAGTTAGTTATAACTGACTGTATGTTAATTATTAGCACTGTCCTGCGATTTCGCCCGCGTTCTTGATGGATCTTATGTAAGCTGGGAAAAATCTCAGGTTTCTGACATAACCTTCGTCACTAATTCGTTACAATAGTTTTGATGATTTCATAGTGTATTTTTTTTTAATAGCACCAAAAAGTATCGCTAGGTTTTTACACTTTATTACAAACTCAATCACGCTTTTACAACTGAGCGGTGTCCTGTGTTTTTGGATTGACACTATATATCCTAAAGAGGTAAAACATATTGAAAAATACGAGGCTTCCGGGGACTGGGACCGCAATAAACTGGGACCGCGGTCCCACTTGGCGGATCCTTTTAATTTAAATATTATTTCGTTTGACTGTACTGTTTTTGGCTTGAACAATAGTTTTTTTTCATTCATTTATGGGTGGTCCCAGTCACCGGAAGCCTCAAAAATACGCACTCGTGTATAAATATATGAAAAGATTGTATAAGGTTACTTATTACTAAAGTTATTACAACACTGATTCTATAATCACCGCTAACTGAAATTTACCACTCCAAATCATCTGTAGGGTGTAAGCGACTAAGGCATTTACCGGTGTGCACTTAACACCTTTTTTTACTAATAATAGGGTTGTGTTTGACCACGATGACACCATCTTAACATGTTAAGTGTTGATGTGGCAGACAGTGGTAAGCACACCAAGTCTAGAAAGGAACATGCTGACAGGTGCAAGACAGATTTTCAAGTTGGTGTTGAGGGTGTAGCCACCTACGCTACTACAAAGTACCCTTCCACCGTCCTATGGTTTTCTCATCATGTTTTTTTTTTCATCGAAGGCTCAAGCTCATTGTAGGATTGGAACCTACTTCTCATCACGGCATTCGGTCACCACCTTCAAATCGTTAACAAATTAATTCCATGGTCTTGACTTCAGGCGGGCAATAGTAGAAATTTTGCCAATCACTAAGTGATTAGATATCAAATGATTAGGGATAAGATAGGCAGATGATCTCTGAATCGATATCTATATACCTAAGCAAAATAGGGTTCCTTTGACGCACCATCACCTTAAAACTACTAAACATTATAAACGATGGGATAGAACTGCTACCATTCGAGGCGGAATTTTTCGTAGATATAAGCTTTATATGATATCGATAAACGCGGGTAAAACCGCGGGGGACAGCTAGTATAAATCTAATTTCACCACAATCGTTGATACCCATTTATGGTACACGAGAGTACAGTAATGTTGAAAATTAGAACATTCCATCCAAGTGATACATTAACTGCATACAATATGAACAGTTCAACCATTTTAATTGCCTCCATTAGCTGCGTTTACGTTACCAACCTAATTAATATGCAAATGCACATAAATATTTTAATATCCCTATGCAGTGTCTGAACAAATGCAGACCACTTTCGAATATTGTTTCTATTATATCATTGCTGTTATATAATTTGTGCTACTTCACTACTATAACCTATTTTCGACAGGCCAGTTGGCTTGGTGGTTATCGACTCTGACTGCTAAGCCGAAGGGCGCGGGTTCGATTCCCACCCAGGACAAACATTTGTGTGCATGAACATGTCTGTTTGTTCTGTGTCTGGGTGTAAATATCTATATAAGTATGTATTTTGAACAAAAAAGTAGAATATGTAGTTTATCAGTTATCTGGTTTCCATAGTACAAGCTCTGCTTAGTTTGGGATCAGATGGCCGTGTGTAAAGAATGTCCCAGGATATTTATTTATTATTATTTTGCAACTCTACATTTTACTATGTACCTATATATTTACTTAGGTCCTAGGCTAGTGATATTCAAGATATTCATAAGGGAACAGCTGTTCGTATACTCATTTTCTATGCTCAATTGAAGTTCGCTTGTTATTTATTTCTTCTATTTTATCTATAATAACCTACCTTATAAATTAAGGAGTTAATATGTACAGCTGAATATATGGTTTACGGGAATTTATATATTTGTTCGCTTAATTTATATATGTGTTCGCTTAATTTATATATGTGTTCGCTTAATTTATATATGTGTTCGCTTAATTTTCTCCACACTTAAACCTAATAGTAATTATTGTTTACTTTCTTCGTACAATCTCACTATAAAAATTATGAATGTTATGTAAGAAATACAGTGTTTACAATTTTGTAGCGTTTGAATATAAATGGTGTGGCTAGCTTGTTCATAGTTATCTGAAAGGAATAGAGACAAAACCCTAAAATCGCTTGTAATGAGTAATTACCAGGCTGGCGGCACCGACGGAAGCAGATAGAGATCTACAGCGCACCGGGGCACGGGGCCGGGGGCAGGTGGAGAGACTCGTTGACCATTGATTTAATGATAAACACCCGTTTAATACTTTGTTAAACTGTCTACTGTGACTTGTCATAATTGCCAATTTGAAATTCATTAAAAAAAAGATTATAATGTGCGAATATCAATAAATTTTCCAGACGCTGTTCGTCCATCCTTTTAGTTTATATTCATATATATATATATACTAGCTATCCCCCGCGGTTTCACTGGCGTATCCGAGATAAGTAGTAGTATATGTGCTATTCCAGATTATAATTTATCTCTGTGCTAAATTTCATTCAGATCCGTTCAGCCGTTCTGGCGTGATTGAGTCACAAAAATTCATCCACCCAAACTTTTACATTTATAATAGTATATTAGAAGACTAAAGTCAGAGTCAAATCAGTTTGTCGAAAGAATAAACATGTATGTACCATGTTAATAGATGAAACGTGCATAAGTGCTGAAAAGCAGCCTTTTCCGTAGTGGAGAAGGTAAGTGTACATGAATTAGCTATGTAGATTTAAGCAAATTTTTATTGTAGTCAATAAATAAAGACTGATGAAATTTTTATTAATTAATGGCTGTAAATTTTTATACCTCTTTAGAAAAACTCGGCAAGAGCATGTCTGCCGAGCACTGCGTTGTTCCGTAGGCATGAAATAGATGCATGAAACGTTTCTTATTTTTTTTGTAATTCTTTTATTTTATTAAGTAAATTATTATAAGATTACCTTGATTAATGTAATATTAATTAATATATGTGGGATCGCAGTCAAGCACTAGTTTATATTATTTAAAAAAAAAAAAAAAATATTCTATCATAATATAAAAAAAAAATCATCATACCGATATATGTACCTTTACGGGCTCTTACTGTTTCTGTTACTGAAAAATAAAGAAAGAATCGTTTATCTGGTATAAAACCACGTGGCCAATGGGAAAGGTTACACTTTCATGTAAAGAATTTGTCACTTTAATGCTCAACTTAAAATTTGTTATCAATTTCTGATTTTTTCTGCATACCTATCGATTTTATAAGTGCCCTGACATTTGCTCTTTATCGATTACCAGCCGACTTTTCCTTTATTTTCTTCTCATGCTCTGTCTACTTTTATAGGCATGGGCAACGGAACCCTAAAAACATAAGGTGCTTACCTAAGCCGTAGGAAACATTAGAGTGGAACCGCAATAAATATTAAATATGCGAATTGAGGAAACATCAGACCATAATTCACTCAATTAAACAATCTTTTAAAGGCACTAACGGTAACAATGCAATCTGAGGAAGTCGTTTAAGTAAATTGACCATATCTTGAGTTTTTTTAGACATTCATTGCTCTTAATGAAGTTAAGTAAGCGGATTAATGGCCATTTAGCCGTATGTTTATTTTCATTACATCTACTTCCTTGTTTCTGTCATTAGTTACAGAAATTTGATGTTCATAGGAGGGTGCCTCGATGTATCTTATGCGTATGCTTTTCACACTTGACAGAGCGGTCGCGATCGTAGTCGTCATTGCGTGTGATGGCTCCTTTACATCACCATTCCTCTCTAATTCCTTTCCTAAATATACTCTTACTTTGGTCGATCTATCTCATAGGTGATTTACCGAATTTTTATATGCTAATTCTTTTCTTTTACTTCGAATATATCATATAGGAGCAATAGTAAATTTTGGCTATTCCAGTCGAAGTCCCTTAACTTTTCAATCACTTCTTCACAATCTTGTAATTTATATTTGGTAATAAATGTGTACAACTTCATAGTTGCACTTCTTGTAACTTTATTTAAATTTAGAGTCCACTGTCAAAACCATTTTCTTTTACATATTAACGGACACAAACTCTATGTTATAGAGTGATTCAGAATTTAAAATTAAGAACTCGATTATTTTTTTTTTCTAGCTTTGACTTCACATATAACCTAATCACAATAAACAAACTAAGTCTATATTTCTTTTCTATCTTTTTTATATTTTTATTTTTTACGGACCCATAAATAAAAAAATTGAATAAAAGAAATATTGCACATATTATTGCAGCAATAAAATAAAGAATATATATAGTATAGATTTCAAATAGAAAATATTCATGACATTATGCTAACCATAAAAAAACATTCGTGTCATTCGGCATAAAACGTTTAAACAGCATACATATTAATTTCGCACTCGTTATATATCTACTTAGCGTGCTTACTTTATGTTAAGCTTTTTATTAAATGCTACGTCCATAAATAATTTAGCAAATAATTTGAACCCACAATAATTTTATTGAACAACATTTTAAGCCATGTTTGTTTTATAGTCGGTGTATCGAGCGAGTTTATTTGTGGCACGCATAAATATAATTTTGCACCTATTATGGGGCTCACTGTACTTATAAAAATTAAAATGCATTTAAATTACTTTTTTGTTAATATAATAATGTTTTTAGTACGTACACAGAAATAAAATTCTCAAAATGATAAAAATATTATTTGAATCTTATGTATTTTAAACGTAATACCAAAAATAAAGATATTTTTGAATAGCTGGGTATAAGTTAATTTGGATATTGAAAACGGTCTATATTACTACTTAATAATAAACGCAGAAAGGAAGTATGTATAGCACTATCATTGAGTTGGGTGTTATCTACCTTAAATCATGTATCACTACTGTTTATCTGGTTGGGCATATAGACAGCTTGACTACCGCGCTGCCCTTAGGTCATGGCACGCAATAGTTTGTAGAGGCGATTCTAGAAAACGGTCGTTTTGCGATTAGATCAGTTCAGAGGGAAGGTGCCGGGTGGCAGGGTGGGGTGTTGTTAATTGCTCCGTTTTGTGAACACGGCCGGTGGCGTGCTCCGTGGGCAATCAGCGACCGCTGACTGATTGCTTTTTAAATAGGTTTTATGCCCGCTAAAAATGTTTCGAAGGAAATCAAAGAAACCTCCCTCACAAAAGTTTCGTGGGGGCCGATTGTGTAAACGCGACCGAGGACAAGCTGTTTTTATAAAACGTCGACGACCATGACTGTTCGACATGAAATGCTACAATTGTCCAAATTATTACGGTCTAACGAGGTGGCTTTGTAACCTATTATATTAGGAACTCAGCACTGTTTCTTTATCATAAGGTACATAGTAAATTCTGCATCGAGTAGGTTCTTAAACCAAAAGCTGGCTAATAATATTTAAATCGATCAGATAATTGTAGCTACTAATGTGAGATGATTAACTTACTTTTAACTGCGTATCTTCTAGTATATAACCTGTTGTAATAGGCTACTTACTTGAACTTATCTGCATTCGTAACGTAACGGAACCGCAGTTGCAAATGGAGATAGCACACACAATTTAACACAAGGCTATTAAGTGAGCCTGAGCCGACACGTTGCCGAGCCGATGGCGTGACAAAGCGGAGTTAGCCGAGCCACATTCGCTACCATACCAACGCTAGGTGTTCGTTACAGCTGTTAAGGCACTCGAAAGGATGAATTTAATGTATTTTAATTACAGAACTAATTTTATTTTATTCAATTGAACTGTGCTTGGCGCCGACCGACCCACATGTATGCTAAACTATATAGCAGAATGTCCATTATTAATTTAAAGTTTTTTTAGTAATGTCTTTTATTCAAGATGACTGGATAGTACACTATTGGAACTATTAGCATATTTGAAAAACTCAGTTATTCAATCAAAATGCAGTATATAATGACTCATGTTGTATCAATGGGTTTATTAATAAATTAGCTTGATGCAATTGAAACCAATTTGATGGAGTGCATTTTCCTTTTATTGTTCAATAATTTATTTCTTTCAAATATTACTTTTAAATGTCAATTATACAAAAAAAATGAGCAAATAATTTATGATAATAAGGTGCAACCATAGAGAAAAACAATTGCTATTTTTAATTGACAACATTTTAATTACAAAACACCACAAAATCTATAGGACATAAAATGTCACGTCTCGGATTGCTTAAGTACAGCGCCATTTATAATTGTAATAGCTTAGGTACTTTAATACATACATTTAATACTTTAAATTGTGTATTTTATACTAACAATACATACATCATATTAGGAATAATTATGTATTTATATAATAATATACAGGTTATTTGCACAAGGTTGTGTCGACTGTTTTATTATCGACAACATTCAATCACTAATAATATACAAATAATAGCTTCAGTGTCACATCCTATTTGAATGGTAATCATTCATAAATAAATACCTTATGATAAATATTTATAAGTACATAAGTTTTTACTACAAAAAAATATTTAACAAATCTTCCATAATATTAGCAATGTTACTTTTTATAAGGATATAAAATTTATAGCAAACTGTATGGTGATATTTTGAAATATTATGTTAAATTTCAGGGTGATTTAAGAAAATTTATTGAATCTTCAGGATGGCAACACCAAAGTCAATTTTAGTACGTTAGATTCGTCCGACGAGGAACATTCTCTTAAATATAAAATTAATAATCAGTAATGGAATGCTAAATGAATTGCTGATTCCTTGTTTATGTATTTACTAGTAACTTACAAGCTTGTTTACCTACGAACTAAATTATCATTAAGTAGTTAATACGACATCAATTCATATTTTACACTTTCTTATATCGAATCTGGGCTTATAATATCACATATTATTTTGGACAATAACTGTCCCACACTTCACGAACATTTTTTAAGTAAATACTGAAATCAAGTGATTCTAAGTCCCATTTAAAAATGTTTAACAAATGTTATGTGTCACGAATTGGAAACAGAAGTTATTAAAACGGAAACCGTAACCAAACGAACGATGGAGGTAACTTAGTAATTACCGAAACAAAATGGCTTCTTCACAATTTAATCTAATTTAAGTACAGTGTTTGTAACTTTTCCGACATCGTCTCTATAAAATGTTCATTTAAGATTTGTCACTTTTTAATTTATTTTGTCATAAAAGGGGCCAAAAGTTCGGTCAAATGTTTGCGATCACACGAATTAAACATGTATGGGTTCATCATCATCTTCATCATCGGTGCGTCTGTCGACAGACGGTTCCCGGGAGTCTCGGGAGGTACGCGGAGGAGGCGCAGGGCTGCCCGGGTCTACGTCAGGGGACGGGGTCCGCCGCGCCTGCGCGTAGTACCCGAGCGCGCTCAGCCCTGGCGCCCCTAGAGACCCCAGGTGCGCTGACGGGCCCGGCAAACCTAGCCCGAGTGGTGGAACACCCGCTAGTGGTGAACCGGGGTATAACCTGTTGACAAATACTCTGGATGTTGAATGATCCTGGAATACCCACAGCCTATCTTTATTTTTGAAATGGATCAATTGAATGTAAGTAAGCATTTAGTCTCCGAGTTTAGCAATATCTACCTAAAGGGTTACCATTCGGTATTTTGCAAAATACTAATATGTGGTTGTAAAGTTATTATAAATGACCTAGCAAAAAGTATCAGAATTAATTAAATACCAAAACGGCTCTTTTTTTGTATCATTAACAATTAAAACAGCTTTATGGTGTACATACCGGTAAGGCAGGGGTTTCTGCAGTGTGTTGGCCGAGGCCGAGGCGGCTGCAGCAGCAGAAGCTGCAGCTTGTCTGTAGTACAGGTCTGCCGCTGCCGGTGCGGGTTGGGCAGGGTACGCCGGTACTCCTGCCCAGTACCCACCGTACAACCGCTGGAAGGCTGCGTAGTTGCCGGCCTCCGCAAGGAGTTCCAGGCCTACAGCTGTTTGACGTTTCCATTTCGTCCTGTGTGCAAGGAAAATTAAGTTTTTAGTAGAATAATAGCTGACGACAGCAGTTTTTGAGTAATCAGAAAAATGCTTTGATTTGTAACGACTCCGAATGCTCAAAGAACATATATTTTTATTTATAAAAAATAAACCAGACAGTCACATGAAATCATTCTCAAAGAAGAGTAGTTTATCATACATTTGACAACGAATTTACGGTCCATTAGACAAATAAGTTGACTGACGGTTTTGCGAATCCCACAAGAAATTACACAAATACGATTTATGCCACATTAAGAACTTAAATCGACTCTAAAATTCTCTAAACCATCGTTTACGACCCCAAAAACCCATAGATCACTAACCCTATGCAGCTTGTGACCCCAATAGTCATCAAATTTGTCACAGGCCACTCGAGAGCACAATGAAGACGCAGCAATGAAATGAGTAATAAAAAATATAAATAAAATAATAAATTTTGACAAAACGTCTTGGGCACTCGCGTGTTTGCTGGAGCGTGGTCGAGTGCTTTAATTTGATTTATTTAATGTTGTTAGGAAAGGGTGAGTTCGTATAAATTACGTTTAATTTACACTTGAGACAAAATACATGAGTATAGGATGTATCGGATACTAAAAATATTTAGTTTAATTCGTTAAAGAATTCAAAAACTGAAAAAGCAATAGTGCTAAGCAAATCTTTATTTTTGAGAATCATTTTAGGTCAGAATATTGTCCAACCAAAAAAAAATACTTTTTCCACAACAGTTGACAATATCGGTTGCGTTGCTCTATTTATAACGACTGCCAGAAAAAAAATAAAAAATAAAAAAAACTCATAGCTTTTAAACCATAAAGCATTTTTTTAAGTTGCGGCAGGAGTCACAAACAAATATACCTTCCCCCATTTGAAAATTTAATTTAATTTCGTTCTCTGGTACTCGATTAGTTCCGAAGCGGCTCGTTATTGTCATTGAGTGAGGTTTTTATTAATTCGTAGGGAGTTATTATTGCGATGCGCATTATCATTGCTATTATTATTGTTAGAGGCCATTGTTGAAACCTCCTCGCCGTGGGGTTGCGGTTGTTAACAGACGCTTCACTGGTTACCTCGTTAATTAATTTCTCTAAATGGATCATTTAATTTAATAAATGTAAATTAGGGGGAGTACACGAACTTTGTTAGTCTGTTTTCATACTATGATTAATGTATTTTCATTTATCATTGGATATTTATTCTTCTCAACTATCGAATTGTTAAAAGCTGTTTACCCGTTTTGCCGGGTACCCAGTTTTAACGGCGTCTATTAACACTTAAGTGGAATCTAGGAGTCTTTACATTATCTTGAATAGTATTTGTGTGTATTAAACGTAATAGCAATGTAGGTATATCTCTTTAAAAGATATATACTATATCTCTTACGAGTCTTTAAGTCGAATTAAACTAGTACTCAATTTACATACCACGCTTTAACTATCGGTAGCTGACAATTGATCGATAGAAAGCGTCTGCACGCTCATAAATCATATTATTATGACGGGTTGTTCTTACGGCACGTCACTCAAGAGCACTTATTTAATTGTCAAGTGCTGAATGAGAAGCAATCTGCTCAGTGACACTATTCTTTTTATTGCCCCGCGGGCTACGAACAAAAAGCTCTCGGAGCGCACTTAAATTTGGACTGCCATCTCAAGTCAAGACCTCTCAACAGACAATATGATTCTCTCTTTCTAACATAAAGGAAGTATAGCAAAAGCGAGTTTCTTCCGTCTCTGTCTCGCAATCCCCCGGTGGAGTCTGAGTACGCTCCGCCCAGTGGTTTAGTGATTTGATGCTGCGTGAACTGATTCAATTGTTGTTCGAGAAAGTTCCGTCCGAAAACGTGCCTTAACAGTTCAAGTTAAAGACGAAAATCGTCCGGTAAAACGATCCCGCTTACGACCTCTCCGAGGGGGAGGTTGTTTATCTCGATTTGGGTTTTTGGACGACGTGATGCGAATTCGGTTTGTATATCCGGCAAACAAAGAGCACTTTCATCGATCGGAACAGTTTGCGCTACACTTGGCACTTACGTCGTTGCGGCTCGCGGCTGAACCTACCAATTTGAGCTTTATCGCACGTTATTTATACGCTGCTTAGAAAGTTTCAGAAACATGTTTGTATGAGTGTTCTTATGGGAATTGTTTGAAGTTCGAGCACTTTTATCGTTATTAACGGATATAATGTTTAATATAACATGAACTACACCGAAGAAAAATATTGTCAAATTAAGTAGGTATATTGTTCAAAGCGTAAGCAAGAATTATTATGGGATTATAATAAGCAAAGGTTCTTTAGAGTCCTCTTCGAGAGATTTGAAAATCGTCTGAAAATTGTTCCAGCTTCTAATTCAAACATTCCTATTAGAACTTATATTTTAAAGACAGTTAAATAAATAATTACAGTTAAACCATTACATAACAAATCTAAAAAGGATTAAAAAATATTCGTTATTTCAAGTAATTTGTTACAATGAGGGTTGTTATATGGAGGTTAGGTTCCCCTAAGATTCATTTTGACAAGTACTAAAGCAAACAACCTTTTTATTTGCTTTAGTACTTGTTTTTGTGTCGTAAAGATACGATGGAAGTGAAACTTTTCTATTACGAGGAAAGATTTTAATTATTCTTCAATCACTTCATACATAGTGTTTGTTTTTAATTTGTTTTTCGTCACAGTAAAGGGTTGCAGATCATAATTTCAAAGCCCTCCCATAAAAAGCTTTACTTGTATAACTAAAACACATTGTAATGAAAACGCTTTTATCTATCTATATATATATATATGTCATTTTTATATAAAAATGTTTTGTTGGTTTGTGTACGCTTCAAAAACTCAAAAAGTACCTACTGCACCGATCGAGCTGAAATTTTAGCATGATATATAATCCGCATCAAGGATTGTTTTATCTATTTTTTCAGTCACATATCCGCGACCGTCTTTGTTTTGTTTCTCATTTCTTAACCATTCAATCACAATGTGCACCAGCGAAGCGTGGCAGGGTACAGCTAGTATATATATATATATAATTCTTCTGTCCGTGTGTATGATAGTGAACTCCTCCTAAACGGCTGGTTGAAATGAAATATTTTATGTGTGTTACAGTAGATTTGAGAATGGTTTAGATTTATAATTGGACCTGATAGGTGGTGCTGGGATCGAATTGCTACATTTTTGTATGGACTTATTTCGACAGGACAACGTCTGTTCGGACAGTCCTATCTATCTATATATAAAAATGAATGTTTGTCTGTATGTCCTTTAAAGAATCGTCAACTATGCAGCGGATTTTAATGCAGTTTTCAGCAATAGATAGAGCGATTCAAGAGGAAGGTTTATAACCAGGATTAAAAGCGGGTAAAGTCGCAGGGCGCAGCTATAATATAAAAACTGTATTTATTACAATATTAAAAAGTGGTACAAAGTAATCAAAATGCAACAATACAAATTTATAAACAATGTGGTAATTGTAGCCTAATCTTTTGTTTTATAAATATATATTATAAAGAGGTTTTTACAATAAGTATTCGTAATGTAGTAATATTTTGCATTATCTTAGGATTTCTAAGAATTTGTTAAATCGAGGAAATTGTTATATTGAGTTTTGTTACTAACGTTGCACTGTAGGTAATAGGCATTTATAATACCAACATATATTTATTATTACCTCATAAAATATTAAATATTCACCTTTTTCCATACTCTGACATCACCTCATTCTATTGTATAATAATATTTAATTATAATTTAAAATTTAAATAATATTTGGATATACTTATATTTATGAACTCTAATTCTGAGAACATTAATCTATAGTAATTTAGTAACAATGAGCAGGAAAATCCTCCCGTTAGGAACAATAACTGGAACGAGGTATTGCTCGAGTCACCACAAAGATAATATTTTTAATGATATAATATACAGGATAACATATTATCGTGAATATTTAATCGTGAATACCTAGAAAGTGAACGTTCTCAAACAAAGAGCTGAGTTGCGTCACTTGCCAAAGTTAGAATGGCAAAATTACAAACTGCGAATAATCCTACTCACAATCCGCTTATTAAAACCCGACCGAAACTGAAATGGCATTTGCAGTATAATGATTAGTGGTTAAATGATAAGCCGAGCGACCTGAGCGTCCTTGGTTCGAATCCCGTGTCTCTGGCGGAGGTGTAATTTGGATGGGTTCGCTATAACCGATTAGTCTGGTTCTCGGTAGCTACGCCAGCTACGAGCTGAACCCACGCATTATGTCATTAGGGATGTGTGCACACACGTAAGGAATTTCAATGAATGTGCTATTCTGCAATAAATAAATAAATATTTTGTTAAGACTGATTTTTGCAGGGTCGGCAACGCGCGAGTGATGCCTACGGTGTTGCAAGCGTCCATAGGCTGCAGTGACCGTTCACCATCAGACGGGCCGTCTGCTTGTTTGCTACCTTAGTATTATAAAAAAAAAGAAAAAGTACTTTTATTATTATGTTAGTTCTGGTTGCCTATAACTGAATGACCACAAGGCATGTATTATTGTAATATCCTTTATTGTATAATAACAGTATCATTTGTTGGCGATCCTTTAAATAAATAAATAAAAGACTCAAATAAACCATTCTGGTTTTTCAGACGTACCTCGGAACCTACTCACCCGTAAGATCTTAAATTTCCTCGAGATGAATCATTTTCTAATCCAGATCATATTCTATTTAGCTGCTTATATGTACAAAAAACGAACCGTGCAAACTTTTACATTTACCATATTAAGTAGTGTCATAACATATGGGAAACCTTTGACTACATTTAGGTATTTATACAACATATGGCTGACGATGAGCTAAGTATATTCTCCTATTACTCTTCTCAAACCGTAACTACGTTGCAACGTAGTTTTCAAGTAATGTGAGCAATAGTAAAAAAATATGTCCAAGGTATATACTTAGGTACTGACTGACGTTTGCTTTGTAGTGATTTATGTGTTCTAACAATAATAAATAAATATTTCTTACAAACGCCATACACGAACGCACACTTACGAAGCATCATTAACTGAAAATCATAAGAGATTCGACGATCTAGCCCCTCATAGCACAGGGTATCCTAGTTTGAAGGGGGAGGACTCATTTCTAATACTTATATTATGATGATTAGTCTTAACATGGAACCTATGTATCTGAAATTATCTTAATGTCAAAACTTCTACTTTTTTGCAAATAAACAATTTTTTTATTTATTTATTTAATTTAAAAGTAACAAGAAACAAATAACTTTATACAAAATATTTAGCAAAATTAACATTTCGATTATCGCGTAGTGTGAGCTCGACATAGCTTCGAGTAGTTGCACCGTTTACACAAATGATACGAATTTATGCGTAACGTTAACGTGAAATAGTTAGTCTCTAATCATTATTTGAAGAAACGTGCACGTTTTGAGTTCGCATTCCCTTTGTTCACCTTGAAAATTATCTTAAGTGCCAATCAAGCGGTTACCCGGATATCTGATATACCTAAACTTAACACCATTAACTTTGGTTACAAATTATAACTTCTAGGGATGAATCATTTTGTAAATAAACATTATTTTTGTCTCTACTTCTTAAAATGTAAGGGGCATATATTTTTTTAGAACTATTAATAAATATATCCGGCGTTAAAAAATACGCACTTCGATCAGATGCAACTTTCTTAGTACATGATCTACAGGTCAGTAGAGAAACCTTTATTCTAATAATTGAATTACCTACATTACCTTACCAAGCTTCTGATTACATAGATTTCTATTCATTGCAAATTTTGTGTCACTTCATTATTTTAGAATAATAAATAGAAACAAAATCTCAATATTGCGAAATGACTCGGCATTTATGGTTAGTTCTGTCCGTCCGTATGTCATTACTGGATGCGTCATTAGGTAATCGTTGGGTATTACAAGTCGCCGCCGACTAAACGTCGATAAACGGCATTTTGCTGCGAGCTCCGCGCAACACAGCCTATTATAAATTTACGACGGACAGACAGACGCACAAAACGAAATATGAAATTTAACAATCATTTTATCACCATAGACCTTTGCATACTCAGGTTAGTACCTCAATTCATGGTAGCTTAGTCAACCACCATTATTTTAAAAAGGTGTTAATGTACCACAGCTCGTTTTCAGTTCGGTTGAAAGCTGAAATCGAAATAACCTCAGCTGAGAGCCCTCTGCACTTGCCGTACTTGTCCGCATAATGGTTTAAGAGCCACCAGAGCATAACCTTCGTCACTTAAAAAAAAAGTGAAAACTTGAACATTAACGTTATGCATTTTTACCGTCTTACGAATTTTCGATCAAGTCAAGTCCTGACGCGAGTTTAATATTTTATACCCATCCCAAGAAAAGTGCTCAACGCCGCAAATGAAGTTTGCACTTCAAAAACCATCAAAATGTACACAACTTTAAAATTATAATAATTAATAAGAGTATTTAATTTGCAACAATGTGTTATGGCTTTTACTATAGCGCTGTTTGTGAAGTATTGTTTTCTCTTGCTTTCTATCGTAACTACGAATTCTCGAAATTACTTATTCCTATATTATGAATTTGGTATTAAAAATAGGTATATGTTTAAGTTCAATATTGTATGAAATTTCATATGTTCCATCGCGAAAAGCATAATTAAATATCTCCCTACATAACTCATTCGCGAGACAAGATTATTGTTCTTAATTTTATTATGAATATTTTTAAACAAATTAGTTACTATATAGTATAATATTATAATACATTTTAGTTTTATTATATGTAGGTATAATTGACAGATATTTTGTTGTTCACTTTACATATTTTTTTTTAATATAACCTACATAAAAATCAACAATTAATTTCAATGGGTACAAATAATATTAATTGATAACAAGAATAAATATCTAATTGGAAAGTGTGAAGAGAAACTGATAATATGAGAATATAACTGGTAAATAGGTACGTATATAAAATATAATATTTTGTGGGTACAATAATGATGACTACTATCCATTCCAATCAATGCGCCTTGCCAATGTTCCCAAGCGCCGTTTCCATGCCTTGCCATCATGTTTTTTTATTACGATTTGAGAACTTCCATATTTTGCTTTGTTAGAAATCCTGTGCATTTTAAATCTATTAGAAAACAATTAGTTAAACATACAGGCAAAATATGCGTTAAAAAATATTCGGCGGAAGGTTCTATAATGAGTGGGCAGGAAGCAGCGCGGGCGCCGGCGCGCCAGTGACTTGCACGCTCTTAGATCAGTGATCACTCGCCGACGTTCACACGTCTCCTCTTCATTATCAATTTTGTGTACCCATCGTGAATTATCTCTAAGTCACTTCATATTATTTTAAATTGTTACTTATTTGGTTTTTGCTAATGTTGGTTAGCTTCAATTTAATTTCTAGCAACCAATTGGTAACGACAGGTCAAAATGCTATTCAGTAGACGGTTGAATTAAAATTGATTTATTACTGCACAATTCAATGATACTAGGCTTTGATCCTGCAAGGAAAATTAGATTAGCTCAACGTTGCTTGGTCCGTATCTTTGCCTATATGCTCTGTCTCTTTTACTAAATACGTAAGCACGTGAGAGGTAAAATCTTCGATGCCTCGTTGCGCCGGCTCGTCGACGACATTTGTATTAGCTGAATAATGGGAACTGTACTATAACGCGCGCAAGATAAGGCAAAGAGAAATAGATCCTGGCAGTAGTCAGGTATCGGTAAATGCTTGAATGAAATGAATGAATTCAGTACTAAAGCTATATTATAATATATAGTAGAGTATTTTTAGCAGCAATATCCATTTTGCGATGACCTTATAACCAAAATATAAAACCCATATTACGTTTATTAAGATTACCATCATATACAGCTGTGCTCAATTTAAAATATCATAAATCTTATCTTGCTAAATTACTTTGCTGTTACAAGTGTAAAAGCAATTATTATGCAATATTTTGATGGATCAAAGCAGATGCATATCAACTTTTTTCATGTGTTATTTTTATTTAAAATTACAAATTACTGTGAGATGTGATTCACAAGTAAGTAGGTATTAGATTAACCATAAGCTATATTTTAAACTATTCAACGTGGTAATCAAAATGTAAATTGCTTGCATTTAAATTGTTTGTAGAGAAAAATCACTAATTAAGTAGGTAATAGAATGTGTAATTAATTTAATTTATATAAACCCAAAACGCAAACGGCGTGTCTTGTAATTAAAATTAATTGTTCAGCTCACTTAAGAACGTTAATCAAAATTTTTGTATTTTTTTATATTAAAAATAACAAATTATAAAACACAAAACTAACATATCTTTAGTAATAATTATGCTCTATTAGCCGGTCATTGGTATATTTTAGATATTCTTCTACGAAGCGTATTGACTCTGTCGGCATAAATAGAAGAAAATCACCGCACACAAAAGCCATTACATCCTTTAATTAACTCCGATTTCACACCCTTTCACGAACCGAAAAATCGAAGCCCAAACATTAGTTTAACCGAAATTATAGAAAATCGACAAAAAAGTGGAGCAAAAAGCCCGAAACCGGCGACAGTGGGGGTGTACCGAGGAGCCCACCGTCGCGTCGGCTCATGCTACGACAATCACTGCCGCACGACACGCCTAATATTGATGACGAAGGTGCTGGATTTTAAAGATACTTTTTGTGAAAACACTTATTTAAAGTTCGTAAAATATTCGGTCAGTAAGTGATATTTAATAGCAGCATTGTGATTGCTAAAAGAAGATACGATTAAACTATAATTTAAAGATAAATTGTTGAGTTTTATTTTATTAGTGAATAATATGAAGCCATCGAATTGATTATTGACTATTTTAAATAACGTAAGAATAAATAAAAGGATAAAGTAGCAATTCCTTACCCACCTATCTACAAAATCAAATAATTTCACGACCTATAATAGAAAGATGGTATTCGATCAATAGAAAATTAGTATAGTTTGTTTTTAGCTACCGTAGTTTTTTGTGGCGAAGGTCCGCGGCCGATGTCGGCGGGCGAGGCCTAATTACTGACGTTTGTTTTTGAAATAGCCGCCCCGGGTACAGTCGCCGACGAATTTTTTTACTAACATTAAATATTAACAAAAACTAAGAATAGCAATAACATTTTAATAGAATATGTTTATACGTATTTTAAGGTATTATTAATTATCCTTATGAAATTCACACACTTAAACCAGTACAAATGGTACTAATCATTTTATAGGTATGAGAATTTTGTTTAATGATAAAAAAGGTTTATATACTTTGACCCGGTTCTACTTTATTCTTTTTTATTGTTTTTTTGTTTAGTAATGATGCTTCAAAGGTGGTTAGCACACAGAGCCTGCAAGAAAACTGGCTGTTGACTGCAGTTGTTGGAATACAGTGATAGAGTTTGACGATGGATTTTCAACTAGAGGATGGCATCCAGGCGTATTTCCTAAAACAATAGCTCAAGCTCGTTTTAGGACTTCTTCCATCCACGTATTTTTTTTGTTTTGTGTCACTTGGTCGACAGACAAGAATACGATCCACCTGATGGTAAGTGGTCACCGCCGCCTATAGATTTTTTTAAAGCTAGGGGCATCGCCAATGCATTGTCGACCCTGAGACGTGAAGTTAACAAGTCTCATGTGACTGTAATTACACCGGCCCCCTTACCTTTCTAACAGAAACAAAGCAATACAAGCGCACAACTGCTTCATGGCTCCTGATTCCTGCACTTAAAGCTCTACTACTCAATATTATTGTATTACAGATATGATATGTGATATTAATCGAAACAACATCAAAATAAATCGTTCAGTCCACCAGCTTCCAGTAGCAGTAACATCTCGATGGTCCCACTGACTCAGCATTGCTTTGTGTGACTTGCCGCCTCTCTCACGAAATAACCCGTTGATGGTGCACCCAAGTTATAAGATCATAGCCGTGCAAATGAAACAATAATGCTAAGTCATCCTTAAGGTTTATCAGATGAAACAGTAACAAACAGTTATAGAATAGTTAGTCTCCATTTTTGAACAAAAAAATTAGGGATATACATATAGGGATATGAATGATTTTTATAGATAACTAAAGAATCTCCAACCATCCAACACATTACAAGCCCTATTTGACCGTTTATTCGTATTCCTCTCTCATGTCATGACTTGTACCAATCGCTTAACAGGTCGATAATTGTTTTCTTTCGCTGGTCTTATTTCCGTACGTATTATTTTTAATTCCATTACAGTGTAGGTGGTAAACGGACAAAGCGTTGACGCTAAGACGATTTTCCTCATTTTCATGGGCGTTAAGTCTGATAAGATTACCAAACTACTTTTTATTTTTTTACCCAGTAACCTAAATACATTTTTTGTTAGCCCGACGAAACTATAATGTCAGTGGCAACATTTTTCATTACAGCGTTCTCCAAAATATGAAGCATAGCTGTTCCCCGGTTTTAGCTGCGTTATCGTTAGGGATCAAAAGTAGCCTAAGTATTCTCCGGTCCATAAAATATGTCTATGAAAAAAACTTTTAATTTATTTTCCTTTAACGTTCTTTCTAATTTATTTTTATATTTGCTCGGCTCCTCAGTGTCATAAATACCTAACTTCCTTCAAGAATTGGGCAATCGAATACAATCATATTTTTTCAAATCCGATTGATTGTTGCAGAAATTAGCGCGCTCAACAAAACAAACGCATAAAACATTAAGAGCTGATCAAAATATTATTTAGAAAATAATTATTACAAAATCATAGTTTAGCTTAGAGGATTATTTATCAATCCCAACCACACATAGGGAAGTATATAATAAGAACTTACCGTCGGTTTTGATACCAGGTCTTCACTTGCGTATCTGTCAACCCCAGCTTAGCGGCGAGTTCCATGCGATCTTGGACGCTGAGATACTTCTGCCTCTCAAATGACTTTTCTAATGTCTGTAACTGGTGGTCGGTGAACGCTGTCCGCGCTTTGCGCTGCTTCTTCGCGAGAGCTGACGCGTCACCGCCGCAGCTCTTACTTGATACGTCGTCCGAGTCATCTTTCACACCTGAACAAATAAAATACAATACAATACAATACAATACAATACAAATATGCTTTATTGTTCACACCACATACAGAGAAAATTAAATAAAAAGTGTTTTACAAATATTATAAGTGCAAACAATTTAACTAAGTAAGCTAATTAACTTAAGACTTCAAGGGAATGGAAAACCTTATAATATTTTCATTAAATGATCGACTTTGGCATACCTAATTCATATCTATATACCTATCTATTATAATAAAACTGTAGAGCGTAAAAACTGTCATGTCTGTACATTGAAATATTGATAACTGATTGCAAATGTTTTATAATTTTAAATGAAGGTTAATCTTTTTTCGTAAATCGATTTTGATGAAATAAACAGCTCCCATTTGTTTAAACTCGCTGATCTCCGAAATTACTGGAAGAATTCTAATAGGGCAATATAGAGGGTTTATTTCATCAAAATCGACTTATGAAAAAAATAAACCTTTATTTAAAATTATCAAGCCTACGATAATGTGGGTAAAACAAAGTATCTAAATAAACTAAAACTACGGTGTGACAATAATTCTCAAATAATTTGAAACTTTTATCCTTACGCTAAATTGAAGGAAAACCCCTGATAAACCACATCACGTAATTAGTAGACTTGTAATCTAAAATGTTATTTTTATACCTAATTTAACTTGCAAGATTATACGCATTACCCAACAATACTATAATAAACAAATGGAATCTGAACACATTTTGGCATCTTATAGTACATACCAAAAGAAAAAAAAATTGAATGTTATGGCTGTAGTTATGGTATTGCTATAAGATGTTAACATTATATGGTATGAACGACCAACAAGACGAACAAGGCGTCTTCCAGACAGCAAAACGACGGTCGAACTAGTTAAAAAACCGGGTATGTCGTAAAGACCCATGATCGAAGTGAAGCTTTTGTATTACAGGGAAACTATTGACTTTTAAATATTCACCAATCACTTTTGAATAGTATTGTTCATTCATTTATTTTTCGTCACACAAAGAGTTTCGGATCAGCGTTTCAAAGTTTCCCATATGAAGTTTAACTTCAAAATCATACCCATTATTGTACTATTCTTTAACTGATATGAGCTCAGTCAATAACCTAATAACAAACGTGTTTGTTATTAAAAGCCGAAGGCCGAGTAAGCCCTCGCTGGAGAAGCCGTGTGGGGCTTCTTGCGGTCACCATGCCTCGCCGCATTTCCTTCGACATCACTTGCCTTATACGTTGTCCTCGGCCACTCATTGTATATGACATACGCTTACAGATTTATATAGTTTTGTATAGTCGATACGCTTCTTTACTTTATGATATTTGAGTTGGTCTTTCATTTGTAAATCTAATTTGATAAACATTTTAGGGAATTTGTATCTTCTACGTAGGTTCCAAGGCTGGTATTTCAATATTCAATAAGCCGCCAGTTATAGCTGTCGGTTATATATGAAGTAATTAGTTTGACAAGTGATTAAATGTTGTATTTATTAAGCCTAAGTACACACATAATTGTTTTGTTAATTAAATTTAGATAATGGCAATATGTTAAACTTAAAATAATATGTCTCAACAGACAGAGGCGGCTGCGACATCCTTTCAAAACCTCAATTGGATTTATTTTTTTTAAACAACTTTGGGACCAAGTCTGATCGCCTCAAATTTTCAAACGTTCATAAACCCAATAATGGTATTCGATTAGTAAGTCAGAAAGAAGGTTACGTATTTCAGTTTAAATTATGATAAAATGCGTTGTAATTACCTGCTAGAATATTTATAATTTACGTAATAAAATCCCAACCAAGGGTTTATTTAAGCTTTTTAATATATAAAGTGTTAAACAAGACAAAGGCTCAAAAGTATAATGCGTAAGGAATTAGTGCAGCCGAGTGTAGAAGCGGGCGCGGTTGCGGTTTGCCACCCGCGAACATATCCCCGGCGCGTCCGGCGGCGGGTGATTCCGTAAGGTACATATCAAATACGTCCATGCTCGGTCTCTCTCATTAACTACGCAATCAGGTGAGAGGGCCAATGTCTGCGGCCTCGTAGCGCGGCCTCGTTGACGAGGGGAGTATGCAGAGGCTGCCTCGCTCGGTGACCACTGATCGCGTTATGCGCTCACGTCCATCACATATATATTAATCATATTAAAATAGAACTTATTAACACATCTCGAAGAAATTGATATTTAATCGGCGAGAGATTTCCTTTACAACTTAATAAAATATTAAATTAACATTTGCAAGCTTCAGGTATATCGCACCTATTGTAATGTAGGTCGGACGTATGATAAAACATTTATTGATTACTTAAATGTTACAAAATTTAGCTTACCTAAACTTGCTAATTAATTAAGAGGAAATATGGCGAATATTTGAACATACAAATACTATGCAGTTCTATAAAAAGGCAACTATTGAACAGGTCAACTCAAAAACAGCTTTATTTTCAATTAACGAGCGGATTAAGTGTTATCACGTAAATGTTTTCCGTACAAAACTGGCCTTGGTTATAAATTGCTCGATGCAAATGGTATAAAGTGCTGATTTTTTTTTTCTACCGACCCTTTAGCAGTTTGTAATATTGACTGTAATTATGAACGGGAAACCCATTACGGTACACCGCCGTTAATTTATTATAATAAGGTCCAACTGCCACTGGCTTCGTTAACTCGACCGTGAAAATTACAATCATTACTGTACAAACACACGTAAGTACTTATGCGACCAAAACTACTTCTGATATTATTAAAAAAACGGTATGCAACTTGGGTCTACGATTAAATTTGTTAAGTGACCGAAGATATTAGAAAAAAACGATTATATGCCTAGGTATGCAACAACAGAATCTATAATAATATCAAAAGACATCTGTGAAAGACAAGGAACAAATCGATTTTCTATTACGATTTTATAAACCGATTAATGAAAAGTCTGCATTTATTGGTAATGTATAAAGTTTCGAGTTAATAGAAACATTCAGTTACCACACATTTTATTGGCAAGCTCTGAATTTAGGTTTACTTAACGCGATCAAAAGAACATGTATTTGTCGCTTGTCAAACAAAATGCTACGAAAAGGCGAGGCCATAAATTGAAGGTCTAATGTCGTTTGAGAACAGGTCTTTAAGTTATTTAGCACATAAACAATCCTATTCAATAGCAGTTTATGATTGTATTATTTTTTTGTTGTCGACAACATAATAACAGTTTTGACCTCTATGTTAAATGTGAGATTGAAACAATATGCGTAGGTGCCGTTCGCTAATATGTTTATAATTGAAAATTATGTCTAAGGCGGCCTCGGTGACTGTCGCACCGCAATGAGTAAGGACAATCCGTCACATCTACAACTTAAGACTTTAATTGAATATTAAATTTCTTAAGTGAGACGGTGTGCTGTGATTGATTTCAAGCATGTATTAATTGCTTAATAAGTGCTACGCTAAGATTAGCAAATCAACGAGTGAAGGCCATGTGAATAAAAAAGAGCAGTGTAATTGCAAATAAAACATGTGTCCTTTTTTGTTGGATCATAAAGATTATACATGTTTTTCTTGTATGTTTTATTTGCTGAAAATACAGAATTTTTATGTCTTCGTTCACAACATAAAACATAACCGATTCAAGAAGGTATTAACCAATAATTATTTAGTTTAATCTTAAATTGTCGTTCTTCTTAGAGAACATTGTTATTTTATAATTTAACTTATCTTATTAATAACATTTTCGAACAGGTGCTTATCGTGCGATCTAAAATTATAATTAAACTTCATTTAACAGTTTTTGCCAAATTCTAATAACTATTATAATAAAATAGGTGTGTGATCTAATTAATTATACATAGGTATGTGTTTTATGTATATTGAATATGTCTGATATAATTTATGCAATTATCCATACTAATGTTATAAATGTGAATTTAAAGTATGTTTCTCACCCTCTCACTCGAAAACTACTTCACCGATCATCATGAAACTTTGTACACATATTCTTGGAGGTATTAGAAGTAACATAGGGCTTGTTGTGCCGGGAAAATGTTACATCCTCGATGAAACCGCGGGGCACAGCTAGTATTGCATAAAGAACATAATTATCATAAAGTATATTATAATATTGTGTTGTTTGAATACATAAACATTAAATGAGTACAAAGTATTTTTATACAAGGTCTATTCAACATATATAGATATTTACAATTAAACAATCTATATCCAATTCAATTTAGTCCGTCTATCTATATCCAGATTAATAACAGTTCAATTAAAATGATTCAAAAAAACTCGCTAGGTTTTTTGGTGTATAAATTTTTTTGTCTATGAAAGAAAATGTGACTATACAAAATTGAAGGCTAAGCCCAAAAAGGTTGGTTTATCAACAAACAGAAAGACAAGCGTTTTTGACCATAAGATCACCATAAATGATGATATAATAAATTAAATTAAAACCGGGAATTTATATACATATAGTATGTTTTCATTCTAAATATATATTTATATAGATATTTACACTCAGACACCGGACAAACGTACATAAACATAAAAATGTTTATTCTGGATGGGAATGGAACCGCGACCTACGGCTTGGCAGTCAGAGTCGCAAACCTCCAAGCCAACTGGCTTGTCAAAATATGCAAAGTCGAAAGTGGTAAAAATCAATGCCTGCAAAAAGCACCCGCTGCTTTACTGCCTAAGGTTCATTATATTGAACAATATTAACTGATAAAGAACTGTCACGACAACATCGCATCGATCACAAAACAATGATAACTCAGCCTAGAAAGAGGACACTGATTTATAAGACCATTGGATATTTAATTATGTGTAATCTTCTATAGGAAATTCAAATAACAATAGATTGTTTAAATTACTATATAACTAACTCCCACCATTACTATGGTAATTAATATAATTGTTTTGATTAAATGGAATTATCGTTTATTCATTGCTCTGTCCAATAAGGATGTAAATCAAACATGAATGATTGTTACGATCGCAGATGTTATTGTGAACGTTATTTTCTAATAAATAGTATTTAGATGTGCAGAGGTCTTAGTATTAAGTACTGAAGTTATTTTAAGTTGTGGCGATGGGATATTAACCCTGTTAGTGGTGTCGAACACTGACAGTTCTAAGTTCGAATCCTAGAGGTAGCTTGAGCGTTCGGTAGACGAGAATTGTGAGGAAAAAAGCGAAAATTGTTGTAAATGTATGTTGGCCGAAACAAGCAGACAATTCACATAAAGTAAAGTGGTCACCAGGGACATCGCCATGCGTTATCGACCCTGAGCCATGAAGTTCTTAAATCTCATGTGCCTGTAATTTCACCGGCCCCCTTACCTTTCTAACCGAAACACAGTAATGCAAGTGCACTACTGCTTCACGGCAGAAATGTGCAAGGTGATACTACTTCCCCGGACGAACTCTGCATTAAGAGCTCTACTACTCTAAAAGTAAGTAACTACTTAAAGGTAAGCGGTCACCAGAGACATCGCAATGCGTTATCGACTGTGAGACATGAAGTTGTTCAGTCTCATGTGTCCGTAATTTCACCGACCCCTTACTCTTCCAACCTAAACACAATAATACAAGGGCACTACTGCTCCACGGTGGAATTGGATATGGTGGTAGGTACCGGTGGTTTCCCGGACGAAATCTGCACTAAGAGTTATACTTCTTCTTGTACCTTCTTCGATACCTGACTAAGAATTATCAAAAATCCAATGATGCAGTTTTAGTTTTCATCAATATCGGACCCAAGACTACTTTGAGTATTTTTCCTTATACTTCATAGTGTATGATTTCGCTACTACTTCTAAATCGGTGCGTTGTAACAAATTGGACTGTCCTACTCCCATATCATTATTTATCGAAAGGTTGTAGTAAAAAAAATGTCACCCTTTGTTGGACACATCACCAAAACATCAATACGTACATGTAGGTATAGTAAGAAACATAAATTTGTAATAGATGTTGTCTGACTCGGGAACAGAGTCCAAGACCTCTAGTCTCTTGCCAAGGCTTACCATTCTACCACTGTGGAAGTAACTTATTTATATTAAACTTATATACGCTTAGATAACAACTGACTCTTAGGAAACACTTTAAAATAAATGAAAAACAAAGTCATTAATTATATATGTTACATCCACCACGTACGGGGAAATCGTTTTTATTTTTGTTAAGGTTACATAAATATTACCAGTACATCAGTTGCATTAAATGGAATACATATCTAATCTAATGGCAATTAAAATCTAAGCCGGTAGCAACGAAATAATAGCCTATATACCGTTTATACAATTTGCCTAATTACTGTAGGTAACGCTTGCTTTCCACGTAGAATGAAGCTGCTCCTACATTGTAAAGGCGATAGCGATCTACGACTATTATTATATAATAGATATCTGTAACAGATTACGATTTTATTATATAGACGGAATTCCATAGGTGTAAAATACAGCTTTTTAAATAGTTTGAAAATATTAACTAAGTGTTTTAAATAGTAACGCGTACATTATATTTTAACGACATTTAAACTAAATAGATGATAACAATAAATCTTAGTCATAAGATTATTTTTCGATATATGTAGGTACATACTTCACGCCAATTATCCTCAAAGAGGTAGGCAGAAGTATCAGTACTGAGACCCACATTCCACCAACGATATTTTAAGTTCCAACGCGACATGTGGTCGATTTATATATGGCCGGAATATAGGTAGCTTCCTGACAAAGTGTCCATTGTATCTTGCCCTGGGAATCGAAACCCTAACCCGATTTTTATACCGCTCGACCACAGAGCCAATAATCTACAAATAGTTTTTTATATTACAGGAAATATCGCTAAACACAAACAGATCACCGTCACTAATAAACGTGTGAGTTAATTTAATGAATCGATACAATGGCGGCGGGTGGAGGCGTGTGAGTGGCGGCGGCGCAAGCGCAGGCAACAATGCACTCGATGCTTCGTTATGTCACGACTATGCCATAACACGCTACAATGATACCACCATGCACATAGTGCTCGCAAAACTACGCTAATCATTTTGCAAAACGTTGCCGTGCCTAGTTTATGCACACGTACACTTACTGGAATGTATACTTCCATCCTAATATTATACTAGGCGAAACTAATTTGCATTGTTTGTCCTCCTTTCACGTTGTAACCGAGCAACGGATTGACATTCTTGTGCAGAGACAGCTGGCAGGTCAGAAAAGGACATATTTATGCTGCCGCGGGCGGACGATTGTAAATAATAAATGTGCGGTCGTTTTATAAAAAAATGCATTACGTATTAGGCCTAAAAAGGTTGTAGTTTATAAAGCAACACACATGTTACACACGTCTGCAAAAATAAGTTTTGCTAACAGAATATTGCTTAAAAAAAATTGTCTGACAATAATTGTACATGAACTTTTGTGTTGATAACTCCACTTTAGCAACAATGTCGACTCTGTTATTACAGCCCATTATGAGCACTTTATTCATCTCGTCCGTGTTGTTTCATGTGTTCATTTAAGTACAATTGACGTATCTACACAATTAATTGTTTTTGAATATCTAGTCTTAAAATACACATAGTAAAGTTCTGTATCGTTTATATACTGTACAGTTGTATGTAAGAGCAACTTATAATTATAAAAAAGACGTTGATTTGATCCCAATTCAAATAATTGAATAAATAAAAAATAATTGTAGGGCCCCTTATCTTTTCCTTACAATCTAATTAAAAGTTTCGATATTCAAATACATCTTCATTAAATCTTACTAGCAGAGTAAATAAATTCAAGAGTATAATTGTGCAATTTGCATAAAAAATTACTATAGTCCGGGAAAGCCACATCCCCTTGAAGCGCAAGTGAAACTATGGAGCGAGGTCTAGTATGATATTTCTTCAACAATCAGAAGCACTGTTAAACAATCATTCTTAGTCAATGATAAGTTCCCTGTAATTAAAGATTACCTACGCTCACTTTAATACGTTCACGTAAGTCAATACTTAACAGCACTGTGATTTTGCCACGGTAACAATTACTTGGAAATGTGATTAAGTTAATTGTTTGCTTACAACTCTTGCTACATGCAGCATTAAAAAATGAGGAGCTTTATTTCGAGATGCAACCATAGATTGCATATTTACACTTATTGTATCATAACTTGAATTATGAAAAAGCGGTAAGTAGAAGGAAGGAAAATACATTTACATGCAAAAAATTATAATAATTCAAAAGTTTCACTTCTGTCGTATGTCTTTACGACAAGGTGTGTCGAATAGAAGTTAAACTTTTGTATTACAGGGAAACATTTTAATTTTTCATCGATCACTTTTGAATAGCATAAGATTGTGTTTATCATAAATTTATTTTTCGTCACACAAAAAGATTGTGGATCCGAATTTCAATGCCCTCATTAGAAGTTTCACATAATCTTTTTGTGAAACGTTAAAAAGAAACAAACAGTAGCTCTATGTAATATAATAATATGATGTAAGAAACCTTTACGAAGAGAGCTTAGGTATCCATAACACAAGTTAATTCTGACCTTGGATACTAGAGGTTTCAACAAACACTTATATCATATGTTTAACTGATTAGTGCCTAACTGTTTTAGTGAAAAATTGAGTATTTTTGTGTTTTGTCTTGCAAAATAATGGATTGCTAAAATCAAAATTGGTCAGCAACTCAGTATCACAGCAATCCCGAATCGGATAATAGTCTCATTGCGATTCAAATTGACAAAAGCTGATTTATTTTTCTGTCAAATGTCACTATTACAAGCTTTTGTTTAACTTGCAATGTATGTTATTTAGTTTGTTTAGGTCAATTGTATTTGCCCTCTAAATTTTTTAGTTTGAAGAAGATTTTTTTTAATGTTGTATAATATACGTTGGAAAACCTATAAACAAATAAAATGAGTCTTACAAGCTATATTAGGACCACTTCTACTGGTCCTACAGAGTGGTAATTTTAGAAGTTGAATTCCAATGAAAATTATTATAGCATGGCCTTATTCTACACCCAGGGTTGGCGTCGGATCTGTTCCAATGATAATGCATTATTATGGTCAGTATGACCTGATTCTACATCCAGGGTGAGCTTCAGACGTAGGAACCTCTTAACGGTCAACAGCATAGACACAAGATTTATAAACATATTTAATTTTATTGTCCATTTTTAATTGCACCATTACCTGGCCGCTGCACCCAGGGTTGCCTCCGACGTCGGTACTGCTCAACGGTTAACAATCTTACACGAAAAAGCTAGTAATCAAAAAAATGTTACTCATAATTTACTTTCCAAATATTGTGACGTTTTTGCACAATCAGATAGAATACATAAAATAATTAACTCATATTAGTGACAAAAAAAAAACGCTAAAAAGTGTACCATCCTCATTATCATTACTTTCAGAGTACTCTATGCTTTTAGATTCACCTAATGTATTAGAAATAAGAGTAGTTATCAAAAGAATTAAAAGAACATAATATAAAATAGAGTTTTGTTTAACAATGTTTTTTATGAACCCATGACCATTATTGACAGTAGATTACTGATTTTTACTACATGACAATCAATAAACAAACAGTTCTCTCAGTATATCAACATAAAATTGTAGTAATATTGTGAAATGTATCGAAAATTACGAAATAAGATGAAGCGAAGACGTTTCACGACATATTGGACTTGTCGATGTGAAATCGGATGAAAAATTATGCATTTTCCGATACTTTTCTACGTAACGTTCAAATGGACGCTGAGAGCCTATTACACGCTATATTCACACGCGTCTGTATCTACTTAGATAACTCAAAAATAAAAGCTATAATAAGACTCTTAGAAGTCAATACGAAATGTTATTCTATACTAAATTCGTTGTTAGCCGTCCTATTCACAAATACAAATTTCTTTATACTTCTAAGCATCGACTTTAGTTATTTTTATAGATATAGCTAGAGGGACGGCAAGGGTAAGGTAAAAAAGTTACCTTAAAAAAATCCTATAAACGTGGAAAATAGGAGAGTGAAAAACAATCATTAAAAAAAACACGGTCTCTATTTATTCTTATTTGAAATAATAAATGGAACACAAAAACAGAGCTCCTTATTAAAACTGATCGAATTGCAAACTTGACATCTCTAACATTAGTACAATCAAACACACTGTAAGTAATCCCCATTGATAAAAAAATAATCTTTAATCACAATCTTGAGACGGACCTTTATTACTTTAAATCGAACCCAATTTCACAGCTAGCATCGCCTGTCAGATGTGACACAAAGCTGCGAATAGAAGCCGTATTATGAGAGAACTCAAACTGACCCTATTTATATCAATGATAATCTATTTATTGTCACAATAAAAAGTTTTGATGTTATCGAGATGGTGCGATGAAAGAATTGTCACCTTTTTCTCGCCCTTATCGCGATGCTAAAAGTCAAACCCGATTAATTCGTAAGGTGATTTGGACTCTGTGATTTGATAAACAAAGTTTGTTTTGGCTGTAAACTTGTGCATGGTTCATAAAAGGTATGCTAAGCAGCTTAGTGAAGCGATGGTGCGCATTTGAGGTTACGTTTGACGTTTCGAGTAACGAGTCGAGCCGGTGGCATCGAGTAAGCACTAGGTACTGCCGATGACAAAATGCGACAACACCAGTTAGAATCTTATCACGATGAGATCATCGATCATTGGCATTTATGTAAGCAATTGTCGTAAAAAATCAATATAACATTTAGCATTAAATATGACCCAAAGATAAAATAAAATAACAGTTTAAATAACAGCCAATTAAAAACACTTTCCTGATACAAAATAATAAATTAGTTAATCGAACGACTAATCGTTTCGATTACTCAGTTCAGATAAGAAATTCAGTTCGTATTGTCAACGAAAACATCCTTGACCAGCTAGATTCCAGTAATGGCGCAGTATAAAAGGTAATAAATGTCAGACTTTTTAATGAGTTTCTAAGTCTCAGGCATTTAATTTGATCGTGTGACCACATACATACCCTTTCATTACGCATAGATAAATGGCTTTGTTAATTGTCTTGGCTTGTATGGTCACTAATTATTGTAAACGTTGCATTTTTTTCATATTCCCGGTGGATAAGTGGGTTTTCACAAATTATGATGCGAGAAGTTTTATATTTACCACTGACCTCATGAAATATTTAATTGCTGCCAACGATTAGACCAATAGGAAGGTAAAATCAAAAGATAACGCATGCGGAAAATAATAACAAATATTTTATTAATAATAATCAAATTTTGTGCGCCAGTGTACACCGCTGTCTACGGATCTTTTGGATTTGGGTGAGCTATTTTAAAATTTAAAATGTGAACGTTGCTTGACATTTGACAAAAAGCTGATTATGACGTCAGTTTTTTTCTTTTATTCCCTCGTGTAAAGTCGAGTCCTTTCAGGCAGGATTAATTTGGTACGTTTTATAAGGGCTTACTTATCTCGGGGCAGAGTGTTAAGAACGGGTTGTATTTATCGCAACCCATTATACATTTTATTATTTAATTTATTTAACACCTTGGGTTTATCGGCTTGTCTATTAAATCGTCGATGGGATAAAACGATCCAAACTCGAACAGTACTCGGCTATCTTAAAATTGGATGTAGATTTGAGAATGTTTCTCCTCGTTACAGTTAGGAGTGATATGATTTGTAATATAAATATAATGAATAGGTTCATATGTTTTATTCAATTAATATTTTAATTTGAAACGGTTTTATTAAAAGTTATCTATACTAATATAAAAAGAGGAAAGATTTATATGTAAGTATGTTTGTTACGCTTTCACGCAAAATATACTTTAACGGATATAGATGAAACTTGGCACATAGATAGAGCATATCCTGGAATAACATATAGGCTACTTTTTATATCGGGAAAATGTGAAATCCCTCGGGAACGCGGGTAAAACCGCGGGGGACAGCTATCTACTTATAATAAGCCCTTAAATGATAATTATGGGTGTTGTAAATATAATCTTGATAAAGAGAATTTGTCTTAGCATATACTAATTAGTTTGGAGCTCAGTCGAATAAAATATTAATGAGGTATTATAATGAAGCGGGGATTACACGGTATAAGCTTTAAATTAATAAATGAAAATCATAATGCGAAGCCCTTCGTGTACCGCTATGCTCTGCCTACTTGCATGCTTAATTTTAACTTTCAAACTTGTTTATAACTCCACTTGCATTGTATATAAATAAACGTAATATATTTATTAAATTGTGTTCTTTTTACAATTCAATTATATATTTTTTGACTGATTTAAATTATTTGAAAACCGAATTAATTTGAATTTGTAGATAAATAGGTAGGTTAAATATAATATTGCATGATAAGCAAAGGATTTGTCTAAAAAAAAATTTTTGAAAATATTAATGTTGAAATGTGATAAAAATAATGTATCAAAATAAATCTATTCTTAAAAAACAGGGGTTGTTATAAAGACACACGATATAAGAGAAACTTTTGTATTACAGAGAATGATTTTAATTATTCACCAATCACTTTTGAAAAGCATAATTCAAAACCATTTATTCAGTTAAGGTCCGCGGCACTTATAAAGGTCAAATTTAAATTTACTAAAGCAGCTATAAATAGTGCTATCATTCATTTATTTCTCGTCACACTAAAATGGTTGCGGATTAGAATTTCAAAGCCCTTATAAGAAGTTACACATAAAAAATACTATTTTACATTAAACCAACAAGCCTTCAGTTTATCAATAATCATATTAACATTCCACAAACATAATAAATAAAACAAATGAATCGCGTCGAGTCCTCGCCGGGTTTCAAATAAGTCACACATAATCATTGCCGGTTCGTCGCATCGGAAGAGGTTGGTTGTGACAAATGCTTTGTTTGGGATCGAGTTGCCTCTACACCTGGCTGTACGCGATCGACCTCTTGAAGGTTATAAAACAATATTGGTCACAAAAGTATCTTGTTTATTTCACAGCATAAAAGAAAAATCTATATATTCGAAAATGGTTTAGATATTTACGCAATTTTGTTATTATTAACATATAATTTAACACATAAACTGAATATTAATATATAATGGTTACATCTTGCATACTTCCATTTATTGGATCAAACTAGTATCCTACCTGTAGTTTTACCTGTGATTCAGCTTTATCGGAATTAATATGGTACTATTCACTTTGTAGAATATAACACACAAACGTTTTTAAACGGTATTTTAATGTATAATGGTAACATTCTGCATACTCCCATTCATTAGATTAAGCTAGTATCCACCCAGCCTGTGGTTTTATCTGCGTTACGTTTTTTTTATCGGAATAAAAAAAAACGTATAGGTTGATATATCCAATACGAAGTTTAATTCAAATCTCAGAAACAATATCCACCATAATCCATAAATACAGTGTTATTGTTAATAATTACAGGTAGGTTACCTATAAGTCGGGTCGCTTAGCAATTTGCTTCATTTTACATATAATAGATTTATCAATAGATTCGTACAATTCCAAGAAAGTAAAGTACCTATTTATTTATTATAGGTGTCGCTATTTTTTTTCCTGCACCTATTGTTTGATTGTTGTTATAATTATTATTAAAATACTATTATTAGAAATTGAGATAATTTGTATTGGGACATATTTTAACTACCACGAAATACAAAAAAAAATTAGTTTCTTTTTTTTTTACTTTACGTCGCTGAAATATACCATAATTCTTTTCTTTTTAAGGAATACCTCGCTGAAATACAGCACACAACTATTCAACTAAATAAAGGCTTTTAAACTTACCCATCTACGTTGAATATGTAGCAATAACTCATTTGCATACAACATTTATCAATTTAGACTAGAACAATGAATACCTACCAATAGAAACTACACGGATCGCGTGTCTGTTTATACCATGTTTATTATCTCTATTCTCAGCATTAACAGTAAGAACATTATCATATCTCATTTTCAAACAGTTTTTAATTATCGAAATAATTAATTAATTGCAGAATACAGAACTAGCTCTTTACAGTTAGCTCTAACTTGTAGCAAGTGCGGTCTCGTTGATGTCTTTTCTTTGGTGTAACGTGCGGCCTACAACTGTCGGTTAACTCGTAAAAAAAAACAATACTTTCGTTAAAGTTCGGTGCTATATGATATCCTTAAATGAATTACATTGAACACTTCCTAATTCCATTGATAATGATATATCAACAAATATTTTACAAATTTTCCCTATTGTTCATAAGGAAAAGCACAGTTACCTAATCCAGTGGCACCATTAAATATGATTAAAATAAGAGAGGAAAGTTAACAGCACAGGTAAATTCTATATGACTGTGTCCAAGCTGCACTTGAGAGCTTGTTCCCTTTAGGCCATGTGTGGTTGGCACCTTCGATCATCATCACTTATTACAAACAAGCACAGGCCTACCCTTTTGTATGAAACAATGTAGTTCTGCTCTTATTCTAGAATATGTAATATACGCCTCATGTTTCACATATGCTTAGTGTTCTTATACTTAAACATAGATAGCCGTCCTATAATTGGTAAGATTAAGCAAGTTTATTGTGCCGAGGATAGGTGCGGTTTGTTTCTTTTGAAAATATAGAAGAAAGAAGATGTCCTTACCTGGTGAATCGGTAGCCGATCTGTCAGAGTCGGAGTCCCGGTGCGCGCTGAGGTCCCTCGGCGGCGCGTCCAGTATGTCTGTGATCATGAACCGCGTCCTCGGCGCGCGCGCGTCGCGCTCGTCCCGCTGCACCGTCATCGCCAAGCCAGCGGGGCCCGCGCCGCCGCCGCTCGCTCCTACTGCATCCAGCGCGGGGGCGCGCCACCCCCGCCCCACGCTCAGCACTTCGCTCGCCCCCAGCTCGGTGTCGGCACCGCACTCTCCGGTCACCGCACCCGACACATCACACGACGGCACTGATCCTCAGCAAACGAGAACCACTTCTGTCACGCCAGCGAGTCTCTTCCGCACGCGCATCGCCCGCGCCGCACGCTGGTTAAACCTACTACGAGTTTTTGAGTTCCGGCGCCACCGAAATATTCTCAATCCACTTTATCGTTCCGTTTATACTTCACTATACTTCAGATGCGGCGAAACGAAAGGACACAATATTTACTAAAAGTTTTGCAAATTTAAAGTTCTCAGGAAACACTGAATAAAGTTCACTCAGTAGTCGGTTGACGTTTGAAGAATCGATGTAATATCGCGAGTGCGAGTGTGGTGCGAGCGTCGAGTGCACGCGTGGATCGCACTCGGCGAGGTCTCGGGAGCGACTGGTCGGCGGGCGCCGCCGCCGTGGGCAGGAGGCGGCGCCGGCCAATGGGGGCGCGGGCGGGCGCGGCAGCCAACAGCGAGCCGCGGCGCGCGGGGCGTGCCGGTGCCATGTTGCTCGCGGGGCAGCGCTAATGCTCTTTTTGCCGACTAGCCGCCGGGAGAAAGCTCCGCGCGGATTTAAGCTTTTATACGTGGATAAAACGCTTTTATAGGAAAATAAAGCGTTTTCGCAGCGGGATGTCGCATTTTATGACGGCGTTTTACTGAAAGTTGGCGACACTACAGTAATCGCTTCACACCCACCTAATTGTAGATAGCATGTCATAGTATTATGACAAAATCGTGAATATTAAGTTTTTCGATCATTTTATCACTGAAGAAATACTACATCACGAGATAACTCTAATAAGTCCAACATTATAAATAATATTATCAGTATAGTTTTAATGTAGAAGTGTTATTAAATTGGCTGATTACAGAGTTACTTAATTGTCCTTAAAGCTTAGTGTTACGGTATATATCTAGTTTAATCAACAGTCAGATTATTTAGCAGAGGTTAATAACCTAATGTAGATATCTAATTTATGTTACTTTTAGCATAGGCAGAAAAAAATGTAACTCACATAATAATGTGTTCATATAACCTTATGAATTAATAATAATAATTTATCCAAATGATAGATTTCCTCTGTAAATATTTTTTTAAGTCTAAGTGAAGCCCACAGCTTCGCCCATGTAGAGCTTAATCAAACTTTTAAAGAAGCAATCAGTCCCTTAACCAACCAAATATTTAGTTTTGCAAATAAATATGCCTACTCATTCTTTATCCACCTTTTACCGAGTAATTAAATAGGCTCATTATTTATTTTATAGTGAAAAATATTTAATAGCGATATTGTATTTAAGTTATATCGTTAAATAAAAACAATATAAATAGCAATTGTCATGATTTCCCCATTCGCCACGAACACGTATTAATAAAAAAAAAAGCTATTTCGCTTTGTGCTTACGAATAATCGAAAATTTAATACAGTTTAATGTTTATATCATGCAATTGTTGCATGTTCACTACAGCTCGTAAAGAGCACTAATGGTCAAAGGAAAAAATGCTGCAATTACTGTTAGGTCACAGTAGACCGACTCCCGCGCACACTCGACGCGATTATGCACACAATTAAAGACAATTACACATTTTATGTACGTGTGTATATTTCAAAAATAATTTTAATGATGTAGCACAATCATTGGTTGGAAACTAACAGTAATTATTAAATAAGATAATATATTGTTGTAGCTTCAGTAACTTTAAATTTGACCTTCATAGGCCCTCCGAGGGCCTAAACTGAATAAATAGTTTTGAATTTAGAATTTTTTGAATATTGTTTAAATAATAGTGGTTTTACTCTTGTTTCCGGGATAGAGTCTTTAGTCCTCACTCTTTACGTAAAGTAGAGAGGTTAGAGAAAGGGTAAGTACTCCTTCTCTTTCATCATTCATCTTTTATATATATTTTTGAAGGTTAAATAATAGGTAGGATATATATAGATATATGACCTGTTTTTTTTTCTTAAAGCATAGATATAATAATAAACTAAAAAGTATTTTACCTCTTTAAAAATCCAGCCAGTTGTTCTGTGTGTGGCTGTAAATTAAAAAACATAATTATGTTTTTAAATAGTAGTATATGTAGTATATCAGTTAGCTGGTAGCCATAGTACAAGCAGTACACTCTACTTACTTTGGGATCGGGTAACCATGTGTTAAGAATTTCTCGGGGATATTTATTTATTTATTTTTCCTGAGTGAAATTTTAAATTTCCACAATGCATAGCATATATAGCCTACCTTCCTAAGTTTTCTACTAAAAATAATGCTAAGGTAATGTCTATATGAAATTACATAACAATATCGTACTGGTTAGCAGAAATATATGTATTATGTAAGTAAGAATTTGATTTATAATTAATTTGTAATGTTAATATTCAAAGAAGAATATTTTTTAAATATACTTTATCATTTTATAGCTGTCCCCGCGGTTTTACCCGCGTTCCCAAAGGAATATCACATTTCCCCGGAATAAAAAGTAGCCTATATGTTATTCCAGGATATGCTCTATCTATATGCCAAGTTTCATCCGTATCCGTTAAGTAGTTTTTGCGTGAAAGAGTAACATACATACTTACATACAAATCTATCTTCTTTATAATATTATATTAGTATAGATGTGTTACTAGCTGCCCCCTGTGGTTTCACCCGCGTTCCCGAGGGATGGTACATATTCCCGGGACAAGAAGCCTACGCACTATAATTTATCTCTGTGTAAAATTTAATCCAGATCAGTTCAGCGGTTCTGGCGTGATTGACCAACAAACATCTATGCACCCAAACGTACGCATTTATAATAGTGGAAAGGAAATCTGGTGTCATAATCCGCACTCTGCTTCATTTGGGATCCAGGAGAAAAATGGCCGTGTGTTAAGAAATGCCCTATGATATTTATTTTTAACCTACTTACAAAAATAGGGAATATAATACTCAGTTCGAAGGAATCTTTATTTATTTCCATATTTAATGATTTATTATTACAAATATAGATATATATATATATTTGTTACACTCGGTGGAAAACCGCAGAAACTTAAAAGTAACTGGTCTACATATAGTAATAAAATAAATAGTTTTATTGTTTCGTTTTTACAATTTTAGTAAGTTAGGGATATCTATTTATTTATTTACATCTAATACTAACATATTATAACATACTTAACATATAAGACAAAGATATCTTAGTTCATAGAAGACAATAATGAGTCATCTATAAAAGGAGAAGTTCCTTTTACAACGTAGGGGAGCACTAGGAAAGGATTTTTAAAAATTCACCCCCTAAGGGGGTAAAACGGGGGCAAATATTATATGGAATAATATGTTTTCTTGGCCTGATCAACTTCAAACAAAACGCGGGTGAAACCGCGGGGGACAGCTAGTCAGCACATAAGCGTGTCCATTTTAAATATTTAAATACCCAATGATTTGATAGTTGAGAAGGTAGGTATAATTATACGAACATTTCTGCTTTATTTAAGTCGACTCAATTTACCTGTTTAAGATCCATACCTAAACTTATATGTGGGTAATCCCGAAATTTGATAAGTGTAAATAGAGCCAAAAGTAATATTTTAAACTACTATTATAATATTATTGCTTATCATTAAACTACAGAAGGAATAATTGAAAATGTTGTAATATAATTCGTTAAACGACTATTTCTATGGCTTAAGGAAAAGAAATAACTTCTCATATTAAAGACAAACACCGACATGATCTACGGCCTGTAAATTAAGCGTTAAATATTAATTGTTTTCTTAATTAGCTTGAATCTATTAATAGTTCTTTATACCTACTTAGGTCAAGGGAACCATTTAATGAGTTATGATGGTAAAAAAGTATTCTGTTAAATCCGTCCGTATTCAACAGCATTTAGAATTTTCATTTCACGCTTGCGTGCTTCTTTAATCGCATGTAAGCTATTTAATACTACAAATGCCTTTAAGTGTTTTTGAAAGTTCTGCAAGTGTGTGCATAGTGATGGAAGAACTAACTTGGTATGGAATAAAACATTAATGTTAGTAGCTTAATAACACAATTACTTAGGGAGGAAAAAACTGACAGTTTGTAACGAACTTTCGACGTCTGTTCTTTAATAAACTTATTTTCGATCGTGTATTTATTGTTTTCTTTTTAAACGTGAAGGTAAATTGAAGAATCTTTCTGTTATAAATGCAATATTATTCTGTGCTTTCAGCCAGTAATAAATCACTAATAAAAAGGTTATATTAGAGTGGGACCAAATTTTAACAACGATATCATCAACCATTAGTCCCGGAGTATCAAGGTTACAATATAGCATCAAAATTGAACCATTGCACCCACATTCATGTTGATGATGATGATGAACAATAAGTAATAATGAATATTAAAATAGTGGCCAGGCAGAGTGGGCTGACAGTCATCACTATAGCCGGTGGGCGAGTGTGTGCCAGTGTGTGGCAGTAATTTCACGGTGCCCGCCGCCCGCGCAGCGCATCGCTGAAAAACTCTAATCACACCATTTTTATGGAGACTACTCTCTATTTATGCCATAAATATGATAATAAATTTATTAGTCGCAGCAACTCGGTAAACTAGAACGTTTATCGACCGTTTCCGTTCTCCGTATCGCGTCGCAATTTTTTTGTATATTGTTATCGATTTCTGCAGAACTGTTATTTTTAATTATAATAAATATATTAACGTTTCTGCACTTTTCCGGTGCGGTTGGACTTTAATGTCTGTTCGGTTGAACAAATCTTCCAAAATACCCAGTATTGTGTAATAATCGTACGTTGGTGGTGGCGGAAAACGTGTTATCAATGCTTACATCATTAACGGCTATTGTGTAAAATATTTAATGCAAATAAATTGGTAGGTACTCAATTACAAATATTTCAGTTATCGTATCCCAGCATTCTACTATTAGGTGACCTAGTATCTGTGACCTGGTGAGTCGATCACACGCTACAAGGGTTCCTTACTATACTACATATATGTATGTTTCATATAATATAGTAGATAGGTTGTGTAGAATTTTAATCAACTATTACCATTTTTGTAGTAGGTATTTGTTACTGTACTTCAGAGTGTGCAAGGCTCCGTTCGTTGTTGAAGTACATGGGGAGGCCTATCCGAAGGCATCCTTGGGCTGATGACAATGATGATGCACTAACATCACAGCAATTTTGATGCTTATGTGTATTCTCGTTTAGAAATTAGAGTGATTTATCTCTAGGTTTCGTAAATTCCGAAAAAATATTGCTACGTACCTATTGCAGTTAAAATTTAACAGCTAGAATTGAACAGATAGGAGCGGTGTCTTGAGCCGTAATAACATTTTTTTACCAATGTTGGAACAAAGACAATATGGAATAAGAGGTCATGAGCGTCCATTTTCAATTTCGAATCTAATAGAAGAACAACAGCTGTCAGTGACAGATAACAGATGACGATAGAGCTCCAATTTCCGCGTGATTGTAGGTAAGTTTCAATGAAATACAACGATGTCTATGGTCTTAGATAAACACGAAGGTCTAATTTATTCCCACGTAATCGATGTGCTTGGATGACATAATTGTGTCGCGGTGTGCGCCCGCGCACCGCCCGCCCTCTTGTAACGATAGCAAACTCTTTAATTAACTTAATGGTTAACTCAATCACTGGAAAATAATTTCTTGTACAATGGAAGAAAAATTTTCAAAAAATATTTATTTACAAATCCATTTTTCTTTTTTTTTTTTATATAAAAACTTGAGCGCATTTGACTAGATCTCACCTGATGGAAAGTGACGATGTGGTCGAGGATGGTACACGCGAACTCAAGTAATGCCTATTCACTCTTGCCTTAAAGAATCCTACTTATATCATCACATGAAGCCAGTTGGAACCGTTCTAATTGTTTTTTTATATGTTACAATTGTATGGAGGGTAAAGGCTGTCCAAACTTTTGATAGAGTACAAAATTTGTAATCATGAAATCTATGCCGCATCAAAAAAAGGAAAACATTTTTATTTTGTTTAATAAATTATATGTTTTAAATTTATATGACAGGCCAGTTGTAAAATACCCTGACTGCCACGCCACAGGTCGTGACTTCGATTCCCACCCAGGATACACATTTGTATGTATGAAGATGTCTGTTTGTTCTACTGTCTCAGTGTAATATTTATCTGGTTTTCAAAGCACAAGCTCTGCTTAGTGTGGAATAATTTAACCTATTCAGGAAATATTCAAAACAAAGCCTACAACCCTAGTAAGCTGTCATGCCAGGGAACCAGATTATTTAACAGAAAGCCCTACGTACCTATTTTACCTAATAATTGTCTACATTAATAGTTTTTCTATTTTTCATTCGTAAAAATCAGTTTTTTTTTATTTTTTGTGGTATGTTATACAGCGTTACTACGGTTCTTAAATATTGTGGACTCGTTATACGGCCCCATTTAACCTCCTTTCGGCTTTACGGGTAGTTTTGTAACATGTATATTTATGTATGTTTGTAACCATCTGATTTGGATGACACTTGAAAGATAGAGTTTACAACCTGTAATAACACATATAATATTTTTATCCCGGGAAAATCTACCATTCCTCGGGAACGCGGCAACTGCGGACCACTAGTATAGTATAATTTACAATCGCTATTGCTTTTTGTTCGTTTAACATCATCCTCCTTTTCAATCAGCATCATTAAACTCCTACCTTATTTTAAAACGAGGAAAGTAGGGACATTTATCGGCTAATTGCGGAAATATTATTAACTATTAACCCGCAAATTTTACGCAGTGGTTTTCCCCGCTGTAATAATTAATTTCAGGAACTGTCTCCATGCCATATATTGAGTAAATATTCATTAGACCCTATCGTTATTTGATGTAGATAAGGATACTTCAATAATAACAAACCATGTAAAAATTTTACTAAATAAAAATCAAGTAAAGTACAACAATAGTTTGGTGACGTGCTGACCGTACCGTAATTGCAATAATTACTCATTATCAGGAAGCTGGGTGCTCACATTAATTTAGCGAGCGTTTTTACTCGGAGCGAACTTAACAAATACTTATTTAATTGCTCGTCTCTTTGTTCCACCTACGTTATTAGGTAGGTGATGCAACCGTGGGTATTACACTGCACATACATCAAACAATTTTGATCGTTGTGCTAGCAAACTATCTCATACAGTGAGTAAAAAGTATACGCTGTTTATTGCGCATGCGAGCGAGAGTTCGCGTGTTCGTGTACCCTTAATCAGATATTCTTTGTTATGACTGGGAGGGTTCAGCGCTCCTCTCACACAACCAATATAGGAGTTTCATCGACCGAAGAAAGCGAACTCATTAGATAACGAATAGTCTCGAGTTTTTACGTTCGATTAATCCGATTATTGACTATTTCCCTGACAATTTAATAGTTTCGTGCGCCTAACCTACTTCATTTACAAAATGCAAAAACTGTTTAATGATGTTCAGTTTTTTATTCAATTGTAAAAACTTTATGTTGGATCATTTGTCTGTGTGATCGATTCCTTATTTATATGCGCAGCGGTCAGGTGGGTAAAAACAGTTATTAAAATTACGTTTGAAAGGACAGCGCGGAGACCGAGTGTGAGCATGCATCGGAATGAGACGGATACATTGGAATTAATTCTACTGGAACGGCAATACATTTCAATGAACATACATTGTATCAAGGTATTACAACTATGTTCGCAAGTGGATGTTCAATTTGTCTTAAACAATTTTTCTTACCTGGCTAATAATTCAAATTAATAGATGACATTTCAAAACATTTGTATCATTTAAACACAAGCAATTTTTTCCGTTAAGAACTTTAGGAGGAACGCTTTGAGGTGAAATTCGAAGACTTTCCGCTGAGAAGAATAAATATGGTAAATAATTTGCGACTCTAAACGAAAGAATATACTTTGAATAAAATAGTTTATTTACGCTATAGCTTGCGTATATCATCGCTCCATGGCAGCGGTTGGAAACAAAGAGCTGAAGATCGAGCTCGGTAGCGTGCCATAGGTGAGGCCTATGTCCAGCAGTGGACGGATATAGGCTGATGATGACGCTATAGCTGTCCCCCGCCGTTTCACCCGCGTTTCTGAAGGATATAAAATTTTCCCAATACCATAACAGTCCCCTATTTATTGTTCCAGGCTATAAAGAATCTATGTGCCAAGTTTCATCCAAATCGTAGCTTTTGGGTTAAAGAGTAACTATTCATCCTCACAAACTTAGACATTATAATAAATAAATATCCTGGGACATTCTTTACACGCGGCCATCTGATCCCAAACTAAGCAGAGCTTGTACTATGGAAACCAGATAACTGATATACGACTTTTTTTTTTCTAAATACATACTTATATGGATGTTTACACCCAAACACAGACATGTTCATGCACACAAATGTTTGTCCTGGATGGGAATCGAACCCGCGACCTTCGGTTTGGCAGTCAGAGCCTTAACCACCAAGCCAATTCCAATATTAGTAGGAAAAAATGGCCTAAAAGGTTCGAACCGAAGAGTGATATTAGTCACATTTGGTAGATACATATGCCTACAAATAGGTCACATTTGAAAGAATTACCTTTATATATTTTTTTAAGGTAGTCTTATCTCTATTGCCCTTAATTTGCAAGAAATGACCGTTCCCTTGGTCTCTGGTTTCTAATATGGTTTAGAAGATTTAAGAGTACATAGAAAAAAAGCAAATAATATTTAGAATGGATGTCATTAATTGAAATGGTGTATCTCTCAGGTGCCTAAAAAGGAAATGTTTTTAAAGTGCAAGCGTCCATCAGAACATACCGGCAGATGCCTGGCGCAGAATTTCAGCTTGAGGGTGTTAGCTTCGACGCCAAAACCAACTAAGAACAGTAAAATCGACTAAAAACACTATTAAAATCAACTTTTTTTTCAAGAATAAATCGATTTACCGACTGCTGCACGCCAACTTTCGTGAAGAAATGGAAGAATATCTTATTCAACAAAGCCTGGTTTTCAACCTAACGTACCGAATACAAAAGCTACTTTTAATTTGCATCTTTCAGTAGCTCACTGTGACATCATAATTTGAGTTAGCATTACATGATACATACAAATAGTGATTGTTAAGCGTCAGCGATGCAATTTCTAACTGTTACATTATTCAGAAGAGTCTGCGCTGTTTCGTCAAACAATACCAGATAGTCACAGGCTTTATTCGCTTATTGAGCGTATGTAATCTATGGTGGTATATTGTTAATTGGAACTGAATCAATAATTTTCTTTTATTTTTATTTTCTTAGGTAAATACTTTTCAGTTAATTACATATTATAGAACAATAATAATTAAAACTAAAGCTAATCCACTAGAAAGTATTAAATACAGAAGTACAATCAAAAATCTTGAAATTGAGTTTTTATATCTTAAAACCTTCTTTAGGATTTCCCTGTGTGCTTTTATAAAAAAATATCATACAACGGAAAATAGACAGAAAGAGAGGAAGTGGTAGGACCAAGGATAGGCTACATGGACCATGTGAAGTTAAGGAGGTGCAGGAAGTCACAGGGCAGAAGTAGTTGGTTAGAAAGTTAAGGGGGCCGGTGAAATTACAGGCACATGAGACTTAAAAACTTCATGTCTCAGGGTCGACAACGCATTGGCGATGCCCTGGTGCTGCAAATATCCATAGGCGGCGGTGACCTCATACCATCAGGTGGATCGTGTACCTGTCACTCGGCCCTTATGGTATTAAAATAAAAATGGTAAAAGGTATTAAAAATGTACTTCGAATACGGTGTCTTTGTTAGAAAGGTAAGGGAGTTAGTGACATAACAGGCGCATGGGATGGTGTTGCAATAATCTTTTTACGATATAGCCCTATACTATACTGGTAGAAACGGCTTCGGCAGAATATCAGCGTCTGCTGTTACAGACAGTATATGAAGACATATGCCGAGTCGAGACCATTTGCTGCTGTAGAACACGTCAAACATTTTTATAAACATTTCATTTAAATTATTATTGTTTTTGTTTTATTTTTGATTATATTTTAATTTTTTTTTTGTGTAAACTATTAGGTACATATTTTTTTTAAATAATATAAACTAGTGCTTGACTGCGATCCCACCTGATGGTAAGCAGTGATGCAATCTTTGATGTTGAGGCGCACTAGTTAATTAAGAGCCTATTCACTCAAGCCTTTAGAATGTATATTGTATCCCATATATGGTATAGTTATAGTCCCAGGATATTTATTTTATATGGTATACTCGTAGTTATATGACTTAGAGAACTTAATTTACTCTAACATAACACCAATAGACAGTGATTCTTGATTTTTAGTAGCAAGGATAAGCTATTAGGTTTTCGACTAAGTAAGTAATTTTGTGATACCCTACTATTAAAAAATGTTGAATAGGCATATTTCATCATTTTACTATCTCTATTGAAAAATAATACAAATAATATATTTTATGCCATGTAGGCCCACAAACAAGCAGACAATTCACCTGAGGGTCACCGTCGCGCACATTCAACACCAGGGTCATTGCTAATGCGATGTCGACCCTGACGTGAAGTTGTTTAATCTCATGTGCCCATAATTACCCCGGCCTCCTTACCATTCTAACTAAAACACAGTAATACTAGTTCACTACTGCTTCACGGCGGTAATAGGTAATACTTCCCCGGACAAACTGCACTAAGAGCTACTACTTCTAAAAGTCCCTAAATTAAATCCTGTAATTGAAAGATAATTAACAAGTGTTTGTGAGTGAAGACATCTCCTTACATAGCTGAAAACGGGGACATCAATACAAACTCGAAGGACCCCGGCAAAAATATATGAAAAGACATACATAATAAGTTATTATATAACTAAATGCCATAGATTTGAGTTCTGATATTTTTTTTTTATACCACTTGGGCCGGCAAACAAGCAGACGGTATGTGGTCACCGCCGCCTATGGACATTTGCAACACTAGGGGCATCGCCAATGCGTTGTCGACCCTGAGATGTGAAGTTGTTAAGTCTCATGTACCTGATATTTCACCGGCACCCTTACCTTTCTAACCGAAACACATACAAGTGCACTACTGCTTCACGGCAGAAATGGGTGGTAGTACTTCCCCAGACAAACTCTGCACTAAGAGCTCTACTACTCTAGTAATAACTCTACATAATAAGTTATTATATAACTAAATGCCATAGATTTGAGTTCTGATACTTGTCTTGCGTTAAGCAATCGTATGACACAGAGCGTGAAAATATAATGGCTTGTAGTGTAATGTGCATAGTGATGTAGTAGTATGGTTCCGTGGACCGCGCCTCGGTAATTGCATTCACTTGCTCTATTGACCGTGGGTTTTTGATTAGATTTATGACATTATATCATGTGACGTAAGGAAGTTTCGAACTCTTTTTATTTTTTATAAATATCGCAACCTCAGAAAGATAGGTGCTTAACTCAAAAATCACTTTTGGCACATCTCTGATTGGGTCATGAATTGACTATGTTTTACATTTCATGGGATGGAGCGTACTTTGTTTAGTCTCTCTATGATCGTAACTCCATTTCGCAAAATTTTGAGTTAAGTCCTTATCGTACTGAGGGTGGAATATGGTATGTTCCTAGCGGTTTTACCCGCGTTTATCGATATCATATATAACCTATCATTCGCGCTAAAAGACTTTTTATTAAGATCGGTCCAATCGTTCTTAAGTTATTAAAGGACATACCTAGAAATAGACAGACAAAAACTGTTCCTACAATTGAGGACGTGAGTCTTAAAACAAATATTTATTACAATATTTTAGAAAAAAAAATGTAGAAAAGGGGTTCTATACATAATTCATTAATGAAAATTACACACAAAAGATGTTTCGTCGCGGCCTCTATGCCCTGTCTCTTTCGCTAACTACGCAAACACCTGAGACGTCAACTCTCCGAGGCCTCCGTGCGACGGCTCGCCGACGATGTTGGTACTAGCTGAATAAGAGGGCAGATCCTACAGATTTAAATGCTTAGTAGTAAAGATTTTGTTCCTATTAGAATCGGTCAGCATTTTCCTTATTTGCCTCATGTTATTACTTCCCAGAATTAGATTCTTATTTGCGCCACTTTCGAACGAATGGCTTTAAATAAAAAATGTTCTATTCCTAATTTAAATATATCACATTTTTGCATATTTATGACAAATTTATTTTATACTGTGTGTCAACTTTCAGAGGTTGTCATTTTGACAACCAACATGACGCATAGAAATCTACTTCACCTTTTGGTGGGAAATGCTAAGTGACGTTTTTATTTTTTATTAATATAGTTTATTTACATTGTATAATTTCGATGGGGTTATATTCAATAATTGTCATTGCAAATACCTAAACCAGTGAAGTGAAGAGAAGTCAATACGTGTATTGGGACATTTTAAATGATCTCGAACAGACTGTCAAAAGCTTTACTAAACAATTTTCGGCACATAGATAGAACATATCCTGGAATAACTTACTTAAAATACTTTTTATCCCGGGAAATGGGATATCCTTCGGGAACGCGGGTAAAACCGCGGGGCACAGCTATGATATATAAAATAGAAAAAATGCTGGTAATCGACGTAACTGTTATTCTCTATTTATTAACGTAACTAACGATGTATATTCATCACCTTCTAATAACAGATACACAACATAAGGTGGCATTTATTTTCTCTTTTAACTTCGCGCTTAAAGTACCTACCTAGTACCTAATTGGGTACTCTGTTTTTGAGAGCCTTGATATTTGTGAATGACGTGTCTATATGAATGATTTTACTGAAAAGAGCCGGCAATGAACTCAGCAATTACTCTTTTCAAAATAAAATATTGTTTTTATGATGTGTCCTGCTGGAGCGAGCGCTGCTCCCAAGCATTGTCGTCATTATTATTATAGATTATCATATGTCATTGTTTTAAATATCTTATTCTTCTTGTTTTATCAACGTATCTATCTATTATGCTATCATGACACTGTAGAACTGTTGTGTCTATAAATTGAAAATATTTGCCAATAACTAATTGAGATTCATGTAGGGAGTGTGAGAGAACACAATGAGACCGTTTTTTATAAATTTATCTATCTGTCTGTTTAAAAATACTAGTCTCCGAAATGACTAGACGAATTTGAATGGGGAATTCACAGGTATGGTATGCAGTTTGGGCATATAGACATTATTGCATCAAAATCGGTTTACGAATAAAAAGGTAATTTAAAGTTATCACGCTTACGAAGTCGCGGGCTCGGCTTGTATGATATAAATATTAAGAAGCATAAGACATCCAGTTCTCAAATTTATTATTTTATTACACACATAGAAGAACCCTCTCGTCCTAATGGCCGACTTAGTCTTATAACCATACTACATAAGCATTAATTAATAAATATAATCAATAGATTCACCTAACTACATCCGGAAATTCGACGGCCGTAACTCAATGTAAAATGATATAATTTCAATTATTATATTATTATTTATAATATAAGTACCCAAAATAAATAATTTATTTTATATTTATATATATATATATATATATAAATTAAAAAAGGGACATTCTTGACACACGGCCATCTGGTCCCAAACTAAGCAGAGCTTGTACTATGGGAACCAGATAACTGATATACTTATATATATTTCATGTTCATGTTCATGTTCATGCTCACAAATGTTTGTCCTGCGTGGGAATCGAACCGGCGACCTCCGGTTTGGCAGTCAGAGCGTTAACCACCAAGCCAATTGGCCTGTCATATATATATATATGATAATATTTTTTATATAAATTATATTTCACACCGATTAAAATCTACTCGGTCAGCTGTTAGTGCTTACCAAAGGTGTGTAAGATTGTCTAAATAATACTGGCTATTTTGGGTGTATCGATACATACTTAAGAAGAAATTAAGAGATGCCAGTGAAAGTAATTAAATAATAAAAGGGAAACAGTGTTCGTTTCCAGTACCATTCATAACAAAGCAAAAACAATACATACAGCTCTGTATTTTTAAGAACAGTTTGTAATTAAAATAATTACACTTATACCGAAATCCTACTTTCCACACTTTGATGTTATCTAATAGAGCACTGGGTTTTACGACTGAAAATTAATTAAACAGATTCTCGAATTGAAACTTAAAAGAGCTCACATATAAAATCAAACAGTCATATAACCATAAAATTGCTGTTTAGAAGCAGAGCGGCCGGAAACGGCACAGACACGTAGACCCCGCAACAAAATAATGAACAAAAGTCATTATAAGTGGCGAGATGGATGCGATAAGCCGACGGTTAGAGTAAACGTGCTTTTTTACGTTAATTAAACTTACTTCTGTAAACGATGATGGTCTCATTATCTGCATTAAGCAGCGACCGACTCACGGCTTAGTGTTTTTTACGCAACGCTGAGCTCGCGCTCGACAGCCGCCTGCGCCAGCGCCGGCTCCGTCGCGGCCGCCAGGTTATCGTGTTTAGCGGTAATTTTAGCTATCTAAATAGGTAAGTACGTCATATTTTATGAATGGAAATTATAATTATACCAACAATTCACTTGATAGTAGAAGGGTTTATTAGCAAGCACTTTCAAATAAATTCCAGATTTGTTTCTTAAATACTATTCTTTTACCACCTAATACTACAAATTCTTAAACCTATAACATCTATGAATAAACTTTTTTACAATCTTTGAAGAGTTTAGATACTTTCAAAATGTCACAAAACCGTAAACAGTTGTTACTCAAATTGGGATAATAATAGCTATTTTCAAAATTATTCCTGAAATTAGTTCTCGTGATTGGTACCCGCGGCGACGGCGACAGTGCGGCGAAGACCGCTCGGCCACATGTAAGATAATAACCACCGACCGCAAAGGACATATGACAAAAACCTGCTCATTATCCGCTCTATGACAATTCCACTACCATTTATAATGCTATTAATAAAATAATAGCCCACAATCACAATAAGAATTTAATTCAGCATCAAACACACATTAAATGTCATTTTATCGACAAAAAACTACGTTTGTACAAGCGTTTTGTTACGTTTTAATGACAATATTTATTTCTGCATTAGACTGTCATGATAAACATCCGCTATGCGTTTTATAACGTTAATTTGTGTTCCATTGTTGAAAAGTTTTCATTGCGTAATTGTTTCGTTGTGATTGTACCTGAATTTTAGTTCATACTCCACAGATGTTGATAATTTTGTCGTAAGACGTTTATCCTGCACTCTAAACTGTTTTAAAATGTCAGTAAATTTTTGTTTTTAAATATAGTAATCGATGTAAGTAATTCCAATGTCGACAAACCCCTAAGTAAATACTCATTACTATAAAGTTGTTGTTTTTTTAATGTCAATTAGACCGAGGTCGTAAGTAACACCTGAATAAAATTTTATAAGTAAATTTTAAAATCTATTAATTTGCCAAACTTATCCAGTAATATGCCCCAAAAAACATATTGTTTATAATAAATAGAGTTAAAACTTGTTGATTACAGTTTGTTTGATTTTAAAATGAAATCTTAATAACATACATATCGAACAAACTACATTCAAAATAAAATGATCAAAATCAGACCAGATTAAAACAAATAACAAGTGGGTATAATTTGGTTCGAGTTATAAATAGATCGTATTGGTCGAATATCAGAATTCAGCGGAGAGTAAGGAAGGGAGAGGCAAGCCAGTAGATAGAGGGATAAACATGGAATCAGGCTGCTTATTACCCGGCGCGTTAGTATGCATGGGCTGGGACCGAGGCTCCCTGCGAGGAACCCTATACCATTATGCGGAACCGCTCTGTACATAAACGATGTCTCGATTTACACCTAACTAGATACCCTTGAATGCAGACGGACTCAATTTAGGTTTTGTTACGTGTCGAGTTATTTTCTCATTGCAGTTGTACTTCATAAAAATGTACTATTATATAGGTAAGTACACAATCCTACACGGATTGAGCAATTTTGATACTTGTCCTACTAGGATGATAGCTTTTCGTTACCGTTATCTAATTTACAGGGTCCGTTATCGATTCGACATGTACTGAACTCTATTGATTTCACAGAAGGACAATTCAAAAAGAAAATCTTATAATATATAGCTAATCTACCTATTAACACAAGTACTAACTAGTATTAACGACGCCTCAAGTCTGTTTTTCGATAACCACAATTTTTTTTAGGGTTCCGTAGTAAACAAGGAAATATTAAACTTTAAAGTGGTCATTCAAGGGGTTTCTAGCGTCCCGCCGCCTACAAGCTAAGCCGCGTTTTTAACTAGCTTGTGAAAATTCACGGTAGTAGCTTATATAACAAAGTTAAAAGGAAATCTATACTACACAGCTAAGAAGGCTATACAAGATAACGGGCAATAGTCGTCGAACTTATAAAACTACGGAACCGCACACTGCGTGTGACCCGACACGTACTTGACCATTTTTTAGTATTAAGTTGAAATATGAACTTAATTCTTGGAAGAAATTTTTCTTGGTTAATTTTTTTATCAAGCAGGCATTGGCTTTTCTGTAGATACTCCAAAATATTGTCAACTGATATAAAATCTAGTAAGTATGTACCAGCTACTTATCAGTTTACAGGTTCAGCTTAATATCATGTCTAGTTGGAACTTAATAATAGACATGTAATAACTATTGAAAAACTCACGTAAAATCTATAGTACAACTTTGAATGACTATGTAATACACATATGGAACACAACGAACGAAATGCACATCCATTAAGCCAGACACATAATATCCACCCCATTTACTATGTACCAACACACCTATTTATTTTATGCAGCAATATTACTTAATGATGGTTTAAATGATACACAATACACCATTTGTTGGCTATAAAGCGGACATTACTACAAAAGTCGTGTCCATAAACACTGTAATTCCATTTTAAAATTTTCGAAATGGACCATTTCATTTGAACCGGGAAAAAAACTATAGAAAAAGGTTGACATTCCGACATTTTCTCAGGGACATTTCTACAAATTAGACTATTATTAGTTGCCGATCACGTCGTAGGATGCTTTTAATATTGAATTAGGGGAACCTGTGGTTACTTCGCCCTTAATCGCCCTCGCGGCCAATGTTCGTGTATTATCGTTATATCCACAGTCGAGTAATGGCGTAAGTAATAATAAAGCCCCAAATGACACAAAATATTGTCAAATTATAGGCTCTGAAAGTATGAGTAACCACTTACAACGTCTGATGTTCACTTGATCCTCGTAGGATCAGCAGAAACAAGATATATATCTGTTCAGTATATACAAATGTAATGCAATTTTATTTGTTATTCGTGAGAAGTGATGCCGTGATGAATTAATTATAAGTAAATGAGACTTTTACATTCGAGATAAATTTTCTTTAAATTACTTTAACTATACTAATATAGGTACTGTTCAGGTATTTATTTACATTATAAATAGATTTACCTATTTATATCACTACAAAGCAAAGTCGCTTTCTCTGTCCCTATGTCCCTATATCCCTATGTATGCATAAATCTTTAAAACAACGCAACGGATGTTGATGCAGTTTTTTTAAATAGATAGAGTGATTGAAGAGGAAGGTTTTTATGTATAATACCCGTGACATTCCACGGGAATGTGGGTAAAACCGCGGGGGACAGCTAGTACTAAATATATCAGTGCACCCATTACAAATTTAAATTTGAGAACTCGTGTAACTAATAGAGACGGGGACATTTTCATTGATATCCCCTAAATTATAAATAATTGAACATAACCACGCCTGCAAATGTTACAAATTGTACTTTTGATTAACTCGGAAACGTACGTTTTTAAAGATCAAACGGAAGCAGGTGGAAAAAAGGATATTAATGATATTTGGTTCAATATTTTGTTGCCCTTACAAGACTATATTTAATAATGGTTATATGAATAGTAGTCCTTTTTGGGTACGTAAAGGAGATCCAGAAATGGCTTTGTCATATTATTTTAGTGGATGACGGCGATCGTATAACTAACAGCTGCAACGAGTTGCCGGATGATTGTAGTGTTTATCCTCGATACGAATCGATTTCATACGATTTGTATCGAATGATCCATCCGTAAGCTAATAGGAGCGATCGCGGTATATTTTTCGGTTCTCTGACCGATCATTTAGATCGTACGTGACGTGCTTACATGGAAAATAAATCGTTTGAATCGCATTATATTCATTCGTATAATTAAATGTTTGATTCTGTGAGAATTTTTGATTTAGCGGACGCGTCGGAATGTTCGGAGTTTACTAATGGTTTGTTGAAGGTAAAATATTGAATGTAGGTAAGTAATTATTATCGAGGTTTCTTTTAAATAAATACCATGTTAATTGTACCTAATCATTATATTATTGTGATCAATTTCAATGTATAGAGTCATTCGAATCATAAAAGTTACAATTATGTTATAATGTAATTAATATTATGTAGGTATAAATCCGATTTGTTTACTCGTTCCCGGTTTTATCGTGGCACTCGCGCGCTTCAAATGCTAATTGGTTAATTAGAGCCTTTATTAGTCGTATAACAAATTAATCCGAGTCGATCTCAAGCGACTAATCGGTTAGGCGCCTCTCGAAATGTCCACGTTCAAACACTGCTACATGCTTAAATATCTACAGACTGTGAATTTGTTGACTAATATTTATTTTGTAATGATTGAGAGAATAATTGCCTAACTACGCTTATTTAAATCCGGGTTAAAAAATTAAATAAAAATCATTATAGTAAAAAAAATATCATGCCTTTTAGTTTTGGTTTAGAATTGATACATTCGCATATTGTATACCTATCTGTTTTATATTTACCGTTGTGCAACAATCGCCCTCTTTTAATCATATCTCAATATAAGATTTATTATTTTTTTTATTTCCTATCATTAAATTATTACCAAATCTATTTTCTTGCCATATTTTCTTAGACTACTTACATAAAAAAATGATCAGTCTTAAATGTGAATTTATAATTTGCCTATATTTACAATAATTAACCAATACCTAACAAAAACGATGACTTTTCAATAGACATCGCATTTGGTAGGCGTACCCAGTCTCCTAGTTGAACAAGAACTGTACCCACGTAGTCCGATGGACCGGTTGAGGTGTCACAAGTCGGGATACAGATAACACTTACCACCACATTTTACTCTGTAACATAAGTCCTGTATACAATTTTAAGCCTTCACCTCCTAATAATAAAGCTCAAAGAAGTTTAGTCGATGGCAAAAGCACTATGGTAGAGTTAAAGGTACTTAATGATACCTGGCCGAGGGCGAGATGACATCACACGCAGTATTGTAAATGGAGAGATAAGGATAATTCAATAGTTATCAATGATTTTTTTGGTGACACAACCTTTAAGTGGTCACCAATGACATTACCTTCAAATGTCAATATATATTTTGAAAATACATAAACATTTTGTAAACAAGGCAAATATTTGGTGAGCGCTTACGATTTATCGTTGGAGGAATTACCAAAGTCAATCAAAGATAGATTGAAGTCGAGCTTTGTAATGTTAGTTATTAAACTAAACAAATCTATTAAGTACCTACACATTACATATTAATATAGCTAGCTATATAGGAGGAATTAGTTACCTAAAGCTTTCTATTAACACATTTAGCACAAGATACTATCTCCATGACATATTTGTCATTCCATTAAACCTATCAAAACGAACAGTTTGCATAGAAATACTACAAGCGTGTGTCAAAGTCTTGGAAAGTGATCCCATGCAAATAATGTTAACCCTGTCGATTTATCGTCAGCTCAACTAATGCAATATTTGTTCTGGTACCCACTAACTAAACAGTGAACTATATCCCATGTCAACACGAACATAAGCAAATAAAATCATATCCAACATACATACACACATAATAGATTTATCTACTCTTGCATATGTTGGCTGGGTCACGAAACAAAATGATTTCGATATGGAATATTACTCTGATAAACATTCAACGTAGTTGACTTCATTCCTAATAACAAATAATGGTTGTAAGTCTTGTGCAATCATGCGAAAACCATTACAAACAACATTGATTGCTTGCAATTTATAAATTGTGGTTGTGTAGGTAATTATGTGTGTCAGTATAAAACATTAGGTCGGTACTTATTCTAGAGGTTCTCAGAATTATCACTATCTACATATTATAAGCACAGTTACGCTTCAAATTGAATATAATATGAATAAAATTAAAATAATTGAAAGTTATATTAATATAGCTGTACCCTGCCACGCTTCGCTGTGGCACATTGTGATTGAATGGTTGAGAAATGAGAAACAAAACAAAGATGGTCGTGGATAGTCACTGATGCCAAAAATCCTTGAAGCGGATTATATATTATGCAAAAATTTCAGCTCGATCGGTGCAGAACTTTTTGAGTATTTGAAGCGTACACAAACCAACATAACATTTTTATATATATAGATATAGCTGTTGAAAAGCTCTGATGAATAAAATCTTCTGGTCTAACCTTTCTGGACATCATTTTAACAAACGAATAAGATACCAGGTTTTATAACCTCCACAATAATTTTTGAAGTTGACAAACAGAATTAAAAAAAAAAAAAAAATATCCTGGGACATTCTTTACACATGGCCATCTGGTCCCAAACTAAGCAGAGCTTGTACTATGGAAACCAGATAACTGATATACTACATATACTACTTTTTTTTTTCTAAATACATACTTATATAGATATTTACACCCAGACACAGAACAAACAGACATGTTCATGCACACAAATGTCTGTCCTGGGTGGGAATCGAACCCGCGGCCTTCGGTTTGGCAGTCAGAGCGTTAACCACCAAGCCAACTGGCCTGTCATGAATTGTTATTAGTTTTCTTTACTTCCTTCTATCTTTCCTCCGAGCATACCATTTAGAAGTAGAGATCATACATGGCTAAGTAAAGTATGTACTTGAATTTTGTAACAAGAGACCGTCTGATAGTATTTTGACTATTATAATCTAAACAAAACGTTGAACAAAAAATAAAATTAAACAGGTATATTTTTTTACTGTTCCGCATTAGTATGAAAAACTATGAAGGTCGCAAAATCGTCATTTAATACCGGAAATGATCTCTTCCCCAAATAAATCAAAATTGCACTAGGTCTCTTAAACGTGGGTATTATGCGACCGCTCTAGAACTCGATGACGACGGCCGGCGGCGGCGCGGGCGCATCTATACCATTAATTTCATAAAAATACCGGGCGGAGACAAGGTCCACTAATTGTGCTTAATTTGGCATACTGTTCCACTTAAATATCCTGAGGGTATCCAATGAGACCCTGAGGCTATAAACCGTATTCATTCATAAAATTTACAGTATACAACTCAGATCTCAAGAGAATTGCATGATTATAGAACTTTAGGATTTTTTCCTACCTAAGTCAACAAAAACAAATTAAATAATATGAAAAGTGACACTGTGAAGTTAATAATACATAATATTTAAGATTTTTGTTATTCCGACAAATTTCTACCTTTCCACTAAAAAACTTTGTAAAATTGTAGATAAAAGTTAAATCTAGGATTTACCTTGCAATATTTTTTTTTACTATAGTGCCTTTACTGTGTTTTTTATGTGACAAATAAATGTGTAGAAAATAGAATTAATTACATAAATTAAATATAAACAAAATATTTATAACTTCATCTTAGTTAAAATAAAATGTAAATTTAACGTCTTAAAAAAAGAATATACCAACAAAATTATTTTTGATTGTTTGTCTGTTCTGTGATATAAGCATACATCATGAGAAACTATTTTATGAGCAACAGCTCTATAAAGGAGTTCTTTAACCCTGGATATAAATAAATGGTTTTACTTTTTAATTGCAATTGACTTTGTCAGTAATACTCAATTTTATAATCATCATCCTACAGTGCTCTGTTACTATATTAATCCAAATTCCAAGCGGATGAAGCTGTGGGCATCACCTAGCAAAATTATATGGGGCCAATCAATGTCAATGTACTGACGATGTCACCACACGGGCTATAGCCAGGAAACTTTCGAATGTCGGTGTCATGCTTTTAGCTCGTTCATAAAATGCTAATGAGATAAGTTCCGCATTGTTTTTGCTTAATTTATAGCCCGGAGCGGCGAATTAACTAACCTGTTAGGCCTTTGCCATTACCTTAATAATTAACACCTGGCAAAACCATTTAATATGAACACATTACGTATGCTAATAAGAAAAAAAAAGCATGAAACTCGCCACGATAAATAATGTATTTAAAAATATATTTTATATTAACTTCAATTTGAAGCAAGGTGCTAATGGAACGATATAACTTAACTATCATTCAATAAATAATCGACTCCGACGCATCTCAGAGAGACACTTCAATCTCTAAGTGAAATGAAAACGGATATCCAAAATTGGTACAATAAAACGCTTAGGCCCAATAGGTTTATCGGGTCCACTTCCTACAGTCGCCCTAATAACCAAAACAAACAACCACGACTGACACAAAGGGAGGCAAATAAGTCCAAAAAGTGCTAATATAAAAAAGTGTGCCCGTTTTTATAAGGCAACGAGTAAGTGTGAGGTCGGAACGAGGAATGTTGGCGCCTGTCTGAGTACGTATACCTGTCCGTTTATCAATGGACCACGGACAATAAGATGAAAAAAAAAACATGAAGAAGTATCAAAAAAGCGCTACATCAAATCGATGCGTCCGGCAAGGGTTGTCACTTTACCGGAATCGAAGGTGATCGTGACATTGTTAGGTATTAGCAGACCCATACTTTTAAAATCAAAAACTTGCATAAATATCCCATATTTGGCTGTTTCGCTAAACTTATGCAAAAGAGATCCAAACAGCTTTTTCTTATCAAAAACTTTCACTTTTATTGATAATTTTGTTTATAGTGGCATGTCAAAACACAACATAGAACTGTGCATTCCGCAGTCCGCACGCTCACGCGGTCGGCAATAAGTTTCCGACATTGTCGCGTGTAGGCTCGCCACCCCGGCGTCGACCGACGTAAATATCCCGAGTAAAGCCTAACACAACTCAAGATGAACACGACAAAACTGATAAGGGCCCGCCACGCCTCGTCCGAGACATCCCAATTTAGTGCCGGCCCTGAGATAAGGCTATTATACAGCTTTTAACTATACGGACGATACGCTAAATGTGTTAAAATCACCTTATTTTATAGATTTTACTGTAAAGAATGTGATTGGTTTTGTCACCTGCGTTGGTTTGTAACAACTTAAATGAGGTACGTAAGTAAAACATTTTGCTTTAGGCTAATAGTAGAATAATCTTGTCTTTGGCTTTAGGCCAAGTGCTGTAGTTATTTGAGCCAAATTAATCGTGAATTAAATTAGAAAGTTTTGTTGCGCTCATAACTGTTTTACATAACATTTGACAAGATATGAAAGTAGGTATATGAGCCGAACAAAAAAAGATATTAGAACAAGTGAACTAATCAGTTCAGCGTATTAATTAAGTTTTAGTATCGGCTGTTGTATTTATAGATAAGCATTGCTGTCTGTAAGATGTTAGTACATTTCTTATTATTACAGATTCTATACCTCTTATTTATACAGACCTGTTTTTTTTTTTCAAAATTCAAAACCATTTATTCAATTTAGGCCCTCGGACGGCACTTATGAGGGTCAAATTTAAAATTACTGAAGCTACTACCGGAAGTCAGCCTTCAACTGAGAAGAAACAGCAAGAAACTCAGCAAGGTTACATTGTTTTTCTTATTTTTTATTAATTAATTTGTATATAAATTTTATCTAATCTGACTTTTTGGCTATTTTATAATATAAATTTTATGCATTTAACAATTAAAAATACTTAATATAGGTAATATTCAAAAACTAAAAAGAAATAACAAGACTACAAAATAGAAAATAACAATAATTACTTACAGCTTAAACAAGCTTAAGCAAGTGGCTTACTGAGAGATGTTTTTATACCTTAGATGAATACTTTCAATAGACGTAAAACTTAGATAGATAAATCATTAATAGGACATTTTATTTAATCATTATTATATTGTATTGAAATAATTACATTTTATTAAAATCAATTTAAATTTGTAATTTTGCATGCTACTCTATAGCGAAATGTGTTGACCTTATTTTGAAATACCACCAATCTGTACGACATTTCTGGCGAAATAAATATTTCATTTCATTACATTTCATTAAATTTCATTACATTTAATTTCATTTCAAGCAAATTAGTGGTGCACTGTGCAGAGACTAGCTATTTCCATACATTTTTATCTTTAATATAATAAACTACCTTGTAATACGCTAATGTTTGGTTGACAATCAAGTTAAGTCAACTAATTCAAACATTTTTACTATACCACTAATATTATAATTGCGAAAGTATGTAAGGACGGATGTATAGATGTTTCTTACTCTTTCACGGATAAACTACTAAACGGTTTCGGATGTAACTTAGCACATAGATAGTTTATAACCTGGATCATTACATAGGATCCTTTTAATTCCAGCAAACTGCAACAGCCCTTGGAAACATGGGTGAAACCCCGGGAACAGCTTGTTTAATAATATAATATCTATCAATGAATTTTTGATTCATGCAATCTGTTTATAGTAAATTTTTATTCATGCAATCTATTTATAGAAAATTTTTAAACTGGATTTTACTCCGGACCCTACACTCAGACGTACAAACTCTTGTACGTAGATCCTTCACGATTTTGTTTCAAGTTTCTCCCTAAAATCAGTCTCCAACTCCAAACAAAGGTTTGTGATCGCTTTTTTTGGTGATAAGTATAATAACAAATTTACAATTGACGGATCTTATTGTTTACTAGATCGGAAAAATCTTACTTCTAGCCAAATTTCATGATTTTAGGTCAACGGGAAGTACCTACTGTTTGATTTATTGGAGTGTCTAAACATACGGCATCAATAGCCGTATAATTTATTATACTACGGCTCTATAGTACCGTAGACTTAAGTACATATTTGATATTATTTTCAACGTGATACCTCCACGCGTTCCTAACAAAAATTATCTTGACAGAAGACACACGGTCAACTATGTTATGCCACTTATCAGTTTCAATTTGCCTTTTGAAATATGAAGCTTAAAGCAGGCTCTATGTTTTCATCTCGGTATTCGCTGGTTATAATCAACGATGAAATTATGATTCACTCAATATAAATTCCAAATTAAAAAAAAATTAAGGAAATAATAATTTAAAAGTGCTTTAATGGCGAAATAGAAATGATGAAGTATTTTGATATTCAACAATATGGCTAATCCTTACATAGTATTAAACAAAGTCGTTTCCACCGTTTATACTCATAGATCTTTTAAAATACCCAACGGTGACTGTTGCGGTTTTCATCAAAAGACAAAATTATTCAAGAGGAAGGTTATATGTATGCTTATAAATAATAAATAAAATAAAATAAAAATATTTATTTGTCACCACAAACCAAAATACATCTAATAATATTTTTCATAAGCTATGTATTACTTTTTTGGGTTCCTTCGAGAAAGCGAGTGAAACCGCGGGGGACAGCTAGTAATATATTAAAACAGTCTACACACAATGACATGTCTCCTAAATATTTCAAGGTTTTCCTAGGTACCTATTTTATACAATAAATAGGCAGATACTTTTACATCCTGTCCATTGTAATACTATAGACAATATTATCAGCGTAGGTATGTACCTCAAATATAAATTATTAAATAACTTTTAGTTACCTTACTTTATAATTTTTGTATTTATTTTCATTATAAATAAATTACATTTATACGTGTAGTTACAGTAATTACGAACACGTGTTAAAAATTAAATGTTGTTCCAATAGCCAACTGACCGGTTATCAATTCAATATTAAAAGATCTGCTCGATCCATTTACATAAATCTTAATTTTATGAGTGACAAATTATCTCTACCTGCATAGTACATTAGCTTTTAATACACACATAATGGTGATGGCGATACTTTTAAAATGTCGTATATCAACATATATATCGATATGGATAAGGGCCGCTCTGTGTGCGGCACGGCTCGGGTCAAATTTCCGTTTAACTAATTGAGCGAAAACGACACAACGAACGCCATTCAGCGTCAAACTAATGAATGGCCCTCGAAAAAGCCAATTTGTAGTTTTTTTAACACTTCAATTTGTGCCGTAAACCCCGAAAAAGGCTCGACCAAAACCACAATCGAATTAGTGTCCCTTGTTCCGGAGATTAGAGGACTGTCCAGCTCTTATCTCGGTCGTTCGTTATTTTATTGGCTTGTATAGAGTAAGTCGATAAACACGACGCATAATGGCCCATAATGAATCGTCCTCGCCAGCGGTTTGACTAATCATAAAGGTTTTATGGGTGTCGTTTCTGAATACTCGCTTTATGACACGGTGTTGGCTCTTTCCTATTCGATTCTACTTTTGTTGCATAAACACTTAATAAAACTGTCTTCGAAACATCAACACAATCCATTGCTCATGAATACTTACATGAAATTATATTTTTTTATACAATTTAGACATTTTATTACCGTAGCTTGGATGTAGGTACTTAGCAGAAGGTATTTAGCAGAGTGAGTTTAATTTTCAAAATAGCTTATCTACATTTTTTTTATTATTATTTGGCAGTTACGTCATGAAATAAGCCGGAACATCTCTGCACACACGGTCATTTGATCCCAAACTAAGCTAAACATGGACGTCAAAAAGCTATGATAGCTATGATTTTGTATACGCAGGCACTCCATCAAAGAAAGCATATATTACATTTTATCTATAGATGTAACTTAACAAACTATGTTACGGTAAGTGTTGCATAAAATTAACGACTTGTATTTAAAAATATACAATTTCGGACGATTATCTTTGCATAATTTTCCCATAATGAAATAGCACAATATTAATTTTGTAACATAACTTACGTCTACGTCTTCATTTCTGATTCTTATAGAGAAACATTAATTCTTTTTAATAGTTTACAATAGGCTGTAGGCACCATTTGAAATGATTAGTAAAATTGATAAAAATAAATGTTTAAGAGACGGCACGCTCTAAATAGCGTTTATTGCTACAAATTGCTCCTCTAACAGTTTACTATACAAGTAAACTAACAGCCAACAAAAGACTTGAGCCTATTAAAATCATCAGAGAACTGTTCACAATGGGGTGACATAGATCGCTAACAGCCTTCCCACTCGCTGCCCACATATAACGAGCTACGTTAACATTATATTAGTGAACACAAATGATGTACAAACCGGGTAACAGTGCTATTCAAAAGGCAAATTAAAAGCGAATTAAAACGTCTGAAATGTCAAATTGCGAGGACGCGGGCTTATTAGCGGCGAGTATCGGGGGCCGACTATCGAAGCATAACGTAATTCATGAAGGCAAGTCAGGGTTTCTAAAACCATGGCTAGGCGTGATCGTATTTACGAAATATTGTTTAAAAAAATATTGTATAATATTCATCCGCAAGGTGATGTTTAGCAAGCAAGCAAGCAAAATGTCTTAAAAAAAGCAGCAAATATTGACTAGCTGTCCCCCGCGGTTTCACCCAGATCCCGAGGCATATAAGCGCGTGAGCGTTTGTTTAATTTTTAATTATAACAAAAGGTAACAAACAAACAGTGACTTTCGCATTTATAATATTAAGTATGGATAGTAAATAAAACTAGCCCAAGATTATTCGCTGTATTGATACAATTCTCGTACATCTTATAAGATTCTCGTTCTTTAGGCAAATTATCGTCCAGTTTAATTTTTTACGTATTCAATGCAACACTGCAACTCGATTGTTGAACTAGTGTTACACTGCGGTGTAACAACGGCGGCTCAGCACTATGGAACCGACCATTCTGGTGAAATAGATGCCGCTCGCTTTGCCACTAATGACTTCCTGTATTTTTTCATACGCCAATTATTTCCCGTGGGTGAGCAGGCCGAAGACAACAGGGCTTTTTTACAAGCATTTTGTCTCAAGTCGGTTTCGATTTAATTTTATACCGCTATGATGTGTTATTAGTTTTTATGAAGCGAAATGATTGCACGACGATTATTGGATGGTTTTAAATTCATTCACAGGTTTTTATATTGTCGGGTTGACAAAATATATAATACTTGGTCGGAGGTATAAAGCTCAATTTTGGTGTTTTCTAACAATGAGTTACAGTTTGGGAAGAACACAAGAAATAACCATACGAGTATAATTAATTTTTTTGACAGGCCAGTTGGGTTTGTGGTTAGCGACTCTCACTGCCAAGCGGAAGGTCGCGGGTTCGATTCCCACCCGGGAAAAACATTTGTGTCCAGGAATATGTCTGTTTGTACTGTGCCTGCGTGTAAATATCTAAATAAGTATGTATTTAGACAAGAAAATATATATGTAGTATATCAGTTACCTGTTTTTTTTTTTTTTTTTTTTATATTTCTTTTTACATTTTCTACGGACTCTTAGTCCGTACTCTTTGGAGATTCTACGATGAATTATTGTAAGATCTATTGTATTGTGTTTCTAAAAATTAACATCTTTCCGCGCGTGCTCAGCTCGTTGTTTTGAACTGAGGCTTGTGGTTCCTTAATAATAGTGTTACATAAAATTTTTCTATTGTCTACATGGATTAAAATAACTTAGCATTTACTTAAATTTAGTTACACTTATTCGTCAAAATTTATAATTCTAAATATTAAAGTTTAAGCTATTTCAGCCTCGGATGGTTTCGCTCCCAAAAGACTTTCCATGACAACTGCATCTCGATGTTTTATGGCCATTTTTAAGTTGTACTCGAAAATGGCTCTTGTCGACGCGGCCGTCGCCCGCTGGATAAACCTGCCGATCGCGTCATCACCGTCGTCTGCATAATAGGTGCAGCCAACGGTGTGTCTCGATATCGCCACTACCACGTGCGGCACGCTGTCGTGGAGTTGGAGTTTTTTGGCCTTTGTTTTAAAGATGAGGACCGACTCGTACGTGGCTCCTTGCGCTTCGTGGATGGTAAGGACGCGTGACCCTGTGCCCTCTCCATATCCCTTGCTGGTCAAGAATGCCTTTTCTTCCTGGGTATGGACCAGGAATAGGGTGTTAGGGAGTGTTTTGGGTACTTGCGCATCCGTATATCTCATTAGCTTCATGGAGTTTATTAGAAGTTTGGACGAGTATATACCATTGTATACCTCGTTTAGGGCGTATGCCACGTCCATCGGGTTACGATGTGTGCACAACAACTCCTGGCTGATGGAAGTTACCAGGTTTGGGTGTTGGTATTTTAGAGGGAAAAGATTTTCCCTGTCAATGTAGGGTAACTGGTTTATGTCTCCGATAAGGACCACTTCGCGGGCACCAGACAACCGAGCTGCCATTACGACGGATCCAAAGTGGTTCATAAGGGCTTCGTCGACCATTAGACGGTCGCAAGAATGGATGCCATCGTGCGCACTTTGGTTTTGGCTGTAGCTCCAATACTTGGAGCCGGCTTTTCGCGCAGGTCTTTGGCTGCCTCGGTTGTGGTGGTGACTACGACGTCGCTTTCCGCATCGAAGTTTTTAGTTACCCAAGTTGTTTTGCCACATCCGGGAACCCCATTTACCCAGTTGAATTTGGGTATGGCCCAGTTTTGCCACGCTGCTCCTGGACCAAGGTCTCCTGAAATGGTTTTGGCCATTTCTAGGATCCTGTCGTCCAGCATGATTTTTGTGCACCGGGCTGTGATGACTATGGGGTCCTCCGATGGAGTGTTAAATTTAGGTGGGTCTGCTCGCTCGCCTTCTTCCTCCACAAAGCCACCAGTTGTGCTATACGCAGCCATATAACTCCCTGTCATTTTCCCTTTAAGGACTTTGGAGGTCTCGTTGTTATATATGGCTGCCTCCGCCTCCTCGAGTAATGTGTTTAATACACTTTCATTTTTCTGTTGAAAGGTTTGCATGATCTTGCTGCACGTCATGAGATTGACCTCTTTGGTCGCCCTTATGGTGCCTAGAAACTCGAGGAAGGCGTTTACTGCGTGTTCTGATGGTGTTGATGCCGGGATTTGAGTAGGCAAGCTGACCTGCCCCATGTCGGCTCTCGTCCTTGCAACTGGTGTTAGCTTGGGACCTTGGGGGGGTGTTTTTAGAAAATCCTCCACTGCGGCTGCCTGTCTTTCCGTGGCTTTAGATATTCTTGATTGAACCCCCGGTATGGCAGTTTTTATGGTTTTCATGAATTTTTTAAACCGGTCTCCTGGTTTGGTCCTCTCTTCTGGACTGCCGCTTTGGTCTACTGCGGCTTTGATGGCGGCTGCCTTTTGTTGTATGCGTTCAGAACCGCTTTGAGTGATCGGGCAAGAGCCTGGGTTGGTGTTACTTGGTCTTGGTGCTGAGACGCGTCGTGGAACTTTGAGGAAGCTCCGGTCTTCCCCTCTGTTTTCGTACACGACCACCTCATGCTTTTCTGAGGCTTTGATGCAGCCACAGAGGTCTGCGACTTCACCTCTCATATACTCGATCACCATAGCGTCGACGCTTATTTTACGAGGCGTGATGGTTTGGCCTTCAATTTCTCCTATTCTGGAAAGCACTAAACTTGCAAGAGCAAATGGGGTCCGCTCCCCCCATTCCAATAGTGCGATCGTTTTGTTTCGCGATCGCACTATTCGACATGGGCAGCCGGCTACCCTCGACTCAGGCAGCGCATTGAAAACCTTGCGCTTCATACTTGTTTTGGTGGTGCTTCCGTTTAGGAGGGCGGCTAGACCCGGCGATATGGCTACGCGCTTCGGTGATTTTATTTATTTATTTATTTATTTATTTATTAACTCTTTATGCACTAAAGTACAAAGGCGAACATAATGCCTTAGGCATTTTCTACCTGTCTACCTTGGGGTGATGCAGAAACAGGCGAGGCAGGTGCACTAAAGGTGGTCAAGATAAGTGTACTTCTAAAAAAAAAAAAAATCTAAAAAAACTTATGGAAACATTCTACATAATAATTCTATTGTATATATATATATATTTACAATATTGTAATAAAATAGTTAAATAAACTTACACAATAATACAATATTACATATACCTACTTACTATATAAATAAGATATATATTATATATATATCTATATAAAACATATATAATACATATATAAATACTCGTATATAAATACATTAATACATATATGAGAATAAATAAGAAGAATATTCCGCTAACTTGTCAGGCCTAGGTGTTTTTTAAGTTGAATTTTAAATGTGTAACGACTGTTTACCATCCTGATTTCCTGGGGCAGCGCATTCCATAGGATTATAGACTGGATGAAGAATGAACGATGTAGAAAATCAGAAGAGTGGATTGGACATTGTAGTCGTCGATTATAAGAAGATCGGAGATTTTTATCATGGTTTGAAGAGGTATATTGTAAATAGGAGGATAGATAAGTAGGTGGAGTGGGAGAAAAGAGAAAGGAGTACAGAGTGGTCAGGGCTCGCAACTCTCGACGCTGTCGAATAGGTAACCACTTTAGTTGCGATCTGGCTCCTGACACATGATCATACTTGCGAAGATTGAAGACGAATCGAATGCAGTTATTGAGAAGTCGGTCAAGCATATTGAGGAGAACTGCATTCAGGTCATAGTAGCACATATCACCATAGTCAATAATAGGGAGTATCAAGGTCTGTACAAGCATTATCTTCGCGCTGGATGGTAATAGGTGTTTGAACCGGTAGAGGGACCGCAACGTCCCAGTGACTTTTTGGCTGACACTTTTGACTTGCGCACGCCAGTTGAGGGTATTGTCGAGAAGCAAACCAAGATCCTTAACCTCAGAAGTGAATGGTATGACACTGCCATTGAATTTAAGGAGTGGTAATGTGGTGCTATCCACTCTGCTGACCATGCATGAGCTGCCCACAATTATTGCTTGGCACTTAGTGGGGTTCACTGTCACACCGAACCTATCCGACCAGTCCTTCACAACCACCAGATCTTGGTTTACCTTTTCGATGATTTCAGACAAAGTGTCTACAGGCCCTTGTCGATACAGCTGTAGGTCATCCGCATACAGATGATACGCGCACTGAAGTTCAGGTGTTAGAAAATTTATGAAGAGAGAAAATAGAAGAGGAGAAAGAATACCGCCTTGGGGGACACCAGCAGCAAGATTATTCCAGTTCGATGAAGATTCATCCGTTCGGACACACTGCTGACGCCCCCGTAAGTAGGAAGAAAACCATTCTACCGCCTCTGAGGAGACCATAAGAAAGGAGAGGATGGACGACAGGATCTCATGACTAACGGTATTAAAAGCATTGGAAAAATCGATTAGAACAAGAATAGTCAATTTTGAGTCTTCCATGCCTGTTCTAATATCGCTAGTCACTTTAAGGAGGGCGGACATCGTGCTGTGGCCTGGTCTGAAACCCGACTGGAGAGGGCTAATAAGACTATTGGTAATGATAAAATGGGCAATCTGCTTATGAACGCAGGCCTCCAGCACCTTGGAAAGGAAGGGAAGAATGGAAATAGGGCGAAAGTGACTGGGGAGAGAGGGATTAGAAATCTTAGGAAGGGGACGTACATAGGCTTTGCGCCATATATCCGGATAAACGCTAAATTCTAACGAATAATTAAATATATGCGAGATAGGGAAAAGGATATGTTCAAGGATAGTGGTGATCATGTATCGGGTAATGTTGTCACAACCAACCGCTTTGGATTTAATGGATAGGATGGTCTTTTTGATCTCCCCAGCGTCGATAGGAGAGAAATTGAAAATTGCGTTACAGAAGCTTATGCCGGGTCTCTCCGTGTTATTGTCCATGAAGAGGGCTACGCCTCTTACCCTGATTCCCGGTTCCGCACACTCCCCGCATGCCATTAGTTGTGAAATGGCAATGGTGTGGACATCTATAATTGGCTGGGGTGCTGTGGGTAGTGAGGACTCGGGGACCCTGGCCATTGGCGTTTGTGATCGAGGGTCCGGTTTATTGAGGGTACTGTTCCTGCTTGTTGCTATGCGGAAGATGGTGTCCACATAAGACAGGAAGTGTAACCTTTTATAGGGGTCTGCGAGGACGTACTGCAATTCCGACAAGACCAGTTTCATGTCAATGACGGATTCTAGGTCATGTCGGGCTGCCAGGAACCGTGGGCAGTAAAGAATTATGTGCCACACTGTCTCCCTAATTGAGTTGTCACATTCGCACCCTGGGGTGTCTTTAAGGTGAAATCTGTACAGGTACTCGGCTATTCCCCCGTGTCCTGTCAAAGCTTGCACTTGATGGGGTGTCAGTTTAGTTGTCCTTACTATCCGGTACGCCTTGTCGACGTCTGGAAGGAACGTTTTTGTGACTGTCCCAGTGCTGGAGGTCTCGTAACGGTCCTGCCATTTGCGGACTGATTCTTCTCTGATTTTCCTCTTGACAAAGGATAAGGGGAGTTATCTGATTTCCATAGTACAACCTCTGCTTAGTTTAGAACTAGATGGCCGTGCGTAAAGAATATCCCAGGATATTTAATACTTATGTATTTTAATAGCTTTGTTATTTTTTTAAGTTATAGCATGTTTAATGTACTGAAAACATTACTATTTTTAAAATTATTGTATCCTTGCCATAGATAAATAAATTACGTACTTTACTTTCAATATCTTAACTGTCTGCTTCAACTATATGGTTGACCAAGATAGGTAAGATAGTTTAAATAAAAGTTACATGATCGTTATTTACTATCTACGATACAACGCCGTGTACTTGCATATCGGAAACTCTAAAAAGATATCTGATTCAAACTATATCTCTTAAAAACATAATAAATGAATTATAATAAAATCGCGGCGGTCGTCATCGGTACAAATGTGTTGTACATGTTGCCGCCCACGCGCTCGTGCCTGCGCCCGCGCCTGCGCCCGCGCCCTTCCCTGTCCTACCAGCGCTTTCATCAAACGAACTTAGATATAAGTATATACTTTATTATAAAATATTATTCCCATATATTAGATACTAGCTGTCCCCCGCGGTTTGACCCGCATTCCCGTGGGATGTCACATGTATTATACATAAAAACTCTTCAATCACTCTATCTATTAAAATAACCGCATCAAAATCCGTTGCGTAGTTTCAAAGATTTAAGCATACATGGATATAGGGACATAGGGACAGAGAAAACGACTTTGTTTTATACTATGTAGTGATTATTCTAGCCTTCTAATTTTGAAAGTTTGTGACGATGGATGTTTGTTACTCTTTCACGGAAAAATACCGAACGGATTTGGATGTAACTTGGCACATATACAACATGTTACAAAATACCCCGGAAAATATAATTAATTATCAAAGCCAACAACCCTAATAAGCTGTCATGTCAGGGAACCAGATTATTTAACAGAAAGGCCTACGTACCTATTTTACCTAATAATTGTCTACTTTAATAGTTTTTCTTTTTTTCCGTTTTTTTTGTATGTTATACAGAGCTACTACGGATCTTAAATATTTTGAATGGACTTGTTATAAAGCCTTATTTAACCTCCTTTCGGCTTTATAGGTAGTTTTGTAACACTCTGTATAGTTTATAACCTGGATTAACACATAGCATATTTTTATTCTCGGGAAAATGCAACATTCCTCGGGAACGCGAGTGAACAGGCTGTTTTCGCGTGAAAGCGTAACAAACAAACTTACATTCACATTTATAATAATAGTAGGGATGTACCTAACATTTCCTAATAATAGCGAAATTTCGAATGCAAAAGGCATCAAAGTTAAGATTATTCATTACCCATTACCACCCCACACGACTGTTTCATTTCCTTTTTTATCTATATAAATCGCCTATTATTATTTTCATGCCTATCAACTTATTTCAATACCTTGATATTGAATACGATAATTACTCATTATACCACCTACTTTCTTTACTGTTCATCAAAGAAACTTACTATATGTGCTTTCTAGGCCAACGAAGAACAATAAACAGTTAAAGCATACAAACGTAATAATTACATACTCGAGGCTACGGAAGATGTCATAAAGAATTCAAACCAATATAATGACAAATAATTATATAAATTATCCATAGGTATTATTAAAGCTTGTTTAAGAAATTATTTGCATTGCACTGTGCCGAAGTGCCCCAGCACGTTTTGTTTAACCATTTAAGGGTGAGTGAAACCGCAAACAATTATCTATATTGCAGGGAAATAGCTTTAAAATGACATGCGGTTGACTCCAGTTGCTCTTATTAAATGGCAACATTCACCATTTGGCGAATGTAAACCATTTTTAAAACGCCTGACGCCGTTTGCTAGACCCTTTGTACTCTACAAAGGGTCTAGCAAACAAATGGGTTACATGACCGGACTACAGAAAAAAAAAGGAAATTACAGTTTCTTTTATCCCTATTCCTAAAATATACTAAAAAGTAGAAAATAAGTCAAGTGCTGATTGCTATCATCATCTTACTGAGGAACAAGTATTAGGTTGGGTAAAAAGTCTTTTCGCATTATAGTATGTATGAACTTGTAATAAAATCTCTTTGGCTATACTATTTGTATCTGGCTGGTTTTGGTATCATTGAAAGTTTAAATAACATAATTCCAAATTCAAATTAGGAAAATGTGTGATTTGCATTTGTTTTTCGTACCGCCAAGATGAGTGAATCTAATGAAGAAATTAGATTCATTTTAAAATTTTACTACAAAAATGGTAAAAATGCAACGCAAGCCGCGAAAAAAATTTGCGATGTTTATGGACCTAGTGCAGTGTTTGTGAGAGTAGCACAAATTTGGTTTAAGCGTTTTCAATCCGGAAATTTTGATGTCAAAGATGCACGTCGCTCTGGTCGCCCCATTACGGATAAAATGGATGCCATTTTTGAAAAAGTGGAGCAAGATCGGCATATCAGTAGTTACGACGTAGCTGAAGAACTGGGAATTGACCACAAAATAGTTTTGGCGCATTTGAAAAAAACTGGGTACACAAAAAAGCTAGATATTTGGGTACCTCACGAGCTCACTGAAAGAAACCTAATGAACCGTGTACTCAATTGTGATTCTTTATTACGACGTCATGAAACCGAACCATTTTTGAAGAAGAACGTGCGAAAAAGGTCGTGGTCAAAGGCCGGTCAGGCTTCACAGACTGTGGCGAAACCCGTGTTAAATCGCAACAAGGTGATGTTGTGTATGTGGTGGGATTGGAAGGGCATTATTCATTATGAGCTGTTACCACCAGGCAGGACCATCGATTCTGAACTCTACTGCGAACAACTGATGAGATTAAAGCAAGAAGTTGAGAGAAAGCGGCCGGAATTAATCAACAGAAGGGGTGTGGTTTTTCATCATGATAACGCTAGACCTCACACATCTTTAGCCACTCAACAAAAATTAAGATAGTTTGGCTGCGAGGTATTAATGCATCCGCCGTATAGTCCTGACCTTGCACCTTCAGATTTCCACCTGTTTCGGTCTCTTCAGAATTCTTTAGGCAGTGTCAGGTTAACATCACGAGAGGACTGTCAAAATCACTTGTCGTAGTATTTTGATCAGAAGTCCCAAAATTTCTATAGCAATGGGATCATGTCCCTACCTACAAGATGGCAAAAAGTTATAAAAAGTTATCGAACAAAATGGTACCTACATACTTTAGTTAAATGTAAATAAACTATATTAAAAAAAATAGTTTAAAAAAACTAAAAAAATACGCTTTTTACAGAAAATCCAACTAAAAAATAAAAAATATTTTTTTAAAAAATTTGAATAATAGTGAAGAATAGTGTAAATAAGAAAAGAATATTTTTTATTGTAAAAAAAGCGTGGGGTGCATGGTGTCAATAGTTATAAATATTTTATTGACAGATATGAGTAGAAGGATTATCATTTTGATAATATCTTAAAAAGCACCCCACGCTTTTTTTACAATAAAAAATATTTTTTTCTTATTTACACTATTCTTAATGCAAATTTTTAAAAATTTATTTTTTATTTTTTAGTTGGATTTTCTGTAAAAAGCGTATTTTTTTAGTTTTTTTAAACTATTATTTATTTTGAATTTTTTGGTCGATTTTTTTATAAAAGCGTATTTTTTAGTTTGTTTAAACTATTATTTATTTTAAGTCTGTAATCATCCGATAAATAAGTAAATCGAGTGCCTGGTGCCTTCCTTAGATGAGATAGGCGGTTCTCAGGTTCCCTCTCCGAAAATTTTATTTTAAGCACAGTCGGTAACTTATCCGATAAGTGAGTAAATGAGTGCCTGGTGCCTTCCTTGGATGAGATAGGCGGTCCTCCGGTTCCCTCTCCGAAAATTTTATCATAAGCACAGTCGGTAACTTATCCGAGCAATAGGTGATCGGCACGCCTCGTAGATTCCTTTATTGGTCTTGACGCAGACCTTCCGGGTCTCAGGAAAACAAAAATCGCTGATCCTGATTATCCTAGTAAGGATAACGGGTCAAAATGTTTAAAATATTGAATTGTCATCGGTCCTTATTAAGTATGCCGAATTTCGAGTTAATCCGACGTTTTGAAGGGGGTCAAAATCATGTTCAAAGATTCCGTTACATACTAACATACATACGTCTGAAGCTAATAAATGCGTATTAATAAAAATGTTTTGAATTTTCTTCAAAAATGCGAAGGAACTTTTTCCCCAACCTATTATTTTGAAATGTTGGTGATTTCTGTTTATGATATTTTTTAAAAAGTCTTTTTAACGTTGTCATTTAAATGTTTCATCAAATGTTTGGATTTCGACAACGCATGACATGGCAATTGAATTTAATTATAATACTTCACAAGTACTAGATAAACAGTTCTTCCGTGTCCCGGTTTTATCCAGTTTCCCAAAAGAACAAGTAACATGTGTGCTGCTCGGAAAGATATTGCGTTTTATCGATGAAAGATTTCTTCAAATTGTATGCGTATTTTCGGAATTTAAATATTATAATTCCAAAGATATCGGAGATGGGTTACTACTTATACCCCTTTACAATATTAGTTTAGATATCAAAAGACGTGTCTTCACTACATAGTATAAAACAAAGTCGCTTTCTCTGTCCCTATATCCCTATGTATGCTTAAATCTTTATGTTTGCTTAAATCTTTAAAACTACGCAACGGATTTTGATGCAGTTTTTTTTAATAAATAGGTAGAGTGATTGAAGAGGAAGGTTTTTATCTATAATACATGTGACATCCCACGGGAACGCGGGTAAAACCGCGGGGGACAGCTAGTATTCAATAAGACGAAGATAGCAAGCAATAGCAACATTTCCCTAGTCGGACTGTAGTTTTTAAACGTTCTCTTTTATTTTAAATATTTTCGTTAGAACCTTCACGACAAAAAATATAAAGAAACAATTACCTAATGAGAAATTATTGTTTCGTATTCAAAATAAGTGATGGTCAAATCACAATAAGAAATGAATTTAAATAAATTATGGACGAATTTCGCCATTTGACAATGGATAAAATGGTTTGTCTGTCGTTTAATATATGAACTCATAATTTTCTACTCGTTTAATTTTATTCGATCCCACTCGATATTTCTACTCGATTTAATATTCATCAAATTGATTATAACCGTATAATATATAGTCTATGTCACCTGTGCCCTGAGCACAAACACTTATCGCAAGCGTATCGTCATCGTATCGAGTGCGCTACGCTTGCAATAGGTGTTCGTGCTTAGGCCTCTGGACCCTAATATCGGAATCGATTCACACCTGATTAATCAACATCAACTTTGTTTAGGCGTTACGGTCGAACATAATTAAATCAAGCACTTCCAAATAATATTTAATATAAAAAGAATGTCATAACTTTTCCATTTAGCTTTGCTGTAGTCGGGTAAAACATTGCAATTGTAGTTGGTATTATGCCTTACGTTCACATTTCAGTATAATATAGGTAACGAATAAAAGTTATATTTAAAATAATTATATTTAAAATGAGCTTCAGGAATAAAACTTTGCACCATTCTGTCATCGCCTAAAAGGGGCTTGTAACGAAACGTGCAGTAACATCAACATATTCTAAGAGCATTGGTAGTCAGTCTTCCATTTCACTTTATCGAAGTTTTTGACGTTTTTGAAGTTTATACGCAGTTTTTTGGAACATTTTACTGTTATTACTTGTGAGGAAGCCAGACTTTGACAAGTCAACCAAAAAACCTGTTTCTTATAATACTTTATTGTAGTTAAATATACAATAAGCTTATTACAAAACTTACGCAAGACACCGCTAGGGTTTAGATATTTTATACAGCCTAAGCTAGGCTATGTTTAGAGCCCAGCATCTAAGGATATCACATTATATACATATATCATATCTCGTATATCATAGTTCACCAATGACAGGATAAATATTGGTACTTTCGAGTTCAGACAATTTCGTGTGAGCTAAAATACCTTCACCTTAAATAACAATTGACACAAACACATAGCCTTATGTACAATATTCATATAATAACAGTGCAGGCATATGGCGCGTTTAATGCGTGCCCACATCGCATCGATGAAGGATGCATCGAGGCACGTACGACTAAATGAAGAGAACCGACCCATGTAGCCGATGGGTACTACGTGACTCCCATACCTACAATCTAGAGATAATACTAGTCGCCTGGAAACAGATATATACGTGTCACAAAACTATTCGATACAATGAAATAGGATTTCCAACGCAACATAGTAATAGTCTACAAATGTGGTCCTATATAAGTAGGCCAGTTGGCTTGGTGGTTAGCCGAAGATCGCGGGTTCGATTCCCACCCGGAACAAACATTTGTGTGAATGAACATGTCTGTTTGTTCTGTGTCTGGGTGTAAATATCTATATAAGTATGTATTTAGAAAAAAAAGTAGTATATGTAATATATCAGTTACCTGGTTTCCATAGTAAGAGCTCTGCTTCGTTTGGGATCCAGCCAGATAGCCGTGTGTAAAGAATGTCCCAGGATATTTATTTATTTATTATTTAGGGGCACATTTCAGTAATATTTATATAATGGTTACATGCATAACATATTATATATCTACGAATTGCTACGAAAGCTACGGGTGTCGGCTACGATACTGTTATAAAGGAATTACAGAAAATGTTTATTAGTTTTCTAAATACAGAGAAGTTGTTACTTAGCAATGATACTTTGCTATTTACATTCTTACGAGTACCATCTTTGTTATTTCAGCATACATTCAAGACCCACCAATCTACATTAATTTTCGTAATATCTTTCGTCGGTGGTCCATCAAATAGATAATGATTAGACAATTCAATTGATAATAGCACGTCTCGGTTACAAATCGGCTTTTTAATAACAACCTCAAACATTACTGAATGGGTTCACATTAAGAGATAGTCTTGAAGCTTAACGTCTGAAAAATAAAGGAGAATAGTAGATAGAATAACAATCAGCGTCCGGCGTAGTTGTATAATTAGCTTATCTTCTGTAGATCGGCTAACGACGAGCGATCGTGCGCGCGCGCATTGGCGAGCTCCGCACCAATCCCTGATCGTTAGACCATCGATTCTTTTTGGTTATTACAATAATTCCGACACGATTGCATCTAATTGCGCTGGTTTCTGACGATTGTGGACTGTACACGGAATTACCGATAAATCCATCTACATAGGCATCCACTTACGTTTGAAATTATATTATAATACTTGGAAATATTATTGAGAAATAAGCCCTTGTCGAAGAACAGATATCATGTCGATAATCTTCGTTATTAGATATTATTCTGCAAGACGTGTTTTCCGTGTCTTCATTGACATCTAATGAGCAGTTATAAGATGCAACCTTCATTGGAAATAACTCTTTTTTAATACATTTGACATTAACCTACCTAGAAACTTCAGAAAAATATGATATATTATATCTCGAATACCCATTTTACAAACATCAATTATTCTTGTTTATTAATGTTTTAATGAACAATTTTCAATCTGTTGTATTATTTTAGACTATATGATGACTCGATATCTGACATATCACTATGCAAATAAACTTTATAGTTAAATTAGGAGGCAAATGATTAAAAAGTTAAATCTACTAATCTCAAAATAGTAGACGTAGACTACAGAGTCTGGGTACTTAAATGAAGTAAGATGCTAAAGGTTCCACATTACCCGACGTCAAAGGAGCCTAACTGTCAACTAACTGCTAATTAGTTACGTCTACAAACTACCGCCCGCTTCGTCGACAACTTCCGACTAACAAGCACCGTAACCTAATACAAGTAGGTTCTACTTAGTTTCAAGCTGTCACATACTTAGTAAATATAACATTACACAAAACCGCAAATCGGTCCAACTCAAAATTAACCTAAGTCCCAATTCACATAATAATCTGAACCCATCGCAAAAAATAACTAAAACTGTAACAATAGAGCTCAAACATCAACTCAATTTAGCAACGGAAGTCCACAAACTACCATCGGCGAAGGTTTTAGTGATGTTTTTACAGATGTTTTATAGCCTCATCGCTAGATGGAATGGAACCGACGTACATAATCAAACCACATGCGGGGCAGTAATTGCCTCTATATTCAAAGTCCCGCTCACATCACGCCGTATAATGACAAAAATAGTCCAAAAAATACCTCCGCATATGAGATATTTTTTTCAGAGTTCGCGCGCTCGCACGAAGCTAAATTACGAAATAAAAGATTAAGTTAAAAGATCAATAAACTTAATAAATGATCTCAATAATTGTTGTATTACGGACACAATGGAGCGGCGTCGTGAAACGTCATTAAGGCGCGAACATCATTAATTTTATTCGCGGCTTTCTGACGTAAAAGCAATGGCGTCTGTCAGATTTGAAAAGCCGCACTGATGCCACCTGTTGGTAGCGCGGTGAATTAGACATAAGACCCCGCGGCGTTCCACTTGATACTGCCACTGGAATGACTCGCCGGAAACGTGAGCTACCATTCAATTGAACATAATATACAACACATGCATTTTTGAACCATTTGTAGAACATAATTAATCTACATAATGCAAGCTATTAAATTTAAAAAGTTGATTAACTGTGCATGGTGTTTCTTTACATTTCTACGTTTCCACACTTTATTTAGACTTCTCCTTGCTCATGATATATTTCATTTTAACATCTCTATATTAGTATATCATCTTCAATTCTAGGGCATCTATCTAGAGGGAATTTATCTCTCCTAATTGATACTTATAAATCAATAACGTACCTATATCCCTACTAATATTATAAATGTGAATGTAAGTTTGTTTGTTACGCTTTCACACGAAAACTACTTAACCGATCATCATGAAACTTTGTACACATATTCTTGGAGGTATTAAAAGTAACATAGGATACTTTTGTGCCGGGAAAATGTAACATCTCTCGGGAACACGGGTGAAACCGCAGGGGACAGCTAGTTGGTTAATAAATTGTCTGCAAAGGATTTCATAATTTACCTATAATTTGAATCTAATAACTTCATACGTATATATTCGATGTCACCAGCGCTTCGTAAGAATGAGAAAAAGAAGTAATGGCAATCGCTACAAGCTATTTTTAATCCAAATCAATTTATCGCGATTGAGCAGCAAACCTCCACAGTAATATTCGTAGTTATAATATTAGTAAGGTATAATTTAAATAGTCAATGAAGAACTTGCCTAAAAACGTAGATGAAAAAAACACCGAAGCCGCCTCTCAGATTAGATTTCTTTTTGGTAGCTAATTGCGTTTTATCAAATTAAAGCATTTCTGCCCGCGGCGAGCGCGAATGATTGATAATGTTTGACGAGAACCATTCCCACTAGTTTTACAGAATAAACTGTTTTGATTCACACTAATACTCGCCATTTGTCTCGGAACGTCTCGTTGACTGTTCCCTATGTTCGGTGAATTCTTAGTCATTTGATTGATTATTATAGGACCTCATTATATCTTGGCTATGATATTCATTTATTAACGGGCAACATTAATTTACAATCCAAGATATTTCAGTACACATAATGTCAAAATTTTAATTTAATCTTGCGTTTTTAGATCAGGATATAACTTTAAAAAAATATAACCAACCAAAATAAAAGAAACGTTTTTACTTCAGTTGGTACATGTTATAAATGTACCTAATTATGATTGCGGTTAATTGTAGGCATTTCTGGAACACACCGTAATTATTATCGGATAAAAAAGTACCTAATGTACAATTTAAACCTCAATAATTTTTATGAAAATAACCTCACTCAATATTTTTAAGGTAATATTTATTCGCTCAAACATTTTTTGAATATTGAATGAGGGCAATGAACAAAACAATCTTGAACAGTAGTTAAATGTTGCCGAAGGCTTTGATCTAAATTTATGTTTCGCTACTTGATACACGAATAATGGTAGTTACAAATAGATTTTCATTGTCGGATAATAAAAAAAGATTATATGTGATACACAGGTGGAATTGGTATAGGTGTAGGTATAGTAATAGGTGATGTACAGGATTGCTAATAATACGAGATGTAGGAGCAACGAGTCAATAGGTCATACTCGCGACGATCTGTTTCGTTAAATAGACAAATAATTAACACTAAACATACCATAACCGGGTCAAATGACCCATTTTGAACTTTGCATTGAAAATGCACGTATAATTTTATTGCTTTTGCACATTTGACTTCATGAGTTTTTCTTACTAATTAATATACCGTTTTACTATTTATTTCCCTTCCTAACAACCATATTTCATACATTCAAGCAGGAAACACAAAGTCGCATTTGACCCGCTTTGGTAGAAATAGGTACCTGGTAAGTGTTGGTATGATTAGTGTTAAATATCCAGGGGTAGGTTTTACATACGGCCATCTGATCCAAAATAAAACTTGTAATATGTAAACCAGATAACTGATATACAGTAGATGTGTATAAATACATACTTATATAGGTATATGTATATACAAGCTTATTACACGCTTATATGCACACAAATGTTTGTCCTGGTTGGGAATCGAACCCATGACCTGTGGGGTGTCAGTTAAGGTCTGTAACCAGCACGTCAACTGGCTTGTCTAAAATATAGTGGTAAATTATTACTTTTATTTTTAACTAGCTAGTCAGCTGAATCAACAGTAGAATTGCAATTTTTAAAGTTTAGGTACGTGGTATGGAGTCCCGGTCAAAGTACAAGTGCATCGGCCGGGGCGCGGGCGCAGCCGTCATTTCAATCATTAAGAAATTCGGCGGCGGGCACAAAGCGGTGATTGATGCGCCCGTTTACGGACCGCGGTGGCACAAGCACCGGCACCGGCCGGTAAAAAAACGCTTAATTAACTCGTTTGGCACCGCCGCTCATTAGAATTATTAATCAAACCGAGGCGGAGCGATAGCGCGAGTATGATGTATCGAGCTTTGATTACATTAACGCATTCGGCCGTCAGTAATTAAAACCACGCCGGGATGTCTGCGGCCCAACTGAGAACAAAAGCTGCCTTGCACGTTTTAGGCAACACTAATTTTGGTTTGAGTTTAACTAATGAAACAGAAAGACAAATGATATCGCTAATTTCATTGGCAGGTGATATTTTTCTTTCCCCTTACATTCACAGCATAACTTACCTACTTCAGAATATAATATTAGTTCCAAGATAGGTTTTAGATGCTGCCAATATAAACTTTTGGTTTACTATCCAGTTAAGGCACAAGTAGAACACTAAAGATGGTCAAAGCTTATAAAAAACCACCGGTTTGGTAGTCAGCATTCAACTGAAAAGAATGAATCATACACGACACGAGGCACAGTAAAAATCAATGCCTCAGATTTATCCGAGCATCGTTTACACACAGCTACATAATGTACCTACCTGTTCATTACTTGAAACGGAAAACATACGATGGATTATACACCGATACAAGATTGGAGTGAGCACAGCCAGCGGTGGGCGTGCATCCTGCAGAATTATAGTGCTATCTAATCTGTTTGAGATACTCCGAGGGTATAAACAAGGCAGCAACGCGTACTGACGAGATTTGAGCTTCTAAATCGTAGAAACACGCAGGGCGAATGGAAGAAAAATTTACTAGAATGAGCGTTATTTGTAATGCTAGATCATTCAGGGAAATAACTTTTTATGATGTACTACCAAAGGCATTATCGTAGCACAATTTCGTGTATCACTCTAATTGAGACAATTTCAGATTTTGCAAAAAAAACAAATACTTAATGAATATTGATATGAATGTTTGTGAGTAGGTATGTATGTATGTTTGTTACTCTTTCACGCAAACAACACAACACGGATTTGGATGAAACTTGCCATATAGAAAGTTTATAATCTAATAAATAAATCGGATTATTTTTAATCCAAGAAACTCAGGTACCCTCGGAAACGTGGCTGTGATCGCGGGCGACAGCAAGTCATAAATACAAAAGCTTGGATGAATGTATGGATCTTTCACGCAATAGCTACTCAACAAATTTGGATGAAATTCGGCACATACATAGTTTATAACTTGCAGTAACACATAGGAACTATTTATCCCAGGCAAATCTAACATCCCTCCCTAACTGACTATCTAACTCCCTCTACTATAAATTCCTTGCTACTTTTGTAGCTACTTTGTAAATTGTTGCTAAGTGCTCTTGCAAATGTTCTTTCTATTTTCCTGTAACATAGCCAGTCAAACTAGCCTTTTATCTGTGGTTAGTATAGTTTTGACTGAACATAGTCATATGGAGAACAATAATTTTAAACATACCTTATTCGGAAGTTAGGTAGGTATGCTTATTTGAAAACGATTACCTACATAATTACAAACTAAAGATTACATTTGTACAAATTTATGTTTCACGTAGATTTAGGTACCTACACATAAAATAGTAATGTAATACAAACTGTAACAAAACACATAGGTACATTAATCAAAAAAACTTAATCCATTTGCAGGGTTCCCTAGACTTCAATTCGCCTTTGTTTTATAATCATTGGCAAAATAGTCCTTCACAAACTTTCGTGTATTTGATGATTGAAGAAAAACATGTTATATCCTATTTTGGTCGGAAAAAAAAGTTTTTTTTACTCTAAGCTTTAGGGTTCTTGGCTTTGACCACAAACTTACCTTGGTAAGTGAAGATGTGACTAAAAATGGTAGGCACATAGGTACAACCTAGAAGTGTAGACCTCAAGTGAAACTATCGGAACAACAGGTGTTAAGAGAGAGCAACTTGGTGGTAGCCAGCCAGGGTACAACAAAGTGACTAATTGCTTTTAAATTGCACGTAATTACAATGAAGTAAAAATCAAGAAAGAAAAGACAGGTGTCACCGTGACGTTCCCATCATTCACATTACACGTAACAAAGGTCGCAATCGAAAACGGTCAATACAAGAAGCGCGTGCGCAAGTAACCGCAACCCTAAGACCTAATTGCCCTATTCCATTACAGACGAATGGGAACTCTCTCACAATAGTTACAATGTTTATTTTAGATTGTGTTCGATTAAAGCTTGAAAGGGCGACGCTGGAATAATTTGCACACGATGTGTAAGAACAAAGGACACGCGTTCACTTTGTCTTTAACCACACAGGACGTTTTGAAGGCTCTGCGGTTCAACGGTAATACTACACTTACGTTTTTTTAACACTTTCTCGATACATACCTTGCAGTTTAAGCACTATACTCAAGTATGAAAATTCTGCCGTCATTTTGTTGGAAATTTTCAGTTTCTTTACAAAGTGCCTTGATTATTGATTTAGGTTAACTACGTCATATGTAATGACAATTATTGTGTCTATTTGCGAAGGACGGCGGTGGCGCGATAGGACGGGAAGTGGCTGTTTATGCTGTTTACAGTGCAGTCATCGTCCAGACCAACGCACTTACCGACTAACTAATGTACAATGAACGATGATTAGAATGGAGCTGACATTCTTCATTCTTTTATTCTACGTTGAGTGACGAAGGATTTTGAACTTAAATACCACATCTATATTAAAAAAATATTTATGCTATTTGTGGGTTAGCGCATCACTTGCAATTAAAATATTCGTAGTTGTCATTAATGGTTTTAGGGAAGGAAAAAAAGAAATGACGAGTAGTTTCATTTTTTTGGAAAGATTTTTAGTAGGTAGTTTATAAAAAAAAATATATGCGTGAGAAAAATGCAGGGTAGCCATAGATGCAAAATGTAAGGCACATAAACCTACAATTAAAATAATTAATAATACCTACACTTCTCATGTAAATAAAATCTATAATAATAATAATAATAATAATAATAATAATAAATTTATTCTCTTTCTCCTTACAAACTAGTATAACCTACTTAAAACTTAGACAACATTATTTGAGCCTTTTATAGTTTGTAGGAGAAACTGGTATCCAAACTAAGCCGAAGCCTGTGTTATGGATAACCAGCCTCTTCCACCACGGACTAATTATAAGTTTTACATATTAGGGATGTTGAGAAAGATATTAAATGTAAGAATCTAAGTGCAAAATTAAATTAAATGGTGTTCAGTGTTGAGTTGGGTGCGAGTGTGTGTGTGTGTGTGTGTGTGTGTGTTTGTGTGTGTGTGTGTGTGTGTGTGTATGTGTGTGTGTGTGTGTGTGTGTGAGACAGTGTGTGTGTACAAGTTATGTTGTTTATGTGACTGATTATCCTACGGATAAGAAAAAACTGATGCCCTGGGATCGAGAGCTTGATGACGGTTGAGTAATGAAGATGCACTATCAGGTGAGTGAGAGAAGTGAGTGTAATTCGTGAAATTTATGTAAAAGTGTGCGAGGGTGTGTATAATTTGCGTGAATGTACTGTCTATGTGTAAATGTATCTGATAGCCCTACGGTCATGTGAATGAAGGCCTTGGGATCGAGAGCTACCGGGGCTTTTAACCCACGGTGATGCGCAATCAGATGAGTATAAGCAGTGTGAGTGAGTTTGAGTCCTATATGTATGTAATCGCAGGAGGTTTTTAGTTACAGCCATTAAACACATAGGAAAACACATAGGAAAAGCCTTATTGAACAACCTTAAGGACGGATTCAGTCTCATCATAGTCGAGCTTAAGCAGCCAATTATAAGCTGCCTTTTTACATTCATGGTGTGTTTTTTTATGTAAGTCCAGCTGCCTATTAATTTTGTTATAGACAAAGCCACCTAAAAAACAGAAGAATCCGTAAGAAAACGATGTTTTTGGATGTATATCTCGTGGAAAGACATAACAACGCCTGGCCTGGGTAGATGGTGGGGGGTTGGGTATTTGAGAATGTTGTAAAAGAATAATTTGTTGCACGTAAAGCTGTCTTACTGTTAGAACTTCACAGTAGTTATATAACTCTGTAGTTGGATAGCGAAATGGTTTGAAAGTGCTAACCTTCAGAACGGCTCTCTGTGCACGTTCTAGGTTAACTAGATACGTTTTGGACGTACCACCCCAGGTGGTTATACAGTACGTCAATATTGATTGGCATAGGGCTAGGTAGACTTGTTTAAGAATAGTGCCGTCGGCTAGATATCGTAGATGTTTAAAGATATATATTAGTTTACGGACTCTGGAAGTAAGGAGTTTGATGTGGTATTGAAAGGTAAGATTTTGGTCAATAGTAACTCCTAAATATTTATATAAACTAGTTTTAGAGATAGACGGGCAGTTACAGTTGGAGGACAAGATAGAGTGTGGTCTATGAGCAATAATATTAAATTGATTTTCAGCTGGTTGGCCTCTGTGGTTGATTGAGAAAGTCATGTATTTAGTCTTGTCGACATTAAGCGTGAGTTCGTTTACAGTTAACAGATTATAAATTTGGTTAAACCCTTTTTGTGCTAGATTGAGTGTCTTTTCCCAATTTTCGGCTGTAAATACTATTGCAGTGTCATCAGCAAAGCAAAACACTTGTCCATTTTCAAGACTAGTACTGCAAATGTCATTTATATATGCCAGAAAGAGAGTTGGGCCTAAGATACTTCCCTGAGGGACACCGTATTTTATTTCTAGGGACGTACTTAGATAGCTGCCAATTTTTACCTGCTGTGTTCGGTGTGAGAGGTAATCAGTGAAAAGAGCGAATTGTAGGCACCTTACACCAAGCGCCTCGAGCTTAGACAGGGGTCGGGGGATTGAAACCGTGTCAAAAGCTTTAGCCAGGTCTAGGAAGATTGCTAAACACTTTTTACCTTTGTCCAGGACTTTAACTATTTTATCAACTAGTGCATTAACGGCGTCAGAGGTGGACTTTCCCGTACGGAAACCAAATTGGTTTGGAGATAAAGTTCCATTATCCTCAAGGAACTTGACAAGACGGCTGTTCATTATACGCTCAAGGATTTTAGACAAAGATGTAAGGACAGAAATAGGGCGATAGTTATTGACACGGTTTCTCTCCCCAGACTTATAGATTGGATAAACAATGGCGTGTTTGAACCTATCGGGAAAGATACCCTTATTGATACACATGTTAAAAATATATGTCAACGGTGGGACTATATAATCTTTATTATGTTTTAAAATATTTGCAGATATACCATCAATTCCAATGGCACAATTCGTTTTGAGAGAGGATATTAGACGGTTTACCTCAAGTGGATCAGTCTCAAAAAATACCAATGAATTAGAACTTCTAGGAGGAGTACAATTATTATAACAAAAGGGGGGGGCACAATTTGTAGTGAGAGGAGTGGTTTTTTGAGCTTTTATCTGATTTGCGAGTTCTTCACCGACATTAGCAAAGGACGCATTTACTTCATTCACCGCGGTTTCTGGGCAAACAGAAATATCTAACAGATCATTGGACGATTCTTTAGGTTTATTTGAGTTAGTCGTCTCTTTAACAGCATCCCATAGGCGTTTTGAGTTGTTACCTGCTTTTTTAATTTTATCTTTATCGTGTTGTCGTTTTAGCTTTTTGAGTAAGTTGTTGCAGAAATTTCGATATCGCTTATATATTTTTTCGTGAGTCACATCATTTTTGTTTAGTTTAAGTTTATTGTGCATCCTGTCTCGGTTTCGGATACATCTGAGGAGACCAGGTGTAATCCATGGTTTAATTATTCTATTTCTTTGTGATATGTACATATTTAATTATAGTATTTTCGAGAATGGCTCTGTTTAAAGAATTAGAGAAATATTCTAAGGCAGAATTAGGGTCATCACACGTGTAGATATGAGAAAAGTTTATTTTAGCTATATCAGTTTTCAGATTACTGTAGTTTACTATAGTTCTGGTTGTGTTTTTGGGTTTTGGCACAAACTTTTTATTTAACATTAATAATACAGCGTTGTGATCCGTAACACTGGAGCTAACCACGATTGAGGTAGCGCGTAGATGTGTCTTGAGAATTATGTGGTCCAAACAAGAGCTAAGACGAGTTGGTAGGGTGTGAGCAGGGAGGAGACCATGCGAGGCAGTAAGATTTAAATAATCTAAAGAATTTGGATCCTTGCTTTCGGGTGTGATATCTATATTAAGGTCTCCAATGATTACAACATTTTTGAAATGGACATTTCGCGATAGTATCATATCCAGAGAATTACAAAAGGTGGTTGTGTCTTTGATCGAAGGGGACCTGTAAATGCAAAGGAAACCAATCTCATCTTTCACTTTAATTAATAGGGAGTCAGCATCATCGATTTGGGGTTCGATACAGCTGATGCTTGGGATAGATTTTTTTACATACACAACTATACCACTGTTTTGGTTAATAATTTTATTAGTTTTGTAGAAATTGTATCTAGTTCCATCTAGTTGCGGGATGATTGGGGAACAAGAAAGCCAACATTCTGTTAAAACAATAATATCGATTTGCATATTAATTCTAGCAAGTAGCGTGCAAAAGTCATTGAAATTTGCTTTAATGCTGCGAATGTTCTGAGTTATTATGCTTAGACATTTTGAGGAGAATGGAGTAAACTTGGAGCAGTTTTCAGGCTCACTGATAAGGGAGGAAGCCACCTCAAAGTCGTCCAAATTATTATTTAGATTCGATTTGATGTTATCGAATTTTAATGTTGAGATAAGTGTGGTACAAATTAAATCTATTTATTCAATTAAAACTTCACATGTAATTATTTATTAATTATGAATACTTGGCCTCTGACGCCGCCGGCTTGGAAGTTTGATTTTGCTGATGAGACGGAAATAAACAGGTATGAAGATTGCACCATAATTATCTGAAAGTGAATCTCTGAATTAAAAAAACGGAGTAGCAGAATAAAATTGCCCACTCCGTTCATTTTATAAATGAATGTGATAACAACTGCTAATCCCTGTCATCCTTATAACAATCAAGTCATTCAGTTCATTTCCACACTTGACATGGCAGCACGTTCATTGAACATGTCGTCGACACTAGGATATATCATTGCAGGTAATTTAATAGTAACCTTTATTACTTACTACTCACATAGATAATAAAATTAAATAGATACATACTAACTTACTTAATATTAACATTTATTATGGTTAATATTTATCAATTAACAATATTAACCGACCACCGACCACCTGGGGCTCGATTCTGTAAGGAAAATGACACTAACTCGAGGATGTTTCGTCGCGGCCTCCGTGCTCTGTCTCTTTCGCTAACTACGCTAATACTACCAATCACATATGAGATAAGCTCTCCAAGGCCTCCGTGAAGCGGCTCGCCGACGAAGTTTGTACTAGCTGAATAGGGGGGCAAGTCACTGGAAGCCGCTGTATGCAGGCGGCTCAGGAACGTTCGAGGTGAAAATCTTATGCTCAGCAGTGACATCCCTGGGCTATGAAGATGATGAACAACATTCAAACGTTAATTTTTATTAAATTGATACAATACTTCTTTATTTATAAATATTATTATTTCAGTGCTAGCAGTAACTGCAATGGGCCACGCTGATCCAAAACCTCACAACAAACACGATAGGAACCACACGTGTCAGGATTTTACCCACGGGTTGAGTTTCAACGACACTCAAGCCATCGGCATCTGGCACCTGCTTCATTACAAAACAGAGACCGCAAATGGCTCAGGAGATTCACATTGTGTTCAATTCTCTTCAGTAACTGATCAGGTAGAGACTTCTACTATTAGGTACTACTTCGACACCAATCCAGGCAAGTGGGGAGTTAGACTCGTCCAAAGGTTTCGTACATTAATAAACCTTCTTAATTTTGTTTGCAATTAGATCTGTTTTGGCTTGATTTTGTTCTTTTTTTTATCAATTATTGATACTAGATTGTTTTTCAGCTAGCAACATTCGGAGGTTTAAAAAGATTATTCAATTGCATCTTTCAACCTTTCAATCTTTTTGCCGTAATTTTTGACGTGAATTTTAATGTGGGGCATTAAAATTCACGTCAACACCCCATTACGAATTACCATATTTTTACCTATGATATTAATACCTTAAGTAAAGCTGAGATGAAACTTCTAAAACTCTTTAAAATTGCAAGACGATAGTATACTCGTATGTAAATAGCTGAAAATATTTTAATTCAGGGTTGAATTTTTTACATTTTGATACGAAAAATTTACTTTCGGACCATACTTTTATAATAAAATACGTATGAAATAGCATTTTTGATAACCTTACTTTTCTATCCAAAAAAGGATCGGAAGGACTTGACACAACTCATCGGGAAATTCGTGGAAAATCTGAAATGGGAGGATTTGTCGCTGAAGATGCAGATACCCTGCGCGAATCTCCATCCCAATAAAACACGAGACTACTATTTGGAGAAGCTTGAAGAAGATGGCTCCTACAGAACTCTTCAAATGCCGCCTTCCACAGGTATATATGTTCACATCGGTAAAAAAAAACCTTTGCTAAAACGATGCAAATAGAATTATACACCATTATATTAATTAGGCTCAAAAGATTGTCATAATTTACATTCCTATTTCCGTGGCCACCTTTGTTAAATTGGATCCATGCTACATCATCCATGATCTGCAATAGAGCCCAAATTCTACCAGGAGTTTTGGGTACATCTTCACACCATTATCATGGTGCGTCAGAAATAGAAAAGTACAAAGTATTTGATACAGATATTGCATATCTACTTAAAATATTGAAGAGATCTATACTGAAGAGACGGTCTTGGCATTTGAATTATGTTATTTTTCAACAAAAGTGTGTATTATAGTTACTTCGTCATGTCTTAAATATGCCAACTTAATCCCAATTTTGTTTGACAATAAATCAATCACTTATTGACTTTATTTAACTAAGTATAGTTTGATCCGAAATTGCATCCTTTACTTTACCAAAAACTAATATCGTTTTATCTGCACAGCTAAATTGGACCTTTCGGAATTCCACCGTTACCCGATGCGACTGAAAATCATCGAGGGCCAATACCTCGGCATGATGGACTGCCACGAGAAGTTTGTGTTTCTGTTAGGAAAACAGCCGCCTGAAGGCAAGGAGATCGACGAACGCCTCAAGCAGATGATTGACATCTACTGGCCTGAGGAATTCGCTTAAATTTAATTAGTAGAATGGGTTTATGCAATTATAGTCGCGTAACTATGATATATTTAATGTTATAATGAAAAATGCATGTAATTTCTTATGAGCCTTATTATCCTTACTAATATTATAAATATTAAATATGCCTACAAACAACAAACGTAGGCATAAACTAGGTATCGTGGGTATTCTTTTTTTCTGTTCTGTAACTTCATAACATTCCATTTGGATATTGGACAACATTTCATACCTAATTCTTCAGACCCTAAAATAATAAAATAGTAAATTAATAGTTCTACTGACCTTGTTTCGACAGACTAAAGGTTATCTTCTATTCATGGGTCAAATAGCGATTACCTAATACTCCTTTTATAATGAAAAAAACTTCACCATTACAAATTCAACATATTTCTAAAAAAAATTAAAAGCAGATTACATGATACCCATGGCTTTGTTCCCTCATAGTTCAGGATTTAGTACACAGAGATTCCTTCACAGTCGGTCAATTTCTTATTTTATGTATATATAGCTGTGCCCCGCGGTTGACCCACCGCGTCGCATCGCTCGCCCTCGCTATTGGTTCGTTTTCGTTCAGCATTTTGTTCGACATTTTTTCATTTTGCTTGGTTCCTAAGTGATTCCTTAGCGTGATTTTAAAACCTCAAGAATGATGCTATCGAATGCAAAAATATTTTTTTGAAATCTGATTAGGTTTTTTTATTCCAAAGGACTAAGGTTGGTCCCATATTGTTATGGTACGACGATGTATTATGAGGTTTTGACCAAGCACTAAGGCGGTAAACTGAACGAGTATCGCAAGTGAAATATTTAGTTCAATATCCTTGCTCAGTCAGAAATCTTTGAAGTTATTAAATTGAAAAAATAAACGAATTTCAACAAAAAATGAAACCGACTCTTAATAGATTGACAGGTGCTGGCTGAAATGTAATAATGATGAAGGAACTCCAATCTGACTTTTGTTTGAACTCAGAATACAGTTATTTGGATACACAGTTCAAAATTAAACCGAGAATAATCGTACGGCAGGATTTCTTTCGCTTCCTTCATTACTACAGTCAGAATATATAAAGTAGGGATTTATTTTATTGATTGTTAATTACAAAAAAAAACAGTCATGTACAATTTAGGTAGTACCAAAAATTTACTTATTAAAATAACTATTCAAAAAATCTAAAATATTTATACGGGAACAGTGGCATATAGTGCAATTGAAAAACGCTGGCATCTGCAAAAGTACAAAAACTGTATCGCAGACACCAAGTATGTTATGTAACCTAAATAATAATACCAAAAATACTTACTGGTTCCGGTAGTTTAACAGAAATTAGTACAAATATCGAAGTAATCACAAAACCAAGCGAACCATTACTTACATTCCACCCCATAGCTACAAAACGCAGCCCCCACAAATACAACGCTAAAGCACCACTCAAATTAAGTGTGGCTCGATCAACAGTCATTTTCGGTTACAATTAACCACACATTTGAGTGAAAAGTCAACCACCCACTCCAATTGATTTATTGTGTCCTACGAGTTCCGCCATTTTGTGGCGAGGCTTGTTTATACATGACTAGAGCTTGACAAGAAGAGCTTATTAAATAACATACTAGGTCATAAGTCTTACTTATTTTACCTAAACAGAATCTTTTTCTAGGACTTCTTCAAAGAGAATAAAAACTACTAAGTTGACTAAGCTGACATATAACCTAAAATTTAAAAGTTGTCCTTACGATAGGTTACCTACCTTGGAGTGAGGCAAACAGAACACCTGAACCTGTTTATTTGATATTCCATCTAAACTGTTATGTTTATAAAGAAATACTTGATTCTATATAGTATAGTATAGTATAGTATAGTATAGTATAGTATAGTATAGTATAGTATAGTATAGTATAGTATAGTATAGTATAGTATAGTATAGTATAGTATAGTATAGTATAGTATAGTATAGTATAGTATAGTATAGTATAGTATAGTATAGTATAGTATAGTATAGTATAGTATAGTATAGTATAGTATAGTATAGTATAGTATAGTATAGTATAGTATAGTATAGTATAGTATAGTATAGTATAGTATAGTATAGTATAGTATAGTATAGTATAGTATAGTATTGTATAGTATAGTATAGTATAGTATAGTATAGTATAGTATAGTATAGTATAGTATAGTATAGTATAGTATAGTATAGTATAGTATAGTATAGTATAGTATAGTATAGTATAGTATAGTATTACTGGTTAAGACATTACTAGTATTTTATTATTTATATATTAATTTACCTTAAAACATACGTCTATCTTTACAGGCAAGCCTAAAAAAGATATAAATGAACATACCTAACAGTCGGTAAAGTAAAAATGCTAATACAAGTAATATCGAGCTAACTGACTCTTCCATTAAAATCGCTCGCTTCTCTAGATCCAAGTCCCATGGCGTGTGCCATAGAGGGTGCAACGCTGTTCATTTGTCTAAACGCAGTAACGTTTTGAATGGCACTTCACGAACGAAGGGCTGGGAAAGTGTTGCACTTTACAAAAAGTTAAAACGCTCCGCGAGTATTCAAGTAGCGGCTGGCTGTTTAATTGACTTTTGTTCCTGTTGTTTATAAGCCAGTTTTTGATTGTGTAATTGCAAATAATTGAATATTATATTATTAGATATAGGTTAGATAAAGCTACCTATTTAAAGCTCTGTGTCGTGGCATACGCGGAAAGATGTTAATTTATAAAAGCGCATTACAATTTATCTTAAAATAATCTATTAAATAAATAAATATCCCGGGACATTCTTTACACACGGCCATCTGATCCCAAACTAAGCAGAGCTTGTACTATGGAAACCAGATAACTGATATACGACTTTTTTTTTCTAATTACATACATAAATAGATATTTACAATCAGATACAGAACAAACAGACATGTTCATGCACACAAATGTTTGTCCTGGGTGGGAGTCGAACCCGCGACCTTCGGTTTGGCAGTCAGAGCGCTAACCACCAAGCCAACTGGCCTGTCCGTATTAAAGATCTTTAATCTTTAAAGAGTACGGACTAATGGTCCTTAGAAAATGTAAAAAGAACTACATAAAAAAATGTGGTAAAGTCGGTTACATACGATAGTTTAACGTGACAAAGTCATAACAAAACATTGATGAAATGATTGCATAATTTTATGAATACAATTGAATTATTTTTATTGAATTATCTTTATTTTGTATGGATATAAAGAAGGAGAGAAACAAAATCTACAATTTAATTGATAAATTTACTTTTATATGCACTCATTAATTCAAATATGTTAATTACTTTAACGAACAGATAATTATAACTAAATAATAAATACTTGAAATTATACTAGTAATCAGATTTTTAAAATGCAAGAATAATGAACCTTGTACAATGATCGTAACGGGTCAATTTTTCGTGGATGCAGCCAGCGTGCATCGATTTATTAGACGTTGTCGCGTCAAAAATTAAAAAACTATGTGTCGTTACTCGGTTGCTATGAAACCTGAACTAAGGAACATACCTACTCAATTGATGATCATAAGAGAACACTGAGTACTAAAACTTACGAATCAATGCTTAATCGCACTGGGCGCCCGTGGTAAACTAATATGCTATTATAGCATAGATATAAGCAGTATAGCATTGCTATACTGGGGGGCAATTCCACTAACAAACTAAAAATTATATTAGGAAAGTTTTGAAAGAAAAAGCGTATTACAAGGTAGTTCATTATATTGAAGATAAAAATGTATGGAAATAGCTGCTCTCTGCACAGTGCACCTCTAAATCTCTTGTTTAAGTTGTAAGTACCTAATTATTGTTATTTTCTATTTTGTAGTCTTGTCATATTTTTTTTTTGTTTTGTTTTTATTAATGTTACCTATAATAAGTATTTTGTAATTGTTAAATATAAAATTATGTAAAATTGAAATTATAAAATAGCCAAAAAGTCAGAATAGATAAAAATTTATATAACAAATAAAAAAGAATGTAACCTTGCTGAGTTTCTTGCCGGTTCTTCTCAGTTGAAGGCTGACTTCCGAACCGGTTGTAGCTTCAGTAACTTTAAATTTGACCTTCATAAGTGCCCTCCGAAGGCCTAAACTGAATAAATGGTTTTGAATTTTGAATTTTGAATTGAACATATTTTGCACCGAACCATTACCATATCACAACCAAACGTCAAATTTGACGTTTAATCGTATTGTACTAAACACACCAACGATCGAACTGCGGTTGTGTTTAGGTAATGGTTCACATTCGATCGAAAATTACGTCAAAATGTACGTATGTTCGTTTCTGTTGTAGTGAGTAGGAATAATCAATTTGACATTAATCGTAACCATACCGTTGCCGTACCAAACGTGCAACTCGAACATTGCATTTAGTGGAATTGGGCCCCTGAACTCAATCTCGATACTAAATTCACGCAAGCGATTATTGTCTGTCTCTCTCGTGACCTTTGCGGTCTGATGAGAGGCCTGCTATTATCAGCGTGCTCGTATGAGTTATTACTGGATCCATATAGTTTTGGTTCGTGGATAGTAAATACCCCTTGTCTAGGTGTTGATGATAAGCGTGATTCTACACGAAGACATTAAAATTACACCACCTGACACTATCCAAATCGTTAACATTGTATATAGGTAGGTATATCGTATGAAATGACCGCCGTACACAATGTAATTACTTTGTAAGTTTTAAAATTACTTTCAGCAAGTTATTAAGTTACGCCGGCGATTCAACACGAAACCCAAGGTACATCGTCGAGTCATTATTAAAAGTTCAAATAGTTAATAACCGCTAAATAAAGCCGATAAGAATGTAGGCTCTGGTAATAATGAAAGAAAATGTAATTTTCGGCCGTTTGGCGACCATATCGATGGCAAAGTTTTTCAATTACCGGTTGAAAGCGACGTCCTTAATTATCGTGCCAGATATAATTATAGTTCCAAGATATAACACCGACTTGCTATCACCAAATGAGAAATTAATGTGTGTTTAATTAAATTTTTCTTTTGTTTTCGTATATGTATTTCGTACTTATTTTGATATTTGTACCTATTCCTTTATCGATCGTCCTTAACTTAAAGGAACTTGTAAGATGGTGCAATTAACATAACAACCAAAAAGTTCTGAAGAGTTTAAATATATCCCTTTATTACATTAAAGAAAAATAGGTAGATACCTCCTTTTTGGAGTTCCGTACCCAAAGGGTAAAACGGGAACCTATTACTAAGACTCCGCTGTCAGTCTGTCCGCCTGTCTGTCTGTCAACAGGACGTACCTCATGAACCGTGATAGTTAGACAGTTGAAATTGATGTATTTCTGTTGCCGCTATAACAACAAATACAAAAAAATTGAATAAAATAAGTATTTAAGAGGGCTCCCATACAACAGACATGATTTATTTTTGCCGTTTTTTTAGATAATGGTAGACGAGTTCGACTCGCACTTGACCGTTTTTTTTTTTAATTCTCATCCCATTCTTATTGTTCTAAAAAGATTTTAATTAAGAATCCTACTTTAAAAAATGTGCATATTTATGTGCAAACACATCTAAGGTATATATTGCTGTCAAGTTGCACAATAAATCAATGGTATAATATGGTCGCAGGTTAGCCGTCGCATGGAAGTTACGAGTGGCGTGATTGAGCCGCCGTTTACTGCGTGCCACACACCTGTAATTACATACGAATGAACCTCGCATGTTAATTGTTGGGAAATTTGGTACGAGCGTAATGAGCGAGGGTGACTTTCTGACTTGTGGGAACGCGCCTATTGCCAATTAAATTAGACAACTGTTTAATTATTATCTAACAACCGATTTCTGGAACTATTCTGTAAGGAAAATTAGCTCGACGATGTTTCGTCGCGGCCTCTGTGCTCTGTCTCTTTCACCAACTACGCAATCATGTGAGAGGTAAGTTCTCCGAAGCCTCAGTTCGGTGACTCGCCGACGAAGTTTGTATTAGCTGAATAAGGGGGCTGTTCCCGCTAGCTTATGGCCCTCGGGAGCTTGTACCTGTCACTCGGACTACTTTCTAATTACGGATAGTTATCTACGAATTATAACGCTTTTTTCGTTAATTAAATGAAGATTTAATTACTTTGTCTAATTGTTTTATACTTAAAATGATCCAACTTTGTACAATTAAAGGTGATTTATTTAATAGGTGTAGCAAAGTTTCTTATAAACACTTGTATACCTACCTATCTCAGGTTTTATTTACAGTAAGGTTATTTAAGGGCACTTTAAAAATATACATTGACGGGCCAGTTGGCTCGGTGGTTAGAGACCTTGCCTGCCATATAATAGGTCGCAGGTTCTATTCCCACCCAAGACAAACATTTGTGTTCATGAACATGTCTGCTGTTCCGCGTTTTGTAAAAGTATATTTATTTATTAATTTTAACAATTAGAATGGTTTACACCAAAAACACAAATTATACATGTCTACTAAAAAAAAAAGGATGACAATAAATGAGATCAATACATTTACAAATACTAAACCTGTCACTTTAGCGCCTCACAATACCTCAAACATAATAAATAGTATGTATGGATTTAAAAGAATTCTTTTTGAAAAGAAGAAAAGTACTTAGTACCTACCTATATGCTGTAGTAGGTAAATCAGTTATTAGTCGCCATAGTAGCAAGCTCGGCTTAGTTTGGATCGGATGGCCATGTGATATGGTATTATTATAAGTAAAAACCTTACCACAAAACATAATTTATTTAGACTCAGTTATAATTATAAGAAAAGCAATTTACAATATTTCCTTAGTTTTAAATAGGCACATAGACAACTAAGAAAAATACCATACTTACATATAATATACATACCCAAATGCAAAGAGATTAGAGGTTGATACATCCATATACGTAATATGTAGACATAACTACTTTTAATAACATAAGTATGCATATAGAACCGCTTTCGTTACAAAGTTCCGTTCGTAAAGCATCGTTTAGCGCTCGGAGTAAATTCCACGGATTTGCATAGCTAATCGGCTGGTTACACGAAACCCGCGATAAGGGAAATATGCTGTTCAATGATTTACATTCGTTACTACGTGGTGCCTACTACATTTATTAGGCCTAAACGAGACGATTTATAGCGCTCTTGATAAATTCGAATCGAACACCATAAATAAGATTAGATTGATAAATACCTACCGAGTGAAATTAGAATGCAGGCGTTGTGTAAATAATGAATTCATGGATGGAACAGATGTTGATATTGTACGTGAGAATTCAACTATTTGCCGGTAGGAATGTAAGTAATAGTAACTTATTAGTACTAACGATTATTATTTAAAGTATTAATGGATAGACAAAGTTTAAGTGTAGTATATAAAAGTAGGTATATAGTATGCAAACGTTATCTCAACTAAAAAAAACAAAAAGATCGTTGTATTTCTTGCAGCTTAATATTACATGACTTTATTAAAAAAGAAAGGCATTAGGTACACTCTTCTACGCTTAACACACAACTTTGTAAGTAGGTACCTACATAATTCACCTATAACGAAGACAATTTTCTCTTCCTTTCGTTAGTATGTACCTAATAGCATATGAATTACAATCCATCGAGTAACAAACCGAGACTAAGTGCGGCCGAATGTTTCCGTTCGGCCAGTCTCCACGGCCATTACAGCCGAGAGGCGACGCCGATAGAATTACCGGCCACTGAATAATTTGATAGGGGAAATGATTGATACAACAATCACACGTAATCAGAATCGTGTCGGTGCGATTAGGCCCCCGTGGGCCGCCACTGAGGGCGCCGCCACCGCCGCACAACCCGACAATTGCTCACCGACGATGTGGCCAAACGATATTAAACTTAGGTACCTACCTATATTAACAGCTTAAGCCCCGGCATACCCCTATGTTTATTTCGATTATGCCATGTCTAACTCGCAAGATATTGCCGGATAACGCCCTTCCTAAATAGTGTTAGCAAATAAATCTATGATGTTTATTTTCATCGCATTAACATCTAACTACTATTCTTTTCAAAGTTGAAGATATACTAATGTTGATGGGACTTACCTGATTTGTAAAGAAAAACTAGCTTGTTTTCGGAAACGTTTTCACATAGTTAACTGCCACCGCCATCATGCGATTCGACAATTAACGACCTACGCAGCCCTAAGCTCGGGGGTGGGAACAATAAAAATAAAGTTCACGAAAAACTTATTGACCACTTAAAAAACAGTGCTATATTTAGTTTTGGTTACTCATATAAACTCTTTTCTCTTACCTTCTTTAAGAAGTAGTAAAGCTTTTAGTGGCTCCGGGGAAGTACCTACTATCCTTATACTCATTTTGGCCGTGAAGCAGTAGCGCACTTGTATAACTAAATGTTAGTTAGAAAGGTAAGGCGGCCGGTGAATTTACAGGCACATGAACTTCACTTACGTCAGGGTCGACATCGCATTGGGGGTGCCCCAGGTGTTGCAAACGTTCATTGGCAGCTGTGCGTGAACATGTCTGTTTGTTCTGTGTCTGAATGTAAATATCTAAAGGTATACATGTAAGTATATATTTATAAAAAAAGGAGTTTAAGTATGTCCGTTATCTGGTTTCCATACTTCATGTTCTGCTTAGTTTGGGTCTGCTTAGATGGCCCTGTGGAAAGAATGTTTCTGGATATTTATTTATATTCAGCCCAGGGATGATTGCTGAACATAGGCCTCCCCCCATAGATTTCCACCTGGAACGGTGCATATATATACCTACTGATCCGCCTGCATCTAGCGACTACCAGCGACTGACCAGGTCGTCGATCCACCTGGTGGGAAGATGTCGTACTCGGCGGTTTCTGTTCATGGTCGGCACTCGAGAACCCTTCGTCGCACACTTCAGCTCACTGACTCTACCAGCTATGTCCAAAGCTATTGATTTTCTACGAACGTCGTTTCGAACCCTGTAGCCTATACAAATTCCGAGCATAGCTCGTTCCATAGCTCCCCTAGTAACTTTGCGATTATTTATACAGCCAGCAGTAAAAGACCACGACTCTGTTCCATAAGTCATCATTGGCAACAAACTGATTAAAGACCTTTGCCTGGGTGTCATAAACAATAGGTCTCATAATCCATGGGTGTCGTAAAAGTCAACTAAAGAAATACACCGCGAGGGCTGGCAGCAGACCTAAGCAACACCACCTCACTGCGAACACCAACCCGCCTGCCGCGGCCAAGCATAGCCCCCAGCCCTCCATCCCGGGCTACGGTAGCGGTCACAGTACCAGCGGGGCAGGGGGTGTCAAGCGTCAGAATTAATATGAGCGAAAATAGCTCGGTGATACCTCCTACCGCTTAATATGGGTCGCAGATATTTTCCTGGGGCATAGTCTCTATCTACTTGCTCGTAATTTACCTGCGATTCCTAGAGATATAATACATTCCCAGATAACTATGTTATATTCCAGGTTTTTTTTCAATTCTCAACTCCATTCAGTTGTTAAAGTGCGCCTTAAACAAACATACGGGCAAACAGACATATAAACCTTTGCATTTATAATGTATATAGGAATATGATAGATATATCATACATTTATACATAAGCGTACTTAATGTCATAAGAAAAACGTCAATAAGCTTCGTCTTCATTAAATTACTTAACAGCCAAGTTCAAACGACATTACATTTACCAATTTCTAAAGACTTGACCAATATACTTATACAAATATTTTTTATTCCAGCTTTAATGTTATTTCTAAATGGACTATTTCGTTATATTTATAGCTCAAACTTTAGTCATTCAGTACCATAACAACCCTTTCTCATGTTAATGGCCCTCTCAAGTAACTTTTGACAAGATGTGTAGGGTTAACTCGAAAATAAACAAAATATTTATATTTATATACACATTTATTACAGTTGCATACAAACCGTACACAAGGTATAAACAGGTCTATAACATTTATTATGTTGTTTTTACATCTATGTACACTTAAATAATCTGGCTCGAGAGCAGCGGAGGCTAAGGGAATGTATGAAAAAATAAATACATCTTATAATATTCACCACACGTAAATTAAAATGGAAATACTAATTATTTTGTAAAAAAAAAAACCATTAAAAAATGTTTTGACTAGCCTTAAAATAAGTTGGTATTACGAAATTATTCTTATTTCTATTGAACAGAATTATTAACGATAATCAAATGGTACTAAAAGCGACACATGTTATCATTAGAAATATTTGTGCCTTGATAGACTTTTTGATGGTCTCCTCGTCAGTACCACATTTAATCTCGGTCATCAGCCTCGTTGTTCACGTGCCAGGCTGTAATACTAAATGCCACGTTAACACGATTAATATAAAACAGAACAATCTCTAAACGAAGGCGCATCATTGAGTTACCATTCCTCTTCCGAAGTACCCTCTACTATCACAAACATTCCAATATCCTAAATAATATCAGTCGAACTTAGCGACTATTACTAATGCACTCTCTGTCTCCAACACTCGAGAGCCTTTCACTGAGGTCCAGTTTAATTGTGATTAAGCAATGTAAAAGATTTACTACAGTGACCTTACACCATCTACAATTGAATATAATTTAACAACTCGAACGTTTTTAATATTTATCCATAGTAATGTCACTCATAATTAGCTAAGCTCAAAGGGCTATGACTATAAATGATTATTAAGGACCATAAGATGCAACTTTCAATAAATTATTGGTAGATACATTATTTTATTAATTGAAGCACGCAATCCTTCATAATTTTTAGGAATATAGGTGCAAAGCCCTGAAGCACTACATAATTTTTAAAATATTATTTGGTTACATTAATTTTATATTGTGATTCATATGTCTATAAATATACACTTCATTGAAAAAAATATCGCACCCTTCTACAGATTTCGATTGAAAATTATTCAATGTTATTGATTTTCGACTCATAGTCCATACCACAACAATGCTAAGCATTAAATACAATTTAAGAGCAATATACATAGGAGACGTATTTACAGTGAAGCATATCACAAGATGGCGGCGAAGATGAGGCGTGTTCAAAATGGCCTTCCGTTCTGCGGCCGCTCGGGCAGTTTCGGTGGCACGTTCGGCACTGGTCGGCTATCAAAATACAAAAATAAATATTAACAAAAATTCTGCAATATAACAATACTGCAAATATTTACAGTGAATCTAAACAGTAAACAGTTTGCGCTAGACTATAATATTATGTGTATTAACAGAATTGTAAAAACATACGATACAAATGACATCATTTTTCAAGCGTAAAAGTAAATTAAAAACTGTGAGAACATATTTGATAGACATCACATCAAATTAAAGGTATGAGAGTATGTATATAGTATGTTGAAGTGACTTTATTCTCCATGCGATTATGAACTATAATTGATTCGGTTCATTGAACAAAGAATTGGTTGATTTTAATATGATAAATTGACGATACCTACAGTCTGTCCAATATAAAAAGCCCTTTTGGCGTTTAAAAATGTTATAGAAAAATATACTCTATAGCTTCTAAAAAAGGGTCCATCTATAAAATGAAGGTTTCTTATATTGGACAAACACTAAAATTACAGCAACCTTTTTATCATGCTCACTAAAGAACCTTTGCTTACCAATAACATATTATGATTGTTGTTTTTGTTATCTGTTCCTATGAAACACATGCACCAAATGCACAAAACTGCAATACTATAAGACGTTCCTTAACGCAAGCATATCATTCCGAATTTTAGAATATTTCAATAAGTATTTAGAAACTATATCAAATAGTTAATATTATTTGCGTTGGCTAAGAGCAGGTTCGCCTCATACAATCGGTCGCCTGACTTGTTGTCGGAGAAAAGAGGAAACAAAAATTCGACTAATATTGAAGGTGATCCTGAGTGGAATCTACAAAACGTCTGAGGCTGACTAGAGGTGCGTTGGTAGTATAGGATTTGTTTTTCTCTCCGACAAAAATTGTGCGAGCAACACATAAATCACGCAACGTATATTTGTTTGCACTCTACTATCATGTGTCAAAACCGACTGTCCCAAATTCGGATGTGGCCTCTGAACACCTTTAAATTAATGTGTTTGTAAACAGTGTTTAATGAGTTTTTTTGTTACAAATATCTTATGGGGCCCAAATAGAGTATAAGATACTCAAAGTCCCTTAAAATCCGATTTTTAGTTAATAAATTAAAAAAAGAGGCTAAGCATACGTCACGTGATTTATGGAAACCCCCTTACTCCGCCATAAAACTAATTTAAAAATAAAATTCTTGTTGAAATATTCATACCATAATTCAAACTCAGCTTACCCAATATTATATCCGGAAGGGAAATTTTTCCGAACAAACTGTTTGTTAGTGGGATATGAAACCAAGTGACATTGGATATGCCTAACTACTGGAATAAATTAAACATCTTTAGTACACATATAGCATTTAATTACTCTATTTATACAGCATAAGATTAACAATATTCATAAACTATATCAAATCCAACAATCACTGCCTATACCTTTTTTTTTTAGATGGTACTAACGCTATTAACAAGAGAGAGAGAGCAAAACGTTAGATGATTGATTTCTTTGTATAATATCCGCTAATATCGATAGAGCGATGAGATAACTATAGCGCAAACACTTCATTACGTGTAGGAACTCGATCATTGATGCCCTCACATCGTGACATATACAACTAATGCTCTTGACATACCGGTCCTTTGGCCTGGCATTAGCAATCGAATCACATTCCAGAACTAAATAATTCCACCAGTTTTCTACCTACAAAGATAAATGAATGAATACTTATTTCATTGTCCCGACTCCCAATATAGTTTCTTAACCACCGCCTATTCAACGTTCACTCAGATCGAGATTATTGAATGATGCAAAATTGATGCAAGACGATTAGTATTATTAAGAGTAAAATCCACAAGCTTTTATCGTATCCATATTGTATCACCATCAATAAAATGTTTCTAATAATTGACCAAAGGTATCGCTACCAGCAACAATATAAGAGACAACTGCTTTGGTCTTAGCCATTATTCATAATAAGTAGGTACAATTAATTTTACATACATTTTTTTTTTTATTAATATCTCATAAGTAACTTTTTACGTTAGTATTATGTAATACCAGTTTATACTGAAACATTTGATTATGTATAAGTTAACAAACAAGCTGGAGTATAATTTCGAGTAAATGCATTAACTTTGGATACGCTCCGTAACTACACGAGCCAAGAGAGATAAGTTTTTTAGTAGACGAGAGTATCAGTCCTAAGCTACTGGAACACCTAGACACAGACGTGAGTACACGTTGCAAACACGGTAACTACGCATCTAGCTCTACGCGACAAGTGTCGAGTGCGGCAACATCAACAGATAAACTCTTGTATACGTACAACACTAGCACATTTACAAAATAATATGATATGCTCATTGGGTCACCGTACGCTGGTTCTGAAACCTGTAATGCCCTCCGCGAAACAATATCGTTTACATAATACAATTCAATATACACCTATCTTAAAAGCCACTGAGAGTAACATTTACAATTAATAATAACATAAATTTAATTACATGTCCCACGGATATAATTATTAATTAATATTACCTACATAAAACAGTACGATCGTACTGTATGTCTGTACGTAACTCCATTACATAGTCATGAAGCTTTTGAACAACAATAACTTCATTTGCAATTAATACTGCATATAATCGTTTGAATCGTATTTAAGTAAATTTTAATACTAAACAGTAATTATGTTTCGTCCCTTTCTTATAAGTTTCGTTTTGTGAATTAATGTTTAATAATCATGAATTATTGAAGCGCTAATAGGTATATTACAATCGATTTTAAACATTAACCAACTTGAATAGTATTTAGATTTAAATTAGTCTCGCATGGAATGTTAACTAACAAAAGAACACATAAAATCTGCTACCATCCAAATCATAGAGAATTATTATCCACAATGTGTGTGATCTTCGGATATTTGGAAAAAATATTGGCTTTAATAGAATAAAAAGTTTAATTTTTATTCATTAACATCTTAATGTTAATAAAGATATATCACTACGCTAACATAGGTTATGTATCACAAGCAAAGTTTATATTTATCATACATGGGTAAATAAACATATTGCATTCTTGCAGATTTTTCTATTTCTGGAAATTATGAACAGATCGGACGTAAAAATCTATTTATCCAAGTGACGCTTTAGAAGGTCGGGTTAAAGCGGTCACTAAATTCTTCGTTATCACACACAACCAGTGTCTTGCATGTTTTTTTTTAATATTGTACTTAATTCGTATTTTACCAGCCCGATACAAATCATAACTATTTAAAAAAAAAATTGTGAACATCCTTACTCATTGAATCACGCTATCCATGGACACGTGAATATCATATTTTTGACAGTGTTTCCATTCTATACCATATGAGTAAAGGTGTTATTTTATTTACAATATCGCAATTTCCAGTACCATGCATTTTATATCCAAATATTTATTTTTAACTTTATTTACCCATGGACGCAATAACACAGTGTTAAACAGGCACAACAATTTTAAATCTGGATAAGAAATTGTAGACAAAGCCCAATATGCGCCGAAACATAAGTAGGCACGGCGTAAATAAAACGATTTATTTTGTAAGAAACGATGGCTATGCCGACGTTATCTTTCACAAAATGTTAATTTGACTTCAAGGTAGGTTAAACATAGTGCTTGAGACATTTAGGTCGTTAAGTTAGCTTAACATAAAGCGCAGTAACTTACATCAATATCAAACATCGCTCACAGAAACAATATCTAAGCTTTAGTATGTCAGTGTTGTGTATTAAATAATATATTCATTTCACAACACGCGTTAAACGATGTCTCATCGACATCACACAGAACAATAAACTTCACACACATTTTTAGCAGATTGGTTTCCTGTCTCTCATAACAAGTTCATTAATTTAATTAATCGAAAAACAAAATAATGAATCTACATAATATATCACATCAAAACAATTGTGTTACAAGAAACAGAACTCCGGCATAACGTACCGAGAACGTGGTCACATAATTTAAAAACACAAATATGAATTGAATAACCATTAATTGGTTTAATAACAAGTATGATTTTGGCTCAGACTGTAAACACGTGACGTACGTTCGGGAAGGACGCGTGCATTGCGTACGCACAATGTGTAGTCACATAGATAGTCGGATGCATTAATGTTTACTTGAATCTGGCGAACGCAGAGCTGAGCTCGTTGATGGCGGCGTTGGTGACGGCCTGCCCGACCGCCTGGTTGATCTGGTTGCGCATGTGCGGGGGCAGCTGGTTCATGGCACCGGCCGCCGCGCCACCTCCAGGTCTCCTAATTATTTTCATATATACACATAAAATAGGGAATATAGGAAGGAACTCGAAGGATTAGCAGTTGAGAGTAAGCGTGTAAACAATCGCAGCCAAATAAAAGTTTGATCAACAATAAAGCTTTACTTCCCACAGCTTCTCTGTAAGACATTCTGAAGTAACGTAACCGCCATAATTTGATGCTAATTTAAAATACGTACGTGTAACATTTATTACTTACATATAAAATAATTCTTACAGGGCAACTGTGAATATACATATAGCAAGTCTACTTACTTCAATTATTAGTTCATAACACATATTGAAACAGTGTTTTTATTATAATATTACAAATGTTGTCTACAATTGTGCCCTGCTGTACATATTCCAATAGATTGCACACAAAAATCAGTTTAGTTTTAACACAAATAAGACTGTATTTAGTCAGCTGAGATGTTATTGAAGATCACACACATAATTAGTGTCCATGCGATAATTTTAATCTGTTAAAATATATAATATTAAAATAATCCATAATCAAGTGGAAAAGAGAAACGCTAACATTTCCATAATATGTTGTATTCAAAAGCGGGCATATTGTTAAACCTTGTTTTATCTCAACGGGACCACGACATTATTGTAAGTGTATAGCTGACGGTTAATGTTTATTAATTTCATTGTAAGCCGACTAAACTTAAAACCGAAATCTAGCAGCGAAAAATTCAGAAACGAGTGAAAACATTAGCAACTTCAATATATATAAATCAATAATTACAAAACATCTAGCTGGTAGATAGACTCATTAAGGACTTGAGTATTGGACATCAATTATGAACGAATAATTATAATTTTTCAATAATATAAATTCAATCATTGGCCGATCTTTGTTGTATTTTTGTGTAAAGTTCATTTAATTCCCCATAAAAAAATACTATCTCTTTATTTCCTTTAAAATTGATAAGACTATTGATTTAAGCTAATCAAAATATAGCAAATGAATATAACGAGCAATAACCTAGTGATCAATACAAAATTTAAGTTAAGCCGGCTATACTTCAAGTTAATTTTCATTACCAACTTTAGGCGTGACATATATAAGTTAATGTATAACTGTAATTAGACACACAATATAGTCTATACTGCATAATGTTAGCGGTATATCTCGCCGTAGGCAGCCTATATTGTTCAAAAAGTCCACAACCACTATCAACTTTGCCATGTAAATATACATATTTTGGAAACTCAAAGTGTAAATAGGACTAATGAAGCAATATAATAGAGTGCCAAACTAATGACGAACAAAAACCTTCGCTTAGTGACAGGCTGCCTACAAGAGATACTTAAGCAGAGATTATCAAGTCATAGTCTACGAACATTGGGTAAGTACTGGTAAATTTCACTATTATTTTAATAATTTATGGAAGCAACATTCTTTCAGACGTATCATAAGTATTTGATATTTTACATCACTAATAATATTGTATATAACATATGTATAATTCATTGAATAAACTTTCCGACAGTTGTTAACTTACTACAAACGCTTGTAATATATTGCTACTTTTAAAATCCTAGTGTTTTACGTGAGTAATTTAAAACCATAGATAAAGATATCGCATTTTTTTAATAATTCGTTACCGTTCCATGGTATTATAAAGCAAAGCTGGGAAAAGTGGAGCATACGTCAACTGTAATAAGTTAACAAGCTCATCGGAGTTAGTACCTTATGCTCGTATGTAACTTAGGTTAGTTAGTTAGTTGGCACGAGCCGCGCCTGCAGCTTAGCGCCGCCTGCGAAAACAACCACACGCTCAAGTTCTACACTTCCTGTATAAAGCCAACTCTACTTGAATTGAAAAACTAAATAATTTTACTGTAAAAAGCATTCTACATAAGTAAGATTTAATATATCGATACGATCAATTTATTACCACAAACAAATACAACCTGAAATGATTAATTAATTTGTCCTTCGTTAAAAAACAATGTATGTTAATACATAACCCAAAGTCATCCACCATATAAATAATATGAATCCTTTTTACGTATATAAATATTGTGTATAATAAATAGATAGACATGAAGCATAATAATTCAACTGCAAATTATGGCCGTTACATCACTCACACAACAATTTGTTTAACGCTTAAGCAAAGCTCACACACCAAGTAAGCAGTTCTATCTACTTATTGGGATCACCAGAAGCATATTCTCTTTCAAAAAGATTGTAATAAAAAACCTCTTTGGTAATTAGCACACAAAAATATGTATCGTGTAGTTTTTTTTTAAAGTGGGTAATTGAAACACATTCGTTATAACATATGAGGATTTGACTTATTATCAACATCAATAATTTTGGATGCGACGTGTATAGTGGCGGTAGTAAAATCTATAATGACCTATCAATCGTTACCTCAATATTAAATTAGATAAAGCTGTCCTAGTAAAAATTCCTCTACAGCTCAGTTTCTCTATCTAGCTTTCAGTATTGAGCCCCCAAAAAGCCAAAACTATTAGGCTAGATATATCCAGAATCAACCGAAGGTGGAGAGGCCATTTTGTAATGTATATTCGCGATCGGAGCATGTCAATAATTGGGGTGTTGACTGACACGTCAAATAAGCAACTTTTTATTAAATATCAAAACGAACGAATGAATGGACTGTTGTATGAAATAGCAAGTTGTGACGTCATAAATGTACAGCATCAAAACATCTACTGTTTTTGATTAGATTAATACTTAAATATCATATTAATTATAAAATTTTGATCACATTTGATGCATTCGTGTATTTTTGGATGTTCAATACACTGGCTAGTGTTTTATCATTTATTGTGAATACAGGATAGTTCCCTATTGACAACATATCAATAATCGTAGGTAGATAAGCGTGTCGGTACTCACGTAGGTATGAGTGGCGCGGGCAGGCCGGACTGCGGCGCGGGGCGCGCGGCGGGCGGCGGGGGCGCGGCGCCGCCGGGCCGCGAGGGCAGCGGCGGCGCCGGCCGCCCCGCGCCCGCACCCGCGCCCGCGCCCACGCCCGGCGGCGGCGGCGCGCCGCGCTGTCCCATCGAGCCTAGGGGTTTCATCATTACATCAACACCGCACCCGAATTGTGTAACTCTCCCGAATTCAATGTCTATATGCTATATGAAGCCTATATATTAATACATTGATGGTTTGGCGCGCGAGCAGTGTTAGATGACAGTCAGTGTAACGCAAAATTGACCACAACAAAGATTTCGAGAGGATTACACAATCGCCCTGCTTTTGCGATTCCTCCGCATGACCAAGGATCTCATTTGTCCAAAAAGCATGACGGAGCCAAATTTATAGAGTTTTACAGTTACCCACCACGTTTTTCGATGGACGTCAAGGGATTCAGACAATTACCATTTTCTATTTGTAAGATACGATCCTAGATATTAACAAGTGGTGGAATGATCACCCTCCGATTGTTTTGGGGATATATGTATATATTATGTAACCGGCTAGTTCTCTCATAATTGTTGAACTGTGACCTGGGCCTCTGCCGATCGTTTGAGGCAACACATATTTTCATAGACACAACTAACCTATGGTAAAGATACAATGGCAGACAATGTTTGAAGTCGAGGCGTACCATAAGCTAGTTATTTTTGAGACTTCCTGTAGTTAATACCCACATTTGCTTACCTGTACCACCAGTAGCCTAGTCAGGTAGGTCTGAAGTGTAGATACCGCCATATACCGATAGATGCTTGGCGACAAAATTTGTGCAACACGAGTGTTGTAGCCTTGTTGTTTATTAGTGAACATACCTTGTTGCTGTGGTGCGGATCGACGTGGGCCTCCAGGAGAGGGTGGCGACAGACGCGGGTTGGAATCGAGGCGGCTCTCAAGCCAGTCATTCTTGACAGGCGGTGGTACGGGAGTTGACACCGTCGCCATGGAAACGTCGCCGATTATGTGCAACGCCTCCTTGCATGCGTGGTACATGCGGAGCATCTCTTCGCGTTTGAGGGCCTCTTCAGGGGACTCTTCCATCATTTGAGACTGAAATTAATTATATACTGCTGTTTCGGGTTTATATTTTCTAAAGGATATGTTTAATGTGATAACTTTATCGATAAATTTACATCCTCTACACATTGGAACATATATTTCATGGTTTACTTATGAACCCAGGGACAAGCATTAGTAATGTTTAATTTATTGACCACAATCAATTCAAGTCTTTATGTCTGATTTTTTACTCTTATTTTCCTAGAGTAAAACTATTTTATGCATCCCTAAAGAACGAAGTATCTAACAGGGTGAAAGTAAAAATTGCAAAATAAAGACCTAATCAAATTTCTTAATCATAGTACAACCTAAAATTACACATACCTGATCACCAGATGCATACAAATGTGCTAACAGCTCTCCATTAATAAAATCTTTGGCGTTATTAATAATCAGCATCATGATGGTCTTAGGCACGAGGTCCCGTGTCGTCTTGGTCACAATGCGCATGTACGAGTCCACCAGATTACGAATGGTCTCCACTTGCCTCTCGAGTTGTGGGTCCATGCTACTAGAGCCAGCACTGTCTGATGTCTGAAAGATATAATTATAACAATAACCTAGTAGCACATTAAAATCGGAAGATGTCAAGTATGGATCGTGTAGAGTGGTATGTGAATCCGTTAATCCAAATCCATTCTCTATTAATAAAAACTATGTTGTAGTATATTCATAAGTATGTTCATGATTTTTGTTGTTTGTTCAATCGTCTAAATTGTTTTCAAGCAAAGGCTTGGAGAATAATTTCCAATTACTGTTTTTAAAGCATGCGTGTCGTTGGGTGTTCAATTAATGAGCGCCTACCGCTGAAGCATGTACTGATTACAAAATTAGCGGATGTGTCTGTTAAGCAATCAAAGAAAATTCACTCATTAAATCTTGATACCGATCATGGATTTTGGATCTCGAAATTACCTATAGATTTTTATTACTTTTGTCACTCAAGTCAGAACCCAAGATCCATGAACAGTATTGCAATGGAATGATTCAGATCACATCAAGCGCAGAATATTATGCTTTATCAATTTTTTTCTTTTTATGTATAATTTGCAGCCAATGTCACCTGAAAATGTAATCAATAGAAAAATATACATTCGTCTGTAGATCAACAACCAAAGTTCCTCTGTGCATGTTTGTTAAGTCTAAACTACTCACCAAATCCCATAAAATAGTTAGTAAAATACTACACTAAAAATACATACTAAAAACAAAAACCAATTTAGTTAGTGGACCTTATATTGAGCAAATATTTTTTTCTGTACCTAACAAACGCACAAGTAATATTTACATTATTAAAATTCAATTACACATGCTAGTATTTTGATTATTAATCTACCTCCGTAAACCATTCAAAAATTCAGCAAACGAAAAGCTATTTTTCGAGTGACTTACTCTTCTTACATTTCCACCCAACCCCAGGGAAGGCGGAAAGAACTAAAAATAAAAACATAAAACATGCTAAACATTTTTTTTTAATTAAATAAAAGGAAACGATAATATCCACTTGAAAATTAATTAAAATAATAATTCAAGTGCTCAATTAATGTTGGAACAATTTCTACAAAAGCGATATAAATGTCGTGTATAAGGGTTGTAAAATTAATGTTTTGGTAATTGTTAATAGCGTGTGTGCACACAGACCCAAGTGCATAAAAATGTGAAAAAACACGTTCTATAATAGCACTACATGCCCATGCTATGTTTTTTATTGGTATTTATTATACTTCTATGCATTTCAAGATATTGCTAATAAACCTTTACTTTCTATAATAAATAAACGAAATATAACTCTTTAAATCTAGAAATAAATATGAACATTTTGTATTAGGATAATTCTTGAAATTCATTTTGAAATTAGTCAAATAGGAACCATGACCATAACCATGGTTATGAAATGTGTGTGTTTGTATGGTACTGTATCGTGAATCCTACATAGACAAACCTCAGTTCCTTCGCTCTGTATAGCATGACAAAACAACAGATTTTATAACAACAACTGACATGAACACGGTTATAATTGAATACAATATTCCATATATAATACAATACTTCAGATAAGCAACATATTAGAATAAGCTTGGATGAAAATTAAAAGTAAGTACCAATATTGAAGGTTGAATTTCACAGAAAATAAGGAAAATAAATGAGTAGGGAAGTAAAAGAATGTAAGAAGACAGGCAAGAGATGCTGAAATTGTCTGTATAGTTTATGCCTACCTCATCACCGTTGGCGGCCTCGGATGTCTTTTCGGGGTAAACGCCAGCTCGGAGGAAGGACGCCTTCCATGAGTCTACGTCGTCTTGTGTTTCACAAGATAACTCGAGCTGCTTGTAATCCTGTAGATAATACGTCATTTATATTTGTGTCTGTTACCAAGCAGATGACAAAACCGCAAAAAATCAGAAATTGAATATCCAGGTGGTCCATTTTACACGTATATACCTTGTAAACATTCCTGCCCTCAGGGTTGAACAGCGCAAACATGTGCCGCCGCGACATGAAGCCCTGCTCAAGGTCCCTCAGCTTGAGTCCATCGAGCGGCAACATGTACTTCTTCTCCCGCTCCTCCTCGTCTTTGAACCACGAGATGCTCTCCGCCGTCAGCACGAACCAGTAGTCGCGAGAACCTCCTTTCCAAATACAAATTAAAACACACCACAATGTAAATTTAAAGCTATTTTTGTTATACCTAAGCAGACCCACGGTGTTAGTAAGGTAACAAACCGGTTAATATGATATTGTGTTATTAGATTGTTAATTAAATATTGTAACAAAACAAGATAATTACTGAGTTAAGACTCGCATCCTTCGAGTATTATCGAAGAAGTGCAATATAGAGTTATTTATGAGCGACCAGATTTATTTCATTAATGCAATAAAGAAACTTTGTTACTCCCGTAACCATAGTTGTGAACAATACAGTATCGATCATACCTTTCATAATTCCCAAATTGTGTATGCACATGTATCCTTTTCTGATGACTTGGTTTCCGAGTGCCCGGTGTCCCGATTTTGTAGAGTTCTCCGACTGGTTCTGAGCACTGGAATATAAAAACTAATAAGGTGCTAGCCTACTGATGCAGATATTTTACTGAACAAACACGGGGTAACTTCAATGTCATATTTCGCCCGACAAAATACAGCTTAACAACTTACCTAGATCGGCTCCGTTCCAACTTACAAGTTAAACTGTATGCATAAAACGATTCACTAAAAAAAACTTGCTCGATCATGTATTATAAAATAAAGAACATATTGTACTACCCGTCTCATATATCTGCGGACCTTGTCCCGGCGTTGCAAGCATAGATTGTCGATCGATAGGTGTGAAACGCCGATATACTATTTTTCTCTATTGATTGAGTTTGGTACTAGCCGAATTTTCTAAAGATAGCCTTAAGTTAGCCTATCGAGCAGAGATTATAGAATATAATAATAATTCGTCATTCATTGACCTATATATACTTCTAATAGTTACTGTTACAAATATTCCGTAAAAATAATAATTAAATAAAATACTGTGTACTATACTATATTCATTTTATATTTAACATACCCTAAGTCACTTATAAATATAATAATAAATATATCCTGGGACATTCTTTTTACACACGGCCATCTGATCCCAAACTAACTGATATACTACATATATGTACTACTTTTTTTTTCTAAATATACTTGTACACTTATATACATATTTACACCCAGACACAGAACAAACAGACATGTTCATGCACACAAATGTTTGTCCTGGGTGGGAATCGAACCCGCGACCTTCGGTTTGGCAGTCAGGGTCGCTAACCACCAAGCCAACTGGCCTGTCTTAAAAATAAACTTACGACTTCAAAATAATGAATCTTTCAATCAGTGACATTTTTTTTTAATGGATATATTACTTTCTGAAATTACCTCCTATAACCAAACTTACAAACTGAGGTACAATTATAGTTAGTTTATAGTTCTTAATTGTAGCTAGTAAGTATAAAATATAAACAAAATGCAACTCAATAGTTGAAATGCAACATTAGTAACCACTTCAGCTATGTGGGCTGCTGCCTAGAAAACAGACTTGTCCTAGTTGAGGTAGTAGTTTGAACTAAATAGTGATAACAATGTTATTTGTATGTACCTCTAATTATGTTTGTAACTCTATTGTGTTTTAGTGCAAATTAAATAAATTATTATTATTATAAAATAAACAGATAAGTAGCATAGTAGTACATTGTAGAAGTTTATTTAGTACTACACTTTTCGAGACAGTGCATATTAAAAGCAGTTTTTTTTATATGTTTTTTTAAAGTAGTTCACTGAAATAATCGTCATATTCGTTGCCATTTTTCTAGCTATGACGTATTTTTGGCCGGTCCGCAGATATTTCGGACGGGTTGTATAATATAGGGTATAATTACTTGGCGAATCCGATGAAGTCTTCGTGGTTGGTGTTCATGTAGGCGAGTTCGCAGTCGATTAGGAGGACTAGCTGGTCCTTGCACTGTGACTCTCGAGACCGAACATGAGACATGATGATGCGTTCTGTCTCCTCGCGCAAGCGTGGGTATCGCGACATCTGTGGAGAAACATTCGACACATACAATTTGTTCATACCCTTCCTTTCTCCTATACCATAACATTTTTATCTTTATAATAATAAATAATTGTTAGGATTACTCCGTATTTCGCGTTTCAATCGAAAGCTTCATGATATTGCGTGTTTAGGTTGCATGTCAACGGCGCATTAATTATGTTTTGCCATGTGAAATTTTATATTAATCCGTGAAACCAATTAGATATGCTTCCGTATCAAACTGATTGGTACCACCGATGTTTAAGCAGTAGTAGAAGGAAAATAGGACTTATTAATTCGATACAATAGTAAGATTTATGTGCTGAAAGCGAATTTGGCAACAATTTCTTATTGTTGTACAAAGAGCTGGCGAGAATGGCACTTTAATCATCTTCGGGAAATAAATATCCTGGGACATTCTTTACACGGCCATCTGATCCCAAACTAAGCAGAGCTTGTACTATGGAAACCAAATAACTGATATACAACATATTCTACCATTTTTTACTAAATTCATTCTTATATAGATATTTACACCCAGACACAGAACAAACAGACATGCACACAAATATTTGTCCAGGGTCGGAATCGAACCCGCGACCTTCGTTTTGGCAGTCAGAATCGCTAACCACCAAGCCAACTGGCCTGTAATTTTTCGAAATTCATGTCTTTGGCAGAAGGTATGTAGAAGTCATGTTGATATATAAACATACCCTTTCAGTGCAGATGCGGACGACGTTGGATAACTCCTGCACGACCAAATCGACGCACTTCAGACTCGGCTCTTTTAGACGGGCGATCTGTTTCTTTACTATAGCTTCGAACGCCATGTCGGGTGTGAAAAGTCCCACCTATTAAAAAAGTAAATCATTATTACATAAATTCCTGGGTTATATTAGAGAGTAGATCACATACGTAGTAAACAGTACCAATAGTAGTAAGAAATCAGTACCAAATTGAGGAGTGTAACTTATTTTCACACTCGTACATACAACCTTTTATTGTAAGCGTGCTCTATCGTCGGTATCGTAATCGTCGTTTATGAGGGCGTCCCAGGTCAAACGCGAGACAAATATAAGACGAATATAAAATAGTAACCCACGTACTACATTTGTTTTTTTCTTTATGGTATATGGCAGGCCTGGTATGTAATCACCGCCAGTTCTCCCGGGAGCGTGGTAAGATAAACCTAGATCTGAATATTCTAACAGTAGTACACCTAACGCCTAGTAATATAACTTACCCTAATACCGTGGATGTTCCTAATGGCAAACGCAATTTCTCTACGCAGCTCTTTCTCATCGAACTCCATTTTAACGATTTCGAACGGGAACCTCTCGTGGAACAGCCGATTGATCTTGGCACCTCCAGATAGTTCGTTAGTGTTGATTTGAGCCGAGCCGGAGCCTTCGATGGTACGCTCGAAGTCTGTTTGCAGTGTTTGGATCATCCTAGAAAGGTGTTCAATAAAATTAGTTAAAACATACACTGAGTCAAAAAAACTACAAAAAAATATTATAAGCATTAAGTATTTTTACATCATCTTGTAATATATGTAATATATATGAGATTACGGTCCCGCGGGATTATAAAATATTTCCTTTTTTTTTGTCGTAATATTGTAGAAACAAAATGTTGGTCAAAACTGTTTATAATGTTTTTACACAAATTCAAAATTCAAGACCATTTATTCAGTTTAGGCCCGCGGAGGGCACTTATGAAGGTCAAATTTAAAGTTACTGAAGTTATCATCGATATCACAGTGTTCAGATCACAGAGTTGAGAAATCATTAAAAATAAGAATGTACTAACTGCAACATAGCCTTCGTTTTAATGGAGGGGTCATCGGGGCGAAAGTGCTTGTATTGATCGACATCCTTCTCCAATGTAAGCAATTGCTTCTGCAGTTTATCTCTCAGACCGGGCAGTGTGTCGCGGATGTGGTTGGTGAGTTGTTGGTTAAGCACTCGCTGAAGGTATGGAGTGCCGAGCCGGTCAGCCAGGTGCCGGTATGATGGGTGGCTGAAAGAAACAAACAAATTTTTTGAGAAAAGAATGTTACCTATTTGATATTTGCGATAATTTTGCGCCATATCTAAATTAGGGTCTATTCAGGACTCATCCTGAAATTAAGGTTTATATGTAACTGTAACTAATATTTTATTATTTGCTGGTTTTAACAGAATCATTTAAATTATGTTTCTTTGACTTAATGGATAGCGTAGTCCAAAAGACAGTCCTGCCATAACACTCCACTGCAGCGATTCCTCGAATGTCTAATTGGAAGACGACCTACATATCTATTTATACTAAAAATCAATTTGCTGAAATTCAATACCTAAGGAAGAACTTCCTTTCAGCAGCCAGGGCGGCAGATATATCTTTGCGTCCATCGATATCCTTCTGAGAGCGGTTGACGACGCCGATGTACCCGCGTCGCAGCGGCAGCAGCTTGTTCTCAAGCACGTCGCGCGCGTCCGTGCCTTCATCCATCAAGTCCAGCTTTGTGATGACACCGATGGTACGAAGACCTGCCAAACTCAAACTCATATATACAAAGGTAAGAAGACTTAATTATCATCAAGATAAAAGCTTTTTATTTATTTCAAAAAACATACATTTTAGTACATTTTGGTGCGTGGATAATACGGATCAGGATCACTAAGTAATATTTTGTTCTGACCTTGTGGGTCCACTTCCTTGGCCAGTTTAAGGGCATCGCTGTTGGCCAAGTCAGTATTAGCGGGTGTCACGGCGAGGATGAGACACGACTCGCGTCGTATGAACTGGAAGATCATAGCCTTGATCTGCTGTTCTATGTCTATAGGCTGGTCACCAATTGGCACTTTCGTCAGACCCGGCAAGTCGATCAGCGTCAGATTGAGTACTGGAAATAATATAAATGCAGACAATTAAACGATAGGTGGAGACCAAATATCTAGATCCAATGACTACGGGGCTTAGGCTCTGCATTGATTTCTCACACAGTCGATAAATTAAACTGCCCGTATAAATACATAAAGACAGAGACGTACATAATATATTGCTGTATTGTATACCATAATGTTGTAGGTACATGCAAACATGAATTCAATTGACCTAAAATGTTTCTATATATCACAGATCTTTTAAAACATTTGAGTAAGTAATGCGTAATACATTGGTGAATGTTTGTAGTCAAAGAGAAACACAAGGTCATTGTCCATCCATCGAGCAATAACAGGCAATATTGTTCGAAAGAAGATCTACAATAATAACAACTGCATTGATAACTGACCCAATTATAGCATTGTGACATAACCCACTAATATTATACAAGTATTTAATATATTATGATATGTCTATATAATTAAAGTTTGAATGTCTCATACGTTTATGACTCAATCGCGAATAAACAGCAGAAAGGATGTTAATGAAATTTAACATACTGATAAACCCTGGAATATACTGGAAGAAATTGCTTTAGCAATAAGGCCGCCTAAAGTGTTTGACTGTTAATGTTAGTAAAATACTTTTTTTTTATGTGGTGTGAACATAAAAGAACATTTGTAAAGTATGTTACATTTACTCGATTCATTGTAGGATACTTTTTATCCCCGAAAATACAACATCTCTCGGGCATCCGCGTAAAATCGCATGGCGGAAGCTAGTAACTCACAAACGAAAGTAACAATTTACACGAGTTGAGTGAATCAAACACATAACCAAGACATACAAGATAAGCGCTGATAGTGTAATATTTATGACATTATTTAATATCTACGCTGAAACTGTTTCGAGTAACATAATGTTTTACATAGGCTTAATATTTTAACATTATTTCCACTAATGGTATTCCGACTCGATTTTCGTCAGATAAATATAATAAAAAAAAACAAAATATAGATTTAGTATTAATCATTCTAAAAGTATTAACTATACTCACTAATATATTAATATAGATAGTCAAGGAGCATAAAAGTCTGATTCCAGTTCTAATAATACAATTTTAATTATTACATATCTGTGTCAAAAATGCGGAGGCGATCGATAAATAATAGCATCCGTATCCGTTCAAACTCTCCATGAAATATGTAGGTATACGCTAAACAAAGAGTTGCTCCCGTATTATAATAAACATTACATACGCTTGTTAACGCCACTGAACAGACATTGGGCATGTAGGTCAGAATCAGGCGGCGACCTATGCATCGCATAGCAAATAAGTATCATAGGTTTAATCTTGCATAATTAAGATTAGCGTACCATATTTGGCAAGGTAGCAGGTATAAAGACAATGTGCTATATGTGCAATGAAATTACTCCTTATCAAGAAGAATAGAAGGTTGAATTTGTTTTTATCACGGATGAAGCGTTCTGTGAGGTCATATTAGTTTTGGGTAATTATAGTTTCGCCCAATTAATTTAACTACTTCACTCCATTGTGTCGTAATAAAAAAATGAACCTAAATGATTGAAACAATTTGAAATTGTACTTATAGTTATAATGAAAATAATAATTACTTTTATTTTCTATAGCTTATACTTCCTCACTTGTTTCGAAAGATTGACGGAGAAAAATATGTGTAATTCCTGTTCATTGCTTGAATTGAGTTGTCGAACTCTTTTCGATCTTCCTCCAACAACCATTTCCTCAACATTTCTGTTACTCTATCCATGGTAGCTATTCAATCGATTTTCGTCCCATTAACTGCCCAAAATACCATACATTAGAAGATTTCATCCTAAAGGATGAAATTAAATTTAATTAAAATTAAAAAATTAAATTTTCGATTTGTACGGCTCTAAAGATAAATCTTTAGAGCCGTACAAATCGAAAATTTATTGAAATTACATAAAATTTTATGTCACATTGACTCTGCAAAAGCGATGGTGCAGATTCCCAGTCATGTTGTTGTAACATTATTTACTTTTACGATTACTTGAGAAGCCATGAACACACCAGTACTAAACATCACGATTGTCAAACCGTATTCATCAACCGTTGCGTATTAACTTATATTGTTTAGAAACAAACAACAGATTTGACTTAATAAATGTTCATATCAACCTATAATCAAGTTATGACTGTGCAAAGTAACAATCAAAGAGTTCATTTTATATCCTCATTTTTATACTGACCTTCCACTACCATGTAGTTGCTTCGAATGATCTTACATCACAAGAATTTTATCTGCAATGTTAATCACAAAATATCTACGTACTTATAGGATTTATGACTAGGTCCTTCATAGCATCCTACTAATATTATAAATGTATGTACTACCGGCTGTAGGGATTTTAATGTAAATTATTAATTTAAGTTTAAATTATAATTAATTGCACACAGATATTATATGTTCTGGACTGGATTAACAGGATACTTTTTATGACACGGTAAGACGGGAAAAATCAAGAAGAGGAAGGAATAATTAGCAATTTAGTGCAATTGCATTTGCTTGTGATTTATAGTGGAAGAGACCGGACCGAAGAAAGCAATTTTATTTTTCATCTTGAACTTATAGAAGGGAACTTTTTAACAATCTTTTGATAACCAGTATCTGGTTATTTTATACGAAAGATCAATGAGATAAATAAATCTTATCGGGAGAAACAAGTGACATTCCGACGATTTCGATATATCTTGTTTCCTTACAACTCATACAATATAGTCAGACATTACTATAATACCTACCTCAAGATAATGAATCAATGAATATACTGGCATATATAGTAGCTGTATTCTTACATGTAAATAAACAGCCATATAAGTACCTATCTACATTAGTACCTATTCATAAATTATTATATTATCTATTAATTGTCCATTCCCATTATCAAAACCGCTTAAGATTAACACTGACTCATTTACTGTCAAGATGCCTCCTACGTAACCTACATCGAGTCTTTCAATTGATACTATACGGTAATTATATACTGAACAAATAGTATTACTTCTTTAGATAAATCATAGCTGTCCCCCGAGGTTTTACCCGCATTCCCGAGGGATATCACATTTTCCCGGGATAAAAGCCTATATGTTATTCCAGGATATGCTCTATCTATGTGCCAAGTTTCACCCATATCCGTTAAGTACTTTTTGCGTGAAAAAGTAACATGTAGTATAACAACAGTAGCTACAAATCTTTCCTCTTTATAATATTAATTAGTATAGATATAGAAGTATAAATGAGACTCTTATTTTCCGGTTCTTCTCAGCAAAATCAACCATCCGAATGCGTTAGTCTGACCTTTAATAAGTGCCTGTGAAGGCCTATTTGAATAAATATATTTTATTTAATTTCCCTTCTAGAACACGGCGCGGTAAAACGAAGAGCGAAATCTAGTCCAGAATAAGTCACTAATATGTCTGGAGATCCATATCAGGAGGAATTTAATTTAATTAACTGGGACTACACCAGTCAAAGGTTCTCACCTTTGTTCTGTTGCGTCATCATCATTCCTTTAGCCAGGTACTCCCAGTTTACAGATGTATTCAATGTCATGAATACAAATACTACTCAATATGAATGACTCTATTACTAAAACAAATATCACATAGTGAATATTTGATATAGCTGCCCCCGCGGTTTTACCCGCGTTCCCGAGGGATATCACATTTTCCCGGGATAAAAAGTAGCCTATATGTTATTCTAGGATATACTCTATCTATGTGCCAAGTTTCATCCATATCCGTTAAGTAGTTTTTGCGTGAAAGAGTAACAAACATACTTACATACAAATCTTTCCTCTTTATAACATAAGTGTATATATAGATTAGTATAGATTTATATTGGATACAACTCTATAAATGACCGTGCTTAGTAACTTACAGTTAGTTACGCAGGCAGGCTTGTTTATGATTGCCAAATGCGTTTAAACCGTATATGCATTGTGTTTATAATCAGAGTAGTAGCTATTGAAGAAGTCTTGTTTTGATATATCTGATTTGCATATTGTTCATATTATTAATGTTAACCTACTTCGGAGGTTTCAAGTTACGTTACAAAGCCGTGTATATAACAGGATAATCAATTAGTATAACAATCAATCAGCTGACTTGAGACTTAAAAGTGCCACAAAACCATTATTTTCCAGTTAATATTATTTATAATCGGTCCAACGAATTATCCATTGGATCAATAGACGATCTTTTCTTTTTTTTTATACTTCTTTTATTCTTATTCTTAAACGTCAATGAGGATCTGTTATGTTGGACACTGGCTATACTTTTCTACTTTCAATTAAACGAATGCGGATTGTGTGGACATATTTTGTTACCTAACCGCGCCGCGTAATGGTGAAACTACACTTAAATATTACGCTGTTTTACATAGGATACCTTTTATTCAAAGGAAACATTAGTTATTGCTGAAGTATTGAATAAACTGGCTTACACAAGAGTATTTTAGTTGTGACGTTTCATTCAAACTGCCGGAACTAAATATCTTCCAGGCTATTTTGAACTTTAGGAAAAGAATAAGAGGATGCACAACGTTATTGGGGCCAATGTCTATATTTATCTGAGAAAAGTATTACTACTGATAAGATAGAATTATTATATATTTTGTGTATTTTGGATCGAGGAAACAAAGGCTTTATCTTATACTTTATCATAATCGTAAAAAAAGCTATTAATGCCACACTCAGAAACACACATTCAATAAAATTATTGATAACCTCTAGATCTGTCCCTTTCTTTAGCTTATTATTAAACCGGTAAGGAGATATTTTGATCAGTCATGAATTTTAAAGTCACATTTCTGAGTGCCGCCTTAAGACTTGAAAGTATATCACGATATTACTTTTTACGTTTTATTGTTTTTTGTATTTTTATTAGTTTACTTACAGGAAGATACAAACCGCAGAAAGAATAGCTAGTTTGTGTGAAAGATGATATAACTAGGAGAGTGACTTATGTAATAGCGTAAGTATATATTGTGTCGATCGAATTATTGGGTACAGAATGGGTCATGCATGTCAAGTAGGCCAACAATCCAGCAGGCGGTCCACCTGATGCAAGTGCCCTAAAGACATTTACTATACCACTGGCAGTACGATGTCAACCCTAAAAAATTAGAAATTGCAAGACTCAGAGCCTATTATTTCACCGGCCATTTAACCTTGCTAACCGAAACATTATGGATAATTAATCTTACCATTAGGTGAATATACGCGTAGATTGATGGGCACCGGAGATATGCCCTTGTTGGATCCAGTGATGCGGTCTGTTTCCGCTTCAATCTCCGATCGAACTTCATTGAAATCAACGAATTTTTTCCCCTTGCAGTGCAGAAATTCAGCATATTCTATGAAATGTAAATAAAATTGTAGGTATGCGTAAGGATAACTAGAGCATTCCTGTATTTTAGGATACCTAATGTAAGAATGACTAACTCTAGTTAAAATAAAATGCAGACAGTTGTACAGTCGCTAACCGTGACAACTCGCAAGGATTGATCACGCGGAGCGGAAGGCTAGTGACCTGTACGTGACCGGAAAAAAATATCACAAAAAATTACGCGAGTTCAATGTTACAAAGTATGTTTTCGGAACACTAAAATTTTAGCAAAAATTTTATTATTGTTTCATCCATTGAACCTAAATAATTATGTTTATAGATGCCAATACATAGGTACTAGATTTACATGTAAATTCATACATTAATATGCCAATTACTTGATCTTACAAACTGCATACAGCTGAAGGTAAATAATTTTAAGTTGGTGTCGATATGTAGCTGTGTAGCCAACTCCTTTGTAGATTTTCCTATTTAGTAATTCATGAGAAATCGATGTATGGTACCTACCTACTTATCATTAGATAATAAGCTATAATACGCCGAGACGGGCTGGTTGGTGTGTGCCCTGACTGCCGAACCACAGATCGTGGGTTCGGTTCCCACCCAGCACCAACATTTATATGCAGGAACAAGTCGGTTCGTTGTTGCTGGTGTGAATATCTATTCAAGTATATATTTCAAAATGTTGCAGTATATGTACTATATCAGTTATCTGGTCACCATAGTACAATGTTTGCTTAGTTTATGATCAGATGGCTATTTATAATAGAAATGTCCCATATATTAATTTTAAGAGAGAGAACAAATTGGTAAGTGATTGAGTAAAACTGAATGGTCCATAAAAAAGACATACCTGCATTTGCATTTATGAGTTGCAGAATCAAAGGACGTCTGGTTACAATACCGGAACCGCGAGGCAAGAAGTCCCTAAAATAACAAAATATATCCTCAAACATGAATTTATTAAATATAATTCAATCATAGCATAAAAATATATTCTATTATTATAAACGGTAAGAGTAAACACTGATTTTGATGCTTGATTAATAAAATTCAGAGCATTCAGTTAAGGCCCAAGAAGAGCACATCATCGTATTATGGTGGTATGGTAAGGTCAAAGCTAGTGTATTTCCACCAGTTTGGTGGTTCTAACCTAACTTTTACATGGTTGATGTCAGCAAAATTACCCAGACAAAGTCATAATGACATGAATCATGAACTTCACAGCTAATTAGGCTTCAAATTGTACAAAAAAACAACAATAATACTCTGTGACGTTATTTCAACTTGTATGTAGTACACAAGTTAGAAAATTCCAAACACAGGACATCAATAAATTTACTTGTTGTTGAAATGAAAATCACCATAAATCAGTGAAATATGACATTTTATATCTGGTTAGTGAGTTCATTCACCTCATTCATGTGGGGCAATGACATTGTTTTGTTTAAGGGTGTGGTACAAATATTACAGAACTGACAATATTACCCATGAATATACTGAGTATCTGTGTCATGATAAGAACCGCACTAGCTACTCCTATCTTTATAAATTCCCATGTTGTTCCTTCTACCTCTTCCTCAATATCATCAATCCATCTGCTTCTATTTACTGAAATTACATGTTTATTTACTTTCCTATGATTGTATAAACCATTCACAAATATCAATATCAACCCTAGTACCTACTAAGGATACTAATGAATGACTAGCCAGTGTAATAACAGTGAATCATTCCCCCTTTATCAGCCCTACTCTATTTCCATACCAATAAGTATGAACATATATATTTTATGTAATTTATGGTACTGTGATTATAGGAGTATTTTTTAACCAAGGTTGGGTATACCACTTGATGGCCTCAATCCAACTGGAATGAAGGAAAATAGAAGTTGTTGCTTCTGTAGACCCGATTGGTTAATCTCTGAACTACCTAAAATACTTACCTCATTGGGTCACAAAGTACATTTCAATTAAAACATTAATTGTGTGAGTTGGTGCAAATCAGGCATAAAACAGCTTTATAGACTTCAAAACAAATTTGAAATTTTCATTTTATTGTGACGTTCCTATGCTATTGTTTCACGTATATTCTTGACAGGAATTGTTTTATCATAATTCTACAATGAGTCATGTTGTTCAGAACAATAATGTTACATCAATGATGTCCTAAAACCCAAAAATGTTGATAACAAGCTTGACCATCTTCGGTTACCTGCCAAGAAATTATTTTTATGAACTTTTGGCGATTTCCACCCAAATAATAAACAAGTCGGTAATTTGCTAAACAAAGACTTATCAGAACTGCCAAATAGAAAGATTATAACGACGTTGATGATCAGGTAATCATTCTCACTTAGAAATCCTCACCTGCCGACAAAGTTTTCTAACACCGAACTCTTTCCTGCGGACTGACCACCCACTACAGCAATTTGTGGAAGATCTAAAGACATGTGCACGCCCATTTGCACAAATGCATCTTGTAATTTGTTTACAATGGGGATCAATTGCTGCATTCCAAAATTCCCTGCCATTTTTACTGAGATACATTAAGGTTTTATCACTATTCAAACACTAATTACACTTGCTCATCATCAATTCATCATCGATAAACTAATTTATTTTTCAATATGGAGGTGGGTGGATAAGTTGCGTTTCGTTCGATACTGTCACACACTTTTTGTACATCTAATGTCAACCATTCTCAGATTTCCGAGCCAGGCAGAACGAACCAAACGTTCAGGCTTAATTTTATTTTTTGGCACTGGCATACCCTAATATTCGCTATCTCCCTCTATAAGACTATCGAAATTTGAGATAGACTACATTTATAGTACAAAAGTAGACCATTCATGTTCCATAAAAGATGTAAAAAAATATTACATAATAAAAATAAAATTGTCATAATTAAATTTTTTTCGTTTCAATTCATGTATTTTGATTGTAATTTTTTTTGTACAAAAAAATATTGTTTTGTAATTCAAATGCTCATCCATGTTGATTGAAAAACAAGGAAAACCTCACAGAAGCAAACAAAACCTACGTAACCTGTATAGTGACACTTCGAGTTGTTTCAAAATCAATATATTTTGTCATGCGCACAAAATCTAGGCCATCCAAACTATAAAAATACCATACTTACAAATAATTTAATCGAACACATCCCTACATTAATAAATATAAGTTTATACTTAAAATTTGAGGAATTAATGATTTTTTAGATTTTGTTTTTAAAGAGATGTCTAATTTAATCAATCTATATCATCGGCATTAGCATTAATGAAAATATAAAAATATTAATGGACTAGATCTGGTCGTCTATAATATTTTTGAAGAAAACATTAATAGCTAAAAATGCGACTGAAATATAAAACTTGTAATTAGTAGTAGAACTCAATAACAATAACTATGCAGCAGAATATGATTTTAATATTGAACTGTTTCGATTATATAAGGTATGCAAAAATTCAATGTATGTAAATTCTAATAAAAATAAATACGAAAGAAAATCTTACCGTCCCACAAAATTTTCTAATACTGAGCTTTTTCCAGCAGACTGTCCACCCACTACTGCTATTTGTGGTAAATCCAACTGCATATGAACCCCCAATTGCGTAAAAGCATCTTGAAGCTTATTAACAATTGGGATCAATTGTTCCATCCCTATATTCCCCGACATGGCTGCCGGTTTCCTCAAAGACTCCTCGTTTTATGAGCTTCTCCGCAGATCTTCGCCTACTGATTTTTCGTTCATCGATATGATGCAAAGCGACAGAGTGCGCAGGCGTAAATGAAAAGAACAACCACTACCCAATATCGTTGTCTCTATATGAAAAAATCATTGAAGTTCGTTGTGAAGTTGTGCAAGTTGTGACAACGAGCGTTAACAAGTCCATGTCAAAATATAATAGCTACAAAGTGTTAGGGGCAGTAAGAATGTACTTTTATCATTTAAATATAAAACACCCTAATAATACTTACAGATTGTGCCAAAACCATGCAGAATTTACATTAACTTATTTATTGTCTAAGTTTTCAATATATTGACAGCAAATTATTGGAACTCATTAAACATTTTTCAAGATGTTTTCGATAAATGTCGAGAGACATCGTATCATATTTAAAACCCTGAGAATTAGGTTCAAGCGTGTGATTTTGTATGGCAAATGCCACTAGCTCGATAAGGGGTCGTCGCGGTTTCTATCCTCTATCTCTTACTTTAAGTACACAATCACGTAAGAGACCTGCCCCCTTATTCAGGTAATACAAACTTCGTCGGCGAGCCGCTTCACGGAGGCCTCGGAGAGCTTTACCTCTACCATGAGTTGCTATCGAAACTTACTTTAGTCACTAGCGAGTAAACTACTATCGATACAGTATTTCTCGATGGCAACTGTCAAATTTGTGACTCATGCTACCGAATTTCTATAGCAAAGGCTAAAAAACGTTACTCGCTAGTGTCTACATTTCGATAGGTTTTTTACCTATCGACTCGTACTATCAATTTTAGTTCTTTACGTGACCGCTAATGGTGCTGTACACATTTGCCATAGAAATGTTTTACGCCGTCGCTAGCGAGTACGTACGTTAAAAACTCATGCTAAAGGCACTTATCTCTCACATGATTCGTAGTATTAGCGTAGTTAGCGAAAGAGACAGAGCACGGAGGCCGCGACGAAACATCCTTGAGGTAGTGTCATTTTCCTTATAGAATCGAGCCTCTGGTTGCGCCCAGTTCGCCAACGAAGTGTGTATTAGAAAGAGGTTTCAAAAAAAGAGGCTGATCGAAAGATTAGGGCAATATCGTTAATAAAACGAACTACTGTGGTCAATGCTATAATCTTTCTACTACTGCAAGAGAATAACATAAGGATATTTATTTGTAAATGGATATGTAGTATTTATGTAGATAAGAAAAAGGCTGAGTCGTGTCATTTTCTTCTCTCGCTCTCGTATCGAGGCCGTGGATGATGGTGCGGTCTTCTCACGTGACTGCGTAGTTATCGAGAGAGAGAGAGAGAGAGAGAGCATGAGGCAGCACTGATTCATCGTAGCCTCATTGAGTGTGGAGCACCGCTGGAATAGTCTGAAATATAGAAGGTTCATATGGAAAATAAAGGTTCATTTGCGCAATCTCCCAGTCTGACTAATTTCAGATTCTCGGAACGCAGTCGGAAATACCCATCCTCTCCTATTTGGATATTTTTACAGTAATTTTTAGACGATGATATTCAAAGATATGTACGCCATATCTGCAAATTCTTATTTTGTATACATTTGTTGTCAATTTTGCCTCATTAGCAACATATTTGTATAATATACATAATGTATAAAACAAGAATTGTTTTGGAATGTATCAACCAAGTGCGTTTATATAAGGTTAGCACCCCTACAGTAAGGTACCTACAAGTTCTGGTTAATGTATGATGATTGTAATTAGTAGGTCAGGTTTAGCTTTGTTATCATTTATTTAATGTATATAATATTTTGAGCATAATTATTAATCTACGTAATTTAAAACATTATAAACATTTATAACATGTTTTAAATTATGTAGATTAAAAGGTACTTTTATATTCATTTTAAAATCTGGTTTCTAAGTCAAATTTACAAGATGTTAACCCTAGTATAATTTGGTCAAATACAACTGGAAACGAGCCTTTTATAAGATTATAATTTTAACTATTTGATCATTGGTAGTAAATTGATAGTTCGTTGAATCGATTATACATAAAGTAAAATAGGGTTCCCTTGACGCATCATTAAATCAAGACACACACAGAACATATCGCGATAAAACTGCTACCATTCGACACGGAATTTTTCCAAAATGTTTATAGGCTATATATGATATCGATAAACGCGGGGGACAGTTAGTAGATTAATTGATTTGAAGACAGATGAATAATTAAGTTTTTTTTTTAATATAGTGGCCGTAATTTGTTGATGGTTACAATAATACTAAAATAATGTCTTATAATAAAATAGTCTTTTTTAAGATAATTTGTTTATACACCATGTAGCAGAATATTCGTAATCTGTGGTTCTGTGATGTTACCAGACTGAAACGCATCTCATTGACAATTTGTATGACATGAAAGAAGTAATGGAATAAATTGAGTCCTTCGAAACTTTGTGTAGGCCTGCTGTGATTGAGCATAATTTCACCTAGGTAAGTGATGTTGGTGTTCGGATGCCCAGATAAATCTAGAAACAATTATTTTTTGCCATTTAGATTTTTATCAATAGGTAGTGGCCTTGTGTGGGAGTAAGTAGGCAGACTTAAGTTATATTAACATGTAAGCAATTATTATATCCCCGTGTTAGAGTTGATAAATCTCTTTTGTACTGTATCGAGTTTGAACCGGGTCGCCCTGGCCGTGGGCGTAACGTATCGGGAACATGTATAGCCAGATTTATTTATAGTTTTAATGTTTTCCCCTAGAGGGAGCTAAGTCGCGTCTTTGTGACGTCACGCTATTGATTGTGAAAGAAAAGGAAGGAGATCGTATCGTCTTTTGGGGACGCCATCTTAAAATAAAGTGATATAAGTTTTGGTAGCGTAGATTATAGTTAAAATCTAAAGTAATCTTGTTAAGGAATTTCGCGATCGAGCTTAGATTATTTTGAATCCGTATTACCAAGTGTAACGGACCAAGGTACACATATATTTTACTGTTATTGTTTCCATAAAGTTAAAAATTAGTTTATTTACCGTTCTTCTACTTACTTCTATCTTGATAATACCGTTATTTTGGGCTAGTTAATAGATAATTTGTGAAAGAATAACGCATAGTATATCATAATATTCTATCCAAATGATCAAGTGAAAATAGGGAGTCATCGATCCAGCGTTCATCGGACGGATGTTAACACGTCAATAAACTTCGGAGGGCAGGGCTCGAATTTGTCAAATCAGAACTGTGATACCTGGTGTTTTGTGTTATAGTGAATAGTGAATACATATAAATTATCAATCTAAGTGACGAATTAGAAAGAAACATCCAAGTGGAACGATATTTCATTGTGAAGGACGATTGTCTGCCGTAGTTACGTGAACTAGCGAGTGTTTTCTGAAGTGTTCGCTGGTTTACAGTTGGTGGACAGCGCGAGGGTGACCTCCTAATGGTGTGTACATCGCAGCATGTCTGCACTCTCGACGCCGGGCGGCGGAGGCACTACGGCGCAGAGCAAGCCGACGTCCGGCAAGCAAAAATATCAGAAGTTGGACATTAATAGCTTGTACTGCGCCAACAGAGTAAGAATTGAGTTTATTGTACATAATTCTGGTTTTACCTTTGTCATGGAATATTTTTTTTGTGCATACTTATTGTAATTGAAAAAAACTACTAAAACAGGAAGTGGATACATGCAGTAAGCAATTACAGAGCCTATTATATCACTGTATTATCCATGTAGTATTTATAACAAAGGAATGCATAACCTTTTAACTAATAGTACTTACTACTGATTTTATTCAGTTGGATTAATTGATTTTCATGCTTTGTACATTTAATGCTAACATAATTATAGTAAAATTTGGCTGCCTTACTTCCTATTTAAAGTAACTGCAATGAACAAAGTAATAATTAGTAAATGAAGTAAAAAATACAAAGATAGGCTTACCTTACCTATTAAAACAGCTACATATTTCATAAAATTACTTGCTTTTGTGTAATTCAAAATGAAAGAATTTATAATAAAAGATCTACTATTTTGTTACTAAAGTTATTAGAACTAGGTTTTATGATTACATTTAATTATCTAATTAAATATAGCATGAACATGATGTATGGTAATTAATATTTTTTTAAATATATGTATTTTAGAATGAGAACTCGGAACCATCCTCAGTGAAATCTCAACTTAGCCGCAAACATGGAATGCAAAGTCTTGGAAAAGTACCTTCAGCTAGGCGACCACCTGCCAATTTGCCCTCTTTGAAAACTGAAACAGGACAAGACCCTAACACTAAGTATGTCTTATTGTGATTGATCACATAAATTGTCGAAAGGTGTAAATATTTATTACCATATTTTATTGATTGTTGTTCCTTCAATTTCAGTTCTATCACTGCTGTTGCTACTACTGTAACTACTGCTCCAACATGTACTTCTCAAACTATAGTAAGTGGGATTTCTGATATTTTTTTATTTGTCTTTAACCATATTGTGTATGTGAAGATCAAAGGTACCAAAGATACTACTGGATCTGAAATTTAGTCTTCAATTGAAACAACAAATACATAATATAATTGTTGCTAAAAGGATTAAATTACATGCCTATTATCCCTGAAGAGGTAGGCATAGGTCTAAAGAGCCTGGAGATATTAAAAACTCAGCATTATCACCATTTCTCGTACACATCCTGAGCTACAGATATATTTTTCTAATAAAGAGATATCTATGGCTCTGTGAACCCCATTGTTTGACTTTATAGAACATGTTGTTTTGTTAATGCCAACAGATGTTTATTTAAATGTTTAATTTCACTAGTAAGAAAACCATTGTTTGAACAACAGTTCATTGACTGTACAATGTTTCATGTCTATTTATTTATAAACATTCAGCTATACTTCATATAGCTAACATTTGTTATTTTTTACATATGATATTATGCTTTTCATAAAATAGCACCTATTTTCAATCAATACAGCAAATGGGGGTACGATCATTCCGCACTGCCATAGCTATATACCTAATTTTAATTAATAGTTACGAATTTTGATGGTTTTATAAATAGAAACAAAAAAAAGAAAGTTGAGCTGTCTAGGGTCGCCTTGTTTGGTTGTGACGCCCCATCGAAAATGTTGATAAATTGCATCATGTAAGCTTTGATGGATATGTACATGTCAAGCGTATTAATAGTGCGTTCAAAACGCGAAAGAAGCTTTATTGAAGGAGTATCATGAAGGTACTGCTACTGTAATCTTGATTGTAGACTACAACGCCAAGCAGCGGTGTTATTGCTGGTACTGGTCCCGGCGGATGGGTGGCGCTGCCGCCGCCGTCGTCACCACACTTCCGCACAGAGTTCCCCTCGCTGGAGGCATCCGCTCAGCCCTCGCACCGAGCTGGAGAACATGCTGTACCACAACCACAACTCAGACCACAAAGTAAGTAACATATACAATACAAAAGATATTTCCCCTATTATATTGCTTGTCTTTATTCTATTTATCCAATAAATAACTAGGTAGGTGTGGACTAGTAACTAATGTTTTCATTATTTGTAGCAGAAGGCAGTTGGACGTGCGGTGGCACGGCCGGCGTTCGCCAAGAACCCACATCATCGCCCGTCGCCGCGCCCACCTCCACGCCTCCTTCACAGCAGACACCAGCTTTCCGCGCCATTCTGCCATCCTTCGTAAGTTATTCCTCTTTTATGTTGCTGATGGGAAAGTTCCGCCATACGCTACTTTATTTGCTTCACTTTACTTTTGAAATTGTTCAAAACAATTGAAAAAGCATTGGCTACCAAAATCTACATCACAAAAACAAAAAGTTTTTGTCCCAATCTTAACCATCTTTTTTATATCCGGCCTCGGATGGTTTCGCTCCCAAAAGACTCTCCATGACAACTGCATCTCGATGTTTTATGCCCATTTTTAAGTTATATTCGAAAATGGCTCTAGTCGACGCAGCCATCGCCCACTGGATAAAACCTGCCGATCGCGTCATCACCGTCGTCTGCATAATAGGAGCAGTCAACGTTGTATCCCGATATCGCCACTACCGCGTGCGGCACGCTGTCGTGGAGTTTTTTGGCCTTTGTTTTAAAGATGAGAACGGACTCGTACGTAGCTCCTTGCGCTTCGTGGATGGTAAGGACGCGTGACCCTGTGCCCTCTCCATATCCCTTGCTGGTCAGGAATGCCTTTTCTTTACCTTTGCCTGGGCATGGACCAGGAATAGGGTGTTAGGGAGTGTTTTGGGTACTTGCGCATCCGCATATCTCATTAGCTTCATGGAGTGTACTAGATGTTTGGACGAGTATAACATCGGTTCGGAAGGTTGCTTTTACTGTGAAGAGCTGGCAATAAACTCAGCAATTACTCTTTTCAAAATAAGTTTTTGTACATAAAGATGTGTCCTGCTGGAGCGAGCACTAAACCCAAGCATTATCGTCATTCAAATAATCCTTTGTGTTGTAGAAAGCCTTTTGTACTAAAACAGTCTTAATTCTTTCCTTAAATTTTTCTAAAGGCAAATTTAAAATTTCACTAGGGATTTTATTATAGATGCGTGCACTAAGTCCTAAAAATTAGCCTTGCACTTTTTGCAGTCTATATGCAGAAGTGACAAGTTTATCCTTATTTCTAGTATTGATGGAGTGCATATCATTCTTTTTGACATAAAGACTAATATTTTGATGTACAAATATTATGTTCGCATAAATATACTGCGATGCAACTGTGAGGATATCAATTTGTTTAAACTTTTCTCTGAGGGAAGCTCGAGAACTCAAATTATAAATTGCTCGTACTGCTCTTATTTGCAATATAAAAATTGTTTCGATATCAGCAGCTTTACCCCAAAGCAAAATGCCGTAGGTCATAAGACTATGAAAGTAGCTAAAATAAACTAATCTAACCGTATCGACATCTGTAATCTGCCTGATTTTTCTAACTGCGTAGCTGCTGAACTAAGTTTTCCCGCAAGACATGATATTTATGGCCCCCATTGAAGTATTAATTATTAAATTAATTGTATACCTCGTTTAGGGCGTATGCCACGTCCATCGGGTGTACACAACAACTCCTGGCTGATGGAACCTACCAGGTTTGGGTGTTGGTATTTTAGAGGGAAAAGATTTTCCCTGTCAATGTAGGATAACTGGTTTATGTCTCCGATAAGGATTACTTCGCTGCCATTACGACGGATCCAAAGTGGTTCATAACGGCTTCGTCGAATAGTAAGAATGGATGCCATCGTGCGAACTTTGGTTTTGGCTGTAGCTCCAATACTTGGAGCCAGCTTTTCGCGCAAGTCTTTGGCTGCTTCAGTTGTGGTGGTGACTACGACGTCGCTCTCCGCATCGAAGTTTTTGGTTACCCAAGTTGTTTTGCCACATCCGGGAACCCCATTATCCAGTTGAATTTGGGTATGGCCCAGTCTTGCCACGCTGCTCCTGGACCAAGACTTGTGCGCCTTCATTTTATAAAAGGTTTTGCCAAAAACCTTAAAATTGATTATGACGTCACCATGGCGGTCGAAGAGAGCTTTCAGATCTTGTTCAGACAATGCGAAGGTGCAACTTTCTATTCAACGTAAAATTAAACTAAATTCATATTTCAATTCCTCTATAAACAAAACCTATTTCGATATAATTAAAAATATGAGTAGTCTATTTTTGTAAATAGTTTTACATACAAATATTTTATTTATGTTGAAACAATGATAAGTTGTCAATTGTGGATGTGTCAAAAGTAAATTTGATCAAAAATAATTTAGTTTGTAAAGATACGGATTAGTAGGGCAATTTTGTTATTCCTACTAGTTGTTGTCGAGGTTTTAGATCTGCATCTGTTTTATTTCTCTTATAAGCAAGAATTCAGCAACCTAGAAAATTATACAAGTAGCGTTTCATCCATGTGGAGCTGGGAAAGTAAGTATATATTCACTATGTTTAACGTCTGATAAAGATATTAAAAGTTTTTTACTAACCACTAAAAACCATAATAATTTTCATGTCTTTCATGTATTTAATTACATACATTCATTAACCTACTACACGGTTAGTTTGACTGACGCATTACAAATATACTGCATGTTTCAAGCTCTCATTTCAAATTGTTTTGTTACCCGATTATGACCAAGCCAGGCAAAAGTTATGTACTGTAGGCCGAAAAACAGGCAAACGGTCCAACTCGTCAAACGTATGGGGTATCGATAATGCGGTGTCCAACCATCTCAGTGCTTGTAATCTAACCAAAACTGTTTATCTGCTATTACTGTTTCACAACGGAATCTAATTTGGTGGTAGGACTTCCTGACTAACCCTGCACTAAGAGCGTGGAGCTTTAGTTCGATAAAAGCAGACTAACCATCTGACAGCTACTGGTTGGTAAATAGCTGTGGAACTGTGGTATATCAATAATGTTTAAAACTCGACAATGTTGCAAAATTTCCAATTTAAATATACATATATTTTAATGTATATGTATTATCTTTATTATAACAGCTGATGAAAGGTAGCAGTGGTGGTGGGCTCGGGCTGGGCACGCTGGGCGCGCTGCGAGAGGCGCGCGAGACGGCGCCGCGGCCCGCGCCCCGCGCGCCGCCCGCGCCCTCGCCGCGCGCCGTCGACGTGCTCACCGCGCGCCCCATTCTGCGCGATGACCAGATCTCCTCGCTCGATGACATGTCCAGAGACGCCGGCTGGGCGCAGCACGATGACATTGATTATGAGTTAGCTATTTCACTAATAACTCTTATATGAATATAATTTCAACTTATGTCTATCCCTTGGACGAAATAAAAAACATCGACGGGTCGTTAATATAAATTAATTAATTAAACGAATCGCGATTACAACATTGCTCTCTTCCACAGTCAAAAGTTGGATTTCTCCGATGGGGAGTCGTCTGCTCCGAAAGGGGGTAAAAATAATCATCGGGTCAATATAGAAAGTGAACGCGTGGAATCGAAAATCCAGGAGCCCGGGGATGAGGAGCAGCTTTGGGCAGAGCGGCGTCAGAAACAGAGCAATGAGGTGGCACAGGCGGTTGCACGCGCGCGTCAACGCAAGGAGGAGGAACAGCGTCGCCAGCTGCGGGACCCCACCGCGCCGCCGCATCCTGCCAAGGACAACCGCGACAGGAACGATCGCGCCGATCGTGCCGACCGTGCCGACCGTGCCGACCGTGCCGACCGCGCCGACCGTGCCGATCGCACCGACCGCACCGACCGCACCGACCGCACTGACCGCACTGATCGTGCCGAGCGCCTCGACAGAGATCGCAACGACAACCGGGATAGGGAGCCCGACTCCAGGGACAAAGAAAGAAACGATAACAGGGATCGAGTCGACGTTAGAGACAGGGAACGTAATGATAATAGGGATAAAGATCGCTCCGATCCCCGCGAGAGGGACGCGAGGGACGAAAAACGCGGTGATAACAGGGAGCGAGATCGCGACAACAGGGAACGATTTGAAAATAGAGAGCGCGATCGAGATGTCAGAGACCGCGAAAGGATTGATAACAGAGATAGGGGTCGCAATGACAATAGAGATCGACAGGAGAGCGATAAAGAAAGAAACGACGGACGCGAAAGAGATCGCAATGATAATAGGGATCGTAATGAACGCGACCGCTTCGATAGAGAAAGAGATCGCCCCGAGCGAGAACGTGACCGCGATCGAGACCGCGTAGACCGGGAGAGAGGTGACCGCGACAGAGAGCGCGACCGCGACTTCAGGGAGAGAGATCGCGACGGATACGGACGCGATCGCGATCAATCTAACCCTGCCTTTTCTAAAACGTTCCAAGCTAATATTCCACCAAGATTTTTAAGACAGCAACAGAACAGGCAGCAAGAAGATCATAATAAGGGTTGGGCATTTACCGGAAAGCCGGCGCCGCGACGTCAAGAAACGCCCGCTTACAATGCTCCTCGTCATGCGCCACATAATGGCGGCCGACGTTCTTATTCAAGGTTAGTTGTCTACAAGTTAACATGTATAATAATTACACTCATTTTCGCATTTTTGTTTGTTTATTCGTTTGTTACGCTTGTCTAAAGCGATTTTGCTTATATTAGGCACATACATAGCCTATGGTATGGAGATAGACAAGGATATTTAATACCGGGAACGCAGTCAGTTAATATACTAAATATAATATAATACAACAATCCCAGAAAATAAAATCCTGTCTTATATTCATTCAGGAAGAAACAATCATTAAAATATGCCAATGCAGTGTTATATTGTGTCCAATAAAGTCATTAGGTTCACTTCTCAGATTAAAACTAACTAAAACAAGGGTACCTCACCTGCTTTTACGACTTAAAGTTTGTCAACCTGCATTCTTTAAATGCCAGAGTCGTGGCCAGAGAGATGTGGTTGTGTCGTATAGGCCTTAATCATTCCAGTTTGAAGCACATGTTAATGCCCTCAAGTGGAATGCATGTATGCTGTTAGACGATAATCAACCCTGATAATAATTTTCATTATCATAATATTATTTATTTTCAGAGATTATTCAGACCGTGAAGATGAATTCCGGCGAGAAAAAGATGGCCCAGGGCCACAATGGCGATCTGAAATGCAGGATTATGAAAGGTCCGGCCGGGATTTGGATCGGTCCAATTCTAAAGATTCATACAAGGATTACGACCATAAAGACAGAAGAAATGAATCTGACAGAAAATCTGGCGAGAACCCTATTGAACAAAGCAGCAGGACTGCTGCTGATAAATTGACTGAAGTTTTTGAAAGAAAAAGTATAGGACTCGCAGAATCTTTTGTTTCTTCTGATTCATCATCTCAGACGCCAGTACAAGAGAGAAGAAACTCGCCACCTTCCAATGCATCACAAAGAGAATCTTCTGAAAGAGACTTTGGTAAAACTTCGTGGGCTGATGTTACACAAGAAGACTCTGCCAATTACATGCTACTGAAATCGCCTATTGAAAATGTTCAAACTTCGAAAGAAGTTGAAAATAACACAAAAGATAAACCAGAACCTGATAATGATGATTCGAAGGCAACTCAACAACCCTTATCTGGACAAATTTCACAAACAACTATACCAATGAGTAACTCATCTACACCTACATCTCAAACCCAGCCTCATAAATATCAAAATAATCATGCTTCAAATGCTCAAAACTTGGTTCATAACCTACAAGTGTCTCAAGCTTCATTTGGTAATGTTCAAAATCAAGTAACTATTTCTGTTAGTCAATCTCAACCTTCTTTTCCTGATAATAACCAGTCTATTTTGTCGAAGCCTATAACACAACTTTCTTCTAAACCTCTTCACCAAACTGAATCTTTGTTAAAAAATCAACCTTCCCAAATCCAAAAGCAATCATCATCTGAACAATTAACTATGGAAAATATTGTAAAGCCAATATTTTCATCTCAGAAATCTGAAAAGGAACTTTCTGAGTCTGAATCGATAGCATCTAAGTCCAGTACTGATCCATCAAGCTTAGCAGGCATTAAAGTAAATGAAACATATTCAGTGGAATCTCTTCATGGTAGCGCAGATCCTCAGAAGAGGTCTGTTGATGATAAAAGAAATGAAAGGTTCAGTAATGAACCAGTCACTAAAGTCCCTAGCAAAGAACCCGTAGAACGAAAGTCAAGTGGATCTGGATCTGAAAAGAAAAGCAGAGGAGGATATGGCAGTGGGGGCTATGCTGTTTTTAATAGGGGTTGGGGATCGAGAGAATCTCGTGGACGACGTTCACATCGCAGCTCCCGTTCTAATAATAGAGCTAGTGAATCCGATGGCTCAACAGATGGAGCTCCAAACTCTGATCGTAAAGAACGACGACGAGCACCGCGTAGTCCTCGGGGCCCAAAGAAAACAGAGAAGTCTGATGATCCCAATCGTCCATTAATGGATCAAGGGCTTACTCCACCTGACGGTATGGAGAACAGAGAGCCTTTTGCTCCTCGGGGCCAGCCGTCTCGACGAGGTAGGGGTGGCTTTCAAGGTACCACTCGCCCACTCGCCCCTGCTAAAAGAGTAACGGGCTATGGCCCACCTAACACCAAAAGCCCCTTTAGTCAAGCCAACAGAGCAGTTAAAGAAAATGAAGAATCTAAAGATAACCCCCTATTGGACGATAAAGGAAAGGGGAACAATAAACCACGCGCTGGTTCTTCTACTGGTAGAGGTCGTGATCGTCGCCCTAAGGGCGCTAGTGGTCCTCCGAGCGGCGAAGATGAGAATTGGGAGACTACATCTGAACATTCCGAAGGTGGTACACGTCGACGTCGTTCTGTTGCAGGCAGGCAAGCGGCACTACAGCAAAAAACTCAAGGAGGACGTAATCAAAACTCAGGTAACCGCCAAAATAATGTACGTAACTCCCAAGGCATTAAAAAAAATACTCCAGGTGATAATAAAACGTCTGATATTACAGAGGCTATGACTGATCTGATCTTAACAACTGTTAAGAAAGATGACGAAGTTGTCGATGATGGCTTTCAAGAAGTAAGAAACAAGAAAATTTCAAAAGATGCTAAGAGCTCTACAAAAGAGGAAAATCAGCATGTGACTAAACAACCTAGATCCCATTCGAATCAAGGTGGTGGGCGAAATGGCTCGATAACTAGAAGTTCGAATGATAAAACCAACCCTCGAGGCTCTGCACCGGTTGCTGGCAAACCTAACTCGCAATATGATCGTCCACGTCAGGCCAACTTGGCACCGCGTTTTGTTAAACAGAGACAAAAGCAACAGTTGGGAATGGTAACAGGATTCGGTCCGGATACAGGAGCAGCACCTCCACCGCCGCCAGTCAATGCTTGGGACAAACCCATATCACAGGCTTTGCGCGGAAATGTGGAGGAATCTGTTGAAACTATTGAAAATAAATCCAACCAATCAAGCCAACGTAGTACCCCTGGTGATACTCCTAACGAAACAAAAGCTCCGCCTGCCTCTGGTGCCCTGGTCCCTACTGATAAAACTGGTGTCCTTGATGGTACTACACCTCCAGTTGAGACGATTATATTTGAAAATACCAACTATAAGACTTCCCCACCTGAAGAGGCATTGCAACAAAAATATCAAATGGCGACCAATATCGCCAAAACACAAGCCGAAGAACTGCCTACTGATTTGGAATCCCGTCCACTTACTTTTAATGGAGATGTAAGACCGCGTCACCGGTCTATACAAGAAATCATAGCCGACAATAATAGACCAGTCAATGACACCGATGGTTCCCTGGGCTTACCTATTTCCTTCGATACGTCTCAGAAGGCAGAGGACTCTTCAGATATGAAACTTGACTTTGCTTTCGACTCCGATCTGGGTCAACTGACTGAAGATAAATCAGCGAAATCGCTCGGATTGCCACGTGGTGTACATATGAGTACATCGAACACAATATCTCCTCTGGCGGCTGATCTCAATTTAAAAATCGCCAGTGTTAAAAAGGTTTGGGAGATGCCTGCTGTGGTTGAAGGAGCCGAAGAACTACAATTCGCTGGGTTTGAAGAAAATAATTCAGAAAACGGCGCACCTCCAAATGTATGTAAGGTGAAGCCAACTCAACAGTTGCAATCGCCACCACCTCAACATTACAACCACGTGGGCTATCAAGGGGGATACGGCGGGCTGTCCGTACCGTCTCCGCCGGCTGTGATGTTTAACTCTTCCCAGCAGCTATTAGGCTCCTCGCAACAGTTACAGCAGCAGGGCAGTCTGTATGGAGCTTTTCTTGATCAGAGCCGTGGGCAATTTGGAGGATTCCCAGGATCTCCATATGGTGCCGGATCCGCAGCGCCATACAACTATCAGCCACCTCCTGACATGTTCCAGAGCCTTCCAAGTCAATATCGCATGGTTAGTACTTACACAAATGTTTATGTTAGAACCATCATTAATAAAAAGTTTGAAAAAGATTCACAAGGATGAATCAGGATTATCAAAAAATACTAATGTCATGAAAATGGAATATGTTACAGTGCAGAACTTTATTATTATGATTGATATGTAGGCGGCGGCCGGGGGCGGCGCAGCGTTCGGGCAATCGGGTCAGCTGGGAAACAGCCCCAGTACAGTTCTAATCTCGAGCACTTCCAACTCGCTCATGTCTGCTACCGTCAAACCATCATCTCAACAAATCGGCGCTATCGGTACGTACGGTAATAAAAATCCTTTACTATTACGTTGAAATTCTATTGTCGTAGTTGAATAATTAATGAAATTGGTTTCTGGTATGTATAGGTAGTAAAGGCGGCGGTGTCGGCGCCGTGGGCGTCGGTGGGGTCGGCGGCGTGAATACGTACCAGCAGCCGTACCTTGGGTACTCCGGGCCGGTGGGTGATGCGCCATACTCGCTGCCGGGACTGCTGCCTCGGCCCGCGCCTCCCGCCAGCTCCTACTACTCGCCGTACCAGCCGCCGTCAGCCCCGGCACCCACCTATCCGCTGCAGTTCACGCAACCCGGCCAGTCGGGCGCCTTCAGCTCGCAGTTCCTCTCATCACAACTGCAAGTCGCCGCTGCCGTCCAGCAGATGCAGGTTCGAATTGACTTTATGAATAGCTTATTTGCATAATCCTTAAAGAAATGAATATAATTGGCTAACATTAATTTATTACTTTATTCATCATAATTTCATTACGCACCCGCGCGTTAACCACTAAGCCAACTGGCCTGTTGTGTTATTTGACTATACCATTTTGTGTTACGGTACTTAAAAATAGTATTTGGGCGACCGCGAAGCTACTCAAGACATTTGGTGGGTAGCCACATTATCTTAAAGTAAAAATAGTGTTGTATCTGGAGTGATCGAGTATTTCGATGGAGAATCGAATATTGTGATTAATTATGTTATATCTAAATAAAATTGACTTGGGAGCGTTATATAAGTTTGTTTGCAGTAATTACAACAAATTCAACTACTACTGCTACACGGTTTAACATAAAAGCTAAACTACTTATTTCCGCTCATAATAGTTAATTCCATTCGTCTATCATAAAGAATTCGCATTCATCGGAAGCAATATGCGAATTCATACTCTTCTTCTAATTCTTGCCGCCATACGGGCCTATTTATCATCATTATTTTAGTCGAAAGAGTAAATGGAAAAAAAATCGAATTTGCAAGCTCTAACCTTGCAAATAAAAAAAAGGTTGATTGCAGCTGTCATTTTAGTCCTAGTTTAATAGTATTAGATTAGTTATAAAATTTTAATCAGAATCGATGTTGATAATTCTCTGATTAGTGTTTGATCATTTAACTTCGATACAATATAGTTCCCTATTATATAATGAATGTAATCCCAGCAACAGTACCGAGCGCCGCTGCAGCAGCAGTACGCGCCGCCGCAGCCCCGGCCGCCGCCGCAGCAGCAGCTCAAGAGCCCGCTGCACGAGCACGCCAACGGGTTCGCGCCGCTGTGCGAGGCCGCGTCGCCCACCCCCAAGGGCGCGTCCAAGCCGCAGAAGCCGCCGCACTCGCCGCCGCAGCACAAGTACCACGCGCCGCCGCCGCACCCGCCGCCCGCACACACCCCGCATCAGCACCATCAACAGCAGGTGCTGTTTTATCGCCCGCGCTTCTAAATTCACCCAGCCGACTTTGCGTCGGATCGCCCCCGACGAGTAGAGGCGGACGTAGATAGTGACGAGATTCATTTCGATAGATGGTGAGCGGCGGCAACAACGGGCGGTGCGGTGGCGGCGCGGGCGGTGGCATGTCGCGCGGTGGCATGGTGGCTCCGCGCTACCCCGCGCCCATCCAGCGCCCGCACGCGCCCGCGCTGCCTCTCTACCGCGCGCCTCCCGCGCCCGCAACCGCGCCTCCGCCCGGGCCCCCCCAGCGCCCACACCACCACCAGCCGCGACCCAATCTCTACTACCATCATCACCAGCGCAGTTAGTACAACCGTTTCTTAAATCGACTATCGCTACAGATATTCCGCTCGACGAACGCGCTCCTGTGAAAAGACTCGAAGAAAACGCGTGATTCCGCGGATCGTTCGATTCAGTGGAAACGTAACGATGTATGAACGCATGTTCGGCAGACGGCGGTGCGGGTGGTGCGGTCGTGGGTGGAGGCGGCGAGCGCGCGGTGGAGGGCGTGGAGGCGACGGTCGGCGCGGAGGAGGCGGACGCGGTGGCCGGGGACCCCGCGTCCGGCGACGTCAAGCCGGAGTGAATGCGCGCAGCCGCCCGCCCCGACTCTCGCCTCCGCCTCCCCCTCCCCTCCCGGTGGACGGAGGCCGCCCGAAGGACGTCGAACGACGTCGCCGACGTTAGTTTTCGGTATTTAATTAAGACGTAAATTATGGAAGTGATTTTAAGCTGTTTAGAGTGATGGATCGAGGCGCCGCCCCTTGTCCCGTCCGGTGCACGTGTCGCCGGCGGGGCGAGTTGGTGACTCCGCCTCTCGAGCGGGCCCCGGTGGCCACGGCATGTCGTGAGAGGCGTTCCGTTTGTATGTAAATATATCAATCGGACGGACGTCCGAATACTTGACTGTTACATTTAAGTATATAATTAAAGACGCGAACGGTCGGCGGCCTCGCTGCGATCGACCAAAGTACCGCGAGGACGACACGTCCATGACCGATGCTGCCTCGAGACCTCTCATTAGTGAATATGTAGCGACGGTTGTTGCAGAACGAATGTCGATGCAATATAAATGAATAATAAATGTAATTTTTGGAGATAAGATGACTGAGTTGCGCTCGGCCTCTGTTGACCGAAGCGCGGTGGCACTCCATGTATCATAATCAATTATTATATGCGAATAAAATTATTATGACCGATATTGAATTTTTATTTGTAGATAAACTAGTACATGTAGCAAAATCCTCTCAAAATTTCCAGAACGAAGAATTTTCTCACCGAGGCGAACTTGCAAAGTAGACCCACTACGCTCGTGGCATAGACGAGACGCTAAACAGTCTTTCGGAAGATTAACCGACCATGGAGTAACCTCTATAATAACAATACCTCTTGACTATGAATATAACTCCGCAACACTACAGAGGGTTAGCCTTTTCACTTACCATTAGTTTATCATCATGTGGTTACCACTTAAGGATTTAGCCCATTTACTTAGGTACCTACCCTACATATCCTACTGAACGTGTTATTGGTTATCTTGGGTTTTGTACATAGCAGGTACACATAAAATGTTAAGTGTAAATTATCATTATTAGGAGATAAAACAAATGCGATGACTCGTAAAGGTAGAAAATATAAATGGAAAATGTGTCGTTTTTCGCGAACGCGACAAACGGCTAGTTATTAACGAAGTTCGAGAGTAATAAGATGTGAAATATAATTAATTGCAATATATACCTATTAATTAATCTAATCTTCAAAAGTGTTAAAACATTAGAAATTATAAAGCCTCTGCCAAAAGTTAAAAGAACTACAAAAATTAAAAAAGATCGTTCTCTAGGAAAATACACGGATACACCTGAAAAACATAGAATTAGAGAATAATAAAGAGGGAAAAAGTAAAGCAAAAGAAATGAAGCGTGCTTTGAGTTTGCTTCGTGAAGTTTCTTCAAAACAAACAAAAAGAAGAAAAGTAAAATCGCGGAAACTGATATTAGTAGCAGGAATCAGAGATAAGTTGATTATTGATGACACCTATTAATGACATTGAAGAAAAGGAGAAGACTTCCTACTACCTGTCGACCCTGAACACCTAAAAGATGGTGCTTTTGTACTTGTAAAATTCTAAAAAAAAGAAGTCATATATTAGGTACATTGGGCAAATCATAGAACACTACAGTTTAACAGAAGTAAAGATTTCATTTTTGAGGAAAAAACTAGGGAGTTCTATGAACTTTGTGTTTCCAGATGTCAAGGATGAGGGTTTAGTTGATTTATCAGACATAGTTATGATACTACCAGATTCTCGTCGGCTATCACACCTAGAACAGCCAATATATATTTAACTTTAATATTGATCTCTCTTTTTATAATGTGAATTAGTGTTAGTTTTTGTAAGGATTTATCTTCATGTTAACTAGATTTGATTTAAAGATTGTTGTGATAATTTTATTAATAGGTAACTTATAAGCACTAACTTCCTACATTGTGTGATATTAAGGATTTGAACTGAATAAAAATGATTATATTACGTGTACCCTCATTATAATTAGCCCCTATCAGTATTATGTTGATGATGAAGACTGACTTATAACTTAAGTGCCTTTGGTAGACAACCATATATGTATTAAAGATGTGTAACATTTTTCTTTCTGATTTTCATTATGTCTTTGTTACATAGAAGATATATTTTTGTTTTTTCTAGAATAGTATGTTTAGAAATAATTATTAAGATAATAAAATAGTAACTTTTATGCCTTCTTTTATCTTTTTTCGAGTGTGTATTAAACTGCCCCTTTATGTATGAATTTGCACTACCGGCTGTAGCCCCACTAGTGGGGTACTTTCGTACATTTTCCTTTTTTTTTTTTTTCAAAGCTGTATCAAAATGTGCGTACGTGAATTTTCAGTAATATTATGCTTCTAATGCAATATACAATAAATAAACTATCAATATGTCATAAATTGTGCAAGACATATGTAATACACAGCATGCCACAAAGTGAAATATAAAAACTGTATGAAGCCACCCCACTTCCACCTATATAGCCTATATATTATTCCAGGATATACTCTATCGTTGTGGCAAGTTGCATCTAAATCCGTTTGGTAGTTTTTGCGTGAAAGGGTAACAAACATCCATACATACAAACTTTCGCATTTATAATATTAGTAAAGTTCCATTAAACATCACGAAACTGATATAAAGTCAATCAAACCAGCAAAGAAACTGGCTCTCCGATTTTAATAACACATACATACCTCGACCTTTTGTTACCTTGAACGGATGTTAAACACTGATTTATTGATTAGATAAAGCACCCGAGTTCGCTCCGAACTAAATAAAAAAAACATTTTAGTTTCCACTCCCACTGAGCCTATAAAAACAATGCATTTACCTTTTACCACCAAAGATTCAAAAGATCTTGTAACATATTTAACGTCGAAACAAAATTATCAACACTAGGATTTACCTACTGTAATTATTCAAAATTTTTGCGTTGCTAGGAGGAAAACAAACATATTTTTAGACAAAATCTAGCCGCAATTGGCAATGAGCCAGAGTAACTGCACCCCTTAAGAAGTACAGTAGCACGTAAACTTACAGCGAATGTGAAGTGCGCTGCAAGCGTGGCTTATTAGATTGAAAAATAAATAATACTACTTGTATGGCTTATTGTATGTGTTATATTGATCCAATTCGAACTAGGATGCAATTCGGACAGACAACAAAGGAATGGTTGACCCGTTCGATGTGGATGGATAGGTTAAAGAGTAAGTCATAATTTTTTTGACAGCGACACGGCTAGGCGGCTGAGCGATGAGCCGCGTACTACACCTTAAAAAAACATATTTCAGCTTGCAACCACGTTCACAGCTGCTGTAAAGATCGCGGCTAGTGTACCTACATTTCAAGTTACATGTTCGATAGGGGAATCCGCGCCATGGCGGCGCCAAGCATTTTAGGATTCCGTACCTGAAGGGTGCCAACGGGACGCTATTAGATACTAAGCCTCTACTCTCAGTCTGTCTGTCTGCGACCTGTATCTCATGGACCTTGACACAGAAAAAGACAGTGAATACACAGAGTGTGTGTAGTACTTATACGCTCTTTGAAACTGAACATAAATTGGTCGGTACAAATAACTAAAATTAAATAAAGTAAAACATTTAAGGTCCTATGGAAGAAATGTGTTTTTATCGGGGCGGTTTCTTAAATATTGTACGGTGGTACGGAGCCCTTCGCGTGTGAGTCCGCTGCGCACGTCGCCGCTTTTTTATACTTAAATAGTATGAAGCAAAAATAGTATCTACGTATGAAGAAAAGTAACATTTGGTTATCGTTATAAATAGAAGAATTATCCTAATTCATTATTCTACAGAACTTACAAAAGCAAAGTAGGTAATTAGTTATTTTGGGTAAGTATTGACTGTGACATAAAATGTTTAAAAATATTAACCTATCGACTGGTTGGTCAAATGAATACATACAAACTATCGTCTTAATTACAACCCAGTACGTATCCCTAAATATGTACCGTACAATTAGTTAAATTAAAGTTCACAAAGGGTCAACAGCCAGACAGAGATGTACTGGAAATGCTTTGTTTGAATCCTGCTAGAGGCGGCTGGCCATTTACCTCGAATATACTTTCAGTGTTTATTGATTATCGTACGTTCGAATAGGTACCTTATAACTTTTTATTATTTTTGAGAATGGAGGTACCTGTCTACGGTAAGTAGATACGCAAAGACTAATTAAAATAATAAATAAGCAAGCAAACAATTGAATTAGTTAGGTACATGTCTACTTATTTACCTCTAGGAATATTTGAAATAAATATGTAAGTATGTAACAATCATAAATATTGGTAGCTTAGGTATATGAGGTACCTATTACTCTACGTTATCCATTCGTCATGGTTAATATGTAAATTATTAATTACGTTTTTAAACGTAAATTATGTTTAATAATGTAATGTCCACCTACTTATAATATAAGTATGGGTATCTACCTACATTTATAATTAGAAGACCTGCAGTAGCTAAGTACCTCCTTTATTTGTTGTGTCGGAAAAACCAACAGGCAACCCATTTGTCATAAATAAACATAAAATCGTTATCATGTTGATAAATTGACTAAGTCGGTAGGTTAGGAAAATATTCGAATATATAGAAACCACGGACTAGTCTTTTTATCTTGTTCTGTGGCAGGGGGTAACAACATTCAATTCGTCGATTAGCTTCCCATAGCCTACCATTATAGTCCTTCCAAAAACCCTTTTGATGTTTATTTATCTCATGGAAAAAAATATCTTTTTGCTTAGTGTTAAGGTTCATTTACTGAAATTCGTAATCCTTGTAATGGCAGTAAAACTAGCATATCAATATGTATTCGTACCTACTAAAAATAAATCTCGATTATTTTGCAATTTTTTTTAAACTGATTTAATTTTTATAAAAAAGGCGTCATTGTACATTTGCATGGAAACGTCAAGGTAACGGCGGCGCCAGCGTCCCCGGCGCCCACTCATAGCTATAATTATGAATAGATACCTAGGTTATATCTGACATGATAATTGATACGAGAACTTGCACTTCTTTTATATCATACCAAGTATATTCATATAACACAGCGCTGTATTTCGATTAGACATACCAAAATAAACTTTGAACTCTACATCTCAAACAATAGAATTTAAATCAACATATTTCCTCGTTTGGAGAAATGGTACCTAATTAATATGCAAAGCACTGTAATGCGATTTGTTATATCTCCTCAGCGAGCTGATAATTCTATAGTGTTTGCGTTATTGTGGCGATAACAACCAGCTATGAGTCAGGAAATTTTAATCCTAGTTACACCGATATTATCTTTTACACCCAGCTCCACTTGTGTATTCTGTTAGTGAGTAGTAATGATAGGCATGCACTAATAACTCATGTAACGAATAATGTAAGTGGGTTGCCTTGCCTGCCTTTGAAATTCATAAGAATTTTCAGCTCTAAATATAATTTAAAAGAAGCAGCGTCTCTGACTGTCTGTTACTTATTGCTCTAACTCTGGCAACAAAACACTAGATGGATTTTCATTGTTGAGGGAGGGTTGGTTGAGTAGTAATAAAAGAGGCGAGCCATACCTTTGATTTCCAGAACCATTGGATGCCTCGCATATATTAATTAGGCTTCGATGTCCGTCCGTCTGTCACAAGGCTTTATTTTTATAACCGTATTAGTTAGACACTTTAAATTTATTAATTTAGTTTTGTTAAATATTGTACGGTGGTAGTATGGAGTGTAGAAGTAACACTCCATAGGTGGTAGGGAACCCTTTGTGTGGGAGTTTGAAATAGGCCGTCATACAGTCCACCTATTGGTAAGTAATCACAGCTGGCCATGTAGATTTGCCATTTGACCTGCACTATAATAAATCTGTTGAATCGGTTAGAATCTACTCAAGATTCTTCTGAGGGTTGAACTTCTATAGCACTTTTTAGTTCTTTAGATCTGCTCTAAGTATGTACCTACCTACAGAAAATATTTACTTTAAGTAGCTAGCTACCTTATGTAAACATCTGCTTCACTACGACATATTAAATTGATCCAATTCATTTGAGCCCATTATGTTGTTGCTCTGTAGGATAGGTATTTTCTTATTGTGATGAACGAAACGACTATTATACCTACCTACACAGACAAAGGCATGATCTTTTGTGTTTTCAATGCACTCGGTCGAACAAGTGGCGAACACGTACATTGCTCGGTTGATTCATTAAATGCAACCAAACTTGTGCTACGCTAGCGAGGTAGCGAGCGCTGTTGGATGATCCACCCCACCCCACCCAATAGTTCAGTGACAGCCGCGAGTCGCGTGAGGTAGTTGTGTCGTTCGCTACTCGAAGTTTATTCGTGTCCTCACTTCGACTTTATCAAACTTTCACTTTTGTAAAAACAAAACATAAATCTTGCAGCTCGTTGTTACAACAATCGTTGTAAACGTTACCAACTAGTATAACATCATTCCTTTACCTGGTAACGTTCGTGAATGTGGAAATAAGTGATTTGTGTTCCTGAATTATATTTCTTAGTAGAAATACCATAAACAATTGCTACAACAGATTTTATTATTAAGTATATTGCATCATTATAGACTCTAAATACTAGTGTTGAGCTTTAATACAATTAAAATATAATGAGTAAAGACTATGGTGAGTATAATAATATATCCTTTTAAACACTGTGTTGTTGTGTGGTGTAAGTTAGATACCTGATACCTTTAAGCTTATAAATATACCCTCTTTTTTTCGTTAGTAAGTTTATAGGAATAATAAATATTACCTATATATTTTAACCACTTACCTTCATATTAAGGTACATCTAGTTAAGCTCATTAGGTAGGCAGGTAATTCCATGCCTAAACCAATAACTTTATTCAGAATTTTGAAGTGAACACTCCATAAAAACGAAATTTTAAACATCTTACTATTATCGTTATACCGGCAACAATAATTATTTATAAAATTTATGATACCCCCCTCCCGCAGTCATCAAAGAGGTTCACATAATCAATACCTACTTACATACATTAAATAATTTTTATTTTAGAATACTAATATATAATATTAATTCCATATATTATTGCGTGTACCTTTGTATAAATAACCTTGTCACTAACTAATGTTCTACACGTATTAAAGCGAAAGTACGTGATAAAACATAAAAACATCTTCAAAATAAAAAAAAATATACTCTACCGATCGGTAAATAAAGAGAAATTGTGCGCATGCACATTTCCTAGGGCCGTTTGACAGAGAGCAACGACTCGACCTAAACTACAGTTGAATCGCAATTATAGAACTTGTGGTGAATAAATGCACCTGGGACACTAGGACCTAAGTGCATTGAATTATTAATGATTCATACTTTGTGGATGATATTGAAGGCGGTCGAGGGCTTTGAGCTGACATGCTATTATGATAAAAGCACAGACAAAAATTTAAAAATATCAACACTTTCGATTCTATGTATTATCGCTTGAAATAGTAATTAGCGTTGCAGAGAGAACAGATTATGCTAATACAAAATGAAACAATGTGAAGTCGATAAGAGGTTTTTGTAGAGCGCTCCAGCTTTGTTTTGTATAATTGATACCTACTAAAACTAACGTGATTTTTTTCACTCAGTAATATTAGTGACGTTAGAATCGTCTTTACTCTCAAGACACTTGTCAAATAATATAATAGATTTGTGGGTTGTTGCAGAGGCCACTAACTACTTACATATCTACAAAATACCTACATAGTAAAGTTTTACAATCTTTATGAGGTATAAAATAAATTTGAAAATGAACGAATCATTATCGTTACAGTGACGAAAGAAGCGAGCAATGTGTTTACGCGTCGACGGACGTTGATATCCATCTAGGTTATTTATTTGATTATCTATTGATTAATCATAATCGACGCGTACACACCTCGTATGTTCAATAAAACACTCACTTCTGTCCCGTGGGTTCACCCGCGTTCCCCGGGGATTATACAATAGCTATAATCCTAGTATACATCATAGCTTATATTCACCTGGAATAATGTACCTTTCAAATAGATGCAGAGGTTCCGGAAATTATCCACAAACTTGCAAAATCTGCTGTCTCTCCTTATAACATTACAGTTTTTTATGTCAAATAATAACAGGACAAGTATTCAACACATGCATTGTAGGAACCAACGAATTAAATGACTACGCTTATAAATTTTCAAAACAAATCGCTTACACTATCTAAATCAATGGCTGCACATAAGCTGAGTTTATTTGTGGCACATACGCGTTATACACATACGCAACGCAACGTCCACCGATTACTCCCACCCATCCTCGAGACGTAAATAAATTTACCGTCACCGCCATTCACACTATTGACATGCCCATAAGGTAGCATGTATAATAACACCTTAGAATAATGAAAATTCCCAAGGACCAAAAATTAACAATAACTACGCTATATACGCGGATACATTTTTTCCTGTTCTTTGTCCTGTATGGTTAGAGTTACTAATTATATTATATTAATAACAATGCAATCTTTTATGCATTATACCAGACGTGCAAACAACTTGGTTGGAGCTATAGACGCTGCAGTCTTCGACTTGATCTACAGTATCGAATTACTCGTTTACAAATCGATCGAGCCACTGAATTAGTTCATTTACGACATTAAGTTCCGTGCCCTGTATAAAAAGATGCAAAAGGCCTAAGCATTATAATTTTCTACCACTTAGTTGTAAGTATAAGTGTGTGATGGCTATCAGATGATATCAGTCAATTGCAATAAAATGTATTTCTGATTTTTATGATTAAATCACCAATTATCGCACATCGCAGGAATCGTTAGTGAAACAAAAATAGATCGAACCATTCTTATGTCACAGCCATTTTAATTAAAGATAGGGCTACATGCTTTAAGTTTAATATCTAGCCCGGGTGCCTTCTGCTGACCGCCATGTGTATCAAGTTCAGTGAGCACTGCTCATGAAAATGAAAGTTGATAAAAATCGCGCAGATTGACGTGTGGGGTCATTTGTCATTGTCTTTGGACATTTACCTATTTAAAATATCATGAAAAACACTTAGAAACCTCTAGGGCCTTCTTTTTAATTGGGCACTCTGGGCATGTGCCCAGTGCCCCGCGATGCATGGGGCCCCCAAATTCGGAAGGAATGGAAACCGTTGGACGGCCAGGGGTCACAGAGAACGCATGCGACAGATCGTGTCGTCAGATCGGATCGGTGTGTCGTGAACTTAACTCTCATAGCATAGTCTAGGGGGTCCCATTATCCTAGTGCCCAGGGCCTCCAATAGTTTATAGACGGCCCTGTAAACCTCTAGTTTTATCTTTTACCTTTAGCTAAATAATTTATGAGATTTGAACTCCAAAAGTCGTTAACAATGTATTCCACTTGTGTAGTTACTATCTTAATTGTTAGCTTCTGACAAATTAACTAAAGATAAAATGACATCCAGCTTAGTTCTACAATTCTTAATAGGTTGTGACAATAGTTTTGTAGGTTTCATACTAAAAATCGCATAACATAATGCTAACCTCGCAATTATACTTATAGCAACTCATCAAATTTCGAGGATTTGACTACACTTGAATCGAAATCCATTGAGTTATCTAAATGTTAACTAACACATCTGCAATATCCAGAACACTACTTGCCTCAAGCATTTTCTGACATGTTTAAATTCTTTAGTTTTTTTATGTAATAAATCTCAGCAATAATATAATAAGTTGCTAGCCTTAATAAGATATAAACTCATAAACTAGACCACCTAGCGAAGATCTGTTTGCTTCCAGAATTAGTCGGTAATTCGTCGAAATTAGTCGCCTCATTATAGAATTAGTCGGTCCTAGTGTAAAAGATATATTACATTAATTGTTTTAAGGCGTAATCCAACAGTTTCGCAACTAATTCTACACAAAAAAAGATGTTTCCTTACCTTAGTAGACGTTAGTATACCTTAGTTTTTGGGCGACCACAGGTTCTAAATATCAAAAGCATTTTCTATTCGACATTTGAAATAGTTTAGCGACAAAACCAAACATTTCGCAACTAACTAGCTACTTTTGGTATCGTGGCCCTGCCTGGAAGTGCTACAGACTCTAAAATAGTTTGGTATGCACAGAAAAGTATAATGTACGTACTATAATAATGACTGTGTCGGTAGTAACTATTGTTATGAAGACAGCTACATAATCTTACGGTACCACACCTACATCGAGGTCGAATTCGGAATGTTCATCATTAGCTTGACATGCATCTATTTTGGGGTTGTCAACTTGTTACTGACCAAGAAAAGGCATAATAATTACAATTATATTCATTAAAATATTTTTAACGTCATACTCGTGCCTTTTATCGTTGAGTACTTCCGTCGTATCTTCAAAGTTTATAATTCGATTCATAACAAATACGATATGAGATTTCGGGGAAATACACTATTTGCAGTGTAACGAACGCAAAAAAACCGTGGTATAATTTTAATAAAATGTATTAATAATTTATTGATGACCCCTTTAATGTCAAGAGCAAGAAGACAAAGATAAAAAGAGACACTTTAAATCAGTCATATTCGATTTCAACCTGACTACAAAAGATAAAATTGATGTAAATAAAAATGGTATTGACTATTGTGAATCATACTTTATGTTGACACGGTAAACGGTACGGCAATCTTCTAACTCAAGACAAGACAGTCAGTATGCGATGTGACGTTCTAGTGTACACATGTTTTACGGAGATTTCGTAACTTCCTCAGTGATATCTTGCACAAACATTCATATCTGGACCGCGTAAACTGTTCATAAAGTTAGTTCAAGGATTGTGTTCTTACCTGCCTACATATTAATGTCAGTGGAAGTGTTTATTCCTCAATATTGTTGAACGATGTTGTTACCCATGAGTTTCATGCTAATATTTTATTTCGAAAAAACCCAATAGATTACTGCCGTGTATTGTGTTGCATAGTACTCTTTTGAGCTTCACATAAATACATAATTAGGTATATAAATATACGAACATATAGGGCGTAGGTATACCTACATCATGTTGAATAGGTAGTAGCTACATTTGTATATTAAAAATTAAAATGTTCGAACATGTACATACCTCGGAGAACAAAATACAAACCGGTTTTTGGATCTAATAAATTGAAGGAAAATATTGTAATGTCAATTAATACAGTTTGGTGTTTATTGGATTCGTAAATTAAAAAATCAATAATGTGGCCGTAAAATAACTTGAAACAGATGGATAACAAAGGCATTATTGACTTTATAAGTATTGGTAGGAAATTAGCTCAGAAATAAAATAATAATCAATAATAAAAATTGGTTCGTATTCCCATGTACGAATCGAAGTACCATAATTTACTTTATTCAATTCCGAAGGTTAAGAAAACAAATAGGATGTATGACGTGAGCATATACCTATTTTTTTATGCCTAATTTTACTTATTACACGCGAAAATTTGTCGGCACACGCAGAAAATTTTAATAGCACAGCTCGTTAATCTGAATAATTTTGATGAGCCGATTGGCGTGGTAGTTAGAAACTCGGACTACCACGACTATAGGGCGTGGATTTGATATGCATTTAAGACAAATATTTGAGCGCATGAACAATCTATTCGTTTTAGTCTAGATGCAAATACCATTTTGAGCAAGTTATCTAAAAATGATTTAGCAGAGGCGGCCTTAGGGCGCGCAACCCAAGCAAATAAAAAAAAATATGGATTTCAAATTTTATTTATTTACATAACTATAGCATTTCTTATCAAACATGACAAATACCTAAACCAAACAACCAGACTTATTTTCGCATCACATACTTTTAACGAAGGACAAAGGGCCTCGCAATTAAATGAAAAATAAATAATAGTTAAAAAAAACTAAAAAAAACACGCTTTATATAGAAAACCAAACTAAAAAACAGAAAATAAATTTTAATAAATATTAATTAAGAATAATGTATTTTTTTTAATAAATATAGGTTATTAATAGTTTGAATAAGAAAAAATATGTTTTATTTTAAAAAAAGCGGGGGTGCTTTTCAAGATATTATCGAAATGATAATGCTTCTCATATCTGTCAATTAAATATTTATAACTATTGACACCATGCACCCCACGCTTTTTTTACAATAAAACATTTGTTTTCTTATTCAAACTATTAATGACTTATATTTATTAAAAAAAATACATTATTCTTAATTAATATTTATTAAAATTTATTTTCTGTTTTTTAGTTTGGTTTTCTATATAAAGCGTGTTTTTTAGTTTTTTTTTAACTATTATTTATTTCTGAGTCATTCTATTATCAAGTGCAGGGCTACATACGCTCTTCTTCATTGGTACCTACTGGGGTTTTTGTTTATCGTTATCCTGCCTGTTTGACAAGGTTTCTGTTAAATGTAATCTCACCAATAAGTACCTACTCCAATAATTTATGGAGCTGTATTTAATTATTTTAATCATTTATTATACATAGAACTGACACACCTACAAAACTAAAGACATAATTATAACTTTGCTCGCGCTACCACGTTACACTGAAGAGTTGTTCTGTAATAGATTAATAAGTGCGAGGGCCCTGGTACCCATAACACAAGTTGAATCTTACTTTGGGTACCAGAGTTCAACAAAATTTTAGCATTTAAAAGTTGTCTTCTGTCTACTGTTTTTGTCCTCCAGTGCGTATTTTATAGCAAATAAATATATTAATATTTTTTAAATATCTAGAAAAAATAACAAAAGATAGTAACCTATCTGTACTCACTGTTCTCTATAGGAGCCTGCATTTTTTTATGATTATATTATGTACGAATCATGCGTCATTTTTATTTGAAGAACGCTGTGTTGGATTGGAGTAGTGTTTGTCTATTTAACTACGGCTTACGGACCAATGATACAAATCTTGTGTACTTAGTCAATAGCGTCATTGCTATTTTCTACAGTGAATTTATAAAGCTAATATTTCGAGCATTGCGCGCAACATTTTCAGGGACGTAGCTTAAAGAAATCCACCTTGAAAAATTTAATACCTGCATTGAAGGTGTATGTAACAATATTTATTTAAATAATAAGAAATAAGTAGTAGATTGTACTCGCAAGTCAATTATAAAAGAAACCCTGCAGGATATTTTTGGTATACCTTCTCATACTCCTTAATTCAATAGTAAACCAACTATACATATATACATATAACTATCAAAAAACGCTATATTGTATCCACGAATCCCAAAACGAGTATATTTTGTTTTTCCTTAGAAAAATAACGAGGTATTTTGCCAACGACAATGTTGTTCCAAAAACTTTTTTTCACTTTATTTGTAAAATATATGAAAAATAGGTACCTACTTACTTTTTAAATCACGTGGGCTCTGCAGATCTATAAGGAACAAAATGCATTAAATTTATTTTCGAAAAACGTTGTACCGTTATAGATTGTCAAACATTGGCTTTATCAATATACCTAAGTATTGATAAGGACTAGCTAGCATGTTCGATATCTGATAGTGTTTATATTCAATCAAAACTGTATGAATTTAGCGAAAAGTCGCACAAATCAACCAAATAATCTATGGAGAAAATGTTGAGGAATTGTTAAGATGGGCTGCTGCGGAGACTGCTGTGTTCCGCCGAAAGAATCCAGTAAGTTTGATTACCAATTTCATAATATCTGTACGGAATACTAAAGAACCAACCTTACTTATTTATTCTTAATGTTCCGCGCTGAAAAGATAAATATACTGTCACAAACATTTTCTCTAACAACTCTTGATAAGATGTTTGCAATGTTTATAGAATTATGTAATACGTTTATAATGTTTATAAAACTATGTAAGCCGTATATAATTGTAAGTAGTATAATCTATCGAATATAAATAACCTTTAATACTATTTTGTTTGTAGAAGTAGGTACAGGTACGCCTGTGATATCTGCGTTAATCAAAGATAACCTAACCATAGATAAAATTATTCAAAATATGAAGTAAGTAATTATTCCCAAATCTACCAAGTTAGGTTCTCAAACTTGTTGCCTATTATCAAACATCTGAGACAATTTAAACGAGATATTTACTCCCACAAACCTACCACGCTCGTAGATACCTATCTACTCAAATGAAATAAATGCTTATCTTCTTTGTGTTCCCTGACCACAATTTTACCAATAAAATTAGAAACTAGTACCTAAGCATTGTTATGAAGCAGCGATACCAGAAGTGGACTAACCCACTGAGTCATTTCTTTCCTAGTAATTAACAATTTAAATACTATGCGTTTACAAATATCTTCAATTAACGAAATGTTTAGTGTGCCTGTCCGAATTTTCGCAGTGTCTATATTTATAGTGTATATTGTGTAACTAAGCGGTTGTATTTTGAGCCATTCCAATTTGTCATTGAGATAAATATAGGTATAATTAACTTCAATTAAAAGAACTGTAGGCCGGCGAAATTAAATAATAGAATAAGTATTTGAGGAAGTCTTTTAACCATGTTCCCAGGGATAAAGTAGTAGATACGAACGAACAAGTCTCTCCATAAATACCAAATAAGGAGGTAGTGATTGTTCCAGTAATTCCTTGTAATGCGCTGCACCGCAGGATCAGAATCAGTTAATGCCTCGAGTTTTAGACAATACATATTTCTACAAAATATTTACCTAATCTTACTATCGAATTTCAGGAGAGCCGATTCGGTATAATCCTGACTTTAACGGGCCGATTCACAACCGGTCGTGCACCGACATCATATGGCTCATCGTGTTCATTATCTTCCTCGGAGGATGGGGCTATGTCGGATTTCACAGTGAGTATATGTCCCTTTTTTTTAACACGCTTTTAATAGTTCCACCTCATGTTTGTATGTAACCGATTCTTTTGATTCCGTTTAATTTAAGGTTGGAAACCTATCAAAGACCGATTACAATGCAATAATTCGATAAAAATATCCGATTATTATATTTATGTCTTTGTGTATGGACCTTCATTCCCTGACATTTATTATTTGAATTAGTAAGGGCGTCTGCTCCCCAGCAGAGCATTTAATAAGGTAGTACACTAAATGAATGACAAGCTGTTGCCCTGCGGCTTTACTTGCGTTGCCACGACTGATCCTGATTTTTTTGGGATATTAAGTGTCTTAGGAGCCAGTTTCTTTCTAGGCTATGTGTGCTTATAAATGCATGTGAGCATAACCACGGTAATATTGTGGTCAACACACACCTTTATCTGCAGTAAAACAAATGCACTTTGAATAAGTGATGATAGGTATAAATTTAATGTTTTTACGTTACTTCAGGTATGAAATATGGGGATGTGGAGAAATTGTTAGCACCGCTGGACTCGAAAGGACGGCACTGCGGCCTCGACTCCGGCCTACAAGATAAAAAATATCTCGTATTCTTCGACATCGCGCAATGTTTGAGCCCTAATACACCGATCACTGGCTGTCCTACTCCTCAGGCAAGTAAACTATATAATAAAATAATTGAGGAACTTTTTTTATACCACATGGGCTGACGAACAAGAAGACGGTCCACCGGATAGTAAGTGGTCACCGCCGCCTATGGATATTTGCAATACCGAACATAAATATGGTATACCTTATACATGCACAGATAATGTTTTAATGTCAAGTAAGCCGAAAAACTGGCAGCCGGTTCACCTGATGGTAAGTGGTCACCGCCGCCTACGAAGGGGCATAACCAATGCGTTATGGACCCTGAGAAGTTTCAAGTGGCTGTTATTTCACCGGCCCCTTACCATTCTAACCGAGACACAGTAATACAAGTGCACTACTGCTTTAAGGTGGAAGTGGTTAAGGTGGCACACTTCCCCGAAGGAACACTAAACTAGGAGCTCTAGTACTCTTAAAAACTGTATATATACAATTCGTATGTACGTGTGTATGTTCCTAAACTCCTAAACTCTTGAACCGAGTTTGATATTTTGTATGTTTGAGTAGGTATCTATATGGTTGAGATTCAATGTTGGTCCCGTTAGGTAGCGCTGCGATTGAGTAGTGTTAAATAAAACAAAGGAATTCATATGAACATGACGTGACAAGCAAGTAGAACACACTAGCGTCATAATGACACAAAACAAAAGGTCTCGACGGAGATACCTAGCCCAGGTTATTATTAGACGATTCAAAAACAACATCAGTTTATTGTCAGAGTTTCTCGGCTACGAAATCATAAGCACGAACTCTAAAATTATGAGCTCCCGTTCCTTGCTGTACGAGTATATTGCTATTCGGTCATGACGCTTTTCACATAATCGCAATTTTATTTACCTACCATTGTCATTGTAGTTCTAACCTTAACAGCCCCATGCGTTAATAACAAGGGCATTTCAATTTGGTTTTTGCAATAGTTCTATGGCGTAACTTTTTTCTGACCAAGCCAAGCGTGTTAAGTTGAAATATGGCTTATATATGATTAGTATACGTGTATAGTTTTTAATTTATATGTAGAAACATCTTACTCAATCAAACGTATAAATTTGTATGTTAAAAGTAATTTTCGCTATAAAAGTTCCAGGGGTAAATTAAATAGCTATAATTCAGTATTCATTATTTCTTTCTAGGTTTGTGTGAATCAATGTCCGGATCAGACAATATTGTTCGATACGCATATGAATGCTGATAATTTTGCAACCTATAAATCCAAAATGGTATGCACAGACGACGTAGATGTTCAATCGATGACCTACATTGACGCCATCAGATATATGAATGAAATCAAATGTGCCCGTTACGTTTTGAAAAGTACAAATGGTAATTATCAATCTGTTTACATTATTTATAAGTTTATTTTATTCTATACATATGTTTATTATCATATCGAGGAGTGAGAGGCTATTTGTTTGAATGGTATGCGAATTTCCATGAAACAGCTGTTTTTAAAGGAAACTTGTTATGGGACGACTTTAAAATTCTGACCCGCAGCCTTTTCGTGTAACGAAGAATAAATTAATGATAAATACAATATATGCTATTCAAAAGTGATTGATGAATGAGTAATTTAAATGTTTCCCTGTAAAACAAACGTAGGTATACCGTGTATTTTTAATATTAAGAGTTTCTGTTTATAAAATGTTGCTTCAATCAAATTTGCCTTCCACCCCTCGATACTATTTTACTCCAATAAAAATCTGAAATAACGTCATGATTTTAAGTTATTTAGTTAGTTGGTAATGAATTTGATTTAACGGTGTGGCATGATCGTTTTGTATTGAACCCTGCCAGAAACCCAGTCTACGCATGTTCTAAGTAAACCCAATTTTGGAAGTTCAATTACCCTCTCCATTCAGTGTTGTCCCGCTGCATCGGTGATCTATCGACTTTGGAATGCAAGGGCCAAACGACACCCAAGTCTGTGCAGCCGCATAGCGGAGGCACCAGCTGCTTTAGGAACCCCTTAGAGAAGCAGAAGTCGATGTATAACAAAGCAACAGCCCTCGACTCATATGTGGGTTGGATCGTCGCTAGCTGGGTGACTTTTTTCACGCAGAGCGCGCCCAATACACAAGTCGTAGGTAGCCGTGCGATCACCATCGCACATTTGTCTCGCAAACCTTCCCGCTTTACCTTCTAGGTGTATGTACATAAACTGCCTCTCACTCTTACTAAACGATATCTAGCACCCGCTTGCAACAGCATCGTGTTCAGCAAGATAATATAATATAGAAACCTAAGCATTTACTATATTATATTATTTAGTTAACTTAATTTCCTTACTAATGAGAAAATACTTATGTACTCACTAACATCGCGGTGGCTGGGCATTGATGATGCACCATGCAGTTCTGGATCGGTGCTTTGTGAACGCAACGGAGGCTGTGGAGGTGGTGCGCGATATTTCTGAAGTGTTGGGATTGGACGAGACACAAGTCGCCAGCCAGCTAACCAACCTTGTGAAGTTTGATCAGGTATCGTCCCATTTCTATACAATTTATAGATGGTGTGTGGCGCAGTAGATTTCTACAAGTTGTAACATTATAAATTATAATAGAAAGCATAAACTTATTTAGAAATAATTTACTGAATCCATTTTGACAGCATTATACATGTGTCATTATTATTCTATAAATGAATCAGACGTTTTCTCGGCAATTTCGCTTGGGTTTGTCCGCGCGCACGGTCGCCATACCGAGAAAACATATGTTTGCAAGGGCCCTCAATTAAAATAAATATCCTAATAATTGATGAATTAATAAACGCTTTCTCGTTCAATTGACATTTCCAGTGTCAAATAGTAAATCGGAATACAGAAAATGTTACTAAGTACATACCTAATTTAATTCTTATTTTTGTTTGAGAGCCTTCAGACCATCCATTTTACATGAACCATTACTTTACATTATGTGCATGAGATAGGTACAAATATACAAGCATGGATAAATTAGTAATAATCACATTATATTAAAACTTCTTTACCTACACTAACTGACTGTGTACCTACTTATTCTTTGATCAATAATTATAAATACTTAACCAAACCTAAAATAATTTTAAACTAATTATCTCCGTTATATTATGTACAAAAATATAGACGGTGTCAACAATGACAGAACGATGATTGATGAGTTATTTTATCACGATTACTTATCGTTTGTAAATATACCTCAAACTATCGATGCCCACCAGTTAAATGGCTTAACTCTATTACGCTTTCTGATTCCTCTATTAATGGCTACATTAGCCTAAAAACGCATCGGACTGGCATGATAATTTAATGGCAAATAATAATAAAAAGGTTGAATATCACGACTTTATGACTAAAGCCGTAGTCTAAATGTTTTTTTTTAAATGTTATTTTAACCGTTGAATTTTTTAATGTAACTAGTTTGTTTTTTCTGTGGGCAGCTATCGTCCCAGATAGTTCAAGATTTGGAGCAATCGCGATGGTATATGCTGGGTGCTCTAGGCGGCGTGGTGCTTATCTGCTTCATATACATCCTGCTGCTGCGGTGGGTGGTGACGCCAGTCGTATGGGCCTCCATCACCGGCCTCATCGCACTCCTCGGCTTTAGTAAGTTTACTTTTACCGTTTACTTTACATTTATGTTCTATTTGGTAATTGGTCTACTTTATACCTGCATATTCTATTAGATTCTTTGGAAATCATTGGAAACTATACGATGTTGATCTGAAATTGTAGATATAAGTTCAATATTTAAAGCTAGGGCTGCCATTACCTAAATTGCCAACGCCGGACCAACACTTAAAAAGCCTCGGACATTTAGGTGAAATTGGATTTAATCCCGGCCACGCCTAACAGATATTTTTACACGTATAGTCGACATTAAATATCCTGGGACATTCTTAACACACGGCCATCTGGTCCCAAACTAAGCAAGGCTTGTACTATGGAAACCAGATAACTGATATACTACATATACTACTTTTTTTTTTCTAAATACATACTTATATAGATATTTACACCCAGACACAGAACAAACAGACATGTTCATGCACACAAATGTTTGTCCTGGGTGGGAATCGAACCCGCGACCTTCGGTTTGGCAGTCAGAGCGTTAACCACCAAGCCAACTGGCCTGTCAATCATTTCGTTTCATTCGAGAATTGTAATCATTTTAATTGATTACGTTTCAATTTTTAACTGCTTATCTACTCTTATTAATAGGGATTCTAAAATCCCTCCCGGACGTTCCCCGGACACTCTAAATACACCTAGGACAAATCCTGGGAAACCCGGACGGATGGCAGCTCTATTTAAAGCGAATGTAATAGGTAAAATTGATTACTTGCTTCCATTGTGGTGCATAACACTGATTGGTAAGCTTGCTTCGCTTTCCATCTTTCTAAAATGATAATAACTCAACGGCGTATATTGTTATACATTGAATTAAATCCTTTAGTAAAGTTTGAATTGATAAAATTCCTATCCATAATCTGCGGCAAATTCTTTCTAAAGCTTGATGTATACAACGACCGGGTAGATATAAATCTTATCTTTCTAATATTCGTATAAATGCGAACAATTTATGTGTGCTATGTGTATATTTCTTACCACTAAGGTCTGTAAGGCTTGAACGGATTAATATTAAATTTGGCACACAAAAATTTTATTATTATTATATTTAAAAATAATATAAAAATTGTATAATTACAGCGGTTTACGTATGTTACAAGAACTATGCGTATTATCGAGCGAATCCAGTGACCCTGGGCCAGACTTACAACCTGAAGGGCTACGCACAGTCTATATTCACGAAGCAGGAGACATGGATGGTACTACTCGTCGCAGTTGCGATCATTCTCGTCGTCTTAGTCCTCATGGTCGTATTCCTCCGAAGTCGAATCACCATTGCTATCGCGCTCATTCGTGAAGGGAGCAAGTTAGTATTATTTTATTTGTATTTAAATGTAAAGCCTTTACTTCAACATTGATTTCTAAGAATACGATCTTCAGGCTACAGGCATTACGGCTACAATCACTGCCTAAATTGACATTCGAATTCATTCAAAGACATATTGGTTGCCAATTAGAATTGGGCTTGTGTGGAGGACTAATCAATCCTTATTGGTCCATTAATTTGTTAATTTAATTTCAATGTGTTTTTGGATTATTCGAAATAGGTTCCAGGATTATAGGAATTAAAATTTTAAATATAACAAGTAGTTTTTCACACACGGTTATCTGATCCCAAATTAAACAGCTTGTAGTGCTTGTACAATGGCAACCGGATAACTGATATAAGAATTTACCTACTGCATACCTAATAAACGATTTTTTTAAATAAGGTTAATACATACTTGTATAGACATTTACACCCAGACACAGAACAAACAGACATGTTCATCAGTGCGGGATTAAGCAAGTGCGGGGCCTGTAGGAAATTCTGTCGAGGGGCCTTTCGTCTGCTATGGGTTCTTAAGTATACAGTGGTAAAAAAACAATCGGTGGTGGGCGACCTTAGACACGCAGCGCCCGTAGCAATTGCTACTCTTGCTACGTGGTTAATTCAGCACTGATGTTCATGCACACAAATGTTTTTCCTGGGTGGATATCGAACCCGCGACCTGTAGCGTGGCAGCCAGGGTCTCTAACCTCCAACACGTCAGCTCTACTGAGACAACACGCCGATAAAATTGGGTCCAGCAAGACTAAAATCTTGACTCTTATAAAATTTAATTTTGATCAGTTAAAAAATGATTATTTGTTATTGTTCCAGGGCCGTTACTGACATCAAATCAACGATATTCTTTCCTATATTCCCATGGATTCTACAATGTGTTGTAATTGTTTATGGAGTGATTGTACTTATGTTCCTATTTTCTGTTGGGGATCCAGCCTTCAGGATAGTAAACCTTAAAAACGACACTGACTGTGACTGTCAGGGAGCGTATACTGAGGTAAGAAAGTAAAAAAAAATTATCTTAGCTTGCATTTGAGCACCAAGTCACCAAGTGTAAGGTATTAAGCCTTCGAAAAGAGAAGCCTAGCTAGGTAGTTACATAATAGTATGTATTCTCAAAGTCCCTTAAAGACAATACTAGTCAAGTACTGTCATGTCATAAATTAGGGGGCGTCCATTAATTACGTGAGGCATTTAGGGGGGGGAGGGGGTCAAGCCGAATCGTCAAATATCACGTAATTTCTTTTTTAGCAAGAAACAGTGTAAAATTGCAAGAAGAGGGTTACATGCAATATAGTAATATTTTTTACATCTAAATCGTATATTTATGTATTATTATATATTACTTATTATATTAAATCTCACGTGAGATTAGGGGCGGGGGGAGGGGGTCGAGCAAAATCTCATGACATCTCACCAAGAGGTGTGGGGGGGGTCGAAAAATCGCCAAAATCACCTCACGTAATTAATGGATGCCCCCTTATTCTAATTTAAATTTTCTTTCTTGCAGGACTATGTGAGTTGCGATCCGATAATTTTCACAACCAAGTGTAGAACTAGCAGTGGGGGTATTTTTATACCATGTACTAAGGCAACATGTCATTTCACAGGCATCGATAATCCAAACAACGTTATGTATTTGCACCGTAAGTATTTATTGCATTTACTTAGAGCATTAAACACTCTTTAATAATAATAAATATTATATATACAATAAATAATTATATTATTTCCAGTTGTTAATTTACTTGGCTTCTTCTGGACGATGTTTTTCATCAGTGGCGTCTCGGACATGATGCTTGCTAGCACTTTCTCGACGTGGTATTGGACGTTTAAAAAGAAAAATGTTCCTTTCTTCACCCTCACTTCGGGTATATGGAGAACGCTGAGGTAGTTCACTTTTATAATTATTTTGGACGTATATATGTACTGTTAAAGAAAACTAAAGAATCTGTATGATTGTGCTGCAGGTATCACTTGGGGACGGTCGCATTAGGTGCGCTTATCATAGCGATAGTACGAGTCATCCGCGTCATCCTGGAGTACATCGACCACAAAGTGAAGAAGTTCGACAATCCCTTCACTCGTTGTATTTTATGTTGCTGCAAATGTTTCTTCTGGTGCTTGGAAAGCTTCTTGAAGTTCATCAATAAGAATGCTTATATAATGTGCGCGGTGCACGGACAGAACTTCTGCACGAGTGCTAGAGATGCATTCTCCTTGTTAATGAGAAATATCATAAGAGTCGTCGTCTTGGATAAGGTAACCACTTTTAATTGACATTATAATTAAAGGTTAATAATTGAAGTTACTTTGAATTGAATTTTTTTTATTTTCATAGGTGACGGACTTCATATTCTTCCTATCAAAATTGTTGATATCTATTGGCGTAGGCTTCGCCGTGTATTATATATTGGAATGGAAATACCTTTATGACGTGCTGCAAGGCCAACGGCTTCACTACAACTACGTGCCCGCCATCATATTGGGCATTGCCACCTACCTCATTAGTAGTATATTCTTCAATGTATATTCCATGGCGGTTGACACATTGTTCCTTTGTTTTCGTAAGTATCCTATATTATAATGTTTTTATATGTGTTCCTCCAGAATAAAGATAATTGTTATATGAGCCATAAAAATAATATTTTATGATAGTAGTATAAATTCAATCATTAATTTAAAAATAAAGAAACATTCCTCTTTTTGTTACAGTGGAAGACTGCGAGAGGAACGATGGTTCTCCTGAAAAACCATACTTTATGTCTAAAAATCTTATGAAAATTCTTGGAAAGAGAAACAAAAAATTTTAAATCTTGTGCCAAATACTGTTGCGAGTTAAAGCAATTAAGTTAATGCCATGTAAACTTAAGTGACTTTTTCTACAAATTCTACGCAATATTCAAATTTCTGAGATTTTTTAGTAATGTTTGTACACATTTACTATTTTTAATTATTGTATAATAAAAGCCAAAAATCAAGTAGGATATAATGTTTTTATAATAATATTAACATCATCCTTGCCTAGACTTATTTGGGGTCATAGGATGTAATATAAATACAACTATGTGATGTTGCACCTATATACAACATTAGTCTTTAAAAGCAATTTTAATGTTGTGATCTATTTAGGTACAGTAGCCAGCCGTGCCGTACATAACGCATCGAGCTTTAGAAAGAGATTATCAGCCATAAACGACTAGGAGTGTCAGAAATATGCATTTATGCATATTCCAACTATTGTGATAACGTTTTTCTATTAATATAGTCTCAAAACATATTTTTTGTTTTTCTTATTCCCATCTGCCAGTTGTACCTATTGCTGATTCAAAAATGGTCTATTTATATAATTAATTAAACAAAAATAAAAGTTTACTCCATGATGTCATTTATTCTATGTTGGGTAAGGAAAGCTACATCTAACATTGCCTCAGGATCTAACAGCTCCTTTACATTTTCATATTTCATACTTTCTTCATATGCAAACATGATACTGGTTTCATCTAGCATCATTTTAGAGGCAACGAGGGCGGTGATGCAGTTCTTGATTCTCGCCATTGTATCTCTGTCAGAGATGGGCACTGGCTATGAACAAAAATATACTCCATTAAAACACTTTATTAACCACACATACATTTTTGGTTTACAAGCGATGTTTTTAATCACCAGAAGCTCCAGCTCATTGTAGGATTCGAACCCACGATCTTAACGGCACTACAAATGAGCAAACATCAGACATATTAACTCTAAAATACTATGGCAAAAGGTACAAAATCGACATTCTTTTATAATCAATAGAATATCATTATAAAATAAAGTTTTGTACATACTGATAACATTAGTGACGCAAAATAGAAATGGTACCATTATTTATTTTTGTTTATAATTTATTATTTACATTAGAAAAACTTAATAATATGCATGGCCAAATTAAAAATAATATTTGGATATAAATAATAATAAATAAATATCCCGGGACATTCTTCACACACAGCCATCTGATCCCATACTAAACAGTGCTTGTACAATGGAAACCAGATAACTGATTTACTACTAAATACATACATATAAATATTGCAATCATCTGAAAAAAAAATATATATATATATATTTACACCCAGACACAGAACAAACTGACATGTTCATGCACACCAATGTTTATCCTCGGTGGGAATCAAACCCGTGACCTGTGGCTTAGCAGTCAGGGTCGCTAACCACCAAGCCACCAGCCCATCGTAATATGTAACCAGTGTCAGGAGCTTTGACTTTTTAAGTGGCCTTGAAGGACTAAGGGAATAAGCAGTGTCAACTTCAACATACCTGCATATCATAGTTGTCAATTTCATCCTTTTCACTTTCCATCATTAAGTCTTGTCTTTGTGGACTGATCCATATGTAGCCATTATTGCCAATGATGATGGACACACCACATGGCAAATTGTGGAAATGGTTTTTTCTTCTGATTATAAGTGAAGGAAAGACTTTAATTAGAATACCTTGGGATAGCTGAAAATAAATTGCACTATGATTTAAAAACACTTAAATCTTGAATAAATACATAGTTGTAAATGTGTTGTACAGAACCATGCAAGGCACAGGAAAATATGTATTTAAGCCATCTTAATTTTTTTCGATTTTTTTTTCACATGGAATCCCAATATTGTTTACAGTTTTATAAAATTAATGTTTAATAATCAACAAAGCAAACAATTTATTCAAATGTATTCAACTTATACATAATTTTATGCTGTAGTCTATCATAAATACCTTTTTAAATCCATACTCAAACAGCAGATTGGCTTTTATTTAAGTACATAGGTACTTGGTAAAGGAAAATATACACCACTTACGTATATAAAATTAGTGCTTGTTTCTAGAGTGTAAACAATAAATGTCCTGTCTATAGGAAGTATTTGTTTATATATGTATTGTATCAACACTATTATGATAGAATTTTTGTCTAAAGTTTATTGACTATCTAAATGACCTACTGCTCAGATATATTTGTTTACATAACTTATGTTATTTTTTTAATTGAATAAAATTTAAGCAGTTACTTTTTGCTAACATAACTTACACAAACATGTTGGGATAGTAATAAATAAAACAGGTACATTCTAAGATGATCATACCTTGCCATACTTTAAGCTCCTTGTATGCAATGACAGTGATCCATCTGAAGACACATTCTGAACCTCAGCACTAATCAGGTCACCTTCCTGCAAGTGCTTCCTCATCATCTGTTCATCCTCTGCAGATCTCCGCCTCTGTAAACATATACATTACAAATGATACTAGGTAATGTACATTTTGTATGGTCTATCGCAACACATAGAAACTATATATTATTATAAGCCCATAATTTTTTTGGAGAACTTACCAATTCCCCTCCAGGAAGATTAACAGATGCAAGATGCAAGATGGAGTCTAACCGTGAGTTGGTTTCAACCTTCCACCTTCGCTGTTGCACCTCCAGGACACGTCCCACTACAACATCACCAATTTCACCAACATAACGACTTTTCAAGGGACGTATGCTAATCAGCTTGTTTACTTTCTGCATAACACCAGCTACTGATGCTTTGAGAGATTCATCTTCAGCATAAGTTCCATGGCCACTGTAAACATATAGATAATTAAGGTTAAATAAAAGCGCAGAAAATATATAAAACGTAGTTAGCCTTCAGGTACTTTTGCCAGAATTGACTTTTAGAACCAATGTTGTACTATAATCCATTGATGTCTCTCATCTGGAGCGCGCGCAGTGAGATAAAGCTAAAGTGACGCCGTGAATGTAATACAAAAGTTTATAATGATTCCGTGCGAAGGCATTACACATTCGTCTTGATGCCCAGCTGCTTTCAGCCTAATCCAGTTCTTCCTCCTTTTGGATTGGATTGTGATCATAATCATCCGTTAGTTGCTTAACCTCCTACTCTTAGCCATCATGACAATAACTTGGTACACTCAATACGGAGTTATTGAGCAGTATTTAAAACTAATAATACTAACCGCATGAAATCTTGCATGCCGGTAATAACCTCACCAGGCGTATAAAAACGAGGGAATTCATTGCTCGTTGCGACACAATGATTTACCCTTTCAGATGCTAGCCTTATAGAAACGTTACCCGTCATTTTGAAAGGTACAGAACAATGCAATATAATGTATGATAAAAACTACTATCACTTTTTAGCAATGCTAATTCAATACAACATGTTTTAAATAATTCCAAAACAAAACCTCAAACTTAAAACTTTTAACGAAACAAAGTAAAACAAACTGAATAGAATGAATGAATGAGTATATTCATATACAGGCAAAGAGAAGAATGAACTGATTGAACAATTGTTAAGAGTTTATTTTTTTATAAAGAAAATGAAAATTACTAATATTTTTACAAATTGTCATAAATTATTAAGTACCAAAGTCGTATCAAAGAGGACAACTACATAACAGCGATTATATTTTGTGGAGCTCCGAACCGTAACCATAACTATCGAATAACCGAAATAAAAATTGATCCGATACCGTAACCGAACCCTACTATCCAACTAGTCATACTAATATTAAAAATGTGAAAGTTTGTATGTTTGTAACTGTTTCACCTAAATACTACGACACCGATTTGGATGAAACTTGGGACATCGACAGGGCATGCCCTGGACTAACATGTAGGATACTTTTATCCCCCAAATAAATTACATCCCTCGGGAACGCGAATAAAATCGCGGGGGGCAGCTAGTCTGATATAAAAGTTTAAAATAATTTCGGACAGGAACGGAGTCTAAATAAGACACGTTAGGATAAGGATTTCTCCCTCGTATGATTCTTAAAATATGATAATAATTAATAAGAGGCAGGAGGATATTGTTGTTGGTACCTACATTGCTGTTGTGTTCTTGATAAACTAAGTATTAGGTAAAAATGAACTTTTAATACAATTGAATGATTCCTATAAAAAAAAAATACTAATCCGTTGCGTTGCTAATGCGTTGTTTTTGCATAGTTAAAATGGGAACCCATAATAATTTATTTTGATTCATATAAATATTATCGTAAATCTATTCATTTGAAAATCTAATATCCATAACAGAAACTATCGAATAGTCAGATATAATTTCACACATTTCATACGTACACGTTTATAACCGAAATTTCTCATCCATAACACCCTGCTATATATGAGTCCCAAATGTCCCAATTACAAAATAGTGTTCTAGAACCTACAAATTATTCGTTACTTCTTCCGAAATGGTGACTGTCCTACCCCCATAATAATATGTAGAGTAGGCTAGATACCACTAGCGGTCCGATTATTTTCTTTCAAGTCAAGCACATCGACTAGTGATGTACACTTGTACGTTCCCCGTTTTACTATGACATTGCCAGAATTTTTAGTAACGAAACGATTGTTTGACAGATGAAAATTATAAATTTCAGCAAGAAAGCCATGAAATGTCAACTTGTGTATTTAGTTTAGTTTAGTGTAGTTATTAGTTACATCAAATTTATATTTTATACGAACATGTCTGCTATAAATGCAGCACCAATAACTGCGACAGACAGCTTATCGCAGGCTTTAAAAGCGAACATTATACCGAACCAAGAATATTTGCTTCAGGTCAGTGATTCTCCAGAGTAGTTACATACAGACCTCAAAGTATAATAAACAACCGAATACATAATCTAGCGTCCACACTAAAATACTACTTGTTTTTAGGGCTCAGTTCTAGATTCTGCCGTGGAAGTTTTGCTTCATCGCCTTCGAGGTCTTTGCGACAATGTAGACGCCGGCCCCGAAACATTTGATGACCAAGAAGTGTGTTTCAGCTTGAGGGATCCAAACCAACAGGTATGCATGTCAATTTGATAATTTGAGCCTACTGTAGAGCAATTCAAAGAATGAAGAAGACCATATATTTTTGTATACATTTATAAATACTATCATATATACTAAATAATATCATGTACAAATAAAGTTATGCTTTTTACTATTCTTTATCATTCTTCCTGAATAGTTTCATACCTGTATCTTATTAATTTGATGATAGGACTGCCTAGATATATAATCTAGGTACATTTCAAATTTAGTAAAGAAGAAACTGTAAAATGTAATTTATCAATATATAATATAAATATTTCAGGCTGCACCTTTAATGCTGCGAGTCCGGAAAGCTTTAGATGCCCGTGATATGCCATACCAGCTCCGGTACATTGGGCAGCCTGACCTTGGAGACAAGAGCAGACCTACAGTAGTGCGTTCTAGCCTTGACATAGCCTGCAGTGGAATGCTCATAGAATTCCTTAATGAACTTGGCTGTAGAATTGAATTTGAATATAGTGTAAAAGGTGAGATAATACATATTATTATTAAATAAAAGAATAGAAATAGAGATAAAGAAAAGCATCTCATGTGACTCTAAATTCTGGAATAATAAAATATTTGGATGATTTTTGCCACATGATTAGAAAAATGTAACTATAACAATCTAATCAACTGATAATCACATCTGAAAATCAACAGGAATCATCATCACAAACATATCTCAATAAGGATGATTAATTACTATGTGTCTCTCCCATTTCTACTTTAATGTTGAGTTAATCTAGGAAAACTTAAAAGTTAAATTGGGTTTACTGCTATTCTCAATAAAAGGAATGAAATTACTGTTGATAACATGACAGAACTTGTTAAAATTGTACCCTTCAAATGATTCTGCTTTCTTTCTTGCAACAAACCACTCTTTTTTTCAACCAATCCCCTTATAGGGAGATACATTGTTAGTGCACAATAGATACTTACTTATGTCATAGATAAGTGCAAAGAAAATATAGATGTTCAATGTTCATGCACACAAATGTTGTGCTTGGTGGGAATTGAACCCACAATGGTTAAGGTTATATTTCTGTGCCTAGTGCTATTAGGGCCAATATCAATAATCATTATTTTCAGTAGTGAGCGTTATAACAA